>OY728163.1:286649711-289462211 GCA_963277665.1 Viscum album
GTTCTTTAACCATTAGATGTAGGTGTGTGTAAGTGTAGATCGAATCCTTCTTATAAAAACATCCTAGTATATTGAGGATACTGCTTTTGTTACAAAAGAAATGAATAAAAAGAGTTTAGGGGGTTGGAGAAGAAAAATGAAACAAAACAACATTAGAGAAGGCATTACCTCAAAATCGGGTAACTCTTTTTGATTTGATCCAAAGGCTTCCTTGGGAAGAGTTATACCCAAAGTGAGGCTTCTAGGAGTAAGAGGGGGAAGTTGAGAGAGTATTTGGGCAGAGTTTGGCCGAGCCAAATGGATTGAAAGTGTAAATGAGGTGGGAGAGGTGGGGGCCTTTTATAAGTGGAGAGGAGGGGCACTCTTGGAAAGTAAAGAAAAGTCACCTTATTATAAAATTAGTTTCGGATTTTAGAGGTCCCACACTTATATAATTCAAGGATACGATGATAAGGGTTCGAAATCTACTCATCTAATAGGTTTTTGACAAGTTTACGCTTTGGATTTTACATTATCTTTCCATTTTATTTAAATCATTAAATAATGAGGTCATCGCTGCGTCATCCTGATGTCATAAATAATTTCATTTATTTAATGTTTAAAAATTATAAAAAAATAATATGATGTAGGAAATCGTTTTATCTTTCTAATGAATATTTATAATCAAAATTTGGACTTGTGTAACCCCACTTAAAAACTGTTTTAGTAAAACAACTCATGTTTGTGTCAATTTAATTTTAACATTAAATAAATATATATTAATGTCATTTTCCAAGAAAAGTGGCTCCATGGGGTCCCCAAGTTGACCCATGGGTTGTCTTGGTCGGCCATGACTCATCCAATAGGAGTAGGACGAGTGTCAAGCTCATCTCATATTATTAAAACATTATTTTTACCTAAAACTACACTAATTACCTCTAATCGCGATTAAGAACTTAAAAGTTACTATTCACCAAAAAATTATTTTAATCTCATTGAACCACATTTTACTTCTTAATGACAACCATGTATGTCGGATTTTTGAAAATCAAATCACAGAAGTGGTAATATTTCATTTTAATGAAAAATCAGTTTTTAACAACCACTTAGTGGTTTCACTATTCATCAAAAACTGAAGTTTTTTAGAATAAGGCCAAAATTTCACCCTAAGCTATAATTGATATTCCGAATTCAAAAATGATGTCTATTTTACAAAATTCCAAACATATAAGTTGCATTAATTAATTTTATAATTAATTCCCACTGTTACAACAAATAGCGTGTTTTTAAGAAACAATTTATATCAAAAGATTGGCAATTGTTTATGTCCAATTTCAATGTTAAATTAATTATAATGACCACCATTGGATAAAATGGTAAAAATATATTCTAATTATACTTTTAAACCACTAAATAGTATAATTTATCACTATAAATTGTTTTGATTAAAAAAGTTGTTTTTAAGTAGTTTTCACTATTCATAAAAAATTGGAAGTTCTCAGAAAATTACAAAAAATTCAACTTTGGATAATTTCGATATTAAGAATACAAAAATGTAGTCCATTTTAAAATATAAAATTTCTATAATTTTAAAAAGTGGTTATTACTATTCATAACGGCTACTTTGATTAGTCGCACTGTTTTAGAACTCGAAGTTGCGTACAATGCAAGCTATTGCATTATTAAATGAGAAGCGTATCGTGGAAGCTCGGGGTGTTACATTCTCCCCTCATTCAATAAATTGCGTCCTCGCAATTTGAAATTTTTCTTTGAAAATAAAAGGTTGAAAAGATAAAATACCTTTGAGGAAAACCCACATCAGAAATAAGGTTAATAAAATTTAGTCTTAATAAGGGGGAAATGGAAATAAGAAAGTCACCACCAAACTATGATCTCGATAAGGAGAACATTGGTGGAATTAGAGACATATAATTGGAGGAAAAATGTAAATATTTGTAGGGAGTGATTGAGGTCATCAATCACAATCAACTGTCAAATTGAGGGCCTCAAAGCCTTCAATCTATGTTGATTTGAAATATCATCAGTTCAAAAAGACATAAGGTATTAGGATAACACTTTTTTTTGTTTTAATATCCCTTTACTAAAGTTTAAGAATTAATTTATTCATTGAATAAGAGATAGGTATATATATATTTATTTATGCTTGACAATTAGAGTTTCAACCTTCAACTCATCTTTCACTCAAAAAGATATAGAACTCAAAAATATTATACTTATCCTAATTGTATAAGGTTCCAAATATTAACACATACCATTTAGATTAGTAAAATTATTTTGTAATAACCAGGGACTTCCTGTAGGCTATTGGTAGGAAATAAAGGCCTATCGCACTATGGTTGTGGGTTCGATTCCTGCAGCTTTGTCCGATGCGACGGGTTATGCCCCACCCTGCAGGTTGTCCTTTTCCTAAAACTATAGTATCATAATATTCCAAAAATAATCTTCATAAATTCTTTAACCTTAAACAATACTATCCAAAGATCAACTTAATCCACTCCAACCTTTATAGTTATCCAAAATACCTCTGTCCAGACTTTCTCTAAAAGGTATCTTAATTCCAAAATCAATTTATCAGATTCCCCAAACAAAGTAAAGTTTCTCTTATTGTCACATACTAAAAATATAATTACCTTCATCATATTAAAACCTTACTGAAATCAACAAGTACTGCAGTACAATCCTTATATATATATATCACATTATTCTAATAACCAGAATATAATCCATGAGTCCAAAATCACCAATACATTAGTTATTCTGCTTCAACTGTAGTAACAGCATAAGATTGTCCTTGATCCCTTGGCCTTTTCTGAGGTAAGTTTCCCTGACGCTTAGGACATTCATTTGCATAATGACCCATTTCTCTACAATTGTAGCATTCAAATTTGATAGCCTCTTTCTTTCCCTTGCAATCACGAGCCTGGTGACCCTTTTCTCCACATTTATAACAAACTCTCATTCCTTTTAGGCAAGTACCAGGGTGATTCTTCCCACAATTATCACATAATGGAAAATCCTTCTTTCCTTTTTTCCCTTTATCTGTCTCTTGTTCCACCGTTCTCTTCTTCTCTTACTTTACTTTGTTGTCATAAGACTTAGAGAATTCCTTTTCTGTCTTGATAGCACATGAGACAATATCTTCGTATGATGAGAAGGATTGTGATACTAAAGCTCGACGGAGAGATGGTTTTAACCCATCAAAAAAATGATCAATCTTACTTCTTGGGTTACGTATATAATCTGCAGCATGCCTCGCTAACCTTGTAATGTTAGCCTCATACTTTGCAACATTCTCATCCTCCTTCTGCCTCAGACTCAGAAATTGCCTTTCCATATCTGCTCTATGGTCACGAGGAAAGTATTTTTCTAGGAAAATCTCTTTGAACTACCTCAATTCCATATTCGATAAGTCATCATCTTCCATTGTATTTTGAATCAATGACCACCATTGATCGGCATCTCCAGTGAGGCGGTAAACTGCCATGAAAACTTTCTCCCTTTCACTACTCCCCAAGGCATGGAATATTTTCTCTAAGGAATTTATCCATTTCTCAGCTACTATAGGATTTGTACTCCCATTGAAGGTTGGTGGTTGTTGCCTCATGAATCGGTCTAGCATTGATCCTCCACGTTGCGGATCAGGGTGCTCCATACGAGTAAGGTTGTTATTCATAACCTGCGTGAGTTGTCCCAGTACGGTGAGAAGCTGATCAGCACCAGTTGTATCACTAGCTCCACCATAATTATCTTGAGCAGGAGTGCAATCCCTACACGGATTGCATGCATTGATACGGTTTCCATTCCTTCCACTAGGCGCCATTTCTAAATAATGGCATAAACTAGATTAGTTTATGAATCAAAATACATAATTCCATACTTATAAAATACTTAACATAAATTGAACTATTTATGGATATAATCCATAATAATAAAAATGTTTTCATTGAGGAAGTATATACTCATAACCGTTCATAGTGGGTTTTAAAGAAAATGAGAATTATCCTAAGCATATCCCCCGGGAGTGTCGTAACCAACAGTGCAGCAAGGCCCGTTGTTGTGCACCAGTTTCTGTTCGAGTCTAGCTCAAAGCGGTGTTTTCGGGTTTTACCCCTAGGTACATCTGTGCCAGAGCCGCCTCTACCTGCTCGTATCCAGACAGGGATGTATTGCTCGGAAAACTCATAACATCTCTATAATACCAAAATTCTAGGAAGTTCTTCTATACTAATCCTCAAATTCTATCTTTGGGCTATGTGCTCTAATCAGAGTTTATCTAAATCTAGCTTCCAAGGTTAGTACTAAACTGCCTCTGATACCAACTGTAACGCCCCGACCCCAGCTACCCAGAGCCGGTGCGTTACTTCGTAACATTGGCATGATCACAAAATATCAAGTCTCGAAAGACCGAATAGTTTAATAGCCTTGGAATCACTAGATACATTCATAAACGTTACATTACATCATAAAGTGAAAAACTACAATAACATAGTCTCCATAGTCCACACTTCTATCCTCTTCGGACAATCCCTGCAGGTCATTCATAAAATACTTCTTCACATCCTGGAAAATATTAAAACATTGAAAGGGGTGAGCTCAGATGCTCAGTAAGGATAACAATATTGCGGAAGCTTTCATAATAAACATTAACATTTAAGGCAATGTATAACTAAAAAAAAGCCTTTTAAACATGAACTTCAACATAATATGGCAAAAGTAAAATGAGATAATGCCATTTACTTATTCACATGGATATTCTACTGGTCGAATAATCACATGCAATATCACTAACCACTTTCATAATGATGGAATTCATAATGCCAGACTATCATAACCACGTAGCCAAGGCCTCGTGCCAAGACCACAAACAAGATTTTGTCAAGGCCTCGTGCCAAGACACTAGTTTGTCTCATGAGACCTGCCGATGCATCGAGGAGCTATAGCGGTCTCCACCCGTCACTTATTAAGTCCAATGCATTCCTCATATGAATAGGTTTAAACATATCATAAACCATAACATAATCGTATCACATAAAACATGCATAAAGGAAACATAACATTTCCACATTCCAATCACAAGATATCAATACAACATATTGATATAATAAAAACACTTTCAAAACCATTTTCAATACCTAAATAAAATAAAGGTAAAACATGGTATTTATTTTTATTTTAAAAAAAGTGATGGCTTGTAGAGGAAGCTGAAACTCAAATAATGGTCACGGCGGCGGAGAAGTCGTTGTCGCCGCATAAGTAAGGAAAGAAAAACATTCCCTTTTGTTGTTTAGCAAAACTCTTCGTATAAAAAAGATTCCTTTTGAATAAACGTAAAATTCAAAGGGGTTTATACACCGTATAAAAGAAAGTTGTGTATAAAACCAAATATGCCTCAATGAAAGGGGATTGAGACGAAGTCCTTAAAAAGATCATTTTTTTTAAATAAAGTACATATATAATGTGTATTAACCATAAGTACACATAAATAATGTAAAAATACAAGATAGGACATAATAATATCATGACATAATTTGAAAGTAGGAGATTAACCCAAAGAATAGAAATTGGGTTAAGAAATTCCCTTACCTTGCGTCTTGTCCTGACTCGACCGTTCTTTAACCTCATGAATAATAAACTAGAGTTAATTTATGTTTACTTAAGAACCTTTTTCATGTTCATTATTCCATTTATATCACTTATTACCATGTTATGAACATTATTTAATTATTTAAGTTAATAACGGTCGTTTTGTCGATCTTTGGTACTTGAGTCAAAAATAAACTTCTTATAATTACAAGTTGTTCATGTGGTGGAATATCCATTATATCCAGAATTATATTCATGATGTAGATATAATATATATCATATATATACAGTATATACATTCATTCATAATGTCACGTAACATTTAGAGGTAAGAAATGAAATGCACCGTTCATGGAGACGGTAAGCCGTACGTACGCATGAACGCTACTTTCATTTCTATTTCATATTTAATGGAATGAAATCATAATGATATAAATTTATAATATAATTACAGTATAATATAGTGTATAATACCATTTACTCCATCCTTTATACATCCCACATATGGCATTAACGATTCAAATCACTTTGAGGGGGCGGTAGTCCACACTTCCTAAAATGAAATTATCGTGTTTTACCCATAATGGAAATCATAAAGTATTCCATAAATGAGAAATACAGAAGCATAAGTAAAACATAAACATATTATATATCATATATAAAAATAGTTACATCTTAATGGCCACCTTTGAAGGTGTTATATGAGTGTTGAACAATCATCGTTTCGTGAGGCAGAAATTCACCATCTACAGAAACCGTATGTTCTTTAACCATTAGATGTAGGTGTGTGTAAGTGTAGCTCGAATCCTTCTTATAACAACATCCTAGTATATTTAGGATACTTGTTTTGTTACAAAAGAAATGAATAAAAAGAGTTTAGGGGGTTGGAGAAGAAAAATGAAACAAAACAACATTAGAGAAGACATTACCTCAAAATCGGGTATCTCTTTTTGATTTGAGCAAAAGGCTTCCTTGGGAAGAGTTATGCCCGAAGTGAGGCTTCTAGGAGTAAGAGGGGGAAGTTGGGAGAGTATTTGGGCAGATTTTGGCCGAGCCAAAAGGCTTGAAAGTGTAAATGAGGTGGGAGAGGTGGGGGCCTTTTATAAGTGGAGAGGAGGGGCACTCTTGGAAAGTAAAGAAAAGTCACTTTATTATAAAATGAGTTTCGGATTTTAGAGGTCCCACACTTATATAATTCGAGGATACGATGATAAGGGTTCCAAATCTACTCATCCAATAGGTTTTTGACAAGTGTACGCTTTGGATTTTACATTATCTTTCCATTTTATTTAAATCATTAAATAATGAGGTCATCGCTGCGTCATCATGATGTCATAAATAATTTAATTTATTTAATGTTTAAAAATTATAAAAAAAATACTATGATGTAGGAAATCGTTTTATCTTTCTAATGAATATTTATAATCAAAATTTGGACTCGTGTAACCCCACTTAAAAACTGTTTTAGTAAAACAACTCATGTTTGTGTCAATTTAATTTTAACATTAAATAAATATATATTAATATCATTTTCCAACCAAAGTGGCTCCATGGGGTCCCCAAGTTGACCCATGGGTTGTCTTGGTCGGCCAAGACTCATCCAATCGGAGTAGGACGAGTGTCAAGCTCATCTCATATTATTAAAACATTATTTTTACCTTAAACTATACTAATTACCTCTAATCGCGATTAAGAACTTAAAAGTTACTATTCACCAAAAAATTATTTTAATCTCATTGAACCACATTTTACTTATTAATGACAACCATGTATGTCGGATTTTTGAAAATCAAATCACAGAAGTGGTAATATTTCATTTTAATGAAAAATCAGTTTTTAACAACCACTTAGTGGTTTCACTATTCATCAAAAATTGAAGTTTTTCAGAATAAGGCCAAAATTTCACCCTAAGCTATAATTGATATTCCGAATTCAAAAATGATGTCTATTTTAAAAAATTCCTAACATATAAGTTTCATTAATTAATTTTATAATTAATTCCCACTGTTACAACAAATAGCATGTTTTTAGGAAACAATTTATATCAAAAGATTGGCAATTGTTTATGTCCAATTTCAATGTTAAATTAATTATAATGACCACCATTGTATAAAATGGTAAAAATATATTCTAATTATACTTTAATACCACTAAATAGTATAATTTATCACTATAAATTATTTTGATTAAAAAAGTTGTTTTTAAGTAATTTTCACTATTCATAAAAAATTGGAAGTTCTCAGAAAATTACAAAAACTTCAACTTTGGATAATTTCGATATTACGAATAAAAAAATGAAGTCCATTTTAAAATATAAAATTTCTATAATTTTAAAAAGTGGTTATTACTATTCATAACAGCTACTTTGATTAGTCGCGGTGTTTTAGAACTCGAAGTTGCGTACAATGCAAGCTATTGCATTATTAAATGAGAAGCGTATCGTGGAAGCTCGGGGTGTTACATATGGAGTTGACCGAGTTGTAGTGCCGGTGGTAGTCCGATAAGCCCATAAATCAGGAATGAGTTTATCAGGCCATGACCTCTTATCTTTATCCACCATCTTTTGTAGTATATTTGAAAGAGTCTTGTTAATGGATTCTATCTGGCTGTTGGCCGCTGCATGATACTGATATGAATGGTTGGATTTGATGTTGTATTTTTGATACAACTTCTTCACCTCAGATGAAAAGAAGTTGGTGCCATTGTCCGTCAATATAGTATAAGGGACACCAAATCTGGTAATGATGTTAGACTTGATGTAGTTAACAACACATTTAGAACTGACTTCCTTGAGAGGTATTGCCTCTGCCCATTTGGAAAAGAAGTCAGTAGTAGTAAGAATGTACTTAAACTGCTTGTCCATAGCCGAAGGGTAAGGTCCCACAACATCCATTCCCCATGTGGAAAATGGCCATGAGTATTTAGCTGTATGAAGAAACTATGGAGGTTGATGAATGAAGTTGGAATGTACTTGGCATGAATGACACATCTTTGTGAAATCGACACAATCTTGTATCATTGAAGGCCAAAAGTATCCCAGCCTTCAAATTTGATCAGACAGTCTATGTTCAGAATGGTGGGCACCACAGACTCCTGCATGCACTTCTTTCATGACAGCCATTGTCTCTTCACCATCAATGCATCTGAAGAGAACTCCATCAAAACCACGTTTGTAGATAATTTTCTCTAGGTGATCAGGGCTATCATAAAGAGTAAAATTGACCACACGTCACCAGATTTGTTCTTTCTCAGCTCTATCAAGTGGAAGTGTTCAATTTTGAAGGTATTCCCTGATAAGTGACATCCATCCTGTAGTATGACCATATGGTTCAGGAATGGTACTAAATTCATTAATTTCCTCTATTCTGATTTGAACATAAGGTGAAATTGCACGACAGTGGGAAATACTGGTGGTTGTCTCGTCCCGATTTGGATCTGCCAGAGTTGTGGCTATATTATCCAGTTCATCATCTTGAGCATTTTGTGATCTTGGGACATAAGAAAATGTCGATTTCGAAGGGAATTCTGCCATTAACTCTCTGACGCAATCATACAAAGAGATTAGTTCTTCTTTTCTTATGGCATAATCCCCATTGAATTGTTTGATTACCATGTCTGAATCACCTTTCACCTTTAAGTGATTCACTTGTGCTCGAAGTGCTAATTCGAAGCCTATAATGAGAGCTTGGTATTCTGATTCATTATTGGTACCACCTTCCCACAATAAGAAGGAATAAGGTAACACTGCCTTTTCTGGAGAAATGAGCACAATTCATAAGCCAACTTTGTTGAATTTAGGATTTTCCATTTTCCTCCCTATTGGACTTCAGGAAGCACCATCAAAATACATTTCACATGCCTGAGGACTTTCTTGAATAGAGAATACTTCCTCATCAGGGAGTTCAATATCTGAAGATGTGTCTTCCACTGAAGGGTGTTCAGCCAGGAAATCATCCAGATCTTGGCCCTTTATCGCCTTTTGAGACATATACTGAATGTCGAATTGCGGCAAAATAACTTCCCACCTTGCCAGACGTCCTGTAAGCATTGGACGACTAAGGATGAATTTGAGCGGGTTATTGCGAGATACCAATTCGACCTCGTGATGTTGCAGGTAGTGGCTCAACTTCTGAACTGCAAAGATTAATGCCACACAGCACTTCTCAATACTTGAATATTGTGTTTCTACTTCAAGCATAGTTCGACTAAGATAGTAGAGGCTGTTCTCATTCCCAGCATCATTATTTTGAGCAAAAAATGCACCCAATGATCACTCTAGAGCTGTCACATAAAGGATAAGTGGTCTTCCATCAACAGGTGGCATGAGTACCGGTGGACTCAAGAGGTATTTATTGAGAATATCGAATGCTTCTTGACATTCTTCAGTCACTACTACAAACACGGCCTTTATCAGCACTAAAAATGGCCTTTACCAGCGCTAGAAAAGCGCTGATAAAGCCAGCGTATATAAAGGGGGGGGGGGGGTCCCCTTTATCAGCACTCCGAAAAGCGCTGATATAGGACCCCTTTATCATCTCTAAAAAAAGTGCTGATAAAAGGGGTCTTTTATCAGCGCTAAAAAAAGCACGGATAAAATTACCCCTTTATCAGCGCTTTTTGTAGCGCTGATAAAGGGGTCCTATATCAGTGCTTCCTTTATCAGCGCTTTCGTTTTAGCGCTGGTAAAGGACCCTTTTATCAGTGCTTTTAAAAAAGCGCTGATAAAAGTTAAAAAAAATTAAAAAAAAATTAAAAAAAATTAAAAAATACTGCCAATCGGGGGGGGCTTTTATAGCACTTGAACCCCCCCCCTTTTACAGCACTTTTCGGACCCTATACAACAACCCACACACCCCACGCACCCCCCTCCACCCTTTAACAGTGCTTGCTCCAATATTCCCCATGCGTGCGCACCCCTACCTCCACCAGGATTTGAACTCGAGACCTCCCCCCTGCGCGCCTAAGCCCTTACCACTACTCTATTTTGATTTGCTTTCCAATTCATGATATCTCTATATATATATTTATATATTTAGTTATATTTATTCGTATATTAATATATATTTATATTAATATATATATAGTTATATTATAATATATATACAGTTATATTATAATAAATATGGTAATATTAATATATATATATAGTGGTATTAATATATATATATCTATATATATATATATTTAGTTATATTTATTCGTATAGTAATATATATTTATATTAATATATATATATAGTTATATTAACATATATATAGTTATATTAACATATATATAAAGTTATATTAACATATATATAGTTATATTAACATATATATATATAGTTATTTGAATTTATATTTATATAGTTATATTAATATATATATAGTGATATTAATATATATATTTATGGTGATATTAATATATATATTTAAAGTAATACTAATATATATATGTGTAGTTATATTAATATATATATAGTTATTAGATTAATATATATATAGTTAGATTAATATATATATAGTTAGATTAATATATATATATATATAGTTAGATTAATATATAGGTATATAAATATTCATATATTGGTATTTTAAATAAAATGGATATTAGTTATTATTTAGATAAAGCTAATATATTTTATATGTAAATATGTTTAATTATTTATTTAAAAAATTTAATTTTTAGGTGCGAATATATAAAAAATATGTACATATAGTTATATATTTGATTATAAATAGCAGTTCATTATAAAAAAGGATGAAATTTCAAAGACATAATATCGATATTAATGTAATACCTTGGAATACATTTAGTCTCCGCCAAGAAAATCCAATAATACCCCCTTAAACGAGTTTGAAAATCCACAAAATGTTAAAAAAATCTGGGTACCCCGACAAAAAACTCAGTTTTGGAGGCCTTATGGGCCTCTTTTGGCCTTGAAAAACGCTTAACTGGGGTCCCCCTGGGTCACAGTGACGTAGAGCTCATCGCAGGCTTTGATTTGATATGTGCTAGAGCTCAAACGGACACCCGGATCAAAAGTTATGGCCGTTTGAAGTTTGAGTTGTGTTTTCAACATATTTTGGATCTTTTTTTATTTTTTTTAATTTTTTTAGTCCTCAAATTGTTATTAAATGACTATTACACCATAATGATTATCAAAATATTAATTAAAATTATTTTTTTAATTTTTTAAGAAGTCATTTTCACTAAATATCTTATATATTAAGTATAATAAGTGTAAATGTACATTTATACTTATCTAAAATATATTTAAAAATTATATATTATATTTATATAACAATATAACTATATTTATATATTAATATATTAATATATTTTTAAATTTTTTTTGAAGCCGACCCGTTATCAGCGCTAAAAAAAGCACTGATAAAGGCCCCCCTTTATTAGTGCTATTAAACAAGCGCTGATAAAGGGGGCCATTTATCAGTGCTTTTTCGTTAGCGCTGATAAAGGGGGGCGCTGCGAAAAACTGTTTTTGTGGTAGTGAGTCCACTGGTAAGTGACTCCCTTTTTCACCAGTTTGGTGAAGGGTAAACCTTTTCCTGCTAAATTGGCGATGAAACTCCGAATATAGGCTAAGTGTCCTTGAATTCCTCTTAATTCTTTAAAATTTTTGAGGAGGTGACATACCATGGATTGACTGGGTCTTCTCAAGATCGACTTCAATAGCACGATGGCGTACAACAAAGCCGAGAAATTTTCCTGAGGTTACCCCAAAAGCACATTTTAAGGGGTTCATCTTCAAATTATGTTGTCGAAGCTTGCAGAATATGACTTCCAAATCAGAGAAGTTATTAGAACATTGTTTGGATTTAACTACCAAATCATCTACATAGAATTCAACAAACTTCCCTAAGAAGGGTTTGATGATACGATGCATGGAACGCTAATAAGTTACACATGCATTCTTTAATCCAAAGGGAATTACCCGGTATCAAAAGACACCCTGAGGGGATCTGAAGGCTGTAGATTCCTCGTCCTCTGGGGACATTCGGATCTGATTATATTTGGAATATCCATCGATGAAGGAAAGGGCTTCATATCTATCTGTTGCATCAATTAAAAGTTCTGTAATCGGAACTGGGAAATCATCGTTAGGACAATACCGATTAAGATCTCTGAAATCTATGCAAACTCTAATTTGTCCGTTCTTCTTCTTTACAGGGACAATATTAGCCAACCACTTGGGATATTGAACTTATCTGACGAATTTGGCTTTGATAAGCTTATCCACTTCTGCTTCAATTTTGGAAGCATAAGTTGGGTGTGTTCTTCTCGCGGCTTCCTTAAATCCTCGATGTTCTTCTGGTAAACCCAAATGATGAGTAGCAATATCAAGATCAAGCCCAGGAATTTCTGTATAGTTCCAAGAAAATATATCTCTATTTTTCCTTAGAAAAGAAATATACATCCCTTGCTCTTCAAGAGTCATGGCCGCACTGATTAAAGTGGGGCATGGATCTTCTTTTGTACCCAGATTTATTTCTCTGAGTTCATCCACAGTGGTAGAGATAACCTCTTCAAATGCTGGAGGAGCATCTCTAAGATCTTCCTCTTCTTCTTCATCATGTATTATTTCTTCCATTTCTACTTGCATAGTAGATGATAAAGTAGAATTTTCATGATCAGAAGAGATGTCAAAATTTGCATATCTTGAAGAAGAAGCTTCCATTTCCAACCCGATTAATGATGAAGGGTCTTCTTTGGGTAATAAAGAGGAGATGATGGATTGAGAATCGACATCATTGTTCACCTCCGATGTTTCTATAACTTCTTCTAGCCTAATTGGAGAAGCATAGACTTTTTGGATTTCAGCAGATGAAATGAAGACATCACCATTTGTGCTTTCATCACTACTTGGTAGATTACCAATTTCTCCCATGTTGTCTAGCTCGATTGCTGTAATTGACATTATGGATCTTTCCATAAGAGTATTTTGATTTGGGTCTATCTTGTCAATTTGACTGATAAGAAACACATAATCTTTACTCACATGTGTAAATGGATTTAATGGAATTTTCTCTAAACCATATGAAGCATTAACTTTGGTAATCTCCTTTATTGTGGATTTATCCCTTCCCTTCATGTGATAGAATTCCGCCTCAATGTATTGAGACTCACATGTCTTGAACGGGGGCTTATCACCATACAATGTCCCAACTTGACCATCGAAACAAAATTTGCGACATTGATGGTATGATGAAGGGATAACTTCATGCTGATGTAGCCAGGGTCTTCCAAGAAAGATGTTGAAGACTAAGTCTTGATCAACAACCATGAAATCTGAATTGGATACAAGATCTCCAAACTGAGTTCTGAGTGTAACTTTGCCCAGTGGTTCTTGTTCATTTTTATCATATCCCTGTAACATCATGGTAGAAGGAGATAAATCAGATTCTGTGAGGCCCAATCAACGAAGTGTACGAATGGGCATGAGGTTGACTCCTGAACCATTGTCAATGAAATTTCTTCGGAAATCTACGCCATTGACCTTTCCAGACAAGTACAATGGTCTAATATGTCGATGCACAACATCATCTTCATCTTCATCAGTAAAATATATTATTTCATGGAATTCTATAGGATTATTCTCTATGTGATAGACTCCAGCTACATCAATTTCAGTTTCAAACTCTTGAGGAATTGACAAAGCCTCGATGAGTGCTTCCCAAATATCTTTTGACAGATTCAGAGCATCCATAATTGATAACTTGGCTGGTACTTGGGCCAAGTGTTTTAATATATCATACTTTTGATCCAGAGGTCTGCGTTTCCCAATAATAATATGTGGTTTAGTAGGTACCTTGGAAGTAGATGTTTTGGATATTGATGCATCTTGTATCAGGATAGGAGTTGGGAATATTCCTAGTTTTGAAAGAGTAGACCGATTAGATCCATTTACTTGCTGAGAGGAAGAATATGGAACTTTCAACCGGTCTTCCAAAATAACTGTGCCAGGACTGAATTTTCTATTGGTAGAAGAACTTGCTTGTTCTTACTGAGCTCGCTGAAGGGCTCTACCACGAGTTTCTGCTGCGTACACAGTTCTAGCAGGGGTAGAATTGGAATAGTGGCTTCCGAAAGATCCATGTCTTCACCTGTATTTTGAGCCCCTAGAACATCCTCTGATTCTTGATACAGGGAATTCAGGCTCATTGAAATCAAAACTACGACTGGCATATGGATATGTTAATTTAATCATATTAACATAACAAAGGATTAACTCTTCGTCTAATAAAGACTATGCCTGATTGTCCTGTTTAGGCTATGCCGTTTGGTGGGGCGGTGCCCGTGGCTTTGAAGTAGATGGCATGAAGTCCGCCAATGTCAAAGACAACTTAGGATATGACACATACTCATCTTCTTCTGATTCTTTTTCTTTCTTTAAATCATGTCGTTTCTTTGAGGACTTTCCCTCTAATGAAGAGGGTTTTTCCGCAACATTCATGGCAGAAGACACAATTGGTTTCTTTAATTGTGTTCGCAAAACAGCATGAGTTTAATTGATTGTCTTTCTGACCATCCAATCATCATACTTCTATGCATTTTTTCTTTTTACTTCTTGCCATTCGCCTTTCTCCTCTGGAACTATAGTAGTAACACATGCTACCTGAGCTGAAGACCCTTTTAATTTGACTTGTCCCGAGTCAACCATATTTTTCAGGAGGTCTTTTAAGACAAAACACTCCTGGATGGGATGCCCCAACATTTTATGAAAAGGGAAATAATTGGGACGGTCTTCATCTCCTTTCTTGTTTGGCCTCTTGGGAATTGGTAATTGAACCAAATTGTCTTCCAGAGATGAAATGAAATAACCAGGAACTTATTCATTTCAGGAAGAGTATATTTTTATCTTTAGATCCTCAAATTGTTTTCGTCTTTGATCTCTTTGATCGTCTGGACGAAACAGCCTTTGTTGTTGGCGCTCAGGAGGTGGATCCCTTCGAGAAGATGAAGGTTTTGAGTTAGAAACAGGTACAAGTTCTTGTTTAAGCATAACTATAGAAGTTTCTACTTTACCCATCCTCCTTCCTGGAGCTTATGGAATTACACGAGATTTAGCCTTAGCATGTATAAGGGAATCTTCAATATGCTGAGCGATTGAAGTAAGGTCTCAAAACCCTCCTGTGTATTTCACAGGGATTAGTGGCGTGCGTAATTCATCATATAGATTTGCCACACAGATTGTAAACAATTCTTCTTGAGGGAGTGCTAATCTTAGGGAATATGTTAATCCCTTCCAGCAAGCAATGAAATCAGAGACCCTTTCATTATCCCTTTGCTTACAGTTTGTAAGATCGAAAACTGTTGTCTTTGGAAAAGATGAGCGGAACTGAAGGAGGAATTTTTGGCGAAGATCCTCCCATCCGGAAATTGGTCGAGATTTCAAGCTTGTATACCAGACAAAAGATGGTCCTTGTAAGGTTCGCACGAAGCATATGATTTTCACTACTTCTTTCTTCTCCGGAGTTCCCATCATAGGATCGCAACAAGACACGTAATGCGTCAAATGCTGTTCAGGATCGCCTAATCCATTGAAAATAGGGAATACATGGTTTCCAAAACTGGATGGAGGAGAGATGGAATCTACCCATTTAGGGTAAACATTCATTTCTGGTTGAACTTGCGCACGATTCCCTTCCATAGTTTCTAACTGAGCTGGTAATGACTCAATAGTAGTTATTAACTTTTGAGAAACATCCGGTTGAACTTGGACATGGGTAGGTGCAATGACTGGAGCTTAGACAGATGTGGTGGTTGGTGCTGCAACTGATGCTAACACTGCCAACTGTTGTTACACTTGACCCATAAGATTAGACCTGTGAGGGTGTACTGATAGATGAGGATATTCTTGATCCATATTAGTAGCTGAAACAAATTCCTTTGTCTGACTGAATCAAGAATGATTAAGAAGAAGACTACTCTGAAGTAGTTATGCATTCAACCTTCATAATTCTTTCATTTATTCCTCCTGTTGTGCAAAACTTTTCTCTAGTGAGAGAGATTGACCTTCTCCAGAGGAAGGATATGTAACCTGGTTATTTCCCTTCCCTTTGTTGGATCCTTTTTGGATAGGGGTAAGTGGGTTACTCGAAGGATTACCTAGGTTCTGAGTAATCCTTTGACTTCGTGTACGCACACCTTCTTCATTTGTGTCATTGCGTACATCTTCTGGAGCAGGAACCTCTTCATATGAGTCCCCTGAGTGAGCATCATCTGGTGGATCAACAACAATGGCATTGATGACATTGATTGATGCATAACTCATCGCATCCCTTCTATCAGTATTCCTATGATATTGTATTCTTCCATGTCTTTGATGAGACATTGCCTTTTATTGATTCGATCCCTCATGAACTTCTTGACAAACTGTAATTTGGAGGGAATCTCCTGATAATTTGGCTCTTCGTTCCTCTTGAGGCTTCTTCCCCAATCGAGAAAAGACAGACATTCTCTAAGGAGCGGATTGATGATTTGAAAAAGTCCCTAATCCAGTTGACTGGGGCTGTTCCTTCTCAACTCCTCGAATCATATTTGTTGATTCCGATGGGTTTTTTATAAGAGTCCCCAGTCTGGCGAGCTGGGGTGGCTCTTGACACGCTATGTCTGAGACTTTCTTAAAATCTCTCTTGATCTTGCGAACCTTAGTCTGGAAATTCGATGGATTCATTAACCTATATCCACTTTTATCACCTGGTTCAAAAGACCATTGGATAATTTCCGACACTTCTGTCACTTGATGATGTGCTTTCCCCATACGAGAGGCATGTTCAATATTCTCGTTTGCTTGATGTAGGAGTAATTCAACATCTTGTTCTCTTTTTTCTTGATTTTGAGAGGAACTAGTTGAGGCCTGTTCTTGGGCAAGCTTTTGATTAAAAACAAAGCCTGGTATTTGTGGCTGGCCATGGGCAATAACATTGCATGAGACCAGTTTCGGCGGGATTTGCTGACTGGAGAGCACTGTGAAATGTAGTGCTCCAGGAACACCCCATCCTCTAACATGAATACCAAATGGGGCATTGGAAATTAACTGATGCAATATTCTTAGTTCACCAAAGCAGGAATGTTGAAGGGCTCTCTACTGATTTTCAGCATTCAGATATCGAGAGACTGATAGAGATGCCAAATCAATCTGACGTTGTAACCCTTCTATTATCTTAAGATGATTTTTATATTCATAATAAGATAATACTTTCTTTTTCAACTGACAAAGTCTTTTCCATATGTTGAGACGAATGTCATGAATTTCATCTTCCGTCAACATTTCTGGAATTTCATACTGAGAGTCATCCAGAGGCCAAAACATGACTATCACTTCACCTTTTGCCAGTTGTTTTCTCATGTTCAGCATTTCCTCTTTATCATTTGATGAAGATTCTTCTACCGGATTTGACCAGATTTGTTGTTTCCTTGTTGCTTCATTGGATTCAATAGGATTGGTAGAGAAATCATTGATGAAACTAGAAGAGGCATGACTTAGGGGTGGTTTGGAGAATGACCTACACCCTGGGCTATCTTCTGATTGAGAAAGTATTTCACCTTCTAGCGATGAAGCATCAGACATGACTGGTTTCACATTTGAAAGTGCCTCAAGATAAGAGGGCTTTCTCGCTACTACATTGTCCATTGGAGCGTTTTCCGGGCAATGTGCATCACTACTGCGGAGAGGACTTTTGTAGAGAAATTCATCATCATGGGGAGGACCGCCATAATGGGTTACAGCAAAAGTTGAGATCTCTTTCTCCATGGTCTTCTGACCACATAGAGGGTTCCTGTGGCTCTCATCTGAAGATGAAACATTGAGATCGACCCAATTTTCATGAAGCAAGCCTTCATGAGGAAGTTTTTATTGAAGACCTTCGGAATTAATGTTCCCACTATTGGGAAATGGGGGAGTATAATCTTGAATTCCAATAGATAACTGTCTGAGGGCTTCAATAACTCCAGCATCGAGCAAGGCCCTGTTACAGATTGGATCTTGATCTCCTGACTGTGCTGGGTGGGTATTTTTCTTAGACGCCTTCTTACTCACCTTGGAAACCACTTGTTGATGAAAGTGGGTGCCCTGAGCAGGTGTATGTGCCTGATTAGGAAATATGGTCAGGTTAATCTGACGATCTCCACTCAAATCAGGTGTATGTGCCTGACTTGGTTGTCCATATAATATGTGGGAGTATGCCCCACAACCCTCTTGGACTGGAACAGGTGTGTGTGTGTGTTCCGGAGTGAATTTTTGATGGGTCACTCCACTAGTAGGGATATATTTATGTGTATTTCCATAAAATTCTGCTGAAGTTGTTATAATATCCTGGAAGGAATCCAGAATATGAGCAGGGATTTTCTTCTGCTCTTTCACCATTGATAGAATATGCCTGGTGACTTCAGCTGCCGGAACGGGAATATACGCCCATTCTAGGCTTGGAGTAGTTGTATGTGCCTACTCCTGCCCTCCTTTTCCTATCAGTGAATCCGGAAAGTACTCAAGTGTGGGGGTAGAGAGTTGAGTCTACCTCTTATTTAGTGTCGGGGATTTCTGACTAACTTCTCCGAATGCTACCAAGTGAGACTGTTGGTAGGCATGATTAGTACTAGCAGGTGTATGTGCATGCTGATTACACTTTTGCGAATGTAGTTGACGTGATCCATCATATGTAGTTAGATGAGCCTGCTAACTAGTTGATGATGTATAAACAGGTTTATGTTCCTACCTATAGTACTCCGCCGGAATTGCCTGGCGGGATTGGCGTGATGCTGCCAAACGAGTCTGCTGGACATCAGAATTAAAACGGGCAGGTGTGTGTGCCTGCTCGTTGCTTACCACCAAATTAGGTTGGTGGACTTCTCCGGAGATGGTAGAGATGAGAACCTGCTCACTATTAACCGGACTTCGCCTCGGGAAATTCGACTTGCCTTATCGGGTTCGAGGAACCTTAGCCGAATGCCTGGAGTCGGTACCCTCATCATGTTGGGGCGCACTGCCGCACGACTTTGGCAGCGATTGTTGGTGGGAGCCTTTAGGAAGGACTCCTGTTTACTTGAATTAAGGCCCTGAGGGACCTTCTCATTCACCTCCCCAGAATAAGGGAGCGAATGGTGATTGCATTCCGGGGATAACGACCCGAAACGGTTGGAGATGGTAGTCAGCACCGCGTTGTTCTTGATTACTGGTCATCGTTGTCCAGATGACCGGTGTGAGTTTTTTACTTGTAGGGATTGTCGGGAAGCCTCCAGAGTTGGAATGGTACCATGTTGATGGTACTCCTTAACCAGTGCATTTGATACCTAGCGTTGAAGACGCTGAGTAGGTGATATCGTCCTCAGAGTGGACGATGATCCAGCAGGAGTAGCAGTAGTAGCATTTGAAGAAGCAGTATTCACAAGTGTGAACATGAGAGAATCCATTCTAGAAATGTAGAAGATCTTGGAAAAGAGTGCCTATTTGATATAACATACGTAATCAAGATAAATTCAGTCACTAAATCTTTTGGATGAGCACATATGTCAATGATTGCTTTTGTTGGCCCTCTTATTGAGTTTTAAATAGGGGCCTAACAAATAGGTAAAACATCAGTTTAACTTGGTTAAGGATTCACCTTGGGTTCACCATTTTTGTTTCCCTCAGACTTTGGGGATGACCTCCTTTGATGGGAGGTTCAAACATTCTGATCGGTTTCTAATGGGTTTATTCGTAGAACCGGAAACATCCAATGATTCCACATCCATTCAGACCTACTTTCCAAAGGTAGGTGCTCATTAGTTTGTGGACGGATGAGGCTTAGGAATATTCTTTGGTCGATAGGATGGGAGGTCGGACTCGTCACACCTTTTTGAGGGGAATTATTGTCTACTCCGGGACTCTCTTTATAAATATAAGTTATGTTCATGAATCCTTATTAAATTACCATGTATAAAATGAGTTTCCCTTTAGATCTGACAATAAATGATCAATATATAGGAAATTTAGAGAATCATTTATATGTATTTTAGGTTCTTCAGTGATAAAAAATAATTTGTATTTGTTAGAGATTCTTAGTCAATGGTTTCTTTTGAAACATAAATGTCTCTTGGTCCTTATGATGACCATACTAGTTTTAAATCCACTCAGTGGGGCACAAGATGTTTATTGTCATTCCGAAGGACATGAATTATTTCAGAGTTGGGATCGAACCCGCAGATGGGCTACCTATGTATCCTCTATTTATAAAATGAATCAGAACCCACATATTTCGAGTAAGGGAGTATGATGTTTATGATTTATGGCTCAATGAAGGATGTCATAATTACCTTTACACTCTAAGCTCACGTGAGTCATGCTCGATATGAAAAACAAGAGGTATTGGTAAAAATAAAACAATTGTGCCATGAAAGATCCAATCATAAGAAATAATGTGGGGCTTATGTATGTATGACTGCCCAGATAAATGAAGATTAGGATTTACTTCAGGGAAGAAATCCAGGAACAGGGTCTCTAAAGGTATATGTGATTCACGGAGATTTGAATACTCTAACTTAGGTCTTACTCCTGAAAAGGAGGCCCAGATTAGGAGAGGACTTATGATTGGGTTTTACTCCTGAAAAGGAATCCTAGATCAAAGGTAAATTAGGACTGGTTAAGAGAAATTAATACTAGGGCTTACTCCTAAGGAGGATGCCCAGATTAGGGGACTGGGGCATAGTCCTAAGGAGGATGCCCAGGTCAATGAGTTATATCATCATAAATGATGAGGATGAATGAATGAAATCTCAATTTTTAGTGACATAAAGATGTGTAAATCACTGGATTCTGAGATTTATTCCACAGAATTCCTTTCAGATAAGGATGTCAAATCAAGAAATCATGCCAGAAATGGCTTTGAAGAGTGACTTGAAGACTGAATCTTGAATAGGAGAGTTGGAATGAAATAAGAGGTGTGAAATGGGAAAGAAGGGCACCCATGGAGGTAGAGGCGCACAAGTCTTGGCAGGGGTGAAAGTACTGTGTGGGCGCACAAGTCCTGGTCGCGCAGGTATACCAGCACGACACATGGGTACTTGTGAGATGTTTAACAAGTAGGGTAATACTTGAGAGAATCTTGGTTAAAGCCTTTAGAATCCTCTTGATGTTCTTTCAGAAGAGGGGCGCGCAAATTCTATTGAAGGAGTAAGGCGGCGGGCAAGTGTGGCCTTTTCCCTTAAGGTCTGGCCACTCAGGCATGCAAGTGTTGATGAGTTTAAACACTTAGACCTTCCTGCCCCTCTTTAGATCTTCCATTCTAGGTAATAAATTACCTTAGAAGTGTTTCAGAATCTTTGACAAGAGACTAGGGCTCCTGGAGCTCAAATATGAGTTTCTAGAAATTATTTTTTAATGGGGGGCCCACAAGGTCTATTTATATGCTGAAGAAAAACTCGTGTGGTTATCACTTAGGTCATGAAAGTGACTTGTGCGACCATTGCGGCGCGCAAGTGGACTTGTGCAACCATCGTAGAACTTGCGTGACCTTTGTGAAACATTCTTCTTATTCCTTCCTTTTCCAATTGTGATATTTTCTTCAAAGGCTGAATCAATTTGTGCTCAAATATTCCCCTCTTCCAATATTTAGATTCTGTGATGAAAGGAGCGTCAACAATGGTGTATCAATTAATTACATGATTTAAATTCTCTATTTAAATTCTCATTTAAATGTGTTCATAAATAAAAACTTATTTTCCTACTTTATAAATTAATACATAAAATTTCTTAAGTACTGCATTTATTAATTTAAATTCCCCATTGAATATGGGTATTATATTTTACGCTCATTTTGAAATACCAAAATGGTGTGGGAAATTTTTTCATGGAGAGCATATCAAATAATAAATTCCTCTATTTCGGGAGGCAGTGAGGTTTTCTCCTTCTTCAAGTAGATATGTGATCACCCATGGCTCACCAAACATTTACTCTTGCATTCTTGCATGCAACTCATTTCACCTATTAATATGAAGTATCTGAAAATGAATTTGGAACACGTTATCCTAATGACTCAAGATTCTGCATTGATATCGTAGCATTTTAAATACCAAATGTCAAATATAAATACCTGAATGATCAGGTTCTATGTTTCTTTATATGGTAAGTAAATACCATAGCATAAAATGTTGAAAGACTAAAGATCTCCTTATTTATTCACATGGTGTATTAATTTTATAATACTATATAGTTTTATGACATCATAATTCAAGGTATTCATGACCTGCATCTCACAACAAGTTTCTTTACATGGGATATTTAAATACACATGTCATTAAATCCTTTTATCATCATACTATTTTCATGCATGAAATGTGATGGTTAAAAAATCACCATTTTTTATCATACCTTTATGAAAATATCATAATTTAATTTATCCAAAGCTATGACTTCATCTTGTGATCATCACAGCTCAAGTATCTCTATGCATGCATGGTACTGCATAAATTTTGGTACCAATAAATGCTTCAGACTTGCCTAAATCATGAGAGATCATTATAGATATTTTTTTATTTGTGAACATTCTTCTATGAGATATTTGGATCATAAAAAGAGTAATTACAATGCTAAAAACCCTTTGAAATATGGGAGGATGAATATTATCACTCATAATGATCATATGACTCAGATCAGTCATATCATCCAACCATTATAATGCCCGTAACATTTTAAATGAAAGAATAGTAACCCACGATTTCTTATCCCAAATTTATATACAGATTTGTTATTTACTTACATATATAAAAAAAAGATTTTTTGGATTAGTATAATCATATACCGGGGTTTTCTCCCAAACCCCGATTGGCACTGACCCATGACTGCTATATCTTCAATTGTGTCTCCATATATGGTGGCGCCTCCACTGATCCCATGTGCTCTATGTATGCATACTCTCCAATTAAAGTTATATAAGGGCTAATATATTGGATTATACCTAGACCACCTCAAATATATTCTATCCCTAGGGTGTCATGGGATGGTTCCTTTTGGAAAGGTAGACCTAGTCCATATCTTCCCTTAGTTGATCCGTGTCCTTAGCTAACTAGTGGGTTGGACCCTTTTTTTAATAAGTCCAAAAATTTATTTATAAATATTTTTTGTTTAAAATATAAATAATAAAAAGACATATTGAATTATTATTCTTTATGAAATACTTATATAAAATGTAAATACATTTTACATGGCCTTAAAAATATAATCAACGCTATTCTTCTTCTACACTTCATGAAAATCCTCATTTTCCTGGTCTTAAAATATTATTCAATGTTGTTTTTAATAAATATATTATTCCATTGAACATGTATTTTCCATTTATGATTATAGAGAACAATAATTATATTTAAATTTTATCCACATATTGAATTATTTACCACAAATATGGAATGGTCTCAAAAATACTCCCATTTGTATTTTAACTTGAAAATCGTTTCACATATTAAAGATTCAATATGTGTTCTCAACATTTTTTCCAATTTGAAAGTATAATTCCATAGATTAGTGGTGGTTTTAAAAATCTCATATATTCTCCTAAGTCTTGATCTCCACCATTATATAAATATTTATTGACCACTTATACGAAAAATATGATTTCACATGGTTCTCTTCGAAAAGTGACATTGGTTAATCAAATCTAAGTATACATAGGATATATTAGTGTATAAAACCAAAGATATACAAACAAGGTTGTATAATATATCTATAAAATAATATTCAAGTGAAATAAAGAAAAAAATTCAATTAGAAAGATAAGGGACAAAATTTTCAAGGAAATGAAAAATCCTCTTGTCTCATAAAATCTTTCCCCCCTCAAGGGGTGTACTCGAATTTTCCATTTTTGAAAATAATTATATACATGTTGAAAAACAATTCTCTTTTAGTTCCCTTCATGTTAGATCATAATACATAAAATAATAAGGAATAAGTAGGGATTTAATTATTACTCAATGTGAACATCAAGGTTGAGAAAGTTTTATAAACCAAGTTTCTCCACTATCTCTATACATCATGCTTCCAAGTATTATTTTCAAATATGATATATACTTTTTTATCATGGATCTTGTCACACCTACCATTTCATTGTGCTGGATGGTTATTATCTCTTGAGCCATCAAATCATATAGATCTCCTGAGGAATGCTTTATTCTCATCAAGGCTTCTTCTTTTACTGGAAATGTGGTTGAACATCCTCTTGCATTATGTCGACTCTTATTGAACCTATCACAAAAAAACTTATTCAACACAAAAGTTATAATTTATTGAAAACCCGTTAGGAAATTCATCTTATTTATGATGAATATTCATTTTACCTTTAAGATTATATTTTTCTTGTGTTTCTTATAATTTTATGGATTTATCCAAATGAGATAGAAAAATAACAATAAAAAATTTAATATTACTGACATATTTTTAGAGTTTTCACTTTGATTCACATGAGTTCCTTTATTCACATATTTATTCAAAGATGTAGAACTCGTGTTTTTCTTCTTGGAATTTATTTTTTTCTTATATTTCTTTTGTATTGTGTCCACGAATGAATTCTCCTGAAACATTATAGGAGTAAACAGATTTGACATATTTTTTAGGTTTCTACCCAAGGTTATCACATATTTATCATGTGATATTATATTAACCTTCTTTCTTGACACAGTTTTAATGTACATGTATCACTATTATGACCACATTTATTACAAACATCATTGACATAATCAAGAACTTCAAATATATTTGAACCTGAGATACTTTTCTTAGTATATGAATGTGTATGAATCATATTATTTGGATTTACCTCATTGATATATGCCAAATTTTTTATTTAAAATTGTAATAATTGTATTAAAAAATCAATGAACAATGAACACATTTTGTTGCATCATAAATATTTACCCACAAACCATGATCTTATTTTATTTTTTAAATATAGTCTACAACTTCCAGCACAATTTATTTGGTTCCTCTTCACAAAATTATGGGATTCTTATAAGGAACCAAAACTTATAAAGATTATATTCACCATAGACATAGTATTTGGATCTTCTACATTTCTCCTCATATCTTTCATCATAACTACTTTTTATAATGCATGATTTTCTTGTAATAATGAGTCCATATTTATGATACTCTTGGAATTGATATCCATTTCAGAATTATTGATATCCATGATGTTTTTAAAAAAAATTCAATTTCACGAAATTATTCTATAAAAACAATCTCAAAAACAAATTTCACTCAATCATAAATTTTTTATTCCTATATTGTATAAATAATGGATTGTTCTTTATTTTCATCAGGTCTGTGAGAGTGATTAAATTTCTAAACAACTTACTTAGTACATCATATAATTCTTTGTCTTTATCTTGTATCTTAGAATTACTAAATATATCTCCCTTGATAGCACCAAAAAATAATTTAATCACTTATTTTGGAACATTTTTCTTATATTATTTGAATCCATAATGAATATCACAAAATGATTAATTATCATCCCATCTTGAGAATGATTGATTGAAATAATAAAAAAAATTATTGCTACTTATACCACTCTGATTAAATAAATTATTGGTTTTTTTCCATTAACAATATAATCATTATTTAACTTTATTAAAATTTCATTCTTCCTATTTTTCTGAGTTTTGGCAGAACTCACCAGATTTTTATCCTCATTATTAACTTATTTTTTCTCCGTGTGAATTAACTCAAACAATTTCATACATATGTACTACATAATTGATCTAAAAAATTTAAAGAAAACATTTGGATCACTAGAGGGAACCTTCCCTATGATACCACTTGTAAAGCCCTAGGATGGATTTTCCACTGAGAGGGGAGGGGTGAATCACTAGTTTTTTTATGAATACCTATTATTTTGAATTCTTCTTCTCAGACTCGTTAAAGTTTTTGATCCAATGAATATTATCTCTCAATCTCACCTCACATTCAATATGAAAATAAGATATGTAAATGCACAAAATTTCTAAGGTTTAGTAATGAAAGGCCTACTCCTTGCCATGTTGAATAAACACCCCAGCATGTATTCTTCACAACCAAGCAAGTTAATATAGTGATTTCAACTCTAAATAAAACAATTCTCCCTCCAGCTTCAACTGAGGGACACCATTTGATTATTGATATAACTGAATGGCTTGTTACTTGAGTTCTTGCTAATAGACTCCTTCTTCTCCTTACTCCAACATGAAGACTTCAACGATTCCCAAAAAAAGTTAGAAGAATTCACCATTGTTTAAGGATTAATCCATTTTAAGATAAACTTTTATCTTCTTCCAGGATCTTGTAGGATTAGGATTTCTCATGAACTCCCACAAGAACATCAACAATTCTGGTTTTGAGAATCCTTTTAGATTTGGTTTAATATGGATTCTCCTAAACCGTTGAATGCTCAGGAACACAATTTTATTATTAACAAAAAGTATCCCTACTTCAAACTATTTATCTCTTCGATATAATAATGTATCAGGATTTGAAAATATATTGAGGTATTGTACATACATTTCTTATCACCTTTATAAACATATTTATACGTAAAAAAATAGTGTATGGGGTATAAATTAATTAAATTATTAAAATTTTCCATTTAAATTTGTTTATAAATTAACACATTTATTTTTCCTTCTTTAAATATCAATAATCGATGAGTATTATGTATTATATTTCTCAAATTAAATACCCCATTGAATGTGGGTATAATATTTGATACTCATTTTGAAATACCATAATGGTGTGGGTATTTCTGTCATGGGGAGAATACAATATAATCATTTCATTCACTCATGGACGTAGTGAGCCTTTCTTCCTCTTCACATGGATATGTGATCACCCACAACTCACAAAACATGCATGCATTAATGCATGAATTCATGTAACACATTTCTCCTATTAATATGTAGTATCTAAACTTGCATTCAGTACTAATTTTAACCCCCAAAGACTCAGGAATCTCTATTCATTACACAACATCCTAATTCCTCAATTATAAATACCTGAATTCTAAGGTTCTCTATTTATTTAAAATGTAACTAAATACGACAAATTAAATTTAAAATGGACCCAAACTTTGCTTTTTTTATATGGAATATTCATTTTCTAATACCAGAAAAATCAAATCTCATAATATTTCAAGGTTTTCAAGAACCACATCTCTCCTTAGGTTTCTTCATGTAGGATATTAAATTACACATAGAATAGAATCATCATATATTAACATAAATTTAATTAATGAAATTAGAAGATGAATGAATCACAATTTTCATTTATACATGAGAAACAATCTCATCATATACTTCATCCAAATTCTTGATTAATTAGGACATTGTCACAACATGGGGTTCTCTTTTCATGCATGGTAGTGCATGACATTCACTAATAATAAATAATTTATAATCACAAGGATCGTGATAGATCAATGTATCCATCAGTTGGATTTGTGACCATTCTTCCATGAGATCTGATACTTATCAATAGTGGAATTACAACGTTTGAAACACTATCAAATTCAATATTATGATAAATATCACTTAGGATTATCTAAATACTCATATTATCTACATATTGTGCCTATGGTTATGTCCGTATCATTTTAAATTTAGCAATAGTAACCTACAATATCTTTTCCCAAATATCTCAATGTATTATTTTTTCACTTCTATATATTAATAAGCAGTCCTTCAGCTCGATACAATCATATATCATTGTCCTCTCACAAAATCCCACTTTCACCAACCTATAAAGACTCTCTCTACCACTGTTTTGTGATAAATGGTTGCACCACTGAGTATCCCATGAAATCCATGTGTTCCAACTCTCCTATAGTCTTTATACAAGGTTACACTATGTGGGATTATATATAGGTCACTTTTAAATTCTTCGACCCTTGGACTAGCCCAGGCTAGTTCCCTTGGGTAGGGTAGACCAAGTCCCACATCTTCCCTTAGTCAATCCTTGGCCATGGACTGCTAGTGGGTTGGATATTT
Source organism: Viscum album (assembly GCA_963277665.1). Lineage (NCBI taxonomy): Eukaryota > Viridiplantae > Streptophyta > Magnoliopsida > Santalales > Viscaceae > Viscum > Viscum album. Next base: position 286,678,278 of record OY728163.1, read on the forward strand.
TTTTAAGGACACCAATTTACTTATTATTGTAACAAGTATGAAATATAAATAATAATAATCCTTCATCAATTATTATTATTGAAACAATATTTATATAAAATTTTAATATATTTTACATGGCCTTCAAATACTTTTCATCACTATTCTTCTTACATACTTCATAAAAGTTTTCATTTTTATGATCTATATATATTATTTTTTATTGTTTTAACCATATTGAAAACTCTAAATAACATTTCTCTTTCATTTAAAATTGGTTGAAACAATCACTATATTTAAATATCATCAACATATTGGTTGATTTACAAGAAATCAAACAGGGGATCAATATTATTGATACTTGGTACACGACAATGGACCTTAATATTCTCTTGGTTTGAAACTCCCAGAAGATATTATAAAGGTAATTCACAATTCTTTTACAAACCATTATAAAGGGTTAAAAATTTCTTTTATTATTTTAAAAACTCACTAAAGAAACCTTGTTTATGATCAGGAGATTATCTATGCAATAATTTTTCAATTTATGTCAATTATTTCATTGTTATTGTAATTATACATTTTGTTTCATAATGTCTTGACCTAATATAGTGTATTCCATTATTTAAAAATTAATCCTAGTGGTAGGAATTTGAACCATATCAATTCATGTACACCAAATAGGGATTTCGGTCATGGGAAAGATAAAAAAGCTAGAGATGAAGCTAGAATTGAATTAATTATATCCATAGTGGAGTATTTGACTAATGTTGTAAGTAATTACCATTATCATATGGAGAATACTACTGATACCCTATATGGAGTAAATTTTTTAGATTACTTTATGCATCAATAACCTATATCATTCAATGGGACTACAAATACATTTGTATGTGTGCAATGGATAAGTTCTATAGATGAGATATTTATCACTTTAGAAAGTAATGAAAGGGATACAACTTTCATGAATGTTTACCATCTTTTATAGGATGTAGATCAATGATGGTCACTGATTTAAAACACTAATGATAAAGAATAAATGTTAAACAAGTAAAGGAAGAATTTTAAAGTAATATTATAGGAAAAATATTTTACTCACGAGAAATGAGTAGATATATAGGGAAAATGATTAAATATAAGGAAACAAATAAAATGTTTCTATGTATGAATCCAACTGTAAAAGTTTATAAAGGAATATTATGGACTACGTATGTAATACAAATATAAATATTGACCATTTATTTTATGTTATTAAGGTAATTCTTCTATGTGTACTAGTATCAAAAATTTTCTCACCATACAAATACATAGTATCATTTGGTATAAATATTGAGAAATAAATATCCAAGTCTTATAGCATGAAAGGGGGTAAATATAAGAAGAGGAAGGTAGAGTAAATTATGAATGACGATAATATGGTAAAGAAGGATATCTCCCATGTGATAGTTGTGGAAAGAAACACCCTGGTAATTTCGTGAAGGGAAAGGGAGTTTGATATAATTATGGAGAGAAATACCACCAAACTCATGATTGCAAGGAAACAAAAGATGTTTCCAATCTTAAATAATTTAACTATATGGAGGTTGGGAACTACTGAATCTAATTACCAAATCATCAATGGAATATTCCTAAAAGGAATGTAAGGGATCAATGTCATGCTTATGCTTTCACTGTAGAACAATCAGAATGATTAAATGTACTTATATTTATGGAAAATTGTTATGTTATAGAAGTATTATTATAAATTATATTTTGGTTATAATAATTATTAAATGTATAAGGATTATACTATAGTAATGTTTATTCAAAGATTTGAGAGCATATGTTCAATGGTACCGATGACTATGAAAAGTGATTCAGTGTAAATTTGAAAATCATGGAAAAACTTCCTTGGGGGAATGTTACCAATAATATATTATCTATGTTGATATAATAATGATTAATACATTTCTATGGGATAGTATTTAAAACCTTGAAATTGGTTAGTGATTTGATAGTTTTTAATATCTTTGTTGGATTTTGTATCATGTTTGGATTTATAGTATATATTTCACAACATGAGATTTTATTTTTTGGAATCATTCATGTTTTCATTAAGGTTTTATGGTGATCAAGGTATTAACATTTTTTTAATTTGAGATTTAGAGCAACTTAATATTGTATGAGGAATATAATGTTGATTTAGTAACCTTCCTTCTAACCATTTGGACATTGAATTTGGGCAAACATATTTTTGATGAGTCTTAATATTAACTATATATCGAATAGATTATGTTTAGATTTTTTTGATATTGGATTACTAGTGAAAACCATTTTTATTTCGAAAAATATATAATGATAAAATGAATGATGTTTCATTATTTTATTAATCTAATAATATATTAAATGTTAATTTTAGTGCTCCAAGCATAAAAATTACTATTTAAAATTCATTTCATAGGATATGAAGCTGGATTTGATTGATTCACAACCAAATAATGAAATTATAAGTATATTTTCTAGTTTTCCCTATATCAATGGTAACAAAATCCTTCAACATTAGGAAAAAGATCTTGAGATTGTTTTTTTCATATTACTTTCATTTCTATTGAATCATTAAACATTTAAATCATCACCAATTTAAGGTTTTATAGTTTTTAAATTTTTTATGGCCATGTTCTCTATCACTCTAAATTAATCCTTTAGTACTATAATTCTCTTACCCTGTTATTTTTTTCATTTTCCCATCAATTTTATCTTTCTTGGAAACCTAGAATTTTTTTATTCTTGATAACCTTCATACATTGTTTTCTATCTTATCAAGAAGAAGTTTTATTAACCAATTTTATGTTGTGGGTTTACAAAATGGTGTTTTCAAATTTTAAACCTTTTATTTCAATGATCGAGATTAAATTACGAGGATATGATTTATTTAAGTGGGATAGAATATAACAACATAAAATTTTAAAAGAGGAACATCATGTTCGACAACATATACGACACAAAACACCAATATTAGAAGAGAATATAACACCGAATGACATTATGATGTGTTTATTTAAATTAAATCACTTTTATAGCTTACTATGCATGCAACACTAGGTTTAAACAAAACACAATACTCTATTAAAATATTATTATTATTATATTACTATTTTAACCTTAGAGTTAATTTGGAGGGTATGAATAAGAATAAGTAAATTATTAAAATTTAATAGTTTACATATGTATAAAAAAAATTCAATGGTTATATAATTATTATAAATAAAATAATAATCATTTAAAATAAATAAAATGTTTTATGAAAAAACAATATTATTCTAAAAGGCGGTTTATCTGCGTTTTACACAAATATTTTAAAATTAATTATTACCAATTATAAATAATTTATTTAAAAAAACGAAATTAATTTTTTAAATATACATTAAGAAATTATCTTTGTGTAATTTGTTTAGGATATTTCTGAAGATATTAAGTTTTTTATGAATACTGAAAAATATTGATTTTTATTGAAATATTCCTTTTGGTTTAAATTATTTACAATGTTTAGTTATATTTTCAATTAGTTTTAATGTAAAATTAGTCTAATTATATTAATATTTAACTAATTTAGTTCATGGTAATCAATTTCATATTTAATTTTTATATTACTACATTCTATACTTATGTGAATTTTCTCGTTAGAAACCGCTCATCCCTTACAGATGCATTTTAATTTAAAATTGAATTATGATTATTCTATGAATTGAATTTATAAAAATGGATTCCATATTATTAATAATCATACTTTATATTATCTAATAAATTCAACTTAATTTTTACCTTAATGAATATTAAAAACAATTCAAACTAATTACCATAGTTAAGGTAAAAATTGGATTTATAGGAGGGATAAAAATAATATAAGGGCTAAAAATTAACTAAATCTTGTCCAATACACATTTTATAGACATATTCAGACCTTATATCCCATATGTTTAAAGAATTAACCATTTTGGAGACTTGTTACTTGTGAAAAACATGGGTATCACTATACCTTTTCTCCCCAATATATAAAAGCACACACCTCTCCCCCTATTAAAATGTATAAACCGATTTTCTTCAGCCAAGAACTACCCAAATACCTTTTCTAATTACCTTTAAAAATAATTTTTGCCTTATTTTTATTATGAATCTATACTAAAAAGGCTTTAGGTGTAGACCTAAAGAGGCTCTCTATGTAAAGACCCGTAAAATTCAAGGGAATTTTTTTCTTAATTTTCTTTAGAATTTTACAAGAGCGCGGTTTCAGACGGCACCTGATTCCGAGGCCCGGAGTGCCCGAAATTATTTTCCGAAGTTTGGCTCGGGTACGTTCAGTGAACGAACGAGCGGGAATTCCTAACTTTTGATCTGGTGCTCGGAATTGAAATCCGAGGGCACCGATGAACTCGCAGCGCCGATATTCGCTTAAAGAGACCTTTTCGGGAGTTTCGTTTGTTGCGGGTTGAAAGATAGTTTTGGGGTTTTTAGTTTGAGTTAAATAAAATTATGTAGAACAATTTTATTAAAACTTGTTAAAACCTATCAAAGGAGGTTGGGAGTGGGACCCACACCCACTTAACCTCCCTTGGGAGGATTAAGTGTGGTGGGGCCTACACGAACCCCTAAACCTTTCAAATTCTCCCAACACCCTTAACGCCTCATTTATTGGCTTAGGTTACCTTTTTATTTATGGGAGTTTAACCTTTTGAATTTAAAACTTTTGAAATTCTTTTGTGTTATGTGATAATAAAATAAGATGTTGTCTTATTTTATTTTGGGTTCTTTGTTTGTCTACTGGAGAGGTGGAGAGTTCTTCTTCTTCTTTAACTCTGACGAAGAACTCGAAGAACGTTCATCTTGACGAAGAACGCTCAAGCTCCGACGAAGAACGCCACACCTCCTTTCTTCGTTCACCGTGTCAACGAAGGGGACGCCACCTCTTCTTCGGACAACCTTCGTCGGCGTGCAAGTTTCGCCAACGACGTGTCTCTTCGAACGCATCCCTTCGTCATCGGATTTGACGAACGACGACCGCGACGCCCGACCACCGCGACGTTGTCTTCCGCGGGACGTTGTCAAATCTTCGATCTTATACCCGAGGTAGGGGTTGTTGTTTTCTTTTTGGTTTCCTTATTTTATTCTTGATCGTGAATAGCAAGTCTAACGTGTGGCTTGATTTATTTTAAGTTGCGTTATTATTTTAACGTGAGGGGGGGGGGGGCGGACCGCACGAACACGGCCGAACCCCCCCCCCCCCCCCATCGTTCTTGTTTATTCTTGCGGGTGGAAGCAAGTGGCATGGTGTCGTCGCACCACGCGGATGATCGTGCAAATACTTTACGCGGCGCTGTCGCGCCACGCCGAGGAAAAATCTTCAAGAACGCGACGCCGTCGCGCCGCGTTGAAAAGAATCATGGCATGGCGAAAGGGGCGCGGTGCCGTCGCACCGCGCCGGACGACAAACACCGCGACCGGTTCCGGGCCGCGGCGGGACGAGAAGACCGCGGCCGGTTCCGGGCCGCGGCGGAAGAGAAGACCGGCGGCCGGGCCGCCGGTGTCGGAAGCCGAAGAGGGGACCGGAAATTCCGGTCCCGTTGGAGAAAACCGGCCGGCCAGCTGGCCGGCCGGATGCCGTTAAACCGGGGAATTAATTCCCCGGCCAGCATGTAAAACCCCCCTCTTTAAGAGGGGGGGCGGTTTTAATTAAAGGGAGGGGGGCAGCCGGCCCCCCCGGTTCCGCGCCAGCAGGCCCCCCACGTGGGGGGGGGGGGGGGGGCGCTTTGAAAATAACGGCGCGGCTATGCCGCGCCGCCTGTTGAAAAACCGCGGGGCTTGCCCCCTGCGTGCCGACCGTGTGCGGCCCCTCGCGGCACCCCGAGCCGCCGCGGAACCTCGCGGTGCCAGGCCGCCGCGGCCCGCCGCGCCGCCCCAGGGGGGGGGGGTCGGGCCGGGTCGGCCCGGACCCGGACCCCCCGTTTCGAACCAGAATTGGTTTTTGGCCCATAACTTGAGCCTCGGACCTCCGATCGACGAACCGTCAGCGGCAAAGCGATCCTTGGATCGAGACGGTCGTTTCGGTATATCGCACTCAAGGTTTCGGATTACTTTGAGTTCGGCCGGGTTGGTTCGTTCACGAAACCAACCGGGCCTTCGGAGCGGAAACGCTCATATCTTGAGCTACGAACGTCCGATTGACGTGCCGTCAGTCGCGTTGTGTTCCTCTTAGTGAGACGGATCTTTTGGCATACTCCGCCCGAGGTTTGGACGCAGGAGGAGTACGGTCGGGTTGGTTTAGCCTTAAAAACCAACCGGGCCCCGGAGACGAAAATGCCAATAACTCTCAGACCGGGCGTCCGATCGACGCGCCGTCTATTGCGTTGAGTTCCTGTTGACGATACGGAACTTTTGGATACATCAACTCTGGTCTTCGTGATAGTTTATGTATCAGCCTCTCGGCTCGTGGAGCGGACCCTCCGAACGAGTTTGCTATGTGCGGGAACCCTAGTGCTGGCTACGACTGTGCTACGACTACGACTGCTACTGTGACTGCGATGACGACAGTACAGAGATCCTGTGTGGATTCGACGACGACAGTACAGAGATCCTATGTGGATTCGACGACGACGACTACAACACTCAGCAATCCTACGTGGATCAGTGCTACAGGTCCTGTGTGGGCCCGATCCTGTGTGGGTCCTTGCGCTCAGCGGTTCTGTGTGAGCCAGCGCCTACAGGTCCTGTGTGGGCCCGATCCTGTGTGGGTCTTTGCGGGGGTTAGTTACCTATCGATCCTTCGTGGGTCCGACGACTTAGATGGATCAGTGATCATCTTTATCGTCCTTGAAGAAGTATACCTGTGTGAGCTGAATCCTATTGCTTTCCTGTGTGGATTGTGTTGTGCAATCCTGTGTGGATTACGTTTTGCTTTCCTATGTGGAATACGTTTACTATCCTGTGTGGACTGAGTTGTACTTGGGCTCGGAGGTTGGAACGTATTTGAATTGATGACTTAGGTACATGTATGGGCATATACCTAAGCAGTGTCGGATGTTACTTCGTGATTGTTACTTTTCTTCGTGGTTTATCCATTGTGGATTTGAGAGACCTTCAGGGGTCTCGGGGTCCCTACTGAGTAGCTTATACTCACCCCTGCACGGGCTTCGCCCGCACTACGTTGTGTTGGTTGCAGACGACGGACAGCGTTGACCTTAGCTGAGGCCTAGAGAGCGGGATGGTACCCGGAGGAGGATCACTGGGTGGGACGTGCACGGAGCGGACGGCGGGACCCGTGGAGCAGAGGAGCTATCTATACCCACCCTTCAGGTGGGATTTCCAGTGGACAGCTCGGAGTAGCGGCTTTTACTTTTCAGTTGTTGTTTTCCCTTTCGAGTTGTACTTTACTTTCAGTTTGGGTTTGTATTCTGGCCCATTTACCTTTCCGCACTTTCAGTTGTACTCTTCTTTGTTTAGTGTTTACTTTCTGCTTGCTTACTCTGTGGTGTTTGTTACTTTTCAAAGGCAATGCCTTCCCTTTTTACTGGGATTTACGCCTTGGTGCTAGTCGCCAGCCCCTGGCCTATGGAAGGCGGGCTTGGGGTAGTCACGGCACGGACCCCGAGGGCGGGTCGTGACACTCTAAAGAAGAGGTAAAATACATAAGTGTGCGTATTTGTTTTATTTCCTCTTCCACCTCATTAAAATCATCATAAAATATTATAATATATTAAAAATTTTATTTACTTTATAATAATATGTTATTATTTTAATTAAATAACCTATATCTATCTGCATTTCTCACTAAATGGTAAACGAAATCTCCAATCTTTTGTATGGTGGACATTAGCCTCACAAACCGATGTAATTTGTTTTCCTTCACCGACATTTAAAGATAGATTTAATGATTTATTTATTATATTTATATGATATTTATGAAATTATTATACTTTTTATAATTATAATATGACATATAACTTCTTACACTCAATTCTGTGGGTGATATGATAATGTAGAACGTGTGTATAGAGGACTACCTCATCGCGAAGCACTGCGATTCATTTTTCGCTTATATTTTACATGAATGGTATTAATGTTAAAGTTAATAAATATATGTGATATTTATAATCCAAAAATAATTTTTAAAATTTAAAATCATATTTAGCCTCTTAAATTTCAATCCATTGGAAAACAATAATGTCGACCATGCATACGTGTGGACTACCCCATCCACATAGTGTTGTGAAATATTTTTCATTTTATTTTTAAATGGATGGTAATAAGGATTAATTTTATTAATATAAATTATATATATGAAATAATAATTATTTTTGACAGATTAATTAATATTTATTATCTATTCAAATATATACATTGTCAAAAATGGCAATAACGGTCATGCATACGTACAACCTACCATCTCAATGAATGGTGTAATCCATTTTCTATATATGACATTAATATATTAATATAAATATAAATATATATTTAATATATATTATATTAATATCATGATTAATATTAGGTATATTATGTAACCATGATAAAATTAAAAGGGCTAAAATTACCGAACTAAAACATACATGAAAAATGAATCAGTTTTCTCTTGAAACAATGATTTTAACAAAAAAAAAACTTTTAATAAATATGTGATAAAATACTAGAAGTAAATAATATATATTATGATTATAAGATTATAGTTATTTAATATATTTTTAATTAAACTATATTTATTGTATATTAGGTTTAGATATACAAAAAGGAAGTCAAACCTGAGGTAAGGGTTTCTTATATCACTTTTACATCCCTGAGAAATATGATATATTCACCACTTAGTCATTTTCATGGTTTATATACTGAACCATTGGTATTTTATATCATTAATGTATTTATACTCATGGAATTTAATATTTTATTTTAGGTTTCTTTATTTTATGGTTTTTACAATTCAGAAGTTACCAAAGTGGTCAGGTTTATTTCATAATCTCATCATTATTCGAGATTATTTTTTCTTATGTATCCCTTGGGGGAATTATTTTATATTTCTAGATAAAATACAACATATTTAATTATCTTCTGTTTATTCATGAATTTTTTCAAGTAATAACACCGTTTTATACTATTCGGTACTTAAAATGATTGAGAAATATTTTTTAATTAAAATTTTACCATATTTATCTCTTCGACCGAAAATCTGTTTTGAAAAGAATTGATATTTTATAAAACAAATTAAAAAGTGTTTTTAAAAATTTAAAAATTATTTATTAAATAATTCTTTAACCATTATTATATTTTAAAAAAATTTAAATTATTCATCATGTCATTTACAAAATAAGGTCTATTTTGATTTTACTGAATATGTGAAAGTTATACTTGTTTTAATGAGTACGACATAAACATAAATTTCCACTATCATGGACAATAAATTTTACGGATTATTTTTCATTTTTTCAAAGGATATCTTAAATAAAAAATATTTTCAAATTATTTTGAGACCTTTATGTTTTAAAAATATTTTCCAAGTGGAAATGTTATTTTCCTCAGAAAATGTTTTTAATTACATTTATATAATTTTTCTGTTTATCAATAAATCAATCCTTTATATAATTATAACCCACCTTGTATATGTTTTGTTTATATCATCCTTATTTTTATTTATATGGTTTATAGTCTATTTGAATGAGGATTTACAATTTTATTTCTATTCTCCATATTACTCTGGATGGTATATAATTATGTTTATTTATTTGGGATAAATAGTTACATTTCATATGTTAGTTTGTCAATGTGAATTTTTATGCTGATTATTTTTCACCCATATTGTCACGACCTGTCCTCGGGGCCTGTGTCGTGACTACCCCAAACCCTCCTTCCATAGGCCAGGGGATGGAGACTAGCACCAAAGGCATAAATCCCGATAACTGGGAAGGCATTGCCTTTATAAAAGTAATCAAAACATCCTAGAGTACAAGCGGAAGTGATACACTAAGTACAAAAGAAAGTGGTGAAAAGTAAGTGGTCCAGAATACAAACCCAACTGAAAGTAAATCTACAACTGAAGGAAAGTACAACAGAAAAAGGCAAAAAACTGGAAGAATGGAAGAAGCTCCTGGGTCGTCCTCCTCAAATCCTACCTAAAGGGTAGGTACAGATAGCGCAACTCCTGGATCATCCACCACGGATCCTACCTGAAGGGTAGATATAGATAGCCTCCACAACGCTCTCTCCCGTCAATCTCCTCTGAGTAACGTCTATACTTGAAGTCCACCTTCGGATACTGACTCGATGTGAGATCCACCTCCGGGTACCGTCTAGCCCTCGAACACTCAGCGTCTATCAGTGCTGCCCGTCGTCTGCAACTAACACAATGATGTGCGGGCATAGCCCGTGCAGGGTTGAGTATAACGATACTCAGAAGGGATCCCGAGACCCTCAAGGTCTCACTAAATCCAACAAGGATAACCACAAAGAAGGATCTCATCATATAACCCTTACTTAGGTATAAGCCCATACGTATACCTAAGTTATCATGTAACCCATCTCAATCATGAGGAAACACAAAGGTTATGAAATCAACGGATAACAACCACCCAGATATATGCCCATACATATACTTAAGTTATCAAGTGACCCATCTCAATCATGACGTAAACAAAAAGGTCATAGACTGAGCTCAAACCATGATTTTCATTATCGAAATCATAACTGCTGAAGAGCCCCATATCTAGAGTGTACAGTGATCCTGTCACGACTCTGAGGTACTACTCACTAACCTAAGACTGCTGAGGTACTCCTCCTGTCAAGTCCCGCGGGTCAGCCACCCAAACACAGTAGTGCTTCCTGCCGGGGTCTGCCACCCAAACACAGTAGTGCATCCCCCCTAATAGCCTGCAGAGGTACTCTCCGGATGATTACCGCGTGACTGCACCCAAACTCAGTAGTGCTTCATCTACCATGGGTCTGCACCAAAACAAAGTAGTTCTCCGTCCACTGGGCTAGTCGACTCACCCCAAGTCGAGTCGGTCAAGCAGTCGTCCAGTCTCAGCTGGCTACACAGTCTCCGTACTCCGTACGCTCGTCTCCGGGAGGGTCCGCTCCACGAGCTACTAGTCGATACTCCAAGTATCAAAATGTCCCACGAAGAAGTATCTCAAAGGACTGCCTCGTCATAGGGGTCTCAATACAACAGACGACGCTTCAATCGGACGCCTAGTCTGTGAGTTATTAGCCTTTTCGTCCCAAGGGCCCGGTTGGTTTCGTGTGCAAACCAACCCGGCCATATCTCAACCGTACCCTAGACTCTCATAGGGTATACTCATAGGGACCGTTTCTATACGTGATCACCAATGCCGCTGACGGTTCGTCAAACGGACGTCCGGTCTGAAAGTTATCAGCTTTTCCGTTCTAGGGGTCCAGTTCGATTTCGAGTACAATCCAAACCGACCTTATTCCAACTACATCCAAAAATCAGGAGAAGCATGCCAAAAGTTCCGTCTCATCAAGAGAAATACAAAAAAGTCAATGTCACGGCAATCGTATTTCCGGAGCTCAAGTTATAAGTGTTTCTGCTCCGAGGGCCCGGTTGGTTTCAGGTTCGAACAAACCTAGCTATACCCAATGTTCTCTGAAACATTGAGTGTAATATACAGAAAGGACCGTCTCGATCCAAGGATCACATTGCAACTGACGGTGCATCGATCGGAGTTCCGTACCCCAAGTTATGAGCTTTTGAACAAAACTGTCTGAAAATAGGGGGTTCGGGCCCGGTCCGACCCGGCCCGATACCACCCTAGGTCGGCCCGAATCAGATCGACCTGACCCGGGTCCTGGTCCGGCTCAGCAGGGCGCGGCCTGGGCCACCCGCAGGTCTAGCGCTGGCATGGCGCCCGCGTGGCTAGCGGGTGCGGGGGGTTACACTCCCCCCCCCCCCCGGGTTGAAGAAAAACTGGCATGGATTAATGCCGCACCGCTCCGCCTCCAAAATGGCTTAGTCATTCCGGTTTGGCCACCACCGCGGCTCAGCCGCGGCTGTCCTGTTCCGGTGACATGCCGCCACCGCCGCCTTCCGCGAACCACCTGACGCACTCTAGTGGTCCGTTTCGCCTCCCGTCTTCTCCAATGGTCCTCCCGGGACCTGACCTTTACTACGATGGCTTTAAATCGCCTCTGCGGCCTGTTTCGTCATCGCCCGATAATCCGTACGTCAAATAACAAAACGCGGCCTCTTCGTGTTTTTCTGTCACGGCGCGATGGCGCCGCGTCTTTGTTCGGCCTCCACGGCGCGGTGCGACGGCGCCGTGTTTCTTCGTCGTGTTTCTTCCTGATTCTGCGCGGTGCCTTTGCACCGCACTGCCTTAGTTCGTGACGCATCAAAAACAACATCGAAAGGGGGAGGAGCGTCGGCCGTGTTTGTGCGGTCCGACCTTTTCCCATTATTACGATAACAGGCGGCCAAAAAGAAGTCGATGAACGACAAAGAATTCACGATAAAATAAAATCACCCCTACGGTTTTCCCCGAAATCAAGAATTTCCAACCCGCAAACATATTCTTTCGCGGATCAACATAATATTTAGTTAATCCGCATTCTTTGTTTTAGAAGGGAATAAACCTGGGTTCATTAACATTCACAAATTAATTCCCTACCTCAAAGGAAGTTTGTGGAAGCTAGCGTCGCGGGGCCGGTTTCGATGACAGTGTTGGCGTGTATCCAAGAAGGGAACGACGTCTCACACCAGCTGCGGAGAAGAGAAGTAACGACATGTTGTTGGCGAGTTTCCGCATCGGTGCCTCCTCCTTTTTCGTGGAGGAAGAAGAGGACTGAAGATACCAGGTCGTCGAGTCGATGATCCTTGATGAAGTGTTGTCGTTCTTCGTTGAGGATGAAGACGTTCTTCACCGGAGAAGATGAAGTTCTTCTAGAGACTCAGAGCTCTCTCCTCCAATCCTCAACACAACCAATCTAACCCCCAAAAATAAAAAATCTATTCTTATTTTATTAAGTCATTCTATGAGTTCAAAATTCAAAAACATAATTCCATTAATTGGATTAGTGTGTTGGCATGATTAAAGTGAGGAGAGGGAAAGTCACCCAAATAATGGGAAGTTTAAAGGTTAAGATGAGTTACAGATCTTAAGTGGGGGGTTTAGAGGAGTTATGGAAGGTGAGGGGTTGGGCTCGAGTGGTCCCCACCCCACCTTTATTCTCTCAAGGTTAGTTAACAACAAGTAGGTCCCACCCAACTTCCACACAGAGGTTAACAACTTAGAATATGAAATAAAATTGTAACACAATTTTATTACTTCACATTTAACTCCCCTATTTTTTAACAACTCCTCCCGAGCAAACGAACCTTCAGGGAAAGTCCTCTTAAGCAATTACCGGCACTGCGGTTTCATCGGTGCCCACAAATTTCGATTCTGAGCACTGGTTCAAAAGATAGAAAAACCTGCTCGTTCGTTCACTGAACGTACCCGAGCTAAACTTTGGAAATTGATTTCGGGCACACCGGACCTCGGAATCGGGTGTCGTCAGAAACTACGCTCTTGTAAAATCCCAAAGAAATTAAGAAAAAAATTTCCTTGAAATTTTAGAGTCTTTACATTACTCCCACATCAGGGCTTTACGTCCCCATAAAGCTTTAACACAAACTAGGGAAACAAAAGTGGTACTGAGCACGCATCAGAGCATTCCACTCCCATGTGCTCTCTTGGAGGTTCCCTTGCTGCCAGTGAAAGCGCACTTGAGGAAGGAACCGTCCTCGTTGAACCTACTCCTGTTGATCCTCATTCACCACTAGAACCTCTGTGAATGTCGCCCCATCATCGACGTCCAACTCCCTACGGTCGATGATGTGTGAAAGATCATGCATGTATCTCTTCAGCTGAGGTACGTGGATGATATTATGCACCCGGTGTAATTGAGGTGGAAAGGTCAAGTGGTAAACCACCTCGCCTACCCTGCTGAGGACCTAGAAAGGTCCGTTGAACCTCAGAGATAACTTTCCACTTTTTCCACATCTCTGTAAACCTTGTCGTGGTGAGACCCGTATAAGGACGTGATCGTCATCCTCGATCTATAGAGGCCTCCAATTCCTGTTTAGAACTGAAACTCAAAACACCTACTGCCACGAGGGTAAGGTTGACAGACTCAAGAGTGATCGGTCGCACCCTCCTATGCATGATTTTATCCTATGCTGCTTGGGGTTTCATTTTCACCCACCAAGGAATACCACATCCCATCATTGTAGATAAACCACAACCTTTTGCCTAATACAGTTAATCTGAGCATGAACTGTGAATCCAATCCATACCGAGACCAACGTCGTAAGGCCTCGACGCTACCACCAAGAGATTCCAACTAAAACTCTCGCCTTGTGGGTCATACCACACTGTCGGCGTAACTGTGATTATCGAGTCTCCTCCTAAGGTATCTTCAGACGTGAGGGTCAAGTCTACGGCTTACCAGAAACTCTAGGTCTGGGACAAGATTCGTGGAAGGAAGGAATGATTCATATCAATGTCTGTTACTATGGCAGCTATTAGTGGACACAGACAGTCCCTCGAATCATTTCTAGAGCCATTGGGTCACACTCCTTGGCCGTATGCAGCCACACTCTTCCCCTACCCTCCAGCTCCCTGAGCCTAGCTGGGACTGCAAAGGCGGGTGAGTGTAACATGTTAAAATTTACACCACCTCATTTTGCTCTCCTAGCTCCGCCTCCACGTCTTCTGCTTCGCAGACTCATATGTCCTTAACATTTCCTCTTCTTGAAACATTTGCACACCCATGTCTCTGAGACTGGCACCAGCTCGCTGCATTCCAACTTCTAACATTCTCTAGCTATAATCGTTCAACCAAAAAACATTCAACCTCAAGGTTCTCTCTAGCACCCTAATGTGTGTAGGAATGCATAGATGAATAAGTGATGGATCGAATATCCTTAAACACACCATGCTCAGAGGTCTGAGCTCTATAGCATTGATTGAATCGTATTCATCGAGTACCTGGAATGTTAGGTATGCCTCGATGATTTCTCAGCTACCGACACGTTGTCCTGCCGAAGTTGTAAAAGCTCTAGAAAACTCTCAGCCACTACCTCAAGCCAATCCTCAGCCACCTGTAAGTCGGTCTTGCCTCAGAACTTGAGGGTATTTGATGTTGGAACATGTGTAAGGAAGTAAGCCGACATGTTTCACCTCCTGGTACCGCCGGTTGTAACTGCAGACCAATAGGTAGTGATGTATAACTCACACACTACCCTAAGGAACTATCTCAGGCATTAGTCCACATACCGAAGCCTCATCGCTATGCGGACCATCCTCATGGTCAATCATAGAAAACACTAGTATCCAAGTCTACCATCCGCTCCACTAGTGTCTCAACTAGGCAGAAAACTCTAGCAAACGCCTCCAGCCAGTCCTCTACTGTCTGGGAAACTGCCTCGCCTCGTAACCTCGGAGGCCTCTACTACTGGAACTCGTGCAACGTGCTATGTCGGCATGAACCGTCTGCGAGTTTGGAAAGTGGAATCTTCTGCCCAACAGGTGGTGGTGCTGTTGTTACACCACCCGAGGGTTCCAACAAAGTAAAAAGGGCCCCGCACTGGAGCCCCGTCGCTCGGTGGGCCGTCATCGTGTACTATCTCAGAACTCCAACTGACTGTCTGCGTGGAGACATCCTGAATAGATGCGATACAGTCAAAAATTTATACCTGGTGAGCTGACCTGGTTTGATATGACTTTATAACTCTTGGAAACACACACACAATCAGTGTTTTTCATGCACAAAGTCGGAAATCAGTAGTCAGGGTCCTGGTGTACGGATACGTCGGCCGCCACACCAACACTAGACTCCCTGAACTGAAGACCACACTTGGTACCCTTAACACCATTGCTTCACACAAAGGGGAATATTTGAGTTATATGTTCTGCGGTAGAATCGACTCCTCTAATACCAATTAGTCACGACCCGTCCTTGAGGCCCGTGTCGTGACTACCCCAAGCCCGCCTTCCATAGTCCAGGGGCTGGCGACTAGCACCAAAGGTGTAAATCCCGATAATTGGGAAGGAATTTCCTTTATAAAATTAAACAAAACATCCCAGAGTACAAGCGGAAGTAATACACTAAGTACAAAAGAAAGTGATGAAAATTAAGTGGGCCAGAATACAAACCCAACTGAAAGTACAGCTACAACTGAAGGAAAGTACAACAGAAAAAGTCAAACAGCTGGAAGAATGGAAGCAGCACCTAGGTCATCCTCCTCAGATCCTACCTGAAGGGTAGGTACAGATAGCGCAACTCCTGGATTTCCCACCACGGATCCTACCTGAAGGGTAGGTACAGATAGACTCCACAGTGCTCTCTCCCATCAACCTCCTCCGAGTAATGTCTCTTCTTGAAGTCCACCTTCAGATACAGACTCGACGTGAGATCCACCTCCGGTTACCGTCTAGCACTCGAACACTCGGCCTCTATCAGCGCTGCCCGTCATCTGCAACCAACACAACGAGGTGCGGGCATAGCCCGTGCAGGGGTGAGTATAAAGATACTCAGTAGGGACCCCAAGACCCTCAGGGTCTCACGAAATCCAACAAGTATAACCATAAAGAATGATCTCAACAGATAACCCTTACTTAGGTATAAGCCCATACTTATACCTAAGTTATCAAGTAACCCGTCTCAATCATGTGGAAACACAAAGGTTATGAAATCAATGGATAACCACCACCCAGTTATATGCCCATACATATACCTAAGTTATCAAGTGACCCATCTCAATCATGAGGTAAACACAAAGTTCATAGACTCAGCTCAAACCAGGATTTTCATTATCGAAACCGTAACTGCTGAAGAGCCCCGTCCTTGGAGTGTACAGTGATCCTGTCATGACTCTGAGGTACTTCTCACTAACCTAAGACTGATGAGTTACTCCTCCTATCGAGTACCACAGGTTAGCCACCCAAACACAGTAGTGCTTCCCACCGGGGTCTGCCACCCAAACCCAGTAGTGCATCCCCCATAATAGCTTGCAGAGGTAATCTCTAGATGAGTACTGTGGGTCTACACCCAAACTCAATAGTGCTCCGTCCACTGGGCTAGTCGACTCACTCCAAGTCGAGTCGGTCAAGTAGTCGTCAAGTCTCAGCCGGCTACACGGTCTCCGTACTCCATACGCTCATCTCCAGGAGGGTCCTCTCCACAACCTACTGGTATATACTCCAAGTATCACAAATTACCAGGAAGAAGTATCTCAAAGGACCGCCTCATCATAGGGGTCTCAACGCAATAGACAGCGCGTCAATCGGACGCCCGGTCTGTGAGTTCTTAGCCTTTTCGTCCCAGGGGCCCGGTTGGTTTCGTGTGCGAATCAACCCAGCCGTATCTCAGTTGTACCCCGAAATCTCATAGGGTATACTCATAGGGACCGTTTCTCCACGTGATCACCAACTCCGCTGATGGTTCGTCAAATGGATGTCTGGTCTGAAAGTTATCAGCATTTCCGTTCCATGGGCCCTGTTGGATTTCGGGTACAATCCAACCCGTCCATACTCCAATAGCATCCAAAACTCAGGAGAAGAATGCCAAAAGTTCCGTCTTATCAAGAGAAATCCAAAAAAGTCGACGACACGTCAATCGGACGTCTGGAGATCATGTTATAAGAGTTTCCGCTCTGAGGGCCCTGTTGGTTTCGGGTTCGAACCAACTCGACTATACAAAAAGTTCTTCGAAACCTTGAGTGTAATATACCGAAACGACCATCTCGATCCAAGGATCACATCTCAACTGACGGTGCATCGATCGGAGGTGCGTAGACCATATTATGATCTTTTAAACGAAACTGTCCGAAAATAGGGGGTTCGGGCCTGGTCCGACCCAGACCGATACCCCCTGGGTCGGCCCGAACCGGGTTGACCCGACCCGGGTCCGGCCCCGCAGGGCGCGTACCGGCCCGGTCGGGGGGGCCCGGGCCGGCCTAGGCAGCCGGCTGGCCTGGCGCCCGCGTGGCCAGTGGGTGCGGGGGGTAACACTCCCCCCCCCCCCCCCCCGGGTTGAAGAAAAACCGACGCGGCTTATTGTCGCGCTGCTCTGCCTCTGGAATGGATTAGCTGTTCTAGTTTGGCCGTTGTTGTGGCTCAGCTGCATCGGTCCTGTTCCGACGGCGTGCCGCCACCGTCGGTCGCCGTCGCCGCCGCGCCGGCGGGGCGCGCAGCCACCGCCTTCCGCGCACCACCGAACGTGCTCCTATGGTCCGTTTCACCTCTCGTCTTCTCCAATGGTCCTCTCAGGACCCGACCTTTACTACGATGGCTTTAAATAACCTATGCGGCTTGTTTCTTCATCGCCCGATTATTCGTAGGTCAAATAACAAAACGCGGCCTCTTCGTGGTTTTCCGGCGCCGAGTGACTGCGCCGCGACTTTGTTCGGCCTCCACGGCGCGGTGCGATGGCGACACATTTCTTCGCCGTGTTTCTTCTTGATTCCGCATGGTGCCATTGCACCGCGCCACCTTCGTTCATGCTGCATCAAAAACAACATCGAAGGGGGCAGGAGGGTCAGCCGTGTTCGTGCGGTCCGACCTTCTCCCATTATTACGATAACAGGTGGCCAAAAAGAAGTCGTTGAATGGAAAAGAATTCACAAACAAATAAAATTACCCCTACGGTTTTCCCCAAAATCAAGAATTTCCAACCCGCAAACATATTCTTTCGCGGATAAACTTAATATTTAGTTGATCCTCGTTCTTTGTTTTAGAAGGTAATAAACATGGGTTCATTAACATTCTCAAATTAATTCCCTACCTCAAAGGAAGTTTGCGGAAGCTAGCGTCGTGGGGTGGATTCGATGACAGCGTTGGCGTGCATCCAAGAAGGGAATGACATCTCACACCAGCTGCAAAGAGGAGAAGGAACGACACATCATTGGCAAGTTTCCATGTCGGTGCCTCCTCCTTTGTCAAGGAGGAAGAAGAGGTCCGAAGATACTGGGCTGCTGAGTCGATGATCCTCGACGATGTGTTGTCGTTCTTCATTGAGGATGAAGACGTTCTTTGCCGGAGAAGATGAAGTTCTTCAAGAGACTTAGATCTCTCTCCTCCAATCCTCAACACAACCAATATAACCCCCAAAAATAAAATAATCTATTCTTATTTTATTAAGTCATTCTATGAGTTCAAAATTCAAAAACATAATTCCATTAATTGGATAAGTGTGTTGGCATGATTAAAGTGAGGAGAGGGAAAGTCACCCAATTAATGGAAAGTTTAAAGGTTAAGATGAGTTACACATCTTAAGTGGGGGGGGGGGGTTTAAAGTAGTTAGGGAAGGTGAGGGGTTGGGATCGTGTGGGACCCACCCCACCTTTATTCTCTCAAGGGAAGTTAACAACAAGTAGGTCCCACCCAACTTCCACACATAGGTTAACAACTTAGAATATGAAATAAAATTGTAACACAATTTTATTACTTCACATTTAACTCCATTTTTTTAACAACTCCTCCCGAGCAAATTCACCTTCGGGAAAAGTCCTCTTAAGCAATTAACAGCACTGCGGTTTCATCGGTGCCCTCAAATTTTGATTCCGAGCACCGGTTCAAAAGATAGAAAAACCCGCTCGCTCGTTCACTGAATGTACCCGAGCTAAACTTCAGAAATTGATTCCGGGCACACCGGACCTCAGAATCATGCGTCGTCAGAAACTGCGTTCTTGTAAAATCCCAAAGAAATTAAGTAAAAAATTTCCATGAAATTTCGGGGTCTTTACACATATCATATGGGTAATTAATTTTAATTAGTAAGTGTTTGGTGGGGAGTAGTTATAGATAGCCCTTCAATGCATCAACATGCCTCATGAGACAAATTAGTTGGCCAAATTTGATAGGGTTCTACCCAAAAATTGAAATTTTATTTTTAATGTTATTTAAAGTATATTTCAAATGTCTTCCATTATTCATTCCTTTATTATGAGTTCACTTATTGATCTCTTTCTGTTTATTTTATTAGATAGAATGTTTCTAGATAATTTTCAAGATCATGTGATTATATAAATGTCATAAATTTATCATTATTTATTTCTACCATATTATAATCAGTTTATTTATTAAGTGGAATGCATTTCAGTAACATTCCTTACCATATTAATTATGGTAATTTATTCATGATATATTCCATTGTATGCTTAAACCATATTGAGTATTTGAGCTTACCCCTTTTTTATGTTTTATTTTTCTCAAGATACCAGGAAGTGTTTTGTGATTAATATGTAGGGATACACTTTGTGAAATAATAGAAATCTAAAAGTAAAAACATTGAATATTTTTTTAATTGAAATTTTATTCAAATTATGTATATAGTTTACATTTACTTATAAATGATTCAGTCCTTTGGGATGTGAATCCTTGTATCCTATTAAACTGTAATAAAGTAACCACTTGTTCTGAGCTACTGGGGTTGGGGTATTTATTGTTTTACAAAGATGTATCACCTCTTAATAAAGAAGAAGTGAAGAAAAGTAGAGCCTTTGATAGGGATGTATCTAGACATGGCAGTTGGTATCCATGGAGTCTCGAGGAAGATCATATATGATTGTGATCCTCATTTTCTCTCCAAGCCATGGAGAGGTAATTAGCATAATTTTATCTATTAGTTATCCCATAAAACTACATTTCACCAAAAAATGATGGTCTGAGAGAGTAGTCTATCTAGACTCTTGAAGAAATATTTCATGTGAATGTCCTATATTTTAGAGGTTTGTGGATGATACACCTACATTTGGTCAATTTTTTTATAATAATACTTCCTAATGCACCATTTTTATAGAACAATTTGATTTATTTTATGGAAGAACATTCAATTATCCATAATGATGGACAGGGGTGAAAGAGTTCGTAATTATTGGATCAAATGTAGTGTAAATATTGATAATGAAAATTCAATGTGATTTTTGAGAGGATGAAGGCAGAACATGATTGCCAAAATTATTATGCTAACTATAAGTGGATCCCTACTGAGTTAAAAATTTGAGATCATGTCTTCTTAAAGGTTACTCATTTTCAAGGGAAATGGATTTTTGGTAATGGAGTAAGATTTCACCTTACCTTTTTATTCCTTTAAAGGTGTTGGCTTATATTGGAACCATTTCATATTGGATAACACTTCCCCCATCGATGAGTCAGATTGATAATGTTTTTTATGTATCATAACTTCACCACTATCTTTATAATAAATCAAAAATCATTGATTAAGAAAATATTATTATTTATTATGATGTAAAATATGAGGAGTGATGTGGAGATCTATGACCTCTAGGAGAATTTGTTGTGTTGATGTTTTATTCCCTTAGTTTATGTGCTTTGTTCACATGGTGTCTTGGAGGCGAGCACCTAGGAAATTTTATCATAGATTTATTCTCATTATCCTGTGTTTTTTGAATACTATATTATCTTTTGTAATAGTGATTGAAAAATATTGACCTTTACCTCGTTTATGATATGATTTTCTATTATATTAATTTTAATGTGAAAATTATCTTGTTTGAGGTGCATCACCTTTGGGAGAGTGTTTGGGAGCTAGTATTTGGTGTTGTGTATTTTTGAACATTATTTCTCGAAGTGAGGTTTATATTCTCCTATGATTCAAGATTCTTGAGAGTCATCTTGTAGGGTGGATATTCAGATCACCCCTACTATTTTATTCCCTTATATTTTGGTTTTAAATTCTTGGGGTAAATATTTTTTAAGTGGTATATAGTGTAATGGTCTCAACCTTCCCAGTATTTCCATAATGTTTTCCCATGTTTTGGTGGTTTCAAGAATGATTTTTTAGTTATTCTAATGAATAGATAAGTGTTTTGGGCTTTCAAAGGGTCAGCACACACTGGTGGTGGTTGTGGTTGATGTATTTTGGGTTTTCTATGGGGTTTTTGGTGTACCATGTCTAGCGACACAACCTTTTAATATAATTTTATTGGAATTTTTTCTATAGTGTGTTCCTTTATGAAATGGTCAAAAAAATTCCCAATGAGGGTGTAACATTGGGCATGGTTCCTTAGAAGAAATTTTGTCCAAAAAAGCTAGGCGTACATCACCACACACATGGTCTTTGGAATGGTGATGGAAAAACACCCTTTGTGTTAAAAACACACCCTGGAAAAATTTATTTTAGGCTATTATGCTTAATAACACCATAATCATGGCCTGGATGTGGTGGATGTTGTGGTTGTATTTGAACATATTTTTAAATTGAAATAAATTTCATTTTTTTATGGATCTTGACTAGATCGAAGGGGATAAATATTCATGATATTATGGGGGGTTTAAAATCAATTTTTAATTCATTATTTTTCCATATTAATCGATCTAAGACCCTACCATTTGGAGTACATTTGAATTCCTAATTCTTTCTAGAACATAGGTTGTGGTTAATATGTCTCTTGTATTAAGTCTCTTTTGATAAAAAAATTTTACTTGTAAGTGTTGATTTAACCTCTCTTGGGTGTATGTGATCGATTCATTATGGATTCTAACTCAGATCATGGACAATTGAGTGTTGTTGATCATGGTAACCTTCTTTCATTTTTATATTTTTCATCATGTATATAAGGTATTCAATGTAGAAATACTCTCTAATTTTGGGGATTAGAATGGATCTTGGTGGTTGGGGTCTTGTGGATGTCAGGTTTAAGTGATCCTTCCTTTGGCTTAGTGGTGTTCCTTCCAGTAGTGGTTGAACCTTGATCATCCACTCTTTCTCAGAGAAATTGGATCTTATAAATCAAGGAAGGAGATTTATTTCATCTATAATTTTATGTTTAATCATAAAGTTATCATGATTATTCTCTATAGGTAATGGTGTAAGTAACATTAATGATTATTAAACCAGATTAAATAATTGGTTTTGGTTTTGGTTGTAGATATCACATGTGTTTCATTCATGATAATGGACTGCCTCTTATTTTACTAGATAATGTGTTATATATATTAATTCTAGGGTTTAACATGTTTTCCATGTTATAAATTTTGTAATAAATATAAATTTGGCAATTATTTCAGTCTAATGAATTAAATATGAATTTTTAATTTGAAATCATTATTCTTTATAATTTTATATGAATGAAATTGATGCTTGAAGCATGTTTAATCAAAAATGTTCTTCCTTATTGTTTTACAAAACTAGATTTTACACTTCAAACAATGTTTATATATATTATAGTTGTTTATGGCTGATGAATTAGGTAGCCTATGGTTGTAACCTTTGATAAATTAATTATTCAATTTAGGATAGTAATGAATTGGTTATTAGATAAAAACAATTATTTGGGGATGGATGAGTTCATTTTCCTATAATGTTTAGATGCATTGATTATAGGGCCTAAATATCCAATTTAATTTTATATTCTCTTGCTACCATGTGTGCTTTCTATGGATGTGATACTTGGGATGTGACATGATGTGAGCCTAGGATGGATGATGGTTAGGGGATATATGGGCATGGGGGCCCATTTTTTGGCACCTATGTAATCTGTGATGGTGGGATGTAGGGTAATATGCATGATGACATGCATGTCGATGTTGGGGATAGAATCATTACTAATTTAATTGGTTGAAGATGGTATTTCTAGTTGATGTTTTGAATGTTGGAATGATTGATATTTTATGAATCTCTTCAATGACTGGTTGGATGGATTATTTGTTTCTACATTACATTCACTATTTCTTGGATAAACTTATTATTCATGGTTAATGAATCAATTTTATTGTATCTAAGAATATTCCTAGATTATATAAACTTATTGGATTATAATGAATGTTGAATTTTTTATCCCTTAGGGTTAGAGGCTTTTTTGAATACTAAATGATGATATATCATAAGAAATTATGGGTTTCAGTTGTTTTATGACTCGGGGTAGGGGTTTTGGTAGGTTTATGTCTAGAGGGAATTTAATTGAGTTGGTAATTAATGTATAGTAGAGATAGAATGAACATAATTAATGTCTAATGAATTACTTAATGTAATTAAAAATGTTTAAAAGAATGAATTAATTGAAATTCTATTGAAATATTATATTTTTAAAATATGTATAGTCTGTAGCAGTGGTTGTCGGGATTTTCAGTGATGATAGCTACAATCGAGCATAAGGCTAAAAAATTTATGATAGTATAGTTGTGAAATATATATATCTATATATTCTATGATTTAATATGCTATCTCACCCATATCAAAAGGGAAAAAACACCAGTGAACTATAGAGGGTGTTTTCCCCACTATCCAGGTTAGCCATAAATGGATGGAAGTCTACCCACTCTTTCATTTCTCTCTTCTCAAAATACTATTATATGATGGTATGCAATGTGTGTATCTATCTCATAAATACATATAAGCATCTATATGTTTGTTTTTAGATGTATGTAATAGATTATGGTTATTTTCAGACACATGTATCTTTTTATATAGTATTCTATGTATTCTTATAGGTTTTTCTTTTATTGTATGTGATGAACTGAGGTATAATAAATGATGTACGGGATGTGGTGGATCCTAGAAACTACTCGATGACTATATAGAGATGGAGATTTTGATGAATATATGATGTGATGCATACAGTACATGGTATGATTTAAAGAACAAGGTTTATATTATATTATAGTTTCTATGTGTCTCTATATTGGATTATATTTGGATCGAGATGGCTCTAAATGTGTGATGTTGGGGAAGAGCGTAAAACAAGTGGGGAAGCAACAGTAGGGGAATTTTATTTGATATTATGTTGGTTATCATATGATTTATTACATGTGATTCTTGGTGAGAGATACATGGTGAGGTTGGGAACATAGTATATCTATTTAGGTGATTAGTTAGTTTCATTTATTGTTCACTAGGATTTAGCATGATTTATTTATCTTTTTCACAATAGGTTTTAGGGAGGATCCTATGAAGTATACCTATTATCCTCACACTAAATATATATAAACTATTATTATGGACCCCATGAGATAGATAGTGATTTGGTCAAAAATTAATAGCCTGTGGAGTGGTTTTTTATTCAAGTTCCCTACTAAGTATTTTTATTTTAGTACTCTCATTTCTTTTATAATGATTCAATTGTATAACATTTAATATATGTATTGGGGTATCTTTTATTCTTTTACGAGTAAGAGTTTTTTGGGGGATTTTTCTTTATCTATGATTTCATATGTTCTTATTACAGTGTAAATACACCCATTTATGTTTATGATATACCATAAATGCCTTTCAATAACCCAGGGCCTATTAGAGGTGGTCTTCAAGAAACATTTTCTACCTTGTCTCATTATTGGCCGATGTAATAACATGCTCATTCTCATTACCTTATGATAACAACATGTCATTACATGTCCTTAAGCAACATCCCCAAGACACCAAAGGATGGTAATAAATACAAAATGGTCTCAAACATTGGTGGGGATGATTTTTCCATTAACAAATAAACCAATAATCCGACAAACCATATTCCAAACATTCATTAAATTATGTGTGGAAAAAAACAAGACAACTAGATAACTTCATGTATCACAAAAGAATATTAATGTTTTCAATAGTGGAAGACCAACAAGTATCAATGTACATAGTAGATAAACAACAAAAGGCTCTAAATATACCACAAGACTAGATGCTCCATAAAATCTAAGTTCCACAATCCCCGAACAACCCAAGTGTCACGAGGTAATAATAAAAACATGAGGAACGTTACCTTTTCCCTTGTCTCAAAAGATAGCATATACAAAATCTCCAATGTTCCAAAGCATGGGTGAGTATAAAACTCATTAGTTTTTCCCCCCAATGACTTTCCTACTCATGTCACTAGGATATAAAAGTTATCCACATTTATATAAAATAGTTTATATAAAACAATTTTCCCAAAAAACATTTATGCCCAAAAACAATATTTGAACATCGAATCTCTATCAGAGATGATTGAAACTAGTATTCCATGGATTTTTACCTCTTTTTAGATATAGAGTTTTGACAGATCCTCCGCTATATGAGTTTATCAAATAGGGATGAAATGGGCCGACTTGGTTAGCCGATCCACTATCACCGATGTGGAATTCTATCTCCGAAAAATTAATGGAAGACCTGTAACAAAATATATCATTATCTGCTCCCATTTCATCATTGGGATAGGTAAGGACTAAAAAATACCTGCAATTATCTGATACTCATCATTAACCTGTGGATAAGTTAATCATTGCAGATGGACTCAACCACTTTTTTTTCATGCCCCTCCACCAAAATTGTTCCTTCAATGCCTTATACATCTTCTATATATCTGGATGTACGACCCATCTCAAATGGTGGTAAGTATTAAGGTGTTGTTTTGGACAAGCCATAGTTACAACCATCTAATCTATAAAGCACAAAACGGAACTCCCATCAATACTTCACCCTTCATTGGTCTCCCCAACATTGGGTTTTAAACTCATAACTAGATATTCAGCATCAAATGTTTGTGCCTCTTTGACCTTTTTACCTAATCACGAACATGAATAGCTGAAAAGAATACTAAAACATCACATGGATCTTCACATACCACATGCAAGTTCTCTAAGATAGACATCAACTTCCATTCATCTAAGTCATTTTTCACTAAATGAGCATATGAATTTCTACTCAGTGCATCCACCACCAAATTCTCTTTTCTTGGTGTATACATCAAGTCATAGTCAAACATTTGGAGATAATCCATCTATCTCCTTTTCTTTTGGTTCAAATATCGCTATGAGAAAATGTGTTTCAAGCTTTTTTGGACTATGAGTGTAGAGACCCGAAGCATGATGTACATGAAAATTACATTACTTTTGCGGAATACTTAATACATGACAAAAACAGACACATAAGGACTGTAATAGTTTAGTGTCTTTGGAAACGTGGAACGTAATATTCTAATCGTGGTGAAAGATCTTCAACATCTCCCATAAAGATCTTCCCCTTTTTTTCTTACCTAAAACCTTTCTTTATATCCTAGGGAAAAGAAAACATAAAAAGGGTGACCTAAAATGCTCAGTAAGGGTAAGCATGGATAAAATAAAACATACCATATACATTTTAACTAAAAAACATGAACATAATGTTTAAACATCAAAAGCTTGAGCAATGACATAAAACATGGAAGTACGTATGGCATTGATCAAAAGAAACATTAATCATGATAAAATAGCATGGGAATAAAACATGTAATTGTGGCAACCATTAAGCACATGATATTATTTCCATATTAGCCAAGGCATTGTTGCCAAGACCATCTTAGTGGACAAAGTCCCTTTTTGAATCGAGTTCACTCCTCGTTCCAGTCCTGTATTACTGAACCGGTTTAACTTGCCCTTTCAGCCATGTCTATCTCATGAGATATAAAATCTTTATCCAATGCATTGGAGGGAGATATAGGTCCCACCCATCTCATAATGATACCATTCTTATGTGTGCCACAAAATCATAAACCATACATCATAGCATAACCCATGTAATAAAAATGGGAATCTTAAACATCGTGACATCATAAAACAATTCATATAAGATAAAGGAATTCATAAAAATAATTCCATCACAACATAA
This sequence comes from Viscum album, assembly GCA_963277665.1. NCBI lineage: Eukaryota > Viridiplantae > Streptophyta > Magnoliopsida > Santalales > Viscaceae > Viscum > Viscum album. Next base: position 286,705,842 of record OY728163.1, read on the forward strand.
TCAAGTCAATGTAATAATAGGGATAGAAACAGAACCCTATATTATCCTAGATGGAAAATAATTTTGATAAAACACTTGAACACCATTCTTGAGGAAAATATCATTTCTACTTTAAAAACACTCTTCCTTTATGAACATGTTATACAATTCTAAACTAAAAGAAGTTTATTAAAACTAAACTTGAAAATTTGTAAAGGAGTATTCTTGGATTAAATGATTTAAAAATCCATTCATGCCGTATAAGTTAAAAAAACATTCTTCTCATAATTTTGTTGGAAAAGCCAAAAAGTACCTCGTACGAAAAACGACAAAAGATTCCTTTAATATCTTTTACTAAAAACTCACCAATGGGTAAAAATGGATTTAAAAAATTGAAGGTGGATGGAAATAATATTTCATATTGAGTAAACATGGATGTGGATGATAAAATACACCCCAGTAAAAACCAAAGTATAAACAATCTCGGATAAAAATGAGATTGTGATATTTCCCTTACCTTAGGTCCGATTTTCTTCGTAAGTGTCCGAACATCCTGTATAATGATTTAAATAATGTCCTTGACTTATTCCAGAATCATACTCATTGTTATGATATCATATATGGTTCACTGATGACTTTATATTACCAGTTCTTTTGTAAATTCCATGTTGAAGAGCATTTTGGGTAAAATCGTTTCATTTGTCTTCCGTGTTTTGACTTGGAATTATTCATATGATTACTTAGATCATGATTACTTAATTCCAGAATATAAAACATGATTTATATATAATATATATTCAGAATATACATATATATAAAATATTAGTAAATGGAAAGAAATACACCGTTCATGGAGACGGTAGGTCGTACGTACGCATGAACATTGTTTTCGTTTCCTTATTGAGTTGAAAGGAATTAAGTAGATGACATACATATATATACACATAAATCTAGTATCATTATTATGTCATATATTTCATGATCACTTATTATATATATTTTATAATCATTCATGAATGGTTAACGTGGAGAATTAATCTCATCGCGTCGTGGAGACGGTAGTCCGTACATACGCACGAGCGATGATATCATTCTCAGAATCAATATCACTTTAAAATAATCATATATAGTTATTATGTACACCATTATACCCATCCAAGTATGGTGGTGGTGGAAAATAGATTACACCACGGCGTGGAGACGGTATTGCGTACGTACACACGCGCGGTGATTTCGTTTTCCGTAGGATGGATAGATGGTGAAATAGGGTTGTTTCATACTTATAATAACATATCAGTATATGAGTGATACTGATGTTATTACATCATAATTAAACATCCTAATAAGAAGAAGTGGAAGAAGAAATAAAGTTGAAAGAATCGGTAACAGACATTACCTCTTCTTTGAAGCGCCTCTTTGAGTCCTCCTCTTAGGGAACTAAAATTGGTCTTTGAAGAAGACCAGGACCTCTTGTATGTTTCTAGGGAAGTGGAGAAGAGAATGTGGCAGGGTTAGGCCGAGCATGAAGGCTCAAAGTGGTGTGAGGAAGAGAGGGAGGAGGTGCCCTTTTATAAGGGAGGAGATGGGCTCCTTTGGAAAAACTAAAAATATGATTTTATTATAAAGCCAAATTCGGTTTTAAATAGCTCCAAATTGATTTATTTCGAATCTAAGGCGGGTATGGGTGGAAATACTTTCATACAATATAATTTAGACAAGTTTATGTTCCTATTTTAACCTTATCATTTAGATTTAACATTAAGTTAAATAATTTTACTTTTACTGTTTCTTCTTGTGTTCTTAGACTATACGGTTAATAAACTTACTATAACAAGCAAAACGAACCCCAAGTTGTTTATTATTAATATATATAACCTTATCTAAGTCATTTGGCCGAACCTTAGATTTTTAGGAATAAAATAACAATTAATAATATAATATTTGTTTTAAAAACAATTTTATGTCAATTTTGACACTATTTGGTAATTGATTTTTGTGAAAATCATAACAGAATTATTAGTTCGAAAAAAGTTACTTAAATCAATAATAACTTATCATATTAACCTATAAATTTAGTTTAATTCATAGAAAGTCTCAAATTACATTTATTAGGGTATTTATAACGTTAATTATGTCAATATTTCATTAATAAGATAATTACTGCATCATCGTTGTGTCATAAATAAATTAAATTATTTAATGTCTAAAAATAACAAATAAAATACCATTATGTAGGAAACATCTTTAGCTTTAAAATTAATATTTATAGTCGAATATATCTTATGTATAACCCCATATTAGAAATGATTTACTTATTAAATGTTGATTTTAACTATTTTAACCCTTCTTTAAATAAATTAATAATAAATTTCCTAATCTAATCCAAGTGGGCCTAAATGGTCATATTTTATTCCTAAGGTTGTTTTTGGTCGAATTACACTTGTCCAATAGAATTAGGACCTATGTTAAGGTAATAATAATAACACTTTTACCCTTAATTACCCTATTTACTTTTAACCGTGGTAAAAAAAGTAAAAAGTTACTATTCACCAAAAATTATTTTCATCTAATTGATCCACATTTATTCATTGATAATAACCGTGTCTCTTGTATTTTCAAAATTCTACTCACAGAAGCGGTAAAATTATGTTTTATGAAAAATTCAGTTTTTTTAACTACCACTTAGTGGTTTCACTGTTCATCAAAAAATGACAGTTTCCAGAAAAATACCAAAAATTAGGCCTGATCTATATTTGATATTATGAATTCAAAAATGATGTTTATTTTTTCAAATTCAAAACATATAAGTTACATTAACTAATTTAAAAATTAATTCCCGTCGTCAAAACAAATAGCATGTTTTTAAAAGATAATAACTATTAAAAGATTGACATTAGTTTATGTCTGGTTTAAATGTGAAATTACATCCAATTAACATCATTGTATTAAATTGTAAAAATATATTCTAAATATAATTTAAAACCACTCAAATTAATAATTTATCACAATTAATTATTTCGATTAAAAAATTTGTTTTTAATTAAAATTTAGTAATTTTCACTATTCAATCAGAATATGAAAGTTATCCAAAAAGTACCAAAATTTCACGCTACGATAATTTCGATATTCCGAATCCAAAAATGAAGTCCATTTTGAAAAATAAAATTTACAAAATTTCAAAAAGTGGTTATTACTATTCATAACGGCTAGTTTTAATAATATTTTAATAGCATATCATTGTTTAGTGAAACTCGGTATTGCGTACTACACATGCTATCGAGGAAGGTCGTGATTGCATGTAATGCAAGGCAATTGAAGTAAGCGTGTTGTGCAAGCTCCTTTTGGTGTAGCGTACAACACAATACATTAATGAAATTAAGAATATTTTTCATAAAATCTCGGGGTGTTACAATCTACCCCCTTTAAAATGAATTTCGCCCTTGAAATTCGTCGGTGTTATCAATGGTTTACTACTCAAAAGTTTCTTTAATAGAAACCCCCATCGTAAAAAGTAATACCAAAACCAATATTTAAAAACAAAAGTATGAAATGTAATGGTTACCCAAATAAACTAATCACTGGGTTTCCACATAGGTGAAAATATGGATATGTAAGAGAAATCTAACCGTCATGTTCTGATGGAGAGTGGTAGAGAACATGGCTATAAAAAATCCTACAATCACAAATCCATAAATTTGTGACGATCTAAGGTACCATCTGATTCATCGGATATAAGAGAACTAGGACAACATTTTTGGTTTTCAAGATCATTTCCCTAAAGTTGATGAAATTGGAATTAGAAGAAATACTTTCATGCTTTTGGTACAGTCTCACTGTTGGTCTTTCTTTGGACAATTTCCACTTCATCTATTAAAGAAATTAAGTTGAATTTGTCATTCGTGAAGTGTTATCAGATCAGGTGATAGAATGATGGGTCATTCCATCTGTCTCTAACAAAAGGTTAGAAAAGTTATCAAAAAATACATAAGTCCATCTATAGTGAGATTAATCATATATGGTTCCTAAAATGGACTTATACTTCATATATCATACTGCTTAATAGAATACAACTAGTTTATACTAAACAGGGACTTCCTATAGGATGGTGGTAGGCGATAAAGGCCAGTCGCAGTTCGGTTGTGGGTTCGATTCCCACGGCCTTGTCCGATGCGGTGGGATGTCTCCCATCCTGCAGGTTGTCCTTTTTCTAAAACTACATTACTATAACATCCCATCAATGATATCAAAAAAAGTTCTATCCTTAAACAATAATAACTTATGTCCAACATATTCCATTCCAATCTTTAGGATTATCCATAATATTGCAGTCCATTGTCATATTATAGTGAAAAAATTTACCAGAGATTTCATATAACAAGCATGTTAATACCATCGTTAATCCCCATATATCCTAAGATATTTCTTGTTGGTCACATTCCAAACATTCGAGGCCTTAATCATGTATTCTCTTGAAAAAATGAAAACCCATTGAACCTTAGTGAAAACATGAGTGTTGTCAAAAGATAACTCTTTCCACATACCAAAACCCCAAAATTCTATATACTCAAACCATGATATAACTATTTCCTTATATCAATCATGAGCTCATGAATACTATCAAACATTTTATTTTCTCCTTATCCCTTCATTATGTGCATATCATCTACATTCCAAAAATATCTGAATAACCTTTCATGGTTACTGGTACCATTCATCATACACTTTCAAAACATAAGGGAAGACAATAGTGTAACAATCCTTAGATGTCTCTTTATTCCATATTACCATGAGATTACTTATACAACATTACTCTTGATAAACATGTAACCATTACACTACCTTCTTAAACCATTGAATGAGCTTCAACAATTCTTTCATATCACATATCATTTGTAGTCTCTTCATCATCATCAACAAAAATATTACCCATATGACTATACTGATTCTCTTCATGAGACTTTACCTTAGGGCCTTGGTTTGCATAATGCCCGTACATTCCACATTTAAAACATTTAACCATTTTTGATGTCGTAGCAATACCATTATCATCATCCCTGGTGTTAACTGAACCTTTTCCATTGCACTTACTGGCTTTGTGTCCTTCTTTTCCACACCCAAAGCATCTTCCAGTTCCTTTGAAACATTCTCCTTGATGCCTCTTACCACAGGATTTACATAGGGGAAATTGAACTTTCTTTCCTCTATGATCATCATGAAACTCCATCTTTCTCTTATTAACCGAGTCCGGAAACTTTCCAAATCTAAGTTTATTGATCATATTATGATATTGCTGATTCGACATAATTATGATTTTTGGACTTCCAAATCCCATTTAATTTGGTTGCTCATGAATAATATCATTCCATTGTCCATCATATCCTCCATTATCGTGAATCTTCTTGTTTCCATCCATTCTCTAAAAACCGAAAAGAATAGTGTGAGAGGAAAAAATCATGCTAGGGAAAACAACATAGTAAAGGGGGATTACCTTCAATATCTAACATCTTAGGTTAAATTCTATGATCTTTACCATAGTTCTAGGACTATATCCTATATGTATACTTATCCTTAGGGATATCCCTAGACATACCTTAGAAATATCTCTAGGGATCTCACTAATGTTTTCGCATCCTAGTCTCCAAAGTTTGACTAAACCTTTCCTCTGATACCAAATGTAGAGACCCAAAGATTGACGTACATGAACATTACATTACTTTTGCGGAATACTTAATACATAACAAAAACAAACACACAAGGACCGTAATAGTTTAGTGTCTTTGGAAACTTGGAATGTAATCTTCTAATCATGGTGAAAGATCATCAACATCTCCCATAAAGATCTTCCCTTTTTTTTCTTACCTAAAACATTTCTTTATATCCTGGGGAAAAGAAAACATAAAAAGGGTGAGCTCAAATGATCAATAAGGGTAAGAATGGATAAAATAAAACATACCATATGCATTTGAACTTAAAAACATGAACATAATGTTTAAACATCAAAAGTTTGAGCAATGACATAAAACATGGAAGTACGTATGGCGTAGATCATAAAGAAACATTAAGAATGATAAAATAGAATGGGAATAAAACATGTAATTGTGGAAACCATTAAGCACATGATACAATTTCCATATTAGCCAAGGCATTGCTGTCAAGACCATCTTAGTGGACAAAGTCCCTTTCTGAATCGAGTTCACTCCTCGTTCCAGTCCTGTATTACTAAACCGGTTTAACTTGACGTTATAGCCATGTCTATCTCATGAGATATAAAATATTTACCCAATGAATTGGAGGGATATATAGGTCCCACCCATCTCATAATGATACCATTCTTATGTGTGCAAAAAAATCATAAACCATACATCATAGCATAACCCATGTAATAAAAATCGGAATCTTAAACATCGTGACATCATAAAACAATTCATATAAGATAAAGGAATTCATAAAAATAATTCCATCACAACATAATAAAATCAATGTAATAATAGGGATAGAAACATAACCCTATATTATCCTAGATGAAAAATAATTTTGATAAAACACTTAAACTCCATTCTTGAGGAAAATATCCTTTCTACTTCAAAAACACTCTTCCTTTTGTAACATGTTATACAATTCTAAACTAAAAGAAGTTGATTAAAAATAAACTTGAAAATTTGTAAAGGAGTCTTCTTGGAAGAAATGTTTTAAAAATCCATTCATGCCGTATAAGTTAAAAAAACATTCTTCTTGTAATTTTGTCGGAAAAGTAAAAAAGTTCCTCGTACAAAAAATGACAAAAGATTCATTTCATATCTTTTACAAAAAACTCATCAAAGGGTAAAAATGGATTTAAAAAATTGTAGGTGGATGGAAATAATATTTCATATTGAGGAAACATGGATGTGGATGATAAAATACACCCTAGTAAATACCAAAGTATAAACAATCTCGGATAAAAATGAGATTGTGATATTTCCCTTACCTTAGGTCCGATTTGCTTCGTAAGTGTCCGAACCTCTTGTATAATCATTTAAATAATGTCATTGACTTATTGCAGAATCATAATCATTGTTATGATATCATATATGGTTCACTTATGACTTTATATTACTCGTTCTTTTGTAAATTCCATGTTAAAGAGCGTTTTGGGTAAAATCGTTTCATTTGTCGTCCGTGTTTTGACTTGTAATTATTAATATGATTACTTAGATCGTGATTAAATAATTCCAGAATATTAAACATTATTTATATATAATATATATATTCAGAATATACATATATATAATAGATCATTAAATGGAAAGAAATACACCGTTCATGGAGACGGTAGGCCGTACGTACGCAAGAACGTTGTTTTCGTTTCCTTATTGAGTTGAAAGGAATTAAGTAGATGACATACATATATATACACATAAATCCAATATCATTATTATGTCATATATTTAATGATTACTTATTATATATATTTTATAATCATTCATGAATGGTTAACGTGGAGAATGAATCTCATCGCGTTGTGGAGACGGTAGTCCGTACGTACGCACGAGCGATGATATCATTCTAATGATCGTGGAATTGTATTGGAGTGTATGGATACTATTTCAGAATCAATATCACTTTACAATTATCATATATATTTATTATGTACACCATTATACCCATCCAAGTAAGGTGGTGGTGGAAAATAGATTACACCACGGCGTGGAGACGGTATTCTGTACGTACGCACGCGCGGTGATTTCGTTTTCCGTAGGATGGATAGATGGTGAAATAGGGTTGTTTCATACTTATAATAACATATCAGTATATGAGTGATACTGATGTTATTACTTCATAATGAAACAACCTAAGAAGAATAAGTGCATGAAGAAATAAAGTTGAAAGAATCGGTAACGGACATTACCTCTTCTTTGAAGCGCCTCTTTGAGTCATCCTCTTAAGGAACTAAAATTGGTCTATGAAGAAGCCAGGACCTCTATAATGTTTCTAGGGATGTGGAGAAGAGAATTTGACAGGGTTTTACCGAGTTCGAAGGCTCAATGTGGTGTAAGGAAGAGAGGGAGGAGGTTCCCTTTTATAAGGGAGGGGAGGGGCTCCTTTGGAAAAACTAAAAAGATTATTTTATTATAAAGCCAAATTCGGTTTTAAATAGATCCAAATTGATTTATTTAGAAGCTAAGGTAGGTATGGGTCGAAATCCTCTCATCCAATAGAATTTATTCAATTTTATATTCCTATTTTAACCTTATCATTTAGATTTAACATTAAGTTAAATAATTTTACTTTTACCGTGTCTTCTTGTGTTCTTACACTATAAGGTTAATAAACATACTATAACAAGACAAACGAACCCCAAGTTGTTTATTATTAAATTATATAACCTTATCTAAGTCATTTGGCCGAACCTTAGATTTTTTGGAATAAAATAACCATTAATAATATAATATTTTGTTTTAAAAACTATTTTATGTCAATTTTGACACTATTTGGTAATTGATTTTTGTGAAAATCATAACAGAATTATTAGTTCTAAAAAAGGTAATTAAATCAATACTAACATGTCATATTAACCTTGACAATTAGTGGAATGCATAAAAAGTCTCAGATTACATATATTTGGGTATTTATAACATCAATTATGTCAATATTTCATTGATAAGATAATTACTGCATCATCGTTGTTTCAAAAATAAATTAAAGTATTTAATGTCTAAAAATAACAAATAAAATACCATTATGTTTGAAATATTTTTATCTTTCTAATTAATATTTATAGTCGAATTTATCTTATGTATAACCCCATATTAGAAATGATTTACTTATAAAACATTGATTTTAACTATTTTAACCCTTCTTTAAATAAATTAATAATAAAAGTCCTAATCTAATCCAAGTGGGCCTAAATGGTCATATTTTATTCCTAAGGTTGTTTTTGGTCAAATTACACTTATCCAATAGAATTTGGACATGTGTTAGGGTAATAATAAAAACACTTTTACCCTTAATTATCCTATTTACTTTTAACCGTGGTAAAAAAAAGTACAAAGTTACTATTCACCAAAAATATTTTCATCTCATTGAACCACATTTTAGTCCTTGATATTAGCCGTGTCTCTCGGATTTTCGAAATTCTACTCACAGAAGCGGTAAAATTAATTTTTATGAAAAATTCAGTTTTTTTAACTACCACTTAGTGGTTTCACTATTCATCAAAAAATGAAAGTTTCCAGAAAAATACAAAAAATTAGGCCTAAGATATATTTGATATTATGAATTCAAAAATGATGTTTATTTTACCAAATTCAAAACATATCAGTTAAATTAACTAATTTCAAAATTATTTCCCGTCGTCAAAACAAATAGCGTGTTTTTAAAAGATAATAACTATCAAAAGATTGGCACTTGTTTATGTCTGGTTTAAATGTGAAATTACATCCAATGAACATCATTGTATTATATCATAAAAATATATTCTAAATATACTTTAAAACCACTCAAATTAATAATTTATCACAATTAATTATTTCGATTAAAAACGTTGTTTTTAATTAAAATTTAGTAATTTTCACTATTCAATCAGAATGTGAAAGATATCTGAAAAGTACCAAAATTTCACCCTAAGCTAATTTTGATATTCCAAATCCAAAAATGAAGTCCATTTTGAAAATGAAAATTTACAAAATTTCAAAAAGTGGTTATTACTATTCATTACGGCTAGTTTTAATAATATTTTAATAGCATATCGTTGTTTAGTGAAACTCGGTATTGTGTACTACACACGCTATCGAGGAAGGTCGCGATTGCGTGTAATGCAAGGCAATTCAAGGATTTTTGTTGTGCAAGATCCTTTTGGTGTAGCGTTCAACACAAGACATTAATAAAATTAATAATATGTTTCATAAAATCTCAGTGTGTTACAATGAGCATAGTGAATTTCTCACCAAAGAGATAGTGTCTCCATGTTTTCAAAGCATGGATGACTGAAACTAACTACAAATCATGTGTTGGGTAATTCTTCTTATGCACCCTCAACATCCTTATACCATAAGCTACCACATGGTCCCCTTGTATGAGAACACAACCCAACCCTAATCCCAAATAATCATAGTAAACCACATACCCCTGTCCCGATTCTGGAAAAATCAAGATATGTGTCAATGATAGAGGAAATTTTAGTTCCAAGAATGACTTATCGCATTCCTATGTCCATTATAATGGATCATTATTCATTGTTAGATATGTCATTGGTGAAGATAGTCTTATAAATCATGCACAAAGAAAGAGCAGTAACCTTCTAGACTAAGAAAACTTCATATCTCAAAGAAATTCATCGGTGGTTTCTATGAGATAACTACTTCTATCTTTTCAGGATCAACAGGAACACCTTTCTCAGAAATGACATGGCCAAGGAAACATACTTTGTGTATCCAAAAATCACACATTGATAATTTTTCATACAAAAGTGATGTCTCAATATTTTTAACACCCTTTCCATGTGTTCCTCATGGTCAACCATTGTATTTTATTACACAAATATGCCATCCACAAAAACACAAACAAAGGAGTCTAGATATCGCTGAATTGACTGATTTATGAAATCCATGAAGACCACTGGTGTATTCATTAGACCTAAAGGGATGACTACATATTCATAGTGGCCATATCTTCTTATGAAAGTTTCTTTTGAGGTATCTTCCTTCCAAACTCAAAATAAGTGATATCCTAATTGCAAGTCAAACATGGAGAACCATTGAGCTCCCCTTAATTGATCAAACATATCATCTATGTGTGGATATGGATATCTGTTCTTTGTCATAACATGGTTCAGTTTTTGATAATCAACACACAGCCGAAGTGTTCCATCTGATTTCTTCACGAACAAGACTGGTTAATTCCATAGAGACATACTTGGTTGAATGAAACCCTTTCTTTTCAACTCCTACAATAGTACTTTCAATTATCATATCTTTTTTTCTTCCATCCTATAAGATGAAAGGGAAATAGGACTGGTCCCTGAAAGGTGATCAATCATTATGGTAACCCGGAGAAGTTATCTAGAAATACATTTAGAAATTTATCCACAATTAATAGAAAATTAATTCTTTTGATCTCTTACATTGATGCCAAATTCAGTGCTGCCAACAGTTAAGAGAATGTTCCGACCATCGGTGCCAATAATTTCTTTTCACATATTTTACAATCCTTTCTCCTCTAAAGATATGTTCAACTCCGTCCTCAGTCATGAAACTAATTGTTCTCCAATAATAGTTGATGTGAGACTTTCAAATTTTTAACCAATCTATATCCAAAATTACATCATAATCATCCATTTACAACATTGAGAAGTCTCATTTCAACTCACTGTTATCAACATTTATAGAACCTACGCTGCAGACAAAGGCTCAACATTCACTTTCCCCGTGGGGATTTTGGATTTTTAAAAAATAAGTCATCATTTCTAACAGTAAACATATAAAAAAATAGTATTAGAGTAAATTAAAGAATGCAATAAACAAGTGTCGATGATAATATTCAGGAGAGTAGAATTCAAAATAATCATACCTCCCACCGTAGAGAGTCTAACCAAATAGTTGACAATAATATGCTTTGATCCATACAATTACTTCATCACTACATGGTTCTCATAGATTCCTTGATGAGATTTCCCTGGTTGGGGGGTCATGCTATTTTGAGAATCACCAAGGCTATCTATGTTCTTGTGGAAAAGAATAATTATGTTGTCCTCACATGGTCAATATATATGATGCTTGTGATGCATGAGAAGTGTCTCTAGCACCTGACCATGGAGAACTATGAAAATATCACTGAAGATGTCCCATCTTGTTGAAATTACGACATGATCTAGTTTGTTTCGTACACTCTTGCTATTTTTGGTCAATTGAACAACATTGAAAGAAACCTTCTTTGCTCTAGGGTCGTGGAGGAAGTTTCATTGATCCATCCATATGGTTCAGATATTCATTTACACCTTTCAAGTAGCTGTCCCTTTTTTTTCTTTCTCCTAGTGTTTGAATTCCCAAAATTCCCTATAGGTATCATCATACCTCCTCCCATATATCTTGAGATATCACATTCATCCACAGTTTCTCTATTCATAATCTTTGTATAATCATTAATATAGAGCACCACAATCTTCGATTGATTATCTGTCCTTATTCATGTTTCAATGATGCATGCCTTCAAGGATGCACTTACTGCAACCTCCAGTGGAAAGCACATTAAATTCATGAATTTATCTATATAATCTATAATAGTGAGACTCTTCTTTTAGGCTAAAGTAGTTCGTCTTTTTCTATATTTTGAAATTCTAGCGATAGAATTGTTTTTTTAACAATTCCCCTAAATCTTCCCATGTAAGGCCTCCATCAAATTTATCCTACACCGCAAAATCCTAACATTGACAAGCAAGATCCTCGAGCATATACGTCGAATGATTGACATTTATCTCTAATTGTGTGTTAATGAATTCAAAGATAAAATTCATCATACTAAGCCATAGGTCTTCCATCTCAGGTTCACTATCACGCTGAATGTTAGGTGGATTATGCTTAATAAACTAGATGGTAGGATCCACATGACTTGGCTAATTCCTCTGGATCCTCGTATCCACCAGTTGAATGGATTGAACAAAACTCTAAACCAGCTCTAGTTTCACCCATGGTTCAGGTGTAACAACATTTTCCATAGCCGCTTCGGGTTGGTTCTGATGACACCTAATGGGTGTCATTTCAAAACAAACAAGAAACACCATTAATCTCACTCTCTAGCAAGTGATGTCTTAGCATTTCAAATTCTAACACATCAACTATCACAAAATTTTTCCCCTAAAAAACATTTTTTCACATTCAAACATTATGAAACATTCATTCATGATTTTGAAAACCAACCCAATTTCAAAATACACTAAATATTTTAATTTCAAAATATTTCATTTGAAAAAAACTCGGTATTTTTCAAAAATTTACACCTTGTTCAAGAACATGAATCATTACAGTAATTGAAATATTCAATCCAAGTGGGAATTCATTCCTCTATCATCCATGTACTGATTGTATGCTTGGATAAACCCATGACAATAAGATACCAAGATTCAAGATGTGTCACCAAATTCTTGTTTACCCAACTCCCTGGTAATGTGAGGTTTAGCATAAAAGGGTTAGCTACATCCTTTTATGATATACATTTCATGTCCTAAAAATCCAACTCCAGTTTAATATTTCAAATCAAAGGATAGAAAAGAAGGAATTTCAACTCCAAGACCAAGAATAGTGATAGTCACTTGTTAGGCAAGGACCAAACAAGTTGATACCATTTGGATCACAATGGAAGGACCTAACTGATACCATTTATAATGACCTACTTATTCTCATTGGATTGAGAGAAAAACAAGTCATTACTTAGCCTTAAATGACATCCACCAAACAACAAAGTCCAGAAATTAGTGCTGAAGGGTTTCAAATACATGTGGAAAAAAATTTACCCTTTAATAAATAAACTAGTAAACCAAAAAACCATAATGCAAACATTTACTAAATGTTGCATGAAAAAAACAAGACAACTAGACAAATTCATGTACCATAAAACCAAATCAAAGTTTGCAATAATGTAAGACCAATAAGTATCGAAGTACACAATGGATAAACCACTAAATACTCTCAAGAGACCACACGAATCCATGATGCACATGTTGTAAGCTCCGCAATCACCAAATATCCCAAGTATCATGAGGTAGTACAAAAAAATGTGAAACATTACCTTTTTCATTGTCCCGAAAGATTGCATCTGGAAAAGAACCAAATTGACAAAGTAGGGTTGATAATAAAACTCAGTAGGTTTTCTCAAATTACTCCCATACTCATGCTACTAGGATAAAAAATCTAGCAGAATTTATATAAATAATTTATATAAATCAATTTAACATTACACTTTATACCCAAATATAAACAAGATTGGAAGGAAAACCATTTACCACCAAGTGAAACACAACTAAATGAAATCAATTTCTAGAAAGTTCTTTTTCGATAAAAACAACTATGAATAGATTAAAACCCATTTCTCATCATCATTTGGTATACCCATTCCATAGTACAAAACACACCAACACATGCAGGCTTCGTTAGATAGTTCCTTACACGTGAGCAGTCTCTCATCTAATTACGTTGTGTCCCAAAGACACACGCCCCTGATCTGGGGTCACATCCCTTGTATTCCATGGGTACTCATCCCTAATTAAGGGATTGTTAAGAATAAACTCATACCAACCCCATTTATGAAAAATACTTCCATTTAAAAAACAAAACACTTCATTAAAAATGAACTTTTATAGAAAACCAAAGCACAACCAATTTAAAAGAAACATTTCATTTAAATAAATCCTTCCCTTTAATTAAAAACATATAATACAATTAATGTGACAACAATCCACAAAACCCCCTTTTTTAAAACCCATATTTTAAAACTAAGAACCAGGACACTCATTTAAAATCTCCAATTTCTAGATTTCACAACCATAACTCAAGAAGGTTTCAAATAAATGTTCAACAACCAAAAATAATAACTTTAGCACAATAAAATACATTTTAATGAATTAAAATTAGTTCTAGTATGTGGAGTCGAGAAAGAAGCCACCTTCCTTAAAGGATTTGAGAAAAAAACCCAATGAACAAGGAATGCACAAGACAACTGGGTCGATTCTCCATGAACTCACCTTAGATCTCTTCTATTAGCATGATCACGACCAAATAATGTCATATTTGGAATCAAAAAACCTATTTCAACCCATAATGGGTGTAGATATGTGAAACCAAGAGAAAAAGGGAAGTAGATCTAAGTAGATATAAGAAACCGATCATGAACAATTAAGAATGATCACATACCTCAAGAATCCGACTTTGATTCCATATGGGTAGCCTTCAGATCACCTTTGGTACATTGGGAAAACATTTTTTGGCTTTAAGAGAAATTAAATCTTTAGTTATGGGAAGTTAGGAGAAAAAATGAGCCACTTAGAGGAAAAAACATGTGATATCCAAATTTTTAGGATCTCACTTAAACCATCAGCACTGTTAGTTTTCACGATTAGAAAAACGGTGCACTGATCGCGTGTTAGATACTACCTATGTAGACTCTCGCATGGCTTACTTGCATGGTATCCCTAACCATGCTTCAACTATTCTAGAGTAATTTCCTCAAGAAGACCATTGCCTATATTTTGGCCACATGGTTATGCAAACCATGCACCACCAGTGCGACTTCCATTTTGTCCCAAACCACTTATAATGTTCGCCGAACTCTCCCATCCATCACCCTTAAACATTATAACCATAAGAAGCATCAATTAAGAGTTAAATAATAAAAACCAATTGTACTACAACCGATGAGGGGTATCTTTTGGGGATGTTGGTCACATCATTGAGTGATGAATATATTTTATAAACCCTTATATATTGATATTGGTAAGTAAAAATTAAAATTGTGAGGAAAAAGTTAATTTGGCAGTGGTGGTGGTGTGGGGAGGGGGGGAGAACATAACACCCTGAGATTGTAGAATATATTTTCATTTAAAAAAACATAATATCAATAGATTTTTTCACACGTAATCCCAAACTCATATGAGCTGATAAAAATTAGATGAATATTACAAAAAAAGTGGATGAATAATATAACATCTAGTAAATTAAAATATTGTAATCGATTTGAAATACTTACAAAATTGGATTAAGAACAATTGAAGTTTTAGAAGGTTTTATTTTAATAAAAGAGGTTTTTCTTTATATATTGAATTTTCATTTAAAATATTTAAATATAAATATTTTAATTTATTTTTTTAAATGGTGTTAATTTTATAATTCAAAATTTCAAAATTATCTTTATGTGAATTTTTTATTTTTATAAAATAATTGATTTCTAGGTGAATAGTAGAAAATAAAGATTTTGCTAATACCATCACTTTTAAGATATTATCATAACACATGAAAGGATTGATTTTTTTTAGTTTTTTCATAATATATATATTTATAAATTATTTTTAGTCTTGAAAAAAAATACTACGTTGAATTTATATAACCCATATTTACGGTTTTTTATACTAAAGTAATATTTTATATTTATATTAAATATAATATTCATTATTTTTAGAATTAATATAAAAAAATAGATTTTATAATTTAGATCAAAATGATAAAATTATTTAATAATCTCAATTCCATTTTTTGGAATAAAGGTATCATTACAAATATTAAAGTTAATTATGATGATAATAATGAAATGATTATTTAAAATAATTTTTTTATAAATATAATATAATTTGTATCTAATTAATTAAATTAGAATATTTTAAAAAATGATTTTGGTATTATTTTTTTATACATATATACAAATATATTATCACTCATTTAATTGTCAATTAATGTTATATAATTTTCGGAACACTTAATGATTAAAATAATATTGTTCTATGAAATAGTTTTCTATATGTTAGGTGATAAAATTTATAAAATATTTTTTTTATTATTTAGAAATTGAATTGTAATATATGGAGATTAAATTTGGGGTCATAATATCAAAATTTGTTAATATGGTTTACCATATATCATTTAATAAAATATAAATTACGCTTGTAAAATATAGTTGTCAAGGTAAGAATTAAAATGTAAAAAAGAAAAAAATCCAATGGAAAACAACTTGTTTAAGACATGTTTTAAATGAATTGTATGGGTTTTATCAGCCTTATCTCTCCCAAAACATCATTATTTCTTACTTTTCTTCATTGAACCTTGAATAATTACATTCCATCATTGAAAAAGTTATGTGTGTTTAAAAAATCATTTTTTCCAATATAAAAGGAGTTCACTTCCACCAAAATTTCTAAAAACAATTTATGGTCTTTTTACATTTTTCTCTTTATTAGAAAAGGGTTTTATTTATTTCTAAATTAATTATCATAAGATTTCCCTTTAAATTTTCTTATATTTTTTGGTGTCTTTACCTCATTGAAATCCATTACTTCTTTTGTCATTCCTAATCATCCACTATATATAAGTATGGTTTTTTCATCCAATTACATTGTTATTTGAACAATATATATTTAAATCCTTTTATTAATGATTTTCACCTAAATTACATACCTAAATTGATTGTTTAAATAATTGAGTAAACCACGTACCATTTGTTTATATGATGTAAAATATTTATACTTTATTATCCTGATTAAAGGGTATTTTCCTATAAAGGTACTAAATATGTATTGAAAAACACTTATTTCCCATGGTATTATCAAGTAATAATTATATATGTAATAACTGATTATTTATTGATGTGAATACACTTGAAAAGATTATGATACCCATGTTATTTCCACTGTTTTTTTTATGATGAATAAATGTATTTAATAAGCACACATAATAATTTATTCATGATGAGTAGATTCCTATATATACCTCCAATATATTTTTAAAAAGTTTATATCTCATGATACTTGTATACATGATCACAATTTAGTTTCGTCATAAATGTGGATGTGAGTGTGTGACTCACAGATGTGATGTTTTCCTATGTTAATGTTTATGTGAAATTTCCCACGCATCCTGATGTTATGCTATCATGGATCATTATTATTTATTAATGTTTCCACACTCTTTTGATTCATGTATTATGTTATTACATTCCATATTCAATGACTCTTGATTTGGGATCTATGGTTTTATGGGTATGATTTTTTTATGTTATTTCCAAATACCATGATTATACCCATATTCTAATATTATGTTCATTTATGGTCATTAGTTATTATCAATTATGTTTACCCTCACTAAACTTTTTATCAAACCCTACATTCTATGTTTTTATTCGCATATTTTATGAATATTAGTGTAATTTATGAGGAATACTAAAGAAATATTATTTGGGATTTATTATAGAGAAATTGTCACAACTACCATTAAATAAGTTACCATTGAAGCTAATTCTCAAAGACCCGAAACCATACATCATTGAGATCGAGTGAGTATCTATGTGATTTAATGATTAACTTATTACAATACAATAAAATGAAGATATTTTTATCATGGGGATTTTAAATTTGAACCCATATTTGAGAAGGAACAAAAGAGTGCTATTGTTTTTTCCTAATTTAGGAGTCTAATAAGAAAAAATTTGACTTTTGATGGGATCGGGTGGTAGAACTCACAAAATTTGTGTCTCTACTTACTAAAACTAATATTTTCTTAATCCTCATATAGTGGAGAATTACCAGGTTGGGGCTCAATTTTTTTCTGCATCCACCCTATCTGAGTATTTTCTTGGAGCCAGTGTGGTAAAAATATCATCTATGCCCTTTTTATATATATTTTTTTATTTTAATAAAATTTTAATCACATTATTACTTTTCTTTCACTTGACCTATTATGTGATAATTTCATTAAGATTTATTTTCACACTAAAATATCATAGAAGTTCTCCATTATGATGAGAAGTCAAATTATTCATGAAAATATTCTTAAATATATGTTCTATACCCAGATTATAACTGTTGAAGCTAAATTTTGGATAGGTCCATGAGTGGGCTCTTTTAAAAAAACTGAAGGCATATTCGGAATGAATGGATTATTTCGTGACGTGAGAAGGAGTTGTGCGCAAGAAGGATGGGGAACATGCCAAATTCCCCATAGTGTGGAAACCCTTTCACGCCCAATGTGACTTCAAATGAATGCTTCTTTGGAAACCTGCTGCAAAACCCGCTAAGGCACTAGCACCAAAAATTCCAGGTGCACGGGCCAGATTTCCTATAGCGCGCAAACCCTTCCACACCCAATATGACGTCAAAGGAACCCTTTCTAAGAAACCTTCTCTAAAATTATCCAATGAAAGGGTGTGAAGGAAGAGATTCTGATGTGCATGATTCCCCTAGGTGTGCAAACCCTTCCACTCCCTACGCAACATAAAATGGTCACTTTCACATATCCCCTATTGCGCACTGCCTCCAAGGATTTGGGAGATAAAATGAAGAACTCCCCACCCTTCAGGGATGGTGACATAAGATGAAATGACACTCTGCTGCATGAAAGAAACCTCATCTGTGACTGCATGAAAAACACTATAGACTCAAGGTATTTGATCTTGCATGAACGGTCTCCTAGGGATCCTCCTTCCGGTGGGCCCTCTTGGAATTGATCTTTTCCCATTTACTTTTACCCTATTGCATTTGTGCGCAAAATATCCCTCTTTTCTGCATGTTCCCCTTGAATTGGACCTATTTTTCATGCATTAATCTGGTTTTTGCGTAGCTGTTCCATCTTGCGCCCAACCTCTGAAATTGTGAGAATTATTCCTTATGGCCTCCATGTTTCGTCCTTACCCTAAGAGACCATGTATGAGCCCCTATTATGCAAAAAACACCTGTGTCACACACCATTTTCTTGTAGGACCCTCCAGGTTTATATGAAGTAATTTCAAGTTCCCTTGGGCGATGTTTCATGTTGTGTTTCTTAGCCTTATGCTTCTTCTCATAGGAACGTTAATGAATATTTCTTCTTCACATAACCACCCTAATGTGGGCCCCTTAGTATATCACTCCACAGTACTACCTTGACACGACATTGTGAATGCCTTCCATTCACCAAGGGTAGTTGGGTTTCAGTTATCTAAGTCCTAGAGGGTGTAGAGTAAACCAACCTTGTCCGAGCTTCATGACGTTAAAATTACAATAACTATAATCCTCACCACATGATGTTAAACTATATCCTCACCCCGTGAATCATACATAGGGTACCCCATCTTAGACATTCTCTATTCTTGCTCATCTTCATGAGAGTGAGATCTTTCACACATGGAATGTGGTCTTCTCTCCTAGAGTGGTGCCTATCCACAGGGAATGAAAACCATATTTCTGTAAGCCCATAGCCTTTCTTTCAGGTGGTATCATCCTTGATTATCCTATATTCTTCCATTCTAAATTCTAGAGTAGAGATGGACATAGGGACCTTCGTTATCCCATGCATCTCCCTCTAGGGTTTGTCTCCCTTAGGCCTCCACCCATGGAGTAAGTCCCAATCTCCATCTCCCTGGATGATGACCACACAAAAGACCTTGTTTCCTCTTTTGGCATCTAACCATGTGGGTGCGGCATTCTACTTTACGTGGACGCACCATTCGCTACCTCATCGCTAGGTTTTTGCTGCCTCTTGTTTCCTATACCGAGCATGAATCATGTGGTCTTAGAGTTAGCATTGGCCTTGTTATCCTTCCTAGGCCATCCTAGATCTTAAACCCCAAGAACTCCTTTCCGAACTATGTGGATTTTAATCCTCACCAAGGAAAGGTACATAGGTAGCCTCCCCGAGGTTAAATCCCAACACATAATTGTTCTGAAACCTTCATGTCAGTTCACCTTCATCCGAATTAATGTTAAACGGTGTCCCCCATTCTTATCTATGTGGACATTGATCATTTCAATGGAATGGTATGTAGGAAGCCTCTCTAGGGTTCAAACCCAATACCTACTTGTTTCGACCCCTTCACGTCAGTTCACCTTTTTCCTTCATGATGTTAAACCGTATCCTCCCATTGGAACTATATAGAATTTTATGATTTCCCGCTTCAAGAAGGGTACATAGAAAGCCACCCTGAGGTTCAACTCAAACCAAAAGTAGTCTATTATAATTCTCATTCAACGATAAGCTTTAGTTTTCCCCATTCGACGGTAATCCATTGCAATATCAATCTACAATAAGTTGTTGTGTTCCCTAATCGACAGTAAGCCGTTGTCAACCCCAACCAATGGTAAGCCGCTGGAACCGCAATCGACGGTAATTCATTGTAGTCCTCTTTACTATAACCTATATCTCTGTTCCGCCAACTAGGCATCATACCAACCTGGTTTTCTAACCATGTGTAATCTCCATTATATCACCGGGTCATTGTCTTATGTGTACACCTCGATCCTATACCCCCATCCTGATGAATATGGACATTAATTACCTACCATAAGAATATGTATGAACACTCCTTGAGGTTCAATCCCATCACCCTTGTCTCATTATGATCTCTCCCTCAATTCTATGTTCTATGGGAAGGTCATGCCCAATCTCAGAGGCTCTACTTCCTTCGGATCCCTTCCATCTGTCCATTATCTCGGGTCGCCTCTTTAGGTGTCCCATCTCCCAAACAAACTACCTGGACATTGATTCCCTACCACGAGGAAACGTAGGATACCTCTTTGAGGTTCAAGCCCAATATTATTGTTACCTTCATGATGGCACTATCTCATTTCTTAAACCATTCATTCAACCCTATATTATCTATCCTGATTCTTACCTGGGCCGCCACATCTATAACAACCCTGCTTTTTTATTACACACTTAAACATGATTTATTACATAAATTCGTCACTTGATATAACAAGGAAAATTGATAGTTCTAGTGTCTTTGGGGCTTATAAACATTAAATTACAACTTAAAACATAAAACAAACAACATTTTTATTGAAAATTGCTTTTACATGACCACTAAATTCCCTCGTACTTAGCATTGCATAGGATAATTTGAGTACATGACTAAGAATAGGGTGTTCTATAAATCCCAGTAAGGTAATAAACACATAATAACATGAGGAAAAAATACAAGTTATAAAATATATATATCAATGCATTATAATAGAAACATGAACACAAAGGCATGAGAAAGAATGATAATCATAACATAGAGATGTGGTAACAACTTTTAACATGATATTAGCATGAGCCAAGGCTCATTGCACATGGAGCATGAGTAAACCCTCATTGCACATGAAGCATGTGTAAACCCTCATTGAACCAGAATTACCATGATTCAACAATCACTTCACATGATGTATCATGATACTATACTTTACCCAATGCATTGGAGCGCTATGAGGGTTCACCCTTCTTAAACATTTCATTTAATGCATAAGTGTTCCACATGGATCATATAACATGGAATCAATCAACATCATACATTATTTCAAGATAATGGGATGTGTAATAAATAAATTAAAGTACCATTCAATAAGTTTATGTGCATAAAGGTGAATACCCTTGATAGAGACATGGGTATGGTATTCACTATACTATGATCTTGGATTTGAAAAACACGGTGCAATTTCAGTAGCATAACGGCATGACATAAGAATTCTGAAAAATGTATGATTAGAGATAAATGGGTGTCTCATCATATGTACATGAAATGTATAGTAAGGGGTTCATATAGATACATGTCCTAACAAATGTAATAGAATTTATATACGTAATACAAAAGAATTTCTTGAATGTAAATGAGAAGAATGAAATCTCTTACAGAATTTGGCCACGGTAACAGGTGTACATGGGAGGCATTAATGAGAGAGAAAGGGGAACACTCATTATTCAAACAAGAATAGGAAATTATGGGGGAGGTGTGAAATCATACCCCAACTTTTAAAATTGTAAATAAAAGGGAATTACTATATTAAAGAACTTGGATAAAAAGTGATAGGTTCGAATCCCTTACTTGGGTGTGTGATCCCAAAGGCTTGGGAGGGTTTTGAGAGAGACATATTGGGAACATGGGGAACCTTGGGAGGATTCTAGAGAAAGTAGGTCAGAGGTTGTAAGAACTTAAAATGATTTGAGTAAAGGGGAAGTGGGAGCGTGGGTGGGTTTATGTAGGAAAGGAGAGATAATTTCTTATTATTTAGGTTTGAGACACCACACATTAAACTAATCAAAACCACAAACCAAACCATGGTTTTTCCCATGGTTTCTTCCAAATGGGAGTGGATAAAAATATTTTAATGGCCCAATGGCCGATCTTCTTAAAATAATAGGGTTCATTATGTGAAGGTGAGTCACACCCTCAAGGAAATCAATTTTAAAAAATAAAAAGTTTTATAAGTCTTGAAGGGCCCACTAAAACATTGTAAAATAAATAAAATAATCCTAATATCATATTATTTTAATGGTAACACATATAATGTCCGAACATAGTGTTTATAGTATTTTATTACATCATTATCGGGTCATTATGATGTCATAAACGAAATTATATAATTAAACGGTATTTAATTTTTACCCAAAAATTCGACTGTCCTAGAAAATTATGAAAAATTCACCACTGGATAATTTTGATGTCAAGATTCCAAAAATAATATTTATTTTATCTAAATATTTTTCTAAATATTTTTATTTTCACTTTTAATATAAAGAACTGACATTTATTAAAAATTTATGGGCTTTGACAAAAAGAGCTTTCAAACCATTATAAAAAATACAATTGTATTCATAAAAATTATATGATAATTTATATTTAATAAAAATTAATTTATTAATAATAATAATTTATTAAAATATTATTTAATTAATAAATCTAATAATTCATCAAATTATATTACTAAGTTTAATATTAACTAAAAATACTCTTTTGGCTTTAAAAAATCTTTACAAAGTAACAATAATAAATTAAATGTATATTAATTTATTCTATAAAAAATTAATGTACATAAACATATTAATAATGTGGTGTTACATAACCACTTTTAGCATTCACATAAGACCGAATGGAAAGGTTTGTGATAGTGACAGACTCTTAAGGTGGATTAGATAACATCTCTCGGGTGGTAATCTCTATTAACTTTCACTTATCTTATAGTCGGTTCTACTCAAGCTGAAGGTGTTCAAGCTCTGATTGGGCTTGGTCAAGAGAAAATCCCAATGACGCCACCCCTTTTATGAGCTCCAACAAATGGTCTTTGTACAAAGCAAGTCTACTGGATGATTCCATCGTTTCCTTTGTCTGAGTAGGTCAGATTTGTTAAATCCCTATATATATATTAATCATGTGATCACTCTTTAACGGCTATATCAGCAACCGTCAAAATTATTAATGGTATTCTAAAAATACAAAAACATAAAACCAAATAATTAATTATTTTATATAGTCATTTTACACAATAATACATTGTTTTAGATCAGGTAAAATTTATATTAATTCAAGTTTGGTCGTTACAACATCCTGGTGTGATCATGTCAAGAAATTTCTCACTATTCCTAGCAGCAATCGGGTAACTAACAACTTGTGATCCCCATCATCAGTGCTCCCTCATGGGGATTCTCCCATCTCATCTACTTTTTTCAGTGTTCTGATCAGTATGATCCATCACTGATAGATGTTAAACTTGTGACATATCCTATGATATACATGGGAAGATGAGGAAAACCTCAAAGACATGCCTATGGCATTAAATTCACCTCATTCAATGTGGGATTCCTCAGGTTTTCATACCTTTGAGAAGACCTATAATAAGGAGAAGAAACCCAGATGCATCAGTGTTCCAGTGTCCAAACATGCCAGCGATGTCCAATGTGACTACTTCCCTGACCAAAGGTTGCTTCCCTAATTGGACCCCTTGGAATGTACTGACACAAGAAGCATAGTTAACTGGATTCCACGAAGACATGACATTGGGATGAGTTTCACGAACAATGTATTATGTTTTTGAGGGAGACTCGGACTATGTAAAGAGTTTTGAGGAGGAATCTACGAAAGGATGAACCAAACATCTCATCATCCTTTTTTTCATGGAGAAAATGTCCCTGAATAAGTAACGGAGGTTGCCCGCCATTGGAAAGATGGGATGCAGGGAAAAAAACAGTGTGTCCTCCAAGAGATGGATGCACACCCCTGAGAATGTATTGGAAAAAGAATCAGTAAACCCGGCATGAAGTTCTTCACATCAATGTGGAGATTAGTAGTGCTCGATACATCAGTGGATTAGTGTGTCACTAGATATAGTTATCTCGGGCCAGGTCCCTCTAAGTAAATAGTGGGCTTGGCATGAAACTCACTAGAAATTGAGTACGTTGAAAATTGGGCATCCCGAAATACGACGTTGTTAGGATGGATCCTTCTTACCAACCATGGAAGATGGAATGGGGTTGGGGAATTGGATTTTGCATTCCTTATTTTATCACTAATGGTTAAATCTCACTTCTTTGCAGGACCCAAGATATCATGACAGGAAACCAATCACCGCCTACACACCGATACTATGGAAGGGTCAATGTTAATTTCGCAATCCCATGTAACCTCATCTCTACCATGACATCCTCCATGTCCACAGCTGTTGGTCACCCACACCCCATCTTTCCATATGAATTCATTAATAGAAGGGTGATCGATGACCTAGTTCGATGATATAATGAGGCGGGAATTATCCCAACACGGGATATGGCCAAACAAGACCTGGAGGATTCTATGCCTCATCATCACTACATCCTTCAAGGACCGCCCAGGGAGGCACTACTTCCCACTCCGACATATTATCATTTTGGGAGACTCTCTACAGAAAGCTTCAATAAATTCCTCCCCTTTGCCAATGAGGTGAGGGATGTCCGGACCAGGAAAGACGGAATCCAAATAATGTGCCTCGAAGGAGGGATCCCACCAGTACATTTAAGTAATTCCACCCGACCCTACAGGATTAGGAGTAGGTGCGTTATGTGCATGAACCACCGACCCTAGTCCGGTTAACCAGACACTGGGATCGGGCCCAGGCTAAGGAGGACTCCCACCAGGGGGCGTCAACATCAACGGTTATTATGGCCAGTGCCACCACCAGTGCATACCATCGGTCCACTATTTCTGTCGATCTAGGGTACACATACTCCTAGACTGAATTGAGGCCCCAACCATCACATGGGAATACAAGGTAGACTCTCTTGGTAACCAACAATAGTGGTGCCCATCACGGGCCGACCTGCGACATTGGCATCCAGTACAGAGGTCCTCCCCATACCATCTCCAATGAGATTATAGGAAATCCTTGTTCCCAAGATCAGCATGGAGGTCTTCCCCCTGCCACCATCAATCTATGAGAAGGTCATCCCCACTGCATTGACACCTAGTACAGAAGCCTATTCCGCACCCATGACCTCATGTATGGATTTTTCCCCCCTGTCATAGTCACTAATGTGAATATGGCACCCGTCCATTCAACCTTCAACATGGTGGTCTTCCCCATGTCCATACAATAATCGACGAAGGTCCTCCTCATCCCAACAATCATAGATGCAGAGGTTTTCCTCGCTTTATAGACACCGAACTTCAAGGTCATACCCATGTTCAGCTCGACCAGTACGAGGAACCTCCTCATGCAGACACTACAAAATGAAACAAGCATGGCGACCCAACCCATGCTCCTACCATCTCTAGTGGAGGTCCTACTCACTCCAATATTTCCCATGGAGACTCCCTCAATGTGTCTTCCAGCAGACAGAGAGGTCCTCCCCGTGTTCCCTTTGACATTTGTCCAGTTTCTCCTCACAACCCATCTCACCCAGTCAGATTTTTTCTCGAACCAAAAATCAATTCGGCCGAAGGCCCACCTCAAGAAAAAAATCAAATTTTTCCCAATGATCTATCTCGGGGTAGGAGGGAGGGTCGCTGATGCCATAAGAAAAATTCTAAGAAGATTCAAACCACAATTAAACTAATTTTCTTCTTATATTCTGAGGTGAAATGTGACTGAACAATGGAACCCTCAACTCAATCCTATGTTTTGAGGGATGGTGATGGATTGAGGAATATCAACCTTATCCTTCTAGAACTTGAGGTCCACTGGATTCCCGCCTCCCTCCATAGATACATCCAAGAGGAGGAAGTTCTAATCCCTTCTTATGGCCTGGCTGTGCAATCCTCCCAATCACCGACAGGGTCATTATCTACCTCAACCAGTGATCATGGGGTGTTATTCTGGGGATCGGTAGGGGACGAATAACAACATGGACCACCACTAGTAACTGCATCCCCTAACATGGAAGTAGTAGTCTCTAACCCATATTACTGAGATTTAGTGGCTCAGTCATTTCATTCATCCCAGGACAACCTGAGATGTGGTGGCTTTTCAACTTGTTCATCATACTCTCCACCGGCTAGTCTACCATCTCAGTGGTATGATTAAATATCATTATATTTCCTGACGATTCCCTCCAGTTGATGAGTGGGAAACTAAAGGGTAAAATCCCAACTCTGAGCTAAGGATCTTTTGGGATATCATTGCAGCGGATCATTTCCCATAGATGTTCTCACCAATCCCAACCACGAACTTCAATGCGCCAGAATCACTTACCCAGGATGAGGTCGTGTAGTTTCTCCTAACCCTATGGGAGATGAAATTACATCTCCATTATTATAATGTTTAATATCCCAAGATTCAAGAACACTTAGATGATATTAACTAGCAATGTTGTATGGTCGACTTGGCTACACTCTGTGTGGCCTAGCGCCCTGAGTCGCCCAGTTTCCATTAGACCCTCCAGCAATGATGCGTTCAGATCTTTAAATTACTCCATAGAATTTTCAATGAGGATTCCCCCATATTCAAGTCCATGTTTGGGGAAGTATACTGCCCTCCATTTCAATTGTATCTAGCACCAGCCTGATTCTCCATGTGATATTTAGGATATGCCTCCAGGTAGAGTCATGGTTAACACAACCAATCTATCGGAGGTGGAGAATGATCTAGAGATCATTGAAAATAACATACCCCCTAGGGAAGTTCCACAACTATTGGATCCATTGTGAGGGGATACTCACTAGTAGAGAGATCTACAGGGTCTTCCCATGCCCACTGAGGCATTAGTCCTCATTCAGAATCCTAATAAGTATAAGGAGCACCTTGGGAATGTCAAACCCTCTAACCTATCTAGCTTATTGCATAAGTTGGAAGATGATACCAAAAAATCCATTCTACACCAAAAACATGCGAAGCACTAGAAGATGGTGGATGCCTTTATTTCTGAGTGCGTAATAGATGGGTTACTAGACTACAATGATCCTCTACTGGGGGAGCAGGGGAATATACAACTTTCTTCCAGTGAGTTTCCCCCGGGTGACCCTGACCATCCTTCCCACATTAACAGGGTCAAAGACAGAGCCTATGGAAGTAAGATGAAGTATATGTCACCAAACCCACCTGAATGACACAATAATCTTTAGTACCCAGCTCAAATTCCCCTAGTGGCTCCGTAGGTCATCTCACCAGCCTCTCCACGAGCCGTTGGGCCTACTTTTCTTGTTGAAGATATTACCAATGCACTAGTGGTTAGGGACCCTCATCAATAAAAAACTCCTTGCCCATATGATATAATGGTGGCACTCATTGCTCACCACGAGGCATTGGAAACAAAATAGGTGAAAATCCAGCCTAATGGCTAGCCATATCTGCAGGGTTAAATGATATGACACCAACCCGAGGTTTCAAAAACCCCACCTTCTCCTCTTTTAATGGGATGGGTGATCCTCTACAGCATCTATCCCAAAGCATCTCATCGTGTGGACCCATAGTAGAAACTCAGGTGCAAAAAGAGGCTGCCAAACTCTAGTGTTTCATACAAACATTAGAAGGGCCTGCATTTTTCTAATACAGCTAGGTACCCATTGAGTCAGGCATTAGATAAAAAGATCTTCATAGAAATTTCCTTTACTACTTCAGCTATACCACCCATAAGATGAGTATTTAAAACCTATTCATGTGCAAGAAAAGGCATGACGAACGTGTTGCGAACTTTTTCTCCTGGTGGAATGGCCCCACCTACTCCCACGATATGTCGCTGACCTAGGAAGAGCTGTTGAAAATGTCTGTGGGGAATGTAAAAGTTCAACTGGCCCGCTATCTCATTACTCAAAATTACCCTAGTAGATTATGAGACTTCTATGTTAAGGCCTAGTGTCTAGAGTAAGCCTTGCAGCAGGCCAAGCATGCACATCTGTTGCCTCATGCAATTCCTACTAAAATGGCCACTAAGGATGAGAGCTTCATGGTGGAACAAAGAGAGGCCCCTAGGAATCTGGAGTTATTACCAGAGGAGCAACCTTCAAAGCCTCATTCTGGCCTGCCATCCCAGGCACAGCCTCCAGCCCAGTAGCGCCTACCTTATAATCAGCAAGCACATCTACGTAAAGTGCCACAACCACCTAGGCAAGATAACCAGGTTCTAACTCCTCGACAGGCTCCTCTAGCCACATGTTAGAGATAGGCTCATATAACCCCCTTTTTGAACAGGAGAAACTGAACCTACTCTTTCAATGAGGCTTGGGTCCTTGGTTATTTTCAAAACTCCTTAGAACATGGACTTCTACAGTTTCCGGATTCCATGAGGCCCGAAGAGGCAAATCTCACTGATCGCCTCAACAACTGCCTATATCACTAGATCCCGGGGCACACCCTCAAATAGTGTTATGTGTTTAATGAATAGCTTCAAGACTAGGTGGATACCACCATATTCATGTTAAGCCCAGCCTAGTGTGATAGGTGGATCCAATGAATTATATCCTAAACTGCCCCATGTTGACAAGAAATCTAGCATGCTGGATAGTAACCCTCTAGCAGTTTAACATCAGTTTCATCCCCCAGAATGTTATTAAGGGGGAGGCATTGGCAAACTTCCTTTCTTCCAATCCAACTTTTGCGGACCAGTCTATGTATCTTGATTTTCATGATGAGAAAATCTTATCGGTAAACCATTCCATTCCATGTTGGAAAATTCATTTTGAGGGTTCTTCATAAATTCATATCAGAAGAAGATCCAATCTCCCCGAACTCAATAGAGTTGGCCTGGGTATTGTCTACATCACACCAGAACAAGCTGTTCTACCATATTCCTTCTTGTTGTGAGAAGTCTATACCAACAATGAAGTCAAATATCAAACATTCATCACTATTCTTGAGCTGTATCTTGAGATTGATGTTTCCCAAATTCATGTTAAAGGGGACTCTGAAGTGTTCATCAAGAAGATCATCGGTGTCCGTGTCGTTAAGAAGCCAGAGCTTGTACCACTATTGGAACGTACCCGCTAGTTTATGGCCTAGTTCCTGTCTCGGCCAGAGGTTTCCCATGTCCATGTATCCTAGAATGGTTGAGTCAATGCCTTGGCATACCTAGAATTATCTCTTGTTGGGCCTAATCAGGTTGATTTGACTTATCACGTGGCACAACAGAGAGTTTTTACCCTCGTCAGTCAGAATGATGATGATAACCCGCATCTAAGTCACAATGTTGTCGGTGCCACCAAGTTAGGACACTCAAGTCCCCCTGATGCAGTTCTAGAAGTGACTCTCAACTGGAGGACCCCCCTTATCAAGTACATCAAAAATTGTAATCTCCCAAAAGATCGAGCTGAGCATGAGCGAATCTAGTGTCACGCATTATAGTTTACCCTCTTGAGTGGTCCTTGTCTTGAGAAGATCCTCTAAATGTATGAGTTTGATGGGGTTATCCTATACATTATTTAAAGAGGTGATATTCCTTAGGTTGTGAAGGTGGTTCATGCTAGTTTTTATGGGGCTCATCAGACTGAGCCGAAACTATCTCACCATATCTGAAGTTTGAGGAATTTTTGGCCCTCCATGATCCATGACTGCATCGAGTTATCCAAGAGGTTCCAGGCATGCCAATTCCATGCTATTTTTTTTACATCGGCCTCCAGAGCCTCTTCACACCACCAAGTACTCTTTGACCATTGCCATCCGGGGACTCAACGTCGCAGGACCATATCCACCGGTGATAGCTCTCCATTGCAGGCTCATCCTGACCAGTATATAATTCTTTTCTAAGTAGGGACATTTAGTTATGCTCAAGGATGTCAAGGCCCATTCTATTGTTTAATTTATGAGTACCAACATCATTTATCGATTTTGGAGTCCCTCATGTCGTCCTCATCGACAATGACACGAACTTCCGGACAACCGAGTTGAAGAAATTGTAATCCAAGTACAACATTCGTTCTAACCATACCTCCTACTATCATGCGCATGAAAATGAGTATATGGGGCATTCAAAAAATCCCTCATTAACATCCTAAAGAATATTGTTGATCAGAATAAAATGAGTTGGCGAGACAAGCTCTCCAACACACTTTGGTCCTATAAGACGATGACTCGCAATTACACCCAGGTGACCCCATACTCTATGGTGTATAAAACGGAGGCCATCCTACACATCAATATTCAATTTAATTCATTATGAAAATATTTCTACAATCATCAAGAACCAGATAAGGTGGATGAAATCTGTTTGGCTAAATAGGATGATCTCGAAGAGAACATGCATTGTGCCCCGCACAATCTGAAATGGAATTAGAACATGATATATAGTGCTTTCAACAAGAAAGTTCACCTTCACTCTTTCTTTCATGGTGACAAGGGGTGGTACTTGAGAACACCAATATTACTTGGTAGGAAGCCACCCAAACTGGAGCCCAAAATGGGAAGGAAATTACATCATTCACAAGGTTTACCTCAATGATGCATACTCCATGGTTACCATGGATGGAGAGTATATAAATCCTCCCACAAATGAAAAATTCATCAAGAAATACATTGCATGAGTAAATGGTGTTGCATGACCTCAAAATGTTTCATCTTCACCACATGGCACAAAAAGATGTGATTCATCCAAACTGGTTGACGTAAAATTACTTAGCATTCATCCTATATGATGTTGAACTTTGAGCGGCAGATATACCATTTAAGTCTGAGATCTACAACCATAAACTAAGATCTCTCCATACACATGTCATCACCACATGATGTTAAACTTCATGGAACATTCACGAACTACGTATAGTATGATTCCCATCCTCATGGGATATGTAGGAACTCTTAGACACCTCATTTGGGAGTCCAGCCCCTGAACTCATCCCTTTGACTATTCCCTATGTGTGTAGTTCTCTTGGAGGATACTGCATGGTGTAGTGAAGGATTCCATTCTCCCAACTCATGTTGGGATTATGATGGTTAGACCATGTTACCCTCCCCATTCATCTATCATCCCACATCCTCATCACATGATGTTAAATATAATGTCCACTTTAGAACTTCCTAAAGCATGATTCCCATCTTCATGGGATACGTAAGAATGCCCGGGCATATAGTCTGTAGGCCCAGCTCCAAACTTCAATATCTCCCCTTGGGCCGAAACACATGGTGTGGTGTAGGATTTTTCTCTCATTCAGGTCATTTTCATCATGACCTCACCATGTACCCATCTCCGTGGAGATCACAACCTCTTTCTTTTTCCCTGAAGACGTTAAACTACCCAAGCACATTCATGCTTCACACATCCCCTTTATTTGGTTCGTCACCATCTTTCACAGCCCAAAGGACACCATAACGACAAGGATTATAGGCCATTGGGCTCTCCAACCATTTCGTTCCAACACCCTCAAGGATATCAAATGAAAAATTGATACAAGTCCCATGTTGTGAATATGGTCAGCGGTAGACACTCATTTGTTGTTCCTGTTCCAGGTCACACGATGTGGATGTTGTGTTTCGAACATGGTCAATAGCCATACTTAGTCATTTTCACCTCCCCTATATGTCCCAAATCTTGGGAACATTGATTAATTTTTTCATTTTATCCATTCAAACATCATTCTTCTTCGGGAAGGAGTGTTATTCTGGTCAGGGTCGACCCTACCCGATCTCCTTCCCTCATTGTCGTACCATTATATGTTGGAGAGATCCTCATATTGTTCCTTGTTTCCTACATTGAGAATTTCTTAGATGGTGTTAGGAACTTTGGTAATCAAATACCCACATAAAGGTTCATGTATATATGGTCTGACCCCTATGAACATAAACTAAGACAACCATCATCCTCACTAGATGACGATAAACTGAAAACTGGCAGGGACATCCCATCATAGATCCCTTATCCTCTTCGACCCCCTGTCCCATGTTCACCCTTAGAATTTTATGGTGTGGTATGGGTTTATGTCCCCATTCATATTGGGTTAGTCTCTATGCCATACACATTCCTCTTCGAGATACCTTACACCTATCTGCAATCGTGCTGTATGATATAAAACTACAAAACTTCTTCTATAACTACGTGTGGATTGACTCTGATCCTCATGGGATAAGTATGACTGCTTAGACATTTAGTCTTCAGGTCTATCCTTCTTTCTTATACCTCGTCATCTTTCTGTCCCCTTGGCCTGAGTTCCCCAGGAGGAGGTATATGGTGTGGTATAGACTCCATGTCTTAATTCATGTCGGGTTTGTAATATCCATGACATGTACCTCATCCCTCCAAGGATATCTTCCTTCCCTGTTTTGAACACTAAACTTTTCGAGTTGGATGATCTTGAGTTGGGCACCTTGACCCTTCTTAGAAGTTCACCAATGTTCCAAAGAGCACACTATTTTAGGACCTAGAGTGTTTGATTCTACATATACTTATTCTTTCCCATTTTCATGCTTCATGTTCCCATCTATTTGGGATTTCATCATCTTTCACATTCAAAAGGACACATGAATGGAATGTATGCTAGTCCCCAGTGCTCTCCTGCTGCCTTGGGCAATCTTCCCAGAGAATTTCGAATAGAAAATTGATATAAGTCCCATGTTGCGAATATGGTCAGTGATCAGCGCTCATTTTTTATTCCCATTTCTTGTCACATGATATGGATACTTTTTTTTGAATGTGGTCAATAGTTATCCTCCAATGTCACACCACCCCCTTCATGCCAAAAATATTGGCTTCATGATTCACATCTATTTCCACTCCATCATGTCCATGTGATATTTCGACACTCTTGGTACTATCCCTTAGTACCTATTTTCACATTAGGAGAAAAAATCCATGGTGAGGGTTCATTCAGGGATCCACATCGATTTCACCTTTGTGTGTATCCCATGTGATGAAAATACCTTATATTCCCTTGATTCACACACTGAGTGTAGCTCACGTGGGCTTAGGGATTTGTTCTAGGTTTTCATACATTTGAAAGAGTCTCACTTATTTATGGTCTAAGCTCTAAGACCCAAAAACTAAGATCTCTCCACCTCCTTGTCGCATGAAAAAAATACCCAACATATCCTAGAACAATGTTTGGATTTATTTTTCATACACATGGTACATGTTAAAATCCCCGAGCATCTTGTCTTCAGGTCTAGCTCAGGTTCCCCCGAAGTGTCTTTTCTATTAGGGCTTTTGGCTCTAACGTTCACAGGATTATGTTGTGTGGTGGTATGAGATTATTTCCTCGTTCACTTCAGGTTTGAAATAGCTGTACCAGGTAATTCCCTTCTAGAATCTATTCTCTCCTTCCTATTGTCCTGCATGACATTAAACTTCACTCCTATAATTATGTATGGCTTGATTCCCATCCTCATGGGATACGTAGGAACACATAGATGATTCATCTTTGGGTACTTCCCTGCATTCTCTGCCAATTTTTGAGCCCCTCACCCCTAGGTTTCTTCCTTGGGATTGTGTGTGGTGTGGTATGGGTTTGTGTACTCATGCACCTCGAGAATGCATTATCACGCCATGTGCATTCCCATTAGGACCTCAATATTAGGTGTACATCCAAGCCATATGTCCTTAATCTATGATATCTGGTCCCAAATGACATTAAACTATTTTTTCTTTATTGCATGACCTTATGATGTAATGGTTGGTCTTATCATACAACCCTAAACAGTAAGAATATCTTCTTAGTCATAAAATGAAAAACGAAACTGTATTGTGGTATCATCACTTTAGAGGACATCATGTTTGGTATCGATTCCCTACCATGACATTTTTTCAAGTCCTACATGTAGCCTGATTCCTATAGCGATGTTTGGATTCTTTGTCCAAGGTTTTTCACTTCACAAAATAACACACATCAATTCTAAAGAACAATCATGATCTATCAAATGCCACTTCTTTCAGTGCATGGGCTAGACCCGCAAGATAGTATTGTCCCTGTCATTGGTACCCTACCAGGCCACTTCTAGAACCACATATGGATTTATCCCCATCATAATAGGGTACTTAGGAATGCCTGGGAACTTCGACTCAGGCCCAAAACAACTTTTATTTTTGGTCCCGTAACCTAAAATAACCTTAGGGAGAACATAGTGTGATGTGGAATCCTAACGTCCCAATTCATGTCGGGATTTTCAATTACCACACCACATGTCTCGCTCCCTCCTTTCTATATATGGTCTAAGCTCTAAGACCTTTAAATTGAGATATGGCCATCTTTTTCATAGAACACGAAACTACATGAAATTTTGTATGAACTATGTGTTGCTTGATTCCCATCCTAATGGGATGTGTAGGAACACCCAGATATTCTGCCTATAGGTCCATCCCCAGGAATCTTAAATTTATCCCCCTTTTTTAACCCCTTGGCCGGAACTCCTTTGAAATAATTTGGTTTGGTGAGTACAGATTGGGTTCTCATTCATGTTAGGTTTTGTGACAACCACACCATGTTTCTTCCTTTGTCGTTTCCCATCCTGGTCTGAGTTCTACAACCCTAAACTAAGATCTCCATATGGGAACTATGCATCAAGATTGACTACTCCACTACCCTGAGATCATTTCATTATATGTAGTAACCTTTTAATAGTCCCCTCTATGACCTTATGCTAAGATCGTATAACCCCAACACCCTTGTATGTGGAAAGGGATTTGAGTCACCTTGTCTGATATGTCTTGTTGACGTACTCAAACACATCATGAAAAAGATCCAAAAGTATTTAATTTTCACATTGAAGTTATTTCTTTTCATGTCTAGAATTCGTGATCCCATTATTTGGATCCCCATCCTCTTCCATGTCGGGACCCCCTATATGGTCTGGTCTCATGCCACATTCGCTCACATAGCGTCTTCAACCAACACCCCTGGAGGCCTCAGACAAAATTTGTGATAGATCCTATGTTTTAAACATGGTTAGAAGTCGACCCTCATTTTCCTGTCCCCATTACAAGCTAACACAAAATGAATGGTGTGTTTTGAAAAATGTTAAAAGTTATCCTTTATCGTCACGCCACTATCATTATGATCCTAATCTCGGGTGTCCTGATTCACATATTTCCACTTCATTCCATTTAAGTGGAATTCCCACATAGTCTGTTTTACACCATCACACATCTATATGCATAAAAAAGGTAGTTAAATGATTTTGGGACATCATTCACCTAGCATTCCATTTCCCCTGATGTGCGCCTCCCTATACCAGGAAAGTCCTTCCACTAGTACTTGTTTCCCACCTTGAGCACAACTCACTTGGTCTTGGTTGTTTTGGCAGGATGTGTACTGGTGTAGCCATATCATACATGCCTCTTTGTCCCACATGATGTTAAATTTTATTCCTTGAACTATGCATGGATTGATTCTTATACAGATGGGGTACAAAGTAATTCCTGAGCACTTTACCATTTGTCCAGCCCCAAGTTAGGCCACCTCTAGTCTATGGTCTAAATAATCAAAATAGGAACACGTGTTGTGGCATGGACTCTTATGGTCCTCATTCACATTGGGATATATAATGCACCACACATTTCATTTCTGGGTAACCATATTCTCAAGGAATGATTTTAAATTGTGTCCCAACATTGAACATGTTTAAGATGCCCCATGATAAGTATGGGATGCGTTATCTTCCTCGAAAGAGAGAATTTACCCCACCAGTATTAGTACCTAACAAATATATAGTCAAGAACTATGATTGGATAGATTCTCATTCTTATGTGATACGTAATTCCACGAAGAAATTTCTCCTCAGGCCCAGCCCCAGGGTTGTCAACCCTTCTGGACCTTTGCCTTGGTTAAGGCCCAAACACTATGTCCTGAAACTAGGATCCTACGGTTTGTGAAACATGAATTTAAATTTTTAGCCTCAGTCCAGGCAATGTGACATTAAATCTATGTGCAAAATCCTAGTCAAATGATGTTAAACTATTCCATTCATTGACTGCATCTGTATGATGTGAAACTACAAGGCATTCTAGCTCTTCACCAGAGAGGTCCTATATGAAAGTAGTTATGATCCCTCATCAAACCGATGAACCAACCTAATGTATTTCCACCATGGTGGAAAAATATCAAGATTTTTGGACTCCATTCAAGAGACCCATCACTCTTCCATCCACTCTCTAAATTCCCTTTATTTGGATCATCATCCTCTTTCATTCCTGAAGAATCCCCCTAGAAGTACGGATGCTCAGCCTACGGCTTGCCTACTATCCTAGGATAACATTCCGGAAAGCTAATGGATGGAATCTCGAGTCAGGCCATGTGTTTCGAACATGGTTAGTGGTCGGACCTCATTTTTTGTCCGCATTTTCATTCTAATGAAATATGGATACTATTTTTAAACAATGTCAATAGTTGTCTTCCATTTTCATGCCATCCCCATAATGTCGAAAATTTTGGGTACCTCAATTCACACTTTCCACTTCCCTATGTTCTAATTGATTCTAACTCCCATTTTGTTACTCTGTTCATGCGCTAGAGCACATTGGGAGGGCACAAATTCAATTTTTTTTGGAGAAACTGATTCTCCAGTCTGGCTTTCCTCTTTCTTCCCAAAATCTCAGTTGGGTAATTTACACTATGGACTCCTGAAAACTATTTTTCACTCCCACATTCAAATGAAGAAATGATACAGAGATCTCTTATTTCTCACATCAGGCACAACCCATATGAGATAAGGGATCAATTATTAATCACCTCATGATTTTGGTAAAAATGTGTTGAAATAAACGCAAAAACATATGATACTCCCTGAAAATAGTTCAAAATAAAAATAAACAAAGAAGGATAGGTTTATGACTTCGGCCAAAATAAGTCCCTTATGGATCAACATCTCTGTTAGATTTCTCCACTGTTTCTACCTTCTGGTTTGTGGCCTCAAAGACAACCTCCCATCCCCTGAGATCCCTCTCTTTTTCAGTAGGCGTAGAACATAACTCATTAAACCTAGCCTCAGATCACACTTGTTTATCTTGAATCTTTATCATTTGGAGAATCTCTAGCACTAACTTCTCTAGGGAATTCTCTAGCTCATCCCTGAACTGTTCAATGATATCAGAATGGGTTGCGATAAATTCCTTCCTTTCATTTGCTTTCTCTTCAAGGTCTCAGACTTATTTCTCATCTTTAACAAGTTATTGGGTACTGTCTGACTCCTTTTGGTGCTGAGCGATGTCATTGTATTGACTATCCTCCCGTATTTTCCAATCCATGTAACCATGGATAATTATATGAAGAGAGTGAGCATCTACCCCTCCAGTGTAAAGAAAGTGTAGCCAGGTGCGAAGCGACCCCATCCGGTTTAGCCATTATACCCGTGGCTGACTGAGAAAGTGTTTGATGCACTTCCACGCCTTGCGCCACATCACATGGATATTCTCAGATACATCTGGGTCAGAATCATCTATCTCCTCAGCGTCTGCATGCCTATACTCAGGAAAATAATCCATGAGTTCAGCGGTAGGGTCCTATTCTAAAATTATTTCTTCTTCAGCTACCTCACCCTCTCTAGACAGGAATTCCACCCTATAGGCATTATCTCCCATGATTGAAGCCTCTGGCTCACCATGTATTAGAGAGGGGCCAACATGAATATTTTTCTATACAAGAGATGATGTAATCACTAGCAGGGCTCCTACAGATGTTCTAGACATGATATTCAGAGCCTCCAACCTCACGATCACTACATTAGAAATTAGAAAACTAGATAGATGAATTTATTAATAAAAATGAGATCCAATGAAGATAAAGACATATGGGAGCCAAGCACAGAAATATATAGTGCATGTATCATGGTGATGGATGCTACAACAGGAGATCCTGGGGAAATTTTTAACTCAATCACCAACACCAGCACCTCCTGAATGACGGGAGTGGTGGGAAACTCGGAGGCCGCCACATAATCTCTTCTTTCCAACTCATTGCTACCTACTCTAATCATAGCTTGTTCCCCGCCATTCTCTATTCTAGAGATAGGTTCTTGAGGATGTTCTCTTACCTCCATGGGCACGTCTTCATCACTTGTGAGGAAGGATTCATGGGCTCTATCATCTATGTGTTCATATGTAAAATAGTATTCGGTCAATAAGTTAATATTGTGAGATGAGAAAGTCTAGTGGAGAAAATATTTAAAATCACCTTGAGCTGCTCATCTAGTTAGGCATCAGAGCCTAAAAAGTTTCCACTCTCATGGGGCCTCCACTGGAAAGAAGGTTCTTCTAAAGGGCCTTCACCACCAAGACCTTCAAACTCTTCTTCCCCTTATTCTTCTTCATCTGTTTCTTTTTGTCTTCTTCCTCCTATTCATCTTCCTCTTCTTCCTCCTCTACATATTCATCCTCATATGGCATCTTTTGTGGGCCTTGCTTCTGGTTGAGCATCACTTTCACTAGGAGATGTATCTCTTTATACCACCCCACTGGAATGAGTACATATCCATAGCTGTTAGGTATGCATGTTGGTGATGAATGTTTATACTATCTGCCACTTGGATGTGCCTTATATATGGAATGTTGAGCCCCGTATGTACTAGCCTCTTCTATAGATCTTCAGTAGACATAGATAGTCGTAGCATCCTCTAGTTAGACTAGAGAGATTGAAAGATAGCATCGACAGTTGGCTTCAGTGGCTTCCTGATCATCTTCCCAAGAAGTGCCCTAGCTGGACCATGAGGCTTCATGTAAGACCACCCTTCCACAGAAGGCGAAGGTACGTTTTCACCTTGAGATTATCCTACTGGTGACGTTCCAGCCCGTTCCGTGCTAGCCACCAATCTCATTCTTCATCTCACCTCTCCCATAGCACGTCATCTACCTTATCCCTCTTTGGACTCCACACTAGCTGATTGGCCTTCTGGATGTGTTTCTGTAGAATCGCCTCGGGGTGCGTCTTTGTCCAGTGTTCAACATACTCTTTTGACAGGAAAACACTATCATCAGTAGGAGTGAGTGATGATTTCACCTTGGTCTATAGTCATAATCATAAGACACAATGGTAAAAGAAAGGCGGGATGTTGCTCCTTCAGAACCTCTGTATATAATTTCATGGGGATCCCTTGTGTGTACCCGTACTGCCTCGAAAACCTGGTCAGCACGTACAGTTGACAAAAGATTTTTCCATCAATTTAGGCTACCATCACATCACCTCTGATGCTCTATCTGTACTCCCTATTCTCTAATTGGTCACACCTATCATCTACCATCTAACCAACTGGTGCTCAAAATGGGTGAAAGATGAAATGGGTATGGTTACTGATCTTGAGCACTATCCCTTATTCATTGAGTATCAGTGGCAATATTCCATCAATGTTCAAGAGGGATGGTCGCATACTGTCACCTAGAGGGTTAATGTCATTCATAAAGTCATACCCCCCGTAGTGGGTTGCGACCCAGCCATGAAGGATCGAGAATGGTCTGCATATCCTTCTGGGCATACTTCCACTCAAGATATACCTCAGAATGCTGTATAGCCTAACCAACATGGGGACCGCTAGGTTAACCTTATTCTTCACCATTAGGATTTTGGTCATCCCTATTGTCCCTGGGAAGACCCCCATCTTTGTATCCCTCAAAGAAAATAGCCACCAACTCACGAATGCAGTAAGGAACTCATCATATCATACATTCAGGTCTCAAATATTGTTTATGATGAAGACCCATGATCAATACTCTCCGGCCTCCAGGATCATCTAGTATTATCCCACCTATCACCTCTGGGATGTGTTTTTGAATTTTTCCCTCAGCCTAGAATCTTCGCAACCTTGTCCTGCGTCAGAAAAATAAAGAACCATCTCATATATGGTATGTCCTTCAGAACATATTTTATTTTCAATCCTCCTTAGCTAACATCAGAAGATGCCATGTTAAGATGGGGGTGTGTGTCCTATCCCCCTATACGTTCTCAGTTTGGAGGAACGCATCACATTGATACAAATCCAATTGGATTCCACCAATTTAATAGATGTCCAATAGACTAATACCTACCTCCTCGTGGTGGAGGTGGATGGTGTTGGTTTCGGGAGACCAATGACTGAATTGTTTTGGTACCAGGTCCTGCTACCGGTAGAAGTGAAATTAGGATGTCCAAATAGCTTCAAAAATTTCAATAGACCATAGCACTTTCTCAAACTCCTCGCATGTTTGGAAAAACCAATACACCAATGACCATTCACATATGATGTTTCCCCCAGACCTGAAGTCCCATTCCAACCAACCCATTGTATCGTCAGTAATGCTGCTTCTAAAGGTTCTCGCATAGTGAGGGAGATTCCTTAGAAACCAGATCACTCACTTAAATAGTCATATTATTTATATTTAAGATGTAGATGTCTATATTCTGTGTTTCCCTAGAAGGATGGAAATTATTCTTGATGTTGAACTATGGGAGGATATCCTCCTATGTCACCCCTGACCGTGGCGTATTAGTTTCAGAGACAGGAATCATCACCACATCTAAAATTCCTATGTTCTATATCGATAAATTATCACTCAAGATGTAATATTTTTGATGTTGTGTAACATTCCAAAAATCATTTGATTATTGGAAACAATGCTCCTCACGTGAAGAATTTGGGGGTTCATGATGATATGAGTCCTCCTTGTAGCCTTAGTAGACTCAATCTCATTGTTGTTCATTTAGGCCGCCATTTTTTCATGTTTTGAGAAATCCAAAGGGTTGCATGTGAAATAATGGAGAATCAGCATGCAATACATCCAGCGGCACCCAATAATACCGTTAAAAATAGGTTTCACAAAAAAAAAATCTTAATGACGCGATAGTGACTGAGCCACGTGAAAAACTCAAAATTGGTCACGATGACTTGTACACAGAGGTGGAAATTTTTCACGCACGAGAGAAAAATCCTATCATACAGAAAAGTGAAAGTGGTGACCTAGGGGGGGTTCATTTTATTCACAGGCACATACCACCCCTTTCGCACGTGCAGATGTGGTGTTCATTCAAAAACACCATTTTTGGGTGCACCGACCAAGATCATATCTATTTTTCTGCGTCACAATCAGAATATGACCTTCTGGTCCACCTTCAGCTGTAATTATGAGGGGGGGGGGGCATTTATTGACACTGAATTCTGGATAGGGCCATGAGTGGGCTATTTTAAAGAAACCAAATGAATACTTGGAATGACCATATTATTCTGCGATGTGAGAGGGAGTAGCACACAAAAATGATGAGGCAAACACATTATTTCTCACAGCGAGAAAACCATTGTGCACCCAATGTGATGTCAAATGAAGGCTTCCGCAGTAACCCACTTCAAACTCACCAAGGCACTGGCACAAAATATTCCTGTTGTCCATGCAAGATTTCCTATGGTGCGCAAACCCTTGCGTGCCAAATGCACCATCAAAGGGACCCTTCCATGATGAACTTCTTGAAAATCAGCCAAGGCAAGGGTGGGAAGGTAGAGAGTCCAACGTGCAAGATTCCCTTAGGTTTTCAGACAATTATGTGCCCAATGAGACATCAAATGGTTGCTTGAGCACATCCACTCTTGAGCTCCACCTATGAGGATTTCAGCTATAAAATGAAGCAACCCCCACCCCCAACCAACCCTTTGGGGATAGTGAAAGAAGATGAAATGACACTCTATTGCGGGAAATACACCTCTTCCGTGATTACACAGAAAACACTATGGCCTCAAGGTATTGGATATCACATGAATAGTCCCCCATGGGTCCTTCTTCAAGTGGGCCCTCTTGGGTTAGATCCTCGTCTATTTCCTTTTAACATAAGGAATTGTTGTGCAAAAGATCCCTCTTGCACGCATGTTCCCCATGCATCGGACCTATTTTGCGCCCATCTATACAGTTTGCGTGATTATGTGTCATCTTGCATGCAGTCTCTCTTCTTGTGTGCGTCCCTACTTTTGTCCTACATGTGTCGTTTTATACCCTAAGGTACCATGTCTGGGGCCCTCTTATGCGCAACACACATGTGTCACACAACTTTCTCCCGTACGACCATCCAGGTTTTTACAATGTGCTTTCATGGTCCCTAGGTTAGTGCTTCATGTTGTGTTTCTTAGCCTTATGGTTCTTCACATACAAACACTAATGGATATTGCTTCATCGCATAACCACACTAACGTAGGCCCCTAAATGGATCACTCCACAACACTGCCTCACCATAACATTGATGATGCCTTCCCTTACCCAAGGGTGGGTGGGTATCAGTTATGTATATTCTAGGGGGAGAAAAGTGAAAACACCACATTAGAGCTACCAGACATTAAACTACCAAGAACCATCATCCCCGACACATGATCTTAAACTGTAGCCTCACCTCATGCATCATTTGCAGGGTACCTCATCTTAGAAATTCTCTACGCCCACTCATCTCTATGGGAGTGAGATCTTCCCCACATGGAATGAGATCCTCTCTCCTGGAGTGGGCCCTGTCCGTGGGTAAGGGAAACCATCATGGTGTAAGCCCCGATCCTTTCTTGAAGGAGGTATCATCCCTGCTTCTCCTCTGTTCTTCCATGCCAAATACTAGAGGAGAGATGGGCATAGGGACCTTCGTTATCCCGTCCCTATCCCTCTGGGATTTTTCACCCTCGGGCCTCCACCACATGGAGTATGTTCCAATCTCCATCTCCCAAGAATGTTAAACATGCATAAGACATTGTTTCTTTTTTGGGACACATAGCACATGTAAGCCCCATTCCACATTCCATGGACACACCTTTCACGATGTGATCGTCAGGTCTTTGCTACCTCTTATTTCTCACACCAAGAATGAATCACATGGTCTTAGAGTTATCATTGACAATGGAATCCTTCTCGGGCCGCCCTAGAGTGTAATCCCCAAGAAATCTTTCCAAACTATGTGGAATTTTATCCTTACCAAGGCAACGTACGTAGGAACCCTCTCCAAGGTTCAAGCCCAACACATACTTGTTTCGAACCCATTACACTGGTTCACCTTTGTCCCAAATGACGTTAAATTGTATCCCAAATTCCAAAATACAATGAATTTTATCTTTTCTAAGGAAAGTTACATAGGAAGCCTCCCTAAGGTTCAATCCCAACACCTACTTTTTCTAACCCCTTCAGATCGATTCACCTTCATCTCGCATGACGTTAAAATGTATCCTCCATTATGAACTATGTAGACATTTATCCTTACCCTCTTCAAGAATGTGTGTGTAGGAAGCCACTCTAACATTCATGACCAACACCAATCGATCCTGTAACACTCCAAGCTTCCACGTTACGCTTCTCTTTGAATAATATAGTAGCGTGTTTTGTACGCAACTTCGAGTTCTAACACACACTACAACCAATCAAAGTAGCTGTTATGAATAGTAATACCCACTTTTTGAAATTTTATATATTTTATAT
Organism: Viscum album; assembly: GCA_963277665.1. NCBI lineage: Eukaryota > Viridiplantae > Streptophyta > Magnoliopsida > Santalales > Viscaceae > Viscum > Viscum album. Next base: position 286,749,998 of record OY728163.1, read on the forward strand.
CTCAAAATTGACTTCATTTTTGGATTTGGAATATCAAATTTATCCTAGGGTAAAATTTTGGTACTTTTCGGATTATTTTATATTTTGATGAATTGTGAAAATTACTAAATTTTAATTAAAAACAACTTTTTTAATCAAAATAATTAATAGTGATAAATTATGAATTTGAGTGGTTTTAAATTATATTTATAATATATTTTTACCATTTAATACAATGTTGGTCATTGGATATAATTTCACAATTAAATTAGACATAAACAAGTGTCAATATTTTGATAGTTATTATCTCTTAAAAACACAATTTTTGTTTTGACAGTAAGAATTAAATTTAAATTAATTTTTGCCACTTCTGGGTTTTGAATTTAGAAAAATGGATTCCATATTTGAAATCAAGATGTAAAAATTGTGTAAATAGGTAACTTTTATTTATAGACATTTTGAATAATTAATTCGGTAAATATTTTATTTACCATGGTTATAGGGTAAATCCAGTAAATAAGGGTAAACAAATAATATTATAATAATAATAAATTACCCTAAAACATGTCCTAACCTTATTTGTGGATACATGGCCGACCATGGGAATCTTTGGGTCGATTTTGGGACCCCATGGATCCACTTGTAAGTTATAATGACACTTTATATTAATTATGTTAAAGTAAATGCAAAAATGACATAAGCATATATCTTTTAGAAGAAAAAAAATTTACATAGGGTTATAGATGTTGATTATTTGAATATAAATATAAATTATAAATCTAAAAATATTTCTTACATAATGGTATTTTATTTATAATTTTTAGACATTTGATAATTAATATTATTTATGACACAATAATGATGCAGTATTTTCCTTATTAATGAATGAATCAAATAATTGGTATTATAAATGTTAAAATAAATATACTTTTAATGTTTGGATGACATCCATGAATTCTATTGGTTATTATGACATTATATTATTACTTAAAATAATTTGGTTCGAATTAATAAAGTTGTAAAGACTTTAACAGAAATAAATTATTGAATAGTGTCAAAATTGACAAAAATGAGTTTTTAAAACAAATATTATATTATTAATTGATATTCAATTCCTAAAAATCTAAGGATCGGCCAATAGACTTATATCATGATAGGTGTATAACTTATGGAAGACTTGGGAGTCTCTTGGATGTATTTAGTATGTTTATTAACTATATAATATAAATATACAAAGTGACATGGTAAATGTCAAACTAATTAACTATGAGTGAAAACTAAAAATAAGGTTAATATAGGGACCCAAACATGTCTAAAACCTATTTTTTGAGTGAGTTTTGACCGATCCCTACATGTTACTTTAAATAATCCACTTTGGATCCATTATAAACCTATTATGAATTTATTATAAAATAATATTTCTAGCTTTTCCAAAGGTGCCCCTCACCCCTCTTATAAAAGGGCACTCCCCCTTCTCTCTAATTCATACCTTCAATGCCACTGCACTCAACCAAACATTTCCCAAATACCCTCTCAAATATCCTCCCTTCATCCTAGAGGCCTTACTTTTGTCATAAATCCAACCTAAGGATCCATTTTGATCAAATCAAAAGGAAGAACCCGAAGAAGAGATAATGTTTTCACCACCCTCTTTCAAGTTCCTTTCTTCTTCAACTTCTTCTTTCTTTTATATTACCATTCTAAAATAATAACTCCAGTATATTATATATAATATGATTTTATTATAAATATGGCGAAACCATATTCAGTATTATATCCATCCTTTTAATGACATGTCACCATACGTCCGTACGCACGGCTTACCATCTCCACGTCGTGGTGTAATTGTTATTCAAAATATTTTTATTTGGATGCATATAATAATGATGTGTAATTCATGTAAATAATAAATATAACATGATATTGATTCTTTATATATGATATAATATCCAATTATGTATTATTTTAATATCAAAAAAATGATATTGTCGCTCGTGCGTACGTACGGAATACCGTCTCCACGATCGCGATGAGATTCATTCCTCATCGTATCCATTCAAGTATAATTCTCATTTGATGATTAAAAATAATGTTTAAGGGCTTGATATAATTATGGATATGATTATGATACAAACTATCCATAACAAACACGGCTTATGTAACAAGACATATAAAAGAAAACGAGTAAGTTAACACCCAAAACAACAATAATACTAAGATATTATTAACAAAGCGATGTTAAAAAATCATATATGATATCATGATAATGTATATGATTCTTGTATAATTTAATAGAAATTATTTCAACATTATACAGGAGGTTAATCTACCCTCAACCAAGGAAATGTACATTGTAAGGGTTTATTTCATAATCACTTCATTATCCGAGGTTGTTTATATGTAATTATCTACTAGGACCTCTTTATCATCCACATCCATGTTTCATAAAAATGTATTTCAAAACATTTTTAATATTTTACAGAAAATGGGTTAAAGTAATTTATAACCTTGTTTACTTTTTATAATAATTTTATAAAGGAATCTTTCCGTCGTTTTCCAAACAATGTCCTTTTTAACCTTTTCGATAGAATTAAAGTAAGAATGTCTTTTCAATCTTATACGGCGGGTGTGGCTATTTTCCACCGTTATAAAATCTTTGAAAATTCACTTACAAGCTTATAAGAATATTTTCAAAGTAAAAGTTATATTTTATAATTATGTGAATTTTATATGATTTGAAAAAAAGAGATATTTCTCTCAAATAGTTTTGATTTAATCTATGTCAACATACGTTGATGGATTTTAAGATTATTTGAAGTTGATTAATTATGATACAAAACTTCCATATTATATTTAAGGTTTTCTGATATGTTTTACGATGGATGTGTTATTTTTATACCATTCATGGTTTATGGATAATGTATTGACATTTTGTATGCTAGTTTTAATATGCATGTTTATGTTACATTTAAACCTGTTCATATGGGAAATACATTGGACTTAATAAGTGATGTTTGGAGCTCGCTATAGCTCCTTGATGCATCAGTAGGTCTCATGGGACAAACTAGTGTCTTGTCACAAGGCCTTGGAAAAATCTTATTTGTAGATTTGGCACGAGGCCTTGGCTATGTGGTTATGATTGTCTGGCATTATGCAATCCATCATTATGAAAGTGGTTATTGACATTGCATGTGATTATTTGACTAGTAGAATATCCATGTGAATAAATAAATGGCATTATTTCATTTTATCTTTTCCATATTATGCTGAAGTTTAAGTTGAAAAGGATTTTGTTTTAGTTATATATTTCCTTAAATCTTTATGAATATTTATGAAAGTTTCTGCTATATTGTTATCCTTAATGATCATCTGAGCTCACCCCTTTCAATGTTTTATTTTTCCCAGGATGTGAAGAAGTAATTTATGAATGACCTGCAGGGATAGTATGAGGGGATATGAAGAAAAGATTTTGATGTAGTAGTTTTCACTTTATGATGTAATGTAAACTTTATGAATGTATCTAGTTATTCCAAGGCTACTAAACTAATCGGTCTTTTGAGACTTGATCTATTGTGATCATGCCAATATTATGTAATAATGCATTGACTCTGGGTAACTGGGGTCCGGGTGTTACAGTTGGTATCAGGGGAAGTTTAGTACAAACCCTGGTAGCTAGATTTAGATAAACTCTGATTAAAGCACATAGACCTAAGATGGACTTTGACGATTAGTATAAAAGAACTTCCTAGAATTTTGGTATTATAGAGATTTTATGTGTTTTCTGAGGAATAAATATCTTTCTGGATACGAGCAGGTAGAGGCGGCTCTGGCACAGTGGTACCTAGGGGTAAAACCTGAAAACACCGCTTTGAGCTAGACTCGAATGGGAACTGGTGCATGACAACGGGCCTTGTTTCACTCTTGGTTACGACAATCCCTAGGGATATGTGTAGGATGATTCTAATTTTATTTACAAACCATTATGAAGGGTTTATGAGTATATACTTCCTCAAAGAAAACATTTTTATCATTATGTATTATATCCATAAATAGTTCAATTTATGTTAAGTGTTTTACAAGTATGTAATTATGTATTTTGATTCATAAACTGATCTAGTTTATGCCATTGTTTAGAAATGGAACCTAGTGGAAGAAATGGAAACTTTATCATTGCATGCAATCCATGTAGAGATTTCCCTCTTGCACAAGATTATTATAGTGGAGCTGGTGATGCAACTAGTGCTGATCAGCTAATCACCATACTGGGACAACTCACTCAGGTTATGAATAATAACCTTACCCGTATGGAGCACCCTGATCCACAGCATGGAGGATCAATGTTATATCACTTCATGAGGCAGTAACCACCAACATTCAATGGGAGTACAAATCCATTAGTAGCTAAGCAATGGATAAGTTCCCTAGAGAAAATATTTCAGGGTTTGGGGAGTAGTGAAAGGGAAAATGTTGTCATGACAGTCTATCGGCTCACTAGAGATACTGATCAATGGTGGTCATTAATTCAAAACACGAAGGAAGATGATAAAGTATCAAATATGTAATGTAGGGAGTTCAAAGAGATTTTCTTAGAAAAATACTTTCCTCAAGACCATCAAGCAGATATAGAAAGACAATTTCTGAGTCTGAGACAAAAGGAGGATGAAAATGTCGCAAAGTATAAAGCTAAATTCACAAGGTTAGCAAGATATGCTAGAGATTATATAAGTAACCCAAGAATTAAGATTTATTGTTTCTTTGATGGGTTAAAACCATTTCTTCATCGAGAATTTGTGTCACAATCCTTCTCGTTGTACGAAGATATTGTCTCATGTGTTATCAATAAAGAAAAATAATTCTCTAAGTCTTATGAATTTAAAGAAAAGAAAGAGAAGAAGAGATCTTCTGATCACTCTGGGAATAGAAATAAGTGGAAGAAGGGAAAAGTTGAATATCCATCCTGTAGTAAATGTGGGAAAAACACCCTGGTACTTTCTTGAATGGAATGAGAGTCTGTTATAAGTGTGGTGAAAAAGGCCACTAAGCTCGTGATTTCAAGGGGATGAATGAGGCTACCGATGTTCAATGCTACAACTGCATAGAGATGGGACATTATGCAAATGAATTTCCTAAGCATTAGAGGAACATATCTCAGAAAAGGCAAAGGGATCAAGGCCAAGATTATTTTATCAGAACTGCTAAGGTAGAAGCTCTAAAAGACGTGGTGGCAAGCAATTTAATAGTTTCCTCAAGTTTAGAAAATGAATTATTTGATTCTAGATCATCACATCGCTTCATATCTTCCTAGTTTTCTAAGAAAATTAGATATTTCCAATTTGACTTAATATGGGATTTTTCAGTTAAAACTCATAAGGGAAGTATCATTGCAACAAAGTTTTGTGAATCAGACCCCATTAGAGCGCGTAAATGTTCTTTATCTGCTAATATCATCGTCATACCTAGGACTTAGTTTGATATAATCCTCAGTATGGATTGGCTGTCGGACCATGATGTGAAGATTTATTGTAAGAAGAATGACGTTACAATTTTTGATGATGATGATAAGGAACACCTTATATTTAGAGTAGAATCGTCACCACCTAATTCACATCTAGATCCACCCTAGTAGCTCCACTAAATTCAATTATTGGGGAGTAATAGAATGAAATGACTGTGGGTGAGGAAAGGAATGTTCAAATATAGTATGTAGCTATTGTGAAATAATATGTAGATGTGTTTCTGGAAGATTTACCTAGACATCCTCCAGAACGAGAAGTTGAGTTTCCCATTGATTTAATTCCTGGATCAAGGCATATATCGAAGACCGCTTATAGAATGGCCACTGTGGAATTAGTTAAACTAAAGAAACAACTAGAGGAATTGAGTAATAATGGATTTATTCACCCTAGTGTTTCTCCATGGAGAACACATGTTCTTTTTGTTAAAAAGAAAGATGGATATATGAGGTTTTGTATCGACTACAGGGAGATCAATGCTATAATAATAAAGGACAATTATCCCCTACCTCGCATTGATGATTTATTTGACCAATTACATGTATCTCAATACTTTTAAAAGATTTACCTTCAGTTTGGATACCATCAGTTGTGTGTGAAGAAGGAAGACATTCCGAAGACAGTATTTCAAACTAGGTACAGACATTACGAGTTTACAGTAATGCCTTTTGGACTGACTAATGTGCCCTCTGTATTCGTGGACGTAATTAATAGAGTTTTTAAGGAATTTCTAGATGAATTTTTGGTGGTATTTATTTATGATATCTTGGTATGCTCCAAAATCTACTAAGATAATGAAATTTACTTGCGCATTATCCTGAAGACTCTGAGAAGTCATGAATTTTATGGGAAGTTTAGTAAGTTTGAATTCTGGCTTCAGGAGATTTCTTTTCTTGGCCATATTGTCTCTAAATATGGAATCTCTATTGATCCTTCTAATACCAAGGCAATCCAATAATGTCTTGCACCAACGAGTATAACTAAGGTACACAGTTTTATTGGTTTAGCAGGTTATTATCGATGTTTCGTCTAGAATTTTCCCGGTTGGCTAACCCATTAACAAAGCTCACACGTAAAGGGGTTAAATTTGTTTGGAAAAACAGTGTGAAGAATTTTTCAAAGAACTGAAGAGAATATTAGTCAATGATCGTATATTTACTCTACCATCGGGGATTAATGGGTTCATTATTTATAGTGATTCATCGAAGAAAGGAATTGGTTGTGTCCTTATGCAGAATGATAGGATTATTGCCTATGCATCATGACAGATGAAAATTCATGAGAAAAACTATCATACTCATGATATCGAGTTATAAACTATGGTCTTTTCTTTGAAGATATGGAGACACAACCTCTATGGTGAAAAATGTGAGATTTATACTGATCACAAGAGTTTGAAGTATATTTTTCTCACAAAAATAACTCAACATGAGGCAAAGTAGATGGATTTAATTACTCAAGGATTATGATTGCACGATAAACTACCACTCGGGGAAGGAAAATAAGGTGACAGATGCTTTGATCAGAAAAGATCATGGATTTTTGAACAATATGATAATTGAAAGGGATCCAATTTTCATGGATCTAGTGAATATGGACAGGAGAATAACCATAGAAGGCGAAACATCAATGCTTTTTCAAATGGTTTCCAAACCATCTTTACTAGAAAGGATTAAGAGTTCCCAGACCGATGATGAAGAATTTCAAAAGAAGATTAAAGCTGTGAATGATGGGAGATTGAGAGACTTTCCGTATGAAGAAGGAATTTTGATATTCGGGAAGAGACTTTGTGTTCTTGATATACCTGATCTAAAAAGAGAATTGTTAGATGATGCTCATAGCTCCAATTTCTCTATACACCCTAGGAGCACCAAAATGAATAGAGATTTGAAGGAACATTTTTGGTGGGACAACATGAATAGGGAGATTGCTGATTTTGTGTCAAGATTTATAGTTTGTCAACAAGTGAAAGCTGGAAGGCAATAGGCTGGAGGAGTCATGAAACATCTTCCCATACAGGAGTGTAAATGGGACAATATTATGATGGAATTTTTCATGGGACTACCAATGACTCCTAGAAGGAATGATGTAATAAGGGTTATTGTTGATCGTCTTACCAAGTCAGCACATTTTCTTGCTATAAGAGAAGATCTACCACTAGAATGTCTAGAAAGACTATATATTAATGAATTTATGAGACTTCATGGAGTACCGCTATCGATGTTTTCTGATCGTGATCCCCGTTTTACTTCAACATTCTAGAAGAGTCTTCAGAAGGCCTTGGATACTGAACTTTGTTTGAGCACTGCCTACCACCCTCAAATAGATGGAAAATTAGAATGGACTATTCAAACCTTAGAAGACATGTTGAGATCATGGTCACATGAATTTCAGTGTATGTGAGATCAATATTTACCTCTGGTGTAATTTTCCTATAATAATAGCTTCCATTCAAGTATTCAGATGACACCATATTAAGCGTTATACGGAAAGAGATGTCGCACACCAACCTGTTAGGATGATGTTGGTGAAAGAAAACTTGTAGGCCCAGAACTAGTGGAGGAAACTATGGAAAAGGTGAAGGTGACCCAAAACCACATCAAAGTAGCTCAAAGTAGGTAGAAGAGCTATGCCGATAACTGAAGGAAAGATCTGGAATTTCATATAGGAGATCATGTTTTCATGAAGGTATCTCCATGGAAGGGAGTTATACATTTCGGTAAGAAGCGTAAATTGAGTCCCAGGTTCATCAGACCTTTTGAAATTCTAGAACGAATTGGTGTTGTCGCTTACCGTTTGGAAATGCCACCAAATCTCTCCAACGTTCATGATGTGTTCCACTGTTGAGAAAATACATGCCTGACCCAACGCATGTCCTCAATTATGAGAAATTAGAATTGGAACCCGATCTATCTTATTGCGAAGATCCCATCAGGGTTCTTGATACAAGAGAACACATTCTGAGCAACCAGACAACTCATCTGGTAAATGTTTTATGGAGAAACCATAAGATAGAAGAGGCAACGTGGGAACCCGAGGAACTTGTGATGAAGAACCACCCAAGTCTTTTCACACAGTAGTATTCTAGAATATTTTAGGACGAAATTATTTGAAGGAGGGGATAATGTAACACCCGAAGCTTCCACGGTACGCTTCTCTTTGATTAATATAGAAGCGCGTGTTGTACGCAACTTCGAGTTCTAACACAGACCACAACCAATCAAAGTAGCAGTTATTAATAGTAATACCCACTTTTTGAAATTTTATAAATTTTATCTTTCAAAATGGACTTTATTTTTGGATTCAGAATATTGAATTTAGCCTAGGGTGAAATTTTGGTACTTTTTGGATAACTTTTATATTTTGATGAATAGTGAAAATTACTAAATTTTAATTAAAAACAACTTTTTTAATCAAAATAATTAATAGTGATAAATTATTAATTTGAGTGGTTTTAAAGTATATTTATAATATATTTTTACCATTGAATACAATGTTGGTCATTGGATATAATTTCAAAATTAAACCGGACATAAACAATTGTCAATATTTTGATAGTTATTATGTCTTAAAAACACGCTTTTTGTTTTGACAGCGGGAATTAATTTAAAATTAATTTCTTCCACTTCTGTGTTTTGAATTTGGAAAAATGGATTCAATATTTGGAATCAGGATGTTCAAATTGTGTAAATAGGTAACTTTTATTTTTAGACATTTTGAATAATATTTCAGTAAATATTTTATTTACCAAGGTTAAAGGGTAAATCCGGTAAATAAGGGTAAAAAATAATATTATAATAATAATAAATTATCTAAAAACATTCCTAACCTTATTGGTGGACACATTTACGACCATGGGCATATTTGGGTCGATTTTGGGACCCCATGGATCCACATGTAAGTGATAACGACACTTTATATTAATTAAGTTAAAGTAAATACAAAAATTAAATAAGAATATATCTTTTAGAAAAACAATTTTTACATAGGGTAATATACGTTGTATTTTTGACTATAAATATTAATTAGAAATATAAAAATATTTCCTATATAATGGTATTTTATTTATAAATTTTATACATTTAATAATTAATATTATTTATGACACAATAAAGATGCAGTATTTTCATTATTAATGATAGAATCAAATAATTGGTATTATAAATGTTAAAATAAATATAATTTGAAAGTTTTGATGACATACATGAATTTTATTGGTTAATATAACATTATAGGATTTCTTAAATTAATTAGTTTCGAATTAATAATGTTTTTATGACTTAAAAAAAATCAATTATTGAATAGTGTCAAAATTGACATAAATGAGTTTTTAAAACAAATATTATATTATTAATTGATATTCAATTTCTAAAAATATAAGGTTCATCCAAGAGACTTATATCAGGATAGTTGTATCATTTATGGACCACTTGGGGGTCTCTTGGATGTATTTTTTATGTTTAAAAACTATATAATATAAAAAATACAAAGTGACATGGTAAATGTCAAACTAATTAACTAAGAGTTAAAACTAAATTATAAGGTTAATATAGTGACCCAAACCTATCTAAGACCTATTGGTTGAGTGGTTTTCGACACATCCCCACCCTAACCTTTAAATAATCCACTTTTGTGCCATTATAAACCGATTATAAATTTATTATAAAATAATATTTCTAGCTTTTCCAAAGGTGCCCCTCACCCCTCTTATAAAAGGGCACCCCCCCTTCTCTATAATTCATACCATCAAAGTGATTGGGCTTGGACAAAATCTGCCCAAATACCCTCTAAAATATCCTCCCTTCATTCTAGAGGCCATAGTTTAGTCATAAATCCATCCTATGGAGCCCTTTTGATCAAATCAAAAGGAAAAACCCAAAGAAGAGGTAATGTTTTCAGCACCCTCTTTCAAGTTCCTTTCTTGTTAAACATCTTCTTTCTTTGTTATTCCCATTATAAAATAATAACTCCAATATATTATATATACTATGATGTTATTATAAATATTGTGAAACCATATTCAGTATTATATCCATCCTTTGAATGACATGTCACCATACGTGCGTACGTACGTCTTACCGTTTCCACGTCGTGGTGTAATTGTTATTCAAAATATTATTATTTGGATGCGTATAATAATTATGTTCAATTCATGTAAATAATAAATATAACATGATATTTATTCTTTATATATGATATACTATCTAATTATATATTATTTTAATATCAAAAGAATGATATTGTCACCCGTGCATACGTATGGACAACCGTCTCCACGAACGCGATGAGATTCATTCCCCATCGTATCTGTTCAAGTATAATTCTCATTTGATGATTAAAAATAATGTTTAAGGAATTTATATCATTCTATATATATATAATATACAACCTATCCGTAACAAATATTTCTTATGTAACAAAACATATAAAATAAAATGAGTAAGTTCACACCCGAAACGACGATAATACTAAGATATTACTAACAAAGAAATATTAAAAGAGCATATATGATATCATATTAATGTATATGATTCTAGCATAATTTAATAAAAATTATTTCACCATTATACAAGAGGTTAATCTACCATCAACCAAGGAAAAGTACAAGGTAAAGGTTTATTTCACAATCTCTTCATTATCTGAGGTTGTTTATACGTAATTATCTACTGGGACCTCTTTATCAACCACATCCATGTTTCTTAAAAATGTATTTGAAAACATTTTTACTATTTTATAGAATATGGGTTAACGTCATTTATACCATTGTTTATTTTTTATATGATTTTTAGAAAGGAATCTTTCAATCATTTTCCAAACAAGGTCCTTTTTATCCTTTTGACAGTATTAAGGTAAGAATGTATTTTTTAATCTTATACGGCGGGTGCAGCTATTTTCTGCCGTTATAAAATCATCAAAGCTTCCCTTAAAAGATTATAATAATATTTTCATAGTAAAAGTTTTATTTTATAATTATGTGACTTTTAAATTATTTGACAAAAAGATATATTTATTTCAAATAGTTTTGATTTCATCTATGTCAACATCCTTTCATGGATTTTAAGCTTATTTGAAGTTGATTTATTATGATACAAAACTTCCATATTGTATTGATGGTTTTCTGATATGTTTGATTGTGGATGTCTTATTTTTATACCATTCATGGTTTGTAGAGAAAGTATTGACATTTCGTATTCTAGTTTTAACATGAATTTTTATGTTATGTTTCAACCTATTCATATGAAGAATGCACTGGACTTAATAAGTGACGGGTGGAGCCCACTATAGCTCTTCGATGCATTGGTAGGTCTCATGAGAGAAACAAGTGTCTTGGCACAAGGCCTTGACAAAATCTTATTTTTAGTCTTGGAACGAGGCCTTGGCTATGTGGTTATGATAGTCTGGCATTATGCATTCCATCATTATGAAAGTGGTTATTGATATTGCATGTGATTATTCGACTAGTAGAATATCCATGTGAATAAGTAAATGGAATTATTTCATTTTATCTTTTCCATATTATGCTAAAGTTCAAGTTTAGAAGGATTTTTTTAGTTATACATTTCCTTAAATGTTTATGATTATTTATGAATGTTTTAGCTATATTGTTATAATTACTGAGCATATGAGCTCACCCCTTTCAATGTTTTATTTTTACCAGGATGTGAAGAAGTAATTTATGAATGACTTGCAGGGATAATATGAGGGGATATGAAGATAGTATTTTGTTGTAGTAGTTTTCACTTTATGATGTAATGTAAACTTTATGAATGAATCTAGTTATTCCAAGGCTACTAAACTAATAGGTCTTTCGAGACATGATCTTTTGTGATCATGCCAATATTATATAATAATGAATCGACTCTGGGTAACTGGGGTCGAGACGTTACAAATCCCAACCACTGCACATCAGTCCACCTTCGTCCTATATAATGTTAAACTGTACGCCTCTTTCCATACCGTAAGACGTTAAACTGTACCCATTCAAACTATGTAGGATTTGATCCTTGTCCTCTAGATATGGAACATAGGTTGTCTTTATGAGGATCAACCCCAAGTAGTGGTAAGGCTTTATAATTCCTAATCGATGGTAAGATCTTGGGATTCCCAATTGATGTTAAACCATTGTAATCGCAATCAATGATAATCTATTGTGTTCCCCAATCAATGATAAGTCATTATCAAACCAAACAAATGATAAGAAATTGGAAACACAATCGATGGCATTCCATTATATTCCCCTTTGTTGGGACATATATCTTTGGTCCACCACCAGGCGTTAGACCAACCTGGTCCTCTAACCAAGTGTAAGTATAAGGACCCGACCTTAAAAAATTACATAGTCTTGAATTAAATGAATAATTCTCATTGAGAATCTTTTCCGGATTAGAGTTTTAGAGAATTAGGACATAACTATTACATCTCAAAAGATTACAAAGTAGACTCTTCTACTCAGTTTCCCTTTTTTTCATAAAATAAAAACTCTTAAAAAGAAAGATTTCTAGTTCCATGTTTTAGATAGAATCACTTTCCTTGATCCCATCCTTGACCCTATTCTTATTAAAGTCCTATGGGAAACATATCAAAAACATGGGATGAGCATAAAAATCTCATTAAGTGATATAAAAATACAAAAAGAAAACATTAGTCCATGTATACATAAGAATAAATGAAAATATGCATTACTCATGAAACATAAGCACTTAACATAGATCGTGAAATCCTATGATTTATTAATAACTCATAGAAATCATAAGACATAAAGGTAACATTAAGAATTCATAACATTCTTACGTAGGGAGTAACCATCATGGTTACGTTTGGAATACCCATCACAATATATTCCCTAAATATATTCAGAGAAACCTTAGAATTTAACTCCTTTACGTTACCCAATGCATAGGAGAGCTATCTCAGGCTCACCCGCCCTTAGTTTATCACGGAACCACCTGACTTCATAAACAATTCCCAAGAACCATAACATAATTGAATCACATAAAACATGCATAAAGGAAACATAATATATCCACATTTCAATCACAAGATATCAATACAACACATTGATATAATCAAAAAATTATCAAAACCATTTTCAATACCAAAATAAATGAAAATCAAAACATTGTATTTATTTTTCATTTAAAAAATTTATGTCTTGTAGTGGAAGCAAAAACTCAAATAATGGTCATGACAGCAGAGAAGTCATTGTCGCCGCATACATAAGACAGAAACATTCCTTTATTCATTTAGTAAAATGATTCACATAAAAAGATTCATTTTTTATGAAATTCAAAGGAAAAAGGGTTTATTATACAACTAATAAAACAAGGTCGTATATAAATTGAAGTATGCCTCAATGAAAGGTGATTGAGACGATGTCCCGTACAAAGATGGTATCCTTTTATTAAGGATAAATCAATGACATAATTATGACTGAAAAATATAAATACACCCCTTATAAATGAATATTAAGTGTAAAAAAAACATAGGTCCTTCACACATATTCATATCATGACATAATCATGAAGTAGAGGTTTAACCCAAAGAATTGAAATTTGGTAATGACGTTCCCTTACAGAAATTTGACAGCCTAACGATGTCACTTTAAAATTCAGAAAATGAGTTGATGAGAGATAAAATGGTATCTCATCACTTGGAAATAATATATACAACTATAAGTATATATAAGAACATATCTCTATATAAGATAATGTAAATTAAAAGACCTAACAAAAAAGAAGACTTCTAAAAAGAGGAGGGTGAAAGGTTCCCTTACCGATTTGGGTAACATTCGAAATGTACACCCCATGACAGAAGGATCATACAATGAAGATGTAAATACACATAAATTAAATTATATTACCCAAAGAATACAATCATTGGTAGTAAATACACCACACAAAATGAAATAGTGGAAAATGTAGCATGAATCTCACAAGAATAAAAGTGAGATGAAAAACCCCTTACCTTGTTGTAATAAATCAACTCATATGACCAAAAGATAATAAACACAAAATGAATCACATAATTACACGAATATAAATAGAATCATGATAATATATATGGAATGTAATTTCAAAATACACCACATGCAATAAATAAGTGGCGAACAATGGAAATCTCAAGGAATTAAAAGTGAGATAAGAAATCCCCTTACCTCAAGTATGACGTGTCTTGTTCGTTTCTTATATTCCTAAATAATAAACCTTGGAAAATTTATAATTGATTAAGAAATTCATTTAAAGTTTATTATTCAATTCACATCACATATTATCATGATATAATAATTAGTTTATTATGTGAGTTCATATCATACATTTTGTCGATGTTCGGTATATGTGTCAAAAATGAACTTGTTTGAAAAGAATTTCCCATGAAGTTAAAAGTACATCATCACCATAATTGTGTTCATGACTTAAATATCATATATATCGATTATATATTTATTTAATAATATTCCATAATGTTTGGATATAATAAATGAAATGTACCATTCATGGAGACGGTAGGCTGTACGTACGCATGAACGCAACTTTCATTTTTTGTCATATTAATGGACTTTAAAACTAAATGAGACATAGATATATTATAATTCCTGTATAATATATAGGTTATATAGGTAACATATGTTCATTAATTACATTATTTATAAATTCCATTTTTTGCATGAACAAGTCACATCATTTGAGGGGGTGGTAGTACACACTTCCTCATATGAAATTCTCGCATTTGCACAACATGCAAAACATAAAGGTATTTTTTAAATATAAAATAAAGAATCATAGATAGGATATAAATATAATATATAAATATACTGTCATCATAATGGAAACCATGATAGATGTTAAAATAATATTGAACAATCATCGTTTCGTGAGGTAGTAATTCGCCACCCACAGAAACAGTATGTTCTTTAAACATTAGACGGAGGTGTGTGTAAGTGTAGGTAGAATCATTTTCATAAAAATATCATAGTATATTGAGGATACTGGGGTTATTATGTCATCAAATAATATGAATATAGTGGTGAGTGAATATGGATAATAAAATAAAGAAACTTGAGAGAAGACATTACCTCTAAATCGGGTAACTCTTTTTTATTTGAACCAAATGCTTATTTGATGATAATTCTACTCAATGTTAGGCATCAAGGAGTAATATATGGATGTGTAGAGATAATATGAGTATATTTTGGAGGATACAAATTCTTGAGAGGTGTGGGTAAGGGGGTAGAGGTGGGGGCCTTTTATAAGAGGGAGGAGGGTCAGTTTTGGAAAGTCATGAAATGTTACATTATTATAAAGTGATCATCAAATTTTAAAGGTCACAAAATAATATATTTTCAGGATAAGGTGATACTGGTTCAAAATAGACACATACTATAGGTTTTAGTCAAGTGAAAGTCTTATATTATACCTTATCTTTTCATTTTATTTAAAACATTCATTAATGAGGTAATCACCTCATCATCATATTGTCATAAATAAAATTATATATTTGAAGTCTAAAAATTATAAAAAATATACCATGATGTAGGAAATATCATTATCTTTCCAATGACTATTTATATTCTAAGATATCATTTATTTAAAAAAATTTAAAATTTTGTTATTTATGATATACAAACCTTTGTTATATTTCTCTTCTTTTTAAAAATAATGTCATAAATGTCCCTATCACACCCATGTACTCCATGGGCCCTCATGTTTGTTAAAAATCTACTCATGGATATAAATTACTCAAAAAATATTATTTGGACACATTTTGGTATCATTTAATATTATTATGATATTATTTTATTACCCTTAACTACCCGATTACTAATTAATCATGATAATTAAAGAAAATTGTCGTCGTTACTATTCATAATCTCCAAAAACAAAATATTCTTAATTAAATTATTCTTACCTTATAATTAAAAATATGGAATCCATTTTACCAAATTATAAACCCAGAAATTGCAGTAATTAATTCAAAAATAATTCTCATTGTCAAAACCAAAGACTGGTTTTTAATATGTAAAATCTATCAAAAGATTGATTTGTTTTTACATCCAATTTAAAAGTGAAATTACATCCAATGACAAAAATTGTATTAAATTATAAAAACATAATTAAATTAATCCTTAAAACCAATTAAAATGACAATCTAACTATATAAATATATTGGATGAAAAGGCAATTTTGAATTAAAATTCTGTATTTTTCATTATTCATTAAAAAATGAACATTATCAGAAAAATACCAAAAATTCACCCTAATATATATTTGATATTCCAAATAAAAAAATTATTTACATTTTACCAAATTCAAATCATAGAATTTTAATTAATAAATTATATAGTTAATTCCCGCTGTCAAAACAAATACTGTGTTTTTAAGATACAATATCTATCAAAAGATTGATACTTTTTTATGACAATTTTCAAAGTAAAATTAATTCTAATGACCACCATTATATGAAATGGTAAAAATATATTCTAATTAAACTTTAAAACCAATTAAAAATATAGTCTATCCATATAATTAAATTAGATGAAAAAGCAGTTTTGAAGTAAAATGCAGTATTTTTCACTATTCATTAAAAATGAACATTGTCAAAAAATATCAAAAATTTATCCAAAGTAATTTTCAATGTGCCAATTCTAAAGAATATGTTTATTTTGACAAATATTGCCTATAAAATTTTCAAAATATATATTTAAAAATGGTTTTCCATCAAAAGGTTATAAAACAATATTTTAAAAATATTAGAGTATTCTATGCTTAAGATTGGATTTATTCTCATTTTAAGATTATAAAACTCTATATAAGTAATTAATATACATATATATAAAAATATATTATTATTTACTTATTGGTATGTTACATCCTTCCCCCTTTAGGAAATTGTATCCTCGCAATTTTAAAATTGGGCTCAAAAACATCATTGAAAGCCCTACATCGGAAAATGAGTAAATTAAACTATCACTTTTAAAGAATGAAAGAAAATTAAAAAGGTCAACCAAGTTAACCCACAGTAGTATTATATGTAGGAAAACATTTTTATGAAATAGAAAACAAAGGGTCACGTTCTGATGGAGAGTGATAGAAAATATGTCTAGGAGAAAGTTAACCAACGGAAAATCACAAACTTGTGATAGGTTAAACGGTATTTGATTCCCCATAAGTAAACATACTTACTTGTCATGTAGACTTTCATATATTACAATATTTCTTACAAAAACTCATATTTTTTCCAAAATATGAGTATTTAGGATGACGTTTTCACAATAAGAGTGTTATAATCAACTTCTTGAGAATCACATAACCCACAAAGGATGAACTATATATTTCCCATGTCTTTAGACCGTAACCAAAACCAAAATTGATTGTACAAGATCATATAATCCCCAATATGATAATCCTTTTTAAAAATAAATACTACTCTAAATCTAAAAAATTCAACCAAAATGAACCCATGGTTCAAGAAAGACCCTTAAATAAACAACTATCAATAAAATTTTTCAATGTAATCCACACTAAGATTGAATAAAAAATCTCTGATGGATTTAATCACATAGTCTTCCAAGATAAATCGTTACATTTGTCTCCAAATAACATTATTTACTCTTAAAGTCTAATATTAAAAAGTAATTAACC
The DNA here is from genome assembly GCA_963277665.1 of Viscum album. NCBI lineage: Eukaryota > Viridiplantae > Streptophyta > Magnoliopsida > Santalales > Viscaceae > Viscum > Viscum album. Next base: position 286,768,128 of record OY728163.1, read on the forward strand.
TAATCACATATCCTCAATGACCGGTCAATCATTTCAATAGATAACCCAAATGAAACTTACAGAAGATGGGTACAAAAACTATATCCAAAAAGTCCTACAAAAGGGATCATACATCTATGAGTAGGAAACAATACCCACTTACCTATAATAAAGTGATAAAGGGAACAAAACCTAAAAAAACAAGTCTAAGATATGGTGTAAAAGATATTCAATCATTTAGAAAAGGGTACACAACATTTTTTAGGGTCACACGCCATGTCCTTTGACCTCGAGTACTGATCGTGTACAACGACCCATTCATTCCAGCAATGTCATATAGAATATGGGTACAAAATATATAGTAGAAGTCACACAACGGGTCCTTCCCTTCGGTTTCCACCCCTATACTTCGACCATGTTCCAGTCCACAATGTCATCCTGTGTATATCATTCCATGTACCAGTACACTGGTTGGTTTGTGTACTTGGTCTAGGCCAGGTCATGTGTTAGGGTACATGCCCTGAAGGCAACCCATGTAATTAATCCTATATTCATGTATCTCTTGAGATATATGCTGAATCATAGGTAATTTCCAAAATTTCATGTGATTGTGTCACGTGCCAAATGACATTTAACTATTTTCTGAAACCCTAGACACCACTCAGTGGGAGAAACACACCATGTAACACTAGGTTACATGCTGTGTCCATTAGGATTTTCCAGAACGCCATGTTATTTCTACCACATGTTAGCTAATATTATGGGTTCCTCTCAAAGTGGTCTTCTCACCTTGAAACTCAATATCGATGGTTTTCTAATTATCCTAACACCAAATCGTGGTGTTTAGGGCATTTAATCGGCTCAGAAAACATCTTTAAATCCATTCGACGAAAACCACATGCAAAACGATATCTCATGAATCATTTCGATTCGTATGTTTTTTCCACCATCACACCTCCAATAGGTTTTTTCGGTGTGGGATCTTAAATTTCACATCGCTTCACTATGAAATAAAGGCACAACTATCTTTCATTCATAACCCCATGAAGTAAAAATAAAACATTTAGAAAACAGGGGAGATAAAAGTCACATGGAACAAACCTGAGGAATGATCTCTACCAATGTTCATTCTAGGATTGATCCATTCCCATAAAAATGATCAAAAATTAAATCAATATAATAATCATCCTTGTAAATCCCATAATTAGAACCCTTCCCATAAGAATTATTGAACCACAGATCAACCTATTCGTTGGATGGTACCTGTTCATCGTTGAATATATGAATGAGGAAAGGAATATAAAAAACAATAAATACTAGGGAATTGGATCATTCACTGTCGACAACTGATAAATTTTGTCAAATCCAATAAAGAACAATCTCATATCCATGTATTCGCCATCTCCGCCTAGAAAATTCTCTATGGTTTCTCTCCAGAGCCTCTAGGGAATTTCAAGGGTTTTGATCCTAACCCTAGATCCTTTCCTAAAGGATTTATTAAAAGAAATATTGTATTTTCATAACTTCATTGATGAAATGGTAAAATAAAATAAACTCACAATTTATTTTATTCATCAAAAACACCTAAAAACGACTTTTTAAAAATGACCCATTCCAGCCGATGTTAGACCCTTCCTAGGTTAAAGCTGCTACTCTTGTCCCATCATTTCCCTCAATGTTATTATTCAGGAATCATTTTAGATTTTAATACAATTTTTTAGGAAAATTGTGTATGCTTTCTAATTATTATATTAAATATATTTCAACATTTATTATGGACACACTGAGTCTTGGAATCACATGTCGTCTCAGAAACTAGTATAAAAAATATTCCATATAATATTTAAATATAATACATAGAAAATCAAGGACATTACATTCTCCCCCTCATGGGGATTTATGTCCGAGAAAATCTAATACAAAGGCAACTCAAAAAGATAAGGGCACTAAGAATGAATGTTAGCCTCCTTCTCCAAAGTGCTCTCCAGGAGATTCTGAGGCTTCCACTGGACATGAATGGAAATAATAGATCTTCCATGAAGGATCATATACTATTAATCCACAATCTCTACTGGGCACTCAACAAACATTTCTCCATTCTCAATGTCTATCTGTCCCCTGTCAATGATATGTGATGGTTCCTTTATATACTCCTCGGTTGTGATACATGGAAGATGTCATGTACTCGATCTAAATACAGAAGTAAACATAAGTAGTATTCCAACTTTATAACTCTATGCAATATCTAATAATGGATAATCGGCCTCAGAGATAAATTTACACATTAGAAAAATCTCTATAATCAACATCAATGTGAACCTCGTAGGAATAAATCTCCTACTTCTTCTAACTCCAAATGCCTTCATCACCTGTCAACATAATTATTATGTTTGATTTGGATAGAATTTATAAAATCATGGATGATATGAACCGTCTCTGTAGTCAATAAAAAAAATTATGGTCCCATGAGTGCTGAATCTCTTAATCCAGTATAGTAAAGTGAGGACCAGTATGGTCGTCAATACAAAGTCTTGAATGGTTCCATACCAATGATAGAATGGTAGCTATTGTTGTAGATGAACTCCAACATATGTAGGTGATCCTAAAAACTATGACAATATTCCAACACACAAGATCAAAACCTGTCCTCGACGACCTAAGTGGTCTGCTCTGTCTGGATTTCCCTCTATGGGTGAAATGATATGTTAAAGCTCAATTGGGTCCCAAAAACCTCATGAAATCTCTTCCACAACCGAAATGGAAAACAATCATCCCAATCTAAAACAATAATCGATGGAACTCAATGGAGTTGAAAAAACTCTTGAATGTAGAGGATTCCCATAATCTCTACTAAACTCTACTTTCATATAGCTTGGAAGTCGGCTATCTTGGTGTGTCAATCAACAATCACCTAGATGGAATAGTGTCCCATAGACAGAAATGGTAAAGCTATCAATAAGTCTATCAATATCCCATCCCACTTCTATTATCGAACCTCAAGGTGTTGAGATAAACTTGTTGGAACCTGGTACGAAACCTTCACTTTCTGAAAAGTAGGGCATTGAGAAACAAACTCAGTCACACATTTCTTTATTCCTAGACACAAAAATCAACATCGACGGTCCTGGTAATTTATCACTACACAAGTATGTACCACAAAATGGGATGAATTAAAATACCTAAGAAATTTCTCCCCTAACACCACTGACACTACTGTGCATCCTCTAAAAATAAATATTTTCTCCTGGAATTTCAAATATCCATCAAGAGAATTCTCTGTGGATATATCAGCACACATAGTCTCTCAGTCAGTATCCCCAAGCTATGAATCCCTAACTCGCTGTGAGAGTGAAGGGGAAACAACCATTGACTAAAGGTAAGATACTACATCCCCATAAACTAAGGATTACTATAATGAGGCCAACTTACTTAATTACTTATTCAAAAACTATGAACTATATCATCTACTGAGAGAATATTCCACCATGTTCCTCTTCCTAGGAGTATATACAATCTCAAACTCATAATCCTTGAGGAACTCTAGACATTGACTATGTCTCACGTTCAGATCCATTTTTGAGAAGATATACTTGAGACTTTTGTTGTGATAGTAGATGATAAACCACTCTTTTATAAGGTAGTTTCACCACATTTTCAGTGAATTTACTACCATTGCTAACTCAAGATCATGTGTTGCATAGTTGTTCTCATGGGGTATCAGATGATTCCAACCATAGGGAATAACTACAAGCCTCTCTATTAGAACAAAACCAAGCATATTTCCTAAAGCCTTGGAGAACATTGTGTACTAGATACCCTCCTCTGAAAATCTCAAGATCAGAACGCTCGTCAGATTTTCCCTAAAATTCAGAAAATCCTACAGGAACGTCACTATCCACAATAAAGGCTACCCCTTTCAAGTAAAAACCATAATCGGTGTTGATATCCTAGAGAAATAAGGTATGAATCACCAATAATATCCTGTTATGTTGAAGAATATTTGCACCTCCATGAAGTTATATGGAGGATCCCATGCTAACCCTACCTCAACCTTGGATGGGTCCACAAACACTCCATCCACTATGATTACATGTCCCAGAATGTGGTTTTCCTGAATGAAGAATAGGGAATTCAAGGGTTTCTTATATAGCTAGGGCTCTTGATATACATCAAGAACCATCCTTTAGTGTCTCACATGTTCCTCCTCATACACCAAGTAAAAAATGGATATCATTGACGAAGACTACCAAGAACAAGTCTATGTAAGGTTGAATGATCTGGTTCATGAGTCCCATGAACATTGTTGGGGAATTTGTCTCACTAAAAGGAATTACCATGTACTGATAGTGAACCTAACAACATCCTAATGTCTTCTTTAGTATATCCTCATCCTGTAATCTTATCTGGCGATAGATTGATTGGAGTTCAACCAATGATAACCATCGCTCCCCTCTTAACTGACAAAAGAGGTCATCAATGCTTGGTAGTGAATACATATAATTCATGGTCAACTAGTTTAGGCACCGGTAGTCTACACAAAACCCCAAAATCTCATCTTCATTTTTGGAAAATATAACGAGGGCTGCCCATTATGAAACACAAGGTATCACAAATCTCATCTCCTGAAAGTCTTCTAATTGCACCCTCAACACGGAAAGCTCTGAATGTGACATCAGATATCCTAGTGCAGATATCTGTGTCATCCTAGTGTTTAAATAAATAAAGAAGTCCATCTCTTAAAAGTGAGGCAATCCTAGAACATCTTTATTAAATACGTCCTTGTAATCTTCCACCACTAAATGAAACTGGTAACTCATAACATCCACTACACCAAGGGTTAAGCTATCCAAATAACAAGTAGTCGGATGCGCCCTCCTATGCATGAGTCCATCATGTGATACCTGGGATTCCTTTTCAATGAAAAAGGAAAACCGCATTCCATCACTGCAGAAACACCGCACACTTTTCCTAAAATGGTCAATCTGGGTATGGACTATTGATTAACAATCCATACCAAGAATGATGTCATAAGGCCTCAATGCTACCACCATGATTTTCCAACTAAAACACTCACCTACATGGTTCTAGACACACTATCGACATAGATATGTGATCACCGCGTCTTCTACTAAAGGGGTCTCCAAGTGTAACGGTCGAGTCAATAGTTAAATAAAATCTATAGGTCTTGAACAAGATTTGTGGAGAGAAAGGACTGACTATAACCTGTTTCTATCAATATTGTAGATAAAGTAAAAAAAATAAACATATCATACCTAAATTTATTCTTAGAGCTCTTAGTTCATATTCCTTGACCACATGATGCTTTTCCTGCACCTGTACTCCATCTCTCTAAGCCTAATGGGGACCAATTGGGGGCTATGGTGACAACACATTGAAGCATCGACCAGATCCTACTGATCTAGATGCTCCTCTACCACGTCTTACACTTTTCATATCTTCCTTCTCCTATCACTATCTCTACCTCAGTAGTCCATCCACATTCTCCCGATAAACAGTATGAAATGTTGGACAATCTCGAGTGAGATTTCCCCTACCATCATATTAATAGAATTTCCTCTCTGTAGGAAGACTGGACCCACCCTTTGAGCTGTGAATTATAGATCCTATATCCCAGGACCTCCACTTGATGTATCTCCCACTTTTGGATCCTTGAGACTGACATCGTATCCTTACTACTGAAGTCTCTACACCTTCTTTTCCACTTTTGAATACGACCAACTACATTTACTCAACCAAGATGCTTTCAACCTCCAATGATGGATCAATAAACCCAACATATGTTAGAAATCATAGTGGGATAACACTGGATCATTTGTATCTAAACATACCTCTCCCTATGGCCAGATCCTTGAAATACTAATCTCTAACCATATATATCGAGTACTTGTAATGGTTGGTGAACCTCGATGAATAATCTTCCATGATCATGCTACCCTGATAGAGCTGGAGAAATTTATGTATACACACATTTCTCAGTGTAACTGGTGAGAACTCCTCTTTAAATAGGTACTCAAACTCTATCCACGAAAGAGTTGTCTTTTCGAGAGTCTGGATCGCCAAACTCCACCATCTCCCTACTGAACCATGTAGAAAGATCACTGCCTGGAACACCATATGATCTATTAGTGTCCTGACAAGATAGAAAACTTGGCTCACCGCCTCAAGCTAGTCCTCAGTCGCCTAAGGGTCACACTCCCCTCAAAACATGAGGTGTCTCTATTAATGAATATCATGTTCACCGCTCAGACTACACTCCTCAGATACTGGTACTGCAGGAACCATGTTCTACTCCACCAGTGGTGGTAAAAATGGTGCACCACCAAGAGGTAACACCAGGGGAATTTGTCCTTGAATCAAAGCCTTGTAACTGAGGGGCTCATCCACAGGATTGATATTATGAACCCTAGATGGTATACATATTAGTGGAATACTTTTAGAAAACAAGATTTAACATTGTTAATGACTATATATGAATAGATGACTCAATAAGGACACATAACCACTACCCATTCCTAAATGATTCATGTACCATTATTTTCCATGCAACCAATGTTCTCATGTATGGAGTCAAAAATAAGGTTATCAAAGTCCTGGTGTATGGATAATTGGCTACCACGCCAAAATTGGAGTCCCAGAGTTGAAATATAAACAGAAAACACATAACATTGTTTCCCCAAACCAATCTCACAAACTCCCGGTCCCAAAGAAGAGCTGGCCAATTTGATACCACTCTATTATGACACATCCTTGTGGGTCCCATGATGCATCTCCCGAAGCCCATCACCAATAGTCTAGAGGTTGGTGACTAGTACTAGGTAGACATGTCACTAACACGGAACGCATGTCTTATGTAAATTTATGCACTCACACATCTTGAATCCCAAAAATGATGAAACGTAAAAACCACTAATGACCAAATTCATTCATACCACTATATTCCAACCAGAGTACAATAGGAAAGTAACATAAAGTTAAACTAGGAAAAATACAAGACCATAAAATGATTTCTATAACCACAAGTCCAACCTATAAGGAAAGGTACATGGAATGATTTCTCTACCCATAGGAACACACCTCATCCTGACTTATCTCACAAAGCTCCATTTGGTCCTGGTCCACCTAGGACTCTTTAAAAAGGTTAGTCATCTGCAGTAGACATGATATGTGCAGGAAACACCTATGTAGGGGTGAGTTTAATAATACTCAATATGACACCCTGAAACCAAAATTAAATACAAAAAGTAAAGATTCAGTCATATCTACACAATATATGTCTACAAGGTATATAATAAGAATAACTAGATATACTAAATCCAAGACACACAATCTAGTGGTAAGTCACAACTACCAAATACCAACAATAGGTATTTAGTTCTAATATTCCACGAAGCACTCATCAAGGAGATCAAACTCCTGAGTCCGATATCACTGATGATGTCTACCAGAGATGTATTATTTATCAGGATCCATCCTGAGATAGATATGCTGATAGATCTGAAGAGAGAGATATGATACAATAGGTGATGACCATATTTAGGGCTATGGGGTGATACCAAAAATTTATATGGATTAACCCACTATATAGAGGATCAAATTTTGATAAGATTTGTCACCTCAATACCAAGGACTGAACCAAGGGAACAAAGATGAATAGAGGATCTCACACTAGGACTCATAGGGGATTCTGAAAACTCTATCCATGAAGTCTTGCTGAATGGATCATACTACTATGAGTAGGAAATGATACCAACCTACATTCACATATGTGATAAAAGGAAAAAAACTAACAAAACATGTCTAAGATACATCAGACAATAGATTCATGCAATGTAGAATGGGATACCTAGTATGTAGTAGGGTCACACGCCATGTCCTTTGACCCTGGGTACTACCCATGTACAATGACTTTTGTCATTCCAATGGTTTTTTGTGGAAGATGGGTACACAACATGTTGAATAAGTCACATTCTGTTTCCTTACAACCATGTATTCCAGCGATGTGCTAGTACAAAGTGTCAACTCATGTATATCCTCCCATGTACCTATACATGGGGCAGTCTGTGTACTTGGTCTAGGACAAGTCGTGTGGTGGGGTACACCCCATGTAGGCAACCTGTGTACTCCAGCTCGTGTCTGTGTATCTATCGAGATACCTTCCAAGTATTAGGGAATGGACTACACACCTTGTGATAGAGTCACACACTATGTTACATTTAACTATCTATATAAACCCTAGCATCTTCTTAGTGGGGGCCACATGTTGTGGAACCCTAGGTTACACATCTGGTTCATCTGGATTTTCAAGAATTCCAAGTTCTTCCTCATGCACGTTGGATGATCTTCCAAGTTCATCTCAGTTGGTTTGTTTTCTTCAGAACTAAAGATATAGGGTCATCCAATCACCCAAACAATAAATCGAGATGTATCAGGCCTTCAATCGGCTCATAAAACAACTTTAAATCCTTATGAAGAAAACTGCTAGAAGAATGATATCTTCCGAATCACTTCGATTTGTCCATCTTTGTCACAGTCACAACTTCGGTAGGTCATTTTGATGTTGGATCTTTAATTTCGGATCGTTTCACCATGAAATGAAGGAACAATAGTCTTTAATTTATAACCCCACAAAGAATAAAGAACATGTGTAAAAAACGGGGGATATAAATTTTACATGGAACTAACTCAAGGAACAATCCTCGACTGTTGGTCATTATAGCCTTGATCTGTTCCAGTATAAACAATAAAAAATCAAATTAATAAAATAATAAACCCTATAAATCTAAAAATTATAACCAATCCATCATGAATGATCGAACCACAGATTGACATGTTCGTTGGATGGCCTACATTTATCGATGAATCTAAGAAAGAGGAAAAGAATATCAAAACAACATGCCCTACCTGGTAATTGGGTCATTCACTATTGAAGATTGATTTCCATTAGCATATCCCATCTATAACAATCTCTGATCCAAGTATGTTCCATTCCTGCTAAGAGAATTATCGGGTTTCTATTCAGAGCCTCCAAGGAATTCCCAGGGTAATGAGCCTTACTCAGGATCCCTTCCTAAATGCTTTATTAAAAGAAAAAGTGTTTTTATGTTGTTGTATCAACGTAATGGTAATAAAATCACTATTTATTTTATTCATTAAAAATTCCAAAGAGAAGTTTTTTAGTCCAACCTATGATGGTCGATGTTAGGACTCGCATAGGGTAAATCCAATTGTATGTCGTAATGGTGCCCTCAAATTTCTGATTTGGGCACCTGTTTAGAAGTTATTCATCTTTTTTAATAAAAATAAGTATACGTGCTTATTATTATTTAAATATATCTCATATATTTATTCTAGACACAAAGGGTCTCGGAATTGAATGATGTCTTAGTACCTAGTCTCAAAATCTGTCCATATAGTATATAAAAATAATACCTCAAAAATCCATGACATTACACAAACAATTATAAAAATGAAAAATGACATATTGGATAAAGATTCTAAAAAGAATGGTTCAAACATTTTAGTTGAAATGGACCATGGATTGGATGATATGGTGTAGGGAAAAGAATGTGGATATGTGTTAGATAAGACCCCATTTGAGATATGTATATCTTTCCAATGAAGGGGGGAAATTATTATAGTCATTGGTTAAAATGAACCATGACTTTGGAATAGGAATCATGACCACAATCATGAGGTTCCTAACACACATAGTGGGTTTCCATTATTTCATGGATCAGACTCTTTTATAAAGGGAACATTTCTTAACCGGTGTATGTATTAATTTCCCTAGTATGAGTAGTTTAGAGTCATATGGGGTATAATAGATGATATGTAGTTTCTTATCACATGACTAGTCCCTTAGGTTCCATGATATTTAATGTTATGTATAATGGACAAAAGACATTATACTTCTCATTTAGAAAATGGGTAAGATGTACATGTATGAAATATCTAAGTCTTTTGAATCCATTTGAATAACGGGGATATAAAATTCATAAATCAAAACATGAAGTACTAAAATCACAAGAAAAATGTATGGAATAAGCCTGTTGGGGATGACTATAGACCTTATTCAAATGATAGGATCTATTGTGATGTTGTTGGGGGAATTCAATGATTGAAGGGGCCTTCCCATTTTAATGAGAGATACATCTATTTGAAAGGACCATGTATAGATACAAACAGAAATTACCAAACAAAGGTGTCTTTTGGAGATAGATACACTTATTAATGATAGACATGGAAGATTACTGGGGATTCAAGAACTTGATGAACGAAGTTTTTTATATTGGTAATGGATACACATGGAGGGTTTTATTACTCTAAATGATATATTATTGTGTACCAAACATATTTTTTTTTTCTAAAGAGGCATAAAAAGGGGTTAAAATTTTAGTTTTTGTGTAATTTTATATAGAGCCATATGTACGGAAAGAGAAACCCAACATTTATTAGAGTTTTAAGTTAACCGAATTTTATCCAAAATTAAATATGATCTATGCATCCAGGGAAAATAAATCCCAAAAAAATGAGAGTTCCAGAAAAAATAGTTCTTCTTGGGATGGGGATATAAAAAATTTACATTTTTCATGCTTGGACTACGAAATCATGTTATTTAACATTATGGGATGCAAACTCATCATTTAAAGTGATACAATGAGAAAATTTTCCATATAGTTTAATTTCATGTGGTAAGGATGGTAGGATTTATAGTTTAAGGACTTTTAAATAAGCCTTTATCTATGTTGTTTAATTTTCTACCCCAAGGATATAGACCCCCATATTAAGAAAAGGTTTTGTTGGAGATATAACTTAGGGATGGACCAATGATAAGGGGTGTGGGCATTACTACTTATTCTATGAACTCAATAACCAATTTCTACATTGTTATAGAAAAATTTTCTATTTATATCAGACAGTTAAATATGGATAAGGGGTGTTTTAATCTTAGTTAATGTCTGTGAATGGAGAAAAGTGAACATGCACTAAAGTCTATTTTGCATATCTGACTATTCTGTATGAATTGGAGGGATAAAAGTGATGAGAATTCAATATTGGGGTCAGAATATATGATCCAGGTGTAATTATATATCCTAAAATATTTGGCATAATTCTGTACATGGTTATTATTGGTGGGTTTCCCGATATATATTAGGATAATAGGTAAGAAATTTATCATTTTATGGGAAACTACAGACATGAGGATTTGATTCTAGGAGAGAGATGTTTTTACATTAAAATATAGCTCATGCACAAAATGAAATAAACCATGATTGATATACTATTTAAGTAAAAGACCCAATATATATGAATATTAACTCAAACAACATTATATACTCAGAATTTATTGGAATTTGTGGCTAGGTCAAGTGATTCAGATGTCACTACGTACCCTATAAAAAGAGGAATCAAGACATATATAGATTTAAATTGTCTCTTACACTGGTCCATGTATTTTTTGATATTGTAAGTGTGAATTTGATGAAACTCTCACAAAGGGGTTTATGGTCATGAAATATAAACCATATTTCATGCAATTTTATATCATGTGAGCTTGATTCCATTGAAATTGTGCTTATAGGATGTGTATACTATGAAGCTTAACATTATGTCGTGAGGAAAATGATTGTGCATTTTAATATTTTATAGTAAGGAAAAATAATTCTTGGGGGAATTATATCCTAAGTTAAAACTCATTTATGTTAAGAAAAACATGTACAAGGGAGTCATATGTGGTTCTCAATCTCATGTGAGGAAAAAGATAATGAGAATGATACAAATTCACATCTGGTCCTAGGGTAGGAGATTGGGTGTCACTATGTATCCTATTGAAATAGGAATTAAGTGATATGTAGTTCTTATGATATGGGTCTCTCTGTATAGGTCATTCTCAAATATATAAGTAGATATATAAAATTTATGATATCCATTATGATAATGAAGGATTCTACTAAGATTAATTTTCTAGGGTGTCCCCATTTGGGTGTAATTGATGTAAGTGGAATCTACAATTTGGATTCATATAAGATAAACATATATCACTACATTTCATGTGTAAACAAGATTAAATAAACACATATTTCTTTTGATTTGTGGGAAAAATAATACCACCATACATAAGTATTAATAATGAGATGGGAACCTAACCAGAATCAAGAAAAATTAGGGGGTATAATTAGAACTTGTGCACGTGTAACACATCAGCCCAGAACACCTATCAGATATGGAGGAATACATGGGATCAAGCATACATCCTCATATAAAAATGTCTTAAAAATATTAATGAGGTGCCAAACCAAACATTGTAGATACTATTCCCTCAAATCAGTGTCAAACACATGGTGGAAACAACAAAACAATATCCACATCCCATAATCATAGTATAGATATATAAATAAAAAATAATTATATAATAAATTCCATGTCGATGTCATGTAGACTAATGATCATACCCATATAGATAACATAATCAAGAAATATAAGGATCACATATATAATAAAAATAAAATAAAAAATATATAAAATTGACCCTACTACCATCCACGGGCCTCAAAACCCCGTCTCAAAACAATCATCAAGAAGCTCAATCCTAATCCATTATAGAACCCATGATTTTACCTAAAAGTAGGAATAAGGTCAAAAAACATACCAGAGTCCCCATATATAGTGGAAAAACACATCCTACTTGGGTATCATTGTTTTCTATTAGTATACGCTATTATAAAAATACATGCATGATGAAAATAAGTATTCCATATAAGTTCATTAGATATTGTGTGCTAACTATGACACCATATATCCAAGAACATTAGGTAATCATATTCTAACTAGAAAACCACAACACCTGATCATACCTACTTCAGAATCATGTAATAATTTAACTTTTGTCGCAACCATACATATACACATCAGTTCATCATGTGATAACCATTCCACCTTGATCACAGACCATACCTACTTTAGTGACATTCCATAATCTAGATGTCCCCTCAACTCACCATATTAAACACATAAATATAACATACCCAAAGACTTGGTGTAAGAATCATAAAAGCCCTCAATTTCTACCTAATTATTTTTTTGTAAATTCCTACATCCAAGTCTTTGAACAATCCTCATAACTCAATGGATTTCATCCATCAAGTCCCAACCCCTACCTTATCTATCAAGGTTGGTCCCAACACTCAAATTTTGTAGATCATCATAATTAGATTATACATTTAACTCAATACTCCCAATTATCCTAAACCATTCCTTCTTACTTAATGAACGGTCTATAACTAGTCTCAATTTTGTCCTTTTAACCCTATGTTAGCCCGGTCTTCATATATTCTAGGATCCCATATCACAAAAGTTAATACTACCAGTTCCATATCACTCATGGTGGGGCCAAAACTCATGATCCATATCCCATATGATAGTGTATAACCTATTATAATCACATGAAACACAAAATGGGAATGCAACCCATTACACAACCTCAATAGATCACTGGCACCATCTCACGTTTATCACTTGTCAGCGACACCAAAACCTGTAGAATCTTAAAACCCAGCTATCAATGCCCAATGTAATCTCCTCAGAATCACTCATCCCTCTTGGTACCACTAACCAATGGTGGTCCCATGATATTATACTCTTAGCATGCTAGAAAACCAATTTCATATCCTCAACAATTCCCCCAACTTACTCCTATGTCCCATATCACATCTCTTTAGGGGGACCTCTCAGCCTTTCATTGAGAGGAAATCCCTCACTATCATAATAGATATCATAATGAGAGACTCATCCCACTCATAATCCCTCAATCCTTCCTTAACAGGGCGTCACTCATCATTTGTCAGATGTATGACCATCTCACTCAACATCACTTGTTTAAAGCCTCTCCTACATACCTTACCAACCCTAGGAAAACCATACTATGATACCACATATCATCCCATACATTTATACATTCCTAAAATCTCTTATAAACTCAATTGAATCCCTTTCCCCATGGTAACATTGATTTTAGGAAATACCAACTCAACTAAGTGCTAGAGAGCACTTATTATCACAAGAGGAGACTCAATGCCGCCCTCCCTCTTTCTCTAAGGTTCTCTCAGTCCCTGTCCCACTACTCGGTCCCATGAAGTATTCATTGTAGGAAGATAAAATGAAAAATTATGCACATTAATTCATATTAAATGGACCCTAACCACTATAAGGGAGTTTCCAACCACTCTAAGCTCTATTTAACCTCATCCAGGGTCTTTCGTGCCTCGACCATGCATGCATCAACTACAAAGAATATATTTCACACTACACTGTATAAATATTTAATTTTAAATATTTATAATTATTTCTTAAAATGAAACTAAAGAGGTGTAATATAAAAAAACTCACTAAAACTTACTTCATCACTGAAACTGCTTATAACATTGACCAATCACACCTAGATGGTATATGATATACCTTGGGAACCTTCTCAGGGTAAATCCACAACACCCAAAACCTGAACAATTACCAATTTCATCTAATTTTATAAACAATTGTAAATAAATTAGGTATGCAATTTAACAAAATTAAAATTATGAAGAATAGTGTTTTTTATCTTCTCATGAAAACTTATAGACATACCTTGAAAAAGACTCGTCCTCCTCACCTGATTCCACCATTCGATAGTGGAATCAATATCGAAACCCTAACCCAATTTGTAAAAAATTTGTGAGATATTATGGAAACCAAAATGGAAGGGTAGTATAAGATAAAATCTTCAATAAATAACATTAAATTAAAATAAAAACATCCCCAAAATGGGGAATAAAAGGTACAAACTGGGGGAGAGGGTTGGCCAAGATAACCTTTCCTACATCATACTCCAATCTCAAAATGAATGGTGATTAGTGGTATATTACCAATCTAACAGGATAAATAAAATATGAGTGAGGTCCCTTTATTGTGAAAACCCATGGGTTGGATCATAAGGTTGTTACCTAGTCATCAATTGCATCATGGAGCATGGATCCATGTCATAACCTACATTGGGTGTATCCCACCAGCCTCTCAATGTCCCTCCATAGAGAAACCCTTCAAGCCTATGGTCTGTTCTACCTTAGCCACGACCAAATTAATTTGTGGAACCTAGTATAAATCATATAAAACAATAAAATTAATGGTAAATTAATATTGGTGGTCTCTTGTAATGAAGCAGATCAGGCTTTCCTGACACGTTACTTTACCCGACATTACACTTACCCCGAATGGAATTTCAGATCCCCATTGACTGATATATAGTTCCCGGTTATTAAGGTAAATACTATGGGAATGATTCTGAGATGAAATAAATTTTAATTAAACAATGTAAATTTACAAAATATATTGTAATTACTATATGTACATTGGATTTACATGAAAAATAAATAAACTAAAGCAAGTAAATAACTAAACTGAATGAGTCACAACCAAGAATAATGATTCAAAATTTCCATAAATGATAAGAATCCAAAAAATAAAACATACATACAACTTTCAATAGTAATAAAAAATAAGATATACTAAAAAATAATTAATACAATGT
The DNA here is from genome assembly GCA_963277665.1 of Viscum album. Classification (NCBI taxonomy): domain Eukaryota; kingdom Viridiplantae; phylum Streptophyta; class Magnoliopsida; order Santalales; family Viscaceae; genus Viscum; species Viscum album. The sequence continues at coordinate 286,783,687 of OY728163.1, forward strand.
AATGATAGTATATCACAGTCAAAAATACAAGACAACCCAACATAAAAGCAACAACTGAGCTATCCGTCTTGAAACCACCGTATAACTCATTTCCATTATACACATCCCAAATCACCCATAAATTAGAAAAATGAATTTTTTCACATCTAATAACAGTCCCTTGAACCTTGTATAAAGAATAAAGGATCCACACACATACACAGTACTATATTTGTATGGTGTGAAAAAATGACCCAGTATGATCCCACCAAGGAGTATATGGAATTATTTTAATTAAACATGTCATGAATTACAGTTTGAAATAAAATTATGAAAAAAATCACTTCAATACCATCAGTCCATAATGATAAAAAATCACATGTACCTTCTCAAAAGAATAAAAGTTTTTTTAAAAAACAAAATACATGGGACCCTTCTGAGAAACCAAAACACTAAATTTTACCTTTATGAAAACCAAATAAAACAAATTTTAAATCCATTAATTGTTTTCCAAAAATAATTTTTAAAATACAATGTGACATATTTAATTGAAAAAGTATTTAAAAAACATTTAATACCATTTCAAAACACACCACCCATATATAAATTCATACAAATTACAATGAATACCATTATGCGATGGTGTAATATGGAAACAAATCATTATCAGCATGATTAGTTCTAATAGTCATAAAAGAATAAAAGGATATAAAAAATATGAAATTTAAATCACCTAAATAATATCAAGGAACATGTATTATTGGATATAAAACCAGGTACATTAGTAACATGATCTTGAATCGGGGATATGGACCCTATGACAACCTAAAAGATAATATTCATCCTGATAGTCATATCAAACGTTTCATAAAATATAAACCATAATAGGAGTGAAAATAAACCATGGGGAAATATAATACATCATAGCATTTCTAAGAATATATAAGCTAGTAATAATAACTATTGAAAAATCTACATAATGGGTTGAACTCATCCTATACTCTACTTATCTTCACATGATTTTCATGATAAAAAGAAAAAAATAGTTATGAAAGAAATCATAATAATTACATAAATAAATTTAATAAATTTCCCTCAACTCACCTCTAACACCCCCGCATAGAATAACTCTCTTTTCACATCATACATCCATTATTGAGAAGATAAAAAGCCCACAATGGGAATAAAAATAAAAGGGGAAATCAATGAGGGTCTCGCGGGCTATGAACATCATTACTTTAAAATTAACATATGATCCATTACATGAAAATATCTCTACATGTCAATTATTTTCCTCTTTAATAAAATTAAATTACTTAAAACTATTTTAAAAATTCAAATAACACATAACTTAGTTAAACCAACATTGTTATTTGAAAATGTCGTAGTTTTCATTGGAAAACCAAAAAAAATCCCAAGAATAACATTTAATATCCAAATACATTTAAATAACCCCATTGATAAATTAAATAAACACTTGGAATCAAAATAATTTTATTTAAGAACAACTCCTAACATCTATAATAGAAACCTCCCATTCCAATCTTCAAATCTAAATAAATAGTTTACAATTTCATTCATGAAGTGATACTTATTTTTAATTAAACTTGAAATTAATTTCTAATGTCTAATAACTCCATGATTTGAAAAATAAAGGAATAAAATATAAACAATGACCTAAAAATTGACAAACTTATTTGTAAATACATAACCTTCTATAAAAAACATCCAATTTGGCAAGAAATCACCTTATATGGTTCTTCTATAACCAAAAAACTTTGTTTTAACCAACTTAAATCCATAAATACTTGTAATAGTGATATATGGTTATTAGGGATAAGATGAAATCTTGGGAAATATTAGTGAAATGGAAGGATGAGAGAAATGAGGAGGAAGAGGGAAGCTTACCTTGAATAACCCTTAAATTCTAGGGGTATAATGACAAAAATAGGAGGAGAGGAAGAAGATCTCCAAAATTGGGCCAAACACATGATTTAATAGGAGTAACAGGAGATAAATAATTTAAATAAAGGGGGAAATTTGGATATTTAACTATTTTGATGAATATTGGAAGACCATATATTTTGGCCGCATGGTTTCCCCTAATCATGAGCAAACCATGTGAGTTACCCCCACACAAAAACCAATATATACCCACGGAATTTGATTACCCGTGCACCAATAATGAAAAAATAACTTTCATATATATAACATATGCTTCATGGTTACTATATTATTTCTACTAAACATGCACAAATAGTGAAACAACCAAAAAAATTACTAAATTTGAGAGAATATTAAAAAACCTTCTAAATTTCTAAATTTAAAAAAAAAAATAAATATAAAAACTCTATAGTAACATGAGGAGTTTAAATCTCCCCATTATGACCTTTTTTACTCCAATACAATTCTCAGTACAAATTAGAAAGAAACTAAACATGAAACCACTCACATGATTCAACTTCCAAACAAACCCCTATAAATCGTTGATAAAAAATTCTAAATTACTCAAATAACACCAAAAAATCCAAACATTGATCAATTCTCACCAATATAACACCAATATATAAGAGATAATGGACCTATTTTAGGTCCCATTACATTTAATGTTCTACCAAAATGGTTTTATATAAATGGGAAGAATGCCTAAAAAGAAAACACCACCAATGATGAACCTTATCCATAACAAAATAATGAAAAAGTAGAAACTACATCCAACAAAAAATAAAAAATATAAATAAACTGATTCGAAACCCATAGAGACACAACCCCAACCAAACTATAGCTATAAGAAAAACTCATCACCATGCCTCAAAAAACATCCAACCAAAACAAAAATGGCACCCACCATATTGGGATACAATATGATACTACATGGGAACCCACCTTGGGTCATAACTGCCCAATTAAAATGTAAGACATAAAACATCGGTCACTAAATCATAGGGTTCCAATAAAATGAAACCAAAACCCTTTAGTTCTTACTAATATGAAACACCAGTCCTAGATTTATATGAACATTCCTGGAGGTCCTTCAATGCCATCCCACTCTAAAATCTTCCTCAAAAAACACTATCAATCATATAAAAATTAAGAATCTGTATTCTTCAAAACATTAGACATACTAACAAAAAAACCAACATTAATAATAAATGATCAAATGAAAAACAACTGAATGCATTTTAAAAGAAGAGATATAGATCATTAACAAAATCCAAATCCTGAAAAAAAAACTATAAAATGAGATAACATACCAAACAAAACATAAACATCTGACAAGTTATGAATGTGGAAAAATGTTCCAAATACAAAAATTCATTAAAATTATGTATAGAATCCAAAATAGAAATAATCACATTATAGATACATAAGGATCTACCAAAATGGGACATCATTAAAAATGGGTCTTTAATCTTCCTTTTTAACCTTCTTGTGAGGAAGACTCTAGATATCGTAAGATATGAATACAACTAATTAATACATCACAAATAAACTAAGTAGTAACATTACATCCAAGGGAAAAAACCAAGAACATAAACACTTTTTGAAACAATTTACATAAATCATACAACACAAAACATAATTTCCATTAAAATTATCAGTTCCTAAAAATATTTTAAAAAATTCATTTTATGAAGGAGCACCTTTGAAAATCAAATAACACTTCCATTGAAATATGAAAACCTTGGAAACATGCGTCATTTCATTTAAAATACACAGAAAAAAATCCATAAATTTATCATAATTTTAAAACCATTTCAATGCAAAATGAGGTCATTTTATATAATTTATATAAAAGATCATTTTTATTCAAAATAATTTTCAACACCATAATAAAATTAATTTTTTAAAAAAATATTGTAAAATATTAGATTAATTTAAAAAATAACTTTCCAAATTAGTTATGAAACAAAAATTTGACAAATTGCCACCTTTTTGTATATAAAATAACAATTAAAACCTGAAACCCATGCATGACATATCAAAACATAAGGTCGTACCTAAAAACACATTTTACTAGAAATACCAAATGAAATATTTTAATACAAAAACCTTTTTTTATAAAAAACCCATCTTTCATTTACCCAAAACCAAATATGATAATACCCATAACTATGGAACACCAAATAACTTATTCAAAAACCCATCTAATAACTTGATAATATAAGAAGAGTCTCCCAAATTGTTGTTCCATTATTTAAAGAATGTTAAATAAAATACAAGGATTGGGAGGGTTAAATAAAATAAAATAGGATGTAAAACCCTTCCTGACTTGGACTTATGATTGGTATCTCTGTACCAATCATTCAATTAGCACATAAACGTTTCTCAAATTAAGTATTTTTTCATTTTGTGGTTTTTTAGGTCCTGATTGTAATCCAAATGACCATAATTCCTTCTCTATTTTAATTCTTAATTAAATAATTGTCAAAAGGTAACTCAAAAATTACATTGAGGATAAAACACCATCATCATAAATCTCAATCCATAATATTAATCAAAATGGAATACAAATTCCAACAAGCACTAGTGACTCAAATCTTTGAGTGTGAAAGGGCTATCTAGGATCTCCCATGCCTACCTCTCGAGTTCCAATATTATTATTCATATTCTTCTAAATTCCAAAATAACAATAGACCACTCCATAAATAGTTCATTCTTTGGACCTATTCTCTAATACCATTTATAATGGACCAACAAGGGATTACTCTACACGTCACCCGACCTAGCCCGCCACTATGTTTTAAGGGTGTTCCCTATCCCCACATGTTGGATACGAGGGCCTAGGAATAATGGGAAACACCTTGGGAATAAATTATTTTTAAAAATCATGGTTATTAAAATATTATAGTTTCTTGAAAATCTGGTATGGACCATCCCTATATAAGAGTTCCATAAAAAAGAAATAGGTTTAAGAAAATAAATAGGCAAACTAAATGAGTAAAAACTAACAATAATTATCAAAAAATTATTAAATGAGAATTATCCAAATCACAAAACATAAAAATATCATCTATGAAAAGTACATAACAAGTTACAATAAATGATATCGAATACAAAGTAATGAAATGTATTCAAGGTCCGTACTATAACAAAACGCAAAATAAAATCTGTAGATGAACAAAAATTTATTAACACCTCCATGAAATACAATGTTTATCAATTCATATCAGCTCATAAAAAAATGATAAAAATGAAAAAATTATTATTAGGGAACAAGCCCAAAATCCAAGGTCAAACAATAGAGGCCACCCGCACATAAAGTAGTGTGTATTCATGTTTTGATCAAAACATCCCAGCAGGATCCCACCACGGTGTCTATGAAATTACTTTAATTAAATAATCCCAGAGTTAATGTTTGAAATAAAATAAAAAATTAAAATTATTTAATTCAATGAGGCCATAATTAAAAAAAATTACATGTTATTTCCTACAAGAATGAATATATTTCTTTTAAAACCAAAACAGATGAAACCACTTTGAAAAACCAAAACATTAACCTTTACCTGTAAGAAGTCCAAGCGTTCCACCTTTCGAATGAATTATAATTTTTTTACCAAAATGAAATTTATAAAATAATTTCCCACTTTAAATTGATTTATTTTAAAAAAACACATTTAATAACACTATAAAACTTACTCTGCACCAAAAAATGGATACAAAAAATAAATGGAATGACTAGGTCGAGGAGGAATTTGAAAAAAAAATCAATGTGAACAGTGGAACAAATCATATAAGAACATATAGATAATGTTAATATTAAATTAAAATCCCTTATACATAAAAACTATCAATGATTAGGCTTCTTGTATTAAAAACATAGGTACTCAAGTAACATGGTCCAAAACTAGCAACATGAACCCTCTGCTAGTCCATAAGAATAGATTCAAACCGATTTATCTATTGAACTAGTCATTCCCTATTACACATCATAAGAGTTACAAGGTTCCATGTGGAAATATAATCCATCCTAGGATCAATAATCATTTGTGGAAAACTAACTCTATTTTATGTATAATCTAAAATTGGGGTTGCACCCATCCAAACCTCTAATTAACTACCAAGTATTACCCTTAAATAACAGATAAAGAGGTTAGAATGTAATTGAGAAAATTACAAAAATGAAAAAATAGATACCCACACATCAAATGTAAAACCCTCACATAGAACAACAACTTTTTCATATCATATATCCATCTGAGAAAATATAATCCATCCTCTATGAGAAAAAAATACAAGGTGAAATCAATGAGGGTCTCATGAGATCTGAACCAATTTACTTTTAATGTAAAAAATGAGACATTACATGAAAACCAACATAGGATTCCAAGTCTTTTATTCTTAATTAAAATAAAATCACTTAAAAAACTTGGAAAACAAAAAATACACACACAAATTTTCAATACTGTTAATGTTATTTGAGAACATGGAGGGTTTATTTGATAATCTTACCTAAGGACCAAGTCCAACATTTACTATCAAAACCCATTTAAAGAATATGATTGTAAAATTTCATAAATACATGGAATATAGAAATTTAAATTTAAGAATAATTATTTGAATTCATAAGAAAATCCTTTTATGAAATGTTTAAAATCCAAAAAAAATTATTCATTCATTCAAGAAACCATACATAATTAAATTTTAACTTGAAATAATTTAATAAGTATAATAACTCCCCAATTTTTAAAATAAACTAAGTGAATTAAAAAACCAACCTCAAAAGGGATTAAATAATGTTTTAATGAATCCACATACATAGAAAACTCTAATTTGTTCATGGAACCAACACACATGGGTCCTAGATAATATAAAACCTAGGTTATAACCAAATAAAAACTATAACTACTTTATTGAGAGATATATGGTTCTTAGGTAGAATAGAAATCCTATAAGCGTGGAAGAGAAATATAATGAGGTGATAAAATAATAATATTAGGGAATCATACCTTTAAGAACCATTAAAATATGGTGGGGATATATCCATAAAGAAGAGGGATGATTTCCTCGAATATTACTACAAATTTGGAGGGATGATTACCAAAATTGAAGGTGGAGAGAAAGAAGTGATCCATGATATCAAAATATAAACCAACTACATATGTGAGAATGAGAAAGAGGTTTGAAATAATGATAATATATAGTAGTATTTTGGACAATCCATTTTTTAATTGAATCTTGGAAGACAACATAGTTTCCGAACTATGCACCAACTGTGTTAAATTCTCTATCTTGGACACCAAATTTCTTATAGTCTGGGTTGTATAGTTTCTATTAAACATTTGACAACAATTATAATCACACATCTATAAAAAATTACCAACATAGATTCATATATAAATCTATAAATTTTGAGTACCTATGAACTAATAGTGAAAAATAAAATTGTTAATTATACAACACGTGTTTTACCGTTACCACATGGTTTTTACTAATATTGAAAAAAATACATGACAACCAAAATCATTTCAAAATATGTTGAAAACTCACTAAAACACTTAAAAATTAAAAATAAACTCAAAATTATATAAATTTAAAAATATTATAATAACATAGGGTGTTACACCTCACATCTTTAGCATACAACCTTAGGGTCATGCCATAGAGAAACAACCATGGGGGATCCCTATAAAATATAGAAACAACCACTATGTTATATCCCTACTCTATTGAAACCATCAAGGAAATGTATGTCATGACACAACACGATTAACTACCAATAGTTTCAATTTTCTCTAAGGGTCCCCCAAACCTTCTCTAATGCTCATATACGACCTGAACGACCAACCTTTCCTTAATAACTCTCCAAAATTATCTCAATGAGATCTATAAACCCTTATATTATTGATTAAAATCAAAATTCATTGATAGAACCCTACTCAATGATTAAAATTGAAAATCCATCCAAAAATTAATGCCCCGAAAAATCTATGGCTCATTATAGGATGGGCCCAAGATATGAGATTTGGGTTTCACTATATATCATGTAAGATTAGTAATTAGGAATTTTATTTCTTATGATGCAAATTTATCTTATTAGTGGAAAATATATAGAGAAATGGGAAACAAATTGTGGGGTTCTATGTGAATATGACTCTCATATAGGGAAGGCGTGTCTCATATACTTTTTTGAATAGTTTTAAAGGGTGGATATGATTGACCTGAAGTCATGTAGCTTCAAATAGTGCATGCATGAAGATATTTCCAACCTCATTACATGAAGAATATCATTCATACTAATAGAATAAATCAACTAGGGCCTCTAATATCACATAAGTCATAATCTGAGTAAGAAATAAGCGGAAATTGGAGGACTACCAAATCTATATGAAAAAAATTAAAGAAAATTTATACAAAAATAATTCTAGTTTGAACCAAATAGTAACGATGTAAATTATATCAATTTTAACATCTTTCAAATCAGAAATAGGTTCTATATAGTTTAACATCATTCCATAATAAATAAAATGGTTGTTAATTTTAATTTTATTCAACTAGGTCTATGAACTCGTATTATTTCATCATATTGTGTAGAAATTTGGAACTAATGTGAAGGTCATGAAAGGTATTTTTGGAGAAAGATTTCAGTGGATGGAAGTGTGATATTATATTTATACCTAGTAATAATATAATATACCTCATTAGAGTAGACCTTATGTATGTTGTAAGGAATTTATCATTTTTGGTTTTAACATTGTGGGATTCTTCCCAAGAATCATTAAAGTTACAAGAGTCAATACTATTTATCTATAAAATTAAAAATATTGGTGAAACTTACTATTGAATACTTATATGATTCAATTTTTATGAACAAATATTTTTTTCAATGTATGAATCATATTTTATTTATGTTATTTAACTCATCTAACTAAATCTAATACTTCACGTATTTATAAACCTAGTTAAAAATATCAATGTGAAGTGAGGTAGTTTGTAACTGTATAAAAACACAGATTTTGTATAAAATACACGTGAATATGGGGTCTCTTATGTGGCAGTATGGGTTGTGGTGTGATAATTCCACAAGTCTTGAAGGAGTTATTCTGTTCATAAATTCATGTTCTTGTGTAAGATATTCTGGATTATTCTTGTAGATTCTTTTTTAAGAAAACTATCTATCTATTTTCACTACATGCAAGTAAAATAATTATGAGAACAAATTTTACATCCTTTATATAACCTATTAAACCCAAAATCAATGAAATTTGAGTTATTTTTTTCAATATTGTGTGTGGGAAATATAATCTGGTCATTATATTGATCTTCAAATACTTTATTACAATCATTTTTTCATATTCTTATAAGGGGTATATCCTCTTCCCAATTAGGAAATAAATTGGTGGTAGTAGGAATTTACTTGAAAAAATTATATTTTTCTTGGGGATATGGACCCATAGCATCAGTTTCCCAAATGGAAAATTTCAAGAAGTATTTTATATAGTGAAATAATTCTTAGGGATAATTGATAAAATTTGAATATATCTGATAACTGTGAAACAATATGATGAGTCCTAAATAGTACTACATTATCAATGGATAAAAATACTCAATACTTTTGATAAAATTTAATATATTGGTTCCTGACCAATGAGAAATGTAAGACCCAAAATATACTACTTACAGAAAGAGTAGTATATCCCATAATATAATATATTTGAGAATGATTCTATCAAATATTCTCTTATAAAGTATCTTATGGTAGTTCGGGTCATTATAGAGGATAAAATACACAACATACTAATAGATATGATCTTTTTTTGCTCAATATGATGTATGAACTCTATTTTGGAGGTAGTAAACTATGAGAAACATACATCCTACAATGTTTCTAGTAAGTGGGGTTATGTTATCTCATTTCTCAAAAGAATTTTATATTTCATTATTCTATTCCTCATTATCATTTATCAATAGTGATACCACCCTTTGAGGTGCAAATAAAATCTATTTAATCTTCGTTTGAGTCATAAAGGGAAATGGACACATTAACCAACACATTGATGAAGGTTCTTAGGAATGGAAGAGATTAGTTAATGCTGGTTAGAAGGGTAAATATACCCTCACATCCCATTTATAATCAAGAAAAGGGGGTTATTTCCCCCTTCTTAATGGTATATTTGAGAGTTTTTTTCTGGGTAACAAGCATAGATTTTCACTTCATGCTTAGGTGTTCTGATGGTATTTGTTAGGCTATCTCCCAGCCTATAATGAGGTCCTCGTATTTTGACTCATTTTTGGTGAAAACTATTGATGTTTTGAAAAAATTATAGAAGAATAAATTAATTTAGAGAATAAAATATGATCCCCAAACAAACTAAGTTGAGCTTTAGGTCTTCCATTATTAGTCCCTTCAGAGTTCTATAACAACCATAAATGTAAAACTCAAAAATATGAGGTGGATCATGGATAAATAATATATTATTATCGGAGAGATTTATATTCTATAGAGAATCTTCTATAGTAGGATGTTCCACCAGTAAATTATTTTCCTTTTAAATCCATTTGTTTCAAAAATTGGATGTATAACTATGAAAGTATGACAACCAAATGTGACAAATATCTTGCAAACATGAGACTATTGAGGATTTGTTACAACAGATCTATTAGAGATATCAGTAGGACCTCATTATATTAAAATTTTTACCTTAGCTTCTAAATTGAAAATAATAATGTGAGGTATTTCTTATCAATAACATAATATCAATTCTCATTATCAAGAACAATCTTACTGAAGTAGTAGTGAATATTCTCTTTACATGATCATTTGTTGGACCAAGGAGTGTGCAAATAGATCTCTTTAGGGCTTCAACATATATAATGAGTGTATTCAATTATACTAGATACATCAAGATAGGTTGGTGGAGAAGATATTTCATGATATTGTCGAAATACTCTTAATAATTGTGATTCCATTGGTTTGTAAACCCTTTCTTTAATATTCTTTTGAATGGTAACAAATGACCATCGATGTTGGATATGAAGTTCATAATATTGGAAAGGTTTACCTATAGAAACCTCAGCTACTTGATGTTTTGATGAGGGTAAAATAAAGTATCACCATAGTATTATTAAGTTCGACATTGATGTAATGATTATATAGTAGAAATCCAAGAAAAATCCCTCATTTTATTGCAAAAACACACTTCAGGTGGGTCATATATAATTTGTTCTATCATAGATTTTTAAAACCTATCTCTAGATAAACCATGCGATCTAGATATTATTTATATATTACCATTATATCATCTACATAACATTATATGACCTTCGCTATGAAATATTTTAATATATATTTTATTGAACATTGGAATGTGGAGCAAACAATCTTCATGGAAAATGGAATTACTTAGTAATAGTAAACCCCTTGGGTTCCTTGAATGTGGTGAAATCCATCATTATGATACATATAGATATAATTATAGCTTATATATCTATCCAAAATGGAAAGGTATTGAGATTCACCAGCCACATAAATTAATAGTTTTATGATTAGAACAGGGATGTCATGTTTCATGAAGAGTAGGTTGATGTCCTGGAAGTAATTGGAAAAGAGAATATTCTCATTATGATTTTTTATTGGGATGATGTTTTCCATCCATTTTAGTTTCTCCAACCCCTTTCTAAATTTTCATAGATCAATATATCAACTTTAACATCTAATTTGGCAATGCTGGTAGAATTCATTTTTAAAGATTCTTTTTTATAGTTGTGGTGATCCTCTAACATATACAGGTTAGGGTTAGAAACCTTGGGATCTAGAGAATAAACCTTGATGTAATTCAAGGTGAAAAAATCCTTGTGTTGTTTTAGTAAGAAGATGTGTCTTTCCTATTCTTTAGGTTTTATAGAGTTAATGATCAATATGTCACATAGATCATCCACTTTTCCCTAATTCACCTATAAATGTTAATCAATAGTGGTCGATACACCTTCCTAGAATTATATATGGTAATACCCAAGATCTTATTATTATTCTTTATATTTTAAAACATCATTTTTTTTGAAAAAGTAAATATAGAGGTATTTTTAGATTTAAAAAATAATGTGATCCATTTTCATCTTTCATAAATGACAAGTAAGAATCTTTCCATTCATAAGATGTTAATGCAGAGGAATAATTATTGAGTACATTTGTAATATCTTGTACTTATTTCCAACAATAATTAGTGGATGATGGTGTGAAAACATACAAAAATACAAGATATGGTGTGGGATCATTATATTAAGAGGAAACATTTTAGGGGTACCATTATCTCTATATGAATTATAGCCACTTCTAGTTGGTCAAATTCAACGGATGCAACCACGGTCATGTGGATGGGGGGGGGGTTCATGTTATTAATGATGATATGTTATTGAAATATTTCAAAATATAATTTATCTTTTCTTAATAAAACTAGTGTAGTGAAAAGTAGGGTCAAATGACAGGGAAGGTGGGTGACTATAAAATGGATTTAATCTAAAATACTCTACTAAAAAGGGAAAAGAAAATGATGAATGGGAGTGAGTGAAGAATTGAGAGTGAAGATGAATTGAGTAGAGGTTAAACTTAAAAGGGTTAGAATCTAAATAAGTGTTTTTGGAAAGAGATATTCTAAATGAAATAAAAGGAAATTTTAAATGATAATCCTATGAAGACTAATGTTCTTAAACATGAATGACAATATGACATTCGTACAAGAAGGGATTCAAAAATAAAATATTATTCATATATTAATTTCAATTCATCTTGTTTGCAATATCAAATTATCAATTTATTACAGTTAGTAATGATGATTAAAAAATTCATGAGTTGATTTTCACATGTTAAAACATTAATAAACATTATAATTGAATCAAATGGATAAAGGCCTAAATGATTAAATTCTAAAATCATATAAATGGAAAAAGAACAGTAATTCATTAAAAAAGAACAACAATTGAATTACCATATATATAACTCTAGTTATAATACATGTTTAAATAGAAAGGATAAAAATTAGAATGATCTAAAACTTTAGTAGGAAGTAGATAAGAGAGAAGAGGAATAATTCTATTTTGAGGGTGGAACTCCAGTCCCTCATCCATCCAAAGAATCTTTTCTCTTCAAAGTGAAGTTATGCCTCCCGCTCCTTCCCCCACTACTCTTAAGCTATTAGTCATAATCCCGGTCTTGTTAGTGGATGGTGTTTGATCATCTGAGAATGAGTTATTGGATGTAATGAATGATCGATCTCTAGAATGAATAGTCTATACCCTTTTAGATGAATTTGTGCCCTAACTCATAGTTCTTTGTTTATAGTCAATATATCCATGTCAAATACCTAGATTCCACTTGGCATGGGTCACTATACATTATATTTTTTATGACTTGTGTTGATATCTCTAATAGAATATTCTCCCACCCATGTAGGTTCTTAATTTTTCTTCAAATGTCCCTTAGTAATATTTTCTAGTTCTCCAACCTCCACTTCCATATGCCCAACACATTATATCTTCTTTGATTTTCCATTTGAGAATTATGGATCAATGATTTAATTTTTTTTAATAACCTGATGATAACCTAGTTATATTCATTTAATACATAGTATATCCTTCTTTCTGCATAACATCATGATAGTTACCTTTCCATCAGATCTTGAAACTTGGTGTTACCTTTCCATAGTATTTAGTGACCTTTACGTATCTTTATCAAGTGTGGAGTTACCTTTCCTTAGGAAACATAGAACATTTTCATAGGAATTGAAATGTGATAATGAATTTTAAATTGGCTGATTGAAACATTGAGTACCCTTATATGGGTGGCTGAAGTGAGGATGTATCTTACATGAGCACTAATCTAACCTTTACATAGAACCATACCATGGACATAACCTTCTATAAATATTAAAAAATATTGAATCCCTTATATATACATAGAAACCATTATGTATGTCATTCTATTAACTTAAATTTTGTTATCGTTTAACCTTACATAGGTTCAGATTAGTAGAGATACCTTTATAGAAATAAAAAATATAAAAAAATAACTACAATGTAAACATTATCAATTTAAAGTTAAAAAATGAAAAAAAAATTAAATAAAAAACATTACAATAAGAATAAAATTGTAAAACAGATGAAATTAAAAATATTAACATGTAATAATGAATGAATTTACACCAAAATTTGACTAAATAAAAATCATTTGAAAAATATTTCACATTGAAAATTTATAGAAAACAACATAAATGTTTGTTTTATAATATATGAAAATTAAATAACTGAACGATAATCAATTAAAAACTAAACATACACATTTTTACGAAAATGTTAAAAGAATAATAATTTCCACTCAAAGTGATTCATAATCAATTAATTATTACTTAATGAACATTTATTATATAACGACAATAGATTATTTATCAGATTAGATACGGGAAACATGCATCCAAATAAGGCCACATCAGTTACCAATATCTGTTATAATCTCTATGTTTGCTTTGTATTTTTATCAAGTGAGACTCACATGATGTGATGCTTCCCATAATTTAAAGTTGTATCTTCAATATAGTTTAGGGGATTTATGTATTTATTGTTGAGTTTACTCTATAGGTTGGTCATATCATATTTCATTCCATTAGAAGTGTCGACTTAGAAAGAGTTATCCCCTATTAACTAATTTACTTTCCTCTTATAGAAACCCATATATATATATTTATTAGGAATTTTACGACTCAAAAGGGTAATTATCACTATATAACACTCTAAGTTACCTAGAAATGAAGTATTTAAAATACTGATGATATGTGTATGATACTTTCACATGCATATGATCCATGAAAAATCATGTAGAGAATTCAAAAAGTTATGAATTAACAAACCAACACGAATTCATTGTCAGTTACATGGTCTATAAACTAAAATCTTAGCTTGATATTATAAAGAAAATATTTCTTATATTTATCATATACATTAATTTTCATCCAAGATGGAGATATGTACACATCATTTTATCTCATGATTAAAGGTATTTTATTGGGGATGAGATCGATCCCAGATCTATTTTCAATCAAGGCTCAACAAATATCTATCATTAAATGATTTCCAGACATATACATAGGTCTAGTTTATCATGATATGGAAGCATGTTAGTTCAATTATGTGAGTGATATGACAACATGGAATTTAGTGGAATTGGTTTCTGCATGCTATATTTTGGATGCAATGGCCTCAGCCTCAAATTCATGAGGACTTGAGAGGGAATCATTGAGTGATCATATGAAATCATTTGAGAGGTGAATCACATCCAAAATTAAGAACTTTTTTAGAGAAATAGAAATTTTTTTGAGGAAATATAATTTTATTCAAAAGTCCCATGATTACTGATATGATGTTTTTTTATTGATTAAATTATTTGGGTATGAGGTTGAAAATGATGATAATTTCCACTCTTGATTGGAGTTAGTGGGCTAGTTTGTCTCTTGTGGATTAGACTGACCTAATATACCCACACAGATGTTTTCTTTGAAGATTTTTGTCTTTTCTAACCAATCCTATAAAATATTAGGATACAAGAAATTCAATGAGGATTCAAGATCAAATTGGTTCTATTATTGGTCCAACAAAATTTCCCAAGTCTATATTTGGGTTGCATATATAGATTCAGTGGAGAGACTACCTAAATGTAAATATAAACAATTAATGTATCATCCATACCTCCTCATCTTATATGTGACCTTCTCTTAGATCCCCATTTATGGGTTTGAAGCCTAAGTTTTAATGTATATTCTTCATTGAATATGGGGCAGTCAAATTGAATCAAATTGATAGAATCGTATTGTGATTATTTATTTAATAAAGTTTATATTTATTTGGGCAGTTTAAATACACCAAATGAGGGGGACATTAAGTTTTAAAGGGTGTATACTATCTTATATATTTTTCTATATTCTTATTTACATGCCTTATTCTTATTTGGTAGGATGTGTAAACTTTTATAAGGTTTTGATAAAGATGATACCATGAAAATTGGAATGGGAGTTAGGGATAAAATTGGTTCACTTAGTTATTATTTGAGAGTATATAAATCTTATTTTAAATTTTTATCAGTCATCTAGTCAAAAAAGTTTCACATTCTCTCATCTATGAATTATTTTCATACAACATCTACCTCCAGGAAGTAAACAGTGACCCAAGTTATCTATGTTGAATTATTAACTAATTTTACATGCCTAAAATCAACCATCTCAATGGAATTCGTTAAAGACAAAAAAATTTATTGAATGATATTACCCCAAATTTAATGATATGGTAAATAGTTTGTATTTTCAGTGAGACTATTTCCTTGTGGCCTCTTAGATTATGATAAGCTAAGTAGGTTTTTTTCCATTATAGCATTGAAATATCTTAGAAACTATTATTTATTAAAAAGATAATTATTATTCTTTTAGTACTCAAAAATCAAATTGATTTTCTCCTCTATATTGTCCTGATGGGGGTATTTTAAGTTCTATAATAATTTAGATGAATGTATCATGTGGAATTAATCTATTTTTGGTGTTGGGTCCAGTATTGGAACTATATTTGGTGTGATGGATATAGTCTCTACATTATCAGCACATTTAATTTGGGATACGATATTAAGCTTACATTTGGCAATGGTCTTCCATATGGGATCCTACATGCATTATGAAATTGCTACAAACTTATGGAATCCCCCTGGATATTTTAGGGGAATCAATAGTTTCTATAATTCACCCTATAGATCCTATATATACATTTATATCTATTTATCATAGATAAGTGTCATATTTAGTTAATATTCCAACCCCTTAGATGTGGTGATGAAATCTAACACTCTATTGATTTCAAATTTCTTCCATTTTTAGTTGTCAAGGCTCACTATATGCCTTAGAATTAAGCTAGATTGATAATGTAATTCATGATGAAGGTCTTACTGGTTTGAAATAGACATAGATAGATGGTCAGTATTCTATAAAACATTATCCATTCCAAGGATTTCACATAACATCTAAGATTTTTCACATATTACTATTCATGTTTCTCTATCGTATGGATGCACTGAGAGATGGGGTGTGTAAAATTTATCTTGATTCACCATTCTATTATAGATCATTTGTATAATGTTTCTATAGTTAGGATATGGAGTAGTATCCACCTTTTCATGATATGAAATCATCTCTATTTTCACTAACATGAACTATCCATCAATATCTACCATTATATTGTGAAGGGACCCAATGGAGTTGTACAACATTGATGGAACCATTTCCTATCATAAAAAAATTGATTATTGATTGGTTGTAAGATGAAAAAATTGATATGGATAGATTGTAATTATTTGAATTCAAAATATTGTTTGACCCATCATGGGATCAATTTTCTAAAATTATAGAATGTAATACCCCATTAAAGGATACTCCTAATAATTCTAAACTATTAGGGATAGATATAGTGGCTTCTTAGAGATGGACCTAGTTGGATGGATGGGGTATGACCATATTGACATAAAAT
Source organism: Viscum album (assembly GCA_963277665.1). NCBI lineage: Eukaryota > Viridiplantae > Streptophyta > Magnoliopsida > Santalales > Viscaceae > Viscum > Viscum album. The sequence goes on from OY728163.1 coordinate 286,801,159, forward strand.
TTTCTATTCTTAAAAAAGGTCCACTAAATGTGAGGTATTGGAATTTTCATGGGAAATGTATTTGGTAGGAATATTTTTCTTAAGTACCTAGTCAATGATCCATTCCAATTTCTATATATCATCATTTTATTGAGAAACCTTAATTTTTTATGAAATAATTTTAATATATTTGGGTTGAAAGTGAGATATAGCTACCCCTTTCCTTTTTTATTTTTCTAACATTCAGTTAGATGATAGATAACCAGTTATGTACCCTTTAGGCACCCTGAGATGATTGGGGGGGTGGATTAGGGTTCACTCAAATTAAAGCCTTTTAATTTTTTTTCTAATTTTCCTCTTATGATCATGTTATCACATGTGTAAAAAATATTTTCATCCATTATCATAACCTTAAACACCACAAAATTATAATAAAAATTTAATTATTAAATGGTTATATGGTCAAAAATATTTTAATTTTGTTCACTCTCGCTAGGATACTCTATAAAACATATTATCAACATTGTATTGATACCCCAATTAACCACAAGGCTTATTAATTTCAGTGGTTACAAGGTGGTGGTCACTCTTATCTTGGGATCAATGCCATTGCAAGTTCTTGGATGACTCAATACCACCCAAGGATAACTATCTTATAGGTTGTATGGTATCTCACCACCAATCAAATCTCATTGCCTCTAAAGGTGCACTAATGCCTTCCACATCCATCATGCACTGCTCCAAGGTAAGACTCCCATAAGAATACTACACTTTATTCCTCTTTTTTTCACTGCTCTTGTGAAATAAAACCACATAATTTATAGAATTTAGATATCATCATAATAATCAATGGTATTGGGTTTCATTTTTGTTTGTGAATGGATGAAATATTAATTCACATTTCTTCTTCTTCATAGGCATGTTATATAGAGACCCTAATTTTTTGAAAATTAACTTTGCATAACTTTTGAAAAATACATAACAAGTATATAAACATATTCACAAAGATCATAATTAGTCTATTTCCATTAGAAACTTGGTAACATAAACACTGGTACATTTGTGAGATGCATCATCTCCCATGAGTTTCTTTTTGAATAACACCCTTCTAAGGCATATCAATCGTAGTACATATCATCATAACCTTGGGGAATAGAAACCTAAAAGGGGTGAGATAAAATTCTCAGTAATGGCAAACAAGGGAGACATGTCAGCATAAACATGAGCATAAGTGCATAAGAATGTGATCATGAAAATAGAAGATCTTACCCTGCATAAAAAAGATTATAATAGAGATCGTGTAATAAATATTTGTAGTATATAAGAAATGAATCAAAATAAAATAAATAGAATAATCTAATAATTAATAATGTAGGAATAAAACATGGAAGTGTGGAAAACACATAAGAACATAATTATTTCCTTCAAAGACCATATTAATAATATGGGTTCACTAACCATACCATCATATCAGTCAAGGTTCAATCTAATGGCCATCATAACAGCATGAGTTTACTTCTCATACCATCTTAGTAGTCACAATTCACTCCCATGGCTATCATAGTTATCAATGTTCACTCCCAATAGCATCTTAGTTTATCTCATGAGATATAAATCATTACCCAATGCATTAGAGGGACATATAGGTTACACCCATCACATAATGAAACTATACAAATATGTTCCCAATTATCATCAATAAACATATGATAACCCATGAAATGGAATGGGTATCATAAACATGTAATCATATAATTACCAGTGTAATGAGACATGTTTCATAATCATTTCATCAGAAGCATAACCCATGAAAAACATTGGCAATAGAAATCATATAACTTGTTTAAGAGACACGAGATTCATAAACATTATGCCATCAGAACATAATCCATTCAAAGAAAGAATATGAATGGAAACATTGAATAATTTCCATATAAATTCATGTGTATCACCAATAGATGTTATCTTAGATTGGAAATAATTTGAAGATATTTTTTGAAACATTTCTTCTGGAAAATATCCTTTCTTCTTTAAAAAATGTTCTTTTTGTAACATAAAAGAATTTGGAAAAACATTTTCTTTGAAATTAGACTTGAAAAATAATATAGGAGGCTTTGAAAACAATAAAACATTTTAAAAATAATTTTCCCTTGAAAATTATCTTAAAGGATATTTTGAAATCATTTTTGAAAACATGGTTTTTGAATATAATTGACTTATGAATAAAGAGAGAGATGGTCAGATTTTACATAAAAACATTATGTTAAGTTATAAAAACTGAAAAAATGGAATTGAAAAAATGAGTATGAATCAAATATATATAGGAGATGGAAACTCATGAATATTCCTGAAATATGGATCATAATATTTCATCAAAGTATGTATAAATATAAACAATCTCAAAAAATGATGGGATTTCCTCAATAAACTCTTATAACTTGCTAACATAGGATCATACAATCAAAAAATGAAATTAAATGAATCATAGAATGTAATGAAAAGATTTATATTTTTTATATGTAATATATAATTTTATACACCTCGAAGAAAGTGTTTAGGTGCATAAAAATCATGGATCTCAATGAGGGAAAATTGAGTCAAAACTATTTTCTTTATATTGTATCATTTTAAACACAAAACCCATGCAAGAAGGATTGTAAATTAGACATGTGAATACCCATAAATAGAATGATAAGATACACATAATAAAATCTTGTACTGTACACACACCGCACAAAAGGAATTATTGGTGAACATAACATGTATCTCATAGATAATAAATGTGTGATGAAATCCCCTTACCTTATGTCTTGACTCACCCCGTACTCGTACAAAATTCCTGTATAATAAATATAACTTTATTAAAAATATTTTAGAGAATAATATTCATATACATAATACTATATATAATTTTATTATGAACTCATATTACCCACTTTTTAATGATCGTTGTTATTGTTTATCTTCAGGTAAAATTAGCGTTGTTCTTCGCATGTCTCTTAATTTTTTATATGTTTGTTTCTTATAATTATATAATGATTCCAGAATGTAAACCATGATACCAATATTAGTTAGATATATTATTTCTGATTTATAATTATCTATAGATTATAGGAGTATGAAATGGAATTCACCGTTCTTCAAGATGGTAAGCAGTATGTACGCATGAATGTTGTTTCCTTCTTTATTGTCGTATTGAAAGAAATTATGCAAATGAAATATGACTAAATATGTGTGTATATATATATAAGTAATAAAATATAATTAATATAACAATTATATCATATAATTTCACTAAATCCATATGTAATACATTCCATGTGGTGTGTAAACGAATCACATCACTTTGAAGGGGATGTAGTCCACACATCTTGAAATGAGATAATCGTATTAAAAACGAATGGTAAGTAAAGAAATGTGTTCTTTAAAAGGAATAAGGAATATCAAATACATAATAAATATACTATATGACACATATAAATATTTTTTAAATCATAATGGAAACCATGATTGGTGTTAGAGGAGAAATAAACACTCATTGTTTCGCGAGGCAGTTGTTTGTTGTACAAAGAAATAGTATATTTCATATCCATTATATAGATATTTTTGTAAGTGTAGGTTGAAATATTTTTATAAATAGATACTAGTATATATAAGATACTAGTGTTTTCACAAAACAATTGAATAAATATATGGTGGGGTGACGAAGGAAAATAAAGGAAATGATCTTGAGAGAAGACGCTTCCTCTTATTCGGGTAATTCCTTTTGGTTTATACCAAAAGGCTTCGTTGAAAAGATTTGTAACCAAAGGTATGATTCAAGGTCAAAGGAATGATTTAGGGAGCCTACCTGGGATGATTTTTGCTGAACATAAAATGTTTGAGAGGTGTGAGGGATGGGTAGAGGTGGATGCCATTTATAGTGGGGGAGGGGTGGGACTATTATAAATATTTAAAGAGAGAAGTCCACCCATGTTTTTGATGATGCATGTGGATCAAATAATTAAACCAAGTCAATAAAATTGATGATAGGGTAGAAATATGTCCAAATAAATTGGTGTTCGACATGTGTATAGGTCATTTTGCATCTTAAATTTAATTTTTAACATGTTATTAACCTAATTTTTTTCTTAACTAATGTAATTAATTGTAATCAAATTCACTAATATTTTTTTGTAGGCAAAATTAGCATTATTACCCATTATTTATTATGTTTATTCCAAATATGGAATCCATTTTTACAAATTCTAATCACATACGTGGAAATAATTAATTTAAAATTAATCCTGCTATCAGGATGACACTCAAGGTTTTCATAGTAAAAGGAATCAAAAGTTTGGTATGTTTTTATGTCTTATTTAAATGTGTAAATGGTTCCAATGGAAAAATTGGATTAATTGATAAACTTATTATCTATATAAAAATAAAAATCAAATTAAAATATATTTCAACCTTATTAATAAATTTAATTAGAAATTAATTTTGAATTAAAAACTGGTATTTTCCACTATACATCCAAAAAATGTAGGTTCTTAGAAAAATCCCAACAATTACCTCTATGATAATTTTGATGTCCTATATTAAAAAATTAATTTTATTTTTTCAAATTCATTTTCTAAATGTGTATAAAATTAATTACTTTTTTACAATTTGATTATTTTAGAAAATAGTATTTTTAACCACAAAAGGACTTAAACAAAAATTATATCTTTCATTATCAATATTTTTATTTATATAGAAAAATTATAGAAAATATTTGAAAATTAGTTATTACTATTCATATACTATGTTTAACTAGTAGGTTTTGACTATATTTTTTAAACAATAACAAAATGTTTTATAGAAACTCATTATTTTTGTATCGTATGCCAACTCAGTGTTTCTTGTATCGTACACCAACTCTATGTTGAATGTAACGTACAACAAGTTGGTTTTGTGTGAAATGAATCTTTGAATTAGTTAATTGAAAGACGAAAATTATAATTTATTCTAAAACAACATGTCCATATTAACTCGGGTGTTACATTATACCCCCTTAAAATGAATTTCTCCCTCAAAATTCATCACTTGGGTAAAAAAATGAGGATACATCTACTTCATCATATCCTTAGGATTTCATATAGCTTCTTATCCCGGGTGATTTCTCCAAAATACCTTGACTGAGTGAGTGGTCTAATTTTGTTGAAGTTTCTATGATATATCCAGAATTTCAACAGGTTTCTCTTCGTAAGAAAGATATTTCTTTAGGAGTATGACCTTCGAGTTCAGTACATGTGAAGGTCTAGGCATGTACTTCATTAGGAGCGATATATGGAACACATCATGGATATGAGAGATATTTTTATAATGTTCCAAGTGATAGGCTACCATCCTGATATGATCATGAATTTGAAATGTGCTGATATACCTAGGAATTAGTTTTCATTTCTTCCTAAATTTCATAACTTTCTTCTTCGGTAAGATTCATATAAACACATTTTCACCAACATCAAATTCTAGATCACACCAATAGTTATCAACATAACCTTTCTTCCAACATTGATATTTTTTTAATATGATGTTGAATGGTTCTAACCTTCTTGACCATTTATTTAGTGATCTCAGTTCATAATTTCTTTCTTTATAAAACATCATCCTAGCATGTTGGTGCATTAAATTTCTTCCCATATAGGGCTTCATAAAGTTCCATCTAAATTCTTGTGTGAAATATATTATTGTAAGAAACGTCAGCTATAGGAATGTGTTGATCTCAACCTCCTTTGAAATTTAAGGAACAAGATCTCAACAAATCCTCAAGTGTTTTAATTGTTCTTTCAGACTAGCCATCTGTTTGAGAATGATAAGAAGTGCTAAAACTCAATTCTGTATCAAGTGATTTTTGAAGTCTTTGTTACAACATTGAGGTGAACCTTGGATCCTGATCTGATACAATATAATTTGGTACTTCATGAGACATTACCACTTCCATAATGTATAATATGTAAATAATATTAAGAGAGAAATTTTATTTTATATAAATGAAGTGTGTTGACTTAGTACGATGATAAACTACCACCCATATAACATTGAAACCTTTAGAGGTTTTGGGTAATCCAACAAAACATTCCATAGTGATGTTCTTCCTTTTATATTCTAGAATGGGTAATGGATGAAACATACCTTTAGAATTTTATCATTCATCCTTAACTTGATGGCATACCAAACACTAAGATACAAACTCCATGATATCTCAATTCATTCCATTCAACCAAAAGTATTCTTTTACTTCTTTATAAATATTTGTACTTCTAGAATGAATAGATAATGAAGAACTATGATCTTCCTCTAATATTTCCATCTTCAAATCTGGCATGGAATTAAAAAAAATACAAGTTTCTTGAACCTTATCATTACATCCTAATCATGTTTAAAATCAATAACATTTGTAACCTTTTTTTGGTTCTTCATCATTATTCTGTGCCTCCTTAATATTTACATGGATTGACGATTGAAATATCATTTGATAAAGATAATAATTTCCCCCTTCCGTAAGATTTCTAGATCCATCGTTTGAAAATATATAAATATTGTATCTTTTTTGATCCTCATCATAGATAATATAGCCTGATATTTTCAACTCAAAGCATGGACACCTTTTACACTTTCCTAGGGTGGTAATGTATTGGGTAGTCATAATATTTTATCAACTCTAGCCATCTTCTCTAGTTCATGTTCAACTCATTGTATGTGAATATATATTTCAAATTTTTTTGATCAGTATATATATCACACATTTCCCCATAATGATAATACCTCTATATCATTAATGAAAAAATTATCGTTGCTAACTTTAAATCACAAGTTGGTTAATTTTTCTCATGAATCTTCAACAGTCGTGAGGAATAGTCTATAACCATGTTATTTTACATAAGAAAATATCTCAATATTTTTGTGGATGCATCACTATAAATTACAAACCATTCTCTACTATAAGGTAATGTAAGAACAGGTGCACTGACCAACCATATTTTATGTTCATTGAAATTTTCCTCTCATTCATATATGTAGAGGAACTTAACACCATTACAAGTTAACTTGCTCAGGGGAATAGATATTAATGATAAATTCTATATAAACCATTGATAATATCACTCTAAACTAAGAAAGTTACAGATATCAGTCACTATGGTTGGTTTTGGCCATCTTTCAATAGCCATTTGCTATGATGGATCTACTATTATACAATATATTGAGATTATGTGACCAAAAAATGAAACCTTTTGCACAAAAAATTCACACTTTGTAAATTTATCATATAATTTATCCTTCATTAGGGTCATCGGTACAATTATCAAGTGATCTTCATGCTCTTCTTTACACTTTTAATATATAATAATATCAAATATAAAACTACCAAAAACATATCAAAGTAATCCCTAAAGACTCTATTCAGTAAATCCATCAAGATAGCAGGGGAATTAGAAAGACCAAAATTCATCAATGTATATTCATCGCGACCATACCGTGTATGGAATATTTTATTGAGTATATCCTCCTTATAGACCCTTAATTGATGATATTTAGAATGAAGTTAAATTTGGGAAAAGTATTGAGATCCACGTAGTTCATCAAAAAATCATCAATATGTGGAAGATGATACTTGTTCTTGATTGTGATATTTTTCAACTTGTGATAATGAATGCAAAGTTGAATTGATCCATATTTATTTTTCACAAAAACAATTTGTTCACTCCAAGGGGACACACTTTTTTGAATGAATCTCCTATAATAGTTTTATTCGAGTTACTTATTAAATTCCTACAACTCAATCCGAGCCATTCTATAAGAAGTATTTGAAATTGGTGTGGAACTAGGTATAAGTTCTATCATGAAGTTAACTTACCGTTTTAGTGGAAGATTAGAAAACTCTTCCTAAAATACATCAAAAAAAATCATGAAAAGTATGAATATTATCGATATTGATCTTTTCCCCAACCATTTGAGATAAACAACCCTTTTTAATAGGAATTAAGACCCACACACTAGATGTAGTCTCCGCATGAATTTCATAATTATAATCACTTTGATGGATGATCATAAGAGGGTTTGAAATAACGAACCTAACATTCATTCCATCACAATTGATGTTGGATTTATGTAGAGAAATCCAATTCATGCCTAGGATGACACCAAATTAGACTAAAGGAATAATTATAAGATTTGCAGGAAGCACATTACCAGAAATATAAAATAGGGAGAAATCATAGACGTGAGATGAAATCATCGTATAATTTTGGGGTTTAACATTTCATACCCCATCTAATTGCTTTGGAGGAATCTTAACACCCTTAAAAAATATTTAGATATGAAAGAGTGGGTATATATAAAACAAAATATGACATTAGCAGTTTTAGAGTGGATGGTAAGTTTACTTTCATCATATCATTATCACACCACTCATCAGATATTAATATTTTATGATATTTCACCTTGTCCCTATGCTTAATAGGTTTCTGACATTTATCATCATCACCAATCCTTGGGTTTGGGCAATAGTTAACAAAATGACCATTATCTAAACACTTATAGCACTAAATTTTGGTAGGTGCATTCTATGTGGAATTTCCCCCATTGGCATTTTGAGATGACTTCTTCCTATAACCTTGGAAATCAATTTCTCGATGTCCTTCCTTTACACATATAAAACAATTTTCTGACTCCTTAAGGAAATTACCCTTATTCTTCCTACCACATATAAAGAATAATAGAAATATCAACTTCTTTTCTCAATGGTTTTTATAATTCCTATTAAACTCCATTTTTCTCTTCTTGTCAAATCCATGAGATTGATATATGACTCTTACCTCCATTTTATCCTTGATTGCACAAATAAAATTCTCATCATTGATGATAAAGTATCTTATGACCAATGCCATTCTATGATTTGGATTTAATCCAATAATGAACCTATCAACATTATGTTCAGTTTGGATGATAATTATTGAAGCGTACCTTGGATGTTTCAGGAAATTAGCCTTATAGGAACCAAAATACTCATCATCCCTTTGCTTTAACTATATGAACTATTTCTCCAACTTTGTACAAATAATTCAAGGAAGGTACTTATTGAAAAATAAGTTTATGTACTCATCCCAAACCATGGATTTAATCTCATCATGCTACCTCATATTATTGATTAGAGTCCACCAATGATCTGCTTCCCTTTCTAATCAATAAATATCCATAATTAATTTCTCATTCTCTAAACACTGAAGAATGGAGAATATATTTTCATAGGTACTAATAAATTTTTATGCAACAAGTGAATCAAGAGACCCTTTGAAATAAGGTGGAAATTACCTCACAAAAGACTCAAAAAAAATTTGTTCACCCCTTTTCTCATTTTAAATTCTACCATGACTCGTAGCTTGAGAAAGTTTTGTGAGCATAGAAAAGAGTTTTTTTCATTTTAGATCCTATAGCATTTAGTTTCTTATGAGGAAAATTGAGTCATTATTTCTTGAAATCATTACTAACATGGTTCCTTTGGGTTCCATATATTAACTAAAACAAAAGGCATAAAGTAATAAATAGTTATCATAACGAGGAACCACATAGTCATGAAAAATCACTTTTATAATATCTAACTTATGAATACATCTCTTTATCTATGACACCTTTTTTTATCCAATGTTATTCATAGAAAACTAATTTTTAAATCATTCATAATGGTTCATAAGTGTTCATGAATTCCCAAAGCATATCCCATGGGAGTGTCGAACCGGCTGTGAAATAAGGCCACATTTTGTGTACCAGATTACCACGAGTCAAGCCCAGAACACCACTACAGAGTTGTTACCCCTAGATACATCTTATCCCAAGCAACATCCACTTGTAATATCCAAAAAGGGATATATTTCTAGGATACCACTCACTCTATCCTACAAAAAAATTATTGGACATTTTTCTATACATTTTTTTCTCTATAGAATTACACCTAGACATGTCCTTAGTGTTATTACTAAGGTTTTTTCATCATAGATTTTAATGGTTAACTATAACATTGCTTGGATACCAACTATAGTGACCCTATTTTTTTAAACATTAAAATTACATAACTTTTACAGAATTCTTAAACATTATAAAAATAAATTCCCATATAATGTAATTGGTCTAGTCCCTTTGGAAACTTGGATACATAACCACAGATATATAAGTGAGCTACATCATCTCCCACTAGGTTCTTCTTGAATAACACCATTCATATACATATTAAACATATTACATATCATCAAAACCTAGGATAAATGGAACACAAAATGGGTGATATCAAATTATCTGTACGGGTAAACAATGGAGAGATGTAAGAATAAACATGAGCATAGGGGTGTGATAATATGATCCTGAAATGATAATATCATACCCTAAATATCAATGATCACCATATAAATCATGGAATAATGATTTGGAGTTCATAAGATATGAACAATAATGAAATAAAAATAATAATCCGTGAAATAATAACATAGGAATAAAACATGGAAGTGTGGAAAACACATAAGAACATAATGATTTTTATAGTATCCAAGGAACCACTTCCAAGACCATCTTAGTAGTATCGGTTCACTCCCCATACCATCATAGTAGTCTTGTTTCACTCCCATGGCCATCATAGGTGCATGAGTTCACCCCTCATACCACCATAGTAGTCATAGTTCACTCCCGTAGCCATCATTGTAGTTAATGTTCACTCCTAATACTATCTTAGTTTATCTCATGAGATGTAAATCCCTACCCAATGCATTGGAGGGAGATATAGGTCCACCCGTCACATAATGAAATCATACATACATGTTTCACAAGATCATAAATAAACATATAATAACCCATGAAATGAAATGTGTTTCATAAACATGTAAAAATATCATAACATGTTGAAAGAGGGATTTCATAATTATATCATCATAAGCATAACCCGTGAAAAGAAGTGGGTTTCTAAAGAATATAACTCATGTAAGGGAAACAAGCTTCATAAACATCATGAAATCAAAATGTTATCCAATTATAGAAATAATATGAATGGAAACATGGAATACATTCTCTATAAAGATATGATTAACACGAATGTATGTTATATTACATGGTAAATAATTTTAAAAGATCTTTTAAAACATTTCTTGAGTTAAATGTGCTTTCTTCTTTGAAAACTATTTTTTATAAAATGAAAAAATTTGGACAAATTTTTTATTATAAAATAGATTTGAAAACATATAAAATAATATTAAAAAACAATAAAAAAAAATTTATAATCATTTTCCCTTAAAAATGATCTTCCAAGATCTTTTGAAATATTTCTTTTAAATAATTATCAGAAACATTATTTTTGAGTAAAATATATTTCCGACCGAAGAGAGAGAGACGATCAGATTTTATATAAAAAAATTATCTTATGTACCAATGATTTGAAAAATGGTATTGAAAAATGAGGATATATTAAATAAATATAGGATAAGTAAACTCATGAATAATCTTGAGATATGTATCATAATATTTCATCAAAGGTATCAGAAACAAAAACAATCTTGAAAAGTGATGAGATTGTCTCTATAAACTCTTATAACTTGGTAACTTGAGATCATAATCTTCTAAAATCAAATTAAATGAAGATTATAATATCATGAAAATATCAATATTCATGATGTATAAAATGGATGTATATACACCTTTAATAAAGAGTTTATGTGAATAACAAAACATTTGTCTCAAAGAATGAAAATTAAGCCAAAACTATTTTATCGATATTGTAACTTTTAAAACAGAAACCCCATGTAAGAATGATTATAAAATGAATATGCGAATACCATAAATGGATTTATAATATAAAAATAATACAATCATTGTCATAAAATAAACCACACTAAAATAAATAGTGGCAAACATAACATGTATCTCACATAAATTAAAATTGAGTTAAAATCCCAATACTGTATGTATTGACTCTCTCTATACTCATACAAGCATCATGTATAATAAATATAAGTTTATGATACATATTTTATAGAAGAATAAACTTATAAATAATTCCATATATGGTTTTATTATGACCTTATATTACCCACTTGTTAATGATCCTATGTTATTGTTTCACTTCGGGCTAAATTCGCATTGTTCATCTCATGTGTCTTAATTTGTTATATATTTGGTCTTTATAATTCTTTCATGATTCATAAATTTAAAACATTATATAAATATTAGTTATATACATTATATATGTGTTATAATAATCTATAGAATATATGAGTATGAAATATAATAATCTGTTCATGGGGACGGTAAGTTATACGTATGCATGAACATTGATTCCTTGTTTATTGTGGTATTAAAAGAAAGTATGTAAATAACACACACACACATATATATATATATATATATGTATGTATAAATATATAATTATTTAATTATAATTACTATATAAAATGTAACATATTATTTCACTAAACCTATCCTTAATACGTTCCATGTGGTGTGTGAACGAATCAAATTGCTTTAAAGGGGGTGGTTGTCCACAATTCCTCAAACAAGATTATGTTATTGGAACCAAATGGAATGTAAAGAGATGTGTGTTGTAAAATGAATATATAAGATTAAATAAATAAATATATTTTCCATAATAATGGACACAATGATTAGCGGTAGTAGAGAAATGATCAATCCTCATTTCATGTGGCAGTAGTTCGCCGTACATAGAAATAATATGTTTTATATCCATTAGAAGGAGGTGTGTGTATGTTTAAGTAAAAATATTTGAATAAAAATATACTATTATGTGTATTATACTAGAGTTTTTAAATAATAATGGAATAATGAGAGTGGAGGGGAGAAGAATGAATATAAAGAAATTGATTGTGAGAGAAGACGTTACATCTTAATCATGTAACTCCTTTTGGTTTATGCCAAAAGGCTTCCTTAAATACATTTATGACCAAATGGAGGCTTAAAGATAAAAGGTATAATTTTTGGGAGCCTAATTTTTCATATATTGGATGAAATTATACGTTTTTAGAGTTGCAAGGAATGGGTAGAGGTTGAGGCATTTTATAGTGGAGGAGAGGTGCCACTCTTATAAATTTCTTAAGAGAAAATTTGACCGGTGCTTTTCATGTTGCTAGTGGATCCCATAATTGACCGAGTTTAAGAAACATGATTTTAGGGTATAAATAAGGCTATAAAATTTGTTTTGTACATGTGTATAGTTCATTTGGGCCTTAAATGTAAGTCTTATTACTTTATCAACCTAATTTTTCTCTTAACCGATGTTATTAATTTTAATCCCTTCACAAATATTTTTTGCCCAAAAAAAGTTGACTTTACTAGAAATTCTAAATTATTATGATTAAAAATATTGAATTAATTTTTCATAATTATAATAACAGAAGTGGTAGAAATTAATTTTAAATTATTCCCACTTTCGGGATGACACTACTGGTTTTTATAGTAAAAAGGATGAAAAGTTTGGTATGTTTATATGTCCAATTTAAATGTGGAAATAGTTAAAATAACCAAAATTGGATTAGATGATAAAAATTTTATCTAATAAAACATTAAAATAAAATGAAATTATATTTTATCCTTTTAAATAAATTTAATTAAAAAGATGTTTTGAATTTAAAATGGACATTTTTCACTATTCATCCAAAAATGAAGTTTCATAGAAAAATACCAAAAAATAACACTATGATAATTTCGAAATTATAAATTAAAAAATTATTTATATTTTATAAAATTAATATTTTAAATTTTTATAAAATTAATTTTATTATTAAAAGTGGTTATTCAAGAGAACAATGTTTTTAATGATAAAAAGAACTTCACCAAAAGTCATATATTTCATTATCATTATTTTTTATTTATATAAAATAATTATAGATGATATTTGAAGTGTAGTTATTAATATTAATATTACAAATTTTAACATATAGGTTACGATTATGTTATTTAAATAATAAAAATATGATTTGTCGAAACTCAGTGTTGTGTGTATCGTACTCCAACTCTATGTTGCGTGTATCATTCACCAACTCAGTGTGGCATGTAACACACGCCAAGTCAAAATTGTGTGAAATGAAACTCCAACTTAGTGAATTTCTATATAAAAATTTTAATTTATTTGAAAAAACGGTTCATTAAAAATCAAGGTGGTACATGCTATGAACTTCTATTTGTAGCCCTATCTTCATTATAAAATAAATATGTAATGTATTTTTCACTACACAATAGTGATTCCCCCTTATTATTCACTTTGGAGCACAATATCATCTCCCCCTTTCTTTTCAGAATATAGATATTCATCAAGGAACCTTATTCTCTTTGTTATTGATATAATTGATTGTTTTTTCATGAATAACACCATTAAGTGTTCCTCTTCTTATTTATATTTATGTGTTATTTATATCTCCTCTCTCTCTTGTGCTTCTTAGAGTCCCAGATCGAGGGTTATAGATATCTATTATAAATACCCTTTATATCTCTTTTTTTTCTTTTCTCGATTTTGATACATAAATTTATTAGTGAGTATTTATTTTAATATTCAAAAATTGGAATCCTAGTGGCACTTCTCTAAAACACAATTCATACTCCACTATTTTTAAATAAATTTTTAGCTTCTCATATGACCAAAAATGTGTATTTAAAATACACAAATGTGTTTGGGAAACTAAAACCTCCACATGGAAACATCAATTTTTCTTTTCATTTTTGGTTTACAATCTACAGATCTTCTTGATACAAGAATCCTAGAAAATCATATAGCATTAAAAAATTAAATCTTGAGAAAATAAAATAATATCAATGAGTTTCATGTAGAAATGCTGCTTCAGGGAAGGATTCCTTTATTTTGGGCATGTAAAATTCACTACAGGGTGAATATATTTTGTTTAATATACATAATTTCACCCAAAACATCATTATTATGATCTAATATTGTATTATTACTCTCATTTTATGTTCCATGATGTTTAGAACAGTTTTGATCTTCTCTCAAATGGATAGGTGTTATTTCATAGCCATCCAATATCTCCAGAAAAAATTGTGAAAAATCCCCTACTCCTCTAAAAATTATCTTATGTAGGGCCATTTACATATATAAAAAATGATTACATGGGTATTGGGTATGTGGAAACCCTTACATAAAAAAGATCCAACATGAATACCTTTGTACAAAAATATACATATGTGAACCCAATTACATACGGAAATAAGTACTTGAATCTTTGATATTCGGGAAATGGGTATGCATGATTTTATTTACACCACCCAAATTCAATTATATACAAACCTCTCTGATGAAAAATTCATCTATGTGATAAGTTTCATATGTGGGTAATTAGGGTTATTTTTGTAAATCTACTCCACTTTCATATTTGAACCGAACATCCTCTAAATATGGTTCCCAGTACTTGAAACCTTTAGGGATCCAACTATAAACTCTTAAAGGTCTATCTCATTGCATCCTTTATCCATATAAAAATCATTCTGTCATGATAAGATCAATGAAAGAAATAAGGCTCTATATATAAATGTCTACAAATCTGACAAATATATCAACCACAGTCTATGTATCAACAAATCTTCCTACATCACCTCAACCACTTTATCAACAAATTCAACACACTCATGGGTATCCAATAGTTTCCCCATTTGGTCAAAAATAAAACTAAACCATGTACACATCACTTTTAAATAAATCTAACACAACCTAAGGGATGTCCAACTATTTATTTATTTGGATTTTATTGACAAAAAATGATTACCTCATATCTACAATTTTTTAATGGAATTCAAGAGGTCTAACTATTAGTATATTTGATCATTTATTTTCCACCCATTAAGGTTTTCTAATATATTTTACCCCTTTATGAATAAGGCTCTATATTCTAACATCTTTAGATACTAATGGATTAACCTCCATACTTTTCAATTATTATGTCACTTCAAGAATTTATCCCCCAGAATTTGTGGGAAGAAATTTTTTTTTATAAATCCACTCCCCCTTTGTCCAAAAGATGTTTCCTCATGATATTATTTGTCACCCACAGAGGGAAGGGAGGCCTCTCATACTATATATATCTTCCCCTTTATCAATACAATCCATTTTTTTCCTTTTTATAGTACCATTTTTTAAAATTTTGTTATAGATTAACTAATTATTAAATCTTTATTTTTCTCAACTTTTGACAACTTTTGGTACACCATACAACTTTTAAAAATTAATAGGTTTTAGATTTCCAATTCTTAATTCGATAAAATTTCATAAATATAAACTACATAGAATCAATAAAAACATTGATTGAATTTACCACCTAACAAGTGGAATATCAAAAAATTATCTAAGGATATTAAGGATAATCTCAATGCATAAGACAATAGTTTTTATAAACAACACTAATGTTATCCATGTCATTCATGATTCTAATTTTTTTTGGGTAGCATCATGTTATCACATTCCCATAAACAACATGTGATCACAATCATACTTTCATAAAAAAATGATAGTTTATAAGTTGAAATGCATTGAGTGTGAGATATACCGATCCTTTAGCTCCTCGTAGGCTCTAACCTTGAGAAAACGAGTCTTAATGTCCATGAAAGATCATAGTCAAACTCCCCCTAAATTACAACATTATATCATAGCACAAGTTATTTAATCTTATTAATATGGTTGTTCTTCTATTTAAAAAATTTCTAGGTCATAAAAAATGGGTATCCAATAAACATTAGATAGTCGATACCAAATTTTAGAAAAAAAACAAATAAATCTTTAAAGATAGTAATGTTGATAATACTAATTAATGTATTCAATATTAACTTTAGTGGTCTATTACCACTCAATTTATGACCGAATACAACTAGAAGTTACTCATATTAGACCCAATACCAGTTTTAAAATTAAATATGGTTTTGGTACCTCTTTTTTCTTTATTTAAGGCCCCTTTATCAATTGAACTACTAAATTACAAAATGCGTATTTTTGTGTCCATATATGTAATTTTATTCATGTAGGAAACTTCTAGGTGAATATGATGGGAGAATCTATATTCATCAGTACAACTATATCAGTTATGTTTCACCTTAAATATTTTATTCAGGATTGATACCAATATGGTCTTGAAAATAATTTGAAATTTCATTTATTGTGCATACTTTTTATATTAAAAGAGTTCTAACTTTAATCTCATGAATATTTTAGTTATTAGAAAACCAAATCATGGATAATATCTAACCCATTCTACTGAATCACATCCAAAATAGTTAGAAAATTATTAATTAATTTGGAGAGGGGTACTTACCAACTTCTCTAGGTTGAGGAATGGGGATGGCTAGAATTAACAAACCCTTCATATCCACATTATCCTTCCCTATATATCATGTTGAGAAATTTGAATTACATCATATAATCAACCTAATTTATTTTAATGTAGGATCGTTTCCCCATTTTATTGTATCTAATCTTATCCCGAAATTATTAACCATGATATGGTCAGTATTTAAGAATTATTAGAATGATAACCACACCTCTTCTGTTATGAATGAGAGATCAGTTTCTTATATTTCCCAAAAAAATACAATAATATATGTGATATAATGTCTTATATTATAAATTGAAGATGTGTTCTTGAATCCCAAAAATTATAACAATTTTCCATTTCTGCTTTGATTTCTAATACTATTGTACTTAACTCTTATGGGTACTTTCTTAAAACTATTTCAAACATATCCATCATTTTACCTAATTTTGGGAACATCCATCCCTATCTCCATTTCATGCTTTAAATATTCCTTTGAAAGTACATTGTTCGTAGATTATTACGCCTCCTCTTCCAACTTCATGATTCTATATATCTTTAATTAAAGACAATATTTATATTTTTATTGAGTTTCATTAAACTATACATATATTCATCCAATTATTCTGGGAACTTTTCCAACATGTCACATTGCTACTTCATTTTATAGTTCTTTCAAGTGATAAGGACTTTATGTGTAACCTACTTTTATTTTATCCTTCTATTATCCTTGACTTTCTCCACAATATTTGTATCCAACTCATCTCTCAGGGCCTTCAATGTTTGGACTTCTGTTGAGTTGTGATATTTCTCATTTAAATCAGCCTTGTGCTATTACACATTGGTATAAATTACATCCAATTTCTTATATTATCCCCATTATACCCCCTTATACATATATACACTTCAATATGCCTCTTGTTAAAACTTTTCAACTTATCAACCTCAATATTTCACACCTTGAGGTGAACCTATTTTTACTTTTTTACTTCATTAATCCTAAAATTCTCTCTTATATGTTGCTCATATATTTCTTATGAAAGGTGGACATCATCCAACATTAGTCTTCTTGGGATATCCTAATTATTGGTTATACCAACATCAATTTTCATATAATCCTCTTTATAAATTCCATTAACATCATTATATTTGTAGAAATATCTATAATATAAACTATCCATACCTTACTATGGTAGGCTACTAGTCTCTATAACCTAACTATTCCTATCACAAAAAACTAATAGACACTATTGAATTCATTTGAAGTTTTGATTATTTTTCTTAATTTATTCATTTTTATTATGTCAATAAATTATAATGGTATAAAAACATAACTCCAAAAATCTCTTTAGATGTTGAACACACAGTCAGAACCATACCTTTTGATACCAATTGTTAGGTCCCCTTTAGCCACCATTAGGGGGTAAATTAGGGTGATCCCAATTTAAAACCTTTTTAAAATAATATAAGATTTTATTCTTATGATATTGTTCCCAGATGAATATAAAATGTGTTCAAGCATTCTATTGACCACCATACATACCGAATTTTAATACGAATTCAAAAATGAAACGGATGTAGGGACATAAGTATTTATACTTAGTTCACACACACTACAATACGCCAAAAAGGATGCTATAAAAATTGGGTCTATGTGATGATTAACCACTATGATGAATGATTTTAGTGGTGACTTTAATTGTTTCACTCCACACCTTGATCGCATACCCTTACATATTTTGGGATGACTCACTACCATCTAAGGCTAACTACCTTGTAGGTTATAGGTTGGATAACTACCACTTAAGTATCACTACCTCTAAAACATAAAATCTTCTTCCACCTCCTTCATGCACTGCTCTAGGACAGGGCTCCCACACACTTATTAACTTTTTTACCTCCTTTTCACATTTCTATGGGGTAAGAACACTATACAATTTATCTACTTTTAGGTCCCTTCTGACAATAATAATTTTATTGGGTTGAATCCTCATAAGTGAATTGATGTACTTTTGAGTATTTTATATTCTTATCCACAAGCCTATTGTGAAATAATTTTTTGTATCCTATTTTTTTCTAGAATTAATTTGGATTGATTTATTCATTTTAAAAAAAATGATTCTTCATATCATATTTTTTTCAAAATAATATCCCCCTTCTTCTTTTTCAAATAATTATCTTTAATAAATCCCCTTATTCTATTTTCTTTTAACATAAATGAATTTTTATTTAAAAATATCACCATAAAGCGATCCTTATATTATTTTCACAGATGTTTCGTTGATGTGTCAAAATCTCCCATGTACTTCTTTGAGTATCACTTCTCTAAATATAGATATTAAGTATAAAACCCCTTAAGATAATTTTTTTGAGTTTTATATAATAAAATTCAACTATTATTTGTTTTAATTTTCTAAAAGTTGATTATCCGGAATAATTTTTTACATCACTATACTATAACTCCTAAATTTAGAAATTACATTTCATCTTCTCACATGATAAAAAAACTATATTTAAAATACATACATGTATTTGGCTGCTCCAACCTCTATGTAGGAACTTCACTTTTTATTTTCATACATCATGGACAATATCTAGATATTCTAGATTCATAAATCATAATAAATAAACCACAATTTAAAAATTAATTCATAAATAAATAAAATAATATATTGGAGTTTTATGTAGGAAATATTCTTAATGGACAAACTTTATCATTTATGGTGTGAAAACTCTATGATAGTGTAAATATATTTTATTTAATTCAATTCATCTTACATAAAACTCTATTTTTCTATTATCATATTCAATCAGGGATTCAATTTTAATTTTTGTGATTTTGAAAAAGACTTTTGTATAGATCATTCATTTACTACTGCCATTTCATAGCTGGCCAACATATCTAGAAAATCACAGAGAGAAATTTCATACATCATTGAAAATTCTTGAACATCATGAAATTTTTATATGTGAAAAATGATTTTGTGGGTATCATTTATATGGAAACAATTATGGATTTGAATTCTTTAAATTTATATAAATCACATATGTAAATCTATATGCACCAAAAAATTCATAAATGAAAATTATTACATGGGGAAATGCATACAAGAATCCATCATGTTGAAGAAACATGTTAACAGAATTTGAGAGTGTCAACTAATTTTCCATTATATATAACCTCCACATAGATAAATTAGATATGAGGAAAATACCATAATTGGGTAATTAGGAATATTTTTAAAAATTAAATTCTCTTCAATATTGTATCCAAACTACCACTAGATTGGTTTTCTCATCCCGAGGCATGGATAGAGAATCCAAAAAATCTTCAATAGTTATTACATAGCCTCTATTATTTATATGAGTATTATTCTACCATTCCATGCTCTATGTAAATATTCAGCCTCCCATACCACTTTTATAATAGATCCAAACTATCTATCAACCATGTTATGTCTATCAAAAAATCCCCCAACATCAAATCAAACACTTTTACAATATACTCAAATCAATCCTGGGTATCAAAGGGTGTTAATGCATTATTCATGAGTTATTTTTTAAGAAAGTGCACCTAGAAAGGAGTGACCATGGATTCAAAATAATAATCTATAAAATATGGTTATTATTAATATATTTGTTTTATTACCATCAAAATATCAATTTATGCTACTTAGATTAGCCCCCAATGGTTAATCAAGTAAAAATTATCATGTTCTATTTTATTTTCGGCTTTTTTGTTTAGTAAATATGAATTATAATCAGAAATATTGGACATGTTCAAGATTTATCAGAGCAAAAAAAAAATTTACACCCCAGTACACATAAACTATCTCATATCATTCTAGGAAATAAAAAAACTATCTTAATAGTCTTGGGAAAATGAATTTCTCAAAGTGGGGTAGGCGTACTAATACCCCTAGCCCTATAGGCTGGGGTTGACTTGATTCTTTCCACATATATATTTTACAATTATATAGTATTGGTAACCTCAGGGGTGGTACGGATGGTTAAAATTTCTACATGAATACGAGGTGACATTATTCCTCTTTTTCTTTAAAGGAAGACACTAGTGCTTCCTTTAATATTTTTCATGCAATAGTACTGGTAGGTGCATGATTATGAGTAGCTTATGAGTGCGGGACACTTTCCAGTGAGGTTTTACCAATAGTTTCAGGACTCCTTGAATTTATATCTCACAAATGGGAGGACCATTTGACTTTACTATCCACTTGATGTTGGAGCCAATCAATGAAATTTTCTTGATGAGAGCATTTCATTTATACCTTGAATGTAACAGACTTATATTGGATAAACCATCTGTTGTATTATATCCTTAGGTATGATACATGAATCAATTTGATGATGTTTCATGTATTTCCCTCTAATTCACTAGTTTGTATAGTTATATGAGTGATATAAAATAATTTATAGTCACCCCATCCATAGATTCACACATGAGGTGGAGTATCAACAATTATATAGTGCATGGATTTTATAATTCCAAATAAATTGAATTGGTGAAACAATTCATCCTTATCACTTTAGGGATTCAATCCATTGATAAAACTATGAAATCAATTTATATAAAAGTTTTTATTCATGTTTCAATGTGATGATAATACTCTTGATAAGGTATATGTTTTTCCTAGAGATGATAGATAACCACCCATTGATTTTTGAACAATAAGGGTATTAATTCCCCTTACATTGATTTAGTAATATAATAGTGTGAGGACGATAAGTGTTTGAATATAACTAATATATTACCCTAAACCATTTATTTTCACATGGGCATGTAATTTCATTCATCATATAAAAGATATTACGCCACTTGGTCCAACCATAGAGGATTCATTACAATTTTTTGATAATAAGATCTAGGTTACTCATAATTTACTCTAGTAAACTGGAGGGAAAACTCGAAGGATGTTTGGATGATGGTCTTCTTATTATAATATCCACTGGTTGAGATGAGATATCATTTGATAGCGATGAAGCACATGGAAAATGTAGATTTTTACTCTCGAGTTGTTTTTGATATAAGGGAACCATTGTGGACCTTTTTATATGGATAATAACTTATTGTTAGGATGGGATGATACTACAGGGAGTACATTCATAGTACGTTTCATGTTATGGATCTCTATGATAAATTTCTATATTTCAATTGAGATAGATTCAATGGTAAATGCTTTGGGGAGATATTTTACAACTTTTCATGGTGGTATTGTATGGAGGACTCTCATAGGTACAACTACCTTTTTCTCAAGGAAAGGATTTCTATATCCTTTGGCCACAACTGAGATATTTTTTAGAGCCGTAAGAAAACTAGAATTATCAATGTAGTAAAATGTTCATGTTCCTATGTTTCCACTAGAATATGATGATGATCAACTTTACAATGGATAGTATAATAAAATTACCACTTTTATACTAATATAAAGTTCCAATAAGATTCATTGAATTGGAAAAGAATATTCGTCTATTACAAAGCTATCACCATAGTATATTGATGGGGAATGTTTTTTATTGGGGTAGAGTTGGAATATAAGAAACTTCCTAGATTTATACCATAGTATGTTGGTGAATAATTTTATTTTATTTGGGGATATAATCTTGCTCTTAGGTTCCCAAAAAAATAAACCGATGGTCCTTTTGTGTAGGATAGGAAATATAGACCCACTCTTTAGTGGATACTAGAATATAGAAACAATCTAGTATATTAGTGGGATAAGGAATATGTGCCAATCAATTATGTGTTACCAAAATATCCCAATGAATTTCTTCCACTGCTATCATAGAATATGATAATATGTTTTTAAAAAATGAGTATTAATATATACAAGATCTTCCATTACTAATGGAATATATTGACTAGAATTTACTATTAGGATTAATGTATATGCCCATTTATGTCCTCCTTTATCCATCATGATATGATACCAGACTTCCTATGAGGGAGAAAGTGTATGGGATTTCCCGAAGCACCACCATGATGGTGGAATGTTATTTTAAGTGAAATATGGATGTGGTATTATACCTTAATCACTATCTAAATATGATAGTAACATGCTTCAGTAGAGATATTATTATTGGTGTACTCTATAGTTGATGTGTATTTACCCCACTGGAGGGATCTCATGGATGACCTAAGAGATCAGGGATGGGAATTACTATGAAATATCCTAGGTGATACCATGAGGATTTGGGTTTTTTGGGTGGTAGTGATGGTTGATAGGACCCCTACTAGAAACCTTCTAAATAAATTTTGAGTTATTGGTGAACTATTTGACCCCCTATGATATTGGGGGATAACATTGTAATTCCCTGGGAATAATATCTAAAATGATTTGAATGTGTTAGTGGGTTCCACTAGCTTTGTTGTGACATTATAATAGCAAGGAGGAATGTGAGGCTTCAATACTGAAAGGTTTTTATAAGACTCTTCTAGGGTTAGCATAGTATAATATTGATAATACTTCATCTCCAAAACACTGATTGTATACTGTTAAAGATTTTTTAATACAGAAAACATTCATCTTGTCATAAAATCTATAGACTTTTTAGTGAATAATGTATAAGATAATTTTAATATTGAGGATTCCATCAATTTCTATTGAAGGGTACTCTCAATATGTGTTCATATAACATAATAACACCACAATCAAGAAACCCCATTACTATAGTATCATAATTAAAAGCATGTTTGATCTATAACGTTCTGGGTTAAATGATTCACATCAGCCTCAACATTTGTTTTATGGAAGAAACATTAATAACTCCCTCATTCATGATGTCCAGACATAGTTATCTTTATGGACCTTCTTCCAATGGTAGAGTCACAATGGTAATTTACCATTAAATGATATATAATGTGTGTTGGTTTAGAAGACTATAGGTTATGCTCATCATGCCCTTTTGATGGAAATATAGCCTTCCATGGGACTCTCTTATTAACTTAAGATATTCTTATTGAATCCTTCTCAAATTTCATTATTGGACTTGTTACCCCATGCTAGTGATTTTATCGAAACGATATTTTTGATGTTGACATTTGTATGTCTTTGAGTTTCTTCATGCTTCCCTTATTAATTAGTGACATTATGATTCAAAGTCACATGTTTGTAAAGACAATAATTTATCACTATATAAGGAGGTCGTAGGTGGTTTTAGTTTGATATTAGGCCCCTGATAAAGGATTCCTACATATCTCAAACCATATAGTTCGATATTTTTTAATGATAAATGGAATTAATTTTTATTTCATGTAAAAATAATAGTGTGGGGGACATTTTAATTCATTCATTCATTAAAACTTCCTAGTAGTTTATAGTAATATACAATGGAAAAGGTTCCTAGAGATGGTTGGTGTGGGACTTATGCATAACTATCTTTTTTCATTTCTTTTCTATGGGTATATCCCTTTGAAGAATTATTATCTTAAAAAGAATAAAACACTTTGAGAGATTATTTTTTTGGATCTTGGAGAATATGTCCCAATGAGGATTAGTATTTCTCATAAGGGGAATATCAATGTGAGGATTATTTAAAAAAGAGATATAAACCATTGGATATTGGCAGTTACTATTGGAGATAATATAGCTCAATGATGGTGATATGTTTTGGGTACATGGATGGAATATGGACCTCTACGATAAATATGGATTTATTTTAAAAACTGGATTAGTGAGGGACTTGATTTGGATATTGGGTTTGGACATCATCGATGCATCTTATATATCTTATTTTCATGAATCAAAGACCATGTAGTTCAAGGAGTTCGGTTTAAATTCATATGGAAGGTTGTTTCCATATAGTTTAATGACATACTATTATGTTATTTACATATAGTTTTTGTTCATATGAATAGTATGTTGTTTTTTGGTTTCACATAATTCTACCAGGAAAGACACATAATTTATCGCCATTCTATGGGTATATTTGGTTTTTGATAGTTGTGAAATCAATGGATTAGGAAGGGCTTACACATGGGTTATACTAACTTATGCTTCTCCATGAATATATTCTTTCAATAGAAGATGGATTTTAATATATATATATATATATCCTCTATGTGTGGAATTTCATGGTTGAAAGGGACTTAAAAAGATGATTTGGGGCTTAAAATGGGTTACCCTATTGTGGATCACTAATGAATTTTCTGGATGAGGTCATTAATGAGAGTATGATTGATTAGTAATTAAACTGAATCGGAGGCCCAATTCAAACATAAGATAAGAATGTATATGTGTGGGTAAAATGCCAGGATCTGTGCTGACTAAATATATATGTCCCCAGATCATTTACTACTAAGGTGATGAAATAATTTCAGGGAAAAATGTATGTGGATTACACTAAAAAGGATTCATTGGATCACATGTCTCATTGGTTTGAATCATGATACCGGGTGAGTATATTGATCCTTGAGAGACAAATACAGTTTCATCATGATAAAAATAATTAGTATCTATGTAGTATATTATTGTGATTACCCTAAAGATTATACCTATTTGGGAGTAAAATTGAATATCCTCCTTTTATAAAGATATTACAATATCGATAGGGTGCACATTAGTGTGCATAATCTAATCTTGTATATTGGGTGGTTTTGGATAATTTATGTTTCAAGACTTTTAGGGTCATTGACACTGTAAAATGAGGTTATAATGGTCTTTTGGGTCCATATAAACAAATTATGTTACATTGTATAAGAATAGGGCATGTAATAGGTATATTTAGCCATCATTTGGGTGCTTCTCAATCAACTGTAGGGGGTCCAAATGTTATGTGAGCGGAAAACATTGGAAATTGGCTAGTGGGTAGCTTCATCACCAAATAGTTTTCATAGAAAGGGTTCTATTTAGAGGGAGATATACTGACCTATGTTGGAATTAATTTCATAATTCTTTTAAAAAGGTTTTTATGAGATATAGCATTCATGAGTTGAGTTTATAGGGTTAGCTCACCACAAAAAAAATTGATGTAGTCTCTTTATGAAAGTTCCTCAGGAAGGAAATATTTAATGTATCTCCTAAAAATTCCTATTTTATGTTTGGATTTTAGATTACCTACATGTATTTCTTTAAACCCTCATCTTTTCCTTAACAAATTTCCTAATTAATGGCTATTTTAAATAGAGTTCCATGTATTTATAGGCAGAACGAGATAACCAATTTCTGAAAATGGTTGGCCACAAAAACATATATAGTCACATACTGAGATCACTATAGGATCACACATGATGGGATATCCCAAAGGAACTATATTATTGGATAACAATCTCCACATCGCCATTAAATATGATAGGGGTAATATATATTAGATTCACAATTTGAATCAATTAACTTCTTTATTAAATCATATAATGAGTTCTTACATAACAATTTCATGGTGTCTATGTAAAAGGATATACCTTGAAACCACGTGTTTCTATATATACTAAACATATTCTATATATACCATGTAGTCACTTTATAGAATAGTTAGTTTCTATACAAAATATATTCTTTTGTTAATTTTTCCTTGAATATTTAAAAATTGGGTACAACCGCGAAAGCGACACACGATGCAACGAAGACAATTACATTAAATAAAAAGCCCATGTACTTGACCTTGTGACCAGACCCTCTCCCCCGAAAACTTTTATCACCCCATAACCAACAGTGGGGATTTTTCTGAATATTTTATTTTTCAATTTACATTGAGTTTTTAATCCTCCTTTTAGCTTTTTGATATTACTCATTTTGTTGTTCAATAATTTCGTGCCTTCAATATTTTGGGTAACTATATTTGGGCCTCATAAAGAATAAATTGAAGGTTTTATATTACTCATTAACCATTATTTTGGTTTAGATTTAGTTTATTTTTTATGTTGAGTTCATAATCTTTTTTTTATATTAAGTTATATGGTTTATTTTTTTTCTTTAATGGGATTAAAGTCCTATAAATTAAAATCTTCTTTGTAAAGGATATTCTTAATATGGGTGGAATAGATTCCACTATATAGTTTTAATTAATAGAATGATTGTTGATTTATATTTTCTGTAACTTTTTACATTTATGAAATTTCATTGTGTGAAACACCATATGATTTTGTTTTTATTTAAATTGAAATAAATATTAGTATTTGATATCTTTCTTTACATTCAACCCTGAGCCTAAATGAACCAATGACATTGTATAAATGTATAACCTAGATGTTATATTGATGGGTATGAATATTAATAATCACATTATGAAATATATATTGATTCTTTTATAAATTCAAATGTATTGATCAAGGTTTAGGAAATAATCATGCAATTTTTAATAAAATAATTTAATGGTTAAAAGACCAATGTTTTGAAGAAATATTTTTCTATATTTTATGTATCATTATATAAAAAATTTATCTTAATAAATAATAAAAAAAGTGATTTAATGAAATATATTGGTAATGTATGAGTAAAAATTCACACATTAGTAATCTAACGGTTATAAAGGAAGATATAATCATCTAAAGGTAAAAATGGTTTTTTCATAAAACTATTTTATATGTGAAACGTGTTTTTATCAAAAAAAATTAAATAAATCATTATTGATTCATATTTTTAATGAAATTTTATATAATATATATTCACACATATATTTTACCATTTATTTGATAGTTTTTATTGAGTAAGGAATGAAAGTATATTCAGTTTTATGTTTAAAAATTCATTTTCGTAAAAATTAGTTTTCATTACATTTTGTATTCTTATTTTAAAATTAAATTATTCCAATCATGGACATATAATTTTATAAATTTGATTATATAATTGGATTCATGTGTAAATGTTTTTTAATGAGTCCACTTTAATTTTTGGTCATTATGAATAATAAAATCCTAAATTATTTTTACCATAATTAAGGTTAAAATGACTATACCATTTGAGGGGTCTAGGGGGTTAAACAAATATATAAAGATAATATTTCCACATAAAAATGACCAATTTTTATTTTATGAGAACTTTAGACTATGTATTTTCTTAAATGGGAATGTTTATTAATTTGGAGGAATTATACTTGATAAAGACATTAATTATATTTAAATCACTTTAGTAATTCCAAGTGTGTCTCTCCCTCACTTATAAAGGGAACATCCTCTCCACAATTATTCATTAATTTTGAGAAATATTGATCAGAAAATAGATACCCTAATTCCTTACTATATTCCTTTAATTTATCATATATCCCCTGATCATCTCCAAAAGCCAATCCTTCAAGGCATAAAGTGTAATCCAAGGGAAATATCTTAAAGAATAGGTACATATCGTAACTGAGTATCTTCAATTTTATTTCTTCATACACCATATATAATCTTATTTTAGCAATAATAAAATTATTAATAGAGGAAAATAAATATAATAAGATTTTATTATTATTATTTCATAATTTTTTAAAATCATTTCTATCAAATGAGAAATGAAATTCTCGTAAATGCAGACTTGTGGACTGTTTCCTCCATGTAGTGGTATGATTCATTTTACCTAACCACATCACATTAAAGAATATAATAATTGATTTAATAAAAATATATCATATTTATGATATAATATTTATTATCTAATAAAAAATGTAATTTACCTTACATTATTTCTTTTCATTTGAAAATAAAAACAACATTCATGCATATATACAAACTATGGTCTCCATGAACAATGTTTTTCATTTTCAAATATTTACATTTTATGAAATATTATAAATATATTTATATATAATGAATATATATTATATTTATATAATGATTAACATAATAGATATAATGGAACAATGACCAAATTATAAGGACCAGATCTGTCAAAACCAAATATTCCTAAAAAATGAAACATTTGACACTTGGAAATAATAATTTTTATTATGAATTATTAATAAATTGGTGTTGAAATTTTATAAGTGTACCATATATGGTATTATTGATATTAATTTTTTTATATTATATAATTATAATAAATTTTAATTTATTATACAATAGTTCGAGGTGCTTAGAAAGAATCTGAGGCATGAGGTAAGGATATTACGTTACAATCTCATTTTTATCGGGATTGTTTATGATTAAGTTTCTTACGATGAAAATATATGATCTATAACTAAAAAATCTGATTAATTTTATTCTCCTATTGTTATTTTTTTTAAATTACATTTTTTTTATTTCATTTTCCTCTCCTTATGTACTCGTGGTATGGAAATAATATTTTTTAGTAAAACCAACTTTATTTTTCTCTTCAGTTGGAAATATTTTTCTTTCATTGCCATATTTTATTTAAAAAAATTTATAGAATGTATTTAATATCCTTCAATTATATATTAATGAAAATTTTCCCATTTTTTTAATTATATGAAATGTTTTAAAATCAATCTTCTTGTTATTTATTGAACATGGTACTTTTTAAAAATGTTATGAAAATAATATTAGTTTTAACACAGACAATAGAAAAGTAATTTTCCACCATAATTATCAATCAATGCTTTGAAAATTACATATATATTTCATGTTTTATTTTTAAATAAAATTTCTAACATAATATTTTGTAAATTTTAATATTTTAAATAAATGATTTCTAAATGGAAATTGTATTTTCCAAAGATATGTTCTAATGATCTTCAAAAATAATTTTTTCTCTATGATAACATCCTTTGATTTTACGCATGATTTATAGTGGATATAACTATGTGGAACCATATATATTCTTACTTTGGATGGGTTATATTTATGAAGATGAAATATTTATGGAACCCATTTTCTTTTCCCCATGTTAAGTTATAATGAATGATAAATGATTTTAGGATTCTATGGCATATATATATGAATTAATTGTGATTATATAATTTGTGGTGTTGTTATATATGTCCAATTTATTGGGTAAAGATTAATGTTTTATGAGATGAGTGGGTAAAATGGAGGTTATCCAATTCCTAAATAATTGTACAATATAGGTTATCCCAATCCCACAATGGGGGTACATGGGTCGTTATCCAAATCATGAAGCAGGCACACTGGTGTCATGTGAATAATGTCTTGATGGGTTGCTTTGAATTAATATTTCTATGGTCATATTTCTAATATATTTTATAACACTATTATGACATGATCTTATGACACTATTATGATATCATAGATCATATTCTTTTATTTCATTTTGATTCATGTCTTATAAACTAAAATGATTTATTCCATGACTCATGATTATGATAAAGTATAAAAACCATACTCTTTATTACACACTTCAACATGATTTATTACATAAACATGAACATAAGGAAACTTTGAGTATCGAGATGTCTAGTGTCTTGGGAAATTAGGAACATTAAATGAAAACATAAGACATAAAATATAACATATTTATTGAAAACATATTTTACATGACCACAACATTATTTTGTATTTATCATTTCAAGGCATAACCTGAGGACATAAATAAAAAATGGGTGAGCTATAAAAACTAGTAAGGAAGAAAAAAAGAATAACATAAATAATGCAATACAAGTTAGGAAATTGGTGTTTCAATGGATCGTAAGAGAAACATGAATATAAAGACATGATATAGCATGATTATCATAACATGGAGATATGGAAACAATATTTAACATGAAAATAGCATGAGACAAAGATCATTCCACATAGAGCATGAGTGAACCCTCATTGAACATTCATTATAATTATTAAAACATAATTTTACTTGAATTATCATTAGTAAACCTTAATTACTCATGTTTTATCATGATAATAATCTTTACCCAATGCATTGTAGTGCTATTAGGGCTCACCCTTTATAAAAATTTCATTTCATGAATAAGTGTTCCACATGGATCATATAACATAGAATCATTCAGAATCTTCATTTATTCCATGATAAAGGAATGTGGGATACATACATAAAACGTTATAATCCTTAAGAATATGTTTATAAATGTGAAAACCCATAATGGAGAAATGGGTATGGTATTCACATACATGATTATTTTGGCATGGAATATTTGGGCAGCATAACAACATCAAATAGAAATTCTAAAAATGGTATGATTAGATATAAAGTGACTTCTCAACATTTATACAGGAAATTGAAAGTAGTTAGGTCATGAAACATGACATCCCAACATATTTAATGGAATTTAGATTCATAATATTGAAGAATTCCATCAATATAAATGAGAAGTGGGAAATTCCTTACGATATTTCAGCATGGTAATGGGTGTACATGGGAGAAATTAATGAGAGATAAAGAAGTATATCATCATTCAAAAATAATGAGGTATGTATGGGGGATAAGAGAAATCATACCCGAATATTTTTAATTGAAAATAAAAAGGTATAACAGCATAAAGAATCATGGGAAAAAATGAGAATGTAATAAATCCTGAAGGAATTTCATCATGGTACCAGGTGTACATGGGAGGAATTAATGAGAGATAAATGGGCCTATTATCATTAAAACATAAGGAGGGAAGTATATGGGAGGTACTAAATTATACCCCAATAGTTGAAATTGAAAATAAAATTGTATAACAACATAATGAAATGTGGAGAAAAATGAGAAAGGAATACGTCCCTTACTTGTAAGTGTGATCCCAATGGCTTGGTAGAGGCTTGATAGAGACTTCTTGAGTGATTTGAGTTCCTTGGAAGGATTATAGAGAGATAATAGAAGAGTTTGGACAAGCTCCAAAGTTATTTAGTGAAGTGTAATGGGATATTGAGTGTGTTTATATAAAAAAGGAGGGGGAATTCATTATTATTTATGTTTTGGACAATACACATTAAACTAATAAAACCCAAAAAACATCTCATGTTTTTTTGAAATTGGAGTGGAAAAAATTATTTATAAGGAAAATGTAAGAATATAGTTAAAACTCGGGATTTTCTATGTGGAGGTGAGTCACATACTCAAGGAAATCATTTTAAAATGTTTAAATATTTTAAAATTCTTAGAGGGTCTACTAGGGCATTGTAAAATTAACCAAAAAAATTTAAAATAACATTATAATAATGGAAAAGAATATATTGTCTGAATATCCCTTTTATATAATTTTATTACATCACTATTTGGTCATTATTATTTCATAAGACTCTTTATATATTTAAATAGTATTTAATTTTTACCTAAAAACTATACACTCTAAGAAAATTAGGAAAAATGCACTATTAGACAATTTCGACGTCCTGAATACAAAAAAATATTCCTTTTATCTAAATAATTTTTTAATTAAGTGAATTTTAACATTTAAAATAAAAATCGACATTTATAAAAAAATCATGGGTTTTGACAAAAACGTCTTTCAAACAATAATAAAAATTACAACTGTATTCATAAATATTATACGATGAGTTATATTTATAAAAAATTTATTTAGTAATAATATTTTATTAAAATATTATTTAGTTAAAAAATTAATTAATTAATAAAAATGTATTTCTTAATTTAATATTAACTAAAAATACCATTTCTCCTTTAAAATAATTTACTATGTAATAATAATAAAATAAATGTATATTATTTATTGTGTACAAAACTAATGCATATAATCGTAGTGGTAGGGTCTTGTTAAATAAACCCTTATAACACCTTCATAATACCTAAGCATAATGTGTGCGATGGTTTCATACTCTTAGGGTAGCTCGGATAAAATTGCTTATGGAGTAATCTTTATTAACTTTCACTTCTCCCGTATGTTATTCCGTTAAGCTTAACATATTGAAGTTCGACATGGGAATGGTCAAGAGAAAATCAGAGTGGTGCTACCTTCATTATGAGATCTAAAAAATGGGCATTGTACGGATCAATTTTATTGGATGAGGCCTTCACTTACTTTTTTTGAGTAAATTGGATTTGTTAAAGCTCTATATTTATACTAATCATGCGATCACTGTTCAACGACTATATTAGAAATGATAACAATTATTAAAGGTATTTTAAAATCCAAAAACATAAAATCAAGGAATTTCATATGTTTTATATAACCAATTCATATAATAATATATTTAATTAGGTCAAGAAGAATTTTCATTAATAAATTTTGGGTCATTACATATATGAATTTTGAGGTATGGTTGAAAAATATTAATATAAGGTTCTCATAAAACAATTTTCATGTTATAGTTTAATGAAAATTGGTATCACCCTTTATTACCCTCATAAATCATTTTATCACGATTTATTAGGTTACTTTTTCCCTCAGATATGAATAAATGTTTTATGTATGATATGTTTAATAAGGGTGTTTATTTTTAAGAACCTATTGGGAGATGATATAGATCTTTTATATTATAGTATTTTATGTATCCACGTTCATATATGCACTAAATATTTATGGTTATGACATGTATCAGAATTATAAAAAATTAGTATTCACCTAAAAGATGTTATATCTATGTATGAAATTTTTGGGACACCTCATTTGGTATAAGATAATGGTTTAGTTATTTTTGGAAACATGTATGAGGAAAAATTAGTGAAACCCATTATGATATTCCTAAGTATAAGAGAATATATGATGTTATAGTAATGAAATAAGTGTGATGTTCCTAATAAGTATATCCATTTCAGGATAAAATTAAGTGAATACAACTATAGAATAGATGAACATTGGGGTAAAAAATCAAATTGGACCATACTAAGTATTAACATGATCATCATAGGTGCAAGGTAAGTGGGCTTAATACTACAAACATGGTTATATATTCATCAGAGATATTCTTGGGTTAAATCATATTTTTTATTTGAACCATTGTGAAGGTTTTTAATCGATTATAATAACAAATGACCTAGGTTAAACCTGATTTATAATATATTGAATATGAGGTGTCAGGATATATAAATCCTCTGAATAATTTTTAACGATTATATAGTTTCTCACTGTGATTATTGTTTCATACACTATGATATTTTTAGTCATTGTGTAGTACCTAATGAACCTCGTTAAAGCTGAATTTGATTGAAAAATCAATGATTTTACTCACAATCAGGAAAATGTAATGGGATTTGGAATGAAAATCCAATT
This sequence comes from Viscum album, assembly GCA_963277665.1. Lineage (NCBI taxonomy): Eukaryota > Viridiplantae > Streptophyta > Magnoliopsida > Santalales > Viscaceae > Viscum > Viscum album. The sequence continues at coordinate 286,835,478 of OY728163.1, forward strand.
TTAATGATTATGTAACTTTTTCAAGCCTTGAATCATTATAGTATTCCAAATGAGAAAAGTAGAGAATACTATTTTTTGATTTTATTATGAGGAAACATTCCCCTTCTTTTAGTGGTCCTACAGATCCATTGGTTTATGATAAATGGATCAAAACCACTTTAAATATATTTTCTGTTATCTATTTCTCCGATAATGAAAATTTTATTTTAGGTGTTTATAATTAGGAATAATAAATATATCATTAGTATACTATTATCAAGAAAACAAGATAGTAGGAAGACATTGTCTCAATGGAGTGCGAAGTGGCTAGAAGGTTATTTTTCAATAATTTATTTCATTATTTTGTTTTTACAAAAAATGTAAAAGTAATTCGTTGAGATAAATCATGTTATAAAAAATCCATTAGTACCTAGAAGGAATCTTTTAAAATATATTTGAGGTACAATTATATAATTTTCATTGATCTAAATTTTTTTATTGATCCATTATTTAAGGGATTAAAAACTACTCTTTAAAGGGAATTATACATAAGTGAATTTAGTACTAATGAAGAAATCAGTTATGGCACTTTCATGATAGAAATCGTTGTAATATTCAGCCATAAATACATTGTTTTGATAAGAAAATAATGGTAGAATTCAATATAAATTTTAATAATAAATACCATTAATAGAGGAAGATGAGTATTATTTGATTTTAGATGTGTGGTAAGAAACATGGATAAAATTACTTTAAGGTAACTAGTAAATTAATTTCTATGTATGAAAAAAATTCATCAGGCAATAAAATTCCAAAATTATAGGAGGATGTTTGGTGGCTAGTGAATGGAGAGAAAGCTCCACATAATTCACCACCCACAATATAATTAATCAAATGCATGGAGTATGGTAATCATGCAAAAGAGTCCTTGAATGAAATGGTTAATAATTATGATCAAGGTCATAAACCTTCTCAACCAATATATAAAGTGGGATATCAGTCAATATTTATAGATTATGTGGGATATGATAATAATGTTTTAAAAGTTATACTTACAATCCACTGAAAAACTAGTAGTTTTTTATTTCGTTCTAGATCTACCAAATTTATTGTGTATAAATAAATTTCCAAGGGTATGAAATTACCAAATTAATGATTAGATATTGAATTAGCAGTGAAAAATTAAATTGGTATGACGATCACATATTATGTATATGATTCTTCTCCAATTTATGTATATAGGAATGTTCTTCCTGAAAATCTCTTTATTGTCCCACCAGTTGAATTTAATATTTTTATGGATATTAATTTTCATTCTTTATATAAATACATTATTATTTTACAATGATAGAAAGTACCATTTGATATTCCAAACCATCATATGATTGTCTATAAGTTCAAAGGATAAATAAGAAATTTCAATGAAAAATATATTCAATGTGTGGGTCCTGATTCCTATTTAAATAGTGCATTTATCTCAGATGTTTGGGGAAAATGCATCATTAATGATATGTGAATTATATGAGAGTTTTTTGATGTCTTTCCAAAAGAGATTCTTACTATTCCTTTGAATCATAATGCTTATTTTTTTAATAAAACTCATACTAAGTGCTACACCTTTTTAAAATAATCCTTATAGGATGACCCCAATTGAGTTATTAGAATTAAAGAAGAAACTATATAGTAATCTTGATATGGTATTCAGTTGTACAAGTGTGTCATAATGGACTAAAATTATTTTTTTATTACAAATAATGATGGATCAATGTTACTCTACAATGATAATTTGGAACCTAACAAGATCATAATAAATAAATAACATCTTCTATCCCAAATTGACTACATTATTCTGTCAATTATGAAGAGATAATAATTTTTACAAGTGGGATCTTCAAATTTGACACTATAAATTGAGGGTAAAATGTGAATACATACTGAATATAGCCTTTTGTATGAGTTATGAACACTGTGAATTTATAGTTATTTCATTTGGCCTTACTAATTCTTTGACAATCTTTATGAATTTATTGAGTAGACTCTATAGATATTTTATTGATTAGTTTATGGAAATCTGTATAGAATATGTTATTATATATTCTAAGGGAAAAGAATACCATGAAGATAAATCAAGGTTTGTATTGAGGACCTTAAAGAGGGATAAGATATTGGAAAATTTACCAAGTGTGAATTTTGGATACAAAATGTTTCTTTTTTGGGGCATATAGTCTCATGCGATGGTATATCTATGGATCCATTAAATATGAAAGTTATTTAGCAGTAAACTAGACCAAAAAAATGATAGAGATATATATTTTAATTGGAATGAAAGGATATTAGAAACCCGTTGTGAATAATTTGTCATAGTTATCAAATATACTCATCAAGTTAACTCGGAAGGGAGTAAAGATCTTTTAGACTGATAAATGTGATGGAAATTTAATGGAACTAAATAGATGGATAATCATGGTACATCTTCTAAGACAACCCTAAAATAGATAATGGTTTGTGATCTTTAATGATTCATCAATGAATGTGGATGAAAATGTTTTTTTATGTAGAATGATATGGTCATAACATAACCTTCAGGCCAATTGAAGGTTTATGAAGAAAATTACCCGACTGAAGATTGGGATTTACTTATGGTAAAATTTATAATAAAGAAATGGAGGAATTAAATATATTGATAATGGTGTGAAATATATATTGATCATAAACATTTAATGTATACATTCACTCATAAAGAGTTGAATATGCACTAGAGAAGATGGTTATAGTTGATAAAAGATTATGATTCCTTACTACATTATCTCCCTTATAAAGAGAACAAGGTGGCTGATTCTTTGAGTTTAAAGGGTCATGTGAACTTTGCTATATTTAGGATCAGTAAAGATCAAATATTTTTGGATTTATAGTGGATGGATTTTAAAATCACAAAAGAAGGGGAGAAATATTATCTTATTCAAATTAGTGTTTAACCATATATCCATTTTAAGATTAATGAGGTGTAGAAGGAAGATATAGATCTATAAAATATAGTGATAAATTATCCTAAGTTAAAACATGATCATGATTGTATGATAAGGTTTAAGAACTAAGTATGTTCCTCATCAGTGTGAAACATAAGATTGATCTATTGGAATAATCTTATAACTCATCATTCTTTATTAATCAATGAAATAAAAAAAATATGCATGAATATCTAAATGTGTATTTATTGTGGGAAAATATGAAGAGTGATATTGTAGAGTATACATATTAGTTCTTGTAATGAATATATGTTCAGGTTTAGGGATATAATTCTATGGGGGTGTTATAAACATTACCCATACTAGAATCAAATTAAAAATATCACCATGGAATTCATCATCAGACTCCCCAAATCATATAAAGGTATAATTCTATTTGGGTTATAGTCGTTCACTATAAAAATGAAAAACATTTCATTTATATTATAGAATATTTCTCTCTCATTCAGATTTCTAGTATATACATTAAAGAAGTTGTATGGTTTTATGATGCATTATATTCTATTTTATCTGATCGAGGAAAGTGTTTTAGTTCAATGTTATAGAGATATATTTAGAAATATCTGGATATAGTTTTGTGTTTTAGTATTTATTATAATACTAATATATATATATATATATATACAATATAATAGAACCATTAGAACCATTGAGGATATGTTGATATATTTTTTTATGGATTTCAAAGGGGACTCGGATCAACACCTTCCTTTAGTAAGGTTTTTTATAATTATATCCTTCACTAGATAATTTAAATGGCTCATTATGAATCCCTCTATAGAAATAATTGTTTAAATAAAATGTGATGAGATGAATTCAGAGAAACAAAGCTATTGGGACCTGAACTAGATGATAAAATGATATATTTGTTTATCCATTCAATTACACATTAAGGTATCTTAGAATTGACAAAAGAGTTGTACTGAAAATCATCGATGAGATCCTAAATTCAATGTTAGTGAGAAGGTATTACTGTGCATTTCTCCATAGAATATGGTTATGAGATTTTTAAATACATTAAATCTAACACATTAATATATTTTTCCTTTTGACATTATGGGTTAGATTAGGATGGTTACTTATTACTTGGTGCTTCCACTAAACATATTTCAAGTTCATGATGTGTTACTTGTATCTATTTTAATGAGGTACATACCAAATCCAAAAAATTTATTAAAATATGATATTGTAATACTAGATCATGTTCATTCCTATGAAAAACAATTAGTAGAAATCATGGATTTTAGAGATAAATTTCAATAGAACAAGACTACTCACTTGGATAAAGTTTTCTAAAGGGATCAAAAATAGAAGAAGCCAAATAGGAACCCTAGGATATGATAAAACAATGAAATCCTCTTTTATTTGTATAAGTGTAATGAAATTTTGAGGTAAAATTCCATCTTAATGCGGTATAATGAAACACCCAGATATTTTGTATGTATTTTCTTTGAAATAAACATGAAATATTCAGTAGGTTTCTTTACATGAAACCTCGAGTCAAAATAAACTTGTGATATAGTATACCATTATAACATAGCCAATTGATAGATGGGTGTGAATAAGATTATACATATTATGATATCAATATTTTTTTTCCTAAAGTCAAATTTATTAATTAATCGCTATTAAATACTCATTACTTTTTTTAATAAAATCTCATATTGATTATAAGATATATTTATAAAAGAAATAAATTTTTCTATATTTCATGTATTATTATCTAAAAAATTATGAGTATCACTATTAAAATGAAATTCTAATGAAATATATTTTTAATATATGAATAAAAATCAATACATTAGTTATCTAAAGGTTGGGAATGAAGACATAACTATTTACAAGTAAAATGAGTTATTTTTCATAAAACTATTTTTATACCTGTAATGTGTGTTTTTCAAAATTAAATAAATAAATAATTAAAGATTAATAGTTAAAATGAAATTTATATACTTTATATTCATTAAAATATTTAAACATTAATATTTTAGTTTTACTGGGGAAGGAATTAAAGTTAATTCAATTTAATCAATAGAAATTCATTTTTCTAAAAATTGGTTTTCTTTGCATTTGGTGCACTTATTTTGAAAATAAATTATACCAATTATATAAGATGAATTTTATAAAATGAATTTCATATTTGAAATAATAATTTCCTATTTTTTCCACATTTAATTTTTATCACAATAAAAAGTAAATTTGTAAAAATATTCTACCATGATTATTGTTTCTGGGGGGTGGGTTAAACCAAGAGATAAGGGTAATATTGCCACACTAACTAGTGTAATTATTATTTTAAGATATATTTAAAACCCATTTTTTCTTAAATTAAAATAAATTGATATTTTAAAATATTATATTTTATAAATACATTAATAATATGTAAATAATTTATATAATTCAATGTATATCCTCTCCCTCCCATATAAATGGGCATATCCTTTTTAGAATTATTCATTAATTTTGAGCCTTATATCTCAAAAAATACCTACCCTAATACATTTATTGATTAATTAAATTCATCATATATATTGTTTTCTTCTCCTAAGACTAATATTTTAAGGATTGAGGTGTAGGAAAAGGGAGGTAACCTAAAGAAAAATATAAATCTCAACTGAAATCATTCAATATTATTTCTCCTTACACATTATATAATTATATTATATCCACAAAAAAATGATTAATCTAGTATCATAAATATAATTATACATTATTATGGTTATTCTCTATATATATTCCATCAAATAAAAAATTAATATATCGCTCAAGCACACATGTGGACAATCACCTCTACATAATGATATTATTCATTTTCCATTACCACCAAACATTGATGGATATAATAATAAATTTAATAAATATATATGATATATATGATATAATTATGATATTATAATGATAAAATATTATTTAAATCTTTTTATTTCTTTTCATTACAATATTAAAACATTGTTCATGCATACGTATGAGCTAGAATCTCTATGAACAGTGTAACTCATTTAAAAATTTCAACCATTTATTGACCATTTTAAATATATATATATATATGTAAAATATATATGATATTTATATCATGATTAATATTCTTAATACTATTGAAACATAACCAATGTAAAAGGACTAGAATTTCCAAATAAAAACTTTCATGAAAAGTGAAACATTTAACTCCCAAAAATGTTGATTTTAATAAATAATTATAAATTAATGGGAGTTGAAAAATTATAATTGGACCACATATGTTGTTTTAGGTATGAGTATTTTTTTGGTATGGAATTATAATAAAATTTAATTTTTTTACAAAGGAGTTTATATTGAAAAAAAGTAAGTTTGAATTGATATACTACAGAGAAACAAACTTTTCATATGTAGATATTACATATTTTATATGAATATTAATTAAATTACATAAACGAATTCTTGAGAATCATAATGGTTCAATGCTATTAGAGACTAGGCATAAAAAATTATTTCATGAAATGTTTTCAATATCTCTCATAAATATAGTGTCACATAGTATTTTTATTAGGCATATCCATCTTAAAAACTTTATTTATAACCTATGGAAATAAAAAATAAGAAAGTGTGACATAAAATTCCCAATAAGGAAAAAAATGGATGTACATATGAATAACATGAGAATAATGGTATTGAAACATGAGCATAACATTTTACAACCATACCCTATATATTAATGATCATAATCTCACGTCATGGCATACAGATTGGTAGTTCATAATATAAGAATCATATCGAAATCAAATAAAATGACCCATTAAAGCATAACATTAGAATAATACATAGATTTATGGCGTAATAATAAGCATGAAACATCATTTCCTCAGCATTCAAGGATCATTGGAAAGGATAACATTGTGGAATATGTTCACTCCCCAACCCATTATAGTATTCAAGGTTCACTCCCAAGACTATCAAAGTGGGTCATTTCCCTTACTGAATTAGGTTCAATCCCTATTAAAGTCCTATTTATCTCTTGATACTTCAATCCTTACCCAATGCTGTAACACCCGAGACTTTTTTGTTATATAAATCATCAAAGAAATCTTTTTCTACACACAACACTTGCTTGGATTTCTTTACACGAAATTGCAACCTTCCTCGATAGCTTGCGTCGTACGCAATACCGAGTTTCACTAAACAACGATATACTATTAAAATATTATTAAAACTAAAGGTTATGAATAGTAATAACCACTTTTTGAAATTTTATAAATTTTATTTTTCAAAATGGACTTCATTTTTGGATTCAGAATATCGAAATTAGCCTAGGGTGAAATTTTGGTATTTTTCTGAAAACTTTCAATTTTTGATGAATAGTGAAACCACTAAGTGGTAGTTAAAAAACTGAATTTTTCATAAAACAAAATTTTACCGCTTCTGTGAGTGGAATTTCAAAAATCCGAGAGACACGGTTGATGTCAGTAAGTAAATGAGGTTCAATGAGATGAAAATAATTTTTGGTGAATAGTAACTTTTTACTTTTATTTACCACGGTTAAATTAAATAGGGTAATTAAGGGTAAAAATGATATTATTATTACCCTAACACATGTCCTAATTATATTGGATAAGTTTAATTCGACCAAAAACAACCATAGGAATAAAATATGACCATTTAGGCCCACTTGGATTAGATTAGGACATTTATTTTTTAATTTATTTAAAGAAGGGTTAAAATAGTTAAAATCAAAGTTCAATAAGAAAAAAAAAATTAATATAGGGTTATACATAAGATAAATTCAACTATAAATATTCATTAGAAAGCTAAAATGATTTCCTACATAATTGTATTTTATTTTTAATTTTTAGACATTAAATAATTTAATTTATTTATGACACAATGATGATGTTTAATTTATTTATGACACAATGATGATGCAGTAATTATCTTATTAATGAAATATTGACATAATTGATGTTATAAATACCCAAATAAATGTAATTTGAGACTTTTTATGAATTACACTGATTTTATAGGTTAATATGACATGTTATTATTGATTTAAGTAACTTGCTTCGAACTAATCATTCTGTTATGATTTTCACAAAAATCAATTACTAAATAGTGTCAAAATTGACATAAAATAGTTTTTAAAACAAATATTATATTACTAATTGTTATTTTATTCCTAAAAATATATGATTTGGCCAAATGACTTAGATAAGGTTATATATGTTAATAATAAACAACATGGGGTTCGTTTGTCTTGATATGGTAAGTTTATTAACCTTATAGTGTAAGAAAATAAGAAGACACGGTAAAAGTTAAATTATCTAACTTAAAGTTAAATCTAAATGATAAGGTTAAAATTGATATCTAACTTGCCTAAATTCTATTGTATGAGAGGCTTTCGACCCATACCCACCTTATCTTTGAAATATATCAATTTGGGGCTATTAAAAACCAAATTTGACTTTATAATAAAATAATATTGTTAGTTATTCCAAAGGTGCCCCTCTCCTCCCTTATAAAAGGGCACATCCTCCCCCTCTTTCTCACACCACTTTGAGCCTTCAAGCTCGGCCAACCCCTGGAAATATCTCCTCTACACTTCCCTAGAAACATACTAGAGGTTCTGGTCTTCTTCAAAGACCTATTTTAGTGCCCTAAAAGGAGGTCTCAAAGAAGCACTTCAAAGAAGAGGTAATGTCCATTACCGATTCTTTCATCTTTATTTCTTCTTCCACTTATTCTTCTTTAGTTGTTTCATTATGAAGTAATAACATCAGTATCAATCATATACTGATATGTTATTATAAGTACGAAACAACCCTATTTCACCATCTATCCATCCTACGGAAAATGAAATCACCGCTTGTGCGTACGTACGGAATACCGTCTCCACGCCGTGGTATAATCTATTTTCCACCAACACCTAACTTGGATGGGTATAATGGTGTAAATAATGAATATATATTATTATTGTAAATTTATATTCATTCCAAAATAGTATACATACCCTCCAATACAATTCCACGATCATGGGAACGATAACATCGCTCGTGCGTACGTACGGAATACCGTCTCCACGATGTGATGCGACTCGTTCTACATGATCTTCATTGCATAATGATTATATAGATGAATTTAATGAATAAATATGATATATATTACACTAATACCATTCTGGGAATAAGGTATCTATAACCTAAAAAGAATAATAAGAATTTATTCGACAAAACACGCATAAGAACAAAAAGTAATAAACACCCAAATAACAAGTAGCAATGAAATATTACTATTAATAAGCTAAGAATATGACCATATATGATATCATAACAATTATTATGATTCTTTAATAAGTCAATAACATTATTTAAATCATTATACAGGAGGTTCGGACACTTACGAAACAAATCGGACCTAAGGTAAGGGAAATATCACAATCTCATTTTTATCTGAGATTGTTTATACTTTGAAATTTACTAGGGTGTATTTTATCATCCACATCCATGTTTCCTCAATATTTAATATTGTTTCCATCCACATAAAATTGTTTAAATCCAATTTTACCCTTCGGTGAGTTTTTAGTAAAAGATATAAAAGGAATCTTTTGTCGTTTTTTGTACGAGGTACTTTTTGACTTTTCCGAAAAAAGTACGGGAAGAATGTTTTTTTAACTTATATTGCATGAATGGATTTTTAAAACATTATTTCCAAGAAGATTCATTTACAAGTTTTCAAATCTATTTTTAATCAACTTCCTTTAGTTTGGAATTGTATGACATGTTAAGAAAGGAAAAGTGTTTTTGAAGTAGAAAGGATATTTTCCTCAAGAATGGAGTTCAAGTGTTTTATCAAAATTATTTTCCATATAAGATAATAAAGGGTTATATTTCTATCCCTATTATTACATGGATTTGATTATGTTGTGATGGAAATATTTTTATGAATTCCTTTATCTTATATGAATTTTTTTATGATGTCGCGATGTTTAAGATTCCCATTTTTATTACATGGGTTATGCAACGATGTATGATTTATGATTTTGTGGCACACATAAGAATGGTATCATTATGAGATGGGTGGGACCTATATCTCCCTCCAATGCATTGGGTAAAGATTTTATATCTCATGAGATAGACATGGCTGGAACGGCAGGTTATACCGGTTCAGTGAAACAGGACTGAAACGTGGAGTGAACTCAGTTCGGAAATGGACTTTGTCCACTAAGATAGTCTTGGAAATGAGTCTTAACTAATAAGAAATGATTCTATATGATTATGTGTGCATGCCACAAAGTTTCATGTTATATGTTATGACTATTGGGAATACATTTCACTACCATGATTTATCCCATGTTATGAAATTATGATCTCTTTTGCAGGTTAATATTTCCAAAAGTTATGTTCTTAGGAATAAGATGTGATTGATATTTCTTTTGTTTACCCTTACTGAGCATTTGGGCTCACCCTTTTGTATGTTTTCTTTCCCCAAGTCAGGAAGAAGGTTATTAAGTAAGATATTCCAAAAGGGACTATAGATTTGATGAAATAAATGGGAGATATTGTAGACGCTTTATGAACATGTTATTTATTTTTCCCGGTTTCTAAAGATACTATACCTATATAGTCCTTTAGTGGTTTTGTTATATGTTTTAATAATTATGCTTCAATTTTGAATTATTAAAAATGTATGTAAAGTATGGGTTGTTATAGTTGGTATCAGAGGAAAGGTATAGTCAACCTTTGGAAACTAAGATGTGAAAGCCTTAGTAAGAATCCTAAGGATATGTCTAAGCATAGAACACAATCTTTGTGTTTTAGAAATGACCATGAATAACCTAGTATAAGACCTTAAGTGTGAAATTTTATTCTTGATTATATGGGTTTTCCTATTATAATTAGTTTTTCTCACACTATTCTTCTTGGTTTTAGTCAATGGCTCGAACCCAAATGAACCGTGTTAATGCGGAATGCGACGGGAAATGTAATGATTGTCCCCCTGAGCAACCAAACGTTATGGGAGATGGAATGCAAAATCTTGTATCCGTGCTCACACAACTTTCTCAAGCTATGAATCATGAAGGACTTCCAAACGAGCAAAGTAAGGAGCAACATTCTGTTGAATCCTTCATGAGGCAGCGTCCGCCTTCATTCAGCAGGTCTACTAATCCATTAGTTGCTGAAAAATGGATTAGTACTACTGAAAAGATATTTTCAGTTCTTCAATGTTCTGAACATGATAAAGTCATCTTAGCAGTGTATTGTTTGGAAGGAGATGCTGATCAATGGTGGAATATTATTAAGAATATGAGGTGAAGGGATGAAATTGAGGCCATGGAATGGGACGAGTTAAAGAACATATTTTTCAATAAGTAATTCCCTCGTATTCTCTGAAAAAATATGGAGAAGGAGTTTCTTGAACTGAAGAAAAAGGATGATGAATCTGTTGGTACCTATGAAGAAAATTTTACAAGACTTGCAAGGTACGCTTCTGGTATTATTATCCAACCTGAGAGTAAGATCAATTGATTCTTTAGTGGCTTAAAACCAAGTCTTCGAAGGGCGTTAGCCATAAGGGACTTCAATAGCTATGAAGAAATCGTTCGATGTGCTCTCAAAGTTGGGATGGAGATTAGAGTAACCCATCAGTCATATGGGTTTGATAAGAAGAGGAAAATGGAATTCAAAGGAAAATCTAAAGAGCACACTGAAAAGAAGATGAGATTTCCCTTATGCTCAAAGTGTGGAAAGAAACACGGAAGGATTTGTCTTAAGGGGACAAGTAAATGTTTCAAATGTGGAGAGGAAGGTCATCGGGCATTTGAGTGCAGCAATGATGGGAATAATATGTCTAGTGATGCAAACAATTGAAGGGACACACAAAATGAACCTACTACACTTCAATGTTTCAAGTGCAAGGAGATGGGTTATTATGCCAATCAATGCCCAAATCAAAGGGTTGATGATGATGGTCGACGTCAACAAACTCTTAAGGCTAAAGAAAAAGGAAAGTCGCATGCAATTTCTATCAGCGATGTGGAGTACGATAACGATTTGGTGAAAGGTACACTTTCCATCCACTCTAAAGTAGCAAATGTTTTATTTGATATTAGATCCCCCCACTCTTTTATTTATGATGATTTTTTTAAGGGTATCACTGTATTACCTCAACAATTAGATGTTGAGTTAGCTGTGACAACACCTAATGGAACAACAGTCGCATCAAAAGTTTATAATTCTTCCCCGATTGAAGTTTGTGGGAAAGTGCTTCCTGCAAATCTTGTGATCCTTACTATAGTGGAATTTGATGTGATTCTTGGCATGGATTGGATTTCTTTATATGGAGCTCATATCAATCTCCAAAGAAGAGAAGTCACATTTAATATTCCAGATCAATCTATGATCATCTATCGATGCAAGGATGAACATAACCTTACAGTGGAAATTTCTTCCATCTTATGGGTCTTGATTCCACTAAATGAAGGTTATTTATCTCAAATGTTTGGTGAAAAACTCACAATTAAGAATATTCCCATTGTACGAGAGTTTGATGATGTCTTTCCAGAGGAATTACCAGGTCTTCCACCAAATCGTGAAGTTTAGTTTTCAATAGAACTCGTACTGGGTGCTTTGCCTATTTCAAAGACACCTTATAGAATGGCCTCAATTGAGTTGTAGGAATTGAAGAAGCAACTCCAAGAGAATCTTGATAAGGGGTTCATACGCCCTACTGCATCACCGTGGGGAGCACTTCTTCTATTTGTTAAGAAGAAAGATGGATCAATGAGACTCTGCATTGATTATCGAGAACTTAACAAGATCACTATCAAGAAAAAATATCCTCTCCCACACATTGATGACTTATTTGACCAACTACGAGGATCTCAATACTTTTCCAAGATTGATCTTCATTCAGGGTATCATCAATTAAGGTTCAAAGGGGAGAATATACCAAAGACGGCTTTCCGTACACGGTATGGACACTATGAATTTATAGTAATGCCATTTGGTCTTACTAATTCCCCTGCTATCTTCATGGATATGATGAATAGAGTCTTTAGATACTATCTTGATCAGTTTGTGGTAGTCTTTATAGACGATATTCTTATTTATTCAAAGAGCAAGGAAGAACATGAAGAGCACTTGAGAATTATATTGAAGACCCTGAGAAAGGAGAAAATTTATGCCAAATTTACCAAGTGTGAATTTTGGCTTCAAAAAGTTGCATTTTTTGGGTCACATAATCTCAAAAGAGGGGATATCTGTGGATCCATCAAAAACAGAGGTTATCGAAAGATGGTCGAGACCAACAATAGTAATCGAGATCCGAAGTTTTCATGGTTTGGATGGATATTATCGACGTTTTGTGAAAGATTTTTCACGATTATCTAATCCACTCACCAGGTTGACTCGGAAAGGAGTTAAGTTTGTTTGGACAGAGGAATGTGAAGAGAATTTCAAGGAGTTGAAAAGAAGGTTATCCAGTGCACCTGTGCTCACACTGCCTTGTAGTGGAGAAAGGTTTGTGATCTACAGTGACACATCCAAGAAGGGATTGGGGTGTGTTCTTATGCAAAATGATATGGTGATAGCTTATGCCTCATGACAGTTGAGAATCCATGAGCAAAATTACTCTACTCATGATTTGGAGTTAGCTGCGGTAATTTTTGCATTAAAGATTTGGAGGCATTACCTTTATGGTGAAAGGTGTGATATTTATACTGATCATAGAAGTTTAAAGTATATTTTCAAACAAAATGAGCTGAATATGCACCAAAGAAGATGGTTGGAGTTGATTAAGGATTACGACTGCTCAATTCATTACCACCCTGGGAGAGAAAACAAGGTGGCAGATGCATTAAGTCGACAAGATCATGCCAGTTTATCCATGATGAGGATCACAAAAGATCCAATATTTATGGATTTACAAAGGATGGATCTTGGAATTATAATGAAAGGGGAACAATCTTATCTTTCCAAATTAATGTTCAACCATCTATACATATGAATATTAAAAAGGCACAGAAAGAAGATGTCGAGCTACAAAAGAAGGTGAGAAATGTTTCTGAATTCTACCTTGTTGTGATGGGATAATAAAGTTTAGGAATCAGGTTTGTGTTCCTCCCTTCCCAGAATTAAAGAAGGAGCTGCTGGATGAGGCTCATAGTTCTTCATTCCCTATTCATCCTGGAAGCACGAAGATGTATAGGGACCTGAAAGAGTACTTCTGGTGGGATGGCATGAAAAGAGATGTTTCTGAATATATTTCTCGATGCTTGGTTTGTCAGCAAGTTAAAGCTGAGAGACAAAAGTCCAAGGGGATGTTACAACCATTACCCATACCCGAATGGAAATGAGAAAACATCACTATGGACTTTGTCACAGGACTTCCTAAAACATCCAATGGCAATAATTCTATCTGGGTCATAGTTGATCGTCTTACAAAGTCTGCACACTTCATTTCTATTAGAGAGGATTTCTCTCTGGATCAGCTTGCCAGGATATATGTAAAGGAAGTGGTAAGATTTCATGGAGTACCACTTTCTATTATATCTAATCGGGATCCGAGATTTACCTCGAAGTTCTGGCGAAGTCTTCAGCATACTCTGGATACAGAGTTGAGTTTCAGCACTGCTTATCATCCTCAAACAGACGGTCAGCCTGAGAGAACAATTCAAACTCTAGAAGATATGTTGAGAGCTTGCTCTATGGATTTCAAAGGTGGTTGGGATCAACACCTACCTTTGGTAGAATTTTCTTATAATAATAACTTTCACTCCAGTATTTAGATGGCTCCTTATGAAGCTCTCTATGGAAAGAAATGCAGGACTCTAACTTGTTGGGATGAAGTTGGGGAAAGAAAGCTATTAGGACCTGATCTTGTTGATGAGATGGCAGAAAAGGTCCGATCTATTCAACAACACATAAGAGCAGCTCAGAGTCGACAGAAAAGTTATGCCAACAACTGAAGAAAAGACCTATAGTTTGAAGTGGGTGATAATGTATTCTTACGAATATCTCCCTGGAAGAGGGTCATGAGATTTGGAAAGAAGGGGAAGTGGAGCCCTAGATATATCGGTCATTTCAAAATACTGGATCGTGTTGGGAAGGTGGCTTACCGATTGGCGCTTCCACCGAATCTCTCTCAAGTTCACGATGTGTTCCATGTATCTCTCCTGAGAAAGTACATACCTAATCCTTCACATGTACTCAGCTCAGAAGTTGTACCACTGGGGCAAGATCTTTCTTATGAAGAACAGCCGATAGAGATTCTGGATCGTAGAGAAAAAGTACAATGAAACAAGACCACTCGATTGGTGAAAGTTTTATGGAGGAACCACCAATTAGAAGAAGCTACATGGGAGCTTGAGGATATGATGAGTGAGAGGTATCCTCATCTGTTTGTTACAAAGTGACAAATTTTGAGGGCGATATTCATTTTAAGGGGGGTAGAATGTAACACCCGAGACATTTATGTTATATAAATCATCAAAGGAATCTTTTTTTACACACAACACTTTCTTGGCTTGCTTTACACGAAATCGTGACCTTCCTCGATAGCTTGCGTCGTACGCAATACCGAGTTTCACTAAACAATGATATACTATTAAAATATTATTAAAACTAGCCGTTATGAATAGTAATAACCACTTTTTGAAAGTTTATAAATTTTATTTTTCAAAATGGACTTCATTTTTGGATTCGGAATATCGGAATTAGCCTAGGGTGAAATTATGGTATTTTTCTGAAAACTTTCAATTTTTGATGAATAGTGAAACCACTAAGTGGTAGTTAAAAAACTGAATTTTTCATAAAACTTAATTTTACCGCTTCTGTGAGTGGAATTTCAAAAATCCTAGAGACACGGTTGATGTTAGTAAGTAAAATGTGGTTCAATGAGATGAAAATATTTTTTTTGTGAATAGTAACTTTTTATTTTTAGTACCACGGTTAAAAGTAAATAGGGTAATTAAGGGTACAAATGATATTATTATTACCCTAAAACATGTCCTAATTCTATTGGATAAGTGTAATTCGACCAAAAACAACCTTAGGAATAAAATATGACCATTTAGGCCCACTTGGATTAGATTAGGAAAATTATTATTTATTTATTTAAAGAAGGGTTAAAATAGTTAAAATCAAGTTTAATAAGAAAAGAATTTTTAATATAGGGTTATACATAAGATAAATTCAACTATAAATATTCATTAGAAAGATAAAACTATTTCCTACATAATGGTATTTTATTTGTAATTTTTAGACATTATATAATTTAATTTATTTATGACACAATGATGATGCAGTAATTATCTTATTAATGAAATATTGACATAATTGATGTTATAAATACCCAAATAAATGTAATTTGAGACTTTTTATGAATTACACTGATTTTATAGGTTAATATGACATGTTAGTATTGATTTAAGTAACTTGTTTCGAACTAATCATTCTGTTATGATTTTCACAAAAATCAATTACTAAATAGTGTCAAAATTGACATAAAATAGTGTTTAAAAGAAAAATTATATTTCTAATTGTTATTTTATTCCTAAAAATATAAGTTTCGGCCAAATGACTTAGATAAGGTTATATATATTAATAATAAACAACTTGGGGTTCTTTTGGCTTGATATGGTAATTTTATTAACCTTATAGTGTAAGAAAACAAGAAGACACGGTAAAAGTTAAATTATCTAACTTAAAGTTAAATCTAAATGATAAGGTTAAATTGATACCTAAACTTGACTAAATTCTATTTAATGAGAGTATTTAGACCCATACACACCTTATCTTATAAATATATCAATTTGGAACTATTAAAAATCGAATATGACTTTATAATAAAATAATATTTTTAGTTATTCCAAAGGTGCCCCTCTCCTCCCTTATAAAAGGCACCTCCTTCCCCTCTTCCTCACACCACATTGAGCCTTCATGCTCGGCCAACCCCTACTAATTTCTCCTATACACTTCCATAGAAACATCCTAGAGGTTCTGGTCTTCTTCAAAGACCTATTTTAGTGCCCTAAAAGGAGGTCTCAAAGAAGCACTTCAAAGAAGAGGTAATGTCCGTTACCGATTCTTTCATCTTTATTTCTTCTTCCACTTCGTCTTCTTTAGTTGTTTCATTATGAAGTAATAACATCAGTAACAATAATATATTGATATGTTATTATAAGTATGAAACAACCCTATTTCACCATCTATCCATCCTACGGAAAATGAAATCACCGCTTGTGCGTACGTACAGAATACAGTCTCCACGCCGTGGTGTAATCTATTTTCCGCCACCACCTTACTTGGATGGGTATAATGGTGTAAATAATGAATATATATGATCATTTTAAATTGATATTCATTCTGAAATAGTATACATACACTCTAATACAGTTCCACGATCATGGGAACGATATCATCGCTCGTGCATACGTACGGAATACCGTCTCCACGATGTGATGTGACTCGTTCTACATGATCTTCATTGCATAATGATTATATAGATGAATTGAATGAATTAATATGATATATATTACACCAATACCATTCTGGGAATAAGTTATCTATAACCTAAAAACAAGAATAAGAATTTATTCGACAAAACACGCATAAGAACAAAAAGTAATAAACACCCGAATAACAAGTAGCAATGAAATATTACTATTAATAAGCTAAGAATATGACCATATATGATAACATAACAATGAGTATGATTCTGGAATAAGTCAATAACATTATTTAAATCATTATACAGGAGTTTCGGACACTTACGAAACAAATCGGACCTAAGGTAAGGGAAATATAACAATATCATTTTTATCTGAGATTGTTTATACTTTGAAATTTACTGGAGTGTATTTTATCATCCACATCCATGTTTCCTCGATATGTAATACTGTTTCCATCCACCAACAATTGTTTAAATCCAATTTTACCCTTTGTTTAGTTTTTAGTAAAAGATATAAAAGGAATATTTTGTCGTTTTTCGTACGAGGTACTTTTTGACTTTTCCGACAAAAGTACAGGAAGAATGTTTTTTTAACTTATATGGAATGAATGGATTTTTAAAACATTATTTCCAAGAAGATTCCTTTACAAGTTTTTAAGTCTATTTTTAATCAACTTCCTTTAGTTTAGAATTTTATGACATTTTAAGAAAGGAAAAGTGTTTTTGAAGTAAAAAGAATATTTTCCTCAAGAATGGAGTTCAAGTGTTTTATCAAAATTATTTTCTATATAAAATAATAAAGGGTTCTGTTTCTATCCCTATTATTACATGGACTTGATTATGTTGTGATGGAAATATTTTTATGAATTCCTTTATCTTATATGAATTGTTTTATGATGTCACGATGTTTAAGATTCCCATTTTTATTACATGGGTTATGCAATGATGTATGATTTATGATTTTGTGTCACACATAAGAATGGTATCATTATAAGATGGGTGGGACCTATATCTCCCTCCAATGCATTGGGTAAAGATTTTATATATCATGAGATAGACATGGCTGGAATGGTAGGTTATACCGGTTCAGTGAAACAAGACTGAAACGAGGAGTGAACTCGGTTCAGAAATGGACTTTGTCCACTAAGATAGTCTTGGCAATGAGTCTTGACTAATAAGAAATGATTCTCTATAATTATATGTGCATGACACAAAGTTTCATGTTATATGTTATGATTATTGGGATTACATTTCACTACTATGATTTATCCCATGTTATGAAATTATGATCTCTTTTGCAGGTTAAGATTTCCAAAAGTTATGTTCTTATGTATATGATGTGATTGATATTTCTTTTGTTTACCCTTACTGAGCATTTGAGCTCACCCTTTTGTATGTATTCTTTCCCCAGGTCAGGAATAAGGTTATTAAGTAAGATATGCCAAAAGGGACTATAGATATGATGAAATAAATGGGAGACAGTGTAGATGCTTTATGAACCAGTTTTTAACGTTTCCCAATTTCTAAAGATAGTATACCTATACGGCCCTTTCGTGGTTTTGTTATATGTTGTAATAAGTATGCTTCAATTTTTAAGTATTAACAATGTATGAAAAGTATGGGTCGTTATAAATGCATTACCAGGATATATAGGACCCTCCCTCGCAAAATGAAAATCATACATATGTGTGACATTAGACCATAAAAAATTCATCACATTACAACACATGAAATAAAATGGGTTTCATTAGCATTAAATCATATCATATCCCATGAAACTGAATTTGGATTCACATAGATTTAATTATATAATAATAGCTTAACCGATGTAAAATAATTAGGTATCAAAAACATTTATCATTGTATAACCGATGGAGAAGAAACATGTTTAATAAACATCTTATCATTATAAATATTAACCAATTAGAGAAATAATAAGAATGGATTCCATATATCATATTCCGAGTAAAGAAAAATTAATATCAAAATATTTCATCTTATATGAGAAACTATTTTGGAAATATATTTTAATCATTTCTAGATTAAAATAACTACTTCTAAATAGAAATTCATAAAATTTATTGGAAATAATTTCCTTGGAAAATAACCTTGAAAACTTGTAAAGTAAGCTTTAAAAATAATTCAAAACATTTATTGATGAAGATATCCTTTTATATATGAAAAAACTATTGAAAACATGAAATATTTTGGAAATACTATTCATTGAAAATAACTTTAAAACATATAAAAGAAGATTTAAAATCATTTCAAAACAATTTTTGAGGAAAAAAACATTCTCCTCTAAAAAAACACTTTAAAACAAAAAAATTAAAATTTATTTACTTTAATATATCATTTAAAATTGATAAAGTAATATTAAAATCAGGTAATGTTAAGGAAAAAATGAAATTCCATTAATTCCATACACTTTAAAACAAATATTCCTTTCCTATTTTTGGAAAAATTCATGTTCAAATTATTTAGAAAATGACATTAAGATTCCTTCCAAAAAATTGTAAAAATTAATACATGGTTAAAAATTTATTTATTAAATCATTTCAATAATTTTAAAAACATATTTTATTTTTCATAGAAAATATAGTTTTGGAAGAAAAAGGGTTTTTGATCGAAGGGAGAAATAAAGATGATTTTTCATAAAAACAACTTTTCGAACTCTTTAGTACATAAAAATAGAAAATAGTACAGAAAACATATATTCTTGAGAAATAACCATAATATATAAAAAATTATTATTTTATTGGGAGATATATCATAATAGTTCATAATTTGAATCAAAATCACAAACAATCTTGATAAACGATTCAATTAAAACATTAAACTCTTACAACATTGGTAACTTTGAATCATAATTCCTATGAAAGAATAAAATTAAATGAAACATATAATATCATTAAAAAATGATATTAATTATTTAACATTTAAAAGGGGTAGTATATACACCAAATTGAAGAATATTGGAGGATAACATAACTTAGGTATCAAAGAAGGCAATTTGAGTCAAAAACCCCTTATGACTTTAGTTACTTCTGAACTGTAAACCCCATGAAAGATATGTCCTTAAATGGATATGTAAATATAATTAATTAAAATAATAATAATAATAAAATACATTCATCAGAATTATATAAAACACAGAAAAGAAAATCACGGTCAATGTGGCTTGTGTTTTATATGAAATAAAAGTGACATTAAAATATCTTACTGCTTTGGTAATTTTTTGAATAGTAATCCATATTAAAGTGTAACATCATATAAAAATTTGAATATAACATTCATTATTTTATTAATTATATAAAATTTCAATGTTTAAGACAATAAAACACAGAAAATAAATAGGTGTTGAATATGGTATATGTCTTCCAGAAAGAAAAGATTAACTAGAAATCCACTACCTTAAGACTCAGCTTCCTTCATAAATGATCAAACCTACTATATAATAAATATAAGTTCACTATAAACATATTATATAACCATATATATTTATATATATCATAACATATATGATTTACTTATTTCCTTTTAGTACCCTTTGTTAATAATTCCATATTAAAGTCATATTTTGGGGAAAATGTTTTTGTGTGTGCATGTATTGTTTTGTTATTTTTAGTCCTCCTAATTTGATTGTGGTTACATCATATAAATAATTTAATACAATTTATAAATATCATATATATTCAATATGTATATTTTTAGATTAATCCATAATATTTAGAGATAGAAAATGAAATAACTCTATCAGAGGGATGGTAGGTTTTACTTACACATGAATATTGATTCCATTTTTTCGAAGGATTGAATGAAAGAAATTTTAATAATATATTAAAATAATATAATCATTTTATATCATTTATATATCATATTTTCATTAAAACCATCCATATTACCTTCTATATAAAGTGTTAACGAATCACATTGTTTCGTGAGGCAATAATTCATCGTATACATGAGAGATGTTATCGTATTACCAATGTATGGAAATTATGAAGATATATTTGATATAACAATTAAATAAGTATAATATTATCGAAAATATCATATATAAACAAAAAATACATAATTATATCTACCTATTATAGGTGGTGATGAAAAATTAAAAACATCGGTCTGTGAGGCAGTAGTCCGCCTTACACAGAAATGCTGATTTTGTAACCTATTTGATCGAAGATGATAATGATTTATGTTATTAAATTAATACATAAAAATATAATTATATAAAATATACATAGGTTATTATATAATTCTTTTTTAATAATAATTTGTGGTGGTGGAGGAAGAAATATAATAAAAAGCTTGATTGGTGACTTTACCTCATCACTAGAAAAAATAATTTGGTTTGAAACTAAAGGCTTATTAAGTAGGTTTTATAATACAAATTAGGATTATAATATTAGAACAGGTAAATAAAGAATTTATATTGGAATTTATTCTTTGATATAATGAGTTTTAAAAGTTTGAAGAGGATATGAGAGGTGGTAGCCTTTTATAAGTAAGGAGAGTGACACAGTTGTCTTTTTTGGAAAATAAAATGGTGTACCCAAAATTTTATATTGATATATGATCATAAATATGATATTATATCATATAAAATCTATAAGGTATATATAGGGCCATAAAATTATAGTTGGAAAAATTATGGATCATTTTTATCCTTTATCTTTTTTGTTCAACCACGAGTAAACCCATTTTTAACATAACCATGGTAAATATTTTTTTGTGTTTTTTTATTAATTATGGGAAACATTATGATGAACAAATTATATAACATAATTTATAATTATTAAAAATAATTATTCCATTTTTTTTCAAATTTCATTCACAATCATGATAAAATTTAATTTAAAATTAATCCCTCACAGTCGATGAGAAAACAATTTTCCAAAGAGAAAATGTTCAAAAGTTTAGAAGGTTATAACATAAAAATTCAATATAATATTGAATAAAATAAAATAAAATAAAATAATAGAAATATAATTTAACTAATGTTACTTTAAAAACCATCATTAAATGATTTTATTTTTATATACTCTTTAATAAAATTATAATTCTCAATTAAAACCGGTATTTATTAATTTTTCATGGAAAATTTTATCTTCTTAGAGAATTATCACAAATTTACCATAATATAATTATACATGATGAATTAAAAAATTAATTTCATTTTTTCATATAAACTTTCGAAAACCATAGAAAAATTAAATTCAAAATTGGTGTGCAAAACACAACAAAAGTGTTTTTTAGAAAAAAATACAGTTTTGAAGTAACAAATTTGAGTTATTCTTATATCCTATCAAAAAAAACATAATATGTGTGTAAAAGTTTTTATTTAATATAAAATATATAAATTTTCTTCAAATAATGCACCAAATGTGATTTATTTAATTTATCAATATAAATCACATTTGTATACATTAAATAATTTTCTAGAAAATGATGTCCTTTGTTTTGAAATGTTTTTTTTATTTTCATTTATAATTAATTAGTCAGATAATAATTTATCATATATTTTAATATTTTTGTTACTATTATTTATACCCACAATCCTAGTTATTAGGTTATAACTACCATATTAAATAATAATATTTTAATGGCGGGTTGTGATTCATTTAAACTCTAATATAGAACTCAATGTTGTGTGTAACACAAGATAAAATTGGTGTTTCCTGTAATGAAAAATATAAAAAATATGTATCTTATTTGAAAAAAAAATTCACAAAATCTAGGGTTGTTACATTCCATCCCCTTTAATAAATTTCATCATCTCAATTTGATCATGTGCTTGGTAAACAAGGGTTTAACATTTGAAAATCCATTTGTGGAAACCCACATTGTAAAAAGGGTTAACAAAACATCTTCTTGAATAGAGAGAAAGGAATATATAAATTTCATCTAAAATAACACATAAATAGGTTTCAATGTAGTATAACATTGGGTGGAAGTTAAAACATGGACATAGAAGAGAAAACTATCACCCAAATACCGATGGAGAGTGATAGATAAAACGGTCAAGAGAAAGTTAGCGATCACAAATCCATAATTCTGTAATAGGTGAAATGACCATTCCTTCACCAATGATGATGGTAAATAAGTAAAATTTTATTTCAATATCATTTTATTAATGTTGATTAATTCTCATGAGATTATTTACTTATTACATTTCGTTACATATCATAAGAGGAATCTCATTCGTTGGTTGTGATTCGATCAAATTACACTTCATCTATTACTTTACTAAATGAAGTTGAATTTTTATGCTTGAATAACTAATGGATCATGAGATCCATAAATTAATTACAAGTAATTCCTTCTTTCAATAGTTGTTATAAAAAAACTAGATTTTTAGCACAAGTTATCCTATAACATCCATGTTTCAACTGAATCTATTCCATGAATAGTTTAACTTAAAGCTCTTCCATATCTGACTGAAATTGAAATCTAAAAATTTAGATTGGTCACTGAATTTAAAAATTCAACATATCATTAATACCCCCCAAAAAGAGGTATATCATAATTTGGCATACCAAATATGTAAATAAATTGATCCAATATTCTCATAAAACATGGTAATATATTAAATTACCATAAAATATTATTGAAAAAAAAATATTCTTTCTATAAGTTACTATTTCCTCAATACTTAAATAAAATAAAAAATTCCTGAATATATTCCACAAATATAATAATTTTGTAAACTCCATTACTGAATACATAAAACATTTTTTCACTAAATCATTAATCAGTTCAAAGGTATTCAATACTATAAAATTTATTTTTTCTATATCAATCATCACTTTTTAAAAACCATTTCTTCAATATCATATATACAGTTTTATTTTACCATAATCAAAATATCACTCTACTATTAAATAACTTTTCCTAGACATCAATTCCATTTAACATATTGTTTTAAATCTTTAATGTAAATTTTTTTTTGAATAATCCATTATTGTTTCATGATTCTAATAAGAAAACTACCACTGAAAAAAATATTATTATTTTGAATCCCAATACATAAACGTATAAATCATTACACATTATCTTACATCATTAACCATAGTTTTTCATTGTTTTTTCCTTAACATTTATTTCATTTCATATTCCATTTTTAGTCTTTTCATCATAAAAAATATAGCCATTACTCATATAAACCTGCTAATTCTCTTAATCATATTTCCATTTCGGTCACTTATTAACATAATTCCCAATATTTCCACATTTAAAAAATTCGATAATTGATGATATCTTAGGGATTCCATTATCACCATCCATTGTGTTAATCAAAATTTTAAATTTTTTCATTGCTAGTCAGTTACTATGTTCCCTTCTTCTCCACACATAAAACATCTTCTCTTTCCTTTAAGACATTCCCTAGAGTTCTTCTTTTGACATTCCAGACAAATGACAAAATGTTTTTTCATTCCTCTATGGTCTCCACCACCCAAACTCTCAATGAACTCTATACTTATCTTTTTGGTGAGTCTAAGAGTTAGTTAATGTGAATTTTTTTAATAATATATCATGATAATTAATTAGGCATAATAATAACATCCTTCACTCAAATCGTTATCACATTTGGTTACTCATCAATCCATTCTCTATCATATTCAATGTTAATATAGTTTCATCTGGTCCCTAAAATTGAATAAAACGGAAAATCATAGTGTGAATAACAATATTCTTAGTGGGAAACCAAATAATCACGAAAAATCACTTTTATATGTCTAAATGATAACACATTTTTTTAAATATGTAACTTTTTTGGCATAACCTAATCCATTCATGGTCGTTATTTAAATCCTTCGTGATGGTTCATAAAGAGTTTGTGAATTTAAAAAAATTTCCCCTAAGAGTTTCAAAATAGGAATGAAACAAGTTCTTTTTTCATGAACAATGTGATAATTGAGTCTCGTTAAATTCCCCCTTTTGTAGTTATTATGCCTAGGTACCTCTATACTAGAGCCACATCAACATGCATTATCTGGACATGGATGTAATTTTTTTAAAACCACTAACTCTATCCTTCACAAAAAGTACATGAAATTTTCCTAGAATTTATATCATCCTTAGACTTTTTTTAGACATATACTTAGGTATATAACTAATTTTTTTCTCATCCATGTTTCCAAAGCTTTACTAAACTTATCCTCTGATACCGACTATAATAGTCTGGTCTTATAACCCATGGGCTATAATTGATACCTATTACGGAACTCCATGGGTGGTTATACCTCCTGGGTACAACACTCTACCATCAACATTGGAAACCCTCTACTCATGAAGGCCTTAGGTAGAGAGTCACTATTCTCCTAATGCTCACACAAAAGAGTTACCGAGGATTGAATTACTTTGTTTACCTATGATGCCAACGGTATTGACTAAAACTTTTCATATATAGATATGACGTATTTTAGATGAATTTTCATTACCTTTCACAAAAATAAACATAATAATTATATTGTATTATTTCCTTTGGAGGCTAGACACAAACTCATTTTATTTATTGAATGATATTCAACATCTCCTATAAAATTATTTCCACATAGTAATCTTCTTTCCAATACACTACATAAAATTTTTCTTCATAACCCAGGTAAGGGAAACATATGAAAGGGCTAGCTTAGATGCTCATTAAGGGTAAAAATGGAGATACATAATAATAACATGAACATTAGTGTATGAGAACACAAGAATAAAATTTTAAAACCATACACTGCATATCAAAGATCATAATTCTGAATCATTACTTCAATATTGGTATTTCATAAGACATGAAGTAAATCAAAGAACATGATCCATGATATCATAACATTATATGAAAAATGGAATATTTGCTTACATAGAAGCACAAAACATCATTTTCTTAGTAGTTAAGGCTCATTTATAAGGCTATCATAATATTATAGGTTTACTCACCAAACCATCATAAAAGTAAATGTTCACTCCCTAGTCTATCTTAATGGAAAAAATTTAGTACTAAACTTGGTTCACTCCCCCATTCCTATCTTGTTTATAACAAGATATTTCAATGTTTACCCAATTCACTAGAGGGAGATATTGGTCTCACTGGTCACATAATGAAAATAATATGTATGTGTGCCACAATGTCATAAAATATTCATAATATGAGAACTTATGAAAATAAATGGGTTTCGTGTGCATTACATCATATCATATCCCATAGATATAAATTGGATTTAATATACACTTCATCAATTATTCATATCATAACCAATGGAAAAATAATCAAGTTTCATAATAATTTTATCATTGTATAACCTAGGTAAATGAAAAAGGTTTCATAAACTACTTAACATTATAAACATAAAATATTTAGAGAATAAATAAGAATGGTATCCTTGGAAAATATCCAAGTAAAAAACGTAACATAATGATGTCATAGTAGAAATAAAATTATTTTGAAAATAAATTTAAAACATTCCTTGAGAAAAAAAACTTTTTTTGAAATCAATTTTAAAAATTAAAAATTCCTGAAATATATCGAAAATCATTTTCATTCAAAATAAACTTAATAACTTATAAAATAATATCTAAAAATAATTGAAAACATTTCTTTTGGGAAATAACCTATCCACTTTAAATTCTTTTTAAACGTAAAATATTTTGAGAATCAATTTATTTGAAAATAACCATGAAAATTTATAAATGAATATTTAAAAATCAATTAAAACATTTCCTGAAGAAAATGTCCTTTCTGATTTGAAAAATACATTTTAATTTTTTTTAATAAACTCATTTTATTTGTAAATAATTATGAATATTTATAAGGGAATATTAAATGAAAGTAATATTAATGATGGTTGGAAATTTTGTTCATACAGTATAAGTTAGAACAAACATTCATTTAAAATTTTTAGTTAAAGCCAAACCAATATTATTTTCAAAATAACATGGAGATTCATTTTTTTAAAAACATTAAACATTGGTAAAATTATCTTTATTAAATCTTTTCAATTTTTTTACAAACATTATTGAAAACATAGTAATAAAATGTTGTTTCAGAAGAAATTTGTTTTTTGATTCAAAAGGGAAATAAAGCAAATTTTTCTTAACTTTTTTTGAACTCATGAGTACACATAGGTAAAAGTGAAGATAAAAATTTTATTCTCCAAATATAAACAGAGGATAAAAAAGGTCACCAGTTTCTGGAGAGATATATCATAATATTTTATTATTTGAAGAATAATCTGAAAAAATCCCAATAAAGGATAAGATTGTAATATAAAACTATTACCAAATTGTAAACTATGAATCATAATCCCCATGAAGGAATAATATTAAATTAGACGTATAATATTTGGAAAATAAGGATATTTATAATACAACATGTTAATGGGGCATTTGTTAGCACAAATATATGTTTATTTCACACTTTTCTATTGAAGATTCTTAGACCGTGAGAAATAATGGAGTAATAATTGGAAATGGATTTCATTAAGGCTTAGGGTTTAAAGAGATATGTATTTACCAAAAATAAATCCACCTTGAGCTCCGATCAAGGATATTAGGAGAATAATATGAAATCTCATGCTAGCACTTGGTAGACGTCACGTGATCATCCTTTGATCATATGGCTGAAGTGAAGACATGCACTGAAGACATTGTGATAAGTCCAACAAAACAAACTCTTTTCATATGAATTAATTTAGTTTTTTTATCACAAAAATCCATATAAGAAGCATATACATTGCATGATCATATGAAATGATTATGCGATGAGACCTCAACCACCTCACTAGTGTAAGTGATATTCTTACCATGTAAAGAGATGTCGAATTCAGAGCCTCATTGCCTATATAAACCCCCTTCCCATCAAGAAAAAGACCTGAAATAAGGAAGGAAGAGATCCACAAGAATTAAGGAACAATAGAGAAAAGAATCGGAGAAACTGAGGGGTTGACCATCCTCTCAGAGATCATATCTAGGTAATCCAAGAGAACTATCCCGCAAGAACCTACTGTGAGATGTCATCACAAAGAGAACCCATCGCATGATCTCTAGAAGATCACATGATCACATTAATGGGTTATTCCATGTGAGTTCCTTTGTCTCACAGAACATGAAAAAAACCCATGGACATGACCATCTTTCCATAATCAGAATTTTTCATTGCAAAACTCCATATAGATCATGAAATTGTACATTGGGTATTGATATTCAAATGTTATTGTGATGTGGGTGTTCCCTGAGAAGGATCCTTTGATCAGGGAAAGTCCATGACTGTGAATGCAAGTATATCAGGACCTCAGTTATGCAACGATGTGGGTCATTTCCATGAAACCCAAACATTTGTAGACATGTTCATACCCTCAGTCCCGCGATGCTCTAATGTAATAGCTTCATAAAGCAACAACTCATGAATCTCTATTCATGTCGAGGAAGTGCCAAGGATGTGAACTCCATGTCTGAAGGAGGGATGATAGTCCTCGACCGAGATCCCCCGTGTGTATATGCGGCACTAGTGGGCATCCCTAGTGAACATATATAGAATCCCTCCCATGATCTTATGTAGATCATGAACCTAAGAAGTGCATATGTGAAGGTTAGGAAATCAGATCCTTTCCATAAGGAGTTAAGAGGATACACCTCGGGTCTCGTGTTGACCACTTACTAAGTCTCACAATCGTGGCTTTAGAATGTGTGCCCCTTATTCCATGCACCCATCACAGTGAAATTACTTCCATCACCTATCCTCACTATGGTTTTAATATGCATCCATATTCCTATAATTAGAGAAAGATTCACAAGACCGCTTTAGGTCATTAAAATAGCATGAAGGGTGGAGATTCATATGAATCCTTCATGCAGATATTCTATAGACCATATATGGCCTTTACTCAGTAAAGAAATCATAGGAAGACCCCTCCAATAGCCATGCACTCCTATGAATAGGAAAATAATTGTCTATATAGACTTAGGGAATGATTTCTTTAGGCATTCACTTGTAGAACTTAAAAAAATGTGAGACCCTAAACATTTATGTCATACCTCACCACATGAATAGTTTAAGGACACATGATCGCAAGACCCATTAGTGGTCTCATGATGAGCACGAGAGGCCAAGAACATGTCATCCAAGTCTCAGTACAAGCCTCAAAAAAACAAGTTGGATCATGTGATAATCCCATGACATGTTTTCAATGTGACGTAATAAGCATAGGAAAAGTCATATCAGTCATGCTAAACACCTTGATGTTGTCCGTCTTGGTTATGTGAAGATGTCCTACACAATTAATATTGTTCATAATAAGGGGACTATGGAATGTCAGTATGATCATGCTATTTCACATAGAAATGTGTAAATTTTCATTAAACAATATAGAGATGAGTCAAGTTGATCATGCGACAGTGCATAGTCCGAACTGATTTGATCATGAACAAGACCCCAGATGTCTCTGTTTTGGTTATAGAAAGTAGCTTGAAGATGTCAGTTTTCCCCATGAAATGGTATCCAAGGAATTTCCTTTGATTAGGAAGAAACCCATGGCTGTGTATTCCATGTCATATTGGTGCCCCAACATATCGACCAAACAATCAAGATAAGTCCTGCAGACAATCATGTCATATCATGAGGATCACCTAGGACATGTCAACCACATTAGGAAGACACCCTTCGATGTGTCTTCCATGAAAATAAGATTCAACCAAAATATCCTGTAGACAAAAAATATATTACTATAAAGAAGATAAAACTTGTCAAATAGATCTGTCATGACATGTCGACCTCATTCGACATACCTACATGGACTTATTCCATGTGGAACCCAACCTTGAATCTTCATCCATATTCCCCTTTTACAAGGGATGTGTCCATAGAGAGCTTATATCATTCATTCATGTGACCCTTCCAATGTCATTATCTTGAAAATAACTTTTATTGCTATCTCCACTCTTTAATAAGTCAGATGAGCTTGAGTGTACCAACAAGACAACCTCAGAGTGTAAGTGCTGACCAAAATTGAAACCTCATTGGATAATCCCTGACCAACTAGGAAACCTCTGTGCATAAGCATTGATTACCAATATAATATAATATTTCCTCATTAACTGCAATCCTCAATGTTTAAGCCTCAAAAAAAAGGGAATCCACCCTGGTATATAAACTTATCATTTCCAAAACCTTAGAGATAACATTAATTTATATGAGTGTGGTCATCCACCTTAGCCCATCTGTTGGTTTAGAATTAAATTGAACTACATGAACAATGATTTCAACCATATCTGGGATACATATAATTCTTTCCTAAGGTCCTAGATCCATTACATATATTTAATGTGATGGGTAATCAATACCCAAAAAAATAATTAATGTATAATGCCCATATAGATATTCTTTCATGAAATGTGTCTAATCTACCATTATCTCTTATTTCTAACATCATGAAAGGATCGAGTGGGCTTACACACTGGTGATGATTTTATCAAAATCTTGTTGATAATTCCCCTTGATTGAGCCCATTATCTAGATATAAATCTAATCACTTCTTATCTCCACTCATAGGGCCATATTCCGGGAGAAGCAGTCCATGCAAATCTCATATCCATACGTCCTACGTAGGGAATCTATTGATTTATGCCTCATGGAATAGATTCCCACCAAAAAAATTATGTAGACTCTTATTCCTATTTTAAACATGATAGGTAGGAGTAATCATCGATGTCTATGACCAATTCTCACATCCTTACTGTATGATGTTAAACTACAAGGATGGTTCCAGTCATATGAACTTAAACTATGCCAAACGAACTTTGTGTATTTTGATTCTTATTTCACCTTATATGTGGGAATCCACATAGTGGTTCAGCCACATTTCCAGGACACCAAATTACACTTTGGATGGAAATAAAATCCATAATATAGATATATGGCCATATCCCAAAGCATAATAAAGAAAAAAGAAAGTGATAAATAACATGTGATACATATTACATTGTTCCAATCGATAAATTTTTGTAATCAAGCCATTGGAATAAGGGTATCCTATTCTTTATCAGTGTTTGGGAATGATTTCATTAAAATAACTTAATCATATAAGAGTTTCCTGAAGTAGGAAACAATTTATGCCAAAAGGGTGTGATGATCCCAAACTTCCATCCTCTCGACCAATGTGAGTCCCCAAGAGTCGTGGGTCCTAAAAACCCAGATGACTGTTGGCCTTTGGAAAGAAGGTATTTACCTAGCAACAGATGGGGGAAATATTTGGAGTTTATAGTGAAGAATGAAAAAAATTTAAACTAGATGAAAATGAGTGGAAAAGTCATTACCCTCCACCCCATGATCAAATCATCAAAACAAAATCCACAATTCATATATCATTTCATGACAAAACACAATAGTGAACCTGACGTGAAATCCATTAACTATGTCATCCATTTCACAAGTTAGAAATGTCGGATTTCCCCATTCTGATCAGGCTAATTCATTGTTTTCCCATAATACAATAAAAATGATGAACATGACATGTTTCTTTTAACCACACTGAATCTTGTTTAGAAAAATGGACTTCCTATTTATCCTTTAACTATGAAAGTTATTGATCAAATATGTACTCTTATATATGATGATACTTTCATAAGGTGTCATGTTTTTTCTTCAAGGATTATCAATAATTGTTTTAACAAAAATTACATCATCTAATGTGCAATGAATTCAAAGACCACTGGAAAAGATGCTTTGGCCCTGAGGCCTCGACGTACATTGTCACCAACACACCACTTCCAGTATCAATTGGTGAACATCATCATCTAGGAATACAACATCAATAGATCAATATCGACTTTTGAATTATCTCAGGAAATCCTTTGGAGTTTGAGTTACCACTGGTCGTCTTTCCCACGATAGGTCGTAGGAGAGTAATTGTCCCTTGTCTCTACATTCAGCTGAAATGGGAGACAACCCCTAGAATGTAACAAAATGCACCTTCCCTACCCTATAGAGGAGGATGAGGATAGTCATCATGACACATGAATCACCCAAGAGTTACCTAGGAGAGCTCCCATACATTTTGATCATCATTTTCATCACAAAATTTCATTCTCATAAGGATTTGTAGATGAAGTTGTGCCTGAACTAACTATCTGAGTTAGGACACCCGACAGGAGAGCCCACCAAGGGTATCCAAAGGATGATACTTTAGATAAGTCTTATGTATCTTCTACCAACAATATATTTTGGTACCACCAGTGTTTCGTTATGATGGTCTAGAGTCAATCCCAAATCATCACTAGCTAGGATCCTCTGAATTCATCACTGCTAGCCTTAGTAATTATGGAATCCTAGGGAACACCCCACCTGGTAGGGCTAGTGGAATATTTACCATATTTCACCTAGGGACTGAACCCTCAAATGGAACCATAGGAACTAAACCCTCAAATAGTACCATGAATACCAGCCCATCAAATGGTATACCATGAACCAACCTGTCAAACAATAAAATTTTTCAAGGAAGAACATCAACATACATGTGTCTCTGTCAATATGATATCAACCTGATCTAGACACTCTTCATCAGATCTCGATAATAATAGTCCTAAATAACATAATCTTATATTGTTATATTCATCTAAGAGATATTCTATTGGCCTATCTTCTTCCACTAAAATAATGAAATAAAGGCTCAACGGTATATTTTGGGAATCTGCAAAAGGTGTTACTAACCATGTTGGTATTTCACAGGGTAATAAAAATAGATCATATATATAGTGGTGGTAATGGATTCAGTCTTTGGGATCCACATCAGAACTCCCATCACCATCCAATCACACTTACACAAATAGAGTAAATGGATTTTTAATGGATCATGCCTTCCAACCCCTTGAGGATGACAAGGGAATTTTTCTTGGGGCATTTTCATATCTTTTTTCCCTCATCATGAAAATTTGAAATATTTTTCCAACTCATCACAAATATAAGGAATGTGAGAATTTTCATATTTCCAATCCACCTATCTCATAGGTATGGGTGGAATTTAAATATTTTCAACCTCCTCAATGAGGATATTCAAGAAACCATATGTCTTTAGATGTTTCCACAAAACCTCCATGAGAGTCGGGATCTTATATTCAATGGTAAATGTTTGCATCA
Organism: Viscum album; assembly: GCA_963277665.1. Lineage (NCBI taxonomy): Eukaryota > Viridiplantae > Streptophyta > Magnoliopsida > Santalales > Viscaceae > Viscum > Viscum album. Next base: position 286,869,018 of record OY728163.1, read on the forward strand.
TCAAAGACCCTAAATTCTTCGACACCTTCCCATGGCCAATAAAGACCAGGTATCTATACCTTAATCTCCAAACGCAACCATTTGTCTGCACTAATGGATGTATAGATGACATATATAAGAAACAGTAGTCTTACCCATTTCTTGAAGAAAATAACCATAAGGTATATTCTTTCCAAGACAAACAGGTTCATTGGTATTTCAACTATGCCATAAAAAATGGTTTGATATAATTGTTGATGATGAGAAAGATGAGTTAGGAAAGGATGGTAGGCCAAGAGAATCAATTTTCCTACCATCGAAATCTCAGTAATTCGATAAAAGATTGATTTTCCTTTAAAGATTGGCCTCGAAAATAGATAGACAATGGGATATTTGAACTACCAACACCTGAATCCCCACGCTATTCATCTGTTCACTCTAAATAGGATGCACCATTCATGTAGTAGAGAAAGATAAACATAACCCAACTAATAAGTGACTGTCATTTAAAACAATATTGATAGAAGTCTATTCCTTCCCAACAAATCATGTCTCTACTTAGTTTGACTATATTATGGAAAATGGTTTGATGAAACTCCCAATGATGAGTAAACCGCATGAGGCATGGTTGACATGCCATGGAAACCATTTCCCTACCATTGAAACCATTTCCCTACCCTGGAAACCATTTCCCTACCATTGGAGGAATGGGTATCTGTAGGATTGATAGAGTTAATGGATATCGAAACTCATGCAATATGCATAAAAGTTTTCCAATCTACTTCTAAAGTGACACTCTCCTAATAAGTTATTAATATTCTCCCTTAACATAATATGTTAACTTACAAGGCTCATTTCCTAACCAAAATACATTAAATTTCATGTACATAATTCTCACCACAAGACATTAAACTATATGGATCACTTTCTTAACATATGATGATAAAATTTGAATGGAAGGCATTATTACTACAAGATGTTAAATTGAATGGCTCATGTACTTACCACAAGAAATTAAAATGCATGCCCACCATTATAACCACAATACGCTAGACTATATGGACCACATCCTTACCACATGATGTTAAGATTCCATAGAAGATGTTCTTAATGCATGATGTTAAAATTCTTGGATCATGTCATTTCCTCTTGACATTAATCAGTACTATTTTTCTTAAAACTACATACTTATTGATTATCATTTCCAATGAGAAACATAGGTAATAATCGATCCTATATCTTTGTCTAGGCCCCAAATGATGAAATATACTCTTATCCCACCCTTTATTTCCTCTACACTGTGAAAGGATCCCTTGTCATTCCTTATTTCTCTATCCGAGCATATCTCACATGAACTTAGGAATTTTAGTAATGGTTTCCACACACCAAATAAGGTATGGAAGATTCTGATAAGATCATTATGGTCTTGAAAGAATGATTAAAAAAGGAATAACCTCATTCCTCACCGCATAACATTAAACTGAATAGTTAATGTCTCTTATATGGAGTAAAATTGTATGCTCCTATGGGCCTTGCCTGAGAGGACCACCGTTGCTGGTGTTAGTCTCATACCACACCTACATTATAGAAATATGTATGGAATTATTCTCATCCTAATGATATATAAAGGGATTCCAAGATCCTATATTTTGGACAAACCACCCATCTTCACATCCTTACAGCATTATGATAGACATCACGGAACACGTATCGGTCACAGGATGGTAAACTGTGAGGCATCTCCATCTCTGTGTGACATTATCATCCTTATATGGTATGGATGGAATACTACATGATGATAATTCCCCCTAAGACACCTGTATATCCACATATGCTAAATCATATTTTTAAAATAAAGGAAGAAAACAACCAAAAATGGATGATGATATATTGATTGCATCTCCCAATGGCTTAGGGATCTCCCCCGTAAGTTCCTAGTGTATACTCGATAGTGTCTATGTGCTATCCATGAATATGGTCGAGGTAATAGAATTATCCCCATAGGACCAAGCCGATCCTATTCTTAGTGATAGTATAAAAATGAATCAGTTCTAACATATTTCTGTGAAGACTCAGATAGAAAAGTATGATGATGTTTTTTTAATAGTCCCCCTCACCCTGTTAGTGATGGGGAAGCCCCTTGATTTCCATATTCATCAAAAAATTCCTTCATAGAATCATAATTGTAAGAATATTAGGATTATATAGGGAATTATTGGGTTTCTCCATCATCATAGATGATCTAAGACAAATAAATCTACGGACATAAGAAGACCCACATCCTACTCTGATTAGTGCCTCCATACCCCACGAAGAGAAAGATATGTACATAGAATTTCTAAATAAGCGCTAATATGTTTTCTCTTGGAAGAAAACCTAAATGTCAAGACTAAATGTAAATGTGTCTACACATCATCTCAGATTACCCGATGAGAGTCAAGGATTTAAACGGACACCTAGGTGGTACACACACCTAATGCCAAGAAGTCTTCCAATGTCTCAAGCAGTGTCTACTACAACCACTGGTTCTGATTCTTTCAGTGCATGGGTGTCCACTTATTATAAACATGGCCAGCATGGAACACTATTTAGACATCCTTATCAAACATAAAAATGATTTCGGAAGTGATAATAGTCTCTATTACATCATACAGATGATGCTAACACCATGTAGTTCATCTGGTCTCTCATATTGATCCGTATAGAATTTAGTGAAAGGAAAACCCTTGGAAGATTTCATCGCAACACATCCAACATTATAAAATACACTAGTGGACACTGAGAATCTTGATGAAGAGATTTTCAAGGACTATGATGCTTCCCATACATGGGTGATGTACTTTGATGGTTCATCCAAGAGTTCCATCGGCATAAGGATAGAAAACCTAAAACTCGGTCGGGTTGGTATAGGGATTGTACTTGTCTTTCCCAGAAAATCAGTTCTTACCTACTCTTTCTCATTATTTGAATGCTAGACAAATAATTATGCTTCACATGAAACCATCATCATTGGATTAGAACAAGCCCTACAACTGCACATATCCGACCTGAATATCAAATGAGACTCGAAATTAGTGATAAAGCCTATCAATTGAGAATATGCCATTAAAAAGGAAGAAATGAATCCCCTCTTTAGAAATGTCAGGATAATAATGGAAAAGATACCTTTTGAACCAACATTGCATTTGTCCAGACCACATGATGCCAAACTATACAAAGATGATTCTGACCACATGATGCTAAACTGCATAAAGATCATCCTAACAACATGGCGCCAAACTGTAGGGAGCTCATCCTGGCCACATGATGCAAAAATATAATAATTTTGTCCTGAGCACATTATTCTAAACTGTACAAAACTCATCCTAACAACATGACACTAAACAGTACATAGCTCATCCTGACCACATGATGATAAACTATATGTAGCTCATCTTGACAACATGATTCGATATTTCATATATCTCTCCCTCACCACATGATGCTAAACTTTACATATCTCATCCCAACCACATGATGTTAAACTGTACGGCTATCATCTAAACCACATGATTCTAAACTTCATGGTTTCCTAGGAACTATGTATGGCTTGATTCGTACTATCACGAGATATGTATTGATTACCTAACTCCTATTATTGGGAATATATATATGATTACATTCCTTTCACACCAATTGATACAATGTCTTTACAACATGACATAAAACTGCATGGATATATTACTTAATCATCACAATGGGTGTCCCATATCCCTTCCAAATGATGATAAACTACATAGATAATGCCCTTACCACATGATGTTAAAACTATACAGAACATATAGAGCTATATATGGATTGCTTTTCATTTTCCAATAATATACGTAGGGATTCTTCGATCATATATCGTGGTCTAACCACTACATGACACTAAATATCCCTGTTGTACTGTCATCTGTCTCTTTATTGAGAGAGAAACCCCTACTAGTATTAGTTTCACAAATCGAGCATAGCTCACATGAGCATATAAATCATCGTAAGGTCTTCCCAACAAAAAAAATTCATGAGAGTACGAAACAAATCAATCATGGTTTGGAATGAAAGTGTATAAAAGGAACACCATGAGTCCTTACCACATGATGTTAAACAACATGGTTATCATCCTTACTGAATGATGGAAAACTGCATAGATCCATAACATCCATCTTCATTAAAATTGATTCAACAATGTCTATTCCTCATGAATTTAAATTGCATAGTTCTTGATGAAATATGTGTGTATTGATTCTTTTTTTCATGATATACATAGAGACGTCCACACACCCATCCTTGGGCCCAGCTACACCATCACCACTTTTCCACAGCAATCCATATTCATCCTATCAATATGATTTTAAACTCCACAATTCCATAAGAAATACATGGGGGTTGATTTATGTAACCATTGAGATATGTAGTGACACCTTTGTCTTAAATATTAGGCCCAAATATAAAAAATAACATAAATAATTCCCCCTCTATTTATGAGCTAGACCTGCATAGAGTATTTCTAACTCATGAACTATGTCTAACATGATTCTTGTCCCCATAAGATATACAGTGACGCTAGAATTTCCAAAAATGGGCCCATCCACAACATGTAAAATATAAAAATTCCCCCATTGTGCATACGGGTTTGACCTATGCAAGGCACCTAATTAATAACTACATGTAGCTTGAATTACATCACCACATTATACATAGTGACACCCATGACTCCATTCATGGGCCCAACTATGATATAATCATTTCTCATTAGGGGATCGACATCCTCACCACATGACATTATGATTCACTACTTCATAGAACTGTATGTGGTTTGATTCACATTATCACGAGATACTTAGTGACTCCCATAATTCTAATCATGATACTAACAACAAATTTTCCATCTATTCACATAGGTTCCTACCTCCTTACCACATTACATTAAATTGATAGGAAAACGTATAAGTAACATGAAATTAAAACTGCACTACGAATTTTTCCATACCGCATGATGATAAACTTCATGAAAAAAAAACCTTAATGAATTTTCATAAAATGTACAAAACAACACACCCACTACATGGCTATAAATTGTACAGACCATCACCCATTTTATTCATTCCTTATCAATGTACCACAAGAGACTCTTCCCAACCGGCTAGAGCATGAGATGCTCCCACCATGTTTAAAATCACCCCAATCCATATGACACAATTCACATCTTGGGTACCTCAATCTTCCATAAAAATTTCATAACCATTTAAAAAGAAAAGAGATATCTCTTTTCGACTATGTTATATATGAAAAAGTTCTCATACCCACGAACCAATGACATATTTGACCAATATAAAGTGATTTATAATTCTTATGAGCTTACGTTGTCGAGGAGGAACTGAACATATTAAAGTGTTATGGGAAATACTCGGTGCATCTATCCCTATTATTTCTCATGACCTGAGGAACTCAAGCAATGATTTATAATATTTCCATCTCCCACCCCCGAAGGATTCTGGAGTGGTCTTGACTATAGGTATCCAAATTAATCTCTTTCTTAATATCTCACATATTAATTCCATGTGCTTCATGAATTTAAACTCCCACACTTTTGTTAAAGATATTTGACCTTAAAATCTATCCTATAATGGTCTAAATTGAAAGACCTTAAATGGATTGCAAAATAAACACACAACTTGTTTGGTAGAAAACCCAAAAAGGGAGTCCTAAGAAAAAGTGAATTCTTCAATCTCAAAACACACAATATCTAACGTTTTTTAACATTTATTGCCAAAATAAATCACAAAAAATCCATAGGGTCTACTCTATAGCCTTAGTAATATCCAATCAATGCTCTCTGGACCCCTTAGTCTAGGATAAAGTTAGAGTAATGATTTGTCATAATTATTTAATGTGATAATCTCTTATATAGGTGGTTGTGAAACCTTTTGGGTGATCGAACCCTTCTTGGATCGTAAATATTCAATAAGTCAAACTTACTGATTTAAATCATTTTGGGTCAACTCAAACCCTTAATTTCCCATGAAAAAGTAAATAGATTTCTCTGCATAACTATGATATTTATGTAGAAGGGTATAGACCCACCAAAAAGAGACATCTTGGAATGATATAAATGTATTTATGGTTATTGTGAGCATGTAGTCATCACATTAGAACTTAACACCTAATAGTGTTTTAGGATACCCTCAGCGTGACTATCCCATACCTTCCTCATGAAATTAGAACTTTGGAATTTGATTTATAATTTATATACCAGAATATTAAAGTGGATCATGCATCCTCGACGTTACATAACCATGTATTGTAACTTTTCTCATGTCTATTATGTGACACATCATTCCCAAACCTTTTATGGACCACACCTATTGATTCAAGACCATAGGGTGTAGGGCCTGAGCTTAATAACCTAAGAGCTGGATTTCCCTAGGGTGTCATCACCATTCCCAGATAGCCTTATTCTTTAACCAACATCATTATATGGATGGATGAGTCTTCATAAATATTTCATGTCCCTCAGAAAACAATAAATATCAACTTTTCATATCCATGTTATCGATGTAGAAGAGGTTAAAACCACAAACTAAAAGAATCTCCTCCTTTTGAGAAAGGAACATCAATCCCTATGATCCCTGGTGACACCGAGGTGGAACCTGAGACCTTATAGTGTTAAGGGACATACATGACATGTCTACCCTATCCCACATTACTTAGATAGGAATTTTGGATTGTGACTTACATCATCCACATTCCAACTATCAAAGTATTCCTAGAATCCCTATTATTCCTACCTCAACATATTACCATATAAATATTTTATTAGCCTTGGAAAATAGTGGATATCATCTTTTCTTGTCCATCATATCGATGCATAAGAGATTTAACCCACCAACTAATGACATATCATTGTTATAATAAAGGATCTTAAATCCTCATGAGATTTGAAAACACCATGATAGGGCTCAACACCCCATATTTTTTTTTGAGTTATGTAATGAATGTCGGACCCATATTCCATATGGTGTGAGAAAGATTACCCTAAACTATATTGATAAGAAGGTACAAGATAGGAGAACAAAATATATAACACAATAAAGGTCCATTATTAATGACCCTAAAATACAAGACAATGATGGTCTGGATTATAGGACCTTAAAACAGAAAAATACATGATACTTTACAAGATGAAAAACATAAAATGGAATCCTAAGATGAATAAAATATCAACTTTCTAGACATGAATTTTGTGCGATGCAGTAAATATTGTGCATTTATAAAATGGAAAAGGCATAGAACCCTATCAGGTAAAAACCCAGTAGGAAGGCAGCCTGAGTAAAAGACAAGTCCATGCCTGCTAAGCCTTCCTCCGTATGAATATTAAAAAAATTTAGGGAAAAATATTTAAGGGATACAAATATTGTTGATGTTTCTATATGGTCATAGAGAAAATCAAGCCATGATCACTACGTCCCCTGACATAGGGAGAATTTATAGTTTTTGAGAAGGATAACATGTCATAATTTTCATTGTAAAACTGACGATCTCAAGACTACTAGAGAAGGTGAATCAATGAATTATTTCATGCCAAAGGGAAATCATGATCATATCGTAAAGAGTAACCCATTTAAGGTTAAGCACTAAAATCGAGGTGATTAAATATGTTTGGTTTTACACATAATGGATTAGCATCGTGGATAATCCAAGCCATGTCCCCACCATAACATGTATCATACCCATTATTTAATCATAAAATAATGATATTATCCCTCCTGCATATGAGCTAGATCGACATAAGGAAATTTATCATAGAGTAATTTATCCATGGGCTTATGCTCTATATGCATGATTTTGATCCATACAATAGTGTATTTAATAACTACATATGGTTTGATTCCCATATTTATAAGATATGTAGGGACATCCATGTACCTTACTATAAATCTAGCCACAAGTTCCTTTTTACGCATTCCCTATTCCATTCTGGAATTCATACACATTCCAATTTTAGGTTATCCATTCCCCAAAAAAAACCACATCCTTTCCCATATTATTTCAAGCACTTATGATTAGAATTACCCTATGGATAGTGCCTCATTTTCCTCAACGACATACTCTAGATTGATCCTCTCATGAAGATTAGTTTCATGGATAATCATATATTCATATATAAAGAAAATTTGTCTTAATTTACCTTATAATCATATTCTTTTCATTCTGAAAAATTTCATTATAGGGGGGGCATTATCTTAGAACCAATATTAGTGCATTTCCACCTGGTAATCAATGATTCAAAGACTGTACAAAAAATTAGAGTAGTTCATGTAAATGTAATACATGAAAGATTGGGATTAAAGGAGATACAGCTTGGACCCTTACTTGTTACATGGAATTTTATTCAACATGGTTCAGCTAGTTTTATTACTTAACATTACCAAAAATTAAGTCATCTACCAACCATCCAAGACAACTCGACCACAAAACCATGTGGGACTGGAGGTCAACCACGTCTATTGGGAGTCATCTTGAGCTTGCAAGTGGACTAGTGGGGGGATTATAGCTCCCACATAAAGCGAGAGGGACCTTTTATATGGCCAATGGTGTGTGAGCCCATAGGAACGCATAGCCCGAGCCAAAATCTTTGTGGGACGAAGCCCAAGATAGAAGTAATTCTTGTGGTATGGGTGCAGACCCCATTGTAGGATTAATAGAGTGTAAGACATAGAATAGATTATATAATGAAGGGAAGTTGATATGGTAATTTGTTGTGGGATGGGGAAAATCACATCTGGACAATCCGATCATTCCTCCCATCGATCTTGACCATTCGCTTTGATCTCACACACCGTGAACTCAAAATCCAATTGATATGTGTCATCTGATCACACATCCCCTTGATCCCAACTATCTCTTCCCATATCATGCATCGTATGTTAAAACAAAGCATCCCAAACCTCATGAATTCAAACTTAGATTATCTTACACAACGTAAGACAACCGTCTTCAACATCCTACTCATCTGTTACCCACCAGCAATGCTGGATCGATATGGAAATACACTCTCCTGTTATCACCACCATCTCTTATCCCTCATTGAGATACATGAAAGTCCAAGAAATCCAATAGAATCCACCATGATCTCTGATCGAGGACGTCCTTAAAATACCACCATATCTCCCTCAAGTTCTTGAAGTCTATGGCATGATCATCTTTTAATCATGCGATTGATGTGAAGACAATCCCTGAATACATCACATGAATTTTAGTGACCACGAAGTATTTCACCTTTGACAAATTTTTCATCCGAAATAATTTTTATTTTTTTTATCATGAGACTCCATATAATGAAATAGAGGATCCCATGATTATATTAAATGATCATAAGTTGAGACCTCCACCACCTCACTAGTACACATAAATTTTATCCTATTTAAAGAGGCATCAAAATCGAAATCCCATAGCCTATATAAAACCCACTTCTATTAATTAATAAACATGTAGGAAGGAGGGGAATGATATTTGGGACAAAAAGAACAATATAGAAAAAAACCGATGAAATAGATGGTCTTACCACCCTCTTGGAGATCATCTCTAGGTAATCAAAGATAAACATACCATGAGAACCTTATGTGGGATGTTATCATATGAACCCATCAACTGATTTATATAACATCATGTGATCACATGATAGGATGATTTCATGTGTGTAATATTATCTTGATCCACTTAAAGATAACCCTAGACATGTCCATATTTCCATACACAAAAAGGTTCATTACAAAACTACTAAAATATAATGCGATTGCAGATGAGGTATCAAGACTTAGATGATATTATCATGAAACAATTACTCAAGAAAACTCCTTAAATTAGGTGAATTCCATGAATATGTAGGTAAGAATTTTAGGACCTTGGTTATGTTATTCAATGGGTCCCTATCCATGTCACTCAATAATTAGCAGAAAAGTAGAGACCATCATTTCCATGATGCTCAGAAGTAATATATTCAGTAATAAATTAATTGAGAGCCTTTGGTCATGTAGAAGAAGTACCGAGGATGTGAACTCCTTGTATAAATGAGGACTGATAGTCCTCGACCGAGAGCCCATGTGTATATATTTGGCACTAGGGGCATCCCTAGGGTGCATTTGTAGAATCCATCGAATGATCTTCTGTAGATCATGCACTCACATGATGATCATATGATGATAAAGTGCATAGGAAAAGGTTGGGAAAACACCTCTTTTCTACGAGGGGTTAAGAGGCGACACCCTGAGTCTCGCGATGACCCACTTATTGATCTCACAATGTAGGCTTCAGAATTTGTGACCCATATTACAATCACCCCAGACATTTCAATTCCTTCCATAAACCATGCACTTTATGGTTATGATATGTATCCCCTTGCACATGAGTTGATTTCCTTCCTCAATATACCATCATGTCATTAAAATTTCACGAAGTGTGGAGCTTCATATGACTCCTTCATGTGGATATTTTTCATCCCATGTATTTCCTCCACTAACTAAATAACTCATAGGAAGACCCCTCCAATAGCCATTCACCCTTATTCCTTAATCATTAATTGTTTATTTAGACATAGTAAAATATACCTTTTGGACATGCACTTGCGGAACATAAACAAATGTGAGACCCTAGACATATCCCCAAGACCCCACTGTGTGGATTGTTTAAGGAAACAGAATCACAAGACTCATCATTTGTCTCACGATTACCTATAGACAACATGATCATCTAATCCTAGTCTCAAGACAATCCTAAAACAACCGAAGTTGATTAGGTAACAATCCATTGATATGTTTTAAATGTCATGCAATAAACCTAGGACAAGTCATATCAGTCATGTGAAACACCTTGTTGTTTTCCATTTTGGTCACGAAAATATGTCGTAGACAATGTACTTTTATCATGAAAAGGGGACTGTGGAATGTTATCTTGATCATGAGATTGTTCATAGACATATCTGAATTGTCATAAGAAGTTCTAGATATGAGTTATGTTGATCGTGTGGCAATGCATAGTCGTGTCTACAGAGATTGTGAGCAAGACCTCCGACATGTGTTCTTTGGTTATGTGAAGAATACAAGAAATAAATTATTTTACCATGTGAAGGTATCTTAGGAATTTCATTTTATTAGGAAGACAACCTTGGAAGTGATTATCATATCAGATTGGTGACCCAACTTTTTTGGAAGACAATCAAAATATGTTCAGCAGACAATCAGGAAATATCATATGTATTTCCAGGGACATTTCAACCTCCTTAGGTAGATACCCTTGGATGTGTCTTCCTTGTTATTATTATACCCCAAAATATCAATAATATAATCAATACTTTCATATAAAGTATCTAAAACATGTCAGGTTGATCCACCACGATATTCCAACCTCATCTGATAGACCTACTTGGACTCAGGACTTGTGGACCTCGACCTTGAATCTTTGGCAATATTCCCTTTTTTACACAGAAAGTGTCGTTGCTGATCTAGGATCATGCACTAAAGTGACCCTACCAATTTCATTCTCTCATATAGACCTTTTATGGATACAAACTCTCTTTAATCTTCCTGAGGATTAATAATGACTGTACCAACCAGGCATCTTCACATTATAACCCACACAAAGAGAAACATGTGGTCATCCGTCTTTTCCCATCAGTGGGATGAGAAATAATGTGAACTCCAAGAACTCGGATTTCCTACATATCTAGTATATATAAGATGCCATCTTAAGTTCTGATCTCTATACCATGTCCTTCATGATATCGGTAATCACCCCCCTCCAAGGGAAACTATAATGTATATTCCTCATATGGATGTCCTTGCTTGTAATGTGTCTAATCTACCATTATCCCTTATTTCTCACAGTGAGCATGCATCACGTGGGCATAGAGAATAGTGATTGTTGTATAAAAATAATGTTGAGAATTTACCTAGCGTGGTCCCATTATTAAGAAGTAAGTCTGACTACACTTAATCTCCACTCATAAGGACATATTCTCAGAGAAGCAATACATGTAGTCTCATATTCATAAGTTTTGACTGGGGCATTTACTTTTGTATCTCTCATGACACAGATTCCCATCACGAGAACTATGTAGACTCTTATTCTTATTTTAAGAAGGATACATGGGATTCTCTATTAAGGTCTGAGCACGATATTCACATTTGTACTGCATGACATTAAACTACATGAATGGGTCTGGTCCTGCAACCTTAAACTATTTCAAAAGAACTATGTGGGTTTTGATTCTTGTTTAACAATATATGTTGGATTCCTCATAGAGGTTCAATCCCATCTCCAATACACAAATGACCTCCCTGACTGGAAATAAACTCTAGAGTGATCAAATATGGACATATCCCAAAGCATAATAAACAAATTAGAGAGCGATAGATAACACATGACACAAATTAAATTGTTCCAATCGATACATGTTCATAATCAGGTCATTAACACAAGGAAAACCAGTCCCATATTGGGAATGGGAAGGATTTCACAAACATATCTTAAATATATAAAAGTATTCGGGATTAGGCCGCAATTACCCCCAAAGGGTGTGATGATCTCGACATTCCATCCTCTTGACCAATGAAATTCCCAAAGAGTCATTCTGTATGAAAAACCATATGATCACCAACCATTGGATTTTAGGTCCTCACCCAACTATAGATGGGGAATCCCATCAGAGTTTCTAGGTAAGACATAACAAATGGGAAACCAAACACGAATGAGTGGGAAAAATCCTTAAAACCCCATGCGATCAAAATGTCTAACCAAAATCCTCAATCCATATTTCATATCCCAGCTAAACAGAATTTTATACACCTTATAGAATAAGATAGATTCATAACATAACATTGGTATTTGTGAATGAAATTTGTGACAAAAATCTCTTATCTATTTGATAAATTTTGAACCATAAACCCAATTAAATAGAGATCATACAATGAATTTTTAAATCCCCATAATCATAGGGAAAAGAATCATAAAATAAATTCATGGTCAATATATACACCACATAAGAGAAGCATGTGGTGAAAATGGATTGTGGCTCAATAGAAGTAAAAGTTAGATTTAAATCCCTTACCGCTTTGGTAATATATTGAAATGAAATTACCGTTAAAGAGTAACATCATATGAAAAATTTAATGTCATAAGAATTATTATATTAATGATATTAAATTTCAATTGGGAAGTATATATAGAACACAAAATAAATGTGTGGTGAATATGACATATGTATCCATGAAATAAAAGAGATACTAGAAATACATTACCTTAAGTCTTGAATTCCATTATAAAATTTATAACCTCATGTATAATAAATATAAGTTCATTATAAATATAATAATGAAAAAAATATATATCATACCACATATGACTTACTTATGACCTTTCATTACCTGTTTATTAATAATTTCATGTTAATCCTGTGTTTCTAGCAATAATTTCATTGTTTTTCATGTATATTTTGATTTTTTATGTTTGGTTTTATTTCTTTGATCATGGTTACATGAAATTTATTATTATAACCATGATATAAATATCATATATATTCATTATATATGATTTTATATTAATCAATATGGTTTATATGTATAAAATGAAATATATCGCTTATGGAGGCAGTCAGTCATACATACACATGAATGCTATTTCCATTTTTATAAAAGATTGAAAAAATAAAGGTAATTATTATATTTATATTATAGAATAATTTTTATTTAATATATATCAAATTATTTATTTAAAACCATCCTCATTACCTTATAGGTATAGCGCGAACAAATCACATCACTTTGTGAGGTGGAAGTCCGCAGTACACACAAGAAACATTATCGTATTCCCACATAATGGAATGTATGAATGTATATTTTATATAGTAATCCCATAAGTATAATAATTTCATAAATATAACATTATAAAAATATATCCATCATTATATACATCTATTTGAGGTGGTGATGGATAACAAATAACATCGATTCCTAAAACAGTAGTCTGCCGTGGACACGGAAGATGATTTTATTAAAAATTTGATAGAAGAGGAGAAGGATATAGGTTATTAAATTAAAATAATAAAATATAATAATATTTATTATACATAATTTATTATATCATAATTCACTAATATGAATTTATGGAGGTGGAGGAAGAAATAAAATAAAATTCTTGAATTGGGACGTTACTTATTCTTCAGAAAACTTATTTTGGTTTGAAAAAAAGGAATAATAGGTTGGATTTGTAACTAAAATAAGGATTCTAGGATGATATTAGAGATATAAGTAAGTTCTTTGGGATGATATTAAATAAAAATTTGGTTTTCAATGTGTGAATAGGATAAGAGAGGGGTTGGCCTTTTATTGGTGCAGTGAGTGGCACACTTTTAATTTTTGAAAAGGAAAAGCTATACGGTTTTTTATCATGAAAAAGGATAAAAATGGGAAATTATATATAATATAATATATAATGTCTAAATATTTCTATAAAATGGTTTCTGGAAAAGCTTCGGGTTCGTTTTAACCTTTCTCATTTTAGTTTAACCCCCGGTAAAACCATTTTTGCCATAACTGTGGTATATAATTTTTACTCTTTATACTATCCATTATGGTAAAAAAGATAATATTATTTATAAATAATAAAAATATGGAATCCATTTTTTCAAATTAAATTAACATATTGATAAAATTTAACTTAAAAACTAATCTTGCAGATGCGACGAAAAAGAGGTTTTCCAAAGATAAAGTGTTGAAAAGTTTAAAAGGTTTTTTTAAAAAAATTCAATATTAAATTTATTATAATGATCTAAATTGGATTAATAGATATATAATTGAGCTAATTATAATTTTTTAAAAATATTAAATATTCTTTTAATTTTTTAAATTCTTTAAAAGAAATGAAGATTCTTAATAAATAACACTTTTTTCAATATTTATTGAAAACTTTATAGTCTTTTAAAATTCATAAAAATTTACACTAAGATAATTTTGAAATGGTTATTAAAAAAAATAATTTAATTTCTAACAATAAATATAATAAAATTGGTAAAAAAATAATTTTAAAATATATGCCCTAAATATGTCGAAATTAATTTTTAGAAAAAATGTATTTTTATGAGATAAATTAGATTTATTAAAATCTCATGTTAACATAAAATATAATATCTGTGTTAAACCACTTTATTTATTATATAATATATTAATTTCATTAATATTATCCCTCGAAAGTTATTTATTTAATTTTTTTACATAAAGCACATTTTTGTTCAAAAAAAATTTCAAAAACATATTTACATTTTTGAAATTATTTTTTATTTTCATTTATAATTTACTAGTCACCAAAGTATTTAACATATACTATTTTAATTAATTTAATCCTATTCATATTATCCATTAAAATGGATTGGTGATAACTATCATATTAAATAATAACATTTTAATAGTTTGTCACATTTCATTTAAATGTGAAAAATAACCTCAATGTTTTGGGTAAAGCATGCTAAACTCGATGTTTCCTGTAACAGAAGATATTAAAAAGATTAAATATTTTTGAAAAATATATTTCACAAAATTCCAGGGTGTTAATGGTAAAGGATTTTACATTTAAATCTCATTTTTTATCGATATTGTTTATGATTATTTATATGATGAATAAAATATATGATATATCTCTTAAAAATATTTTTTATTTTCCACTCTTGTGGTTATTTATTAAAATTATAAGTTTCACAATAATTTTCCCCACTCTCCATACTCAAGATTATTATATAATGTTTTTACCAAAAAAAACACATTTATTTCTCTATTTGGTGAGAAATATTTTAATCCCATATCCATATTTTCTTGAATTTATTTTTAAGAATGTTTTTACTATCCTATGATGAATGGTTAATGTAATTTTTACCCATATTTATATTTATTTAATATGTGTAAAAGTAAACATCTTTTCATTTTATGAACATGAAACTCTTTTCCAAAGGTGTGAATAGAAAAATTGTTTTAATCTGCCCTGCATGAACAAAATTTCCCTCAATCATGAAAACCAATTATTTAAATAATAAATTATAAAATTCTATGGTTATTTTTAAATAAGCTATTTTACCTAATATTTTGGAAATATTTATATTTTTGATAAGTTTATTCAAAATAAAATAGTTATTTTCCTCTAGATATATCATTTTGATATTTTAAAGGTGTTTTTCATATATCATAATTTACTTTGATGTTACTTATGCATTACTAGGTATTTGATTCTATGATACCATCATTATTATATCTCTAGATATGCTATAGTTATTATGATAAAATTTTAATGAAACACATTATCATTTCTATGGGTTATGTTATAAGCAATTACAAATGTTTTCTTGATATTCGGGCATATATATGAATGGATATTTATTATTTGACAGGAAGTTCAATTATATTCGTCTAATTCATTGGTGAAGGATTAATGTTTAATGATCTAAAAATGTAATTAGGATGTTATGTGAATCCAAAAAAAGAGTACATAGAAGGTTATATTAATCCCAAAAATGAGTGTACACAGGATGTTATTGAAATATCAATGTAGGTATATGGGTGGTTAGAACAAACCTAAAATACATAGAATTAATTTATGGGAAGCCTTATATAATGTTTTTATAATTATATGGAGAAAAAAATTTATGCTACTCTTTTAATACATGACCAGTGATAGTGTTTTTCTCTTATGGACCATATTCATGATTCCGTTGTGAGTCGTGTATTTTGAAGTCTGATGATTTATCCATGAATCATGATTCATATTTATGAATTAATATGTATGGATTAAAAATAATAAGATCAAGTTCTCATACACTTATTCTCATTTTATACATAAATGATCCTTGATATCTCACTTTATTACCCTTATTGAGCATCTGATCACACCATTTATTATGTTTCCTTTTAACCATGATATCTTGAAAGTTTTATGTAGTATATGTTTAAGAATAGTGATTGTTATAAAGAACCAAGTGGGATATTATGTAGATATTTTATGAACTGGTGGTTTATGAATCCATGTTTCTGAAGATACATAACCATTAATGATATGACATTGATCATAACGTAATGTAACGAATATTCATCTAATAAGATGTAATATTTATAAATTAAATGTTACTATCACATCAAGGGGAATATAATACCCTGATATTATAAAATAAAAACATTTTATTCAATAAAATATGTGGCACTCAACACTGAGCTTAAATAACCCACTAAATACATTTCATTATATTTAATCTCTTTAATATATTGTTGAACACGCAACCCCTAGTTGAAATGAACCATAATATAACAAACATTTATATATTACCCTTAATATTTTACTATATTTTATTAATTAAAATGTTATTAATGTTGCGATTATCTATTGATTAGAGATAAAATAATATTCATTTAAAATAAAAAAAAATGTACTCTAAAAACTCTATTTTTTCTAAAAGATGGATTAGTCGGCCTTTGTACGCATAAATTAAAATTATTTTTTTTACCACTTTTATATAATTTATTTGATATAATTAACTTAATATTGGAAATCACAACATAATAATTATCGTAGGATAAATTTTTTGTTTTTAATGAAATGTTTTAATTTTTGATGAATATTGAAAAATATTGTATATTAATTAAGACTAACATTTCATTTAAATATTTTATAAAAAAACTATATTTTTTATAGATTTTCATTTAAAATTAGATAAATTATATATTTATTTTATTTTATTATAATAGTTTTCATATTTAATTTTGATATAAAAATATTGTAATATTTTGAACATTTTCTCTTTGAAAACCAGATTTCTCGTCGCATCTGTAGAATTAATTTTAAATTAAAATTTTCCAATTATTTGAATGGATTTTTACAAATGGATTCATTTTTTTAAATAATAATAATTTATATTATATAATAAGGTATACTTAATTATTTGTCCAAAATTAATCGTCGAAACAGTAAAACATAGTTATCATAGATAAGGTAAAAATGAATGTATGAGTGGGTTAAACTAAAAAAATAATTATTAAATTAATATAATTGTTTTTCTAAAAACTATTTTATGGACTTATAAATATCCTACAATTTTTAAGGCTCTACAAAAATTCATTTTGTACCCTTGTGGAATTTTAAAAATTGTAGGAACACCTTTTTTCTTTTTAAAAATTATACATGTGCGAATCACCTAACATATAAAAAGCAACCACCTATCCTCTATTCTTCACACCTTCACACCATTTTTTTCAAAAAATTACATAATAAATTACTTAAATAAATACTAATTCTTGGGTGCAGCATACAACCACCACGTGAACCAATCACCTAACATATAAAATGCCACCACCCATCCTAGGAAGGATTTTGGTACCAAAATAAAGATTTCCCCGAAGAAGAGGTAACATTATTCAATGGACATTTTTATTTTATTGCATTCTACACCTCAATAATTCTTTTTTATATCAAAAATATATAATAATGTTATGTTACAAAAATATTGATTCTTGTGTGCGGCATACTACCACCGCGTGAACCAGTGTCATCCATTTTTTCCATTACCACCTCTCATGGTTGAGAATGATGATGAATGAAAATCTTATAATAGTAATTTATAACACAAATATACCTATATATTCATTACATCATATATAATTTTTTTACTTTCCAATCCTTATAGGATACAATAGCGTCGCACGTGTGTATGGAGGACTACCTCTTCGCCAAGCGATATGATTCGTCTTTCTGTAACACTTTACAAGGAAGGTGATAAAGACAAAGTTAATGAATATATTTGATATAAATAAAATAATTACTATATCTATGACATATTTTTCATTATAAAAAGGAAATACATAAATTAATTTTTTTACCTTTTCACTCACTGAATGATGATAACACTATTCATGAATGTGAGGATTACTACCTTCACAAATAGATATGACTCTCTTTTCATCACCACACCAAATTGATGATATATATAAGTATATTTTAATAAATAATATGATATTATGTTAATTATGTAATGTTAAATGATTAATTACATATCTTCCACAATTATCATTGAATAATGGAAATGTTACCCATGAGAACGTACGACCCGCCGTCTTCATGATCATAATGTACTTCATTTTTTAAAACCAAATTTCATTATAGTTTTTTAAAGTATAATTGATAAAAAAAAATTGTAATTATTTTATAAATATTATTCTATATGTGATATATATTTATAATATTTCTAAGGATAGAAACATTCATGACATAACACGAATGAGAAAACAGGGAAATTATCAACCCAAACAATCATAATAATGAAGAATTATAATTGGATGTGTGTTAATATGTGGAAAAAAGATAATATAGGATATTATAAATATTAATATGGTTTTGTTATACTTCAATAAATATGTTAAAACCACTATATAGTAGGTTAAATCTTGTTAATCCAAAAGGAAGAGTATGGTAAGGGACTTCATCTCAATTTATCTCCATTGAGGAGTAATATAATGATATGCACTATATTTATTTTTTATGGTGTATATAGTGACCCTTTGAAATAAAATATCATTATTCCTTAATAATATACGATATTTTAAGTTTCAATTTTTATATTTTAGCCAAATTGATTTTACATAATAAATACCAAGTTGTAAAAATAACAATAACCCAAATTCTTTTCATTGGGATATATTACTTTCTCATTGAAATTGATATTCAATGATTATGTGTTTAAATTATTTTAATTATATTATGTTTTATTTCCACATTTTTATGAATATCTACATTCGATGCACATAATCTATGTATTGTATAATTCTCACTTCAATCTTACGATCACTATAATGGTTTATTTCACAATCTCATTCTCATCAAGATAGTATATTCTTTAATTTTAGTTGAAAGAAATTATTTAATTATTGTATAACAAATCCATTTAATTTTATCCTCTTATATTTATTAATGATATTTTATATTAATAGTTAAACTTTTCCAATCTTTTTTACTCGAAATTATTGAAAAAATGCTTTTAAAAAAATATGTTATTAATTATCCCTTTGGTTGGAAATATTTTTTCTTCCAAATTTTTTTTTCTAAAAATCTTTTCAAAAATGTATTTAAACATTTTCAATTGATTTTTTTAATGAAATTTTGTTCCTATTTTTATAGTATACATTTTTTTAAATGAGTATTCATGTCATTTCTATACTAATGTCTTATTGTATTTTATTCAAAAAAGTGAAAGGAGTCTTTGTTTTAATGAGTAAAAAAATATATAGTTCATGACCAATAAATTTATTTAAATAATTCGTTATAATTTTCAATAATTATTTTCAATGATATTTTTTTCAGAAATTATTTTTTGAACTTTTAGTTTTAGAAGTGATTTCCATAATGAAAAGGATATGTTCTTTAAGAATATTTTTAAGATATTTATATGGAATTTCTATTCATCATAAAAAAAATTCATTTATTCTTACTCCAGGGGGTATATGTTACTTTGTTTACTATATCTATTATTTATTTGTATATTTTATGATCATTTTGACAAATTAATGTTATGAAATTCATTTTATTGATTCATTTTTTTAGTTATTGATTTTCCCTTGAAATATTAACTTATTTTGTTATCATTGGATATTAAATTTTCTGTAAATATCAATATTATTTATCATAGATATGTTAATTTATTAAATTATATATTATTTTGAAATACATTGTTCTAAATTTTATGTAATTTTTTATTAGGGAAAATATTGATAAATCTATTTTCTCTACTAAATAGTAATATTTTATTTTAAGGTACATTAGTCATGAATTAAATCAGTTATTCGATATATGAGGAATGATTTAGACATATAGACATGGGGGGCTCTTATTATAGATATCCTCTCGAAGCATCGGCAGTCTTATGAGGCTAATCGGTAAGATAACATAAAATCATATGACCAAATCTGATGGGTATGTACTAAGAATTTTTAAACATTCTTAAGGATGGATCCGGATTGTTGAGGTATCATGTTCTTGAGACATGATATCTAGTAATTATCATTTGTTTTCATTCAAAATTCAGTTATTATAGTAAATAATTTTTTCACAATGATATTATCTCTAGATACATTTCAATCTTAGTTTTTTATAATATGGAAAGTGTTTTTAGTTATTTAACATACAATATTGAGTATGACTTATTGAGTTCTGAAAGTCATGTTAATGATTAAATGGAATGTATTTTAGATATCTATATTTAATTATATATTATAATCCAGGATAATTTCACATTTATATTATTTTTGGATGTAATTACTTATCATCATAATGATTACATGGAATGTGTGTTTAATTATTTACATTGCTATATTGATTAAGCTTAATAATTCTTGACTTCTCATACTATACATAAACCTCACTATGAATTTGATATCACCCTTATATGTTTTCCTTTCATAGGAATATCATATGTTTACTATAAGTGATATTAAAGGATATTATTGAGGTAATAATGTTATTATAATAAAATTGGGATTTAAATTTTATATTCAAATGAAATAAATGACCTAAGTATGTATCTAGTTTACTATGACTACTAAAATATTCAGTCCTTCGGTATTTAATTCCTTGTATCATATGAAAATTTAATAATAGAGATACATAATATGGGATTCTATGGTTGGGGTTTCTATATTTGGTATCAAAAGTAGTTTATTAGAAACCATGGGAACTTGATTTTGAAATAAATAGATTAGGTAACTTAACCATATGATAATCTTTACGAGTATGTGTATAAGAACATACAAATGTTTTGGTGAGGTGGATATTAGTTTTTGTTTCATTGAAATACATACCATATTGGATACTATATGTGGATTTGGTTTTGGAATAGGTGTACATATCATTAATAACACTAAAAATATAATATTAGGATTGACCTGATCATAACATGGGGCACTATAATGGGCCTTACTACGCACCTATATTGACACTTCTGAGGAACATGATTAGGATAATTCAAATTTTCACTACTATCCATTTGAATTATTTGAGTAGATGATTAAAATTATTGAGCTATGTTAAACTTAAGGAGTATTAGATTGAAAATAATGTCTCTTAATGTGTTTTATGTGTGAAAAATAAGAGAATAATGTTATAATATGCTAGACAAAAATAAATAGAATTATAGAAGAAAACAAATATCATCCTAGAGATCCATTTATAGATCCTTGTCTTAAATGTGGAGATGAAAAAATTATCTGAGTTAATTCTCTATTCTATGGATTAACCCTATACTATGAAAGGACATATGTGGAAATAAAAAGATAGATTATTTTTGTATCGGGGTTCAAGAATTAAATTATAGAAGTATGTTTTTACCAGTGGTATTTTAGTGATAAGAATAATGAAACATCAAAGTACTCTGATAAATTTTAGATTGGCACATGTCCTAATAAACATAAGTGTAATTGATACCATAATGGTTTTTCGAGTTTAATATTTATCATAAGATTAACATCTTGAAATTCATTTAAATATTTTATGTGATGAGTGTATAATAATTATAATAATTTTTTGGGATAATTTTATGGAAATACAACCCATTAGTTTAGTATATGTTTTAGTGAAACAATTATTTGAGGAATAATTAATTTACATTTTGTAAACAATATTTTAGGGATATTGATAACCTTTAGGGTCAATATAATCATTAATGAAATTATAATAATAGTCAAATAAGATTATTAGACTTTGTAAAAATTTGTTGTATTTAAAATATATGTAAAAAGGTTATTTAATGATTAATTTTATTTCAAGGATTTCCATCATATTTTTTAG
The DNA here is from genome assembly GCA_963277665.1 of Viscum album. Taxonomy (NCBI): domain Eukaryota; kingdom Viridiplantae; phylum Streptophyta; class Magnoliopsida; order Santalales; family Viscaceae; genus Viscum; species Viscum album. The sequence continues at coordinate 286,891,878 of OY728163.1, forward strand.
AACATATTTTGAATTATATTAATATTGTTTATAGAAATGAAAATATGAATGCAGGGTGAAAATCCATCACATTAAGCCAGTCCATGAGGCATGAACCCATGGTGGATGAATTGTAATTTTTAGCCCCTACTAGTGGCTTACACAATATCTAGTTAATATGTCATTTTTAGCTAAACGATTTTAATAATAAATATTAATGGCGAACCATTGGAGTTACTTTGAGGGCTCACGATTAATTTATTATATTGGGTAATGTTTTCTAATCATATTAGTTTTGGAATGTAGATAAGGAAATATATAAAGACTTGTCATTATTTTTTTGATCTTATGATACGTTAAAAGTGAATTTTAGTGCTTCAAGCATAAAAAAATAATTTTTGGATATTCATTTCATGGAGTATGTGTTGAATTGGAAATAGATCGAAGCGTAATCAAATGATGAATTTTTTCTTATGAAATAAAAATGTATCATGTAAATATATTTTCATATATTTTATGATATTAAATGAATTATTAAACCTTATGAAATGGTTATTGAAATAAAAATGATATCCTATTAAATTCACATCTCATAAATTATACTATATTTTAAATCATTATAGATTTATGTTTTTGAGGCTCTTAGCTTTCCATTAATCATTTACATGTTTATGATCAATGACCATAATCACACTCTATAATTATTTATGCATTTTTTCATGTTTATATCTTCCCATTATACCTATGAAATCTTACTTGGAAACTTATTTATGTGTTACTCTAGATGAAATTTTTATTTACTATTCACTCTTACTAAGATGATGTTTTATTAGGCCTTTTAAGATTTGGGGTTTTCCACAATGGTTTTTCTAAATGTCAAACCCTTGATTTTCGAGATCAAATTTAAATTGTAAGGAAACAATTTATTTATGTTGGGGAGAATGTAACACCCTGAAATTATAACAGAATAAAATTTTATTTGATAGCCTATGCAACAATCAATGTTTAGTGTAAATATCACATGAAAGACATTTCTTTAAATTCGATCTCTTTGATAGATTACAGAACAAAAAACCACAAGTATAAATGAACTGTAATATAATATACTATTATAAACTAGGAATTAAATGGAGTGTATTAATAGTACTAAATAAATTATTAAAATTATGGTTATCTATTGACTATAGATAAAATAATAACCATTTGAAATAAAAAGAAATGATTTTTAAAAAATTTAATTTTTTTCTAAAATATGGATTAGTCTGTCTTTGCACACATAATTTAAAGTCAGCTTTTTTAATTTAATAAAATTTAATTGATATATTTACATGATTTTTTGAATAATTAAATAAAAATTATATTAGGGTTATTTTTTTTTGGATTTTTCTTAAATGTTTCATTTTTTGTTGATTAGTAAAAAATAATGAATATAATTGAAAACACAATTTTCCATTAAATTATAATTAATTTTTATTTATTAAAAGAATTATTTTAATTAAATATAAATAATAGAATTTGGTCCTTTTTATTCATTTTTATATTTAATTTTGATATAAAGCATTGTAAACTTTTGAGCATTTTATCTTTGAATACCTTGTCTTTTGTCATGTTTTCAAGATTACTTTTAACTTATATTTTATCACTTATGTGAATGGAATTTGATAAAATTGATTAAATATTTTTATTAATAATAAATATTATTATCTAATATGTTAAAATTAATTTTTTGACCAAAATGAATAGTGAAATGAGATAAAATTAATTACCATGTTTAATGTAAAATTAGATTTAATGAGGGTTAAAATAAAATGATAAGGGATAAATTTAGCAAAACAACTTTGTAAAATATATTGTATGGACTTATTTTGACCCTATATTGTCTATTTATCTATAATAATCCATTTTGGACCCTTGTGTTATATGAAAAATGTGTGTACTGCTTTTTCTTTAAATCAATTACAAGTATGCCACTCATCTCACTTATAAATGGTCACCCCATATTCTCTCTTATTCACACCTTCAAAACCATTTGGTTCGGATAATAACATCCCAAATCACTTCTATACTATAATCTTATAAGCCTTAGTTTGGGTAGAATTCTTACCTAGGAAGGCTTCTAGTTCAACGATTATAAGATAACCTAAAGAAATGTAACATTATTCAATGAGACTTTTTTATTTTATTTGTTCCTCCAAATCATTCATTTTTTATTACACTGTTAAAATATAATAACCTAAGTATATTATATATAATTTTATTTATTTATTTTAATTCAATGGGCTAAAACCATATAAACTTCTGTCAAATGGTTTACGAAATCATTATTCATGTGTAAAACAGACTTTAAATCACGAACCGGTGTAATTCATTTTTTAATGACCACCTCTCCTGGTTGGGTCTGATAATGAAAAATATATATATGATATTTATAACATAATTAGACCTCAGGAATAATTATATCATATATAACTTTTTTATGTTCCATTACATGGGATTTATAATTACATCGCTCATGTGTACGACGGACTGCAGCCTCGCCTAGCGATGTGATTTGTCCTTGAACAACACTTTACATGGAATTTGATAATGATATGATTAGTTAATATATATTATATAAATGAATTAATCAAGATATTAATAATATATATATATAATTATGAAAAAATAATACATCGTTTTCCTTTTCCCCTTTTCACTCAATGAAATATGATTACATCATATGTGAACATGTGGACTATCACCTTTATGAAGTGACATGACTCTCTTTTTATCACCAGACAACATGAATTATATATATAAGTAAATTTAAATAAATAATATGTTATTATTATTATTATTTAAAGGTAAAATATTATTTAACTCTTTTCCATAACGATTATTTAGAAATGGAAATGTTACTCATGTGTACGTATGACCTCCCGTATACATGATCGTAACATAATTTATTTATAAAAACCATATTTCATGATTGTTTTTATAATTATAATTTATATAAAAATATAATTATTATACAATGATTATTTTTATTTATAGGTTATAATTATATAATATTCTCAAGAATCATAAAATTAATGAAAAATCATGAATGAGAAAACAAAACAATTAACACTCCAAAAAACGAGAAAAATAAAATATTAGTAATGAATGGGTGATAAGATGTTATTAAAGGATAGTATACGATATTATAGATATTAATATAGGTTTTTTATATGTTAATAGCATGTTTGGAACCAATATACATGAGGTTAAATCACATTCAAGAAAAATGGAAGCATGAGGCATGGTACTTCATCTTAATTGTTTTTGTTGAAAAATATAGTATTTTTATGCACCTAATTTATATTTTAAGGTGTATATAATTCCACTTTGACATGTAATATCGGGGTTCTTTAATTATTCATGTTATTTGTATGTTTAAATTTTATTTTTTTTATTTTAAGGGGATTTTTTCTTAGCTGTTACCAAGTGATAAATAATTTAATAAGTCAATTTATTTTCACTAAGTTATATTATTTATTTATTATATATTATATAAAAATATTATGTGTTTAATTAATTTTAGTTATCATAGGTTTTATTTCATCTTTTTTTATGTGTATGTAAAGTTGATACACATAATCGATGTGCTGAATAATTCTCACTTCAACGATATGATCATTGTAAGGGTTTATTTTATCATCTAATTCTCATTGATATTGTTTATTCTTGTTTTTCAGTTAAAGGAAATTATTTTTTAATTTTCTAATAAACCAATATAACATTGTCCTACTATATTTTTTGTTGATATTTTTATGTAATATAATTTTTTCCACTATTTGGCAATAAAATAATTATGAAAATATTTTTAAGAGAATATGAAATTATTTATATTTTTAGTAGGAAATATATATTTTTTTCAAAACAATGTTTTCTTAAAATGATTTAAAAAATAATTAGTGAATTTTACCAAATAATTCTTAAAATATTATTTTTCTCATTTTTATTTTTTATTTTTTTTGAAAAAGAATATTCATTTCATATTCAAATGAATTCCTATTTGGATTTTGCTATGAAAGTGAGAGGAATTTTTTTAACATGTGGAACATGAAAGTAATTTATAGATATCATTGAAAAAAATATATTAAATGCTTCTTTATATGTTTAAAAAATTAGTTTCAATTAAAATTATTTTTTAAATGTCGTTATAAATTTTATTTTTAAATGTGATTTCCAAACTAAAAAGGTTATATACCTAAAGTATGTTGTTAAATATATTTTTTGTTATTTATATTCATCTATGAAAAAAACCATTATTCATACACCAATGGGTATTTGATTCATTTATAACAGAATTATTATTTCTATGGATTACTTATGATCATTTCGACTAAGTAAAGTATTGACATAAACTTTCTTATTTCATTTTCGTTATCATTAAATTTCTCTTTAAATATCAACATTCCTATGATCAATGACCAATAAATTTCCCCCCAAATATACATATTATCCATATTAGATATGTTAATTTCTAAAAACATATATCGTTTTTACATATATCTTTCTACATTGTATGTTATTATTTTATTTGGGTAAATAATGATAAATATGTATATTGTATTCAATATAAAAAGTTAATGCTAAGGCACATTGTTCATGAATTAAATTGATTACTTGATATATGAAGAATGATTTGGATGTGAAGACATGGGTGGGTCCCAATTACTGATATAATGAATCAATAATATCATGGAGAAAATCTATATGCGAGCATAAAATTAGTGTTCCAAACCCGATGGGTTTGTACCCAGTAGTTTAAACTGTCTTGAGGATAAATATTAATGATAGAGGTATCTTGTTCCTAAGACATTAAATCCAATCAGTAATAATTTTTTTCAATTATAATTCAGTAATTATTATCACGGTGATTTTCAAAATGATATTATCTCTAGATACATTTTATTTTACATTATTTATTAAAGGGAATATATTTTCAGTTTTTTTCCTAGACATATTCATTATTACTTATCAAGTTATGAAAGTCATGTTTTTGATTAAATGTAATGTGTTTTATGTTATTTAGCAGTCTATATTGATTATTTTCAAATATATTATTTTGATACTATATCTGGACTCACATCCTTCTATGATTATTGATTATATAGAATGTGTGTTCAGTTGTTCACCTTTCTATATTGATTATACTTATTCATTATTCATTATGATAAACATAACCCCTACTGAGAATTTTATGTCAGCCTTATTGTTTTCCTTTAACAATAATATATGATGTTTACTATTAATGATATGCATGGATATTTTAGTGGTAATAATGTTATTGCGAAAAAAAATTTGTTGAAAATTTTATATTCTAATATAATGAAAGACTCAATGATGTATCTAGTTGGGCAGGACTACTAAACTATTTAGTCCTTGGGGATGTGATTCCTTGTATCTTATGAAAATTTTATAATTTATACATTATATTTGAGCTACTTGGGTCAAGGATGCTATAGAAACATTCGTAGGATTAATATTGATATATTGGGGATAATTGTTAAAACCATTATGTCATTTTAATTTAAGAAATCATTGATCATTGGTTTAAATAATTTTCCTTTTTTTTCTAGGTCCTATTTACCATTAAATTTGACAAAAAAAATTAACCATGGGCTCAACATGGTTGAAAAATGACTAGATATAATCAAGAGGCATCCATTTAACTTCTGTTGTAACACCCTAACACAGGACCACTGGTTAGTGTCCCGAAAAAAGAATTACTGGGATCTCAGTAACACTTCCCCATATTCCAGAGGCATCCAACTAGTTATTTGGATAGGACACCAACCAATGTCTTGGTTCTAGGGTGAAACATACAATTATTTTATAGGTGTTTTCTTTGAAATAATTTCAATGTATTTGATATATTACATTCAATTCAACCCAAAGGAAAAATGATCCTATGATATAGTATACCTTTATAACCATGTCATTAGAATTTATAATATTAATATGGTTGACCTAATTACCTAATATATGTATTGATTAATTTCTATGATTTTTTTCTTAAATACAAATATATTGATTAATTCATACGGAAAAATCCTCATTTGTTTTATAAAATAATTTAATGAAAAAAATATTCATTTTTAGAAGAAATGTATTTTTCTTCATATTTTGTGTTTTTATCCAAAGAAAGTTTATTGATCACTATTAAAATTTAATTTTTATGAAAATAATTTCTTATTCTTGAATAAACATCCATACATTAGTTATCTAAAAATTAGAAATGTGGATAAAATTATTTAATGAAAAAACATGTTATTTTTCATTAAAAAGATTCTAAGTGTGAAATATGGTTATATAATAATAATCATTATGGATCAATGGTTTTAAATAAAATTAACTATTATATATTAAATAAAATATTTTAAAAATATGTTTAATATATTTACTAGGTAATTAATAAATGTTAATTTAGTTTTATGCTTAAAAATGTATTCTTTTAAAAAAATTGTTTTCAATAATTTTCATGCACTTATTTTAAAATCAATTCTTCCAATTGTAGAAATTGAATTTGATAAAATGGATTCCATATTTTTAATAAACATGTTCAAATTTAGTAATGAGATCACTTTATTTTTTATTCATAATGAATCGTAAAAATTGTACATTTTTGTTACCACGGTTAAGGTTAAAATGGGTTTACTAGGGGTGGAGGTTAGACCAAGAGATATGTAAAGACCATATCCATAGTATCCCAAATATTGTAGTTACTTTATTACGTTGGTGATAGATACAGGAGATCACATCCTAAAGTATCAAATATTTTATTATTAATAAAAAACTAGATACATAATTAAAAGACAAATTGCATTGGTAAACATAAAATACAATATTGAATTTTATTTGGTAACGCCACTATTCCCCTTATCAAATCCCTATAAATAAATCCTAACAAATTTATTGGAATCCTAAAGAAATGTGGCATAATAAATGGTTGAGCTCAAATGCTCAATATGGGTAAGCATAAAGCGGATGTTATCATGAATAAATAATTCATAATTAATATAGAAAGGTAAATAAATTAAACACATTACATTTAAACAGTAAATTGAAAATTAAGAATAATTTGAAATGAAAAAATGACACCTAAATAATTCTATATAAATAATCACATGATCACAAATCTTATCCATGGATATTATCACTAATTTAATAATTTCATGGACATCAAAAAAAATATCAGAATAAAGAAATTCATAATACTGGACATTATAACCACATCATAAAAGCATAATGCAAAGAAATATTTCTTAAAAGGGTATGGTCATATCCGAATACAAAATATTGTTTGTCTCATGATACCCATCGATGAATCTATGGGAAATAATGGTCCCATATGGTTACTTACAAAGTCCAATTCATTCATTATATTAATGGGGTCAAGAATAATATACTTCAACATTTATATTTAAAAATTATCATATGAAATGTTAATAATTTATCTAATCAATAAACATAATATAAAAACCATCAACAATAAAAAGTATAATGGTATAAAAAAAGGACATCCCCATTCAAATTTACATAATGCACCCAAATAAATAAGGTGGATGGTATATTTACAAATTATCCCAATGGATCATAATTAAAATGAGGGTTGTTATCATTGATTAATATAAAAACCATAAAACACCATTAAAAAACTCTTGAGTAGAATATCCTTTTCACATTGAAAATCCCTTCTAAAAGCTCAAAATTTTCAGAATATTAGGGAAAACATTTTATTTAAAAAAACCATATAATATTAAAATGTAAGAATCAAAAAAATGAGTATAGGTAATTTCATAAATGTTATATATGTTAAAATATTCTTTTTCACATTGTAGTAAAAAAGATAAAAATTAATATTTTTTAAAGATGAAATGAAGATTTCATTCAAACGATTTAATAAAAAGTTAAACATGGGTAAAAATTCCATCAAAAAATATTTTTTTCAATGTAAAAAAAATTTAAAACGTTTTTAAAAATCCTGGATATGGATAGAAATAGATTTTCTACCAAAGAGGGAAACAATATCTATTAGATTTGGTGTATTAAGACCAACTTTTTTAATTTTGATTATATCTGTATTTGTTTTATTGAATATTAATAAAATTTATTGTAACATATTATTTATTATTCTCCATTAATATCATGTAAGAATGTTCTAATGTATACATTTCACTTATATGTTCGTAGCAGTTCCTTGATATATTGAGAACATTTAAGTGTATTTATGATATTCTTAAATATAGTTCTACGGTCACGTAAAATACTCTGATGGGAAACATATTTTACAGAATATCAGGTGAAAGTAATCATAAGTGTATGAAACTTATTCTTATGAATTTTTCACTTGGTAATCTCCAAGATGAAATATTTTGAGAGTTGGCTCACTAGTAGGAATTCCACATGTTTTGGTGTCATCAAATAATCATATCTACGAGTGTGGGTAATGGTAAATAGATTTTAATATTATAATTAATTAATTTATTGACTCACACAACTATATTTTTTGATGAAAAATATGACTCCATATGTTCGTTGTGAGTTAGGGTACATTTGGTGTGTCAAGATTGACATTTTATTAATGTATAAGTCGAAGATGGATTTTTCCCTTCTATCTTTATGAAAGTTGATATCTCAACCCTTTTATTGGAATATATTTTTCACATTAAACTCCATGGACATGGTGATGGGACGTGTGAATTTAAGATTGTCAATGAATGAAATATCATGCATATAATTTAGTGAAACAAATTGGCAAAAAGCAAGCTGAGATATTGTGAAAAAAGGATTATATTACACAGTGAGCATTCATAAGTGGTTTTCATCCGTACAACATTAATATATTTCTCTTGGGTTATTTGAACCATTGGAAAACATTAGTCTTGGACATTGTGAAATTCATCTTAATTACAATGATAAAGAACCATAGAGGGTCACACACAAAGTGTTTTTGATAATCTCTAATAGATTATACTTGATGATAATTAATTGAATAATTACTTTACTCAAGACCAAGGGATAATATTATTCACATTTTATCGATCAAGAATGTTTATTGATGAATGAAATACTTAAATTAAATATTTATTTTAGAGTTGAATAAATACTAGAGGATTTCAAAATGTACCAAGACTGAGTCTCATGAAAATTATTAATTAATAATATAGTTAAATATTCTATTTATTTCATGAGATGGAATGCACCAGAAAATAATAATAATAATAATATTATTATTATTATTATTATTATCATGTGACATTATATTTATTAAGTATTATTATGTGATTTATCGGTCATAATTTATTTAAACAATTATCATTACATAAACTCTATCTCTATAAATAGACCATTATTTTTATTGTGTATTGTATCCAAAAAATTAAAACATGAAAATCATTATGCATAGTGAAACTCTCTCTTGACTACTCATTTCTCTCTTCCTATCAAGAATGATAAATTAAATGGAGATCCTTTTAAGAATAAAGGATTACTAATCAACATGAACAATACAAGACAATCAACTCACCACACTAGAACATGTATATAGCATCCCGCCTTTTTATCACATAAAACTTTCATTACATTTTACAAAACCGAGGATCTTTAAGGTTTAGTGTCTTGGAAACCAGGAACTTAAAACATGAAACAACAAAAAAAACATTCTTCTTAAACACTTGAATGGTTTCTCCTCATGTTCATCCTAGGTTCATTACTGCATCACATAACCTGGGGACATACATCAAAAGAAAGGGTGAGCAAAAAGCACAGTAAGGGAAACAAGAGAAACATTTTACATGTGAACTTGGGATACTTCAATAAGGTCATGAAAAGAACTTTAAGGCATGAGAATGAAATCATGAGGCATATCATAATAAAAATAACATTTTCATAACTTGAAGATATGGCTACATCATTTAACATAGAAAATCATGAACATATCACCAAGGTCCATCGCCAAGGTGTCATTTGAAAATTACCAAGGTTATTCACCAAGGTATCGTGAAAATTGTAATCTCTAGTGGTTACATCATTACCCAGTGCATTGGAGCGCTATCAGGGCGCACCCTTAAATTTGCCTTTATTATCATGTGAGCCACATATATCATCATCAAACATTTCATAAATAACCCATATAGCATAAAATAAATGGGTTTCATTTCATAATCACAATGTTTTAAAAACTGCTTTAAAGACATGATCTTTACGTCACTTTAAAACCCACAGAAAAGGAAGGTGGGTCTCATGTATGTAAATCCCAGAATTTAAAATAGAACATTTTGGTATATATGTGAATACAATTTTAGAAGAAAGAGCTTTGATTATTCACTTAATAATATAAAAGAACGTTAGAAAAATAGAGAGACATTTTGAGATGGAAATTCTGCAGCATAACGGCTATGTTACGAGGTTTTAGAAGACATTAAAAAGAGAGGGAAAATGGGTCAAACATTCCTAAATGACCCATAAAACAGTATATGGATAGAATAATAAGGATAAATGATCATGGTAATGAAATTTTAAGGAAATACCATTTGAAATGAAAAACATGCAAGGAAGACAAAAATTAGATTTCTCTTATGAAAGTTCAGCAGCCTAACGGCGTTACTTAAACTTCAACAAAAAAATGATTTGAAAAGATAAAATAGGGTCTCTAATCATGTGAACATAAGATTTCAGTATGATAGATATAGAGATAATGCCCCAACATAATTAAAATGGAACTTTATAGACTTGACATGAAAGTAGAACTTTGAAAAGAATGAGAAGGGTGAAAGAATCCCCTAAAAAATTCAGCAGCCTAACGGCGCCACTTAAAACATCAAAATACTGAATTGAAGAGATCAAATGGGGTCTCTCATCATATTAACATAAGAGTCCAGTATGATAGATATAGAGATCATACCCCAACATAACAAAAAGTAACTTGAAAGAATTGACATGAAAGTAGAACATCAAAATGAGAAGGGTGAAGAACCACTTAAAAATTCGACAGCCTAACGGCGCCACTTAAAACTTCAAAATACTGAATTGAAGAGATCAAATGGGTTCTCTAATAATATGAACATAAGAGTCCAGTATGATAGATATAGAGATCATACCCCAACATAACAAAAAAGAACTTGAAAGAATTGACATGAAAGTAGAACTTCAAAACGAGAAGGGTGAAGAACCACTTAAAAATTCGGCAGCCTAACGACGCCACTTAAAACTTCAAAATACTAAATTGAAGAGATCAAATGGGGTCTCTCATCGTATGATCATAAAAGATCAGTATGATAAATTTAGAGATCATTCCCCAACATAATAAAAAGTAAATTGAAATACTTTACATGAAAATAGATCTTGAAAAATGAGAAGGGAGAAATAATCTGTTACAAGCATTTCGGCAGCCTAACGGCGCCACTTAAAACTTCATAAAACGAAATAATGAGAGTGAGAGGGGATCTCTCATTATATGAACATAAAAAGGGCAGTGAGAGGAGTATAAAATAACATCCTCCAACATAAGAACATGTAGCATAAAAGGAATGACATAAAAGAGATTACTTGAAATGAAAGAGAGAGGTCGGATCCCTTACCTTAAAATGTAACTCTTAAACCTCAAAGGATGGGACCTTGAGGGCTTGGGGGAACCTTGGGAGGACTCCTTGGGAGGTAATGAGACCGGAAATTCGTTGAGGAAGAGTGGGGAGTCGAATGGATGAGAGGAGGGCTTGTTATTTATAGGGAAAGTGAGGGGACAAAGCATTAATGGCCAAGGGACACCTCATTAGTGGTTTTGGCAAAACCATGGGCTTGCCCGTGGTATTTGCCCATGGTATTGGCCACTTGGGACAATTCATACCTTATATTACTATTCATAAGTCGACCATATTGATTACATACTTAATACATCATTTAATGATGTCATTTGACACCCGTAACTTAAAAACTGTATTTTTACTATTCATCGAAAATTCAACTTTCTCAGAATAATCCCGAAATTTTACCTTAACCAAATATCAACGCTCTGATTAAAAATATGAACTCCATTTTATAAAAATAATTTTCTAAATATTTTTAATTTAATTTTTAAATAAAAACACTATTCACCGAAAATTCATTTTTTTCAGAAAAAACCCCAAAAATTACCATTGCATAATATCGGTGCTCTGAGTTCAAAAATGAAATCCGTTTTATAAAAATAATTTTCTAAATATTTTTAATTAAATTTTTAATTAAAAAAACACTATTCACTCGAAAAAACTAATACTTGAATAATAATCTATGAAACCGTTATTTAACCATTTTATTGAATCACATTACTTAATCAAGGTGCCTAGATTATATTAATACTTTCTTTAAGTGAGATTACTAATCCATTTGGACACAATACTAATCCTAATCATAAAATCACTATTCATAATTTACTATTCATCAAAAATCAAGTTGATCTTATTAGACTCCAAATTTTTTACTGAACATAATTGTAGAAGACCATTTTTTGGAAATCATTACATATTTTTAATTATTTAAGGTTTACATAAACATTTTTAAAATATCCTTTTTCTAAAATTCATCAAAAATATGAATACTATATTTATCCGGTCATTTGAAAATTCATAAACATCATCATAAGAAGAAATCCCAATTTTTATTTAAAACAAAGGATTACACCAGGCAGTTACGGTCTCCTTACATATCCCCTTATCACACCAGCATAGGACCTAAGTGTAAGGTGTGCTAAGGTGAAAGAATCTGAGGGAGGCTCGGTTAACATCGCACGAGTAGTAATTTCTATTAGTTTGAACTTCTCGCGAAGGCGATTCCGTTCTAGCTTCATATGATGAAGTTCGGCTTAAGTTTGGTCCAGACCAAAGCCCAATGGTGCTACCTCCTTCCCAAGTTCTGTTAGATGGGCTTCGATCGGTCCAAGACTATTGGGTGAGGCCATCGAATCTTCTTTCTATAATAATTAACCAAGATTACTTGTATTTAGAGACAATAATCAAAACATTTTGTTCACAGTGGTCATATTGACCGATGGTCATATAACAGTCAGAACCCAATGGTCTCATTTTAATTATAATCATGTTTATCAAATAAAACATTTTTGTTGAGTATAAAAATAAAATAAAATGACGCATGAAATTAGGAAACAAGATTTATTCAAAATTTCGGGCCGTTAAAATCTTCCCCCCTTAAGAAATTACATCCTCGCAATTTTAAAAATTGGGTTTTGAAATTTCATTGAAAGTCCCACATCGGAAAAAGAGTCAGTGACACCATTACTTTAAAAGAAAGAAAAGGGAGTACAAAGGCCACCCGAGTTTACTCATACTAGGATTCCATGTAGGAAACATGGACATGGAGGAGAAAACAAAGGGTCACGTCCTAAAAGAGAGTGATAGAAAACATGATTAGGAAGAAGTTAACCCCCAGAAAATCCCAAAATTATGATGTGTGCAAGCGTTCTTTGATTACCTAGTAGGAAATGTAAACCAACAACGTTTTTGTTTTGCTTTCCTTTTCATAACATTGAGGAATTCATTTACAACATAGAACAAAAACATAAGGAAATATATCTACCTTCATGTAGAGTTTCATCATTTAATAAGTTTCTACCCAAAACTAATCTTTTCTCCAAACTATGATCATTCAAAACTACTTGGTCTCATCAAAACACAAGAATCATCTTCATAATCCACAAAAGATTAACTATCTATTTCTTCAATCTTTAAACATTATCCCAAAAACAGAAAGGGTAAGGTAAAACAACTCTTCAAAAATAAATAATCCCATAGGAATGGAAACTCCTTTTAAATCTTCAAAGTTCCATGGTACTACCCAAAGTTCATCATAGTCCATTCCATAAATAACGGTCCTTAAAATTCCTCAAAATAAACCAAACTAAGATTGAAACCCAAATGCAAGAAGGATTTGATAACATAGTCTTCCAAAATAAATTCATTGTTCATCTCCAAACAACATCAACCTCTCCTAACATCTTATAACAAAATTAGCTAACCTAGACATATTTTACCCAAGATAGGTTAATCATTCCCATAAGTAACCTAAATTACTATAATCCCACCTTAAATTCATCGATTCTTCAAAATATAAGTCATCCTTACTCCTCAATGAAAATACCGTAGTAATCTATTTACCAAGATCATATAGGGTCCCCAAAATAGTGAACGTCTTCCAAAATAATAATCATATTTTAATCCCCTAATCATCTCTGTCATATTAATACGGAAATCATCGCATTTCCTATCACATTGATTATTGGGACATGTTCTTCCATTTCTAACCATTAACTAAGAAGAGAAAGTATAATTAGAGGCTTAAATACTTTACCAATAATCATGAAAAGGAACTTAAAGCATATAAGGATAACTTGTAGAAGAAAAGTATACCCTAACATGTGATCCCCTAGGTTCCCATCTAGGTTATCCATGATCATATATTCTTATGTGAATCTTTATTTTGTTTTATCCTTGTTCCTTTAATAATGGTTCATACTAAGCTTATGAATTTACCAAAGCATATCCCCCGGGAGTGTCGTAACCAAGAGTGCAGCAAGGCCTGTTGTCGTGTACCAGTTCCCATTCGAGTCCAGCTCAAAGTGGTGTTTTCGGGTTTTACCCCTATGTACATCTGTGCTAGAGCCACCTCTACCTGCTCGTATCCAGACAGGGATGTATTTGCTTGGCAACCCAATAACCAATACTCACCAAAATACCAGGAAGATTTCCTATATATAAACTTTTCTATAGGATTCTTCCTAATGTTTTCATATCCTAATTTCCACAAATAACTATACCATCCTTTGATACCAACTATAGCATCCCGCCTTTTTATCACATAAAACTTTCATTACATTTTACAAAACCGAGGATCTTTAAGGTTTAGTGTCTTGGAAACCAGGAACTTAAAACATGAAACAACAAAAAAAACATTCTTCTTAAACACTTGAATGGTTTCTCCTCATGTTAATCCTAGGTTCATTACTGCATCACATAACCTGGGGACATACATCAAAAGAAAGGGTGAGCAAAAAGCGCAGTAAGGGAAACAAGAGAAACATTTTACATGTGAACTTGGGATACCTCAATAAGGTCATGAAAAGAACTTTAAGGCATGAGAATGAAATCATGAGGCATATCATAATAAAAATAACATTTTCATAACATGATGATGTGGCTAAATCATTTAACATATACAATCATGAACATATCACCAAGGTCCATCCCCAAGGTGTCATTTGAAAATTACCAAGGTTATTCACCAAGGTATCGTGAAAATTGTAATCTCTAGTGGTTACATCATTACCCAATGCATTGGAGCGCTATCAGGGCACACCCTTAAAATTGCCTTTATTATCATGTGATCCACATATATCATCATAAAACATTTCATAAATAAACCATATTGCATAAAATAAATGGGTTTCATTTCATAATCACAACGTTTTAAAAACTGCTTTAAAGACATGATCTTTACGTCACTTTAAAACCCACAGAAAAGGAAGGTGGGTCTCATGTATGTAAATCCCAGAATTTAAAATAGAAAATTTTGGTATATATGTGAATACCCCTTTATAAGAAATATCTTTGAGTATTCACTTAATAATATAAAAGAACGTTAGAAAAAGAGAGAGACATTTTGAGACGGAAATTCTGCAGCATAACGGCTATGTTACGAGGTTTTAGAAGACATTAAAAAGAGAGGGAAAATGGGTCAAACATTCATAAATGACCCATAAAACAGTATATGGACAGAATAAGAAGGATACATGATCATGGTAATGAAATTTCAAGGACATACCATTTGAAATGAAAAACATGCAAGGAAGACAAAAATTAGATTTCTCTTATGAAAGTTCAGCAGCCTAACGGCGTTACTTAAACTTCAACAAAAAAATTGATTTGAAAATATCAAATAGGGTCTCTCATCATGAGAACATAAGAGTTCAGTATGATAGATATAGATATAATGCCCCAACATAATTAAAAAGTAACTTGAAAGACTTGACATGAAAGTGGAACTTTGAAAAGAATGAGAAGGGTGAAAGAATCCCCTAAAAAATTCAGCAGCCTAACGACGCCACTTAAAACATCAAAATACTGAATTGAAGAGATCAAATGGGGTCTCTCATCATATGAACATAATATTCCAGTATGATAGATATAGAGATCATACCCCAACATAACAAAAAGGAACTTGAAAGAATTGACATGAAAGTAGAACATCAAAACGAGAAGGGTGAAGAACCACTTAAAAATTCGGCAGCCTAATGGTGCCACTTAAAACTTCAAAATACTGAATTGAAGAGATAAAATGGGGTCTCTCATCATATGAACATAAGAGTCCAGTATGATAGATATAGAGATCATACCCCAACATAACAAAAAGGAACTTGAAAGAATTGACATGAAAGTAGAACTTCAAAACGAGAAGGATGAAGAACCACTTAAAAATTCGGCAGCCTAACAGCGCCACTTAAAACTTCAAAATACTAAATTGAAGAGATAAAATGGGGTATCTCATCATATGATCATAAAAGATTAGTATGATAAATTTATAGATCATACCCCAACATAATAAAAAGGAACTTGAAATACTTTACATGAAAATAGATCTTGAAAAATGAGAAGGGAGAAAGAATCTGTTACAAAAATTTCGGCAGCCTAACGGCGCCACTTAAAACTTCATAAAACGAAATAATGAGAGTAAGAGGGGATCTCTAATTATATGAACATAAAAAGGGCAGTAAGAGGAGTATAAAAGAACATCCTCCAACATAAGAACATGTAGTGTAAAAGGAATGACATAAAAGAGATTACTTGAAATGAAAGAGAGAGGTCGGATCCCTTACCTTAAAATGTAACTCTTAAACCTCAAAGGATGGGACCTTGAGGGCTTGGGGCACCTTGGGAGGACTCCTTGGGAGGTAATGAGAAAAAAATTTGTTGGGGAAGAGTGGGGAGTCGAATGGATGAGAGGAGGGCTTGGTATTTATAGGGAAAGTGAGGGGACAAGGCATTAATGGCCAAGGGAAACTTCATTAGTGGTTTTGGCAAAACCATGGGCTTGCCCATGGTATTTGCCCATGGTATGGGCCACTTGGGACACCTCATACCGTATCTTACTATTAATAAGTCGACCATATTGATTACATACTTAATACATCATTTAATGACGTCATTAGACACCCGTAACTTAAAAACTGTATTTTCACTATTCATCAAAAATTCAACTTTCTCAGAATAATCCCAAAATTTTACCTTAACCAAATATCAACGCTCTGATTAAAAATATGAACTCCATTTTATAAAAATAGTTTTCGAAATATTTTTAATTTAAATTTTAAATAAAAACACTATTCACTGAAAATTCATTTTTTTCAGAAAAAAACCCCAAAAATTACCATAGCATAATATCGGTGCTCTGAGTTCAAAAATGAAATCCGTTTTTTAAAAATAATTTTCTAAATATTTTTAATTAAATTTTTAATTAAAAAAACACTATTCACTTGAAAAAAATAATACTTGAATAATAATCTATGAAACCGTTATTTAACCATTTTATTGAATCACATTACTTAATCAAGGTGCCTAGATTATATTAATACTTTCTTTAAGTGAGATTACTAATCCATTTGGACACATTACTAATCCTAATCATAAAATCACTATTCATAATTTACTATTCATCAAAAATCAAGTTGATCTTATTAGACTCCAAATTTTGTACTGAACATAATTGTAGAAGACCATTTTTTAGAAATCATTACATATTTTTAATTATTTAAGGTTTACATAAACATTTTTAAAATATACTTTTTCTAAAATTCATCAAAAATATGCATACTATATTTATCCGGTCATTTGAAAATTCATAAACATCATCATAAGAAGAAATCCCAATTTTTATTTAAAACAAAGGATTACACCAGGAAGTTACGGTCTCCTTACATATCCCCTTATCACACCAGCATAGGACCTAAGTGTAAGGTGTTCTAAGGTGAGAGAATCTGAGGGAGGCTTGGCTAACATCGCACGAGTAGTAATTTCTATTAGTTTGAACTTCTCGCGAAGGCGATTCCGTTCTAGCTTCACATGATGAAGTTCAGCTTGGGTTTGGTCCAGACCAAAGCCCAATGGTGCTACCTCCTTCCCAAGTTCTGTTAGATGGGCTTTGATCGGTCCAAGACTACTGGGTGAGGCCATCTAATCTTCTTTCTATAATAATTAACCAAGATTACTTGTATTTAGAGACAATAATCAAAACATTTCGTTCACAGTGGTCATATTCACCGATGGTCATATAACAGTCAAAACCCAATGGTCTCATTTTAATTATAATCATGTTTATCAAATAAAACATTTTTGTTGAGTATAAAAATAAAATAAAATAACACATGAAATTAGGAAACAAGATTTATTCAAAATTTCGGGCCGTTACAATGTAGATCGATTAGAGATTCTCAGAGATCAAATAAGCATGTGTGGATCACTACTAGAGGGATTCTAAAATTAAATCCTCGTACAGAGACAAAGGCAATCAAAATGGGTTTTCAGATGATCTACATCTACATCAAAGAAAAAATTATCAGATCACATATTTTCTTATTTTAATATTAAAAAAATTAGTTATGATTTTTATGTGCAAGATCCTCAGTTGGAGTTTCTGAAAACTCAATAATAAATGAGATTTTAGTGTAACACCTTCCACTACAAGATTCGGTTATACCGAAAACCTACAAGTGGTAACATAAAAGTCACATTTAAATTTATAATTATTTATTTGATTTTTGATCCATATAAAATCATGGATTAATTTTTATTTCATATTATTCATTCATTAATTCATTTTGAATTAACATATTATCGATATACTAA
Source organism: Viscum album (assembly GCA_963277665.1). Lineage (NCBI taxonomy): Eukaryota > Viridiplantae > Streptophyta > Magnoliopsida > Santalales > Viscaceae > Viscum > Viscum album. Next base: position 286,910,774 of record OY728163.1, read on the forward strand.
TCATGATCATTTAGTTTTTGATTTTCTTAAATGTATAATAATAGATGAATAATGATTAGAGATTTCATTATGAATTACTAAATTTTTGGTTGGTAAGATTGTGTTATAAAACGTGTAGCCAGAGAATGCCCCTTGTACCCCAGTATGATACACCCAGCCATAACGAAGGATAAATTACATGCCACAAAGTTATTACAAGTGGTGTACACTGTCTGTTAACCAGAAAACCTGGAACAAAATTTGTCAGATTACACAACATGAATATGGTGTAAAAACAATTTATTCTACACAGGTGATTGGATAAATTCACATAATGCATGTGGTCGTTATATAGGGTCATTCTACATAAGATTGCAAACTTGAGAATTAATGACATACACATTGTGTAGCCGATTTTCACAGTGTGTAGTTCATCAATTCCTACATCCAAGACACACATTCACTTTTCTGTCTTTTTATATGGACACACAACATTAGAAATACATGGATTATATATGGAGTCCACACATAGTGTGGTCTCTCATCCGAGAACATGTGGATTCTTTTAGTGGGTTGCACTCCCACAAGAAATTTATAAAATATAGCATCTAGATGGACTGTACACACCATGTAATCCACCGAGATACAAGTTGAGGACCTAAGCATGTATATTGGGAACACAATATTAAAACACAAGGATTATAGCTCGTTAGTACATGCCATGTAGTCTAGACACAATTCATTACAAGGCCCGAAGTGTATAACTTGGATATACAACAACCAAGGCACATTTCGTGTATCATGATATTACACATCGTGTAGTCTCCCAATAAATACATAGAATTAAATTACATTAAATTGAAAATTATAACTTTAAAACCATATTTTATTGATTGGTACTAGTTCTGTTTGACAATTTTGAAATGGATTTAAATAAATTTAAATTATAATTTAGATTATTATAAAAATAATTTATAACTATTGGTTCTGTCGTTTGTTTTAAATGAATTCCATTAATAATGGGTATCTCCAAAATGAATTCATATAGTCATTAGTATGAAATGGAATTAATTAATTAATCAATAATCTAATTAATGAAATGGTATTTAAATTAATAACAATGAACAATTATAAAAATGTGTGTTAGCAATAAATATTTGTGTATATGTTACACATATGACAAATCATGAGCTAGAACAAGACCAATTTATGTGTTTGTATTTATTTAATTTAATTTATTGCATGGTTTTATAATTATCTATTATTAATTAAATTTTATTTCTTGTGAGGTATCCCTCCATCCATTATTATCTAGGACCTATGTGTCCATGTATATTTATTGAATATCCCTTTATCAAATAGTATTGTTCCCCTCCTATATGGGTGAGTTATAAATACTTGTAATTAATGGAATTTCCACAGGTGTGTGGATGCAGTTCAAGACTTGACCTTAATGATTCCAACCAAAGTGTTACATAAGTGGATAGGTGTAATGATGTAACACATTCCAAGATCATTAACATGAGTTATTTCCCCAAGGTAATAGTAATATTTAATTCCAACTCATTAAATCAAACCTTAGCTAAAGCTCATGAACATGACATTTAATTAATTAAATATTACTATATATGGATTATTTAATATTAAGGATTCAAGGCCATGATCACATAAATGAATGCATTAATGTGAAAATAATGAATTTAAATAAATATATTGTGTATAAATGTTTTATCCAACATGGTTAATTAATTAAGTAAATACATTTAATATTAAAAGGACATTTAAAGGATAAAAAGGATAAAAATTATGCATAATAAATTTAAATCCCTAAAATATTTATTAAGTTATACTTGTTCGTAAATCACATTATTAGAACTAAAATACACAGAAATATATGTTTTGACAACCATTTCTGGGGACACATTCTTTTAACATGGAGTTCCTACGAAGGTTATGGGTTGAATTAACAATCTTACATCAAGAGAAGTGGGCCTTTCTTATCGTGATGTATGTTGGAGGCAAGTGTTGAGGAAATCCAAGTTATTTATTTAGGATAGGGGAGTCCAGTAAATAGATCAGTGGATTACATGCCCATATTTAGAAGAGACAATTCTACTCAAATACCATCCAATAACTTGGCCAACCCAAATTGGGGTTATGAAAAGGGGAATATGGTTCCTTTCTACTAGAATGTTTTAGAAACTAGACATTCCATGTTCAATGGTGAGGGTTGTTGGGACTTGATAAAATAGTGCGAAATTAATAAAATCAATCAATTGTTTATTTATAAAATATTTTTTAATCAATCAACATAATAATAATCAGAATTTTTAATTCTATAAGAAAATCAAAATTTCATCATCTTCATTATCCCTAGGATCTATATTAGCGAAATAAATTCTACTCACTGGAAATAACTTCTTGGAATTGTTCAAATGACTTTATGTTTTTTTAAATGAATGGAAATATTAAATTCTAGAATCTTCATGTCCTGATCAACATTCATAATAGGTGAGTGGTGAATAGTTCCTCATCTATGAAAAACATTTTATTGACACAGTTCATGTTCAATGTCTAATTCATTCATACATGTCTATTGAAATTCTAAAGTCTTAAGAAAACATGGATGTGTATTACATACTTGATGACCTTTGAAGTTTGTACTAGGAGAGATATAAAATGTAACTATTCTATATTTAAAAGTCTCTCATTCAATGTAAATTTTATAGGGTTCTATAGTTAGGCCTCACGTAGTAAATATCATTGGCTATGTGAAGTGCCTCGATAATTTAGGGTGTAATCTCTGGAAATAACTAGGCACCAATATCATTCTTGTATTACTCCCTTATAAATTCACTAGTTTTTTTGTAAATTTTAATATGAACAACATTGAGAAGTATCATACATATTCTATCAATTATCTTTTCCAAGTAGATAAGTTGAAGAAGAACAAAAATTCATCTTCTTAGGATGAACACCAGAAATGTGCAATAGAAGAGGTCTAATCCCAAATATTCTACACACCCTTATGAGAAGAAGAATCTCAAAGGTAAATAAATTAAATATAATTCCATTAATTTATCATGTGGAAATAAGGGTCGTAGGAATTAAAACTAAACCATGCTAAAGAAGCAATGGGAAACATCATGTGAATTTGTTGTGAAGTTCAATTTATCTATTTATACAAGTTGGGTATTAGATACATCTTGTGGTGTTCAGATATGTATTCAAATAAATGAACAATGCAGATTCAAAAATCTTGACTAAGGGTTGTTATATCTATGAGAATCCAATGAATCTAGACATTCTACTATAGATACTGGGCACTAAGGTCTCATATTTCCAACTAGAATGATCAAGGATTTTAAGGGTTGTTATTAAAATCATTCAATTAGAAAAAACATTATTTCAGTATCCAAACATGATAAGAATTGTTTTATTTTCATGTTTATAAATAAATTTTTCTTGTTTATAATGATATAATTTTTTATTGTAAATAATATTTCAATAGCGGCCTTTATGTGTTAGATCACACAAAAAATATTAATTGTAATATATAACAAAAATAATCTACATGAATCATACCACACCCAAATATAACATAACTAGAAAGTTCATGTACATAAATAGTCCATGAATATATTATTACAAGATGAATATTTAGATTTATTTGATCTAAAACCACTAAGTATATGTGAAAAAAATTTGACAATTTAAAATGACCAAATCCCCATTTAGTGTAAAAGGTGAATGTTCTAAAGAGCTTCTCAAATTAATATATACAAACAAGTGTGTATCAATTCTTATTAAGTCAAGGGATGTATAATCTTACTTCATAACTTCTACTAATGATTTTTATATATTTGGATATGTTTATTTAAAGTGGAATAAGTGATATTATTTTGATAAATTCAAGGAATACAAGAATGAAGTTGAGAACCAACATGGTAAGAAGATTGATAGAGTCTGCTCAGGATGCGGTAGAGAATACCTGAATCAAAAATTCATTGATTATGGGAGTTTGGGATCCTATGAAAAATTAGTCCTCTTTATTCAACTCAGTGGAATGGTGTATGTGAAATGATTGAACATAAATTTTTAAAAATGGTGAGATAAATGATGATTCATATGAGTATTGTATTCTCTTTTTAGGGACATGAGTAACAAACGACAACAAAAATATTAAACAATGTTCCAACTAAAGTAAAATATTATAGGCCATACCATTTATATAATGCAAATAAATCCATGTTGTATTTCTTACATGTGTGGGGTTGTAATGAATTTTTTAATGCCTCATCATGTAACAAACTTTCACCCCAAGGTATATGGTGTACCTTTTTAAAATACCCCCAAGAAACAAAGGGAAATTACCTATATAACTCTCATAAAAAAAACCAAAATAGTAAAAATAAATGCCATATACCATGAGAGGGAGCTCATATATAAAAGGGAATATGGGTATGAGATAAGATTCAGATAAGCTGAGGCCCAAGGTAAATAATAGTTGGCACTGAAACAGATTCCACAAAGCCCCATAGTAGAAGAAACATTTCAAGAGTCACAAGTACTGTGTATGAGTACATGTGAGGTTGGAGAACTGTAAAATTATGGTTTTTTAGTCCCCAAGCACGGTGACACATTATTATTTGAAAACAATAATCCTCTAACCTATAAAGAATATGTAAGTGGCTTAGATGTTTCCACACGGCAAGAATCAATGAATTCTAAAATGGGTTTCAAGTACCAAAATCATGTATGTATTTTGATAAATCCTCCAGTGGATGTAAATAATTTTGGTTTAAAATGGGTATTCAAGAATATATTAGACTTGGAAGGGTGAGACAATACCTTTAAGTCATGACTGGTTGCAAATAGGATTAAACAAAACCAAGTAATTGACTACGAAAAAACATTTTCACCAGTTTCAATCATAAAATCCATCATAAATTTATTTTCAATTATGTGTTACCTAGAATATGATATTTGGAAAATGGATGAAAAAACAAACTCCGTTAATGGGATCCATAAAGAGTATTTATATAAGGAACAACCTAAAGGATTTGTGTCCTCAATAGTTTCAAAAAAGATATGATGATTTAGAAATATCCATTTTTAGATTAAATTAATTATCTAAGTCATTAAGAATTCATTTTGATGAAATCATAATAGAGTTTGGTTTCATAAAGAATGAATTTCGTCCTTGTTTATATCAATATTTTATCAATAGTTTAGTTGTTTTTTTAATATAATTTCTCAATGACATATTATTTATTGGAAACAAAATAGTAGTCTTAATGTTTATTAATGAATATTTGAATAAATTATTTTCCACGAATTACTATTTTGAGGTATCATATATTCTTGGAATAATGATATATCATTATATATCTAAGATACTACTTGTAAAGATTCAATGTACATACATTTATATGATATTGAATCTATTTGGTATGGAACAATCCAAGAGGGAATTGTTTCCAGGGTCACATGGAATACATATTTATAGGAAGATGTGTCCTCAGACACATGAAGAAAGAAATATAATGCAAAATATTACATACACATAATGAATTGGATCAGTCTCATATTCTATGGTATGTATTATGCTAGATGTTGCCAAAGAATTAAGTGGGGTAGAATGATATCAATATGGTCTAGTTGTCTTCCATTAGAAGGGAGTTAAAACTTTCCTTAAGTACTTGAGGCATAAAAAGGATATGTTGCTAGTTTATATACAATATGAAGAACTAGTAATCCGAGCATATGCACATTATAGTTTTCAAAAATATAATTATGACAGAAGTCATAAAAAGGTTACATATTTACTTTGAATAGATATGATGTGAGCTGGAAAATGTCAAATAAGAATGTGATCATAGATTCTATAATAGTGTTTGATAAAATTAATACTTCTAAGGTATCTAATTAAGTAGTATATATTTTTAACTTCATCTATGATATTGACATCAAAACTAGTAGTAGATATTCAATCACACTATATTATGATAATACATGTGTGGTGGATCTCAAAAAAGAGCCTTGGTCACATAAGTAGATGAAGAACATACATCCGAAGTATCATTTCATGATGGGTTGTTTTCTCTAGATATTTGAGGATATTATGAGTATTATTTGTATATAAGAAAATATAATTAACCCCTTATATAAATCCTTGACTAAGTATAAGCATAATTATCATGTGAGGTTTATCAGATTAAAATTCATAGCAAGTTGGCTCTTTTACATGTAGGAGTTCGATTGTGTTTTTTTCATAGGGAAACCAATTTATACTTTGAATACATATTTATTTAATGTATATAATATTAACAAAACTTCTTATTTCATAGTTTTAATCATTTTTCTTGAATATAGTATAATAATTTCCTAGAGTATACATCACCTCGACATGGTCACAACAGTTCCCCACTATGATGAGCACCCTGAAGTGTTGTGATGATATTCCAAAATATTTTTATGTGGTCAGATAATGTAATATGATGAGACAAATAGTATATGTAATGTTATGTGTGATTACTCATATGTGGATATGGATAATTTAAATGAACTTTTTACTAGGTAATCTTCATGATGTGATATTTTGAAAAAAAACCTCCAATAAGAATTCTACATGTTTTGGTGTATTCATATATTATAATTTATGAGCATATGATTTTTGGGACCATGTTGGATGAAGAAGGCTTCTATAACGAAGAATATGATTGACATTAAAGTGTATTGGCCTTTTTGTTTCAAAGAAGTTAAATCAATTCACTTTTAAAATGTTAAAAAAATGACTCACAAATCATATTCAGATCATTAGAATCACAATTATTAAGAAAGTAAATCATTTTGAGAATAAGAAGTTATCTAGAAGAAAATGTTCACGAGTCTCACCTTGGGTGAAAAATGAGGTTTTGATCGTAAAGAGAAAGAGATTCAGATATTTCATGTATCTGATACAAACTTGATGATGGTTTTTTTATTTCTCAAAAAAACATAAGTATGTTATAAAATTTATAATGCCATATTTATACTGGAGAGGTGAAGAATAGGTTATGAATATATTTTTCCATCATATTGAATTAATGTGGTTGGAAGTAAATATATTTATAGAAGAATTTAAATATATAATACTTCCTATTTAATGTTATACGATGGTAAATGTGATCTTCAACAAAATCATAGTCATTAAGGAATTCATGCTTACCAGTTAATGTTTGTGAAAGAATTATATTTCAGAAGAAAAATATTTTCAGTCTCAGATCATTAGTATAAAATTATCAGACACAAGTGTTTTTAAAGATGATAAGAGAGATTCTAATTATAGAAACCAAATATTCTAGTTTTTGGTTAGACAAAAGACAAAATATTAAAATCTTTGGAGAAATAAGTTGATGAGTATTGGAATCAATGAAAAGAAAAAAATAAATTAAGATATTGGGAAGGATGTGTGTATGAAGGATAGAGATTGATCAATAATTTAGTTAATTGTTTTCATCAAGACAATGCATTGGTTTTCTACATCTGAGTTAAGAATAATTTTTTATCATGTGGGACATGAAAAATAAGAACACGAATTTTATTTCAATTTTATTCACATGTGGGTCAAGAGATATCATAATGATGTTGAATATGATTTTTGGAATAAGAGTGAGACTGGTAAACATATGTAACCTAACACAGATAACATAATCAAGTTAGCAATATTAGTATGAAGAATATAATAAAAAAAATTGTGGTTGGACAGTTCTTTATGTGTTGTCAGGGGGGTTTGCTTTCAAGAAAGGTTTTAATAATCTTCTATATTAATTGTAATAAAAAAATTAGAATAAGAATATTGGTTTACTAATTGGAAAAGAGGAATGTAATAGGATGTCTTAATTTTTAATTTATATACATTTCGGTCAAGAAAATGGGTGTGACCAAATGCCCTCATTGTAATGACATTATTGTAATAGAAAATCAGATTCATAATCAGGCTAATGTTTTCTAATTATATTGAAGCTTTTTATTTCATTATATAATCATGTGATATAAGGAATCATAAGGAAGAAATCATATTGTGAAATCAGAATAGAGAATCAAAATATGACTATTGTTTCTTAAAGATGTCAGAAGTGATATGAAGTTGTTAGAATATTAGAAAATGTTCAAAAAGGGTTTATAAATGTTAAAAAAAGGCATAAATTCATACCCAATTCAAGGAATTTATAGATTTTATGAAATATTTTTGATCAGAAAATATTTTTAGAATCCTGCCCTAACCATATTTGGGTCACCTATAAAAGAATAAAGTAATATGTACTTTTCACTGCCACAAGTACTATACAAAATAAGGAGAGAAAAAATTTAAATTTATAGGGAGAATAATTTTTTGGATTGATTTTTTCTAAAAATATGATTTCTAGATATAATAATAAAGGACAAGAGAAATGATCATATTCGTTTTTTGATTGTATTATGATGGATGATCAGATTTGGTAATCATACCGATATTTCTGAATTTGGATATAAGTGGTTCCAAATTTTTTCAATGGTATTATGATAGAGTATTATTTCCATATTTTGAAATCAGACTACAAAATTAGACTAAAAATCATTATGAAATCTGGGATATTCTTACCTACATATGGGTAGGAAAGTGCAAAAATTGTATTGAAAGATTATATTTGGAAAATATGATCAAGATAAATCATAACATGTCTGTTACAAAAAAATTATTCTATAATTTTTTGTACTTTAAGCTCACACATTTTTGTATTGGGGATAGTACGACAAGATTCTAAGGGAAAATCATACTCATTTTATTCCACAAAAAGGACTATTTTCAAGTGGATAGTGTGGTATTGGATCCTTTAAAAAAGATACCAAGGACATAGCTAATCAATATCAGTAGTGAACCTTGTAAATTATTATGTTCTTATGGATGCATCTTTGAATTTTTTTTCTATTGGGAAATAAATCTTTAATAGGAGGTTAAGTTTACTTCATAACTAAGGAAACATAAACAAAAAAGATTTCACTGATTCACCCCCTCCATCTCTGAGTGATACTACTATCTTGACTAGGTAATTTCATGTGTTATCAGAGTGTAGGATCCATTTGTTTATTCATTATTTAGTTTTTGAAAAGAAGTTGATGGAGAATCTTAATTGTGTCATCAATATGGGTATTCTAGTTTTCTATGGTAATAACTGTCATATCTAGAAAGATATAATATTTCCTTATTTTATATCTATTGGATATGATTTTCTTGAAGTTGAAATAGATGTATATCCCCTATTGATGATAAAGTTACTCTTACATTTGTTAATAATAAAAATCTTTAGAATTATAGAAGGGCTCAATGTTTTATACTCTCATCACTTTTTAAAAGTATGTTTTTAATAGTGAAGTGTGTCGCCACTACCAAATGTATTTGGTATAAGATAAAAACACTTATGAAGGTAATAAAAAAGTGAAGAAGGAAAAACTACAAATGAAGAATTTAATGTATAAACATTTAAGATGGGTGAGTATGAATATATTGTGTAATTATTTACTAGGGTGAATGATATTGTTAGACCTATAATATATCTTGGTTAAAATATAGAAGAGTCTATAGTTGTTGAAAAATATTGAGAATCCTTCCCAACTGGTTTGATCAAATATTTTCTTCATTCAATGATAAAGACTGAAAAAATTATCTATGTATTATTTTCATAACACTTTAATTATATATGAAATGATATGGGAGAATGTTATAAAAGAAAAAAAAAGATGACAGAGAAATTTCTTTCAAAGTTAACAAGAATGAAATGTCTCCGAAAGTTATATAGGAATATGGTTATAAGGACCTGGACTTATTACATACATAATCATGGATATAGTCATGAAAAAACATACTTTACATTAATTTTATTTTCACGTTTAGATCATTAAATAATTGGGATGTAGCACATTCATGACATTACAAATTATTACCGAGTGGATACCATAAAAATAGTCTCTATTTTTTCGAAATATAAAACATTAAAATGTAAAACATTATTCTTTGACAATTATTAAACATTTAACATGGATCCCTTCTTTTCCATATACATCCATTAACCTGTGAAAATCATTTAAAAACTTGGGATGAGCACAACACCTCATTAAGGAATGGAAAAGAAAGGAAGAGCACATTAGTCCATGAATAATTGTAACATATGAAATAACTTTCAAAAGACCTACTTGTCATGCATATGAACATACTTCATAAAACATGAGATTTACTAAATATATAAGAACTTAAGTATAACCATAAAGTTATCTTGGGGAATTACTTATATAATCTTGTGACCCGCTCGGCTAACTTATAATTTGTAACCCTCACGACTACCTTACTATTTGTGTAACCATCACAGTTACACTTTGAGTAACCATACAACCGACCACCAACTTATAGATACCCAATGAATTGGAGGTAAATATAGGTCTAACCCTTCATCATAATCAATTACCAAGAACAAAAACACAATCATACACCATTACTAATTCCATAAAAACATTTCTTTGGAATTTCGTAATACCAAATTAAAAAATGCTTTTAAAAGGATAGTCAATGATAAATATCATATAATTAAAGTGAAAATTAATATAGTAGATGTAATATGTATCAACATAGTATATAAACATAATTAAACAAAATATAGGCAAAAAATATCACACATTCAATTTTAATACCAACTAAATAAAGAAGTAGAAGGTTAATACAAAGAATGAAAATCAGGTTAAGAATTCCCTTACCTTTGGTTTGTCTTACATAAAAAATATTTAAACATCTTTTATAATGGTTAAAATAGTGTTATTATTATATTAAATAGAAATTTTATGTTTATGAAATCTTATATTATCATTTCATAACATCGTTTCACCCTTTAATTGTTAGTATTTTTCTCCTTGCACTGTTTTTGGGTGAGTTCTTTACATGATTTCCCTGATTGGTTCATGGTGGATGTTCTTGTCAATTGGATGTGAAACTCAAGAATTAGATTGGGTTAGTATTTAAATATATCAAGTAAAATAATTTTTTCTATTAATCATTTTGAATTCTTACATGAGTATGATTCATAATTAAAAAAACTAATTATGTTCGTTTAGATCATTTGAGTGGTTCTTTAATAATAAAGACCTCATTTTGTTTTATAAATTAAAATAATGTGTAAAAACGAATTCAAGAATTATGGATGAGACATAATACTTATATTATAACCTGGTATAACCATAAAATTGGTTTCCTGACCAGACATAAAATAATTAATGCAAATTGAAATTATATCATCCACGATGTTGGCAATTCGACACATCACGGACAATATTTCTAATTCCTTGAACAACTGGGGAAGAGAAGAATATTGATCATAAATTTACCATGAACATGATAAGATTTATAATATACACGATTCCAGAGCTTTCATTCCTCTTGTATAAGAGGATGTGATGAAAGAAGAATAAATGAAAAGAATCTCGAAATAAAATAAAACTTGAGAAATTTATGACGAAAATTCGGCAGCATAACGGCGTCTCTTAAAATTTCATAAAAAATTGTTTGATGAGAAAAAGGGGATATCTCATCACTCTTAAATAATATGTAAAGTAATGGGGGATATGGAATGAAATATCCCAACATTATCCAAAGTAAAAGGAAGAGAATAACATAAAATGAAAGAAAATAAAAAAATAAAAGAGGATGTTTACCTCTTGATGTATTCTCTTTGAGATCCTTCTTAAGGGATTCGGTTTTGGTCTTTTAGTGATACCAGTAGCTCTAGGACATGGGGAAGATCTTTGGGAGGAGTATTTGGCATAAACTAGTCATGGATCAAAGATTGATAGGTGTGGGAAGAAGAGGGAGTGATGGTGGTTTTTATAGTGGAGGAGAGGGGGGGGGTTTAATTATTTTAATCATTATTATAAGATTTTTTCCCAAGATTATGAATATTTATATTTAATGTGACCTAAAATAGTAATAATGGCATGTGTGATCGAACCAAGGGCCCTTTGATCACTTATGATGTCATAAGTAGTGAATTTTAGTGATATTTTGATTATACGGCATTTTATCGTATTTCACTATTCATCAAAAATTAAAGAATTTCAGAAAATTCCATAAATTTACCCTAACCATTTTTTGATGTGTAGAATTCAAAAACTAAGTCCATTTTTTGAAAATAATTTTCAAAATATTATTAATTTTATTTTTAATTAAAAGCATACATAATTGAAAAATTAACAATTCTAATTCAATAATAACTTCTATACCACAATGAAAAATAAACCATGATCTTATTATCTTAAATCCTTAAGATAATAAAATAATAATAAAATTTACTATTAAATAGGTTCATATAACTATTAATATTACTATTCATAAGGGTATGTTACTATTCACAAATAAACATGTTGGTCTCATTGGACTCCAAATAACATACTGAACACAATTGCAGATGACACATTCTTGAAATTCAAAAAATAGAAGTAGAAAAATAATGTATAAAGGATAGTTATAAATATCTACTTAAAACACATTTCCATGCATTTCTATTTATTTTTTTGAAAAAATTTTGGTGTTACATTATCCCCACCTTCTATAAATTGCGTCTTCGTAATTTTATTTACTTATTAAACAATAGAGAGTACTTTTATCTCATAGCATTTTAAGAATTGTATGTTGCTTATTCATCCATGTGGTTTATCCACAAAAACGTTACCTGGTGGATTACCTTATTCAACAATACATGTTCCCTTCGATCAAGAATCTAAATTGTATTCTCTTCATAAGAAAGGTTCTCCTATAGTATAACTGCTTCAGGGCTCAAGACATTTGATAAATATGGCACATACTTTCTCAACATCAAACTATGAAAAACATTGTGTACCTGAAACAAAATCGAAGGCAAAGCTACACCATATGAAATTGTTCCAACTTTTCCAAGTTTTCAAAAGGACTAATGAACCATGGACTTAGCTTCCATTTCTTACTAAAAGGCACCACACTTTTCCAAGGAGATATTTTAAGGAAAACATGGTCACCTACCTTGAAATAGAAGTGTTTCCTTATGTTATCTACATAACTTTTTTGCCTGATATGAGATGTCCTCATGTGCTGCCGGATCATCAACACATTCTCAGCAACTTCATTTTGTAATTATGGCCCCATCAACATTCTCTCACCAAATTCATCCCTAAATGATGGAGTCTTACACCGCTTCCCATGAAAGTCCTCAAAAGGTTCCATCTGAATACTGGAATGAAATATATTATTATAAGAAAACTCAACTAAAGAAATATTTTGATCCCAACTTCTATGGTAGTCCATTTAACAAGCTCGAAACATATCTTCCAAAGTCTAAATCATTGGTTCTGACTGCCCATCAGATTGAGGATTAAAAGCTTTACTGAAATCTAACTATATGCCTAATGACTTTTGAAGTCCCTTCCAAAATTTATATGTGAACTTGGGATCTCGGTCAGATGTAGTGGAAAGAGGAACTCCATGAAACCTAACAATATCTTTGGGGTACAATAGAGAATGATGATCCAAAGACATTGTATCTTGAATAGTAAGAAAATGTGTATATTTCATCAGTTGATCAACAATAACCCAAATCGCATTGTTACCTCGATAAGTCTTTGGTAGTCTTACCACAAAGTCCATGGATACATTCTCCCATTACCACTCTGGAACTGAAAAAGGAAGAAGCATCTCCTTTGGTAACTGCCTCTCTTCTTTAACCTGTTCACATTTCAAACATCTCAGGTTAAAATCAACAATATCCATTTTCATTCCATCCCACCAATAATACTTTTAAAGGTCCCTATAGATCATAGTACTTCTAGGATAACTGAAAATGGAGAACTATGAGGTTCGCAAAACAATTATTTCTTTAGCTAGGAATCACAAGGCATACACAACCTTTTACCAAATCTCAAAACACAATCTTTATAAAGGTTAAATTCTGGAAACTTACCCATTTTAACAAATTCTACCTTTTTTTGTAGCTCACAGTCTTCTTTCTATGCTTGCTTAATTATTTATGATAATGAAAACTATACTGAAACCTGAAACAAAACTGATGTATTCCCTACACCAACAAATTTTATTTCAAAATTTATCAAATCATTAATCAATGGATCATGTTCCAAATGTAACATGGTTAATGACGCATGATGTTTCCGACTCATGGAATCTGCCACATTTTTTTCTTTTCCAGGATTGTAATTGATCATGCAATCATAATGCTTTATCAGTTCAAGCCATATTCTCTACCTCATTTTTAATTATTTCTGAGTGAATATATACTTCAGACTTTCGTCCTCAGTATATATTTGACTTTTGGTTCTATATAAATAATGCCTCCAAATTTTCAAAGAAAAAACCACGGCTGCTAGTTCCAATTCATGTGTGGGTTAATTTAGTTCATGAGGATTAAGTTGTCTCGAAGAATAGGCAATTACCTGATCATTCTCCATCAAAACAAAACAAATTTCCTTCAAAGAAGCATCATTGTAGATGAAAAACTCACCATTTCAGGAAGGTAAGGTCAAAACTGGAGTATTCACCAATCTCTTCATCATTTTATGAAAACAAACATCACATTCTTCTATCCAAACAAATTTTACCCATTTCCATGTTAACTTAGTTATCAGGTTAGATAACTGGGAAAAGTTCTTAAAAAAATGTCGGTAATCACGAGCTAACCCAAGAAAACTACGAATATATGAAACATTTATGGGTCTTGACCATTCATAAACCACTTTTGTTTTGGTAGGATGAACTATTATTCCAACCTTATTTATAATTTTCCCAAGAAAATAAATCCATTGCAACCAAAAATCACACTTTTTTTAATTTTCCGTACAGTTTCTTTTCTTTTAAGGATTGTAAAACGACCCTTAGATGTGTTTCATGCTCCTCATTTTTTAAGAAATTACCAGAATGTCATCAATAAATACAACCACAAACATAATCCAAGAGCTCATGAAACACGCTATTCATAAGATTCATAAATAAAACAGGTTCATTAGTTAATCCAAATGACATAAAAATATTCATAATTCCCATATCTAGTACAAAAGGAGGTTCTCGAAATGTCATCCTCCTTCACCTTCAGCAGATGGAATCTGGATCTCATGTCAATCTTGGACAAGTACTGAGCTCCCTTGAACTGATCAAACAAGTCATCGATATGAGGCAAAGGATACTTATTTTTAATAGTGATGTTATACAATGATCTATAATCAATGAAATGAATCATGGAACCATATTTTTTTAGCAAATAAAATAGGGGATTCCCATGGTGAAGTTCTAGGAAGAATGAATCCTTTGTCAATAAATTCCTTCAACAGATTTTTCAATTCAATAAGTTCTATTGGAGAAATACTATATGGGGGTTTTGAAATTGTATTAGCTTCAGGAACTAATCCAATTGTGAATTCGAATTCTCGATCAGGTATAACACCAGGTTACTCATTTGGAAAAACATCAAGGTATTCATATACCACTGAAACATCATTAATATGAATAGTTCCCCTATTTTCAACAATATGAGCTAGATAACTTTCATTTACATGTTTCAATAGTTTCTCAACTTCGTGATATGTTATCAATTGTATGGGTTGGTTCTTGTATACAAACATAAACTCTTTCGGAAAAAACAACTTATTTAGATCAACAGTAAATCACTGCATGATAAAAAGAAAGCCAGTCCATTCCCAGAATAACATCAAACTCAAATAAGGGTAAAAAAGGATTGGAACTAAAGTGTTTCCAATTAACCCAATAAAAAGATTCTTATAATTATTATTTGAAAAAGTATTCCCCCCTCGTGTTTTAACAACAAGTTTGGGTCTCATTTGTTGTGGTGATATTTTCAATTTCCATGAAACTTTCTCAGAAATGATGGAAAGAGTTGACCCCGTATCAAAAAAAACATTTCAAAAATATGAGTGAACAAACAAAGTACCAAATAAAACATAATTGGATAGCCTAAAATTTTCTAACGTAGTGGAAAAGGATCTCACTACACCTTTATACTTAAACTCTTTCTTTTTTAAATCATTCAGATCTCTCTTTGTGCAGGCATTTGCATAATGACCCATTTCACTAAATTTAAAACACTTTACAGTCTGCTTTTCATGATTAGTCTTAGGATCATTTAAATTTCATTCTCGGGCCATATTTACAAACTTACCACATTTAAAAAGCTTCTAGATTTTGCTAAAACATTCCACAGGTTATTTATTTCCACACTTTTCACAGACTGAAAATTGGATTTTTTTTACCATCATATTTATTTGGTTGATTCTTACCCATATTTTTCCATCTAGACCTCTTCTTATCTTTATTTACTAAATGCACATGATCATCAGAAAACTTCATCTCTACCCTCTTATCACATCAGACAAGTTTCTCATAACTTTTGAATTTACAGGGGGCCAACACCCTTCAATACCTTGGCTTCATTCATGAGTAAAAGAGGTTGATTTTTCTATAAAGATCTAGAATATGATTTGGAGAATACCTCACCAGTCAAGTGAACTTTTCTTCATACAGGGCCACTGAATCTTCTTCCTTCTGTTTCGATTCAATGAATTTCTTCTCCATCCTATGTCGCACCACCTTAGAAAAATATTTTTCAAGGAAAAGACTTTTAAATTCATATTACACTATGAAATCAAAATCCTCTCTACCCCTGATATTCCTTACCATTAACCACCACTGATCAGCTTCCCCTTCAAAACGATAAATGGAATGGCATAAATTCTGATTGTCTTAACATCACATAACATCGAATATCTTTTCATGGGATTTGATCCATCCTTCAGCTGCTACTGGGTCAAAAGATCCATTGAAAGTAGGAGGGTGTTGTCTCATAAAATGAAACACACTATCATGTTTTGTTGTAGTACCTCTAGTTGTTCTCTTGCATAGATTCAGCATAATTTATTTCCTACATTAGCTGAGCTGTTACTATCAAAAACTGCTCGGTTCCAATCACTACCATTCTGAGCTGTAGATCTAGATTGATGTCATTCTGTCGGTTCCACTCCTCTTCAGCATCCATGTTCCTTCTGCAGGAAACCATTCTGAACAAACATATCTTAGATGAAGCATCATTGTAATATTTAAATTCTATAACATTTCAAATTAATCATAGAGTAAAAATAATTTACGGTATTCTTTTAACATCATCATAACCGCAAATGTTATCTAAACCATCCTCTGATACCAACTATAAGTACCCGACCTTATTACATACATAATATTGAATTTAGTCAAGAAAAAAATCCTTTACATTGAGGATATTATCATGGTTAGAGATTTATATAATTTGGACATAACACATTCATGATATTGTATATTATTACAGAGTGGATACCATAAAAACAGTCTCTATTATTTTCAAAATATAAAACATTAAAACATAAAACATGATTTCTTAAAAAATTCTTCAACATTTAGCATGGATTCCTTATTTTTACTAAACATCCATTAACTTGTGAAAATAATTTAAAAACATGGGATGAGCACAAAATCTCGGTAAGGAATGTAAAATAAGGAAAGAGCACATTATTCCATGAATACTTGTAACATATGAAATCACAATCAAAAGACATACTTGTCACCCATATAAACATTCTTTGTAAACAATGAGATTTCCACAATACATAAGAGCATATATAGAACCATAAATTTGTCTTGGGGCATTACATACATAATCTTGTAACCCTCTCAGCTACCTTATAATTTGTAACCCTCACGACTACCTTACTTTTTCTGTAACCATCGCAATTACACTTGGAGTAACCATACGGACGACTTCCAACTTATACATACCCAATGCATTAAAGGAAAATATAGGTCCCACCCTTAATCCTAATCTATTCCCAACAACCAATACATAATCATACAACATAAATAATTCCATTAAAAAATTTCTTTGGAATTTTATAAAACCAAATAAAAAAATGCTTTTAAAAAGAACTTCTATGATAAATAACATATAATTGAATTGAAACTTAAGAGAGTAGATGTAATATGTATAAAAACTATATATACACATAATTCAACATAAATTTTCAAAAACAATCACATAATAAGTTTTAATACCAACTAAATAATGATGTATAATGTTAACCCAAAGAATGAAAATCAGGTTAAGAATTCCTTTACCTTGAGATTGTCTTAATTCAAACTTTTTTAAAAATCCTGTATAATAGTTAAAAGAGTGTTATTAGTATTTTACAAAAACAGTTTTATTTTTATAACATCTTATATTACCATTTCATAAAATCATTTTACCTTTTAATTGTAAGTATTTTTCTCCTTGTACTGTTTTTGGGTGAGTTCTTTACATGATTTTCATGATGGGTTCATCGTGGATGTTCTTGTCGATTGGAAGTGAAACTCTAGAATTGAAATGGAGTAGAATTTAAATATTTCCAGTAATATAAATTATAACATTTATCATTTTGTATTATTAAATGAGGGTGATTCATAATATAAAACATTAATGAAGTTCGTTTAGATCATTTTAGTGGTTCTTTGATAATAACGACCTCATTTTGTTTTATAAATTAAAACCATGGGTAAAAAAGAATTTCAGAACCCTGGATGAGAAATAATACATATATTATAACCTATTGAAACCATAAAAATATTTTCAGGACCAGACATTAATGAATTAATGAAAATTGAAATCACATCGTCCATGATGTCGGTAATTCGACACATCACGGATAATGTTTTTAGTTCCTTTAACAAGTGGGGAAGAGAATAAGATTGATGATAAATTTCCCATGATCATGAGAACATCCATAATATAAAAGATTCGGTAGCTATATATCCTTTTGGTTAAGAGGAGGTGAGTAAAGATGAAGAAAATAATGGAATCTTGAAATAAAAGAAAACATGAGAAATTTCTCAAAAAAATTCGACAGCCTAATGACATCTCTTAAAATTTCATAAAAGTAGTCTGATAAGAGAAAGGGGATATCTCATCACTCTTAAATAATATGTATAGTAATGGGCGATATGGAATGAAATATTCCAACATAAGAGAAAGGAAAAAAGAAAAGAATAACATAAAATGAAAGAAAAGAATGAAAATAAAAAAGTATGTTTACCTCTGGATCTCTTATCCTAGATATCGTTCTTAAGGGCTTTTGTTTTGGTCTTTTGGTGATACCAGAAGCTCTAGGATGTTGGGAAGAGAACTGGGAATATTATTGGGCATAACATAAGCATGGATCAAAGCCTGATATGTGTGGGAAGAATATGGGAGTGAGGGTGGTATTTATAGTGTAGGAGAGGGGTTATTTTTTATTATTTTAATAATTATTATAATATTTTAGCCCATGTTTATGAATTTTCTTAGTTCATATGACCTAAAATAGTAATAATGGCATGTGAGTTTGAATAAAGTGTCCTTGCATCACTTATGATTTCATAAATAGTCAATTTTATAGATAATTTGATTATACGGTATTTTATCATATTTCATTATTCATCGAAAATTAAAGAATTTCAGAAAAATACCAAAACTTTACCCTGACCATTTTTCAATGTGTAAAATTCAAAAATTAAGTTCATTTTTTTAATATAATTTCCTAAATATTCTTAATTTAATGTTTAATAAAATCATAGTTAATTAAAAGATTAACAAATCTAATTCTATAAGAACTTCCATATCATGATGAAAAATTAACCATGATATAATTATCTTAAATCCTTACAAATTCCAATGTATTTACAGCCATATAAGGTAAATCTTGTGGAGATTTGGTTGAGGAAGAAGAGGCTCTTCAAAATAATGATAACATTGTCACTGGCAGAGAAGAAATACTGGCTGAAGATAATGCAAATAATCTGGACAGGAACATTCCTACCACTATTTCCAATTCATCTACTGTTGCTTCTACCTATGGTACATTAACATTGATTGAGCGTGTTAGTATGGACTTAGAGAAATCTACCTCAGTTCATTTGGATCTTAATGGTACCTCTCATGCTTCTAATAAGACACAAGGTGAGCTGGAAAAATCTTCTAACCAGGTATTTCTGTGAAATCCATACATCCTGATAAATTTAATTCTTTTGTTCCGAAGATTGCTTTTCTGATTACTCATACTGCTAATGTTGACACTGATACTGCTAATACTGCACATAGCATTTCACACACCCCTGTTTCTATCTCTGTTTCTCACTCTGGGTCTCCCCAGGCTTCTTCTCTCTGTCCGGTTAATTGAGAGGTGTTCATACCTCCTGTTGACAAGAAGAATTCTGATTTGTTACAACCTCTTTCTGCAAATTCTATTCCCACATCTGCTGAAAAAGTTTTTATTACTGCTACTGAAATTACCTCACATGCTTCAAATGTTAACATTTCCACTGCTTTTATTACACATAACATTTCACAAACCCCCCAGGACTGTACTGTCCTACCTCCAGACTCCACAAATATTTCCCCTTCTTCCCTATCCATAAGCCTTGATCAGTTCTCACAAAATTCCAAAGATACTTCAATTATAATTGAGAATTCTCCTCCAACAGAATGACCCCATGTTCAAGTAGCTATGAAAGTTCTTTCTCTGGACAGTCCTTCCATTTTAGGTACTCCAGTTTCTGACCCTAATTCAAATTCTACATTGAAAATTGATTCTTCTCTATGTTCTGAAACTGATGAGAGAATACATAAACTTTCTTCTTCCAATGTAGTTACACAATCCCAAAGGAAGAAAGGATCTGGAAAATCTAAAAAAATAAGGGTTCTAACCCAAAATGCAAATAGAAATGGATTTTATCTATTGGAATTGCCAAGGCTTGGACAACAACGATACCTCCA
This sequence comes from Viscum album, assembly GCA_963277665.1. Lineage (NCBI taxonomy): Eukaryota > Viridiplantae > Streptophyta > Magnoliopsida > Santalales > Viscaceae > Viscum > Viscum album. Next base: position 286,931,623 of record OY728163.1, read on the forward strand.
CAAAAATTAGGAGGTTCTTAAACACTCATAAGCCTCTCCTATTTTCCATTTTAGAACCTAATGTCAACATTAATATGAACTTCGGGACATTTGGTGCTCTTAATTACAACTTTATAGGCTCCTGTAGAAATGGTCCTCAAACTGACTCTATGTGGATCTTTTATCACGATTCCCTATAAAATATCAACATCTTCAATAATACTGAGCAACAACTTACCTGTGATTTCTTTTGGAATGGTCGGCATATATTTTTCACTATGGTTTATGCCAATAATAGATACCAAGATAGAAGGGTTTTATGGCATGATCTTTTTGATATGGCCAACTCCATTCAAGATCCCTGGGTTGTTATGGGAGACTTCAATACCACTCTTAACTCCTATGAAAAATTTGGGACCTCACATCTGTCTATATCCTCAAGGTATTTCAGGTCTACTATTGAAAACTGTAGCCTTTTTGAAGTCACTCTTATTGGTGCCAAATATACTTGGTACAGAAAACACTATAACAAAACTGTGCCAGTAAGCTCGACAAGGCTTTTGTTAACAAGAAGGCCCTTACTATTTGGGATAATATATCCACTATAACTCTGCCTAGACATAATTCTGACCATCATCCTATTCTAGTTAGCTTCCTTATGAATTATCATAATCATATTCTTCCTTTTAAATTTAATAATTCTTGGTCTTCGAATTCTGATTGTGTCACTTTTATTCATAACACTTGGAACTCTATGAAACACTATAAGGATTCATTTTCCTATATGTACAAGTTGAAATTATTAAAATAGGCCCTTAAAGGATAGTGTAAAACTACAAAATCTCAAATAGATCTTGACATTTCCACTCTCTAAACTAATCTTATCCGCTTCCAAACACAAAGAACTAATTCAGATTTTAATATGTATCCTCAATTGGAAGGAAATATCCCCCTTAAACATAATTCCTTTCTCACATTTAAGGATAATATTAGAAAGAAAATGTTTAGGACTAAATGGATTATAGATGGTGACAGTAATACTAAATTTTATAATTCCCTTCAAAGAATCAAAAAGGCCAATCATCCTCTTTCTAAGCTTATTCATAATGATTTGATCATTGATTCTGAAGAGGCCATAACAGATCTTGTTATCTCGTAAATTTATAGAACTTTTAATGGTCCGGAGATAAATATTGATCTTAGATCTAATATTATTCCCTTAATGGTGGATGAAAGAGACAATGAGTCTCTTTTAAGCACTCCACTTGATCATGAAATTAAAGATACAGTTTTGGGTCTTAATCCAGACAGTGTTCCTGGTCCGGATGGGTTCAATAATGGCTTCTAACAAAAGCATTTGGAAATAATCAAAAGTGATGTTTGTAACCTTGTTAAGACCTTTTTCATTCATGGATCTATTCCTCATGGAATCAATGCTCAATTTCTAACTTTAATACCTTCGATTGAAAATGCCTCAGATATCCATCAAATTAGGCTTATTTCTCTTATTAACACTCTTTATTAGATCATTACTAAAATTATTGTGAATATACTTGCACCTATTTGCAATAAAATAGTCTAATGGAATGAGTTTGGTTTTATTTATGGAAGGTCCATTTAGGACTTTATTTGTCTTGCCTCCAAATGTACCAATAGTCTAAATAAAAACACTAGAGGGTGGTGTGTGTCCAATACACTTGATATCAGAAAGGATTTTGACACCATAGACTGGAACTTTATTTTTAAAGTCTTAAAAAACATTGGATTTCATGATCCATTCATTGGAAGACTTAAATATTTATTTCGATCAACTTTTATTTATATTATGATAAATGGAACCCCTAGAGGTTATTTCAAATGCTCTAAAGGATTCAGGTAGGGTGACCCCCTTTCTGCCATTCTCTTTGTTATTGGTGAGGATTACTTATGCATACTTCTCAATAATCTGGTTACTCAAGTTAAGCTTAAGACTATACAAGTTTCCAGAAACGTAAATACCCTTACCCACCTTTTATATGAAGATGATATCATCCTGTTTCTCAAAGGGGATAAAAAAAGTCATTTCCTCAAGAAAGATCTTAATCACTATGAGGAAGTCTCAGGAGAAGCGATTTCCTTGAATTAATCGTATATTTTTTTTTGAAAGAGCTTTCCTGTCAGGAGGAAACCAAGAATTACTAATTATCATGTAATTAAAGAAGGCCTCTTACCATTCACCTATTTGGGCGTCCCAATATTTTGGGTTCGTCCTAAAGAAATCTACTTTGCTAATATAATTTATCAAATCATAAACTAACTCTCTACATGGAAAGAGAAATTTCTCTCCATGGCTGGAAGAATTTGTCTGCTCAAATCGACCATTGTCTCTAAAATGGTCTACTTTCTTATGATTTATAAATGTCCTGTCAGCTTCTCCAAGAAAAATAATAATTATATTAAAAACTTCATTTGGATGGGAAGTATTTTTGAAAAGAAACTGGTCACTATCCGTTGGAAATACTGTTATAAACCCCTTGATAAAGGTGGTATTGGTATAAAAAATTTAATGTTGTTCAATAATGCTCTTCAATCCCATCTTACTTGTCATATTATTAATTGTACTTCTAAAGAATCTGAATTCCTGGACCATATATTCCACTCTAAACTCTTAAATATAAATTTTAATTACATCAACTCTTCAAACTAGCCTTCTATTAGGGACTCGTACCACAATATCAAGGAAAATTCTAGATGGATGGTTAGTGCTGACTCTTCAATCAAATTTTGTTGTGACAAATGGTGTGGTAACCACTTGATATCTTTGTTACCACGTAATATTATTCCTGAAGATACTAGTCATTATATAAAGGATGTCTTACATTTTCATAGACATGTCCTCCCTGACAATATTGCACAGATCATTGATAATCACCCTTTTTCCTCTAATGGTGACTTCTTTGTTTGGGAACCTACACCAAATGGCATCCTAGACTCTAAAAACTACTATAAGAATAACATTTTTTAAAATGAATCAAATTTTCAATGGGTGAGTCAATTTAACAAGCCTTGGATCAAACCTTCTCGGCTCACCCTCATTTGGCGCATTGCTCATAATAGATTTCCTACTGAAGCCTGTCTGCAAACTTTTAGCATACAACTCTGCTCTAAATGTCACTTTTGGAATCAACACATGGAGGATGCTGATCATCTTTTTTTGTCTTGTGCAACGACCTCTGCTTTATGGAATTATTTTCTTGATTTATTTAACTGCAGATGGACCCTATCTAACTTGACTTTTTTGTTTATAAAAAATGCTTTAGATGTGAAGCCTCTCTACAGGTTAAAAATATTTTTCTTGTTGGTGTGGCAGAACTCCTGCATGAGATCTGGTACGTTAGAAATGATCTTATTCATAATAAACACTCATTTACTCTCAATGTAGGAAAATATCAGATTCTTATTGCGATTCATGAATCCGCTTCAACTCAAAAGGCCTATTTCAACAACTCGGTTGGCGACTTTGAGATCCTTCATCATCTTCGTGTGCCTGGCATGTTAAAAAATCCCAAATGTTTCATTGATGTATTCTGGAAATCACTGATGCCAGGATGGATCAAAGTGAACATTGATGGTGCTTCTAAAGGCAATCCAGGCCCTACGAGTTGTGGTGCCAACTTCAAAGACTCAGCTGGAAAGTGTCATGTTTTCTTCTATGTTGGATGTGGACATTTTTCATCCTTGGAGGCTGAAAATTCGGGGGTCATCCATGAAGTTGATTTTTCACTTCAAAGAGGTTGGAGAAAGCTTTGGATTGAAAGTGACTCTACCACTATCATTCATGCCATCTGGAATGGAATTATTCATCTTGCCTGGACACATACTATACTTTGGATTAATTTTATGAACTCACTCCATGGAATTGATTTCATAGATACTCAGGCCTACCGTGAAGCGAATGTTGTTGCAGATGATCTTGCTAACAAAAGAGTACATCAGAGCATGACTTGGCTGGATTCTCTTCCATCAGACTTATTATTATTATATTGATAGAGATTGTAAAAAAATCCCATCCTTTCATATTTTTTAATCTTTTTCTTATCAATAAAATGTGATTTGGTCTTTGAAAAAAAAGAATAAACCTATTAAAGATAAACAGAATTCACCTCCAATTGTTGAAAAGTGAGTTCAATTTGTACCTAAGAGGAGGAACACTGGAAAAGTTTTGCATCTAGATAATGATAACTTAGAATATTCATAAGAAGTTTCAAAAAATATGAGTCAAAAAATGTTTCTAAATATTCTAAATATTGATTAATTATCATAACTTCTAGTTCTTATATGATATAAAAATAAAACTAATATGATAAAGAAGACTCTGATTGAAAAAAGAACGGTTGGTTGTCAAGAATGTTCATATATGATGGTTGATGAGAAACATACTGACAATTCTGATCAGTATGGAAGCTACATAGGAAAATATTCTTTTTTAGGTATACTGATGGTTTTTATTTGGATTTATGAATACATAAAATTTCAATTGGTTTAATCAATAAAATTACCACTGTTCCACAAATAATATAATTCAATGTTTGATGGGGATTCAATCACCAAAAATGCTAAATTATGAGAAGGTTGTTCAGAAGAAACCTGAGAAGGTTGGTGTGAAAGTTGTGAATAGGTTGGAACCTTTGAAAATAATTTTTTAAATATGTAAACAACCTAGGCTACTTGTTAAGGGTTGTATTGTTTTTTTATCATAATAATATATGTTTCATAAAAATTCTTAGAAGCTAGATGTAAAGAAGAAAAAGGTAAATGAAAAATATCTTATGGTAGAAACCTATCTGAAAGATACAAAATGAGAATGAACTTTTATTATCAATAGTGGGTGTTCTTCTCATATGAATTTAGATTTATAGTTGCTAAATAATGTGAACGATTTAAAAAAATGAAAATTAAAATTTAGATATGATGAATCTCTAATAATCAAATGTGTTGAATCAACCATCATTGACAATGAAAAATTAAGATTGAGGAATGTTTTGTATGTTGATAGGTTGAAACATAACTTTCTATGTTTTTCAAAACAATATGATGAAGTGAAAAAATTTATTTTCAAAAAAAAATGGGTATATTGTGAAGAGTGTGAAATATGTATAGATAGTTACAAGAGGAAAATGTATAAAATGAAATTTAGTGGAAGTTGGTGAAATAGAAAATTATAACAACTTGGGTATAGAATAAGAGAATCGGTTGGGGAATAAAAGGATGGAACCCATGTGTTAGAGAAACATGAGAAAACAATCATATTGGTACATTGTCCATGGAAGTCAAGATTTTCCTAGAAGAAGACATTGTTGTTGCATTATTTTTTAGAAGGGAAAACTTTCAAATTCAATGCATAAGAAAGTTGAAATTTGTTGAAAATGAAACATGGAATATATACATTATGATATCCATGGGACAATGATAAAACAATATACTAAGAGAGATAAGTACTTAATCAATACCATTGCTGACAATAATTGTATTATTTGTGTTATGTATATTAAACATAAGTGATATTCCCTAAAAATATTTATAATTTTTAGGTGGAAATATGAAATGGAATGTGAGTATTCAGTGATGATATTGAGAACTGATACTGGTGATGAGTACAAAAATAACGAATTTGAAATTTATTACATGAATCATGGAATTTAGCCTGAGTTTAGATCACTGTACACTCCATAAGAAAATGGGGTTACTGAAATAAAGAACCGAAGTTTTGTGGAAATGGGGAGAACTTGTTACTTGAGAATGGTGTTTCTCATTTCATTTAGAGGAAATCCATATAAACTATTGTGTATATTCAAAACTGATGTTTGGATAGTCCATGTTTGCATATGAATCCATATGAAATGTTTTATGATAAAACTCAGTGTTTGAAACACCTAAGAGTTTTTGAGAGTATATGAATCATAAATAATAATGGTGGAAACCATGGAATGATTGAATAGAGAGGAGAATATGAAAATTTTGATGGTTATTCTCTAGATTGATGATGATACAGATGAATCATCCAGGATACATGAAGAACTGTTGATTCTGCTAATGTGATGGTTTTTGAAAAGGCTAAGGAAGAAAAAAAACATATGCAGATAAGGATGTTGAGAAGAATATGGAATATTTTGTTAATAATCATGTGGAGGATACTAACAATAGTAATTATACTCAATAAGAAGAATTAGATTTATCTATTTCCAGTGATATAGATGAAACTAGAAAATACCATCCTAGGATAAAGAAGAAAGTTGAAGATCAGAATATTATTGGTGATTAACATCAATGGGTTTAAACAAGTGGAAAATTTTTACATTCTTTTTTTTATTCTAATGTTTTTCCAAATGATGTGAATGAATATTTGGGGCATCCATAATGGGTTCAAGCTATGATGGAGGAGTGAAATCTAATAAAAAAAATTATACTTGGGAATGGGTATAGAGGTAAGATTAAAAAAATGTTATTGGAATAAAATAGATTTTCTATAATAAGATGAGTGAATATGGTGATGTGATAAGAAAAAAAATAACATTATCATGAAAAGGTTACCCCCAAACTAAATTTGTTTATTTTTCTGAGAGTTTTTCTTGGTATCAAAGTTAGAAACAATCAGAATCATATTTTTATTAGTATATAATGACGTTACAAAAATATTCAAAAAGATGTGATGTCTAATTTCTAAATAGGGATCTTAATAAAGAGTCTTACACTGAACAAACTTGTGGATTTATTATTTGGAAATATGAGAGTTTTGTGTCTAGGTCAAATAAATCCTTGTTTGTCATAAACAATATCTTAGGGAATGTAATTCTAACTTGGTTACACTCTTGAGGAATACGAGTTTCATGAAATTAATATTTGATAGAAATATTTACATCAATAAAATTCAAGAGTTTTCCCATATCGTAAATGTTTATGTTGATGATAGTATCTTTTCTACTAATGATGAATGATCTTTTGAAAGATTTCCAGAATATATGATTTTTTTTTGAGATGTCCATGATAAGAGAAATAAAATATTTTCTCAGGTTTCAAATCTTACAAAACATACAAAACAATAAAAACATTTTTCTTTCTCAAGAAAAGTTTTATAAGGAACTCTAAAATAAGTTCACCATGGAAAATTCAAACAATGTTTCCATGCTGGTTTTAGTGAGAAAAAATTTGTATAAAGATAGAGAAGGAATTAAAGTTGTTTAGAAAGAATTTCTGCAGATGATAGGAAGTTTTTTATATTTTAATACCTTAATATCCTAAATTTTTATGCTATTACCTTCTGTGAAATATTTCAGGGTTCTCTTATGATTCAAATTTACATTCTATAATATAAATTCTAAAATATATAAAAGGTTCAAAAATATCAAAATAAAGTATGATAGCTCAGAAATTATTTATTTTTTTTTGTGTATTTTGATGTTGATTGGGTAGGAAATGATGATGATAGATGATCTACTTATGGTGGAATTTTTTTAGGAATGAGTTGCGTCAGATGGAATATAAAGAATCAAAATTCAGTAAATCTAAGAATAGATAAATATATGTATGTTGCTTCCAATCAATTCCCAACATAACATATGTAGATGCAGACTTAGTAAGAATACTTGTCGAAGTGAAGTTACCCTTGCTCTAGGGTTGTCAAAATCAAAGTGAAATCTACCTTACTAAGAATCTGATACAACATTCTCATTCAAAACATATTTATATCAATTATCATTTCATTAAATAACATATAGATAAGAATGGATTAAATATTAAATATGTTTATACATCAGAAAAACATGATGAAATTTTCACAAAACATTTTCCAAAGGAATCTTTTTATAAATTGTGTTTGAATATGGGCATTCGACATACATCTCATCAAGGTTGAGGTATACATTTTTTTTTTGCATCTCTCTTCTTAACATTGGATAAAATTATCAAGGGGGAGAATTTTTTCATAAATATATCTTCATATAAGCCTGTATAAAGGGGGATTTGTGGTTAAGTTGTGAATCCAACATATATATTTGTGATCTATATTAATTATTTATTAGAGTGGTTGTAAGAAAATAAAATATTTGTTAATAAGAATGATGAACATGTGGAAAAGAAAAGGTTTGTTACAATAAATTTTATGGAAGAGAAAAATGATGTAAAAAAATAAAATAAAACTATTATTAACAAGAATATTGAAGAAGTGGAAAAGAGAATATTTGTTACCAGAAATTTTAAGGAAGATAAGAAATATGCAAAGAAAGATTTGATGGTTTCATGAGTCACTGCTTTTAGACATAATGATTTTTCTATCAATGATTATTGTTACCTACAATGAGTTAGTTTACATATGCTTAGAATATTTGATAAGTAATCCATACGATGAGGATAATAAGATCACTTATTTATGAATCTTGGTTGACAACAGAATCCAAAGGGTGAGATTATTGGGACCAATTTGGAAAATGAAGGCCTCTGGATGTAAGGATTTTTTAACTGTGTTGTCTTTTGTTTTCGAAGCAGATAAATCAAATCACTTTGTAAAAAGTTGAAAATCAGACTAAAAATCATATTTAGATCATCAAAATCAAAATGATTATGAAATTAAATCATTTTGAGAAAAAGATATTTTCTAAAAAAAGGTTCTTTAGACTCACCTTAGGTCTTGGGTGAGGTTATGATCATAAGAAGGAAAGAAAATAAAATTTATTATGTATCCAGTAAAAAAAATGATGATTCTTTATTTTATAAAAATCACAAATTCTATGTAATTTTTAAAACATGTGCTTCTATATTGATGGATGAAATTGGGGGAGATGGTGCTGACAATCATATTCAATCCAATCCAATTCTGGTACATGGAAATAAATATGTTGCTGGAAGAATAATAAGTTATAAGACATTATAATAAAAGTTATATGATGATAATTATGATCTTCAATGTGCTCAAATTCGTAAAGGATTTCATTCTTACAAGCTAAGGTTTTTGAATGAAGGAAGTTCTTGAAGATGAAGACTTCTGGTCTAAGATCATCAATATGAGATTACCAAACACATGTTTTTCTAAAGGCTGAGAAAGATGATTTTAATGAGAGAAACTAAAGGTGTTGGTTTTTAGTCAGACTAGAACCCAACATATTTAATCCTTTGGAGAAATAAGTTGACGAGTTTTGAAATAAATAAAAAGAAAATAGATGTTAATCTACTGAGAATGATGTCTGGAAGAAATATAGATATCGATAAAAAAAGGCAGTCAACCATTTTCATCAAGACAAGTTATTGGTTGTATACAAGTGAGTTAAAAATAATATCCTTATAAATTTGGTCTAGAAAAAATAAAATATGATTTGATTTAATATTATTTCACATGTAAGTAAAGAATAATCACATTGAAGTTTTCTATGATTATTGGAATAAATATGATACCAATAAAAATATGTAACCTAACACTGGTAGATTAATCATATCCAAGAAAATTGGTCTGATGAAAAAAAGATATAATAATCTTAGTAGGAGTGTTTTTGATGTGTTGCGAATGGGGGGCATGATACATTGATAAAGAGTTTAAATAATATTATATCTTCATCGTAATTAAGAAATAATAATAAGAATATTGGTTTTATAATAGGTATAGAGATACATAATTGGATGTCTTTAGTTCTTATTTATTTGCAAGTGTGTCAAGAAAATTGGAGTGACTAGATGCCCTCATTGTAAGGAATTAATTATAATAGAAAATCAGAAACAGAATCAGACTAATGTTTTCTAAGAATATTGAAGCTATCTATTTCTTTATATACACAAGTGATATAAAGAATCCTAATTAATAAATCATATTGAGAAATTGGAATGGATAATAAAAAATAGATTGAAGTTTTTTAATGAAGTCCGAATAGAGATGAAGTCATTAGAAGATCTGATATGTTTTGAGAATAGTTGATAATCATTGATGAATTCATAAATAAATATTGAATTCCAGGAAAATGAATATTTCTAGAAATTAAATTGAGGATTAAACTTTTTTAGAATCCTACCCAAACCATTTTTGGGTCACTTATACATAGTGAAAGTTTTTATAATTTTCAATAACACAATTATTGTTCATAGTGATGAGAAATAATTTTTTATTTTCTAGGTAGAAGATGATTATTGATTTATTTTTTCTAAAAATAATATTTCCAGACATAAGAAGAAAGAAGAATAGATAACATCATATTCATCTAATCATCATATTTTGCTAGATCATTAGATTTGGTAATATGACGGGGATTTTCAAATTCAAATTGAAGTGATTCAGAATTATTTCAATGGTATTATGAAAAGAATTATTTATTTATTATTCAATAAGACTTGGGAATTAGATTTTGAAATTAGACTAAGTAACATTATGATGTCTAGGATGTTCCTACCTGATGTTTCGGTAAGAAAGTGAAGAATTGTTTTGAATGATTTTATTTTTGAAAGTTAATCAAAAAAATCATATCATGTTTATTACAAAAAATATATTATATATTTATTGTTCCACTTGAGGAACTCACACTATTGTAATTATCATAGTGCTACATGAGTGTAAGGGAATATCCTACTCATTGTATTTCTCGCAAAAGGATTATTTTTTAGTGGACCGTGTACTATGGAATCTTTTACAAACCATTCCAAGGACATATCTACTCTTTTTTATTAGTAAACCTTGTAATTTTTTATGTTTATATGGATATGTGTTTGAATTTTTTTCAGTAGTGAAAGAAATATTTAACAGAAGGAGAATTTTTTTTCATAAGTAAGGAAATGAAAAAGAAAAAGATATCACTGACTCACCTCACCCCCTCTCAATGATACAATTATCTTGAATATATAATTACAATTTAATGGTGATTAGACATTAAGATTAACATAATTGATCATATTGAATCCATAACTTAGATTTTATGGGGAAAATTGTGACTCCATATGTTTGTGGTGAGGTAGGTGGTGTTGGGTGAATCCCAATTGACATAACATTAATGGATAATTCAATGTAGGATTTTTCCATTCCATATTTATGGATGATAAAATCTCAACTGTTTGATTAGAATAGAACCATCACATTAAATTCCATGGACATAATGAAATAACACAATTATTTCATATAGTCAACGTAATAAGTATCGAGTATATAGGATGGTTATATACATGTGAAGCCTACATGATGATATTTTAAAAACCAGATTGTACAATATGGTGAGTGTTCGTATGTGGTTTTCCTTTTAATGACATTAATTTATTTCTATTGTGTTCAATGGTGCATTTCAAGATAATAATATTGGACTGTAGGAAATTTCATCTAATGAAATCATGAAATAATCCAAGAGAGTCACCCATTATGTGTTTTCAATGATCTTTATTAAATTATATTTGTATTTATTTAATTATATAAAAAGTATTCCCAATACTGATAGATAATTTTATTCATGTTTTATCAGTTGAAATGTTTTATTAATAAATGGAATATGTAAATTGAATTATTCTATTTGATTTCAACAAATGATAGAGAAGTTTTAATAGAACAAGGCAGAGTTTGGAGAAAAATATTAAATAAAAAGATGGTTAAATAATATTTGTTATTGTTCAAGTTTGTTCATACCACAAAATAATAGTAATATAATTATTATATTTGATAGGGTATATTAAGGATTATTATTTTTTGTATGTTACAATATAAAAATATATAATTATTTTAACCTAAACCCTATCTTTACAAATTCACCATTATGTCTATTATGTATTGAATAAAAAAATGAAACTTGAGATATGCTACACAAAATGAAACTCTCTCTAAAAATCTTATTTTATCACTTCCACTTAACATTGTGAAATGCAAGAGATATCCCTTTAAAATCAAAGGATGAACGATCAACACAAATAATGAAAGGCAATTTAATTTATACACTAGCACTCAAATAATGATTGGAGATTCTTGGAGATGAAAGGAGTATGTTTGGATCTTGGCTATATAGATTATATCTTCAGTTCCTCACTACGCATCAATGGAAAACCTAATGGTTTTTTTAGATGATTTTATTCTACACAAAAATAATAATTATTATATTAGATATTCATTTATTCCAATATTAATTAAAGTAATTACAAATATGATTTCTAATATCCTCACTATGAGTTTCATAAATCTCTATATTAAATGAAATTTTAATATATCACATTCCATCACAGGTTTCTGCTACTCCAAGAACCTACAAGTTTTATCAGAGTGTTCATCTTTAAATTTATAATTATTTCTTTAATTAATAATCCATATGTAATCATTGTAGAATTTTCACTCCTTATTATTCTTTCATTAATATATTTTTAAATAACATGTTATTTAAATATTAATCATCTGGAACTAACACTTTTTTATAGTGAGATATGATTAGAAGATGTATAAACGAATTAAACACCATGGAACCCATTCTACCGCACCGTTCCATGATGTGAGATTCACAGTATGTCACACAGTTATTACACATGATGAATTTTGTGTGTTGAACAAAAATCCTAGAAAACAGTATGTCAGATTACATGACATGTATAAGGTACACCCGTAATCTGTCTAAATGAGTTAGTAGAAAAATTCACACAATATTTTTGGTAATTATACATAGTCAAACATTTTGAGTCTGAAATACAAAGATTTAATGACATACCGATCATGTAGATAATGTACACAACTAGTAATTAATCAATTCCCATGTTCAAGGAACACATAGAGTCCTAAATATTATTATTTAGACACATGAAATTAGATACACATGGCTTGTAGATGGAGTGAACTTGTCGTTTAGTATCTCACCTGAGAAAATGAAAATTATTTCATTGGGTATAATGGGCACACGAAAATCAAACAAAACTGTGTGTTGGTATCATTTACACATCGTGTAATCCATAGAGATACCTACCAAAGACCCATGAATGTAGCTCGAGAGCATGACTAGTGGAACAGACAACATGTATCTCATTAGGAGACATTGTGTAGTCCGGCTTTTGTATACACCAATTCACCAAGAATGGACCCTAGATACATAGAAACCATGGCATAAAACTTGTAGTTGGACATTATTAGCCATGTAGTCACCTAATAATTTCATATAATTAAATTATAATGAATTGAAAACTACAACATTAATACCTCATATTATTGATTTCAACCAGTTTCATTTGAAAATTTAATAATGGCATTTAAGAATATTAAATTATCAAAAAAATTAATTTTATAAAATTTATAACTATTGGTTCTTGCTAGGTATTTTCCATGAAATCCATTAATTATGGTCATCACTATAATGAATTAATAAGTTCATTAATATTAAATGAAATTAATTAATTAATTAATTAATGTTTATATTAATAATAAATAAAAAATAATAAAATTAATGTTATGAATTTACTTTTTCATATACGTTTCATATATGAATGTTTATGAGTTAGAACTAAGACATTGTATGTGTTAACATAAATTTAATTTAATTTATTTCATTGGTTTCTAATTATTTATTATTAAATTAAATTTGATGGTCTGTGATTTATTCCTCCATCCATTATTATTTAAGAATTTCTGTTCTAAGGATATTTATGTAATCCTCCTTTAACCAATCTAGTGGTTCCCATCACTTTCGCTTTATTAGTAAGTAATTTTAAATAATTTATTTCCCCAAGACGCATGGTGGTGGATCAATATGGAACCATAATTATGCCAAATCGGGTGTTACACAACTGGATAAGTAGAATGCCACAACTGAAGCCACATATTACAATATGAGTTATTTTACCTAGGTCATTGATTGATTTAATGTCTGGTCATTAGTTAAACCATTTTATAAATATCAATAATTGGTAATTTAATTAATTATTCATTTATATATATGAATTTTTCAATTTTATGGATGCAAGACTATGATCACATAAATGAATGAAATAATGTGAAAATATTTTATTTAAATAAATGGATTGTGTGTAAATGTTTTATACAACATGGTTAATTAATTATAATCTAATTAATATTAAATAAACATGTAAATGATAAAACATGATAAAATTTTTGCATAATAAATTTAAATCCATAAAATATAAATCAATTTAGACTCGTCATTCCATCACTTAATTAGGAATTACATCATTTGAACTATAGGTTTGACCAACCCTAATTGGTAAACATTCTTTTAATGTGGAGTTATTATGAAGATTATGGTTTGACTTAACCATCTTATATCAAGAGAAATATCCCTCTCTAAACTTGATGTAACTTGGGAGAAGGTATTAAGGAAATCCATGTTTGGATTTCCGAATAGGGGAGTCCACTCAACTTATCAAGGAGTAGTAATCTTGCAATCAAAAAAATTCCAACCTAAATACCACCAAGTATCCTGACCAACCCTCATTTGGATTACTCAAATGGGCATATAGATCCTTTACACTAGAATTACCTAGAAACTAGACATTCTATGTTCAATTGTGAGGGCTATTAGTACATGATAAAATAGTGGGAGATTTAATAAAATAAATTAATTTATTATTTCTCACATCTTTTATAATGATGAAAATACCAATAATTCAATCTTTTAATCATAGAATAAAATGACAAGTTCATCATGCATCTGATCCCTAGGTTTTATATTAGAGAAAGAGAATATCCTCACTGGTAGTAACTTCTAGGAGTGGTTTAGACTCTTTCAAGTTAGTTTTCACCATGAAAAGAAAACTTATGTAATATAATACTCACTTCCTGATCTTCTCACAAGAAAAAAGTGATAAATATTTCCTTGAATATGAAATTTTTTTAGTGATGCAGTGAAAATTCAATGTTTAATTCTTTCATCTATGTCTAGTGAACTCATGAAGTCTTATGAAAACATGGATGTATGTATTAATCTTCATAACCTCCATTTCTTTTAATATGACACAGCAAGAACTAAATAATTTAATATTTCCAAGGTGCTATTTCAGATCAAGCTTAGAAAGGGTTTCCCAGTCAGGACTCATATATTCAAGATTGTGGGATATATTGAGTACCTAGAGGTTTTATGGTTTAATCTCCCTAAATAATTTGAAACTTCTTGCATTACAACATCATATTATCATAATTTCGACAAATTGTTTGGAAATGTTAATATGAATAACATTGAAAAGTATCTATAGGATCTTCTCACTCTTCTTCGTCAAGTTAATTATGTGATGAACCATGTACAACCATCAATCCTTGTTGTGAAAAAATAGAAAGGGAAAGAAAATTTCTCTAATGCCAAATCTTCTTCACACCATTCCATGATGAGAAAGATAAATTGAAAATTGATGGAATTGGATTATATTTGATTCACATGTGAAAAATGGGCCACTATAAGAAAAAATCCACTGTACAAAATAACCAAGGGGAAGATTCAAGTGAATTTTCTATCGAGTGAAAGCTATTTGTTTAAAAAAAATATTGTATTATATATAAAATTTGGTTCACACATATGTATTAAAATATATAAAACATATTGATTTAGAATGATGGACCAATGGGAGGTTTATTTATGCGAATCCACCAGAGTTAAACATGATAATGTAGCTATAAAAGACTAATATCTCACATTGATAACTGGAATGATCTTGGTTTTGATTGTTTGTTATTATGTTACCTAAGGTTCCAAAACCATTATTTATATATCCTAAATTGATAAATATGGTTTTACATTCATTTTTGTAAATAAATGTTTCTTTTTTTAAATATAACATTTGTTATGGTAAATAACATTCCAATACCTACCTTTTGTGTTGGATTACATTAACCATGTAATGTTGTTAGATAACGAAACTAATTTAGGTGACTCATTCCACTCCCTACTATAGAATCACTGGCTATGACATGTAAAAAAGATATTGGATAAAATATAAAAATGTGTGTATTTATTTTCCTATAAACAAAGATGACTTGTTATATTCCTTACATGTTTAAAAGGTAAAATGACTAAGGATGCATTTAATGGAAATTGTAAAAGGTCCTAAGTTCTTATTGAATGAGTTCATACAGATGTGTGTGTACTCTTTCCTATTGAGTCACGTGGTGTGTACTCATACATCATGATTTTTTTTATTCTTTTAGAATATATATATATATATATATATACTTAATGATGTATAATTCTAATGGTTTGATAAATTCGAGGAATAATAGAATGTATATGAGAACTAAATTGGTATGAAAATTTTGAAACTCCACTCAAACCATTATAGAGAATATCTTCATCAATGTTTCATTGATTACTTAAAATATTTTTGGGTCCTATCTTAAAGAAATCTTCCTTATACACATCAGTGTAATGGTTTATGGGAAAGGAAAAACCACACCTTGTTAGACATGATGAGATCAATGACGAGTCATGTGAGTCTTCCATTATATATTTGGTTATATATGTTTCAAATGGTATAAAACAAATACTATAACAGGTTCCAAATAAAGTGGAAGATAGTATACCATACCATTTATTGATTGGAAATAATCTTGTATTGTCATAACACTACTACAAACACGGCCTTTATCAGCGCTAAAAATGGCCTTTATCAGCGCTAGAAAAGCGCTGATAAAGCCAGCGTAGATAAAGGGGGGTCCCCTTTATCAGTGCTCCGAAAAGCGCTGATATAGTACCCCTTTATCAGCGCTAAAAAAATGCTGATAAAAGGAGTCTTTTATCAGTGCTAAAAAAAGCGCTGATAAAAGTACCCCTTTATCAGCGCTTTTTTTAGCACTGATAAAGGGGTCCTATATCAGCGCTTCCTTTATCAGCGCTTTCGTTTTAGTACTGATAAAGGACCATTTTATCAGCGCTTTCGTTTTAGTGCTGATAAAGGACCATTTTATCAGTGCTTTTAAAAAATCACTGATAAAAGTTAAAAAAAATGAAAAATATTTAAAAAAATTAAAAAAAATTAAAAAAAATTAAAAAATACTGCCAATCGGGGGGGCTTTTATAGCGCTTGAACCCCCCTTTTACAGCGCTTTTCGGCCCCTATACAACACCCCACGCACCCCACGCACCCCCCTCCACTCTTTAACAGCGCTTGGTCCAATATTCCCCATGCATGCGTGCCCCTGCCTCCACCAGGATTTGAACTCGAGACCTCCCCCTACGCGCCTAAGCCGTTACTACTACTCTATTTTGATTTGCTTTCCAATTCATGATATCTCTATATATATATTTATATATTTATTTATATTTATTCGTATAGTAATATATTTTTATATTAATTTTTATATAGTTATATTATAATATATATACAGTTATATTATAATATATATAGTAATATTAATATATATATATATATAGTGGTATTAATATATATCTATATCTATATATATATATATTTAGTTATATTTATTCATATAGTAATATATATTTATATTAATATATATATATAGTTATATTAACATATATATAGTTATATTAACATATATATAGTTATATTAACATATATATAGTTATATTAACATATATATAGTTATATTAACATATATATAGTTATATGAATTTATATTTATATAGTTATATTAATATATATAGTGATATTAATATATATATATTTATGGTGATATTAATATATATATTTATAGTAATACTAATATATATATGTAGTTATATTAATATATATATAGTTATTAGATTAATATATATATAGTTCGATTAATATATATATATAGTTAGATTAATATATATATATAGTTAGATTAATATATATATATAGTTAGATTAATATATAGGTATATAAATATTCATATATTGGTATTTTAAATAAAATGGATATTAGTTATTATTTAGATAAAGCTAATATATTTTATATGTAAATATGTTTAATTATTTATTTAAAAAAATTAATTTTTAGGTGCGAATATATAAAAAATATGTACATATAGTTATATATTTGATTATAAATAGCAATTCATTATAAAAAGGATGAAATTTCAAAGAAATAATATCAATATGAATGTAATACCTTGGAATAAATTTAGTCCCTGCCAAGAAAAGCCAATAATACCCCCTTAAACGAGTTTGAAAATCCACAAAATGTTAAAAAATCTGGGTACCCCGACAAAAAACTCAGTTTTGGAGGCCGTCTGGGCCTCTTTTGGCCTCTAAAAACGCTTGACCCGGGTCCCCCCGTGTCACAGCGACATAGAGCTTGTCGCAGGCTTCGATTTTATATGTGGTAGAGCTCAAACGGACACCCGGATCAAAAGTTATGGCCGTTTGAAGTTTGAGTTGCGTTTTCAACATATTTTGGATCTTTTTTTAATTTTTTTAATTTTTTTAGTCCTCAAATTGTTATTAAATGACTATTACTTCATAATTATTATCAAAATATTAATTAAAAATAGTTCTTTAGTTTTTTAAGATGTCATTTTCACTAAATATCTTATATATTAAGTATAATAAGTGTAAATGTGCATTTATACTTATCTAAAATACATTTAAAAATTATATATTATATTTAGATAACAATATAACTATATTTATATTTTAATATTTTAATATTTTTTTTAAGCCGACCCTTTATCAGCGCTAAAAAAAAGCGCTGATAAAGGGACCCCCTTTATCAGTGCTTTTTCATTAGCGCTGATAAAGGCACCCTTTATCAGCGCTTTTTTGAGTGCTGATAAAGGGACCCCCCTTTATCAGCGCTTTTTCGTTAGCGCTGATAAAGGGGGGCGCTGCGAAAAACTGTTTTTGTGGTAGTTTAATTACATGTGTAGGGTTTAGAATCATTTTTTAATTACTATATAGGAAAACAAATTTCACCATAAGTCACAATGTGTACCTTTATAGGACACCTAAAGAAACAAGTGGATATTACATATATGAACCCACATACAAAAAGTTAATTGTGGAAAGGCACACCATATTTATAGAGTGGGTTAAAATATCAAAAATATTTAGGGGATTGAAATATACATTGATGAAGATGAGGATTAAGTAACATAATATTTGGAAAAGGAATAGATTCCACAAATTCTGGTGGAGGAATAAACTATTCCAGGGACACAAGTGCATTGGAGTATAATATAGGTCTAAGATCTAGAATGATATATTTTCATATTCATTGAGTATATTGAATCATTATTAATTGATAATAATGACCCTCAAAACTACAAGGAAGCAGTTAGTGGAATGCATTTTTCTACGTGTATAGAAACCATAAATTTTGAAATGTATTGCATGTATGAAAATGTTGTTTGGATTTTGGTAGATACTCATTTTTTTGTAAATACTATGAGTTAAAATGGATATCCATGATGGAACTAGAAATGTAAAGACATTTCAGTACCTATAAGTCATGACTTGTCTAAAAATGGTTTAAATCGTCTTATAACATTAACTATAATGAAACTTTTTCAACAGTTGCAATGATGAAAGTCATCGTAATTCTAATTTCCATTGAGGATTACCAATGTTCTTCAAAAAAATCCTTTTTAATGAGAACCACAAGGAATAGTTCTATACAACACAAACTGAAGGGTTTGTGACTCCAAATCATTACAATAAGATATTAAAACAAAAAAACCAAATTTTTTATTAATGGATGAATCAATGTTATAAAACATTCATTTTGATGGAGATGTAATATATTTTGGTTTCATAAAGAATAAATGCGACACTTTTGTCTAAAAATCGTTTAGTATGATTATATTATTTTTCATAACAATGTATATACTGATGATATATTACATTTTGGAATTGAAAAAATAGTATTATAGTCTATTAAGGAGTAGTTGAATAAAATATTCTCCATGAAAGACTTGGGTGAGGAAAAATATATTCTTGAGATCAAGATCCATCATGATAGATCCAAGACACTACTCAGCATATGTAAAAGTACAAACATTGACATGGTACTCAAGAGATTTAGTATTAAATAATCCAAGAGGGGATTGTTTCCTATACCTCGTGGAATTCATCCTTCAAAGAATATGTGTCCTCAGAAAAATGAGGAAAAAATAGAAAGGATATGATTCTATACAGATCACTGATTGAGTTAGTCATGTATGTTATACTATTTATTGGGACATATTTCTCCTACACATTAAGTCTAGTAGGAAAATATAAGGATGATCTAGGTGACTTCTATTAGATGGAAGTCATGACTACCCATATTTATTTGAGGTTTACCAAGGATATGTTCCATTTTTTTGGAGTATATGAAGAACTATACATGAGAGGATTTTCATCTAATTGTTTTTAAATATATAATTATGACATGATGTCAAAAATGAAGTATATCTTCACTTTGAATGGTGGTATTTTGAGTTGTAATAGCTTAATGTCGGCTATGGTCATAGATTCTATAGAAGAGTCCAAATATATTTCATATTTTTAGGAATCTAAATAAGCAGTATTGATTAAAAAACTCATCTAGAATCCTAAACAAGTACATATCAGTAAATATCATATCACACTATGTTGTGATAATACTACACTGATGGATCTTACAAAAGTGATAAGGCCACATCAGTAGATGAAGCACATAATTCATAAGTATCATGTCATGAGGTATTTTTATCATGGAGGTGAGGATGTAGTGAGTATTATTTCTATAGAATACCACATTGAGGACCCCCTGACTGATGCCTTGACGTTGCAGAAACATGATTATCCTGTGAGGTCTAGTGGACTAAAATTCCTAGGCTATTTTCTCTAGTTCAAGTGTGATTTTATTTGAGTAGGTGTCCTAGGAAATTTTTTTCCCATTATTCAATATATATATAATGTATATAGTTTTAATAAAACATATTATTATATATTTTCATTATTATTCATAAATCTAAGGAAATAATTTCCTAGAGTATACATCACATTCCTTACAGTGATGAGAGACATGAAGTGATATGATGATATTATTAAAGATAGTTAGGTATTATGATACTATACTATGATGGGAAACATAGTATGTAATCTTTTAGGTGTGAGTACTCCTAATATGATAAGTATTTTTCCTAAGAATTTCTTACATGATAATCTCTAAGATGAGAGATTATGAGAACAAACCCACCAGTAGAAATTCTATATATTTTGGTGTCATTAAATATTTCATTGTATGTGTGTGTTGTGGTCCTTTGGCATTAAGTGTGTTGAATCTCATTTTTCCTTATCAGACTTTGGATTATTTGTAAGAATATTTATGAAGTCATGCGCTGAGTCGGCGTCGATGTCCACGGCCTATGGAGCCTCGGTGGATTGATTTCAGACATATTAAATATATTTTATCACCATTGAAAAGTTTCACTTGAAATGGTATTAAATATTGAGTGGAGTATCATAACAAATTTTTGATACTTTGGTTGAGTTCAGTACATCACGTTTACCGTAGGTGTGATATAAACAATGTCAGCACCGGGTGTCGAGTCGGTGGTGAGGCGGGATGAGGTGTTAAGGGGATATTTGTTTTAAATAAAATAAAACAAATATCCCATCCACTATTCTATCAATTAGTGAACACACAGAAGGATTAAATCATATATTCCCCCCATCCTCTCCATTCAGTCTTGAGAAGAAATAAGGAAAGGATGTTCCTCCAGGTTTTGTTTTTGATGTTGATCATTGCCAGATCAAGAATTAGCACATCTTGGGCATCATTCTGCACTTGATGATTCAAAATTCCTCCCTTGAGATAGGTAATTTGATTTTTAAGTTATAATACCATTTTTTATGAAATTTTCTATGGTTTTAGATGGATTTGATGCTTGTTATAGATCCCTAATGGATCGATCTGTGTGTTTGGGGGTGAACAGAGGTGATCCGAGCTATTTTCAAAGAAATCCCATCATATTTTCCCATTAACATGGCATGTAAACTATTCCTACACACTGTGTGTCTTACCATTTGATGGATATAATTTTTAGTATATACAAACCTTATATGTGGGGTTTCACACCATGTAGGGACCGTCAATGTGTGGCAGGTGGAAACAAACAGCGTAGCCGTGTAAGAGTACATAGTCGTGTGCAAGAACATGGCTAAAGTACATGGACACAGGGTCTAGTATGTGGGATTTGGTAAAACATATTTCTAGGTGGCTAGGAAACCTGAATACAAAAAGTAGTATGGGATTCACAACGTGTAAGGGACATGACAGGTCATGTGTATGATGAAGAAACACGACCAGTGGTCGGGTGAAGCGGGACATGACGTGTACTATTTCTACAAACTGTGTATGACCACATGGGTCTGAAAACAATGTTGTAAGGATACACTACCAGGTGTTTGGATGGGTTCACACACCATATGGACCCATTACACACTGTGTATGACTTGATGATATTCATGAGAACTTCTGCCTCTAGTATCTATTTATTCGTAGATTAGATTCTGGATCACGAGAAGCCTATCATGGGTAGGGTTCCATGTAGAGCATGATGGTGACCTCAGTTTCGGAATAGGATTTGCGATGTGTAAGAAGTGTTGTGTGGTACAAATGGGTTGGTGATGCTGACTGAAAGGGTTGAGTGGGTCCCCTACGTCTCTTTTGTTGATGTTTCAACTAGTTGGGTGGAGTAGGTCCCCTAACCTCTAGTGATGACGTTAAAACTATTTAGGTTGAGTGGGTCCCCTGGTCCTTTCACTATGAGGTTTTTCAGTAACATGTCCTCTTCGATGGAATTTGACCCTTATTCGACTACTTTTCATACATGCAGCATGGATGCATTTCCTCTTTCTGGAGTGAGTCACCTTAGTTCACATTGACTACAGACTCAGCGGACCTGAAGCACGTATCTCTTAGAAAATCCCGACAAGATACTCACTTCCTTACGTTTTCTCTAATAGGGTTGGTATAAGTGAGACCGATATTAACTAGGACAACGATCCTCTACCTAGGATTTTTTATTTTTTGTTTGTGACGGATCCCCAAATGATCTATAGTTGTAGAACCTCTATCTGAGTATCGAGATGTGTTTCTTTCTTCTGTTATCTACCATGTTGTTTTGACCCGTAGGGTTGAGTGAGTCCCCCGAGTCTTTCTTTGTGATGTTTCTTTGGTAGATTTAGATTCATAATGACAAACTTTACATTGGAATTTATCCTCTGTGAGGATGTTTTTTCCATATTTGTGATGTTGCGTGATACCCCTTTCTATGATCAGTGTTTTTGGATAGGGTGAACCATAGCAGAACCTAGGTGGACCCCAACTCAATGAGTTGGAGTTAGTTTTGTCACCAAGTGAATTCTATTATGATTATTTATGTCGAGAATTCCCTCATGGATGGGTATCAAGAGGGTTGTATGGTTGTGATGTCTGTATGTTTTACTGGTAGAGTGGCGTCTCTTGATGGAGTGCCAACTGGGATGGCGTGGTTTACTCCTCAGCCATGATATGTTGATGTGTCACCTCTCATTATGTCTTCCAACAGAGATGGTTAAAATTTAATAGTGTGTGCTTTAAGGTAGGCTTCTACCCTCCCCTGGAGTTGGATCCCTTTTTGTTTATGAAGTTAGTACCCCATGAGACCGTTTCGAGTGTTGTATTGTAACCACGAGTTGTTTACTATGGATATTCTATGGTCTAGACCATGAGAATTGGAGTTAGAGGTGAATATATTAGGGTATGTTTTGGGAGTCTCTGTGGAATGTTTCGTTTCTTTTACATTCCATGGAAGTCAAGATGACTAGTCATGTTTAGCCGAGGACAGTCTCAAGATGGAGACTCTCTTTCATTTGGGTTCTCTCTAGATGGGTGGAGTTAACTGAAGCCTATCAATAACTCCTTTTGTGGTTAGGTTTTTTTGGGAAACCTACTCAGTATTTTTTGTACTCGTATCTATATGAGATTTTACTATATTTGTTATGTCTTGTGTATATAACATGCCCTTCGATGGAGGCCCAGTAGGACCCGAAGAATGTAGAGAATAATAGCTAGGATGACAAGGGTTTTCATTAGAGCTATACCATAGAGCTTAATAGAATAATTTTGACAAAAATCCCCATCTATGTGAGTAGGTTGGACACTTATGATGATTCCTTTTGGTTGACCCTATATTTTTATTTTTTAACTTCAGTTGTACCTTGGTTGCCGATATATGTATGCATGCATTTTAGTTTATAGATTTTATATATCTCTACACTATTTCATATTGGTGTATGTGGGTACGATTGTATAGGCATGATATGATAAGGCATTCCATGTCTGTCATATCCTACGCGGCACTAGTTGCTATCCTCTGGCCTATTGAAGGTAGGCTTGGGGTGTTTCTTCTTGAGCCCCATTTGGTCAGGTCATCCAAATACATTTTTTTTCATTTTCAAATGCCATTTTTGGGGTAAGTTGGAACCTCAAAAAAACAAGATACAATTTTAAACATCACACACATAAAGCATTACATAAAAAACCTACCCCAAAAGCCAGATTTGAATTTTAAAATTCAAATTCAAACATTAAACCCAAAAAAACACGGGAAACGATCATCCCAAGAAACCCCCAGTTGGTCATTCATTATATTAAGATTGTCATTAATGAGTTTCATGACTCACATAATTTTATTTTATGAAAAAAATTGTGGTTTCATATGTTTTTGGTGAGGTAGGGAATGTTGGGTTCATCCTGATAGACATGTCAATAGTGGATATATTATATAAGGATTTGTCCCTTATATATTTATGTAATTTGATATCTCAAAACCTTTATTTGAATAAAACTATCAAATGAAATTTCATATACATTTTGAATTGACGCCTTTATTTCAGATACTCAATGAATGACATATCAAGTATATAGGTTGGTGAAACAGATTTGAAATGTGATTGATTACATATTGAAATAAAAGTATTGTAATAAAAAGGAGTATTCATATGTGGTTGTCATCATTGGGACATTAATTTACTTCTGTTAAGTGTATTGACTCACTTCTAGACAATAATCATGGACTTCAAGAAATTTTGCCTAATGCCAATGAGAAAGAATCCTAAAGGGTCACTCTTCATATATTTATAATGATAATTATTTAATTTTATTTGAATTTAACTAATTTAATAAATATTATTTTGAAGAACAATGTATAATTATACACACATTTCATCAATACAAATTTTTATAGATGATTGTAATATTTAAATTCAATATTTATTCAGGTGTTCAATAAATAATACAAGATTTCGAATATATTAAGACCGAGTGTAGTGAAAAATACTAATTAAAAATCTAGTAAAATATTTTTGTTTAGTATACATGTTTTAACACATTATAAAATAAAAATAACAATGTTATTATTATATGGAATGGGGTTTATTTAGGACAATTATTTTATTTAAGGGATTGGATGCAATTAAATAATTATGGTAACCTAGAACATACCTCTATAAATAAATAATTATTTATATTTTTTATTGTATAATAAAAATAAAAACATGAGAATTATTGTGCATAATGAAGCTCATGCTCGACTCCTCATTTCTCTCTTCCTCTCAAGTATGAGAAATAAAAGTGAGATACCTTCTAAATAAACAGATGATAGGTCAAAAAAATAACACAAGACAATAGAATATCCACAATATCACTTGAAGGACAATTTTCATTTCTCTAAGATCAAAGAAGAATGTGTGAAACATCGTTTGAAGTATTATATTCTTATAAATTCATATCATAATGAAGATAATCTAAAAGGGTCATTTTGAATGACCAACATATACATCAAAGAATGAATTATTAGATCTGGTATTTGTTTATTATTTAATTAAATAAATTAATTATAAATTTTATGTACAATATCTCCACTAAGAGTTTCTTGATACTCAGTATTAAAATAAATTTATATATATAACCTTCTATCACATGGTTCCACTGCACCCCGGACCCAAAATATAAACTTTTCTTAAAAAGATTTCTTAATAATTTGAAGTACCAAAGAAATAAAAAACTATTACTCAAAAATATCAAGAATAACAAGGTTATAAAGAAAATATAATATTTTTAAGATATAAATATCAGAAAATTGCTATAAGGTATACTTAAATAAAAATAATCCCGATTAATAATGAGTTTGTCAAATAATCCCTTACCACTTTGTTAGCTTTTGAATCGTAAGCCCTATAAAAGAAATTAATTCAAATGAAAAATTTAATATCATAAATGTAATGAAATTCATAGTATAACATATCAAATGGGTATTATATACCCTATAAAAATAAATTACGGGAGAATATGGCCAATGTCTTACATAGGTAAAAGTGAGATGATAAACCCTTACCCCTGGCCTAAATTCCTTCAAATGTGTCCGAACCTAATGTATATTAAATTAATATTTATTATGAATACATTATAGAATCATTCTCAAGTTTTTTAAAACATATATTATTTACTTATAATCTTTTATAACATGTTTATTAACAATTCTTTATTAAAATCACTATTTCAGGTACAAACTGCTTCATTTTTTTGTACGTTTTAGTTTGGGACATTCAGTCCACGTACTTTGATCATAGGTAAATATTATCCACATTTAAAACCATTATATAAATATCATATGTATTAATTATATTTTTATTTATAATAATTTAGAGACTAAATAAAGAATTACATCATTCCTAGAGATGGTAGGCCGTACGTATGCATGAATATTTTTTATATTTTTCAACAGATGGAATGAAATAAATGTAAATAATATTTCACATTTATAAATTATTTATTATATAATATATATCATATATATTAATTAAATCTATCTTTATTACCCTACATGTCCAAATTAAATGAAAAAAGGTATCACATCGCTTTGTGGATGCGATAGTCCACATATATGCTTGAGCGATGTTATCATTTTCCAATAGCTTGAGTGGTTTGAATGTAGGTGTGATATTATAATTTCAGAATTATAATTGTGGGAAAAAATTATACATATACATTAAATCCATCATTTTATCAATCTATGAGAGGTAATGAAGGAAAATGAATTAAATCAGTTTGCGGGGTGGTAGTCCACTGTACACACATTCGATGGTTTCATTTACCATTTGGTTAAGGATGATATTGATATAGCTTATAAAATTAAAATAATAACATCATAATATATTTTATATATTAATTTTAATATTTTATAACATTTTTTATATTTTCTATGTTGTTAATTGAGTAAATTGTATAAAAAGTCTTAGTAAATAACAATAACTCTTATTCAGAGATCCTCTTTAGTATTATAATTAATGCCTTTCTAGAATTGTTTTATAATAAAAAAAAGGAACAATAAGTCATGGTTATTGATTTAAAGAAGTTATTATAGTATTTATTGTTAAAAAAATGTATTTTATATGTATAGAGTAGAGGATAGAGGGTGTCTACTTATTAGTGGGGGAGAGGATACACTTAATTTTGTTGAAAACATTATAATTTTCCATGGTTTACACCTGAAAAAAGGATCCCAAATGGATCATTATTGATCCTTATATGAGATAAGATCAATATATTTCTAGAAAATTGAAATTTTAAAATTGTTCAATTAACTTTATCATAATAATTTTATATTAAACCCCGGTAAAACCATTTAATGATTAATTGTGGTAATTAATTTTTAGTTTTTTTACTATTTATTATGTTAGAAAATTATGTTGAACTTATTAAATAGTATTAATTATTCTGATTCCAAATATAGAATATGTGTTTTTTCTAATTAAAACCAAAGTGTTGGAAATATTTTTATTTAAAATTAATCCCTCAAGAATGATGAAAAATTATTTTTCCAATGAGAAAGTATTCTTAAGTAATATTGTTTTTATATCAAATATCCTGATAAAATTTATTCCAATGACATATGTTGGAATAATTATAAAATTGTTGAACTAATTTTAAATGTAAAATAATTTGTAAAAAAATAGTTTTTTTAATATGCTAAATGAAATGTATTTTTTCAATAAAAACTAGTATTTTTTCACATTTCATCAGAAGATTAATTTTTTCATAAAATGATCAATTATTAAAAAGATAATATTGAAATGATAATTTGAAAATTATATTTACTTTGAAATGTTTTTTCTAAATGTAGTAAAAATTACCTTTAGAATAAGTTTGATAAAAAGGTCAAAACTACTTTTTTGAAAAAATAGAATATTGAGCACAAAACTTGGTTTTTTCTGATCACATTATTAAGAAAAATATATGATGAATGATAAAATATTTTATTGAATATATTATAATTTTTTTAAATAAAATCATTTAGAAATTGTGATTAATTTAATTTATAATGATAGTAATGCATTGTATGCATAAATTGTTTTTCCGAAGAACATTTCTTTTATTCTTAAATTATTTTATTTTAATTTATAACCAATTGATTACAAATGAATATCTTTTATAAATGTGTAAACCACATAATTTCAATAATTTATTTATTCATATTCATTCTTGACATTTTAATGAATTAGTTATGACATTCATAGTTAAATAATATATTTTATGGGTTTTTTAACCTCATTGTTGTGTGTTGTATATGTTATCAAACATAACATTCTTCTTTTAAAATATTTGGGCATTTCATTCTCTGAAAATTCTATAAATTTAATCCTCACAATTTTAACTTGATCATAGAAATCAAAGGGTTTGATATTTTAAATTTCCTTTTTTTAAAATCCATTTCGTAAAAAGGTTTAATATAACACTATATTGATAAGAGAGAAATGGAATCACAAAGATCACCTAGAATAGTACATAATGTTGTTTTCAAGTAGGAATAAATTACTGTGAAGTGAAAATATGGACATTTAATAATAGAATAAATAATTATGGAGATTGATAGAGATCATTTATCATAATAAATCTAGTGAGCAAGGGGAATTCAACAACCACATATCCATAAATATATACTTATTTAAAAGACCATTAGTTCATTATAAATTATGTTAAATGTATAAAATATACATTATAATATCATTTTACTAAATTTGAGAGACTCATTTACTATCAAGATATATACCACTAGAAAATATACTTACTTGACTTCATTTTATATCATGAGGTCAATTTCATCGCTTTCTTATGATTTTATTAATTCCCACATCTTCTATTACTATAAGGAACGAATATATAAGATGAATTATTTTATTCCAAAAGTAGTAAAATTAACTTTCAATGGATTATAAGATCTATAAAATAGTTTTATGTTCTACCATATGTCTCTAAATATGTACCAAAACCGAAATGGTTCACATAATTCACCTAATTATACACATTAATCCCTAAACCTCAATAATAGAACTTAACAATATACATAATCCATTCCATAAGAATCTATCCTTAAAAATCGTTACCTTAAATTCCAAAAAAATGTAATATATTTCTTCCCAAATAATACTTTATATTAAATCTAAAGGTTTTTTGTACCTCATACTAATAAAACATCTCTTCAAATATCATTCAATCACTTAAAAATACCAAAAAGATTAGATCCTATAATATGATTTTAAAAATCAATTTAATATTTATTCATTACTTCATTTGAAAAAATGTCTTACTAACTAAGACATCATATAGTCTAGTGGTCATCATTTTATGCTTATTTGCTATCAGTTACGGGTTTAATACAAATGGAATTTCTAGATGTGATAGGATACACTTTTTAATTAAAAATATATTAATAACAGTATTATAACATTTCCATATATATGATTGAAATTGTAAAACATAACATTATTCATCAAATAATTTTTTCCGTAACTAAGGTTTTATATATAGATTATTTTCAGAAAAAATTAGATAATTTCAACCCGAAGGGTTATTAAAAAAATTAAACTTTTTTTCCACAAAATGTAAAAGAATTATTTATTTAATAAAATTTTCACTAAAACCCACTATAATGAAAAAGGTTATATTAACATAAATGTCTCTAAAAATAATCTTAATTATCTTGTACTTCCATCAATTATAACATAGAAACATAGTGTTTATGGATTGAAAATAACGATCAACATTAAAATCATAAATTCAAGATGATATCAATAACTATGAAGTTAATATTATAAATATAATCATTTAAAAAATAACACAATCCTTATTTGTTTGATGATTTTTATAAAAAATAACAATGATAAAAATACTTCCAAAACCTAATTTGTGGATCGTAATACATAAATACTTCAACCATTTTACATCAATTAATGGTATAACATAGGTCCTTAATTAAACTATGAGTTAATCTTTAAAATAAGGAATTGAATTAAATGATACCCATATTCCCCACATCCGATACATTAAACTATAAATAGAAATGTTGGAATAAATTTATTTCTATCCATTTAAATTTTTAGTTTTTCTATGGAATTCATTTCACTATGAAATTCTTGTAAACATATAAAACAATTTTTATTCCTTAGAGACAATTTTCTTGGTGTCTTTTTCCATATTTTAGACATGAAGGAAATTGAGCCTTCTTCCTCCATGGTCTCTATCACTATATCTCTTAAAAGACTCCATCCTTCTCATTTTTAGTTAGTCTAATAGTTTTTTAAGGTACAAGTTGTTAATAATATATCAGTATAACCAAGTAAGAATAATCACCATACCTTTTAATTTTCCAATCATCCAATTTCATTTCTTTAAATAACCATATTTTCTATAATATTCATTGATATCATTATTCTGTTGGGTTGCATCAATTAACTATGACCAAAAGGCATATTATGAACAATAATAATCATAGCGGAAAACCATATAATAATTTATAATATATCTAAATCATGATAGAATATTTTAAATATAAGAATCTATAGGTTTAACCATGGTCATTTATTGTCTTCATCTATTAAAATCCTCCATTATGGTTTGTAAATAAAATGTGAATTAATCTATACATATCCCTTGGGCGTGTCAAATGAGCTATGAACCAAGAACCATTATTTTCCACCATGTGAAGACATAGTTAAATTACAATACACCCTTTTTAGAGTTATTAACCATAGGTACAACAATTACGGAGAAACATCCACTTGTAGTATCTATACAAGGATGTTTCTCTAGGAAAGGCGCATAATCTCTACCTTATAAAAACATCAAGATGTGAACATATACTTAGAATTATCCTCAAGGTTAATTATGGGGTTATATTCCATAGTATATGTTTTCCTAAATCTATTTCCCAAGGATTTAACTAACATTATCAGATGCAACAACAAATAGTACAACCCTATATATATATAATTAATAGTTACTTTATTACATTCGTACCATATACAAGCAATCAAATCCTAAAAGATTTAATAGATTAGTATTCTTACAAAAAAATCACACTTGAAACTCAAATTACATTTTAAAACATAAAATAAAAAATAATATTTTATTTAATAACACCACTATTTCTTTTAGCATATCCCTGAATATGAATAAAAACACATTTCCTAACATCCTAATGAAATGAAACATATGAAATGGGTGAGCTCTATTATTTAGTATGAGAATGTGTACACCGAAAGCTAGAAAAAATAAATAAGGTATAATAAATATAGAAATCTATATAACTGAAATGAATTTCATTTAATAAATAAATTGTACATGAAGAATAATATGAAATGACTAAATAACGATCAAATAATGACACATAAATAATCACATGATGTTGAAACTTATCCATGGATTTTATAACTAAATGAATAATCACATGGAAATAAATAACTAATATCATAATTAGGTAATACATAATCTTGGAAGTCATAACAATACCATCAAGGCTCTATTATAAGATACTATACATCAATTGGATTGACCTAAGAAAAATACCCAAGCTAGTGTTCATCATTAGACCTACCGATGCATCGAGGGGTTATATATAGACCTTTTCATCACATACTAATTCCAATGCCTTCCTCATATGAAAGGGGGAGTTATAATCAAAACAAATTCTCATTGAAATAATAATATATGAAATTTTAATAATTTTCCCAATCAATAAACATAATCCTAAACTATCCAATGTAATATGAAAAATGATATCGAAACAAAACATCCCTGTCAAATTGATCCTAAAATATCAATATAAATATGATGGATTGTATCATTACAATATATACCTAATAGATAATAATTAAATAATAGTTTTTATAATTTAATAATTGAAAAATCATAAAAATATAATTTAAATAATTTGAGAGGAAAATTCACTTTTCACATTAAAAATCATTTAAAAAACTAAAAATTTCTGCAATTTTAGAGAAAACATTTATTTGAGAAGAAACATGTAATATTGAAAAGTAATATTCAAAACAATGATTTTGGGTAATTTCATTCATTACATATAAGTTAAAAATACATTCATTTCGCACTATTATAAAAAGGTTAAGAAGTACCTCATTCGGAGAACAAAAATACGATTCCTTTAAAACAATTTTATAAAAAGTAAAACATGGGCAAAAATTAATTTAATATTTTGTAAAATGTTAAAATAAATTTATTTTTTTAGAAATCATGAATATAAAAGTAAATGTATCTTTGATTTTAGTGAAAAATAAAGTCGGGTTTTCTTATAAATAATTTCTGAATAATTTTATGTACCCTAGATACTAAAATAGGAATATTACTTTAAAGGTTCATGAATAACAATACGATAAGAAAAATTATTAGTTTTAATATATAAATATCAAAAAATTACCCCAAGTAATAATTGCACATGATAATCTAGAATAATTATGATATTTTGATATAAACACTTTCTACTTTTGTGGATTTTGAATTTTATTCCCCATAAAATTAATAAATTTATATGAAAAATTAATAAAAATAATTTAAATAGATTTGTTATATAACATATCAAAGGGGATGTATATACACCACACAAAATAAATAAGTGGTCAATATGATATATTTATAATGAAAATAAAAGTGAGCTGAAACCCCCTTAGCTCTAGCCCAAATTCTTTTTTATATATCAGAAACTCCTATTTCTACATCACACAAAAAAAATAAACGAAACTTCGGCCCAAATTCCTTCGTATGTATCTGAATTCCATTATATATATTTGGAACTCCTATTTGTATACCCCATAAAATAAATCTACTCAAATGGAAAGTTAAATAAAAATTATATAAAATGATTCATGATATATAATATCAAAGGAGAAGTATATACAAAAAACAAAATAAGTGGTTAATATGTCTCATAAAAGTAAAAGTGAGACAACAAACCCTTACCTCCTACCAGACTTCTATTATATGTATCCTAAAATACTATATAATAAATATAGATTTATTATAAATATATTATAGACTGAAAACCATGTTTATCACATCATATATTATTTAATTATAATATATTATTATATGTTTATTATCAAGTCTTTGTTAGAATCAATGTTTCATTTTTCATGTATGTTTTAGTTTATTAGATTTGTTCTTATAAATTAATAATTGTTAAATAATATATATAATGTTATAAAATATAAAATTATCATAAAATTCATTATATATGAATGTATAATAGTCCATAAAAGTTAGAGATAGAAAAATAAATTACCCTATTCGTGGATATAGTAGTTCGTACGAACGCTTGAACATTGTATCCATTTTTCAATAGATGAAAAAAATTATTTAATATAATTATTATATCATATATATAAAATATATTCATTAAATATATCTTTATTACCATTCATGTTAAAATAAAATGAAAAATGTATCACATCGTTACCTAGATCTGATAGTCCACATGTACACAAAAGCGACATAATCATTTTCAACGAATTGTAAGGGAATATGATATATCTGTTATTGTGATTTATGAAGTATAAATGTGTTAAAAATATCACAAAGCATCATTAAGTCTATAATTGCTTTTATCTGTGACAGGCGTTGATGGAAAATTAATTACATTGATACACAAGGTGGTAGTCTTCCATACAGATAATAGGTTATTAAATAAAAATAATAACAAATAAGTATGTGGTAAAATATTGTGTAATTATTTTATAATATATTATTAATATGTTATGTAGTTAGAAGAATAAATAGAATGAAAATCCATGGTTAAGGACTATACCTCTTCCTCATAGAACCTCTTCAGATCTATACCTAATGTTTTTTCTTAAAAATGGTTTTATGATTAAATAAGGAACTAACACTCATCAGTATAGATTTATATAATGGATTTTTATCTAGTATTTTTATAAAAAACTTCTTTGTAAGAGTAAGTTGGAGAGGGGAGAAGGTGTCCTTTTTTAAGTGGGGGAGAGTACATACTTCAAATTTTTTAAAAGAATAAAATGCAACCATGTTTTAAAAATGAAACAAGGATCTCTAATGGCCCATAACATAACATTATATGTGATAAGGTTAAAATATAGTCAGAAAATACGAATTTTACAAGTAGTATGGTCATTTTAACCCTTATAAATATATATTAATCCCCGATAAACCCCCATTTAACTTGAAAAAAGATAATTATTTTTTAATATTTTTTCTATTCATTTTATCGAAAACTTAAATTGAAATTATTACATAATAGTAATTTTTTATAATTAAAAATAAATAATCCATTTTTTAAAATTCAAAACACATAAGTGGTAGAATGTAATTTAAAATTAATCCTAAAAGCACAATAAAAACAGCTTTTCCATGAAATAATTTTATTAAGTAATAATGTTTTTATTTCAAATATCATCATGAAATTGATTTAAATGACTTATATATGATTAATAATAATTTAATTTAACTATTTTAATTTTAAAATAACAGTTAAAAAATTATTTTTGTAAATGATTTCAATAAAAATGGAAATTTTCATGAAAAAATCAATATTTTTTAACTATTTATAAAAAAATTAATCATTTTAAGAAATTATAAAATATTCATCAACTGTGAAAAATGTGATGAATCTATTTTTTTGGAAAACTATAGTTTTAAGCATAAATCTATGTTTATTATTTTCCATATAATTATAAAAAATATTAGATAAATGATAAAATATTTTATTGCATATATTATAAAAAATCAACTAAAATATTTCACCAATGCTGATTTTGTTAATTTTTTAATGTAAAAAAAATTATGCGTGCATAATAAAAAAAAATTTAAATGATCATTTCTTTTACTTTTAAATGTTTTCTATTTTTTATTTCTAATCAATTGATAACCAATGGATTTATTTTTTTCATGTTTTACCCATATGATTTTCATAATGTATTTATTAATATTTATAATCACCATTTAAATGAGTATGTTATAATATTAATATTTATATAGTACATTTTTTGGGTCATTTAATCTTGGTGTTGTGTGTCATATATGCTATTGAACACAATTTTTTTATGTTATCATCTTGTAGGGTTACAAGATAAGGGTAATTTATCAACATAAACATTTATAATTCATATTGGATGATGTTATATTACCAATTCATTATATTACCTTTATATACCTGTCTATTTTGTAGATCTTTAATATAAAAGTGACCTCATATAAGTTAATTATTTTTTGTAATTCCATGTGTTTCTATCCCTAACTTATGAAACTCCACCTCCTCTCCACCAACATTCTGAACTTTTGAGCCTTATATTATAGAAAAAGACTATCCCAATACTTTCTTAGCATCCTTAATTTCATCTCAGATTCATGTTTCTTCTTAGGAAACCTATATTTTATGTCTTAAGGTGTAATAGAAGGGAGTTCTCTCAAAGAATAGGTGTAAAGATTAACCACGATATTTAGATTCTTATTTCTTATTTGAAAATTTATATACCTATATTATGCTTCTTAAAATTTTGAATCTATAATAATAAATATACTGATATGTTATTATGATGACAATGCAATTTTTTCTACCTCATTTCATCAAATGATGAATGAAAATATCGCTCCTACGTGTATGTGGACTACCACCTCATTCTAGCGATATAATACATTTTTCATCTCCGTATCATATTTATAGATACAATTATTGATTTAGTAAAAATATATTATATATATGATATAATTATCATTCTTGAATGAAAAAATATTATTTATCTTTCGTTTCCCTTTTTATTAAAAAATTAAAAATAATGTTCATGTGTACGTATGAACTAACATCTCCATGAATAATGTAACACATTTTTCTATCTCTACCAGTGATGAATGATTATAAATATATATAAAATTAATATATATTATATTAATATCAACATTAACATTATTTTAATAATGGAACACTGATCAAATTAATATGATGATAAATTTTGAACAGAAACATTCATAAAAAATAAAACATTTAAAACAAAAAAAATGATTATTTTAATAAATAATTATTAACAAATGTGTGTTGAAATCTTATATGTTTAAAATATAGGGTTTCATAATTATAAATATGGTGATATTATATAAATATAAGAAATTTTTATTTACTATATAAGATTTAGAGTTCTTATGAAGCAAATCAGACTTGTGCTAAGGTATTTAAGTTGTAAGTTTATTTTTATCTTTATTATTTATGATTAAATTTACAATGATGAAATTGTATTACCTATATATTAAAGATATATTTTACTCTATTATCTTTTTTTATTTATGAAACTAAACAAATTTCCATTCATTTTCCTCACTCTGAGTACTCACAAGTCTAAAATATTTTTTAAAAAGATAACATTCTTTTTTTACTATTCTGTTGAGAATATTTTTCTTCCATGTAAATATTTTTCTAAAATAAGTTTCAATATTATTTTTAATAATATATAATGGTTTATTTAGTTATTATTTTTAAAACATTTAATTTTTATTAAAAAATTCAAAAGTAATATTATTCTCAATTTATAAATGGGTTACTTTTTACCAAATTTCTGAAGAAAATATTTATTTTAAAGTACACGGCACGAACTACTTTACAAACAATAAAGAATACTAATTTAAAAGATGAATATTTTATTTATTAAACTATTATTTTCAAGTAAAATATTTTTCACTAATATTTTGGAATTATTTATATTTGAAATGTGTGATTTCAAAAAGAAAATGCAATTTTTCACCAGATATATTCTAGTGACCTTTAAAATCGATTTTCATTTATTATAACATACTTTGATGTCACTTATGATTCACTAGGGATATGATTCCAAAATATCATCCTTATTATATCTATAGATATTTATTGATAATGCAGAATAAATCTTAATGAATCCTTCATTATTTTTTATGGGTTAATCTATGATGATATGATGAATGTCTTATGGATCTTGTAGAATACAGATTGGTGGGTAGTTTATATCCCTCCAAATAATTGTGTAAAGATTAATATATTATGAGTAAAATGGTACAAATGATGTTATAAAAATCTCAACAAGGGTATAAATGAGGTTCTCTTAATCCCAAATTACATTCATAGTTGGTTAACACAAGCATAACTTGTGATGAATATATTGGTGTGTTTTTTTCAAAAATGATTTCTATGATTATAATTATGCTATAATTTTATTATATGATCTTATAGTAATTTTATTTTCACCGAGATCATATTATTTGAATTTATTATGATTCATGTCTTATAAACTATGAATTGAAATATTTAATAGAACTCGATTAGAAATGTGTTTTCTAATCAATTACAAGTCCAATAAAATAGTTCCCGGTGAAACCAATGATGATATTGAAGCCAAAATAGACCTAGGACCAGATTGAGCACCCATTAATATCCCAAGAACAATATTTTCATAAATAAATCCTTATAAGAAATACTGTTAAAATCACATTAAAAATATAAAACCTTAACCATAGACATGAATCATATCCTTACCCGAATAAAACATTGATGTCCAGTGAATTCATGAAGAAAAAAAATTATTTCTGTTTAATCCTTTGAAATGGAGTATGGAGTCCAGTCATGGGGGGAAAATGTTTTAATATTAAATATCTGAGTATGATGAAGTAGGAAAATCATTATATGAAATTTGTTCATATGGAGTTATTATGGAGATAAAGAGTTGGTATCGTAATTTTGAGGAATAATTAAGCATTCTCAATTCATTAGAATAGAATCCAACTCTAATCACATTCCTATAAATGGATTCTTGAATAAATAGGATAATTTATATATAAATGAGTCACTATTAACCATGAAGAGATAATGGATGTGGCTTCAATGATCATTAATCAAGAGATGATTCTGAAACTTCATGGGTTATTTCCATTAATTTTTCTTTACCAGAAATTATATGGTGATTTCACAGTACTCCATTAACGACTGAGAAGTGGAGAAACATTTTACATCATTTTTAGAAAATTACTTGTTCTTATTGATTTTATATTATATTAACGTATTTAGATTTATTTGTTATTTTGTATGATACGTGATATTTATTTCTCCTTATCCACTTTAAATTTTTCTTACCTCTATCTCAGGATTACATAAATATGCCACTCAATCTTACTCTACCACATGTAATAATGTGTAGTAGGAGAATAGGCGGGTGATCAAAGATATCCAATTACTAGTCCTTGTGAGATTTGGGATTCAAAAACACTTTTCACTACCCTAATAAATATTATATATCTAAGAGAAGCTAATATAATTGAGGTTTCACTATATTTGAGAGAGAATATAAGAGACTTAAAAGGAATTATGATTTTATAAGAAATGTAAGAGGATGATATGAGGTTATTCCAGTATCTCAAAATCTAAATTTCTGAACCAATCCAATTTTCCCACTAGTATTTAAGATTAAAATTCAAAACCAGTTTTATATTATGCATATTTTCATTCATTATACCTAGAAATAATGATACAAACAAAATCATAACCCAATACTCTCCGAGAGAACACCTGACTCCACTAATATTTGATTTATTATAGTTCGATTTTTTTCTTATGGAATCGTGATAAGGGATCGTCAAACCTGAAATCTATTCCAAAATGGTTATTATTATTTTTTCTATTTTATAATAATTTCAATAAATTATTAGAACCCATTAATCTCACCTCATAGATTTTGATTTTGAGGTTGAACATACTTTTCTAGAATGACAAAGAACATTAAAAATCACTCTATAAGAGGAAATGAATTTTTTCATAGTACCATTGAAATGTTCTAGATAATCAATTTCTTCTTCCAATAATGTGACTTAAGGTTATAAAAACATGTTAACAATCTCTAAATAATGTAATTGAAATTTAATAGAAATTTATGAATTTCCAAAATACAAATCCGATTCAAGAACCTAATAATCAACAAATTTTTTACTAAAACAATGTATCATCCAACTCCTACAAAAGTTTCATTGATTTGTAAGAGGGTACCTTAATAGATAAATAAGATAATTTTGTTATTTTTAAAAAATTATATATACAGATAAAATGTACAATGATCAATTTATATGAAATTAATTGAACATTACTTTTGAAGGAGTAGGAAAGGAATAACTGTATAACATATATCCCGGAGAAGTTACAACATTGGATTGGTCTATAAAAGGTATTCCTCTAGAATTAATTCCCAAAATTATGGATCACTTAAAAAAATAAAGAGATATATGGGATCTTTCATGAATGTAGAGAAAATATATATGAGTTTTATTAGAGATTCGTGCATTTGAAAATAACTTTCCCACATCATCCTTTTGAAGATAAATATTTATTCATATTCTTTTACCATTTATTAATGGAAAATGTAAAAAAAATATTTTGGATACTTCTTATAAAGGATCATTAATAGAAAAATACACCATTTTGGTAAGAGTGATAATTTATATGATCTCCCAAAACTCTCAAAAACATTGTACTAGAATAAAAAATAGTGGTGTACAAAAGTTTAATGTTCTAACACCCCTTTACCTGAAAATATATTTGAATAAGTAATCTATATTGAAATAAATTAAGCCCTGAAAAATTACATGAAACATCAACTTCAATACCTCTAAAATTATTCCAGTTATATTACTCTCAAAACCACTACATAAATGGATGCCCTCAATTCCATGGAACTGAAATCTATGATTTTATGTACTAGAGGTTGTTCTAAAAGAAACCATAAAACAATCATTGTTACAAAAAGTATTCCAACACTCAGTCTAGTGTTGGGAACCAAATTACGCATAGTTAAATTTTTTAATGAGGTTTTTGACTATCCTTTAAACCTATATCATTCTAAAGAATCATCTGTCAGCCATCTATAAGACATATATGAGAAAAATCACGAGACTAACATTAAATAATTATTGAAAAAATTGTGTAATATCACACCACTCAAAAAACCACCCTCAATGGTCACATATCAAAAATGAATTGTTTATAAAGAAATTAAAACCTGATAATGACTATAATAAATGAATTGAAGACTCATGGATTAGGTAGTTTTATTGCTCAGTTTATTTATAACTTGAAGAGAAATTTCAAATCTATTACATTAATTAGTGTCGTGGAGTTGGGAAGTAGTGAATAATAACCACATTAAGAGGGTGATGAAAGATGACAATCCACTATGCATAATTAATATACAAATGGAAAAGAAGTTGAGGCACCTAAGGAAACCCCCCATTAGAAGAAAGATAAATGGAAATCCAAAATAGAGTATCCATGTAATCACTAACCACCCTTCTCTATAAGGGATAATCAAACCAAGAAATGCGAGGAAATAAAAATAGATTCTAGAGATACTAAAGATGATAGAGATTAATATCTTTTTTCTCTAAGACATTATTCAAATTCAAATGAATGTTAAATTCATTAAATACATTTGTATAAAGAGTATAATATTACAAGTTAATGAAAATTTAAGTCTAGGTAAAAGTTTTATAATTTTTGTAAACCCAAAAATTTCAAAAAGATCCAAGATCATAGTATCTTTTCTTTCCCCTATATAATTAGTGAGATAAATTAATACCATATATTTTGTGATTTAAAAGTTCAATTAATGTAATTAAAATTTTATTTTATTCATATTTTTTGATAATAGAAATAAATCCCACCAGGGTGATCTTTAAAATTTCTATCCAAACCATTATATACCCATTTATTGTTTTAGAAGAAATTCTAGTAAATATACAAGGTTGTCCGTGTCCTACTATCTTATAGAATCTGATCATGGAGGAAGGAAAAATTAAAGGTAACTCCCCTATAAACTTTTATAGACTATTTTTCAAGACATTTAAAAGAATTATAAATGTTAATGTGGGAACACATTTTTTGATTTCGGGTAAAAAATTGTGAAATTCAGAATTATTTACTC
Source organism: Viscum album (assembly GCA_963277665.1). NCBI lineage: Eukaryota > Viridiplantae > Streptophyta > Magnoliopsida > Santalales > Viscaceae > Viscum > Viscum album. Next base: position 286,972,746 of record OY728163.1, read on the forward strand.
AATGAAATAATCACACAAGCAGCAATATTTATTTACTTTAATACATTTTATATTAAAATTTTATTTTTGGGAGGAACTTAAAATGATTGATGACAAAATTAAATTAGTTGATGATTTTGAAACACACAACCTATATGAAAAATCTATTTTTAAAATGAGTTTACTTTGGGAAAAGTTTGGAGTGTTTGAAAAATAGGATGAAATAAATGAAATATATTTGTATGTTTTAGTAAAATACATCAATAATAATTTACCCTTGAGTTTTTACGATTAAAAAATTATGATCTCAAAACATAAAAAATCACATAGAAACCCCCTAAACTAGAATTAAACTACTTCCATCAAATATGAAATATTCTTATTTACAAGATAATGAGAAAATTGCAGTAATAATTTTATGTTATTTTAATCCAAAAAAAGAACATAAACTTATGAAAATTTTGAAACAAAATCCTAAGGAAATATGCTAGAAACATAGATACATTCTAAAAATTAGGGTAACCACATTCATGAATTTATTTTTTTTGGAAAGAAATTCCAATCCAGTGAGACCACCCCAAATAAGACCCAACCCAACCCTTATAAAAGTATTTAAAATATAATTATAAATACCGTTAGGATATGGAATTATTACCCCAATCATGGAATCTTAATGGGTGAGTCCCAGTTATAATTTCCTAAAGAAAAATGGATATACAATTAAAAAAATAGTAAACAATGAACTAGTTCCCACAAGAATCTATAATTAAAGGAGATTACAATATTAATATAGTATATCAAACCGTGTGACCCACAATTACCACTTTTCTATACCCACTATAGAAAAAAATTTAAAAATTATTAATGGGAATGGTCAAATTTGTTTCCTTGATGAATTTTATCGATAATTTATGGTTTTAATTACCCTAGAGGACCAATACATGAACAAATTCATCCCAACATGTTAGAGTTATGATCTTAATTTCATATTGGGCTTCATAAGATAAATATAAATTCGTTATTAAAATATATTTTTGTAATATAATTTTTCAATATAAATTTGTTGATCCCATAATTGTTTTGAATTCATAGAAAAGGCTCTCAAAATATATCCTATGGATTGAATAATTTTCTCAGACAAACCATATTTTTACAGATGATATGCAGTTTTAATGTTCAGCTTCATATTCAATACTTATTCATCACTTGTCCATAACGTCAAGTAAATCCTTGGTTCTCAATCAAATATGATTGTGTATAACACTCCATGAATCATTACCATTTCTTTATTATATAATCGAAAATATCATTCAAGTGAGAATTATTTTCTAATAGTAGTTAATGGAACTGAATTAGTAAGAAGATCAACTAAAAAAATGTTATAGAGGGCTTTAAATGTCTTGGGGAGAACTATGATAAAATAAACGATGATTTTTTCTCATTTTCATATTGGTGTGGTAGATGATTACATCATACCCTTAGACTTTTAATGTTCAAACTTAACTTTATAACATTCCAATAATTTTAAAACATACTCCACAATATCCCACATTATGCTATCCTATCAGGAATTCTCTTTCATATCTCTATACATATTTTTACTATCATGATTTATATAGAATTATTAGCTATGTGATTCATCAAATAATTGTTTCATTAATTCTTGTATGGACATTCCACATACTGGGTTCCAAAATATAATCATTCCATTGCTATCATAATTGAATTCAAGAACATTCTATTAAATTCTTATGTGACTCCACATTCTACTTATCTACCTCCTTAATCATTACATAAATGGATGGTTTAACATTCATCTATTCATTATAGGATTTATCCCTTCCCATCATGATTTCACGATTATTCCTATTTAAATTCATAAATATTGGATCAATTTCAATCCTCATTATTAAAAATATAGAAATTTCCATTAGGCTCAAAGCATCATACATATTTTTCACCATCCCAGGGTGGTAATTTATTGAGAATTTATAATCCTTAGTCAAATACAACTATTTAATTTGGTTCATATTTGACTATTTAAATTTTAATATATAATTATTTCTTTTATGATCAATATATATATCATGCCTTTCAACATAATTACAATTAATCCATACCATAAAATAAAAAATTACCACTCCCATATCCAAATTATTAGTTGTATAATTTTTCTCATGAAAATAAAATTTGAATAATAATACACTACATCTATGTAATTTTACATGAGAACACATCCCAATACCTTATTTGAGGAATCACTATAGATCTAAAATCCATCTCTTATGTAGGGTACTACTGTCATAAGTGTACTTGCCATCCTTCTCTTCTATTCCTTGAAATTTTATTCACATTAATTTTTTCAAATGAACATGAATCTTTTCCTTGTATATATGATTTTTGGATTTTATTGTATTAATAATTTTTACATAATGTTTTAATAGTATCCATCTAATCCAACAAAAATATAGATCTTAGTCAGTAGGTTTATTATGAGACAATGTTCAATAACTTCTATATTTGAAGGATCCATCTATATTCACAAGATTATTTTTATGTGATATAATAATGATACTTTTTGCAGAAAAAATTAAAACTTTTGTTATTTATAATATAGATTATTAATTCTCCAAGTATTCAAAACAAAAATCAAATAATCTACATTCTCTTTCATTATCTTAGCATATATAATAATATCATTTATAAAGAATACCCAAACCAATTTTGGTAACATCTAATGTATATATTATGTATATCCATGAATATAATAAGGGAATTGGTAAGAAAAAATTTAATCAATAAAAATTTATAGTTTACATACCTTATATGAAATGTTTTATTGGGTATGTCATCTTATATAACCTTGAATTGATGATATCTAAATTAAAGATCAATATTAGAAATGTATTTTGATCCTCATAGTTTAAATAAGTCATTTATATAGGGGAGAAGATACCAATTATTGATCAAGATCTTATCGAGTTCATGATAATAATTACATATATTCATTGATCCATCTTTCATTAGAAAAATGAATAGGTTCACCCTATTGGGATAAATGTGGGAGACTTAATCCCATATCTAGATTCTCATTGTGTGGCTTCTTTGAGTATTACAAGTAAATCAGGTCCTTTCACTAAGAAGTCATTTAAATAGTTACAAACCAATTACGAGTTCTACTGGAAACATAACTTCATGATCCATAGAAATAAAAGGAAATTATTAATGAAATATATAAAAATATTCCAAAACAGTGGGAATATCTTTAATGTGGATTTTCTCACCAACCATCTTAGATATATAACCATCATGAATAGGTAGTAAGACATATATCATGGATTTTATTTATATTGTATTTTAATGGTTTTACACACGCCGATAGATGATCACATGATGATTTTCAATATCAAAATTATATTTCCTTCATCAAAAATTTATAAAGGATCTATATAAATAAATCTAATAAATTCCCCAAATCACATTAAATTCAACTGGGGGTGAATAAAAATATTTAAAATAAACAGATTCCCACTATATTTTATCAAAGAGGATCTATATACTTTATATATTATCATTAGACCATAATATTTTTTCACTGATAATTTATAAGATGTTTATCGAGGATAGAAATTTATATTATTATATGAGTTTTAAAATTTGAAGGAATGCATAAATCTAGGATCAAATAAGATAATTTCAAAATTTAATAAACTGTACACCTCCCCAAACACATCGTTCAAACGTCCATCCATTTATAAAACCAAAATTATTATCATGAGAATCATGTAATAATATTCATAGTGATATGTCCTATAATAATCATAATATATCAAAAATTATGACACCTTATTATCAAACTATGACACTTTAGGGTAATCCTATATCACTTTCATTTAAATTTTGATCATATTAAGTTATTTAGTTATATTATTCCAAAACTAACATAAAAATAAAAATAAAAATATATTTTATGTCAACCAAGGTAATCCAAGCATTCAATATATAAATATTCCTTTATGTTATAATAATATTAAAAACATTTCACAATAATAAATGCCTCAATAATATAAATGTTTATTTTTACTTGAGGATATATACATAATAAACATATTTCATAAGAGTTCATAAAAATATCCCACAACATTCTTCTCACATAATTTTATTATTAAAAATATACTACTTAAAATATTTGTAATAACATAGTAAAATAGACAACAAAGACAGGAGGAGATCAACTTCTCTATAAGGGTAAACATATGATACATCAATTGAATGTCATAAGTGAGAATAATATAAGCATATTGTTATTATGGATTTATCATAACTAATAAACTTATTACACAAAATGGAAGTTATCATATATAATGATTCATGGCATAAAACATTTTCATAATAAAATATATGATATATATTAATTCAGAATCAACAATAATCAATCAGGATCCATGAGAGTATATAATATGTATTAAAAAGTTTCATAATAATTTATGTAAAAATATTAACAATATAAAGTCACTTCATTTGTCAAGTATCTCTATAAATATAGGAAAAACATAAAGGATATACCCCATTTTTTGATTTGGTTCACTCCCCATTCCCTTTTAATTAATCATGGACAGAGTCCTATTTTGGATTGGGTTATATCTACATTCCCTTTCATATCATATCATGAGACATGATTATTTGCCGAAATAATTATAATGATATATAATTTTTGATCCACCCATCACATAATGAAAACAATACGTATGTTTTCTACAATATCAAAAAAGGATTAATAATATCATTATAGCATAATAGGCAGAAAAAAATTGGTTTCATAATGATTTATTGATTATGTAATCATAAATCATAAATAGAATGAACAAAGACTGTATCTCTTAAGAATATCCCAAGTAAGAATAATATTACTTAATGAATTTTGAAATATATTAATATTTCATATATAGATGTATTATAAATATACATTGAAAAATAAAGAAAAAAATCCTTTAATTTTGGTAACTTTTAAAAAATTAATAAATACAAAAAATGGGTATATGATATTTTTTGTAACAACATAAAAACCTAAAAATTAATATTAAAAATTTATAATGACCACAATAGTGTGAAAATATGTTTATTCTATAAATTTTAGAAAATATTATTTTAATACATAATAAAAAATTCAAATATAACTTCTATGAAAAACATTGATACATTACTTTTAAAAAAATTACAAATAATATAAAATATTGTTGAAAATTAATTTTAAAAATAAAGGGTGAATAGAAAATAATATTTTGGAAACACGTGTATAAATTTAGATAAGGAAGAAAAATATTCCAGGCCAAAAATGAAAAAAAAATTGTTTTTATTAAAAACATTATTTAAGTATTTTTTTGATACAAAGAGAGGATAAAGAAAATAAATACTTTATAAAATAGAAATAACTAGGGAAAAATTATATGGGTTTTTTGATAGATATAGTTCATAAATTTTCATCAAAGGATATTTAACCATGAAAATCAGAGTTTAAAATGAGATCACCACAATAATTCCTGCCATGAAATCATGACATGATTTATACATTCATTAAACTCTTACATAATTAATTTAAATTTATTATACATTTATATCATAATCATATTAATATATATATATATATATTATAAAATAAAATTCTGTTGGTCGGAGTGGATACTCAAGAGGGGTTGAATTGAGTTCCAATTAAAATTTTTGTTTAATACTTTATGATTAAAATCCCCAAATTTATAAAACAAGTTAAACTGTAGTGAATTTGTAAAACAATAAAGGTTCAATTATGTTCTCAAAAGATTTATTAGGTCTCAGTTAACTTAATTATAAGATTAAATTATCTTTTGAAACTAACCTACTAATTTACAATAATTTAAAACACTTTCTAGTAAAACTATCAGAGTTACTTTAAAATATATTTATATTTAAAGTATATAGCAGCAGAATATTCAATATAGTTCAAAACAAAATAAATAAGCACAATAGTTTTAAATAATAGGTTCAGTCTCAAGCTGAGACTTAGTCCTCTCAAACAATTTAAATAAATTTTGATCCTCACCCTAGATCGGGGTTTACAATAGTAAAAAGATTATCCATGTCATATGACCTCTACCACAGTTCTACATGTGCAAACGCAACAATATCACACAGGCTATCCAGGTCACACTTTACCTCTACCACTATCTATAGTGGGAACTAGAGTGTATAGAAAAGATTGAGTGAGGATTTATAAATCCTCCAGTTCAGCACATGAGACAGTGTGTGTATGGAATATACAAAGTATACACACTGCTCAAAAAGTAATTAAAAGAATCACTAAGAGAGAGTAGATATGAGTTTAGAATGATCTAGTGATTTGGAGTGTAGGTCTGGACTCCTTTTGATTAAACAAAAATGTTTCTGATTCCTTCTATGGTTTTTGTCTTGAAAACAGATTGTTGTCTGTTTCCTTAATTTTCAGGTTCAGTTTGATAAGCTTGAGTGTATGACAAGATCATTGTAATTCTTCACTCCTTGACTAAGATTCAGCTTGTGTTCTCTTCTTGTTTGAATGGCCTCGTGTTTGTCTTGTGTTCTTCAAGAACATAGGTGTATGAATGATGCCTTTTTATTTTGTATATGCACCATCCCTTTTCTCCATCTTGATCTTACTTTTATACCTTATGCTCCGAAAATAAGAATGATTACCTTTTCATAGGTATGAGGTACGGTTCCCTGACATGCTGACAACACTCATTAATTACTATTGCGTTAAATTTACCAAATATGACTGTTTTCATTATAATAATAATATTGAAAAAGTATAGAGTTTGAGTAGTAGTGACTAGTTAATAGTCCACTTCCATCAGTAGCTCTCTGTCGGTAGACTTGTAACGGTGGACTTTGTATCAGTGGATGACTTGTATCGGTAGTTGTTACTTTGTCTAATAGTAGCTCTATTTATCGGTATCTCTTCCATAAGTAGATCATTTTATCAGTAGACTTGAGTAGCGGTGACTTCCTTATACCGGTGGACTTCATAACGGTATACTTGCATACCGGTAGACTTACTCTAACGATATATCATATCAGTAGAATTTGTCTTTCTGTATTGGTGGACTTGTATACTGGTAGGCTTACACATATCGGTAGCTCTGGTGTAAAGGTGATTGTTTGGACCAGTGCACTTCTCTGTATCGGTAGCGGTGTAAATCAGTGACCATTGTATCATAGCTATGTATCTATTTGTATGTTTGTATCAGTAGGTCTGCTTATCGGTAGACTTGATCTATCAGAGGCATATGATTAATAGTGACCTTTGCTTATCAATGACCATTTTCTATCGGTGACTTATATACCGGTAGGTCTGTATCAGTGACTTAACACATAATACTTATCAGTTCTATGCAAAACATATTTAGGGTGAGTCAAAATCATTTCTAAATACATGTAAACATAGATAATCATTGAATCAACATATTCTAAAGATCATTTTGATATTCTTATCTAGTTAAAAGTATGATGAATAATGTAATTAATATATGAAAGAACATTATTTGGGATTATCAAAGAATATTAAAACATAATTGAGATTATAAAAACAGGTGAGGTCAACAATCTCCCCCTTTTTGATAATCACAAATTATAATCTTATAATTCCAAAATAATCAGAAATGGCATTAGGTAAAACTGTAAAACAAATGTATCAGAGGTAAAACATAGATTTCATATTGAGGTTATCACTCATTTTCCTTTAACCATATTTCTCCATATCAGTGCTCCCATGTGTTTATGATCTCTCCCCCTTTGTGATTAGGAAAAATAAGGAAATAGAGATGAGAAAAGGAACATAAAGTAAAATATAATGAAAGAATTAATATATTCCTTGATGAAAAAATACATATAAATACAAAAGTGAAACAAAACGAATACAATTTATTCCTATCAAAGATCCTAGAAAATAATCAATCCACCTCCTCATCATGAAATTTTACCTTGGGATCAGAAGAGGATTCATGTGTGGTGGATGTAGGTGGAGGCTTAGGAACACCATAGATTATCAATAGAGGTTGAGCTACTGATACAGTGCCTGGCCGGTACTGTGTAGCTCTCTGGGTGATCATAGGAGTGAGGCTCTAGATGGCTTGGGTTGGAGTCATCTATGGAATTGAGGAAAACTGAGTAGCGGCAGGCAGGGATGGAGGTACAATGATAGGGGTACTTTCGACATGAAAGAATGGTAGCAACAGATTCTAAAAGTCCATAATGATCCATCCTCCTCTCTCCATAGTAGAAATGAAATAATCCATGTTTTCCATAAAGTTTTCCAAAGTTGGATTCAGTTACCTGATCTTGCTTACTTGTTCTCTGAAGGCTTGATTGACAAGAAGTAATTTAAGATTTTCCAAAAGAAGTTTGAAATGGTTGGTCAACTAATGCTTGGTATACACTTTTTGAAAATAAGAATCAATTTTATCCTTTACATTTTTCAGAGAGGCAGAAGCTTCTCTCATATAATCTTGAACAATTTTTATGATACCTCTAGTGGTAGTTACCACCTGGGTTAGGGCAGATGAGTCCACAGAGCCACTAGTTGATGTTGAACAAAGCTCCTTTTTCATCAATGCTCGAATCTGATTCAACTATACTGAAGTTCTGAAGCATGAGAACCAATAGAAAAAGTTAATGTTTCCTTGAAACTGTTAGTTAGCCCACTAATATGTTTTTGTACTACTAAATCTTGGTTTCTAACATTCTTCTGTATGGAATGATTAAATTCCTCAAAAACTGATACCATCTGGCTAACTACACTTTTCACAAAAGCCAAATCCTTCTCTGCTTGAGATTTAGAACTCATATAGGATTCCAGAGAGAACTGATTTCTTTATAAATTCAACATCCTCTTCCAAGATCGACACTTGATTCTGGAAATTCGTGACGTTATCCACAATCTCTGACATAGAGGTTGACACACTACAAACAAGAGAGAGTTCAAAATATTTTTTCATGTTGCTCAGCTCTTCAACAAAACAATTATTTAAATCGACAATAGATTTATTCAAAGACTCTTTCATATCAGTCTTTAAAGACTCAAAGCTAGTCATGGTTACCATACTCACAGGCACAACAACAGGTGATCTTTGTGACACAATTCTGGCCACTGATTCATTCATGACAGACTGAATAGATGAAATCAGTGAAGTTTCCATTATCTTTACTTCTTCCACAAAGCTGGCCTTTAGATCAGACTTTAACTGATCCATATCAGGTTTTTTGACTACATCATCTTGTAATAACTCAAAGAGAATATCATAATTGACTTTAGGTCTACTGAGGGATTCCTCATTATCAGAATCCGGATAATCCAATCCAAAAACCACAAAACCTGGGTCTTCTTCCCAACCTTCAATTCCATCAGCGACTGAGACACTGGAATTTCTAGTTGGATGCTCCCCCTCAACTGGTGCATTCCCTTGTATATAAATAGCACCCTCATCTTCTCGATCTTCCTCAGTAGAATCTTCCATAACCATCTCCATTTCTCCAACAGCAGTAGGCTCATCAGGAATAGGTTCAGGTATATTAACATCATCAATTTCTTCAATAGGCATTGAATATTTCCCAATCAGTGGACTAAGGCTCAGTTTGGTAGAAAAAAAAAGCTTCTTTTTCAGATTATCTTTCTTCTTCCTCATTCTATGGGGTAGCCTCTTCCTGATCTGATCTCTACTGGTCTTCCTCAACCATAGGTGCCTCTCCACAGCCTACTCCTAACACAGTTTCTGTACAAGGTAGTTTCAAAGAAGTTTTTTCCGTTTCTTGTGATACAAATTCAGTTGTTGGGAAAGGAGGCAAGTTCGGATCTCCTCTATTTGCTGCAGAGGAATCCTCATCATCTGAATCATCACTATACTCTGTCTCCTCCTCATCATGTCCTAGACCTGGATCTCTCTTATATTTTGGTCTATTTGAATGGTAAACTAGATTGAACTTGTCATATATATTTTAATCATCAATAACCCACTTCCTTCTACATGGGTTTCAGCTAATCTTCATGTACTTACATACTGTTCTTGTGATACAAAAAATATTTCTTACCACCACTATCTCATCCTGAGACTCAGAAAACTCATTTACTTTAATCATAACCAAAATCAATTTAGAAAATAATAATTCATTGTTGTTTGATTTGTGTCTCATCATATCCTCAATTTTAATCCTTAACAGCCTTCACAGATTCACCTTCAAACCATACCTTAAAAGATGCAACATATAAATATCTTGATACTTCAGATTTACAAAATCCCCTCTTCTTGGACTTAGCACATGTTGAATGAACTTGAACAAAAATCTATTTTCCATGTCCATCTCAGCAGCCACCACCTTTCTCTGCTTGCTACTTCCAGTGAGCTCCTTTAAGGCAGTCTCATAGTCAAATATTTCACTAGTATGAGGTATTGTCTTCGATGAATACCCAAATACTCCTTCATGTGGTACCTTCACACATTCATCCCATTCAATGGATGAAAAATCTATTTTCTTGCCATTTACCAATGAAACCATTCTATTCTCCTTATTAGATTTCTCAAAGCACACAAAAGAATAGAACTCTTTCATCAGCTTCTACTAATAAGGATCATTTTTGTTTGTGAAACATTCTAGTCATCCCTGCTGCTCCTAAATTCTTAGGGTCAGCAATTTTCTTGGCAAAATTCATTCTGTACACAACTTCATCTCGATTACAATTTCTCTATTTTTTTAAATGTGGTTTCACTGGACGCCTTCCTGACCTTTTTTGATTGACATTGCTACTTTATTAGGGTCCTATCTTCTTCTTCTTTGCATTCATCTCATCATAGTCATCTCTGAAAGTCGTAATATTGGTTTTTTCCATCTCTGGATTAAAGAAAATAGGGTTTTTGTGAGATTTGTGGATTCAAGGAGTTGGGTTTGAGAGAGGAGAGTTCGATGGTTTGAGAAGTAACCAAGAATTAGTTTTCATGATTTATGTATCATAAATTAAATAAATAAAACATAATAAGTAAAATAAAAATGATACAGATTCCAACGGCTAAAGACATGATGTTTAAGACAGTGTATACTAACGGTAACCGATAATGGAGAGAATTCCTACCGATGAGGTATTCTAACGGTGAGGTCCAATAACAGTGAGGTATAGAGGTGAGGTTCATACTAGTGAGGTATAATAGTGAGGTTCATACCAATGAGGTATAACAGTGAGGTTCTTATCCAAAGTCAATCATTCCTAACTCGTGTCTAATGTAACTTAACCTATCCAATCTTAAGGTCTTGGTGAATATGTCACCTAATTTATGTTCAGTACCTATAAATTCAAGAATAATATCACCCTTTTGGTAATGATATCTTAAAAAGTGATGCCTTACATCAATGTGTTTGGTCCAAGAGTGAGATATAGGATTCTTAGAGATATTAATCGCACTAGTGTTATCACAGTTTATAAAGACAAGGCTAAACCGATATCTATAGTCCAATAATGTATGTTTCATCCACATAATTTGTGCATAGCTACTACCAGTAGCAGTGTACTCTGCTTCAACAGTAGAATATGAAACATAATTCTACTTTTTTACTACACCATAATACTAGGGACTTACCTAGAATGTGACATGTTCGAGAAGTGCTCTTTCTATCTAACTTTTAACCAGCAAAGTCAGCATCTGAATAACTTATTAAATCAAAATATTGTCCTTTTAGATAAAACAAACCTAAATTTATAGTATGTTTAAGATATTTAAAAATTATTTTAACAGAAAACAAATGGTATTCTTTAAGATTAGCTTGAAATATTTCACACATACACACACATAACATAATATCTAGTCGACTAGAAGTAAGGTAATGTAGACTTCCAATCATACCTCTGTAATTTGTTTGATCAACTGGTTTCCCAGATTCATTAATGTCCAACTTACAGATGGTACTAATGGGTGTATCACTTTCCATAATACTATCTAAACCAAAACGTTTTAAAAGGTCCTTTGTATATTTACTTTGATTTAAAATAATACAATTTCCATTTTGAAAAACATGAAATCCAAGAAAATATTTGAGTTCTCCCATTAATCTCATTTCAAATTCATTTTGCATACTCTTTGAAAAGTCAATACACAAAGTATTTTTAGAAGATCAAAAAATAATAGCATCAAAATAGATTGGCACTATCAAAACATCTTTAGAAATTCTTTTAATAAAGAGAGTTTGATCAACAATCCATTTTGTAACACCTTTTGAAATAAGAAAACTACTAAGTCTATCATACCAAGACCATGGATCTTGTTTTAAACCATATAACGTTTTAGAGAGCTTAAAAACTTGATTTATAAAATGAGGATTATTAAATCTAGGTGGTTGTTCAAAAAAAATCTTCAATTATAAAACCATTTAGAAAAGCACTTTTAACATCCATTTGATATAACATGAAATTCGCATGAGCAACATAAGCAAGTATAATTCTAATAGATTCTAATCTATCTAGAGGAGAAAATGTTTCCTCATATTCTATTCCTTCATCTTGACTATACCATTGTGCAACTAGCCTTGATTTGTTCCTAACTATATTTCAAGATTCATCAACTTTATTTCTAAAAACCCATTTAGTGCCTATGGTCAAAGTGTCCGTAGTTCTGTCAACTAATTCCTAGACTTTGTTTATTTCAAATTGATTTAATTCTTATTTCATAGACATTACCCAAAATTCATCATTGATTGCATCATTGGTATTTTTAGGTTTTAACTGTGAAAGAAAGGCTTTATGTTCAACCTGGTTTCTAAAAAAAGCTCGCGTCTGTGTCCCTCTATCATGATTACCAAAAACAGCATCAGGATTGATTATTTAGAATCCTAGTTGATCTTGTAAAGGTGGGACTAGAAATTTTAGGTTCCTATATAGATTCAGGTTCTACAGAAACTAGTTCTGGAAAGTTTCCGGATATGGATGTCTTTAAAACATGTTCATTGTTTTTATAATTAAGGTTCAAGACAGACAAATATTCTTCAAGATTTTCAATGGAATATTTGGGTTCATGAGAATCAGTTTCATCAAACTTGATGTGAACAGATTCTTCCACACATTTGGTTCTTTTATTAAAAACATTATAAGCTTTAACAAATATTGAATAACCATGTAAAATTCCTTCATCACTCCTGGATTCAAACATTTCAAGGATACATTTTGTATTGAGGATACAGACTTTGCAACCCAAAACTTTAAAGTAATTAACATTAGGCTTCCTATGGTTCCACAAATAATAAGGGGTCTTTTTGAGAACTTGTCTAATCAGGACTCCGTAAAAAATATAACAAGCAGTATTTATAGTAGCAGCCCAAAAGTAAACTGGTCGGTCATACTAATTAAGCATAGTGCCTACAATTTCTTGAAGAGTTATGTTTCTTCTTTCTACTACACTATTCTGTTGAGGAGTCCTAGGGGTAGAGAAATTGTGACTATAGCCACTGTGTGAGCAATAAGATTCGAATTCGTGATTTTTAAACTCACGACCATGATCACTTCTCAACGTCTTATCTTAATTCCACTATTTTTTTCTACAGACTTGGAGTATTTAACAAAGTAAGAACAAGCTTCACTTTTTTGAGCTAAGAAGTATACCCAAGTGTACTTAGAATAGTCATCTACTAGGACATAGACATAGTGCTTCCCATTTTAACTAGAAACCCTAGAAGGTCTAAAGAAGTCCATGTGAACCAACTCAAGTGGTTGAGATGTTGAAACTTCTTTCTATGATTTAAAATAAACTTTATGTTGCTTTCCCTTTTGATAGGGATTACAAACATTATCAGTTGGGAATTCAAGTTTAGGTAGGTCTCTAACTATGTTATACCTAGTCAGTTTTCTATGTGAATGAGTGTTTCTGTTTCCTAATCTTCTGTGCCATAGAGAAGACTCTTTATGAAAAGCCTTTAATCAAGTAACATTTTTTGGCTAAATAATTAAAATAAACTGCATAAAAATTCTCATTTCTCAAAGCAAAAAATACTAACAAAATTTTAGAATTAAAAAGATTACATGACTAATTTTCAAATATAAAATTGAAACCATCAACACACAACTGAGATATACATAACAAATTTTATTTTAATCTATCAACAAATAATTCTTTGGAAATTAAAACTGAATCAGTGTTACCAATCTGTCCTAGGCCGATGATCTTTCCTTTTGAATTATCACCAAATGTGACATGGCCTACATCAACTTTGATTAAACTCATTAAGAACTCATAATATCCCATCATATACCTTGAAAATCCAATGTCCAAGTACCATAACTTCTTATAGGAACTCTTCAAGCATGTTTCCTACAAAACAAGTTTAAACAGAAAATGATTTTGGTACCCAGATTTTTTCAGGTCTAGTAATCAAATCCTTTTCGTAACCAAATTTGTCTAATGGGTCTCATACAATTAATAGATTCGAAATATTTTTAAAGATAAACATTATTTGATCTATAGCAATGTGAATAAGTAGTTAAAGCATACCAATTTCCAGAACTAGAACTAGCAGCATTCTATCCAGATTTAGGAATAAATCTATTTTTAGTAATCTGTCTCTGTCCTGGCTAATAGCCTATTCCAGTGGTATATTTTGGTTCCACTTATTATCCTTGAATTTGAGTGATAGTGATCTTTCCATTCATGATCTTTTCTAATTTTTTCCTTTATTGTTCATTGGAAAAGATCAGTTCAGTATTTTCCTTAAGTAACTGAGAATTTCCATTTTCTATATCAAGTGCATATTTAACAGAGCTGGTCAAAGCGTGCTGTTTCTTTAAGCTCTTATACTTTTCCTTTAATTCATTACAGGTTTCTTCTATCATATTACAGTATTCAAACAACTCTCCACTAGTCATGTTTTCAGATTCAGAATCAGAATCAACTTGAAAATAAGAGGAATTTACAACAGGAGTATCCAATGTTACCTCATATGTATTTGTTATTAAACACATATTAGCTTTTTGAGATTTTTCATCCTGAGAAGAATCAAAATCACTTGAACTATCTTCTAAATCACTCCAAGTTTATTTCATAGCTTTCTTATATTTATTTTTCATATAATCATATTTCTTCTTAAACTTTAACTTCGGGCAGTCTGATTTAATATTTTGTTTCCTTTTGCATTCATAAAGACAATTTCATCACTCTTATCATACTTTTTCCAATCCTTCATCTAATGGCCTTTGTTGTCATATTTTCATTTAAAATTTGGGTTTCTAAAGAATTTATTCTTCTTGTTGAACTTCTTGAACCGTCTCGTTATCTAAGCCATATCTTCATCACTATCAGAATCTGAACCTTCACTTGTTGAGATTTCGGTTGGTATGTGAGCTTTCTCCTTGTCCTTTCTCTTTGAGGCAGTATATTTAAATGCTACTGACTTCTTTTTTGGTTTTTCATATTATTCCTTATTCAATTTTAGTTTTTCAAATACATCATCGACTTACCAATTAATTATTTAATAGGCAGTGAACTTATGTCACACTATTCTCTTATTGATACTGATGTTCCTCTCTATCTTTCTAGAAAACATCTAAGTATTCTCATAATCTGCTCTGTTGTGGGAACAACTTTTCCAAGTGATCTCATAGTGTTGGAAATCTGGTTGAATTTGAGATACATATCAGAAATAGTTTTATCAGACATCATTTTAATATTTTCATACTTAATAGTGTAGGTATTCGATCTCATTTCTTTTACATTGGTTTTTCCTTCATGGGGAATAGCCAAAGTGTCCCAGATTTCATAAGCAGTTTTACAAGCAGATATTTGATTAAATTATTCATATCATAAATCACAATACATGTCATTCATTGATTTATAATTATTATTATAAGTTGTTTTAGTTGGTTCATCCCATGTAGTTCTTTCAGTTTCTGGAATCTTATATTGAGTCTCTATGGCAGTCAGGATATCAAATCCAATACTTTCTAAATGAATTTTCATTTTCAGTTTCCATTGGGCATAATTTGTACAATTAAAAAAAGGTGGCTTATTATTAGCATCACGTTCAAGTCTATTATCCATAACTAGAGTTTAGAAAATATATTTAAAGAGATAAAATTTAGAACGAACAGAAATTTAAGATCTTTAAGGTTCAACTAAAATCACAGTTGAAAAAAAATGGTATTTGGAAATCCATTATAAATAACAAACCTCCCTCTGATACCAAATGTTGGTCGGAGTGGACACTCAAGAGGGGGTGAATTGAGTTCCAATTAAAATTTCTGTTAAATACTTTATCATTAAAATCCATGAATTTATAAAACAAGATAAACTATAGTGAATTTGTAAAACTGTAAAGGTTCGATTAGGTTCTCAAAAGATTTATTAGGTCTCAATTAATTTAATCAGATGATTAAATTATCATTTGAAAATAAACTAATAATTTACAATAATTAAAAACACGTATTAGTTCAACTATCAGAGTTACGCTAAAATAGATTTATATTTAAAGAACTTAGCAGCAAAATATTCAATATAGTTCAAAACAAAATAAGTAAGCATACCAGTTTTAAAAAAGAGGTTCAGTCTCAAGCCGAGACTTAGTCCTCTCAAAAAATTTATATAAATTTTGACTAACAAACTGGATTGGGGTTAACAACAGCACAAAGACTATTCAGGTCCTATGACCTCTACCATAGTTTTATATGGGAAAACACAACAATAGCACATAGGCTATCGAGGTCACACGTGACATATACCACTATCCACAGTGGGAACTAGAGAGTATAGGAAAGATTGAGGGAGGATTTATAAATCTTCCACTTCAGCACAAGAGACAGTCTGTGTATGGAAAATACATAGTATACACACTGCTCAAAAAGTAATTAAAAGAATCACTAATAGAGAGTAGGTATGAGTTTATAATGATCTAGTGATTTGGAGTGCAGCTCTGGACTCCTTATGATTAAACAAAAATTTATCTGATTCCTTCTCTGGTTTTTGGCTTGAAAACATAGTTTCCTTTTCTTCCTTGATTTTCAGGTTCAGTTTGATCATCTTGAGTGTATGAAGAGATCATTTTAATTCTTCACTCCTTGTATAAAATTCAGCTTGTGTTCTATTCTTGTTTGAATGGCCTCGTGTATGTCTAGTGTTCTTCAAGTACATAGGTGTATGAATGTCGCCTTTTTAATGTGTATATGCACCATCACTTTTATGGAGCTTGATTTTACTTTTGAACCTTAATCTCCAACAATAGGACTGATTACCTTTTCATAAGTACGAGGTACGTTTCCCTGACATGCCAACAACCCACATTAATTAATAGCAGTTGCATTAAATTAACCATATATGACCATTAGAATTATAATAATAATATTTACAATGTATAGAGTTTGAGTAGCAGTGTCTGGTTAATAGTCATCTTCCATCAGTAGCTCTCTGTCGGTATACTTGTAACAGTGGAATTTATATCAGTGGGATGACTTTTATCGGTTGTTGTTACTCTGTGTAATAGTAGCTCTATGTATCGGTAGCTCTTCCATAAGTATCTCATTATATCAGTAGACATCAGTAGCGGTGACTTCCTTACACTGATGGACTTCATAACGATATACTTGCATACCGGTAGACTTACTCTAATGGTAGCTCATATCTGTAGACTTTCTCTTTCTGTATCGGTGGACTTTCATACCTGTAGACTTACACATATCAATAGCTATGGTGTAACGGTGACTGTCTGTACTGGTGCACTTAGCCGTATCGGTAGCGGTGTAAATCAATGACCTTTGTATCATAGTTGTGTATCTGTTTGTCTGTTTGTATCAGTAGGTCTACTTATTAGTAGGCCTGATCTATCAGAGACATTTTCTTACCAGTGACCTTTGCTTATCAGTGACCATTGTCTGACGGTGACTTATGTACCAGTAGGTCTGTATCAGTGACTCAACACTTAATAATTATCTGTTCTATGCATAACACATTTAGGGTGAGTCGGAATCATTTCTAAATATGTGTAAACATAGATAATCATTGAATCAACATATTCCAAAGATCATTTTTATATTCTTATCAACTTAAAATTAAGATGAATAATGTTATTAATATATGAATGAACATTATTTGGGATTATCAAAACATATTAAAACATAATTGATATTATCAAAACAAGTGAGGTCAATAAATTAATTCATAATTTCTAGTTACCTAATTATTAATATTTCTCCATAAAAATCATTATTTTTGGATGTTAACTATTTCATTTTTAATTCCTGTTTTAGTTTGGTGATTGTGGTTCTTCACCTTATTCTTAGTTTAATATTTTATATAATATTAATAATCTCATAAATATAATATTTATTAACTATATAAAATTTTAAAAAATCAATGAATGGAGGATACGTAAACTAAATTAAATCACTTCAAGCTCGTAGTAGTCCATATGTACGCTCGAGTTATACTTTCATTTATTCATGAATTGAAATAAATTAAGATAAATAATTATTTATATTCATAGAACCCTAATTATATAAAAATATCATAAATATTCATTAAATCTATTATTATAGACATTCATTTGAGAAATTAATGAGAAATGAAACACATCTCATCATAGATATTGTAGTTAATACCTACATAGGTACAAAACCTTCATTTTCTATTATATTGAAGGAAGATAGTAAGTGATTTTAATACTATCATATGTTTTTCATATATAAATGATAATGATTTAATTATAATAATATTTTCACAGGATATTTATAGGTGGCGTAAGATAAAATAAACATGAAATAGATCAATAAAGGAAATTATATCCTCTTCGAGTACCTTCAATTGACTTACATACTAAGACTTATTAGGATAGCCTTTTAATGAGATTAGGAACTTGAGGTCATGGGTAAGAAGGCGGTAATAAATATATTTTTTAAAAACATTGGATAAGGGAATACATAAATCAAATCATCAAATCAAATTTTGAATAGTTTTAGTGATAATTAAAGCCTTATCATTTTTCTTAACTTCAACATCAACCATTTCGTCAACTTGTTGACCATATATGGAAACTGGTAAAGGAATTTTTTAAATAAATCCTATAGTGATTATAAAACAATAAAAAATAATACTAAGTATTACCTTTCAAGGGTGTATAAAAAATATGAATTACATACCCATTTCAAGTAATTGGCTGAGAATCTTAGGATTCCACTTATCACTAGAGTATTCCAAGAGAAAATAAAATAGTTGAATGTTTTGGAACCTCTTATTAAGATTATAATGTATGTAAAGAAAGAGGTTTTTAGTGATATGGATATGGGAAGAAATATTATCATGGATGTTTTCAATATTATGAAGTTGTTTCTATATTTGTATGGAACTGCTGTTGTTGCTCTAGAGGCCAAAACCATGACAGCCTTTATAACTTCTCCTTCTTCAGAACCATTGCATCCATAGTACCAACCTTTCAACATGACACTCTAGGATGTTGTTATGCATCTTAGGCCATAAAATATCATATAGATTCCTACTCTTTCTTTACCTTAATTAAGTCCATATATTACCACAAAACCCTAAACCCCTTCCTCTTTCCCTCTTACCTATAATAAGGGAATGTTCCCAGCTGGTACTGCCTCTAGAACATAGAGTGAGTTTGATTCACATTTGACTTTGATAAGGATTTATATTATATTTTCCCTATATTTTAATTTCAGGATATAATATCATAATTCATTGTGTTTAATGACATTTATATCTTATTCTCTTCAATTAGTAATCCTTTTCTCCTTTATTTATCTCCGATATTTAATTTTTTCATACATTTTATCTACTATTTATTAATTTACCATTTTGATAATGAAAAATGGGGAGAAAGTTAGATGATGGAATTATCCCATTCCTTCAAAAATACTCTTGGATACTTTTAATTTTATTTATCCTTGATAAGTATTTTTTATACGTCATTTATCTATAATTTTTAATGTTTCCTCATATACCATGTTTATCATTAGTACCATACTCATTTAGATATTCTTATTTTAATTATTTATATATTACCAAATTTATTTTTATTCATTCTTTGATAATATCTTTATTTATTATTTTATACCAATATTACAATATGTTGATTTTATCACTTGATATCACATTTATTTGATACCATATCTTTGATACCACTTTTGTTTTTATCTCACATTTGACCTATTAAATTTTAAGCGAACTATTATTCTTTAAATTCATATATGTATATCTAATTTTATCTTTTAGGTGGTTTAAAAAATTTCAGTATGTTAGATCATAAAAAATTCGTAGATTGTTTCCACCTCATTTTCTCAATGTCCAAATATCATTTTTAATATGTTTATAGTGTTATTGTTATTTTACGATAGCATTTTTTATTGTAAATAAATTTAAAGAAAATGTGGTTAGGTGTTTAGATGATTCACTATTAGTCCAAATGTGTCACTGTTATTTCAAAATAATAACAACCGGACATCAATAAAAACCATCATGAGTCATCATTAGTATAAATGTGTTACCACTATAGTTAATCAGCTACAACACATGACTCAAAATGAGATGAGATACCACTTGAATTGAGTAGCCGCTAGAATGTTTTGTCACCAAAATTTCTCACCATTAGTTTAAACGATTCATTTCCAAACTATCACACCATTAGTTCAAATAAATCACCACTAGCTCGAGTCTCTTCCAAAATGAGAGACCATTAGGTCAAATGAATCACCACCATATTGAATCATCACCAAGATGTCTTACCACCATATATTTATTCAAACTAGGATGTCTTTCCCATAGAATGTCTTTCCATCCAGAATTTCCTACTAACATGATTTCTTTCTTCTAGGATGTATTGCCACCCAAATTTCATTCTTCCATATATTCCTTTCTACCATACAAGCATATGTTTCTTTTCTTTATATTTTTACTTAAAATCTTCAACAATTACATTAATTCAATTAATGTTGAATGATTATTTAATTATTTTTTTCATAACCATTGTAGGAAAGACTTAAAGACAACAATAGATCTCAATATGAAGATCTATAAGATATTGATG
Source organism: Viscum album (assembly GCA_963277665.1). Classification (NCBI taxonomy): domain Eukaryota; kingdom Viridiplantae; phylum Streptophyta; class Magnoliopsida; order Santalales; family Viscaceae; genus Viscum; species Viscum album. The sequence goes on from OY728163.1 coordinate 286,993,788, forward strand.
ATTATTTATCAAAATATAACACTTTAAAGTGGGGATTTATATTATTTCTTACATGTAAAAAAAGAGAGATTTATGATGCTCTATTTTACTACTAATTTTAGAGAAACATCTCGATATCCTCACCAAGACACTTCTGAGGATACTCCTACATCTAATGCAATTTTTATTTAGAATAATTACCTTATATATATATATATACATATTCATTCTCCTTCTATTATTTTCTTTTTCATTCAAAATGTGTGTTGTTTTTTAATCAAATTTCACTAACTACTGCTCTAGAAACAGAGAATACTTTATGTTATCCCTCATTATTTTCATCTTATTACAGATGGTGTTTATATAAGAGGTTCTTGTGTGGCCTATGTTCATATTCTTCCCATGTATTACAATAGAATAGGTATTTAATCTTGTACATATTGTAATATGCTTTTTAATACCTGATACAGGTTACAAACCTTGTTATAGTTATATAATAATCCTAGTTGCTGGTGATTTCCATGTAAAAGGGATTAGGAAATGACTTGAGACTGAAAATCTTGTTTTATTCCATTTTTTTATTTTGTTTTGTTTTATTCATTTCATGTATTTTATATATATTTGGGTTTAAATCATAAAAAAATTGGTACATTGATGGTTAATCTTAACTAGTGTTTATATATGTATTTTATTGAGTAAATTGATTTAAAATTTTAATATTATTTTCATATTATTTAAACTCAAAACTAATTTTGATTTGAGGAATATTTTAAAAGATAAACTTTTTATTAAAATAATATTTTGATTAATTGGGATAATCTATTTTTATTGGTGGATTTTATTTGAGCTTTCTATAACATAAATTTTATTGGGTACTCAATTCCCCCGTCTTTAGTTTCTCTCGTCAAACAATATTTGGTATCAAAAGATCATAAAATTGATTCAACTATGATTTTAGTTGTGTTTTAAATATACCATATTTTTATTAGTTCTAAATTTATTTTTATAATGAATAATTGAAAATAAGGCTTCTACACCAAAATACCACATTTCTTTAATGGAACAAATTATGCTCAGTGGAAAATCAAAATGAAAATATATATTAAGAGCATGGGTTTTGAAATTTGGGATGTTATTGTAGATAATTTTAAAATACCTAAGACTGTTATAAATACATGGGATAGTTCTTCTAAAATTTCTTAAAAGAATAACTGTAATGAAATAAATTTACTTTATTATAATTTGGGCAATAAATAATTTAATAGAAAATCTCAATGCACAACTACTTTTGGAATCTAGGACACTTTATCAATTTATCCAAATGGGACATCGAATGTTAAATAAATTTGATTAAATACTTATACAATTAAATAAGGTACCTTTATGATGAAAGTATATGATATTATTTATGACATTTATCTCAGGATAAATGAAATTGTGAATATAATGCTCTCCTTGGGGAATATTGTTTATAATAAGTACCATGTGATGTGACTATTGATATGCTTACATGAAAGATGGAGAGGAACTTTATTATCTATTAGATGGTCGTGTGGTATTTTTAAGCTACATATATAAGAGCTAATTGGAAATATTATGATGTATGAGTGAAGAATTAATTTTACAAGATAAGAGGATGATGGACCTAAAAGTAAGTCTATGTCATTAAAATATACCACATCAAAATAGATGGAGAATGTCTCAGATGATACCTCTAGTGATGATAAATCACCATTTGATAATGATTAATGGATGAACCATCTAGGAATAATATTGAAAAGGTTTAAAAAATCATTATTAAACAAATCTATAAAGGAAAATATGACAGTTGATGAAATTGGAAATATTATATGAAAGATGAAACTTCAAATGAGATTGTGTGCAATGAGTGTCAAGAGAAACAACATGTCAAATATAATAGTCCAAAGATGAAATATAAAAATAAATATGATAATAAGATAATGAAATACAAGAAATAAATGAATGAAACATGGTGTTATTTTAAAGACAGGTCATGTGATTCACACAATACCCAAGAGGAAAAAAGATAACAGAGAAAACATGTGTTTAATAACAAACACATCATTGGTATCAAATGTCATTCTGTCTTCTCCTGCAAATATTTATTATCATTCCAGAGAGGAAAATAATAATGAAAACATGTCAAATTAAAATATTTTCAAATATTGTAACATGTTATATTATAAAATTAATGATATTAAATATAAGTATAAAATTATAAAGAAACAATATGATTTGGCTTTTAATTTTAAATCTGATCTTTCTATAAAGAAGGAAAAATTGATCAACTATTGAAGGAAAATACAAAATTGGAATTTTATAATAAGATAATAAAATGTATTTAAAGAGATTCACCATTTGGTTAAGTAATATCACACAAATAAAAAGAAACAATAGCTCCTAAGTATATTACATACTTGGGTTATAAACCTTGAGAGAGGAGGATTGTTAAAAATTGATTCATTCCTTGTTCATGTTCTGATAATAGTTTTTCTTCAAGTAGATTTAACAATGTATATATTTCCAAAAGAATACAAATTGACTTAATGAAACCTATTAATTAATTAAGGGATCCTAAAACCTTAATTACAAATATTTATAGAAATTAGAATATATGGGCACGAAAAACTTTTTTGGTGTATAACTTGTTCTGTAGAGAACCTTATTAAAGATCTCCAGTAGAAACCTATGGTACCTAGAGAATGGTTAATACATCGATATGAATGAAGATTACTCAATATTAAAAATTTTATAACCATTATTGGTAGACATGTCTCCTTTGGAGGCAATTCTAAATGGAAAGTAATTTTCCATGGCCAAGTTGGTAATTCTAACTCAGTTTTAATTTGTAATTTTTTAATGGTTCAGAGTATAATCTACATAGAATCCAATAGTTATGTGATGATTATTTTAAGTGAAATTTTAAAATAATTATTTATATTAATCTTATTCTAAAAATTCTTTAGTTTATATTATTAATAAATGACAATGTTTATACTTTTAATTTAGATTCTTTAATTTCTCGAAATATTTCTTTTCTATGTGCCTTTCATTAGGGATCATGACTTTGGAATAGGAGACTAGGCCATAAAAATATTCTCTAACATAAAAAGATAAATAATAAATGGTCTATTAAAAATCTAAAAAACTTTAATTCCAAATTGATAATTGCTGTGAACTATGTCCTAAATTGAAACAATGCAAGAAATATTTCAAATCAAAGAAATAAGTTTCAACTTATCAACCCCTAGAGTTAGTTCCCATGGATAGTTTTAGACCATCTAGAGTTTCTAGTTTGAATTGGAAGAACTATGTTTATTTCCTTGTATATTAATTTTATAGTTACAATTTGGTATTCCTTTTTTCTCACAAAATTAAATCATGTTACTACTTTACATATAATACTAAATCTATAGAAAATCATTGTGGACTTATGATTAAGAACTTAAGGGGTGATCATGGATATGAGTTTGAAAATCAAAACCGTTAATATTTTTTCTTACATAATGGCTATAATCAAAAACAATTCTCCTTGGACACTAAGAAAAATGGTGTTGTAGAATGAAAAAACATTTTGCATCAATGATATTCCTAGACTATTCTTAATTAATATGAACTTCATATCTGTTTTTTGGTAGTGGTCATTAGTAAAGCCAGTTATATAATTAATATAGTATTAATTAGATCTTTTTTAAAGAAAACCCAAAATGATGTTTTGAAAAGTATAAATAAAAAGGATAATTACATTAGTGTTTTTGGTTACAAAATCGTTATTCATAACACAAACGAAAACCTTGACAAAAATATTCTAATAGTGTTGAAGAAATTTTCCTGGTTTATTCAACATCTAGTAAGTAAGATATATAGTTTATAAAAATAACCAAGACACATGAAGAGTCTGATTATATCATGTTAGATGAAAAAGATCCACTTGAACCTAAAACCATTTTATAATACATGGATGTTTATTTTTCAACTCTAAATATTTATTCCAAATCTTATGACACACCTATGAAACCAGAAGAAATTTCATCTATTTTGGAGGAATATTCAAATCGCAAACATGAACACGTAGAAGAGCATGATATAACCATCTCTTCTTCTCAAAGAAAATTTAGGACTCTCAAATACAATCCCCAAGATGATATTGTTTGAGACCTAGATAGAGGTACATAGACTATATCTTATCTTAGAAATCTCGTAGAACATTAAGTATTATTTTCACATCATGAATCGAAGAGCATTAATGATGTGATTAATAATGAATTATGGTTACTTGAAATTGAAAAGGAACTAAATAATTTTGAGAGAAAAAATGTTTGGGGACATGTGGTTATACATAAAGAAACTCCCACTATTAGTACTAAATTGGTGTTTAGAGGCTTGGTTAATGAATCTAGAACCATATTAATAAATAAGGCAAGATTGGTTACACGTCGGTACAATCAAGAAAAATGTATTAATTATGAGGAAATTGTTTCACTAGTAGCTATGATTAAATCCATCAGAACACTTGTTGCCTAAGTTGCACATTTTTATTTAAAAAATTATCAAGTTGATGATAAAAATGATATCTTAAATGGTTATATAGTTGAGGATGGTTTTGTAGAACAATCCTTGGATTTAAAAATCTTCACCTTCTAAATATTATTTTCAAATTAAGATAAGATTAATATGGTTTAAAACAACCCCATAGATCTTGGTATGATAGGCTCATCTCTTTTTAATTATTATGGTTTTCTTAAAAGGTAAATCTCATTATACTCTTTTTATAAAAATAATTTCTTAATATGTTTTATTTTTTCAAATCTATGTAGGTGATATTCTTTTTGGATCCTTTAAATTTTTTTCTGTAATGATTTTTCAAAAATGATGTGAAATGAATTTGAAATGAGTTTAATGGGTGAACTAATATTTTTATTGGTTTTAGAAATTATGAAAATAATGATGGAATTATCTTAAATCAATGTAATTACACTAATTACCTTTTGAAACATTTTGGTTCGGATAGAACTATATGTAGTGACACTCCCACCAGTACCACCTATAAGTCAGATCTTCATGAAGCTAAGAAGTAAATGGATTAAACCAGTTATAGAAATATGATTGGATATTTTTTATACTTAACCAAAATCTGAATAGATATTATGTTTACTGTGTGTATGTGTGCGTGGTTTCAAGAAACCCTAAAAGAGTCACACTTATTTGTTGTCAAATGGATTTTAAAATACCTAAAATATATAACCAAATTAGTAATATTATATCCTAGAGGATAAGTTTTTGACTCAATGAGATATTCAAATGATGGTTTTAGTGGTTTCAAGTGAGATAGAATAAGAACCTCTAGAACATGTCATCTTTTGAAAAAAGACTAATGCATAGCAGTGTAGTAAGAAAAGAAAATTAGGTTTCACTTTCTACTACTAAATCTCAATAAAAATATACATGTAGTAGATGTGATCTATTTTCATGGACTAAACAATCTTTTATTGGCAATAGATATCAATTAAAACATTTACCTATAAATTTTGATAACCCGAGTGCGATAAACATTTTTTAGAATCTCTTGTCTTCTTCTAGGAAAAACATATTGATGGAAGACATCCCTTTTAGAGTGATCAATTTAAAAGGAATTATAACTCTTGAATTCATAGGAACTAAAAATTATCTTGCTAATATTTTCAAAAGACCATTTAATTATGAGAGATTAAAATACATTAAATAATAATTATATATGATAATTTTTGGATAGTATTTAAGTGTTGCTGATCTTCCATCGGTGTATCACCATTGGATGATTGGCGAGTCCATTAGATGAATCACTGATGGAAAGACACCATTGGTGATTTAATATTTGTAAGTGGCCATTGGAAATTCAGTATTGGTGAGTCATTATTAAGTAGTCACCACTAGAGAGTCACTATTGGATGACTCACTACTCTTTGTTTCTAATGTTACAACAAATACTAAATTTTGTTTTTATATTATAATTAAATTAATTTCTGTCTTTATATTATGTTATTTCAAATACCTAAATGATATATTGAGCTTAATGTTTGAATATGAGTCACTGAGTCTCACATTCCTTCCCTTGAACCTCTTCACCTTCCTTCTCTCTCGACCATCGAACTTCTTTCACCCTGAATCCTATTTTTCATGTAGAGATGGTGAGAGATAAGTGACCTATAATTTCATGTCTTAAGGAATCAACACTTATTAAGAAATAAAAAGAAGAATCGATCTAAGATACTATAAGACTAAGGAACCCAAAAATTATGAAATATATAGTATTTTATGAATCATTGGTGGTTGAAATGTCGTTGATTTCTAGTAAATCATTAGTGATAAAATAGATCAAAGACCAAGTATGGGTAGATTGGTTCTCTCAAAATGACCAAAATTTATATCATAGGTTTGTTCATCAATTTTATCAGTATGTTGGGTTTAAATTCAGAAAGAAGAAAGATCTGATTCAATGTTTGAGTATTTAATTGAATTGGAAGGATGTTTGAATATACCGTATAGAAAAGATTTTGAAGATTATTTGGTTATGATTCCTAGTGATAGTGATTTGTTCGTGTACGGAGATGATTTTATTTATCTGAATAAAGAGAGAACTCAGAGGATACCTACTTCTATAGAGTTGTATTGGGTATTCAAGGTTCTATTTATGTTTCTGCATCTATTATATTCTAGTAAATGGGAATTCAATACCCTGAGATTTTAAGATGTCTACCTATTGTTCCTTATGAAATGGGGGGAAAAATATCAATCCCTATTTAGTACTTATTGTACACATGATGGAAATGTGTAAGTCATCCTCTATATCTACTTATCTAATTTACCCAATGTTAATTTCATATATGTTAGAAATAGGTTTTATGATTTATGAGCATGAAGAAGCCGAAATTAAATATGGAGCTTCCCATTTGAATAAAGTCATTTGTAAAAGGATGAGGGTGAGATGGAACCATTATTTGAAAAAATGGGTTAATCATACTGATATGATCTATGATGATTTTAATCCCATATATCATTCTAACAGACCCAATAACCTAGTGGATTCTAGATTTGAGATAGATGAGTTAGTTGAGTATTCCAATGAAGAAGAAGAGATTCTAGCTACATTTGATGAGGAGGTGGCTACCATAGTGGAAGAGGGAAGTGACATAGAAATACCAAAAATCACTTATCTAATTTTGCACCTCTGAGTACACTAACATATCTCCCTAAAAAATATATTTTTTAATTTAATGGGATACTGGTGAATATGGTAATGGAAATGGAGAAGATAGAAATGGTGAGAATGGTGATGATAATGGGGACAGCGATGGTGGATGATATTACCATAATGCTGATATTATTAGTATCCATACATGTCATCTATACCCTATTATTTCTATTAGTTTATATAGGTCTGTTGATAGATCTATCTCACCTAGTCCTACAAATATTGAGAGACCTAATTTTTTCAGTTTTGAGCCGTATAAGTGATCATTTCTAGATCACCTATTTGATGATGTTTTTTATTCTATAAGAGTGTTATGAGTACCTATTGAGGGAGATAAATCCCATAGTTCTGTTAGAGTGGATTCCTCTTAGGCTGATTAAGTGAAATTTCCTAGTTATATTCATCTTCAACTAGAATATTCACAGTCTAATGATAATGAAGAGGGAGTGGTTGTAGAACATGGAGATGCTCACAAATAGGGTGAGGTATTCTCTATGGGTTATCCTTCCCCAGGTTCAAATTTTCTTTTTCTAGAATATGATGATGAGGGAAGTTCAAAAATGGATGGTGTACCTACTGTCTTTTCTGAAGATGGGGTAGATCCTAAGGGATCTTTTGGTGATCTCAAAGCTACTGGTTTAGATGCACATGCTGTTCTTTCACATCCTATTACTCCATTACCAGCTTATTATATTTTTATGAAAAAATCAGATTTTTTTAAGGAGAGATTCATTGATTATTTAGGTCGAATTTTGAGTTCTAAAACACCTCTGGTCACTCTAATAAGTGACCCTGATGTGAGACACATGTTTGAGATTATGGTATGTCATATTCATCCATAGATGAATAATCACATACATGAGGTTTAAATTGAATACCATAGGATATAAATTGATATAGATTATTTGTGATCAATGATGGAGGATATGAGATCCTCTATTGCTCCTATACAGTCTACTATGATGGAGAGTATGGAGAGATTTCCTTCAGGGGTATCTACATCTCTTTCTCTACCTCAATCAGTTTCCTCTGATGTAGAGTTGGTTTAATCTATAGATCGAGATGAAATTCATGCTATTTTGGGATATTTTAATGCTAATCAAGATAAGGATTTGATATAGATTCTTCATCATGGTGAGATTATATAGAAACTGTTAAGGGAATGTTTAAAAGATGCCTGAAATTATTGGAAAACTATTGAAAAGGCCTTTAAATATTACATTTCTAGTTTGTATAACAAACATTAATTGAACACCCATTTCAATTTATTTTTTGAGAATGTAAAATGAAACCTTTCACTAGATAATTCAACAAGAAATTCGACTAGTTGAAGGTTTTCGAAATTTTTTTAATATATTCATGGAGGAAAATGAAGAATTTTTCATGTTTTGGATAGGGGAGGTAATATTATCATGGATTTTTTTTATTGAGGTGTTTTTATATAGGTATGGAACTGATGTTGTTTTTTCAGGGTCCATACCCATGACAACACATGCAACTTCTCATTATTTATAATAATTACCTCTACAATACCAACCATTTATCTTATATCCCATAGAAGTTGTTCTATATCTCAGGATTGTAATTATCAAAGATATACCTACCCCGTATTTCCATTCTTTACATCTAACTATAAGCACAACACTCATAGCCTCTACCTTTTTCCCTCTTTCCTAGGACAAGGGAAAGGGACCTGGTGATCCTACCTCAAGATATAGGAGTGTCTTTGATTGAAATTATTCTTTGAAATATATTTTTATTGTATTTTCTCTAAAGATTTTTTTTAATTGTAGTATCATAACTCTTTGTGACTAATGACATATCTCTATTATTACCTTGGATTAGTTCTCCTTTTATCCTTTACTTATAACTGATATTTAATTTATCTATATCTTTTTTACTATTTCTTAATTTATCTTTTTAATAATATAAAGAGGGGTATAATGTTATATATTGGAATATTACTTTTCCTTCAAACTTATTATTTGATAATTTTATTTTATTCATCCTGGATATTTTATCTTTGATTTATATATTAACTATTAATTTTAATGCTTCTTCTAATACAGTTTGTATCGTCATCACCTTAACCATTTGGATATATTTATTTTGATTATTTCATTAATACCATATTTATTTGGATTTATCCTTTGATACCATCCTTATTTTTTCATTAATACCAAAATTTTAATATAAGTAATTTATACATTGATATTAAATTTATTTAATACCTTATAATTGATACCACTTTTTTATCTCAATTTTTACATATTAATTGTTAGCCATATTATTATTATTTAAGTTAATTTGTTTATATTTATTCTTATCTTATAAATGGATTATAAATTGATTTATTGGTGATCATAAAATAAAATGATATTGTTTCCACCTACTTATTGAAATTCCCACCAATCATGTTTACTATATTTCTAATGATATTACAATTTTATTATAGTAATTTTCATTTTAAGACAATTTGGTGAAACTTTGGATATGTGTTGTGATGAATAACCATTTGTTCAAATGTCTCACTATTATTTCACAATAAATAAATAAAAAACATGAATCATCACCAACATGAGTCATCATTAGTAAAAATGTCTCTCCGTCGGAGTTGAGAAGACAAAACGCATGACCCACCATGAGATGAGCTCCAACTAGACATAGGGCTCTATCAAAATGTCTTGTATTCATACAATTGCACCATTAGTCAAAAAAATCATCATCAACTTGAATCATTGTCAAATTGAGCGACCATTAGTTCAAATGAGTCACCGCCATACTAACTCAGCGCTTGGATTCCATGCCGCCAGTGATTTACTTCCAGCATGATGTCTTTCCACCATAATGTCTTGCTACTAAAGATATATTTCTACTAGGATTTCTTTCTACCAGGATGTGTTTCTACCCAAATATCTTCCCACTATATATTACTTTCCCCTAGAAAAGATATTGTTGTTATTGGTTCTATTTTGAATTAAAATATTCGAGATCTATATAAATTCAATTGATGTATAATTATTATTTAATGATTATTCTCTTAAAAATGGAAGGAATTAATTAAAGACAATATCATATATCATTATGAGTATCTATAATATATCTATGATTATTATTCAAATGAGAAATACTTCATGTAGTGATTTATATTCACATATGACTCCCTTGAGTGTGGATGATGTGCGTTCAAGAAGTGAATTTACCAAATACTAGACGGATCATATTGAGTTATTAAATGATTCCTTCCTATTGAATTACATTAATTAAATAGTGTAACTAATTTAAGATTAATATCCATTCCTAAAAAAATAGAGCTTTATGACGCTCATATTTATCACAACGTTTAGAGAAACACCTTGAGCTCCTCACCAATTCACATCAAAGGACACTCAAGAATATTAAGCACTTCAAACCAAGAATAATTACCTTCTCTATATATTATTTCATTCTCATTATATTATTTTATTTTACATTCAAAATGGGGGTTGTTTTCTTCATTTATCAACACACACAGACTCCTGTTCTTGAACTAGAGAATACATGATATTATGTCTCTACCTCTTTTCAAATTCTTACACACAATGTTTTTTGATGAAATTATTGTATGCCATATGTTTATTTTTTCCCACATATAACTATAGAATATACTATTGATCCTAGACAAAATGTAAGATGTTGTTTTCATATCTAATCTATGATGTGGATAAAATTATATTTATATAATCTTCATGGAAGCAGTTTTTTTCTAGGTGGAGAAAATTTGGTATCAACATGATGCTGAACCATTTTTTTTATTCAATTTTGTGTTTATTTTTTTACTCATTTCAAGATTTAAAATTATATTTTGTTTAAAACTATAAAAACATGTACTTTGATAGTTAATCTTAACTTGTGTTTATATAAGTATATTAGTGTGTAAATTAATTTCAAAAGTAAAAGTAATTTTCATATTGTCTTGAATAAGAACTAATAAATCTTTGAAAAATATTTTAAAAGATAAATATTTTATGAAACTACTCCTTTGACTAATTGGGATAATTTATTTTTATCTGGGTAGGTTATTTGAACTTATCTTTAATATATACATTATTTGGAACCCAATTCACCCCTATTGAGATAATCACTTCATCAAAAATCTCTAGATTGAATTTTGGGTTTTTATTACCGTAACAAAATATATATTGGGATATATTGGATAATACAACTATCCCTACCCATAGATAAACTCTCAATCAAATGATTCCCTGGTTATTATAATCACTAAGTTACACCATCAATTTTTATTTAAGAATTTTTGTTATTTGATGTGGAATTTAAAAATAGGTCGTATCCCAAATACCATGTCAATATGAAATTTGGAATCTGTATTCAGTGTAAATTTAATAAAAACCTTAGTGAAATCAATAAGATAACAATCCACCACCACTAAAAGTTTTGTTTTTTATTGGCTACATTTTTTTCTTAGCATGAACTAAGATTATTAATGAGATAATGATTAAATATCACTAATTATTGAACCTAACCTACTAGAATCTATAACATTATAGACTATCTCACCTGAACTATTAATTGTACAGTTAGTCACAAGAATTATTGCACACCACCATATATTCCAGAGGATTCTTTCTATAAGTGATGGTTTAATAAAGAATGCGGGGAGACTAAAACCACATTATAAGAAGAAAGAAACAATTGAATTAATAAGAAAAATTAAAAACAACATCTATTAATTACCATATATCACATAGTAAAATAAAATGATTGGGTAAATTCCTAAAAGATAATAAAATAAAAATTCCATGTCATGATATTTATATATATATAAATAAACCCAAAATAAAGACACATAGGAATCCCATAAATGGGTTCCAACAACATGCTCGGTCCATTCATCCATGTTTTATCTGATCTCCTAATTTAGTTATCTTTCAATGGGGTTTTACATTCTCTATATATGAAACCTTGAAGTTTTCTTTGGTTCTAATGGGGACCAAATAAGGGTGAGTGTACAACTCAGTATGTCACAAAAAATTGTTTCCAAATAAATATCTAATATGAAAAAAATGAGAATTCAAAAAAAATAAGAAATAATATATATAGATATAATGAATTTTTTTTAATAAATAATGATTATTCAATTATACAACTTGGTCATTGGGTTCTATGTGACACGTGACCCTACCATACATAATTTTTCCCATGTTGGTCTTCTTAACAATATCATATAGGGGTCACATGTTTTGATAAAATCAAATCAGTATGACTATTTAACCTAGGATACATAGTGACATTTCGGATAATAAAAATTAATGGTTGGGAGCACTATTTCCAATTTTTTAATCTCAGGTACATGGAGCATCATGTTCAATAATACCAATAAACTATGTGTAATGACATGTCCAACATTCTCACCCATGGATGTCGAGTTATATATCCAAAACCTTTTTTAATTCCATTAATAACTAAATCCCCATTTCCAATATACTTGAACTTTTAATATAGGTAAATAAACAACGGTGAACCTTTCTCTATATTCTTTGTTTACCATAGTCCATGACATTCATCACATTTTCAAACAAATTACATAATTATACCACTATAAAATTTATTCATATAAAAAAACCATTAAATATTATTTGAAACCATTCAAGAAAATGAGAATCACCCTTAAACCATTTAACATTTCATCCCATTGTCATATCATAAGACAAATTATTTTCCATGTTATGCTAAATATCACCTAATTTCATACTTACATTACCAACAACAGATACAACTATTTTAATATAAAACACCCTCTATTAGAGAATTTACTCCCCACATTATCATTTTTAAGGGGTTGGAACACCCCTCACATGCCATATGACCAGTCTCTTAGTCTTCGATAGACCTAAAAAATTATTGTAAGGGTTTAAAACATAAATTATAGGGCTGATCTATTTTTCATAAATAAATAATAAAATGTGCATCAAATAGACACCATTTCACAACAAACAGACATACAAAGAATAACCAGACTATGGGAAATAGTGCTCAGACCACTATCCTTATGCTCGTAGACAACCATTCACCCATAGCTATCATTAGATTGAAGCAAAAAAACAAAAAGAAGATATCCCTAGAAAAATAGCTTATGATACATAGAAGAATTTGAACCACCAAGATGTTAATAATCTATAAAATATTAGGAAAAAAACATGTTGAATTACCTAAGGCTTCAAATCAAAAGAAAGTACACTAAAAATTCCCATAAACCGAAGGAGATCCACCATTGGGAAAGGAGGGAGTGTTTTGTTCTTTACTTTTTCTATTTCACTTGATATAAGGGGAAATTTTGGGGACATGGATATAATAATGGGATAGAAAATTGTTAAATTCCCACATTTAATGAGGCATTGAGTTTATCTGAATTGTATTTCAAACACTGTGCCAATAATGAGACCTCCTAATTTCAAGGTAATCCTGGGTTACATGATTTTATAGGCCACAAGTACAGCTTGGAACACCATGATAACTAATTGAGAATTACGCTATACAAATACTACATAGTTTCTAAGACAGCTCGCATTGTTTTCACAACTATGCTCCCCCTAAACCATCCTACATCTCTATGGTTCAAATTTAGCACTGACTATGTATAACCATGTACCATTCAATGAATGGTTCATTTTCCATTCTTCTCAAGCACCAAACCCTTAGGATTCTTCTGATACATTTTATACTCAAAAGAATAATTCCAAAATCCATTTTAAGGTTGTTTAATGAAAAATATCTTAGAAACATACTTAATCATATTTTCAGGATCCAAAAATATTCTTAGTATATAATATATGATACAAAAAAAACTCCCTAACATTACTAAGACTATAAGGTAAAAATTTTGGGCCAATGGGGACACATATCAGCTGCCCTCTCCTAATTTTCCTTTGAAACCTGGCTATAATGCTAAAGAACTAATACTAATGGAACATTCCAATCTTGAGTAATTTTTTCATTATGATTCAAAATATGAATCATATTCTCCACAAAAGATGCATTTACCTCAAGATCAACATCATTGACATTAATCACATGAGAAGGGTCAGGATGATACTACTGAAGTTGTGGTATATGGAAAACAATATTTATAATACTATAACACTATAGAAGAGACAATAAACCAACTACCAAACTAATCCAATTCACACTCAGGAATTGGAAAACATATCAGGGAATTGAATTATAGTACATTCAAATACAACAGTGAACCAATATCGTTGATACTCAAAGGAACTGATGTTAAACAACTATAATATCAAGAAGTTGAAAAATTCAATAAGAATAAGACTTCTATATACTATGGTCTAGAGCCATTTAAATCCTAATTAACATGAATGTTTTTTTGGAATCTCCGTTATAAGACCCCCCCCCCCACCCACACACACACACATAAATCTCTCACATCCACCTAGAAAAAAGTTGTCCAACATAGCATAACATAGTGTTCCTTTTATGGGAACATCTAAATTTCCATATGATAAATATTTTAGGGAACATTCTCTCTTCACTTCCTCAAAAACATATTTAGCATATTTTAATTTTATATTATACTATAAGTGGTAATATGTACATAAATATCATGACTACCAATCATAATCTATCAATCCTAAAAGAAGTTAGATGTAAAAAATATACCATGATCTTAAAAATGCTCTTTAAAACACCATGAAAATGTACTATCCACATTTAGGATAGTCGTCCAACTGATTGATATTGAAATTATTCCAAATCAATAAGAAATAGGTCACCTATGTCTGCCAATCCATAATCACCCATATGATTTCATTATTTTGTAGGGTCATTATAATAACCACCATGAAATAAAGGGTATAATTGTAACTATTCCATTCTATAATGGAAAATGGATGTAAGGTACCAGTATAACAATGATTCATGGACTTCACCTAAAAAGGTTTCACATTGCATCATAAAAACTTCAACACCCATCTTCAATCCCAGATAATGATTCTATTTAGGAAAATAATGGTGCATTTGGGTAAGACTAAAGTGAACATCCCACTTCAATGTATGAAACTCACATATAAATCTTCCCACATACAAGTAGTCACAAAAACAAGACTAAAAACATGAATAATCTCATCACAATTAATAGTCCAGTTAGGAGGTACCTTCTTACATTCAAATTTGTCCCTCAACACAAAGAAAAATTGATCATCATAAGGTATTATCATGAATTTTTTTAGAAGAGAGGTTAAAAGGACAAGGATGTGAGTTCCATTAGTTTTTGATCCTCGTGAACACTTATATACATTTTAGTGAACAAGGAAATCATCTTCTATTCAGAACATGACTTCTAAATTGCATGGATCTATGTCTTTTGACTCAATGAATCAAAAATAATTTTCTTTTTCCTAGTGAATATGATATATTAATTGAAAAATATTTCATATTAATAAACCATCTACATTACCATATATTTATATCATGCTGGGAAAAGATATACCGCAGGATTTTATGGTTACGAAAAATATTAATCATCTCTCATTAGAGATAATGGGTTCATAATTTTAATAGATGAACTACTGTAGATAACATAAGATCATGTGTAGGATAGTTTCATTTATGTGTCCTCAACTTATATGATCTATAAACTAAAAATTGATATCCCTACAACAACACTTACCCTTGTCTGATCCTAGATGCACCATAATATAGAGTATACTTCTAAAATAGTTTAGATAAGATCTAAATTGGTACTGTAGTCAAATTTATCTTAATTTCCTTGAAAGAGTTATCAAATTCCCTTGACCATTGAAAAGTTCTAGTATTATTGGACATGCCTTAGAGGGGTGATAAAAGGGAGAAAATTCCTTAATAAACCATTATTTGTAACCTTATAATACAAAACATATATGAATATTCAAACAATTCATGGGATTCTCCCAAGAAACAACCACTTATAACTTTTACGTTCCCTAGAAACACATTCTTCCAATATGATATGCCCCATAAAGTGTACCTTGTTGATAAAAAATGTCACTTAGATTGCTTATAATATAGTCTATTTTATCTCTTAGTGTACTCAAGGTGATGTCAAGATATTTAGAATGATCTTCTCTAGTATGGGTGTATATTAATATTTCATCAAAAAAGAAAAAAAATATTGATCCAATTACATTTGAAAGAATCATTTAATAAATCTCATGAACATAACATGGGAATTCATTTCCCATAAAGTATCATAGAAATATTTTATAAACCATATCTTCTTCGTAAAGATGTAAGTGGTATATCAGATGCTCTAACACTCAACTGATGATACTTTTATCTCAAATTAATCTTACATGATACACAAACACAGTTTAGTTGATAAAACAGTCCATCAATACATTTAAAAGGTTATAGGTTCATAATATTCATATAGTTGAACTTCCATAAATCAATAAAAAACACAAAGTTCTTCCATTATTCATTGAAAATTGAACTAGATATCCCCAAGGGGGGCATAATTGGGTAGATGAACCCTTTAAATTTAAACTCCTATAGATGATTCTTAATCTATTGAAGATCCTCAAGTTCCTTTAGATATGGTGTAATGGAAATTGTCTTGTCTCCAAACTTTTACAAAAAAGCAAATTCAATTTCCCTCTTAGGTGGAATCCTTGAAAACTCTTTAAGAAACAGATATTGAGACTGATCCTACATATGAGGGGAGAAAACCTACTACACTCTTTAATCATAGAATATATAACTTTTAACCTAGTCTATAAGCTCACCTAGTTTCTGATGAACATTCCCTAAATGGACTTTTTGGATATCTCATTCCCCATGATGAACATATATGTCACCATGAAGAGACATGAAATTTACTCAGTTATTTTAAACATAAATGTTTTCTTAATACAAAACCAACCAGTCCATATGTATCGAGTGAAAACCTAACACCTCATGCCTGAACAAATCACAAAAATGTAATCTCTAACCATGAGGGAACAACTCTTATAAAACAAATTCACTCTAATCGCACAACCAATGTTTTTTTGATTGAAATAATAAAAAAATAACTACACCTATTGAACAAAATCATTTACAATCCAATAATATATAAACGAATATGAAGCTCCAGTAACAAATAAATCTCTTAAAATGAAATAAATTATAATCCTTATACCCCGAGCATTGAAAAAACCCTTCCCAACAATCGATGATGTAGGATGAACTGCATTATTCAAATATAACCGTCTACATTGATCTTTTACTTTATTCCCATGTAATTTATTTCTCTATTGATATAGACACTATTGTCCTAAAGTACCACACCCCCACCCTTATCGGTATGGCTAGTAGAACTCCATAATTTGGACCGATAGGGGTAGAGTATTTCCATTTAGTTCTCTCCATCAACCCAGGTCCTCTATAACCTCCCATATAATGAGGTTTCCTATAGAACCTCTTTATGTCCCATTCTTAAAAAAATTATCATCACTCCAAAAATTATTAGGGAAATTGACACTATATGTAACCAATCTAGTCACACTGATAGAAGGTTACTGAGTCACTTTCTTAAGAGTCTAATCCTCTTCTATAGGTGAAACTTCTAATAACTACAATTTTTAATATATGAATATAAATTTCTAGTTGGCCCACATATACTACCTATCCACTAGTATAAGCCTCCTCGAATTTACCCTCAAAAGGAAAGTCTATATTACCACCTCAGAAAACATCTTCAAATGGAAGATATTCACTAGAAATTTGATCTCACATTTAAGTATATCCAGAAAAAAATTCACATTAGAAGTCACAACACATATAATATTTGGGATAAAATGTATCATGTAATTAAGGTGACCAGAAAAATTTAACACTGTCATATTCCTCTGGGTTAAACACATAAACTCCATAGATCTCTCATGTCATAGTGTTCTTGGTTAGAAATGCTCTAAGAGATTTTCATAGGATTACTTCAATTAAAATCCTTCTATATATCCATGTATGTCCGGAATATCCCACTAAAGATTCGTTGGTCCTTAAAATATAAAATCTGTCAACTTAACTCAATTCTTGGGAGGAGTATCCATTTCATCCAAAAAATTGAATATAGAATCAATCCATAACACCGCATCCTTAGATCAACCCTCTCTTGGGAATTTTAGAGGATGATTTAGATGAAACTACCATGTAATATCAATCATAATCAATATATCCTTTACCAACCCATTTTCCATAAAATGATTGAAATGGGTTAAATTCTCACATAGCTACTCTTTTTACCTATCACTTGTAACCAATAGTGGATTGTGTTCTTCTATGAAAGGTGAATTCTCAGTAATATCCTCATGTATCCCTCTCAATAAAAATATTCATAGAATAATATCTATATAATAAAACTACTGACATAGGTAACATAAAATATAATTTTCATAGTTAAACCAGGAGGGTCCAGAACTTTCCATATTAACCTACTCTACATACACTATACCAACTGACAAAATCACAACATTTTCATTACCCCCAACCATCCCTATCCATGGAAACAATATTACTCAGTGTAAAAAATATTCTATTTCACAATACATACATTTAACACCATTATAACCATTTCAATTAATATCATTCAGTTTAAATTAGTTCCAACCCCTTTACATGGAACTATTTCTTTAAAACCACAAAATAAACAAAAAACATTTCATTTCTCCGACCCAACTATAACATGATATTTCCATGTTCCCCTAAATTGATTTATGTCACATAAATACCTGATTTCATAAATTGATGCATGAGTACAAAAATATTATTCCATGTAATCCCGTGACTAAAATATCAAGAAGCTTTAACCTTACACAACATCTGTTTCACCCATGGTGAAATAACATTTGAACTATAATAATTGAACATCAAGAACTGAAATCTCTCCATGGGAACATGGGATTTTCCATGAACAAGGGTTAGATAATCTCATGAATGAGCTCATTACCAAGGTCTAACACATGATATAATCATTTCTAACTTTATCAAATAGTAATGTAATAGAAAATAAACCCTATGATATGACATTACAATTCCTAACATGGATCACACAATCTAGTAGCTAAACAATTTTTCCACGTGACGTTAGGTGCACCACCCCATATGCTAAAGGCTTCCTACTAGTATTGTGGTTATAATGAAAAAAGGGAATGATATACCCTCATTATGAGGAAAAAATATCTATAATAATAATAAATACTGAGAAAAAATATATAATAACAACCATACATCACATATTCGAATGTAAAAACTATGTAAATTCCCACAAATCCATAAAATAAACATGACATGTCATAATAGTGTCATGTTTATAATGAAATTCAAAATAAATAGACAATGAGAGTCCAAAAAATGGGTATTGACATCATGATCATTCCTATAATCCATGTTTTATCCCTTTTCTTATTTTATCAATCAATCATAGGTCATTTTCCCTTATCTAGACTTGTAACCATGATGTCTTATCATGTTCCAATGGAATCCGAAACAGGATGTGAGTAAAACTTATTAGGAAAAAACAATTGGGTCTAATGTAATATTCAATCCAAAAAAATGTCTATGGAAAAGTACTGTGAAATAATAACGTGGGTACTAATGAAAATATGTTTCGTAAATAAATATTATTTAACTAACCACCTTAGACCTCTGGTTCCTTATGATAGCTAATTGAACCAAACCTACATTGGCCCATGCTGGTTGTCTGAACAATATTCCACATTGATCACAAGTCTTAATAAAGAAGTATTAGTTAATGTATTTATTTAGGTATATAGATCACCATTTCCAATAATCCCAATCGATGATGTGGAGGGTCATGTCCAACATTGCAAATAATGGCTGTTGAGTGTTATTTTCAACGATCCCAATCAACGATGTGAAATTCCATTTCAAACATTATAGAGACCCTATTCATTTATAAATAAGATTACATGCTTTTAAGAATAATTATACATCAGTGATCAAGCCAAAGATCATAAAGTCTAGTGTCATGGAAGAATAGGTACATAAAACTAAAAACATGGAAAAAATAAAACATTTATTTATTCAATCATAAATTTAATATACTAAGTTCCATTATGCTCTAAAATATTCATAGGGTACCCTGGGGAACATATAAATAAAGGGATGAGCTAAATATCCCTATAAGGGAGTAACTATAGGAATAAAGCATTAGCAAATGATATAGAATGCATGAAACAATTATATAAAAAGGCGTGTACATATGGAATGATAACATATAATCATGGAATCATATACACATGGAGTCATAAAAATGTGGAAGAAATAAAATACATGACTTTAGCACAAGCCAAGGCTAACTGCCAAGACTGGCGCACATGGTAGCATAATCCAAGGCTAACTGTCGAGGCCATTGCACAATATAGCACAAGCCAAGGCTGACCGCCAAGACCGTCACACATAACGTCTCATGAGACTCAACATTACCCAACACAATAGAGCACTATCTCAGCACACACATATTAACATTTCATGAATATGTTTTACTCAAAAATAATTATATATAATAAATCTTACATAAATATAAGGGTTACCCATTAAAAGAATTGGGTAACCCAATCATGTCATAAATCATAACAAATGGGCATATCATAAAAGTGTCTATGAATGAAATGAACTAAAATATAAATGAAAATTAATAAGTTAAAATATGAATGTATCATGGTTAGTGATTTCAAGTAAAAGGAACAACATGTAAGAAAATTATTTAATAAATTTTATCATTAAATAATTTTTGTGATGTTTTAAGGAATATATTGTAGAGCCTTCAAAATAGAAAATAGAAAAATATTATTTATAAAACAAGAAGTGAACCAGGAAAGTTTTCATAATAAAATGACTAATTTAAAATGGAAATGGTGGACTAAAATAGATGATATAATTCAGTTGAAATCAGGTAAGAATTTTGGAAGTTCCCTCAAAACATGTTTTCTTATCGAGAGGTATTGGGAAAGGAATCACATAAAAACTTTTATATCGTCAAAAGAGAATGATGAAAGGGTATTGATAAATGAATTATCTAAATTTAAAAATCATTTATAATATTCACACAAAAAGAAAATATAACATCATTTTGTAAAATAAAGACAAGGTAATCTGAAGGTACAATGGAGGGTCGGGTGGAATCCCTTACGGATTATCAGCATGGTGCGGGTGTACTTAAGAGGGATTAATGACAGGAAAAGGGATTTTTCATCACTTATACATTATTAGGGTAGTATGGGATGGGGAAAAATCATTCCCCATCATTATGAATTATATGTAAAAGGGAATAATATATAGAAAGTTTTTGAATAAATGTGAGAGATATAGGATCCCTTACCTTATATTGCATGATATTCTGCTCATGATATTAATGACCTCTTAAGATTTTGACTTTTGTGGAGACAAAGACATTTTAATAGTGGGGTAGGAGCTTAGGGAGTGGTTTGAGCAGAACATAGGCAAGGAAAATAGCTTGAGAGGATTGAATAGAAGAGGGAAGTGTGGGTGTTTTTTGTAGTGTTATAAGGAGGTTTTTCTTAATATTTAATTCTTTAGTTTATTAATTTCCCTCAAGACCAGTAATAGTGATGATTCCATGACCAAAAATTGTAATATGTTGATGTGAATTTGAGACTTGGGTGCGTAAATCCATTATGTTGTCAGGAATAGTTGCTTTAAATTATAATTTTTTATACGCTAAAAAAAATATTTTACTATTCAAAAAAAATTCAAGTATTTCTGAAAAATTCCAAATATTTACCCTAACCATTTTCTAACTTGTTGAATTCAAAAATTGAACTTGACATTTCAAAAAATAATTTTATAAATATGATTAATTTAATTTTTAATTAAATTCATAATTTACATGAAAAATAAAAATTTGATAACTAAAACTGATTTTATAATGCTTCCAAAATTACATAAGGTCTTATAAAATTATTATAAAACCAGAAGGAATAAAATTATTAATTTATAAGCACCTTTTAATAAAATAAATTTTCATTTAAATTAATTAATTAATTATAATTACTTATTTATGACTTATAAATATATCAGTACTTTTACTATGGTCATATTATCACTTGTAAGATGCATAAATTTTAGTTATACATTCCTGGATAAGGTTTCTATTTATTTGGAAAATTTAATATTAATAAAAGTCATATTACTATTCATAATGGTATGTTACTATTAATAAGAGTAGTTTACTATTCACCAAAAATTAATTTTGTTCCATATGACTCCAAACAACTTAATTATCACAACCGTGTATGTCAGATTATCAAAATTCAAATCACAGAGGTGACAAAAATCTATTTAAAGGTCATATATCACTTGATAGTTCATTATGTTGTATTTTCATGTGATTATATGAAATAATTATAAGAAGGAAATATCTACTGAAAAAACTAGGACCTTACAATATTCCCCACTTATGAAATTTTTCCCTGAAATTTTGTTTTTCATTCTATGATATAAACTGGTGCTTGTACTTTTCATTCATTTCCTCTTCCAGTTCCCATGCTGCCTATTTGTACATATGGTTCCGCCGTAGTACTTTGACCAGGTGAGTAGTCATGTTACATATAAGTTTATCTCTATGATCATAGATCATCACTAGCTTCTCCTTGTAAGAAATATCATTCTCTAACTACACCACCTCTGAAAAGAGTACATGTGAATGGTTTGGTATATACTTATATAAGAGGGATACATGAAAGACATCATGTATTTTAGGGAATAGTAGGTGGAAGTTCTAGTTGATATGCCACAACTACCACATGATCAAGAATATTGGAGGGCGGATGTATTGGGGACTTAGATTTCCTTTCTCCCCAAACCTCAAACCATATTCCAGGAAGATATGCATAGAAATACCATGTCTCCAACATCAAACTCAATGTCATGTTGTCTGCATAACTCTTATATTGGATTTGGGAATACATGATGTGCTTTTGAATGGTTTTAACATTCTCCACAATTTGTTCAACCATTTCAGGTCCTATCATCTTACGCTCATCGACTTCATCCCAACACACTGATGTTATGAACCTTTTCCCAAAAAGTACTTCATATGGTTCCATTCATATGATTGAGTGAAAACTATTGTTGTAGAATAATTTGAAAAGTGGAAGATATTGGTCCCATCCTCCTTTGAAGTCCATAGAACACACTCTCAATATATATTCAAGTGTCTGAATAGTCTGCTAAGATTATCCCTCAGTTTGAGGATAATATGCCACACTAAAGATTAGTTTAGTGCTCAGAAAATGTTGAAGAATTTTCCAGAACATTGAGGGGAATCTCATATCTTGAATGGATAAAATATATAGTGGTAATCTATGAAGCCTTATCACCACTTTGATATATATCCATGGAAGTTGATCCAATGATAAGTCATGTTGAATCATGATAAAGTAATCTGTCTTTGTAAGACCATCCATAATGACCAATATAGCATTGCCTCTTCTGGATGACCTTGTATGTCTAGTGAAAAAGTCCACGGTGATGTTCTCCCACTTTTATTTTGGTAACATTAGTGGTTGTATCATCCTCATAGACATCTGGCTTTCATCCTTCACTTGTTGACATACTAGGCACTATGATGTATACTCAACAATCTCTTTAATCATATTGTCCCACCAAAAGTTCTCTTCAATACATATTTTTGCTGCCTGGGTGGATAGAGAAGGGTGAGGTATGTGCATCATTCAGAATATCCTTATTTATATATGGAACGGATGATACACATAATCATGAGCTAAATATTACCACTCCTTAATCAATCACGAACACATAGGATTTCCAATTTTTAATATCTTCAACCCTTTTTAGAATTTCCACATATTTTCTTTGAGCATCCTTTATTTCCTCAGTGAGAGATGGTTGATCAGTCTTTTGAGAAAGCATTGGTGATTTTTCTCCCTTAATGATTCCCATGTACATAATTTTCACATATAATAAGATCATATCCTTTTAAATTCTCATCATCGATAACGATGCAACATCCTTTCAACCTAGAGCATCAGCCACCTTGTTTGCCTGGCCTGGATGGTAGTGGATTGAGAAGTCATGATCATTGATAAGATGAATCCATCTTCTCCAGTGCATATTAATTCTTTTTTGTGTGAATATATATTTGATACTCTTGTGATCAGTATATATCTCACACTTCTCCCCATAGAGATAATGCTGCCCTATTTTTAACATAGTGTTCACAGCCGCCAACTCCAGATCATGCATAAAATAGTTTTTCTCATGTAATTTTATCTTCTCTGAGGCATGGGCTATGACTTTATCATTTGTCATTATCACAAAGCCTAATCCCTTCTTTGAATCATCGCTATACACCACAAATAGTTCTCCACTTATTGGGAGTGCAGGTACTGGTGAAATGATTAGCCTCCTTTTCTACTCCTTAAAATAGTCTTCCCATTCCTTTGTCCATACAAAATTGACTCCCTTATTTGTTTGATTTTTTATTTCGTTTTAAAATCATGATAATTTATTCAAAAATCATTTATAATAACTTTATAGACCCAGAAATTTGTGGATCTCTATTAAAATTTTGACCTATGCCACTCTTCAACCACCGTTGTCTTGGAAGGGTCCACAAATATACCTTTTCTAGAGATAACTTTCCCCAATAATGATACTTCATCCATATAGAATTCAGATTTACTATATATTTCTTACATATAATCCCTTCAAAATGTTTTCTATAAACTATTCAGATGTTCCTATTGTTCATCCTTAATCTTGGAGTATATCATAATATCGTCAATAATGACACACACAAATATGTTTATTTAATATCTAAAGACACTATGCATTTATTCCTTGAAAATTGAAAGAGAATTATTGAGTCTTAAGTGCATCAATATGAACTCATAGTGTCTATACATCATTTAATATGAATTCATGGGAATATTATCCTTCCTCAATATTAATTGGTGATATCTCGATTGATGGTCCACCTTAGAGAAATAAATGGCCCCACGAAGCTGATCAAACAATCAATCTATCTGTGACATGGGATACTTGTTCTATATTGTGATTTTATTGACCTCATGATAATCAACACAGAGACGCATTGATCCATCCTTTTTCTTGAAAAATAGGACTGGAACACCCCATGGTGAATCACTTGGGAGTATAAAAACCATCTCCAGATTCTCCTATAGCTGCTTATTCAGCTCTTATAGCTCTATAATTGACATTATTAAAGGTCTCTTGTATATAGGCTGAGGGCCAAGAATATGTTCAATTGAGAACTCAACCTCTCGATCAGGAGGAAGAGCAGACAACTCTTTAGGGAATACATTAGTGTAATTCCTCACGATGGGCATGTCCTCAAACACAATTCTCTCCTTTTTCCCAATTAGTTGATCGATACATGATTGCTCATAATGAATTAATATCCACATATGATATACAGATTCTAAAAGAGATTCATCTTATATTTACACTTATAAATAATTAATGAATTCTCCAGGATGTGAATATTGATCTCATTTTCTTGTAAATTAATATTTTATTTGTATAATGATATCCAATCCATGCCATAGATAAGGTCGAACTCTACTAATGGAAAGATGACATGATTTTTTGGGAGGATCAATCCACAAACATTAACTGGGTATGAGTTAAAACCATGGGCTCAATAATTTCTCCATTCATTATTCTCATAGATAATTTATGCTCCAAATTTTGAGGTGGTGTATGAATAGTTCTGATAAACATTAAAGATATGAATGAATGAGTAGAACCAGAATCAAATAGTACATTATCTATTCATTAATGAATAACTAGCATACCTATCACCACATTATTGCCCGGATCCTCATCAGTAGTAGTGATATAATAATCCCTTCCTCATTGCCTTGTTGGTTGTTGTTGATTGCCTCTAATAACCCTTACCTTAGACTAATTGTTTGCATACTAACCAGTCTCCTTGCAATTATATCAATGAACTATAGACTGAGTGTTGATATAAATCTTCTTTTTTTCTTCAACATTAGAGGGATTCTTCATATCCCATCGTCTGTTTTTATCCAAATGTCCCATCTTTCCACAGTTGAAGAAATTTATAATTCCCTTTAGATAGTTCCTTGGATGCTTCTTACCAAAATTGTTACACATGGGATGCTTAAGCTTCTTTCTGTAATGGAATTTATTTTTGGGACTTCCCACATTAGATGCAATTTTCCTCATCTAGTTATTGGTCCCACAAAACCACTGAGAGTCTCTGATATTAATTTCAAACTTGAGGGAACAAAAAAAATTCTTCATAGCTGTATAAGTTTCAAATCGCCACTGATATTGATAGAGTCAAATATATTTTTATAATGACGTTATCCATCATTTTTTGTGTTCAAGGAAAATTTGGAGGTGTACCATGAAAGCCTTGTGATGTTGTCATCATACTCCTAATGGGCACAACTTCCATATAATTGAGTTTGAGGAACTCTTTTTTCATCTTGAGATGGAGGGTTCATGGAAAATATTTATTGAAAAAATTATCTTGAATTCATCCCAAACCAAGGAATCAATATCCTCATAGGTATTCTTATTATTGATCAGTGTCCACCACTGATCAGCTTCCCATCAAAATGATAGATCTCCAGCACAACATTATCTTCTTATGATAACTAAAGGACATATAATAAATTTTCAATGGATTTAATCGACTATTCTACGAGGATGGGATTAGAAGATCCACAAAACAAGGGAGGCCTTTTCTGTATGAAGTATTTAAGAGCAACGTGATCTTTCCTTATATTAGTAGGGTGTTCCACATGATTCATGTTATTATTCATAACTTGATCCAGTTGAGAATGTATTTTCATGATGTTTTTAGCACCCATTTCCATCATATCAGGAATATCATTAGAAAAGTCTTCACATTCCCTATCACATTGATTATTGGAAAACGTTCTTTTATTTCCCAGTATTAACTTAGAAAAATAATGTACAATTCAAGGGCTTGAATACATAGCTATTAAGCATAGAAAGGAAACATTGAACATAAGAGGATAAATTTGTATATGAGAAGTTTATCCTAACTTGTGATTTATATTGTTCAAATCTAGTTTAGCCTTGATATATTTATAAACATATATTCTTATGAGATTTTATCATTCCCTTAATAATTTTTTGTACCATATTTTTTTATTTACCCAAGCATATCCCACGGGAGTGTCAAACCAAGAGTGTAGCAAGGCCCGTTGTCGAGCACTGGTTCCTAATTGAGTCTAGCTGAAAGTGGTGTTTTCAAGTTTTACCCATAGATACATCTATACTAGATCCACCTGTACGTATTTATATCCAAACATTGATTTATTTTATTGATAAACCACTTACTCTATATATAGAAAAATTGAGTTGTTGTTTCTTATACATTTTCTCATCCTTAAGGTTCTAACTAAAGCGGTCTATTCCTAATCTACAAAAAAAACTAGACCATCCTATGATACCAACAATAGTGATCCAAGATATTTATATATAACATAACATGATTTTAAGCCTAATTATACATCATATTTTATGCCAAAGATCGTACAGTCTAGAGTCTTGGAAGACCAGGTACATAAAACTGATAACATAGAACTAAATAAAACATTTCTTTATTAAATCTCAAAATTGAGCTCCTAACATTAATTATGCTCAAAATTCTACATATGGTACTCTTGGGAACACAAGAACAATGGGATGATCTAAATAGCCCAGTAAGGGAATAACCATAAGAACAAAGCATTGGCACATCAGATAGAAGGCATGACATGATGATATAAAAAGTCATGTACATATCAAATCATAACAAATAAACATGGAATCATATAAACACAGAGTGATAATATTGTGGAGGTAACATAAAACATGACATTAGGAAGAGTCACATATAACATCTAAGACTATTTCACATGGTATCACAAGAAAAGGATATCCTTTAAGACTGACACACATTGTAGCACAAGCCAAGACTAACTGTCAAGACCATCATACACAACATATAAAGGGACTCAACTTTACTGAAAGCATTAGACTTCTTTTTTGGTGAAACCATCATTACTATTCATGAATATGTATTCCACATTAATAATCATACACAATAAATCTTACATAAACATAAGGGTTGCCCTTGGAAAGAATTGGGTACAACAATCATGTCATAAATCATAACAAATGGGAATATCATAAAAGTGTCCATGAAAAAAAGGAAGTAAAATATACATGGAAATTCATAAGGGGAAATACGCATGTGCCATGTCATGTTATATCAAGTATAAGTGAATACTAATAAGAAATGTATTTATGAAATTTTAGTATTTAAACATTTTTGTGCAGTTTTAAGGAAAATACTATAAAGCCTTTAAAATTGAAAATGGAAAAATATTTTATATAAAACCATAGGTGAACCAAAAAGGGTTTCATAATAAAAATACAGATTCATAAAGACAATATTGGATTATAATAAAATATAAAATGGGCATTAAATCATGTAAGAATTCTAGAGGTTCCCTCAAAATAGGTTTCCTAATCAGGGGTATTGAGGAGGGAATCACATAAAAATATGTATATCCTTGAGAGAAAATGATGAAAGGGTCTTGATAAATGAATTTCTTACATGTACACAAAATTTAGAAGATTCAAATAAAAAGATAAGGTAAATTTATTTTGGAAAAATAATGAAAAGGAAACCCAAAGGAACAATGGAAGTTTAGGTGGAATCCCTTACGGATTATCAATATTTTGTCAGGTGTATGTAAGAGGGATTAAGGAGCGAAAAATGGGTTTCTCATAAATTATACATCCCGAGGGAAGTATTGGGGAGGTGTGAAATCATTCCCCATTATTAGTAATTATACATAAAATATAATAACATAGAGTATATTCTTGAATAAATGTGAGAAAGAGAGGATCCCTTACCGTATGTATGATGATGTTATCCACGTGATATTAATGTCCTGATGAGTTTATCTTCTTTGAGAGCCTCTTAAGGGGAAAGGATTTGGTCTTTTGCGGAGACCATGGGCTGTTGGTCATGGGGGAGGATCTTGGGGAGTGTTTTGGACAGAACATAGGCAAGGAATAAGGCTTGATAGGAGTGAAGAGGAGAGGGGAGTGTGGGTGGTTTTTATAATGGAGGGGAGGAGGGTTTTCTTATATTTAATTTCTTTGTTTATTAATTTTCCTCAAGAATAGAAATAACAATGGTTGAATGACCAAAAAAAGTAATAAGAACATTTTAGATTGATATTTGGGTGATTACATCACTTATGATGTCATGAATAGATTTTTTAAATTATAATGTACTTCCAAGGTAAATTAGTGCATTTTACTATTCACCAAAAATTCACGTATTTCAAGAAAATCCCAAAAATCCCTCTTAACTATTTTTCGATGTGTAGAATCAAAAAATGAACTCAATTTTTAAAAAATAATTTTTTAAATATTATTAATTAAAATATTAATTAAAATTATAATTTAATTGAAAAATACGGATTTTAAAACTATAATTGATTTTATGGTGCTTAAAATTTACATAAGGTCTTATACAATTATCTTAAAACCTAATGAAATAAAATTGTTAATTTATAAATAGCTTTTAAGAAATTTTCTAATCTTTTAAATTAATTAATTAATTATAATTAATTATTTACGACTTAAAAATACACCAATACTTTTACTATGGTCATATTATCACTTATAAGATGCCTGAATTTTATTTATACATTCATTGTTGAGGTTACTATTCTTTTGGATGATTTTATAGTCAAAAGGGTCATATTACTATTTATAAGGTTATGTTACTATTTATAAGGCTAGGTTACTATTCTCCACAAAATAGGTTTGTTCCATTAGACTCCAAACATCTTACTGATTGAAAACGTGCATATCAGATTTTTAAAATTAAAATCACAGAGGTGAAAAAATTATGTTTAAATGTCACATATAACATAGTAGTTAATTATGTTTTAATTTCACGTTATTATATCACATAATTATAAGATGTTAATTTCCATTTATAGAATATTGGGTCATTACGAACATCCTCACCCATGGCTATATAGCACCATTCCTAACACCCTATTTTTCCGTTCCACATACAAAATATTTCATAGGTCAAATATACATGACCATTTAAAATAATTAAAATAATAAGTGTGTACCTTTCTCAATAGTTTTTATTTCCCATGGTCGATTACATTCAAAAAAAATTCAAACAAATTCTATATTTGAACATGTTTATCATTTATTCTTATAAAAAATCATGAATGTTCATTAAAACCATTTAAGAACATGTACATTTCCCTTTAACCATTTACCACTTCTTCCATTTATAATATCATTATACATTTAATATTACAAGTTAAACCAAACAACCCCTTGTGTCATGATAAGGTTCCAATAATAAGTATAACTAGGTTATTATCGAAAACCGTTTATTCTATAATTTATAACCTAATTTTCCATTTTCAAGTGGTTTTCACACCTGATGTGTGGCCATAAGATTGGTCTTATTATGTTTTATGTACCCAATAGAATCCATGAAGGTTGTAAAACATCAAATAAAATACCAATATATTTTCCATAAAAAAGAATAAAATTAACAAAAAATTAATACCACTGCATATAAGGCATCAACAAGAAGAATAATGAGACTCTAGAAAATAAAACTTAGACCACCTACCTTATGTTCATAGATAACCACTTGGATAACCCTAACCAATAACTCAAGATAAAACAACCACAACCCCAAAATCAAAGATCATCTTAGAAAAATGTACCATGAGACATAGAATAAGATGTATCACCAAGAAGTGAAAAACATAGATAATTAGATGAAATTAGATTATAAACACACATAGGGGTTTGAATAATAAGAAATAAACTTTAAACACAGTTGAATCAAAGGAGATCCACCCATGGGAGATGAGGGAGAATTTGGTTCTCTCTTTTGGAATCTTGAATTACAATTAGGGGAATGGAAATGGGTTATAAATATTATTATAGGAGAATAAAATCATAAAATTTACACTTTTTAAATAGGTACATGGTTTATACACATTATTTTACAAAATTATCTTCTATTGTGTAACCCCCTCTTTCCAAGGGAAGCATAGGTTTCATGGAATTCATGGCCACAATTATTGTTTCTAAACTATGTACATTCTTTGAAGATGGATCTATAAAAAACTACATTGTTCCCAGGCCACCAGACCTGACTTGCACATACATTTCTCTCTAAAACATGACATGCAGTCATGGGGTCACTGTTATCACTAACTATACACCATTCACTACAAACTCAATTTTCTCTCTTTTTCCAGTCTTGAACCCTTAGGATTCTCCCATGACCTTTCTTACTCCTCATAATAATTATAAAATACATTTAAAATGGGTATACTAAAAATTAAATTAGATATGTACTACGTCAAAAGTTTGAGATTTTACAACATGAATATCCATCTCCCCTTAAAATCATAGACAGTCATATTAAGTTCAATAAATAGAACTCTTTGACTCTATGAATCAATTTAAGTCTTAAATTTATTTAAAAAAACCCATACCAATAATCAAATCATTCATTTATATATCATGGAATAAGTATTGAGATGATGTTTCTATATTTCCAATCATAAACTGGTATGATAAACACATAAACCCATACTCAATATTTTTTCATAATAGATTAACAATTAACATTATATGGAAACATAATCCAATCATAGACCAAATTGTTCAACAAATTATAAAAATATATATTAATATGATTCACCAATATCAAGTACTATAGAATTAATCATAGAATCCTTTATAATTGTAACTTATATCACAGAAGGTCTTACACCAGTCTCAACATCATTTTATTTATGTTAAACTACAAAAAGATTTCATTAAACCTTTTGAAGTACAAAAATATTATACTGATTAGACCTTCCCACTAAACCATGAGTCGATGTCTCTGTATATCTTATTCATTTAACCTACATCCTTAATCCTTTAACTTTCATGTATTCTCCAATATATGTTGTTAATGATAATATGTAATAAATCTTCTTCATATGATCCAATATTCCCCACTAGAAATACTCAGGATATGAGACTAAGTGTTTGGATTTTTATTCTCTCATTCCACTACATTGAAAACACTGCATTAAATTATTCCCCTAATAAATGTGAGAAGATATATCTAGATTTTTTTTCATCTAATTTTATTCCCTCTCCTCATCTAACCACTTTGATATATTATTAATTTACCTTTCCAATGAAATATTTTCTCACACAATGATTTCTTTTCTTATATACTACCACCTTTTCAAATCTACTAAATAACTATGTGTAAGAAGGTTGAAAAATTATAAAAATCATGTACCTTATATCAAATCAAAACAATACCTCAATTATTTTAGTATTTAGGTTCCCTTTAACCACTAACCTAATTGTGTATAGTACATTATTGATGAACATTGATGTTGGATGGGTCACATTGGGCATTGGTAACACTAGGATGAGGGGATACATCAAAGTTGATTAATTATTAATAATTTAAAATATTATGCCTCTTTAACAATCTTCATTTTTAGTGAATGGATTTAATTAATTTTTCATTAATCACCTTTGGTGTAACTTTGTGTTATATGAAATGGATAAGACATAACAAACAACATCAGAGTTTGTCAATAAGATATTATTCCTACATGGTTGACTATATCCCTAGTGTATGGTGTTTATTACCCCACATGAACAAATATCGTCTACAATTATTAATAAAAGATCAAAAAAAGTTATATATGTGGATATATATTCTTGGAACTATCCATTTATTATTAAAAAAATAACATAATAATCTCTAGAAAAAATAAAAAAAATTAAATTTTTAATGTAAGATCAACATTCTAGGATCATATCCCTATTGGAAAATGTGTATATTATATTCTTCCTCAAACTAAAACTTTAATAAGGGATGCCTCTAGCATGAAACATTTATAGGCTATATCAATATTTATGTTGTATGAAAATAACAATATCCAGTCCTTATAATAAAGAAAAATCAAAGGATATAGATCTTATATTTTTCTTCATTGGATAGTATGTTCATCTGTATTAGAAGGAACTAGTTTCTCACATTAGCTACTCCTTATTATTATTTAATACACAATAATCAACCTAACAATATATAATTGGTTCTCATTGATATATTTAATAGAAATATACGTTTTATGGTAGTAGTGGTAGGTATTATTCATTGAAACTAAGATAATACAAAACAATGTTGTATCAGGCTCTCTACTAGTTTTTGTCCTTCTTCTCCTTGTTCACCCAGTATATCAATTTTTTATTAGAGATTTTATTATCCACAACTCTCTAACACATAGAATGTTAAAAATTATTAATTTTTGATACATAGGGTCTATAATAGGATACAATATCAACTCAATTTTATTATTCTTATTTGAATATCCATATATTTAAGATAATAGAAATATTATATCACAACTTTTTCGTATCCTCCTACTGTCTTCATTACCTATAAAAATTCACATTGATATTGTTTTCTAATTCAATGAAAAAATCATATTTATTTTCTATAGTGAATATCCTTTTTAAGGATCATTTAAATCAATTTCAAAAATCCATATTTAATATTCCATGAAACTCTAATTGTTTTATCATTAAATATTCCATAAGACAAATTTGTTCTATTTTAGCCATACTGACATGCATGTTTACATTAATTGAACCACGTATTGTGATATTTAACTTGGTTTCATAAAAGAAACATCATTGTATCCCAAATTTACATACTTTTGGTGTTATACCTTAACTAATTGTGAAAATAGTTCTTAAATTGGAGATCCATATTTGAAAAATATTTCTCATCCATAGGGGAAAAAATGTATCTTTCGAAAATCTCAATGATACACAGTTTTAGTTGGAATTGATTTAAATAATTATTAAATTTATTTAATAATGATCATAATAACATTATAGGATCTATTTAAATATCTATACATTTATCATCAAAAGATTCATTTACATGTATGAACACTAAAAATGGATCTTATGTTTTAAGACTTTTCCAAAATTCCAAACCACATGTAGTTTTTCATAAGAGTAAATGACTCATAAAAAGTTGGACCACTTTCATGATATCAAGGATTACCCTATTGAAACAACTATATAACTCATATGTTAGTGGAATGACTTTTAAAATTTATCCACAATATTTTGAATAACTCAAAGAATTACAAATAACTCTTAAATGTTTTCCATAACTTTCTCCAATTGTATTCGGCATATTCAAAATGACATTTATGTGATTGTAAATAAATTTTATGAAGTTCATGTTATTTTCATTTGTTAACCAATATATGAAAACTACTTTCTAATCCAAATTGGTAGAAGCTGAAATAAAAAATATTCATATTACATTAGAGTACCTTCAAATCAAATTCTATAATTTCTTAATTAATTCCATAGATTAACTCATCATGTAAATATTTATTAAAATATTTCAATGAACTTTCATTTACTCTACTTATATTATTATTAAAACATCATCCAAGAAAATCTATATATTGTATTCTTATATGTTGAAATTTACCAGGATAAAACTTCATATTTGTCATCAAATTTCCCTTTATTGTGATAAATTGTTCAACATTATTCCATCTTCATGAAGCTCTTATCCTCTCCACGTTATTATATTTTTATTAAATCAATTAAAATTTATTCCAGAATTAAGAAATCAACAATTATTATCCTTAATCATCAACTATATTTTATAACTAAACAAACTCCATATAATATAGAATATGGAAGAAACTCAAACACTATTTTAATATTTTCCATATATTAATGGATATTTGAGAATATTCATTAAATGTAATCTATTTCTATCCTCTATGGTTTCTATCCTCTTCTAATTTTTGAAAAAAACTCATCATGTAATCACACCTAGATTAGGAAGATGTAGTCAATATAATCATACATAGAAACATATTTCAATTGATCTCCTAGAATATCTAAAGGAATAAATTTTATTCCAATCTCTCCATCACGACTCTACTTTTTACATGGTTAGACATAATTCATCAAGTTTTTATAATTATATTTGGAATTTATTTTCCATATCAACATTTATGGTAACTTTAACCTTCAAGGATGTACACCCTAACACACATTGAAATCAATAAATATTCATATTATTCATTTAAAAAATAAAACCAAACTAAAAGTGGGTTCAATAATCTTTCACGTTATATTTTTTGGTTAATACCAATATTAAAAATAAAATGTTAATATTTTTCTTAATTTTATTTACAATTTTATTCTATTTTCCTCTTATTAAAAATAAACACTATGAAATGGTTATAGGAAAGTGTCATTTCACTTATGGAAATGTTCTATAAGTAATTACAATGTAAGTATGCATGCTCCGTGCATGGTGTATAAATCAAGATGGTATAATTTTGATAAAAAATATTTCCATAATACAGTATAAAATGATAGTAAATAAAAATTCTTTTAAAATGCCTGTGTAATTTTATTTATAATGAAACTCATTTTTGATAAAAATTGATACAAATAGCCTCAAAAATTTATTCAACCTGAATACCTTATCTCATTTCAACACATAGATCCCCAGCATTCAAACATAACGAAAACTGTTAAATATTCCATAATTAACCAAGATGTTTTTACTTTTCATTTTATTAATATGATAAATTTTTCCCTGTTGATAACAGAATTAATTAATTCAAAACCAGGGATGATGAAATAAAAAACATAACTCATCATTGAAACTTTTTTAAGAACATTACATAAATTATAGTATTATTTTAAATGTTTAACAATTTAATATTATCATACTCCTCAATTATTATCCCCATCAAAATAACATTTCAAACATTTCCTTACCATAGATAATATTATTCTTCAATATTACTTCATAATATCAATTGTTCAATAACTTCCAGGTGGTTATATTATTCATGCTCTCAAATTTTTATGGATTGTGTATCTTTGACATGGATGATTGTTTTTAACAAATAGGATTATAAAAACCAACTTGACAGATCATTCGATGATGGTGAATCTCCTTTTCTATAATAGCTAGTATATCATTCTCGTCATTTCTAATTCTTCCTGTTAATCAAACGTCACCTTCAATTCTTTGCATCTAAAGGAAAACCATAATATATATAAATAAGGTAAAACATTTTTTATTGTTATTGGGATCAGTGGGGTTGATAATCTCTTGTCAACTGGGAAAATTTTTTTTATCATATTATGATGAACTCTTCATTTGTAATTTTTGATTTTACTAGTAATGTTATTCATGGGAATCAAGGTATAATAGAATTTTTTAGAAACTTCTTTGTGTGTAATCTATTACTCAATTTTATTACTCAATTTACATGAGCCTTTTGGTGTTAATATTTATTGAGTAGTATTTATTTATTTTCTAGTAAGATGATCAAATAATCCTTTGAAATGTGACTAAATTACTTGCACCTTCCACATAATTCCTTATGAGTTATAAAGTTTTCATCTTATGATAACATCACATGAAATTAATTTTTTTATATTGAAAAACATTTATGAATTTATTACATTCATTATTTTGTTATTCATTTGTTTCTTCTTCGATATCTAATGATATGAAAAATAATCATGCATTATTTAGAAGCATGGTCATCTTGATTATATTTTCCTCATGGATTCTCAAGATTGATTTTCACTAAACGTGTCATTTTTTATATTGGACTAATTATTTTTGTTTTGCTTGACTGATTCCACTAGTTTTAACACTCATTAATTTCTTGAAAATAATCCATATTTATTCATATTATTCCTCTATAATGTGAAATTATTTTTTGAATTCGTGTTTTTTGAGAAATATTCTTCATTTTTTATTCACAGTGTATAAATTATCAAAAAATTTCATTGACTTACTGGGAATTATTTATTTGGAATTTTACATTCAATTATTAACTAAGCTGAGGTCATCTATTCTATTTTTATACATATCATTATATGGTCTTATACCTTTGAATACTTTAGGCATATGTTTTGTTAGTTCTAAAAAAACATGACTCGTTGTTATAAACAAATTGTCCTCAAAGAGTTTATATATTTTAAATAATCTAAAATCAATTTGATTTAGATATATTATTACATTTCAAAAATGGATTGTTACTTAACTTTTATTATCTATACCTTGATGCAGGATCACAATATTTCATAAAGGTTGAAATATTGAGTCAAAAATCACGTTTCTTCTTGTAATGTACTGACATAGATTCCTAAAAAATGGTTCCATAAGCCAAATGGTTACGAGGCCTCAAGTGTGTCTCCCCATATTCTAGATTATTCCGATGTGTAGTGAGGGCCAAGGGTGTGATAATGGGGAGACTATTCCATCATATTAGAGTATGAAAATAGTGGAAATAGATAATTAAGATATAATACATTAGAAAAATAGATTTTAAAATAAATAAATAAACTAAAATAGAACATGTTGTAACTATAAATAAAGTAGTTTAAAATACCATAAAAATTTGTTATACATACAACACTAGTTTCCCAAATGGAAATCCATACAGATACATAATTATAAAAGACACTGAAATTAAAGTACATGGATCTAATACTAACTCTGAAAAAGTCCATTTACATGGTATCCAAACAAATTCCAACTACAGTAGCTCGGTTAGAATGATCCACAGGAGTAGGTCCTCTTAATCATGAAACATAAGGCCTCATCCAATTCCACCATGAAAACCGTGATCAGCCTAATAAATCCGAAATAATGTATACACGTACACCGAATTTCAAGTGAAGGGATTAGAAATAATCTCAATAGGCCACCCCAATGATAAACCTATAAATATTCTTCTTTAAGTGCATACGAAATAAATATTCTCATCCTAGCTGAGACACAAGTGAAAATATAAGCAAAGCCAATAATGTGAAACTACAGTTGAACCGTGTGTCTATAATCCAAGTCAAATGAGAAATTATGATCATGAATATCACTATTTATATGTGTATAAATGTACAATCCCATAACTATAAATATATATATAATTATATAATTATGAGTATATATGAGTAAGTTAAATGAAATCATATAAAACAAATAACAGACAATCCTTCGGTTCTTAATCAAGATCACCTGGATTTCCAATGGAAAGGGAATTTAACTAGACATCATGCCACTCAAGATGTGTAACATTAAGTTAATCTCTAGGATTGTAATCCAAATCAACATATACCTTCTTCAATCAATACCAAAAAAAATTCTGTGCAAGCCACATCACCACCGAGGGATAGTCGTCCTACACCTTGGTTCAATTGTACTCACCTCCAAACACTATAATGTTTGATTCTAGTGAAGTACATCCAAACATCATTTAAATTGTAACTGAGTTATATTCTATGCTTCTCAATCCATGTAAATCCATTCCAATGTATGATCCATAGGTCCCAATCCATAAACAGTCATGACATTCATACCGTAGATAATTCTAAAGGGTCTAATCCTTAGGTGGTCTGAAAGAAGAACACACTAGTGAGATGTCATGATCACCCTTGGATTATATAATAAGAGATAATCGAATCATCCCTACCATCTAAAAGAGAATAATAATTTTGGGTATCCAATAATGTGAGACACCATTCCCTTCACCATGGTCATGTAACTGACCATGGATATCATAATCATCCCAATCTCTCAGGTGAGTGTAATCATTAATAAATATCATTACTAGGAACTCCATGCCTATATATATTAGTCATAGATTTTAAAACTAGATACTATGATACACCTCCTGAAATCCCTCTAATATAATATTCAAATATATAAAGGCCCAATAGTTAATTCACATGTAGTACCTCTATGTATACTAGTAAATATAAAAAAACATGTATTAGAATATACATCCTTAGAAGAACATCTAGGAATACCAAAAGAAGAAAATATGACTCACATTAGTATTAACAACCACTAACCTGAAAGAACCTCTGGTAAATGCTCCTATATCAGTAATAAATGTGGGAAGGTATAAAAAAATATTGAGGGTGGATTAATGACTAAAACCATCACTATAGCCACATACCCATTGTATTGCATGTTCGGAACAGGTCTTTGGTGACACCCACTACCATATCTACCCAAACCCAACTTACTAGCTCCAGGTCATTTAAATAATGTCATCCCACTGATTCCCTCATGTAATACACTAAGAGAAATCGTAAATGTTATCCTCAAGGAAAAACCATAAGTGAAGGCATCCTACTCAATATCCTTACCTGGAAAGGTAACAGAGGAATCAATAATGGGATGCTTAGCTGTAAAGGTAAATTTGGAATCCTACATGGGATCCACAAATTGTAACAAAATAAAAGTATCCTACATGGGATCCTTCGAATAGTCAATAGTTAAATGGGATCCTAAAAGGGACTTCATAAGTCAACTTATAAGGAATGGAATTTGTTAGGGGATCATTAGAAATAGTATGAAGGTAGTGGAATCCTACAAGGTATCTTCTTGCTCTAAATGTAAACAAAATAATCCTAAAAGGGATCCTTGGGACTACTGATCTCTCAACCTCATAGGCTATAAGAGAAAATATCACAAATAATACATCCTCAAGGGAAAATCTATAGAGGTATTTTCACAATAGATAACCCATCGCTCATCTCAGATCCGTTCAAAATCTCAAGAGGAACTTATTTTAATTTCTAGAGGAAGAACATATGTGTTAAAGAGAATCCTAAAATACCACCAAGGATTCCTTAAAACACAAAAATGGTTTCACCATCATAATATTTGTGGAAAAATAATTAATATGGGTTTATATTATTTCAATAACATACTTCAGTTTAAAAATACACAAAAAACCCAAAGATGGTAGAAAAGAGGATAGTACAGGGTGTGTCTCCCGGAGCACACAATGTGTACTCCCAAATCCTCACTTGGGCATGAACTCTAGCTGGACATGGCATGTAAATTCCCAAGTAAATGGGGTTTAATATTGGTACACCACATGTACCCAATACAATGTATCATCATGTGTCATTCATAGCTCATGACCATGTATTTGGCTAGATCATGTGCTTATACACGGCGTGTGACCCACTTGGGGTCTGGTCATGTACATCACACAACATGTTCTCCTTACATAGGTAACATGGAGAGGTACTTGGATACATGTCCAAGAACTAGTAAAAAACGTGTATGGACCATATAAAGTGTTTATATTGATAATTTATTATTCCCCAAAAAGGTAGATCACCCAACATGTGTTATCGTTACCACATTCCATGTACATGGGTTTTCTCGAATTGAAAACATTCAAATCACCCAGAACCCCCTATTTTTATCCGAAAAGTTGTAGATATCCCTCAAGTGTTCATAAGAAATAATAATGGGGATATAAAACTAGAAAATTATTAAAATACAGTTATTTACATCAAAACATAAAAGCATCTTGCCTTGGGGTAGAATGTGTAAAATATTCACATGTTTCCGCGATACAGCATACCACATGATGATTTGATGTGCTTCCATAATCACGGAGGTACCCTTATTCCTTTACCTATCCTTATAGATATATATATATATATATATCCCTTTATCATTCTCTCTATTGAACACATAATATAGGATCCCTAGCCATGTGCATGAAAAGTCCGCAAGAAAATAAGAAAATAAAATAGGAAAAGAAATGAAAGAAATAGAATAACAAAAGAAAGGAAATAAGGAAGGGGGGTAGACACTAGACCTATGTTTATGACATTCCAAGGAACAACTCCCCATGATGTAGTAAACTGTAGAGAGGGAATCTCAATTTGATGCTCCTTTCAAAAGATGATACCTAATTAACCACCATGAATAAATTAATACTCAATTTATTAAATATTAAATATTAACTATTATACTAAAACTTGAACATCTCATAATTTCATCATGGGTCTTTACAATCTCCCCACCATAAACATTATGGTTTCCAATAAGCCTTTCTGGTAAGACTAGAATCCATGATCTCAACCTGAGAATCTGCAGAAAAATCTATCTATACAATCAAAGGAATAGCCTCATATAATTTACAATGGTCTCCTACAAAGAAGATATAAAACTACAAATAATCTGATACTCCACACTATAGAAATTTACTTATTGTCTCGTTAATCAAAATCTCATCCCAAAAACCCAAAGAAAACACTAAATGTCCACTAAAAATGGGGGTCACCACCCAAAAATTTTCAATGGATAACTCCTCACCATATGGCCTACCGTACACTTCTACTCAAGCTCGACCTCAATAGGTTTCCTCTTCCAAACCTGAAGAGTCATTTAAAAAATTGATGTAGCTCGAGGTAGGGATGACTCGTTCATAGAATAATTATGAAAAAGTTAAGATAGAGCATGATTTCTTCTAACCAAGATTGCACTAAAATTCCACAAGAGGTGTGTATAACTCCCTCTAATCTACACCCACAATCATGTCAATACCTATCCAAGATATAGCCATGGGTCGACCGTCTTATGACAACCCATCAAATTCTGGTATTACCATTATGATGGTGGGGAATTTCCCATTTAAACACTATCTCCTTGAAAACAATGAATTCAAAAAGCCTAAATACCATTGATACTCAGTTCACACTTAGTAAATCCCCGATTTAGATATGAAGGGTACCACGCAAAACTAGTATCTACCTTTACCACCCTACTCGTACTCCAATGAGTCATCCAACAAAAGCCTAAGATGACTATTCTACAAAACACGTTATTCTAATTAAACAATATTATCTCTTGGAAATCTTATTATGAAATGGTCACATCACCTATGAAAAAAAATTATTCTATGATCTTCTATCACCCAACATCATTTTAGTCAAGAGTGTCGACCTGTGCTCCGACTATGTTTGCATTAGCGGAAACATAGGTCTACCCGGGAAGGCACCTGAAAATTTATTCCCATAAAATACAACATTTAAAAACATAAGTACACCAAGTGATTATCAAAATATGATTTCATCAACATTCCAATAACACAAATATAAATCACCCATAGTGCATCAATATCAAATTGAGCATATAACAATGCTCATTTTATAAAAATTAATATGAAAACATGTGCCAACCTCGCTAATATAGGATTCCCTAGAATTTAATAGATGTTTCCCTAAAAGTGTCTGAGTCAAATATAAGTTCCTTTAGGCCTCCCACTGAGATCTATTAATTAGGTCTCACAAATATGCCACAAGGCATAACCACGTTTCCCAAAAATAAAACCACTATATAGATGGTATAGATGATAATGATATGAAAGGGTTAAAACTGAAAAACATGACCTATGAAGGACTAATAATCACTATGCATCCTCATGAGTAACTGATATTGAGAGGCCATGATACTAGTGATGAAGAGAGGCTGACTTGACACTCACTTGGAATCCATGTACAGTAATACCCCTAGAGGTTATGTTCATGAGGAATGAAATGTTACCAATCAAAATCGTACATAGTGATCCGACTAGATAACCACCCTACATGTGGTATAACATAATGGAATAATGTTTCAACACAACCAAATTATTCACTGCACCTCTCGTATATTAGTACTGAGTCATCAGCCTAAAATAATATCAACATAACCTATCATCAGAATAAAATATATTAGAATGTATGTTTAATTGAGAATAATTCCTCCAAAATAAAATTATGTAAAAAACATTTAGGTTGTTAGTGACACATTAAATAATTTACCTATATATTTAGTAATATTCATACACTTGTGGGAATATATATTTCCAATCTCACATTCCAAATAAGAGGGATGATAGGCCTCATAACTTTGTTAGACAAGAGTAAAAATCCACCATTGGAATATCACTAATGGCCAAGATCCAAAATTCTATAATAAATCATAAATTCACCCCCACAAGTGTATTGATCATAGAGAGAATCATATACAAATGTAACATCGTAGATCAAAACAATTATCCCATACCCATGAAAAAAGAACTTACTACCAGAAATAATGATATCAAGGCAGTAGTTTGATATCCATCAGAGGTTCTGACACATTCTAAATAATCATTTATACTATATACCAAATAGTAAATACATGGAAAAGAACATCTATTATACAACTTTTCAATTTCCTGACCCATGTGCCAATAAAATGGTGCACTAAACCATTTGGTTACGAGGCATCAAGTGCCCCTCCCCATATGCTGAAGACTACTGACTA
Organism: Viscum album; assembly: GCA_963277665.1. Lineage (NCBI taxonomy): Eukaryota > Viridiplantae > Streptophyta > Magnoliopsida > Santalales > Viscaceae > Viscum > Viscum album. The sequence continues at coordinate 287,037,329 of OY728163.1, forward strand.
GAAGTGTGTTCCTAGGATGTGGTAGTGGGGAGACTATTCCATTATATCAATGTAAGAAAATAATTGAAATAGATAAGCACCATAGACAATAGTAGATATAAAGAGTGAGGAAACAATAAATAAAATAAAATAGATTAGGCTATAATAATAAATGAAAATGATATAAAATTCTGAATATCTATGTCATACAAACAACACTAGTCACCCATGGGGCCTACCATATAGATTCAAGAGTACAAAAGAGACTAAAATAAAAGTACATGGTTGTAATACTAATTCTGAACTAGAACACATACCCTATCTCCAGACACATCAAAACTGTACTAGACCCATCACAATATCCCACATGAGTAGCTTTTCTCAATCATGCAACTCAGGGCCTCAACCCTATCCACCATGAAATCCATGGTCAACAAGAAAATCCAACATAAGTTCCATATGTATATCGACGTGAACATAAAAGGGTGATAGATAATCTCAATAGGCCACCCCAACATTGAACATATAAATATGTTGCAATAATTACATACCAAAGTAATATACACAACCTTACTGTGACACAACTAAAACATTCAGTAAATAAAATAACATGAAACTATAGTCGAACCCCGGATCCATAATCCCAGTCAATTGGGAAAGTGCGATCATGAATATCCATAGTTAAATGCGTATATTTGTCTAATCCCATACCTATACACATATACATAAATACGAGTATACATGGGTTTGTTGAATGAAATCGCACAGTGTAACGACCTGAAATTTTGAATAAATTTGGTTTCCTAACTTTGTGTGATGTTTTATTTTATACTCAACAAAACTATTTCATTTAATAAAATGAGTATAATTAAAATAAGACAATTGTGTTTCAACTGTTATATGACCGTTGGTCAATATGACCGTTGGAAACTAAATGTTGCAATTATTGTCTATAAATACAAGTGTTCTTGATTAATTAAAATAGAAATAAGATTCTATGGCTCCATCAAGTATTCTCAGGCCGATCGAAGCCCATCTGACGGAACTCGTGAAGGAGGTAGAACCTTTGGGCTTTGCTCTGGACCAAACCCAAACTAAAATTCATTGTGTGAAGCTAGAATGGAATCGCCTTCATGAGAAGTTCAAGCTGATAGAAATAACTACTCAGGCAATGTTGGCTGAGCCACCCCATGATTCTATCACCCTAGCACACCTTACTTTTAAGTCCTATGCTGGTGTTATAAGGGGTTATGTAACAAGACCATAACTGCCTTGGGTAATCCTTTGATTTAAATAAAATTTTTGATGTCCTCTTATGGTGATTTTTGTGAATTTTCAAATGTTTGGATAAATATAGTATGCATATTATTGATGAATTCTAGAAAAAAAATATATTTTTAAAATATTTATGTAACCCTTAAATAAATAATAATGTGTAATAATTTTCAAAAATTGCTCTTCTACAGCTGTGTTCAGTATGAAATTTAGAGTCTAAGAAGATCAACATAATTTTTTTGAATAGTAAATTATGAATAGTGATTTTACTCTTAGGATTAGTAATATGACCATCTGGATTAGTAATATCACATAAAGAAAGTATTAAAATAATTTACGCACCATGATTAAGTAATGTGATTAAATAAAATAAGTAAATAACTATTTCAGAAATTATTGGTTAATTATTAGTTTTTTTCATGTGAATAGTGTTTTTTATTTAAAAATTAAATTGAAAATATTTATAAAATTATTTTCATAAAATGGAGTTTATTTTTGAAATTAGAGCACCAATATTCTTTTAGGGTGAATTTTTGGGATTTTTTTGAACCAAATGAATTTTCAGTGAATAGTGTTTTTATTTAAAAATTAAATTAATTTTTTTTATAAAAATTATATTCATAAAATGGAGTTCATTTCATAAATAAGAGCATCGATATTTGGTTAAGGTAGAACTTTGGTATTTTTCTGAGAAAGTTGAATTTTAGGTGAATAGTGAAAATACAGTTTTTGTGTTTCGGGTGTTTAATGACATCATCAAGGATGTAATATTTGTGAAATAATTCTAGTAGACTTATGAATAGAAAGATAAGGTATGATGTGTCCCATTTGTCCAATACCATGGTCAAATACCATGGGCAAGCCCATGGTTTTTCCAATACCGCCGATGAGGTGTCTCTTGGCAATTAATGCATTGTCCCCTAACATCTCCTATAAATACCAAGCCTTTCCCTCATTCATTTCATTTCCAAATACTCACAAATGTAGTTCTGGTCTACTTACCTCCCAATGAGTCATCTAAGGGTGCCTTCACACCTCCCAAGGTCCCAACCTTCAATATTTAGAAGTTTTTTTTCGACAAAATAAGATGAATCCATTAATGATGGAGATCAGCAGAAATACAGTCGCATAACCACGATGGAAAATGATTAAACTAGAGAAAATCCTCGTAAGGAGGGCCAACGGCTGCCATCTTGTGAGCGGCTTCATTCGCTTCCCTTTTAATAAATGATAAATTGCAGGATGTGAAGCCTTGTCTCAAAGAGTGAATACACCGAGTAATGGAGCCGAAAGGATGTAGCCCGCCATCAGTGAGATTGATGGCATTGATTACGGTGAGACAATCAGATTCGATGTGAATGGAATCCCAACCACAGTCTTTTGCGAAGTTTAACCCAACAAGGATGGCGGTGGCCTCCGCGACTGAGGACTCCCAAAGTGCGTAGCGTGCTTCGTATTTGGTTGCGATAAGATTTCCCTGGTTGTCTCGGGCCAGCAAACCTAGTCCAACTGGGCCATCCTTAGGGAGAGAGGGATTCACATTGATCTTAATAATCCCTTCCGATGGGGGACACCAATGTTGGGAATGAGGAGAGGGGGTGAAAAGTCTTTGCTGCTCAGTGTGGTTCTGCCAAACCGCAATCCATGATGATGCCCGGTCAATCCAAAATCTGGGGGGCCTCCGAAAAAGATTGAAAATGGCCTTGTTCTGCCTATCCCAGATAATCCAAGTCAGAATGCACAGGGCGCCTGCTTTAGCTGGTGAAAAGAAGGAGCACCATCGCATCAGGAGAGAGGTAAGATCCGAGGCGACGCCCAGGGACAGCTCCGTAGTAGATCCCCAGCCATTCCAAACCTCCTGAGCCCCGGGGCATTGAATGAGAGCATGGAGAGGGGATTCAGGCACAGAAGGGCAGAAGGGGCATGAGTTGTCGTTTGAAAAGTGTCTGTAGGCTAGGAGGCTCTTAGTAGGAAGGATACCAGTGCACACCTGCCACCAGAAAAAGTAGACTTTAGGGTGAACATTAAGCTTCCAAATTGATGTCCAGGGCCTCGCATCTCCTTCTGTAATTCGAGCAGTGAGAGCTCGCCGGTAGCCAGCTTTCACCGTGTACTCTCCTTATTACTATCCATTTTATGTCCAAATTATGAGATACCCTTTCTTCTATCATCAATTTCTTTTCTGAATTTTTAAGTGATGTCGTTAGGCTGCTGAATTTCTCATAAAAGGAATCACGTCTTCTCTTTTCTTTCATGTTTCCTTTTTATGTGGCATGTCATTCAAATTTCTATATCATGTTTATATCTATCTGTTGTTCTATATTTATACTTTATTTTAATTTATTTTTTAGTGGGTTACTCTTGTACCCTCTCTCTTTTCAGTGTTTTCTAAAACCATGTTATATAGTTGTTATGCTGCAGATATTTCGTCTCAAAATTTCTATCTCTTTCTCTCCAAAAATTATATTATTTTATTTGTTTGAATAACCAGACCTATTTTGTTTCTTTTTTTATTTATAAAAATATAAATAAGATGTATTTTATTATGGAATTGATATACATATAACCCTCACTTCCTTTACATTAGTTATAAATGACATAATGATCTTAATTTTTTAAGAACTTCTAAAATGTCACAATCTTGAAATGAAACCCATTTCTTTTATTCTTCATGGGTTATTTATGAAATGTTTGATTATGATCTATGTGTCTCACATGTATGTAATGACATATTAAGGGTGCGCCCTGATATCACTCTAATGCATTGGGTAAAGATTTAATCTCTAGAGATGACAAGTTTCAAGATACTTTTCTGAATAACCTTGGTAAATTTTATAACACATTGAGGATAGACCTTGGGGATATGTTCATGAATGTATAAATTAAATGTTGTATCCACATATTAAAGTTAGGTTTCATGTTTTTTTAATGATATTACTATTCCTCCATTGCTCATATCTTTATGTATTTATTCAAATTCTTATTGATGTCACAAGTACATTGACTCCCTTGTTTACCCTTACTGGGCCTTCTGCTCACCCTTTCCTTTGATGTCTATCTCCAGGATATGAGATGTAGTAAATGTACATAGGATAAACCTATGACGAAACCTTACAATTGGGTTAGAAGAATGTTTTTTGTTTTTCTCATGTTTTATGTTCCTGATTTCCATGACACTAGACTTTAAAGATCCTCTGTTTGTAAAATTTAATTAAATGTTATGTAATAAAAAGGCGGGATTCCAAAGTTGGTATAAAAGGATAGTTTAGTTATTTATGGAAATTAGGCTATGAAAACATTAGGATGAAATCAATAGAAATTTTTAAATATAGGAAATCTTCCTGGTATGTTGGTCAGTATTGAGTAAGTGGTTTATCAAGAAAATACATCCCCATATGGATACGAGCAGGTAGAGGTGGCTCTGGCACAGATGTACATAGGGGTAAAACCTGCAAACATCTCTTTGAGCTAGACTCGAACAGGAACTGGTACACAACAACAGGCCATGGTGCACTCTTGGTTATGACACTCCCGGGGGATATGTTTGGTTTATCACAAGCCTTTTTTAAATCATTATGAAGGAATTATAGAAAAATTTAATTATCTAAGCATGAAGTTTTAAGAAATATAATCCCTTTTAGTTAAAAGATTCATAAATGAAATATGTTTCTCACTATGGATTTATTCTTTTAGAAAATTTCCCCATCATCTAGGAATACTTTGACGTATTTCCTGAGGAGATACCCAGACATCCCCTAGAATAATAGGTATTGTTCTCCATTGAACTCGTACCTGGATCTCATATGATGTTAAATACCCCCTCTATGATGGAAAATGTGGAGCTAGTGGAATTAAAGAAGAAACTCCAATATCTTTTGGAGAATGGGTTTATCCGACCAAGTGTGTCTACTTGGTGAGAACTTGTTCTCTTTGTGAAGAAGAAGGAAGGATCTATTCTTCTATGCATTGATTACCGTGAACTAAATGGGATCACATTGATAAAAAAATACTCTCTTCCAAGAATTGATGACTTATTTGACCAACTTCATGGGACTCAATTCTTCTTTAAGATTTATCTTCATTCTAGTTGTCATCAATTGAGGGTGATGAATGATGATATTCCAAAAAAATGCCTTCCAATCAAGATATGGGAATTATAAGTTTGTGGTTATGCCCTTCATACTAACTAATGCAACTGATATTTTTATGAATCAAGAATAAGTTTATTTTGGAAACTTATGTTTTATCAAATTGATATCCATTGTATAGAAAAATTATTTGGTAATTAAATGATAAAGGTAATTTTGGATGATGTTTTATTTTTTTGAGTATTATGTACCTAAGGGAAATAAAATACTATAGGATTTAAATTGAGGAGGAATGGTTGAATTTGTTTCTGTATGAATTTATGTATTTATTGTGGACATATGGTGATTTGGGTTATTTCTGGAAAATTATGAACCTAGCATAGAAAATATGTGAATATGTTAATTACACTTTAGTATAGGACTTCAATAGTAGTCGGTGTTATTTAGAGATAAATGTTATGATTTATTGGGGAAGACTATGTGATTAAATCCTTCCAAGTTTTGGGTTCCAATCTTAGTTTGGATTATTCTGAAGAGTTTTAAGGATAATTGTGTATTTAATGGTCTTTCTTGAACTTTGGATACTTTTGTTGAATTTTGAAGATTAATAGTCATATTTCTTTTTATATAGGATTATCCTTTTTGGGGATTATATGATCTCGTACTAACTATTTTAGTTTTAGTTGATGAATAAAGACAAGGGAAAAATATAGTTATTCTTTTGTGGATTATGTGATTCTCTAGAAGATGATTCTTGTGAATTTGATGAGACTAAGTATTTTTGAATGCTCATTGATTGGAGAGAAGATTAGTCTTGGTGGAAAAATATTAAGGGATGAAACTTTACTTGAAGGTAAATATAGTTCCTTATGTTTTTATTCAATGTAGTAAATGAATTCCTCAAAATTATGAAAAGGAATATAAAACAAAAACATTGTTGGTTTACATTTCCTACGGGGTAATCAAAGACCGTTTAACACATCTTAAGTTTGTGATCTTCTTGTAGTTAATTTTCTTTTAATAATGTTTTCTATCACTCTCCATCAAAACATGACCCCTTGATTTCTCTTTCATATCCATGTTTTCCTACCTGGAATCCTAGTATGGGTTAACTCGGGTGACCTTTATACTTCCCTTTATTTCTTTTAAAGTAATATTTTTACTGACTCTTTTTCTAATGTGGTTCTTTCAACGATATTTCCAGGCCCAATTTTTAGATTACAAGGATGAAATTTCTTAAGGGGGGAATATTGTAAAGACCAAAATTTTGAATAAGTTTTGTTTGCTAACTTTGTCTCTTATTTTATTTTATACTCAACACAACTATTTCATTTAATAAAATCACTACAATTAAAATAAGGCCATTGGATTTCAACTGTTATATGACCATTGGTCGATATGACTTTTGGAAACTAAATGTAGCGATTATTATCAATAAATACAAGTGATATTGATTAATTAATATAGAATGATGATTTGATGGCCTCATCTAGTAGTCTCGGGCCGATCGAATCCCATATGACAAAACTCATGAAGGAGATAGCACCTTTGGTCTTTTCTCTGGACTATATTGAAGCCGAACTTCATCGTGTGAAGTTGGAACGGAATCGCCTTCTCGAGAAGTTCAAGTTGATAGAAATCACTACTCAAGCAATGTTGGTCGAGCCGGTCAAAGATTATATCACCCTATAACACCTTACTCTTAGGTCCTATGCTGGTGTTATAAGAGGTTATGTAATAAGACCGCAACTCCCTTGGGTAATCCTTTGATTTAAAAAAAATTGATGCCTTCTTATGGTGATGTTTGTGAATTTTCAAATCTTTGGATAAATATAGTATGCATATTATTGATGAATTATAGAAAAAAGAAAATATTTAAATATTTATGTAAACCTTAACTGAATAATAATTTTTTATGATTTTCAAAAAATGGTCTTCTACAGCTGTGTTCAGTATGAAATTTATAGTCAAATAAGATCAACTTACTTTTTTGCAAATACTAAGTTATGAATAGTGATTTTACACTTAGGATTAGTAAGGTTACCAAATGGATTAGTAATCTCACTTAAAGAAGGTATTTATATAATTTAGGCACCTGGATTAAGTAATGTGATTCATCCAAATAGTTAAATAACTGTTTTGGAAATTATTGGTTAAGTATTAGTTTTTTTCAGGTGAATAGTGTTTGTTATTTAAAAATTAAAATTAAAATATTTAGAAAATATCTTCATAAAATTTAGTTCATTTTTGAAATCAGAGCATCGATATTTGGTTAAGGTGAGTTTTTGGGATTTTTCTGAAAAGTTTAATTTTCAATTAATAGCGTTTTTATTTAAAAATTAAATCAAAAATATTTAAAAAACTATTTTCATAAAATAGAGTTCATTTTTGAAATCAGAGCATTGATATTTTGTTAAGGTGAAATTTCGGTATTTTTCTGAGAAAGTTGAATTTTCGGTGAATAGTGAAAATACAGTTTTTGAGTTTTGTGTGTTTAATAAAAACATTAAGGATGTAATAATTGTGTAATAATTTTGGTATACATATGAATAGTAATATAAGGTATGAGGTGTCCCAAGTGGCCAATACCATGGGAAAATACCATGGGAAGGCCAATGGTTTTTCCAATACCACCGATGAGGTGTCCCTTGGCAATTAATCCTTTGTCCCCTAACTTCTCCTATAAATACCAAGCCTTTCCCTAATTCATTTCATTTCCAAATCCTCCCAATTGTGTTTCTGGTCTCTTTACCTCCCGAGTAGTCCTCCCAAGGTTCCCTCAATCCTCCCAAGGTCTCAACCTTCAATCTTTCAAAGTTACTCTTGAAGGTAAGGGATTATTTCACCCTCCTCTTTTAAGACATGACTTCCTTTATGTTATGTCTTATATTTTGCATATATTTATGTTGAGGGTATATTATTTTATGTTATTATTACTTTCAATTGTATGTAAAAATTATGAGAGGCCCTTTCTTCTCTCATAAATTTGTTTTCATAATTTTTAAGTGACGCCGTTAGGCTGCAGAATTTCTCGTAAAAGAAATCGCGTCTTCTCTTTTCTTTCATGATTTCTTTTATGTGGTACGTCATTGAAATTTCCATACCATGTGCTTATATCCATGTTTTCTATATTTATACTATATTATCAGTTATTTATGATTGGGTTACTCCTGTACCCTCTATCGTTTCATTTTTTTCTAAAACCATGTTATATAGTCGTTATGCTGCAGAAATTTTGTCTCGTAATTTCTATCTCTTTATCTCCAGAAATTATCATTTTTTATTTATGTGAATAGACATAACTATTTAGTTTCTTTGAGTGTTCATAAATATATAAATATTATTTATTTGATTCTATAATTTACATACATTAACCCTCACTCTCTTTCCAGGGGTTATAAATGACATAATGATCTTATTTTTTAAGAACTTTTAAAACATCGCAATATTGAAATTAAATCAATTTATTTTATTCTCCATGGGTTATTTATGAAATGTTTTATTATGATCTATGTGGCTCACCAGTATGTAATGAAATATTAAGGGTGTGCTCTGATAGCACTCCAATGCATTGGGTAAATATTTAATCTCTAGAGATGACAAGTTTCACGGTAGCTTGGTGAATAACCTTGGTAATTTTTATGACACCTTGGGGATGGACCTTAGTGATATGTTCATGAATGTCTAAATGAAATGTTTTAGTGACATATTCAATTTATGTTTCAATTTATTTTCTTTATGATATTCCAATTATTTCATTGATCATGTATTTATGTTTTTATTCAATTTCTTATTGATATCACAAGTACAATGACTCCTTTGTTTACCTTTACTGGGCCTTCTGCTCACTCTTTCCTTTGATGTCTATCTCCAGGATATGAGATGTAGTAAATGTACATAGTATGAACCTATCATGAAGCCTTAAAAGTGGGTGAGAATAATGTTTTATGTTGTTCTCATGTTTGATGTTCCTGATTTCCAAGACACTGGACTTTAAAGATCCTTGGTTTGTAAAATGTAATGAAATTTTATGTAATAAAAATACAGGATACTATAGAGAGAACCAACAAAAGATGATCCTTGGAATTGTAATCAAAATTTCCTAGACATCTCGTGCAAAGGAATTGAGCTAAATTTAATTCTACTAAAGCTTCATATATGTTAGTCGATCTCAGGGTCCATAATCCCAATCAAAATATATTAGATTTGGACTACAATTGAGAATTCTCTGATCAAGATACATCGCCATAGGGGGTTACTCATCGTACAACTAGTTTACCCATACTGACATACAATCACTATAATTTAGGATTCTAGGGAAGTACATATAGAAATCATATAAATATTCATTGATCTATATTACAGGATTCTCATTACATTTAAATCCATTGTAATTTCTAAGACCTAGGTCCCAATCTGTAGGTGGTAGCGATATTTCAAACTCATATAGTCTCTAAGGGTTTTACCCTTATGTGATATGAAATGTAAAATCACTAGTTAGATACCATGACCACCTCTGGATTCTCTAATAAGATAGACATTAATCATACCTAGCATTCAAATAAGCTTAATTATTCCATGTAACCAACGATATGAGATGTCATGCCCATCATCGCAGTCATGTAACCAATCAGGGAGAGTTTAATAATCCTTTTCCCTTATGAGAGTGTAATCATCCCTTAGTATAATCATTTCACGATGATCATAATCATCCATGAGTATCATTAATAGGGACTCCATGCTCGTATATTATAGGCATAGTCTTAACACCCTGATACCAAGAAACACCTCTATAAATATCTATGATATAATAATAAAATATAAAAAATATCAATAGCTAGGTCCCATGTATTACCTCTGGTTATTCCATTAAACAGAAGGAATAACATGACTTAGAAGAAAAATCCCAAGAATAATATTTGGGATTCCCAAAAGAAAAAAATATTCCTCGTGTCCGGCTCAGAAACCAAAATCCAGGAAGTTCCTCTGGTAAAAACTATTACATCATAAATAAACAAGTAAAGGTATAAATAAATGAGTGAGGATGGATAAATGTATAAACCCAAAGATAAAATCATATCCCAATGGGATTACCAAGTTTGGAACATGTCCTATGGTGACACCAACTTCCATCTCATCCCAAACCCAACGTACTACCTCAGGGTAATTCAGATAATGGGAAACCATTGGGTCCCCCCAAGTCAACGATTATGATTCATTACAAATGGTATCTTCAAGTTAAACACATAATATATTTCATTCTACTTGATAACCTTATATGTAAAGGTTAGGGAGGAATAATTCTCATGATCCATAGTGGTAAATGTAAAAGAGGAATCCAACATGAGATCCTCAAATAGTATGTAAATATAGGCATCCTACATATGATCCATTGAACGGTCAATAGCTAAAGGGTATCCTATAATAGAATTCCTAATTCATAATTTAAGAAATTTCATACCTTATGGGATCCTTGATAATGATAAGAAGGTATAGGCATCCTACAATTGAACATTTAATTTGAAACATAAGTAGAAGAATCTTATAAGGGATCCTTGGAACAACTGATCTCTCAACCTCATAGGCCAGAAGGGTACATATAACAGTGTAAATATCCTCATGGGATATTATAAAAAGGCCTTTTAATGAGAGATATACCATGGATCATCTCAGATCAGGTATCACTCTCATGAGGCACTGACAATAATTACAATAGGAAGAACACAAACATTTATAAAAAGCATGAAACACCCCCAGGATTCATAAAAATCCACAAGGGTTTTACAATATCGATCTAAAGAAAAAGATATATATAATGTACTAATATTTTATCCAAAAATATCTCTAGAGAAAAAAAATAACATGGAGTGCTGAAATAGGAGAATTACAAGTTGTGCCTCCCTCAGTACACAACGTGTAACCTCAAAGTCCCACCTGGCATTTTACTTTGGCAAAAATAGTAATGTAAATGCCTATGTAGATAGTGTGTATGATGGGTACACAACATGTACCCTACATGGGGTGCCTACCAGTGTCCCTCATAGGGATTAGCGATGTATGTTTCCTAGCTATGAACATCTACAAGGGAATGGGACCCACATGAGGTTTGGACATTTTTTGCCACACAGAATGTGCCACTTTCAAAGGTAGAATTGTCAGTTAATCTTCTACATGGATGAGTACAAGTACACAACATGTATGACTCATATATGACATATAATTCAAAAAAAATTCTTCCCAGAATATTATGAACACTTGGGTTGTGTTCTTTAAACCACACGTTTTATAGACAGGTTTTCCCAAACATAAAACCTCCAAATCAACCAGAAACCCCCATTTTTGACCCCAAAGTAGTTTTTTGACCCTAAAAAGAGTACTAAGAATGAATAATAGGGATTTAAAAATAGAAAATTATTAAACTGTATGGATTTATATTGAAACATAATAATGGCCTACCTTTGGGTGGAAACCACTGACACTTCATCTGTTTTTGCGATCCTTATTTTCCGAATGAATATCCTGTGGGTCTCAAGCATCATAGTGGTACCATAATTACTATACCTCCCATTATCTATCTCTCAGTATCTTGTTATCTATCTCTTCCACATGATGTAGGACCCCCATAAAAATTCTTTAGAATCCATGAGGAAATGATAAAATAAAAGAGTAAAACAAAAGAAATAAAAACAAAAGAAAAAGATAATAAAAAAGAAATGGGGGCCCAGCTGACCCCCGACACCCAACCTGGGTTTATGATCTACCTAGGAAAAAAAATGTATTCCAGACTCAATGTAGCAGAAAAAAATCTCAATTCTGGTGATCTTTTTGAAATATATCACCAAAAACCTAGATGAAAAAATTAATATTAAATTTATTAAATATTATATATTTATTATTCTACTAAAATTTCAAAGGCTTAGAATTCAAATATACTCCTACCATTGGGTAAAACCCCGATTCAAAAGACAATAAAGTGGTCAAAAAATTTATCATAAATCATATTATAGAGTAAATTTACAATTTACCTCTTTCAATCATAAAAAATTCAAATTTCTAGTAGAAAATTTAGTCTGAAAAAGACAATTCCTTACACTTATTCCAAAACAATACACAACACTAACAATATTATAACATCATTTCTTATATTATAAATAACATTATTGATAGTGTGGATATGTAAATTGGTTCTTGAACATTATATACCATTTATGAATTCATTGGGGAATGAATCCTCATAAATTTTCTTCAGACCACCATGGGTATACGGGTTTGTCTCCCACCATTTTTTATCATCCAACGTTGTCCATATTATGTACAATCCAAGAATGTTCATAAAAATAGAATTATAAGAAAAATTAATTTTTAATGAAATGATACATTTTATTTAGATCCTACCTCAGAATGGTTTTTAGATTATCTCATATAGTTATTATAATTACATTAATGTATTTTGGTACTAAAATCATCCGAGGGTTTGTTGAAGAATCCATATCTTTTATTTGATTATTGTGAAGTCTAATATTGAATAATTAATAGACATTCAAGATTTAATTCAATGTAAATATATATATTATTTATTATTCTTTTGTATATATATATTGAACATATACCATATGGAAATTACTTATTGATCTTCTCATCTTTATACTCATGTATTATGTTCTTTTCTTTTGTCAAACATTCAAGATCTTTGATTTTTTTCATTTATCTATAGTTACTAAATCTTTACATAAATGATTTTTCTTTTATTTTATTCTATGTCAGGAAAATATTATTTAATACTTTATAGGGATTCGTCTTTATTTTGTATATCCTCAAAAAACCATTCCAAAATCTAGAGAACATTTTTTTGAGCTTCATAATTTTTTCACTTTGAGACTTATATGTCATAGTGATGTCTACACTTATCATAAACATTTTTACCAGTGATTTCTATATTTTCTTAGATTTTCCTTCATGGTGTTTAATATCCTTCTGCATGCATTCAAAATAGATCCAATCATACATGAATATAACTGTTGGAAAATTATATAGACTTATATTTTTCGAAGAGACAAATTCAACATATTAATCATAAAAAATTTGATCTATCCTCTTATTTTTGGATCTTCTATAGAGTATTATTGTTATGAAAAATAATGAACCCCTTTTTTATAATCAATATTTTTTATCCTTTTGGGGTAGAAATAGTTTCTATCTCCACATTAGTTCACGTAATTAAAATATATAATAACTTGGTTAATCTATATTTATCTGGGTTAGATCATAAGGAAACAATATTTTATCCATGTTTACATATGAGGGTTGTCTTCTCAGCACTAGGTTCAACATGTTGAAAAATATTAATTGATGTAACATAAATTATATGATTATTTTTACATACAATTTGAAGGTATTAATATTTCTTTAAATAACGATTTATTAATTTATTTTCAGCTCTATTCTTCTAATTCATTAATTTTATGGAAGTTATCTTTTCCCTGGTTGATTTGATGGGGAACATATAGATTCTCTAAAATCTAAAACATACCAATCCTTTCCAAAGAGAAACTCACATTATAAAATCCTTCAAATATTGACATTATTTATAATCTAATCAGTGGTGGAAATGTGTGATCCAATAATACTAATTATAATCACTTGGGATATGGAAAATATTGAGATGGGGGAGGGGTGAATAAATATTGGTGAATTATTTCCAATTTTGGCCTTTACCCTACCATACATCTAACTTATTTAGTCAATGTATCTAATTATATTATTTATACACACCTTTTTATTTCATGTGTCTGATATGAATAGGAAATAACTCAAAAAAAGACACATTGGTTTGATAATAAGGATCTCCTATAATATAGATGAATACACCCTTGATATATGGTGAGTTTTATCTCACACAAAAAAACTCAAATTTTGTTAACATTAAAATATTGGGAAATAATTTACTATTGGAATCACATTCTGAGAATATACTAGGTACAACACATGAATCAAATTTATGTTCTCTTGATACACAATGAGAATTTCACTTCTTTGATGTAATATTAATTTTGTTAGCTTTTGTCCCTCCTAGAAAATGTGGATATGAGCTTCTTCCTAAAATTTTTGTAGTAACAAGGCATTACTATAATACAAAAATATTCTATCCTATCTCGATCTTTATTATGTATTTAAATAATAATATTTATTTTTATAATTTTGAAATATCAAATATAGGAAATATAATATTTTCCTATTTTGTATATATATTCTTCAATAGAATAAATTGGTAGTTTCTCTATGTTTCTCCTTCTTCTACCTCTTTGTCACAATAATATTAATAAATCATAGAAACATCAGTATAGTAATAGATATTTACCACAAGGTAAATTAAACATGGTAATAGTGTTAGATAACCTTCTTATATAGTTAGATAATATTTATGAATGTTATATTACGGTCCCTTATCTTTTCTCTTCATCTCATCCACCATCAACACACATAATCAATTATTCAATACATTATTAGTTCTATTAAATACACTATCAATGTTGGAAACTAAATATCTACAACATGATGTAGTATCAATTTTATTTTCTTCTTTTTGTTTGACTCTTAGTATGTGTAAAATATTAGTAGCTTAAAATCACCAATCCTACTCCAATAATATTAATTCATATAAAAAATCATCTTGATATTGTTAATATATTGAAATATAGAAATACTCTTGATTTCAGATAGCATATTTTCTTATAATTATCAATTTCTTCCAAGTAAAATATCCCTACTAAATGATCCATGAAACTAGAGGATTAATCTATATTAAATATTTTAATAAAATCATAGTAATTTACTTTATCCATGATGGAATACATTCCCACATGAATTGAACCTCACTGTTTAACATCTCACATGATATTATGAGTGAAAAGCACTATCATTCAAATTATAATAGTTGTGGTGTAACATATCATCTCATAGTGAAACATGTTCTTAAACAAAAAACCATATTTGGTAATAATTTCCCTTCTGTGATGAGAAAATTATATTTATATATTCTCCATAAAATTGAAATTAAATCATAGATGAATTGAATAATAATGATATTTATCCAATAAATATCAATATATAATCCTATCATTTAATTCTTTTCCAAAAAATTTTTCTTCAAATGTTCCTAGAAAACCTCTGCAACTTCCTAAAATTTATCTATACGTGTAACTACTATACACTCTAAAAATGAGTCATAATTTTTATGAATTTTTTATATTTATAGATCACATAAATATTTTAGTACATTTTAATGGCCCTTACAAAAATATAATTTATCATCAAATATTTTAGATGACCCCTATGATTTTTATTTTACCCTTCCAAAAGCATCTATATGGGTAAATGAAACTTGTAAAAATTTGGATTTCCCTTTATAACTCAAAGGTGACCGATAAAAAATCACCATATGACACTTACATATGTTTTGTTCCTTTTATAATTTTATCATGTATATTGAAAATGACTCATATATAATTTTATATGAATCTTACATGTGTTCCATGTCATTTTAAATTTCAAAATGCTCATTCAGAATGACTCTTACATGATTTCAAATGACTCTTCTAAAATTCAACCCATTTATATTTATCCACATTTAACTTATAATTACATACTCATCTTTATTGATAGAGACTCAACATGTAAATATTTAAATTAAATTAGAATAATTTCAAATAAACATAAATATTATTTTTGATTAATTATAAATACTAAATAAATATAAATTATTCCTTAGAATATTTCAAATAAATAACACTACAAAATCATTAATTCCTCTTAAAAAATAAATCATGTGTAGGTTTATATTACATTAAAAATGATAAAAAAGTACTTGTATAGAATATCATATTTATCATCAACATATCCTTTATCGTGATAAACTGATAAACATAGTTCCAACTCCAATAGAATATTTTCCTATTCCCCTTATTCAAACAAACTTTAATCAGTTGAAATAAATTATATAATTAAAATATCATGGATTAGTATATGAAATAATCAAAGAGATTTTCCAACTAAATATAAATCTGGTTGTAGAGTTTCTTTATGAAACTTTAACACTCTTTCTAAAATTTCCATATATATATATATATGGATCTCTAATAATATAAAATAGAAAAAATATACTTCCATGCTCCAAGGTTTTTCATATCTTCTCCTTCATGATAAAAAATCATCATGTAATCCCACTTATCTTGGGAAATAACAATACAAAAAAAATTCATGAAAGATTACGTGAATGGAAACCTAAGAATTTATATTTTCATCGAACTACTTCTAATATGCAATATGTATCTTCTCCTTTAATGATTAAACATTTCTCACAATTTAATCACAATATTCATTGGATACTTTGTTTCATCTCATAATTATTGGAAATATTAAACATCCAATACTGCATACTAATATAAATTGACATCATGAAAAAAATATCATTAATCATTGAAAAAAAATAAAACCAAAAAAGTGTTCAATAGATGTATAATACATTTTCAAAATGTTAACCTATTCAAAATCGATATATTTATAAGGATTTTATTTTTTCAAATATTTTGAAAAATAATATAAATTAAATAACATTGAAAAACCTTCAAGTCAATATCCTTATGAAGTCTAGATTTTTTTACTATTTCATACCTTTTTAGAAATATTTATCCATAGAATATGTCAATAATATCGCACCCATGTTTTATGGTGTCCTTAAATGAAATAAAATGTGTTTAATTTTTTATATAATTTCTTTATCCAACTATAGTCTAACAAAATGCCTAAATTATATTAGAATCAACTTTTAATACATTGAGGATCGATCCTTTTACCTCAGTCTATACTTATTGTTATTCTTCCCTAATACATGATTAACCATTATAATCATGATCAATATAAAATCATTTATTAACGAATCATATTATACTTATCATCATTTTCCAATTGATACTCCTCTATGTAGTGTTACTGTATTCAAAACAGAACAATCCAATTAAAATCATAAAATTTTCTAACTGACATTCAAAAAGATATTGATTATTTATTATATATAGGTAGATTTCTATCATGTTATTTTGAGTAAAATAATTACCCATTTCAATATAAAAACAATACAATCATCCATTTTATAATATTGATTAACAATTACATTCTAAATAACCAAAATTATTGTGTTAAAGAAAATTCACATTCATTTAAGAAATTCCCTTCATTTGAGAATCGTCATCATTTGATGCAATTACTTACGGTGAATATAATGATACACAATGGTATCTATTCATACAAGATTTATTATAAAATAATATAGAAACCATTCCTGGTACTATTTTATATGTCCTATATCGAGGGGATAAAATTTCAAGACCTGAATTATATAATAAAAAACTTCATTCCTCATCCCCTGATTTCTAGAGGATAAAAAGTGATTCTGATGGACAATTCCAATATTCATGGAATGATTTACTCTACAAAATATATACAAAAAGGGTAAAAAATTAATGTATATGTAATTTTTTTATTAAAAATTTTTAAATGCCCAATATAATTAAATTTATTTTAAAAAACAAACCACAAGAGAAACATCTAAGTCTTCATTTAGAAAAAGATGTCTCAAAACAATGCTAATGACTCCTCCATTCATATATCAAATTTGGATATATGGTTCACCTTGATGAAAAAAAAACATTCCCATTACACTGATCATGCCCAGTGATATCTTCTTGTCTATTGAAGTCAACTTATAGGGAGTGAATATAAATTTAGTTGGTTTCCACTAATGACTCTAATAAATATAAATTTATGAGAAATAAAAAATGTTCAATACCATACATTTATGAATATTTTAATATGTTTTCAATAAAATATTTATTTTACAAGGTCATTTTAAAAACTAAAACATAAATAAATATATATTTATTTTTTAAACATTTTTTGAATAAAATCTGTTTAAAATTAGTTTTATTTAAAAAATATTAAAAAATGTTTTCCCATGAAAAAATCCTTTTAGAATTTATTCTATTTCATGATATCCAATAAAAATTCATATTTCCCAAAATAAGTATATATTCCTTAAGAAAATAACAAACTAATAGTTTTCTTAAAATATAATCATTATATTGAAAATATAGATCATAGTTCATGTCAAGTATGTACTATCTAGCTACCTCGAATGAGTCACTGCCCACTTGGATGAATTCAAATCATCTTTCAGATGTTCCCCAATGTGTGATCTAAGTCATTTTCTAATCACCTTTCCACCTCTAAAACATTTATATTACCGTGAAAATGAGTGATTTGTCACATTATATCTCATATTATCCTACCCATTCCACAGATTAACTCACACTTTGTATGTCTCCACCTTATAACAAATTAATTATTTAGATTTCAAAATAATTATCACTAAAATACATAATCTTTTCTCACAGACACACACCATGAATAAATAACTAATAATATATTTAAAAACATTTATTAAAATATAACCCATACCTATGGTATTTTCATAATGAAATTTCCCTTAAATTTTATAATTTAAAAAATGTCATGTTTTCTCCTGAAAAAGAAATAATCAGATTATTTTATAATAATAACCAAATAAGTAAAACTATATATTATCCAACATCATATAATACATTAGTAAAAAATAATTAGATTATATTTCTATAAATTTATAGAAATATTCATATTTAAAATCATTTCAAAATGAATCATTGAGTCATAAATTAAAATACCATTAAAAATAAAAACACATTAACCAAATAACTGAATCCTCCATTTTAAAAAAATTTGTAGACCAATATCTATTTGTAATTAGATGATTAAATTTTAATATTATTTTACAAAAATATACCAACATGAGTTGAAAACATATTTTTAATAGAAAAACACTTGTGAAATATGGAATGACCCATATGCAATTTACTTGTTTTAAGGCGAGGGAGAATATTCTACAGAAAATATTCAAGAAGGTGACACAACCCCATGATAAATTTTATAAAACCATATTTTGACACATAAAATATGATAACATAGATAATAATAATTTTATAGTATGTGAAATAAATATAATCTATAAATAATATAGTCAAAATACAAATAATAATTTATACTACATAACTTAATATACAACCGAACTCTAGACTCCAATGACTTTCTATATGACCTTCCATTCAAATTATATGGCCAATAAATGAGTGACATAGGTTTAAAAGAAATATAATATAATAAATTATATCTTTAATTTATAACCATCATATTTAATTCTATAATTAATCCATCATGATAAGTTCTATATTTTAGAGTCTATATTACTATTAAAAACATTTAATTTTCTAATAGATTTTGTGACATCCATGTTAAAATTTTCTATTTTTATATAACTTATATAGAATAGTTCTTATATTATTATACCCAAATATATTGTAAAAATTATATTTACAAATAATAAAATCTATTGGGGACCATCTCCTGTCAACATCTTTCTACTACTATAATTCACCATAATTTACTATAATATTATCAGAATCATTCATGACAACCCAAAATCTCCTAATTAATTTCTACAAACCGTTTTTTAATTTCTAATTAATATTTAAAATCCAATATATCACTTGATAAAAATTTTAATGATTCCTAATTAAATAAAAAAATTAATCATTTTTCTATGACAATCTCTCTTCAATAAAAAAGCTGATATCATTATACATATAATTAAATAGACCCAATAATGTGTGTAATATATCTTAAGGAATTATGTAGTGAAAGACATGAATGTTTATATTCAAACAAATAAATAAATATATTGTTTGATCATATGAAACATTATTGGTTAAGGATAGAGGCATACAATTATACATGTATTTTTAACTAGTAATCAAATGTTGTTTATACCCAAATTGTCAATATGAAATGATTTCATCTTATAAAAAATGTATTTTCATTTAATTTATTTTAGATATCTTTTATAGGAAAGATTAAATCAATGTAACCATGGTCATTCACTAGGGTAAATGTCTTCCACTATGTAGTTGTGGAAGAAAAAGGAGAACATGAGAAATCATTCCAGGTGAATGGGAAGAACCGTATAGACTAACACAAAAAAAATGAAAATGGTAGGTATAATATCCACCATTCACATCACATAAAAATGTTACCTAGAAATTTTTAGGTTTAAAAAAATATATAAATAACATCTAATGTGGTTAACTCATTTATTTCTTAAAATAAAAATATTTTTATGTTTTATTATAATTAGAATGTGTTTTTTGATATATATGATTAATTTAATTAATGTTGTCTATTTTTTATGTGAATTTTATAAATAAAATTGTTTTTGAAAATGGTTGTGATAATATTGAAATAACATTCAAACATATCATATGGGTAAAATCAAATATATTTTTCTAAAATTATAGCTTACAATCTAGAAATTTTTGGGAAAAGGAACTTGAAAAAAAGTATTATTAGTTTCATGAATATTAAACAATTAATTTAAATAAATAATTTTATAATAACTAATAAAAAATTTATTCCATGTTTGATATTTTATATTTGTCTATAAATTCAAAATATGATGTTTTTTTCAAAAAAAAAAGAATTTGGCTTCCCACATCTGATTTTATCCATTTAACTTTTTAGAAAATTTCAATACCTAACAATCTAATGTTGGTATC
Organism: Viscum album; assembly: GCA_963277665.1. Classification (NCBI taxonomy): domain Eukaryota; kingdom Viridiplantae; phylum Streptophyta; class Magnoliopsida; order Santalales; family Viscaceae; genus Viscum; species Viscum album. The sequence goes on from OY728163.1 coordinate 287,058,366, forward strand.
TCTTCTTAGTCACATTGTGATTCAATTTTTTTAAAGAACCACTATACCTAAAAATAATATTTCTTAAGAAGGTGTTTACTACTCATAAAATAGAGTATTCATTATTTTTTTCCTTTCATTTATTCAGATCTATTTATTAATTAAAATGGAACCATTTTATTTTTTAAATATGATATTCTATTTTATATTTTTGTTGCTTTGATATTATGTATCTCTTCTAATAAAACATATATTAACACATTATTTTTGAAAAATTTATTGGAATTTGTAAATTAAATAACTATTTTTATCTTTCCTAGTATTTACATTACATGAAAACTATTTTATCAAAATTATAATTTCATATTTTATACATTTTCATCATAATATATGATTTTGGGGGTGATTTTTATATTTACATGAACATTATTTTAACCATTACTACTAATATTTTGTTTTTTAAAAAAATGTTACCATTCCAGTGGATCGTATTCTTGACCATCCATAGATCATTCAAAAATGTATCACCAACCATGCTTATGATTCATCCATGGTCAAAATGTTTCAAGATATTATTCCTTGTTTATAATAAAGTATTACCAATATAATTATTTTTACATTAAATAATTTTCCAAAAAAATAATTAATATTCATTATAAAGTATACATCTATATGAATAACCTTTCAAGAGTTTATTCCATTTACTGACCAACATTTAATTAATTTCACCATGAATTGTAACATATATTTTAATTAAAATATTACTATTGTTCTGAGGATGATGAAACAATTTAGTTGGGGAGAAGTTCCACTTTTCATTTACAAAAACATCAAATAAAATATAGAATTACCTGTTTAATGGTTTCTAGTTGAATTTTTCTTTTATCCTTTACCCAATCACATTACTTTAAGGAATGTTATTTATATTGGTGTAAAATAATGAGCATAATTATAAAAAAAATTCATCAAATAAGTGTAATCCTATACTCATTCAACTAAGGTGATCATTTAATTAAATCTATCCCACCATATCCTCAGCCACACTATCACAACATGATTTACACCCTCAATTAGATAATGGGTTCATATTAAGCCTCTTTGATATTTTAATCATGTGATTTCTAATCATGATATTTATTGTTATACTATATACATTTATAGTTTTTGATGTTTTTATGATGAAGGGAATCATTTTTAGTGTCCATTAATTCCCAACATTTTTTTGAAACTCGTCCTTCAATTCACGTGAACTAACTTCATAAACATACTTCCAATTCCCCTTGGAACAAAACTATAATAAATTTCATGATTTTGGTTTAATATAATAAATAAATTATAGATAAATAGAGGATATTGAGTATGAGGAAGATGATAAGAGAGAGTTGTGTTGTTGAGACATTGACGATGATCCAACACTTTTTGTTCCTCCAATACATACATTTTCATCCCCTTTTAATCCCCCTAAACTAAAAAAAATGTTACCACATAACTATTTCTCCTTTTCGATGATTGGTACTTCATTTTATTGACCACATAAAAAATTTATAATGACAACTGTAGTATCTCTAGGAAAATGTTTAGAAGAAACATTTCAATGGATTCTATGAACCAGATCTCCATTATTAACATCTAACACACTTATTTATTTTGTTAATATATGAATTTGTAGGCAATCAGTGCATATAGTACCTAGAGTAAAATATACAAGTCATGGTTAGGATAATGGAAATAAAGACGGAATGCATTGTTGTTTTGATGATGATGAGGAAACTCAATATGAGGATGTGGTAGTTTGGTCTAATATGTTAGAGTTTTTGTTATAGTGCCAAATTTTTATACATTTATTAAAAGTATATTCAATAATTTTGAATATTAAAGAAAATTTGTTACATATTTATCATTGTTATAGATAAATTTAATGTAATTATTTCCAATTATACAGTAGCATTGATTATGTGATAGATGTTCCCCACCATATTGAGAACCATGAAGTTCTATGATGATATTATTAATTATAGTTCTATGTTCAGATAATTTTCTCTGATGGGACACAAATAATGTAAGTATCAATTGTGATTACTCATATGTATATGATCATACTTCTCATGAAGTTTACTCTTGGTAATCTCCAATATGGGAGATTATAGGAACATACCCGCCAATAGGAATTATGTGTATTTTGGTGTCATCATATATTATTATATTCGAGCATGTGTAAGGGTCCATGTATTTTATTATTATCATTGATATATGCCTTAACTCATGTATATAGTTTTACTAATGAAACCCATTTAACCATATATGTATGGTATATAGGATATGTTGGGTGTGTCGTGAATGACCTGTTATCAGTGGATAATTTAAGTAACGATTTTCCATTCTATATTTAAGGAATCCTATATCTCAACCCTTTTATTGGTATATAATTCTCGCAATAAATTACATGCACTTATTGAAAATACTTGTTTAATTCAAATTGTCAAAGAATTTCGTATTGACCACATGGATTCATGAAATATATGTGCAATGTTCTTGATGAGGTATTGAGACAAATGGATTATATTACACAATTATAATTTATATGTGGGTTCATTATTCTTACATTAATTTATTTCTCATGGATTTATTTTCCCATTTCTATACAATAATATCTCAATTAATTAAAACTCATCTAAATCCAATGAGAAATAATCATAAAGAGAAACACAAAATGTGTTTTTATTAATCATGGTTAAATTTTAATTTAATTTAATTTAATTTAATTTACATAATAAATAAATTTTTATAGAATTATGAATAATTTTATTTATTTATTATTAATCACACATATTTAATTATAAATAATATATTTATTCATTGTTAAATAAATTTTAGAGGAGTTTGAACTATAAAATATTGTGCCTGGTGAAGATATTTATTTATAATATGGTTATATAATATTTGTTATTTTGCAATTTACCCAATGAACCATATAATAATAACAATATTATCATTTTTATTAACATGGGGTATAATTGTTATTATTATATTATGTATTGGATGACATGAAATTAACTAATATTTTAACATATTATATATCTCTATAAATATATGTTTATATATTGTGTAGTTTTAATTGGGATATAATGAATCATTGTGCACAATAGATTTATCTCTGGAATTTATCTTTTTCTCTCCCTATAAAGAACAATAAACAAAATAAAGACTCATTTAAGATAGTAGGTCTAGAAATAAACTAGGGAAAAAGTAAAATTTATTTTCCATTCTAGAAACTGGAAATCGATTTTTATTTCTTAGATATCAAAGGTGTATGTATGGATCACCAATACAAGGATTCAACACTTAAATCCGTTCAACATAACGAAGGAAATCTGAATGGGTTTTTAGAATATCAACATCATCGTCTAAGAAAGGTTCCTAAGAGAAGGTATTCATTTCATCCAAATCTATATAAATTAATTATAAATTTATCATGAAATATACTCTATTAGGGTTTTGGAAAACTCATTATTAAAATAATTTTTAATTATACACCTATGAAAGAGGCATACACTGCACCCTAAACCATTAAGTGGTATCAAATAGGCTCCGTTTTAAATATGTAATTAAATATATAATTTTTTATCTTTATGTGAAATAATTGTTGAATATATTATTTCCTATTTTTAATTTCTTAATATGATTTGAATTTAAATGTTTCGAAATATTAATCATATTCATTCGGTATTTTATTTACATATAGGTCTAAAATAGATAAAGTATAGTTGGATCTTCCATATCGAAGTTATTTTATGGCTGATAAGACTACGATACATGACATTTATCTAGAGTAAATTTTTTATAACAAGGTACACTATATATTCACATGCTAGAGGATACATGAATTTCCAAATAGTAACTACACATAGTTTATTAATTTCTCACCATGTGTAGATCGAGCAAGTCTAGAACAGGAGTTGTCAGATTATATGGTGTACTACTTGCATACACTCTGTGTAGTCTACAAATTTTAATAGTAAAATTCATGCAATCTGTGTTTTCATTGTACATGGTCAATCAACATGAGACTGAAAACCTGGAGAATTAATGATATACATGACATGTATGTAGTGTACAAAAGGTGTAGTTTGTCATTTCCCACATATAAAATACAAACGGATCCATTCAAAGAATTATTCAGATACAAGACTTGAATGATACACAACCTTGTACCTAGTATGTACATGTTGTATAGTCACTACCAATGAACATTCCATGTTCTTCAATGGGTTATGTGGACACATGGAAAGATTGATACATGAGATGTACTTATCTTTTATATGTCATCTAGTTAGTCGAGGTCCACACCAAAGCCCCAGGAATGTAGGGTATATGAAAACTGAGATACATGACATATGACTCATAAATACACTCAATGTAGTCTCCCAATTAAGGCTGAGGAAAAATCCATTAAATTGGAAATTTTATCATTAAAATCTTATTTTATTGATTGATACCTTCTATGTTTCAAAATTTTATATTGGTTATAAAGAATCATAAATGATAAATTAATTTATTATAATAATTTTGTGATTATTTTTTTTCTTATTTATTTTCCATGAAATCCATTATGATTGATATCTCTGTATAAATGCAGAAGCTCATTAAGATGAAATTGAATTAATTAATTAACTAATGCAAGTGAAATTATCTTAATAATGAAGGGATACTATGGAATGAATATTAAGTATTTTAATGTAGTGAATATGTTTCTTTTATGATTATTCATGACCGCGACCAAGTCCTTTATTTGAATTTTATGTTTTAATTTAATTTATTAAATGGATTTTCAATTATTTAATATAAAATTAAATTTAATGGCATATGTGTCAAACCATCAATCATTATTATGTAGGACCAACATGTTCATGGTTATTAATGTAATACCCATGTAGAAATCCTCTGATTATCAACATTTATGTGGGAGTTATAAATACATTTAATAAATGGAGTATCCTAAGGAAAATGGAGGTGGTTCAACAAGGAACCAAAATGATTCCAACACTAGTGATGTGTGGGTGGATAGGTGGAAATCCATTACTCATTACAAGAATGGAATAATTTTTTATTAACCTAGGTTAATGTTTAATTTACTTTATTCTTAGTAAATCAATGTTTAAATATTCTTTTTATTGGGTTACTTATTATTTATTTATTTTGGTCTTATGCATTATTTATTTTATAGACGCAATACCACTACCACATAAATAAATGAATTAATGTGGAATGTTATATTTTAAATAAATTGATTATGTGTAAATATTTATCCAATATATTTAATTAATTGAGTAAAATCCAAATAATATTAATGAGACATGTAAAGGATAAAACCAGATAACATTTATACATAATAAATAAAATACATCAACTAAATTTCCACCAATATTTATCATTAAATTACTTGATTAAGAATGAAACAAATAGAACTAAGTGCTTTATCGGACCATGTTGGGACACTTAAATTTATAAGGTAAATTTTTAAATATGTTTCTGGTGTAATTAATCATTTTACATTAAGTGGATTATCACTTTCAAGACATGGTGTCATTTAAAGGCATGTTTTGTGGTAATACAAGTCAGGATTTTAGGAATGGGGAGTCCACTCAACAGGTCAAGGTGTAAAAAGACCATAGTTGGAAATGATTTACCGACCTAAATACAGTAAAATTTATTTAAAAACCAATTTTGGGGTAATTAAATGGAGATTATAGATACTCTCTACTAGGATTTACAATAAAATTACCATTCTGAATTTATTGGTGAAGGGTATTGAGACATGATAAAATAGTGCGAAACATAATAAACTTATTTTTATTAATTGATGAATAATTTTTAATCAAGAAGAGTACTAATAAAATTCTTTTTTTATAATTATGGAAAACATCATGTTTTTCATCTACACCATGTGAACAATCTATATCGGAGAAATATCATCTCTTCACTAAAATTAATGTCCTGTAGTAGTTTAAAAAGGTTTGGGATGTTATTCACCTAGAAAAAAAGTCTTACTTGTTAAAATCCTCAATCCCTAATAGATATTCCAAGGAGATAAGTGATGAAGGGTTATTTATTTATGAAAAATACACAAATGATATAGTTTATGTTCAATTTTTGATGTTATCATCAATATCAAGAACACTCATAAAGTCTCATGAAAACATGGATGAATATAGAATGATCTAGAATCTCCATTTTCAATATAAGGAGAGGTCAAGATAATAATAGTTTGATATATCCAAGGCTTCTTAAGAGTAGTATTAGAGAGGGTTCCCCAACTGGGCCTCACATAGACAATCTTATTAGATACATTGATAATCTAGAGTTTTTTTGTTTTAAATCCCCATAGAGCTGGGCACCAATCTCATTCTTGTATTAATCCCTTTGTGATTCACTAGTTTTGTTATAAATTTTAATATGAAAAACAAAGAGATTTCAATCCCAGATCTACTTACTCATATTTTCTCATACGATAAGGAGATGTAGTGAGTAAATCCATCTGTACTTATAGGGGAAAACATAAAAGGAAAGAGAACATATTTAAGCCCAAATATTTTCCACATCCTTCCCATATGAGAATGATCAATGGGAAAACAAGGGAATAAAATGTTGTCAGTTTCTCCTGTGGAATGATAGGCCATTGGAAGAAAAATTATGATAAGGAAAAGAAATTATGGGAAGGTTCATATGCGTTTGTTATTGAGTGAAATTTATCTATTTCTACAAATTTGTTTTTAGAAATAGCTTCTCGTTCCCAAATTTTTATTAAAATATAGGAACCAACTATATTTAGAAAGATTGACGGGTGTTATGTATATCCACAAGTAAAAAATAGATATAAACTTACTAATATAACTATCATTAACTACCACCTCACTTTACCAACTTGATTGATCTTGGTTTGAAATATTATTGTTAGGTTTTATCAGTTACCAGAAACATCATTCCTATATTCATAGTTGATAAAAATATATTTATCATTAATTTTCAGAATAAATGCTGATTTTTTTTATAAATATAAATTTTTTTCTTGGTATTAAGAATTTAAATGACTTGGTTTTATGTGTTGAATAACATAATCCATGTAATGGAAATCCATAAAAAATTACTTCGTATGAATCATACCATAACCAAAATTGAAATCACCATGTAATTCATTTAAATGAAAATTATTTGACTAAATTACAAAAATATTAATATATAGATTACTTTTATCTAAAACCACTTCATGTATGTCACCCATGTTAAAAAAAAGACTAAATACCCATTCAGTGAAAATCTAAAAGGGAGAAAGAGATTCTTAAATTAATTTATAGTGATATGTGTTGAAAATTTACTACTAAATAATGTTGTGGGTACTCACAATTAATATCTTTTATTTATTATATTTGTAGATAGGTATATATCTACCTAATGAAGTATCAATCAGATTCTTTTAGAAAAGTTTACTATCACACCCGTTTTTTTTCATTCCATGGTTTTGATCCAGTTCACTGAATATCCATATCCTTTTAATGGGTGTTGGGTGAGATTAGTTTTGTGTTTTAAACTAATATATATGTCTAATCACCCAAATTTGGCTTCCCCATTTCTTGTTTGGGAGTTTTCGAAGAAAGAGTGGTTACTTCATGATTTTGGCCAATTGTGAGCCCATTTCCATTATTAAAAACCAAATTTGTTTCTTTTATAACTCCTTTTTTCAATATTTTTCACCCATAATACTTTATAAATTTCATCCAATAACATATTTAGACCACCATATCCATTTTTACCCCATAGTAATTCATAATCATGGTGGATTTGGGTTACTTTTCAATGTAATGGGCCAGCCCATGGGCCCATTTCCAGTTTAATAAAAATAATTAGTTTATTTTATATATTTTTCATTTGTAAATATTTTTCAGTGATTATACCTCCCAATATAATCCAAAATACATATCTGCACCCCCATTATCATTTTTACCTTTTTGGAACTCGTTAGTATTGAATATTATGGTGAACGTTCTCAGGTTTCCTCAAAACATTCAAAATTGATAAGGTAAATTCTTCCATCCATAAATCATTTAATTCCTACTCCTTTTCCAACAAATATTCTTTACCTGGTTTTTCTAGAACTTAGTAGACTCTCAAAGATGTTTCAATCTATTTCCATTTTTCTAATTGTGTAGATCTAATGGGAGACGAAGAGTTTTCTAGTTGATAATGTGAGATTCCTTCTCCATTCTCCTCCCTCTTCTTCCTCCTTTCATTATTTGATGGTTTTATAATATTCTCTGGTCATTATAGACCAAGGTTTCGGTTATCCTATGATTTTAATGGTGTTTTTGTTCGTTTGGGTCTGGAAGTCAGAGGTATAGGGTTTATAATCTCTCATATGGTGATATTGGGTGTGTGTTTCTATTACGCCAAGAATTTAAGGAAGGATATCCCTTTCACATGCATTTATCATTTAAGTTTCCTAATTTTCATATTGTTCACATAAGAAAAATATGTTTATTATTGGTTTTCATCCTTTTTTCTATTTAATTGGTGTGAAAAATTATTTTTTTAAGACTTGTTTTTTGAAAGGTAGATTTGTTTTTTCATAAAAGTGCACACCATGTGTTTGTTTAAATGTTCCACTATCTTTCGCAACTATTTCGTGAGGTTTAAAACCTTGTTAATGGTATTTTGAACATTTTACAATATCTATAATAAAATATGGCATGAATTTGGTGTTTTAGTCCTTGTCAATTTCTTAAAATAATTTTTTTTGTTTAAAAGGGCATGTCAGGTGTTTGTTAAATTGATCGGTTTGCTTTTATGTGTGATGTGTCATTTAAAAACTATATTTTTTTATTTATATATGAATTTCAAGAATGATAAATGGTATTTTTGGGTATTTATATGGATTTAAAATTTTTATTTGTTTTACAGACAAATGGGTTTTGGTTTCCATCATTATTCTTCCCGATTTGTTGGAAAACGGCCTCTTTCACATCCTTATGAAAATGGTTATGTTTTGAATATTTAACGTGTGTGTTTTAAGGGATTTATGAATTTGTTTCTACATTAAATTTTTTTTATACATCTACTTGATAAAATTGAAATTTATACCTTGATCAAATGTTAGTTTTGAGAAAGGCTTAAAGGCGCGTTCGACATTTCGTTTTGTAAAAATGGATTCCATATGTATTTCATGTTCTATATTTGGGGATATTTTATGGTCCATGAAAGTGATTTATTAATTGGTTTTGAGGCTTCCAAATCTGGTTTTTATGTTATTTATGGGTTTTTTGACTTAAAAGAGCATTTTTTAATAGATTTCATGTCCAAGGCCTCATTATACTCCTTCAAATTGTTTTACAAAAATTTCCACAGGTTTATTGATTCGTAAAAGAAATGTGAAGAAAGATTGTGGGTTTTTTGTGTGTTTATGGATTGGGAATGAAATTTTGATGGGAAATGTGTATTTGATAATATGTGAAAATTGATTGAGCACAAAAGGGAATCCCAGGCATCTAGGTGGGAGGACGTGTACTTGTATGATAGTGATCCTGTGGTGTTTGGCCTCTATTTCACGTAGCAAGTTTGACGAGGAAAACACAAACTAAACCATGATGATTATGAAGTTGGGAGAACATTAGTTCATGGGTATTCTCCATACTAGTTGATCGTGTGCATGTAAATAGATATTTATTATGGTTACTTTCACCGAGATACGTGGTACATGAGCCTCACAACTAACTAGTGCCTAGGGGTGTTCGCGTGACTTGTGCTCATTAACTGTTTTGTACTCACCGTCAAAATATGTTGTGTTTGTTTGGTAAATTCAGTAATATATGTTATTTTTAAAAAAATAAAAATTTTGTAAATCATCCATCTTGAAAACTATTTTCATTTTGAAGTTCCACCTCTTTGAAAATTGTTACTAGCATTCTTGTTTATAAAACATGAATGTTTTTGTCTGGTAATTTTTTTTATATATCATGGGACCTCATTTTCAAAACATACATTTAAATCTTATATTTAAAAAATTAAATTGATGTTTATTTTATTTTAAAGGATGCGCATTGTGAATAAAATATCAAGCTATCCTACTGAGTTTTAATACTCACACCTATAGTCTTCTCCAGTTTTTAGCCATTGTGTAGGTTTCATCTTGAGTTTGATCGCCTTTGGGGATGTGTGATAATTATGTTGGGGAGTGACCAGCAGTGTCACATAGAGTTAATTGGTTATAGGGTGTGGTCAATTGAGTTTTTGGTTTAGTTTTGATTTATTTTTCTTGTATAAATAATGTTCAGTTTAGTTTTTATATAAATGCATTTTGGTTTATCCATTTCTTTTTGCTGTTTTATTGATTGCTTATATATATGAGAAATTGTTCCCTTTTGTACTCTATTTATTCCTCTAGTGGTTGTCGCCATCCCAGGACGATCAGGAAAACCTCTTGGGACTTCTGGCGGGCTGGCCGTTGTGACCAGTTCAAGGTCGACTAGGGAAGGTTTGTTACAAAATGGTATCAGAGGAGGTCGTCTCTTTGAAGACCATTTTAAGAGTTCCCTTTTTATTCAGGGGATGTCAATGTAGATGGATTATGATTTTTGGGACTTGAGGGGTAAGTGTAGGAAGATCGTCGCAAACTATTGCTCGTTCTGATCCTTAAGATTCCATGAGAAGTCCGGTTTTAATAGTTTCTTTTGTTCTTGATGATTGTTTTTTGTTGGGATATGACAAGGGGAGTCTGAATAATAGCCTAAATGAGCTCGTAGGGTTTGGAAATTGATGTGGAGCCAAGTAATGGTACTAATAAATATATATTTATTGGTGTTGTATTTGACATCTGGCCGCCAACCATATGGCTATGTCACCCACCGACACTAGTTCACTTTTGTGTGTTTCTTGGACATTTCTAGAATTCTGAATAATTTTTTTGAAAATAATTATTTGAGAATTATGGAAATTGGTTTTTAAATAAGGATTAGATTTTGAAAAAGGGAAAATGGTTTTAAAAAATTAAATATAAGAATGTTTTTATAAGGTTGTACTTTTTTTAACAACATTTTGTGAGGAAGTGGAAATGGTTTAGCAGGATTGTATTTTCCCTAATCTAAACTTGTGGTTTGTTGAAATAAATCATTTTGAAAGTGTGAATCATTTTGAATTATTTATGAAACATTGTTTTAAATTGTGTGTTTTGGCATGTTGATAAGTGTTTAAATATGATGAATTGGTTTTGTAAATTTGGTTTTGAATGGCATGTATTTTTCTAGAAGGGGGTTTTGGCCTTTTTGGATGTCGGATTATGAAAATAGACCAAGCAGATTTTTTTAAATGGAAAACAGCTATTTGGAATAGAATGGTTGTTTTTCGAAGTTCGATTAAATTAAATGGAATTTCATTAATTAAATTGTTCTTGATGAAGTGTGGCTTGTCTTGTGAAATCTGAAAATGGTTTTAGATTTGGTGTTTAATGTGCTTTTGGAAGTTACATGATTATTTTCATAATGAAGATGTTATGTTTTTTTCATTTAGTGTTTTCATGGGTTCTCATAGGAATGGTTTTGTAGATATATGGATTAATGGCTAGTATGTCATGGTACTTGACTTCCTGAGGTGGAACCAAAATGTTTATGTGAGTGAGACTTGATGAAACACCATTGTTGAATGTGATAATCTACCAAGTTAGTTTATTTGTTTTTGAAAATTGTTTTGAGATGAAATTTTTTGGTTTTTGTTATGAACCGATAGTTATATGGATGGGTTTTCCAATGTCTTAGAATTTTTTTCTATTTGGTATGCTTCTTTATGATCTAGAAGTAATAATCTTTTTGCATCTTGAGATGAGATCTTGTTGCTGGCTCGGTTTTGGGGTAATGTCCAGTGGATTTATAAATATGTGTTGAATGTTGTGATGTGGTCACAAATGGTTATCCATTGACATTATTTCCATTTGATCTACCTATGTATTTGTTTGAAATGATAAATCCACCTCTTAGAATGATACCTCACCCCATTTGTTGAAATAAAGAGCTTTTTGGTCTCTATTTAAAGTGTCTTCACATTATTGTGATTCTCTCGTTTGTAGTATTTGTGCTCAGTGGTCATTAGTGGGTGTTTTTGTGTTTATTGTTCATTATGATATTCTTTCAAAGTGAGAGAAAATATTGTTCTGTATCTCTATGTTCTTGTTTGGATAAAAATGTGTTTTTGAGGAAGAGAGTTTCATGGTGTATCTTGACATGAGGTTTCTTCCTGGGTGTGTTATATGAAACTGTGTGGAACTAAGGGATGGAGTACAATTTGGGGATTATCAAAGCCTAAATGTGAGTTAATAGATGCTTCATCCATCAGAGCTCCAACCATAGGTTTCAAAGTGAAGCTAACATGTAGTCAAGAGTAATAGGATTGTGGGTAGTATTGTTAATATCATACATCTACCATTTCGTTGAGGTAGTTACTTTGTTTCTTTTTTGGTTTCATTGGCCCAATGACTGGGTACCCTTACCCCCCTCCTTAATTGGTCGGGGTTCGGATCCGTGTAGAGAGTGTTGGCCCAGTTTATACTGCCGCCATTCAAGAGTGGGTGGAATAAATGTTCATGTTGTGGTCCTATCAACATGGTTTGGAAGGCTATTACAGGATATTTTTGGTGGTATTATGTTAATGAGGCCTGATTCTAGAGCATGTTGAATTATTATTTGTTCATTTCAAGTTGTGTTCTAATGGTGGGAAGACCCACCACGGGTCTCATTGATTTTTTCTCCTAAGAACATATCTTTTCCAACTTATTTCTTAATGGTTGGGATTTCATATCACAATCCACTGAAATATTTGGTTTGCGTGAGTTCAAATTGGTTTCGGTGACTGTTGTGTTCATTGGTATAAGGCCCAACAACTGGTTTCTTGTTTTGGTTGTAGATGTACTGACTCGATCTTTCGGTTGATTCTCAGGAAGTGGTTGAGAGTTGGTGTTTTGGTTGAGGTAAGATGATTTAGTTCCATTATTTGTTAATGGTGTATCATTGGATTAAAAGGATGGAACATTTTGATAAATAATCCTTAGGTGTTTATAAACCAGTTGAAATGTGCTATGCCTTTCCAGGGGTGGAATTTTTTAATGGTGTGGAGAATTGTCACACCTGTTTTTGTTTTGTTTTCATATCATGGTTCTGATCTGGTTAATTGAAAATCAATACCCATTTCTTGGGTGTTGGGTGAGAATAATTTTGAGTTATGAAATAAAATATATGTCTAATCACACAAATTTTGTTTCCCCATTGCTTGTTTATGAGTTTTTGGAGAAAGGGTGGTTACTTCATGATTTGGGCCAACCGTGAGCCCATTTCCAATTTTGGAAATAAAATTTGTTTCTTTTATAACTCCTTTATTTTTGAATATTTTGAACCCATTATACTTCATAAAATTCCTCAATGGATATATTCAAACAACCACATCCTTTTTAACCCCTTAATAATTCATAATCATGTTGAATATGGGTTACTTATTTAGGTATTGGGCCAGCCCATGGGCCCATTTCTATTTTTTCAGAAAATAAATTGTTGGTTTTATATATTTTTCAATTTTTATAAATTTTTTGTGATCCGAATTCCTAATAGAATCCAATATACCTATCCTAGCCCCCATTATCTATTTTACCTCTTTAGATCTCATTTTAATCGAATATTAGGGCGAAATTTCCCAGGTTTCCTCAAAATGTCCAAAATTGATAAGGTAAATCCGTTCATCCATAAATAATTCCATTCGTACATTTCCTCCCAAAAAATATTATTTTCCTATGTCTTCAAGACATTTGGATACTCTCCAAGACGTTTAAATATATTCCCTTGTCTCTAAGGGTGCAGATATAATGGAATATGAAGATTTTTCAAGTTGAAAAGATGATATTCCTTCTCCTTTATCCTCCCTCTTCTTCCTCCTTTCATTATTTCATGGTTTTATAATATCCACTAGTCACTAAAGACCTAGGGTTCTATTATCCTATGATTTTAATGGGGTTTTTGTTTGTTTGGGGCTGGTATTTAATGGTTTATGGTTTATAAACCCTCAGATGGTGATATTGGGTGTGTAATTCTATTATGCCAAGGATTTGAGGTAGGATATCCCTTTCACATGACTTTATCATTTAAGTTTCATCATTTTATTATTTTTCACATCTGATACATAAGTTTATTATTGTTTTTCATCCTTTGGATAGTTTTATTGGTGTGAAAAATTATTTTTTAAGCCTTGTTTTTTGAAAGGTAGAGTTGTTTTGTCATAAAAGTGCACACCAAGTGTTTGTTTAAATGTTCCGCTATCTTTCGCAACTATTTTGTGAGGTTTGAAAACTTTTTATGGTATTTTGAACATTTTATAGTATCTATAATAAAATATGGTATGAATCTGGTGTTTAATTCATTGTCATGTTCATAAAATAAATATTTTTGTTTAAAAAGGGCATGTCATGTGTTCGATAAATTGCCTGGTTAACTTTTATGTGTGATGTGTGATTTAAAAATTATTTGTTTTGATTAATAAATTAATTTAAAGAATGTTAAATTTTATTTTTGGGTCCTTATATGGAATTATAATTTCATTTGGTTTTACAAAAAAATGGGTTTTTGTTTACAACCACTTTTGGCCCGATTTGTTGGAAAATGGACCGTTTCAAATCCTTATGAAAATGGTTGTTTTATGAATATGCAACCTGGGTGTTTTAAAGGATTTATGAATTTGATTATCTACTGTAAATGGTGTGTATACACCACCTTAATAAAAATGGAATGCATACCTTGGTCAAATGTTAGTTTTGAGAAAGGCTTAAAGGCTCGTTCGGCATTTTCTTTTTGTTAAAATTGTTTCCATCTGTATTTCATGTTCAATCTTTTGGGGCCATTTTATATTCCATGAAAGTGATTTATTAATTTTTTTTCTTGCTCCCAAATATGTTGTGTTATTTTATTTATATTTTTATTTCCTTAAAAGAGAATTTTTGAATGGATTTTATGTGCAAGGCCTCGTTATACTCCTTGAAATTTTTTATGAAAGTTTTTAGAGGTTTATTGATTCATGAAAGAAATGTAAAGAATGTTTGTGGGATGTTTTTGTGTTTAGGTTTTGTGAAAGAAATTTTAATGTAAAATTTTTATTTTATAATATGTGTAACTTTATTGAGAACTAATGGGAATCCATGGTATCTTGATGGGTAGACGTGTACAAGTATGCTAGTGATCCCGTGGGGTTTGGCCCATGTTTCACGTAGAAAGTTTGACGATGAAAACACTAACTAAAATATGATGTTGATGATGTTGGGGGACCAATAGGTTAGGGTTATTCTCCATACTAGTGGCTTGTGAGCACGAGAATAGATATTTCTTATGGTTACATTCACCGAGATATGAGGTACCTAGGGCTCACAACTAACCAGTGCCTAAGGGTGTTCCCATGACTTGTGCTCATTGGCTATTTTGTACTCACCATCAGAATATAGTGTTCTTGGTTGGAACATTAAGTAGTGTGTGTGATTTATTTAAATCTTTATATTCTTTAAACATCCCTATTGAAAACTATTTTCATTTTGAAGTTCTAATTCATTGAAAATTGTTACTGACATTTTATTTTATAAAACATGCAAGTTTTTGTCTGATAATTTTTTTTATATTGCATGGAACATAATTTGGAGAACATACCTTAATATATTGTATTTAAAACATGAAATTGAAGTTTCTTTTATTATAAATGATTTTCATTGGGAATATAATATCAGGATAAGCTATTTAGTGTTAATACTCACTCCTATAGTCTTCTCTTACTTTTAGCCCTTGTGCAGGTTTCAGCATGAGTTCGATCACCATGGGCGATGTGTGATTGTTACATTGGAGAGTTGCCAGAGGGTTCACATGGAGATAGTTGGTTTTCGGGTTTGTGCAATTGAGTTTCTGGTTTAGTTGTACTTTCAATTTCTTGTAAAAATATTATTCAGTTCAGTTTTTATATAAATGTATATTGGGATGTCCATTTCTTTTCAGTGTTTGTATGATTGTTTATATATGGGGAAATAATTCTCATGTGTACTCTAATGATGCCCTTGGTGATTTTATCCATCCCAGTAGGATCAAGAATTCCTCTCTGGACATGTCACGGGCTGACCCTTGTGACTGGTTCGGGGTCGACTCGGGCTGGTTTGTGACATTATTGAATACAAGAATGATGTTGAGAACCACTATGGTGAGAAGATTAAAACTTCAATCAGAACATGGTGGATAATATCTTAATTAAGACTTCATTGATAACATACAAGATTTTAGGATTGTATCTCCACTCACTCATACTTATACACCTCATCAGAATAGTGTAAGTCAAAATATAAACCATACCTTATTAGACATGGTGAGATCAATGATGAGTCATGCTAGTTTCTATTATCATATTAGGGATACAAATTATAGAAAAAATCACCCACACTAAATAATTACAGACCAAATTGATAAATGATATTTTATATGAATTGTGGAGTATAATAAAATCCATATTATCACATTTACATGTGTTGGGAAGAGAATCATTTGTTAATTTCTAATCAAATAAAATCCTTCCACCCTAAGGAAAAAATTATAATTTTATACGATATCCTAATGCAACAAGGGGATATTACCTATATGGACCCTTTATAAAATTCCTATTTTAAATACACACCATATTCACTTGAGTAATCACATTTATAAAAGAGATAGTGGGAGATAGATATACTGTGATGAAGTCAAGGCTCAAGCTACAAAATAGTCAGTAGAAAAACGTAATTCGTATGAGTAAAAGAAAGGCTACAGAACTAGAAAGGTGTGGTTTTTAGTCACTAAGGATGGAAACTCATTATTGGGTGATAATAACAATTCTTTAACTTTAAAATAAATTTTAAGTGGAACTAATATTGCTATGTGGAGAGGAGCCCTGAATTCTGAAATAGATTCCATGTACCAAAACAATGTCTGGATTCTGGTATATCTTCAAGTATATGTAAATCTTGTTGGTTGTAATTTTGTATTCAAGAAGAAACTATACATAAATGTTCAATTTATTAATTATATGTGATGACTACTTATGAAAGTGACTAAACAATGAATAAGCATTGACTATGATGAATCCTTTCCACCAATTTTATACTAAAATCATTAATAATTCTACGTTCCATTATGACCTTCGCAAATTATGGTAATTGATAAATGGATGACAAAACAACATTTATTAATGTGACCTTATGAACAATGTCTATATGACACCACCTTTGGGGTTTATGACTCTAAATGATGAAAAAGGGTATTCAATTTTCAGTGATCTATTTTTTGGAATAAATCAAGAATCCATGTGATAGAGTATTTGTTTCTATGAATCAAAAAATGGAATTTGGATTAAAAAAAATAAATCTAAGCAGTGATTATTTATGTAGTTTCCTAGGAGTGTGGTTATTTTATTAATAGTATATATCGATGACATATTAATAATAAGAAAAGAAATACTAGTCTTATAATCTATTAATTCGAAGTTGAATAAATTATTCTCTGTAATGGACTTAGGTGACATTAATTATTCTATAAGATAGTTTCCTTATAAACATTATAAAATAAGTAGAATGGAAAGGATACCCTATGTCTCAGTGATTGGTTTGGTAATGTATATTATACTATGTACTATGTTATATTTATCCCACACATTAATTGCGGTAAGAAGATATCAACCTAACCTAGTTGAACAAAATTATATACCAGTCATGACGTTATATAAGTTTCATAGACATAATAAGAATATGTTACTAGAATATGGAGTATATGGGGATCCATCCATCAATGGATATGAAAATTCTAGTTTACAAGAAGATAAATATGATATGAAATTGAAAAAGATATACATATTCAATTTGAATGGAGGTGTTTTGAACTACAACAGACCAAGGAAGGCTATGGTCATAGATTCTATATTACAGTTTGATTATATTATAGATTTTTAGGTAGATAATGATGAAATTTGGATATGAATCTTAATTCAGGAGCTTAATGTGGTACCTTTAAGTAACTATCACATCTAAAACAGTTGTGATAATACTATAGCAGTGCCTCTCAGAAAGGATTCAAGGTCACATTGTAAAAAACGAACATAATTTAGAATTATAACATCTTGAAAGGTTTTTCATAGTGTTGTGAGGTTTTAGTGACAAGTATATCCATATAAAACAATGTGCAAAACCCCTTTACTAAGGACTAGAATTAGAAAAAAAATTATTATCATGTGAGGCATAATAGATTGAAATTCTTAGACATTAGATCTACTCTAAGTGGGTGTGTGTTGGAGTTGGTGTTCTAATACCAACTGTATGTATGTTGTTTATATGTATAGTACATGATTTTAATATTTATAAAAACCAACCATATATTTTCTTATTATCCTGTATGAAATTAATGTAATAATTTTATAGAGTATCTATTGCATTGATAAAGTCATAACTTTTCCCCACTATGATATAAACCTCAATGATTTATGAATATATTCTCGAATAAAGTTCTATACCAAGGAAAACATATTGTATTGGACACATTGAACATGACTGTTAGGTGTGATTACACATAAGAGGATGATGATTCTTCTCACGAAGTTCGAACACGGTAATCATTATGATGAGAGATTATGAGAATAGGCCCACCAGAAGGAATTATATGTATTATTTTTTTCATTGAATATTCTTATATGTGAGCATTTTTAATTGTACATAGACGTTAAGATTATCATTAATACATTTCATTACTCACAAACTTATACTTACTAACAAAACGGTCAACCATATATTGGCAAGAAGTAAAGAACATTGGGTGTGTCATGAAATTTTTTTACTAATGGATAAGTTGAGGAATGATTTATACCATCCATATTTATGGAATCTTATACCTTTTTATTTTCATTGAAATAGAACAATTTTATTAACATTAATATCTATGGTGAAATTATGTGTTTATTTATAATACGAAACAAAAGATGTATCGATCACATAGGTTGATGACAAAAATGTGGAACCTTCTTGATTGGATAGTGAGAAAATGGAATTATATTACATGGTGATTATTCATATGTGGTTTTCATAATTGAGAAATTATTTTCATTATATTTATTTCTTTCACCCATTTCTAGAAATTAATCTTGGACTTTCGGTGAACCCACATAATGCGAATGAGAACTAATCCTTGACGGTAACACAGTATGTGTTTCAGTAGATTTTGATAAAATTCTATTTGAATTTCAATAATGTAATAAGTATTATTACAAGGATCCATGAATAATTATATTCATTAATTATTGATCAAAAATATTTATTGATGAATAAAATATTTATTTATATGTTTAATAAATTCTATTAGAGTTTAGATAGACCATGACCGTTTTCAGTGAAAGGTATTAATTTACAAGTTGGTTTGATAATATTTGTTATTGCACAAGTCAACAAACACACCATAAATTATTATTATTAATATTATTGGAATGGGTATTAATAATAATTATTAAATTATTTGTGGGATGAAATGATAGAAATAATATTTTAACTGAGACCCTTTCATTGTAAATGGATTATTATATCTATTATTTATGGTCAATCGAGATATACAAAATCATTATACCCAATATATTCCTACATCGAATTCCCCTTTCTCATTCCCTCTCAAAAATAAGAGACACAAGAAATATTCCTTCAAGAAAAAAGGATGAGTCGTCATCATATTAAACAAAAGAAAAATTCATTCTCGATGCTAGAACCCAAAAATTTATTGGTGTTTCTCAGAGATCAAAGAAGCACATAGGGATCACCACATGAGGGATTCTACACATAAATACTTATAGTAAAATACAGATAATATGAAAGGGTATTTGGAAGATCAATATTTTCTTAAAATCATAAAATCTAACATAGGATATTCATTTCTTCTATATCTAAATAAATTAATTTCCAATTTAACGTGAAATATTCTCTCTGAGGGTTTCAATTAAATCAGAATTAAATAAAATTTAAATTACATGTGCACAAAATGTTCCCCTACTGTGCCCTACACCTTAAAAAAAGACAAACCTAGTTCATTTGTTTTTATTATTTATTATCTATTGTTTGGAAAATTATGATGTTTTAATGTGAAGCTAGTTTCTAAACCTATATACAATTGAAGAATAATTGGATATCCTAGATAAATAGTCGAGTAATCAGGTATGGTGAGATATTTTAACATAATGATCAATTGTGGAGTAATGTTCAGTGGTTGAGTAAGATATGATCAATGATGAGGTATACTAGTTTGGGCCTATGGGTTTTAAGGGCCTTCGGGCCATCAAAGGCCTTTGGGAAATTTAGACCATAGATTAGCCCAATTCACACAGAGAAGACCCCATAAGAGAATCAAAGTAAAAATAATAGTAGTCACTATAAGTAGAGCAAACCAGATTGGAAGAATGATAGGGTATGGAAACCTCCATCAGGACCAGTCACTGTGCAGCTTTGTACGGGGCAATGCTAGCCGATCTGCAATGCAAGGTGGTGAGCTGGGAAATCCATGATGCAGAAGATAGGGAGGGGCAGTTCTTGTGGGTTGGTCCTACAAGTCATGTATTGGGCATGATATGCCTTTGGGCCTTTAGGTCATGTATTTCAAGTCATGTTGGGCCTTGTGCCTTGGGCCTATGAGTCATGTACGGGTTCCCCTTCAACCCTTAAAAAGGGCTATTATCAATAATAAAATTAAAAAGAAGGCCTTTAGTCCATTCGGGCTATATGGATGTGTTCTAGTTTCTATAGTATTGATATATAAGAAGGTGAAAAAAGTTTAAGAAATGAAAAATTATAAATAATATTATAAGAATATTTATTTCACCCTTTTAATAGTGATTAGTAATAGATTTTGGGGTTTTTATACAAATTATTCATCTATATGGTTATGTTTAGACCTTATAATAATCCAGGCCATGTAATTAATAGATATTTCATTTGAAGCTCAAGATATTCTCCATCCTCACTATTCTACTATCTTGATGTTTTTCATTATGGAAGTATGGAACTTCTTAATCCATATTAAATCTCTTGAACTCTATTATTGTGTGATTTTTTCTATTATTCTCTTAATTGATATCATTTGTGTTTTGTGGTTTTCTTTAGATGATATAGTACATGATACTTTTCTCATAATATTTAATTTTGTACATAATGAAATATATGATATTTCTTCACATTTTAAGTAAAGTGTTAGAATATATATTATAAATGAAACAGGTGTTATTAGGCCTGTGTTCATTTGATAATAGGAATAAAAACATATTTTAAAAATTTACATTTTTTCTTTTACATATGAAGTTGATTTCAAGAATTATTTTCAATGGGAATGATGTTTGAGTAAGGAATTAATATTTTTTAGTGGTATATTTCTATTATTAAAAGATATTGATAGAAAATTTTATTTAACAATAAAATTAAATATTTATCCAACCAGTGACACTCCAGAGTTGATAAAGATATTCAAATAAGATAATCTTGAATAATTTTTAATTTTAGTTTGATAAATGATTAATGAATGAAATGTTTATTTTAATAGATAAAAGATTATTACTACTGGTTAGTATGTATATACACTCTCAAATATTTAGGATAATCCACCCATAAAAATAAGATGTTTCTAATAAAAATAGTCTTTGGTATAAATATAAATGAAGTATATTTGTTGGCTAACAATGTAAAAATTTCAATGTGATCAAAAACCATTTTTATCTTATAAGCATTATGTTTAGGAATAGAATGATGGAATTTAATTTGTTATTATCATTGTTAAAATCCTAGGATTTTATGGTTATACTTGTGAGTAGCCTAATAGGTAATAATGTCTTACTATTTAATGATATTTTAGATCTAATTCCAAAGACATAGAATTGATAGATGGAAGTAAAAAATTATACTAGAACTAAGTATAGTTGGGAAGCTATAGGTTAAAAATATAAACATAGATGTTAAATAAAGAAAACAGAATTGTGAGAAATGAGAAAATAATAATTAGTATGTTTGGGTGTTGAGTGGTGGTAATGTGGATGGAATGGATATCTAAGGAATGATTTCATGGACTGAAGGGTAAAGCATTGAGGTATAACTATAAATAATACTAATTTTAAATGTTTAATAATTTTTTGTAAATGTTATCGGTCCATTGAATTTATGGATCATTTAAGCTAGACCATAATTTCACTCAATATTAGAGAAATGATGTATGAAAATAAACAATGCTAGATGGTATACTAAAGATATTATTTTTTATGATGAATCTCTCAAGACTATTAGTAATCTTAATGTGGATACTCATACAATGAAAAAATGTATTTAGATGTTTTAAGAGTTGAAACAAATTCTAGGACTGGGGAAAAATCTAATTAGGAAGAATATTATTTTAGTATGTTTTTTATGATGTGAGGATTTTAATAATATTTATGGATGGGGTATGGAAAATCACACAAGGATACATAGTGGTGGAAGAAGATATACATGACAGATAATTATATCTAACGTGAATTTTTAATAAGATAATGGATACCAGTTCATCAACAAGAGATTCATAGTAGTGACAATATTGTTATTGTCACATGATTGAGAAGTGAATATGTGTCATAGCTACTAAAGGAATTCTAAATGTCATGCACACTCTATATAAAACATTCTATGAATATATCCATGGAAGGGAAAAATGATATCTTTTTCTATTAAAGGGAAACACCCAAGTATCTGATGTCAGATAAAGTATATACTAATATATGGGGACTAATTTTGATACATATATTGGGTGTTTTGTTACTTTATTACTTCATTGATGTTACTATTATGAAAATTTGGATATAATTTCAGAATAAAAATTTATACATATTTATTTTTTTTAATCAATTTGTGATAAATCATGGTAAATTACATAGTATAAAATCTACAACACTAATGGTATGACAATATTGGTGAGTAATATGCCTTTGACCAATGATCTTAGTGACGATTCAAAAAATAAAAACATTTCACACATACTAAGATAAAAATAGATACAATCCAAAAACACATAAATCATTTTATATATCATATTAATATTAAATTAAAAAACCCAGTAACTAATGATTTAGTCAATTTAGATATTATTTATAAGAAAATATTATTAAATATTAATGCTTCAGCATATCCCAAAAATTTATAGATATAATATTCCTTCCAAAACATATTTTTGAATATATTTTCATGGGGAAATAGAGAAACACATGAAAAAAGTGAGATTAAATATTAATGGTAAACATAATAGATATAAATATAGTCAATATTAGTGGATAAAAAATGATAATAACTGAGAATAAGATGAAAACTTTACTATGATAATAGAATCATGTTATTTGATCATAACATAAGGAAATCATACCTGATAAAACATAGTGAATAAATATTAAATCATGACATAAATATTATGTTATATTATAAGAATTAATAATACTAGTGTGAAAAAATGAAACAATAATCACGAGTTATAGAACAATAATCATATGTGTGTAGTGCCCATGAAAGCATAAAAAATCAAAAAAAATCAACATAGATAATTGTAATCATTTCCAAACATAAAGTTGTTAGCAAAATTAACCAAAACTATATGAATGATTAAATTTGTGAAAATATATTACCATAATTATATACATGCATAATATTATGATATTACCTAACCATAATAATTCCAACACATAAATATGTTAACATGGGTAATCACAATCATGCCACTGTATAATATAGTTTTGTCATAAAATATAAATAAATATATAATTCAACATTGAGATATATTAGAACCACCCATCATATAATTAAAAATCATACATATGTGTTTTAAATGAAATCATCCAAAATTCATCAAAAAATTAACCTTTAAAAGTAAAATGATTTACATTTAAGAAATTCATAAAGAAAAAATCATCTAAAAAAAGATAGAGGCTATCAGTTTTTAGAATAAAAGGAATAATTTAATGACAATACATTTCAATAGTCAATAAAAAGGTATGATTATCTACGCGGAAAACATTTAATAATAACTATCAAGAGGTGGGTACTGACATTGTAAAGGTAATTTTAGATTGGATATCTTTAAATTACAATGACAATAAGGCAAGAAAAAGGTATCTATGGATTAACCCCCTCATATATATTTCATTTCCTCGTTACCGTGGATTTTTTGATAATGAATCAAATGACTATTTTAAAATAAAAGATGCTTGAGAGGAAATATACCATGATGAATAGTATAAGGATAGATTATAAATGATTATTGAAATAGAAAATTAATCATCACTTGTTAGATAATAAATTATTTTTTTTAATTTAATTTATTTGTTTTTATGTTACTTTAAACTAATCATCAATAAACAAAAATAATTTTCCTAAATGTTGTTTCTAAAAAATCACTAATATATACCCATAATTACATTAATTTTTTTAAATATTTTTATACATATAATGTTTATAATTTAACTAAAACATTATCATGGTAATAAAAAGTAGAAAATGTAAGAGAAATCTAGAAAAGAGATTCCTCAATGATGTTGAAAAGTTATAAAAAAAAGTTAAAAAATGAGTTTCAAAATATTTTTTTTTCAAGAGGTGAAAATAAATGTGTAAAAAATATTTTATTAATAAATTTCTATATATTATATTCTTTAACAAAATAAATGATAATGATAAAAAATAGGGATATGAGGATAATTTTTTTTGAAGGGGAATGAAATACATTATAAATAATTATTAATTAATTAAATTAAATCACATTGATAAAACTGATTTTAAAAATGATTTAAAAAATTATTTCAAAAACCATTAGAAGATAAATATGTTAATTATATTATAAAATACATTTTTCACTTTGAAAATAATCCAATAAAATAGCTTTTGTAATAATTTTCAAGGATATAGAATAAAAATTCCCAAAATAGAAAGTGTAATTTTTTACTTCAAAACGACACATCATTATGATGTATGAATAAAATAAAAGATTATTTTTTAATTGTATTTAATATCAATATAAATAGATACAATATAACACATTTTATATAGAAATTAAATAATATATAAAATATATATGAAGATAGTTAATGAAGACTAATTATAACTTAAGTAAAGTATAATGAGTTAAGAAAAACCTTATGACATTGGTAAAATCTGAATCAAAAGGAAATGAAACAAATATTGAAATTTATTTGGAAATACCATTAATTAAATGTGAATTATGTTATTATAATACAATAAGGATTTATTTGAACTACATAAATAAAAACTGATACATAAAATGAAATAGGCCTCTATTAAAAAAATTAAGATGAAAACCCATTATAAAGGACATAATTTATTTTGTAAGAACAATTTGAATAGTAGGCTATAAGAAAATTTATAAATAAGAGAAAATAAATATGAAAATACATATAACTCAAAAATAAGGTAGAATAAACCAAACATAACATACCATACTCAATGAAGAATGTGTGTAACTCAATATAAAAAGATTAAGTCTATAGAAACCCTTACAGTGGATCTCATCTTGATCAATTACTTTATAAAATATTATATAACAAAAAAAATTATATCTAATCATGTTGTAAAATCTCATTAATTTTTATTACCTTATAACAGTCTTTTATATTAATTTATTACATTATTATTAATTTTTTCATTTAACTTTGATCATCAGTTATTAATTGTTTTAACTTCTCATTGTATTTTTTTATAAGGGGGTATCAATAATAATTTCATATTAATCAGTTAAAAATTAACATCATATTTATGTTACAATAATAATAGTTTAATAATTAGAAATTAAGTTCTATGGTCAATCTTTTTGAGTTTCATTTACTATTTAAAAATTTGAGATGCACAATGAGATTATTTTGGTAATTTTTATAGAACATAAAGTGATATATTAATAATGATTTTAATATTAAAATTACTATTTAAAAGACATAAATGAAACATAATTTAATCATTCATGTTATATTTACCCTATAATTAATTTCTTATAACAATCCACGATAAAAATTTATAACATTGTCCATGTAGGTTAGGGGTGTCAAGGGGTTGGGTTGGCCCAGGTTTGAGAATCATTTGGAACAAATACAATAATAAGTGGATGGTTCAGATTGGGTTGAGTTATATGAATTATTACCAAAAACGCGACCCAACCCAAATCGTAACAAGTTTTCTAGGAGTCATATTGTAGAGATACTTACTAAAAATTCCATTATTTTTCATCTTTTACATTATATAAAACATTAAAATTTAAAAAAATAATATCACCCCAAGGATAGATAAGTTCATTCCCTATTGAAACTAGCCATATAGTAATATTATTTTATATTACTTCTGATAATTTCTAGTTAATTTCACCATAGTAAGCCATATTCTATACATATATTTTGTATGAATAATCCTTAAAACCAAAGGAATGAAAAAACATCAAAGTGGTGTGTTGAAATTCTCAGTGGGGAATGAATAATGTTTTTATTAAGGATGAGTTCATAATAATTAGTTAAAATCATAAGTGCAAGGGAAATATCATTACATTATGAGTGATATTCATAAGACATAATTGAGCTTCAAAATAAATTTTCATAGAACATAATACCACTAAATATTAATATACAAGATTAATAGATATAACATTTATAATAATAAATTAACAGAAACCATTAATCATGTGAGAATAAGATTATAATGAATAAAATACATTAACTAAATAAAAAACATTAGCATAGGGGAACATTAAATTCATGAGAGACATCATCAATGCCCATCCTTATGAGAAACTAAAATGTACTGAAAAATAATTATATAACAAGATTTAAAATCTTATCCAACGCATCATATTGTGATGTAGCACCACAAACGTCAATCGTCTTATCGTACATGTTCCACTTAAAAATCATTCAATTTTCACATCATACAGAACCCATTGAAATAAAACACGTTTCATAAAACTTTAAAATGGAAATAATTTTATATTCATTAGAAACCAAAGGAAATAATATTGGTTTCATAAAACCTTAAAATATAAATCATTAAATTTTCATAATGAACCTGTTGAAATAAAACGTGTTTGATAAAACATCGAAATTATATAAAATAACATAATAAATTAAATTGTTTTATATAAAAACCATGATCCCCAAAATTAATCATATAATATAATATAATATATGGTGATAGAAAAATTTAACTCTGTAGGGGATTGACTATTTAATTATTATGAAAACTATATTATTGAATTAGTTTTTTGAAAATATTTGGTAATTATTATTGTAAAAGTAATATTTATATGTCTATTTAAAAAATAATACTTTTATTTTTAAAAAATATTTTAAATAAAACCATTCATTGAAATTTATTTGGACCATGAAAAATTTTCCCAAAAAAATTATTGTAAAATTATTCCAAATATAATGTATTGGGAAAAAGATCAATAAGTTATTTTATAACATAAAGAAAGGAGTTTGTCTTACAAAGTCCCTTACGTTTACCATTTAAAAAAATCTTTAAAATAATAGATAATAAATTCAAACATATTATATAACCTTTTTACTACCTTATTCATTTAAACATCCATTTATAATCTTAATTAATAGAAATTTTATTCTTTAATTATATTATTGTTACTTCTTTTCAAAATCATGTGTAAATAATCTTGAGCATGTTAAACTAGGTTCATAAAATGAACATTAAAATCCTTATTATTTTAATTTTTTCATTAAAACCCATTAAGGGTATATTAATTAATCTTTGTAATTACATATAAGATTATAATTCAATCACATGTGACTTTTAGTCATGTTTTGTGTGGATAAAATCATTATTGAGTTTCAGGTTATTTAAAATTATCAATAGATTACATTATATTGATCATTAAATTTTTTATCCATAAATAAAAGAATTAATGATATATATTAATGATATATATAATTTATAATCAATAAATATAAATTAAAAACATCCTTAACTGTAACAGTGAAAAATAAAATACATCATTCCATGGAGGCAGAAATTTTAATGCATACATGGATGATGATTTCATTTTTGGAAGGGAGGAAAAGAGAAGTAACATTTATTATAATTTAATTATATTAAATAATATATAAATATATTATATTTAGTAAATTTTACTTATGAATAATTCATGTTAGGAGGTGAAAAAACTAAAATCCATTTCTTTATGGATAAGGCAGTCCACACGTAAAGACTATTCACAATTTCATTTTTTAAAGGAAAGGGAAATGAAGTTAATTAATCTACCAACATTGTAACAATATAAAAGTATAAAAATTATTATCATTATTTAATTTTAAGATTACATAATAAAATTTTAGGAATAAGACGTTTCAATAAAGAAATAGAACATAGGAAGGCGTAGTTTGAAATTTGTATATTATTACATGGATTGTCACCTTTGGAAAAGGAGTGAAGCCTTTTAGGGATGTATTTTTTGAGAAGACAATAAATTATTAAAGATGTATAGTATTTATTATTATAGGGTTGGTAAAATAATTTCTTGATATTAGTGGGATCTGTTTTGAAGGGAAGTAAGGAGAGGATTTCCCCTTTTATAAGTGAAAAATGATAGATTTTCTATAAGTACCCAATTTTGTTAATATTTGGATGTCACTCTCAAGAAAAGTTTCTCTAACAATGTGAAATAATGGAGGATAATTTATAATGTAAATAATAACCTCAAACCTCCATTCCAAATCATGGTTAATACCATTTTGTGGTCTTTACCTCCAGGTCAAACCCTTTATACACCTTTGTTCTTAGAGGTAACCAGTTTTTACCAAATTAATTTATCATTTATACTTGAAAATAATATTGTACATATAGAAACCCATAATTTTAATACATTAATATTATTTCCTATTTTCTAAATTATCAATAAAAAACCTTTTTATCCACTCCAAAATCATATAGGTTTAGTGTATTTTCAAAAATTAGATACAAAGAAAACATTTTCACAAGAGACCTACATAATATCCCACTAAGTTTATAATAACTAGAAACTACTTAGAAATATAATATTTAAAACATGTCTTCATAACCTAGGAAATGGAAAAATAATAATGGGTGAGATAAGATGATCAATAAGGTTTAAAAAGGGAGATACCAACGATCTCATAAGCATAGCATGAATATAAAGATATGAGAATATGATCTTAAAATTTGATAACCATACCTAGAATATCATAGAGCATAATCATGGATTTTGAAATAAATATTTTTAGTTTATAATAAATATTAATAAAATAACTAACGAAGATTAACTATGATAGAATAACATTGCATAATAAATATGTTTTTAGCATACACATAATCATAGAAAATAATTTCTTTAGACAAGTATCACTAACAATAATTAGATTATGGATTGGTTTTACTCCCCATTACATCATATCATTATTCAAGGTGAACTCCCAAGAATATTAGAGTGGATAGAGCCCCTTATGGAATTATGTTCGCACTTTTTTTATTTCTTATTATCTCGTAATATGCACATCTTTCCAAATTTCATTATAGAACTATATAATTTTAGTTCCACCCATTTTATAATAATAATCCATTCAAAATTTTACCATATGACCATATATCATTTACCATATATCATAACCTCTCGAAAGGAAACATGTTCTATAAAAATTTCAACATTTCATCATAAAATAACAAATAGAAAATAAATTAGTTACCTTAAAATTTCATTAATATAATATTAAAACAACCTAATAAATAATATGTATGGCATCCTTGGAACATATCTCTAGTAAATAATAAGTTAGATCAATAGATTTTAACCAAAATATATAATTTCTTTAAAATATTTCTTCAATATTTCAGGAGGACAATATCATTTTCATTTTAAAATAACATATTTATAATATAGAAATTTATATAATATTAAGGAAAACATTTTATTTTTTAAGGAACCATAGAAAATTATAATTTAATATTTAAAAAATTGAACAGTTATGATTGTGAGACATTTTGTACATTAAAATAAATATTCATTTAACATTTTTGGTAAAAAATCAAAATTAAATCATTCAAAAAATGAAGAGAATATTTGTTTTAATGTTTTTTAAAATTAAAAAATGCTAAAAATTAATTTAAAAAATATTAGGATAATTTAAAGAATAATTTTGAAAATATTATAAAGAAAACATGGTCATGGGAGAAAAAGATTCCCAACCAAAGAGTAAATAAATTATTTTTAAAAAAAATATCATGATCATTTTAAGTACCAAAGAGTAAAAAAATTAACTATTACATAAAAATTTAATGGATAAATGTATAATAATAAAATAAATTTGGTTTATTAGAAAAATATCATTCAATTCATATTTATGCATACATAATTCCGATTATAATTAGATTGAAACGTAAATCCTTTACCTTATATTCTACTTGCATTAAAAATACTCCATCCTATTGTATAATAAATTCAAATTTAATATAAATATATATTATAACAATTTAAATATGTATAATATCATATATTATGCACTCATAATATTTTAACACACATTTATTAATAATTCCTTACTAAAATTATCATTTCTTAGGGATAACTGTTTTATTTTTTATGAGAATTCCAGTTTGTTAGTTCTATAAAATTATATTCATCTATAAATGGTTGATATAAAAAATTGAATTGCATCGTTCATGAAGATGGTAGGTCGAAAAAACATATGAAATCTATTTTCAATTTACGATGGATAGAATGAAAGATATATAAATAATAATTCAATTTTAAATAATAATTATAATATCATTTATGTCATATATATTTATTGAATCTATCCATATTAACATTGTTGTAATGCATAAACAAAAAATTAACCACATCACTCAGTGGAGGTGGTAGTCCACATATACCCATGAGCATCATTATCTTCTTACAAAAGATGATAATGTAAGAAAATAGAGATGACATTTTAATTAAATTAGAATAATTTTGTCATAAATATCATATATGAACATTAAATCCATCATAATAACAATTCATGTATGATTGTGATGGAAAATTATTTATATCGCTATTTGGATGCAGATGTCCACATGTATGCATGAGCGATACTTTCAATTCCTATTTGATGAAGAAGAGGGTGACAATAAGTGGTCCAATAATCATAATAAAATTTTAGTATATTTAATATACTGAATTTAACAGTTTATGTTTAATACCATAAAATTATAAGAGTTAGAAGAAAAAATAATTTGAAAGAGATTCGGTAGGATGATTAGAATTTCTTTAGTAGGCCTCCTTTAGGTCATTTACTAAGAATAGTTGAAATGGTACTTTCAGAAGACCAAAACCTGTAAATCATATATAAGGAATTTTAGAAGTTAATATTTTAGGTTTTGGTCAAGATATATAGCTCATAATGGTGTAGTGGAATGAAAAGAGGGATGTCCTTTTTTATGTGGGGGAGATGGAACACTTGAATTTTCATAAATGATTTAAAATAAAATAATTTAAAAATATAGTCAAAGATAAAAAATTTCAATATATTCAATATTATGATAGTATGAGGTCCAAATATGGAAATAAAATAAAATATGTTCATGTTTAATTGGAAAAAGACCCTTATATATGGGTTTAACCCGTAGTAAACCTGTTTTCTCCTTATATGATTAAAACATAATTTTTTATTATAAAGGATTCTTTTTTACAAAAAGTGAGAAACCCAATGTTCACATAAAAAAAGCACTAAAGGAATAAATATCATTTTTAAAATGTAACTTGAGCATATTATAGTTTTTATCCGTTATATTGTTCCAGGAAATTAAGGTTACCTCATCCCCCTTTCTAGTTTCCTCAGCCTGATTGAGAACACTACTAGTATCCCATTTAGAGGTCTCCAAAGGTAAAGGGTCCAAAACACCGACATTAGAAGAAAAATCCACACCAGGTCCCACTTCTCCCAAATAACCTTGCACATCAATGTTATGAATAACTAATTCTTCTATTAGATTACTGAAAATATCAGAAACCAAATGGTTGACCTTCAATGAATCAGTATGAACCTCTTTTTCCCAATATGGAACAGAACCTACATCCAGATGACTCTTTCTGGACAAACTAGCAATAGGACCTTGTCTCTTTCCACTATCATAGAAAGCCACTGATCTTTGATGTTAACTCGACTTGACTCCACATCGAAATTCTACCATAGCATGTCTAATGTTCTTATAGGAAGAGAAATAATCAAACCACATCTCAAACTCCATGAACTATTTCAATCGGAACTATTACCCAACATAGATCCAAACATACTCTGTTGGAAACATGAAGAAATCAATTTCCACACATATTCGGGGAGACAATGGGTGGAAAATATAGTGGGTCCTATTGTTTGAGCACATATTTATTGAAAATAGATTCCCTAGAATACACAAAATTGAAGGTTTTTGAAATGTAAAGGGGAGTTTAGAGAAGCTTACCCCAACCGCCACAGTTGAGGAATCTTGTTTCATGTTAAAGTTGAGGGTTCTATTAATGAGATAAAATCAAAGGTCGTTGTAGCAATGGGGGCACTAGACCAATCCCAAATCATGTCTTCCTCTAATGAAAATGTATCATCAAACTCCCACTATCATGTAGTCCAACCGTATGAGGATCCTACAAACCCCATGACCTGAAAACGCATCGGTCGAACACATCCACTAAAGATAGACAATACTTAAAACGAGAAACCAATATGAAATTATGAAGATATGAAGCATCAGTAAACTCCATGTAAGAGATCGAATACTGAGGTAAACCATCAAATCAATCTAGGATGTTAGAGAATATATATTTGTGGGATATATGTAAGAATTTAATTTGAAAATAATCCCACAAAACACAACAAAAAATAAATTTTTTTGAATGATGGAACAATTTGATTCAAAATCCATTGTAAAATTAATTTTATTGACATAAATTGAACTAATAATAATATAAATGAATTAAAATTATATATTTATCTATTTTAAATAAAATATTAATTTTTAAGATTCTCTAAATTAAAAGGCATTTTTTTAATAAAAACTGTATTTTTAACTATTCATCGAAAAGTCAATATCTTAAGAAACGTATAAAAATTCACTCTGAGATAAATTTGACATGGTGATTTAAAACTTTTAATTAATTTATAAAAATAATTATTTTGAATATTTCATAAATTAATTATTTTATTTTCTCGCAAAATGTACTAAAATCAATGTTGAGGGAAAATATATTTTTTAAACACTATAATGACTACTAAAAACTCAGTGCATACTTATCAATATAATTTTTTCATATAAAACCTTTAAAAAGAATTCAAATTTTTTATTCTTTTACATCAAAAAATAAACTCGCTCATTATAATGGAAAAGTATTTTATAGTTCATTATAACCCAAGGTTGTGTGTATCATAATCTATTGAATAAATTAATTTTATTTAATGTGAAATATATCATAAAATATCAAGGTATTATATTATACCCCTTTAAAATGAATTATAACCTAGAAGTTCCATCATTTTGATTTAAAAAATAGAGGATATCTTTATTTCATTACACCACTAGGTTCCCATGTATCTAATTAAATTATATAATTCCTCTAGATAAATTTAGTCAGATGAGTTTTCATGTTCCATAACTCTTTATCTATATGTTATATTATTTAAAATGGTTGTTTTTCCTAGGTTATATTATGCTTCAACAAAAAAATCATTGAGTTCAGTACATGTGATGGATTTTTTAATATATAGAGTTAATGTTTTTATTTGGTTTATTTTATTTAAATTACAATCCACAAATTTAAAAATATTTATTGAAAATAATGTATTTATTAATATTATTCTAGATTATTAGTTATCATTTAACCATATTCAATTATTTTTATTTAAATTATATAATCCTTAATTTTTACTTAATATTAATTTATATATTTTTATTGATTAAAAAATGTTTTAACTCATATCAACTTTTTGTTTAAATGTTATTATTCTATATAATGTAATCCCATTATTAAATGTTCATATTAAACATTCTTCAAAATTAGGTTTAATAATTATGTTAATGAAATTATACTATTTTATACCTTCTTTAAAATACATTGATTAATTATTTATACTTCATTATATATATATATATATATTAAAATATTATATTCAAATAAATATATAGTTCATATTCTACTCTGTTCATCGCCAACACTATAGTTTGAAGCCACATTAATTATCCATGTCATTCAAGTTGTCCTCTATCAGTTGTATAATTATTCTAATGTCTCACATTGTATCATTATTTTAATTAATATATAAACATCTCTCATAGATGCATTTTCTCATACCACGATAGTGTGACATCACCTTGAAAAATCATCTCTAGTTGCCCTCCACAATAGTGACTGCAAGCCTCTTCCTTCGTTATTCCCTGATGCTGAGTTAATATCCTTGCACAATTACCTCATATTATCCCCTAACACCATAAAACAATATTACACAAAAGAATATCAATCTTTTGATACTTCCTTGACATTAGCTTCTTCATCAGACTTTCAATAATGCACCAATTTATCATGAAGTCCATCATTGAGTTTCCATGATGCACTCATGATTCTACAGTGATACAACCTACTATATTGGTTAGTGACCATAAGTGGATAATACAAACTATTATGGATTTTATTGATGTTACCACAAGATATATTCAAATTACCATGAATATGTATTTCATGTTACCACAATATTACCTGAACCTATCGTGAAGTATAAATTACAAGTGACCATGAAGCCCCTCCACATGACTGTAATAGTATTTTATGTTTCCAAAACAAACCTCCAATTTTTTTGGAACCATAAAGTCTATTTACAAGTTACAATGAGTTATTTTTATTAAATTTAACATGTTTTCATTTTTCTAATTCAATATGAAACTTTTTAAAAGTGACCAAAAGTATTATTTTACAAGTGAAAGAAATATTAATTTTTAACGTGGCATCCAATCGAACTTTTTCACATGGTTAGTATACCAAGCACAAGTGATGGAACATTAATTATTCTAAATGATAGATTACACCTAGGATGATCAGTTTATCAGTTATTTTTATTTTGGGTAAAGTAATATTTTCCAGCGTGCTATATTTTAGAGATATTTTAATATTTTAATTAAATGTATGTTAGTTGAATTCATTTTAATTAATCTGTTACATTGTAAAATAATATATAATATAATTAATATGTGTTAAATTTTTCATAGAGAAAATGTCATGGAAATATTCTATAGATTAATGAGTTAAATATTATTATTATATACTATATTTTTGTGATGTTTTGATAAAATGAATGTTTATAAAAATAATTTTCACTATTTTATTTATTTGAATAATTGTTATATGTACTAACAATAATTTAAAAAATTATTTTAAATATGTTGAATGTACAAATAAAATATCATGATAATTCTTTGATATTGAGCATTATATTTCAAATAATATGCAATAGATATATTTTAATGGATATTATTTTATAACATGGAATTATGTGATTAGTTATCTATACTATCCTTCATAACTCAAGAAGATATTAGAATATTAATGACATAGAATTAGCTTTTGGAATGAAATCAAGAGGTAAATTATAAAATAAAATATACATAATTTATTCAAGAAAAGTGATGACTATAACATATACTATTATAAGTAGAGATGAATAAAACATTCCTACAAGAATTCAGAAGAGAGGAATTTTTTTTGTGACAACTATTCCTTTAGTGTAATCATTAATGACTTCATGTAATGACCTAGAATTTTATCAATGGAAATTTCCTTCTTAAATTTTTTTTATATCATATAAAACACATAATTCACATAGATAACCTAATTAAAATTATTTTCATAAATTAAGTATTAAATAATTTTAATCTACAATAATTAAAGAACCTATACCAATGGAATAATAACATGACCAATGGAATAGTAATGTGAATATTAAGAATAATAAACCGGAAAATAGAATTGTAACATCACCCACAAAAGTATAAAGAGAAATTATGTAGCTTATGATGGAAAATATATTATATTTATATCATAAAATATCTAAATAAATGTTTTATAATGGAAAATCAAGTAGTGGTATTTTTGTAAAACATGCATGTTTATTTACCGTTTTATAATTAATATAATTATAAAAATAATATTTATTTAAATAAAATATATTCATAAATTAAGATTTTTTTGTCTTATTATTATAATATAATTTTATGAGGCCTTTGTTAATTTTTCATAGTATTATAAAATCAATTATAATTTTAAAATCAAAACTTCAAATTAATGATGATTTTAATTAAAAATTAAATTTATCATTTTGATAAAATTATTTTCAAAAAATGGAGTCCATTTTTGAAATCAAAAAGTCTCAAAATGGTGAGGGATATGTTTTTGAATATTTATAAAAATTTTTATTTTATTTTCGATTTGTGAAATAAAATAATTTAGTGTATTTAACATTATAACTATGGAAATAAATTTTTGAGCCATGGATGAGTCATGAATGATTTAATTGACCATTATCTCAAACACAAATGCTCTAGTTTCTGTACATACTCACAATAATCAACACTATTGATAGTCTTGAGGCATTGTAACAAACAAATTAATAAATAAATCAAAACACACCCCTCTCCTCCCACTATAAATACCTGACGTCACGTCATATTCTCCTCACACCATCTGAACCATTGATATTCCTTGTATTAAACCCAATTCCTCTCCCAAAATTTTTTCCAATGTTTTGGGTTTTCTGGTCTCACCAAAACACCATTCCCATGTTCCATAAGGAGGTTCTCAAGGAGACGACACTCAAGAGGTAAAAACCTCCCTCTGTTTCTTTTAATTTCTTTTATTACCATGTCCTTACCTAACCTCCCCTACAAAATTAAAATTTATAATTCTAGTATCATATATATTTTAATTTTATTATGTTAATTGAATATCCATCATAAAATATATTCTCCTATCTTTTTCTTCTAAAAATAAAAACATTGTCCATGTGGTGTTGATTGATCACATTCATGGATAATGATTTTTTTTCATTAACTACTTAAAGGATGGTCATGAAACCATTTTTATGGTTAAAATAATTATAATATGTGTATTACATCTTATTTAATGTTCTAGAACTAATATATAAACATATTATTAAATAAAATGATACTAATTCACGATGGTTGTAAATATTGTAAAATATAAACTAATCATTTTTTTCATCACTGTTATATCTAATAAAACATTCTAATGTAAAAAAAGAAAATGTTATATAGGACCATTTAAATTGTTATATAAAAATTAATACCCTGGAATTATATTTTTTGATTTTTTTTCTTCTATTTTACAAGAACTTTTATAATTATAAACAAGATAACAGTCCATGTAACAATAAAAAGAACATTCCCAAAACGATAAAATTAAACAATTTATGTAAAATAAATGGCCATAAATTAACCTAATAAAATTAAAATAAAATAAATACTTGTATGATGACACCCTCCAAATGAGAATAACATAATCAACAATGTATTTAATACCTTGATATGGGTATCATTTCCCCCGGAAAGTAAAAGGACGAAGAAGGTGGCTAAGAACCTCGAATCACGTGAAAATCCAAGGGATATCAATCATGTGACCATCATGATGTATCAAGAATGCACCACCCATAGTAAATATTCTACATATAGTGCCATGATTTCCAATCTATAATGTTCTTCCACTCTCACGAAGGCACCCTAGACAATCACTGGCTAGTGGCGACATCCAGTTAAGCTCACCCAGACACACATGTTGTCAACTAGAAGATGCCTGAAAATACATCTGGTGATCCTCAGAAAATAAGGGAAAAATATCTAATATGTGGGAGCATCTTCTAGTCATAAAATTCAAACCACATATCTCTGATACGAAGTATTATTGTCCTCAACAACATCCAATAAAACCTATGACACCCCTAATTGATACACAATAAAACAAAAGAAATACAAGGAAGGTGGTTGGATCCTCTTACGGTCGTAAAAGACATGTGATGTGCCCGTAGTGGTTTTCATGGAAATTAAAGTACCCAACAATTTTCTTTCCTCATATCGCAAAGTTCATTTGTCTTATCATCCTCATCTCCTAAAGGGCCTAAGGTATGTTCAAGGGACATCGCGCATACCCTTAGGCTCTTTAAGGGAAAATGGATGGAATTTTCCATGAAGTGCTCATGCATCTCTAAATGACATTTTATTGGTCATGTGATGCATCACCAAGAGGTAAAGTGTTTGTCAAAAACAACATCAAAATAATAGTATGAAACCACTAACGATTGTAACATAATAAATGGAAATAAGAATTGAAGGATATGAAATCCATTCATGGTCATACAACTCATGCAGCACCCCTAGGTTGTATACAACATGGTCTCACAATACCCCTCGTCAAGCCATCCTGGTCTTGCAAAATCCCCATATTATCCATCCTTTTCTTGTGAAAAATACCATAAGAGTCAGTTGATATTAGGTGAAGGCCATTCAATAGACATTCTAATATCAAAAATGCAACTGGACATGTCAACAGGAAATAATAAATGATTATTTGCATGTTCACATGATTTAGTGGGACCCCATTAATGGTAAATTATCCAACAATGGAGGTGATGATGGGATGTTATTTTGGTTTCTAAGACATACATGCCACCCCTTGAGTGATTCAATGTAGGACTTTATGAAGATGCATGATTTAAAATACCTTCACTAACTCTAGCATCTATTATTGAGATATGTGTTGCACAAAGTGGTGAACAACTAGTGTAAAGTGGCCAATAAATCACCCACCCCATCATAAGAAATGATGACTTCTCTCCAAAAGAAGATTTGTCCTTATCACACCCAAATTCAATGGCGCTAGAGAGGATTTTTCGGATCTACTGATCAACAAATTTGAAAAACATCCCATCAGGTAAGATGGAACAACTAGAGTGATAATGCTTCATCCATAAACCACTTTTATTTATCACTCAATGATTAGATAAAGGACTTATGGAAGGAAACACAAGGAACATCCCCAAAATTATCTATATCACATAATAATTAAAATAATGTAACATATAACAAGTCGAATACATTCTCAATATAAAGGTTAGAATAAATAGTAATGGTGAGAGACTTATGTGACGGACATACACATTGACCCTCATGTATTTCGCATAAACCACCCAGCACACATGAAAACATGAGGATATGTCACCCAAATCTCATGAAACTTTATTGGTATACTATTTTGGTTATGAAAAGACCTCTAGACATGTCAATGAAACACACCTGGTTCCCCTCATGCATGCCACCCAAGTCTCATGAAACCCTCTGAGTTCCCCATTAATGACTTATGATACCCTTCAGATTTGTTTCCAAAATCATATAACTGCACTAACATATAATGGATGAGTCTTAGGGTAGCACCCAAACTTTTCAAATGGCTCTCATGATTCTCTTTAAGAAATTAAGCCATGTAACATGATTCCCCCCTAACATTCCATCTAGGAAATGTGACACACTCTGAGGCATGTCACACTAACTTTCGAGATTCCTTATAAGTGTGTCAGAAAAATCATGGGATGGAACCAGGGTGTGTTAGCAAGATAGGTATTTTTTTCCCTCTGGGAAAGTTAGCCTCAATCATGTTATGTCCTCTAAACATGCCTTCAAGTATACGTGGCATCCCTTATAAAGACAGAAAGATCATGCAATTGTATTTTTACATGTTTCCAATATAACAAGACATGTCTATACATTCTTTGACATGTAAAAATAGACAATCAAGGAATGTTAAAAAATAGTTGATCACGTCAAGAGGTAAATCATTCCATGTGAAAAGGGGATCCCAGTACATGATAACCTTGTTATTCCTCAGTGTATAAGCCATGTCTAAAAGGGAAACCTCAATGTGTAAGACACAACAAATTAAATATATGAAATCTGATTCCTTCCATAACCAGGATACATAGGATTCACCCTTGTGGATGGAGCCCTATATAATCCCTTCCAATGGTCATCCCAATAAGTATGTCATTCATTCAAAATCAATGAGATTAGTTATTTTATATCCCTTTTTTCTCACACCAATAATAGGTCATGTGGGATTAAGGAGTTGAAAAAATCATATAATTTTCACCATAATCCTTTACAAACATAATTTAAACCTCAACACATAAGCCCAGACTAGTGATATAATACGATATTGTTCACTCTTAAAAGAGAAATTAGTGTGTATGACCTAAAAAAATGAAATTTGAGGACTGTGATTCCAACTATTACTGATATACAATGGTCAAAATACAAATTCCTGGGACCAAACACAAATAGGAATCCAAATCGGTGTAATCCCTCACATGTCTATGACATTTCAACCATTAAGACATAATCATTCTTATGGACTGTACATCTTTTATCATCCACCAAAAAGACTAATAACCATTGAACAATGATGACTCAGATTACTACAATAACTAGGATACATAGGATTCCTTGTCCATGGCCAAGAACTATATCAAACATCCCAAGGTTCGTCCCAATACAT
Source organism: Viscum album (assembly GCA_963277665.1). Classification (NCBI taxonomy): domain Eukaryota; kingdom Viridiplantae; phylum Streptophyta; class Magnoliopsida; order Santalales; family Viscaceae; genus Viscum; species Viscum album. The sequence goes on from OY728163.1 coordinate 287,099,036, forward strand.
AATCCCCCACATTCACATGAAATGTGTCTAATCACAATCCATTACTTGTTTCTCATTCAAATAATAGTTCACGTGGGATTAGGGAGCCACACTGAACACCTCATTTTCATCATGAATCTATACAATCCATGGTAATATTAGTATTTAAGCCTCGATGATTGGTATGTTATAAAAACACCAACACATATCGATATCTAACTTAGGTCCAGCCCTAAGGGCATGCTCGAACTATAATAAATATAATTCCTAATATAACTAGGATATGCATAATGTATCCCCAAGGATTGAGCTCAAAAATCTAGTGTCTCATTGCATGCACATATTTCCTATCCCTATAAAATTAAAATGAAAGGTTTTAACAAACTATGTGGTTTTTGATTCATGAAATAACTAGGACACATGGGAAACCTCATAATGGATCAATGCACTCTTAGGAATATTAACCACCTCCCTGTGTGGTAGAAAATCCTTAATCTATTGATTATATTAATTCAGTATATAAAAAACTATCCATCACCCAGAAACAAATGAATAACCAAAGATATATTGAGACAGATTCACTAATGAGATCCCATTTTTACTCTTCAGTAGTGAGATCCCATTTCTATTGTATATAAATATAAATAAACTATATTTTTTTAGGGTAACCAATTTCATAATGGGGTTAGGAATAGATTCTAGAACATATCCTAAATCTATAAGAGCATCCAGAAGTAGGCAACAATTCTCTATAATATGGTGTGATGAGACTGACCTTCTATCCTCTCAACCATTGTGAGTCACTTAGTGTCATTGGTTCTGAAACTAGAATTGTCCACCTAACATTGGAAAGAAGATCTGTATCATATTATGGATGAGGGAATAGTTGGGAGTTTCTGTTATAAATTATAATTGAAAATCAATTTTAATTATTTTGAAACAAATGAAATCACACAACCAATAATTGGAAAAAACCAAAACCACCATCTCAAGAGTTCCTTGGTCGTCTTTTTTCCATTGAAACAGAAATCGTAAACCCAATGTGAAACTCTGTAATAGAAAAATGATATTTTATTGTATATGATACCTTTTTTTTCTTCACACTATATGAAAAAATAAATATTGTACTTGATGTGAATCTCTCCAATAAAAAAATTATTGGTTATTGTTTTTTGAACCATTTTTTTGAACTCTATGTTAAAAAAAATAGTGAATCTAATGCGATTCTCTCAAATAATTGAATTAGTAGTTAATCATGCATCATGACACGTTCTTTTTTTTATTCTACATAATTTTTTTTTCAGGATCAGTAGAATGTTATAGTTGATCCTCTATAACCATTTGTTTTATGAAATAAACACACCCTCATGTTGATATGTTTACCCAAGTAGAATTTACATATTGGGAATTAAAAAAATTCAACCATGAATATTTGATTGACAACTTCATGACTTAAATATTTCCCAAATAAGTGACTTTGTTCCTTATTGTCTGGAGGACTTTAGATATTTCTACCATCAAATTTTTTTTGGAGATACATTCATCATCCAGAAACCATTTCGGAATGACAGTTGTGGATGCAACTCTTATGGGTTGTAAAATGATCTCACCAACATGACAACTTCAACGTCGACTGAGGAATGTGATTGTCCAAGCATACCATCGACATGGTACACTTTTGACCCTGGAGACTACACATGAGTTCCTTCAAGCACAAAATATGATGAGTCAGCATTGTCTAGGGAATGATATAGCTAAGCCGATGGCCCTAATTCCCACAACCTATCGATTCAGGTGCTTATCCGTAGAGCTCAATAACCACCACCTTCAATATCTAATTAAGTTGGACTAGGAAGCCAAATAAGAATCTCTTCTAGTTCAGGAGGTTTCTAGTAGGTCACCTATTAACTACCATCTATAGCATTATCCCACCAGAAAATAGCAGTCACTAGCTGAGGATACCACCCGACACATTTCCACATATGAATCCCACGCATGAGCAACAATGAAAACTCATTGGTCATTGAAGATATTGGATGTTTTATAGGGGGATAATTTCCCCACTCTATCCACTGATATCTTTTGAGATATTATGGTATTAACCAGGAATAAGTATAATATCCTTGTTAACATTGTACATGTTTGTGGGCATATCCCTCTAATAGACATGGGGGAAGCGTATATCCCTACCCATGGGAATGTAGTCTATCAACATATTCCCCTAGAACAAGGAGGGAAAAAAAGGCCAATATCCCCAATTCAATTGAATATATCTTCTAATACATAGTAGAAACAAAACAGTTTCAGGCTTATATCCCGGCACACACTTCGCTAAAATGAAAACACACCATAGAAACAAATAAAAAACTCCATCGGCATATTTGGGAGATGGTGAATATATAGGGATAAGTGCATATTACTATCCCTGTATCTTGGAAAACTCGACAATATGATCTTCACAAACAAGTGGATACTGTAGAGAAAGATCAAATTATTTATCCTGTCCAGCATGAGTATTGGAATATTCCAAAAAAGGACAGGTCATCTGACTAGGATCAAATACTCATTCCAATCAGGGATCACTATGTAAGAGAGGCACCTACCTTTGGAAAAGAGAATATACGTATCAAAAAAATACAGGAGGCATGTTCCAAAGGACCAAGATAGGGATCATATACTCAATCTAGCAGGGGATCACCAAATGATAGGGGAACATACCTCAAGATAGGCTCATATTTATGTCAAATAATACCAATGACATACTCCAAAGGACCAGGATTGGGCATATATTACTATTCTGTATGGGGAAAACTTAGTGAGAATGAAACATACCATAAGACATTCTCATATTCTTATCAATGAATCTATCTATCATATTCTATCACATAAATGATTCTAGGTTCATAATACAACTTCCATTGACAAACAACTTCACCAACTTCATATCGAGGCAATACAGAAGGAGGATCGTAAGCCTTCAACAATTCTGAAGGTTCATTTCCATATTACAGTCAGGAATGCATATTCAGATTGGGATCATATTCCTTATCCAACCAAGGTTCCCCAAGTGTGATCAAAACATTCCATGGAGTAGGATCATACTCCTATGAAGAAATACCAACAATGTTTCCATATTATTAAGTATTGGGATCATTTATTCATCCGGACCGAGGCTCACCAAGTGAGAATTACATATTCCTTAGTACAAGCTCATATTCTGATCAATAATGAGACATTTAATTGGTTTATTTCATCATATTATTAGTAGTGGTATCACACTCCCACAAACTCAGATTTCTGTATGCAATATACAACAACCATCATAAATTAGGATAATATCCCTTCACAATTCCAAAAGGCAGGTTGGCATATTCTGACCACAGTATAGAACATGACCCATTTTTATAACCCAGCCAATGGAAACATCCTTGAGGTCATTTGAGATACATTCTCAACATCCCAAGGTCCTATAAACTCTTAAACCAAATAAGAATATGATCATTACCATGATAGTTCAACTCATGGTATCGTGGCGATCGGTCGTATGAACTCTACTCCTAACATCCACTAGAGTCAACCTCCCTGTAATGAAATCTCCCATATGTAAGGAAATCCTCCTATATTCCAGACACCTATATATATAGGTGTCTAAAATTATAATTCCTTAACATAGAGTAGTGCTCGAAACACTGGGGTCAATAACATTAATTGCCCCTTGAAATTACAGAATCACTCCAGTCCAATCAGTAGAAAACCCTCAAAATCATCTTTTATGGTATGACCAGATGGAGGCATGTATGTCTAATGAATAAGAGGTCATAATTGAAATATAAGGATATTTATATGGAAACATCCTCTCCATCATGTTCTAACCCTTCACTAATTCTGACTATGGGGTCCCAAATGATCTAGAAAAGGAGTGAACGCCTTATCTATGCCAAAATATGTGGGATAATCATCAATGGATTAATGTTAGAAACCACACTTATCTAGGATATTATGGTCACATTCATGCAATAAATATTACTTTTTGTCAGCTAAACCTAGTTTCTATCTCTATGGAATAGGATTATAAAAAAGAACAGTGTAGATATTCTACATGCTTTCCGCTATTGCATAACAACTCTTCGATATTAGATCTATATTTCCATTCCATGCATCTGTATTCTAGGATGGGGAAATTATATAGCATTACAATTTTCCTCACCCATTTTAATGTATAATCTCTGATATACAATGTCATGAAATATCATAGTTGTCGATGAAATCATGAGACTGGGTAACACTCAGGACAATTGGTCACTACAACAAAATTCCCCACCTTTAATAGTTACCATACATCATGAACAGAGGGCATGGATAGCCAAAAAACTGTAAACAGGGCCCCAAAAAGTAATATTAATACACATTAGATATAGAAACCAAAGTTGTGATAAAATGGACAACTTTCCATAATGAGTGATTCCATCATGTGCTACCATGACACCCATATCCTACATGAGTATAACTACACAACATAAAAATTTTCCATAGTATAATTTCCTATATCATTCATGTAGGATTGGACTTATACCACCACATCTACCTCTCAGATCATCTATTCCTGAGAGGATTTAAACCATATTAGCAGTTTCTGCAAAAAAAACCACAGCTCATTAATCTGGGGAAATTAATATCTCAATCTATGTCCCCCAGTACATCACCCCCTAAGAGGGTCCTGGTGTATTCAATACTGATTATATATCAAAACCATCCCAATGGGATGGTGGAATTTATATTTTCATTTCAGTCTCCTGAGTCACCAGATCGTTGACTGGAATCATTGGATCCTCAACAACAGGACCAATCAACGCTAATTGTGGCCCTGAATAACCTTCATCCCACAGGTCTGGTTGAAATTTTATTATCATCATCCCCACAATAATTATAGGAATTTTTAGGTTGTGATTTAATGATCAATGATAGAAATTCCACATGTTACTACAACTGTAGGAAAACCCTCTACTAGTTGGGGACCTTTCGACAATAATGACCGAAAACTCCCTCAAAGTGACTATTCATAGATCAAGATGGGAGTATCGTATGAAGAAGGAAATTAGACCCTACTAGGGTTGCCAGGAAACTTGTACCAATATGGCCAAGGGTTCGAATAATGAACCTCATGAAGGCATTACATAATCATCATGTTTTGTCGAATGTAATGGTATAACTACCATTGCCGGATAGACTTTCATCATTTTCAACACAATAGACATTGTGGATCAATACGTGAATGCAGAGGGCCATAAAATATAAAACCTTTCATGAGAGGATTGTGATATAAATGCACAAACCAAGGATGTATGCACCTAGAATTAATGAATGATTCAAAATCATGCACCTTCAAATATCAAGTTTCCATGTCTCCAGTAGAAAATTTCCAACGAAAAATTTAAAGGAATAAATACATCCAGATCACCACCTATAAAAATTGAAGTTCCATCCACATAGGAATATTTGTCATAATATGAGATCCTGATACAAACTGTCATACTACATAATGAGGATTCAATAAGTGGAAATATTTTTAGTAGGTATCATCTTTATGTAGAGATGTATATTTTCTTACCCATAACCGATCTGCCAAAAAGAGTTGTATCTAAGCATCAGACTTGATTTGGATCCAAGATGCTGGTCAAAATAAATGAGTAATTAAAAAATTATCATGACTTCCATACATTGTGATAATAGTCTCTCCCAAGTTTGGGAGATCATTATGTATTAAGAAAAATTATAATAAATGGGAGACAATGGCAAGACCTCCTCATCATCCCCCGTCCACACCATATAGATTGAAAGATGACAAGTTAGTAGTACCCTTGAATCTTTATACTATCATTGAGTACCTCACTGTTATAAATAGAATCCATGGATGGGAAATGTGAACATGCACAACCTAATAAGATTTCATATTATGAATGTGTGGGAAAAAAAGTCTCCATCCGAATTTCTAAATCCTACCTTCAATACCATTGATGGTGCAGGGGAACCTAAAAAACATCTCACACACTTCATATACTGATGTGGGCTAATGATAGGCCCTATAGATCAAAAAGAGGTGACTAAGTATAGGTTTTTTTTGTACATAATTTGATAGGTATGGCCTTTGTTTGGTACAATAATCTGCTATAAGAATATCTTGTAGGATGGGAAGACTGTTGTTGTCAGTTATTTTATACGTTCAGCTCCACACTGAAAAAAATACAATTTTTGATCAGATAAACTAAAAACAATTTGAAAATTAAGGGGTGTTAGAATTCCTATCCAGTTGGAAGTGTTAAAACTATTCTCCTAACATCCATCTCCTACAATAGAAATCTCTATATGTCTATGCTGAAAATCTCTAAGAGGGTTATAGAAACCTCTAATCCCAAAGACGTATCTAGGTGAGTTCCAAAAGATTGTAGAAATGGAATAATGTATTGAGGATTCCATTCAATGATTCTGGTCCAAACATTGACTCATTCCCTCAGCACAGTGGAAAAGTCTAGGTAAAGAAAAATATCTAGTTTTCACTCTCCTACCAGTAGGGGTGCCCAACAAAGCACTTAGGTAGGTCCCCAACCACCTTGTACTTCTTGTTGAGGGGACAAACAACTGAATCACCCTTATTCATAAGTTCATAGAAATTAAGGTTGCTTGGAATTTTAGGAATGGATAAAAAAGCATACTCATTCCAAAATGAACAATCCCATGATTATTTCTTGTATTACATGGATAATAACATTCTCATGCTATCGTATATTAGGAATCCCAATGAGGTCAAAGTCACTAACCATACCAACAACATCCCTTTTCATAGAAGGATGACTCAAAATACTTGGGACATATTCATCATTAAAGATGTACATTAAGGCGTAGTCAATTCTTAAATGGTTTTTTAAGATGAATCCATAGAGTAGGTGTCCTGCATTCCCATTTCCTAGTCAATAGATGAGGGTGATTTTCATAATGTTCTAACTAACAAGCAGTAGAAGTTCAACAAATGGATGACTTGGAAAATAGTTTATCAAGCCAATTCCACCCTGAGGTAAGATCTATGTATACCCACAATAGCTGCACCACCCAAGGAGGTAACATCAAATATGCCACTGAAAAGTGGGTGTGACCATCATAAGAAGGAAGAACTAGAAGAGGAATAACAATATTATTCACTAAAGTAGTCTCTAACTCTTGAAAAACTCATCCCTACAACATCGGACGCACAGAAACCTCGAACCAAATGGAAACATCATCTGATGAAGAACTCATCTTTGGTGTTGTAAAAATAATAAAGTTAGAATACCCCTTCTATGATAATGAATATACATTATAATATGAGTTCCCTTCATATAACTAGGGAATATGAGGATGCGTGTGTAGGAACCAAGAAAATAGTGGACAATGTGGGAATGGTCAGACAAAATAATCTAGTCATGTCCCTAATGCGGGTATATATGTAGTTGTGACCCATGGGAAGGCACTCCAGCCAGCTTAGAAGAGACCCATATGTGTCTCTGAACCCTCAAGTGGTCTTTCGCATCTAGTGGTACTTCATGACCACCTAGTAGGGGTTCGATTATATGATAAACTGAGACAAAGGGTAGGGCCATAAAAACCCAGACCAATTGAATAATATTATACCATCGCCTCTAAAAAATTATTAGGACCATCCACATAAAATTAATTATATCATAATTCACACATTTTACAGAAAGCTCACATCGGGCATCACTGACTTCTTGTACAATAGTACAATATTCTGAAATAGTTTTCAGTTTACCCAGAAAGGATATCAATATTAGATTCAATCCATTCTTAAAAATAACATAGGCAGGAACATGTTGAATCCCTCAAAATTCCATAGGATTTCATGAAAAAATTCTTCACAACATTGGTTTATATAGTGGATACCATGTCCACAAAATAACATTTCATTTTCTCGTTCACTAAATATGATCAAGAAGTGGTCATCCAAAAGAAAACCACGCCCCTCTATGTTTTGGGTAGAATCCATCATATTGAAATACAAATGGATCTAATTGATAATGGTTCTGGGATCAACCTCATCATAGTTCAAATGCTCTGTTGTTTAGGTTATGGTGATGGGTATTTTTCTCTCAAAAAGCTAACCATTCAAGGGTATGATAAGCGTGAGAAAAGGTGAATTTTAAAGATCAAACATGAGGCTCAGTTTTGGGATATCACATCTGATACTAATTTTTTGGTTATCCCAAAAGACACTATCTAAAATATCCTAATTAGAAGTCCTTGGCTCCATAGCCACTTGGCGGTACCTTCAACGTTCCATAACTATATGAAATACCCCATTGATGGAAAATAAAACAAACTACATGGTGACAATTCCATTATTGAGGCTTGAAGATCCATATTTTCTAGAGCATATTTCTACAATAGTGGAGGAAAACAACCAATAGTAGATGATGATATATATGATTTATCTCCCAGTGGCTTGGGGACCACCCTTTAAAATCCATAATGTATGATCAATTATGACTATGTGATCCCTATAAATCTAGTCAAGGTTATAGAATTGAACCAAGAGTTCCAAGACCCATCTTTCCCTAGTTAAATTGTAAAATACAATCAGCTTCGACATATCTTTACAAAGACTCAGGAAGTGGGGGATGATAATGTCTTTTCTCATGGCCTCTCTCATCCCGATGGTGATAGAGAATCCCCCTTATTTCCAACTTTATTTGGATATTTCTCCAAAGACTAATAGAATGAATAATACGAGGATATCCTTAGGAAATCCCCATCTGCATTTGAGGAAGGTGTATCCCCTACCATCAGTGATTTTAGGAAAATATATCTAGGAACATACGAATTATTGCAGCCTATAATGACAAGTAATTACATTCCCCTCGAAGATAAAGAGATGTATAAAACATTCTTAAGAAAACCCAATAAGTGATCACTTGGAAATATAGAAAAATTCAGTAACTGAATCTGGATGTGGCTACCTATCATTTCAGAATACTTGATGATAATTGAGTTTTAAAATAATGAACCTTGAGGATGCACCCCACTCATGTCACCAATATAGAGGCAGAATTTTCTAAATTGATCAAAGATAAATATTTCTGAGAATTTGAATACCTAGGATGGATTTCCAACATCATACCCATCAAGAAACATAATGAGAAAATTTAATCTACATAACTTTTAGAGACCTTAATCAATATTTATTAAAAGAAATATTTCCCATTGTCAATAATATAACTCTTGATCAATGAAAATACAGGCTTCCAAACCATTTTCTTCATGAATGGTATTCATGAAACAATCGAATAAAGATGGAACCTAAAGATGAAGAATCCAATTCATTTATATAATCTCATGGGATATTTTTTCTACTAGGTTCTGTAGTTCATATTAAATAAAATTGTCTCTACTTATCAACATTTAACCATCATATCTTTAATCTGTTATTGGGAAGAGTAGTTGAATCCTACATCGATGACCTAGTGGTGAAATCCTAGCAGTGATGTTAACATTTCACAGACCTTCAATGGATCTTTGATAAGATGTGACAACACAATATGAATATGAATCCATTAAAATAACCCATTGAGCTAACATTATAAAAGCTCATTGGATTTGTGTCATGCCATTGTGGCATCGAGGTTGACCTAGAAAGGACTAGTTCTATCTTAGAAATGTCACCCCTAGAAATATCAAAGAACTGAGGGGGATCCAAGGGAACCTATCCTACATTCGGCGGTTCATTTCCATCATATTTGAAAAATCTATCCCCTTTATGAGGCCGATAAAGATGCGAATCACCTATTAATGGGACGATGACTGCCATGAATCCTTCAAAAGTCGCAACCATTATATACTAGACCCACATATTATGATTCCTCTAGAGGAAAGGAGTCCACTAATCCTATATGTGGTGACCATGAAATGCTCAATGAGTTCCCTCACTGAATATAAAAATGATGTGAGGAATGTGAAAAATATCTATTACCTCATATAAATGATTATAGGTACTGAGACTCGATACTATGATGTTGAGTACAACTGAATTTCACTCATCTTCATAGTGAAAAGGCGAGGTAATAGTTGAAGCATCACACATTCCATCTCACCTATCATATTGTTCCGATAAAGTAAATGATTATCCTCCCTATATAAACTACACACTTGGACCTTTGTGTTGTCATTCTGAAAAAATAAGAAATTCAGTTTGTATCATAGGAATTGGAGAAAGAGAATGCCCTAACGGATTTACTCACAGCACATACTACCACTTTTAATACACCAATGGACATAGAGATTTGTGATGAGGAGGTATTCTATGCCCATGACACTCTCTAGACATGGGATATATATTTTTATGGCACATCCCAATATCCTATTAGAAAAAGGAGAGAAAACCTGAAGCTCAATCATGTTGGCATATTTATTGTGGTTGCCTCTCTATATAAAGTTGTTTTCACCTACTATTTCTCACTACATGAATGATTTCTGAATAACGAGGAAGAGTACCAAGCCATCATCACTGGGATGGAAATTTTTCTATAGCTTCACATGGCCTACATAAATATAAAATGGGTTTCAGAACTAGTGATAATAAATATCAATAGATAATGTGACATAAAAAAGGAATAATTATCCCCTATTATTGGTTACATCTTGAATTCATGGAAGAGTTCCCTTTTAATACCACAGTGCATTAGGTTCCCCAATCAAATAATGCTTCTGCTTATGTGTTGGCTAATGCATCAATCATCCATGCTGACCCTAATTCATTGGAAGGAATCTTATAAATCACCCACCAAAGAATGGTCTCATAGATCGTCATCTGTGATATATAAGAAATCAATCCAGTCAACAACACCCTAGTGTGTTATGAACCAACATCCACTTCTATATGTATGGACCCTGTAATCAATTAACTCTAAAATGGAGCTCCCCCGATAGACTAAACCAAATGGGAATAGATTCAGATTTGTGTGATATATATCACCCTATATTGTAAGGGAAAAACATACCTCTAAAAGAGAGGATTGAATGTATTACCCTCATATTAATAGTAGGATATATTATCTCCAACATGGAATAAGTTAATGAATGTTTTAGTGGCACTCATCAAACGGGGACCAAGTCTCCCCCCAAATCAAGAGGCTGAGTTAATTCTAGAAAACCATGATACATTACTCTATGGAATTCACAATGCTTTTTCATGTATTCCTTGTACATAAATGCTTCATCCATCAACCCTCAAAATTAATACATATAACTAAATATTCTTTATGATTTTTTGTCTAGGAAATGGATATTGTGGGGCCATATCCCCCCATCACAACTAAGCAGTTCATCAAAATACTTGTTTCAATTGACTTGTTTTCTAAATTGGTGGAGGAAATTCATGACATAGATCTGGGGAAGAAGAAAATCATAAACATCATAATGTACCTTATCATCACTAGGTTTGGGTTCCCAAAAAGAATATTGACATACAACGACAAAAAAATTTATTCTACAGAGTTGACGTAATTGTACTGGGGGAAAATATCAAATCCAATAACTCATATCAAAATTATGAGACCAAAAATGGATATATATCTATAGAATTTCCACCTCCCTTAAAGCTGAGATGATGAGCTTAATTCATGCCATCACTTTCAAAAATATATTTTGTTGTAACAATCTATGGATCGAAAGAAACTCGATGACCATCATGTAAGAAATTTGGAAAGACATTATTCATCTTTCTTGGCCAATTACTACCCGTTGGATGGATTTTACTCGTTCACTTATAGAGGACAATTATATCATAACTCATGTGTATCGAGAAGAAAATACAGTTGCTGATGGACGGGCCAACATGGGAGTAAATCAAGACTTTACCTAGTTTTAAGACCTCCCATTTTATCTTATTTTATTACATGAACAAGATTATAATTTGATTCTGTACATTAGACTCCTATAAACATTCTTTTTATTTAATTATGCTTTGCAATATTTTTAAAAAATGGATATATAGAGGAATTAAATAACATTATATCAAATATATTAAATAATATGGTGAATATGGATAAGATGTTTAACTTAGAAAATCTATTCTATGATTTATGAGAGTATTGTACCACGGTGCGTATTGCAACATAATAAACACCACACTCGTTGGTGTACAAGACCGAGGTAGTGTTACTCATACAATTATAGACACCATTACTTCTAATATTGATGCACACCTCTCATAGGGCATGGAAAATGTATATTTTTATTTCTTCCTAGTGAAATATAGTGGCTAATTGGTGTCATCTCACTTAAGGATCTTTATCAGTTTGTTCACCTACATTATCTAATTCACCTAGAAACTAATTACTTTTTTTGTTTTATGTCTTATTTAATTAATTGAATTTAATAAATTTAATTAAATGAAATATTAAATTGTAAATAATATGAAATGATAAATAGAAATAAATTTTAGAAGAATGAAATTCTCGTAAGAGAAATTTTAGGGAGTACATTCATTGACCACCTTCAAATATTCTTATTCAACAGACTCGATCATATTTGTGCACAACTCAATCAACCCTGGTTATGAATACAAATTCAACTTATAAATAAACATTTATTCCATTCATAAACATACTCAATCAAGTTAAAATGTTTGTATAATAATAATTTAAACATTAGACAACCAGAGTGAGGATTATACACACTATAAATTATAATTAGAATTAACTCAATGAAAATTAAAAAATGGTATATGGTTTATGAACATGATTAATCCATCATGATAATCATATGGTATGTTACCCCTGATCATTAGTATTATAGTTCACAATGGGAATATGAGAATTAGAATATAAGAAAATTAGGAGAAAAGTTTTATAATAATAAATGAGGGTGGATGATTGGACACAAATATATAAAAATAATTCAATTTATTAAAAATTGAAATTATAATTGAAAACAAAAAAAATTTAAAAAAAAGAAATTATGATGAAAAGGTGACAATATGAGGTTATAATCCCTTGGTCTAGATCTCATCCTTGGTCCATTTGATGTAATGGGATGGAATGTGAAGAAGGAGCTCTTCTCCTTTTATAGTCTAGAATCTATCCACTAAAAGATGTTACATTTTTGATCCATTAAATTGATAATTCACAAGTTTCATCCCACATAAAAATTTTTCAAAATTGGTTCCTAAATTACCAATAAATATTTTATCTTAATTGTCCACATGATGTGGGATTTATGATTTCTTTTAGTGGCTATTACATTTTCTGGATGAAGGTGCTAGGATGCTTCCTTCAGAATATTGAGCTAAAAGGCCATATTGATGATCTCATTACTCCATGAAATTTATTATAGGATCACTCCTATGAGACCTAGTTACCTTAAATGTTGAATATCCTCAATTTATGGTGTGTATTTCTATTTGTGATACTTTTTTTGAGGTGGATTCGACGTTGTGCCACTAAATAATTATTCATCTTGTTTGATTTTTTTAGGACCTTAGATGCTTGAATCTTCCCCTGGTCTAGAATAAAAAGTTGAAATAAATAAGTCAAGTATTTTAATAAAAACATTAATCACTCAATTTAGAATTATTGTTTTAAATAAATTATCAAAATACCCTTGCGGTAAAAATCTATCAAAATCCAGAATTAATCACTTTTCACAATTTTGCCCAAAACAATTCATAAATCCAATATTGATTAATATAATCTCATATTGATAAATTTTATGGGTTAAAAAATTGAAATGAATATAAAAATTTATAAAATATTATCTATGTCAATTCCCCAACACTAAAACAATGCTTTCCCTCAATCACAAAATCTCAACATGGACATGAGAGGACACCGATGTTACCAAATATTCATATACAAAAGTAATAAAACCAAACAATTTTCAATGTAAAATGAAACATTAAAAAATCTATATAAAATATCAATTTATGTTCTAATTATTAAAAGAAACAATCAATTCATGTATTTTACTTTTCCCTTTTAAAAAATGACATAACTTCTCCTTTTATTCTTTCAAGATACTCTATTCATTATTCTTAAACATTCCAAGTCATGATTTACCTCACTTAAATCATTTCTCTCATATCTCATGAAATCATTTAGGTTGTGTTATTCTAATTTCTTGAGAACATTATTCTTATCCATAAAATTTTAAAATAACTACTTTATGAACTTTGTAAAGACAAAAGGCATATAAAATCATGTGAACTTTTCGTTAAATGTTCAAATGACTCTGAGGCTTATGGATGGAAAGATATTATTATTTAAAAATTATGTCCCAAGAAGGATGTTTATGTCTTATGTACAATTAATGATATAAAAATTTTCAATGAATTTATCCCCATCATGGTATAAACTCCTTTTTCCTTCAAACTCAAAGTAAGGTCCTGATCAAATAAAGAATTATGAATGTTTTGTGCACCATCTAGAATATTTTTGTTTTACTTTTTTATTTTGTTCTTTTTTCAAAAAATATTTCTAGATAAAACCACACATCCATCACCTAAAAACATAAAATCAGATGGTATTCGGTTTGGATAATGGCAATTTTTGGTTCTCCTGAAGCACACCCCATTTTTCTCTTCTTCTTTTTTGGTTCTTGTTGTTATTTTTTCATCATTTTGAATTCATGAGGAGAAATAATGAAGTACAATGAATAATTAAAAAAAATTTACAATTCCCACAATATCACCCCATAGTTTTTCCTTACAATATAAATCTTTCCTTCAACCATGAATCCATCCATCCAACCACTTCAACTTTGAAACATCTTGAAAATACCAAGAGTTGGGTAGGAATGAATAAAAATTGATTGAAACATGGCTCATTACAAGTAATTTCATTCATGGTCTTCATGGAATAATTAATGTTTGATAAAAAGGTGTTATTTAATGATAAAATATTTTCAAAATATTCCTCAAACATTTTGAATGTTTTTCCCAGATATAGCTTTGACAAGTTTCAATACACGTTGTCGAAAGTGACATGTCACATGATCACTCATGAAATATGATCAAGATAAATAGAACATACATGGTCAATAAATCATCATAAAAATTATATATATGATATTTTACAATCAGTAAAGGCATGATTAATAATAACAAATCAATTTACATGAAATTCAGAAACTCAAGGCATGAAAAATGATTTAGAAATTTCATTTACATGAATTAATAAATTCCCTCAAATCATGATTCCTCATTTCAATATCCATGCCTCAATTTGAAAATTTAATTCTCCAGATTACTTATTCAATTTTGTTAACATTTAAATATAAAACATGGTATCACTAGTTTTCTATGAAACTCATGTCTTATATATAAGTCATGTAAATCATTAATTCATGTTTGGTCAAGAAATTCTTATCGTAAAACATGAAAACATGTTTTGGACCTAAAATGAAAGGAGATTGAATGTTTAAACACAAAAAATAACTATATCTAACATGAAACTTATTACTTCTCTTACACTATACAAGGATTCATTTTTCTATCTGAAACATGTAAAAGAAAACAACTCAATTAATAATAAAGATCATGTCAATAAAGCGTAATAAGATAGGAGGATGGGGGCTGCCTACATGACTAATTCATAAGAGTAAATTTGGAATAAAATTTCCTAATATTGAAATGAATGTACTAGAAATAATATGAAAGATAAATCTTGTTATAATCCCTCAAGTGGATCCTTAATTTATACTACCACTAAATGGTAGTACTAGTTGTTATCCAGAATTAATGGGTGGATAAAGCTTCTTAGATTTGAACCACCACATGCATCTTTTACCATGTTGGGATTTATCCTTGTTCTTCAGGGAAGAACCATTGATAGAGTACAACATATTACCCCCTTCACAATATGGTATAGATCGATTGGGGGGGATAGAATGTTTTTTGGATCATCATATTCTTTTGATGCTACTTGTTCCACCTTATTCTCTTCTAGTGTTGGCTTCATGGGGGCTTCAATAAAAGTAGCATCTTGTCTGATTTCCATAGGCTCAGATACATGGGTCTCATGATGGGTCTCCTCTAATCCATGTTCTTTGAAATCATGGAGATCCATCTATTTCTCAATAGGTGCATCTCTAGATTTTTCTTATTCTTCCAAGGCATAACAAAGAATGTCTGAATCATTAAAATAAAAATAAGTGGGAGTGATGTAGAATTAAGATTTCATAAAATTAGACGAGATATAGTAAAAATAAATGTTCAACTCCCTGAGCCAGTTCATCTTCAATCTCTACATTAGTATCAAGTGCCTCTTTGAGTATACTCTTAGAAGATGGAGGCAGGTAGTCGGGCTCTTCTATCTAGACATCAAATTCCAAAACTAGAGTGGTTTCTTCATTCATTGGTTCTGAGTATTCTTCTTTTTAATACTTAGGGAGATCAATAAGTTCCTCATATTCACTCCATAATTCATTCAATTCCTATTTATATCCCACATATGGCTCAATATAAAATTATTCCTCCCTTCCCCCTTAGGTTCTTCAATTTCAATGATAAGTGATGAAATTTTCTCCACCACTTTCTCAGGTTCTTGCTCCAGCTCAAGGTTGGATTGCTCCATTAATGCAAAAATTTAATCAAACTCTCTATGAACCATTATTGTAAGTTTTTCTATTATTTTTCAATGTTATTGAAACTGAGATCTACTATAATATTCATATTCTTCTTATTATTGTTTTTTCACCTATGATTAATTTATCTATACATATTATTCTAAATTTGAATACATCACTGAAGTATTTTATTAATTATTTTTATAAAAAAATGGAATAAACCTAAGATATTTAAATAGAAAACGTAAATAAATAAATGATTGGAAACCTAGAAATGATTCCAATTTGGATACACACATGTCATAGGGTGTGGAAAAATTGTATTTTTTATTTTTTTCCTAGTGCAACATAGTGGATGACTAGGGTTGTCTCACTTGAGAAGATTTCTCAGTTCATTCACCTACTTAATCTTATTCACCTAAAAACTAATTATTTTTTCTATTTTATGTTTTATGAAATAAATGGAATTTAACAAAATAAATGAAATTAAAAATAAAATTCTATATAATATGAAATGCTAAGCATAATGAAATTAGAGAAGAAAGAATGTTCTCCTGAGAGAAATTTCCAGGAGCATATTTATTGACCAACTTCAAATCTTCATAGTGAACACACTTATCATATGTGTGCACAACATAATATACATCGGTTCTGAATTGAATTTCCACTTAGATATCACAATGTATTCCCTCTATCCACCTCCTCAATCTATGGAAAATGGATGTAGATTAAATAGTAATCATTAGACAACCATTGAGTGGATTACACCCACTTTAAATTATCATTAGAATTAACACAAGGAAGATGAAAACCCTGGTGTCGGGTTCAAGTACCTGATTACTCCCTCGGTATATTCCTCTAGTCATTTAATCATGATCATTAGTATTAAATTTGATGTTGGTAATATGAGAATAAGAAAATAAGAAAATAAGAAAAGAAGTATAAATTTAGAGAATAAGAAAAGAGGGTGGATGCATGGACACAAAAATAAAAAAAATGCATGAATTTATTATAAATCTAAATTTTATTTGAAAACTAAAAAATAATGTAAGAAGAAAATGAGAAGATTTTTGGTCAGCCTCCCTCAGTGGAGATTCTCCTCCTTGGTTCCTTAGAAGTAATGGTATTTAAGTGAATGGAATTTGAAGGAGGGGGTCTCCACATTTTAAATGATAGAATATATCCTCTAAAAGATGTCACATTTTAGATCCATTAAATGTATGATTCACTAATTTCCTCTCTCCAAAAAATTTTTCATAAATTTATACATAATTCACCATCATAATATTGGCATTATTGGCCATTGTATGTAATAGTTATGAATTTTTTAATGGCTGCCACTGATTCTGGATGATGATTTTAGGAAGCTTCCTTTAGAATATTGCATTCTAAAGGAAACTTTATGATCATTTAACTCCATGAAATTTACTTTAAGATCAAATATGTGAGTCCTCATTCCATTTCATGTGGAATTACCTTAATCATAGGTGTTTAGAACATGTTTTGATTCCGTTACGGAGGTAGGGTCCACGATGTGTGCCTAGATAATTATTCAACATGATTGATTTTTTCAGGCCTTTAGAAGCTCGAATCATCCCATAGTCCTAAATAAAATGTTGAAGGAAGTAAATCAAGGATTTAAAAAAATAATCAATCATTTTGGAATTATATATTTAACGAATTGACAAAAATACCCTTCTGGTAAAAATCAATAAAAAATCCAGCATTATGAAACTTTTCAAAATTTTGCTCAAAACACATAAAAATCCAAAATTGATCCATATAAGCTCAAATTGATAAATTTAAAAGTTTAAAAAATTGAAATTTATATAAAAGAGTGAGGAAAATATTATCTATATCAAATATCTAACTGGGGAAAACTAGCAGATGATGAACAATCCCAAAAGATAATGGATGAATTACAGTTTCATGATGATAATAGGTTGTGTGAACTACATAATTGATGTACATGGATTTTTGAATGTATTTCAATAATTTTTTAACTTAGTTTTAATTAAATAGTTTATCCATTTTTTATATTTTTAGTTTATTTTTATAGCTTTGTAGTAGTTTAAATATTTTAATAATTTTTAGTTAATTTATATAATAATATTAGTATTTTAGTATTTCTATTAGTTATATTAATTTTATATATTATATTTAACACTATATTATTATTATTAGTTTCTATAATTTTAGTTTAGTTTATTTTATTAATTTTTATTAGTTTGTATATTTTATTTTGTATTTTATTTTATTTCATTATTTGGTTGCATTAATAAAATAGTATTTGTTGTTATTTTATTATTATATTTCATTGTAATATTATATTTAATTACATTACATTAATATATTATTATTTATCCTTTTTTTATCTTAGTTAGATAATTATATTTATATAATTTAAAATTAACATTTCTCTTTTTTGTTTTTATCTATTTTTTCTCCCCCCTAACTACCCCACCTCCCTTGACCTTTTCTTCCTTTTTTTCACAACCTACCCCTATCCACGTCACTCACCCATACCCTATCTCCAATCTATTTTCACCTCTCACCCCCTCCCCATCCTGAAACCACTCCCCATAACGACCCATACATCTCTCCATGGCCTCACTCATCCACTTCCCCCATCTCTCACGGCCCCATCTTTTCCCCTGGATTCACCGACCTCCCTTCCCTCACCCACCGGCCTCTACCCTACCTACCAAGGCCACCCCAGCCTCTTCCCCCTTATCTCCCCTACTGGACCCGCTGGCCCCCTCTCTCCCTAACTCCCACCCCACTCAAACAACCCCAGAACCCGCCGCCTCCCATCCTTTTACCCTGCCGCTCATCCTTCCTACCCTGCTCCCCTCCCCACGGCCCCCATCTCCCAACTTATCCTCCATCGGCTGCCTCCCCTTACCCCCACTTTCCACTCGCCCAGCACCCCTCTCCTCTTAACCCAGTTGCCCTCTCCCCTTAACCCGACCCTCTCTCCACTCAGACCACCCTTATAACCCATACATAACCTTCCTTCCCCCGAGATGGAGGTGTGAAACAAGACACCATCAAGACCGGCATTCTCGGCTTCTCATCACAAAAGTCAGCAACCACACCTTCTCCATTCAAGAAGGGTGGTTTGGGCGTGTTATCGACATACGCAGAGGTCCTATTTGGTTTCTGGAGATTGACGTCGCACGGCAAGAGAGATCGGAGGTCAGATTATATTTTTAGAGGTGTGATGGTTTGATTCGGGTGTGGCGTCAGTGACTGCACAGAGCGGAGCAATGATTATTATTTTGCGATCGTTGACGGCATCTCTCGGTGACCACAACAATGACATGAGCATGGTGATATATTTTAATTATTATTTTATTTTTCGTGTTTTCATGATAGAGGACTAATTCATTAGTGTTGGAGTTGTGATAAATGTGATGATGAATGCATGTCTTTAATTTATTCCTACATTTGATTTCCTTTTAAATTAATTTTAATTGGATGTTTATTTAATTAATTATATCTGCGTTGAAATTAATTGTCATTTTGTCTCTACACACATGATTTGGTACACGTTCGTGTGATACCTAATAAGTAATCACGAATGGGAGTTCATCAAAGAATTTATTTATCCATAATTCGATCAAGCGCATGAGGGAATTCTGAATAAATAAATATGTTAATTGAATAATAAATATTTTGTGTGTGAGCTTCTTCAAAATTGTGTGACTGATACTGAATAAGTGATATCATATAAGTGAACCTGACGCAGGTAGATACTTCGACTATGTGAGAAACGGGTTGTCGTATTTCACCAAGTGATTCAGTGTTATAATGACGAGCAAGTTATTCGTCAGGACAGAGAATGAAATGACGGATAATTTGTGTAAACATTAAAATATTGTCTAACATCAGAGAATGATACCAGATTGTATTTTGATTAAATTTGGAATCGGTGATAATTTAATAAGTAAATATTTAAATACGGGAATTAAATAATTGTCATTGCTTCTATTTGAACGGACTTCATGACTCTAACACTTCGATCTCTGCCAGTTTCTTTCATAGCTTAATTCACAGAGATAGTTTAGTCAATTTAAATAGTCATGTAGTTTTTAGAACTTATTTGTTAACCACACATTTAGATCCCATCTTCCTGAACATTCCTCCAAAAGGACACTTCTAGTGTCTACTCACAATCTCTCTGTGGTTCGACCCTTCTCACCACTTCTATAGTAGTTAGTAGGTAAATAAATATTCCAATTTTTCATGAGTTGCGACGCGCATGCCAAATTTCTGGTGTCGTTTCCGGGGAGTATATTATCATTGAAGATTCCTTTAAAAGAGTGATTTAGGTTAAGATTTTTTAAAAAAAAACCAAAAACGAAACCAACAAAAAAAACAGTTTTCTACTCTAGAAATTTTTCATTGTAGGGATTTTCAAGACACCCTGAAATTCAAAATGACGTGGGCTACACCACACAATTACAACCAGTACCCGCCCTACACAGCCCCAACTCAAGGTATGACATATAATGATTCACCACACATGATCTATCCGGGTAATCCCATTTATTTCAATGATCTTTATTCAAGTCCTTATACATCTGTAGATCATTTTCAAATTCAATGCATTCCTGAAAATTTAGAACTTGATAATTCATGTCAAACAAATGATTCAATAATTGTGCACATGTTGCATTGTGCTATCACTGAGACAAATCAGAGGTTTGAACTTCAAGATGAACACAATGCAAATTTTCTTTCCTCAACAAAAGATCTAGAAAATCAGTTGAAGGATTTAGTAAATAAAATTAATCATATTTCTGAACTAGCTGCTTCATTTCCACTTGATGATCTAATTTAATACAATTCTTTTAAGGAGAGTGCAATTGAGGTTCCATTTGAACAAAATCTACGTCCCGAGTCTGATAATGAGATTGCCCTACCTTCATTTCATCCAAGTTATGACTCATATCAGTCACAATATAATTCTTCCAATCTAATCACATTTGAAGAATATGAGAGTTTGGTCTTCCGCCCTGTTGAACATACTGTTCCCTCGGAAAATGTGATTTCATGTCCTTCTTCTGTGAGTTCACAACCCAGCCATCCCAAATTGAAACAGGACACATTCAATGTCTATCAAATTACACCTTTTAAAGATGAAGAGGACATTGAACTAGGACCATTCTTTACCATGATAGATTCAGAATTGAACCAAGAGTCAATAGATTTCCACACTCAAGAGGGCATCACTTTAAATTAAAACGAATCACCTCTTCTTGAAAATCTATGTGAGTCCGAAACTTTTTATAAAATGGAGTCATCTGAAGCATTTTTGGAGTCAAAGAATCAATCAGCATTAAAGGTAGAGAACACTCGTAATTTTCTAGAAACAATGGAAGAATGGGATTGCTTAGAGGATCCTGAGTTTGCGGTGAAACATATACCAACAGAAAAATATGATGCAGGTGGTATAGAAGAAAATATTGAAAAATATGTCATTCTTTACACAATGGATTCAACTGCTCCAATTGATCCTGTGCCACTTTCTCCATCCGTCGAGGTTAAAAACACTTCACTTGAAATACCCACATATGCTAACAATATTTTTGACCTTGGCACAATCAATGAAACCATCGAGCATGAATTGAGTTGGAAACCATTATATTTCCATGTGCTAGTGGTTGGGTGTGAAAATTAATTGGGATACATCATCAACCCAGAAACCACATTCAAAGATGTGATGGATATAAGCCGACCACTGAAGGAGTATTCTAAAGGCATTTTTTCACCTATGCACATTCAAAGAGGCAATCTTCTTTATCCTTCCATTGATGGCCTTTGCCCAAAATTCAATTATTCGATGAGTCTTTCTACAAGCGAGGTACATTCATTCCCTTGTGATTTGGAATTTTTTCATTTCATTCCACACATCCATTATTCTAACAAGATTTCGTCGAGATTTTGTGCAGCTTGTAGGATAAACTCATCTTTAACAAATGGATTCCACACTCCTACAGAAAAAGAAGCAGATGCATGGCTTACATTTCCATTCGATCCTGGTGGAGTTTCAACAATGTCTGTCTGATGATGAATTAAATGTAGCGCTCAATGGGAGGAAACCCATCATTTTTTTGTTTTCTTTTCACTACATTTAATTTCATTTAATTTAATTTAGTTTTATTTTAAAATAAAAAGGAATGCATTTACCACAATCTGTTTTCTCCTGAAACTGTTGTGAATTTAAATTCATCATAAATATTTTTATCATCCACATGATTTTAATTATGGTGTGACTTATTTGATATTATGCGAGTATGTGTTGTCAATGTGTAGGTTTTATAGGTATACCATTTCTGGAGCATCATCGGATACAAACAGCCTCTCCGCGTCTATCTACACTTACACAGGGAGGTGTTTTATTTTTTCCATATTTTATGCTTCCAAAAACACCATGTAAATTAAAAAAACAACAAGAAAATTTTGAAAAATGAAAAAAAAATTAACATTCCTGTCATTGATGAACCCACATAAAAGTTGTTGTATTTTTGTCGCAACACGGTTGGAAACATACCACTTGTGTCCCAAGGCAGTTTGAGCACCTGATTCTAGTTTTGGAATTCTTTGATCCTTGATCTCATGACTTAGATTATTGATGATATTATTTCATGCTTCAAAAATGTTTTTCAAAAACATACATATTTCTGAGACACTTATTTTCACTTATTCTCATCTGTGCTATCCAACATTATATATCCATACCCGTGATGACTCTGTCCCATTTTAAATCATCTCTTATTTATCTTTTTCTTGAGGGAATCTCATCCATGTATTGTCTTCTAGAACTTTCCATGTTTTTATATCAAAGTGATAGGAATTTTTGAAAGTTGCACTAAAATGATCAAGGCATCTGTTTTATTTTTTTAGCCCCTTTGGCCCACTGAGCCACCGATACATTTTTTCCATCGTATAGGCCTTAGAAGCCACTAAGGAGCCTTTTAGGATGAGCCCATGCCGATAAACTTCTCTACCAATTTCTTGAATTTTTTCATGATAATTGTCAATCTAAGTGTGGGGGACAGATTTACTCGTGGAGATGGTTCTTTGAGGGGAAATGATTCATTTGATGTACATGGATAGAAATTCTCTCATCCTGATCATTTGATTTATATTTCATAGTAGCCACATTCATTGCATGTGTTTTGATATTGGAATATATAATCCTTTTAGTTCTAACAATGAGTACATTGGTGGTCATTACGTGGTAACACTCGACCTTGGGGATACCAATAAAAGTGTTGATTCATTACTCTATGAGGTAGGAAGTTTTCTATATGGCCTACCTTCATTGAGATGTTACAGCGTATATGCTACTTGTGTACCATACATTGGTATTTTTTTCTAACATTTATTTCATGGGGTTTTTGAGTTGTTACTCACTAGTTTTTCTTGACCATTTTATTTGAGCGAGTTGTGTCCTAAAAAAAGAGTGAAAAAAAGGGAGAAACATCGGATTATCACATGCTTGGGGACAAGCAGTGTTTTAAGTGTGGGGGAGTGAGACAGTTGAGGAAGAAATTTGGATTGACATATTTCATGCATTTATTTCAAGATTCAACCCTCCTTTTTACCAAAAAGTTGTCATTTTTGTTTACCCATTGTCCTGCAACCACATAAACATTTTAACCTCATGTAATGTCCTGGATATTGGTACAATATCTTGATTTCCACAAGTGGAGATATGAAATTCATGGAAAGCCAATGTTAAGCATGCATGTGTGTGAGAACAGAGAAAAACATTGATCAAATATTTTCGAGCAATGAGTGTCATGGCAAGGTAGGTCACATGATAAATGTGTGCACGTACTTATTTTGGAAAAAATGAAAGTTGAAGAAAAGTTGTTTTTGAAATTGATGTTTTAAATGAATCATGATATTTTATGGTTAAAAGATATTGAAGAATTTTGAACTTGTAATTTTGATGTTTAGATTTGTCTGCGACCACTTGTGTTTTCTTTCTGATTGTTTTGATCTAGAGTGAAAAAGTTTAAGTGTGGGGGATTTGATATACATGGATTTTTTCATGTATTTTAATAATTTTCTAACTTAGTTTTAATTAATTAGTTTAACAATTTTTTATATTTTTAGTTTATTTTTGTAGCTTTGTAGTAGTTTAAATATTTTAATAATTTTTAGTTAATTTATAATATAATATTAGTAATTTAGTATTTATATTAGTTATATTAATTTTATTTATTATATTTAACACTATATTATTATTATTAGTTTCTCTAATTTTAGTTTAGTTTATTTTATTAATTTTTATTAGTATATATATTTTAATTTGTATTTTATTTTATTTCATTATTTGGTTGCATTAATAAAATAGTATTTGTTATTAGATTATTATTATATTTAATAGTAATATTATATTTAATTACATTGCATTAATATATTATTATTTATCATTTTTTAACTTAGTTAGATAATTAGTTTTATTTAATTTAAACTTAACATTTTTTATCTATTTTTTTCTCCCCCTAACTACCCCACCCCCCATGACCTTTTCTCCCTTTTTTTCTCAACCTACCCCAATCCACGTCACTCACCCATACCCTCTCTCCAATATATTTTCAACTCTCACCCCCTCCCCATCCTGACGCCACTCCACACAACACCCCATACGTCTCTCCACGGCCTCACTCATCTGTCGCCCCCAATCTCTCATGTCCTCATCTTCTCCCCCTGGATCTACCGTCCTCTCTTCCCTCACCTGCTAGCCTCTACCCTGCCTACCCAGGCCACCCCACCCTCCACCCCCTTATCTCCCCCAGCTAGACCCGCTTCCCCCCTCTCTGCCTAACTCTCACCCCACTCAAACAACCATAGAACCTGCCACCTCCTCTCATATTCCCCTAATGCTCATCCTCCCTACCCTGCTCCCCTCCCCATGGCCCCCCATCTCCCCACTTATCCTACATCGGCCGCCTCCCCTTACCCCCTCTCACCACTCACCCAGCACCCCTATCCCCTTAACCCAGCCGCCCTCTCGCCTTAACCCGACCCTCTCTCCCCTCAGACCACCCTTATAACCCCTGCCTAACCTTCCTTCCCCCGGGACGCAGGTGCGAAACAGAACACCATCAAGTCCTGAATCCTCGACTTCTCATCACAACAGTCAGCGACCATGCCTTCTCCATTCCAGAAGGGTGGTTCGGGAGCGTTATCGATGTACGCAGAGGTCCTCATTGGTTGCCATAGATTGACGTCGCACGACGAGAGTGAGTGGAGATCAGATTATATTTTCAGCAGTGCGGTGGTTTGATTCGGGTGTGGCGTCAGCGACTGCATGGAGCGGAGTGATGATTATTATTTTACGATCATTGATGGCATCTCGCGGTGACCAAAAAAATGACACGAGCATGGTGATATATTTTAATTATTTTTTATGTGTCGTGTCATCATAATGGCGTACTAATTCATTGGTGTTGGAGTTGTGATAAATGTGATGATGAATGAATGTCTTTAATTTATTTCTACGTTTGATTGCCTTTTAAATTAATTTTAATTGGATGTTTATTTAATTAATTATATCTGCGTTGAATTTAATTGTCATTTGGGCTGTACACACATGCTTTGGTACCCATTCGTGTGATACCTAATAAGTAATCATGAATAGGAGTTAATCAAAGAATTTATATATCTGGAATTCAATCAAGAATGCGAACGAATTTTGAATAAAGAAATATATTAACTAAAAAAATAATATTTTGTTTGTGCGCTTCTTCAAACTTGTGTGAGTGATACTGAATAAGTGATCTCATGTGATCGAACCCGACGCAGGTAGATACTTCGACTATGTGAGAAACGGGTCGTCGTATTTCACCAAGTGATTCGGTGTTATAATGATGCGCAAGTTATTCGTCAGGACAGAGAATGAAATGACAGATAATTTTTGTATACATTATACTACATTCTAACATCAGAGAATAGGACCAGATAGTATTTTGATTAAATTTGGAATCGGTGATAATTTAATAAGTAAATATTCAAATGTGGGAATTAAATAATTGACATTGCATGCAT
The DNA here is from genome assembly GCA_963277665.1 of Viscum album. Classification (NCBI taxonomy): domain Eukaryota; kingdom Viridiplantae; phylum Streptophyta; class Magnoliopsida; order Santalales; family Viscaceae; genus Viscum; species Viscum album. The sequence continues at coordinate 287,125,691 of OY728163.1, forward strand.
TTGAACGGACGTCATGACTCTAACACTTCCATCTCCACCAGTTTCATTCATATATTAATTCACTTATATATTTTATTCAATTTAAATAGTCATTTATTTTTTAGAACATAGTTGTTAACCACACAATTAGAGCCTGTCTGCCTGAACATTCCTCCAAAAGTACACTTCTAGTGTCTACTCACAATATCTATGTGGTTAGACCCTACTTGCCACTTCTACAGTAGTTAGTAGGTAAATAAATATTGGAAATTTGCATGCGTTGTGACGTGTGCTCAAATAATCATGATTTTTGACATAATCAGATAACAAGAGATTTTAATATTAATGGTTTCATATTTTCATTCTCCTAAGAAGAATTGGTGTTGGCGCTTAGAACCTCAATGATACAAGGAAAGAAGTCCCTGAATTTGGATCCCAAATGGGATGTACCTTTTATCATACATAAATTCTATCAAAATAGAGCTTGAACATTTGCCAAAATGGATGGGTAGCATGTCACACCCCCCAATGTGAGGTTTCTCAATAAATGATTTTCATAGTTATAATCACATGAATATCAACATCAGTGTATGTCCCACCATTTATCTTGGTTAAATGATGTAAAACTGTATGAGATTGTCTTAACCACATGAATTTAAAAAATATGGAGATGTCCTGGGTCCAAGAATTTAAACTAAAAAGTATCCCATGTCTTTACTGCATGACAGTTAATTGAATGGATGGTGTCCTTGCTGCATGACATTGAAACTACACGAGTTTCTAGAACCATGTGTGGTTGATTATTGCCATCATATGATGCATAGTGACAACCAAATATATAATCTTGGTCCAACCACAACATTCCTTTTATTTCATGTTAGGTTACCCTAATCCTTACTACATCACATAAAACTATATGGATCAATAATGTTCCTTTCCTCATTCGGATCGAGTGATCTATCATCCTTATTGCAAGACATTAAACTACATGGCCTCCATCCTTTCCACATGACATGAAACCATATGGACTTTATAGATCTACGAATTGTTTGATTCTCTTATTCATTGAGATACATAGGGACACAGAAAACCTATATCTTTTTCAAACAACATTTTAATGGATTGATATAAAACATCACATTCCCATGGACTTCACCAAAGAGGGACACTTTTTTTATTGTTGTTCTCCAACAAAATTATTCTCAAGAACTAAATGTGGAATGATTATTTTTATCATAGGATATGTAGTGAGGCCTAGATCTTCAATAATGTTCCTATCCAGAGCAATCAGTAGAAACACTTCCCACCTCTACATATGGTTTAGGCATGCATAGAATGTTTCTTGTAAAAAAACCACGTAGTAATTGATTATTATCCTCATTGGATATGTAGTTATGCATGTTTTTCCATCCCTAAGTCCAGTCACAACAAACAAGTATAAAAATTCACCCCACTCTATATACGGGTTAGAACTACCTAGGTAAATTTCATAAAAACTATGTGTGTCTTGATTCTAATCAGCATGGGATACATTGTGACACCCATAATTATATTCATGTGCCCATCCACAACATTACCATTTCATATCGGGTAGCCCACATCCTTACCACATGTTGTTAAAATTCAACATCCCTTGAAAACTATGTGCGGCTTGATTCCTTTCATCACAAGATATGTACTGATTACCAAATAACCAATCTGGGGTCCAACTACAACAACCAACAAAATAAATTCACTCCAACTATATAGGGGATGAAACATACATGACCACATTTCTTATGTTTGAATCAGATCTATGTGTGGTCCTTTTGCACATGAAATGTGTCTTGCACAAATTTTCACATCAATTCCTATGTCCTTACTGCCTGATGTTAAACTACAAGGAAAATGTACTAGTTTTTTTACATTAAAATTTTCCAACAAGAACTTCTTTACTGCATGATGTTAAACTTCATGTAAAATTTCCTTACTGCATGATAATAAATTACATGGAAGACGTACATTCCACATGAGGTTAAAATGAAAGGATGAAAATATGTCCCCACTAGATGTCAATAATCTGGACAGAAGACCATCCTTGTTTTAACCTTTATTATAGTGGGACAAGAGCGTTACCCTAGCCATATAGAGTACGAGGTCCTTCAATCATATTGTAATAACCTCAATCCTTAAATCATACTTCATGCCTCAAGCATCTAAATCTTCCAAATATATTTCATGTCCCATGGAAAGGATACCCAACTTTAACAGACCCTTTAAATGACATTTTATTGTATGCCTATGGCTCATAAAAATGTGTCTATGGTCATCAAAAAAATGTGTCGCTCTACAAAAATGAACTTCCAGTCATGGTGATCCTTGAAATTACCATAGAATAACTCAATATCCCATCATGATTCAAACTAAATTAGAAATGATTTTACCATATAATTACTCATGAACTAAGAATCATGATCCATGAATTTCCATATTCATATATCCTACACAAAATCATGTAGGGTAACTCTTGACCCTAAATACCTTAATTATGATATTGAGTATAATCCTCCATAATAAGTTCATGTTGAAAATGACTTTAAACTATCAGCACGGAGGTTAAAGCTGTATGACCAAAATCGTAGACTATAATTGTCTAAATCAGAAAACATTAAACTACCAATAAAAAAGGAAAAAAATTAAAGATGAAAACCTGAAATCGGTACCCTGAGAAAAATTCAATCCTTCCCTCACAAAACTATTACACTTTAGAGTTTAGGGAAAAATTATGGCACAAATAAATATGGCACAAAGCTCAAAGGCCCTACTCTGTTGCCATATTAAAGGATAATCTATGATCATTGGGACTCTTGGTCTGGACTAAAGTTAGAGTAATTATTTGTTGCATATCCACATTATAATAATATATTCTCTAGACAATAATACAAAATATAGGGTGTTTGAACCCTTCTTGGATATTACACTTCCCTCAATCCGCACTTCATGATTTGGGTTTCCTTGTATTACTAAAATATTTTATGACCCTTAGAAAGGTTAGAAGACTTCAAGGGACCCTTTTTTGACTATGCATGTATCCCTAGTTCTCCTTCATATGTGCATATAGTCCTCAACCCAATGAGCCACTCTAAAAAAGTAATTTTCAATCCTTTTGATCCCTCACATCACTATTATAGAAATCAAAACAATTTTTTGTATGAACAACTACCTATAAGAATATCACAAATCATTCTCCAAATCCAATCAATTTAGATCAGGATTTAAAATCCTCACACCAAACTATCCAATAATATTTGATATCTTCGATGTTATGTAACCAGGTTTTGTACCATTTATCAAGGATATAATTGGACACATTATTTTAGGTCCTTTGATGGCCCACACCTTGTGATTTGAAACCATAGGGTATAGGGCTCAAAATTCATAATTTAATAGCTGAATTGACCTAGGATTTCATATCCCTTCCCAGATTGTTTTCCTCTCCCACCAAACCTCATCATCTAGACATTTGATTCTTTAAAACCCATTCATTTCCCTTATAAAAGAGTTGAGATCATATTTTTCATGGACAGGCTACCTGTGGGTAAGGGCCTTGACTGACCAACTAAATGAATACCCTGCTTTTTAGAAATGAGCTTCATTCCATGTGAGCCCTAACAACACTATTGAAGAACCTAACACCTCATTGGGTTATGACCATTCCTGAAATGTGTTCCCCATACCATATTCATAGACTAAAAATTTTGGGTTACGACTTACATCATCCATATTCCAACTATCTTAGAGGATCTAAAATCCATATTATTTTTTCCACCACCAATATTACCCCATAAATCATCCATATACCCAAGGAAAGATACTTGAATTTAAGGGAATTTTTTCTTAACAATACATTCATAACTATAGCATTTATATATGCACGTATGGTCATCAACCAAATATGTTACTCTACAAAAATGTATTTCTGATCCTTATATGCCTTTGAAACACCACAATAGGACCCAGCACCTCTGTGTTTTTTTAGTCATTCCTACCATGTTTACACCATATTACATGATCACCAATCAAGTACAACCTAAAATACCATAACCTACAACAATAGAAGGTCTGATCTAAAATACTATAAACTAAATGAATATTAGGTGGCCGGAAAATGTCCATAAACTAAACAAATAATATTCCAAGCTATAAGACTGTTGGCGCCAAAATATAGCCCGAAAGAAAAGAAACAAAGAAGGCGGGCTCGCTGCCTCGCGAAGCACCGACGCGAAGCCCCGCCGCGAAGCGCCCTGACCCTCGAGCCGTCGCGAAGCTCCCGAGGCGGTGATGCTCCGTGAACGCGTTTGACGTTCGCAAGCCGCCGCAAAGCTCCAGAGGCGGTGATTCTCCGCGAACGCGGTTGACGTTCGCGAGCCGCCGCAAAGCCCTTGAGGCAGCGCGCAGGCGCTACTTCGCGGCGCCCCTTCCCTATAAATACTGTACTCCCCCTGAGTCCCGAGGATGGACAACCCGACCTTTCGGCTTCTCCTCTCCCGAATCGCGAAGAACGCTTTGCTCCGGGAATCATGAGCTCCGTGAGGTACTTCTACTTCGCGAGACGACTCTGCTTTGTCTCGTTTTGAGCCCCTCTTCCGAGAGGGATGCCCTTCGCGAAGCTCAAGGGAATTCACGAAGGAAGGGGATTCCCAAGGGAACCCAGGCAGCCATGGAGCACTTGTGCTTTGCGAAACACCCAACCCATACGAGTGATCTCTATGCTAAGGCAGGATCGCTCCACATCGCGAAGCACACTGATTTGCAGGACCCTCCTTCGTGAGGCACCCCTCCTTCGTGAGGCAGTGCTCTGTTCCACTTCGCGAAGCACCTCCCATTCACACCCGTGGCCCATGCTAAGGCAGGATCGCTCCACTTCGCGAAGCACATTGCTTTGCAGGACCCTGCTTCGCGAGACACCCCTTCTTCGCGAGGCAGTGCTCCGCGAACCCTGTTCCACTTCGCGAAGCACCTTCCGTACCAACCTATGCCCCATACTAAGGCCAAGGCACCCCACTTCACGAAGCTCACTCCTTTGCTTAGCGATTCCTCTTCTTGTGCGACCCTCCAGGTTTGCACGATGTGATTTCAAAGTCCCATGGACAATACCACTCGTAGCGTTGCTTCGCCTAATGCTTCTTCGCATAGGCACGCTAACGGCTATTGCTTCTTCGCATAGCCACGCTAACGTGGACCCCTCGATGGTTCGTTCCACAACCCCCCATGACCATGGCCTTACTGGCACCTTCCCTTCCCCAAGGACTAGACGGTACCGGTTATGTAAGCCCTAGGGGTGCGGAGTGAACCCACCTCGTCCGAGATGCAGGACGTTAAACTGCCAAGCACCGCGTCCTCAACACATGACGTTAAACTGTGATCCGACCTCGTCTCCCTCACAAAGGGTTCCCCCAGCTCGAACATTCGTTACACCACTCATCTCCATGGGAATGGAATCACCCATCCACAAGGGGTGATATCCTCCTTTCCGGAGTGACGTATGTTCGTAGGAGAAGGGCGACCCTAGTTCCCCAACGGATGGCTGCACCTCTGCATCTCTGTACTTCCCCACTACCAAGGTCAGTGGAGGGCGTGATATGGGACGAGGTACTTCCCATCATTGGACCAAGGTCCATATTTCTCACGCTTTGTCGCACCATGGGCCTCCATCCCGGAGTAAGTTCCAACAGCATGGGCCGCCTAACGCGTAAGCCCCTCTTCGCTTCTCACGGACGCATCCTTCGCGACGTGATCGTCAGGTCCTTGCAACCTCTTGTTTCTCACACCGAGCATGACTCACATGGTCTTAGAGTGAGCACCGACCCTAACACCCATTCCATACGAACTATGAGGACTTTGATCCATGCCAAGGCATGGTACGTAGGAATCCTTCCAAGAGGTTCAAGCCCACCACTCATTGGACCAAGGTCCGCATTCACGTCGGTTCACCGACAAAACCCCACCTGAACTACGAGGTCTTCGATCCATGTCAAGGAATGGTACGTAGGAAGCCTTCACGAGGTTCAAGCCCACCAATAGTGTACCCCCGGGTCTACTTTCATGTCGGTTCACCGACACACCCATTCCATTGCGAACTACGGGGACTTTGATCCATGTTAAGGCATGGTACGTAGGAAGCCTCCATGAGGTTCAAGCCACGTTGCTCGGTCGTTCATTCACGTCTAATTTCGCCCTTGTCCAGCATGATGTTAAACTACATGCTCCCGTCCAGCACGACATTAAACTGCATTCCGGTCCAATGGTAAGCCATTGTGACCCACCCCTTTGAACTACGAGGACTTTGATCCATGTCAAGGCATGGTACGTAGGAAGCCTTCCAAGAAGTTCAAGCCCACCACTCATTGGACCAAGGTCCGCATTCACGTCGGTTCACTGACAAAACCCCACCTGAACTACGAGGTCTTTGATCCATGTCAAGGCATGGTACGTAGGAAGCCTTCACGAGGTTCAAGCCCACCAATAGTGGACCCCCGGGTCTACTTTCACGTCGGTTCACCGACACACCCATTCCATTGAGAACTATGGGGACTTTGATCCATGTTAAGGCATGGTACGTAGGAAGCCTCCATGAGGTTCAAGCCATGTTGCTCGGTCGTTCATTCATGTCGAGTTTCGCCCTTGTCCAGCATGACGTTAAACTGCACGCTCCTGTCCAGCATGACATTAAACTGCATTCCGTTCCAATGGTAAGCCATTGTGACCCACCCCTTTGAACTACGAAGACTTTGATCCATGTCAAGGCATGGTACATTGGAAGCCTCCACGAGGTTCAAGCCCATCCATCATCCAATTCACGCCAAGTTCTATCTACGTCCAGCACGACGTTAAACTGCCATCCCAGATCTGAACTACGAGGACTTTGATTCCCCACCATGGGGATACGTAGGAAACCTTCCCAAGGTTCAAGCCCGCCATTAGCGGATCCACGGGTCTGCTTTCACGTCTGTACACTGACAATGCCTGCCGGACTAAGGTCCACCCTAATGTTGGTTCGCTGCTGGCATTCATCGGACCAAGGTCCACCTCCGCCGTTGTCCTTGTGATGGTCCCATTTCATTCCCCTCCACTCCATTTATCCACCTAGAACCCATCCCGACTCTCTCCCGGACCGTAGTATCTCGGTGAGACTGTGTCGGTATGACCCTCTTCACAGCCACCCATGGGCTGACCCGTCTCCGCTGGACGTTAAACTCGCAGCGTGCCATGTGTTAAACGCGGGAAGCTGAGGAAAACCTCAGATATGTGTCTATGACATAATTCCCCGCGCTCGATGTGGGATTCCTCGGGCTTCCACGCCCTCGAGAATCCCAGCAATCAGGGATAATAGACAAACACGACAGATTCCCCAGCATCTAGACACGCTACTGGTGCCTCAACGTGACTACTCCCCTGACCGAAGGTTGCTGCCCTGACTGGACCCTTTGGAATGTCCCGACAGAAGCAGTGTAATTAACTGGCGTCCATGGAAACATGGCACTGCGAAGAGTTTCACGAACTACGTATTAAATCTATGAGGGAAACCCGGACTAGGTGACAAGTTCCGAGGAGGAATCCACGGAAGGAAGAACCGACATCCCATCATCCCGTTTCGATCAAGGAGCAAACGTACCTGAACAAGGAACGAATGTCGCCCGCCTTTGGAAGGCGGGAATGTGGGGCAACGGGCAGCGCGTCCTCATCAGACGGATGTGCGCGCGCCCCGGCGAAAGCGTCGGAAACAGAAATGGTGAACCCGACGTGAAATGCTTCTCCTCAGCATGGAGATTAGTAGCGTTCGAGTCACCAGTGGGTTGACGTGTCACCGGATCCAGATATCCGGTGCCTGGTCCCGCCAAGCAAATAGCGGGCCTGTCGTGAAACTCACCAGAAGTCGGGGCAGTAGAATGTGGGGCATTCCGCCCTGCAGCGTGTTGGCGTGGATCCTTCTTACAAACGTGGAGAATGGAAGGATACTGGGGCACTGGTTGTCAATCCTCTTCCCTCTCGGTGTTGATGAGTTGATCCCTTTGTTTCTCAGGAACCAAGTTGCAGTTACAGAGGTGTGATCACCACCTGTGAACCTACGCACGGGCAGGGGAAACATTGCCATAGCCACCCCACATGGCGCCACTACCGCCACGACGGCTGCCACGTCACGGAATACAGGACGCCCACGTCCCCTTTCCCCATCAGAGGTCATCCAACGAAGGGTGATCAACAGCCTCGTGCGCAGGTACGAGGAGGAAGGGGTCATCCCGACCAGGGATATGGCCCGCTTGGACCTGGAGGCCTCCAGGCCCTGCCGTCAACGCCGCCCTAACAGGCCGCGCAGGGAGCCCCTGCTCCCCACCCCGACATTCAACCGTTTCAGGAGCCTATCCCCGGAACGCCTTGACGACTCCTCACCTTACGCTGATGAGGTGGGTGTCGTTCGGCTTAGCCCGCTCAGGGTCCCGACCCAGGGGCCCCAGGCGAGAGCCCCCGTCCGGCCGCGCCAGCGCCGCCATCCGACTCCGCAGGGAGAGCAGACAGCCCATGCCCCTGCGCCACCTGCACCGGCCCGCCTGACCTGACGTCAGCGCTAGGCCCGGGCTGAGGACGCTCGCTCAGCCGCGTCCACGTCGACAGCTACAGTGGCCCGAGCCACCGCCGACGTGCATCGTGAAGCCCCCGTGTACACTGAGCAGGGTCACCCCTTCGCCCAACCAAGATTGAGACCCCAACCGCCCCATGGGCAGGCCGGGTTGACTCTCCAGGTTGCAGGCCCAAGTGGTGGTCGCCGCGAGCCAACCCACGGCGGCATCACCCCATACGGAGATCCTCCCCGTACTTTTGCTTCACAGGGCGTGGTACTTCCCCGCTCCGAAGTTCTTCATGGAGGTACGCCTCGTGCTACCCCCATCCCGACGGAAGACTTGCCCCGCGGCAGTGACGTTCGGCACGGAAACCTTTCCCGCGCCCACTACACAGGGTACGGAGCCCATTCTCCTGCCCCCGACTGCCAATTTGAAGGCACCATGCATTCGGCCTTTCTTCAACGTGGGGGTCCCCCCTACGTCCTCTCTGCGACTGGCGAAGGTCCTCCTCGCCCCAGCAACTCAAGGAGTGAAGGTCAGCCTCGCTCCGCCTGCATTGACCATGGAGGTCCTCCCCATGCTCTTGCCGATCCCAACAGAGGCTCCGCCTACATGGGTGTTCGTGGAGGCCCTCCCCACGTACCCTTCGATATTTTCCCTGGTGCCCCTCGCACCTCGGGCATCTCGAGCGGGGGCCCTCTCCGCCACGACGCCAGTGCCGCCCTGCGACTCCATGATAGGGATCAACCCTGTCCCGAAGATCCACCCTGGGGCAGGATAGCGGGTTTCCTCCACCACAAGAAGAATCCTGGGAAATCCAGGGTGGAGATCAAACCTTCTCGTTTCTCCGACTCTGAAGTGGAGTACGACTCAGCCATGGAACCTTCTCCCAGCTCCTCCGTATCAAGGACCGGGGCAGGAACCAGACGCGTCAGCCTCATTATCCCAGAACATGAGCTCCACCGGATCCCCATCTCCCTCCGCAGGTACATCCAGGAGGAAGCAATTCTGGGAACTTCGCAGGTCTCGACCGCGCAGTCACCGCCATTGTCACCCGAAGCGCCCTCTACCTCTACTCGAGATCACGGGGAGCTATTTTGGGGGTCAACGGTGGTAGAGAAACGACATGACCAGGCACCGGTAATGGCGATTCCTGTGCCTGAAGCAGTGGCTGTTAGCCCATCCTATCGTGACATTGTGGTCAGGTCACCTCTCTCTTCAGAGGAAGGCCCAGAATTCGGTGGCCAGTCCGCTCGCTCGCCGTATTCTCCACCGCCGAGTTTGCTATCCCAGAGGTCCGCCTCGGTACCGCTACCGGTCCCTCAGCCGCCCCCGGTTGATGAGTGGGGTAATACAGGGCCAGACTCCGAGGCCGAACCCAGGAGCTTTTGGAGTATTCTTGCAGCAGACTACTTCCCAGAGAAATTCTGGCCCACGGCGGCGCTGAATTTTCGCGTACCCGAGTCTCTTACCCCTGAAGAAGTGGGATGCTTTTGTCGAACCCTTTGGGCGACGCACTTCCACCTCCGTTGCGAATGGGTGGTATACCCCAGGAGTCGAGAGCACTTCGAGGAGATTGGCGAGCAGTGCCGCCTGATCGATGCGGCCGCACTCCTTGTGGCTCAGCACCCTGAGTCGCCAGGACACCAGAGCGCCCTTTAACGAAAATGCATTCAGAGTCTTAAAGAACTCCGCAGAATCGTCAGGGAAGACACCCCCCATGTGCAAGTCCGTGGTTGGGGACACTATGCTGCCCTTCTTTTCGATCCTATTCGACGGCAACCCGATTCGCTATGCGACATCGAGGACATGCCCTCGAGAGGAATCGTGGTCCACATGGCCGACATTGTGGACAAGGAAGACGAACTAGAACTCCTTGATGGAGACTTCCCCCCAAAGGGTGCACCGCCACTACTGGACCCGTCAGGGAGAGTTACCCGTCAGCAGAGGAACCTGCTAGGCCTGCCCGTACCCACCGAGTCGCTAGTACTCAGTCGAAACACCGGCAAGGGTAAAGAGCACATCGGAACCGTCAAGCACTCCGACCTGTCCGCTTCTATGCAGAAAACGGACGAAGATTCCGAGAAGGCCACGTTATGCCAACAACTTGCCGAGAAGAAGAGGCTAGTTGACGAACTCTTGGCCGAACGTGCCACGGAACGGCGACCCGACTATGGTAATCCCAGGCCAGGACAGCAGGGGCAGGAACAATCCCCCCCCCCCCCGGTGAGATGCCTCTGGGAAACCCTGATCATGCTACTACCTCAAACAGGGCAGAATCCGGAACCTATGGAAATATGGCACGATACGTTTCGCCAACCCCCCCCCCCCCCCCGAGCAACGGGGCAATCCGAAGAGCCCAGCCCGGGTTCCCCCAGTCGCCCCGCAAGTCGTTCCGCTAGTTGATCCACGAGCGGCTGAGGCAGTCTACCGTGTTGAAGAACTCTGTAATGCACTGGTGGTTAGGGATCCCCGTCAAGACAGGGACCCCCATCGGGATGACCTTATTGCGGCACTCACAGCCCACCTCGAAGCGTTGGAAACGCGGCAGGTGGTGGTTCCACCGGATGGTAAGCCTTATCCCGCGTGGGTGGATGATATGCCCGCGCCTCCGGGTTTTGGAAACCCCACTTTCTCACCCTTCAACGGGACAGGGGACCCACCACAGCACTTGGCACATTTTTCTTCCAGGTGTGGCCCCATGCTGGGGACCCCGGCTCAGCAAGAAGCCGCCATGCTCTGATGCTTTGTACAGACATTGGAAGGTACGGCATTCGTCCGGTACAGCCAGCTCCCTATCGGATCAGTGACCGGATGGGAGGATCTCTGCCGGCAGTTCCTGTACCAGTTCAGCTCCACCACACGAAAGACCAGCATTGCAAACCTCTTCAAGTGAAAACAGAGGCCTGATGAGCGGGTTGCAGATTTCATCGCCCGGTGGAAGGGACTTACGTATTCCCTCGATATGCCACTGACTCAGGAGAAATTACTGACGATGTGTGTGGGGAACGTTAAAACGGAGCTGGTACCCTCCTTTATTACTCAGAACTACCCTGGAGGGTTCAGAGATTTCTCAGATAAGGCTCAGCGCCTTGAGGAAGCCCTGCAACAGGCTAGTCAGGCACGTTTGTTGCCCCCTATGATCCCGGCCAGGAGGACCGCCAGGGCTGAACCCGCCGCGGTGGCTCAAATAGAAGCCCCGAGACAGCTGGCGTTACTGCCGGCGGCACCACCCCCGCAACCCCACAGAGGTCCTCCACCTCAAGCACAGGCTCCTGCCTAGCAGCGACCACCTCAGAACCGACAGGTTCCCCCGCGCAATGCGCCACCGCCACCTAGGCAAGGAAATCAGGCGCCGCCTCCTCGGCAGGCCCCTCCGGCCCCTCGTCAGGGCCAGGACCCTAGGGCCCCCTACCCGGAAAGAAGGCACCTGACTTATTCGTTTAACGAAAATCAGGTCCCTGGCTATTTCCGAAGTGCTCTAGATCAAGGGATAGTACGCTTGCCCGAGTGCAGAAGGCCGGCAGAGGCAAATCTCACCGATCACCCCAACTACTGCCCTTATCATCGGATCCTAGGGCACACCCTTAAGCAATGATATGTGTTTAAAGACTGGCTTCAAGACCAGGTCAATAACAACATAGTCAAGTTGGGCCCGGCTCCAACCCAAGTGGCGGGTGTCTTTGCAGGATCAGAGATCAGCAGCGACAACGAGGGTGAATGGCAACAGGTCCCCAACCGCGGATCCCAGAAATACGATGACTGGGTGGCTCGAAAAACTGTCATTCGTGCCCATGGTATCATCCGGGCGTGCCTGAAGTAGTCGGAACCTTCAGAAGAAATGGCTGGTACCTCCGCATCGTCTTCGCAGTCGACCTCTTCCCAAAAGGGCAAGCAGCGGCGACGCAAGAAGAAGAAACGTGCACCACCGGTGCCATCGTCATCCCGCACATTCGGCGACTTTCTGCCCCCTGAAATGGGGATTCTGCCCATATCCCGCCCAACGGCGGATGACTCCTTGAGTGACAGTCAAGGGTACACTTCGGTTAACACCGTGGAGCTGGTAAATCCCTATATGACTCCCGACGAGAGGGAATGCCAGATGAACCTCCCCAACGTTTCCAGCCGACGTCAATGTCAGCGGAATCGCAACCGTACCGGCCATCGAGGTACGTCTGTGGGCACCTTCAGTCAAGCCGTGCACGCCGTTGAGACTAGACAGCAGGCTCAGCGCAGAGCTCAGCATGTGCAGCCCCATCTAACGCCCTCAGCTTTACCTCCACCGCCGTTTGTGCTACTGGATCGGGGAGAGCTGCCTCGTTCATATGACAGTCAGTCTTGCCCGGCTACAGGCCAGCCTCTGCTGCCCGATCCTAGTCCGGCGACTATCCCCCAGGCTTCTACTAGCAGGCAGCAGGATGTACCCATTGCTAGCCGACCGCCAGTTCAACCGGCAGGACCCGCTATGCCTCCAAATGCCGAAAAACCCCCTGTAAGCAGAGGTTCGCGTTTGGCACGCAAGTATGATGTCCTAAAGCACCTGGACGGCATTACGACGAGGCTCTCCATCCTTGAGTCCCTGCGCCTGTCATACGAGATGCGTGAGGCACTTGCCGAGGCCCTAAGGAGCCCCCTCCAGTTCGAGACTGAGGTAGCAGCTGCAGAAGCCTTCCATACCGAGACGATTGAAAACGTCGAGTGTCAGGCGGTTATCTCGTTTTCCGGTAAAGATGAGGACCCTCTGATACAGGGGCACATTCGCCCGCTGTACATCACTGGCCACTTCAACGGTGTGGAAGTCCGCCGCTGCCTCGTTGACATGGGTTCTGGAATCAACCTAATTCCGACCCGGATGCTGCGAAAGCTGGGTCTATCTGAAGGTGATTTGACTCCCTCTGACCTCAGGATCCAGGGGTACGACAGGACTCAGCAAACCCCAGTCGGCAAGATCCGCCTGAAGATTCAGTTCGGTGGCTTAGTTTCCAGCACCGAGTTCATGGTCGTCTCTCAAGACACCGCCTACAACGCATTGATGGGTAGTCCATAGCTCCATCTGCATGCAGTAGTCCCCTCGTCGTATCACCAGTGCCTTAAATACTCCCTCAATGGTCGAGTAGGCGTGCTCCAAGGAGATGCGTCCCCTTTCGCTTCTTGTGAGGCCCGCTATCTGGATGCGGGTTATTACAAAATTAAGGATAAACAGATCCTAGTAAGTGAGGACGGACCCGCCCCGGTCACAGGTGATCCTTGGGCAAGCATGGATGACGCCTACATCCTTCTGATCCACCGGTTGGAGGCCACGACCCCCGACATGGGGCAATGTTTTGTTGTTTCGGGTACGCAAGGAAGGCATGTTCCCGTGTCCAAGCGATGGCGGAAAATCACCTCGTACTCCTACATCAACTAGGCTCGGGTCATCCCAGAACCTCCTACCCCTGTACGGTACCGGGACGTCAAGCTCCTGACGATGGCGGTACGCCATACGTGTCTCTTCCGTCGGGCTGGAATCCACCGACTCAGGCCGACACGTCACCACTGCTTTGATATTATCAGGCGTGGCCCCTTAGGTCGGAGGCCAGATGGGATAGGATCAAATGCATTCATTGCTATGGTCTCAACGACAAGTGAGTCTCCCGATATGACGACCGCTGCTGCCCAAGCCGGCACTAGCTGCCCCTCGGGTTTTGAGAGCCCAGAAGTATCTCCCGTTGCGGGAAGTTCCCCCATGGGTGGGGAGGAAGACTTGGAGGATGCTCCCCCCGCCTTTGAAGAAGGCGTCTCTACCACGGTTGATGAATTGGTACAGGTGAACCTTGGTAGCAAGGTAGATCTGAAACCCACATTGATCAGTGCGGCCATGTCCCTCGAGGAGCGGCAGTAGTACGTAGACTTCCTCAAACAGCACCGTGATGTGTTTTCTTGGAGTTACAACGAGATGCCAGGACTGGATCCCCAGGTAGTCGTTCACCGTTTGGGCCTCCCGGAAAAACATCGTGGGTTTAAGCAGCCTCCTAGGAAAATGCACCCTTCTCATGGTGTTATGGTTGAGGCCGAAGTTGACAAGCTTATCAAAGCCAACTTCATTAAGGAGGTCCAGTACCCCAAATGGCTTGCCAACATTGTGCCAGTCAGGAAGAATAATGGGCAGATCAGAGTCTTCATCGACTTCCGTGATCTTAATCGCCACTGCCCAAAGGATGACTTCCCACTCCCGGTGACGGAGTTGTTGATTGACGCCACAGCCAGATTCCAAGCCCTCTCTTTCATGGATGGGTACTCCGGGTACAACCAGATCCGGATGGCCCCCAAAGATGAGGAGTCCACTGCCTTCAGGGCTCCCCAAGGTACCTTTTGCTACCAGGTTATGCCATTCAGTTTTAAGAATGCAGGTGCCAATTATCAGAGGGCCATGCATCGCATATTCAAACCGATCCTCGGGACATTGGTGGAATTCTACGTGGACGACCTCGTAGTCAAGTCACATCAGCGCCAGGACTATCTCAAAGACCTCAAGAAAGTGTTCGGTTTCCTCCGTTCCCGTCGCCTGAAGATGAACCCATTGAAGTGTGCCTTCGGTGTCACCTCGGGGAAGTTCCTGGGCTTTGTTGTCAGATACCGAGGTATCGAGATTGACCCAGAGAAGATCAAGTCCATCAGACAAATGCCTCCCCCGAGCAACATTCGGGAGCTTCGAGGCCTGCAAGGCCACCTAGCCTATATATGCCGATTCATCGCGAATCTGGCCGGCAAGTGTAAGCCCTTTTCCCGGCTCATGAAGAAGGGCGCCGCCTATGAATGGGATGAGGAGTGTCGGACCACCTTTGAGGAAATCAATCAGTATCTGCTCCAACCTCCGGTCTTGATGCCACCCGTCTCTGGAAAGCCGCTGGTCCTTTATGTGACCGCCCTGGAGAGATCCCTCGGCGTGCTGCTCGCCCAGAAGAATAACAAGGGCACTGAGAACAGTCTCTACTATCTCAGCCGCATGCTTCTCGATACGGAGGTCAGATACTCCCCTATCGAAAAGAGCTGCCTTGCGCTCGTCTTCGCCGTGCAGAAGTTGTGGCACTACCTGTAGCACCACGAGGTGCAATTGAACTCTCGGGTAGATCCACTGAAGTACATCCTGAACCGCCCCATGCTGACTGGCCGACTAGCACGGTGGGCGGTGATTCTCCAGCAGTTTGATATCAGGTTCGTGCCTCAGAAGGCCGTTAAGGGACAGGCATTGGCAGACTTTTTAGCTACCCATCCAACCTCCGCGGATCAATCCCTGGACCTGGATTTCCCCGACGAGACGATCCTCTCAGTCGATCATGTTGTCCCGTGTTGGCAAATGCATTTCGACGGCGCCTCCCGGAGCCCCACCGGTAGAAGGCTCAACGACCCCAAGCTCAACAGAGTGGGTCTGGGTATTGTTTTCATTACCCCGGCGCAAGCCGTCCTGCCGTACTCGTTCCTGTTGTCAGAAGGTTGTACGAACAACGAGGCAGAGTACCAGGCTCTCATCACCGGCCTCGAGTTGGCCCTTGAGATCCATGTCCCCCATCTACATGTGAAGGTAGATTCCGAGCTGGTAATCAAACAGGTTAATGGCGACTATGTCGTCAGGAAGCCAGAGCTCGCACCGTTGCTGGAGTACACCCTCCGCCTAATGGCCCAGTTCTCTTCTCGACCAGAGGTTACCCATGTCCCACGGTCGTAGAACGGCCAAGCGGACGCCCTGGCTGGCTTAGCTGCGTTGCTCGCAGAACCTGAGCAAGATGATTTGGTCATACACGTGGCCCACCGGAGAGTCATTGCCCCCGTCACCCAAGAGGACGATGATGGCCTGCGGGTAAGTCATCTCACCTCGGGACCCTCCATATTGGGAGTCTCGGGTTCGTCAGACGCAGTGGTGAAGCCACTCCCGACTGGAGGGCGCCTTTTTTTGAGTATCTCCAAAATGGTCACCTCCCGGACGACCGGGCCGAGCGCGAGCGAATCTGACGCCGCGCACTTCAATTTACCCTCCAGAGCGGCCCCAGTCTTGAGAAGATCCTCTATAAACGGAGTTTCGATGGTGTCCTCCTCCGTTGCATCCAAGGAGTAGAGATACCTCAAGTTATGCAAGAGGTTCACGCCAGTTCCTGTGGCGCCCATCAAGTTGGGCCGAAGCTGTCCCATCAAATCTGGAGGTTAGGGTACTTCTGGCCCTCCATGATCCATGATTGCATTGGGTATGCCAAGAGATGCCACGCGTGCCAAGTACACGCCAACTTCTTCCATCGGCCGCCAGAACCCCTCCACCCCACCAAGTACTCTTGGCCATTTGTGGTATGGGGACTTGATGTAGTGGGACCGTATCCACCGGCAACAGCCCGGCAGTGCAGATTCATCTTGACTGCTACAGATTTCTTCTCCAAGTGGGCAGAGGCAGTTCCGCTCAAAGAGGTCAAGGCCCGTTCTATCGTTGACTTTGTGAGATCCAACATTATCCATCGGTTTGGGGTCCCTCAAGAAGTCCTCACTGATAATGGCACCAAATTCCGAGCGGCTGAACTGAAGAAATTGTACGCCAAGTACGACATCTGGTCGAACCATACTTCCCGCTACTATGCACAGGCAAATGGACAGATCGAGGCGTTCAACAAAACCCTCTCTAACATTCTGCAGAAGATGGTTGGCCAGAACAAGAAAAGTTGGCCGGACAAGCTCCCCAACGCCCTCTGGGCTTACCGGACGACGACTCGCAACTCCACCCAGGTGACTCCATATTCCCTGGTGTATGGAGCTGAGGCCATCCTACCCATTGAGATCCAGCTGCCGTCGTTGCGCACTACAGTTTATGATCACCAGACATCAGATGAGGTAGCCGAGATTCGTCTAGCTAAATTGGAAGCACTGGACGAGAACCGACTTCGTGCCCTGCACAATCTGTAAAGGCATCAGGACAAGATAGTGAGGGCCTTCGACAAGAAGGTTCGTCTCCACTCTTTTCTACAAGGTGACCTAGTATTGGCCCTTCGAGCGCCAATGATTCCCGGTAGGAAACCGCCCAAATTAGAACCCAAATGGGAAGGGCCTTATATCATCCATAATTTTTACCCCAATGGAGCATAATCCTTGGTGACCACAGATGGAGAGCGTATAACCCCTCCCACCAATGCCAAATTCCTCAAGCGATACTTTGCCTAGGGAAAAAGTGGTCCTGCACGACCCTAAACTGCGAGAGGGTCATGCACGACCCTAAACTGCGACTTGGTCCCGCACGACCTTAAACTGCATCCTCATCCTCTCTGCAAGACGTTAAACTGCAAGCCAGTCAGGCCTTCCTGACCGAGGCTTAGCCTCAGGCCCCATGGCCTCCTTGGTCCCGCACGACCTTAAACTGCATCTCTGTCCTCACTGCAAGATGTTAAACTACAAGCCAGTCAGGCCTTCCTGACCGAGGCCCAGCCTCAGGCCCCTTGGCCTCCTTGGGTCTCTAGCCCCCCGTCTTCACCACGAGACGTTAAACCACAAGCTGGTCAGGTTTCCCTGACCGCGGTCTGGCCCCAGGCCCCCTCGTTTCTCCCCGACTTACCCTCTTACGGGATCATACGGTGTGGTGTAGGACCACGTCCTCATTCACGACGGATTACTTGCCACACTGTACACATCCCTGAATGAGATGCCCTCGTCCCACATGACGTTAAACTGCATGTCAAGAACTATGTGTGGCTTGATTCCCATCTTCATGGGATACGTAGGAACGCTCAGATGCCTCGTCTTGAGCCCAGCCCCAAGCATTTTTCTTCCACTATCCCCCCTGGGGGTAGTTTCCTTGGAGAATCTTTGTGCAGCAGGAGTAGGGTTTTTAGCCCCATTCATACAACCCCGCTTGCGCAAGGATTGTAAGGGTCACACCATGTGCCCACTCCCATTCTTCTATCCTCCCACGTCCTCACCGCACGACGTTAAACTGCATGGCTTTCAAGAACTACGTACGGCTTGATTCCCATCCTAATGGGATACGTAGGAACGCCCGGACATTTCGTCCGTAGGCCCAGCCCAAAATCCAAAATCTTCCCTTTGGGTCAAGACGCGGCAGGGTGCACACTTTTTCCCCAACTCACATCGAGCAAGCCTCGACCCGGCTGCACATCCCCCCTGGGGATGTTTGCCTCTTTCACGGATACAGCTATGCTTCGCCCACTCCTTGACTGGGATTCCATCATTTTTGCACACCCTGAGGGACCCCCAAGAACGGCCTGGATACAATGCCCAAGGGCTCTCCTACCGATACGGGTCAACGCCCCCGAGGGTTTTTCAAGCAACAAGCCGATACAAGTCCCGCGTTGCGAATTTGGTCAGCGGTCGACGCTCACTTGTTACTCCCATATCGGGTTACCATAGGAACGTTGTGTTTCGAACATGGTCAACAGTGTCCTGGATCTTCAGGTCCACCCCGAGATGTCCCAGACATCGAGTGCGGTGATTCATTCTGCCCCATCACGAGGTAACAAACTTCTCCCGGGGCGGTGCTTGCAATCGGGCCCACGGCCCTGATCCCCCATAGGAGTGTACGGTGTGGTGTAGGACTACGTCCTCATTCACGTCGGGATCATGTACCATGCCGTACTACTCCCCTTACGAGGCCCAGCCTCAGGCCCCTTGGCCTCTTCAGGTCCCCGACCCTCGTCCTCATGTAAGACGTTAAACTACAAACCAGTCAGGCCTTCCTGACTGATGCCTGACCTTAGGCCCCTTGGCCTTTCCGGGCCACAGCCTAGGTCCCTTCTTACCCGGAGTGTACGGTGTGGTGTAGGACTACGTCCTCATTCACATCGGGATCATGTACCATGCCGTACAACTCCCCTTACGAGGCCCAGCCTCAGGCCCCTTGGCCTCTTCGGGTCCCCGACCCTCGTCCTCATGTAAGACGTTAAACTACAAACCAGTCAGGCCTTCCTGACTGATGCCTGACCTTAGGCCCCTTGACCTTTCCGGGCCACAGCCTAGGTCCCTTCTTACCCGGAGTGTATGATGTGGTGTAGGACTATGTCCTAATTCACGTCGGGATCATGTACCATGTCGTACGACTCCCCTTACGAGGCCCAGCCTCAGGCCCCTTGGCCTCTTCGGGTCCCCGACCATCGTCCTCATGTAAGACGTTAAACTACAAACCAGTCAGGCCTTCCTGACTGATTCCTGACCTTAGGCCCCTTGGCCTTTCCGGGCCACAGCCTAGGTACCTTCTTACCCAGAGTGTACGGTGTGGTGTAGGACTACGCCCTCATTCACGTCGGGATCATGTACCATGCCGTACGACTCCCCTTACGAGGCCCAGCCTCAGGCCCCTTGGCCTCTTCGGGTCCCCGACCCTCGTCCTCATGTAAGACGTTAAACTAAAAACCAGTCAGGCCTTCCTGACTGATGCCTGATCTTAGGCCCCTTGGCCTTCTCCCCAATCTCTCACCCGGAGTGTACAGTGTGGTGCGGGACTACGTCCTCATTCACGTCGGGATCATGTACCATGTCGTACGACTCCCCTTACGAGGCCCAGCCTCAGGCCCCTTGGCCTCCTTGGGCCCCTGGCCCCTCATCCTCTTTGCAAGATGTTAAACTGCAAGTCAGTCAGGCCTTCCTGACAGAGGCTCAGCCCCAGGCCACTTGGCCTTTCCGGGCCATAGCCCGGGTCCTCTCTTATAGGATTGCATGGTGTGATGTAGGACTATGTCCTCATTTACATCGGCTTCTTCGCCATACTGTACACCTTGTTTAGGAGTATATTACTCCCCTCCTCGTCCAGTATGACATTAAACTGCATTTCAAGAACTACGTGTGGCTTGATTCCCATCTTCATGGGATACGTAGGACCACCTGAATGTCTAGGCTTCAGGTCCAGCCCCATCCCTCGGGAATCTTCATCCCATCTTGGCCCATTGGCCTACCCTTCCTCCATGAGGGGGATTATGTGGTATGGTGTAGGACTATGTCCTCGTTCGCGTCGGTTTCGCAATTCCTACACCTTATACCCCTCCCTACTGAGCTATTTCTTTGATCCCTTTCTGGCAGTTCACCGATGTGCCTAAGAGTACTCTGGTTTATTACCTGAAACGCCAAGCTTTACTCTGACACGTCCGCACCCGCTTTCCAGGCTTTTCGTATCCCTGCATCAGGGCTTCCATCATCTTTCACACCCGGAGGGACCCCCAATAATGGCCTGGACACTACGCCCAAGGGCTCTCCTACCGTTACGGTCCAACGCCCCCGAGGGTTTCGGGCAACAAATCGATAAAATCCCACGTTGCGAATATGGTCAGCGGTCGATGCTCGTTTGTTGTTCCCACCTCGGGCTAGCGCGACATGGACGCTGTGTTTCCACCATGGTTAACAGTTTTCCTCTCTCGCCACGCCAACTCATTAGGCCCAAAATGTCGGGTGCACAATTCACACCCTTCATCACTTCATCGTGTCCAAGTAGAGTCTCGGAACTCTTGGTACATTTCCTCCGTACACGTCTGCGCGTTGGGTGAACAGGTCGTGTCGAAGGTGTCCTTCGGGGCTCTCTACCAATTCCTGTTTGACTCGCCCCAAGTATTGCGATGAAGATACCCCCCCTTGTTTCCCACACCGAGTTTATCTCACGTGGGCTTAGGGATTGGGTTGACATCTGTGCTTGCTTGGGAAGTTGCCACCAGTCACGGTCCGAGCTCTAAGACCATAAACTAAGACTCTCATATGGAACTACGCTCAGCTTGATTCCCATCCTAATGGGATACGTAGGAATGCCCAGATCTCCTGTCTATGGGTCCACTTTGAGTTCAGCAAAGTCACCTCTCTAGTCCTGCCTTCAGGACCCCGACTACGGGACTGCGTGGCGTAGTGTGGGATTATGTCCTCATCCATGTCGGGTTTGCAATAGCTGCACCACGCGCACCCCCGTTCTGAGAGTTAGCCCTCATATTCCTTGTCCAGCATGACATTAAAAGGCACCCTTCAAGAACTACGTGTGGCTTGATTCCCATCCTCATGGGATACGTAGGACCACCTGGATGTCTAGACTCCGGGTCCAGCCCCCATCTCTTAGAAATCTCCCGATCTCCCGGTCACCAAGGCCACATGGCCTATCCCTCTCCAGGAGAGGGATATGTGGGTATGATACAAGGTTTTGGGCTCCATGCCCCCTTTCCCCCGGGAACCTGCCATCTCTTGGTTACCCTCGAGTCGAGTCCCTCGACCCCTTGCAGTGGTTCACCCATGTGTTAAGAGTACTCTGGTCTAGGACCAAGAGTGTCAGATTCAACTTGATCAAGTTCCTTCCACTTGTCAAGCTTCGTGTTCCCCCCCATTTGGGATTCCATCACCTTTCACACCCGGAGGGACCCCCAATAACGGCCTGGACACTACGCCCAAGGGCTCTCCTACCGTTACGGGCCAACGCCCCCGAGGGTTTCGGGCAAAAAATCGATAAAATCCCACGTTGCGAATATGGTCAGCGGTCGATGCTCATTTGCTTGTCCCCATTTCAGGCTAACATGACAGAATGTTGTGTTGCGAATATGGTCAGCAGTAATCCTCTGTCGTCACACCAGCCTCTTCAGTCCTCGAATGTTGGTTGCATGTTTCACATCATTTTCCACCCCATCATGTCCAGGTGGAATCTCGACACTTTTGGTGCTATCCCTCAGTGCACCTTTGCATGCTAGGGGGAAAAAGCTGCAATCTGGCGTCCTTTGGGGCTCCCATGGTCCAAGCTCTAAGACCATAAACTAAGATCCATTCGGGACTACGTTCAACTTGATTCCCATCCTCATGGGATACGTAGGACCGCCCAGACGCCCTGTCTCCGGGTACAACCCATTCAGGAAGCCAGTCTCTCCCCCTATTTCACCTCTGTATAGGCCCCTCGGCCTAAGGTTTCCCTCTCCGAATGGCGTACAATTTGATGTGGGATCATGTCTCTATCAATTGTGTTTTATAACACTGCGCACATTTCCCGCCTATCATCGTCTCTACTATGTCTGCGCTGCATGACGATAAAATGCATGCTTGGTCCTATCATACGACCCTAAACTGTGACATTATTGTCCTGGACACACGACGAAAAATGGAACCGCATTGTGGTGACCTCGTTGTAGAGGACATCACATTGGGTATTGGTCACGTGCCATGCCATTTGTCAACACCCATCACGGCTTGATCCTTGTGGCGACATTACGACCTACTATTCTAGGTCTGTCGCTTCACAAAAAAAAACCATTCACCTTAAAGAACAAACAAGATTTATAAAATTCCGCTCCTTTTAGTGCAAGGGTCATGCCCACACTTCCCTTTTCCCCTAGCACTGGTACCTTACCATGCCACCTTCCAGAACTACGTATGGCTTGATTCTCATCCTTATGAGATACGTAGGAGCGCCTGGGTGCTTCCCCGCGGGCCCAGCCTAACCCTTGTGTTCGGTCCCTCGACTCGAGCATTTCCTCATAGAACGCATGGTAAGTAGGACTATGTCCTCATTCACGTCAGGTTTTGATGCCATGTGTCCCCTGATCCCTTTACCCATTTATGGTCTAAGGTCCATCCAGAACTACGTATGGCTTGATTCTCATCCTTATGAGATACGTAGGAGCGCCCGGGCACATCTCCGCGGGCCCAGTCTAACTTTCGCTCTCGGTCCCTTGACCAAAAACCTCTCTTAAGGAGGTTGTGCAGTGTGATATGGGACTATGTCCGGTTGTTCACCCCACCACACACACCCCCTATTCCCATTCACGCCAGGTGTCTGAGTTACTCCACCATGTATCCCATGTTTCCCTTTACCCATCTATGGTCCGAATTCTATGACCCTAAACTAAGATTTCCCTATGGGAAAGGACTCTGCTCCCCCTATCTAATACGTATCGTTGCCATATTTAGATGTGTTTCGACAAAGAGCCCGAAGTGTGGGATTTTCATAGGGACATTTCCCTCATCCCATGACCAAGCTTCGTGAGCTCGCTATTTTGATCCTCATCCTCTTCCACATCCAAAAGGACCCTCGGACGACATGGATACTAGGCTTAAGGGCTCTCCATGAATGTTGGACCTAAGGGCCCTCCAATCGTTTCGGGCCAACGTCCCTACGGATATCTGACAACATTTGTGACATGGTCCCGTGTTTTGAACATGGTCAACGGTCAACCCTCATTTGTTTGTCCCCATTTTAGGCTAACGTGACAGGATGCTGTGTTGCGAACATGGTCAGTAGTAATCCTCCATCATCACGCCTCCATCATCGTGATCCGAATCTCGAGCGTCATGATTCACACATTTCCACTCCCTCATGTTCAAGTGGAACTCCATCATACTTGGCTCTTTCTCTTCGCGCATCTAGGTGCACTAAATGATCGTGTTAGTGTCATTGGGCCGGTAGTCACCGAGCGTCCCTTTGCCCTAACCTTCCCCTTTTGTGTCTGGAAATTCCCACCACTACTGCTTGTTTCCCACACCGAGCACGACTCACGTGGGATTAGTAGTTTTGGTAGGATGTGTGCCAATACAGTCGGGCTGTTCCCCATCCCGCATGACGTTAAACTGCGCTTCCAGAACTATGTACGGCTTGATTCCCATCATCACAGAATACGTAGAGACACCCAGGCATTTCACCTAGGGTTCAGCCCCTGGAATCACAAAATCTTGTTCCTCCCCATTTCCAGCCCTCTGGCCTGACCCCTTGGGAAGAACTATGTAATTGCAATTCTACCCTGAACAAGTTCAGGATGCCCCAAGATCCCATTGGGGAGTGACAGATCCCCTCGCCAGAGAGGCCCTATCTGGAAGAAAGAATGATCTGTGATCAGACCGATGTGCCCATCTGGCGTACTCCCACCACGGTGGTGTAACTACCTAAGTGTTGGATTCTGTTTGAACAAACCATCACTCCATATTCCACGCTTTGCGTGCCCCTTATTCGGACCCTCATCCTCTTTCATGTCTGAAGGAACCCCCTAACGGCCTGGTCTCATGCCGCATCGGCTCACCTACCGTTCTGGGCCAATGTTCCGAAAAACGGGTCATGCCTGGAAGGACCCCCTAACAGTATGGATGTCTGACCTATGGTCCGCCTACTGTCCTGGGCCAACATCCCGAAGGATTGATCGACAACACTTGTGACATGGTCCCGTGTTTCGAACATGGTCAACGGTCGACCCGCATTTGTTGTCCCCATTTCAGGCTAATGCAGTAAGGATACCGTTTGTCCGCCACAGTTAACGGTTGTCCTTTATTGTCACGCCATCCCCACAGTATTCCGAATTTGGGTATCGTGATTCACACTTCCCATTTTCATCTGTTTGGACCGATTTCAGCACCCCTGGCATTGCCCCGTTTGTGCATAAGAGCACGCTGAAGAAATGGTAATTTGGCTATCTTGGAAGTTCCTTCTCCGATCAAGCCAACTACCTACTGCATCTCACATTGGGCTCGACCCATGTGGGCTTGAAGGATTGTCGCCAAACGTCCCGCAAACATTGTAGGGATGTAACAAGGTAATTCAAACAGTGGAAATCGTGCGTGCCACGGCACTCAAAACAAAGGAGAAAGAAAGAGTTGAAGCACGAAAGTACTAATAAAAGTTTCTTTTGGGTTTGTTACAATACCCGGGGGTTGACTTCTCCCATAGACGGGTTGACCCCGTCAAAATAGCATTGCAGCTCCGCCACCCGCCGACTTGCGGCATCCAAAGCTTGTTGCCGCTGATTCAACTCCCGCTCCTCTTCAGCAGCGGCGGGGCGTAATTCGTCAACTCTGGCCCTGGTCCTTTCTACCTTGGCCTGGACGGCAGCCATCCTTCCAGAGGTCTGCCCCATATGCTCCTCAGCCTCTGCCAGCTGGGCCTTCAACCGTGAGACCAGCTCAGACTGCGTATCAAGAGTGGCTGAAAGCTCGTTGGCCCGGATCTGCATCTGTTTGACCTCGCCTTCAGCCTCTTGGAGCTTCCTAATGCTGGTCGCCTTCCTCCGCTGCCATCCCACGCTCAGCACACGATCATGCTCCCGGATCTTCTCAGCCATGAGGTCTCGGATGAGCGCGTGAGGGCGTTGGGCATCCACTCCCCCGGCACACAGTTCGCGCAACCGCGAGCGGAGCCTGTCCATTTCGGCCAGCCATTGCGCTTGGGGAGTGTCCCTGATAAAGCGCGTGATCAGCTTCCACGACCGGCGACGGACTATGCTGCTTTCTTCCTCATCGGAGGTCGTTTCGTCCCAGTCCGCGCAGTTGGAAGGGTCGTACGCAGGATATGCCTGCAGTAATTCCTCAGCGGGATCTGCATCTGGTGTTGAATCTAGTACGACACCTGACGCTGAAGCAGGCACGACTGGACTGGGACCGACCGGTTGATCCTCTTCCTCAGAGTCCACCTCGATGACTTCAGGTACGGCCCTACTGGTGGTCCCGCCAGTGATGGTGTGCGTCGCAGCTTGAGGAGGTGGGGGGACTATCGCCACCATCACCGGCATGCCCCTAGGAGGGATGCCACCAGACATCCCGACCAGTCTTGCTGCAGCAGCCCATGCCAGTCGGAGAAATGTACGACAGAGAGGGACATGAACGTTAGTTGGCAGGCATAGTCTATATATGACGACAAGGGAACCGGTGGGGGGACTTACAGAGATCGACCTCCTGGCGCTGCTCTTGAGCCGGTACTAAGGGGACCCTGAGGTGAGGCCCTCCGTATATTTTTGGGAGGTCTGGAGACTCCGGGAGAGCCTCCATGGGTTCTCTGGTCCCACCAGACGCAGAACTGGACGCAGCCATGGGCGCGGGTTCTGAAGATCCCGCATCATCACCCGCCAAGGGGTGAGAACGAGGCCTGCGAACAAGCTCCTCCTGCATGGCCTAAACATCGGTGAGAAGTCCATAGTGGCTCAAGAACAGATCGTAAGGAGAGAAGTTCGGAATGCTACCTCGAGAGCCTCCGCGAAGTCGTCGGATTCTGATCCTCGGTCTCCGACCTCTTCCTCCTCCAACGGGCTCCCTCCTCTAGCCTCATCCCCCCGAGAAGAGTCCTCTGATTCCTCCGGCAAGGGGAAGCGCTCCCTCAGATCGGCAGCCGATAACTGCGGGGGGACCGTCTGATTCAACAGTACCCTCACTCGATCCGTCATTGGGCGAGGAACACTGCTGGAGTGGACATAATCCTCCAGCTCATCCAGGTATTGCTCCGCCTCCACCGGAGACACCATAAATCCAGCCCGAACTGGGCATATGCCCGGCAATTCCATCCCGAGGCGATTCAGGTGGGCCCACATCTCAGGTGGGCTGAGGAATTGCCGGTTGACATCCCAAATGTCCCAAGATTCCGGGAAGACAGCATCTTCTGCCATGTCGATGTGATGCAGCCGCTTCCCCGGAGCCTGAGTGGATATCCGACGAAATCCCCTCGGTGGCCGCCCCTCCGAATGGCCCTGCTCTTCCGGTTGCTGCCATACCCTCGGCCGGTGCGGGTCTCGCCGTCATCACAGCCTCACTACCGCGAGCGGCCCTAGCTGCCCTCCGACCCCGACCTCGAGATAGAGGAGACCCACCGTCACCGACCCGGATAGTTTATTGCTTCAGCATCTCCCCTAGGTAGGCAGCCTCCCAACTGATGGCGTACTCCCTCACCAATCCGAAAGCGGCGGTGGATGGAGGCAAGACAATCTGCATCTTCCCATCTTCCCATGTGAACATGAGCCACAACTGCCTCATCACACACGGGTGCTCCTCATGGCGCACCTCCCAGTAGACCTGCGGGGTCAACCGCTGGAGGCACCGAAACTACCTCGCAAAACGATGCGGGGTGTACGGTTCGCAGATTGGCTCACGATCTATCCGAGCCACCAAAACTCCACCTCGGAAGGCTAGTAGGTAAGCCCGATGTTCTTCCGTTCCTCGCCCGTCGTCAGCAAGTATTCCCGTCAGCAACGGGAAGGGGTGGAAATTAAACTCATCCGCCCTCCACACCCGATTCAGTACCATCAGGACAGCCAGTTTGAACGGGAAGCTCCCAACTGCGTTCAGGATGGAGGGGCGAAAGTTCGATCCCGGTGGCGAGATGGGGTTTGGATACTCGTAAATCCCCCTGATGTGCGCTGCGATCCACCCATACAGGAGGTGGAAGGGCCCACATATCCTTGGCGGCTACTTGCCCTCACTAATGTGCCGCAGCATTCTGTACAGTTTGGTGAGCATCGGAATCCCCAAGTTGATCTGCTGCCCCATGGACAACATCGATGCCATGATGAACGAGCTGGGCCGCACCCCCATGCTTGTATCCCTCACTGGTAGGATCCACCCACAGATGAGAGCCGCGATGAACGCCGCCAGCCTGACTATCGGCTGTTGTTCAGTGCTGACACTGAAACCCCAAGTCTTCCATTGGCTGTCCTCCAAGACCCGCCAATACGAGTGCCCCTTGCCCCGTTGGGCCGCCCTCAGACAAGTTCGAGGCTGCGGCGGGAACTCTCGATCTTCTAGGAAATTCAGGAAGCATTTGAACCATCTCCTGAAGTGGACATCCCTCGCTGCCTCCTTGTCCTCTCTAGGGACGAGCGCCATCAGCGCTGATGCCAGTCGCGGAATTTGCTCCGGATCCTCCCACGCGCTGATGACGGGGAGGAATTCGTCATACATGGCCCCCAAGATCGGGACCCCAGAAATCTGGTGGACATCCCACAGGCTGATGCCCACCTCCCCGTGATGAAGGTGAAAAGTGTTGGTCCTGGATGACCATCTACTCAGCAGTTCTGGCATCAGCTGCTTTGGTTGGTAAATGTGGAATTGGGAGGCCCACGCCGCCTCATACAATCCCACTCTCCTCGGCTCGGCCCCAAACTCCTCGCATGAGGCGCCTACCCAGTAGGCCCAGGCCCAGTCGTCAGTAAAATTTCCGCCCTGGCGCAGGTCCCACTCATCAGACCATCCTTTCCTTGGATCCGGCAAAGCCACCATCAGCATGGTGCGGTAGAGAGGAGGGGACGTCTCCGGTTGCAGTGGCCTCCCGTCGATATCATTCACATGGTTGTAGAGACAGTCAGCGGTGATGGGTGTGAAGTCCTCCCGTGCATGACCATCAGCCGCCCTGAACCATTGGTGCTGGCATGGTATGCTCCTGAACCAGCAAGCCGGCTCATCCCTACTCGCCTCGGGGATGAAGACGTCATCCCTCAGCCCGAAGCCGTACAACGGCAGTTTCTTGCACTGCAGATAATCCTTCTGACCTTCCGACAGCAGATCTGTCAAAGAAGTGTGGTCCGAGTGGCTCTGAACCATTTCCCCCAAGCCTGGACGGTTGGCCATCTCATCCCGATGAGCAGCATCTGCAAGCAGTCCCAGTACAGCCTCTTGATGGGCCATCTTAACTCTGACACTCAGAAAAGAGTTCTCTCGGCTGGATCGCGAAGCTCGACCGTGAAGCTGAATCACGAAGCCGGATCGCGAAGATCGGTCGCGAGACCAAGCCGCGAAGTCTGGCCAAGGCCGACAAACAGAGGTCCGCTTGGCGCGGACGCGGAGTCGGAGACCCGCGGTTCGCCGCGAAGCTCGATTCACGGAGGGCTGTCGCGGAGTACGCGGAGCTTCACGAAGTCGAGAGCACAAAAAGACAAGGAAGTCATGTGAAGACAAAAGTGGCCGGAGCCCCTATTTATAGGCTACGACCCTGGAGCATCGCGGCGCGCCTCACCTGCGCGGAGCATCGTGGCACGTCCGGATCTGTGGCCCCGGTCAGCACCGCGGCCCCCTTCACGAAGCCGCTTCGCGAACCACCGACAATTTTGGCGATTTTCCCTCAGACTTCGACCCTTCGCCCTCCGTGGCTCCAAGTCTGAGGGGGGCATTTGTTGGCGCCAAAATATGGCCCGAAAGAAAAGCAACAAAGAAGGTGGGCTCGCTGCCTCGTGAAGCACCGACGCGAAGCCCCGCCGCGAAGCGCCCTGACCCTCGAGCCGCCGCGAAGCTCCCGAGGCGGTGATGCTCCGCGAATGCGTTTGACGTTCGCGAGCCGCCGCGAAGCTCCGGAGGCGGTGATGCTCCGCGAACGCGTTTGACGTTCGCGAGCCGCCGCGAAGCTCCAGAGGCGGTGATTCTCCGCGAACGCGGTTGACGTTCGCGAGCCGCCGCGAAGCCCTTGAGGCGGCGCGCAGGCGCTGCTTCGCGGAGCCCCTTCCCTATAAATACTGGACTCCCCCTGAGTCCCGAGGACGGACAACCCCACCTTTCGGCTTCTCCTCTCCCGAATCGCGAAGCACGCTTTGCCCCGGGAATCATGAGCTCCGCGAGGTACTTCTACTTCGTGAGACGACTCTACTTTGTCTCGTTTTGAGCCTCTCTTCCGAGAGGGATGCCCTTCGCGAAGCTCAAGGGCATTCGCGAAGGAAGGGGATTCCCAAGGGAACCCGGGCAGCCGCGGAGAACTTGTGCTTCGCGAAACACCCAACCCATACGAGTGATCCCTTTGCTAAGGCAGGATCGCTCCACATCGTGAAGCACACTGCTTTGCAGGACCCTCCTTCGCGAGGCACCCCTCCTTCGCGAGGCAGTGCTCTGTTCCACTTCGCGAAGCACCTCCCATTCACACCCATGGCCCATGCTAAGGCAGGATCGCTCCACTTCGCGAAGCACATTGATTTTCAGAACCCTGCTTCGCGAGACACCCCTTCTTCGCGAGGCAGTGCTCCGTGAACCCTGTTCCACTTCGCGAAGCACCTTCCGTTCCAACCTACACCCCATACTAAGGCCAAGGCACCCCACTTCGCGAAGCTCACTCCTTTGCTTAGTGATTCCTCTTCCCGTGCGACCCTCTAGGTTTGCACGATGTGATTTCAAAGTCCCATGGACAATACCACTCGTATCGTTGCTTTGCCTAATGATTCTTCACATAGGCACGCTAACGGCTATTGCTTCTTCGCATAGCCACGCTAATGTGGACCCCTCGATGGTTCGTTCCACAACCCCCCATGACCATGGCCTTACTGGCACCTTCTCTTCCCCAAGGACCAGAGGGTACCGGTTATGTAATCCCTAGGGGTGTGGAGTGAACCCACCTCGTCCGAGCTGCAGGATGTTAAACTGCCAAGCACCGCGTCCTCAACACATGACGTTAAACTGTGATCCGACCTCGTCTCCCTCACGAAGGGTTCCCCCGGCTCGAACATTCGTTACACCACTCGTCTCCACGGGAATGGAATCACCCATCCACAAGGGGTGATATCCTCCTTTCCGGAGTGACGTATGTTCGTAGAAGAAGGGTGAACCTAGTTCCCCAATGGATGGATGCACCTCTGCATCTCCGTACTTCCCCACTACCAAGGTCAGTGGAGGGCGTGATATGGGACGAGGTACTTCCCATCATTGGACCAAGGTCCATCTTTATCACGCTTTGTCGCACCATGGGCCTCCATCCCGGAGTAAGTCCCAACACCATGGGCCGCCTAATGCGTAAGCCCTTCTTCGCTTCTCACGGACGCATCCTTCGCGACGTGATCGTCAGGTCCTTGCAACCTCTTGTTTCTCACACCGAGCATGACTCACGTGGGATTAGAGTGAGCATCGACCCTGACACCCATTCCATACGAACTACGAGGACTTTGATCCATGCCAAGGCATGGTACGTAGGAAGCCTTCCAAGAGGTTCAAGCCCACCACTCATTGGACCAAGGTCCGCATTCACGTCGGTTCACTGACAAAACCCCACCTAAACTACGAGGTCTTTGATCCATGTCAAGGCATGGTACGTAGGAAGCCTTCATGAGGTTCAAGCCCACCAATAGTGGACCCCCGGGTCTACTTTCACGTCGGTTCACCGACACACCCATTCCATTGCGAACTACAGGGACTTTGATCCATGTTAAGGCATGGTACGTAGGAAACCTCCATGAGGTTCAAGCCACGTTGCTCGGTCATTCATTCACGTTGAGTTTCTCCCTTGTCCAGCATGACGTTAAACTGCACGCTCCCGTCCAGCACGACATTAAACTGCATTCCGGTCCAATGGTAAGCCATTGTGACCCACCCCTTTGAACTACGAAGACTTTGATCCATGCCAAGGCATGGTACGTAGGAAGCCTTCCAACAGGTTCAAGCCCACCACTCATTGGACCAAGGTCCGCATTCACGTCGGTTCACCGACAAAACCCCACATGAACTACGAGGTCTTTGATCCATGTCAAGGCATGGTACGTAGGAAGCCTTCACGAGGTTCAAGCCCACCAATAGTGGACCCCCGAGTCTACTTTCACGTCGGTTCACCGACACACCCATTCCATTGCGAACTACGGGGACTTTGATCCATGTTAAGGCATGGTACGTAGGAAGCCTCCATGAGTTTCAAGCCACATTGCTCGGTTGTTCATTCACGTCGAGTTTCGCCCTTGTCCAGCATGACGTTAAACTGCATGCTCCCATCCAGCACGACATTAAACTGCATTCTGGTCCAATGGTAAGCCATTGTGACCCACCCCTTTGAACTACGAAGACTTTGATCCATGTCAAGGCATGGTACGTAGGAAGCCTCCATGAGGTTCAAGCCCATCCATCATCCAATTCACGCCAAGTTCTATCTACATCCAGCACGACGTTAAACTGCCATTCCAGATCTGAACTACGAGTACTTTGATTCCCCGCCACGGGGATATGTAGGAAACCTTCCCAAGGTTCAAGCCTGCCATTAGCGGATCCACGGGTCTGCTTTCACGTCTGTACACTAACAATGCCTGCCGGACTAAGGTCCACCCTCATGTTGGTTCGCTGCTGGCATTCATCGGACCAAGGTCCACCTCCACCGTCGTCCTTGCGATGGTCCCATTTCATTCCCCTCCACTCCATTTATCCACCTAGAACCCATCCCGACTCTCTCCCGGACCGTAGTATCTCGGTGAGACTGTGTCGGTATGACCCTCTTCACAGCCACCCATGGGCTGACCCGTCTCCGCTGGACGTTAAACTCGCGGCGTGCCCTGTGTTAAACGCGGGAAGCTGAGGAAAACCTCAGATATGTGTCTATGACATAATTCCCCGTGCTCGATGTGGGATGCCTCGGGCTTCCACGCCCTCGAGAAGCCCTTCAATCAGGGATAATAGACAAACACGACAGATTCCCCAGCATCCAGACACGCTACTGGTGCCTCAACGTGACTACTCCCCCGACCGAAGGTTGCTGCCCTGACTGGACCCTTTGGAATGTCCCGACAGAAGCAGTGTAATTAACTAGCGTCCATGGAAACATGGCACTGGGAAGTGTTTCACGAACTACGTATTAAATCTATGAGGGAAACCCGGAGTAGGTGACAAGTTCCGAGGAGGAATCCACGGAAGGAAGAACCGACATCCCATCATCCTGTTTCGATCAAGGAGAAAATGTACCTGAACAAGGAACGAATGCCGCCCGCCTTTGGAAAGTGGGAATGAGGGGCAACGGGCAGCGCGTCCTCGGCAGATGGATGCGCGCGCGCCCCAGAGAAAGTGTCGGAAACAAAGACCATAAACTTAAGTGATATAATGTTTAAGCTAAAATGTAATAAAATCTAGTAATAGAAAGATCGAGCTAAAAGACCCTAGAAAAAAGTGATAGAAGGTCCAATATAAAAGTCTATTAACTATAGTAATATAAGGTTCATGAACAAATATCTTAATCAAAAGCGATAGAAAGTCTGACCTAAAAGATCCCAAACTAGAAAAATAGAAGAGCTGATCTAAAAGATCCTAATCTATAGAAATAGAAATTCCAAACGTGAAGAATATAAACTAAAGAGATAGAAGGTCCAAGAAAAGGAAACCTAAACTATATCACAGTAGAAATTTATCCTACAAGAATAAAAAACGTTTAAGGACCATTATATGGCCTTAAAAATTCAATATGTTCTCTATAAGACTATCAGCTTTCTCAAAAGAAGAGCACTCTTCCTCTGGGACATATATTCTACCCATTTATCCTTCTATGAATCAGATGATCTGAAGATAACTAGAGAAAATTTATCATTACGAAATATCATGTTGGTGGTAATTAATGAGAAATACTCGAAATGTATCTGTTATGATTTAAATATATAGATCTATACATTCATGCTTACATTGTTTTATAAAAATTATGGTAATCATTGACGATTCTCATAATATCGAGTCAAAGAAAAGACATGCATATCATGAATGAAGTAACACAGAATGATAAAATGAACTATTAGGAGTCTCTCTATTAATCTCAAAAAAATAGGGCACATATTAATGACAAAACAACAATAATAATGGGTTATATGTGTTGTAAATTTCACTAAGAGTCTGGTGAGATGTGTTGATTGAAAGATAAAGTACTAACCACCCCGCCACTTTTGTTTCTCCATAGGATAGAGTGTCATGACCAAAGTAGTAACCTTTTTCACTCACTTTTAAGAAGTTTTCAATGAGGATAATGATGTTGAAAGACAAGACTTTTGGAAAGCAATTATTTCCTTATGTCTCCATTTCGTCATGTTTTAGACATTGATCTGGTCTTGTAGTGTTGATATAAACTCAAGACCCCTCTCTAATGCATCTGAAACCTCATTCATTGGCTGAGTAAGAATGCCCTTTTCAATAAAATCACACAATTCCCTCTAATTTATATCCAAATAAAACTGAGACAGATAAATCTGCTTCATGATTACATACAATGGTTGGAAATCAAAAACATCA
The DNA here is from genome assembly GCA_963277665.1 of Viscum album. Taxonomy (NCBI): domain Eukaryota; kingdom Viridiplantae; phylum Streptophyta; class Magnoliopsida; order Santalales; family Viscaceae; genus Viscum; species Viscum album. Next base: position 287,159,923 of record OY728163.1, read on the forward strand.
ATCCCAATTCATTAAATTGCTGATGTAGGTTTTCCCCCTTGTAAAAAAATGTTCTTAAGGGGTATTAGTAATAAAGTATTAAATCTAATTCAAGATCATTATGCGATTTTTTGAGCCTCTATGAATGATGGGATGGGAATTCTTGAATGAGGAATAGTTGGACGACCTTGCATAAAAATCGAATACGAGGAATCATATAACCTCCTCTCAACAGAAGTATTACCAATTTCTTGTGTTAGAAGGCTTATTTCATCGATTAAATTAGTTTGTCTATCGATATTGTTTCCCCCTGGATGAGGGAACTTCCATTAAGTCTCACCCAAATCATTAATCAAATCCATTTTTGCTACAGAAAACATGGTCAGTAAAGAAAATGGATTTTCCAAAAGTCATACTAATCAGCCTAGAATTTCACCTGATAGGATGTTACTCGTGCTTGAGTATAATAATGTGTATGAAAGGTGGGAAAAATGAATGGTCTCACCATCTATATAATCACATGCTAACATCATCCCAAACTAACGAATGGTTCCAGGGTATCACTCTCCACATACATGAGCTAGGGGAGGTGGGGGAGACCAGTTGTGTGTAGGTGAACTTATGGTAAAACTAGTAAGGTGTATATAAATCATAGGTAATCATCTTTTACATCATAGTTTCAAGAACCCCATCCCTAAGGGAGATCAAATATCACATTTCATCAAGGGATCCACTTTCCTTATCAATAATCGGTCCAGTCGGTGCACGATAAAGGGTGAAATTAAAGCTGTAAGATCATTTCAATGCCTCTCTAACCACATCAGGGCTTAGAATAGCACTTACCCCATATATGTTTTGTAAATAGGGATGATATTGGGCATCAGGGATCGTGGTGGAGTTATAGTATACATAGAAATAGAAATGCCCCTTATCTTACTAAATATAAACTAGAAATGGAAATTGATCATGTATGGGCTTCTGCCTGCTAAATATGTCCTAGAAGTTTATTATGGTGTGAAAGGGTTGGCACTCCTAAATTAATGCTCAGTCATTCGGCTATTTATGCTTCCATCACTAGTGTGATGACATGAATCCCTGAACATGCATCCCTATCTGGGAAAAATCCATCCATTCAAAAACATTACAATGAATCCGGACAGCCTAAAGAACAAGAGATCTCTGAGTTCACATAATATCCCCATGATGTTTATTCCTCAAATTCCAAAATGGCCTAATATGATCATGGACTATAATATAACTACTTGTACGGGCACTGATGGGACGTATGTTTGTTGTATTAACCCCTCTTTGACAGAGGAAAATATTGATCTAGTCGTTGAAAGAGATAAGCGAGCACAGGGTCATCACCATATATAGATTCTCTATCATAGTGATAAGAATTCCACTCCAAAATATTAGAATCTTTAAGTGTTCATTCCAAATATCTACAACATAGAGAAAGTTATCAAACATCTCTCTCAGCTAGGGAATCCCACCCAATTAGTAAAAATCCCATAGGATGATGGGAACTACAACGTGGGATAGATGGAATGTGTTGGTACTGAGGTACTAATGTCTATTCCATTATATAAGAATATTGGGATGATGATAGATGATAAATTATAAAATACACTAGGCTCTATAAAGATGAACCTATATAACTTGTCAGTGAACTCTTCATATAGATGAGGATCCATTTTTTATCTCCATCCCCTACTTGGATTATTTAGAGAGGAATCAAAATATACTCAAGTAACTCTATGTGATAGGTTGATGAGCAAAATCGATGCCAGCCAGGCCCCAAGGATAGTTTTACAACATATAAGAGAAACCTTAGGATTGAGAAATGAAAATCCTTAGTAATTGTTGTCTGAATAGGGTAAGAATATGTAGAAACCTAGTGAGACAACATACTAAATTCCATGGGATAAATGATAACATCACCCAGAAATCTGAACCTGTATAGAAGAAGTGGTGTGATAAAGGAAAATCCTAGAGACCAGGTGATATGACCCTATTCAAAACCTCATTGTCAAAATTTACACAATATTGATGATCAACATTGTGATTTAAAGAGATCATGGAACCTTGATTAGATACAGTAGATAAAGATTGAAGAGAACCCAAATACATTTAAATAATGGTATGACGTACATCTCAAATAGATAAAATAAAATCATTTCAATGGAAATAAATAAAATTATAGCAGCATCACGAGCATCACATGAATAAACAAACACATTTTTAAATTTCCTAAAGGGATTGTAAATCACATGAACCCCAAATATCTCAAGGGTACCATGCACCCATATGGAATCATGAAATTGTATGACCCCTCGAAGACTCATGATCGTGTGAACTAGACATGTCCACATGGGCCACATGGGCCACACAGGCCACATGATAGCCAGGGGATCACACAATCATGCTAGAAGACCCCATAAAACCCTCCAGATAATAATATTCCCAAAAAAAGAATAAGAAATTACCTAAGTAAATATTATAGTTGGTTCAAGTTGGATATTTAGAAAAATATGCCTTGTGAAATTGTTATTGTGAAAAAGGATCGTGGTGGGGTCTCACAATTGGGTCTTGTGGAACGATCTTCTGAGAAGGACAGGAAACTAGTGTAGGGTAAAGAGATATCTAAAGACTGAGTAGCAGGTGAATTTGGTCGATCTTTTATCTGTAATGTATTGGGAATTTTTTGAAATACCATGCATCACACGGTATACCAAATGCCTCCCAAGACACCAGTACATGATAGTGCTAATGAATCGGGTGGAAATTAACTTTCCTTATAACTAATCCCTTGTCCCTACTGACAACACTCATGAGGGTGGGATTTTGTTCACCCCCTCCAAATAAGTATCATAAAATCCAAAATGGAAAAAATACATAGATTTTGATATCATTTTCCCACCTAAAATGTAATGGAAGAATATAGTGTATGATACCAACAGATCGTCTGAACCACCAAGGGACACATGATTTTGTGACCATCATAAAGACATACGAAGGAACCATGCATAGTAAATAGACTCTAGAGAGTCCCACAATGCCCAATAAAAAATCACTTCTTCTCTCATGAAGGATCCCTATACAATCATAAACTATGTGTTGATAGCCAGTTAGTCCCCCCTAGAAACACATGTTTTCAAGTAGAAGACACCTGGAATTCCATCTGAAGATCCTTAGAAAATATGAGAAAAATATTCAGTAGATAAGAGCATCTTGTTATCATCAAATTCACATGACACATCACTAATGGAGAGGATGTTTGACCTCAAAAACATCCATGAAAACATACGAGAGCCCCAACCATTTCACAATTAATCAAAGTAAATAATATAAAGGAGGAAGGAGCCTCTTGTAGTCATAAAATACCCACAGTTCTCCCCCAACGGTCTGTAATACACATAATAACCCGACGATGTCCCTTCATCGTCTTGTAAAATCAACTTTTCTTTTAGTCTTAAAAATGTGAAGGGGCTCAAGTATGTCCAAAAAAATATTCTTCTTCCCCTTTTTCTCCTCAAGGGGAAATAGGTAGAATTTTTGGTGAAGTTATCATGAATTTACACATGACCTTTTATTGGTCACATGGTGCATCACCAAGAGCTAAAGTAATTTTCCTCAAGAACACCCAAATAACAAAAAGAACCACCCAACATTTTTAACATAGTCAATTGAATTGAAAATAGTGTGGGTTGGAGGAGGAATCCTCTCATGGTCGTAAAACACATGAGACGTTCCAAGGATATTAGTAGCATGGTCTTGAAAGACACCTCTTCATGATGAACTGATCTTGTGAAATCTCCACGAAAATCCATCATTGTCACAAGGAATTTCTTAAAAATTTAAGCCAAGATAATGCAAAGGCCATTCAATGGGCATATTAATATCACAAATGAACCTGGAATTTTCAACTTGAAAAAATAGAAGTCCAAAGACATATCCTTGAGATTAAGTAAAACCCCATGAATTAGAAATAATATAATAAAGGAGGTGATGATGAAGTTCTATTTCAGTCACTACAAGTAATGAGTCACACCCAAGGTGATTCATGACGGGACCTCACGAAGACACTTGATGTCAATTCCCTCCACTGACAACAACCTAGATTCACATGCTATGCTTTTTGCAATGCGGTGAACAAATAGGGTGGAGGTGCCTACAAATCCCCCACCCCATAATAAAAAAATGACATTTACACTTCAGAAAATAAGTTTTCCTTCTCGCACCCAAGCATACTAGTGCTAGAGATGATTTCTCACAGTGGATTATGTTGTGACCGGAAAAACATCCTATCAAGAATGATTTGGGGAACAACTAGAGTGATCATGAAAAATGTATAAATCACTTTGCGTGATCACTCAGAGATCACGTGAGGGACTTCTAGAAGGACATGTGAGTAATATACTACATACATACTAGATCACAAAAGACTTAAAATAATGAATCAGTGAACAAATCTATGAAATTATCAATATAAATTCAAGAAAAAAGAGTAATGGTGGGATACTTACATGAATGTAATACACAATAATCCTCCTGATCTTCATGTGAACCAACCATGACATATAAGTAAATACTATTTGGGTCATTAAAATTCCTTCATATATGTCTCGTAATGTCACATGGTTCCTCTCATGCATGCAACCCAGGTTTCGTGAAACCCTTTGGGTTCTCTATTAAAGTATTTTGATGTCCATCAGACATGCCACCTGACTCATATAATGGTACCATCACATGTTAGCCAAGTCTCATGATATAAAATGGGTGTTTAAACTAGATTTTGAGATACAATATCATCTAGGTTTGATGCTACCAACTAGACATTTCAGCTAGGACATGAGACACCCATAGATATAAGTCATGCTCACTCTCTTGATACCCTATTTGTGTGACATCCATCTCTTACGATTAAACCATGAAATGTCAAAATGATCATGCGACACCCTCTAGGCATGTCAAATGAGATCGTGTGATGGATTACAATATCATTTTGAAAGGTCTTGTGATGTCCTCTAGACAACATAGTATTGATCATGTGATGAACCTCAAACATTAAATTTGTGATAAGAGACGTCCCTCAGGGAATAAAACTAGATCATGTAGTTTTATTTAAACACATCTACAATATAACCATTCATTTCTAGAAATTGTTTGACTTGTCAAAATAGACAATCAAGGAAGGTCAAGAAGATAGCAGATCAGGTCAGGCAGGCATGTTGGACAAGTTAAAAGGGTATCCTAGGACATGATGACCCTGTTCATATTTATTGTGTAAGCCCCAAATTTTCAATAAACTTTAGTCTGTAATCCACACAAAAGGAACTATGAGAAATCTGATTCCTACCATAACAAAGATTTTTAGGATTCATCTAGATACCTGAGCTCTATATCAACAATTCAAAGGCTATCCTGATAAGTAAGTCCCACATCTATAAGCAATGAGGCTGGTCATTTTCAATCCATTTATTATATCAAAAATTATATATCATTTGGTCTTAGAGAGTTGAAAAAATTAAACCATTTTCATCATAAAAGTCTAAAAAAATAAGGGCAACGTCAGAATGTAAGCACCAACCAGCAGTATAATATGATATTCCCCACTCATAAGGGTAGCCTCAGTGTGTAAGCCCAGACCAAATGAACAACAATAACTCTGATCCCTGTAATAACCAGGATATATTGGATGCCTTATCAAGGCATGATCCCAAAATTTAATAGAAATCCACATTGGTGTAAGCCCTGACATGTATCTGACATTTCATCCATTAGGACCTAATCAAACCCACAAACTGACCATCTTTAATCGTCCACTAAACAAACTGAGAACCATTAAACTATGATATCTCTATTTCCTATAATAACTAGGATACGTAATATGGATACTTGAGTCTCAAGCACCATATGAAAACTCAAAAGGGAAGTCCTATCTCATAAGCCCCCAAATCTATATGCAATGATGCTGATTACTTTCAATCAACTATTTCTAACAATGAGTATAACTCACATGCGATTAAGGAGCCACAATGAACACCTAATTGGAATCATGAACTACAACTAGTTTAGTAAATCCTATGTATGTAATCCCCAATGAGTGGAATAATATAAACACCTCTACACATATGGGCATCTACCTTGGGGCCAGTCCCAATGGTGTGATTGAACTATGATAACTTTGATTCCTGCTAAAACCAGTATATGTAGGATATCTCTCTAAGGCTAGAGCTCAAAAATATGTTTTCTTAGTTCCCAGACGTATTTTCTCTCATCATGACATTAAACTATATTGGTTTGATGAATTACATGGGTTTTAATTCCTGTAATAACTAGGATACGTAGTATTCTTTTTAATGGTTCAATCCTCTACTCATAATATTAACTACCTACCTCAATGGTAGAAAATCCCAAAGCACTAATTATACAAGAATATAATATAAAGAAGATATACATCCCTTAAAAACAATTGGAGAACCTCCTATACATATTGATATATTGTCTCATAATATACCAATTTGTATGTTCAATAATGAGACCCCTATATTTTTTTATAAATATAATTAAATTATAATCATTTTTAGGGTAACCGGTATTGTATTGGTATAAGGAAGAGACTCACAAACATATTATAAATCTATAAGAGTTTCATGGAGAAGGCAACAATTACCCGTAATAGGGTGTGATGAGCCCCACCTCCCATCATCTCAACCAATGTGAGTCCCTATGTGTCACTAGGTTTGGAAAACCAATTGGCCACCTAAAATTATAATGATTTTCTATTCCTAGTTATGGATGAGGGAACAATTGGGATTTCTTTTTAATAATGACTGTGGTAACCTTATACTAATAATTGTGTAAGAAACGAATTCCCCATGCTCAACCATAAGGCCAAACTGAGTCCACCTCAGCGAGGAATATATTATTATCTCTTTACAATTGATAAAAATGTATAATAGGTAATGAATTAGTTAATTAATGGATTTAATTTGTTTATCCAGGAAATTAATTACAAGTGCATAACAATTTCAGACATATGGTTAGAGATTCTCTCCAAACCTCCAAATTAATTTTGTGTGAATCCCTATCTATATTTACCTCAATATAATTCATAATTATTGATATATAATCCTCCTACATACTATTTTTATATTCCAAACATATATACCAAGCTCAATTTTTCTTTTATATGATGGGAAATACATGTTTTATAAGGTTTCATTTTTAATTCTTCATAATAAGCAATCCCGATTAAAGTAAATTTTCCAATTTCATAAAAATTTCAGTGTAAACTCAACAATATCTTTTAAGAAACCATTATTTTTCTAAATTAACTCATTTTATTTTGAAAAACTAAATTTCTTCATTTCTATTTCTATACAAACAATTATTCCTCTTTCCATTTTAAAGACAATTTAATATTTTTCATTAAACCACACTAATGTGGCTAATTTCAAATGTTTCTTAACCAAAATTATTACATGTTTTCAATTCATTTTGTACATAATTTATCATTTTATATGACTATTTTCCCTTATTAATTTACAATTATAAATTAAACCCATTATTTCTTGTACACCGTTTTGAAATTTCCTTTGGTTATTCCTTATGACTTGTTTATGATACCCAATTCCTTCCATGGGAAACCGTTATACTTTATTATTCACAAGGAACACATATTGATGAACATGTTATGATGTATGGGATATTATAGAACACCAATTCATTGTTTAAAGTATAATATCATGAGATGTCATTTTGGGACAAGATCTAAACCTGATTCTTTCACAGTACGTTGTCCACCGTGTGATGTAGTCTTGAAAATTATAATTGAATCATGTTTAAATCATGTTATATATTGATTTTACATTCTTATGTATCCATGATTGAATGATCCAATGTTTTATATGTTATTGTTACATAGGTTTATTCTTTTTCAATACCTTTTTATGTAATCATGTTATTCCTTCTATCCAATTTTATTCACATTGTTACAACTTTTATTATCTTACAAGGTTTTTTAGATAACACCTTTTTTCTATGTATTCCCTAGGTTATTTTATGAATATTTAAGTGGTCAAATGAAGTTAAAATATCATTATTGATGCTTAATATAAAGTCATTTTGTTTTATTTAAATGTTTTTAGTTCTATGTACCTAATCTACCAAATAAATAAAACTTTACGATCATTGGTTTTTATATAATCGTTAATTATGCTTAAAACCATGTAATATCATGTGTAAAAGGATAGGTCCATTACATTTGGTATCATAGCATGGCCATGTAATTTTTAAATGTTAGGACTAGAAAAAATTAGTAAGAACTCTAGGGATAATTCTATGACCATGGATAACATAGATTGAAGCTTTAGGAATCATAAGATAAGATATACATTCCATTTTTATGTTTATCCTTCAATGTTCAATGTTTCCTTTTTATATTATTATTATCTATGTATTAAATCCCATTAGATGTACTTTTTTAGTTAATGGTTGTAAATAAGATAAACCATTCCAAATGTCAATGTGAAAGGCAATGATATAATTGGACTATTGAAATTCAAAACATGAAGACAGAGGGATTCTAAAAATTTATAAAATTACATTCTTAGTTTAATCACGTGATGAATGATAAATCCATCCATGTGGAATGACATCCTTCTCATATGAAAGAGTAAGTTGCATTTGAATCCTTTATGAAATAAATGCCTCCCATATTAATTAGACCTTTCAATCTAATCATCACAAAATAATGGATTACGTTCACTGAGATTATATTATCTATCCATTAATACTTAGAAGATGTGAATGTCATATTGGATGTTTATCATTTTGTCGAGTGAAACTGACTAGTGGTGGAAACTGATAAAAATCATAATTTCTAAGGTGGAAATTGATTCACTGGGATGGGAGGATTTGAAGAATGTATTTTTTAATAAATATTATCCTTAAAATCTCTATCTTATGATAGAAAGGGCGCTCCTCAAATTGAATTAAAAGGAAGATGGGTCTATCGGGGCCTATGATTAAAACACTACAAGTCTTTCTTTATAATCCTTGAATTTTTTCATGAACACTGAATTCAATGTGGATCAGATGTCTTGTGGTATAAAGCTTGTTCTATTAAAAGAATCAGTGATTCAATATTTCAAAAACTATGAGGATATTGTCCATTGTGCCCAAATGGTTTAAATATAGAATGTAGACTCTCCCTGGTCTTGTGGGAATAGAGATAATAATTTAAAATTGGAGTTTAATATGGGAGGATCTAAAGATTAATCCCCTAATGGAATGACACCCCAAAATTAAACATATATAATGTATGGGAAGTAAAATCCTTTGAATTTTATAAGTTCAATCAGAATATTTATAAAATGTGGAAATGAGGGGAATATGGCTAATAACTACTAAATAAATATGAATAATCCCACTAATGTGGAAGAATAAATGAAGGTTCATATCAACACAAAGCCTATAGTGTAGTGATTCAATAGGAAGGAACATTGGAATTATGAGATCTAATTCCCTACGCCAAAGGATGTTGGAGGAAATCAACAACAATATCAAATGTTGAAAGGAAGGTAATATGATATCACTACTACTATAGTGAAATAAAAAATGATGTGGTGATAGGTATGATATTTATTAATTCTAGAATAGAAAGTATATTATTTGATTATAGTTCAATGGATTCATTCATATATTGTATGGTTAGTAGAACTATTTAGAAACCACCTCAAAATATGGAGGTTGAGTTATATTTGTCAACAAAAAATGAGGTAATTATTACATTAAATGTATATAACTCCTCCCTAATTAATGTTTTTTGAATGAACATCAAAATAATCATATCATACTTCTTTTTGTAAAGTTTTATGTTGTATTTGTCATGGATAATTTTGTTCAGAGTAGATTACTCAAGAGGGGGGTGAATTGAGTATCTATATAAATTTATCTTAAAAAACATCCACAATAAAAAGAATACAACCAAAGTAATCAAGGTAATACGTATATAATAGTTTGATAGTTCAAATAAATTCTTAGAATATTGTTTAATTCTTAGTAATGTCAATGTGAGTTATTGATACAACTTTTGATGTTGTTCTAATAAGGAAAAGTATTTATAAAATATATCCAAGACTAACTATCAATGTAAAATCTAGTGTTTCTAAAAAATAAACAGTAATGAAGAGAAAAAATCATTTAAAACGAACAAAAGATAAAACAATTAGTTCAGTATCAAGAAAAGTCCTAATCCACTCTATATGGTGATCACCTTACAGTAAGCAGTTTATATTAATAAACATGATCCACACACTGGATCGGGGTAAACAACAGGACACAGGACTGTCTAGATCACCCAATTTCTTACACAATTCTTCATGGGTATAAAATACAAGGTCACAAAAGGACCTCTTCCACACATATATGTGGGATTAAACTGATGTATGAAGTTATTAGTGGAAGGAAATATCATATCCTTCATCTTAACACAGGAGATAGTTCTTTTTATTAATACAAACACACACCAACTCCTCGAAATATAAAAAGGTAAAAAACAGAGAAAAGATGGTGATAAAGGGTTTGAAGTTTTTTTTTTGTTATTCTATGCATCTCTGGGCTTCTCGGATAAATAATATATAGGTATTGAGTCTTCTTGTGAAAAATATAGTATCGAGAGTCTGGTTCTATGGTTTTAGATAGATCTAGCTCGGGTTCATCTTAATATTGGAACTACGAGGATGATCTTGTTTCTAATCTATAGTAGTCTATCCTTTTGAATCAAGAGTGATTTGTGTGTTCTTTAGCTGTATCTTGTTTCATGTATCAGTTTGATTTTTTAAAAAAATATAACACTTCTACTTTTATGTATTTTTATATTTGTAGCATGACTTGTCTTCCTTTTTAATTGTGGGTGCACACATTGGAATCGACATGATGCATGTATTCTGCACCTCGTACCTCATACTTTCTGGTGAAAAGTATTCAAAAAAACATTAATTATTTCAATTATTTTAAATGACTCAAATATGATAGTTAGAAATTAAATTAAAAATGACATAAAAGATTTAAGAATTTTTTCACTATCTGTATTGGGAAAATATCACTTAGAAATGGTTTCACCACAAAATGGTGTCTTCTTATTTGACTTTGAGAGGTGAGAAAGTTTTGATTTTATCATAACATTGAGATTAGGAACCTGTAGTAATGATTTGGTGTTAGGGTCACAGTGTCTGGTCCTTTTCCAAACATTGAATGGTGTCTTGGTGACGGTATCATGGAATTGGTGTTATAGACCTCATGAGATCTGAAATAGGTTATGGTTTTTGGGGCACGGTGTCTGGGTCAGCTTGTATGGGCCACGATGACTAGGTCACGATGTCTAGTTCACCGTGTCTAGTCCTTTTCCAGAAAACCAGAACCGGTGGCAGACTCATAGTTTCTCAGACCTAGACAAATATTTTAAAATAGTCTTATGCTATAATATTATTATAAATAATTAGACTTCAACATTCATATAAGAAATCATTGTGGAACAAAATAAAATATAGTTTACAATAATCAAACATGATTTATAAGAATCATGATATTTGAAATTTTACTTAAAGAGTAGGGAAACTATCCATATCTACACATGATTTGTGATAGAGTAAGAGGGTTTACAAAATTTGTGATCATTAAAACATGATTAACACACGAGGATTCCAACTGATTGGATATTTTTATATAAAGCTAACATAAACTATCAAGAAAAGGATATCACTCTTCACATCCCGAGGCATCCTCCAATATTGTACAAGTGTAAGTAGGAGGATGAATCTCCTTCAAAGTCATCATTTCAATTATGTATATTATTTCCTTATAGGAAATCAAATCTAGTTCAAATAATTGAAAAAAGGACAGAATCATAATCGAATACATACCCATTATGATGGACTACACTGATCCATTCTCTGAAGAATTTTCTAATCTTCCTCTTGATCGATATGTTGAGTTCTCTGTTGAAATTATTCATAGATCTCTAACTATATCAAATAAACCCTATAGAATGACCACCAATGAGTTGTATATACTGAAGAATATGTTACAAGTGAATGTGGAAAAGGGTTTTATTGCCCGAGTGCATCACCATTGGGTGATCTAGTCCTTTTCATCATGAAGAAGGATGGATTGATGTGCCTTTCTATTGATTATCATGATCACAAAAAAATCCTGATAAAGAAAAATTATCCCCTTCCATGGACACATGGATTGTTCGATCAACTAAATGGGGACATGTATTTCTCTAAGGTGGACCTTTAGTCAGAATATCTCTAATTAAAGGTGAATAAGAAAAATATTTCGAATTATTCCCTTCAAACATGGTATGGACACTATGATTTCATTTTGATACCCTGAAGTCTCAATAATTAACAATAAATTTACTTGGAATTAATGAATAGTGTCTTTAGAGATTAACTCAAAAAATTTGTGGTAGTCATTATTGATGATATACTGATATACTCTATGAACAAGGAGGAACATGAAGAGTATTTGAATACTACACTAATGACATTGTGAAGGTATAAAATCTATAAAGATATAGTAAATGTGATTTCTAGATGGAGGAAGTATACTTATTTTGGAATTTTATCACCAGCAAGGGAATATTTGTGGACCTTTTCAAGATAATGGAAAGAGAAGAGTGGCCCATGAAAACATTTATAATGGATATCCATAGTTTCCTTGGTCTAGTTGGGTATTAATAAAGATTTTTGAAATAATTCTCACAATTTTCAAACCGACTAACTAAGATGACCTAGAATGTAGTGATTTTTTTGGACCTATGAATGTGACTAACTTTTCATAGAGTTAAAAAAGAGGCTTATCACTGCACGGGTACTCACACATCCGACATATGTGGAAGTATTTGTAGTATAGAGAAATTATTAAAAGAAGGTATTATAATGATTACTAATATAAAATTCTAATTCGATAAACTACACCTCAAGGTAGATTAAATTCATGAGAAAGCCATCCCACACATGATCTGGAGTTGGTGGATGTGATCTTCACATTGAATATCTAACATCATTATCTCTATGGGGAGAAGTGTGACATATATACTAATCATGTGAACCTAAAATATATATACACATATTAAAAGATTAATATTCACTATTGAAGATGGTTAGATCTCATCATGGATTATGAATGGTCGATCCACAACCATACTGGTAAAAAATATAAATTTGTAGATTCTCTATATATAATTGATCCTACAATGTTATCATGGATAAAATTGAGAGTGATCAAATAATATTAGATATGAAAAGGATGGACATGAAAATAATTAATGAAAAAAATCATCAATCCTTTCTCAAATTAATGCACAACCATCACTTATAGTGAATATAAAGGTTACACAATGAAACGATGAGGTGATTTAGAAAAATATGGAAGCTAAAAAAAATGGGAAATTTTTAGTGTTCAAAATTAATGAAGAATGATTCATAATATTTCTGTTATGACTACGTGTACCATCTAATAAAGAGATAAATAACGAGATTCTAAATCATGCCCATATATCAAATTTCTCTTTTCTCTAATGAAGTAGAAAGATGTATTTATATCTCCAAGAGCCCTATTAGTGGAACAATATAAAGAAGTATATTAATGAGTATACATCAAATTGATTGGTGTGTTAGTAATTGAAGGCAGAAATGAAAATTTATAAGGTATTGATGAAACTATTAGCTATACCGATATATAAATGCAAAAACATAAGGATAGTCTTTGTCACTAGATTTCTAAAGACATCCCAAGAAAATAAATCTATATGCGTCATTATAGATCTTCTTACAAATAAAATTAATTTTAACTCAATTTGATAAATTTTATCACCTGATCAACATGTATAGATATTAATTAGAGAAGTGGTAAGGCTACAAGGAGTACCACTATAGATTTTATCTAATCAATATATAAGATTTGTGTCTACGTTTTGGATAAGTCTCCAACATGCTCTAAACACTGTGTTAAACTTCACTAAAACTTATCATCCTCAAACTGATGGCCAATATGGGTAGACTATTCAAACACTAGAAGACATGTTGAGATTGTTTTCTAGTCACTTCAAGGAAATATGGGACTAAAATTTACCTCTAGGTGGGTTTTCTTATAGTAATAGTTTCTACTCAAGAATCCAAATAGATCCATATGAATACATTTATGGGAAATGTTCCATTACACCAACATGTTGGGATAATGTCAGTGAATGGAATCTTTTGAGAAATGATATATTTCATGAAATGGTTGAAAAGGTGAAACCATTCAAAAAAATATTCAGGATTCCAAAAGATAACAAAAGAGCTATGTAGACAATCATTAGTGGTACCTAGATTTTAATGATAGAGACATGGTATTCCTCCACATATATTTGTGGAAGAGGATCATGAGATTTGGGAAAAAGGAAATATCAATCCTAGGTACACCATCTCTTTCTATATTCTTTATCATGTTAGTGTTGGGTCCTACCAAGTGACACTTCCACCTACCATGTATCAAGTACATGATTAATTCCATGTTTCCCTATTGAGGATGTACAAATAATATCTATCACATTTACTAAATCTAGAAGTGGTACAACTAGAGAATGAAATATCATACAAAGAGAAGTTGATGATGAACATGGACCATAAAGATAATGTTCTACCCAACAAAAATACTCATCTGGTCATAATACTATGGAGTAACCATAGGTATGAGGAGACAACATGGGAACTATAGGAATAAATTAAAGAGATTTACCCACACCTGTTTTCAACATTAAATGTAAAATGAAATTATGAGTGTTAAATTTTATAATAGAATGGCTCAGCCATGGGTTCAGAAACCCAAACCCATAGCTCCATAATTTATTGAAAAAGAGTAAAATAACAAAAATATTTGGAGGAAATGTAAACAGGTGATACACCACACAAATAAAAACTGATTATAACAAAACATGCACATTAAAATAAGTGGTATTTATAAAAATTATGGAGTTTATACCAATATAATAGTAACTTGTCTATTAGAATAGTAATATGCCTATTAGGAATAGTAAACCTGTCAATATAGTAGTGACCTATCCTAAGAAAGTATTAATAACAATTTGGTATCTTTTCATTGAAAATATAATATATTTCTATCATGGAATATGTAAATAAATGGTTTTAAAATTAATAAATTAAATATCAATATATTTTTGTTGAAATGTAAATGATTATTTACTGTTTTATAAATAATATAATGATTTTAAAAAAATATTTTTATTAAATAGATTCATAAATTGATATTATATTTTATTATCATTATAATTTAATTTTACAAGTCTTTTATTAATTTTTTGAAGTGTCATAAAATCATTTATAATTTTAAAATTAGTATATTTCAAATAAAAGAGGATTTTAATTAAAAATTAAATTTCTCATATTTTGAAATATATTTTCATAAAATGAATTACATATAGTAACTATAAACATTGAAAAATATTTGGGTTTAAATTTTGAGATTTTTCTAAAATAATAGATTTTTTTTGGACTATTGAAGTACAATAATTTATGATATTTACCATTATATAGAAATAAATAAATTTTTCAATCATAATTGAGTTATGGATGATAAAATTGGAAATTATATCAATCTCACATACTCTATTTTTAGTGATTAGTCCTAATAATCAACATTATTGATAGACATAAGCCAAACTATTGAAAAGTAATATAATAAAATATAGTCATTTCGTCCAATTATAAATACCAACCCTCACCACCTATTCTCCTCACAGATTATAAGCATCAGATATTTATTATATTCTTCTCAATTCCACTACCAACCCAATTCCCCATGTTATGGTCTTTCAAGACTCTCCAAAATACTATTTCAAAGTTCCTTAAGGAGGTTCTTAAGGAGACAACACACAAGAGGTAAAACCCTCCCTCTTTTTCTTTTAATTTCTCTTCTTTTCTTATCCTTCCATCTCCTCCCCTAAAAAATGTAACATGATAACTAAAATATCACATATATATATACAATGAAGTTGTCATTTTTCTGGGATATCTATCATAAAATTTATTTGTCTCTCAGTTATTCCAAAAATGTAAACATCATCTGTGAGGTGTCAATTCACCACTTTCATGGACGATAAGTTTTTGTTTTTATTTACTGCCTTCTAGGATGGCCATGGAACAATTTTTATGATTAAAATAGATTAAAATATGTGTATTAATACTTATTTAATATTATAGAACTAATATATGAAACAAATTAATAAATAAAATTATATTAATTCATGATGGTCTTAAATAAATCTGAAATAAACTATTCATTTTTTTCATCAATGTTTTGTCTAATGAATCATACTAATGTAAAAAAGAAAAATATATATGGGAATATTTAAAATTATGGAAATAAACTAATACCATCTCATTCCATTTTTTATTTTTTTATTCTATTTGACAATATATTTCAAAATTATGCACAAGCTAACCGACTATCAAACCATGAAATGAAAACTCCCAAAATACAGAAATAAAACACTATAAGTCAATGAAATATCCATAAATGAACCAAATAAACTATAATAAATTATATAAATTTATAATAGGTTCTAAATTAATTAATTAATAGAATTAATTTTAATATCTAGACATTAATTACCATTACATAGCACCTTAATCCATAAGGTTATTGATTTTCTCTGAAGCTCCAAATTACCATTGGGTTATGCTTTCTCTCTCATATCCCAATGTAATTTCAAATTATTCTTAGTTAATTATCCTAAATAATGTGTGTATATTCCAAAAATATTTAAAAAGATCAATTATTCTTTCTTATATGGAGAAATATAGGTTTTATAAGGTTCCCTTTTTAATTCATCTGATAAGAAAGACCAATTGAAGAGAAATAACCATTTTCATACACATTTTAAAGTACACTATGTAATTTGTTTTAAAACGTCATTATTTTTAATAAATAACTCATTTTTTTGTTAAAAAACTATATTTTCACAATTTTTGTTTTATAAAACCAATTTTTCCTTTGTCCACATCAAATACTCTTCAATATTTTTCCTTAAAGATCACTAAAGTGGCTCATTTATAATGTTTACTAACACACTTTTTACATGAATTAAATTTATTAGGAAATAATTTTTCATGATATAATACTATATTAAATTATGAATATACAAGTATAAACTCAACCCATTTTTATTAAAAACCATTATGATACAACCTTGGGTTATGCATTATGAAATGTTTATGATACACAATTCCATCCATGGGTTACTTGAATGTTTGATTGTTCATGTGGAACGCATATGAATGATCATGTTATGATGGGTTCTCCTATATAGTTTCTAATGAATTGGGTAATGTTTAATCTAATGAGTTGTAATGTTTGGATAAAGTGGAAACAATATTTCTTTGTGTTACATTGTCCGGTAAGTTATATAGTCTTGGAAATTAGCCGTGAATAATATTTATTTAATGTTTTATATTTTTTCTAGATTCTTATTTACACATTATAATATTATATCATGTTATATATGTTACTTATTACATATTTTTATTTTTTTCGATTTCTTTTTTATGTCATCAATTTGTGCCTCTTAACCCATGTGCTATGATTTATTTATATGTTTATTCACTAATGTGGATTTTTATCTCATTCATTTTCTCTATGTATTCCTATATTTATCCTATGTAGATGTAAGATCTGAAATATCCAAAAATTATCATTTTGGATGATTAATATAAATATTTTTTATTCTATTTCCATGTTTTTCGTTTTATATACCCGATCTTATAATGACATCAGACATTACAATCCTTGGTTTATAATAGATGTTTAAAAATTATTAAAATCATGTAATAATATGTAAAAAAGGTTGGGGACATTAAATTAATCATTTTTATCATGTGATATTAAATTAGTATAATTTCTTCAGTTTCCTTGAAAATAATAATCATCTACTCGACTGTTGTTATTAATTCATCCAAGTTTTACATTACTATATATTTATATCTTCCCTTTTTTCTTATACAGTTGGTTTATGATTTCCCATAAAAATAATTTATAACTTTATTTTTCATCATATCCAAAAGAATGGTTTGGTTGTTACTGATAATCAAAATTCATGGGAGAGGTGACTCATATAAAATCTAGTTAGGTTTATACTTCAAGGTGAGAAAAATTTACATCTCTAACAATGTCATAACTCCCTATAAAAGGTATGAAATTTTTAAATATTAGTCTTCTCTCTATGTGATTAATATTTAAAATTAGAAAAGGATCTTGGAAATGTGATATACCATAAAAAGTATATGTTCTCTATTTTGTTTTCTTCACCAAAATTTACATTAGTTATTACTTTAATAATTTTATTTCATTTAAATATTAAAAAATTACTATTAACACCCATTTAGCTGATCATTCCATCACACTATGACCCAAAAATTATTTTATGTGGGTGGTTACATTTAATGATTTTTATATTACTATTTTATTATCTTGTTTAACTAATCATTATCTTATAACTAATAGTCTAAGGAAAAGTTTATTCCTTTGTTGTGGAAATTCATGAATTTTTTCTCTTGAATACCATTCGACCACTCCATTTTAATGGAAGAGACTATGTATACAAGAAGATTCGTATATAGGTATTTTTAAAATATATAGCTCTTGAATCATTGCATGTCCTATCAAAACCTTCTAAATTTACAGATATATTTTATAAATTCTCACTACAAAAAGGATATGAAATGTGTTCTAAAATAAAAAGATATAAATTAACATTATTATTATTTATGTAAAAATATCTATAACTATATATCATTAGTAAACCTAAATATAATATCTAGATGACATTAAAATTCATTAATCCAAGAAAGTTAAGATTTATTGAACCATGTTACGAATTCATATAGTTGAGTTTCCTGAATTTACAATTAATTACTAAGTGTAAATCAACAATATGTACAATATATTCACTAAAATTGTAAACAAAATGGTTTCACTTGGGGAGGAAAAAAGGACGAATTTATTATTTAAATAATAAATTATTCCCTTTATAAATGCTGGTAATAAAATAATGTTATGATTAAATAATGTAATAATTTCACTGAGTGTTCAATGGATGAACTGATATGATTATTTATTTAATATATGCTATAGTTAAAGAATGAAAATATTGATGAAAATGAAATAAATTCATAACATTCAAATAAAATATAAATTTTTCCTCAAATTATTCTTAATATTTGATAAAGAAAAGTGAGAAATATAATAAATAGAAAATATTAATAAAAGAATCTAAAAGTACATGAAAAGGAAGAGTTAATTTTAGAAAAATCCTAGAAGAGATCTTTAAAATTATAGTAGAAGGGGAAGTATGAAAGATAATTGTAGTAAATAAAAATTTTCAGAATTAATATGATAATGGTGTAGGAAAAAAAGGAAACATCAAATGAGACTGTCCAAAATTAAAAAAGAATGGAAATTCATGCATCATAATGTGATGTTAAAATGTTCATATCATGATTTATGATGTTTCAATGAGGTTTCGAACCCATGTAGTGAAGATTATAATAATTAAAAAGAACTAACCAGTATATTTTTTATGAAGATTAATATAAATTCGGTAAAATTTATTTTGATTATAGTTTAAGTCACATGTATAGTATTTAAATGAATATTAATGAATTAATATAACAAAATTAAAGGATTCAATGGGATATTTTGAGAATTGATTATCTATGTAGATAACTTAAAAGAGAAAATAATAAAGCTAATTATGAAAATGAAAAAAAAAATTATGCTTTAAGTAAGGTAAATGAAAAAGGGTTTGAGATTCTGAACTAATAATGCTTAATGATGAGAATGAATGAACAAAATATTTCACATAAAAAACAAATGAATATTATGAAATCTTATTTAAGTTCACTTGTGATGATTTAGATAAAATTTTAATAAAATAATAGAAGCTAAAATATGAATATAAGAAATTTTGAAATACAGGATCATGTTCAAATGTAAAAAACTATGATAACCAAGAAGTTAATCAAATAGAGGATGAAAATCATAAAAGGGAAACAATTGGATTAAATGAAAAATTATCAATTTTTTCAGGGATTTTTTTATAAGATCACATCTATAAAATATCCTAATAATTTAAAAATATATTCGGTTTTAATATTTAAATTCCTAAGAATTATAAATCATATGTTTTTAATAGATGTAAAGGGAATGTCGTTGTTACATGATTTATATATAATATGGAAGAGAATTATGAAAATGAATGTTTTTTTTAATTTACTAATTCAATAAAAATGACTCAGAAGATTGTTTCTAAGAATCTTTTATATTTATTACTCTATAATAAACTTATTAAATAATTATGGGTGCTTAAGGTTTTATCACTATTCAAGTAGGAAAAAATAACTTGGGATCCAAATTTTTTTTGGTGAATCTAATTTAAAAAAAAATTGCCTAAATATGTAAAAAGATACATGGAACATGGATATTAATTTCTATAAGAACATGTCATTGGATATTTATTAATTTTAACCTTTTAATTAATTTTCTAAGGCATTATATTTTTCTATGATAACTTTAAAATAAATGTTAGTGGTTTTGAGAAGTATGAATGTTCAAATATATTGTAATATTTTAAGTACTATATATAAAAGTATTAAAATTTAATTTAATTGGAATCTCACAACATTGTGATTATTTATGTAGTGTGATGTTCAAAGATAAGAAATTTATTTATTACAAGGATGATTTTATCTTATTTTATGACAATAGGAAAGAAAATATATGCTTTATTAATTTTTCAAAACTAACCTAGAAAAATATAAAGTGTTTAAATAGTATATAAATAAAAATTATTCTTTGGAACATAATCTTGTGACACATTAATTGTATATAATTGTATAAGTTGGAAAGACATGGATATTTTATGGAATATCCAATATTTAATTCAAGTATATATTTTCTGTTTGATTCATGTCTAAAGGGTAGGAAACTCAATGATACTTTTTGATCTATTAACAATGTCAATACTATCATATGTTTCAGTCTACATTGTTATGATCTGTTCATATCAATGAGAACTACTAGTTTAGGTAATATGAAATATGTCTTTGTTATTTTAAATGACTTTAGTATATTCACATGGACTTTTTTCTTATCTGATAAAATTTAAACACTAAATAATTTTATCAAATTTTTAAATAGATTATAATAGAAAATATCATATAATAACATTAATTAAAATTGATAAAGGAGGGAAATTTTTTACAGTATATATTTAAAAATTGTGTGAATATAATTTATATTTCCTTAATTTTTGTTCCTCTAGAACTCCATAACAAATTGTTGTTGTAGAGAGAAAATATAAGTATTCTAGATATGGAAAAGACTATGATAAATGAATTTCTCCTACCAAAATATTTTTGGGCTTAATTGTAAATACAAATAACTATATCTTAATATAGTTTATATTAGACCCATTTTAAATAAAAATCATAATTAACCATTATAAAAATAAACCTAATATTGGTTACATTAATGATTTTGGTTATAAAAATTATATTTTAGATAATAATGACAATCTAGGAAGATTTCATGATAAATATTATGAATGAATTTTTCTAGTATAATTAGACAATATTAAATCTTATATATTTCATAAAAAAGAATCATGTCAATAAAAGATTATGTTTGTATTTTTTTCAATGAAAATAGAGACAAAATATTCCATATTTTGATAGTCCTATTAAATAATTTAAAGAGTTCAACCCTGTTGAAAATATACCTAAAAATGATAATGAATTAATTGAGTGGAGAACATATCTTCTCACAATGTTCCTATGAATTTTAAAACTCATATAAATTATTTATTTGAAAATGTAATTGTAAATAATCAATGTGGAATGAAAAAAATAAGTTTTTAATTTTTGTGAAAAATTAACATTTGTTTCTAATTTGGTGACAGTTAATGATAAAGAGGAATTGGTTAATTAAAATTGGATTCATTTAAATGCTTATGGTTTTAATCAGTTTTTTAGAAATTATTTATATAATTTTTTTGAGTTTCATAATTGTATATTGTCCGTTAGAACCAAATGTATTTTTTGAAATAAAATTGATGAGTCTAGTAATGGAGTACTTAATATGGATAGCTTAGTTTAAAATGATTATTTATAAGAAGAAGGTTTTTTATTTTAAAGGTTAATTTTTAATGATATATTGAATCAAATCTAATCAGATTCTATTATATTTTTTATGTTATAATTTTAAAAAAAAATTGAGAAAAAAGATCAATTTTAAAAGGTGTAATTTCGGAGAGGAATATGTTAATCAACCTCTTAGTTTAGATAATTATGAACTTCTAAATCATGTTTTCAAACTATCTAATGATTTATATGGTCTAAAAATCTACAAGATCTTGGTATGATAGATTAAATATAATTTTCATATATATTTTAACAATGGGATAATTGATCTATCATTATTTTTTGTAGAATAATTCTAATGATATTTTAATTAATTAAATATATGTTGATGATATTGTATTTTATTCTATAAACAATATTCTTAGTAATTAATTTTCAAAATTAATTTCAAATTAATTTGATATGAGGTTAATGTGTGAATTAAAATTTCTCCTTAGTGTTCAATTTATACCAAAGTAATATTTAATTTCTCTAAATAAATAAAATTATGTAAAATATTTGTTTATGAAATTCAATATTGAATCATTTAAAATGATTAAAACCCTAAATAAAACTTATTTTAAACTAGATGTGAAATAATCTAAAAAATATGTGAATGAGGATTTGTACGGATGAGTGATATGAAACTTACTTTATTTGACTACATCTAGGCCTACTAATATGTTTTTAGTATGAATGGGTGATAGATATCAGTATAATAAAAAATAAATTCATTTTAATGAAATTCAAATAATAATAAGATACATTAATGGATCTTTTAACATGGATTTATTCTACACCAATTAGAATTGTTTCCACTTGTTACCATATTATGACTATAATTTCTACGGTCATACAATTGATATGAAAATCACATTAGGTATGAGTCACTTACTTGGAAAATGTTTAATATGCTAGAGCTCTAAAAAGAAATTGTCAGTTTCATTGCCCATTGTTGAATCTAAGCATACTAGTACTTCAAAATATTATTCTCTAATTCCATGGATTAAAATAACATTGTTGGGTTTAAATATTTTTAAAAGAAATCTTATATTTTGTTACAATACATTTCAATATCTAAAAATGATTAAAAACATTCTCGGAAAAAACTTATTAATGTTATATTTCATTTTTTTGAGATAACGTTAATAATGGGTATATCATTGTCAAATACTTTCCCAATGAAAATTAACTTGTAGATATATATAATTAAAGCATTATATTCTATGTTATTTGAGAAATTTTATTTTAAACTAAGGATGTTGAAGAATTTGTTTTGTGGAGAATTCAAATCTTCATTTTCTTATTCTTATATAATTATAATAAATGAATGAATTCAGTCAGAGTTATCACTTATTTGATATAATTCCTAAAATATTTCTATTAGTAATAATTTTATTTGGAGTTTTTTTCATTTTTTAAAATTTAAAAACGTGGGAGAATATTTTGGATTTGTTAAAAATATATAATATGTCATTTTGGTTTTTAAATTTAAAAAAAATTATTAGATTTTTTGTGCTTAGTATTCACATTTTATTTTTTTTAAGTTGTAATCCATTAATTTAAAAAAAATATTATTAAAAATAATTTAATTTCTATTTAATTCAATTTAATAATTCATCATTTTATTATGTTCATTTATATAAATGTAAAACAAATAAACACTGATTTTTTAAAATTTTAGTTGAAATATTGGAATTGAAATATTTTTTACATACATTTTTTATATATATATTATTGTTCTATTTGATGTAATATTATTATAAAAAAATTTCATAAGAATTACTTAAAAAAATTATGTTTACTGATTTTTTACTATATTATAATATTTTATACCTTATATAAAATGTATTGACTCATTATATATATATATATATATATATCATTATATAAATTTGAATAAATATATATATAGTGAATCTTATTCATTATTCATTACATGCATTCTAGATTGAATCCACACCTATTCTCCACAGGGTGGTCCTTCTCCTCCATGCATGATAGAATCACCATATAAGATCCCATGGTAGTATCTATTTCATTTTTAGATGAGAATCCCCATTTGAAGGATCCTCTTGTACCACTGTAGAGATGTATCAGCCTGGAAGGTCATCTCTGATCTTCCTCTAAGGTATTTTTTGCGACCCTCATTCTATGTTATTCCCAAACACCAAGTTCATATCCATACCAAACACCCATGTCTTCTGTCATACCACTGATAGAAACATTATGATAAGGAATCTATTTCTCTTACTACTCCTTTAGCTTAATCCTCTGCAACATCCACTCGATAGTCCACTATCCTACCATGAATTCCATCATCGAGTTACCATTAAGCACTCATGAAGCTACCATGTATAAACCAACCCTAAAGGTAAGTAATAACATGTAGATATTACAACCAATCCTGATTTTTATTATTTTTATATCAAGTTATACAATTTACTCCAGTATATATTTTATTTTCATGAATGTGTAATTTATGTTATATAAAGATATCATGAACCTAACCTTAGGTTTGAATTCAAAGTGTTTCTGAAGAAAATCCATGTTACTATTTATATATCTCTTGTTACAATAACTAACACATCAAAGATTTATTTTTTATGTTACCAAAATGTCTATTCCTAAGATACCCTGATCTATATTTATTTAAGTTACTGTTAAACTATTTTTTATGTGACCATGAAGCTTTTTCATAGTGAATTAAATTGTTGTTTTACAAGTGAATGAATCAATATTTTTTAATGTGACCAAACATCAAACTTATTCACACGGTCAGTATATTGACCACACACAATGACATGGTAATTTAACTAACTTCAATTTTTATGCTTCACATGGTCATTTTATCATTTTATTTGTTTTTATAAAATTTATATTTTCCATCATTTTTTGCTTTAATGATATTTTTATATTTTATTTTATTTAATGTTTTTTAAAGTCATTTTTATAATTCTATTTCATTGTAAAGTAAATATATAATATAATGATGATGTGTAAATAATTTTATAGATAAAATTAGATGGATATATTTTATAGATTAATGAGTTACAAATTATTATTCTATAATCTATTTTAAATATGTTTGGAGAAACTGATAGTTTAAATAAATAATTTTTTCTAACTGTTTTATTTTAATAATTATCATATGAGAATATGAGAATATATGAATGTTATTTAAATAAAAATAATTAAATATTATAATTATTTTTGTATTTTTTTTATAATGATGATGTAATTTAAAATAATAGGTTACAAGTATATTTTCATGTTTATTATTTTTTTTTATGCATTCATGTGATTAGTTATCTAGATTCTCTTTCATAACACAAGAATATCATGGAAGATTAATTACATGAGAGTAGTTTTAGGAATGAAATAATGCGGGAACTTGATAAAATAAAATAAACATATTTTATTTAACAAATGATATTTCAATGATATATATTATTATAGAGACAATGTTATATTGTTTTAATAAGAGAATTGTAAATTAATAAAATTCTAATATGACTATTCTTCTATTTGAGTGATATTAAAGGACTTCATTATTCTGATAATCTACTACTGAAGTGATTGGCGTTCATGAGAATCTTCGATATTCATTGACATTTACTCAATTGTTGTTCTTAATTATTTGGGTTTGGAATTTTTGAATCTTTATATCAAATTTTTGTAATTTCAGAGTCTGTTTAGGTTTTTATAATCAAAAAAGATATCTAACAAAGTTATTCCTCCTATCAAAAAAGAATGGTGGTTTGTGATTCAAGGACAAAATTTCAGTGGTTCACGACTCCTGTAAAAATCAGTTAGGGTTATACTACAATGTGAAAAAATAGTACATCTATAAATTGGTTATCACTCCTTGCCAAAAGTGGTGAATTATTAAATTATATTTTTTTCTCCTTATAGAGACGAATTATGACTAGAATAGAATATTTGTGATGATAGATACTGTATAAAAATAGTTATTTCTTTCCTATAATTTCCATTATATAATTTACACTATTAATTAATATGATTATTATATTTCAATTTAATTTTGAAAAAGTAAAATTTACCCACCTATTGTCAATATTTCAATATCCCTAGGATTCAACTAGATTATGTATATTCTTTCACATTATAGATACGTGGAATTCATTATAAACATGAGAGAGTGCTGGTGGAAATGGAAAGAGATAAGATATTATCCCAAATATATCAAGAATATTGAATGGTCCAATATCCCAATGGCTTAGTATTCCCTTATTTATGAATCTCATAACCCTATTCTATATGTAAATTTATAACAATACCTTATCCCTAATAACAAATTCTATATTTAAAAAATGACTTTCTGGAAAACTTTTCTATCAACTTCGAGTTTCCTTATCATGCTGCTGAATGGATTGTACATTATCTTCCATTCCATTATCTAACTATATTAATAATAGAATTATTTCTCCAACTCCATCTTATAAAATTATTGTTCAAAACTTCTTTCTATATAGGGATTCATAATGAGCCCTCCGAATTCTTGATAGAAAGCTATTTTTATAAAAAAAATATGAAAAGAGGAAGGTATTGATACAAACCACATTTGAATTCCATATATAAATTGACTATTATACGAATCATGGATTGAATGGTTTTCTCTAACTAACCGTCTATCTAAGGATAGTAATAATCACAAAAATAAAAATCATAATCATAATTATTACTAAATACTTCACAAGAACATCAAGGTAATCCATTTATCCCAATTAGAAATAATAAAATGAGGTACTTCATGAAACCTTACAAAATATTTAATGTGATTTTTTGGATATATGAACATCATATAAATCTTTTCTGATAGAAAAAATGATTGATTTATATGGAATTAGAATATAACCCAAACAAAATTATGTAATTTAGATGGTTTACGGTGTCTAATTCTTAAATCCATAGTGATGTTTTCCCAATTACATTATGATATGGGTAATGGTTATAATGTCCCTAATTATCTTATCTCTCATACATAACATGTTGACTTATATATAACTAATATATATTATTTTCAATCTATCCCTTTATGTTATCCCATTATAAATATTCTTTTATATCTTTATAAATCATCAAATTTACAGGATGAATACAGAATGATGAACTATTAGTGTCACCCGAAAACTTATTCTTCTATAATCTTATGGAAGAAATACATAAAAAGTTCATAAACCTTTTCATTTTATTATAATCAGCGCTTAACCCAGGTACATTTTTTACCCACCATTTCTATTAATATATTATTTCTTCATATATTTCATATTCATTTAGATAGATGGTTGAACACTCATTTGAGTTAGATAATATTTCTTCCCATCTTTTATGATGTCTATATTATCCTTTTGAAGATAAAAAGGAATTTTATCTATTTTTATATTTTACATAGATATAGAATCATGTACCTTTTGAATCAAAACATCAACCACCTTGTTCGCTTTCACATGGTGGTGATGTATTGAATAATCATAATCTTCAATCAACTCCAAGCATATCGACTAGTTAATATTCAACTAATTATGTGAAAATATATACTCTAAACTTTTATAAATAGTATATATGTCACACATTTATTTATAAAGGCAATTACTATATATATTTAATGAAAAAGTTACCATAGGTAACTCAATGTCATGAGTTGGGTATTTTTTCTCATTAACCTTCAATTTTCATAATGTATAAACTATCATCACATCATTTTTCATGAAAATGCATCCTAGTCCTTTCTTCGATGAAACACTAATGATCACAGTCCAATCTCCTCTATAGGGTAGAGTATGTATTGGTTCACTAACTATAAATATATTTAATTTATTGAGAATTTCCCCATTTTCACATGTCCAAAGTAACATGGCTCCCTTTCGGGTTAATTTGGTAATTTGATTTTATAACCATGAGAAATACTTGACAAAGAATCAATAGTATCTAACAAAATAATGAAAAAATATTATATCGGTCATAGTTTTTGTTCTAATCTAATGTTTTAAAACCTTATTCTTCGATAGAACCACTAATATACCCATCTTGGGGATTATATGAATTTAAAATGAAACTTTTTGTAGCCACAATTTTCACTTGGTGAATTTTCCATGTACACTCCCATTCTTTACCGATATCAGTATAATCCCAATTTGATCTTTATGCACTTCATTAATCATGGAATATATAATAATTCCATTTATAAAAATTACCAAAAATAATCGATGTAATATTTAAAGAATATAATACTTAAATCAATGATGATAATGGGAGACATTAGGAAGATGAAATGAAATACCTATAGATTCATATTTTTAAAACCCTGATAGAAGGTTTTCTTTGGAATGCCTTCACTTATGAACCTCAATTGATAGTATCTATATAGAATATAAATTTTTGAATAATATTTATATCCTAATAATTTATAAATAAATAATCAATATGATTTAGAGAACACGTACATTTGATTTTGAGATTATTCAATTCTCGATTTCTAACACAGTGTCACATCGATCCATTATTATTTATAAAAAAGAATAGGTGCACACCATGGTGATTAAATTTGATGAATTAATCCTTTATCATTATTCTCCTATAGTTTCGTATTTAATTCCTATGTCATATTCATGAACATTCTATAAGGTGTCTCTGAAATAGGTGTAATATGTGATATGATTTCAAATAAAAACACAAAATCTATATTTGGAGGACGAATAGGAAATTATTCTGTAACAAAATATAAAAAATATCATATAATAGTCATGTATTCAATTTTGAGGTTCTCCATACTCTGTGAGATAAACACCCCCTTTAGAATGGAAATCAATTCTCATATAATGGATGTAATTTACATCATAAGTTTTCATTTATTATTACAATAATAGAAATTCATCGTTTGGTTTAAAATTTCAAACATTAATTATCTTACGTAGATATTGATATGGGATATATATACACAAATCCATTCAGTGACCAAAATAAAATCAAATTAAACTAGATATAGAATAATTGTTGTTAAAGAATCACAATCCCAATCATATCAATTGGACAATAATCATAGAGTTTGGTTGAGGTCATTATACCATTAAAGGGTTTCACTGCAAATTCAAAATTTAGTTTTTGAGGATATAAATTTACATTCATAAATACATTGACTATATATTGTAATTTGAATGAATAATATTGAATAAGATACTTTATTATTTTAGAATAAAAGTCACCCCCTCATCTCCTTATTTCTATCCTCAATCCCTTTCTAAATTGTTTAGATTGGAATGATGAATATTTAATATAAAAGGAAAATTATGAAAAATCATGATAATATGTCTAAATAATGAAACATTATATTCAAAATATGCCACATTATGTTTAACCTACATCACTTATTGTCATCATCTATTCAAATCCGTAATAATAGTTTATAAAGGGTATTCAAATTAACCCAAGAATATCCCAAGAGAGTGTCATAGATTGTGTTCAATAATGGCACACTCACCATGTGCTACAATTATGCATGAGATATACTCTACCTACTATATTTGGGGTTATTACCCCTTGATTCATAAATTTCAAATCCCAACCAACATATAAAATCCATACATGGATTTTTTTCTAGGAAAACTGGAAATCTTTATTTACTATAACTTATATCGTAATCCTATATATAATATTATCCTAAGGGTTGTAAAAAATGATTTCTTATATTGGTTTCCAAAGTTAAAAAAATCATTGATTCCAAATATTTTGACCCATACTTTTCAAAATAATACATATTTTTATATTAATATGCAATACATAATATTATGATCCCCTCCATAATCATATATAATTGGTGTAGTTAAATGATTAGATACATAAATATTTTTTGATAACAATCTATATAATCTCCTACAAATTTCTTCATAACGTGGAAAGTATATTGACTTATCATATATAAACTTTTCTTTATAACCCATGAAAAGGAATCAAAATAAATAGAGATCATAGATACTATGTATTTATAAACAAGGAAGATTTTAATGGTCACATAAGTATAAAATGAACATAATTGTATGATAATATGATATTAATATTTCAACACAATTCCTAATATATTAAAAATCATAATCTTGATTCAATACATAAATATTGGTAGTTCATCTGATATGAATCATAAAGGAATCATAGAACACTATCCAGTAGAAAATAACATTGGAATAATATATAATTTGGTCATATACACAAAATCATAGGAAATAATTTTATTAGTAAAGGTTCACTGCCCATATAATCACAATGGATTTGATTTATTCCCCATTCTAAAATATCTTTTTCCACAATCATTTCCATTACAATCATAGTGGACAAAGCCCCTTACTGAACCAACTTCACTACCAATTTCAGTCCTTATAATTTCATTAGATATTCATATTTACACAATGAATTTTAGGAATATATAATTTTTTCCCCAAGTATCATATAATCATAATATATTCATATTTCTATCCAAAATGACATAAATCATAACCCATGGAAAGGTAACATATTTTATAAACTTGTAAACATTTCCTCATATCATTACCCATGGAAAATGAAAATGTTCCATGAAAATATCATCATTATTATAAAAACAATCTAGAGAAATAATATGGATAGTAACCCTGTATCATATTCATAATAAATCATTAGTAACATAAAATTTTGATATCATAAATGAATTTTTTTCAGTGATCTTTAGAATATTTCATTAGAAAATACCCTTTTCCTTTCAAAATTTATTACATATAATATATTTTAAAAAATACTAATGAAATAATTATATTTGAAAACAACCTCGGAAATATTTATATGAATATTAAAATATTTTAATGGTCATCATGGTGAAAAAATTTATCAATTAAAACAAATATTCTTATTACATTTTCGATAAAAAGTAAAATGTTCGTTGGTCAGAAAATGATAAGAAGATTTTCATTAAATCATTTTGTAAAAATTTAAAATAGATAAAATAATTATTTAAAAAATAAAATAATAATATTAAAAATAATAATCAAAATATTGTTTATAAAATATGTCCGTGGAAGAGAAAAAACCCAAAACAAAAAATAAATAATGTATGTTTTTACCAACAAATATTTCAATGGTATTTTAAATATAAAATTTAAAAAATTGAAAAATTAATTAAAAATTTAATAGATAACTGTAAAATAAAAAAATTAAGCGTTTTTATAAGAGAAGGAACATATAATATCCTTCAATGTAAATTCAAGAATAAACAATACCGATAAAAATGAGATTAAAACATAAATCCCTTACATTTGGTTTTTATTTCATTGAAAGTTATATAACCTACTATATAATAATTTTTAATTTAATATAATTATATAATAAAATATTTTATATACTTATAATATGATATATGATACCCATATAACATTTTATCACAGATTTATTAGTAATTCTTTATTAAAAGCATCGTTTATGGGTGTTAACTGCTTTGTTTTTTCTGAGAATTTTGGTTTGGTAGTTCTGTTCCATGTACATTGATCATGGGAAAATAATATCCATACTTTTAATTAGTATGTAAATATAATATATATTTATTATATATTTTTTGATTCATCAACAAAAGTTAGAGATATAAACATGAATTATACCCTTCTAGAAGGTGGTGGTCTGTATCTACTCATGAACATTATTCTCACTTTTTTATAGATGGAACAAAAGAATAGTATATAATAATTCAAATTTATAGAATCATTAATATATATTATATTTCATATATATATATATATATTAAATATATTTTTATTCCCATCTATTTAAATTGGAAATGAAAAATGAATCATGTCTTATCATGGAGTTTGTAGTCCACATACATGAACGAGTGACGTTATCATCTTCCAATGGATGAGAAGGTGAGATGGTAGATTTGAAAATATAATTACATTAGAATATTTATGTAATTATAATCATATATAAAATTTAAAACCATAATAATAACAATCAATGAAATATGGTAATGGAAAATTAATTATATCTCCATGTGGAGGTGGTAGTCCACATGAATGCACGAGAGATACATTCACATAACATATGAAGAAAAATTGGGTGAATGAAGGTTATTACATAGTAAAAATAAAATTTATGTAAAATTAGGATACTACTTTTATTTTTTTTATGATGAATAACACATAATTATATGAGGTAAAAGAATAAATAAATTGAAAGATGTCACGTATGATAGTAACCTGGTCTTAAATAGAACATAATTAGATCTTTTATTAATGACCATTGTAATGGACTTTTAAGAAGAAAAGAACTATAATATGTGGTTAGGGAGTTTAAAATAGAATTTTGGAGGTTTTTTAGAGATATATTTCTCCCATTAGTTTAATGACAAAAAAGGAAGGGTATCTTATATTAATTGGGGGAGCAGACACTCTTAGGATTTAATAATTATTTTAAATATAATAAAGTTAATATCATGCCAAGTGTTCCTAAATGTATAAAGGTTATAAGGTGGGTCATTTTGGGGTTGTAATATGGACATAAAATAGTATTTATACAATATTAATTGGCAAACACACTCTTATCTATTATTTTAACCTCTCAAAAAAACCATTTTCACCATAATACTATTAAGGGTTTTTTAGTTTTTAAGTATTCCTTATGAAAAAAACTTAAGATATTGTTATTAATTTTTTCCAGTTATTATGATTAAGAAATTTTAATATGCTTTATCAAAATTTAATTTATATATTTTGAATAATTTAATATAAAATTTGTCTGGTAAAACTCTATAAAAACCATTTTCAAGAAAAAATGTTTTCGCTAGTATAATACATTTTTAAAAAAATATAAAATTAATTCAAATGAACAAAAATTGAAGATTCAAAATATTAATAATATAATATTAATGTAAAAACCATTTTAAATAAAATTTCGTAAATTCTTTAAATGATAACATATTTTTTAATAAAAATAATATTTTTCACTATTTATAGAAAAATCTATCTATCATCAAATTATAAAAAATACCCTCTAGCATAATTATGATAATATTATTTAAAAAATTGAGTTTAATTTTTCTAATAAATTTTTAAAAATTATTAGAAATTTGTTATGTTTTTTGCTCACAAAAACCATTTGAAACAACTATTGAGAAAAATGTATTTTTTTAAGCATATGATGGATTTACTAAAAAATGTGTTTTTATTTTTAAATATTTTTCTATTATCTAAAACTTTTGAAGACTTTTTTTTAAAATATTTTTATTCCTATTAATTCCACCATTTTTATGGATATATTATAATGGTATACAATATTTTAGTTCATTTAGAATTGGGGTTGCATGCATCACATGATAACAAAGAAGTTATGTTTATTTGAGGATAAATATATCATAAAATATTAGGATTTTATAGTATTTATTAAATTATTTAGACATAATGATTCTAAAATTTAAATCAATTTTATTATGTAAATTTTATAAAAATTATAAAATATATTTTGAAATATTAAATTTATAATGTATTAAAAACAATTATTTGATAAATACAACATATGTTTTAAAATTTAAAATATGGGTTTTTAATTAAAAAACAAATTAGAAATAAAAAATTCACCAATAAAATATATTTTTTTTCATTGAATAGGTTTTAATGAATTTATAATTAAAAAATATATAATAATAAGTTTAATAAATGTCATGTTATTTGTTATTTTTTTACATTCAACTAAAAATCAATATTTTTTTAATTAATCCGTAAAAAATATCTCAATCTAATATTTCCAAGATAAATCCCAAAAATGAGGTCAACATTTTCAAATTAACATCATTAAAATTATACTTTTTACATTTAAGTAAAAACATAGAAATTAGTAAAAAAATTGTATTATAAGAAAATAAAATCTTGTCAAAAAATATTATTTAAATTGCATCCTAAAAATTTATAATTAAAAAATATCAAAAACAATATTCATACCAAATTATATATTACTAGAATTTCATAAAAAAAATTATTAACTACTTAGTTTCACTAGATAATTCAATATTTAAAGTGAACGTAATTTTTTTCATTTTTATATATTTATACATATTTAAAATTTTAATTACAGTTGGCTATAAATATCAATTATCTAACTTTTTTACAATGGTCTCGATTTTTTCATTTATCATGTGGAGAAATATATTAAAAAAATACTTATAAATGGGGGGAAAATTTCTCCAATATTATGGGTCGTTACAGGAGAGTTTGAGCTGGTTATAGGGACATAACAAAAAACTTGTCCTGTATTTCATATAATATATACGAATTGAACACATTTTAATTTTTTTAATTATATATTTATAAATCTTATAAACAAAAATTATATTGTCTTACTGGATATATATTAAAATGTCACACACTTGAAAATTTAGTTTTTTGAAGGCTATATTCATACAGTATGTGAAAATATTTTCCAATCCAATTTATTATATGTATACAGTTTGTTTTAAATAATTTATGATTAATACTATAGGATAAAAAAAATTATTAGTTCTAAAATATTATATAAAAATTTATAAAAAATTTAAAAATACATTTATATAAAACAAATGAATATTTAGTTTCTTAAATATAAACAAATGATATTACAGACTGAAAATTATTATTTTCAAAAAAAAATTCTTTTCAATTAGTATCAATATACACAAATTATATTGTAAACTAAAAAAATAACATTGAGGGAGTTCATATTTTAGTATGATACTCTGTAATAAATGAATGTTCATTTTTAATTTCTTTACATCCAATAAAATTTTATAAGCATTAGTTTTCCCATACAAAATTCCAAGAAATAATTTTGAATTTATCTCATCAAACATGTATAAAAAACAAATGTCAAATAAAATATTAATTACACAAGGTGGTTACATTTATAAAATAATATTTTACTTTGGCCTTAAAAAATATAGGAGGAATATTTTTAGTATAGACATTTCTATTTACCTAAAAATTATTTGATGGTTCATTGCCTATCCTTTTTCTTCATTATGGATTTTGAACGTCTTCTTATAAATTCTTCTTTCAAAATTCCTTTTCCTAATTATCGTTACTATATATTGAATTATATATTTTCAATTAATGATTATATGACCTATATCAATTTCTGAAAATGTGTTATCAACTTACATTAGAGTAAACCAATGAGTAAAATTGATTTCAATAATGAACATGCACAAAATAATTCAACCAACATTAATGATTTATAAATAAGATGAAAATGTATAGAATATATGGAATATTTAAATAGTAAAAATTCATAAAATATAGATATCTAAAATTTTCCTATAATATGATACAACAATTACAGAAAACATTAAAAAAAATTATGTTTGTTAAAAAACAAATATTAGTAAAATCTAACTGTAGTAGGAGATGAAGTAGATCTCATCTAACTTTTATTTTCTTTATTAATTTTAGGATGATTATATCTACTTGTAGAACCTTCTATGGATGAATGATAATCTTGGGGTTGTGAGAGACTCCCACTCATTTAAATTTATGATTATATAATTGTGTGATTCCCTCTAGGTCACAAATATGCTTAATTTTGATATTGTTTTAAATATTGTACTTTTTTAGATGAAATCATTATTTTTTGTTTGAAACATTTTACTTTCAAGGAAAATAGGTCATGATTATGGTTTATGCGCACAGTTAGTCTTAACTACATGGTAACCATCCAATACGGCTTTGTGAGTTCTATTGGTTATTTATATAACATGAGTATAGATTTTCTAACATTAAAAGTTGGAAATAAAATTATATGAGTGGATTTGTTTGGTATAGTGGTTGTTTAAAGGCTTGAGAATGATTTTTCTAATTTTGTAGCTATTCCTAAGAAACTGTGCAATTTTTTTCAATGGATAGTTTCTACCACACAATTAATAAATATTTTACAAATCGTGTGTGATAACCGTGAATCCAAATCTTTAATTCATACAATGGAAAATTACCTTGATTCTATTAGTCTTTTTTATCATTAATATCCTCCTAATATCTCATTATCTTGATGAAATCCATCCATGATTCTATTGATAACTATCTCATTGATTACATTGTGAACCTTGATAATTTTGGGAGGATCTCATCATGCTACATCTCATTTTCCCTTAATATATCTTATTTACCCTATATTTTTACATTATCTTTCTTCCCCTTGATCCATTGGAAACTCATATGGATTTTATTTTTAGATCTAAGGTAGTAAATAGAAAACTGATGATGTTATTTGTAGATGTCGTCCCCTGAGGACTAGATCCCTTTGTTTTTCATCACAAGTTTTTATGTCAAATATATTTTCATCATTCATGAGGTGGGAGTCTCTATCCTATTTTTTATTGCTTGGAATTCCTTATGTTTGAATAGTTTTATTTAGTTTTTATTTATGAAATTGTTGATCTAAATAAATTATAGGTGAAACTAATATTTTATGGATATAGAATAATTTCCAAGAAATGAATTTTTTGTTAAAAACTATTTGGTTACTCATGATTTGTTTGGAAAAATACCTTAAAGATTGTTTTGAAATTAAAATTATTGTTGAAGAATGGGAGCGTCATGACACCCCTATAGAATTTATTTATGAAATATAGGCATGGATTTATTGAAACTAAATGTTGTAATATCACATTGGTAAGACCTTGGGGTAGGGGAGATAACTACAAATATGTGTTCCCTAGTGGATATAGTTGTTATTTTAGTAGAATCCAATAATTATTTGGATTCTAGAGTATATCCTTTTCGATGGACTAGGGGTTTCAAGATTTAGAGTATACTTTACATATCTAGGGTTTCATGTTTTTTTATTTGTATACAGCTTTGCATCATGGTTAGCATTTCAGTTCATTGAGGGTATATTATATTCATTTATACTAAAATACATATTCATTTAGTTGATATGAATATTGATGCTTGATACCTATTTTATACATCTGATATATCCTCATGGGAAATTGTTACATCATATTTCATTGTTTATTGAATATGGAATGAATTTGAAAACAATATTGGAGGATGATATTAAATAGAAAATTATTTCTTATGGAAATGTTTTAAAAGGTATTTTATAAGTGAACTAATAGATACACGTGGATAAAAATTGTATAGATATATAGAGGTACCGTACATTGCTTTATTGATCAACACTACCATTTCAATTTTGTTAATTATAGCCATAGTTTTAATGGATATAGGAAAAGGGAATATATTCATGCATAGGATGAACCACCAAGTTATAGTTTCATTTACATTGGGGTGGGATTATAGGGATATATGGTCCCATGATGATGAAACCATGTGTTACGTGAAGTTCATTGTTGGTGATCTTCATTTTACACAATTTTATTAATTTTTTGGATGTTACGTTTATGGATCGGTTGTTCTTGAAATGTGATGTCTTTTGATATATGATGTAAAATATTTTGTTTTTATATTATCATACATCTATTTTGGTTGAAATAATTTTGTGTTTCTTTTGGTGATACATTAGTGCTTTTTTCATGACCATAGAGATTGAGAACTACATTTAGGCCCTATAGTGGTTCAATTATGGTGGCATGATTGGTTGAACTAGGTTTGATAGTTACAAGTTGGTACCAAAGTTTCAAGTTATTGTAAAGTCTTATGCATCTACTTGTGTATAACCCACTTTTGTATGGGGGTATGTCATTAGACAATTGATAATACTGTCATAACATAAGTGCTACTATGGGTGTGTTTCTGTTAAGCTCACATTCATGAAAAAACATGAGTTAGCATGGGATGTATTAGGTTCTTTAGGACCCTTGTTTTTAGTTTTACCCTTCAGAAAATTTAGTTTTCTAAAATTGGTTTATGATAAATAAATAAAATTATATTCGAAATGGTGTTTTTATCTTGTTTTATAGAATATGTATTCTTTAAAAGAGTCATGTTATAATGATAAAGATTTATATTTAGAGATATAACCAAAAGATAATTCTTTAGTTTTATTGGATTTAGTGGAATCTATAGTACGAATAATCTAGTATATTGGTGAAATAACTAATGTTAAATCAGAACTGAGTATGAATGATGCTTCATAATTCACTAAAGATTATCCACTGATGATTCATGGTGAATGGGTAATGCACAAATAAAAATATTATATCAAGATAATTGAGATTGTATTGAACTTTTTTAAAACTCTAGAAGACTCCAACATTGGTTTACCCACTTGTATTTCTGAAGGGGCATGAAGAAAATTGTTGGACTATATTGTACATGAAGTATTTCAAGATGTAATAATCGATACTTCTTTCATCAAATCCTTGAATCCGCAGTTATATCATATGACACTATGATTTAAGAGGGAAATATATATTATTTCATTGGAGTAAGGATATCATTCATTCATAGACTATGCTAATCAGTTTCCAAGTAGGTTCACCTATCTATAAATCTTATTTGTAATGACTATCTTAGGTTGTAAATGTTTGAGATGAGTTTGAGGCATGATATTCAGTCAATTATCATTATTATGTAGATCCCCACCATCAAGGATATTGTTTACAAGGTATCTACAGTTCAAATAAATATTTCTTATAAGATGTTTCTCTTTGGGGAGTCAATGAGAGCAGGTGGTATCTGAAGTTTGTCTTCTGGGTAAAAGAGAAAGCAAGGTAAAAAGAAAATAGGTAATGGCAGGACTACAAACTAGACATCAAGTCTTATTTATGTGGTGTTACTAGTGTGGGATAATATAATATGTAAAACATAATTATAAGGAAACAACTTGGGGATGTTACACATGTAGAAAATATGGTAATCATTAATATTTATAAGAGAGAAAATAACATGCTAGTAGATATGGAACATCTTCACCAAGGGATATTAGTTTATACCAGACATTAAAGGGGGGATATCAACCTTATTACATAGGAGATTCATAGGTTTTATATGAAAAGCTAAAGTTGGACATCAGTTTGTAGTGGAGTATCAAACTGAGGATTTAGAGTCTGGACTAGCAATCATGAGAGGTATGGTGTTTATTTCATCTTATCTAGTTATGGATTTATTTTACTCAAGTTCCACTCATTAATTTATTTCATACATGATTAGTGATTTTTTTTATTGAAATTATAGATTATGAATTTCATGATGACTCTTTCCACTCCCATTTGAAGAAAGTTGGAGAGGGGATTCAGATGTACCTACTGTTAGGTAATTATTACTAAACCTGAAATTGTAAGGGACTTTTTAGTTCTTGAACTCAACATAATTTATATTATCATTTTTATTGATATAATGGTTATCTATAAATTCCATATTGAATACTATAATCATCCAGTTCAATTTCATTATTATGAGGGAGTGACTCAAATCATTCAGGGTGAGTGGGACCCTATATTGAGAAGATAAGGTCCTGATATCTCTATTTTTTGGCGATTCCATACAATTTTTTGTAGATGTTACTTGATACTTTGGATTTATATATTAGAGACCTTATTCCAGTAGTCGTGAGGGTGTTTCCTGATGTTTTCAAAATTATTTATCAGGGTTTCCATCGAGAGGGATGTTGAGTTCTCTATAGACTTATTTCCAGGGATGAGTCCCATTTAATTACCATTATACCATATGAAACCCACTGAATTGAATAAAATAAAGTTTCAACTTGAGGATCTTGGTACTATGGGATTTATTAATAATAATGTATAACCTTTGGATTATTAAATACACATTGTGAATTTATATTGATTAATGAAAAAAAACATGTGACATTTAAGATGAAATATCTCTAGTATTATATTACATCCATTTTAGATCAATTGAATGGAGCCCTGTGGTTCTTAAAGATTGATATGATATCTAGGAACCATCTTTCAATGGTCATATATGAAGATATTCTTATGATGATGTTTGGGATAAGGTATGAGAATTATAAGTATCTGGTCATATTGTTTTCCCATTCTAACACTCATTAAGTCTTTATAGCATAAATTTATTTGTTATCTAGTCTATATTTGGATTATTTCATTTTTCTTTTTGATTAAGTTATCTATGTTTATTATATATTGGTGAAATATCATATTGGTAATTGAAATATCATCCTTTAGATCGTGAAAGAGAATCATCTTTAAACAATTATATCTAAATTTCATTTCTGGATTCATGAGTTATTTTTTTGTGAAATTTTGTTTCTAATAAGGGTGTTTTTGTGGATCATGATTTAATTTAAGTGGTGATGTATTGGTTGAATACTGAAATATGTTTGAGATCTATAGTTTCTTAAGGTTAAGTGGTCATTACAATAACATTGTTCGGGACATCTATAAGGTTTAATCCCTTATGATAGAGTTAACCCATAAGGGTGTGAAGTGTGTTTGGATAGATCAGTCTTAGATATATTTTTAGGATTTGAAAGTGAGATTTATTTTAACTCCAATATTTATTCTTCCTAAGTTATGTTTAGGATATTATTTTTACTAAGATACCTCAAGTATGTGATTGGGTTCTATGATGATATATGGGAGTTATATTGTAGCTTATAGTTTTCATCAGTTATATCATAATTATAATATCTACCCCCTCATGATCATGATTTCATGATAATGATGTACACTCTAGGGACTTAATTCCACTACAACTCTGGGGTAAAATTCATAGTGTATTCAGGCTA
The DNA here is from genome assembly GCA_963277665.1 of Viscum album. Lineage (NCBI taxonomy): Eukaryota > Viridiplantae > Streptophyta > Magnoliopsida > Santalales > Viscaceae > Viscum > Viscum album. Next base: position 287,200,827 of record OY728163.1, read on the forward strand.
TACGTTTCTAGAGTAAATAATTACTTAGATGGATATAAAATTGAGATAAAGTCTTTGGGAGGAGTAACATTTGACCTATGAATTTGATATTTAATACACCCCTACAAAATAAAACATGCTCATTGATGCTGTGAGTAGAATGTTTTTGACTTTGGCTGTTGAGGAATCACAATAATATTGGTGCTTGATAAGATTATTTATTTATATGTGATTATATAATGGTATAGATTATGGTTATTTATTCCAAGATTATTCTCAATCTAGATCAAATATGGATGATTATATTCATCTTGGTAATGTTGATGAGGTGGATTGTGAGTGATTTATCTGTAATATTTATGTGGAGGAGAAGTCTAGTCAACAGTTTTTTTCTCCAATTAGGGTGTTGCGCTATTGAGGCTGGATGATTCTAATGATAGTCACGAGACAAGAATTTATAGAGGATATGTAACTACATTATTTTTCTATAAACATTTGAGATACCATGATTTATCATGACTTGATACACTATTATTGGTGCTTGGGAATGAGGAAATCAACTGTAGATTTAATGTCCCAGTGTCATACTTGTCAGATAATCAAGGTGGAACATCGAATTATTTCTAGTTTTACATGATAATTACCCATTATGGAATTGAAATTTAATGATATAGACATGGAATTTTTGATATGGGATACCTTGGAATGCTCGTTTAAGGATATGATATGGGTGATTTCTTATCAACTCATGAAATGAGTTTTTTTTATAACTATTATAGAATCAAAAAGATAGAGGATATGGGACACCAATATGTGTGTGATATTTTTAAAATCAATGGTTTTTAATGATATATAATTTTAAATATATAATATATTTTTATATCCTAGTTCGGGAGTGGATTGGAAATAAATATGGGTTCTCAGTTGATGTTGAGTATTGATTATCATCTCATGATAGATGATAAATCTGAGTGATCCATAAAGATTCATGTAGATATGCTTTGGGAATTCATTCATGAAACTGGTGGAAATTGGTACGAACATATACAATTAGTTTAATTTTACTATAAAAATATTTATCAGGAATAAAATTGGATGGAAACATTGGTGGAATTGAATGGGTGGCCTTGTTGATCACCTCGTTGTTGATAGAGGATGGATACCAGTCATTGGTTAGATTGAATATCATCTACGAGATGATAGATATTGTGTATATGATCAATAAAAGTTCACACATATCCTAGAGTTACTAGAAATTATATACTATTTATTATCATCATCTATTTGAGTATGATGTTGGATATGAGGTTTTCTTTAGAGATTCACCTAGTTGGGTAATTATTGTTTAGAGGGGTAGGGTAAGTTAGCAAATCATTATTTGAGAATGTATAATATTTTTTGACTACGCATAAAGGTATCATATTTATTATTTTTACATACTCATTTAACATACATTCATGATTTATTTCGAAATTTCTAATTGAAGATGTACCATTCAGATATGTCCCTTGTGATTAAGTTGGAGGATGTTTGGACTGAACCTGAAACCTCAGTGATTGTAAGTCCTATTATTATAATGGGATGATAAGATAGGGTGACATGTTTCAAGACGATCCCATTGGTTTATGTAATATTATAGTATAGTAGGTAAAATTACGAGACATGATATTGCAAGGACTTGATGATGAAACTATAGACTTATCTATTTTTAGGTTTCTGGTCCTGAGGATTTCTAGTGACAAAAATATTTTTTTGGGATGAATTTTGATAACCTATGGGTTAGAGGTATACTTAATAATATTTTTTTTATGTTTTCATTGGTTTAAAGAAAATATTGGAGTTGGGGTTAACAATTTTATGTTTTCAGAAATATATTCCCGGTAAATTGTTTAGGAACATTGTTAGTTCTAACCATGTTGTAACTGTGTGATAATGATCTAAGAGTTTTAGTGGTGACTTTTATGATTTAAGAAGTTTTTTCCTTACCATGGGACTCACAAGGAAAACTATGTGAGGGGATGTGTTTGGATCAGAGGTTATCTCAAATATTGAGAACTATTTTTTCAACCATGCAGCTAATCCCATGAAACTATGAATATTGGGTTTAAATGGATTACGTGTACCACACAATTAACACATGATTTTCTAACTGTCTTTCCTAACCATGTGACTTCTTTTGAAATTTTTAAAACATAATATTTTCTGGATGTTGGTGGTTATTTTTTAACCTAATATCCTCATAATCCATCATTAACATGAAAAATCTCCTCAATTATCCTCTAGAGGACTGTAAAATTAATTTTTTGGTGATCATTGATCATTTTTTTGTGTGGATATCATCAAGGTTCATTTATTTTAGATCTTAATTTATCATATTTTCCCTAGACCAATCCTACATCTCCCATCCCCTTAATCTATTGGAACCCAATTGGGATATGATTTTTGGATCTAAAGATTTGTATGGGGAATTTATGATGTTTATCATCGATCTAGAATCATGAGGACTAGATCTTTTAATTTTCCTCTCACTGGTTTTAGGAAAATAGAGATTCAATTTTTATTTTCATAGGTGAATATATTCAATTCTCTATCTTATGTAATTACTAATTGTTTTATGGTTTCCTGTGATTTTTTATGAAATTGATAATTTTAAATCCTTGATTGGTGAACATATGATTTTATGGTTATAGAGGTTTTTATAAAATTGTATTTTATAAAAAACTATTTTGATACCCATGATGTTATTTTTAAATTACCCAAAGGTGGTTTTGAAACAGAAATGATTTTTTACGAGTGAGAGTTAGATGATATCAATATAAAAATGTCTTATGAAATATGAATGCACATTTATTGAAATATAATGATGTAATATCACAGTTGGATGACCATGGGGTATATTGGAAGATTATAATAAGTGAGCCTTAGTTGTGTTAGATACCACTAGGTGAGGTGTCTATGATTCTATGAAATTCAGTGGGTACCCTAGCTAGAGCTTCATATCTATATATTTTTTATACTCCCCTATATATTTATTTTCTTTTTTTTTTGAATTGAAGATATGTTATATTCATGTATATTAATATTGTTATTGGTCTACATGATATAAATATTGATTACTGAAACCTAATTTATAGATACTCTTATGACTCATGGATGACTGTAATATCTTATTATTATTTTATTTAATATTTAATATATATGAAAAAAATATAAAGGAAGAATTCTTATAGAAAATGATTTATATGGAAAATATTTCAGAAATCCGATTTATAAAAGAATTAATATATGAATGTGGAAGGAAATTTTTTAGATTCTTGATGGTATCTTAATGATCATTATTTCTAACACCATAATTTTTCTTTTGGGATATTTAACCTTGGTTTTATAAGACATAGGTATAGGTAATAATATAATATATATGAAGAATCACCTAGTTCATTTTGCCTTTCCAGGGGTTGGTATGGTAGTGAATATAGTCTCATGAAGATTGACCCATGGGTTAAATTGGTTTTCATATTGATGGTTCTTTTCCTTTATATCTTGTCATCAAGTTGTTGGATATAAAATTTGTTGATTGTTTTGTATGTACATGTTATGTTTTATAATATCCACTATAATAATCTATTTGTTTCTATATTATCACATTTTCTTAGGGTGAAAAATTGTCATTGGTTCTTTTTGTGATACCCTTGTTCCAGTTTCCAACCCACGAAGATCATGAATCGGCATCTAGCCTTGTTAATGGAAAATTTGGTTGAAAACTTGGATGATCTAAGTTGGTCAACTAAAGGCTATTACTTTATTATGAATAGGTGGTGGTATTAGTGTCAATTCTTGATAATTTAAATGGAATATAAGGAGTGTTGGAGTGTAGGGGGAAGAGGAGGTGGGATGAATGATAATTTCTCATCAGTTCACATAACGAACCCTGGGATTATTGGGAGGAGGATATATATATATATATATATATATATATATATATATTATGTTTCAATTTGAGTAATAAGGGGAAGGGAGTAGGAATGAGGTAGGAAGAGGGAGTAATAAAGAGGGAGGGAGTGAGAGGGAGGGGATGGTGATGATTTGGGCTAGGATAGGTCGATGAATTGGAGGGAGAAGGATCTATAAAGTATAAGGTTGTAAGAGGAGGGTTAGGGATTAATGAATGGAATAAATTTTGGCCTAGGTATGTTTAAAATCTTGTAATTTAAATTTTTTATATAACTATTTTTTGTAGAGTGATTGGGTTAGTGATATTTCAACACGAAAACCAACCTTAACCACAAAAACATAACCCAATAAAACCAACCTACCCAAATTATGAATGTAATCCTACCCAATCCAATCCAACCCGATCGGGTTAGGTATGGTTTGTAAGGATGGTTCAGGTTTGGACACCCCTAATGTTGGTGGTTAAACCAACCCAAACTAGAACATGTTATAATAAATGGATGAGATTGATTATGATGTTATTTATTGATAATATCATTTATATCGTAAAATAATGATATTATATATATGTTATATAGGTTATAATTCATGATTAGGAGGATTTAAGGGGTGAATATAAAATAAAATGAAGGATTAGAGGTAAATACATAAAAAAGACACATCATATAATCCATTGGATTCCTTCTCAGCTACAAATGATTTGGGGCATAGTTACGAGATAAGGGGATACAAAAATAGGGGTGTATTATTGTGGACTCAAATATTATATATTATAGGAAGGAATTATTATTAATGTGGGGGTTTATAAAGGGTTCTTTAGGGGTCTATATATAAGTAAGGAGGAGTGGATTTTTTCTAAAACCCCATCTCTTTTTATGTATGATTTGTTTCCATGGAAGTCCCTAAATAATTATAATGGAATAGTGGTGGGCCATTAATTATCTTTTACATACATTTAATTTATTAATTATGAATATATTTTATAAATTTTAGACATTTATTTAACTTAATATCCCATTTAACATTTATTAGTGTTACTGACTTTTACATCAGTACCTATTTTTTTAAAAAAATATATAATTTATTATATAATTTTGAAATTCAGATTTAGAACATAAAATAATTTTTCTTATATTCATTTCATAAAATGATTTTATGAATAATTAAAAAATAATAATTCATAATACATTTAATATAAATTTTAAAAATGTATGTAATTAAAAATAATTATTATTTTATTTATATTCCATTCCATGTAATAATAACTAAATTAATTATAATTTTTATTTTAATATATAAAACAAATATTTATCACAAATCATTATTTTATAGTGATCAATCTAATTTGTTTTGATAACAATATACAATTTTTAGAGAAAACTGTTCTTCGAAGAAACACTTTTTAACATTAAATGAAATTATTATTATTTATAACCAAATAATAATAAATGTTTTATTGAATTTTAATGAGTATATATATAAATATATATATATATATATATAACTCATTTAATTAAATTTTATAATCCAATAATGATATATTCAAATTTTAATTAAAAACATAAAATAAATAAGAAAATTAATTTTTTAAATAAAGAAATTCACTTAAAAAGAATCATTATTTTTAAAATTTATAATTCATTTATTATTTCATATATTTAATTTCTTTTTTTTAATAATCATTAAAATAATTTATAAATCTAATTTTTTATATAATTATTTATATGTAGCATTTTTGAAATGATGTTGAATTGTCTAGACAAATGTAATTATAGATCAATCCCCTCATAAATATATTATTTCCTCAACACCATGGGTATTTTGGTAATAAGGCAAATGTTTATTCTATAATTTGAGATACTTGAGAGGAAATATACCATTTATAACATTCCTTGGATGACATAAAAATTATTAAATTCGTAAATGATGAATCCTTTAGATAAAGATAATATGTTGCAGAAGGTTTGAGAAAATAATTCCTTTAATTTTACACAATATTTAAAAAATAAAATATATGGAGATAAATTGGTTAAACACCATTTTAAACAAATAATAAAACAAGAGGATAATATTTCAATACAAACAATTTACATATGTTTTATATATATTTAAAAAAATTAGTAAAATTTAATCTTTATAATCAAAATTGTAAAAAGTTAAAGAAATCATGAAAAGAGATTTCTTTACATTTTGGGAATACTATGAATAAAAGATAAATTTAAATTCAAAATTTTCTTAGTAGGTGAAATATAAATTTTAAAACAAATCTTTAATAATAAATATTTTAATTACAAAAATATTAATGAAATATATTCTTGTAGTATATACATGGATTCTAGGATATAAAATTTATAAAATTGTATTAAAATAATTATAAATATTGCTTAGTTATTAAAATTCATCAACACATATAAATAGAACATAAAAATTCCTTTGGGAGAGAACAAAAACAATATTTTAAGTAGTCTATAAAATAAATATTTTACTTTGAGAATAATTTTACCAATCAAGTTTTATAAGAATGGACATTGATTTGAAAGAAATATTCCCAAAATTGAAAGTGTCGGTTTTTCCATTTTAATGATACATCTTAATAATGTACGAATGAATAAAAAGAAAATTTCTATAACTAAATGTATAATCCAATAAAAGAAAATGGAAAATTCCACAACGGACAGGTAAATCAAAGGAAATAAAAAACAAATAAGAATAAAATCAAAGAATAATGATTTTGACTCAAAGAAAGGATAATGATTCAAGAGAAACCCATAAAAATAACAATGTGTAAATGGAAATATAATGTAACAATGAACATAAAATGAAATTATAAATTCGTGGAATAAAAATATAATTGGGATAGGAAAAGAAAATGCGGTAGTATATACAGTGTATAAATAAAAATAGGTGAATAATGTGAAATATGAATTAGTAACAGAAAATTGAGATGAAAAAACCCTTAACAACATCATAAATTATAAAGTAAGAATAATTTTAAAAGGAAGTTACTAATAGAAATAATAATTACGAGAAAATAATTGTTAATTAAATAAAATTCATTAATATGGTAGACTAGAAAACATTGAATAATATAGACAATGAAGATGGTTCCCAAATCCAAAAAAAAGTGATTTAGTAGAAAAAACCCTTTCATTAGATTCTTGATTTGTCGGACACAATATAACATCATTTATTAAAAATAAACACTCATTAATAATATATCTCATTAACATATTCATATTTATTAAATTTTTTATTAATATTTTATATTTATTTACTAAAATAATATTTCTAATTTCTAGTTTATATTTATCAGAAGTTATTAGTTGTTTTAACTGTTATTTTTTAGGTTTATATTTGAATGTCTCAGTCATCATTCCTTATTTAGGAGTTCAAAATATTAAGAGTATTCATGATAAAATAATATAATCAAAATAAATAAAGATAAATTTTGATGTTCCTTTCATATGGGATTCAATTATGATTCAAAAAAATGAAATCTATAATGAGTTGGTTCTTATAATTTTTAACAAACATATGGTTGTATATTAAAAAGTAATATAATTTTAATATTAAAATTAAATAAAAATAACTACATTGTTATATAGTTATTAATATTATATGTTACTAGTAATAGTCTCTTTATAACCAATCATGGAAAAAATTAAATTCATCCTCCGTGTTGGTGGTAAAACCGACCAAAACTAGGACATGATATAATCAATGGATGAGTATGATTATAAATTCAAATTAGTAAAATATAATAAATAAAAAAGTATAATGATATTATATATTTTTTATAAATATTATGAATTATAATTTGTAATAGTTAGGGTAATAAGTTAAAATATAAAAGGATAATGAGTTATTTATTACAAAGAATAAATTCTCTGATCTCTTGGATAAAATCTCAGTTTTGAAGGATTTGGTTATTACTCCTAGGTTAAGGGTATAAAAATATAAAGGAGGATTATTTAGGATTTAAATATGACATATTAGTATGATTGAAATAAATTTCAGTACTGGTTTATAAATGGTGGTGTGGGGATCATTTTATAAGTGAGTGGAATTTTCACAAATAATTATTTCTTCATGTGTAATACAAATATTTTTCCATTAAAAGTGACTCAAAAATTTCTAGGAATGAATATTGTCTAATAATTATATAATAAATTCATCTAATCGACACATTATTGGGAAATGTTATTATTTTTTTATCTTACTTTTAACTATTTAAAAAAGTTTACCCTTACCATGGTAACTAAATATCCCATAAGTAACTCATTTTCCTAAAAATTTAAATTTATCATATTACCTCTTATAATGATTATACTTTCAGATATATTTTTTGAAAAATTTTCAAAAAGTGATTCAATTTTTTTAAAAAAAACAAAATCTCATATCATGATAATTTTTTAAAGAAAAATTATATTTTCAACATAAAAATTTATTATTTATATTAATGTCAATATAAAAATAATTAGATGAATTATAATTTATAAATTAATATATATAAACAAATGATTTGATTTATTTAATTCTTTGATACTGATCAATTCATGTTTTTATGATAAAGAAACACAACATATAAAAAATAGTTCGTTGAAAAAATAAATTTTTAAAATAAAATGATTTTATTTATATATTTATACAATTAATAATTAGTATATGAATATTTTGTAAATTAATTTTATATATCAAAAATATATTCCATTTAATTTACTTACATAGATATGAAAAATATAACTTTTAAATAAAATAATATAATATATAATGAAAATTATGATTTAAAATAAAATATATTACTTTTTAAAGAAAATAATTAAATTTTATATTCATTATAATTCCTTTATTATTGTATGGATATTATTTATTTATTTTATGAATCATTAGTGTAATATAATCAAGTCAATTTTTGAAATAATTCTATATATGTAATAGATTTAACAAAAATCTATTTTTTTAAACAATTCTTCAATCATAAAGGTTATTTTGTAAATAAATTGGTATATTTTTATTATATTATAAATTAATTACTTTTAATTAAAAAAAATATTTATAACATTAAAATATATTTTTAATATCTAAATAATTTTGGAATATTTTCTAAATTCAGTTAGTTCCAAATTGGTTATATGTGTAGCAGTATTATACCCAACAATAATATACCCTTTCATAATGGTAAACTAATGAAAATGTTACCCCATTACATTATATAAATTCTTTCATTTATAACATTAAAATTCAAACTTTTCATTCATATAGTTCTTAGATAGGATTTTATAAAAATTATTTCTTCATTTTATTTATTTTTTTCTCATTGTTAGATTAGTTGCACTGATACAGATTTTAATGGGTAAAGATGATATCATGGATTTTCTAGCTATAAAAATGATATAATTCTATATTTATTGTCTCGTTTTTATGAATTATTACAGAATGTAATCATTAACAGCATGTAATAGCCCCAAAATCAAAATTTATACACCATTAATATATTATGAAAATAAATATACTCATAAAATATACAATAGGGGTGAAAATAAAAATTTTATAATAGATGAAATTAAAGGTATCTCATTTCATGCAAAAAAATTACCATAAATGCCCAATGTGGCTGGTCAAACTAGTATATAATAAACATAAATAATGTAAATAAATACATTGTGAAAACTCTCCAGATTCCATCCATGCTACTTATCTAAACAACTAGATCCATATACTTAGTTTCCCATCATTAGACCCTTTCCCTTTCCTAAATCGCTGATCCTTGTGTCTGCATGAAAAACATATGTTCTTATAGGGTCTGATAATAGACCATGTAGGACACCAATAATGTGTTATTAACATTTTTTCCCATTTATTATTGTTTTATAACATGATAATAGATAAATTCACAATCAATAAATAATAAAACAAGCGAGGAGTGGTCCATAAATAACCAAGATACCCTAAACCTTGATCATATCTTCATCAGTTCAATTTGTAGAGTCCCAAAGCTTGACGTACATAGACATTACATTACTCTTGCGAAATATCAAATACATAACAAAAATATACACCAAAGGACTGTAATAGTTTAGTGTCTTTGGAAACTTGTAATATAAACTTCTAATCATGTTGAAATATCTTTAACATCTCCCATAACGATCTTCCCCTTTTTGCTTCCTTACCTAAAAATTTCTTTTAATCCTGGGGGAAAAGAAAACATAAAAATGGTGATCTAAAATGCTCAGTAAGGTTAAGCATGGATAAAATAAAACAACCCATATATATTTGAACATAAAATCATGAACATAATGTTTAAACATCAAGATCTTGAGAAATGACATAAAACATGGCAGTACGTAAGACATAGATCATAATGGAACATCAATCATGTTAAAATAGCATGGTAATAAAACTTTTAATTGTGGAAAACATTAATCACATGATATGATTTCCATAATATCCAAGGAATTTCTGCCAAGACCATCTTAGTGGAAAAAGTCCCTTACTGAACCGGGTTTACTTGTTGTTCCATCCCTGTATTACTGAACTGGATTTACTTTCCTTTTCAGCCCTATATTACAGAACCAGATTTACTTTCCATTTCAGCCATGTCTATCTCATGAGATATAAATCTTTACCCAATTCATTGGAGGGATATATAGGTCTCACCCATCTCATATTGAAATCATTCTTACGTGTGCCACAAAACAATCATAAATCATTCATCATAACTCAAATAATAAATTCTGTTTTATAAACATCATTCCATCATAACATAATCCATATAAAACAAATGGATATAATTTCATCATAAGAAAAGTGAAACCATATAAATCAAAGAGACATTATACTTGAAACATACACATATGAAATAATGTCATCTTAGATGGAAATTGGTTTTGATAAAACCCTTGAAATGAATTCTTGAGGAAAATATCCTTCCTTTTCAAAATCATTTTCTTTTCACAAAATTCCATGTAATTTTAAGATAAAAGGATTTTTTTGAAATTAATAATGAAATATTTTAGAGGATCTTTATGAAAATAAGGCTTTATGAAACCGTAAAAATCCGTTCATTCCGTATAAGTTAAAAAAATCTCCTCGTACCTTAGTCGGAAAAGTCAAAAAGTACCACGTATGGTAAAAAAAAGAATGATTTCATCCATAACACAAAGTAAAAGTCAAATAGGGGTAAACATGACTTTAAAAATACATGTAATATTATTAAAAATTTTATGAAAAACATTTTTATGGTCATGGATGAAAAATATAACCCCATCAATTACTTACGTATAAGCAATCTCGAAAAAAAATGAGATTGAAAAATTATCCCTTACCTTAGGTCTGATATGCTTTGTACGTATCCAAACTTCTTGTGTAATGATTTAAATAATTTCATTGACTTATTATAGAATAATATTAATTTTTATGATATCATATATGGTTCACTTATGACTTTATATTACCCGTTATTTTGTAAATCTATGTTAAATCAGCGTTTTGGGTAAAATAGTTTCATTTATCGTACGTGTTTCGACTTGTTGTTGTTGATATTATTACTTATATCATGATTTTTTTTAATTTAAGAATTTAAAACATGATTTATATATAATAAATATTCATCATATAAATATATATGATAGATTGATAAATGGAATGAAATACACCGTTCATGGAGACGGTAGGCCGTACGTACGCATGAACGTGGTTTTCGTTTCCATAATGAATTGAATGGAATTAAATAGATGAAATAAATATATATATAAATAAATCCAGTAGCATTATTATGTCATATATTTCATTATTATTTATTATATATTCTTTATAATCATTCATGAATGGTTAACATGAAGAATGAATCTTATCGCATTCGTGGAGACGGTAATCCATACGTACGCACGAGCGATTATATCATTCTCATGATCGTGGAGTTGTATTGAAGTGTATTTATACTATTTTAGAATAAATTTCACTTTAAAATAATAACATATAGTTATTCTTTACACCATTATACCCATCCAAGTAAGGTGGTGGTGGAAAACATATTACACCATGGCGTGGAGACGGTATTCCGTAAGTACGCACGCGCGGTGATTTCGTTTTCCATATGATGGATATAAGGTGGAATAGGGTTGTTTAATATTTATAATAATATTTCATTATATTAGTGATACTTATGTTATTACTTCATAATGAAATAAATAAAGAAGAGTAAGTAGAAGAGGTAATAAATTTGAAAGAATCAGTAAAAGATATTACCTTTTCTTCGACATGCCTTTTTGAAACCTCCACATAGGGAACTAAAATTGGTCTTTGAAGAAGACCAGGACCTCTAGAATATTTCTAGGTAAGTTGAGAAGTGAAATGGGCAGGGTTTGGCTGAGGTTGAAGGCTCAATGTTTTGTAAAGATGAGAGGGAGGAGGTTCCCTTTTATAAGGGAGGAGAGGGGCACCTTTGGAATCCTCAAAAATATTAGTTTAATATAAATTCAAACCCCACATAAAAACCTCCAAAAATGACTCAATTAGAATATTAGATGAGAAGGGATTGTAATACTATCAACAAATCAAATTAAACATGTTTTTAATTTATTTTAAACCTTATCAATTTGATTTATCCTTATTTAATCTATTTAATTTTATTTGTGATAATAAAATTCTAAATTTTAAATAGTTATAAATAATCACTTATGTGTTGTTAATTTTCCATAATTGGATATTTTATGAAATTTTAGACTATATATATTTAAATTTATAATTTTATATATTTTTTTGATTTTTAAACAATTTAATAATAAGTTTTTTTTATAAAATTACAATAGTGTCAATTTTTACACTATTCATTTATTTGAATTTAAATAAAATACACACGGAGGATATATTCGAAATAAAATAATTAATAGATTTATAACATGTCATATTCATCTATAAAATTAGTGGAGAACATTAAATAGTTCATATAATATTTATTTTACTATTTATAAAAACATTTATTTGATACTTCTCTTAAAACAATAATTTCTACATAATTATTGTATAATTATTAAATATACTTATTTGTTGCCTAAAAATTAAAACTAAAATACTAGGATGAAGTTAAATCTTATATATTTCATAAGAATACTTTTAGTCGGATTTATATTCTAAAACATCCAACTTTTAAAATGCTAAATTTATTAAATTATGAAGGTGACGACTTTGACATCATTTAAAATAAAATAATATAAGTGTCATAATCTCTTTTATAAGACTCCAAACGGTCATATATTAGGTCATTTAATGCTTATTGTGTATTTATACACTACCAATAAGTTTTGGTCAGGTTTTTGAGCCTTTATTGGGTATTATTATTTCAATAAAAACTATATTACTTATTTTTCACTAAATAAATAATTTCTGCATCATTAATGTATAAGCTATTAAGGTAATTAAATCTCTCTTAAAGTTTATAAATAAATTAACATGATAAATAAAAAAAATTATCTTTCAGATGAGTTTTTATAACCAAATTTATATTCTATATAAACTTATATTAAAAATACTTTAATTATTAAAGTTGAGTGAGATTTATTTCATTTTCCTTTAAATAAAATAAACTAAAGGTCTTAATCACCTCCAAGTGGGTTCCAATAGATTCCATTTCGTCCCAAATATTCCTTAGGAAGAAATATAAGTATCCAATTATATTAAGAAAAGTGTTAGGGTAATTTTATAATATTATATTTACCCTTAATTACATGATTTACCTTTTACTATGGTAAATAAAATTTACCGTAGTTACTATTCATTATGCCCAAAAATAAAAAGTAGCCTGTTAGGATAATTTAGACCCACTAATTCCAAATATGGAATAAATTTTTCTAAATTAAATAACCAAAAGTTTCAGAAATTAATTTAAAATTAATCCCGTTGTTAAGAAAACGAGTTTTAAAAGTTAAAACTTTGTAAAAGATTGAAATGATTTTACCTATGAATTCTATGTAAAATCAATTCTAGTGACATAAATTATATTAAATGGTATAGATATATTATATTTATACTTTAAAACCACTAAATATTATAATTTAACCATATAAATTATTAAAATGAAAAAAATTTGTTTTTAATTAAAATATAGAGTATTTTTATTATTCATTAAAATATGAAAGTAATCAGGAAAATATCAAAACTTTATCCAATGTAAATTTTTATATCCCGATTCAAAATAAGAAGTTTATTTTGTAAAATTTAACTTATAAACTTGTCAAAAATTATATTTAAAATGGTTGCGCCATCAAAAGGTGACAAAACTGCATTTTTTGAAAAATACCTATTTTACCTGAAAATTTTATTTTATTATCATACCATGTTCTATAAAATGTGTAAGATGAATTATAATGTAATAAAATTCAAAATTTATTTACTAATATTCATAACGTCTAGTTTATTATAATATTATAACCATATATTGTTGTTTAGTGAAACCCGGTATGGCGTACAACACACGTTACTGAGGAAGGTTGTAATTGTGTGAAATGCAAGCCAAATTAGGGTTGCGTGTAGTTCAATACTCCGTTGTTGTTTCATATAACAAAATACAACCATATTTCATTTATACATTGAATATATATATATACACTAAATGTTTCATATAATAACTACTATCAAATAATCTTGAAATTGTGTGTAACATGATCCAAGATTAGTGTTGCGTATACTGCAAGCTAATACGGTGTTATGTATAGTGAAAGATAATATTGGTGTAGCGTACAACAGAAGATATGAAAGAAATTAAAAAGAATATATCTTATAAAATCTCAGGTTGTTACATTCTAACCCCCTTTAAATAAATTTTTCCCTCAAAAATCGTCGGGGTTATAAATCATTTACTATTCATAGAAACCCACATTGTAAAAAAATACTAAAACATAATTTTAAAAACTAAAGTATGAATTGTAATGATTACCCAAAGTAACTCATCACTGGGTTTCCATATAGGAGAACATAGGTGAAAATATGGTTACAAAAGAAAAATCTAACCATCAAGTTTCGATGGAGAGTGGTAGAGAACATGGCTATGAAAAATCGAACAATCACAAAGCCATAAATTTGTCATGTTCTAAGGTACCATATTATTCATCAGATATGAGGTCACTAGGACAAAATTTTTGGTTTTCAAGATCATTTCCCTAATGTTGAAGAATTTTCAAATCAAAAGAAATACTTACTTGATTTTGGTACAATCTCACCGTTGTTTGTGCCTTGAACAATTTCCACTTCATCTCTTAAAGAAATGAAGTTGAATTTGTCATTCATGAAGTGTTAGCAGATCATGTGATAGAATGATGAGTCATTCCATCTGTTTCAAACAAAAGGTTAGAAAAAGTTATCAAATATACATAAGTCCACCTATGGTGTGGTTAATCGTATATGATTCCAAAAATGGACTTATACTTCATCTATCATCCCGCTTAATAAAATAAAACTAGTTTCTACTAACAAGGGACTTCCTGTAGGCCAGTGGTAGGTGATAAAGGCCTGTTACACTTCAGTTGTGGGTTCGATTCACGCAACCTTTTCCGACGCGACGGGTTGTCGCCCATCCTACAGGTTGTCCTTTTTCTAAAACTACATTATTATAACATCCTATCAATAATATTGAATAAAAGTTCTAGCCTTAGACAATACTAATTTATGTCCAACATAATCCATTACATTCTTTAGGTTTATCCAAAATACTTATGTCCAAGCTCATGGTATAAAGAAAACAATTACTAGAAATGGCATCTATCGAGCATGTCAATACCATCATTTATTATAACAACCGATAATTTTATGTTATATAAATCATAAAAGGAATATTTTTCTACACACAACACTTTCTTGGCTTGCTTTACACGAAATCGCGACCTTCCTCGATAGCTTGTGTCGTACGCAATATCGAGTTTCACTAAACAACGATATACTATTAAAATATTATTAAAACTAGCCGTTATGAATAATAATAACCACTTTTTGAAATTATATAAATTTTATTTTTCAAAATGGACTTCGTTTTTGTATTCGGAATATCAAAATTATCCTAGGGTGAAATTTTGGTATTTTTCTGAAAACTTTCAATTTTTGATGAATAGTGAAACCACTAAGTGGTAGTTAAAAAAACTGAATTTTTCATAAAACGTAATTTTACCGCTTCTGTGAGTGGAATCTCAAAAATCATAGAGACACGGTTGATGTCAGTAAGTAATATGTGGTTCAATGAGATGAAAATAATTTTTGGTGAATAGTAACTTTTTACTTTTATTTACCACGGTTAAAAGTAAATAGGGTAATTAAGGGTAAAAATGATATTATTATTACCCTAACACATGTCCTAATTCTATTGGACAAGTATAATTCGAACAAAAACAACCTTAGGAATAAAATATGACCATTTAGGTCCACTTGGATTAGATTAGGACATTTATTATTAATTAATTTAAAGAAGGGTTAAAATAGTTAAAATCAAAGTTTAATAAGTATATCATTTTTTATATAGGGTTATACATAATATAAATTCGACTATAAATATAAATTAGAAAGATAAAAATCTTTCCTACATAATGATATTTTATTTTTAATTTTTAGACTTTAAATAAGTTAATTTATTTATGACACAAATATGATGCAGTAATTATCTTATTAATGAAATATTGACATAATTGATGTTATAAATACCCAAATAAATGTAATTTGAGACTGTTTATGAATTAGAATAATTTTATAGGTTAATATGACATGTTATTATTGATTTAATTAACTTTTTCGAACTAATAAATCTGTTATGAGTTTCAAAAAAATCAATTTCTAAATAGTGTCAAAATTGACATAAAATAGTTTTTAAAACAAATATTATATTATTAATTGTTATTTTATTCCTAAAAATCTATAGTTCGGCCAAATAACTAAGATAAGGTTATATATATTAATAATAAACAACTTGGGGTTCATTTGGATTGTTATAGTGAGTTTATTAACCTTATAGTATAAGAACATAAGAAGACACGATAAAAGTAAAATTATTTAACTTAATGATAAATCTAAATGATAAGGTTAAAATAGGAACCTAAACATTTCTAAATTCTATTGGATGAGAGTAGTTCGACCCATCCCCACCTTAGATTTGAAATAAATCAATTTGGAGCTATTTAAAACCGAACTTGACTTTATAATAAAATAATATTTTTAGTTTTTTCAAAGGAGCCCCTCTCCTCTCTTATAAAAGGGCACCTCCTCCCCCTCTTCCTCACACCACTTTGAGCCTTCCAGCTCGGCCAACCCCTGCCAATTTCTCCTCTAAACTTCCCTAGAGACATACTAGAGGTCCTGGTCTTCTTCAAAGACCAATTTTAGTGCCCTAAAATGAGGTCTCAAAGAGGCGTTTCAAAGAAGAGGTAATGTCCGTTACCAATTCTTTCAACTTTATTTCTTCTTCCACTTCTTCTTCTTTAGTTGTTTCATTATGAAGTAATAACATCAGTATCACTCATATACTGATATGTTATTATAAGTATAAAACAACCCTATTTCACCATCTATCCATCTTACAGAAAACAAAATCACCGCGCGTGCGTACGTACGAAATACCGTCTCTACGCCGTGGTGTAATCTATTTTCCAGCACCACCTTACTTGGATGGGTATAATGGTGTAAATAATGACTATATATGACTATTGTAATGTGATATTGATTCTGAAATATTATACATAAACTCCAATACAATTCCACGATCATGGTAACGATATCATCGCTCGTGCGTACGTACGGAATACCGTCTCCACGATGTGATGCGACTCGTTCTACATGATTTTCATTGCATAATGATTACATAAATGAATTGAATGAATAAATATGATATATATAACACTAATACCATTATGTAAATGAGGTATTTATAAACTAAAAAGAAAAATAAGAATTTATTCGACAAGACACGCATAAGAACAAAAAGTAATAAACACCCGAATAACAAGTAGTAATGAAATATTACTAATAAGAAGATAAGAATATGACCATATATGATATCATAAAAATAATTATGATTCTGGAATAAGTCAATAACATTATTTAAATCATTATACAGGAGGTTTGGACACGTAAAAATCATATCGGACCTAAGGTGTGGGAAATATCACAATCTCATTTTTTATCCGAGATTGTTTATACTTTGGTATTTACTGGAGTGTATTTTATCATCCACATCCATGTTTCCTCAATATGTAATATTATTTCCATCCACCTACAATTTTTTAAATCCAATTTTACCCTTCGGTGAGTTTTTATTAAAAGATATGAAAGGAATATTTTGTCGTTTTTCATACGAGGTACTTTTTGACTTTTCCGAAAAAAGTACGAGAAGAATTTTTTTTTAACTTATACGGTATGAATGGATTTTTAAAGCATTATTTCAAAGAATATTTATTTACATGTTTTCAAGTTTATTTTTAATCAACTTCTTTTAATTTAAAATTGTATGACATGTTAATAAAGTAAAAGTGTTTTGAGGTAGAAAGGATATTTTCCTCAAGAATGGAGTTCAAGAGTTTTATCAAAATTATTTTCCATCTAAGATAATATAGGGTTCTGTTTCTATACCTATTATTACATGGATTTGATTATGTTGTGATGGAAATATTTTTATGAATTCCTTTATCTTATATGAATTGTTTTATGATGTCACGATGTTTAAGATTCCCATTTTTATTACATGGGTTATGCAATGATGTATGATTTATGATTTTGTGGCACACATAAGAATGGTATAATTATGAGATGGGTGGGACCTATATCTCCCTCCAATTAATTGGGTAAAGATTTTATATCTCATGAGATAGACATGGCTGGAACGGCAGGTTAAACCGGTTCAGTGAAACATGACTGAAACGAGGAGTGAACTCGGTTCATAAATGGACTTTTTCCACTAATATAGTCTTGGCAATGAGTCTTGACTAATAAGAAATGATTCTCTATGATTATGTGTGTATTCCACAAAGTTTCATGTTTTATTTTATGATTATTGGGATTACATTTCACTACTATGATTTATCCCATGTTATGAAATTATGATTTCTTTTGCAGGTTAAGATTTCCAAAAGTTATGTTCTTATGTATATGATGTGATTGATATTTCTTTTTATTACCCTTAAAGAGCATTTGAGCTCACCCTTTTGTATGTTTTATTTCCCCAGGTCAGGAAGAAGGTTATTAAGTATGATATTCCAAAAGGGGACTCTAGATATGATGAAATAAATGGGAGGTAAAGTAGATGCTTTATGAACTAGTTGTTTATGTTTCCCAGTTTCTAAAGACACTATACCTACACAATCCTTTCCATGGTTTTGTTATATGTTGTAATAATTATGCTTCAATTTTTAAGTATTAACAATGTATGTAAAGCATGGGTCGTTATAGTTGGTATCAGAGGAAAGGTATAGTCAACCTTTGGAAACTAGGATGTGAAAGCCTTAGTAAGAATCCTAAGGATAAGTCTAAGCATATAACAAAATTTTAGTGTTTTAGAAATGGCCATGAAGAACCTATGATAAGACCTTAAGTGTGAAATTTTATTCTTGATTATGTGGTTTTCCTATTATAATTAGTGTTGCTCACACTATTCTTCTTGGTTTTAGTCAATGGCTGGAACCCGAAGGAACCATGTTAATGCGGAATGTGACGGGCAATGCAATGATTATCCCCCTGAGCAACCAAAAGTTATGGGAGCTGGAATGAAAAATCTTGTAGCCATGCTCACACAACTTTCTCAAGCTATGAATCATGCAGGACTTCCAAACGAGCAAAGGAAGGAGCAATATTCTGTTGAATCCTTTATGAGGCAGCGTCCACCTTCATTCAGCGGGTCTACTGATCCATTAGTTTCTGAACAATGGATTAGTACTACTGAAAAGATATTTTCAGTTCTTCAATGTTCTTAACATGATAAAGTCATCCTAGAAGTGTATCGTTTGGAAGGAGATGCTGATCAATGGTGGAATCTTATTAAGAATACGAGGAAAAGGGATGAAATTGAGTCCATGGAATGGGACGAGTTCAAGAACTTATTTTTCAATAAGTACTTCCCTCGTATTCTCCGAACAAAGATGGAGAAGGAGTTTCTTGAACTAAAGCAAAAGGATGATGAATCTGTTGGTACCTATGAAGAAAATTTTACAAGACTTGCAAGGTACGCTTCTGGTATTATTATCCAACCTGAAAGTAAGATTGATCTATTCTTTAGTGGATTAAAACCAAGTCTTCGAAGGGCGTTAGCCATAAGGGACTTCAATAGCTATGAGGAAATCATTCGATGTGCTCTCAAAGTCGAGATGGAGATTGGAGTAACCCATCAGTCATATGGGTTTGATAAGAAGAGGAAAATGGAATTCAAAGGAAAATATAAAGAACACACTAAAAAGAAGATGAGTTTTCCCTTATGCTCAAAGTGTGGAAAGAAACATGGGGGAGTTGTCTTAAAGGGACAAGTAAATGTTTCAAATGTGGAAAGGAAGGTCATCGGGCATTTGAATTCTAAAATGATGGGAAGAAGATGTCTAATGATGCAAACAAAGGAAGGGATACACAGAATGAACCTACTACACTTCAATGTTTCAATTGCAAGGAGATGGGGAATTATGCCAATCAATGCCCAAATCCAAGGGTTGATGATGATGGTCGACGTCAACAAACTATTAAGGCTAAAGACAAAGGAAAGTCACATGCAATTTTTATCAGCGATGTGGAGTATGATAACGATGTGGTGAAAGGTACACTTACCATCCACTCTAAAGTAGCAAATGTTTAATTTGATTCTAGATCCACCCACTCCTTTATTTCTGAAGAATTTTCTAAGGATATCACCATATTACCTCAACAATTAGATGTTGAGTTAGCTGTGACAACCCCTAATGGCACAACAGTCACATCAAAAGTTTATAATTCTTCTCCGATCGAAGTTTGTGGGAAAGTTCTTCCTGCAAATCTTGTGATCCTTCCTATAGTGTAATTTGATGTGATTCTTGGCATGGATTGGATTTCTTTATATGGAGCTCATATCAATTTCCAAAGAAGAGAAGCCACATTTCATATTCCAGATCAATCTTTGATCGTCTATCGATGCAAGGATGAACATAACCTTCCAGTGGAAATTTCTTCCATCTTATGGGTCTTGATTCCACTTAATGAAGGTTATTTATCTCAAATGGTTGGTGAGAAACTCACAATTAAGAATATTCCCATTGTACGGGAGTTTGATGATGTCTTTCCAGAGGAATTACCGGGTCTTCCACCAAATCATGAAGTTGAGTTTTCAATAGAACTCTTACCAGGTGCTTTGCCTATTTCAAAGACACCTTATAGAATGGCCCCAATTGAGTTGCAGGAATTGAAGAAGCAACTCCAAGAGAATCTTGATAAGGGGTTCATACGCCCTAGTGCGTCACCTTGGGGAGTACCTGTTCTGTTTGTTAAGAAGAAAGATGGATCAATGAGACTCTGCATTGATTATTGAAAACTTAACAAGATCACTATCACAAAAAAATATCCTCTCCCACGCATTGATGACTTATTTGACCAACTACACGGAACTCAATACTTTTCCAAGATTGATCTTCGTTCAGGGTATCATCAAATAAGGGTCAAAAGGGAGGATATACCAAAGACAGCTTTCCGTACAAGGTATGGACACTATGAATTTATAGTGATGTCATTTGGTCTTACTAATTCCCCTGTTATCTTCATGGATCTTATGAATAGAGTCTTTAGAGACTATCTTGATCAGTTTGTGGTAGTCTTTATAGATGATATTCTTGTCTATTCAAAGAGCAAGGAAGAACATGAAGATCACTTGAGAATTATATTAAAGACCCTGAGAAAGGAGAATCTTTATGCCAAATTTTCCAAGTGTGAATTTTGGCATCAAAAAGTTTCATTTTTGGGTCACATAATCTCAAAAGAGGGGATATCTGTGGATCCAGCAAAAACAGAGGTTGTCGAAAGATGGTCGAGACCAACAACAGTGACTGAGATCCGAAGTTTTCTTGGTTTGGCTGGATATTATCAATGTTTTGTGAAAGATTTTTTATGATTATCTAATCCACTCACCAAGTTGACTCGGAAAGGAGTTAAGTTTGTCTAGATGGAGGAATGTGAAGAGAATTTCAAGGAGTTGAAAAGAAGGTTATCCAGTGCACATGTGCTCACACTTCCTTGTAGTGGAGAAAGGTTTGTGATCTACAGTGATGCATCCAAGAAGGGACTGGGATGTGTTCTTATGAAAAATGATATGGTGATAGCTTATGCCTCACAATAGTTGAAAATCCATGAGCAAAATTACCCAACTCATGATTTGGAGTTAGCTTCGGTAATCTTTGCATTAAAGATTTGGAGGCATTACCTTTATGTTGAAAGGTGTGATATTTATACCGATCATAAAAGTTTAAAGTATATTTTTACACAAAAGGAGCTGAATATGCGCCAGAGAAGATGGTTGGAGCTGATTAAGGATTATGACTGATCAATTCATTACCACCCTGGGAAAGCAAACAAGGTGGCAGATGCATTAAGTCGACAAGACCATGCCAGTTTATCCATGACGAGGATCACAAAAGATCCAATATTTATGGATTTACAAAGGATGGATCTTGGAATTATAATGGAAGGGGGAAATCGTATCTTTCTCAAATGAATGTTAACCATCTATACATGTGAAGATTAAAGAGGCACAGAAAGAAGATGTCGAGTTACAAAAGAAGGTGAGAAATGTTCCTGAATTCAACCTTGATTATGATGGGATAATAAAGTTCAGGAATCGGGTTTTTGTTCCTCCCATCCCCGAATTAAAGAAGGAGCTGCTGGATGAGGCTCATAGTTCTTCATTCTCTATTCATCTTGGAAGCACGAAGATGTCTAGGGACCTGAAAGAGTACTTCTAGTGGGATGGGATGAAAAGAGATGTTGTCGAATATGTCTCTCGATGCTTGGTTTGTCAGCAAGTTAAAGCTAAGAGACAGAAGTCTAAGGGAATGTTACAACCATTACCCATACCAGAATTGAAATGGGAAAACATCACTATGGAATTTGTCACAGGACTTCCTAAAACATCTAAAGGCAATAATGTTATCTGGGTCATAGTTGATCGTCTTACAAAGTCTGCATATTTCATCGCTATTAGAGAGGATTTCTCTCTGGATCAGCTTTCCAGGATATATGTAAAGGAAGTGGTAAGATTGCATGGAGTACCACTTTCTATTATATCTGATCACGATCCGAGTTTTACCTCAAAGTTCTGGCGAAGTCTTCAGCATACTCTGGATACAGAGTTGAGTTGCAGCACTGCTTATCATCCTCAGACAGACGGTCAGTCTGAGAGAACAATTCAAACTCTAGAAGATATGTTGAGAGCTTGCTCTATGGATTTCAATGGTGGTTGGGATCAACACCTACCTTTGGTGGAATTTTCTTATAATAATAGCTTTCACTCAAGTATTCAGATGTCTCCTTATGAAGCTCTCTATGGAAAGAAATGCAGTACTCCAACTTGTTGGGATGAAGTTGGGGAAAGAAAGCTATTAGGACCTGATCTCGTTGATAAAATGGCAGAAAAGGTTAGATCTATTCAACAACACATAAGAGCGTCTCAGAGTCGATAGAAAAGTTATGCTAACAACCGAAGAAAAGACCTAGAGTTTGAAGTGGGTGACAAAGTGTTCTTACGAATATCTCCCTGGAAAAGGGTCATGAGATTTGGAAAGAAGGGGAAGTTGATCCCTAGATATATCGGTCTTTTCGAAATACTGGATCGGGTTGGGAAGGTAGCTTACCGATTGGCACTTCCACCGAATCTCTCTCAAGTTCACGATGTGTTCCATGTATCTCTCCTGAGAAAGTACATACCTGATCCTTCACATGTACTCAGCTCAGAAGTTGTACCACTGGAGAAAAATCTTTCTTATGAAGAATAGCCGATATAGATTCTAGATCGTAGCGAAAAAGTCCTACGAAACAAGACCACTCGCTTGGTAAAAGTTTTATGGAGGAACCACCAATTAGAAGAAGCTACATGGGAGCTTGAGGATATGATGAGGGAGAGGTATCCTCATCTGTTTGTTACAAAGTGACGAATTTCGAAGGCGAAATTCATTTTAAGGGGGGTAAAATGTAACAACCGAGAATTTTATGTTATATAAATCATCAAAGGAATATTTTTCTACACACAACACTTTCTTGGCTTGCTTTACACGAAATCGCGACCTTCCTCTATAGCTTTCATTGTACACAATACCGAGTTTCACTAAACAACAATATACTATTAAAATATTATTAAAACTAGCCGTTATGAATAGTAATAACCACTTTTTGAAATTTTATAAATTTTATTTTTCAAAATGGACTTCATTTTTGGATTCGGAATATCGAAATTAGCCTAGGGTTAAATTTTGGTATTTTTCTGAAAACTTTCAATTTTTGATGAATAGTGAAACCACTAAGTGGTAGTTAAAAAAACTAAATTTTTCATAAAACAAAATTTTACCGCTTCTGTGAGTGAAATCTCAAAAATCCGAGAGACACGGTTGATGTCGGTAAGTAAAATGTGGTTCAATGAGATGAAAATAATTTTTGGTGAATAGTAACTTTTTACTTTTATTTACCACGGTTAAAAGTAAATAGGGTAATTAAGGGTAGAAATGATATTATTATTACCCTAACACATGTCCTAATTCTATTGGACAAGTTTAATTCGAACCAAAACAACCTCAGGAATAAAATATGGCCATTTAGGCCCACTTGGATTAGATTAGGACATTTATTATTAATTTATTTAAAGAAGGGTTAAAATAGTTAAAATCAATGTTTAATAAAGATATAATTTTTTATTTAGGGTTATACATAAGATAAATTCAAATATAAATATAAATTAAAAATATAAAAAGATTTCCTACATAATGATATTTTATTTTTAATTTTTAGACTTTAAATAAGTTAATTTATTTATGACACAAAGATGATACAGTAATTATCTTATTAATGAAATATTGACATAATTGATGTTATAAATACCCAAATAAATGTAATTTGAGACTTTTTATGAATTACAATAATTTTCTAGGTTAATCTGACATGTTAGTATTGATTTAATTAACTTTTTTTTAACTAATCATTCTGTTATGAGATTCAAAAAAATCAATTTCAAAATAGTGTCAAAATTGACATAAAATAGTTTTTAAAACAAATATTATATTATTAATTGTTATTTTATACATAAAAATCTAAGGTTTGGCCAAATGACTTAGATACGGTTATACATATTAATAATAAACAATGTGGGGTTCGTTTGGCTTGTTATAGTGAGTTTAATAACCTTATAGTATAAGAACACAAGAAGACACGGTAAAAGTAAAATTATTTAACTTAATGATAAGGTTAAAATAGGAACCTAAACTTGTCTAAATTCTATTGGATTAGAGGATTTTGACCCATCCCCACCTTAGATTTGAAATAAATCAATTTGGAGCAATTTAAAACCGAACTTGACTTTATAATAAAATAATATTTTTAGTTTTTCCAAAGGAGCCCTTCTCCTCCCTTATAAAAGGGCACCTCCTCCCCCTCTTCCTCACACAACTTTGAGCCTTCAAGCTCGGCCAACCCCTGCCAATTTCTCCTCTACACTTCCCTAGAGACATCCTAGAGGTCCTAGTCTTCTTCAAAGACCAATTTTAGTGCCCTAAAAGGAGGTCTCAAAGAGGCGATTCAAAGAAGAGGTAATGTCCGTTACCAATTCTTTCATCTTTATTTCTTCTTCCACTTCTTCTTCTTTAGTTGTTTCATTATGAAGTAATAACATCAGTATCACTCATATACTGATATGTTATTATAAGTATGAAACAACCCTATTTCACCATCTATCCATCCTACGGAAAGCGAAATCACCGCGTGTGCGTACGTACGGAATACTGTCTCCACGCCGTGGTGTAATCTATTTTCCACCACCACCTTACTTGGATGGGTATAATGGTGTAAATAATGACTATATATGACTATTGTAATGTGATATTGATTCTGAAATAGTATACATACACTCCAATACAATTCCACGATCATGGGAACGATATCATCGTTCGTGCATGCGTACGGAATACCGTCTCCACGATGTGATGCGACTCGTTCTACATGATTTTCATTGCATAATGATTACATAAATGAATTGAGTGAATAAATATGATATATATTACACTAATACCTTTCTGGAAATGAGTTATTTATAAACTAGAAAGAAAAATAAGAATTTATTCAACAAGACACGCATAAGAACAAAAAGTAATAAACACCCGAATAACAAGTAGTAATGAAATATTACTAATAAGACGATAAGAATATGACCATATATGATATCATAAAAATAAGTATGATTCTTGAATAAGTCAATAACATTATTTAAATCATTATACAGGAGGTTCGGACATGTACAAAGCATATCGGACCTAAGGTATGGGAAATATCACAATCTCATTTTTTATCCGAGATTGTTTATACTTTGGTATTTACTGGGGTGTATTTTATCATCCACATCCATGTTTCCTCAATATGTAATATTATTTCCATCCACCTACAATTTTTTAAATCCAATTTTACCCTTCGGTGAGTTTTTATTAAAAGATATGAAAGGAATCTTTTGTCTTTTTTCATACGAGGTACTTTTTGACTTTTCCGACAAAAGTACGAGAAGACTGTTTTTTTAACTTATACGGCATGAATGGATTTTTAAAGCATTATTCCAAGAATCTTTATTTACATGTTTTCAAGTTTGTTTTTAATCAACTTATTTTAATTTAAAATTGTATGACATGTTAAGAAAGGAAAAGTGTTTTTGAAGTAGAAAGTATATTTTCCTCAAGAATGGAGTTCAAGAGTTTTATCAAAATTATTTTCTATCTAAGATAATATAGGGTTCTGTTTATATACCTATTATTACATGGATTTGATTATGTTGTGATGGAAATATTTTTATTAATTCCTTTATCTTATATGAATTGTTTTATGATGTCACGATGTTTAAGATTCCCATTTTTATTACATGGGTTATGCAATGATGTATGATTTATGATTTTGTGGAAAACATAAGAATGGTATCATTATGAGATGGGTGGGACCTATATCTCCCTCCAATGCATTGGGTAAAGATTTTATATCTCATGAGATAGACATGGCTGGAACAGCA
Source organism: Viscum album (assembly GCA_963277665.1). NCBI lineage: Eukaryota > Viridiplantae > Streptophyta > Magnoliopsida > Santalales > Viscaceae > Viscum > Viscum album. The sequence continues at coordinate 287,227,975 of OY728163.1, forward strand.
GGTTAAACCGGTTCAGTGAAACAGGACTGAAACGAGGAGTGAACTCGGTTCAGAAATGGACTTTGTCCACTAAGATAGTCTTGGAAATGAGTCTTGACTAATAAGAAATGATTCTCTATGATTATGTTTGTATGCCACAAAGTTTCATGTTTTAAGTTATGATTATTGGGATTACATTTCACTACTATGATTTATCCCATGTTATGAAATTATGATTTCTTTTGCAGGTTAAGATTTCCAAAAGTTATGTTCTTATGTATATGATGTGATTGATATTTATTTTGTTTACCCTTACTGAGCATTTGAGCTCACCCTTTTGTATGTTTTATTTCCTCATGTCAGGAAGAAGGTTATTAAGTAGGATATGCCAAAAAGGGACTCTAGATATGATGAAATAAATGGGAGGCAAAGTAGATGCTTTATGAACCAGTTGTTTATGTTTCCCAGTTTCTAAATACACTATACCTATATGGTCCTTTCCATGGTTTTGTTATATGTTGTAACAAGTATGCTTCAATTTTGAAGTATTAACAATGTATGTAAAGCATGGGTCGTTATATTTATCCCCCATATATCATATGATATATCTTGTTGGTCACATTCCAAACATGTGAATACCTTAATCATGTATTCTATTGAAAAATTAATACCCATTAAACCTTAGTGAAAACATGAATGTTGTGAAAAGTTAACTCTTTCGACATACCAAAATCCAAAAATTTTGATATACTCAAACCATGATATCATTTTGTCCTTATATCAGTCATGAGCTCATGAATACTATCATACATATTATTTTCTTCTTATCCCTTCATTATGCGCATATCATCTACTTTCCAAAAATATTTGAATAACCTTTCATGGTTAATGGTACCATTCAACATATACTATCAAATAATTAGGAAAAACAATAGTGTAAAAATCCTTATATGTGTCTTTATTCCATAGTACCATTACCTATACAACATAATTCTTGATAAACATAAATCATTCTATTACCTTCATAAACCATTGACCGAGCTTCATTGTTGTATTCCTCAACACTTCATTCATATCATATAACATTTTTAGTCTCTTCATCATCATCAACATAAATACTAACCATACGACCATGCTGGTTCTCTTCATGTGATTTTCCCTTAGGGAATTGATTTGCATAATGCATGTACATTCCACATTTAAAACATTTAACCATTGTTGATGTCTTAGAAATACCATTATCCTTGTCCATGGTGTTAACTGAACATTTTCCTTTGCAATTACAGGATTTGTGTCCTTATTTTCCACACCCAAAGCTTCTTCCAGTTCCTTTGAAGCATTCCCCTTGACGCCTCTTCCCACATGACTTACATGAGGGAAATTGAACTTTCTTACCTCTATTATCATCATGAATCTCTATCTTTCTATTATTAGATAAGTGAGGATTCTTACCAAAGTTGATATTATTGATCATATAATGAGATTGCTGATTAGGAATAATATCGATTTTTCGCCTTCCAAATTCCATTTAATTTGGTAGATCATTAAGAATATCATTCCATTGTCCATCATATCCTCCATTATCCTGAATCCTCCTATTTCCAGTAATTTTCTAAAGCCCAAAAAATAATAGTCTGAGAGGCAAAAATCATGCTAGGAAAAGAACATAATAAAGTGGGAGTACCTTCAATATCTAACATATTAGGTTTAATTCTAATATGTTTTCTGTAATTCAAGGACTATAACCTATACTTATATTTAACCATAGGGACATCCCAAGATATACCTTAGAAATATCTCGAGGGATCTCACTAAAGTTTTCACATCCTACTTTCCAAAGGTTAACTAAACCTTTCCACTGATACCAACTATAGAGACCCAAAGCCTGACGTACATAGACATTACATTACTCTTGAGGAATATATAATACATAACAAAAATAGACACCAAAGGACCGAAATAGTTTAGTGTCTTTGGAAACATGGAATATAAACTTCTAATCACGTTGAAAGGTATTTAACATCTCCCATAATGATCTTCCCCTTTTTGTTTCCTTACCTAAAACCTTTCTTTTAATCCTGGGGGAAAAGAAAACATAAAAAGGGTGATCTAAAATGCTCAGTAAGGATAAGCATGGATAAAATAAAACGAACCATATATATTTGAACTTAAAAACAAGAACATAATGTTTAAACATCATGATCTTGAGAAATGACATAAAACATGGCAGTACCTAAGGCATAGATCATAATGGAACATCAATCATCATAAAATAGCATGGGAATAAAACTTGTAACTGTGGAAAAACATTAAGAACATGATATGATTTCCATAGTACCCAACACATTGCTTCTAAGAACATCTTAGGGGACAAAGACCCTTATTGAACCGGGTTTACTTTCCGTTCCAGCCTTGTATTACTGAACCAGATTTACTTGTCGTTTCAGCCTTGTATTATTGAACCAGATTTACATTCCGTTTCAGCCATGTCTATATCATGAGATATAAATCATTACCCGATGCATTAGAGGGAGATATAGGTCCCACCCATCTCATATTGAAATCATTCTTATGTTTGCCACAAAAGAATCATAAATCATTCATTATAACCCAAAGAATAAATTGGGTTTCATAAACATCATTCCATCATAACATTATCCATATAAAACAAATGGATATCATTTCATCATAAGAAAAGTGAAACCATATAAATCATAGAGACATTATACATGAAACATACACATATGAAATAATTTCATCTTATATGGAAATTGGTTTTGATAAAACCCTTGAAATGAATTCTTGAGGAAAATACCCTTCATTTTAAAAATCATTTTCTTTTCACAAAATGCCATGTAATTTTAAAAGAAAAGGATTTTTTTGAAAATAATAATGAAATATTGTAGAGGAAGCTTTTGGAAAATTAGGCTTTATGAAACCCTAAAAATCCATTCATGTCGTATAAGTTAAAAAAACATACTCCTCGGACTTTAGTTGAAAAAGTCAAAAAGTACCACATATGGTAAACAAAAGAAAGATTCCATCCATAACACAAATTAAAAGTCAAAGATGGGTAAAAATGATTTTAAAAATTCATGGAAGAATATTAAAAACATTATGAAAAACATTTTTATGGTCATGGATGAAAAATATAACCCCAGAAAATACTTACGTATAAGCAATCTCGAATAAAAATGAGATTGAAAAATTATCCCTTACCTTAGGTTTGATATGCTTCGTACGTATCCAAAAATCCTATATAATGATTTAAATAATTTCATTTACTTATTACAGAATAATATTCATTGTTATTATATCATATATGGTTTACTTATGGCTTTATATTACTCGTTTTTTGTAAATCCATGTTAAAGCAGTGTTTTGGGTAAAATCGTTTCATTTATCATACGTGTTTCGAATTTTTGTTCTTGATATTATTACAGATATCCTAATTTTATTAATTTAATAATTTAAAACATGATTTATATATGATAAATATTCATCATATACATATATATGATAGATTTATAAATGGAATGAAAAAAACCATTCATGGAGAAGGTAGGTCGTACATACAGATGAACGTTGTTTTCGTTTCCTTATTGAATTGAATGGAATTAAATAGATGACATACAAATATAAATACATAAATAAAGTAGTGTTATTATTTCATATATTTCATTATTACTCATTATATATACTTTATAATCATTCATGAATGGTTAACATGAAGAATGAATCTTATCGCATTCGTGGACACGGTAGTCCGTACGTAGGCACGAGCGATGATATTGTTCCCATGATCGTGGAATTGTATTGAAGTGTATGTATACTATTTCAGAATCAATATCACTTCACAATAATCACATATAGTTATTGTTTACATAATTATACCCATCCAAGTATGGTGGTGGTGGAAAGAAGATTACACCACGGCGTCGAGATGGTATTCCGTACGTATGCACGCACGGTGATTTCATTTTCAGTAGGTTGGATAGAAGGTGGAATACAGTTGTTTCATATTTATAAAAACATATCAGTATATGAGTGATACTGATGTTATTACTTCATACTGAAACAATTAAATAAGAGGAAGTAGAAGAAGAAATAAATTAGAAAGAATCGGTAACGGATATTACCTCTTCTTCGACATGCCTCTTTGAAACCTCCTCTTAGGGCACTACAATTAGTCTTTGAAGAATAACAGGACCTCTAGAATATTTATAGGAAATTTGATATGGGAAATAGTCAGGTGTTGGTTGATCTTTAAAGCTCAAAGTTGTGTAAATATGAGAGGGATGTGGTGCCCTTTTATAAGGGAGGAGAGGGGCACCTTTGGAATCCTCAAAAATATTAGTTTAATATAAATTTGAACCCCACATAAAACCCCAAAAAATGACACAATTCGAAGATTATATGATATAGGGTTGTAATATCATCAACAAATCAAATTTAGACATGTATTGATCTTATTATAAACCTTATCATTTTGATTTATCCTCATTTAATCTATTTAATTTTATTTGTGGTAATTAAATTCTAAATTTTAAATGGTTATAAATAATCCCTTATGTGTTGTTAATTTTCCATAATTGGATAATTTATGTTATTTTAGACTATATAAATTTCAATTTATAATTTTTAAATATTTTTGTGATTTTTAAACAATTTAATAATATGTTATTTTTATAAAATAACAATAGTGTCAATTTTAACACTATTCATTAATATGAATTTAAATAAAATCCAAACAGAGGATATATTCAAAGTAAAATATTTAATAGGTTCCTAATATGTCATATTAATCTATAAAATTAGTGGATCACATGAAATAGTTCATATAATATTTATTTTACTATTTGTAAAACAATTTATTTGATACTTCTCTTAATAAAATAATTTCTACAACATTTTTGTATAATTATTCAATATACTTATTTTTTGCATAAAAATTAAAAATAAAATACTAGGATGACTATAAAGCTTATATATTTTATAATAATACTTTTAGTTAGACTTATATTCTAAAAAACCCAACTTTTAAAATGTTATATTTATTAAATTATGAAGGTGACATCTTTGACATCATTTAAAATAATATAATATAAGTGTCATAATCACTTTTTTAAGACTCCAAATAGTCGTATATTGGGTCATTGGATTCTTATGGTGTATATATACACTACCAATAATTTTTGGTCAGGTTTGTGAGCCTTTTAATGGGTATTATTATTTCAATAAAAATTATATTACTTATTTTTCACCAAATAAATAATTTATGCCTCATTAATGTATAAGCTATTAATATAATTAAACATATCTTAAAAATTATAAATAAATTTCCCTGATAAATAAAAACATTTTATCTTTCAAATGACCATTTATAACAGAATTTATATTCTGTATAAACTTATATTAAAAATACTTTAATTATTAAAGTTGAGTGAGAGATATTTCACTTTCCATTAAATAAAATATACTAAAGGTCTTAATCACCTCCAAGTGGGTTCCAATGGATTCCATTGAGACCAAAATATGCCTTAGGAAGAAATATAAGTATCAAATTATATTAAGACATGTGTTAGGGTAATTTTATAATATTATATTTACCCTTAATTACTCGATTTACCATTTACTATGGTAAATAAAATTTACAGTAGTTACTATTCATAATGCCAAAAAAAAGTAGCCTATTAACATAATTTAGACCCACTGATTCCAAATATGGAATATATTTTTCTAAATTCAATACAAAAAAGTTTCAAAAATTAATTTAAAATTAATCCCGTTGTTAAAAAAATGAGTTTTAAAAGTTAAAACATTGCAAAAGATTGAAATTATTTTACCTATGAATTCAATGTAAAATCAATGCTAATGAAATACATTATATTAAATCATAAAAATATATTCTATTTATATGTTAAAACAATTAAATATTATAATTTAACCATATAAATTATTACGATGAAAAAAGTAGTTTTTAATTAAAATATCGTGTGTTATTACTATTCATTAAAATATGAAAGTTATCAGAAAAATATCAAAACTTTATCCAATGTAAATTTCTTATCCTGATACAGAATAAAAAGTTTATTTTGTAAAATTTAACTTATAATCTTGTCAAAAATTATATTTAAAATGGGTGCTCCATCAAAAGGCGACAAAACTGTATTTTTTTAAAAATACTTATTTTACCCGAAAATTTTATTTTGTTCTCATACCATGTTCTATAAAATCTGTAAGATGAATTATAATGTCATAAAATTCAAAATTTATTTACTACTATTCATAATGAATAGTTTATAATAATATTATAACCATATATTGTTGTTTAGTGAAACCTGATTTTTCGTACAACACACGATATCGAGGAAGGTTGTGATTGCGTGTAATGCAAGCCAAGTCAGGGTTTTGTGTAGTGCAATACTCTTTTCTTGTTGCGTTTAACAAAATCCAACCAAATTTCATTTATACATTGAATATATATATATATATACACTTAATGTTGCATAGAATAACTACTATCAAACAAACTTGAAATTGTATGTAACACGATCCAAGATTAGTGTTGCGTATACTGCAAGCTAATACGGTGTTGCGTATAGTGCAAGATAATATTAGTGTAGCGTAAAACAGAAGATATGAATGAAATTAAAAATAATATATCTTATAAAATCTTGGGTTGTTACATTCTACCCCCCCTTAAAATGAATTTCTCCCTCAAAATTCGTTGGGGTTATAAATCATTTACTATTCATAGAAACCCACATCGTAAAAAGGAATACTAAAACATAATTTTAGAAACTAATGTATGAAACATAACGATTACCCAAAGTAACTCATCCCTGGGTTTCCATATAGGATAACATAAGTGAAAATATGGATATGGAAGAAAAATATAACCATCAAGTTTTGATGGAGAGTGGTAGAGAACATGGCTATAAAAAGGCCAACAATCACAAAGCCATAAATTTGGGATGTTATAAGGTACCATCTGATTCATTAGATATGAGGGCACTAAGACAACATTTTTGGTTTTCAAGATCATTTCCCTAATGTTGAAGAATTTTAGAATCAAAAGAAATACTTACTTGATTTTGGTACAATCTCACCGTTGATCATGCCTTGAACAATTTCCACTTCATCTCTTAAAGAAATGAAGTTGAATTTTTCATTCATGAAGTTTTTGCAGATCATGTGATAGAATGATGAGTCATTCCATATTCTTAAAACAAAAGGTTAGAAAAAGTTATCAAATATACATAATTCCATCTATGGTGTGGTTAATCGTATATGATTCCAAAAATGGACTTATACTTCATCTATCATACCGCTTAATAAAATAAAACTAGTTTCTACTAACAAGGGACTTCCTGTAGGCCAGTGGTAGGTGATAAAGGCATGTCGCACTTCATTTGTGGGTTCGATTCCCACAACCTTGTCCGACGCAACGGGTTGTTGCCCATCCTGCAGGTTGTCCTTTTTCTAAAACTACATTATTATAACATCCCATCAATAATATTGAAAAACAGTTATAGCCTTAGACAATACTAATTTATGTCCAACATAATCCATTCCAATCATTAGGCTTATCCAAAATTCTTATGTCCTTGGTCATAGTATAAAGAAAACAATTAATAGAAATTTCACCTACCGAGCATGTCCATACCATCATTTATCCCCCATATATCATACAAAATATCTTGTTGGTCACATTCCAAACATGTGAATACCTTAATCATGTATTCTATTGAAAAATTAATACCCATTGAACCTTATTGAAAACATGAATGATGTCAAAAGTTAACTCTTTCCACATACCAAAATCCCAAAATTTCGATATACTCAAACCATGATATCACATTGTCCTTATATCAGTCATGATCTCATGAATACTATCATACATATTATTTTCTCCTTATCCATTCATTATGCACATATCATCTAATTTCCAAAAATATTTGAATAACCTTTCAGGGTTACTGGTACCATTCAAAATATATTATCAAATACTTAAGAAAAAAATAGTGTAACAATCCTTAAATGTGTCTATATTTTATAGTACCATTACCTATACAACATAACTCTTGATAAACATAAATCATTCCACTACATTATTAAACCATTGACTGAGCTTCATCGTTGTATTCCTCAACACTTATTTCCTCTCATATACCATTTGTAGTCTCTTCATCACATCAACATAAATACTAACCATACAACCATGCTGGTTCTCTCCATGTGATTTTCCCTTAGGGAATTGGTTTGAAAAATGCCCGTACATTCCACATTTAAAACATTTAACCATTGTTGATGTCTTAGAAATACCATTATCCTTATCCATGGTGCTAACTGAACCTCTTCCTTTGCAATTACAGGCTTTGTGTCTTTATTTTCCACACCCAAAGCATCGTCAAGTTCCTTTGAAACATTCCCCTTGATACCTCTTCCCACATGACTTACATGAGGGAAATTGAACTTTCTTTCCTCTATGATCATCATGAATCTCCATCTTTCTCTAATTAGCTGAGTCATGAATCTTACCAATGTTGAGATTATTGATCAGATTATGAGATTGCTGATTAGGCATAATAACGATGTTTCTCCTTCCAAATTCCATTTCATTTGGTAGCTCATGAAGAATATCATTCCATTGTCCATCATATCCTCCATTATCAGGAATCCTCCTATTTCCAGCCATTTTCTAAAACCCAAAAAGAATAGTGTGAGAGGAAAAAATCATGCTAGGAAAACATCATAACAAAGTAGGAGTACCTTCAATATCTAACATCTTAGGTTTAATTATAATATAGTTTCTGTAATTCTAGGACTATAACCTATACTTATACTTAACCTTAGGGACATCCCTAGACATACCTTAGGAATATCTCTAGGGATCTCACTAATGTTTTCACATCCTAGTTTCCAATGGTTAACTAAACCTTTCTTCTGATACCAACCGTAGAGACCCAAATCTTGACATACCTAGACATTACATTACTCTTGTGGAATATCTAATACATAACAAAAATATACACCAAAGGATAGTAAAAGTTTAGTTTCTTTGGAAACATAGAATATAAACTTCTAATCATGTTGAAAGATCTTCAACATCTCTCATAATGATCTTCCCCTTATTGTTTCCTTACCAAAAACCTTTCTTTTAAACCTGGGGGAAAGGAAAACATAAAAAGGGTGAGCTCAAATTGTCAGTAAGGATATGCATGGATAAAATAAAACAAACCATATAAATTTGAACTTAAAAACATGAAAATACTGTTTAAACATCAATTTGTTTAGAAATGTCATAAAACATGGAAGTACGTAAGGCATAGATCATAATGGAACATCAATCATGATAAAATAGCATGGGAATAAAACTTTTAATTGTGGAAATACATTATGCACATGATATGATTTACATTGTAGCCAAGGCATTACTTCCAAGACCATCTTAGTGGACAAAGTACCTTATTGAACTGGGTTTACTTGTCGTTCCAGCCCTATATTACTGAACCAGATTTACTTGTCGTTTCAGCACTGTATTATTGAACTAGATTTACTTTCCATTTCAGCCATGTCTATATCATGAGATATAAATCTTTACCCAATGAATTGGAGGGAGATATAGGTCCCACCCATCTCATATTGAAATCATTCTTCTGTGTGCCACAAAACAATCATAAATCATTCATCATAACCCAGAGAATATATTGGGTTTCATAAACATCATTCCATCATAACATAATCCATATAAACCAAATGGATATAATTTCATCATAAGAAAAGTGATACCATATTAATCATAGAGACATTATACTTGAAACATACACATATGAAATAATGTCATCTTATATGGAAGTTGGTTTTGATAAAACCCTTGAAATGAATTTGTGAGGAAAATATCCTTCCTTTTCAAAATCATTTTCTTTTCACAAAATGTCACGTAATTTTAAATGAAAATGATTTTTTTGAAAATAATAATGAAATATTGCAGCAGAATATTTATGAAAATTAGGCTTTAAGAAACTGTAAAAATCCATTCATGTCCTATAAGTTAAAAAAACATTATCCTCGTACTTTAGTCAGAAAAGTCAAAAAGTACCATGTATGGTAAACAAAAGAAAGATTCCATCCATAACACAAATTAAAAGTCAAAGAGGGGTAAAAATGACATTAAACATACATGTAATAATATTAAAAACTTTATGAAAAACATTTTTATGGTCATGGATGAAAAATATAACCCCAGCAAATACTTACGTATAAGCAATCTCGAATAAAAATGAGATTGAAAAATTATCCCTTACCTTAGGTCCGATATGCTTCGTACATATCTAAACCTCCTGTATAATGATTTAAATAATGTCATTGACTTATTATAGAATCATATTGATTGTTATGATATCATATATGGTTCACTTATGACTTTATATTACTCGTTCTTTTGTAAATCAATGTTAAAGCTGTGTTTTGGGTAAAATCATTTCATTTATCGTATGTGTTTCAACTTGTTGTTCCTGATATTATTACATATATCCTGATTTCCTTAATTTAAGAATTTAAATATGATTTATATAAAACAAATATTCAGAATATACATATATATGATATATTGATAAATGGAATGAAATACATCGTTCATGGAGAAGGTAGGCCGTATGTACGCATGAACGCTGTTTTTGTTTCCTTATTGAATTGAATGGAATTAAATATATGACATAAAAATATATATACATAAATACATCTTCATTATTATGTCATATATTTCATTATTATTCATTATATTTACTTTATAATCATTAATGAATGGTTAACATGAAGAATTAATCTTATCGCGTTCGTGGAGACGGTAGTCCGTATGTACGCACGAGCGAGGATATCATTCCCATGATCGTGGAATTGTATTGAAGTGTATGTATAATATTTCTGAATAAATATCACTTTAAAATAATCACATATAGTTATTGTTTACACCATTATACCCATCCATGTAAGGTTGTCGTGGAAAACAGATTACACCACGGCGTGGAGACGGTATTCCGTACGTACGCACACGCGGTGATTTTGTTTTCCGTAGGATGGATAGAAGGCGGAATAGGGTTGTTTCATATTTATAATAACATATCAGTATATGAGTGATAATGATGTTATTACTTCATAAATAAACAACTAAAGAAGATGATGTAGAAGAAGAAATAAATTTGAAAGAATCGGTAACAGATATTACCACTTCCTCGACATTCCTCTTTGAAACCTCCTCTAAGGGAACTAAAATTGGTCTTTGAAGAAGACCAAGACCTCTAGAATATTTATAGGAAAGTTAATATGGGAAATTTTCAGGTTTCGGACGAGATTTAAGGCTCAAATTTGTGTAAAGATGAGAGGGAGGAGGTGCCCTCTAATAAGGGTGGAGAGGGGCACCTTAGGAATCCAAAAAAAATATTAGTTTAATATAAATTCAAACCCTACATAAAAACCTAAAAAAATGACTCAATTCAAATATTATATGTGATGGGATTGTAAGATCTTCAACCAATCAAATTTATACATGTTTTGATCTTATTTTACACCTTATCATTTGGATTTATTTTTATTTAATCTATTTAATTTTATTTGTGGTAATAAAATTCTAAATTTTAAATGATTATAAATATTCACTTATGTGTTGTTAATTTTCCACAATTGGATACTTTATGACATTTCAGACTATATAAATTTAAATTTATAATTTTTAAATATTTTTCTGATTTTTAACCAATTTAATAATATGTTATTTTAATAAAATAACAATAGTGTCAATTTAAATACTATTCATTTATTTGAATTTAAATAAAATCCACACAGAAGATATATTCACAATAAAATATTTAATAGGTTTCTGACATATCATATGCATCTATAAAATTAGTGGAGCACATTAAATAGTTAATATACTATTTATTTTACTATTTTTAAAACCATTTATTTGATACTTCTCTTAATAAAATAATTTCTACAACATTTTTGTATAATTAAACAATATACTTATTTTTTGCATAAAAATTAAAAGTAAAACACTAGGATGAAGATAAATCTTATATATTTTATAAGAACACTTTTAGTTGGATTTATATTCTAAAACATTCAACTTTTAAAATGTTATATTTATTAAATGATGAAGGTGATAACTTTGACATCATTTAAAATAAAATAATATAACTGTCATAATCACTTTTATAAGACTCCAAACGGTTTCATATTCGGTCATTGGATTCTTATGGTGTATATATACACTACCAATAATTTTTGGACTGGTTTGTGAGGCTTTTAATGGGTATTATTATTTCAATAAAAACTATATTACTTATTTTTCACTAAATGAATAATTTCTGCATCATTAATGTATAAGCTATTAAGATAAATAAATATCTCTTAAAAATTATAAATAAATTACCATGATAAATAAAAACATTTTATATTTCTAATTAGTATTTATAACTGAATTTATATTCTGTATAAACTTATATTAAAAATACTTTAATTATTAAAGTTGAGTGAGACATATCTCACTTTCCTTTAAATAAAATAAACTAAAGGTCTTAATCACCATTATGTGGGTTCAAATGGATTCCATTTCGACCCAAATATGCCTTAGGACGAAATATAAGTGTCCAATTATATTAAGACATGTGTTAGGGTAATTTTATAAAATATATTTACCCTTAATTACAGGATTTACCTTTTACTATGTTAAATAAAATTTACAGTAGTTACTATTCATAATGCCCAAAAATAAAAAGTAGCCTATTAACATAATTTAGACCCACTGATTCCAAATATGGAATCAATTTTTCTATATTCCATACACAAAAGTTTCATAAATGAATTTAAAATTAATCTCGTTGTTAAGAAAACGAGTTTTAAAATTTAAAACATTACAAAAGATTGAAATGATTTTAACTATGAATTCAATGTAAAATAAATTCTAATGACATACATTATATTAAATGGTAAAAATATATTCTACTTATACTTTAAAAACATTCAATATTATAATTTAACCATATAAATTATTAAGAAGAAAAAAAAAATTTAATTATAATATAACGTGTTTTTACTATTCATTATAATATGAAAGTTATCAGAAAAATATTAGAACTTTATCCAATGTAAATTTTTATATCATTATTCAAAAGAAGAAGTTTATTTTGTAAAATTTAACTTATAAACATGTCAAAAATTATATTTAAAATGGGTGCGCCATCAAAAGGTGGCAAAACTGCATTTTTTTAAAAATACTTATTTTACCCGAAAATTTTATTTTGTTCTCATACGATGTTTTATAAAATGTATAAGATGAATTATAATGTCATAAAATTCAAAAAGTATTTACTAATATTCATAACGGCTAGTTTATAATAATATTATAACCATATATCATTATTTAGTGAAACCCAGTATTGCGTACAACACACACTATCAAGGAAGGTTGTGATTGCGTGTAATGAAAGCCAAGTCAGGGTTGCTTGTAGTGCAAGACTCCTTTGTTGTTGTGTATAACAAAATCCAACCATATTTCATTTATACATTTAATATATATATATATACACACACTCAATGTAGCGTAGAATAACTACTATAAAACGAACTTGAAATTGTGTATAACACGATCCAAGATTAGTGTTGCGTATACTGCAAGCTAATACGGTGTTGCGTATAGCGCAAGATAATCGTGGTGTAGCGTACAACAAAAGATATGAAGGAAATTAAAAAGAAAATATCTTTTAAAATCTCAGGTTGTTACACAATTCATAATGGAAACCATAATAAAACATTTCAATGAGGCTATCCATGTATAAAAATAATTTATCAACTATAATCGGTAAGACCAACAAGTCTCGAGTCATGGAATAAGGCTGTTAAACCCCATAACGATCATGGATAAGGCTACAAGACCATCTTATCTTATCTCTTCTTCAGGTCAAGCTATAGGGACATCACATCCCAACACTGCCTGGGGTTGTGCCTTAAGGAAATCACACCCATTTCTCATGTCTCTGTATATCATCATCATTATCTCATGTCACACATTCTCCCCCTCAATGTACTAACCTATCTACGCTGTTTGAACTATCATCTTGCACAAAAATAAAATCCTATAATGATAACGTATACACACGCATCATGGAATTACACATGTATAAAAAACAAATAATATCAAACATCGGTATCAATATCCATCCACATACACACATATGATCAAAACTAATGGATTAGTCTTGCTAGCTACACACACACATTTGATCAATATCGTGTAAATGTCCCACGCTCTACAAATACACACATGTGATAAATATTAAGAATTTTTTTCACTGAATAGAAGAAAATACCATCATATTATTCCAAATATCATATTCAAAGCCTATATATAGTAAAAATAGACCTTCCTCTTACACATTTCCATAAACATCATGATTTGTTAAGTACCAATTTTCTAAATAACGTCTACACACCAATCCAAGTCAAATATGTATGTCAAGCTTCCCCTAAACTGATTACAATGCCACATGACAAGGGTATAGAATAATATTCAAGAAGGAAATCATGATTAAATTTTATAATAAATTTAACTTACCTAAAAATAACCACCATTAATGGTAGTTTTATATTTGGTCTATGGGAGAGAAACCTCTATTATTAGAACACCTACTAGAGAAGAGTTCCAAGATCCCCATGATCCTAGATCAAAATGAAAAATCCATAGAATGAAGGTAACTCCCAAGTCCACTATAAAAATATGTATGATAATCTATAATTTTACCCATGGTTTTTCTATAAATCATTCATATATGAAGAATTAATAAGAGGAAGAGAATGAATATATTAATAGAGGGAATAACTAAGTAAAAGTGCAATAAACACACTTCTATGATTATTTTACACATTTACTCATTAAAATTCTTGGAACCCACAAATCATGGACACTTTTTTGGAATTTTCAATAATTTTGAATTGTAGTGACCACGTCATATCAATGCTCTCTTTGTTCGTGGTTGCATAGATCGTGAAACACTGGGGAGCTCCAATATGATGTTTCACGATTGGATTGGATAAAATTATAATACTTTTGGGATCAATATTCCTTCCAACATAGTGTGGTGAGGCTTCTTTGGATATGATCTATAAGAGGACTCAAAATTATACAATCTTAAGACCACACCCAACTATGGGATTTTGATCATCCAGTTTCACACAAGAGATATCTATGTTTAAAACAACTTACACCATGGAATTGTCTTTACCATTATGTACACTAAGATACCCAAATCTCTATTGTGATACAAAGAAACATCCATATAATCACTAATAAATTTAAGAAATAATAAGGGTTTAAATTCCATTTATGATATACATAATATTAAATTAATATGTCGTGTAAATTTTCTGGGTGTTACAAATATCCCCGTCTAAAAATTTCTCATTTTTGAGAAGTTCCTCTAGTAAGATTTCTTGAATAACTCGATCCATTTAACTCAAACATTAGACTCTATCTCTAATATATCACAATCAATGTATTTATGTTTCCATAAGATTCAAACATGTTATACTATTTCCCCCCATAACACCTTTCCTCTATGGTCTATAATTTTCATGTGATCAAGAAAATATATATGAATAAATTGTTAAGAACAACACAACATGTTATCCAAAAAATGATGTATTTGGTTCCAACTCAAAATCCTCACTATCAATCACTTCCTTGAGATCAAGGGATCATATATGAATCTACGAATCATGGATCTTGTTATGCACAACTCAATATAATAAAGAAAGGCCTAATTGATAAACTACTTCTCCAATATTCTTGATGATCTCAAATTGTCCCATAAACCGTAGTTCTTACTTACATTTATTATATAGATGAAGGATCCAAAATTGCGGTGACACTCTCAAAAAAACTAGGGCTCCCATAAGAAAGCCCAAATATCATCTCTTCTAGCTGATAGACAACTGTTTTTTACTTTAATCAGTAATCAACTGTAATGACATAGTATTGCCAAACAAAAACATTACATAACATTTTTAGAATATCTAAAACATTATAGAAACAGATGCTAAAATACAATACTAGTCAAGTAACTTTGAAAATATAGAATCATGAATATTTCTACATAAATGAGTTGCATCATCTCCCACTAGGTTATTTTTGAATAACACCCTTCTTATATTCATCAAAAAAATATCTTCATGAAATTGGGGAAATTAGACATAAAAAGGGAGATCTCAAATGATCAGTAATGGTAAAAAATGGAGATATATAAGAAAAATCATGAGAATATGTGTATGATAACATGATCATGAAAAAATAAGATTATACCCTACATATTAATGATCATATACATGAATCATAGAATAAATATTGGTAGTTCATAAGACATAAATCATAAGAAAATAAAGAACATAATCCATTAAAGCATAACATAGGAATAAAACATGTAATTTTGGAAAACACATAAGAATATAATATTCTTTATAGATTATACATGGAATTATTGTAAAGTCTATCAAAGTGTAAAAGTCCCTTTACTGAACTGAGTACACCCATGTTCAGACCTGTATTACTGAACTAAATAAATCCCCACTCCAGTCTTGTATTACAGAACCAGGTAAACCCCCTTCCAGCCATGTATTACTAAACTGTGTAACCCCCATTCCAGCCATGTGTATCCAATTAGACATAAAAACATTACCCAAGTCAGTGGAGGGATATATATTCCCCACCCATCTCACAAAGAAATCATACAAACTCGTTCCACAAGATCCCTAAAAATCACATCATAACCCATAAAATGAAATTGGTATTATAAACATGTAATCGTATCATAACCTGGGAAAATATATGGGTTTTATATTTATTTAATAATAAACATTTCCAGTGAGAAAAAGTGGGTTTCAAAAGCATATAACCTGTGAAATAAATAAAGGTTTCATAAACATCATGCCATCAAGACATTATCCATTCTGAGAAATAATATGAATGAATGTTTTGAATAATTTTTTAATAAAGGAATGAATAACACCAATTAATGTTATATTATATGGGAACTAATTTTTAAATATATTTTAAAAACATTTCATGAAGAATATATCCTTTATTGGAAAAATATTTTTATAACATAAAACCTTTTGAAACCCTTTTTATTTATAAATAGATTTTAAAAATTATAAAGGATACTTTGAAAATAATAAAAAATTTAAAAATTATTTTTTCTTTAAAATTATGTACACATATCATTTGAAAATATTTTTGATTTCTATTTCAAACACCTTGTTTTTAAATAAAATAGATTTTTGATCAAAGAAAGAGATAATAAAATTTTATGTAAAACCATTATCTAAATTTCCAAAGTGTGGAAAAATGGTAATAATAAATGAGGATATATTTATTAATTATATGATATGTAAAATAGTGAATATTCTTAAGAGATGGATAATATTATTTCATTAATGACACATAATTAAAAACAATATAGAAAATCGGTGAGATTTTTTCAATAGACTCTTACCACTTGGTTTCTTGGGACCAAAATCTTCATGTAAAAAAATGGAATAACCTGAAGCTTAAAATATCATGAAAATAATAATATTCATGACATAAAATGTAAAATTTATTCATATACACCTTGAAAAAAAGATTAGGTTCATAATAAAATATGATTCTCAAGGAAGGAAAATCACGATAAAACATTTTTACCTATTTGGAATCTTTTTAAAAATTAAACACCATGAAAGAAAGATTATTAGATGGATATGTAAATACCCAAAAATTAAATTATTACAACCATTTAATAAAACCTTTTTCAGTACATAAACTACATAAAAGAAAAGAGTGGTGAACATAGCTTATATCTAATAAAAATAAAAAGTGAGAAAAATCACATTACATTGTTTCTTGACCCTCATCATGCTCATTCAGATCACCTATATAATAAATATAAATTTATTATAAATATTTTATAGATACATATTATTTTATATTATACCATATATGTTTTGATTATGATCTTATATTACTCACTTTTTATATATCATATGTTAAATATTCATTTAATATAATATTCTCTTTGTTCTTTGCATGTGTCTTAATTTCTTATATCGGTGGTACTTATACATATATCATGATTATAGAAAATAAAAAATGATATAAATATCATGATTATCCAGTATATGTTCATTATAATAAAACATAAAATATAAAATTTGAAAATTCAAAACACCTTTACTGGAGAGGGCAAGTCGTACGTACAAATGAAATATATTTCTGTTTAATTATCCTATTAAAGAAATAAAGTATATGAAATATATATGTTTATAAAAACAAATATATATATAAATATTACAGTATATTTATTATATAATATATATCATATATATATATTACAACAATACATAATACATTATATGTTGTGTATGAATGAATTGTATCACATTGAGTGGGAGGTAGTCTGCACTTCCTCAAATCATATTAACATAAAATAGAAATTATAAATATGTGTGATTGTAAAATAGTTAAATAAGATTAAAGTGATATTAAATATTATATATAACATTGATTAGTCACTGAAAGTGGTTAATATTCATTGTTAAAATCTTAATATTAGTGTGTTTCAAAGTTCATAAACATCAATTTTAGTCCAATTCGGAAATTGAACTTCATTTCCCATCATTGTGCAATTCATGCTTAAGGTGTCAATTTGGGCCCAATCAATAAATTGCTTGTGAAAAATACATTGTTCATAATTTTAATTTCATATTTTGGTATATTATTCATCAATGTATTTTGAACATTTTATCTTTTAGGTCTGATGGATGAATACTAATGGAAGATGGATATTTTTTAGGATGAATGTAGAGCTTTTCTGGAGAAATCATAATGGGCCCAAGGCCCATCAATCAAATTTGGAGCCCACAAACCAAGCCCAATGAAGCTAAAATTTTCACATTAGAAAAAGAAATGTATGAGGATAATTTTATTCAACTGTTGCCGAAGCTAATTCATAAGTTTTCATGATGATAAATGGATCTAAATTTGAGATTTAAATAACGGGCCCGACATAAATGCACATAAAGTCATCCCACCATTTCGGCCATAACATTCAAATGGATATGCCAAATTTCCTGAAATTTTTACAGATCATAGAGTAAACCTGGAAGAGAATATTCTCTTCTATTACTCCTCTTGATTTTTCCTTCATTAATTAAATATTTGAATGTCAAAATGGTGGACGAATCTGGACAGTTTTCTGGGTCAACATCGAAACGTCAATTTCCTTTTGATTATTCACCATCGTTTTGAATCTATTAATTGTTGGGGGGTGAATTGATTGTGGGGCTGGACTTAAGGCTACTAATATGCCTATATAAGAAGATGGTGATGAAGGGAATAAACATCTTATATTTTTCTTTCAATTGTAATTTTCTAATTTCATTTTGTAATCGTATTGTCAATTTTTTCATGTAAGTTTTTCTTTCACATTAGCATCTTAATAAAAGTTCTTCTTCTTCTCCACTTTTTATTTTTCTTTTTTTTCCACACGTTGATACCATTTAATCTAAGTGTGAATTTATTCACACCCGCACTTGTGAATTCATCACACAATGGTGGAGTGTTTATTTTTTCAATATTTTTTCTTCATCAATCTCTCTTCTTTAAGTCAACTACCCACTTAGATTGATAGAATAGAATCAATGGAGGTTTAACCTTTTATGGGTTGATTCTATGGAGTTGCATGGGCTTCATTGAATATTATTTTATATTCTTAAACTCTTAAATTTGTTCTTCATTTTAAGAATTCCTTTCTTTGATTTATCTTCTTCTTTGTCTTCACCGACTTTAATGACAACATATTTTAACTGCTGGTACGATCTAATTACATTGAGTGCTCATTTAAGTGATCCTCTAAGTGAATTGGTGATTAGCCTTGAAATTGTGTATGAATTAAATCGGAGAATGGTATTGATGAATTATTTCATTTAATGGATACCACTTGAACCGATGAACATAAAATTAAAAGAAAAATAAATACATCCAATCAAGCCCTAGAGACAACCTAGGATCGGCTCATCTTAATTAATTTTTTTTATTCAATTCATTTATTTTGTTTTGTTCTTTAAATAAAATCACCATTTCTTCAAATCAATCAACACCATAGTTGGTCACTTTATAGCCAATCCCGCATCTAATCATAGTGTTTCAAAGTTACTTCTTCGGTCCCTGTGGATTCGATAACCCAAGCTGTATTACAAGTGACCACTTACACCATATAACTTGGGTAAATTTGGGCGCAACCAAATTTTGGTGCCATTGCTGGGGACCAAGTAATTCACCTTAGAACATCTTTCTATTCTCCCTCATTTCTATTTTCTAATCCCCATTTCTCTTCTTTTTTCCCCTTTCTATTTTTTTTTGACTCCTAAAAATCAAGATTCCAAATTTATAAATGAATCCAATGGAGTATAATCAAAAATATCCCTTCACAAACTTAGGATGGAATCTATTAGAAAATTCACATTGGGAATCACCAACCTTTTTTAATTACTTAGATCAACCTTTGAATGAATACCCCACACCTGATAACATGAACGATATTTGTAATGATGAATGTTTAAAAGATCAATTTCCATAACTATAAAGAATGATTGAAAATATAAATAATGATGAACTCCAAGATGTTAAAACTACTTTCCAACCTAATCCTAAAAAAATCATTGAGAAATTGTGTCAGAAAATGGAGATAATGACTTCATAGGTTTCATCCTTAAGTGTAGAACTTAAAATCATTGAAATGGTTGTGGAACCCATTCCCACTGAGGTTGTCTCTTCCTCGTCACTAATACAAGAATATTGTCTCCAAAAAACCTCACATGAATTTATTGAATAAACCACCATTGGATTTGGGATATTTGAAGATAATAAAGGAAGTGTTGATGAGTTCTTAAATCAAGAGGAAATTAATTTTATGGATTCACAATGGGAAATTTTGTCTTCATGGATTGAGTGTTCGGAATATTGCTCCAATAACAATTTTTTAGAATCAATGATCATTGAATTATTGGTAGATATAATGAATTTTGTGTCTATACCCACTCATGAAATTCAAATGGAAAAATTTTGGGATGAATAATTTTTTCAAAGGGAACCAATTCATTCAAATGTTTTTAAAGAAGAAAAAAATTTTGATTCAAATTATCATTCTTCTTTAGTAAAATTCAATCAAACTGAACTCAATGTTTTAATAATTTCTTCCCTACACAATAATCCCTCTATTTATGATAACCAAGACCATTCAATTATCATTAATTTTCATCAAGAATCTCACCAAGTAGGAATGAACCCTGAAATCTTAGGAAATACTCCAGATAAAACACGATCAACCATTTTAGATATTCCTTGGATTTTACCAATCATTTTAGAAAATAGGATTTCATACGAAACAAATTTCAAAAAAAACAATCAATCTCAATCTTTTTTATTTGGAGAAATATGGGATAATTAAAATTTTGAATGTTGGAATTGGATAAGTTGGGGGGTTCAAGTCGAGCTAACGACGTTAAACAAAAGCACTGCATGGGAGGAAACCCATGGTTTTCATGTTTTCTAATCATTTTGAATCATTTTCTTTTTCATATAATAAATTACCATAGACTGTTGACCTATTCTTCTTTTATTAGTAAGGATGTGTATGAAAGGGGAGCGTTATATTCATCTGTGTCACGTGGCATGATCTCTGAGTAATACCTTAACCATAAATCAAAAAAGAAGATAATGTATCATCAGTTTATTTTTTTTGTTTTTTTCTGTTTCTATAGGTTAAAAAATATATAAAAGGACATGTCGTAAGTCATAAGGAAAATCCATTCACCACCATCCAAGTCGCTGATACTCAAATCCAGGATTACAGGTAGACTTTGGTATTCACAATCATCATGAACCACCATGTGACTTCATTCCATGATTATCATTTTAAAATTTCTCTTTGAAAAACTCCCCCATACCCCATTCTATGTTTTCTTTAAGCACTGGGGACAGTTTTATTCTAAGTTGGGTGGTGATGAAATAAAAAAATCATTTTTTTATAAGAACATGAAGGGAAAGAATAATTCCATTAACCTTGAACATGATAACATACATTGCAAACTATGAAATTTCATATCGAAAAATTTGGATGTCTTGATTCTGATTTTAATGCAAGTTTAAGTTTATGATCATAGTTATTGGAAATTTCGGTTGTCCAATGTGAATTTTCAAGTTTAAATTTTCATCCTCTTAATAAAAATCCCACAATGCAAGTCTACTGGATCGTGGGTTTAAATTTGAGTTCCTGGGTCCCTTTAATTATAGCATAGGGTTGTGGGGTCACATTTTGTTTAATTTGAGTATCCAAAGAAAAAAACAAAAAAAAACAATTTGAAAAACAAAAGACCACATAGAGAAATGTTTTTTCCAAATGTGTGGTGTCCGGCACTTGGGGATCGTGACTCCATAGTTGTCTTTCCAAGAGTTAGGCTTTATATCTCTATTGTAGAGCATTAAATTGACAATATGTGTGGCATCCGGAACTTGGGGATCGTGACTCCATAGTTTTCTTGCCCAGAGTTAGTCTTTTCTTATCTATTGTGGTTTAAAAAATCATCAAAAAAATCAAAAAAATGGATACTCAGCTTAAGTTTTAATGTGATTCCCACCTAGCACTTCCATTTTTTCCCCTTGAACAATAAAATGGGCCCCATATCTTTTGTGATGCACAACACTTTATCATGCTTAATTGAAATTGGATGAAATGTGGCGATGAATTTGAACAAAGGAATGGTCTTGGGCTTGATATATGCTTATGTACATAGCATGTTTTAAATTATTTTGATGGGTTTCATATTTTTTTGGTATGAGATATTTGGGTGAGTAATGTGTATTAAAATGTTTTTGGAAAAGGGGATTTGAATTTCATATTTGTTATATATTTTGCTCGGGACTAGAAAAACTCAAGTTGGGGGTGTGATTAGTCACATAAATTGGTTAATATTCATTGTTAATATCTTAATATTAGTGTTTTTTAATGTTCATAAACATCAATTTTAGTCCAATTCAGAAATTGAACTTCATTTCCCATCATTGTGCAATTCATGCTTATAGTGTCAATTTGGGCCCAATCAATATATTGCTTGTGAAAAATAAATTGTTCATCATTTTAATTTTATATTTTGGTATATTATTCATAACTTTATTTTGAATATTTTATATTTTAGGTCCGATGGATTAATCCAAATGGAAGATGGATATTATTGAGGATGAATGCAGATATTTTATGGAGAAAGCATAATGGGCCCAAGGCCCATCAAACAAATGTAGGGCCCACAAACCAAGCCCAATGAAGCTAAAAGTTTTACATTAGAAACATAAATATATGAGTACCATTTTATTTAATTGGGTCCGGAGCTAATTCTGAATTTTTCATGATGATAATGGGATCTGAATTTGAGATTTAAATAGCGGGCCCGACAAAAATGCACATAAAGTTGTCCCATCATTTCAGCCATAACATTCAAACGGTTGCGCCAAATTTCCTGAAAGTTTAACAGATAATAGAGGACACCAAGAAGAGAATTTTTCCCTTCTATTACCCCTCAATATTCTGCCTCCATCAATTAAATATTCAAACATCACAATGGTAGACGAATCTGGATAGTTTTTCGGGTCAACTTCGAAACGTCAATTTCCTTTTGATTATTCACCCTCGTTTTGACTCTATTAATTGTTGGGGGGTGAATTTATTGTGGGGGGTGGACCTAATGCTCCTAATATTCCTATATAGAGAGATAGTGATGAAGGGAATAGACATCATATATATTCTTTTCAATTGTAATTTTCTGCTTTCATTTTGTAATCGTATCATCAATTTTTTCATGTAAGTTTTTATTTCACGTTTAGCATCTTAATAAAAGTTATTCTTCTTCTACACTTTTTATATTTATTTTTTTTTCACATGATGATACCGTTGAATCTAAGTGTAAATTTATTTACACCCGCACTTGTGAATTCATCGTACAACGGTGGAGTGTTTATTTTTTCAATATTTTTTCTTCATCAATCTCTCTTCTTTAAGTCAACTACCCACTTCCACTGATAGAATAGCATCAAGGGAGGGCCAACCTTTTATGGGTTGATTCTAGGGATTTTCATGGGATGCATTGAATATTATTTGATGTTCTTAACCTCTTAAATTTGTTTTTCATTTTAAGAGTTCCTTTTTTTGATTTATCTTCTTCTTTGTCTTCACCGAATTTAATGACAACGCATTTTAAGTGCTAGTAAGATCTAATTTCATGTAGTGCTCATTTAAGTGATCCTCTAAGTGAATTGGTTATTAGCCATGAAATTTTGTATGAATTAAATCGTAGAATGATATTGATGAATTATTTCATTTAATGGATACCACTTGAACTGATGAACATAAAATTAAATGAATAATAAATACATCTAATCAAGCCCTAGAGACAACCTAGGATCGGCTCATCTTAATTAATTTTATTAATTCAAGTCTTTTTTTATGTTTTGTTCTTTAAATCAAATCAACTATTATTCAAATCAATCAACACCATAGTTTTCCACTTCATAGCCAATCCCACATCTAATCATAGTGTCTCAAGGTTACTTCTTTGGTCCCTGTGGATTCGATAACCCAAGACGTACTACAAGCGACCACTTACACCATATAACTTGGGTAAATTTGGGCACAACCAAACTTATATAAATATATTTTCCATCATAAAATCTATCATGAGAGGTGTTAAAGGAAAATTGAATAATCATCATTTAGCGGGGCGGTAGTCCGTCTACACGTAAACAACATGTTCATTGTCCATTAGATGTATGTGTGTGTAAGTGAAGGTATAACTCTAAAAATAAAAATAAATTATATTGAGGATAGTGGTGTTGTAATATTTGCATGTAATAGAAATATTTGGTGTAGTGGAGAAAGAAAATGAAAGAATGAAGTTTGAGAGAGGGTGTTACCTCTTAATTGGGTAACTACTTTTGGTTTTCACCTAAAGGTTTCCTTGAAGGAGTTATGCCCAAATGAGGGTTCATTAATTAAGGGATGGATGTTGGTGGAATAATTGTGAATATTTTAGGTTGATCTAAAGTATATTGAGAGGTGTGAGGAAGTGGTAGGATAGGGGGCCTTTTATAATAGAGGAGGGGTGACACTCTTGTAATATTTTAATGTAAAGGAACTCCACACAATTTTTGGATTGAAAGTGGTTAAATAATATTTAAAAGTTTATAAATGTAAGGTTAGTGTAAAATTATGACCCAAAATGAAATTAAGGAAATTTTGTAGATTTTTTTGGACCTTAATGTTCTGGTTTAGTCCCCTTTTATGATTTATTTAACCTTAATTATTGAAATTATTTTTAAATACCTCACTAATATTTTTAGAAAAAAAATATGTTGAACCTATTAGAAATTATAAATTATGATGATTCCAAATATGAAATCCATTTTTTCAAATTCAAATATCATAAGTTGAATAATTTAATTTAAATGTAATCCCGCAGTCGAGTTGGCAATGTGTGGTTTTAAAGTAAAAAAGCGAAAATGTTTTCTATGTTTATATATCCAATTTTAATGTGAAATTCGTTAAAATTACAAAAATTGGATTAATTTTAAAACATATAATCTAATTAATATTTTAAACCAAATTAAAATTCAATTTGACCATATAAATAAATTAGATTAAATGCCAATTTTGAGTTAAAATCTGTTATTTCTAACAATTCATTAAGAAATGAAACCATATAGAAAAATACCAAATATTTATCGAAAACGAATTATTAATTTTCCTTCAAAATATTATGTTTATTTTCACAGATGAAATTTATAACATTTCCAAAAATTGCATTTAAAATGAATTCTCCATTAAAAGGCTGTAAAACTACCATTATAAAAATATTGGTTATTATTTGTCAAATTGGTTTTATTATTATCTTATCCTTATAAAATATATTAGATTATTATAAAAAAATATTTTAATAGATATAAAACATATATATTACATTAAAATTACTTACTAATTGTAATTAATCTCACTTATTTGGATTAAAACAACTTTTTTAGAATAATTATTGTTTTCTCTAAACATAATCCCTTTATATTCATTTGGTTAGTATTTTCATTTATAATGAATTTGTAACTAATTATTTTATATTAAATTTTCTGAAAACAATATATTTAAATAAGTTAGTTAATAATATTTATAAATGTTAACTTAATAGATATGTTATATATTGATTTATCTTATTATTATTTTTAATAATATATTATTGTTTGGTAACACTCGACCATGTGTGTTATGCAATCCATCAAGGAAAGCCTTTATTTCATAAACCAAAATCTAACCTTGGTGTTCTGTTATATGATGATAAAATTTATTTTTTTTACAGTTCATTTAATCCAAAAATAATGCTCTAATATAAAATAAACAATTTTTAGTGTGACGTGAAATGAAAAATATCAAAAAGATCATATTAATTTGGAAAAAATAATTCACAAAATCTAAAGGTGTAACATCATACCCCCTTAAAATGAACTTCTCCCTCCAAAATTTTATGGATTATTAAATTCTTAATAGTTTGATGTTTCATTTTTATAATAACACTTTGAAAACATAAATACTATATTTTCCCTTAAAAAGGGAATGTTGGAGTCATAACAGTTACCCAAAGTAGCATATAACTTTGTTTCCACATAAGATAACATAGGTTAGGAGTGAAGATTGGACATGGAGGAAAATGTAAGTATTTATAATGTCTGATTAGTGTAATCAACCATAAAAAATTGAATTATCAATGGGAAGTTGAGGGCCTCAAAGGTATAAATCGGTGTTGATTTCGAAGGCTATAAGTTAAACAAAATTTACAGTATTAAGAAAACATTTTTTTATCACATTAAAAATTTTGATTAAATGTGGATATATTTATATAATAAAAATTTAATTCTTTGGTTGTGATTTGGTCAATTTCTAATACATCTATTACCATAATGAATGAATGTCTAGAAATTAACCTTGATGCGTAAAGCAGTAAAATACACTTTTACCCAATCTAAAGTCATATAAAAAGAATGAATTCTATAACTATTTATCTCTTCAAAATAAATATTCCTTAATATACAAACATAAAATGTAACACTACTAATTTATAAAATATATTTATTCAATAAAAATAATTATATATTAACTGGGACATCACGTACGCTAGTGGTAGGAGTGAAATCTTCATCATCCTTATGTCGTGAATTCAACACCATAGTCATAAAAGACCTAACTAGTTGTGTCCCAACATCTGTAATGTCCTTTAATATGACCACCTTAATATAATTTTTAAAATAAATAAGTTTTTCATCTTTAAAATAATGTTAATCACAAAATAAACTTTTAACTAGGGTTATCAATACAACCTTAATAAATAAATAGTTCATCTGAAGTTTAAATTGCAATTTTTATGAATAGTGAACCTTATAAAACTTATGAACGAATAAAATCCAAAATAATTTAAATATGGTCACTAAATCCGCATAAAATTGATCCCCCATGTATCACAAAATAGACCCTAGTTGTCACATTAAAAAATGTGAATACCATTACAGTATATTCTATTATAATATAGTAATAATATATATTACCATAAATAATTTTAGAACACATTAATTATTAATTATCCCTATGTTTACAATACATATTAAAAAACCCCAATAGGTTTTAAAATTCATCTATGATAACATAGACTAAATTTTGAAAATATCCTTTATCAGTTATGAAGTAATAAATACCATCCAATTTACTTGTTGATATCCAATATTTCTATATACAAAAAAATATTAACATAAGAAACATATTAAGGGTTACATTACCTTAGTGAAAATTTAACCTTGCCATTAAATCACTTTCCCATTCCATTGGAAACATTCGATATTAACATGTGAATCCTTAGTTAAAAGTAATCCTTGTATATCTCCCAATTTATATTACAAATTTTTGGAATCTAACTACATCAAATTATAGCTTATTCCTCTTCATTTTTATTCCATTAACAAGGTTACCAAATCATATTACACAATACCTCTTTACTTTCATATTTAATAATTAGTCTTTTCATCATCAACAATGTAATCATTACTCGCACCACCTTCCTGGTTCCCTTCTAGATCATTCATCATCAGACATTGAGTTGCATAATGAACATTTATTCCACACTTAAAACACTTAACCATAGATGATCACTTAGGGAGGCTAGAATTTTCATCCATTTCATTATTTCAACTCTTCATTTTCCATTGCAGTCAATTTATTTGTGTCATTGTTTTCCATAACAAAAAAAATAGTATTCCTCTAATAAATTCAATTAGGTAATTCATTCCATACTCTTGAAATAGAGGAAACTATATCTTATTTCCTCTATGGTCTCTATTACCTGATCTCCTAGTGAAATTATTTATTCTCTTTTATGGTGTGTCCGACAGTTGATTAATGTACACATTATTGATCATGTTCCTTAAGATATGATTAAGCATGATCAAAATATATTTTACTCCCATGGTAATCCCATTTGACTTCTCATAAATAGATATTCCATCTTATTAATCATTAATCCAGTTCCATCTAGCTCCCTCAATTGATTAAAACCCAAAAATAATTTAGTAAGAAATGATTATCATAACGATGAATCACATATTCTTGAAAAGTCACTTATGGGATATCTAACTTAATATTAATTATTTAATATATGGCACAATATGTTTATCCAATGTTATTAATAGTCATCTTATATTAAAATAATTCACAATGGTTCTTGAAGACTTTGTGAATTTCCAATGTATATCCCTTGGGAGTGTTCAACCAGGTGTGCAGAAAGGTCTGTTGTCATGTACTAGATTACCCCGAGTTAGGCCCAAAACATCTTTTCAGAGATTTTATTCCTAGGTACATTTGTGCTAGATCCACATAAACTTGTAGTATCCATACATGGATGTATTTATATGAAACCAGTCACTTTATCGTATACCAAAATTATAGGAAATTTTTTAAAATGTTGACACATACTTATACTTTTCCTTAGAGACATGCTAATACATATCCTTAGAGATTTCCTAGAAATATCACTAAAGTTTACTCATCCAGGTTTCTAAATGTTAACTAAAACATCACTTTGATAACAACTATAACAACCCAGGCTTGTCATACATAAAAATTACATAACAATTTTGGAATACTTAAAAAATTATACAAATAGACACCCAATGATCATATAGGTCTAATACATTCAGAGATATGGGAACATAAAAACTGGTAAATACATGAGCTACGTCATCTCCCACTAGGTACTTATTGACTGTAACCCTTCTAAGACACATCAAACATAATAAATATCTTTGTAACCATGGGGAAATAAAACATAAAATGAATTTTATCATATTCACTGTAAGGGTAAACAAGAGATATATGTAATAATAATCATGAGCATATGAGAAGGAGAACACGACCATGAAAATAGAATATCATACAATTCATATCAAAGATCATAAAAATGAGTTATTTCATAAATATTGGATATTCATAAAACATTAATCATAAGTAAATATAGAAAATAATCTATGAAATGGAATATAGGAATAAAAAATGGAATTGTGAAAATAGATAAGCATATAAATTGATATCAATAGTATCCATGACATCACTATCAAAAAAATATTAGTGGAAAGAGTCCTTTACTAAAATGGGTAAACCCCCATTCCACTCTATATTACTTAACCATGTAAACCCCTATTCCATCCTTATATTACTGAACTGGTTAATACCCCATTATATACATGTTTATCTCATGAGATATAAATAATTACCTAATGCATTAGAGGGAGATATTTGTCACATCACACCTATAGTGAGTCATACATACATGTGTTATATGATCATTAAAAATAACACCATAACAAATGAATTGAAATGGGTATTATAAACATTTAATCATATAATAAATTAAGAAATGTTGTAGATTTCATATTTATTTCATCGAGAACATAACCAGTGAAAATAATCAGGTTTCAAAAGAATATAACCTGTGACAGAAAAATGGGTTTCATAAATAACATTCCATTAAGACATAATCCATTCAGAGAAATAATATTAATGAATACATTGAATAATTTCCCCAAAAATTCATGAGTAACTCCAAAGTATTTTATTTTAGTTAGTAAATAATTTTGAATGATATTTTAAAAACCATCTGGATGTAAATATCCTTTCTTCATTGAAAAAATGTTTTTTATAAAATAAAACCTTTAAGAAAATTCAATGGAAATATCTTTTAATAATTATATAGGATTCCTTGAATATGATAATAGATTTTATTAAAATAATTTTTCGATGATAATTATGTTCAAGGATTTTTTGAAAACATTTTTGAAAACATTTTTGAAAACTTGGGTCTTGAATAAAATAGATTTATGATTGAAGATAGAGACGATAAGATTTTAGTTTGAAAAATTATCTTAAGTAACAAAGAGTGGTGGAAATGGTACTAACACATGAGGATATATTGATTAAATATATTTTAAGTAAAATAATTATTATTATTGAATTATGTATCCAAAAATTCATTAGAGATTCATAAAAACTAATAATCTCAAAAAGCGATGAGATTGTTTCAACAAACTTTTACCACTTTGTTACATTGGACCATACTCTTATTGTAAAAAATGAAATTAATTGAATCATAAAATATAATGAAAAGAATAATAATAATTACATAACATGTAACATATAAGTGTATACACCTCTAAAAAGAGTTTAGGTGAAGAATAAAACATGAGTCTCGAAGAAGGAAAAGCAAGACAAAATAGTTTTACCAATTTGGAATGTTTTTAAAACATAAACACCATAAAAAAAGATCATAAACTTGATATGTAAACACCCATAAATTTAAGTATTATAACCATTGAATACATTCATGGTCAGTACATATAATACAAAAAATGAAATAGTGGAAATCATTTCTACACATAAATAAAAATGTGTGAGGAAATCCTCTTACCTTGTGTCATGACTATCGTCATAATGGCTCAAAAAAACCTATATAATAAATATAAATATTTTATACATCCTTTATAGGACAATATTATTATATCATATACCTAATATGGTTTTATTATGACCTTATACTACCCACTTGTTAACCATCCCGCATTAAGGTTTCATTTTAGATATTATTCACTATATTCATCGCATGGGTCTTAATTTGTTATATCGTTGGTCCTTATACATATATCATGATTATAGAATGAAAACAATGATATAAATATAAAATATTTCAGGTATATGTGTATTATAATAATCCCTACAATAATTATTGATGAAATGTAATACACTATTCATGGAGACGGCAAACCATACGTACGCATGAACACTATTTCTGTTTAATTATCGTGTTGAAGGAAATAAAGTAAAAGTCATACACATGTATATATAAATGTACATATTAAATTGTTGTATTATATTTATCATATCATATATTTCATATATATTCAGTACATTCATCCTTAATACATTCCAATTAGTGAATGAATGAATCACATCGCTTTGAGGGGTGGTAGTCCACACTTTGTCAAACCAAATTATCGTATTAACACAAAAATGGAAAGTATAAATATTTATATTTATAAAAGAATTAAATAAGATCAAATACATAATAATTATTATATATAACAAATAAAAAAAATTCTATTATAATGTACACAATGAGAGGTGGTAAAGGAAAATTGAAAAATCATCATTTAGCGAGGTGGTAGTCCACCTACACCTAAATAGTATGTTCGCTGCCCATTAAATGGATATGTGTGTAAGTTAATGAAGAAACATTAGAATAAAAAATCATATTATATTTATGATTCTGGTGTTTTTATATTATAATTGAATTTGAATATTTGAGGGAGTGGAGAATGAAAATAAAAGTAATGAGTTTGAGGGATGGTGTTACCTCTAAATCCGGAAACTCATTTTGGTATGCACGAAAGGGTTTCCTTGGAAATATTTATACCAAAAATACAATTAATGATGATATGGGGATTCTATTTTTTTACATTGTTATAGTTTTTTTTATGAAGTGTCTTGAGTGGTGTGTGGAAGTGGGAGGAGAGTAGGCCTTTTATAATGGAGGAGGGGTGGCACTCTTGTAATATTTTAAAGGAATGGAACCCCACCAACAATTTTTATTTAAAGTGGTTAAATAATTATTAAATTTCAATTATGGTTACTATAATTTCTATATATGAATATAAAATTTATATAGGAAAATTTTATAGGTCATTTTCATCCTTAATGTTATGGTTTAGTCCATTGTTAAGCTTAATTTAACCTCAATCGTTATAATTAATTTAATTACTTCATTGATAATTTTGGTCAAAAACTATGTTGAAATTAATAGAAATTATAAATGATTGTTCTTCCAAATATGTAATCCATTTTTCCAAATTCCAATCATATAATTTGTTTAATTTAATTTAAATATAATTCCATTGTGGGGTTAACAATGAGGGGCTTTGAAGTAAAAAAGATCAAAAGTTTACTATGTTTTTATATCTTATTTCAATTTGAAATTGGTTCCCATTAATTAAATTAGATTAATTAATAAATATATAATATAATTAAATGTTTAAACCAATTTTAAATATAATTTAACCTGAAAATAAATTATATGAAAATTTTGTTTTTAGTTAAACTTAGTTATTTTTAACAATTCATTAAAAAATGAAACCTTTTAGAAAAAACAAAAAATTTATCATAACATAATTTTTACGTTTATATTTAAAATATTAAGGTTATTTATTTATAGGATTTTTATTGATGATGAAAAAATTTATTTAAAATGGGTTCTCCATTAAAAGACTGTAAAACTAACTTAATTAAAATATTGGGGTTTCTATGTTAATTTGGTTTTATTCTAATATTTTGATTATTAAATATAGTGGATGATTATAAAAAGTATTTAAATTGATATATAACATATATATTACATTAAAATTACTTATTAAATATAATTAATTTAATTTATTAAGATGGAAATAACTTTATGCGCATAATAATATATTTCTATAAATATATTCTCTTTTATTGAATTTTCCCTTATTTTCAGTTATAAATAATTAATAGTTAATTAATTAATTTTCAATTTTTTTAAAAGCATATATTTACATATGTTAGTTAATAATATTTAAAAAATCTAATTTAATGGCTATGTTTAATATTATTATATTTTATTATTTTTAAATAATATATTATTGTTCGGTAACACTCAGTTATCCGGGTTATGTAAGCCTTCGAAGAAATTATTTATTGCATGAAACACAAGATAACCTCGGTGCTCCATGTAGGAAAAAGTTCAAAATTTATGTTTTTTTGTAGTGCATGTTAGCCAGAATATTGTGATTTACTATAGAATAATCTATTTTTAGTGTCACATGAAATTAAAAATATAAAATATATTAAATTAATTCAAAGAAAAAATAATTCAAAAAATCATATGGTGTTCCACCAACTTCTTCCTATTATAGTACACTATCTTAGAGGTCTGCTACAATATACTTGGTCTGATATCTATAACCACACCCACCTCATGCTAACATAATGGTGAGTGACATGTCTGACTGTAAAGTGAATCAAAAGCTATCATTCAAATTGAATATTGATAATTATTATTAAAAAACTCCACCAAGGCTAGGTGATCATCCTATAATTCATAAAACATAAGATCCACACCCTTATCATTTAATTTGAGATCTGTATATTCATATCTTTCTTTTCATCAATCCATGGATGATGTATAATACTCATTTTGAATTGATTCACTAAATCAAACTAAAAACCATTTCAAAAACATAACATAAATCACATGTGCCAATCTAATATAATATTAGAAGGCACTAAATTAATTATCACAATAATTAGAATAAAAAATTTCCCAAAATATCTGTAGAGTATGTCTATCAGATTTGCAATAAATGTGATCCGTTTAATTATCATGTTGATGGAAAGAAAGTAAAAGACATATATATGTATATATATATATGTATATATAAGTATATATAAAATTATTATAGTATATTTATTTTATCATATATTTTATATATATTCACTAAAACTCTCCTTAATACATCCCAATTAGTGAATGAATGAATCACATCACTTTGAGGGGTGGTAGTCCACACATCATCAAATGAAATTATCATATTAACACAAAAATGGAATCTATAAATATATGTGCATATATAAGAGTAAAATAAGATTAAATAAATAATAATAATTTTATATAAAATATAAAAGGAATGTTTCCATCATAATGGACACTATGAGAGGTTGTAAAGGAAATTTGAACAATCATCGATTAGGGAGGCGGCAGTCCACCTACACGTAAACAGTATGTTTGTTACCTATTAGATGGATATGTGTGTAAGTTAAGGTAGAACTCTTAGAATAAAATATTCATAGTATATTAACGAATCTTGTTTTTTTATTAGAGTTCAATGAAAATATTTGAGGGAGTGGAGAAATAAAATAAAATTAATGATTTTGAGGGAGGGAGTTATATGTTAATTGGGTAACTCGTTTTGGATTTCTCCAAAGGGTTTACTTTAAAGGATTTATACCAAAAATATAATTAAATAGGATTAGTGGGATTATATTTTTCTACATTGTTAGAGTTTGTTTTGAGATAATGTTTCTTTATAGGTGTGAGGAAGTGGGAGGAGAGGAGACCTTTTATATTGGAGGAGGGGTGGCACTCAATTAATATTTTAAGGAAAGGGACCCCACCCACGTTGTTTATATAAATTAGTTAAATAATTGTTAAAAGAAAATTAAGGTTAGTATAATTCCTTTATATGAATAGAAAATGGATTTCATAAAATGTTATTTTTTGTTTTGGGCCTTAATGTTATGGTTTATTCCCATATTATGCTTAATTTAACCTTAATAATTGTAATTAATTTTATTTACTTCAATGATATTTTTGGTCAAAAAATATGTTGAACTTATAAGACATTATAAATTATGATTATTACAATTATGAAATACATTTTTATAAATCCCAATCATAGAAGTGGAAGAAATTAATTTAAATATAATCCCATAGTGGAGTCAACAATGATGGTTTTTAAAGTAAAATAAAATAAAATACATTTCCTATGATTTATATCCTATTTCAATGTGAAATTGGTTCCAATTAATTAAACAAGATTAATTGATTAAAATATAATCTAATTAATATTTTAGACCAAATTAAAATATAATTTAACGTTAACATAAATTAGATAAAATATCTATTTTGATTTATAATCGGGCATTTTTAACAATTCTTTAAAAAATGAAACCTTTCAGAAAAATACAAAAAATTTATCATAAACTAATTTTTACTTATAGATTACAAATATGAAGTTTATTTTTAAATATTATATTTATCAATGTTCAAAAATTTATTTAAAATGGGTTCTCCATTAAAAGCCGGTAAAACAGCCTTAATAAAAATATTTTTTTTATGTGTCAAATTTGTTTTATTATTATCTTATGATTAAAAAATATAGTGGATGATTATAAAAAATACCTAAATTGATACATAAAATATATATTAAATTAATATTACTTAATAATTGAAATTAATTTAATTTATTAGGATGAAAATACATTATTCCCATTATAATAGTTTTCTATAAACATATTCACTTTTATTGAATTTTCTATTATTTTCATTTCTAAATAATTTTTAACTAATTAATTAATTTTATATTTTGTTAAAATAATATATTTACATAATTTAGATAATAATATTTTAAAAATAAAATTTAATGGATTGGTTTTATATTATTATTTTATATTATTTTTTAATAGTATATTATTATTCGGTAACACTCGGTCATGCGTGTTATGTAAACCATCGAGGAAATCCGTTGTTTCATGAGACACCATATAACCTCAGTGTTATATGCACAGAAAGATAAAATTTATTTTGTGTTTAGTGAATGTAATGAAAAAAATTGTGATTTAATATATAATAATCTATTTTCAGTGTCACATGAAATTTAAAATATAAAAAAGATTAAATTAATTCAAATAATAATAATTCAAAAAATCTCACGGTGTTCCACTAACTTATTCCTATTAAACTACATTATCTCATATGTATACTATATCATACATGGTATGACATATACAACCACACCCACCTCATGTTATCATAATTGTCAGTGATAGGTCTCACTATAAAGAGATTCAAATAATATCATTCAAATTTATTCTTGATAATATTTATTCCAAAAAAATACACAAAGGATAGGTGATCATCCTATAATACATAAAAGAATAGGATCCACACCCAAATCATATCATCTGAGATCTCTATATTCATATCTTTCTTTTCTTTAATTCATGGGTGATACATAATACTCAGTCTGAACTAATTCCATAAATCCATCTAAAAACCATTTTAAAACCATAACATAAATAACATTTACAAATATAATATAATATTGGAAGAAACTAAATAATGTCTTAAAATATTTAGAATAAAAATATTTCCCAAAAAATAAATAGAGTATGTCTATCAGATTCACAATAAATGTGCTCCGTTTAATTATTGTGTTGAAGGAAATAAAGTAAAAGATATATATATATATAATTGTTACAGTATATTAATTGTATCATATATTATATATATATTTAATACATTCGTATTTAAAACATTCCAATTAGTGAATGAATAAATCACATCGCTTTGAGGGGTGGTAGTCGACACCTCATCAAACGAAATTATCATTTTAAAAAAATGGAAAAGTATAAATATGTGTCTATATAAAATAATTAAATAATATTATATACATAATAATAATTATATATAAAATATTAAATCAATGTTTCCATTTTAATAGACACTATGAGTGGTTGTAAAGGAATACTGGACAATCGTCGTTTAGTGAAGTGGTAGTCCACCTACACGTAAACACTATATTCATTACCCATTAGATGGATATGTGTGTTAGTTATGGTAAAAATCATATAATAAAAAAATTAATAATATATTGATTATTCTGGTGTTTTTATATTAGAATGTAATATGAATATTTGAGGGAGTGGAGAATTAAAATAAATGGAATGAATTTGAGGGAGGGTGTTACTTCTTAATCGTGTAACTCATTTTGGTTTTCCCCAATAGGTTTCTTTGGAAAGATTTATACCAAAAAAATAATTAAAGAGTATAGCAGGGATTCTTTTTTCTACATTTGTTAGATTTTTTTAGAATATGAGTCTTGAGAGGTCTGAGGAAGTGGGAGGAGAGAAGGCCTTTTATAATGGAGGAGGGGTACCAATTATGTAATATTTTAATGGAAAGAAACCCCACCCACATTTTTTATTTAAAGTGGATAAATAATTTTTAAATGTCAATTAAGGTTATTATATTTTATATATATGACTAGAAAATGGGTTTAGGAAATGATTATAGGACGTTTTGGGACTTATTGTTATGGTTTAGTCTCTTATTAATCTAAATTAAACCTTAATCATTGTAATTAATTTTAATTACTTCACTGGTAATTTTTTTCAAACAAATTGTTGAACTTATTAGAAATTATAAATTATGATTCATACAAATATGGAATCCATTTTTCCAAATTACAATCACATAATTGGAAGAAATTAATTTAAATATAATATCAAAGTTGAGTCAATAATGGGGGTTTTAATGTAAAAAAGATAAAATATTTTCTATGTTTTTATATCCTTTTTAAATTTGAAATTGATAACAATTAATTAAATTATATTAATTGATAAAAATATAATCTATATAATGTTTTAAAAAAAATTAAAATATAATTTATACTTAAAATAAATTAGATGAAAAAGCTATTTTGATTAAAAATAGGGCATTTTTAACAATTATTTAAAAAATGAAACATTTTAGAAAAATACCAAAAATTTATCATAACCAAATTTTTATTTTTATATTACAAATATGAAGTTTATTTTCTCATATTATATTTATTAATGTTCAAAAAAATTTATTTAAAATGGGTTATCCTTTAGAATGCGGTAAAACGTCTTTAATAAAAATATTGGGTTATATGTGTTAAATTGGTTTTATTTTTATCTTATGATTTTACAAAATAGGGGAAAATAACAAAACAGATGTCCACTTCATCAACATGCCACCATGAAATACCCTTTTTCAAAAAGAAATTATGTCAAGGTTTTCTTTGTCAACAATCACAACACAGATGTACACTTTGTCAACAAACACAATCACCTCAAAAATGCTTCAATGATACCTTGAGGGATTTCTTCCCAAGAGAGGCTCATTAAAATTTATTTCCAAAGAACAAGAATTATAATATAATAATGAAATAATTAATAAAAATATAAACACACATTATATAGAAAGATTAAATTTACATAAAGTTAAATAAGAAAGAGAAATAATGTGACCAGAAATAAACTACAACAACTGAAAATAATGAATTTATCTTATTGATGACTGGTGATCTTATTCTATCTGTTTGTAAAAAAATGTAAAAGAAAAAATTCAATCAGAAAATACCAAACTAAAAATGATAACAGCAAAGGAACAAGGAAAATATAGCTCGATAGACCTACTACAAAGGCAAGGTACAAAAAATGAAAAAATAAAAAACATCAAATAGAAATAATAAAACTACTACTAATCGAGGAGGATAGATAAGATTATGATAGAACATGAATAATCACCTTTTATAGGTTGTATAAAATGTGGAATATACTATTGGTGGGAAAGATATTACCTATTGTTGATGTTCAACATTTGGTAAAATTACCCACCATTGGTTTCCAACGGTGAGTAAATTTACTCTCTATTAATGTCTATCAGTGAGTGAATTAAATCACCATTGATAACCTCGAGGTAGGTCACTAACCCAGTATTAGGTTCCAATGGTGGTTATAATAACCCACTGATAGTAAAATTCACATGATGACTTGACACCTACATAGGGTTATTCCAATGGTGACTTTGTATAGCAAAAAACAGAAACACCAAGAACAAGTTGAACATCCCATTAAAGAAAAAGACAAAGTTCTATCTAAATAAAATAACTATGGAAAACTCAAACTAGGTTAAAAAATACAAATAATATCTTGTTAGTCAAAGAAATAGGTTGTCAATGGTCGAACAAGGAAGAGAATATTCCAAGGATAAATAAATTTGAATAGAGTGGTGTGAAATTAAAAAATATTAATTCATGTCTTTTCTAGATGCTGGAATGGATGAAATTAATGGAAAACAGATCTAACTACTAAGATATCAAACGAGTTTTAAAGGATGAACAGTAATGATCTAAATTTAATTCCACATCAAAATGAAAACATGTGAGTTGAGAGTTATATAATCCATCATGAGCGAATCATATGTTCTGAAGGAAAAAAACCACACACAAGGGTTATGGCCCATTTAAAAAAATTATCCCAATCATAGTGCCCATAGGTGCGCACCTGTGACCCTATAGACGGTGCCTACATGACTTAGGTGTGAACTATTCAAACCATCCTATTAAGCCTCTTTGTGGGGACTCTTAAAGAATCCCTTCCGATATGTTTGACCATAATGGGTGCCCAATGTGTTTTAGGGTTAGCATTTTCCTCCAAAGGGGGCCATATATTTACAGGGGAAAAAGTAAAATTAAGTAGATTAAAAATATATAACATGATGTATCATTTAAAACTTTTTATCAAATACACTATTAAAACAAATACATAGAATTTATTATAACATTGTAATTCATGTTTTTAGAATAATTAAAAAACATGTGTATTTAATAATATTTTAATAAAAATTAATTTATCAAATCATATAAAAGATACAACGCATATAATAGAAAATTCTTGAACAAACAAATCTCCCCCATTTTTTAATTTATCAACATGTATATCAATATTAATATAAAAATCATTCAATTTTAATCAAAATCAATTACGGTAAACATAGTAAATAGATCTAATTTGGTCATTATTAGTAATTAACAAAGAATTTAAAAATAAGAAGAACTAAATATTATTTAATCAGAAAAAAAAAAATCAACATTTTCAATCACAGAACATATGTAATCATATTTATGTATAGTAAATATACTAACAATGATTTTAAGCTTCCAAAATACCCAATTAAAAGTTCTTATTTACAAATTTAACTAAATCAATGGGTTTTTTTAGAGATGTCAGCTAGTTATTTATGAGGGGGACCAAATTCCATGAATATATCTCCATTATTTACATGATACCTTAAAAATTAAAATATTACATATATCTCTTAAGTTATATAGTTTTGAAGAGGGTTTTTAGAAATTGAAATAGAACCTGAGTTATCATACAAAATAACAGTTTTCACAGAATTGATATTGAAATCATATAATGTTTTCTTTATCCATATGATTTGTGAACATTAACTAGAAACAATAACACATTCTGCCTTATCTATTTAGAGTGATAGTAAATGTTTATTCCTAGTTATTTTGGAAATTAAATTTTTTCCAAAAAGGTGACACAAACATATTGGGCTTTTTTGGTCATATCTAGAACCTACAAAGTTAGAATCAAAATAATATAGCAAATCAAAGCATTTATAAATATAATAGAAAATTCTAGAACAAAAAAATACCCTTGATGTATATTTTTACACTTTTAATATATTTAAGGTGAATTTGATTAGGGTTTGAATAAATCCTATCATAGAATCAAAGTCCAAACATTATTTCGAGACTAGAAGTAGTGGGATAAAAAAGGGTGACTATCATGCCTTTATATTTTTTAACATCAATTGAACCACCAGATTTATATAAGTCCAATTTTGAATTTGTTATCATAGGTGTTTTCATAATATTACTATAATCAAGAACAAACATATTTACAATTTCTTTTGAATAGTTGTCTTGATTTATGAAAATAACTTCTTTTTTATTGATTTATTTTTAATCCAAGGAAATGTTTTAGTTCTCTCATTAAGCTCATGTCAAATTTACTTGTCAATAGTTTATAAAAATCATTACATAAATAATAATTTTTTGAGACAAATATTATATCATCAACATATATCTATATAATAATTATATCATTTGAAAAGCATTTCATAAACAAGGTTAGATAAATATTACCGTTAAAAACTAACTTTTTAATAAATAACTGTGTAATAAATTTAAACAATGATCTTGGACCTTTTTTAATTCCCTATATGTCTTTATTATGGTTAAAAAATGATCTATAAAATTATCATTTTTAAATCCAGGGGGTTGTCTAATATAGAGTTCATCTGAAATAATTCCATTGAAAAGGGCACTTTTTACATCCACTTTAAATAATTTTATGTTTTGAAACTAGAAAATATTAATAGAACTATAATGAATTTTATCCTAGAAACATTTGAAAAATAATATTCAGAGTAAATTCCCCCTTATGGGGAATAACCTTGAGCTACTAGTCTTGGTATTTTAAACTATGTTTCCTTCTGCATCAATGTTTATTATGAAAAATACATTTAGTTCCTAGAATAGGATTAAATTTTAGAAAAGTAACTAAACCCAATAATTTATTATTTACTAATTTATTTTATTCATCATGAGTATCATTAATATAATTTGAATCACTTTAGACATATTCAACATTTACGGGAACAAAGACAAAAAATTAAGAATTATCTCATGAAATAAATACATATTGTTTGGTTTGAATTCCATATTAAATGTTACCAATTAATTTTTAAATAGGGTGATCTTTAACATTTTTCCATTCTATTGGATCAGTTTGAGAAGAGGTATTCTACCCCAAAACTAATTAATTATCTTTATCTTCACGATAATCTTTACCAATGTTAAATTCTAAAATCGTATCATTTTCATTGAGAGATTCATAATCCTACTTATTAGAACTATTTTAATTTAAAATTGAATTAAAAAATACTTTAACATATAATGTTTTCTTATTGAATACTCTATAAGATGTACTAGTATGGGAATATTATATAAGTATCACTTCATCAGATTTAGAGTTAAATTTTTCTAAATTACATTTTATATTAAATATGGACACTTTATATCCAAAGACCCTGAAAGAACCAACATTAGGTTTATATCCTTTTAAATGTTCATAAGGGATCTTATTCAATAATGGTCTAATTAAGACTCTATTAATATTTTGTAATGATTTATTTATATCTTCTACCAAAAAATATTTAGGTACAATATATTCCATTAGCATAGACCTAGCCATTTTATGAATTGATATGTTCTTTCTTTCAACCAGACTATTTTTTTGGTGTCCTCGGTGTTGAGAAAAAATGTTTATAACCATTTTATTCACAAAATTTATCATAATATAAGAATATAAATTCATATATATATAACTTATAATATATATGATTTATTTATTTATTTTTTATTAATAATCATATAGAGTGTTCAAAATTTTGAAAATGTTTTATTTTTATTAGATTATAAATAATTCCTAGAAAATATAAAATATTCTTCTACAATTAAAAAAATATTTCTTTTACCACAAAAAACAATTTAGTTTCACAGGTCCAAACAAGTCATTATGTTGATGTTCTAAACATATAGAAGTACTAACAATATTTATAGATATAAATCATTCTTTCTGTTGTTTAAAATTCAAACAAGTTTCACACATTAATTACTCAGTTGTCTGCAAATTGGG
This sequence comes from Viscum album, assembly GCA_963277665.1. NCBI lineage: Eukaryota > Viridiplantae > Streptophyta > Magnoliopsida > Santalales > Viscaceae > Viscum > Viscum album. The sequence goes on from OY728163.1 coordinate 287,270,763, forward strand.
CAGTTGTACAACCTGGTCGTGATTAGATATTTTGTAAAAAAATATGAAATTTCTATGTATAATAATCCTAGGAAATAGAATGTAATATTATTCTACCAAATATTAACACTTATCTTTTTTGGTTAGATCATAGAAATCAATAGTATATGCAATTTATTTTCTATTTGCATAAATTAAAACGAATTGATTTTTTAGAATAGAACATTTACCATTTTCAAATAAAATATTACATATGTCATAACAAAACTATGAAATACTTATTAGATTTTCTTTAAACCATTTACATATAATAATTTTGATTTTATAACTCTTTTATAAAAACTAATCTCCCAAATACATTTAATCTATCCTTTAGAGTTGTCTCCAAAAGTGATAAGGCCACCATCACATGAGTTAAATGATAAAAACATAGAAATTTCACCTATCATGTTCTTGGAGTATCCACTATATAATTCAACAACATTCATGTACATATATATTACATATAAGTTTTAGAATACGTAATAAATTATACAAAGATATTTCTACAGACCGTATTAGTTTAGTGCCTTTAGAATCATGGAAACATAATCATTGGTACGTAATTGCGAAAAATTATATCTGACTAGGTTATTTTTGACTAAGACCAATATTATACACATCAAACATAATACAAAACTTCATAACCCGAGGAAGGAAACAGAAAATGGGTTATCCTAGATTTTTAGTAAGGGTAAACAAGGAATAAATGTAAGTATAATCACAAGCATAAGGGTTTGAGAAAATAATTCATGAAAATAAGAAGATCATACCCATTATTTCAAAGATCATATACATTAATCATGTCATAAATATTGGAAGCTCAGAAGAAATTAATCATAAATAAATGAAGAACATATGCCTTGAAATCGTATCATAAGAAGAAAACATGGAATTCTGTCAAACACATAAGCAGATAATATAATATCAATAGTATCTAAGGAATCACTACCAAGACAATCTCAGTATTATAGGTTCACTCCCCATAACATATTTTTTGTCGTGATTCACTCCCAAGGACATATTAATATCCTGATTCCACTACTTACACCATCTGGGTAGTGTTTAAATAAAAAGGATGTTTTTGACTAAAATATAGTATTATTCACTATTAATAAAAAATAACACTTCTCATAAAAATATTAAAAATTCAACCAACGATAATTTTGAAATTATGAGTTCAATAATGAATTTTATTTTAGAAAATTCAATTTATAAATTTGAAAAAACTAATATTTAAAATAGGTTCACCTTTAAAAGGTTGTAAAATTGCCTTTATAAAAATATAGGGTTTTAAGTGTCAAATATGGGTTTTTCTTGTCTTATTCATATCAATCCAAATAGATACATATGAAATAATAATTTATTGAATATATAAAATATAGGTTTCATTAAAATCATTCAATAATTGTAATAATCTATGTTTGTTAAGGTACAAATCCTTTAAATGCATAAAAATTATAATATTTACTTTATTTATCCAAATGCTTCTTATTTTGGTTTCTCATTAATTTTTGAACAATGAATTTATTTTATATTGGTGTAGAACATATGTTTTATATTTTAGTTGTTAATGATAAAAACAATTAACTAATGACTATTTAATTACATAATATATTAAAAAAATATTTTAATAATACATTGTTATTTGCTAAAACTCGGTCCTTTGTGTAACACAAGATAGCAAGGAATGTTAGTATTACTTATAACATAAGATATCTTGATGTTTTGTGCATAAATATCAATATAACGTCTTGAATTTAATTAAAATAGTAAATATATAGGATTTCATTAGTATATTATGTTCCCTTATACATTTGGTGTTGCAAGTCATACGCACTATTGAATAAAAAGTTATACTTTATTATTTTGTGGTGTTACATATAACTATTGAATACTTATTTTTATCAATATCCATAGAATAACCAATAACACACCATATTGAAACCTCATCGAATGAAGAACTCATTTTTGGTTTTGTTAACATAGTATACTTAACATTCCCCTTCTCCTGTGATTAATACACCACCAAGTATGAGTCCCCCATACCAGACTAGGGAACGGTTGGCCGATGTAGTAGGAGATGAGGATATAAGGGAAAAAATGAGTGTGGTTGAAGAAAATATGTCCCCCACATCCTTATAGTGGAAATATATACAGATGAGACCCATTTTTAAGAACTCCAACTGACCTAACAAAAAAAATGTCTCCCAGAACCCTCCAGCATTCACCCAAGCCATGTTATCTTCCCCAACCGTCTAACAAGTGTATGATTGTTTGATCATCATAGAAAATGGGTAAATATTCTACAACATATACCACTACATAAAAATAATCCCTTAACCTCTTTTCATGACCCAAGACCATCCCCATGAAAATATTATTTAGTGGGTGATGCTAATATACTGGTTGTATCCCCCAATATCTTGGGAACCAACCCTATGAATCCATGGAGTATGCTCAATTGTGATTATTTTATACCCATAAACTGATTTAGGTACTAGACTAAATCCTATATATTTAAGCTCTACTTGTGCTAAGTGATAGCATGAAAAAATTCTTCTCTCGAATCTCTCTTTGATGATTTTAGCGGCTGAAGATGATAATTTTCTACCCATGGAATCCGTTACATTGAATGTGACATAGACTGGCACATATTACACTCCATGAATGAAAATTCCTTCAAAAACATTGATACTTAATAAAATGATGATCTCTGTAATTCCCACACACATTTGATGAAGGCTTCCCTACACCAATTGATGAGCCTAAGAAGGTGAATCTATGAAAAAAGGATACTTTTGACCTCCAATGATTAGTGCCTCCATTCCTATCGATGCGAAGGAGATATATATTTTATTTTTATGAATCCTTGATATGTGTTCTCTTGGAAATAAACATAAATTCCAAGGATTAACACCAATGTGTTTACACACCATCAATAATTACTTGATTAATATCGAAGATTCTACCATACAAACCAGAGGATGAACCCCTCACAAGATACTAATATAGAATTAGATGTTTAAAAATTGATCAGTGAAAAAAATTTCTTTGAAGTCTAATACAAAAATGGATTTCCAAAATTATCCTTATAAAGTAAGATAATGGTCACACTAGGGTCTGGATTGAAATTGGAGACATTAATTGGTACTACCCAATGGATGGATTCCCATTTATGATCATAGATATTTTTATTGATGAAACTACTTGATTTTAATCCATTTACATTATGGATGGGTATTCTGGGTGTAATCAAATAATGATATCTATTGAATATGAGGAATCCACAACCCTCAAGTCAAATTATGAGATCCTTTACTATCATTTCATGCCCTTTGGAATAAAAAATGGGAATTCTACTTATCGACACATCATGAATCATAAAATCAAGATCTTATGAGGATAAATAAAAGGATTCTATTTCAATGAATTGATAATAATATTTGGATAGTAATGTGATCACCTCAGGAATCTAAAAACAATATTCAACAAGTTGAGTAATCTTAGTTTCATGTTGAAACGAATAAATTGCACTTTCTGGGAAACATTATACAAATTATTCGGATTTGTGTTATTCCACTGGGGAATCATGGTCGGCCCATACAAAAAATATATATAGGGAAATTTCACCCCCTTAGACTCTCAAAGAACTGAGTAGGCACCCAAGTCACCTCACATACATTCCATATTTCCTATCCAATTTTGGTGGAAAACATATACCCTCACCTACTTTAAAAAAATAGATTCACCTTCCTTGAGGATGAGTACTACCAAAAATATTTTGAGAGTCTAAAGCAGTACTTTCTATAAACACTGATCTTATTTCCACGGGTGGAAGAATAGGATTCCATATTATATGTTACTTTCATTAAACAATCAATTGGTTCTCTCCTTGCATAGAAAAATGATGTGGAGTATGTGAACCATCTCTACTATCTTAGTCAAAATATTCTTGGTATTGATACATGGTATTTCGATGTCTTGAAAACTACCTGAAATTCATCTTTGAATTGACAAAATTGAAACACTAATTGAAACATCCCAATGTAGACATGGTATTTCATATTAAACCAATCAAGTCCATCCTTGGGATCTCTATATTTAATGGGTGTTTGGATAGATTGGTAGTTATTATGAAATAATATGACATCCGGTTCATTTCAAAAAATGTAGTGAAAGGGAAGGCTCGGGATGATTTCCAAGTGGAACATCCCACCCAAAAAGTACACTACTGGACACTGAACTCCTATAAGAAGTTGTTTTGTATTCCCATGAGACTCCCTGAATGTGGGATATGTGTTTTTGAAGTGCATCCTGATGTCCAATTAGATAGAGGATGAAAAAATCAAAGCCTAATTATTTTGTTCTAGGGATTTTATTTTCTCTCTTTATAAAGAAAAATTAATATAATATATATCACTGCTTGAGGGCTATACTAATATTGAGGAAAAATATCAAGCCATTATTTATATCTTGGAACTATCCCTACCGATGAAGATATAATACCTAAACAACAAAGTGGATTCGAATCTAGTAATCCACAAATTAGTAGTGAAAATGTTATCAACAAAGTGGAATTAGATCATACCATTGGTTATGTAAAGTGAAATATGGAAGTGTTCAATTTTTAACCTAAATTACATTATGTTCCTTGATCAAACAATTCCCATGCTGACACCCTAGAAAATACAGCCATGGTGCTGGAAGACCTTGATCCGGATTAAGTAATTTTTTGCATCACACGCTGAAGGATGGTCTCATGAGTTATCATCTGTGATATTGAAGAAATAAATGAATTTAAAACTTCATAAAAATGTTGTGAATTTATATCCACCCATATATGGATAGAGTTAATATTTGATTATATCCGCAATGGGATCCTTTGGTTCTATTGAGCTGAATTGGAATAGACCTGACATTGAGTAGAAAACGTAACCCATCAGGATTTAAAAAAATGAGAAAAAAAACTTCAACAAATAAGGCCTTCATGGAATCTTTATTAGATTCATAACTGGAGGACATATTCTCTTTATCTAGAAAAAATTAGATATAGGCTTCTATAGTTCTTATTAGTTTGGGACCAAACCCTCCCATAAAATTAAGAGGGTTGGTCACTACATGAAAAAATGATACAATACTATATGGAATACATAGAGAAATATCATTAATGCTAGATTCATGAAAAATACATCCATAAATCCCTATAGTTCTTATATATAGATAAAAATTCATATTCATTTTCAATATGGGTAATAGATATTATGGGTCCATATCCCCTAACTATAATTATGAGGTTTCAAGTAAGTCTTTACTATTATTGACATATTTTTTAAATGGACAGAGGTAATAAACCTTATGGAATTTGGGTTATGGAATACCATTAACATCATAAAAACCAATATAAAAATCAGAATTGGAGTCCATAACATGATATTAATGGAACATAGAACCAAATTCTATTTTAATGAGTTAAATAAAGTATAAAAAGTGTACAACATCGAGTCCAACCATTCATCTCTCTATCATGTGTAAAAATTGGACCATTTTAGTTTTTCAAAAATTCTATGTCGAATATACTCACAAAGATGGTGGATAAGGTCATGAAGTCCTAGCTAGAAATTTTCTTTCTTGATTTATTGGAAAACCATACAACCATACATACTAAAAACAATAAACTTTTGTAATCATTAGTGTACAAAATTGAGGCAGTGATGCCCATATATTCAAGCATCCCTTGATTCAAATATTTATCCTTAAAAACTATCAGATGATGATGTCTCACAAAAGAATCTGGAAGAGTTGGAATTACTTGGTCAAAAAAGGTTTCACACAATGGAAAATCATGAAGTCTATCAGAAGCAGATTGCATGATACACTAATAAAAAGGATCTATTATAATTGTTCCTTTTATGAGTATTTTTAATGGATATCAGAACTCAAATGATACCACAAAATAGACCCATGAATCTAGAACAAATTATTGAAGGGATTGACATGATACATAATTTCTATTTGAATCAAGCTTACTCAGTGGCCATAATAGATGAGAAACATGTCATTCCCCCACCAACGTGATGTTTCTCAATAATTAATTTTCATAATTTCTATAAAGCCTTCTATTTTTTGGTCAATTGAAGTTAAACTGCACAATATTATCTAGATGAATGATGTTGTACTACTCGATCCATCATGGTAAACTGATGTTAAATTTCAAGACACATACCTTATAAATGATGATAATGTATATAGAGATGTCCCTATTTCACGAATAATATAGGAATGACCCTTATTATCCAAGTCACGTGACATTAAACTATATGACAATGTCTTCATCACATGGTATTTAAAATTTTCTCTTTCCCTGGGTACCATGAATAAGATTAATTTATCAACCAAAAAAGTAAGTGTCATGTTAAGAAACCTAGAATGTATCTCATAAAATGATTTCTTGAATGCCTACACATAATTTATAGGGCTTTAATCCTTCATTTTCACATCAGTTAATTTTCATCCTTATGACATAAAGTTAAACTGTATGGTTGATATCCCTCTCCTTCAATGTTAAAATTTTCCCAAAAATACTTAAGGCTTGATTCTCATTACAATGAGATACATAGAGGTTCTTATATCCTATAACTTTACCAATCCAATAAATTAGATGAAATCCATTTATCATTTATTTTAATCACAAATATTTGGTTGGAGAAACCATTCCAATTCCTTATTTTACACACCGAGAACAGCTCACATGGACATTATAATTTTTTAATGGATTCCCTACAATATATAGACATTTCAATTCCAGATATTATAAGCATGGTCCTAGATGAAAGACCATAAAAGGCACACCATAAGTCCTTACTGCATGATAATAAACTACATGGTTGATTTATCTTGCATGACATAAAATTGCATATTACTATGGAACTCATCTAAGAGTATAACAATCTTTGGTGTTGGTCTGCCACTACACCTCCATTCATGAAAATAATGTGGATTGATTATTTTTATCATAGGATATATATTGATACCCAAATATCCAATCCTTGCACCAACCACAATAATCAATGGGAAACATTATCCCCGCTATACATGGGTCAGACATGATTTATGATATTCCCATTGAATTGTTATGATTAGATTGATTACATCCATAAAAAGATATGCAGTGACACAGAGATCTATGATTCTAGGTCCTAATAAAATAATCAATGGAAAAAATTCCCCCTCTGCATATGGGTCAGACCATTATGGAGAGTCTCTTATTCAAGAAATATGTGTGGCTTGATTCATTCCATTAAAGGATATATTATTAATCCCAAATATACAATCCTAGGTTTATCCAAAATTTTCATTGGGGAAATTCCCCCTCTTTGTTTGGGGTATAACTGTGTTAATAGTTTATTGTTCAAGAACTATAAGTGTCTTGATTCCTTCCATAAAATGATATATAGTGACACCCAATCTCTAATAATTGATCCATCCATAACATCAATGGAAAAAATACCCCTCATCATTTTATCTAGACCTACATAGAGAGTTTATTAATCATGAAATATATGTGGACAGATTCCTTCCAAATAGGATATATAGTGACATCTAGATTTCCATGTTGGATCAATATTATGATATATGTGATAATGATGGTAGAATCAAACTATGATGCAGATACTCAATATACAAGAGTGGGTGAATCGTATACTTTAAAAAATCCTTAAGGGAATTTTGCATAAACAAAATTCACAATGCCACTAAATTTTAATAAATTTCTTGATTCCATAAAAGTGATCCCATAAATGAAACTTAACAAAAGTTTACAACAACTAAGATTATACCTTAAAGTGTATATAATCCTATATAATCAGATTATATGTTTAAATAAGTATAAGAAAGTTATACTTTCATTAACAAACAAAAATACAGTGGAAAACAATACTGAAACACTACATGTAACAAGTAGTAACTCTTTTAACACAAAGAGAAGGTTATCGAACAACCCTAGATAAAGGCTCTTTGATTTATACATTCATGAAAGACTGTATTACCCAAACCTAGGTAAGCCCTCAATCCGTAGATTGTTATCTGTCTTGTTATCCCCGCAAGCCCACGATTTGTAAGGAAATCGGCACCTCCGACTTCACAACTCGAAGTCTCTGATTTCAAGGAAATCACACCTCTTCACAAAGAAAATCTACACGAAGCAAAGTTTGAACAAGACACAAAAAATTTTTGCACGAAGCCTGAGAGATTATAAGAGAATATCTTTCTCTATAAATCACTTCAACAGCATGTAAGAACAGTTGTAAAAAGTCTCGAGCTCATTCAAATGAGATTTTATTTATAGGCACAACACCAACAGTCGGCATCCTCCTCCAACAATCATATTTTCCCTTGAATTTCGGAGGGACCTGTACACGTGTCACTCAAACAATGGTTAGTTAGTAATTGAAATCACAACATTGTTTTATATCAAAAATAAGTGTAAGAAAAAACATGGTTACATAACCAAAATAAAATATTCCGAATGTAAGTAAATAGAAGAGCAGTGTCTAACAAAAAACACATTTGGTGTCTATAATACAAGAATATTCAGATTCTGTTTTCTAAGGAATTCAGAACCTGAACTCTATATATTTTTGGATTCTAAATTTTATGGAAATTCAGAATCTGGATTTACAATGTTCAGAGTCATGGTTCATGAGAATTCAGAGTCAAAACTCAGAAAGTTTGGAGTCTGAATTCATTAGAATTTGGATTCTGAACTTACAATGTTCAGAGTATAAGTTCATTATAATTCAGAGTCAGAACTCGAAAGAATTTAGAGTCTGAATTCAGATAACTTGGAGTCAGAACTCAGAAGACTTCGGAGTCTAAATTCAGAGAACTCGGAACCTGAATTTGGATCCTGAAAATAGAATACTCTTTATCTAATTATTATATTATTCGTAGGTTTTTAGATATGAAACTGAATTATATAATTTTTCAAGATAATGATCAATTAAAAACATGGTAAGGACAAATTTTATTGGGGAAGGGAATTTTCCTTATAAAATCAAAACATAGGGTAAATGAGATTTCCCTTGAGATAAGGTGTTTGTGATTTTCAAAACAAGAATGAATGGTAGAGTCATAAGGAAACCTTATTGACTCAATAATCTCCCCCAAACATGAAGGAATGGAAAAGTCATAAGGAAAACCTTATTGACTCAATAATCTCCCCCTTTTTGGAAAGCACAAACATCCATTCGAAAAAGAATAAAAGGTCTTAGACAATATTTTTCTAGGCTTTAAAAGTAAAACGTATCTCCCTTATCATATGGGAAAGGATGAATATGAATAACTCCCCCTTAGGCTTTGGAATAGTAAAGATCGTATTCTAGAATTCTGGAATGTGATTTTTTATAATCTTGAATACAAAAGTATTTGTAATGAAAAATCCCATTTAGATAACTCCCCCTTACATTGGGATATTTCACCTTTTCTTAGTATTCTTTTTAATTTTTCCCCCTTTGTGATTTTCAAAACTAATTTGAGGGAAGGGACAATAAATTATAGTACCTGAAATATTAGTACAAAGCATCCAAAAAAATGAGCAACCAAAAAATATCATTAAGATAGGAAGAGTTTTTACAAGGAATGAATACATAAAAAGATCAGATTGAATCTATTTTCCTTCCTTCTCCTTGGGTATCAACTTCTTGACTATGGTTTTAAGATTTTTGAGTTCCTTGTGGTCTTCCTCTTCTTGCTTTATGATTTGTTTCTGATCCTATACTTTCTTCTCTAATGCTTTGATCTTTTCTTCTTAAGCCTTCAGAGCCTCTTCCTGAGCCTTCAGTAACTCATCTTGCATAACTAGCTTCTCTTCGATCTCAATCAGAAGATCCCATTCCCTCTTCCAGATTTGGGAAACAGAATACAACTTTCCATTCAAATCCATTACATCTTGAAACTGATTATTCTGTTCCAGAGTTATCTTTTCTTCAAAACAATATGTGAGATCCTTGATTTTACCATCTTCTATGTCAAAATCCTCCTTGACACCATCTTGAAACTCATTATGTTCTCTCAAATCTTCAATAGTATTCTTTGACCAGCCAACCATTTTCTTATAGGATCTTTCATGGGATTCATAATTGATAAGGAATGATTTGAAGTCTGTCTCCAACTTGACAAACTTGTCCATTACCATGGACACTAAATCCAATTTCTAATTTAATGTGTATTGAAGAATCTGACATATCGAGTCGGTGTTTAGAAATATTAGAATGGTGCCAACCAGCTTCTTAAAGTATTGGACAATGAAATCATGTCCAAGTGAAGATGATTCTGAATCCGAGACTTTTCTTGGTGAGGGCTCTTTCTCTAGCTCAACAAGATTCCTCTTAGATGTTCCACCAACATCTTTCTTCCTGACAACCGCTTTAGTTGGTGTATCAACAAAGACTTATTTACCCTTGTCAGTTCTCAGAACAACTTCCTCATCTGGAGACTCTTGTTCTCTGTCAAACAGCTGAACAATATTATCCTCATCTACTTATTTTTTCTGAGCTCTAGCCTTAGCATCCTCAGGATGTATGAAATGATGATTATAACTTTCTTCCACAGAGGGATTATTCACTTCATCTTCAGATTTTTCATCTAACCCAAGAGTAGCAATATTTGATGATCCAACTTGGGAGGTCTGGATAGAAAATTTCTTGGAAACACTTTCTTTCTCATGAAATCCTCCACTTGCTTAATCATGTAATCTGTATCACCACTACTTTCTGCTTCTTCTTCTACACCATTGACAACTTCTTTTTCTCAACAACCTTTTGTTGGTATTTTTTTGGAGACATGAACTTCTTCCCCGAAGTCTCAGGTATGGTCTCTACCAAGAATTATTTAGGTACATGGATATTCTCAGATGCTTTCTAAGTATCCCATAGAAGAGATTGAACAATTTCAGCTTCCAACATCTACTTATTTTTCTTCTTCCACTTAGCTTGCTTCTCAAGATCATTAGATGTCTTTTCTTTTAAAGCCTTAGCTTCTGCAGGATCCAATCCAAAATGTGTCTCTCATTCCTTCCGATTTTTCTTGTCTTCCCTCTGCATGGCTACAAACTCATCTGGATAAGATTTTTGTTTCATGGGCTTTGGGGGTGCGGATTGTGTTTCTTTTGCTTCTAGGGTTTTACCATCAACTAATTATTCATTCAACTTTCTCTTCTTTCCTACCTTTTTCGATGGTTCAACAACTTCTACATTCTTTGTAATGGCTTCAGCCACTTCCTCTGGTAATTCATAGAATTCTAAAAAATCTTTAGAGAAACCTATATTCATTCTCTTCAAAGTATCATCACGTGATAACATGACTTTGCAATTACTTAGCTTGGAACTGCAAGGAATCATGAAAGACTCAAAGCACCGAACTATTAAATTTGAGAGGATGGATGGATACATGATTATCTGAGATTTAAAATTTCCATTTTTAATATTCTCAATTATAATGAAAATATACTTCATTAAATTGATATTTCTGAGATTCCCCAGAAAATATAAGATGTACATGTCGCTCTTCTTCATGGTGTCCTTATCACCATTTCTCATAATGATGAATCCTTGCACCCATAGTTCAAGGATCCAATTAATTGTTGAAAAAAGGTAAATCATTGGAGTCTTGACATATGAAAGTCTAAGACACTCCAAAGCTTTCACTTTGAAAAAACATCCCTGTATATCCGGAAATTTATGGGAAGAGAATTCAGCTTCCCCTTCATAATACAACCCCACCAAGATAGCATCCTTGGTGTATAAAAGAGCATATATTTTTTCATATCTTTTGAATGATAATTTACTCATGTATTCTTCTTTGAAAAAAGCTCAATGATTCATAATATTATAAAAGAAGATCCAGATACACCAAGTCTTGAGCCCCTCGCTTTGATATACAAACTATTTCCCATCCATTCAAATTGATATTCTTGGAGATTATAGAATTTTACTTGTTGAATAAGTTCGGATGGACCAACCTCTCCCTATAGATCTGCCACTCCGAAATAGGCTTGACAGTTGACATCTCTTGAGAAGGAACTTCAGCAGACATTCATATTTGAGCCCGAATTGAGAGGTTCGGAATGGGCTTTTCATAGAGGGTTAGAGCTTCGGCATGCAAAGGCTTGAAATCCAATGTGGGACAACCCTTCGGGGGGTCCTTTATATAGGAGTTTTAAGCGACAGTTGAACTTCAAAAGCCAATAAAATGGTTGATAAATCTTTTTATTAAATCAAACGGTTGAAATGATAGCCGTAATGAAAACTTGATAGAATCTGATCTTTTGAGGTTTTTAATAAAAACATTCGGATTTAAGGAAAATAGAATCCAGAAAATTTAAAACACAAAAGAAAATACCAGTATGTAAAATATTATTATGGAAACATATGAAAGGAAACAAACCTTTCGGATTTCTTGGAATACTATTAATAATAGGTAAAATTCTACCTGAAGGTCTTTAGATTCCGGAAAAAAATTGATTATGAAACAAAACATCATTTTGGAAAAAAAAATTGAGTACAAAAAACATCATTATGAAAAATTTGAAAAAATGACTACAAAAAATTTTACTTATGAAAAAACGAATACAAAAAAATTTCATTACGAAAAATTTTGAAAAACCGAATATGAAAAATTTTCATTATAAAAAATTTGAAAAACTGACTACAAAAAATTTTATTTAAATAACAAGAAAACGTAATCCCTCTTTGAAAAGTATTTTATTACTATAAAGAAATTGATTTCAACATGAAGTTAATAAGGAATATTACCTTACAGTTATCACTCCTAACTTCTGTTTAATGTATTCAAATCTATCGGAGGGTAAATATTTTCTGAAAAATATTTGAAAGTTGATCTCTTGTTCTGATTAATTAAAGAATTAATTCTCATTTTTGTGTGTGATCTCTATGAAACTGATGCCTAATATCTATTTGTTTCACATGAGAGTGATGTGCAGGGTTTTTTCTTGAAGAAATGGTAGTAGTATTATCACACAAAATAGTGTTTTGGTAAAACCCACACCATAGTCTGTGAGTGTGTGTTGCAACCACAGCACTTGAGCACAACAACTTCCAGCTGCTACATATTCAGCTTCAGCAGTAGAAAGTGCTACTGAGTGTTGCTTCTTGCATGACCAATAAACTAACGAATCTCCTAAGAAAAGACAATTTCTAGATGTACTCTTTCTATCTATTCTACATCCACAAAAGTCAGCATCCGAAAATCTTTTTAAAAAATCATTTCAAGAAGTATAAAAGAGTCCATGATCCATGGTTCCCTTTAAGTAGCAAAAAATTCTTTTCACTTCCTCTAAATGAGATTACTTAGGATTGGATTGATATCTTGTACATAAGCATAGTGAAAACATTATGTCTGGATGACTAGCTTTCAAGTAAAGTAAACTTCATATCATACCTCTAAAAGATGGATGATCTACTTGTTTCTCAACTTCATCAAGATCAAGAGTGTTTGAGGTACCAATGGGAGTATTAATAATTTTAGTGTTGTCATATCGATTCTTTTTAAGAAGATCGTTGATAAACCCATGTTGAGATATATAGATTCCTTCTGGTTTTTGTGAAATTTGAAAACGAAGGAAAAAATGTTAAATCACTTATCATACTCATTTCGAACTCAGATTTCATTAGATCTACAAGGGAATCAGTTATGAATTTATAAGTTGAACCAAATATAATTTCATCAACATAAATTTGAACAATAAAAACATTTTTCTTATCCTTCTTTATAAAAATAGCCATATCTGCATTTCCCTTAAGCTAATTATTTTAAAGAAAAAATCAGGTAAGTCTATCATACCAAGATCGAGGGGATTGCTTAAGTCCATACAATGCTTTGGTAAGTCTAAAAATGTTATCAAGATATATTGTATCTTTAAAACTAGGAGGTTATTCAACAAAAACATCCTCTTGAGCATAACCATTAAGGAAATTATATTTCACTACGATTTGAAAAAGATTGAAATTGAAGAATGCTACAAAATAAAGTAAAATACTAATATATTCATGTCTAGATAATGGATCATTTGTTTCTTCATAGTCTATTACCACTTGTTGATTATAGCCTTTAGCAACTAATATAGCTTTATTTCTAACTATGATTCCATTTTCATCACACATATTTCTGAAGACCCATTTTACTCCAATAACAGATGCTCCCTTAAGTCTTTCAACCAAGGTCCAGACATTATTCCTTTCGAATTCATTTAGCTCATCTTTCATAGCTTTTATCCAATCATTATCACGTAATCCTCATTAGTGATTTTTGGTTCTTATTGGGAATGAAATGCTAGATGTTCCACTTCATTCTTTAAGGAAATTCTAGTCCTTAGAGGTTGATTCACATCACCCATGATACTATCACTGGGATGATTCTTTAGAAACAACTGGTTTGGGTTTTGTAAAACCTATTCATCAACATAGGGTAGGAAATATTCTGGGGTAAATGTTTCATAATTATCTTCTTGCACATTTTTTTTATCAGAAGGATCTTCTAACAAAGGTTGATAATCAGTTTTTGAAAACGCATCTGAAGATGTAGGTTGGGGTTGTTTAAAAACAAAGGGTTTAGTTTTATCTAATTTAACATGCAATGTTTCTTCAATAGTACAAGTGTTTTTATTGAAAACTCTATAATCCTTTGAAGTTGTGGAGTAGCCTAAGAAAATTCCTTCATCAGATTTTGGTGCGAATTTGTGAGGATTGTCTTTAGTATTCAGAATGAATACCATGCAACCAAAAACCTTGAAGTAGGAAAGTATATGTTTTCTACCATACCATAACTCATAAGGAGTTTTATTAAGAAGAGGTCTAATCAAAACTCGATTTATAGTATAACAAGTAGTGCTTACAGCTTCTGCCCAAAAATGTTTGGCTATAGAATACTCACTCAACATGGTTCTTGTTGTCTCTTGAAAATTATATTTCTTTTTTTAACAACTCCATTCTATTAAGGTATTCTAGGTGCTGAGATGTTATGAGTATTTCCATTTCTTCTACAAAAAGTTTCAAAATCGGAATTTTGAAATTCTTCTCCATGATCAATATGAATAGTTCTCAAAGGAAGGTTTTTCTCATTTTTAACTTGGGCTCTAAAACATTTGAAATAATAAAAACCTTCAAACTTTTTTTCTGTAAAATAGACCCATGTAAATCTTGTGTAATCATCAACTAAGACAAATACATAATACTAGCCTCTAATGCTTCCAGTATATGTTGGTCCAAAATGATCCATATGAACTAACTATAATGCATCAGTAGTTGAGACTTCACCGATTGATTAAAAACTAGATTTATGTTTCTTTCCATATTGACAATGATCACAATATTTTGAAGAATCAAATCTAAGCTTCGGTAGATCCTTAACTAATCTTTTCATAGAATGTTTTCATAGGTTCTTATGATTACAATGTCCTAACCTTCTATGCCATAACCAAGAATGATATTCCATTGCACTAAGGCAAGGTAAGTCTTGGCTCCTAATGTATTTTAAGTTTAATATGTAATCATTCTCTTGCCTATGGGTGGAAAGAATAAACTCTTCCTTGGAATTGTGTACTAAGCACTGGTCATTCCTAAAATTCACAAGGTAACCTTCATCACATAATTGACTTATGCTAATGAGGTTGTGCTTAGGACCTTTAACAAATAAGACATTTGAAATCAATATTTTTCTAAGAATAATGATGTTACCTATACCAATGATCTATCCCTTAGAATTATCTCTAAAAGTTACTTTTCCTCCATTTGTCTTGATAATATTTTCAATGATTTTTTTGTTACCAATCATATTCCAGGAACATCCACTATCCATGTACCATATATTATTGTTGGTACTTTCCTTACTTTCTGGAAAACAAAATAATTAGACATTGGGATCCCAAAATTTCTTGGATCCGTAAATTTCAGAAAGAAAAATTTTAGGCACCCACACTTTCATAGAAAAATAGGCTTTATGAAATCCTAAAGACAGAGTTTTGTTTAGGGAAGAATTTCTTGCCCAGTGTCCACCACACTGACACATAGTGCAGAATGGAGCACTTTGACGAACAAAATAATTGTTACTAATTTTTTTTAGAACTAGTACAACCAAAACCATAACTATTCTTTTGAGGTCGGATTTGAGAATACATTTTATCATAATTTTCCTTACCTAAGGTAATGTTTGAAAAACACTTCCTCCAGGAAAAAATTTAGGACTTTAGTCTGATAACTAAGATTTGTCTTCCAAAACATTTGTACTAGAGTTAGGCTTGAAAAACAATTTCATAGAAATTACATTTTCTAGATCATTAGAATGTTTATCCTTTTCAGAATTTACTTCCTCAAGATTTTTCAAAATATTTTCAAAGTCAAGTTTTTTCTTATCATGATCTTTAGAAAGATTTTATATTTCCTTAGTAAGTATATAAATCCTGGAATTTTCCTTATCAACATTTTTGATAACTTTAGAATTTTCATTCTCAAAAAGCATAACAAACCTAGAAACTTCTTCATAGGTATGTAAAGTATTATACTCATCAGATGAAGATTCTTCATCCTAATATTCATAGTATTTATCATTACTCTAATTAGAATTTAAAGAAACATTGTTCATATATTTAGCATTGTGTACCTTAGCCATAAAGCAATGATTCTAAATAGGTAGTCCGGCTATTATACCAAGACTCTTATATCTAGAAGATTCATAATCTTATGATTCATCTATAGAGTCTCCACCGATGGAACTACATGTGTCATTAGCTTTCAAGACCTTCTTATCTTTATCTTTGTAGTAATTCTTTCTGTTTCTCTTAGAATGATTTTCCTTTATTTCTTTTCTTTTAAGAATAGAAAAAAATGCCTTATATGTCCAGCTCTCTTTCATTCATAACATGTGACTTATGAATCTTTAATATCTTTCCTTTCTTTCATCTTATATCTGGATTGAAAGTTCTTCTGGCCAGCTATCTTGTTCATATTTTGAGCAAGATTGGATAATTAATTTTCTGATGATTCACTTCCCCTAGATTTGGATTGTATAATAATTTTCATAGATTTTTATCTAGTAACTCTCTCAGGAGTCTTGGATTTTATATGATTTGATGTTTTAGTAAAACCAACACTACCATTCTAATTCTTATTTATAATTTTATTTGCATATCTCTTCATCCTAGTCTCATGTTGAAGAAGAGTTCCAAAAAGTTCATCAAGAGAAATATGAGTAACCTTTCTGTTTTCATCAATAACTGTTCTCTTGGATTCCCATTCGTTTGGCATGATTTCTATGATCTTATCCACAAGAGCTTCATCATATAATCATTTTTTACCCATAGATTTTAAACTATTAACGATGGTGATGAATCTTTGGTGTACCTTACATATGGGTTCTTCATAAAGAACGAAAAAACCATGATATCCATCTTTGAGCATGGCTATTCTAGTTTCAATAACTTTGGATGTTCCAAAGTGTGTAACTTCAAGATTTTCTCCATTCCCATTATTCTTCTTAATGATATTTAGCTCTTAGAATCTATCTTCATCCTAGTATCATATTGAATAAATCATTGTATTACATACCTTATAATTCAGTTGATATTCATGCTTTTTTTTGATTGGTGAAGGTACTAACTTCTTTGTCAAGGATTTTATATCCTTTAGTAAGAATAACAAAGTTGTCTACTCTAGCATTGATAATATATGTCTTCATTTGATCTCTCCAATAATCGTAATCATCCCCATCAAAAATAGGTGGTCTTCGTGGATTTAGGATTTCAATGGAACCAACATTGATTAAATCATTCTTAATGAACATCCTGGAACAAAAAATCTTTATTAATAATAGTTTTTAAATAAAAAATAATAATCCTCAGCAAGAAAAATATACAACTACAGTATCTCTATGCTAAAATGAATCCGAACTTGTGAATCTGGAAAAAAAAACTGATTCCAAAAAGATGATTCCTAAAATAAAAAGAAGATTAATTATCTTCTGAATCTAATTGTGAGATTAATTCAGATTGAACCAAAACTCTAAAGACAATTGTTAGATTGGTTCAGGGTTTGAGGTTGCCAGCCACTGATACCAATTGTTAGATTAGTTCAGAGTACGAGGTTTCCAGCCTTTGATACCAATTGTTGGATTGATAGTACGATATATGTGATATTGATTGTAGTATCAAACTATGATTCAGATACTCAATATACAAGAGGGGGTGAATTTATACATTAAAAATCATTAAGGAAATTTTGAATAAACAAAATTAACAACACCACTAAATTCTAATTACTTGCTTGATTCCAGAAAAGTGATTACATAAATGAAACATAAAAAAATATTACAACAACTATTATTCTACCATAAAGTGTATAGAATCCTATATAATCAGATTACATGTTTAAGTATTATAAGAAAGTTATAATTTCTTTAACAACCAAAAATACAGCGGAAAACAATACTGAAACACTACAAGTAACAAGTACTAACTCTTTTAACCCAAAAAGAAGGGTATCCAACAAACCTGGATAAAGGTCCCTTCATTTATACTTTCAAAAAGTCTGTCTTACCCAAACTCTGCTAAACCCTCAATCCGAAGATCAATATCTATCTTGATATCCCCTCAAGAATTGATTTTTAAGGAAATAGACACCTCTGTCTTTACAACCTGATGTCTCTGATTTCAAGGAAATCGCAACTCTGCACAATGAAAATCTTCACAAAGAAAGTTTTGAACAAGCCGTTCAAACTTTCTACATGAAGACTGAGAGTTTATAAGAGCCTCTCTCTCTAGAAATCACTTCAACAACATGTAAGCACAGTTTTAAAAAGTCTCGAGCTCGATCAAATTCGCTTCATTTTATTACCACAACACCAACGGTCGACTCCCTCCTCTAACTGTCATATTTTTTCTTGAATTTTGGAGGGACCTGTACATGTTTCACTAACTGAAAGAACCACAACATTTTATAACAAATACAAGTTTAAGAAAAAAATATGGTTACATAACCAAAATAAAATATTCAGAATGTAAGAAAATAAAAGTTTGGAGTCTAACCAAAATCACATTCGGTGTCTATAATACATTAAAATTCAGATTTTGTTTTCTAAAGAATTCAGAACATGAACAATACAGATTTTCAGAGTCTGAATTTCAATGAAATTCATAATCTAGATTTACAAAGGTCGAAGTCAGAGTTCCTGAGAATTCAGAGTCATAACTCAGAATGTTTGGAGTCTGAATTCATTAGAATTCGGAGTCTGAACATACAAATTCGGAGTCTGAGATCATTAGGATTTATAGTCATAACTCGGAAAATTTCAGAGTCTAAATTTAGAGAACTCGGAGTTAGAACTTAGAAGTGGTCAGAGTCTAAATTCAGAGAACTCGGAGTCATAACTCAAAAGAGTATGGAGTCTGAATTCTTAGAACTCAGAACCTGAATTTGGATCTTGAAGAGAGAATACGGTCTATCTAAGTATTATATGATTCTAAGGTTTTTAGATATGAAAAATAATTTTATACAGATAATGTATAATGAAAAACATGGTAAGGATACATTTCCTTGGGGAAGGAAATTTCCATTATAAAATCAAAACATAGGGTCAAATGAGATTTCCCTTGAGATATGGTGTTTGTGATTTTCAAAACAAGAATGAATGGTATAGTTATAAGGAAACCTTATAGACTCAAAAATCTCCCCCAAAAATTAAGGAATGGAAAATCCATAATGAAAACCTTATTGACTCAAAACTCCAATCCTGATTCCATCCACAACATGAATGGGAACTATATCCCCTTTATGTATGGACCCATCTGTCATAGAGAGTTTCAAATTAAATAACTTCTTGTGGATTTATTCCTTCCACTATAGGATATGTGGTGACACTAGAATATTCAATCTTGATTCTAGACATAATAATCAATGGGAACAATGCTTACCTCTGTATATGGGTCAGACATGCATGTTTTTTTTAATTCATGATGTACATGAGAGTTGATTCTTACTATCACATGGTACATAGTGATGCATGAATCTACAATCTTGGGTCCATATATGACATATAGAATGGAAAAATTCACCCTCATGTATATGGGTAGGACCTATGCTTGGTACTACCTAATAACTACATGTGGCATGATTTCAACCATCATTAGATGCATAATGACTCATGGATCCAACATTTCATGGCAACCCATGGGTTTCCATGACTCCCAATCACATACCCTACAATTGAGTTAGATTGATATAGAGGATTCTCCTTCATCGAGGTGACTTTGAATTGATTCCCCCATATAGTATGTATAATAAAACTCAAGGAATCATTTCCATAAAAGTAACATGTACCTATTTTGGAGAGGGCCAAGTCATATATACTCACTTTGCCTATGTATGAGTCAAATCTAAGTATAACATACAAAAACATGAGATAAATGTTTACAAGAGCAACCCGAACATATGGATACCCATAAATATTCATGTTCATGGATAAAATGTGTTTCCCATAACTAAGTGCCTCTAACCAGTACCAATAGTCCATAATGATATCTTTCACAATTTCATATTGGTCCTTATGTCCTTATTGAAAGATGTTAAACATCAATGAAAATTTCTTTTTACACAATTATATACAATGTGACATATATTTCTTTATGTAATTATGTTAAACATAAAAGCAAAAATCTTTTTCACATGACATTAAACTACACAAAAGATACGTCATCACTAGATGGCGTTAAAGTGTGAAAACCATCACCCATCATCATTCCTTATCGATGAAATGAAATATATTTTTCTTGGTCAACCAGAGTATGAGGTTCTTACATCATCATTCAAGAACCACAACACATAAATAACACTATGATACTAGAGTGTCTTGGGTTTCCACAAAAAATTTATTTCCATTGTAATAGATTCCCGACTTCAATGGACTGTTTGGTTAACTATGCATGCCTTCCTATTTATTATATATGAGATACTAACAATCAACCAAATGTTTCATTTCCATGAGAAAAGTACTTATGATAATTGTGAGCCCTAACTTCACCATAGAAAAACTCATCTATTTATTGTGTTTTAGGTTATCCTTGACATAATTGTCCCATATCATTACTCATAACCTGAGAACCTTCATCCATGACTATTAACATTTCATCTCATTATCAAAATGATGTTGGAGTAATTTCAACATCGTGTTTCCTAATTAGGATATTGTGTGACATTCCCCTCACACTATGTCCATGTGCATCATGTCCTTAAACTGCATTAATTTTAGCCACTATTGTATAACCATAATCATTATCCTTCTATGGTCCAAGTTAAAAGACCATAAAATGATGGTTAAAAAGACATTAAACTTTTCCAGAAAAAAACATATAAAGGGATACCTAAGTAAAATTCAAGACTCCGACCACTAAAATTTTTTTATTTGTAGTTTAATAAAATGATAGAGAATAAATAAACCAGGAATAAAGATCGTATGACCCACTTTATGGCCACAAAAAATCCATTCAATGCTTGATGGATACATTGGTATATAGAAATGATAGGGAAACGATTTTTCACATCTCTTCAGCATGAAAATTTGTTAACTAGGAAGCAAAAAAAATATTTTGTGTACTCAAACCCTTCGTGAATATTAAATTTCCTATAACTAACCTTTATTTACATAAATTATAAAATGACACAACAAATTTCTTGAGTTGATACCCTTCTTATGATACCCCATGAACCTTGGGATTCATTGACCATAGTACTTCCCTATACAAAACTAGTAATAGGGACTAGTTCTTATATATGGAATTTTTGGTCCCATGAAGTCCCTTTTCCAGACCACATAGAACATTATAGGCCATTTCTATTTCCAATGGATAAACTATATCCATAGTTTCCCTACTCCAGGTTAATAATTTCTTTATAGACCATGATTTAAAATCACTAAAACTTTAATAATCTAGTGGATTAGACATCCTAGATGTTACATCACCACAATTTTTTACCAATTATCAATGAATGAAAGTGGAATTCTATTCCAGAACCATTTAATAGCCCACACCATGTGACTCAAAACAACATGGTGTTGGGGTGGAGACCCACAACATAAAGCTAATCTTCTATAAGGTGAGTGAACCCTTCCTGTATAAGTCTTTTCTCTAGACCCACTTCATTTTCCATCTGATTTCTTATTCAAAAATATTTCATGGAAAAAGGAAAATAATCAAGACAAATCAATTTGACCATGCAGTAATCCATATGGGCCCCGCATAAGGTATCATAACCTACCAACTAGAGGAATATCATTCTTTTCTAAAAGGAACTCTAATCCTAGTGAGCCTAGGTGACATCATGGAGGAACTCAACACCTTAGGGTGTTTTTGGTCATCCCTTTTATGGATTTTCCATTACATAGTAATCATTTCAAGATCATAGACACATGATTTTCACCACCCGTATTATAACAATCCCAGTGGACTAAGATTCCCTAATATTTCACCAACTACAATTACCATAATCATATAATCACATGAGGAAATCGAATAAGCTTTGGGACCCCCTCTATCTGAGCATGCATTTAAGCCATATGGTACCATTCATAAGTTCCTTCGACATAAAAAATAGTGGTTTATCCTCTTTGATGGAAATGAAATCTAATCCTCACAAGCCTCAATAACACTCTGTATGAACTCAATAGTTTTGGGTGTTATGGGTTATCCCATATATTTCCACCTAATTCCATATTAATTCGTTCAAAGTTATGGACATATAATTTACACAACCCATATTTTAATATCATATTAGACTCATCTTAACTAATATTTTACCAATCACAAATATTTTCTTCACAAAATCACATGTAGACCATGGAAATAAGTGGGGATCCCCCTTTATGTGAATATTCATGTAAAAACTATGATCCCATGCATAACACCCCATGTATTTACAATTAAATTTACTATAGAATGTATAAGACAATGGGTCTAGGTGAAACAAAAACTTTAATATTTATACAGTATAGTTATCACCTAGCTGTTAGACATCATATTTCCACTTCAATGATTTGAATTTGGAAAAACTGACATACACAGTTGCGATCAGTAAGATATTCAGAGTCTGATAGGATCAACATAAATTTTTTGTGAATTGTAACATAACCTTATAAATTGCAACATGCCCTTATAAATATAAATGTACACTTATAAATTCTACCATCACGCATGAAAGTACAAATAAAATTTTTGCTCCAGATAAATGCATAGAATATTTTCAAAATTAATAATTAAGTGTCGGTATTTGATCACGAATTGAGAGGTTTAGAACAGGCTTTTCAAAGAGGGGATGATCTTCAGCGTGCAAAGGATTTAAATCTGATGTGGGACAACCCTTCAGGGGGTCCTTTATATAGGCGTTTGAAGTGACAGTTGAACTTCAAATTCCAATCCAACGATGGAGAAATATTTTGGTTATATTTAACGGTTGAAATGATAGTCATAAGGAAAACTTGATAAAATATGATCTTTTGAGGTTTTTAATAAAAACATTCGGATTTAAGGAAAAGAGAATCCGAAAAAATTAAAACACTAAAGAAGATACCAGTAAGTAAAATATGATTATGAAAATGTAAGAAAGGAAACATACCTTTCATATTACCAGGAAGATTATTCATAATAGGTAAAATTCTACTAGAAATACTTTAGATTTAGAAAAAAACATTTTATGAAACAAAACCTCATTACAGAAAAAAAATTGAGTACAAAAATCATCATTACAAAAAATTTGAAAAAATGACTGAAAAATTTTCATTATGAAAAATCGAATATAAACAATTTTCATTACGAAAAATTTGAAAAACTGAATATGAAAATTTTCATTTAACTAAAAAGAAAATGTACTCCCCTTAATAAAAAGAGTGTATTACTGTAAAGGGATTTATTTCAACCGGAATACAATAAGGAATATTACCTTATGGTTATCATTCCTAATTTTTATTTAATGTATTCAAATCTATCAGAGGGTAAAGATTTTGTGAAAAAATCAGCAAGTTGATCTTGTGTTCCGATAAATTAAAGAATTATATCTCTTTTTTGTGTGTGATCCCTAAGAAATTGATGCCTAATATCTATGTGATTCGCATGAGAGTTATTTAAAGGGTTTTTTCTTAATGAAATGGAACTTGTATTATCACACAAAAGTTGTGTTTTGGTAAAACCCATACCACAGTCTGTGAGTGTGTGTTGCATCCACAACACTTGAGCACAACAACTTCCAGCTGCTACATATTCAGCTTCAACAGTGGAAACTGATACTGAGTGTTTCTTCTTGCATGAATAGGAAACTATCGAATCTCCTAAGAAAATACATTTTCTGGATGTACTCATTCTATCCATTCTACATCCACCAAAGTCAGCTTCCGAAATGATTTTTAAAACAAAATCATTTATATAATTATAAAAGAGTCCAAGATACATGGTTCCCTTTAAGTAGCAAAAAATTATTTTCATTGCCTTTAAATGAGATTCCTTTGGATTGGATTGATATCTTGCACATAAGCATACTGAAAACATTAAGTCTAGATGACTAGCTGTCAAGTAAAGTAAACATCCTATCATACCTCTAAAAGATGGTTGATCTACTGGTTTCCTAGCTTCATCAAGATCAAGAGTGTTTGAGGTACCAATGGGAGTAATAATACTCTTTGTTTTTTCATATCCATACTTTTTAAAAAGACCTTTGATAATCTTATGTTTAGATATATAGACTCCTTCTGGTTTTTGTGAAATTTGAAAACCAAGGAAAAATTTTAAATTTTCCATCATACTCATTTCAAACTCAGATTTAATTATATCTACAAAGGAATCGGTTAAAGATTACTAAGTTGAAACAAATATAATGTCATTAACATAAATTTGAACAATAAAAACATTTTTCTTATCATTCTTTATAAAAAGGGTTGGATCTTCATTTCCCTTAACATATTTATTTTGAATCAAAAATCCTGTAATTCTATCATAACAAGCTCTAGGGGATTTCTTAAGTCCATAAAATGCTTTGGTATGTCTAAAAATGTTATCATGATGTTTTTTATCTTCATAACCATGAGGTTGTTCAAAAAAACATCCTCTTGAACATAACAATTAAGGAAACCACATTTTACATCCATTTGAAAATGTTTGAAATTGAATAATGCTGCAAAGGCAAGTAAAATATGAATATATTAAAGTCTAGCTACTGGAGCATAGGTTTATTCATATTATATTCCCTCCTATTGATTATAGCCTTTAGCAACTAATCTATCTTTATTTCTTACTATCATTCCGTTTTCATCACATTTATTTCTGAAGACCCATTTTACTCCAATAACAGATGTTTCATTAGGTCTTTCAACCAAGGTCTAGACTTTATTCCTTTTGAATTCATTTATCTCATCTTGCATAGCTTTATCCAATCATTATCACCTAATCCTCATTAGTTCTTTTTTGGTTCTAATTGGGAATGAAATGATAGATGTTATACTTCATTCATTAAGTATCTTTTAGTCTTTAGAGGTTGATTCACATCACCAATGATACTATCACTGGGATGATTCTTTAGAAACAACTAGTTTGGGATTTGTAAAACTGGTTCATCAACATAGGGTAGAAAATCTTCTAGGGTAGATGTTTCTGAATTATCTTCTTTGACATTTTCCTTATTATAAGGATCTTCTAACAAAGGTTCATAATCAGTTTTTAAAAACGCATCTGAAGATGTAGGTTGGGGTTGTTTAAAAACAATGGGTTAAATTTTATCAAATTTAATATGCATTGTTTCTTCAACAGTACAAGTGTTTTTATTGAAAACTCTATAAGCCTTAGAAGTTGTGGAGTAGCCTAAGAAAATTCATTCATCAGATTTTGGTGTGAATTTTTGAATATTGTCTTTAGTATTCAGAATGAATACCTTGCATCCAAAAACCTTGAATTAGGAAATTCTATGTTTTATACCGTACCATAACCCCTAAGGAGTTTTATTAAGAAAATGTCTAATGAAAACTCAATTTATAGTATAATAAGAAATGCTTACAGCTTCAGCCCAAAAATGTTTGGCTATAGAATACTCCATCAACATGGTTCTTGTTATCTCTTGAAGAATTCTATTTCTTCTTTCAATAACACCATTTTCTTGAGGTGTTCTAGGTGCTGAGAAGTTATGATTAATGCATTTTCTACTACAAAAACTTTCAAAATCAGAATTTTTAAATTCTCCTCTATGATCAATATGAATAGTTATCAAAGGAAGGATTTTCTCATTTTTAACTTGGGATCTAAAACTTTTGAAATAAGAAAAATCCTCATACTTTTTTTCTAGAAAATAGAACCATGTAAATCTACTGTAATCATCAACTAAGAAAAATACATAATAAATGCCTCTGATGCTTCTGGTTTTTGTTGGTCTAAAATGATACATATTCACTAAATGTAATGCATCATTGGTTGAGACTTCACTGATTGATTAAAAACTAGATTTAAGTTTCTTTCCATAATGACAAGGATCACAATCTTTCGAAGAATCAAATCTAAGCTCTTGTAGATCCTTAACTAATCTTTTCGTAGAATTTTTTCATAGGTTCCTAAGATTACGGTGTCCTAACCTTCTATTCCATAACCAAGAATGATCTTCCATTTCACTAAGGAAAGGTAATTCTTCACTCCTAAGGTCTTCTATGTTTAATTTTTAAACATTCTCTTGCCTATGGGCATAAAGAATAAACTCTTCCTTGGAATTTTGTACTAAGAACCGGTCATTCCTAAAATTCACAAGCTAACCTTCATCACATAATTGACTTATTTTAATGAGGTTGTTCTTAATACCTTTAACAAATAAGACATTTTAAATCAATGTTTTTCCAAAAAGAACGATGTTACCTATACCAAAAATCTCTCCCTTAGAATTATCTACAAAAGTTACTTTTCCTCTTTTTGTATTGATAATCTTTTCAATGAAGTTTTTTTTACAATTAATATGTCGGGAACATCCAATATCCATGTACCATATATTGTTGTTGGTACTTTCATTACATTCATTAAAACAAAAGAATTAGGCTTTTGGGACCCAAACATTCTTGGATCCGGAAATTTCAGAAATAAAAATTTTAGGCACCCACATTTTCTTAGAAAAATAGGCTTTATGAAATCCTAATGAATGAGTTTTGTTTGGGGATGAATTTCTTGCCCAGTGTCCACCGCACTGACACTTAGTACAGAATGGACCACTATGAGGAACAAAATAATTGTTACTAAAAATCTGTTTAGAACTAGTATATCCCAAAACAGAACTATTCTTTAGAGGTCGGATTTGACAATACATTTTATCAAAATTATCCTCACCTAAGGTAAAGTTTGACAAACACTTCCTCAAGGAAAAAATTTCAGACTTTAGTCTGATAACTAATTTCTTATCTTCCAAAACATTAGTACTATAATTAGGGTTGAAAACATTTCTCTTAGAAATTATGTTTTTTAGATCCTTAGAAAGTTTATCCTTTTCAGAATTTACTTCCTCAAGATTTTTCAATATATTTTAAAAATCAGGGTTTTTATAATCAAGATCTTTAAAAAGATTTGATATTTCCTTAATAATTATGTAAATCCAAGTATTTTCCTTATCAAGATTTTTGTTAACATTATAATTTTCATTATCAAGAAGCATATCAAACCTATAAACTTCTTCATAGGTAGGTAAATTATTATCCTAATCAGACGAATATTATTCATCTGATGATTCATTGTATTTATCATTACTCTAATTTACATTTAAAGAAACATTGGTCATAGATTCAGCATTGTGTACCTTAGCCATAAAGCAATTATTCTCAATAGGTAGTCTGACTATTATTCCAAGACACTTCTGTCCAAAAGATTCATAATCTGCTGATTCATCTGAAGAGTCTCCACCACTGGCACTCTAGGTGTCATTAGATTTCAAGAATTTCTTAGCTTTATCCTTGTAGTACTTCTTTCTTTTTCTCTCAGAATGCTTTTCCTTTCTTTCTTTTCTCTTATGAATGGGAAAATCAAGCATTATATATCCATCTCTCTTGCATTCATAACATGTGACTTCTGAATCTTTCTTATCTTTACTTTATTTCTTCTAATATCTGGATTGAAAGTTCTTCTGGTTAGCTATCTTATTTATCCTTCGAGCAAGATTGGAAAGTTCATTTTATGAAGATTCACTTCCACTAGATACAGATTGTATAACAATCTTATTATATTTAGATCTAATAACTCTCCCTAGAGTCTTGACTTTCATATGATTTGATGTTGTAGTAAAAGCAACACTTCCATTCCCAATATTTTTCTTAATGTTATCATCATCTCTCTTCATCCTAGTCTCATGTTAAAGAAGATTACAAAATGTTCATCAAGAGAATTCTGAGTAACCTTTCTATTTTCATCAATAGTTGTTCTCTTGGATTACCATTCATTTGTCATGTTGTCTATGATCTTATCCACAAGTGCTTCATCATCTAATCCTTTTTCACCCATAGATTGTAACCTATTAACGATAGTCATGAATCTTTGTTGTACCTTACATATGGGTTCTTCATAAGAAAAGAAAAAACCATGATATCCCACTCTAAGTTTGGATCTTCAAGTTTCAATAATTTAGGAAGTTCCAAAATGTGTTACTTCAAGATTTTTTCCATTCCCATTATTCTTCTTAATGATATTTAGCTCTCAGCATCTCTCTTCATCCTAGTCACATGTTGAACCAAGCAATGTATTGCATACCTTATAATTCAGTTGATATCCATGCTTTTCTTGATTGGTGTAGGTACCAACTTCCCTATCAGGGATTTTATATCCTTTAGTAAGTATAACATAGTTTTCTACTCCATTATTGATAATATATGTCTTCGTGCGATCTCTCCAATATTTGTAATCATCCCCAACAAAAATGGGTGGTCTTTTGGATTTAGGTTCTCAATGAAACCAAGATTGATTCCTTCCATCTTAAAGAAAATTGTGGCACACAAAATTGTTAGTAATAATAGATTGTAAACAAGAAAAATAATCCTCATAAAGAAAAATATAGAAGTAGAGTATCTCTATGCAAAAATGAATTCGAATTGTGAATCTGAAAAAAAAAACTGATTCTGAAAAGGTGATTATGGAAATATAAAAAAATGAATTATTTTCTGAATCTAATATTTAGATTATGTCATATTGAACCGAAACTCTAAATCTAATTGTTAGATCAGTTCAGGGTATGAGGTTGTCAGCCTCTGATACCAATTGTTTGATTGGTTCAGGGTACGAGGTTGCCACCCATTGATACCAATTTTTGGATTAATAGTACGATAGATGTGATACCGATTTCAGTATCAAACTATAATGCAGATACTCAATATACAAGAGGGGGGTGCGTGAATTGTATACATTGAAAAATCCATAAGAAAACTTTGCATAAACAAAATTCACAACACCTCTAAATTCTTATAACTTGCTTGATTCCGTAAAAGTGATTCCATAAATGAAACATAACAAAAGATTGCAACAACTAATATGCTACCTTAAAGTGTATAGAATTCTATATAATCAAAGTACATGTTTAAGGAAGTATAAGAATGTTATGATTTCTTTAAAAACCAAAAATAAAGCGGAAAACAATACTGAAACACTACAAGTAACAAGTAGTAACTCTTTTAACCCAAAGAGAAGGGTATCCAACAACCCTGGATAAAGGTCCCTTGATTTATACTTTCAAGAAAGTCTTTCTGACCCAAACCCAAGTAAGCCCTCAATTTGAAGATCAGTATCTGTCTTTCTATCCCCGCAAGCCCTCGAGTTGTAAGGAAATTGGAACCTCTAACTTTACAACCCAAAGTCTCTGATTTCATGGAAATTTCACCTCTGCACAAAGCAAATCTGTACGAAGAAAATTTTAAACAAGCCATTCAAGCTTTCTGCACAAAGCCTAAGAGTTTATAAGAGACTATCTCTCTAGAAATCACTTCAATAGAATGTAAGCACATTTGTCAACAGTCTCGAGCTCTTTAAAATTATCTTCTATTTATTTGCACAGCACCAGCAGTCGGCTCCCTCCTCCAACAGTCAAATTTTTCCTTTAATTTCAGAAGTACATGTACATGTGTCACTCAAAAATTGGTTAGTTATTAACTGAAAGGATGACATCATTTTATAAAAAATACAAGTGTAAGAAAAAATATGGTTACATAACCAAAATCAAATATTCAGAATGTAAGAAAATAAAAGTTTGGAGTCTAACCAAAAACACATTCAGTGTCTATAATACATGAATATTCAGATTCTATATTCTAAGGAATTCGGAACCTGAACACTATAGGATTTCAGAGTATAAATTTCTAGGAAATTCAGAATCTGGATTTACAAAGATCGGAGTCAGAGTTCATGAGAATTCAGAGTCAAAACTTAGGAATTTTGGAGTCTAAATTCATTATAATTAAGAGTCTGAACATACAAAGTTCGGAGTATGATTTCATTAGAATTTGGAGTCATAACTCGGAATAGTTCAGAGTTTGAATTCAAAGAACTCAAAGTCAGAACTCAGAAGAGTTTGGATTCTGAATTCAGAGAAGTCAAAGTCAGAACTCAAAAGAGTTTGGAGTCTGAATTATTATAACTCAGAACCTGAATTCAGATCTTAAAAACATAATACGCTTTATCTAAGTATTATATGATATTGTGGTTTTTAAATATGAAACCAAATTTTATACAGATAATGTAAAATGAAAACATGTTAAGGATAAATTTCCTTGGGGAAGGGAATTTTCTTTATAAAATAAATACATAGGGTAAAATGAGATTTCCCTTGAGATAAGGTGTTTGTGATTTTCAAAACAAGAATGAATAGTAGATTAATAAGGAAACCATATTGACTCAACCATCTCCCCCAAACATGAAGGAATGAAAATTTCATAAAGAAAACCTTATTGACTAAAAAATCCAATCCTGATTCCATCCACAACATGAATGGGAACTATATCTCCTTTATGTATAGACCAAAACATTCATAGAGAGTTTCCAATTAAATAACTTCTAGTGGATTCATTCCTTCGACTATAGGATATGTGGTGACACGAGAATATTAAATCATGATTCTAGACATAATAATCAATGGTAACAATTCCCACCTCTGTATATGGGTCAAACATGCATGCTTTTTTAATTCATGATGTACATGAGACTAGATTCTTGCTATCACATGGTACATAGTGATGCGTGAATATCCAATCTTGGGTCCATATATGACATATAGAATGGAAAAAATCACCCTATTGTATATGGGTAGGACCTATGCTTGGTACTACCTAAGAACTACATGTGTCTTGATTTCAAACATCATTAGATACATAATTACTCATGGATCCAACATTTCATGGAAACCTATGGGTTTCCATGACTCCCAATCACATCCCCTACAATTGAGTTAGATCGATATAGAGGAGTCTTATTCATTGAGGTGACTTTGAATTGATTCTTCCCATATAGTATGTATAATAAAACCCAGGGAAGCCTTTCCATAAAAGTAAGATGTATCTTTTTTGGAGAGGTCCAAGTCATATAGACTAACTTTGCCTATGTATGAGTCAAATCTAAGTATAACATACTTACACATGAGATAAATGTTTACAAGAGAAACCCGAACATATGGATACCCATAAATAATCATGTGCATTGATAAAATGAGTTTCTTATAACTAAGTACCTCTAATCGGTACAAATAGTTTATAATGATATCTTTCACAGTTTCATATTGGTCCCTATGTCCTTATTGTAAGATGTTAAACATCAATGAAAATTTCTTTTTACACAATGATATACAACATGACATATATTTCATTATGTTATGCTGTTGAACTTAAAAGAAAACATCATTTTTACATGACAGTAAACTACACCAAAGATACGTCATCACTATATGTCGTTAAAGTGTGAAAACCATCACCCATCATCATTCCTTATAAATGAAATGAAATATATTTTTATTAGTCAACCAGATTATGAGGTTCATACATAATCATTCAAGAACCACAACACATAAATAACACTATGTGACTTGAGTGTCTTTGGTTTCCGAAAAAAAATTATTGCCCTTGTAAAAGATACCCGACTTCAATGGACTGTTTGGTTAACTATGCATGCCTTTCTGTTTCTTATATATGAGATACTGACAATCAACCAAATGATTCACTTCCTTGAGAAAAGAACTTAATGTAATTGTGAACCCTAACTTCACCATGGAAAAACTCATCTATTTAAGGCGTTCTAGGTTATACTTGACATAATTGTCACATATCAGTACTCATAACCTGAGAATCTTCATCCATAACTTTTAACATTTCATATCATTATCAAAATGATGTTGGAGTAATTTCAACCTCATGTATCCTAATTAGGTTATTGTGTGACATTCCCCTCACACTATTTCCATGTGCATCATGTCCTTGAACTGCAAGAATTTTGGCCAATGTTGTATAACCATAATCATTATCTTTCGATGGTCCAAATTAAAAGAGCATAAAATGATACTGAAAAGGACAAAAAAAATTCCATCAAAAAATATATAAAGTGATACCTAAGTAAAATTCAAGTCTTCGACTTCTAAAATATTTATATTTGTACTTTAATAAAATGATAGAGAATAAATAAACATGGAATGAAGATCGTATGACCCACTTTATGCCCACAAAAATTCCATTAAATGCTTGATGGATACCTTGGTATAGGGAAGTGATAGAAAATTGAGTTTTCACATCTCCTCAGCATGAAAATGTGTTCACTAGGAAGAAAAACAATATTTTTTGTACTAAAACCCTTCATGAGTATTAAATTTCCTATAACGGACCTTCATGTTCATAAATTCTAAAATGACACAAAACAATTCTTGAGTTGATACCCTTATTATGATACCCCATTGACCTTGGGATTCCTTGACCATTGTTCTTCCTGGTAGAAAACTAGTAATAGGGACTAGTTCTTATATATGGAATTTTCGGTTCCATGAAGGCCCCTTTTCCTGACCACATAGAAAATTATAGGCCTTTTCTATTTCCAATTGATTAACTATATCTATAGGTTCCATACTCCAGGTTAGTCATTTCTTTATAGACCATGATTTAAAATCCCTAAAATTTAAATAATCTAGTGTATTAGGCATCCTAAATGTTACATCACCACAATTGTTTACCCATTATCAATGAATGAATGTGGAATTCTATTCTATAACCATTTAATAGTCCACAAAATGTGACTCAAAACCACATGGTGTTGGGGTGGAGACACACAACATAAATCTAATATTCTATAAGGTGAGTGAACCCTTCCATCATAAGTCTTTTCTCTAGACCCACTTCATTTTATAGGTGATTACTAATTCAAAAAAAATTCATGGAACATGGAAAAGAATCAAGACACCTCTACTTGACCATGAATGTAATCCACATGGGCCCTACATAAGGTATCATAACATACCAACTAGAGGAATCTCATTATTTTCTAAAAGAAACTGTAATCCTAGTGTGGCTAGGTGACATCATGGCAGAGCTCAACACATTAGGATGTTTTTGGTAATCCCTATAATGTATTTCCAATTCAATAGTAATAATTTCAAGCTACTAGACACATTATTTACACCACCCATATTATAACAATCCCAGTGGACTAATATTCCCTAATATTTTACCAACTATAAATACCATAATCATATAATCACATGTGGAAATTGAATAAGAGTTGGGACCCCCTCTATTTGACCATACATTTAAGCCATATGGGCCCATTCATAAGGGCCTTTGACATAACAAATAGAGTTTTATCCTCCTTGATGGAAATGAAATCTAATCCTCACAAGCCTCAATAACACACTGTATGAACTAAACACTTTTGGGTGTAATGGTTCATCCCTTATATTTCCACCTAATTCCATATTAATCGGTTCAAATTTATGGACATATAATTTACAGAACCAAACTTTTTAATATCATGGTGGACTCGTCTTAACTAATATTTTACCAATCACCAATATTTTTCTCACAAAATCACTTGTAGACCATGGAAATGAGTGGGGATCCCCCTTTACATGAACAAGCATATAAGAACTATGATCCCATACGGAACACCCCAAGGATTTACAAATAAATTTACTATAGAATTCATTAGACAATGAGTCTAGGTGAAACAAACACTTTAATATTTATAGGAGATAGTTATAACCTACATGTTAGACATGATATTTACACTTCTATGATTTGAATTTTGAAAAACTAACATACACAGTTGCGATTAGTAAGATATTTAGAGTCCAATGGGATCAACTTAAATTTTTTGTGAATTGTAACATACCCTTATGAATAGTAACATGCCCTTTTGAATATAAATGTACGATTATAAATAGTACCCTCACCCATGAAAGTATAAATAAATTTTTTTCACCAGATAAATGAATAGAATATTTTAAAAATTAATAATTAAGTGTTGGTATTTGTGTGAGTAATAAATATTTCATTACAATTTTAATTATTAAAAAGTATAATTTAATAAATTAATAATTTAATTTATAAAATGTATTCCAAAATAAAAGAAAATTATTATTATTTTAGAATAAATTTATTAGAACTTAGTTAATTTATAAAAGTATTATAAAATCAGTTTTAATATAAAATCAGTATTTTTCATGTAAATAATGATTTTAGTAAAAAATTATATTTCTTTTACTTATAAACTTATTTTCATAAATTTGAGTTCATTTTTTAATAAAACATGTCAAAAAATGTTTAGGGTAAATTTTTATGATTTTTCTGAAATATGTTTTTTTTTTTGAGAATGAAAATCAATAATTTACTAAATATGCAAAATAAATAAATGTCTAAATCCTACTTATGTCGTAGATGAGGTAAATAGCCATTTTTTTGAACTCACATTTAATTAATGCTATTTTTTAATCTAAACAGTCATGTATATTCATAGTCTTGTTCCAAAATAATAATATTATGATTAAAATAACGGAAACCCCCCTCCCCTCCACTCTAAAAACCATCCCTCACTCTCTTTTCTCTTTAATATTATAAGACAAGAAGCTTCTCAATGTTCTGACTAAATACTCATCCCTAGTCCATCCTCGCATCCATGAGATCTTGTTCTTTCCAAAATACCAAAAAACCTTCCCTTAGGGAGGTTCTCAAATAGTTTAATTCAAGAGGTAAATCCTATTACGTTTTTATTTAATTTCATTTCAATTTATCTTATTAACTTATTATCTCCTAAAATCAACTCCACAATTGATCTTTATTACTATAGTATCAAATATATACTATAAATATATCATGTTAATGTAATAATAATTATCAATCATCATACTATCTCTCTTTATCACTCAATCTCTCTCTCTCTCGATGTCATTTATTTTATGAAAGAAATCATTGTTTGAATGGTGGCAATTTACATCCTTCATGTTCGAAAAATATTCATTCTTCAATTTATTCTTCAAGGATGGTCATGAAACCATAGTTAATGTTGAACCAGGTTATAAAATATATATAATATCTTTTTTAATGATTTTGTAACCATATTTTATACATTATAATAAATAATATAACAAATCTAGCATGTTGTAATCGAAAAACCACCATAAAAATATGAACGATAGTCACTAAATGTATTATCTATTGATTACTTCACATACCATATAACCAAATGGTATATATAAACATTTAAAAATATTATTTTTCTTTAATAATATATAATTTCAATTCAGGATAATTATATTCATTCTATATTAACTCCATTAATTATAATCAAGTGAACCCGATCATGGAAAAAATTAAAAAACCATCTGGAACAACAAAATTCAATCTTGTAAATTATAAATAAGGAAATAAATGAACATAATAAAAAAAATAAAATATAGGTAGATATTTCTATAAATTATCTAATAAATGGATTTAATTTGATTATCTGGGAGATTAAGGTCAAGTACTGAATACATTCATACATACGGTAAGGGTTTTCAACCCGGACCTCCATTGTCATTCAGGTTACTCTTATTATCTCTTTATATAAATTAAATTATTATTTATTCTTATTTAATCCTCTTAATTTATGTGTTATTGTTTTATATATGTGTACCTATCCGAATCCTTCTTTATTTAATATTTATTTGAATGTTTTATAATGATCTTTCTCGATTCTTCCTGAGAAACAAGCCCATTTCAAATGAACTTCTCAAAATTTTTCCTATTATAAAGTGCACTATATAATCTGTATTACATAATAATTATTTTTATAAAACCA
The DNA here is from genome assembly GCA_963277665.1 of Viscum album. NCBI lineage: Eukaryota > Viridiplantae > Streptophyta > Magnoliopsida > Santalales > Viscaceae > Viscum > Viscum album. The sequence continues at coordinate 287,307,130 of OY728163.1, forward strand.
CTAATTTTATAATTTAATAACTACCTTAGTTAATTTTTAGTTTTATGAAAATATTTTCCCAAAAGAACTATTCTTTTCAAAATAAATGTAAATTTCCATCAAAAATTTCTTGACAGTTCTATCAGATTATTTTTGTCTGTTTGAACACCTATGTTAAAATTTATCTATTATTGAGGTTAATATATTATGTTTATCATATAAACTTTTTTATTAAATACTTTATTATCATTTTGACTATGGATGTTCTATCTTGATAACATTCACCATACTACTCTGAATGGATAATGATTATGTGTACAGGTCGGGGAAAGTTATTTCATATGTTCATCTTATTTATATTTTTCCCCTTTCATATAAAAATGAATAATACTTAGTAACTGATGGGTGGGACCCAGTATAGCACCTTGATGAATCCTTAGTTCTCATGAGACAAAATAGATATGGACTTGGTTGTGGCCTTTTCCATTTTTAGATATGGTTTTGCCCGTGGCCTTAATCATTTTTAGATGTCTTGGATGAGGCCTTAATGGTATTTTTCAAAATGTATGGAAGATTAATTTCAACTTTATACAACATTTAATTGTAATTCCATGTTATTATTAGACTAGGATAATAGTCATGGATATGTTTATTCTGTCACTATTTATCCATCTTTCATTTCTTCCATATCATGCTCAAGTATATTTTTAAGGCATATGTTTTTAGATATTCACCATGCCTAATGTTTTTGTTTACGATATATTCCTATGTATTTTTTACCCTTACTAAGAATCTAAACTCACCCCTTTATTATGTTTTATACTTCCCTGGGATGTGAAGAAGAATATTATAAAAGACATGTAGGGATATTCTAAGAGTTGTGGTAGTCCCCAATAGAATTATCATCCTGTATTTTATTTCAAGATTTTTTGTTGAACATCTATATGGATCTAGTCTTCCAAATCTATTATACTATTCAGTCATTCCGGATTAATATTCCTTGTTTTTATTCCAATGTAATGAAATAATGAACCAGATCCGAGAAAATGTGGTTTGGTCGTTATAGTTGGTATTAGAGGACGTTTAGTAGAATCATTGAAAACTAGATTAAGAAAACAAATATTAGGGAAAAAATATCTAAGATAAGAATCAAGTATAAGCATACAATCACATCATAGAATTTTGTTAAATAATATATTATGTGTTTTTTCTTGGAAAATACTTCTCTATCTGGATACTACAAGCAGACATGGTTCTACAATTGATGTTCCTAGTATTAACAACCCCAACAAGGTATTTTGGGCTTGACTTAGGGTAACTTGGTATATAATAACCAGCCTTAATACACACCTAGTTTGAAACTATTGAGGGATATTCTTTGAATAAATCCTATTTTTCTTACAAGCAGTTATGAAGGATTTAAATGTAATTTTTTCCACTAATAAAAAAGGTTTATAATTATGGGATTAGCAATGAAAAAAAATTCAATTTAATTTAAGTATTTTTCTTGTAGGGATTTTACATAATGATTCATAACCTAATATAGTGTATGACATTTTTTAGAAATGGTAACTAGTGTAAGGAATGGAAACCATATGAATGTTTATATCCAGTGTGGGTATTTTACTCTAATGTAAGATAATGATGTTCGTTCTGGAGTTTTGACTGGTGCCGAGAAACTTATAACTCTAATGGATATCAGAATCATGTTAGGAACAATAACCTTCCCTATATGAAAGATCATGATCCACAATGTGGGGGTAAAATTTTGGAATGATTAATGTGAAAATAAACTCCATCACTTAATTTTGCTACAAACCCCTTCACATTATAGTAGTTGATATGTTCTATAGAGAACATATTTCTTTCATTGGGAAGTAAAAAAATAAAGAAAATTGTAATAGAAATTTATCATCAATCGAGTGATAATGACCAATAGTGGTCACTAATTCAAAACAGAAAGGAGTAGAAAAATATTGAAAATATAAAATAAAGAGATTTTAAGGAAATATTTAGAGAAAAATAATTCCCTCGTGAAGAATGAGTAGATATGGAAAGGAAGTTTATGAATCTTAGGAAAAAGAGGATGATAATGTTGCAAAGTATGAAAATAACTTCACAATTATATTAATGCATGTTCTGTACTACACACATAATGCATGGAGTAAGATTGATCGATTATTTTATGGTTTAAATCTATTCATTAAAATGGAACTAGTCCCCAAATGTTTTTCATTATATGAAGATATATACTCATGTGATATCAAGATAGATATTGAATTATTTATGTCTTATGAAATTAGGGGACTTAAGAGAAGAAGAGGGTGGATGAGGATAGAATGGATAATGGGAACAATAAAAGGTGGAATTTTACAACATGCAATACATGTGGAAGGAAGACCTGAGTTCCGGCTTAAAAGAAGGAGTTTGCTACAACTATAGATAGAAAGGCCATCATGCTATTGATTTCCAGGGAAAGAAACAATCTTTCAATGTTCAATGCTATAATTGTAAGGAGATAGGAAACTATTCTAATGATTTCCCAATGTGTCTAGAAAACATTCCTTAGAAAAGTTTAAGGGAGTAGGACCTTGTTAATTCTATAAAAAGTTTAGCGTTTTAAATTCTTAATTATGTTGTGGAAAGTACATTAATCATTTACTCAAAATTATCCAATTATTCAATTGATTATGGACCACCTATTTATTTTATATTTTCAATGTTTTTCAAGAAAATTATATATTTACAATTTAATTTAATAAAGGAGTTGTCAGTCAAAACTCATAGAGAAACTATAATTACAAAAAATATGTGTCGATCAATCACCCTTATGACATATAAACGTTCTTTTTTTACTGAAATTAATATCATAACCTTGGTTGAATTTGATATAATCCTCAATATTTATTATATTTTAAATAATTATTTGAAAATATTCTATAAGTATAATGAAGTTACAGTTTTTGAGAAAGATGTAGAATCATTTGTGTTTAGTGTAGAAACATCATCAAATTCTTATCTAGATCCACCCCTAGTATCACTACTTAATAAAATTCTTGGATTAGATGAGAAGCCAATATCTATGGGTGAGGAAATAAATCATCAAATTGATGATATACCTATTGTGAAAGAATATATTGATTTATTTATAAAGGATTTAACTTAACATCTTCTAGAGTGTAAAGTTGAGATATCTAGTGATTTAATTCCTTGTTAAAGTCTTATATCAAATAATCCTTCTATAATGGCCACTGTGGAATTAGTAAAACTAAAGAAACATATAGAAAAACTTATTTTTAAAGAATTTATTATCCCTATTGTTTCTCCATGGGGATCCAATGTTCTTTTTTTAGGATTGATATGGATCTATGAGGTTGTGCATTGAATACAGGGAGATAAATGATATTATAATAAAGACCTGGTATCTGATACATCACATTGATTATTTATTTGATAAAATTCATGTAGATAATTTTTTTTGAAGATCGACCTTCGATCTAGATATCATCTATTGTGTGTGGGGTAGGAATATATTCCAAATATATCATTTTGTACCAGGTAAGGGAATTACAAGTTTACAGTAATGCCTTTTGGACTAACTAACACACTCTATATTTTCATTGATCTAATGAATATATTTTTGAAGGAATATTTTTATGAGTTTATTTAGTATTTATTAGTTATATCTTTGTATACTCAAAATGCTATAAAGATCGTGAAATTTAATTGTGCAATATTCGGATGACTCTTAGAAGAAATGAATTATATGGTAGGTCTTGCAACCGTGAATTTTTGCTTCAATCAGTTTCTTTTCTTTTCCATATTCTATCTATTGATGGAATATTAGTTGATCATGAAATGATAAAGGTGTTTCAAGAATGTTCTACTCCAATGAACATCACTGAGCCACATAGTTTTATTGGATTACTTGCTTATTATTAAAGTTTCATTTAGAACTTCGTCTGATTATCCAAACTGTTAACCAGGCATACTCGTAATGGGGTTAAATTCATATGGGAAAAATAATGTGAAGAATATTTTTAATAATTAAATAGGATACTGCTGAATTCAACAATCTTGACTCTACTATTTAGAAATAGATTATTTTTGATTTATAGTGATTTATCATTGAAAAAACATGGATGTCTCCTTATACAGAATGATAGAGTTATTTCCTATGCATCAATGTTGCTAAAAATTCATGAAAATAACTATGCAATATATGATCTTAAGTTAGATGTGGTAATCTTTTCTGTTGAGATATGGAGACACTCTCTCTATGGTGAAAGGTGTGAGATATATACGAATCATAAGAGCTCCAAATATATATTCTCACATAAAGAAATCTTCATGAAGAAAAGTTGATGACTCAAACTACTCTAGGATTATGAAGTTCACATACACTACCACCCATGAAATGGAAATAAGGTATTTGATACACTGACCAGGTAGGATCATGGAATTTAATAAAAATTAGGATAGATAGGGATTATATATTCAATGACCTAATAAAGATGGATATGGGAATTATCAAATAAGGTGAAAAATAAATAAATTTTTTCAATTGGTTTCCCAATGATATTAAATAGAAATAATTAAAAAATATCAATATGATGATGATAATATTCAAAATAAAATTAGAGGTTTGAATTATGGGAAATTGGATGACTTCATGTATGCGGATGGCATTATAAAATTTTTCAAGAGGCAATGTGTTCCCTCTATACCTGAGATAAAGAGGGAGTTATTGGATGACTCACATAGCTTCAATTTCACTATAATCCATTGTATCACTAAATTATATATATTTGAAGGAAAATTTCTGGTGGTACAACATGAAGTGGGAAATTAATGATTATGTGTCATGATGTTTGGTCTGTCAATAAGTGAAGGCTGAAATAAAACATCTAATAGGAGTCATGAAACATTTACATATTATTACATGGAAATGGGATAAAATCACCATGGATGTTTCACTATATTACCCAAAACTCAATGAAAGAATGATCAGATATAGGTAATTATTGATTAACTTACAAAATCAGCTCATTTCATCAATATAAGGGAGGATGTTCCACTGGGGAGCCTTGCATGACTCTATATCAATGTAGTTGTAGGTACTCATGGATAACCTATATAAATTGTTTATGATCATGATCCATGATTTAGATCCAAATAATGGAAAAACATATTGAAAACATTGTTTATTAAGCTTCATTTGAGTGTTGATTATCTTTCTCAAACTGAAAGTTAGTTAGGAAGGATGATCTAAACATTAGAATACATGTTGAGATCATGGTCACATTATTCTCAAGGTACATTGGATCACTATTTACCTTTGATAGAGTTTTCCAATAATAAGAGTTTCTATTCAGGTATTCAAATGGAACCATATGACACACTGTACGGAATGAGTTTTCATACACCAACATGTTTGGATGAGATTGGTGAAGGGAATCTTGTAGGCCTAGAGATTGTGAAGGAAACAATAGTGAGGGAAAAACTATTTAATACCATACGAAAGCATATTAAAGAAGGAAAAATATATATAATAATAATCGAAGGAATGATTTGGAATTTCATGTGGTAGTTCATGGTTTCTTAAAAGTACCTCTATGGAAGGGTGTTAGAAGATTTTGGGGGAAGGGGAAACTCAGCCCCAGGTACATTTGTCCTTTTGAAATTCTATTGTGAATTGGAGATGTGGATTATCATTTTACAAATATGCCTATCCTTTCTATGGTACACAATGTGCTCCATGTCTCATTATCAGGAAAGTACATGTCAGACCTAACACATTTACTCACTCTAAATGTATAGAATTGGAACCTGGCTTATCTAACTATAAAGAGCCTATCTAAATTATGGACTCTAGTGAATAGTTATTGAGGAATCAGACGAATATACTAGTAAACATAAATAGAAAAAAAAAATAAAACTGAATAGGTAGTGTGGGAGCCTAAGGAACTTTTGATGAAGAACTATGGAAATCTTGTTATGAGGTTAGATTTTGGTAATTTTGAGGGGGAATTTTTTGTAAGGGGGGAAGAATGTAACACACTAAATATTTAATAATAAATTAAATATATAATTAATTAAACAATAATTATATGAGAAATAAACACCTTTTATATATTTGGGAGATAATTATAACATAGTCGTTACACATAATTTTTCTTCTTCTGTGATTTGAATTCTGATAAACAGATATACATGGTTACAATCAGAAATATATTTAGAGTCTTATAGGATCAACATACATTTTTTGGTTAATAATAACATAACCTTATAAATATTAATGTATATGTATGAATATTAACCTCACCCATGTATGAAAAAAATTAGGAACCTTAAACAAGAAATAGAATATTTTAGAAATTAAAAATTACGTGTTGGTATTTTTGTGAGTAATAAATATTTAATTACAATTTTAATTAATTAAATATTAAAATTAATAACATAATAAGATTTATTTTCATAAAATTTATTCCAAAATAATTATTTTCTTGTCATATTATTTTAAGATAATTTTATAAGTCCTCTATTAATTTTTAAAAGTATTATTAAATCTGTTTAAAATTTAAAATAAGTATTTTCCATGTAAATAAATATTTTAATTGAAATTGAAATTTCAGTTATTTTGAAAATTATTTTGATAATGTGGATTTAAATTTTTTATTCTATATAATGAAATAATTTTAGGGTAATGTTTTGGGGAAAAGTAAAAATAGATTATTTACGAAATATGTTATATTAATGAATATCTGCATCATACATGAGTCATTGATGATGAAAATAGAAATTAGTTTGAACTAAAATTCACATATTACTATTTTTCCATCACAATATTAGTGTATATTTATATTCTTGAGATAAAAATTAAAATAACGATTAAAATAATGGAAAAACCCTCTCATCATCTGCCATAAAAACCAACTCTCACTCCCTCTTTTGTTCACACATATAAAACATGATGATTTTTAATTCTATTCCCAAATAATATTCCCTATTTTTTCCCCAAATCCATGAGATCATTTTCTTTCCAAAATACCAAAACCCATTCCTTTATGGAGGTTCTCAAAGAGGTTAATTGAAGAGGTAAATCCTCTTACTTTCACAATTAATTTCATTTCAATCTGTCTTCTTTTCTTATTTTATCTTATCCTACTCTATAAAATTGTTCATGATAAAACTATTATCATATATTTACTGGAATTATATTATTTTAATTTAATAATCATTATCAATCTCTTTACTCTCCTATGCTTTTATTTTATAAACGAAATCATCGTCCTGGAGGTGCCAATTTACATCATTTGTGGATGAAGAAGTTATGTTATTCAATTTCTTATTCAATTCTGGTCATGAAACCATTTTTATGGTTTAAATAGATTATAAAACATTTATTATATCTCATGTAATTTTTCTGGAACCATCATTTATAAATGATATTAAATAGTAGAACAAAAGTAGTTCACTGTAATCGAAATAACCGCTGTAAAAATCTAAATAATTATCAACATATGTATCATCTATTGATTATTCCTCATAACATGTAACCAAAAGATATATATAACCATTTACAATTTTTTATGTTCATTGATAATATATAATTTTAATTCAGGATAATTATATCCATTCTACATGAACTCCATTACTTATAATCAAGCGAACTAATCATGAAATCATGGAAACAAACACTCCGAAACATCGGAATTCAATCTTCTAACTTATAAATAAGAAGATAAATGAAAATAATAAACTATATTTAAGAAAATTTATGTTTATAAGGTTATTAATTAGTTAATTAACATATTTTATTTGATTATCCAAGTCATTATGTTCATCTGTCAAATATATTCGGACATAAGGTAAGGGATTTTTACCTAAACGTCCATTTTCATTTGGGTTACTCTAATTCTATAATAAAATGAATGAAATTATTATTTACATTTATGTACTCGTGAATGTTTTTGTTTTAATTTTTATACATTCTTACCAATCATATTTATTCTTTATTTTATATGCACGTAAATTTTATATGAATATCTTTCACAATTATTCTCAATAAACAGTCATGTTTCAAAGGAAATTCTCAAATTCATACCTATTTTCAAGTTAAATATATAATCTGTTTTAATCCACCATTTTTTTCTAAAACCACTAATTTTATAATTTAAAAACTACCTCAATTAATTTCTTGTTTTATGAAAATATTTTTCCAAAATAAATATTATTTTCAAAGTTAAAGTGAATTTCTCTCAAAAATTCCTCAATAATTTTAATAGAGTATTTTTGTCTATTTCAACACCTCTATTGAATTTTTGGTGATATTGAGGTTAATATCATATGTTTATCATCTAAAATATTGTATCAAATTTTTTTATGATCATTTGTATAATGAATGTGATCTCTTGATACCATTCACCATACCACCCTAAAAATATATTGTTTATGTGTACAAATCGTGGAAAGTTATTTCATATGTTCATGTTGTTTATGTTTAGACCCTTTAATCTGATGAATGAATTGAATATAGCAATTGATGAGTGGGGACATATATATCACGTTGATTCATCAATAGGTATCATGAGACAAAACGGATATGGACTTGGGGACCTTGGCCATTTTAAGATTTGGTTTTGGCTGAGGCCTAAATCATTTATAGATATCTTGGTCGAGGCCTGGACAGTATGTTTCAAAATTTCTAGAATATGCATTACCTCATTATAAAACTAGAAATTGATATTCCATGAGGTTATTAGAAAAGGATGATACTCATGGTTATGTTTATTATAGAACTATTTATTCATCTTTCATTTCTTCCATATCATGCACATGTATATTTTAAAATAATATTTTTTAGTTATTCACCATGCCTAATGTTTTTGTGTATGATATCTTCCATTTCATTGTTTACCCTTATTAAGAATATAGGCTCACCCATATATTATGTTTTCTTCTTCCTAAGGATGAAAAATGTATATTATGAATTACTTTTCGGGATAATAAATGAGTTTGGTATGGTCCCAATGGAATTATAATCTTGAATTTAATTTAAAGTTGTAATGTTGAAATTGTGTATGGATATATTTTTTCAAAAATAGATAACTATTCAGTAAATTAAGAGGTGTCTTCCTTTTTTGTATTCCTAGGTAATTAGATAAGGCACTGGCTCCAAGAAACTAGGTTTAGGGCATTACACCATGCATAAGGGCCTCTAGCATACCAAATAGAGTTATCTCCTCCTTGTAGGAAAGGAAATCTTTTCCTCATGAGCCTCAAAAACACCACGATTGAACTCATCACCCTTGGGTGTTTTGGATCATCTAAAATTTGTATACCCAATTCTATATTCATCAAATAAGTCATTATATAAAGATTCCATATTTTATAGAGTCTCAATTCTTAATGGAAAGATGTTGAATTTGAATGTATCTCATGTCCTGGTAGAATGACTCTAAAATGAAAATTATCTCATGTCCAGGGAGTAAGACACTAAACCACACCTCATCTCATGTTCTAGAAGTATGACTCTAAATTTGGAATCATCTGAAGTCTTTTTAGTAAGACTCAAAACTGCACAATGTCACATGTCTGTGTAGTAAGACTCTAAACTATAGAGCTTCTCAAGTCCTAATAGCAAGACTCTATATTATAAAACAACTCAAGTTACATGCTATAAGACCTAAAAAAACAATAATAAATGTTCCATGATGAAATAAACTAAAGTAAAACACTACGAAATTCAAATTTTCAAGACCATAAAATAAACAATTGAAAGAGACAGAATTCTCTCTAGGTTGAAAACATAAAAATTAAACCTTGTAAAAATTTTGAGTTCCTGGTCAATGAACATGAAATTTGTGTGATGATGGATATTTTGAGAACTTGTAAAATTTAAAGGGCACCAAACTCATCTGGTAAAAAAACCTATAAAATGGAGACTTTAAAAAATCCAAGTCCACACCCACCATGCTTTCCCAAAAAATAATCTTCGAAAAATGTAAAGAAATATTAAAAAAAGAGATGAAAATATTATAGAGATCATTAGTTTCCCCTAGAAAAAATAATGATATAATCCCTATGTCTATTGATATATAAAAATATTAGATCACTCTTCCTCCAAGAATCTTATTTTTCAAAAATTATCCTTCTAAACCCAGTGATATTAAGGCCATTAGAGATGGTATATTAGATATGAATCTCATGCTGACATTGATGATAAATTATAGAGAGAAATACGTTGTGAGTAAAGAATTAAAAGCTTGGAATTTTTGTCTATTTGTAATTATAATAAGGGTATGTATCATTGGTGTTCCATATGATATCAAATCAATGAAATTTCATTCACATCAAGAATACATGAAATCTGGAAAATAACATGTAGTGTTTATTTGATTTATTACTTGATAAAGTTCACAAAAAGGAGGAATATCCACATTCTATAAACTATTAAAGGATTAAATCAATGAAATAAATTATTTTATTAGAACACACTAATATTTTATTAGATGAATCATCAAAATCAACTAGTATGTGGAGAGAAATGTCGATTGATCTTTGAAGTGTTTTCCACCCTACTAATCCTACTATTTCGTAGGAATGAATAATTTCTATAAAAGATAACAGTGTCTCAATTTATTTAAGAGTATTCTATAAGAATTTTGAAGATTCTAAAATTTCAAGATTTAAGTAAGTTAGGGTCTTCTTCATTTTTTCTATTTTTGTGGTTATGTCAAACATCTTGGTGTGCAAGTGAGAGATTATATGTTGTCTCTATTCAAGAACCTCCAAAATATCCTAAATCAATTAAACCAGGGGTTTTTATTTTACAAACCATGAATGTCCCCCTCATTACTATAATAAAATTTCTATTTCATGAAGATTTTTTTTATGATCTCATAAAATGAATGGGAATCCAATCCACCAACCCCAAGATCATGAAATAGTTGGTGAAGGCATTCCACTTCACTGTAAAACTCCTATAAGGGATTCTATGTAATCATAGAACATATTTACTACCAGGTTTTAAATCTTGACTTTTTATTATCTATAACCACTAGAATGGTCACATAAGAAGGAAGAATAATTAGATGAGATGAAGAAGAACAAATATAATAAGTTTCATGTTCTCTCTATTCAATCAATACATCATACATCACAGATATTGAAGGAAAAGAATCCAAATAAAATCTCTCCCACTAATGGGATATTCATCACTATGATGAGAAGGATTTCTTAGATGTTATCCAAATTATTGGTTTGAATACATTTCTACTAAAAATAAATTCTAAGTGAATCATATTTTTATCCATATGATGGACCAATATATTTATTACACTACCCGGGTAGGATTCCACCCATGCGTGGGAATAGTTCTAAGATAGATACATTGGGACATAATTCATAAGAAGAAGAATATTATCATTTATTTCATCACATGTAAAAATAATCCAAAATTAGTGAATATGTTCAGGATGTTTCTCGCCCTATATGCCAGCTGAAATAAGAGGAGAAACCCTTTGAATATATCATAATTGGAGATAGAATTGATAAGGGGTACATGGATCAAAAAAATCATCTCATCTACAAGGGATATAAGAACCCCAACTCAGATAGAAATTTAATAAGTCATATCTTATAGAGAACCACTTCATTTATAAATAATTATCCTAGTCAGTGTAGGATAGGGAAAAGTGTTGAAACAATCATGCTGGTTCAAAATGATGAAAACATCATCATGAACTACCAACATCCCATATTCCCTGAAAACATTTTATAGTCTGTGATGAAATGAATAATCAAGGATTCACGTAGTGTTATAATATTTGTAAAATTAAAAATTATATCCTATATATACAAATATGAACTGGAAGGGACCCCTATCAAATAAAGGTTGTTTACATGCTAAATATGACCAAGGAGATGATAAAGGAGAGCAAGAATTGGAACAACTAGGTATATAAGGTCCCCTATTCTAATTGATCTTCCATTCGCAATGTGAGAACTTGAACTCCCAAGCATGGTTACCAATCCAGGAAAGGAAATCTGTTTTGAAACAAGGATAAAATCCTATCCAGATAATTTATTAGGGATACCTCTAGTCTCACTCAGTATATATATGTGGTATACACCCAATCCTCATAGATTTTCTGATAATATATCTACAATTATAAAAAAATTGGGATGTGAATCAATGAGGGAGTATATAAGTTGGCCATGTCCTGCAACAGTGGAGGACGATATTGATCCATCACTTAAAGGAAGTGAGTAATAATAGGATTATATCCTTCCTCAACGTCTCCTTCATGATGTTGATAATTTATTTTTCAATGGTCAATTTTTTCTTAGGGTCATCCAAAATATCCAAATCAGGATAATATTTTTCATAAATCATCCAAATAACTAGTATTCTTCCCAACCAGGAAATATATAATATGATGATCTTTAATTTGAAATGTAATTAATGGAAGGAAGTAGTACAATGACACCAATGAATAATTAGTTCTCTTAGAAGTTATGACTAATGATACATGAAAAATGGGAAGTCCATATAATCACATAATTATTTGTATCGTATAACTGGATGGAGAATTTTGAGTAGCTCTACTTGACCCATAATGGTGATCCCATTAATCAGAGAAATTACTTCTTGGTTACATGTCGCACTTCATGATACAACAAATTCTTGGTCTATATAAAGATGAGATAAGTATGATCTAATAGCTCAGATAAATTAAATTATGGGTGAGATCACAACCATTTGGACCGTAAGGGCTGTTAGTAAACATATGATATAATCCCTAGAGCATTGTAAAACCCAATTGAATGTATATAGATATTTTAATTAGAAAACTATAAAGGGATGATGACAACCAACAAAGATAGAAGATTGAAATCAGTGGAAGGAATAGAAACATCATCCCACAGACCAAATCTAAACAAAAGAAGTCAGTGTCATAGGGGATAACTTTGAAGATTACATGGGAAACCCCATTGAAATACTCATTGTCGGAGAACACATGGTACCAGGGGTAGTTATTTTGATTCCTAGAAATTCGAGCCTTTTTTCCGTACGCATTATACGATGTTTGAGAAATGGAATCCACATATAGAAAATGAAGAGCACATGTCTGAAAAGTGAGAAATCCGTTCAAAATAGATGCTAGATTCGTACATAAATCATGTGAGTTACATGATCCATAAAAGGATTCATGATCATATGGCCTGGTATAGTTCTCACACATCACATGAACTATGAATAATCTTGAAACCAAATGATGTGTTATATGAATATTGATCACAGTACTAGGAGATAGTCACCTAAACCACATAATGATAATGAAATACTGTGATCGATCTAGTAAATCATATAAATTCTACAGGGCAGTTTGGATGGAAAAAAACACATTAAGGATTAAAAAACTACCTAGATTTTATTTTTGGTTTTTTTGAACAAAAAATGAGATAAATTAGTCATTCGGGGGATGAAATGATGGAATATCAAAAAGTTGTCATGTGATTGGTTCTTATGAAGAGGTATTGTGAAATGAATCTTATGGAGATGTATGATGATGTAGTCTCACAATAGTAGATATGAGAAGATCTCTAGAGTTCAAGCCCTAAGTAGAATGATCCACCTATTCAATCCCCAATTCATAGAATATCTAAAAGAATACAAGTGTTCACCGGGAAGGCCAAACACCACTCGAGACACATGTCAACAAAATATGCAAGGATAAAGGAACTCATTAACACTCTTTAGAGTCTAGTTCTTCTTCTTGTGTACATTATTTCTAGTGGGGATTTGTTGACATCCTCTAAATGGGCATAGAAAATTTTACAATGGAAGAAATAATCGAAACATGGGTATTATATTCTCTCCACGATAAAAGGAAGAAGCATCATTGCTACATAAATATCATGTTGTTGGATAATACAAATCACATAATCCCTAGTAGAACACATGGTCACATGAACCTTGGAAGGACACAAAGGAAAATAAGGTTCTTTTCATGATATAAGGATTTCCATGAGAATCCCATTTTGTGAGTCCATGTAATCATAAAAATATCCATATATGAGTGCTCATATTGTATATAAGGTTTCCAAACAAGCGTTGATGATCATGCAGAGACTTACTGATGATATACTATGATCATGTTACACTTCAGGTGATAGAAACCTAATAGTCACCCAATTACCCTTATAAAATAATGAAATAAACTTGAAAAATATAGAGGCGTTATGTGGTCAGAGTTACGATAATTTCATGAAAAGGTTATATGTGCCTCCAGCATCACCACAGATCATTTAAAGGTCCTCTGTAATTCCTTAATGATCTCATAAAAGTTCAATAACATGATATATTTATCTCATGAATCCCCCAAACAAGTTCCATTTATAATTAAAAAATATTCTTGAAAGGATACTTGATCTCATGTTGTCCCTCAAACATGTTAGCTCGATGTTTAAAAATCCTTTTAACACATAAAGTTAATCATGTGGTGCACCATATACAAGAAGAGTGACATTCCATGAAAAACATCTCATGCCATTATGAGATCATATATTTATAATATGAGTCCCAAATATAAAACTAACGTGAAAATTATGGAAGGATTTTAAAATAAGTATTAAAAACTAAAAAAGGATGAAGCCTTTCCAAAGTAAAGATATTCATATATTCATGGGAATGGGGTTATGTAGTAGTGGGATCACTATTGTTCCATATAATTCCATTTGACATGCCAACATGATCTCATGAAAGGCCTATGACAAACAATCTTTATCTTAAAAATGACCGTAGATATGTTTTATTTGACTATCTAAAAGCCTTTCCGTAGGTGTCTTAATCTCATGAATACTATAAAACATATAATATCGATGAAGTTAAGTTCATTGGAAATGTAAAAATAATTATGAAAAATTCCTTTTAAAAGCCATGGGAACAATAACTATAGAAATTATAGATTGATTTCGTAGTTAGTATTCATTATTTGAAACCTTCAACGACTCGTGATAGGATTATATGAAGCGTATGATGTGATACTCTCTCTATTGACTCAAGCTCATATCTGCAATATGTTCACCATTCAATGCGAAGTATAATTATGGTAGTGAGTTCTATAAATTACTCCCTATTGATACAAAAATAACACAAGAGATGCAAGTCATAACAACAGGATCACATAAGAGAAGAAATATCATAGCGAAAATTCACACCATTGTAATAGTTTTCAACTTGGTAAAATTCAATTAAATACATAAGGTATCACACGACATGAATATAAACATTTTAAGATCAACCTATAGATCACATAAAGGACTTGAAGTGTGACTGTCAGTTTATGCCAAGTAATTTTTTCATGTTGACTTGGTGAAGTGAAACCTAAAAAATATAATGATAGATGAACCTTGATTCACATGTCCATTGAATTTTAAAAAATATTGAAGGCTTATATGAAAACAGTTGTGATATTTTCATGAGAGGGAATCATTCACATAACATGATCTATCCAATTCATTATATAGAAGTATGAAATGTCAAGAATGTCTTGATACGTCATCCAAACATTTTCTCAAAATCCTTTTAATGTCTATGGGAAATCCCCCCATGTCTTTAATAGACATATGGACATGACTACAAAGTCAAATGAATTCCCCCATACAATTCTCCAAGGTCTTGAGATGTCCTACATAAATTTCATCCAAGTCATGTGGTTTCTTCAAAAAAAATCATCCTAGTTATTCAAATTCCTCCAAACATGTCAACCAAGTCATGTGATAGAATTCTAACCTATTACCCTTGATCACAAGACACCCTTGGACTTGTCTAAATTTATCCTGAAAATTTCCTCATAGGTGTAAATAGATTCATGTGATAGTTATTCAGACATTCTAGGTAGATCAAGTGATTTACCTCAAACAAGTCCAATTTAATAATTCGAAACACCTTGATATAGGTTATCCTTGGTTGAAAGACACTCAGGACATGTCAAGAAGTCCCTCAAGACATGTTAGGAAGACATCTCATGACATGATAACCTTGTCTATTAGAAATAATCAAGCTTACAAAAAAATTTACAATGAGAAATTTAATTCATGTCAAAACATGATATGTAATATTCCTTCCTAAGGCCCATGCTCCAATGGGAATCTACCTTAGTGAAAGTCTCTCTATTTTTTAGACATGCTAATTAGTTGGAAATAAACAATCATGTGGCTTTATCCTTATTTATAATTCATTATAATAACGAGATGCTATTGAAACTTTGAGAATGTTGATTCCTTCTATAAATAAGAAATATAGGATGTCTTTTTAAGCTATGAGATCTGTATCAAATTCCCCATAAGATATGTCCTAGTTTATATGTCCAAAATCCATATGTAAGGAGACCGATCGCTTTCAAACCCTTGTTTCTCATAGAAAGCATTGATTGTGTAGGCTTAAGGACATATGATGATAATATCACTCAAATCATAAACTTCTCACCATCCAAGGAAACATATGTGTATAATCCCCATTTGGGGACAAGATGCAATTGTCTTTATACATGGAAATCCACCTTGGGTTATGTCAGGAGGGAATTAAATTATCAGTAAACCCTAGGTAAATAAACCTCACATGCATTAATTATAAGTCACTTCCCATAAACAGGTTTAGGAAAGACCAAACAATGATGACTCTAATTTCGTTCATAATAAGGATATATAGGACGCCTTAAGAAAGCTGGCACTTCAGGCCTAATTCCTATGTTCCCCCATATATGTTCTTTCTATACAACTTTAAACTGAATGGTTCAAATTAACTATGTGTGTTTTTATACCTATTATACATAGAATACTAAGGACACCTAATAAAGGTTTAATACCATCCTTTAAATATAAATCATCTCCCCGGAAAACTGTAAACTCTAGAGTTCCTAGTTATATGGATTCATAATATAAAAATATACCCATTGTAAAGTAATGATGGTGAGAAGATGAAGAACCTCGTATATAGACCTATTTTCTCTTGAATAAAACCTCTTATTACACAAAAAAAACTTCAAAACATGGTGATTTTATTAGGGAAACATGTTCAATATATGGATTAGGAATTAATTCATGAATATATATTAAATCTATAAGTGAGTTGTAGAGTAAAAAATAATTCTCACTAAAAGGGCATCATGAGCCTGACCTCGCATACCCTTGACCATTATGGGTTCCTAATATATAGAGACCCTAAAATTTCCAACATATTATTACATGATTTTAAGCATAATATTATATGAAATACAAACAAATGATCCAAGAGTCTTGTTTATTTAAAATAATAGGTACCTAATTAGAAACAATGATACTATAATAAATAATCATTTTATTAATCTCTATAATTATCTCCAAAATACCTTTTATTTCTTATAAATTCATCGGATAACATAGGTAATACATTGGCAAAAGGGATGAGCCAAAAATCCTAGTAAGGGAATAAACCTGGGAATAAAGCATAACACATGACTTAGAAGGAATATAATTATAAAATAAAATTCATGCATCATGATTAAACATATAGAACCATAATATATAACCCTGGAATCACATGATGACGGAAATATCAAAAAATTTGAACAATTTATAACTTGAGTTAACTATGGCTCAGAGTTAACTACCAATACTATATCACATGGTGGACAAAGTCCCATGATGGATTAGGTTTATTTATTTATCTATTACATAATGTATTATGAGACTAAAAAATTACCCAATTAATTTGAGGGATATATAGGAACACACATCATAACATTAATTTATTATGTGTTACACATAATGAATCAAAAAATGGAATTAACATAATAGTTACCCATTTAAAAGTGGGGTTTGTAATCATGTAATAAGGGAAAACCAAAGGATGTATACTAATGGTATCCATGAATGAATGGATTAAATAATCCAAGGTCATTCATAAAGAAACAATTATAATATATATTGAATAATAATTTATAAATTAATTTAAACAATGAAAGAGAGTGGTTAGGTAACATTAGGAATTTTCTTCTTAAGTGCAGTTTTAGGGAAAACAATAAAGAGTCTTTGAAGAGGATAATTGAATTATTAAATTTATATAAGTAGAAAAGTTATAAAATAGTTTATCATTGATAAAATGAGTTATTTTTAAAAAAATGGTGGATTATAACATTTTATGGAGTTTATATTAAATTTTGCAAGGAACAGAGAAGTAGCCATTAAGAAGGAAAGCTCATTGAGTGGAATTGAGAATAAATCCTTTTAAAACATGTATTTCCCTATAAAATAAATATTAATTGAGATATATAAATATTTTTTAATATAAAAATAAAATTTAGGAGGGTTATATAGTAATAATTAATTAATACATTGGGGTCAATAGGGAGAAAGAACAACCTGAAGCAAAAAATGAAGGTTCAGATAGATCCCCTACCTTATGTCTGAATGCATTATACATGTTCCCTTAATGTATTTTATAATAAAAATATATCAATTAATTAATTTATTAATAAACTCTAATACATTTATTTTATTTATTATAATTTTATTAAGTTAATTTATGTTCATTTAATTGAGTTAAAAAGTTCAATTATATTTTTTATAGAGTGTTTATTTTCATGGTTTCATGGTCGGATCATTTGTAAAAAATTAAGGAAGTTTTTTTTAAATGGGAAAAAGTGTCCATATTTGAAAATATATATTATTAATTCACATTAAATGTTTTAAATGGTCTCATATCTTGTTTTTTTGGTATAAGAATGATTCATTTGATAAAATGTTAATGATAAATGTTTATATTTTCTTGTAGGTTTTAGATCATAATAAACTCATTCCATTTTATTTAATTTCATGTAAATATATTATTTAAATAAAATGGAAAAAATTATTATATAAATATTAAAAAAAGTAACCATAATAATGGTGTTTTGACCAGCCCTGAAGACATTAATGGAAAATAAAAACTCATTGTCAATGGAGACGGTAGAACACCAAAATTTGGAAAATAGATTTGTTTCTTCAAATAACAAGAGATGAAAACGGGGTGTATAGAATATATTTCACCATAAATATAGAATCCTATTAGAAACCTGATACTGGAGTTATTAATAATTTATTAATGAAGTTGTGGAGGATAAGATAGATGAAGAAAATAAATTAAAATTGGTTGATTGAGAAAGATTCCTCTTAAATATCATATGCTTGAAGGACCTCTTATGGAAGTAGAAATTGATATTTTGTTGAGAAAATATGATATTGAAAATTATTTTAAGTCTTTTTGAATTAATTGGATATATTATTGGCAAGACTCAAGGTTATAAGATGTGAGGAGAAGGGGTGGTATTTAGAGGGGGAGGAGAGGGATGTTTTCAATTACTATATTCATTAGTTTATTATTTTGGATCAAGACTATCAATATTTTTGATAACATTGACTAAATATCATAAATAGTGAGGGGGGATTTTTTATAATGGGTGATCATATCATCCATGACCCAAAAACTTATGTATATAGCTTATATTTTTAAATACTGCAAATTATCATATTTCACTATTAAAAAATAATTTTATTTTAGAAAAATTCAATAAATTCACACTATCCATTTATTAATGTGTATATTTCAAAAATGAATAAATTTGTTGTCAATAAGTTTCTAAAAATGAGAATTTTAATTTTTAATGAAAAGTAATTTATTATAAAAATATATTTTTTAATATTAATATCGCTTTTTTAACTCTTTCAAAAATTAATTAATGGAACATATAATTTTTCTATAATTATAATAAAACATAATATTATTTTATAAATCTATTTAATGAAAATATATTTTCTTTTATTTCAGCAAACTAATTATAAAATTATTAGTAATGAATTTTGTTTTACAAAATTACCAACACATAATTTTTCATTTTTAAAACATTTATTTACGAATAACATTACATAAATATATAATTTTTAATTTATAAGTTACCTAAATTTTATTTTTTATTTTCATTGGTGATATCACAATTCTAACACCTGGATTTCTATTTATAACAGTAATATTTCTATTCTAATAGTCTGATTTTTAAAAGCCATATTGGTCCCTTAATTTTTAAAAATACTACATATTTCATTATTTATTAATTCACGTATAATTTATGACAAGGTTATATAAATAATTGCTAATTTCAAATTAATATTTTATTATTAAAATTATTTTTTATTTCTAAATCTTTTTTTGAGTGTAGAGATTTTATTTTGTCAAGAATATTTAAATTTTCCCATTATTGTTATATTATTTTTTTCATTATTCCACTATAAAATATGGAATTTTTGTTGGTTTATTTGATGAACAATGTATCATTATTAATTTATGAGAATACTATTTTTATTGGGTTCTCTATGATATGTATTTTTTTTATGAAATAATTATAATAAGGGAATTGCTTTGATAAAATTTTGTGTCGTAACATTATATACATTGGGTTTCAAACCCAAAATGACAACCTGCCATTAGAAAGTAGGTATATAGATTTTTATAGATGTGAGAGTCATTGATGGTTTATAAGAGATGAAAATGGTAAACCTTCCATAAATTAATATGAAACCGTAATCGAACCCTGATAATAAAACATTAAAAAGGAAAAAAAGGTATACCAAGTGAGAAGACATGTAATAATAGAATAACTAAATCATTAAAGGCATATTACACCTTTTCTTCAAATCCTCGTACACCACACATTTCTGAGAGAAACAAATTGGTATGGTTTTAAAATATTATTCTCATATTATCATAACCATATGATAATGTTATATTTTAGTGATCATTGATCTGTCCCTTGTTTACTCTTAGTGGTCATATGAGAACACCCATTTTTCTAATCTATTTTTTAAGGACTTGAACATTTTTTTATGTTAGGAGTTTCTAAGAAGGAAACTATTTATTAATAATTAAGTTATAGATGATACATATATTTTATGAATGGGTTTTTTCTATATTTATGTTTTCAAAGGAACTAAACGTGAATAATTATACTGCGGATTATATGATTTTATATTAATTTTTATATATTAATATGAAAAATATATGTATGAAATTATGGGTTTTAATAATTGGTATTAGATATAGGTTTGGATAAAATTCTCAAATTTGGATGGGAAAACATTTGTGAGAACACTGGGGATATTTGAATGTATAAGATGAAATACTAATATTTTGGAAAGATAGAGATTATATAGTTTTCCTATAAATAAATACCTTTTTGTATGGTATGAGTGGATATGGTTTTGGAAGAGATGCATCTAGGGGTAATAACCACAAAATTAGTTTCATGTGAATATATTTTCCATCATTATGGTTTACAGTGAGTCTTACCTTACTACAGATATGGTTTGTCGCAACATGGAAACATGGGTGGGTTAAAAACATTTTCATTATAAAAAATCATAAAGGAGTTAAAAAGAATATGATTTTGGATGACTTAGATTAAACATGAAGTGTAATATATTGAAAATAAAGTATTATAAATGAAATATCCTTGAAATTAAATTTCATGATTTTTCTTTATGATTATTTTTTTCTTAAATTAATCATTTTGGTTTAAGTTAATGGATTTAATTATAGGGAACTATATTACCATTTAATGTGATGTAAAATGTGACATGAACAACCAAATTGGGATGATAACTAGAGTGAATGATATAGTGATTATTCTTTATAATATTTCATAATATGTTATCAAAAAAATCCAATTTACTAAATCATAGACTCACAAAATCAGAGAAGGATAAAGGTCACTATGAGATTATGAGGAAGAAAATATGAATAAAATGATATTTAACTTTTTATATGTAGAGAATATAGGAAGAAGAAAATAGGTAAATGACATATAGTAACAATAATATTATTTTTATGTGGAAATCAATGGAATAGAACAAGTATTAAATGAGAAAAAATGAAGAGTTTGATGGAGGAAAGAAAATTTCATACATAGGTACTGTTAATTGTTTAATGCTTTATGTGTGGGGGAATAAGGATGTTATCTAAGACAATTCACAAATCCATGGACTAAATCCTTGATTTAGGAAAAAATTATTCTATAACAATCATTAAAGTGAATTGGTTTTAGTGTATTTCATGATCGGAAAATTATTCTATAGATGTGTTATATAAATTATATTATAGATACAAGAATCATAAAACATATAATAATTTTTCCATAATAATTTTTCCTTAAGTATTTGAAAAGATATGTTGAATGGTATAAATAACCAAGAAAAGTTATTTAGTGGTATGTTTATAACTCTTAATATTGGTGAATAAATCATTGATATTGAGGAGATAAATGGTATAGTATTTTTTACATTGAAATTAGTTAGTGGTATGATGATAATGTGATTTATAAAATCATTGATGAATTCAATTGAATTTTGGATTTATAGAATATATTTGATTGTCTAGGATTTTATTTGTGTAATAAAATATGTATTATTTTTTCTATGATTTTATATTTTCGTATAAAGTTAACTTAGTAGTTGTGGATGAAATCATTGGTTTATATTTTTAAGGTTGATGATCTGTTCAATAGCTCAGTCACCCTTTTTCAGGTTTTAAGTGATGGTGTTTTGATGTGATTTGAATATTTTACTAGGTTTTAAGAAAAATAAACTATTAAGGTTTAAATTACCCTTTTTTTAGTATGTGATTTGATAATTAGAGACCATTGGAAATGGAGTTATTGATATTCTTCATGATTGAATGTTATTCCTTTAAAATTAAATTTTTTTATTATATTTATAGTATATCTAATAAATAACCTTTTTTTTTAGTATCTTAATTGTATTCCAAAAAAATTGGGAAACATTACTACATTATAATATTATATAGTTATTTTTCATGTTGATTATTCATATTTTAGTAGATGTTTTATTGGGTTGATTTATATGTAAATCTTAGGTTTAATATGTTATTTTACATAAATTATTAAATATGAAGAATGCATCTAAATTTTTGGGATTTAAGTTGAATGACATGATATCACGTTTGAGTTTAAGATTATTTTTAAATTTTGGGGTTATTTATTATATTTGGGATTTAAGGTTATTTACAAAATTATATTTTTATAAACATTGTTGTTGTTATGGGTAATTTCAAGTTAAATTTTTTATTTCAAATTTTATTCATTTGTATAAATTATCATACATTGTACTAAACTTTTTTAGATAATTCTTAAAAGTATGAAGAATATCCTGATATATATATTTGATCTATTTTATGTTTATTAATCACGAATACTCATCATTTAGAGAAATAGAATTAATTGAGGTAGAAATTGATTAGTTGATCTAAATATAATTTTTAAGTACGTATATTACTATATATTCATAGTCTATATGGGAAATGAATGATTGAATTCTAGGAAATTGATCTTCAAAAAAATTTGTTTCTAATATCATTTAATCCAAATGAATTGATGGTCTTTTAAACCATCAGTGATTTATGGTCTTGTGGTCCTTAAGATTCCTTTTAACATGTTATATATCACTATTTATTAGACTTGGATGTTAGTTTTCTCTTTAATGTATATATATCTTATCTACACTAATGTTATTCTATTTGGTAACCTAGTTATTTGTTATTTATAATGACCTTAATATTTCTCTTTCCTTATATTAAAGATGATGTTTTGTTATCATTTTTTATGATGTGAGTTTCAAAAAAAAGGATTTTTCCAATATAAAACCCCTTATTAAAACAACCAATATAAAATTTTTAGGTTATAATTTATTAAGGGGGGATAATTCAACACCCTAAGATTTTTAAATAATAACACCATGTTTGATATTGTGTACGACATGTACAACGACCTTAGTGGAACCACAAAATATTATAACATAAAAAAGACCATCATAACCTATCTATTGAGTTAGATAATATGAATATGTTTAAACAAATAATGAAATAAATATAATTTTTCTAATTAAAAAAATATAAATTAATTTTTATATGTAATCTATTATTTTTCCAAAAATCCATATTTCCTCATCAAAAATATGTTTTTTCTCAAAATGGTATTTATTTCTTCTTGTGAGTGAATGTTAATGTTAATATATGAAAATTTGAGAAATTATATTTTATAACAATTTTATAAATTTTGATATCATAATACAAAAATTATCAAATGGTTAAATGTTTTGAATTTTTTTGAAATGATTAATTTCGTTAACTAATAGTGAAAATATTGATTTTTATTGAAAAATATATTTTATTTTCATGAAATTATAAAGTAAAATTATATTTTTAAATAATTTTAAAAATTAATTAGATCAATTTAGTTAAAAAATATAGTTATAGTCATTTTAATAATTTTATACCTGAATTTGATTCAACAATATTTTTTACTAAAAAATAATTTTTTCTAAAACGTGGTTTTCATCACACTTTTCTCACATATTTTCAAAAGAATTTCTAAAAAATATAGGTATTTAATTTTATATAATTATTATCATATTATTTATTTGGAGGTTCAAATATGTTAAATATCATTCTTCTTTTTTTGTTTTATATGAAGAGTAACCGTGATACAATTTATCATCTCGGTAAAGGGTAAAAAAGGTTAATATTTGCTAAATCTAAGTGATAATAATATAATTTTCTATAATAATTTTTAATTGAAGAACTAAATTTTACCCTTATCTCCTTCATTTTAGAATTAATTATTTTTATGTAAACATGTGCATGAAAACGACCTATATAATATTTAAATAGAAGAAAGTTACAAAATGCCACACTCTTACATTCAAAATATATATTTTGTGTTGATATAAGTAATAAAACAGGCCATTAATTCATTAAAATGTATATTACATGAATAATAAAATTATATTCATAATTTTATTTTATTTCTAATAATTTGTAAATAAATAATAAACTTTAATTTTTTGTACACACTAATACATTATTTATGTTGTAAAACTAAAAATAAAATGAATGGTTTTAAAAATATTAAATGTTTTATAATTTTGGTTTTCTGTTGTGATCTATGAATGATTAAGTTAAAAATAATATTATAGTGTTGTGTAAATAGATTATATTCTAATTAAAACTATTTCATTATGTTTTTAATTCAAAATAAAAGAATAATGTCAAAATTTACATTACTGATATTTTAAAAAAATGATATTTTTCTAAATTATTTAAAATTCAAAAAAAAATTAAAATTGGATAAGTTTTATAATATAAAATATAAAATTTCATATATTTCCCATTTTAGATTCAATTTCATTTCTTATGTAATACTATAACCCTTCAAAAGTGAAAAATTTGTTTCTACAAATAAGGAAAAAATATGGTAACTAAGGGGAATGTAAAATATAAGATCTAAAAACCACATTAAACCTATAAAACATTTATCAGTTATTGTTATTTAAACATTATAATACATTATATTTAAATCTCCATCAATTTAAAATCATTTTTTCTAGAGAATTAATTTTTTATATTTTAATCATTTAATAAATCCCAAGAGTACCCCCCCCCCCTTTTAATTATAAATGAGAACCACTCCTTTTCTTCATCACACCACATTGAGAAATATATCTCAAATATACCTTAGATTTTTTTTATACATTACAATATATACATTCTAGATATGCTGGTAAACCCAAAATACGAACCCTAGGATCCTTAAGAGGAGATATAAAGGATTACTTTCAAATAGGTAATCTATTTAGCTGATCACTTTATTTTTTAAATCTTATTTTTACTCCTCTAAATATATTTTATTTATCAGTAAATAATAACATAACTCTCCTAAATATTCTGAATGTTTATTTTTATTATCAAAAACCAACATTATCCACCCACTTTCCCATCAAATGGGATGTGAATGTATCGCTCGTGTGTACGTAAGGCTAATCGTCTCCACATAGTGATGCCATTAATTTCTAACCACTATATTTTATCGATTATTATTATGATTTATTTTGTTTTTATTTATGATAATTATAATATAATTTTAATTTTGGAATGATTATATCAGATCTTCCTTTTTACCTTCCAATATTTTGGGAAATGATAATATTTTTCATGCATGTTTGTAGAATACCACTTCCATGAAGCGATGTGATTTATTTGTCATTTATAATTAACATGGATGGTAATAAGGAATGTTTAATGAATATATATGAAATATATATGATATAATAATTAATATTTAAAGGTTGATTAATATTTACCATCCCTTCATTCTATCTGTCGAATAGTGAAAACAATGTTCATGCGCATGTACGACCTACCATATTCAAGAATGGTGTAATTCAAATTTCAATTTCTAAATATTAGGGGTTAATTGAAAAATATATATATATATAATGAATATATTTTATAATTATATCATTATTAATATTCTAGATATTATAGAACCATGATAAATGTAAAAGGCCCAAAAGCAGAAAACCAAAATTCTAATGAAATAAATACATTTACAAATAGAAACAATAATTATGATAATGAATTTTTGATAAATTATCATAGAAATGTTATAAAGGGATCATATATGATAATATAAGTATGTATATCATACCTTTATATAATTATAATTAATGTAAATTTAATTTAAATGTTGTTAGAGTTATTTTAAAAAAGTGGGACTCATTATCAGGGTTTATCATCTCAAATTGTATTCTTTATGAAATATGTAATGTTATAAACCTATATTATATTATTTGGTGTATATAATACCATTTTAAATTTTATATATTTATTATAATCCTGTTAACTACATTTTGTGTTTCATTTTATGTTATTCTTTCAGGGGGAATATGATTCAGCTGTTAGAAAATGGGTAAAGGGGTTTATGTTACAATATAACAGTTTATCAGGATTATTGACGATTTTTTAATTGATATATTATAATTTAATATAAATAAAAATATTAATTTTAATCAAAATTGTTTGTTTCATTACAATAATTGTTTTACTTTTATTCCCCTCACTTTAATTACTTAGTATAACGAAGGAAACTTTATTAAGGAAAATTGATATTACTTCACTATACTATTGTTGGAGTTAGTAGCCTAAAACCAACTACTTTTTACTTTATTCATTAATAAATACCATATCACATCTTGATTGTTCTTCTACGTGACAATTCATGTGATAATGTCCAATGTAAAACTGTATCATTAATGGGTCATAGCGTATCTTTGGTATGATGAGAACCCAGAAGTGCCATAACACTATTCTTGAATATATGTTCTATAGCTGGATGATGTTTTTTGAGGGACACAAATAATATAGTCCAATAGGGGTGAGGACTCATTAAACGTTGAGGCACCTTCTCATGGTGTGTTCCCTTGGTAATATCAAAGAGGATATTATGAGAACGAGACCCGCTAGTAGAAAATCCACATTTCATAGTGTTATTGAATGTTCTTATATGTGGAAATGTGTATTGGTCCTTAGAAATTAATATTATTATTAATGGGTATTATATCTTGCGAACTTAGATGTATTGATAAAAACTATGATGAAACACTATTCATAGCGAGGTAAGATACGTTGGATACGTCAGGAGTGATACAACATTAATAGATAATGCGAGAAAGGATTTGTCCCTTCTGTTCCATAACAGAAGTACATATCTCAGGACCTTTGATGGAATTGATATATCCTAAATAAATTCATGGCCATGGTAAGGAATGAGTGAGTTCAATTCCGGGAAGTCAAGAAAAGAATAATTGAGCACATGGGTTGATAGAACTAGCATGCAACCCACTTGATTAGAGATATTGAGACAAAGGGATTAAATTACATGGTAAGCATTCATATGAGGTGACGCATCAATGAGGAATCAACTTATTTCTCTTAGGTGCCTTGACCCATTGCTAGACAATATTCTTGGACTTTAGGCAAGTCTGCCTAATGAAAACGAGAAAGAGGCTAAGAGGGTCACACACTAAGTGTATCAACATATCTCAAGTAGAATAATGATCATTCTTGTATGTGGTTTAATAATTATACAAGGAAGCCTAAATATTTTTAGTATTTGAGGAAGAATAAAATTGAAAACATGATATACACACCACGTACATTTACTGTACATGCTGTGTAGTTTTCATTTTGGAAGGGAAATAAAAAAAAAGTACACGCCATGTATTAATGATTACACGTAGTGTAGTTTTTCCAGATGGGATTTTGAGGAAATAATATTGTTTTATTAAATTATATTTATTATAATCAGCATGGAAGCAAGTCAATGAAGTAATGATTCGGCATGGGGGTTTTCAATAATAGTTAATGAAATAAATAAAACATGTAACGTGTTTATTTATTGTCATAACTCTATAACCTTAATCCCGATTATAAATATCCTCACAACCCCAACACTCTTCCATGAATCATTCTGCAAAACAATTCTGGAAAATTAACTCAAGGCCGAGAGATATCCCTCCTCCCTGAATGCTCTCAAGACCGAGAGAGATCCTCCTACACAGTATCAAGGCGATCTAAGACGGACAGCGCAAGAAAAGGATTCTCCATGCTAGCACCTTGGGATTCATTTGGCGACATCTAGAGATACGTGGTGCACGTGTGGATAATATCTAGAGTAAGTATACACTTGGATTCTACGACGCAACAACAAATCACATCGAAATGTGACGGAAAAACATCAACAAACAAAGAATTACATAAAGGTAATTGTTTTCACTTAATTAAATTAATTATAACCATCATATGATGATCCAATAAATGGTTCTGGGACCCTTCTATTTCTTTTTATTCTTCGTTCTATTCTGATGAACTGGCGTTTTATTATCTTGATGGATCTCAGATTGAATGTTGTTTAATTGTAAAATTAATGTTGGGAAAATGCACCAATGCGCTTCCGCTGTTCCATGAACCTATAAGTGGTATCAGAGTGGTCATATTGTTGATTATAATTATTTAGTTATTCATTGGTGATTTATGCACTTAATAATTATTTGGTTCAATTCATGTTAAGCATTCTTTAAATCTGAATCTCGAAATCTATTCCTCATCTCTCGTTTCTCGTTCAACTTACATAAATTTATTTTTCTTTTTACATTGATTAAAATAAAATAGAGGATCTCTTCCAGAGCGGCCAAACATTCCTGGATGTACAACACAAGAATACACGGTGTGTATTCGGAAGTATACATCGTGTAGTATAGGTTCAATGCATCGGAATGGTCCACCAAATCAAACTATGTATTAGAGTATACCTAAGTCATAAATGACACCGTGTGCTGACCATGAACAGGTGGCACGCAGTTTCTATATTAAAAACCTTGTGGTCGACTAAACTCGGCATGTAGTCCCTTCGGGTTAGGGTTGGACCATGTACCATGTACATGGCTTTCCCGGATGGAAATCGTGTAACACAGATACTTCAAGGCATGTGTCTCACTAAACACGCTATGTACTATGAAACTTTCCAAGGTAAATCTACATGCCATGTCCCTCGGAGTGTACTTTGGATGGATGGTGAACAAAAGTACACGTCATGTACTCATTCAAATTATGCAGATTTATTAAAATTTATTATTATATTATACAAACCCTTTAGACGTGTACCGTAGTGCAAGTGTAAAGATGAGGCACAACACGTGATAGGTGTTTTATATATGTGTGTTTAATTAAAAATCTTCGTAATGAATAGGAATTCACCGTGTTGCTTCCAAGGTACATGTTACGTACAAAGATAATTTTAAAATGAATTTATTTGTTTAAAATTATGATGAATGAGAATCTCAAAGAAATTAAAAAAGGGTTTAAGAAGAAATGATATATTAATTAATGATAATTAATTGATTCGAGCATGATTTATCTTAAGAAATAATGATTAAGGAATTGAATGATAGTTTTATTTATACGAATATATTGTTGAATGTATGGATGATCTTGAGTTAGACCAAGACCTTTTTATGTGAATGATTCCTTTTAATTTATTTATTTAAATTAAATTTGTTGGAATGCGAGCCTTATTCTCATTAATATGTAGGGCATGTGCACCCAAGGATTATTTTATGTAAAAACCCCTTTTACCCCTTACTTGAATTTGAGATAAATGCATATGTAATGGATGGAGCTCCCAATCTAGTGGAGGCAGCTCAAGTCAGGAGCCAAGGTGAAACCAATCCAAGGAGATACAAAGGTGGATAGGTGGAAAGCTATAAACATGAACCCGAAAGGTTCAAGGTGTTTCTATCCTAGGTCCTTGGTTAGTTAATCGACCGTTAGATAAAATAACCAATAGAACAATATTATGATCATACCATTTATTTTCTTTCTTTTAGTTTCATTTTTTATTTATTATGGGTGTGTTCTCATGATCACACAATTAATGAATTAAACAAGCATGCAAGATGTAACTAAAACAAGACCAGATGATGTGTAAATATTATCTTAGACAATGTTAATAACTTATATATAACCCACTTAATTTTAAAAAGAATGTATTCAAGGATAATAAAATATAAATTTATTTATAAGGATAAAATCCCTCAAATAAATATTAAGTCGGTATAGCCTTCCATAATCTTGGTTAGAATCAAACCATAGTTCAAAGTGATTGACCAACCCTAGTTGGGGTGATTTCAATTATCGGGGAATTTTAATTCATGGTTTTGGGTTGAATTTACTTGGTTCACATCAATGGTTGAATACCATAGCAGGACTTGGTGTAACAAAGAGTTAAAGTTGAGGAAATCCAAAATGAAAGGATTTTAGGATTGGGGAGTCCATTCAACAAATCAAGGAGCTGTGAGTTAATGCAGTTGTAAATTTGAATTCCTACCTAAAACCCTTCAAGTTTATTGACCAACCCTAGTTGGGGTAATGCAAAAAGAAATATGGATCCTTTCCACTAGAATATCCAGGCAATAGAATATTCCGAATTCAATGGCGATGGCTACTGGATTTCGATAAAATAGTGGGAGACTAATAAGTATTAATTTATTTATTTGTCTTATTTTTATAATGTACTAAAACCTTTTCTACACCTAATTTGTAGAAACAACAAGGAAAATGACTTCAAACATATCATTGTGAACCATACTCGAGAAGGAAAACCTTCTAACCAGCACCAATTTCCAGGAGTGGCAGAGGCGTTTATGTGTTATCCTTTTCCAAGAGGGGAAGTTGTATGTGCTGGAAGAGCATGTTCCAGTTGCGCTTGTGAAGGAGTCCAGTGAAGAGGAAATATCTCTCCTTGTGAAACGTATAGTTGACGCCCCATATGTCGAGTGTTTCATCCTATCAGCCATGTCTATTGAGTTCATGAAGCAACATGAGAACATGGATGCGTATAGAATGATGTCTCACCTTAAGGATCTCTACCAAGAGAAAGCGAGACAAGATAGATATGAGTTCTCCAATGATTTTTTAAAGCTAATCTTGGAGAGTCTGCGCCAGCTGGGCCTCATATAGTCAAGTGTATTAGCTACATTGAACATCTGGACATCTTACAGATTAAATTCATAGATTATTTGTATACAGATATCATCATATCATCAATGCTCAAGACCTTCTCTAGCTTCATTATCAATTATAACATGAGAAACAATGAAAAGAGTCTATTGGAACTTTTGAACATTGATTCGCCAAGTAGATAAAGTCACAGGGTGTGACAAACACACAGTCCTCATGGTGAATAAGAAAAGGAAGGACAAGTCAAAGGGTCCAAAGACATATAAATAGTCAAAATCCCCTCGAGTGTTGTCCATCCAAGAAGGGGTAGATCCAGATGCAGAAAATGGAATGGGAGGTAGCATGTTTTTTATGTGGCAAGGAAAGGCCACAGGAAGAGGAACTGCACTCACAAGCGTGGGGATGCTAAAAGTGCATTCGTTATTAAGTGTAATCTTTCAATTTCTATACATTGGGTATTAGATACAGCTTGTGGGGATCACATCTATATTCAAATGCAGGAACCAAGTAGATTTAGAAATACTTCTAGAGGAGAGGTGGATCATCGAGCTGCCAATGGCACAAGGCTGTATGTGTTGTCTATTAGTGATTACCACCTCTCATTTCCAACTAGTATGATTTTGGTTTTACATAACTGTTATTAGGTGTCTAATGTTACCAATAACACAATTTTTGTATCTTTTTTGAATATGGATGGATTTATTTTCATGTTTGGATATAAGGGTTGCCTTATTTATAATAACAATGTATTCTATGGTATGTCACATTTAAATAATGGTTTGTATGTATTAAATTACACAAACCAAGTGTTAGAAATCAATAACAGAACAAACTCTCATGAATCATACATCACCCATTTGTGGCATCACCGTCTAGGTCATGTAAATTAGAAGCACTTGACAAAGCTCTTCAAAAATGGTTATTTGGACTCCACTAAGATAAAACAACTTGATAGATGTCACACTTGTTTATAAGGAAAAATGACAAATCCGCCCTTCAGTGGACAAGGTGAAAGGGCTACAGAGCTTCTAGGATTGGTGCACACAGATGTGTGTGGACCATTTCCAGTAGAATCTAGAGGTGGATATTCTTACTTCATTACTTTTACTGATGATTTGAGTAGATATGGATATGTCTACTTAATGAGGTATAAGTCGGAAGCCTTAGAGAAATTTAAGGAATTCAAGAATAAAGTAGAGAATAATATTGGTATGAAGATAAAGAAACATCGATCAGATCGAGGTGGAGAATATCTGAACCAAGAGTTCATCGATCTTCTACAGGAGTCTGAGATTCTATCTCAGCTCACTCCTACTTATACATCATAGTGGAGTTGTCTTAGTGAAAGGAGGAACCACACCTTTTTGGATATGGTGAGGTCGTTGATGAGTCATTTAGATCTTCCATAATCTCTTTGGGGATATGCATTATAAACTACAGCATACACATTCAACTGAGTACCAACTAAGGCCGTAAATGGTCTTCCCTCTAAGTTATGGAATGGAAAAAAACCTATTTTGTCGCATACATTTGTATAGGGATGCGAGGAATTTGTTAAGGCCTTCTAAGGAAACAAACTACCACCACGGGGCATGAAGTGTATCTTTATAGGATATCCCAATGAAAAAAGTATATTACCTATATTAGCCTCACAACAAGAAAGTTACTATTGCTAGACAAGCCGTCTTTCTTGTGAGGGAGAAAATCATCAAAAGGGATAGTGGGAGCAAGATTGAATTCGACGAAGTTGATGCTCAAGATACACAAGAGTTGGTACAGGAACAACTTCCACCGGTCCCCATGTAAGAGGTTCTTGAAACACAAGTACAGCGTAGGATCTCAAAAGAGGTAAAGGAACCAGAGAGATTTGGTTTCCTAGTAACCAAGGATGGTGAATCATTATTGTTAGAAAATGATGAACTTCTCTCTTACAAGGAAGCAGTAGAAAACATAGAAGCTGCAATATGGCTAGAAGCTATGGATTAAGCGATGGATTCCATGTATTAGATCCAAGTATGGGTTCTGGTCGATGAGCCAGTTGATGTACAAACTGTTGGATGAAAATGGGTATTCAAGAGAAAACTGGACATGGAAGGTCATGTTAACAACTATAAAGCAAGGCTAATGGCTAAAGGATTCAGACAACATCAAGGAATTGACAATGATAAAACCTTCTCACCAGTTTCCATGTTTAAATCCATAAGAATAATACCTTCCATAACATCTTACCATGGCTATGAGATATATAAAATGGATGTCAAAACAAAAATTCTTTAATGGGAACCATCATAATTATGCCTATATGACACAAATATAAGGGTTTATGACACCAGGTGAAGCCAAACGGGTTTGCAAGTCGTAGAAATCCATTTATGGATTAAAGCGAGTATCCAGGTCATGGAACATTTGATTTGATGAATTTGTAATGGAAATTGGTTTCCATAAAAATGAATGTGAGCCATGTGTTTATAAGCAGTTTAATGGGAATGCGGTCATTATCCTAGTAGTATATGTGGATGACATATTGCTTATTGGAAACGATGTACCAATATTACAGTCAGTTAAGGACTGGTTGAACAAGTGTTTCTCCATGAAGGACTTGGGTGAAGCAGCCTAAATTTTAGGGATCAAGATCATTCGTGATAGATCCAAGAAGCTACTTGGACTATGTCATGGGACATA
Source organism: Viscum album (assembly GCA_963277665.1). NCBI lineage: Eukaryota > Viridiplantae > Streptophyta > Magnoliopsida > Santalales > Viscaceae > Viscum > Viscum album. The sequence goes on from OY728163.1 coordinate 287,341,238, forward strand.
CATTGAGCAGATACTAAAGAGATATAGTATAGAACAATCCAAGAAAGGATTGGTTACAGTGTCACATGGCCTACATCCTTCTATGAAAATTTGTCCTCAGACACAACAATAGAAAGACAGAATGAGTAAGATCACATACGCTTCGGCTATAGGATCCATCATGTATTCCATGTTATGTACCAGGAATGATGTTAACTAGGAGCTGAGCATGGTCGGAATATATCAAGCAGATCTAGGAGAACAGTATTGAACTAATGTTAAGACTATCCTTAAGTATCTAAGAAGAACTAAGGATATGTTCACAATGTATGGAGTATATGAAGAACATGTCATCATAATGTATGATAATGATGGTTTTCAGATATATCAGAATGATCTAACATCGCAATATGGATATGTTTTCTGTCACAATGCAGGAGTTGTGAGATGGAAGAGTTGAAAGCATCTAGTTGTCGTCGATTCTACAGTGGAGTATGAATATATATTGGGTTCTGATGCATCCAAGGAAGCCTTCTGGATTCAGAACATTGTCCAAGAGCTTGATGTGGTGCCTAGCAGTAAAGATCATATCATGTTTTGTTGTGATAATACTACATTGGTGGCTCTTGCAATAGAATAAAGGTCACATCCAGAGATAAAGAACATACTCTGGAAGTATAACCTCTTGAGATATTTCTATCAAAGGGGTGAAGTTGTAGTGAGAAGAGTGTCCACAGAAGAGAATTTTGAGGACCCCATGACTAAAGGCCTATCTCAACAGAAGAAATATTATCATTTGAGATCTAGTGAGTTAAAGCTTTTTAGAAGTTGGCACTAGTCCAAGTGGGAATCTGTTGGATTTGGTGTCCTATAACCAACTACTTTGTACTTTATTTATTAATAAATAATTTATCTCATATTGAGTATTCTTCTGCGTGACAATTCATGTGATATTTTCTTAAGGACAAATGTTGCATTAAAGGGTCATAGCGGATCCCTACTATGGTGAGATCCCGAAAGTGCCATAACACTGTTCTTTAATATAGTTTCTATGGGCGGATGATGTTATTTGAGGAACATAAATAATACATGCCATTAGGGGTGAGGACTCAAAAAACATTGAGGCACGTTCTCATGGTGTGCACCCTTGGTAATATCCCGGAGGATATTATGGGAACGAGACCTGCCAGTAGGAAATCCACATTTCATAGTGTCATTGGATGTTCCTATTTGTGGACATGTGTTTTGTTCCTTGGACATTAAGATTATTTTTAATGGTTATTACAACTCACGCACATAGATGTATTGATGAAAACTATGATGACACACTGTTCACAACAAGGTAGGATACATTTGGTGTGTCACGAGTGATACTGCATTAATAGATAAAGAAAGAAAGGATTTGTCCCTTCTGATCCATAATGGAAGTAGATATCTCAGGCTCATTGATGGAATTAATATAGCCTAAATAAATCCATGGCCATGGTAAGGCATGGGAGAGTTCAATTCTGTGAATTCAAAGAGGCCAAGAGGGTCACACACTAAGTGTATCCAAGTATCTCATGTAGAATAATGAGTATTCCCATATGTGGTTTAATAATTATTCATGGAAAACTAAATCATTTTAATGTTGGAGGAAGAATAAAATTTAAAAAAAGATATACACGTTGTGTACATTGAATGTACACACCCTGTAGTTTTCATTTTGGAATGGAAATGAAAAAAAGTACACGATGTGTATTAATGTTTACACACCATGTAGTTTTCTCAGTCGGGATTTTGAGGAAATAATATTGTTTTATTAAATTATATTTATTATAATCAGTGTGGGTGCAAGTCAAGGAATTAATGATTTGACATGTGGGATTTTAATAAGAGATAATGAAATAAATAAAATTTCTAACGCCGTTATTTATTGTCATAACTCTATAACCTAAAACTTGATTATAAATATCTTCAAAACCCCAACACATTTCCATTAATTGTTCTACACAACAATTCTGGAAAATTCTCTCAAGGCCAAGAGTACTCCTCCCTCCAAGAATGCTCTCAAGACCGATAAAGATCCTCCTCCATCAAATCAAGGCGATCTAAGGCGGACAACGCAAGCAAAGGCTTCTCCATGCTAGCACCCATAGATTCCATTGGTGATGTCCATAGATATGTGTTGCATGTGTGGATCACCCCTAGATGAATTCTACACATGGATTCTATGATGCAATGATGAGTCACATCGTAACATGACCAAAAAACATCAACGAAGAAAAAATTTTATGATGGTAATTCTTGTCAGTTAATTAAATTAATTATAAACAACATATGATGATCCTATCTATGGATCCAGGACCCATCTATTTATTTTCATTCATCATTCTATTCCAAATATCTGGCATGTTATTATCGTGACAAATCTCATATTGAAAGTTTTTTAATGCTAAAATTAATGTTGGGGAAACCCACCAACGTGCTTCCGCTACACCCAGAACCTACAACTATCGAATTTTTTCCCATACATATATTTGTTTTTAAAAGTGTTTTAAAAATGTATTTACTATTCTCATATGATTTATTAAATTCAATTTTACTCAAGTATTATTTTTTAGAAAATTGTTTATGAGGAATCTTCTTTTCATTTTCTAAATGAGGTCCATTTTTACATTTCTCTAGAAGTATGAAATGAATGTTTTATTATAAAATATATGACATGAATAGAATTTTCTGTCTTCATGACTGATCAATTATTTAAAGATTTTATCACAATTTTACAGGATCACATTCAATGAAAAGATTCTCCAAAATAATTATAAAGAAAATTATTTTTTCAAAATGTTATTTAGAATTGTAATGTATATTTTCTTCAAGAAATGTTCTAGTGATTCATTATATGATAATTTATTATATGAAAATATCCCTTGATGTAACTTATTATTTATTGGGGATATGATTCAATTATATCATCTATAATTTTTACCTATATAGTTTAAGTTAGTGGTGATGGGATGTTTATGGAACCCATCAATTTTCCCTTGGATATGTTATGAGGTTATCATGAATTATTAATGTTATTATGGCATTTATATGTATGAGTCATGATCATGAAATTATTTGACATTTCAAATCCATCTATTAAATATAGTAAATTATGATAAATCATGAGGTAAATTGTTTATAATGAACCATATTTCATGTTCATAATTTTATATGTAGACAATGTTTCCATGTTAATAAGATTATGTGTGGAACTGTCTTTCATGTCCATAAGTTTATGTGTTGATCTAGCTTTAATTTCTATATGATTATTCATGGAACTGGATTTCATGTTTTTATGATTATGATTGGTCTTGTTTTTCAATTCCATATGTTAATTAAAAGCCCTTATTTCATGTGATTAACACAATAAGCAGACCTATTTCTATTTATACATCTTCAAAATGTTTTAATACTATGTTTTTTGACATTACAATGTCTATGTTATGTTCTCGGGGATTATTACCTTGTATTCCATTATGATTTATGTCTTATTAGTTTCCAAGATGTATTTAATCAAGATTAACATCATTGAAATACAAGGTATGGTTTTCAAAAGCTATGCTCGTACTGTCATACCCATATTCTCTTGTTATGTTTTAGTGATCCTTGATGTCTCCCATGTTTACAATTTCTGAGAATCTGATTTCAACAATTTTTATGATCTCTTTTTTTCTAGTATATGAATATGTGTTCTATGTATGTTGTTTCTATGAAGGGTTCTAGTTATAATGAAATATGTGTGATGTGATATATTTATTTTATAAAATGGTTTTTTATGTATCCATGTTTCCAAATGCACTATACATATATGACTCTACCATGAATTGTAATATTATGTGTTAATTATTCACATATTAATATGTAAAATCTATGTATGAAAAATATGGGTCACTATACCAGTCACCACAAACATCTATCCCTTGGGTGTAGTAAAGGGTACCCATTTTCTATAGTAGATTATGGGAAATCAATAACAAGTCAACCAATCCATTCTGAACATCACATCAATCTTGTACATATTTATGTTCATAAATTCTCAAAAATATATGTATCTGGGAATTGTAGCATGACATTATGTACATATCTAGAGATAGCCAAGGTCTTTCTCATGGGTGTATCAAGAGAAAGAAACATATTATATAACATACAAGGTTAATCAATGCCATAAAAAACCATGAATCTATAAAATAATGGGAAACAATTATATAAAAAAATATAGAATAAAATATATATTTGATCAGAAAATACCTCAAATTTTTTATGTGGATCCTTTATTTCCAGCTAGAAGCTAGTCCCTTACATACAGTCGGCCTAACTGAACTCCATGATTCTTCCCTTGAGGTGCATAAGTTGTTTGGGTTTCATGTTCAAGAAGTGATAGAGTGTACTGCTACGGACCCCAGCCATATCCCAAGTTTATAATCCTCATATATCTTATTAACTGGTCAGAACCTTTTCACATCATCTTTGAACAAAACTACTGAAGATGCATTATTATTCAATAGAGATAAAAATTCCTCAAATCCCTTGGATATGTTTGTATAATTTTCATAGTATCCATAGTTGAAACTTTGGGGACCAACTCCAATATTATATGGAGTTAAAGAAATATATATATTTTCTAATCATTTCCACCATCCTAAAAAAACTCATCATCCTTCCTATTATTACTACATGAAGTTGCACCCAGTGTAGCACCAGAGAACTCAATAATCTATGTAGTGAAATATGAAAGGGAACTCACCACTTTTTCCTCTTCTAGACCCATCCCAATAATCAATTATTTTCAAATAATCTATTTATGTTTTATTTGGGAAACTCTTCTGACATGATGCCTTAATAGCGGTGAGAGGATAATCTCAAACATTATGAACTTTACCTCCCCATACATATCCAAAAGAAGTGTGAAGTGAGGTAACTTAGTGATATGTGTAAGAAGATAGCAACATATGTCCTCATTGAATCCCTATGATCTAGAGAAATATCTGTTTTCAGCATACAAAGGAAGAACTCTTTGAAGAATATATCTTCAATGGTCACCCAAATAAGATCCTCAAATCTTCATACATGGTTCATGACATTCCACCATCATAGTAACGTATCTAGTGAATATAAACATGAATATTTAACTATGAATCTTCCATGTTATCCATTAAATAATTGATACCATCGATAATGTCATTCTAATCCTAAATATCCTTTGGGCCTCCAGTGCTCTAGAATAATGGAGGAAACTATTGTTGAATGTCTCGAGCATAATCAACCATCTGTCTGGGAATTCCTCTACCTCTAATTTTCACCATTAAAAATACTCTTTTCTATATTAGGTTTACTTATTTAACCACTATATTAGTTACAAGTGTATGCTCAATTCAATATGCTTGAATATTTGGTGGTAGAATAAGGTAATTCTCGCTTCTAAGAGCATTACAACCCACTTTCATCGATTGTACAATATGATTTCATCTAGGGGTATTTTCTATAATTAAAATATTTCGATAGAATGTATATAATAGGTTACATAATATAACATCCTATGATGTTTATAGGCTGACACATGGGATTTTTATAAAAACCCTATCTTAGGAGGCCACCCACAATTAGAAGTTAGAACCCTCATAGTTCTACCAAAGTCATTATCATAGTTCTCCATACATACATTGTAGTCATATTCATATATATATAACAAAAATAATTCAAAAGTTATAATAATCTAAATGTTAGTATTTTATATCACTGAAGTAGAAATAATTCATCATAAAATATAAAAAACAATAAAAAGGTTAATATATTACATGTGATTCCACATGCCTAATAATGATTCATGAACACACCAAAATCCATTAAAATATAACAAGATAACATACTAAAGTTTATAATGAATTCCTAAAAGAATAATTGTGACATAAATTCCATCATTGGTAACATAGTGGTTCATCACATGAGAGCTAGATTGACACTTAGATGACTTTTATTACTGAGTTACACACATACTAACTCCTTTAAACCTTTTCCCAAGTATATTCATGAAGAAAAGAAATAGAAAACTCTTTTGATGAGACTTTAAAATGATTTAACTTCAAAAAACATATTCTGGATGGGTTTTTACATGTCCTCATGCATGCCTCCCTATACGCAAGAAGTTTCCAACTTGTACCGAGGACCTAATCCTCATCATTGAGAAGACTATAACCAAAATACAACATGTTGCGAACCATACATAGAACAATAAAATAATAATAAACATAAATGGTAAATTATAAGTGAATAATAAGAATTCAATAATAGATGACATGGAAGGTATATCTAGTTATGAAATTAATAATCAACATACTCCCAATGTGGCAGGTCAAAATGGGGTATAAGAAATAATTTGAATGGAAATAAAGTCACTGTGATAACTCTTTAGTGACTAATGTGTTACAAAATCTAATTAAAAATTCCAATCTACCCTTATTCCTATTGTTGGGTGACTTCCATTTCTGGAATCCTTGATTATGAAGTCTATACAAGCATCAATATTTGAGTAAAACATGTGAGTATAAACCCAATATGACACCACCAATTCTACCTTAACATAAATGTATATGCATAGAATGTGTATAGAATGATAATTACGAATTGTGAAATAAAAAAATAAATCATTTTTCAAGTGGTCATGTGATGACCAAGCCGCTAAGAACCCTGACCATACCTGATTCAACTATATGCTAGAATGGAAGTTATAAAGAAGTTTTTGAACAAGGGTGGTCCATATATCCAAATCATATATATTTGAGTATCCATAAGGCTAACTTGTCTTGGGTTGGGCCACAAGGCTGTCATGCACCATCTCTTTCATGGTTTTGGATACAGGACCATCACTCCCCATATATATAGTAGTTCAAGAAATGAGGACATTTTATCCCAACACATTCTTATGTTAGGACTCAAGGATATCACTCCCTTTCACTATGTCTCTACCATTCATCTTCATTGTTTCATGTTGTGCATTCTCCTCTTCTAATGGATTACCAACCCATGATTTTCCACCTATAAATTTCCTCCAAAAGAAAATCCTCCAAAGGCCATACATCCCCACACAATATGGAATAACACATTTAGGACCAACATATCTCATCAACCATGAGAATCAGTATCCATGAACACACAAACACACACATGTGATCAATCTAACGAATGGGTCTCATGGGCTGTGAACACACACACACATGTAATATCAAGCATGGGCCTAATGAGCTACAATCACACATACATGTGGTTAATATCAAGTAACATTCTCATGGTACATAAAAAGAACTCATTATTTTATGATAAATACGATATAAAATGTATCTATATTTTAATGAAAATAAACTATAAAATGCATTGGCATCATTATCAATATTAATCATGATTTGATTTCTATGTCCTTCCAACATACCAACCATATAAACTCTATATTCTAATGGTCCCTAAAATCAATTCCAATCCCAATTAATATTAGTCCAAGAATGAGATTCATAGGGGAAATAATTCCATAATTTTAGAACCACATCAACTTAATTGAATACAAACTCTTTCAATGATATTTTTATGTTTGGATGAATGTAGAGAACACAGTGTCTTGTGCAATAATGGGTGAATAGAGACAGACATCTCCATAAGCCTTGATCAACATAGAAAATCACCAGAAGGAAGGGATCACACAAGTTTACTATTCATAAGTTAATATCATCTAAATATTAACCCTACATTTTTTTGAAATCACATGGATTTGATAAATTTTTAAGTAGAGGAGGGACAATCAAGTGACTTATGGAAGAACTGAGTAAAAGGAAAAGAGATATCATTCAGTGAAGATCGTATGTGTTTCCATTTGAAAATTTAGTTAACCAAGAGAGCTCGATGTCCATTTCCACCATTTATAATATTTCTATCAATAGATTCTGTGATTTAGAGACACCCTACATGCATTTGGTGTCCTTGATTTCACTATATCTACGAACTCCACTCTGGAGGTCCACTAATGACTTGGGGAAAATCACTTCACAATTTAGACTCACTATGCTTTGTACCATGGATTGTTTATGATACTTTGGAAATGGCCCATAGGAATAGTTTTAATGCTAAAAATCCATGACCAGACCCATCCCTAAGTGTTTCAATTATTATTTTTATACATTTGAGTTCCATGGTTATGATGACAAACTCTATGACACTGTTCTGGTTGTTGTATGCCATAAAACACCCAAAAAACATTTTAAACCACCAATAAACTACTAAATCAACCTAAATAGATGTTAAAATTTTGAAAATATAAAAAACAATTTAATATTTATCAAAACCTAAATTAACGAGAATTTATTAAATCAAGGTGCTACACCCAGTAACAAATATAACAGATTGTATCCATAATATTGGTATGGAAGGGTATATATTTTCCAATGAAATATAAACCATACTATCTTATGGTAGAATAAGAACATAATCTAGTCCATCATAATAGTAATATATTGATATTTTAGTTAGTCTCATGAGTTTTTATCAAATATTATTTGTTAATTGGTTATCATATTTGAGAGTTACTTGAGAAATATCATTCACGACTATATATTTAGGATCCTCCACCAAAAAAATACTAAAACAAAAAATTTATGATAATTAACCATCAAATAAATGTAATTAAAATTATTAAAAAAATACTATGATGTATTACCCTATGACACCTTCATTTGAACCCCCAATACATTTACTTCACCTATGACAACATTGGTTCAGACTATAACTATTCAAATCCATCATAGAGTATTATATGGTTTATCCTATTAATGCTAATAACCCAATCTCCAAAAATATCTATAACCCAGTTTACTGATGTGCCTCAGATCCATGATCCCAGGTACTATGTTAAAATAAAAATATGACCCACATACTCTAATAAAAAATGATTTATACCAAATACTTAAACATTAGTTTACATAAAATCTAAACATTAAATATAATATGTGTTAACTAAAGAATTAGTGTTTGTATGTATTAGATATAGAACAAGCTTGTTATATATGAGTTCTTTAACATATTTTATAAATCTCTCACTAATGCCTCTGGCTAAAAGGGGGACTTACATATAGCTACTAGGGGAATGGGTATAATTACAATAAGTGAGTTAAAAATCTCATTATGAGTAATAAAGGAGATACCAATTGATTAATAGTGGATGAACATAAAAATATCATAAGTAAGAATAATATGTGATGGTATTTTGGTTCATTGAATGAAAAAATGATAGGGAATAAAAAACATATAATTCTTAATCTAAAAATGATGATATGAATATGAAATATTAATTATGAACATAAATGTGTATACTTAGATAATATAAAACTAAATCTTCAACCTTTTAGGGCAATATTTTATTTCATTTTATTGAGAATTATTGATTAACACGTCTAATGGATTCCAAAAAATTTCTTGATGATACCATAATATAGAAGGAGATATAGATGCTTAACCTAGTGAAAACTACATTTATAGAGTAAGATATTTTCTGTAGGCATTTATATAGTATGTCATACCCAACATGAGGGATCTAATTAATTTATTTATCTATCCTAGATGAATTTTATATAATAAAACAATTCTTCCATATTAAATGTTTTAGAAAAATTTAACTCCATATGAAATTATTTGTTTAATTCCTTTATATAATACAAAGATTTTTAATATAAACATAATGGATTAAAACTAATGTAATTATATGGGGAGATGAATGCACCTAAAGACATCTATATATGGTAGATGCGTACTCCTATCCTTTAAGTTGGAATATAAATGAACTTATATTAAAATGTTTGGGTGAATTCTATTCTATTATATTTATCATAAATACCTTTTTTTGTTCATAAAAATATTTCCCCCTTGAACTAAAATCTATAATGGAATCATGTAAAAATCCCAAAATCTTTTCAATCCATCTAAAACATATTTGGTATGTCTTTTAATTAAAATAACTTCATTTAAAGACACATGTTCAAAAACATAACACTTATCCAAGGGATTAACTATGTTATAAAATAGGCATTAGACTCATTTATAACACATATGAAATATTTATTCTATAGATGTAAGTAATTATTCTACTCTAATTAAGAATCTATGATAGTCAAGATATTGTGGTTTTTAGTGTGTTCTATATAAAAAAGTATCATATATATGTATGAACATCTGAAACAAAAATTCTATCATATACATTATATGTACACCTATATAAATCCATTTTACATAACACCAAGTAACTCATTTACATGGAACATTTCTTCCTAGTATATACCAACACATATTTTCTTGATTTCTCAAAATAGATTAACCAAGATGATGAATACATAATATGTCATTAATCTAAATTATGAGAACAAAACATGTACCCTAACTATGTATCTATGAAAATCATATTTTACCTTAAATAATAATGGGAATTCAATTCACTAATCTAATTAAACCATGAGATAGATGATATATAACAACATATATGTGGGAAAATCCCATAATAGTTGTGCTTCATCCTACAACAGGATTAAAAACATACTGAAAAAACCCTATAACATATAAGACAATATGTAGACATGTTTACATTATTTTTTATCATAATAAAAGTAACCCACACTATGGGTGGGTGGGTGGGTTCAGGGGGGGGTAAATTTGTTTGTATCCCAAATTCGAATCCTTTAAACTCTTATCATCTTCAAAACCTCGTTATTAAAAATCATCGATGTAGTAAAGAATGATACAATATATTAGTGAATGTGTTTATCCTCCTGGAGTATGAAAATATCCTTGATGTGTCATGAAAAATATCCCACAGACACAATCAACATATTATTATCAAAAGGATCTTTATCTAGCGTATTATAATGAACTCATATAGTTGTTGTACCAACTAGTGACAATATCACATCAACAGAATGAAGCTCGTCAAAGAAAGATCATGTGATAATTATATAATACTATAAATGGACTCCATATAATGATCTAATTAATCTTATTTTTTATAAAAATAACCTCTATCTACTCTTAGTTATTCTTATCTAATGTAATAGTATATATGTTCATCTCATAATTCACAACTAATTCCCTCCATAAAAACATGATATTTATCTTCATTGAATATTTATTGAAATAAATATCTATAAATATTAAGGAAGTAAACTTGAATCATAGTATTATTAATTGAATCATTCAAATATTTCAAACCATGAGACAAACTATTAATAAATTTATTACTAAACATTCAACTTGAGACAAGGTTAATTTCCACTATGTGATACTTGAACGATTTTGAGAGTATAACCATTTTTAAATTCATACATTTTTGATCCATACATATTCCTTTATAAGAATGGTGATATAATTTCAATATTATGTAATATAAATCTCCAATTAAACATGGTCACATGCAGGTTCTCATTATGTGTTTTGGAATTCATCTATACCCCAACAATCACCTCTATCTGCCAGGATTGTTATTTCAATAATAATATTGACCATGTATTTTATCATAATGTTTTATTCATCATGATTATCACATATTCCTCACCATATTCCAATTTTTTTAATATTTAATTCAAAATATATCTCATTTATTTATAACCCACATAAGTATTTGGTTTTTAATAATTTGACCACGTAAATAATCATACGCACTTCACCTGGCAGAATTATCTATTGAACATTTTAGATATCTTAATTATACTAAAGGCCCCTGAAGTATCATACTTTCAATAAATGAACTATATTTTTGGCTCCTTAGACCTCCATCAAATAAGACAAATCCCTTAATTGATTTTCATTAAAGATTTAGATGCATAGATGAATTTTCCCACATGGATTTAACGAATCATACGATCTTTTAAAATGTCATACATGACCTCATAATTTCATACTAGAATATAAACATATATGATATTTTCAATTTTATTGTATTAAAAATATCATATTTTTAGATAAATTTCTTTATGAAATCCCCACCATGGTATATTTTTATTTTTTAGGATTTGTCTCTTATATACTACATCCATATTTTCTTTAAATATATTAAAATCACCCTAAAATATATTAGTGTATTTCTAAAATACTTCAAAACACCATAAAACTAGTTTTCACAACCCATATTTAGCTACTACAATGGGTTGAAAAAAGGATTAATCCACCATGCCTCTATGAGATTATTCACATTTTAGGAATCATCCAACTTATTTAATCTATTATATATTTTACATATACTTCACTTGTTCATGTATTTTTCATAAAGAGAAGTTAAGAATTTATTAAACTAAAATTGATATAATTGAAGAATATAATAACATCATCAATGGTTTAATAACCTCCACTTTATATTTTTCAGAAACACCCCTCATTTATCTTACCTTTATTGATAAGAAATCCCTAAATAATAACAGTTTGTGATTAATATGAAAAATATAATGTAAATGAATCAATAAAAAATCTTTTTTATGTTCCTAAAAGATAAATATTTATATAAAATATGATTTATTTAATCCAATATAAAATTATCCAATATAAATAATCTGCAATAACTGGTTATAATTTCATAAAATCTCAACAACAACCAAAATTAAAATATTTTCAGATTCTTTCCTACACCACTTATAACACACATAAAAAAATATTTATAATAATACAAATATGTATTTTCACTTACAAAAAATTCCCTCATTAAATTTGATAATTAAATAAATGTGTAAGAAAAACAAAAATAAAATCACACATCATTGAGATGAAATGGTATGAACTTCTTTTTAAATATGCATCTTCTGGAACAATTCAGTTGATGTAGGTTTTTATAGGATACAAAATATATATTCCTTAGAGAGTAAAAATTATAGTTCTATAATTACCTCATTAACCTTATACTTTAGAAAATGATACTTTAACTTTATGTTCTTTTATATTGTGTGTTGCACTAGTATTTTTAGATTGTATTATAGAATCTTGATTTATACATCCTATTTTCAATGGTTGAGGTGCTTTAATACTCAAGTCATTCTACAGTGACTTCATTGATATCATATGTGTATCTACCTATATTATATCCACATACTAATTCTTCGTACCACTTATTGTCATTGATGTTTTATTCTTTGAATCAAAAGAAACATTACTCCATGCAATAAAAAATAATCAACTACTCATGCCCAGTTTGTATTAGTAAAACCCATTAATTCTTACTCCCTTGTATTGTTATACATAAATCTATAATTTTTTTTGTATTTGATATGTAACTAAGTATAGATATTTATTCTAAAAGCCATTTTTCCTTCAGAATGGATTAATATAAGGTACAAAGGGGAAATATATCGAAATTTTTGGTATAGAACATGTCAAGAATATAAGACATCCAACAATAATCCTCTACTTATTATGACCTGAATCAAATGATACCTTGATGTTTCATTCTATGAAAGCATAGTCCAAGCTATGTAAATTGGGATCCTATTCATTCTATTATCCAATAATGTTTTCGAAGAGTATATGGAGAACTAATTTATTGCTGATTCGATACTATTTATGATATTTAGTGAATTATTTTTTCATATTTGGAAACATTATAATATCATAATCTTTATATAAAATCTCGATTGTTTTTCTGCATTTCATATGGAGTTCTTAAAATTTGTTATGGCTTGTGATTAATGAGACATACACATAATGAAATTATTCATTGTTAAGTCATATAAGAATGTGAAACAATACTCATCTATAATTGTTGAGTTCTTAGTCATCGGTCCAGGAAACATCAAAATAAATTAGTTCAAGAGGATTTGAGGTTCAAATTTTAATTACTTTATGGGTTTTATTCACTATTTCACATAATTTACAAGTTTTAAAAATATTAGTCCTATATTATTTCAGAAAGAGAAAATACCTAAAATCCTCTTCTTGAATCAATCACATCATATTATTTTGGGAATATTGATCTATTATTTTAGTCTATAACTCATTACATTCATGTTTTCTAGAGTATATACATTATTTTTCTTCCGAAATTTGAAAAAAAAAATTGTTGTTCTCAAAACACATGTAACAATATCTCAAATGTTCATTATTATGAAAATATATAATTTTTTTAAATATTACATAATTTCCAGCATCACAGATTTTAATTACACTCAAAATGGAGTGATTTATTCAATATATAAATAATATTATATCTAGAATAATTTTAATTTATTCAAAAAAAATTGTACCAATATATTTTATCATAATAGAACTAACCTTAATAAATTTCACAACTAATCCTTCATATTTTTTCAAAATATTAAAGTTTTTCAGATCACCATTCATGTGAAATTCTCACCCACTATCTATAATCTAATACTTCACAAATTGTTATTATTTAAAATAAACATAACGATAATTTCCAATTACTTGATCTGGAATTGTTTTTGGTTGAGGTCAAACCTCTGAAATATAATCAACTGAGTATGGATAAATAATATATAAACATCAATTTTATATCCTTCAGGATCACATCTAACAAAAAAACTCTTTTACATACTCAAAAAAAATTATGACCTCAAATTTCTTTTCACAGTATTGGCATCTTGGTTAGTTTTTACATGTTATTGTTCCATCCCCTTTAATTCCCACTCTATTATCACTTCTGGAAGATACATAGTTTACAATTATTAATATTCTATGTGGCCAAATATTCCATAGAACAAATAATAACCCTCATATCCACAACTTTGATAAAATTTGTCTCATTGAATGATTTTTTTTCTTAAATTATTTTTCCTTTTATATGAGTAGATATTTCATGATTCAATTTTTTAGTTTTCCCTTGAATATTTATACTTGGTGAAGGCCCTTTTCCAAATATATCTATTTTAATATTTTAACTATTTTGAGTAAATATTTTATGAATTCATATGATCCAGGATGCAATCTATAATGGAATTATTTAGTACATATAGTCACTATTTGTACTATATTTTCCACTGGTATTACTTATGAAAATTCTAGTATCATTATTATATTATCTTACTATTAATGGTTTTGATAGATAATTCTCCTTTCTATTGAATTGAATTATTCTTCTTGTATTAATTTTTCTTATCAATCTTCAAGATTTAACCATTATTTTGTATAAGTTTATCAATTTCAATATCTCATAATATAATTGGGTGGGTCACATCATCAAGGGTAATGGCCTTATTTTGACCATCATGCTTTGGTATATCTATTTATATTATAGAATTATCTTTTCTGCCAGATGTTTATTTTTCATATATGACCCCTTTTTTAATTGAGTGATATGTTCTATTATAATAGAGTGATGTGTTATATTTTCCATTAAATTTATTTTATACACATATTGATCTCCACTCACATTATATATTATTTTACATTCACCCATTCGTCTATTGCATACTAACCATTATATTGTTATTCATCATCATAAAATTTATTCTTTTATTCTTCTTATTTTGGTATAGGTAATATTTGAGTGACATTATATGAAACCTCCTCATCACCATATTATTCATGACCAAAAAAGACCTTCTTCAATTATTAGAAAGGCCCTTCTAGAGGAAATTTTATAAAATATATTATTTCATTTTGATTTAAAATTTGTGTGATATCAAGAAATGGTTTTCCTTGAAGCTTATCCATTTTCATTTTCCTTCCAAAGGTCACAACATAATTATTATTTATATTACCATCCTTTCCACAACTACAAAGATTGAATATTATTTTACCTATATACCTACCTATTACTGATCATTTAAATTTTTTACATGATAGAAAGAGACTCAGTATAATATTATTTGTTATTTCCTTATTTGATTTATCCTTCGTATCTTCAATCTTCAAATCATTAAAGGAAATAATGAAAATTTGTATTTCCTACTTATATTTTCTCTTAAGATTTGTTTCACTTTTAATTTAGAAATTGATAAGGGTTATATTAATTTCATCATTGTAAAATTCATTAATATCCCCATCTTAAAGAGTATATATTTTTGGATCAAATTTATCAATAAGGATTATGATAAATTTATTTAAAAAAATATTTTTTTTATTATTCTTCAAAATTTTATCAATATTAATTTTACACTTGTATGTGGTTCATAAATAGTTTCATCTGTATATATTATGACACCTTTAAACAAATGTGAATTGATATATAAAGTTTCTTCTTTTTCCTTATTTTTTTCTACATAATTTTATGAATAATATCTATAAGAAAATTTATAATTTTGTAATAAAAATTTCTGTAAGATCCTATTCTAATAGAGAAGAAAAAGAGAATTATTGTATTTTATATTATTTTCAAAATTTCATCTATCTATAAGTGGCCATGCTATGTTTTTATCTAGAAAAAAATTAATCCTTTTAGAATGGAATCAAGAACATTATGTATATGTGAAATAATATAATTAAACATTATCTCATTCCAAAAGTGTGCTTCTTTTTTATTAATATTTGGGATGAATTTACTATTAATAGAATTTTGTTGATCCATATCAAACACTTTAGAGAAATAGAGTGGAACTCACTTAGATACAAATTATTGAAACACACAGGGGGTTTGAATCAGTTTTTATCTAAAATTGGAATCCCCTAAACTCTTTTACTTATTTAATACCTCTCACTTAAGAGTTTGATGAAATAATAAAAATACATAATAGAATATTTAACATGGTTTGCCTCCTTGTATAGGATAACATCCCCATTATGTTGTGGTTATTATCCTATAGAAATATTCCCTTTATTAATATAAAAAGGAACATGAGAAAGGGTATGACCATAAACACATACAATTTGTGGCCCTAAATAGTTATAATCTCGCATTATTATAATGAAGATGACTGAATAAATATTACTATATAAGCATATCATCTTCCAAAAAGACTCCAAATTATGATATAATTTTAGTTCTTATCTACTCAAAAGTAACATATAGATGTTATAAAATATTCTTCTTTTAAATATAAACATATAATTTCTTATTCACATAATTGTAAAAAAACATAATTATAAAAAAATTGATTTTTATCTTCACCAAATAATTATTGAAAATAATTACATAAATGATAGATCAATCTATTTGAATCATGTTGGTATGAAATGGATTAATCAAAGTTAATAATCCTTCAGTCAAAATAGCAATCAAAAACATCAAAATAGTTCTTCTTGTGATTGAATTATTTTCATTTATGTGATATTTGAAATGTTTTAGGCATATTCCTCTTTTTAAAATCCATGAATTAATTATTTGGATAATTTTTATAAATTAGTAAAGTGAAGTGGATCATATAGTATATATTATAATAATAAATTTTATAATGGTAACACATGGTATTTATTTATATGGTGTGGAACATATCTCGGTATCCAAACATCCTCCTCCAACAGTAGCACTTTTTATTTCATAAATAATTATGATCATGTGTCTGATAATGATGTTTGATACATAACGATAATAGTATAAGAATCATCAAATTTTAATATCCATTTATCAAAATATCATATTATTAATATATATATAATTTAATTTTTTCCACACAATCCTAAATTTTTGGTTCATAGAAATTTACCATGTAAATCCTCAATCACACTCTACACAGCTGAATTATGACAGAAATTATTTTTATAACTCAATTATCTTATGGTGACATAATGTGTCATACATGTGTAATATAAATTAGTTTATGGGATCCATAGTACTCTATAATTTAATAAAAATATATTTAATGTTTTTCTATCAAAAATTGATTTCATAGATATTAAATTATCATATATATATTGTAAAATAGTATATTTCCATCTAAAAAGTTAAATGAGAGGAGAAACACATATGATATTTTTAATTTTTAATTTAATAAAAACAACATCATTGTAGATCAATTATCATACATAGGCATATCCATCGGATACTATAGTTTTCAAACTTTTCACCTCTAGCATAACACATCTTGATTGACTTAGAATAAAATCTAAAAACAATGAAATAAATTATTGGACTTAAAAAACACTTCAATACATCATTTGAAAAGTCAACACTACCTATATCAAGTAGATGAAATGAGATTCACAAATGGATATATCTTCAATTCCTTGGATTGATGCTTTTCATTATTGGTATCTTGTAGCTTCTACAATCCATTATATCCTCTAATTACATATTACTATTGCATGTACATAACATGGACTGAATTTCATCAATCATTATACTAAAATATGTATTTATGTAAAATAAAACAACATCATAAATGGTTAATATATAGGAAAATACTTTTCATACATAGATATAATATCATAATAGATTAATATTAATTACATAATAGAGAAATCCATTCTAGAATCATATTGTTCTAATAACTTTAGAAACATGGAAATATAAACAACTGGTTTATAAACTATCTATATAATCTCCCATTAATTCTATCATAACTAGAACCCATATTAGACTTATCATACATAGTACCTTCATTCCTAACATGGGGAATGGAAACATAAGATAGGGTGATCTCAAATGCTCAGTAAGGGTAAGTAGTGGAGATATAAATGATCACTAGATAAAAACATGAACATATAGTTATTATAACATGATCTTAATATTTTAAAATCATAGCCTTCATTTCAATAGTCAATATATTGATTCAATGCATAAAAATTGGTTCTTCATAAGACCTTAATCCTAAATTAATCAATGAACATGAGCCATGATATCATAACATATTCACAACTCATCAGTTTTTCATAAAATTAAGCATAGAAAATCATTTCCCTTAATTTCAAGGCTCATTAACATGAATATAACAGTTGAATGGTTTCACTACCCAAACCATGTTTTTAGTCAAGTATAATTATAAATACTATTATATTTTGATGGTTTCACTCAACAAACCATAATATTAGTCAATTTTCACTCCAAATATTATAATGGAGGAGAATTACCCTACCTAAAATGGGTTCACCCCCCATTCCAGTCCTGTTTATCTCATGAGATATCAATATCTTCCCAATGAATTTGATCAAGATATATTTACCTCCCATACATGGTTATTACATGACCACCATCCATGGTTATATAATTTCTTCAATAAATATTTATAATGAAACCACCTTTCAAGGTTATAATGTAACCACCTTCCTTAGTTATAAAAAAACCATTATCCGTGTTTGTAATATAACCACCATTCTTGTTTATAAAGTAACCATTATCCTTGTTTATAAAATAGCCACCGTATTTGGTTATAATGTAACCACAATAACATAATGTAAACCATAAATATATTTTCCAAAAGTTCATAATACATTTATCATATCATCACCTCATAACTAATGAAAATAAAATCGGTTTCATAATAATTTCATCAATTCACTATAGAAAAACCCATTGAAAATAAATCGGTTTCAAAAACATCTCATTGTCATTAACATTATATATACTTGAAAGATTAATAATGATATAAATTTATCATTTCCCTAGTAAATCATAGTTAGCATCGATGTTGTTATTTTATATAAAAAATTATTTAAAATTTAATTTTAATATTTCTGGAAGATAATAACCGTTAATTTTTTAAAATATTTTTTAAATTATAAATATTTCCATTATATTGTGGAAAATATTTTCCTAGAAAATTTCCTTGTATAATTTTAATGGAATCATAAAAATATTGAGTGGTCTAGATGGTGGGAAATTTTGTTCATTCCTTGTATTTTAGAGATCACAGTCAATTCACATTTTTGGTAAAAAGATAAAAAGTTCAATGTTCGGAAAATGAATAGAATATTTCTTGTAATAAATTTTTTAAAAAGTTAAAAATTGGTAAAAATTATTTTAAAAAAACATAATATAATATTAAATTTTTAAAAAAAAACAAAGATTAGAGCACATTGATATGGTAAAAAATGTATTTTCGACAAAAGATAGGAATAATATTGATTTTAATTAAAAAATATATTCATTCTCTTCAGTACATAAGTTGAGGGAAATAAAATTAATACACTAATTTTATAGAAATAACTATAGGATAAAAAATTTCATGAGTTTCTGTAGATATATATTGTTATATTTCATTATTATAACATAACTATAAATAATCTCAAAAAATAATGAGACTGTAAAATAAAACCCCTACTGATTTTGTAACATTTGAATCATAATTCACATAAAAAATTTAATGATATATGGAAATTAAAATTCACATAAAATTAAAAATATGAATCATAGAATACATTAATGGATAGTATATACACCACATAAAAGAACTTTTGGTGCATAAGGCATGTGCCCCACATAAATAACAGTGAAATGAAATTCCTTTACCTTAGGTTTGACATCCTTTGTATGAATTAACAAATACTACATAATAAATATATATTTATTATACATATATTATATAATTTTATAATAAATATATTATCATATATTGTTTACTTATAAACTTTTATCACACATTTTTAATGCTTTTTTTATATCACTATTCCTGGTGATATCTTCTTTGTTTTTCATAAATTGTTTTGGTTCAAGGGTTTTGGTCCTTTTATTTATAGATGCTTAAATAATATATATAATTTTAATTATGATATAAATATAACATATTTTAATTATATTCTTGTACATATTCTTTTATAAAACATATATATATATATAAAATTATTACACTGTTCATGGAGTTGGTAGGTCGTATGTACGCATAAACTTTGTTTCCATTTTATTACAGATTGAAAAAATAAATGTAGATGATGAAACACCTTTATAAAATAATTACAATATCATATATATCAAATATATTTGTTTAAATTATCCTTATTATTATACAAATAAACCATAAATGAAAAATGAATCACATCACTTCATAAAGGTGGTAGTCCACACATACAGGCGATAAGCGTTGTCATTTTACAATGGTTTGTAAGGTAAGAAGGTACGTATGATTTTATACTTAAAGGAGTATAATTATTTTATAAGTATCATATATAAGAATTTATCCAATCATAATACACATCCATAAAATATGTTGACGAGAAATAAATTACACCATTATGTGGATACGGTAAGCCGTATATACGAACTAGCACCATTTTCACTTACCATATGACTAAAAGAAGGTGAATAAAGATTTATTTACAATAATAATAGTATTCATGTATATTCTTTAACCCAAATGTTTTATTTATTGAATATTATTGTTTATTTATAGGGTTTAAAAGAGAAATTAAAAAGAATGTGATCTTTTAAAAGGAGTGCATCTTTCAGATAACTCTTTTATATCTCCTCTTAAGGGCTCAAGGGTTGGTATTTTGGTAATTACATGACATATATAATATTTATAGGGGATTTTATAATAGAACGTGGTATATTTTGGTTGATCTAAAAGCCTCAATGTGGTGTGAAGATGAGATAAGAGGGGTGTTTTTTTATAATTGCGGGAAGTGACACTCTTGGAATTTAAAAAATTATTAAATTAATATAAATTTATTTTAATGTCCATATTGATCAAAAAAGATAAGATAATAAAAAAATATGAAGAGGAGTCAAAATCATCACATCCAATAATTTTTTCTTGTTTCTTTCACAATTTGACCATTATATGTTTTTAACCCTTTGTTAGTGCTTTGGAAGCTTACTGTAATATTAATGTTTTACCCACTTTATATGTTAATAATGTTTCTATAAAATAAAAAAACACCAATGAATGAAATATGGTTATGTTTTGAAACCACATCCAATTAATGTTTCTATATCTATATTTTTTATTAATTTTATATCATTTAATGAAATATTTTTTTAAAAATATCATTAATGTTATTTTTAACACTATTCATTTAATTTGAAATTAAATACACCAAAAAATATATAATTTAGAATATCATTATTTATAAATAATTTAAAATATTATATAAATCTAGAAAATTTGTGGTACATATTAGAAAATTAAAATAATATCAATTTGTATATTTTCAAAATCATATATTTTATTTTTTAAATTGAATAAATAATATAATATCATTAAAAATAATTTAAGATAATTATATAATTTATAAAAATTATAAATAAATTTAAATAATTATAATTATTTTATTATCCTCCAAATATGCATTTATTTTTACATGTAATTTTTTCCCAATGTGGACACAAAAGAATTATTTAAAACTAAGAGAATAGAATTTTGTAACATTCTTTGATTTAAATATCTTATAGTTCAATTTCATAAACATGTTTCCATTAAGTAAATAAATTTATAGCATAATGTGATAAGGGTTTAATTATATTCTACCATTAATAAATATTATGAAAAATTGCAGCCTTATCTCTGAGTTTTGTCTTAGACAAATCACATTTAACCATTACAGAGGTGATAAATTTTCCCATGATTACTATTTATATTGAACAAAAATAAAAAGGGCCAATTTACAAAATATAAAACTATTGATTCCAAATATGGAATTCATTTTATGAAAATTCAATACCTATTAGTGGATGTTTTTTTTTAAATAAATGTACAATTCTTGATGAAATTTTTTTTTAGAAAAACAAATTTTTAAGCATAAAATATGGTTTACTACTATCTTATTCATATAAAACTAATAAAAAATGTTAAATTTATTTATGAAATATTGAATATTTTAATTTCATTAATAAATTCACCAATATTAATTAAATTTATTTATTTTGGGTAATAATCACATTGTACCTATATATTTTTTCTCAAAATAATACCCTTTTAGAAATAATTTTTTATAAAAAAATCAAACATATAATTGATTATAATGAACATAATTGGAATATAAAAAGTATAATATATCTAGTTTCTAACTATTAAATTATTTTAAAACAAAATAGAAATTTTTTGATACTTTTAAAAAAAATCAATAATAATAGTACTTTACACTATTCCCTGGAGAATCAATATTTTCAATAAAATCCAAAAATTCACCCTATGATATTTTTGATATGATGATTTAAAAATTTTATTTATTTTTATGAAATAATATTTCAATAATTTTCAAAAATAAAAAATAATATTTTCTAAAAAAAAAGAAAAAAAATTATTTTGATGGAAATCTATTTTTGAAGAATAATATAACATTGATAGAAATTTAATGCTTATTTTTAAAAAAAACTATTAAATAAATTTATATTGAATTGGATATTTATATATATATCTTAAACTTGTTATTACAATTCATACTCTCTTATTTAATGCCTAGTTTGTAATGGACACATAATAATATTTTCATAATATATGACCATTTGTTTAAACTCACTATTGTCTATAATTCATGATATTGTTGAATATAAATTTTCCTAAAAGTTTGGTATTTCATAAAATATCTTGTTTTTATATTATACCCCAATCAAGATGAAAATATCCCTAAAATTGTTTCACAATAAGTTAATAAAATGAGGATATTTTTATTTAATTACACCCTCAGGTTCCCATGATGCTTCTCTAAAATTTATATATATATATTGTACTTTCACTAGGTGAATAGTTTTTTTCTATAGCACTTAGCCTCTACGATCCGAGATTTATACTTTTTTTCTTTATAATAAATATCAGGTTTTAGTGGCATGACCTCTAATTGTAGTTCATGTTATGGATATGTTATGTACTTACTCATGAGAGATACATGGAACACATCATGAACTTGGGAGAGGATCCATGGAAGTTACAAGTGATATAAAATCATCCCTACATCATCAAGAATCTATAAATAAAATTATACAAATAATTTTGATTTACATTCATTATAAATATCCAAAACTTATTCCATAGGGATATTCACAAATATATATTCTCACCAACTTTAAATTCAAGGTTACAATGATGATGGTCATAATATAACTTTTGTCAACTTTCAGCTGCCTTGATGTGCCTGTGAATTGCTCTTACATTTTATATCATTTCCTTAGCCAACACAAATCACATTTTCTTTTATTCTTTAGTATCATAATTTTTGATACTATTTGACCAATTTCCCCTTCATCACTTACTCTATGAAATGACTATTCAAGATTAAATTTTATCATGAGGTAATAAAATTAACATTTACTGAATCATAATATCCATATGCCATTACATATACATCTAAATATATACCAAAACCATAATTTCTAGCACAATTTATACAATAACATTCATGGATCAACTTAATAAATTTGATAAATAGATAACCATAATGATGCATTAAAATATTGACAAAAAAAATTATCCAAAATTTTGTAATGGTTAGATCTCAAATCCTTAAGGGATCAACATAAGGACTATGTTCAAAAAAATTTAGTCACTCATAACGTCTCATACAAAAATTTATATACCGTTATTTTTTCCCAAACTTATGTCACGGTATTATTATATATTATTAAAAAAGATAATTCACCATGTAATCCAACAATAATATCAATTGATAACAAAAAGTTATGTTGTAGGTTTGGGTTCTTCCTTGCACAAATTGACAATAATAATTTTATTATTAAAATAAAATGTGACTTATTTATTCTAGATTAAATTTTTTGAGAGTTAACCAATCCGTATAATCACATAAAATTTTAGTAATTGATGAATAATATGTTTTTTAGGGGGTAAATTAATATAAACTTCAACATTCAATTCCCAACCCTAGAGTAGAGAATAAATTTGTCCAAATTATCATGATTCATTTCAACAATTTCTATTTCATAATATTTCACATTTTATTTTGAATTCAATTGTTTTTGTTTCTTATTTTATTCATTATAACATGGATTACGGTATTAATTCACATAATTCCCAAATTATATTTAATTTAAAAAACTAAAGTGTGGGTGGTTCATTATGTGGAGGTTTATTTTTATTCGTATCCTTTATTAACTTATTTTTATTGTTTATACAATAAATTAATGGATGAACTTGTTTTTAATAATTTTACAGTTTACCCACTAGCATAATACTATTTTCTCTATGATTATATCCAAACAATGAGCATAAAGGAAATATCATCATTTTTTATCCATGGGTTTTTGAATTCCCTTTGAATTCCATTATTCTTTTCTATTAAAAACCATGATATTTATGGGTATCTCCAATCTCCATATCCACCTTGGTGGAACATAAAATGATTTATTCATATATAATAAATTACCTTATGGGTAACTCCCTTGAGGGACACGGTTTTAATCCACTAAATAATCATTCTATCTTACTTTCAGGTTGGATGATAATTCCTAAAATTTACCTTGAATGTCTTGTAATTGTTTCCCCATAGGTACCAATAGATTAATTTTCCATCTATTTAAACTCAATTAATCCCTTTTCCATTTTAAATTGAGGAATATGTGTATTTTACTTATTTAAAGAAAATCTCTTAAACTCAACCCAATACATGAATTAAATATGATCCTTTTTCTTTGTGTTCTTTATAGGAGTCGACCATTGATCTGCCTCTCCTTCCAAAAAATAAAAAAATAGAATAAATTTCTTATGTTTTGATAATTAAATAATATATACCATTATTTTATGGGTCATTATCCATTTTTTTGAAACTAGTGTACTAGTGGAACCACTAAAAGAAGGTGGATGGTGGATCATTGGGGGCTCAATTGAATGTTGTTCCCTGCTTTTCTCATTTGGAAGCATAGTGTGATTCTTATATTGGGTATATTGTGTGTCCAAAACAAAATGATCATTCATTATATATCCTATATCATTAGGTTATATAGGAGGGAAATCATTTTCTTATATTTTGAATTCAATATTATCTCTACTCCTTATAGTTATAGACAATGATTAGAATAGAAAACCATAGTGAGAAAAATAATAATCATAATGAAAAACCACATAATTATGGAAAATATATTATAGGATTTTTAAATTATGAAATCTTATTCTATGAAAATATATAATTAAACTAGTTCATTCATTATCATTACCAAAACATTAATATTTTATGAAATACATGGACATATCCCTAGGGTTCTAACAAAACAAATCTTATCCTTTTTTCCAAA
Organism: Viscum album; assembly: GCA_963277665.1. Lineage (NCBI taxonomy): Eukaryota > Viridiplantae > Streptophyta > Magnoliopsida > Santalales > Viscaceae > Viscum > Viscum album. Next base: position 287,367,258 of record OY728163.1, read on the forward strand.
GTTAATCTAAAAATTTCTCTGATACCAACTATATATACATAGAATTTAATTCATATATATATATATATCATATTAATAGATGAATATTAGTTACATAAAATAATAATCCATTAGAGTTTAATATTGGTCTAGTGAATTTGGTAACTTAGCCATATAAAAAATAGGTTTATTAAAGATATACATCATCTCTTATTGTGTTTTACATTAAAAGAACCCTAATTAGACATAACACTCTATGTACATTTATTCAAAACATAATAAAATGAAAAATAAGAAATTGTTGGATTATATAACATGTAAGGGTAAATAATGGATATATCAATAATCAATTGAGCAAAACATAAAAATAAGGGTATGAGAACATGATAATAACATTTTAAAATCATACCCCAAATATAATATATCTTAATATTGAGTCATAAAATAAAACATGGAAATTCATATGACATAAATTATAAAGGAATCAAAGGACCATAGACATGATAGAAAAACATTGGAATAATTCATTAGTTTATGGTCTATACATAGTCATAGAAAATAATTTTTTTAGTAGTCCAGGCTTATGGACAATACTATTATAATCGAATGGGATAACTACCCAAACCATCATAGTAGTCCTTGATAATTTCTAAAACTATTATAGTGGAATGGTTTCACTCACCAAAATATTGTAGTATTCAATTCTCACTTCCAATACTATTATAGAGGTAAAATTATATGGTTGAACTAGATTAACTCCCCATTCTAGTTCTATTTATCTCATGTGATTGAAATATTTCCATAATTAATTAGAGCGATATATAGGCCCCACCCATCCTTGTTTATTTTGTAAAAACTATACTTAGTTATAACATATCCACTACCTTTGGTTGTAATGTAACCATTATTATTTTCTATATTGTAATCACTCGTTATTGTTATAATGTAACCACCATCCTTGGTTATAACATAACCATTGTCCTTGGTCATAACATAACAACCATAATTAGTATTAACATAACATATGTCCTTGTATATAACCTAACCAACAAAAAATAAAGACAACCATACATATTTTTCCAAAATATCATAAAACCATGATCACATAATAACATTGTAACCCCTAAAAATAAGAAAAGTTAATACACATTTCATTAAATCGTTGTAGGATGACACATAGAAAATGTGGGTTTCATAAACATGTCACCAACATAAAAACTAACCATTTTTATAAATCATAATAATTATATCAATGGATTATATCTACAATAAATCATAATTAACATCAAATAATGGTATCTTATATGAAAATTCCATTTAAATATCACTGAAATATTTATTAATGAAGACAACCTTTCAATTTCGAAAATCAATATTAATATACAAATATTTAAAAAATGTTATATATAATTTTTTATTTAAAAATATCATTGGAATATTTTAATGTAATCATCAAAACAATGAGATTTCATGATGAGAGGAAATTTTATTCAGGTGGAATAAGTTATAATAAAATATTCCTTTCAAATTTTTGTTAAATATACAGAAAGTAAATTATTAAGAAAATAAGAAGAAGATTAAATTTATAAAAAATAAATAAAATGTGTAAAATGACCTTTATAAATCATATAAGAATAGTAAAAACATTGTTTATCTTTTTATAAAACATAGTTATGGTAGAAAAAGTCATTCTGAATAAAGAGAGAAATAAAGTAGATTTTGTTCAAAGAAAATATTTTTATTCTCTTATGTAAATAAAGTGAGTAAAATAGAAGAAAAATATATATCTTAATAAAATATACAATGGAGAATAAATTTCAAGAGTTTATTGAATGAATGATTGTAATTTTTCATCATCATAACCTAAGAAAAAACCATAGTAAATAAAAATATTGTAACATACACCCTTTACTACTTTGGTAACCTTAGAATCAAAATTACCATGAAATAAATAACATTATATAGAATTAAAAATCCATATAAAATTCAGATGAATCATTGTAAAGTATATTGATAGGAATTATAAAAACCACGTAAAAGAACCTGTGGTATATAAGGCAGGTGTCATATAGAAATTAATGTGAGATGAAAATCACATACCTTAGGTCCAACATAATTCATATTCAGTGGAACCTCCTATGAAATATATATTGATTTATTATAAATATATTATATATATAAATAATAAAATATATCAAAACATATCTGATTTCTTTTAAATATTTTATCACCCATTTATAAAATATTATTTATTAAAATTATTATTCATGGTGATATCTAATTCTTTTTCTTGTGTATTTTTGTTTAATAGTTTTGTTCCTTATATTTTTATAATGGTTACATCATATAAATAATGTTAATAAATATATAAATATCATATATATTCATTATATATATTTTTAGATTCATTCAAAAAATATTGAGATGGAAAAATTAATTACACCATTCATGGAGATTGTAGGTCATACATACTCATGAACGTTGTTTCCAATTTTTGAAATATATAATGAAATAATGGAAAAAAATAAATAATATTTAAATTATCATTATTATATTATATGGAGTCATTAAATATATCATCATTATCATCAAAATAAACTAGAAATAAAAAATCACATCTCTTCATGAAGGGGGTAGTTTGCACGTACGCATGATCAACACACTCATTTTCCAACAGTTTTGAATTTAGAAGTTAGTTATGATATCATAATTATATAAGTATAATTATGTCATAAGTATCTTATATAAAAATTACACCTATTGTGGGATCCCAGAACACCCTAATAGGGGAGGGGTGAATTTGGTTGTCAACATTTTCTTTTAATGTGAAGCACCATATTCCCAAATTGGTTAGAACTTCTTAAATATATATATAGGTAATTTTTAGTAATTTAAACTTTCAAACTCATAAGGAACACACAATAACTTTTCTTCACTCACCAGTAAGGGCTAGTATTTGGAGAAAATACCAACTTGTTTTCGATCATACTAAAGTTCACTAATCTTTACTAGTTGTGGATTACAAATGTTTAGTATAATGACCTTGTGTGAGGAGAACATCCTTAACAATGTTTTATTGATAGCACTCAGAATCCATCAGATCAATTCCATTGACTCCCCCTTACTCATTCTGTTGGGAATATTCTAAACTCAATTTATCGATTTAAAGGTTGCTTCATTGGGTTGGAATTAAATCATATATTCTCAACTATAGATTTATTGTATATTGAATTACTATTTTCACCTATGGATTTAATCTACTTTTTCATGTACTTTAAATTTATGAACATGTCCTCCATGAACTGGAGGAAAATAGATCAATATATTCTTCTAAACTAATATTGACCAAATCTTTCATAGAACACAACCTTTACTGCATATTGGGCATCTCCCGCGATCCATATTTCTTACGCAGTCCATGTACCACCATACTCCCTACGTGGGGTACAAAACACCCCCTCATTTGTGCCAATGAATTCCTTTGAAAATTATTATAAGACCACCAAATTTCATAAAATGATGAATTCTCTTTTGAACCACTTGCCTTTAATGAACTGTAATCATTCCAAAAACCATATTTGTCCTTTGAGAAATGAATTTTATCACTACATGGAGATAGTAAGTTGTATGTATACACAAGTGGTATTTTCACATCCTAATTAATGGATAGAGGGTAAATAAATGTGTTTTAATAATAATAATAATAACCATTTAGTATATTTATTATATTTTATTTATATTTTTATTAACAATATAACAGATTTTTTAGAGGCAAAATCAAAATTAAAAAGAACGTGATTCGTTAAAGTGATTACCTATTCAATGAAATGACTCTTTTAGATAACCCATTAAGGGTTCTACAGTTGGACTTTTGGGAAGAATAAAAAATCTATAATCTGTATAGGGGAGTGAATATGGGAACTTTGAAAAAGTTTCTTGTACTATAAGTCTCAAAGTGGTGCAAATACAAGGAAGTAGGGGAACCCTAATATAATTGAGGGGAGGGGAACATGTGGTATTTTATAAATATTTTAAACTAATATAAATTACGTTTGATTTCAAAATTTCCCAAAACTGATAATATTATATTGTAATATGATTATGAGTGAAAATAATAATATAAAATACAATTTTAAATAGTTTGGATCACATTTGTACACTTATCATTTAATATTAACCCCATGTTAAACATTTTGATAAATACCTTAATATTAAATATTAATACAATTTACAGGTTAATAAAATTATTATAAAATCAAAAACAAAATATAAATGTATAATGTATTACATTTAAAACCATATATCATGCATTATAAAGATTCTAAAATTTTAATGAATTTTATATCCTTTAATAAAATATCATTTATTATAAAAAATAATTAATGTCATTTTTAACACTTTTCATTTTCCATGAAATTAAATACATCAAGACACATGGGTATATAAAATGAAATGATTTAAAACCTCACAAAATGCCTTATTGATTTTAAAACATCATGGGATATATTAACTCATTCAAATTATGTCACCTTTAATTTTTTTAATATCATTTATTTTATTATTTTATTAATTTAATAAATATTGTATTAGCATTATATAAGTATTTTAGGTAAATGTATAATTTCTCAAAAATATTAATAAAATTATATCATGATATTAATTTAATTAATATCAATATAGACTTTTTTAATCATTCAAAATTTAGTTTTTCCCTTATATGGAGACATATGATAAATTTAAAACTAAGAGAGTGGCATTTTGAAACATTTTATGCTATAAATATTATATATGTCATTTTCATAGAAAAAATTCCATTAAAAATCACTATTTATATCCTAAGGTGATGAAAATCTAGTTAAATTCATCCAATAAGTTTTAGGGTGAAAATATTTGTCATTATTAGTGAATTTAAACATTGATTTTGCTTATTTACCCTTTTCCAAGGTGATCAATTTTATGATGGTTACTCATTATACATATAAAAAATGTCCTAATTTTCTAATTTGAAACTCCTATATCAAAAAATGAAATAATTTTTATAAAATTAATCACATATAATCTGTTGGAAATAAATTTAAAATAATTGCGCAACTTGCAATGAAAACCAATTTTAGAATAAGACATTTTTATGTATAAAACATACTTTATTCAATTCCAATGATTAAAAACATTAAATTAATGTTAAAAAATTGAATGAATATATAATAAATTTATTTCATTAATATGTGTCACCAATAGTGATAAATTTTATTTATTAAGAACAAAAAATTGAATCGATATGTTTATTTTTTTCTTAAGAATTCCTTTTTTCTGTATAATTTTTTTATAACAAATTAATATATAAAATAAATTATAATAAACATAATTCAAATATTAAATATAAAATATAACTAATATATTTTTTTAAAATCATTTTAAACAAAATGGATCATTATACATGCTTGAATAAAAAATTCAGTTACAAAATCAATATTCTTATTCCACGGAAAATTATTCATTTCAAAGAAATAAAAAATATTAATTCCAAAATAATCTTGATATGATAATTTCAAAAAAAATTATAGTTTTATGAAATTAAATTTTTTATTTTTAAAAAAATAAATATAATATTTTCACACAAAAACCAATAAAAATCATTTTCATGGAATTTTTTTGGATATTATAACAGTATTAAAAACTAAATTCTTATTTCATAATAGTTTATTAAAAATATATATTGATTATGATATACATATATATATATTTCATATATTTGTTAATCTTATTTATATCCTCCAATTTAATGGTTAGTTTATAAAGATCACATAATAATATTTTAATAATATATCATGGTTCGTCTAAAATCAGTGTTGTGTGTTACATAACCTATAAAAGAAACTAAATTTATTTGAAATTTTATTTCCTAAAATCATTGGTTATTATAGTTATACATGTAAAGTATCATAGTATTATGGTTTTTATGCTATGTACCTCACCAAAATCATGTAATATGGATTGATAATAAGAATATATTGATAAGAATATCAATGACCATTTGACATTTAATGAGATATACATTAGTAGGTAAATCCAAGTAGTAAGCCTCTACTTATTGTCTCATTAATTAGTTAATTAGATATCATATAAAACCATTTAATAAAAGTAAAATATTCTATACATGTTAATTTTTACATGTCATCACAACCCATTATACTCCATGTTGATCATCAATTATGGGTAACTTAAACAGTATTTTTAGAGGATATATATCATTCTAACAATCATGTAAAGTTACATCACATGAGAATGAATGAAAAAAATATTGATTTTCATTATTATAAAACCAATATATATTTTATATTCATAAAAACTTTTACTAATACTTATTAAAACCATACACAAGGACTTATGTATCTTATAAAGTATGATAAAATACTAGTTTCTCCATATATTTACTTCATTTTCTCTATCTAGTTAAAAATTAAAATTTACATATATTACCTATAAAATATTTATCAGTCTACAAGATAAAACTCTCATGGTAAACTCTTTAGTTAGTATTATTTTTAACTAAGTTATTTTAATAATGGTGAGTCTTAGGAATCATATTCATAATGATTAACTCATTGAACATATTCAAACATATAAACTTAAAAACATCAAATGTTACAATGTTAACTTATATTGTCTATCTGGAATTATTTTTAATCATGACATCATTGTCCGTGGAACCTTATTCCATCAAATTCTTCTAGGAAATATTATACCTATTTATATTATTATTTAATAGCACATCATAAACTTATTTAATATAAATTAACATTCACTTTATGTTGAATAATAATTTTGAAATAGCGAAACACGTTTTTTCATGGCAGATAATTGTAAATATTATTTTTTTCATTTACCACAAATATCCTAATATAATATTGGTAATTCATAGAAAAAATATAATTTTATAATAGAGTAATATTTTATTTATATTTTTTTAACTTATTTTAATCATAATAAATTCCAATAATTCCATTAAACACTATTCTTTTTAGAATACCATATGAAGAAACAAAAAATAATTTCTGTTATAAAATATCACTTATTTTATTTTAATTGGGTTATTTAATATATAAACTAATTTTTCTATATTATATATGGTAGTCTATATGTTTTGGAAATTTTCTTTAATGTAATAAGATTCAAGAAAATATTTTATTGAAAAATGGTAGTGGGAATATCTGCTCATATATTTTAACATATATCTATATAAGGACGTTATCATTGATAAAATTTTATATATTTATCTACTTATTAAAACATGTTATAGTGTTATTTGAATCATAATTCATGTGATTTAAATCAGTAATCCCAAAGTATTTCTAAAAAACTACTCATTAACAAATATATTCTCCTATCATATAAGTGAAATGGGATAAATATAAAAATCATTTTATGATCCATATAAAACTGATATACTCCATTAAATTCAAATTTTTTAAGGAAAAACTATTTGATTCATCACCATAATCTATTTTATAATATCAATCAAATAATTAACTGATTTTGATATATTGAATTAAAAAATCATTATTATTCATTTGGTATCTCATAGCCATCAAAAATGTTGAAATTTTTTCTATAATGAGGATACATTTTATAGAATATACATAGAGTTGGAAAAAAACTTCAAGAATCTACAATAATTCCATCTCATGGAACAATTACTATCCTATTCTAATAACTAATAATTTTAATGACATCAGCTTTTATAAGAATCATTATTATACTTTACAACATTACATATCTCCTTCTAGTTTAAAATTTCATCATCTCGAACTACATAAACACCACTAGAACAGAGACCTCTAAATGTACATATCATTTATTATGAAACTATGATAATTATAGGGTAGAATTTTATTGAGTTAATTAACATAATAAAATACAATAGAATAAATTTATTATCCATAACAATATATAAAGAATCCTCAACATTATCACTCTATACATAACATACACTTTTTAGATTCACCTTTAGAACATATTCAGTAGTTTGGTTACTTAGGAAGGCATTTCTTTAAAATAATATAGTCTTTTTTACTTATAAAATATTATTAATCCATCATCCTAAAGTGAGACATATAATTATCTTCTCATTTCATAAGAAAATTGTACATTTGAAGATAATGAATCTATTTTTCTATAACAGATTATTTTTCGAGATGTGTATCATGATATTTATATTTTAATCAAGGAATTTGGATGAATGTGATCCCACTAAAATGAAGAACCTATTCATCATATCCGTTTAGTGACTCAGGATCTATATTTCAATATTGAATTACCTTTTTATAGTGTAAAAATCATCACATTAGTTATTTTTGTAGGATAAAAACCAAATCACAAAATTATTGATTCATGGATAATTGAGTGAGAAAATCTACTTTCATTCCATAAAATGGAAATTACCCAAATATATTCATCCAGTATCACAACCCATGGGGTTTCCCAGCTAAGTATAATCACAAGAAAATGTTAAAAATGAGTTTATGTAAGATAATTCAGAGGCACCCCACTATGGTGTAAATCCACTATATTAGATAATTTTGTTTCAGTAATTATTTAATTTCCATACACATGTTAATCCATGTTTACCCTGATATGTATTGGAACTACATAGTTGGATAATCATGGTCATGAAAATTGTCTCCTTATAAAGAATCTAATGCATTATATCTGGAGTGTATTATTTGAAAAATTCTCATTAATTTAATATAAATAATATTCATATTTAATTTATAACTATTTTCAATGAGATAAATATTTATCCTCACATGTTTTATTCCTTTTTTTATACATGTTTCTAATGAATTAGTCTTATAATCCTTATTCTATATAATATATTAAAGTGTTCACATCACTTTAATGTATAAACATTTAATCAACAAAAATGTTTGTGTTACCTGCCTAAATAAAGAGGCTATGTATATTTATATATATCAAAATGAATCATCTGAATAAGGTACATAATCAGTTTATACAAGTCAATAGAGACATATAAAATTTAAAATCACTACATGAGTATATTGGGATCTATGGATAAATATCCCAAATCTTACTATCAAAACTACTAATACTTTAGGAAACTGGGATGTCTAATACAATGTTTTACTTCTAATAGATACATTAATAAATAGATAATTCAATTCATTATATCTTAAATACTAAATATTCATTAACTATATTCATAAACTATTATCAATAACAAAACACTATGTAAAAATATTGGTGAAGGTAGAGTAAAATGTAGTTTATTTTGAGTTGTACCAAGATTGTAAAGCAAAAATCTTCATAGAATCAATGTATCACATTAATAAAATTAATAATATTTATATTCTATAAAAATATTATGAACATGAATAATATTAGGGAATAAATTAAAAAATAAATTTTTTTGATATGGGAAGCAAATATGATTCTTATTATTTATATAGTGAACAAAGATTATTATAAATTTATTGTACATCATTTTTTATGAACATTTATTTCTTTATAAAAAAAAATTCTCAAAGACTATAATAGTCTAGTGCCTTTGGAATCATGGAAACAAAAACACTTGTCCAAATGTGTGATACATAATCTCCCACTATGTTATTCAATACTAGAAACCTATTTACAAATATCATACATATACATATCTTCATTACATGGTATAAGGAAACATATGAAATTGAAAAGTTAAATTCTTAAAAAGGGTAAAAAATAATGATATATAATTATACCATGAGAATAGGTATATGAGAACATTAGTATAACTTCTGAAAAGCATACCCACCATATTAAAGGGTATAATCTTGTGTCATAGTATTATGACTAGACGTTCATAAGAAATTGATCATACGGGAATCAATGAACTTGATCCATGAGAGAGTACCATTTGTACAAGACATAGAATCTTTGACATACACATACCAATAGAAACTAATTGAAGTATTATTTTAGGATCGCTGCTAAAGCCACTGTAGATAATAAATTCTATTACAAAATTGGGTTCACCCACCATTCCAGACCTATCTCACTAAACTGGGTTCACTTCATATTCAATCCATGTCTTACTGAATAGAGTTCAATATCTATTCCATTCCTGTCTATCTCATGAGATATAAATATTTACCTAATGAATTAGATGGAGATATAGGTCCCTCCCATCACATAGGGAAATCCAACATATATGTGCCCTAAGATCATAAAACATAATCATATAATAACCCATTAAATTAGATGGGTATCATTAAAAAATCATAATATCATAACTCGTAGAAAGGATATAGGTTTAATGATCATTTCATCATAGAATAACCCAGGAAAATAAGTGATGTTGTATGTAGTTCCTCATGGTATAACCTATAGAAGAGAAATAGTTTTCATAAACATCAGGCCATCAAAATATAAAACATTCATAGAAATAATATTTATGGTATCCTTGGTTCATATCCCCAATAATGCATCTATCACCTAAATATATGGGATCTTTTGTGAAGAATGATATTGATCAATAATTTAAAACCTTTCTTGAGGAAAATATACTTTCTACATTGAAAAATGCTTTTTTTAAAACAACACATTTTGAAAAACAATTTTTTGAAATTTACCTTATAAAATTATAACGTAATATTGAACAAAATAATTTTCCATTATGTTAAAAAATTCTATTCATTCTGTACAGGTTAAAATGAATATTCCATTAACATTTTTTATAAAAGGAAAACAAGTATTGTTTTGAAAAATGACATGAATATTCCTTTACAAAAAAATTTAAAAAGTAAAAATGGAATGGAATTTTATTTTTATAAAAATCATAAGATATTAATAATTTATTTTTATAACTTTGTTAGAAACCATTATTTGGGAATAAAACAAATTTCCAACTAAAGAGAGAAATAATGTCATAATTTAATAAAAACAATTTGATAACAATTATAAGTACCAAAGAGTGAAAAAATAGTACCATTATTTAAATATATAATTAATTAACAGTAGAGAATAAAAATTATTAGGTTTGTTGAGCGGTATATAATCATATATAAATATTGGATACTTAATCATAATCAATCTTGATTAATAATATTATCATAACAAAAAATCATTACCACTTTAGTAACATTGATTCATATCTTTAAGGAATGAATAACATAAAATGAAACATAAAATATAATAAAGATAAATAAAATCATGATATTACATGTAAAAGTATCTATATATACATCATTTGAAAGAATATAGGTTCATAAAATAGCATATCTCTCAAAGAAGTGTATTTTAGACAAAAATCCATTTCTTTAAGACTTAACTATTTTTTTACTCATTCAAAAATTATGTATACTAAATAAAAAATTATTATAAATATATTATATAACCATATTCATGTACTTCATGCCATATATTATTTTCCTCTTACCTTTTATTTCATATTTTTTATCAATTTCAAGTTAATATTATATTCATTGTAATAACAACTTTATTTTTCATTAATGTTTTGGTTATTTATATTTTTTTCCACTTATATTGATCATTGTTCCATAATATCCAAAATGATAACCATTGTAAAAATATCATATAAATAGAATACATATTTATATTTATTAATCTATAAAATTTAGTGATAAAAAATTAAATACTTAGTTCTGGGAAACTGTAGGCCGTACATATGCATGAACACTATTTTTATTATTTTCGTGGTGGATTGAAATAAATAAATTAAATGATACATATTATCATTAAATAATTATTTATATTACTTATATATCACAAAAAATAATAATTGCTTCTTTAATACATACCAAATAATTCATGAATTAATCACATCGCTTCGTGAGGTGGAGTCTGTTGTATACATGAACGACGTTATTATATTACCACAATACAAATATAATGAAGGTATGTGTGATATACATATTCAAGAATCATATTAAAATATAAAATATCGTATATCTAATATATTAACAATAAATCTATCATTATAAATATCCTTGAGAGGTAGTAATTGAGAAATGAACGATATCAGTTCCTAAGGTGGAATTCTGACACACACATGAAAGATGATTTTGTAACACATTTGATGGAAGTGTGTGTGGTCTTATGTCATACAAATACATTAAAATTGTATCATTATATGAATTATACTGGGGTTATTATATTATAATGGTATAATTATAATTCAAGGGGGTGGAGGAAGAAATAAAACACAAGTTCCCATTGATGAATGTTACCTCTTCTTCAAGAATCCTCATAAGGTTTTCACTAAAGCCTAGATTGGTGGGTTTTATGTCAAAAATATAGATTCTAGGATGATGGGATACCGTTTTTGAAATTTTTTGGTATTTATTTGGCAATCCAAATATGTGTTATGGTTTGAATATGGGAGGAGAGGGGTGGCCTTTTAAATGTGTGGGAGAGGTCACACTTGTTTTTTTTTAAAAGAAACAAGTGATCCCATGTTTTTTATATGTCATAAGGGTTTGAATTTTGAAATTTTAGAAACTAAGAGGTGAAATGGTAAAAATATGGATAGAAATAGTTATTTTGAAATATTTATATGTTATTTTTACCCATATCTTTTTAGTTTTACCTATTCTAAACACATTTTTACATTAACCATGGTAATCTATTTTTACTACATTCACAATTACTTTTAGAAAAAATTTAATTTTACCTTATTTTAAATTATAAATATTATTGATTAAAATTATTGATTCTATTTTTCAAAATTAAATTCACAGTAGTGTAAAAAATTAATTTAATTTAAATCTAGTAGATGTGGAAATAAATTCGGTTTTTAAAGTGAAAAAGATAAAAAGTTTCAAATGTTTTTTTATCCACCTTCAATGTGAAATTGATTCCAATAACCTAAATTATATTAATATTTTTTTACTCAAACTAATATAATATTAAAACCAATTTAAAATATACTTTAAATTTATAATTTCAATAAATTAAAAGGAATTTTTCAATTAATTTTTTTTATTTTTTATGATTAATCAGAAAATGAATCTTTTTTTTGAAAAGTCCCAAAAATCAACTGTAAGATAAGATTGGATTTTTTAATTCACAAAAAATGTTTATTTTAGAAAATTAATTTTCTAATAGTTTATGAAAATAATTTTAATATTTTTCACAATAATAAAAGAAAATAATTTATTTGAGGAAATAATATTTTCAAAATATATAAATACTTTACCAAAAATTATGTATTTTATTATATATCTTTTATATAAAACCATTACAATTAATGAAATATCACCCTAAAAATTTACCATTCTAATTAAAAACCATGGATACATCTACCTCATAATATACTCAAGTTCACACAAATCTTCCTAAAATTATAGGGTTCTCCATAGAAATATGATCGGTAGAGTGTTCTTATTTTGTAAAAAATTCTCTATTTGATTATGAATCTCTACTAATTATTCCTCATAAGAATGATCCTTTCTTATCAGTATGGCCTATGAGTTCAGTACATTTGAAGGGTTAGGTATTTACATCCTTTGGAGAATTACATGGAACAAATAATGGAATTGATAGTAGTTCGGTGGAAGCACTTTTTGGTAGGATAATGTCCTGATATGATCAAGAATTTTGAAAGGAACTAATATAACATGTGCTTAGATTCTCTTTGTGTTGAATATCATAACCATCTTCAATGTATAAATACATACAAAAACCCCATCACCAATATCAAATTCTAGATCACATCATTCATTATCAACATAAAATTTCTTCCAACATAGATCTTCTTTAATAGGCTCCTTCATGTCTATATCCTTTTCTGTCATTTTTTAGCTATATCAAGTCCCAATAGCTTTATTTCTCCATGTTCATTCCAGCAGAATGGATATCTACATTTTCTTCTATAGTGGTATTTATAAGTATCCATATGAATTATTGATTGAATGAAGCAGTTGTATGAAAACTAAACTAGAAAGAGGTGATGATACCAACCACCTTTAAAATCAAATGAACATGATATAAATATACCCTATAGGGTTTGAATTATTCTTTCTTATTTCCAATATATTTTTAGATGACACAAAATTCAGATGCTCAACTCTATATTAAAATATTGGAGATAATTTAATGAGAATATTATAGAAAAAATCAGATCCTGATAATATATAATGGAATAGGTAGTCCATGAAAAAATAACACTTCCTTAATGTATATACTAGAAAGCTGATCCAAAGAGATGTTTTCTATGATATTGATCAAGTGATATGACTTAGTAAGTCTATTTACTGCGATCTAAATAGAACTATGCTTGTTAGAGGTTTTGGGTATTACAATAAAAAAAATCCATGGTGATGTTCTTCCATTTTAATTTTTGTATGGGTAATGGATGAGACATACCCTTATACATTTTTCTTCCATATTTCTCATGTAGAAAAACCATGTATCATGATAAATTTTTTTTTGATAACTCTCATAATATCATACCAAAAAAGTATTATTTAAAATCTCAATAAATATTAATACTTATCTGCGGAATAGATAATGAATAACAATGATATTCTACTAAAAAATCCTCATTGATATCTGGGTTGGAAGAAACACATACATAATCCCCAATTTGAGATTCTATGTTGAATGGGTTTTGAAGATCAAACTTCATTGAACGAAGCTCTAATTTTATGGATCTTGTTGTTACCATTAAACACCTCTCGATAGCCTTATGTCCTTCTTTAATGCTCAGTATTTTTCTTCTTGTCTTTGGATCTGAACCAGTTTTTGCTTGGTGTTTTTGGAATGAGGCTTTGAGCTATCCTGCTTTACGCTAGTTTGGAATGGGTCTGATATGCTGTTTTTGAGTCTGCTGGTTGAACATCAATGGAAGCTCTAATGTTTTGAGGACTTTTCTTGGGCAGCGATATATGATTTTTCCTCTTGGAGTCCCTGCTCTGAATTCAGGATTGTCCGGTAATGGATACTCAACCTTGAAGGAAGGGTGAACATATGATGAGCTTGCTTCAAGTCTTGGTGTGGTTTTTCTTTGAGTATTTTGATGTTCCTCCTTACCTACCTGGTGGTGTAAGTACATTACACCTCGTGTTTGTATGGTAACTTTTTGAATTTAATAAATTCCCTTTGAGGCATTAATTGGGAATCCAATTCATGCAACCACCTTTCTTAAAAAAAACATAATTCCGGAACTCTATCCTTATATCCTCATCATGGATAAAATCTGGAATATTTAAAACCATATTTTTCATATCTACATCTTTCTTTTTTGACTCCTTAATCTTCAATTGGATAGATTCTAGCACATTCAATTGAGAAAGATAATATTTCCCACTTTTTATAGGATTTCCAAATCAATGCTTTTAAAATTTGGAAATATTGGATATTTTCTAATCCTTATCGTGGATAATATTGCACCATCATTTTAAATCAATGCATAGACATATTTTTTTCTTTACCATGGAAGTAATTTATTCAATAGTATTAATATTTAATACACTCTAAACATCATCCACTACACATATTCATCTCTTTATGTGTCACGACCCATCCCCCAGGGACTGTGTCGTGACTACCCTAAGCCTGCCTTCCATAGACCAGTGGATGGCGACTAGAATAGTAAATGCATATCCCAAAAATTGGGAAGGCATTAAATCAAAACCTGTAATCTCACACAAACCATGCACATAGAAAGATACAAGAACAAAGTAAACTATATAGTAAATAGTGTGTGTATAGTAAGTAAAGGGCCCAGAATAAAATCCCAACTGGAAAGTACAAGTAAAATTTAAAATAGCTCTTGTGAACACCCTCCATGGATCCTACCTGAAGGGTAGGTACAACTCTCGAATGGCCGTCTCTATGGTATGCCTCAACTAAGGTCCACCTCTGGGAAGCCTCCAGTCTGGGTACCCTCATCCTCAGTCAGTGTTTTTTTTCATCTGCACAAGACACAGCATAGTGTGGGAATAGCTCATGCATGGGTGAGTATAACAATACACATTAGGGACCCCAAGACCCCCAAAAGTATCTCAAAATCCAAAAAGGATAAACCAAAAATCATTGAATAAATAGTAAATCCTACTTCGGTATATGACCATACATATACTTAAGTAATCATGTATACCCATTACATTCATGAGGATACACAGGGCCTAAAACCTTAGCCAAAATCTCCAATATTTCACAAAGGAAATAATACATAAAGGTAACACCACAAAGGTAAGTACCACAAAGGTAACGCCTTACTAAAGAATACCACACAGGTATCAACACAAAGATAAATACCACAAAGGTTACTCCATAGAGAAGAATACCATGAAGGTATCACCACATATAAGTGTAACGCAAAGGTGAAGACTCATCTCACATAAGGTATAATTTAAGTATGAAAGTATAGATGATTATTTGTATTGTCAGATCATCTTAAATTGTTGACAAGCTATGCTGTTGACCCCCATATGATCGAAGATGACACACATAGGATCTAGCGACGACCCACATAGGATCGAAGATGACCCACACAGGATCTGGAGATGACCCACACTGGATCTGGAGATGACCCACACAAGATCTAGAGATGACCCACATGGGATCAGTATGCGCTGACCCACACAGAATCGTTGAGATTTGACCCACATAGAATCTGAAGATGACCCACAGATGATATAAAGACTCCCCAAGTACATCTAGCCACAGGGTTCCTGCACTAATCATGCTTGATTTCGTGAGGATCCACTCCTCAAGCCATCATGTGATACTTCAACTTCTAAGAAGTCCCATGAAGACGTATCCCAAAGGCCTTCCACATCATAAGAAATCCAACACAACAGACAGCGCGTCAATCAAACGCCCAGTCTGTATGTTTTTAGCGTTTCTGTTCCTAGGGCCTGGTTGGATTCGGGTTCTATCCAACCTAGTCGTAATCCATATTTATCCAAAACTCATGTTGTGTATAAAAAAGGACCATCTCTATCCAAGGATTATTTCTCCGCAAAACATTCATTAAACGGACGCCCGGTTCTTAGGATATGGCCACAAAGGAGTATCTTGGTCTACGTGGGCCTGGGTCCTGTCTGACCTTGTCATACCGACCCAGCATGGGCCAACCCAACCTAGTTCGGGTCGAACTAACCTAGTCCGGGTCCAACTTAGCTGGGCTGGACCTCGGCGGGCCTGGTCCGACCCACAAAGGGGGTGGCCCGACCTGTTGGGTGCGGCCCGTGCTTGGCGCGACCCGCTCGGCGCGGCCCGACCCGTGCTGGGTACGACATGCTCGGTGTGGCCTGCTCAGCACGATCTGATAGGCATGGACCACTTGGTGCAGCCCGCTAGGCTGGTGTATTCTGCTGTGGGGGGGCCCACCCATGTTGCTACCTGGGGTGAGGGAGCCCCCCAGTATTCCGAACAGTCTGTGGACCATTTAGTTGGCTCCTACTGGCGTGCGGGACACGCCTGAGTGGTCCTGCTCAGCATGATGTGACCGGCCGAAATATTGGACACCCTCCAATCTCCACGACGGTCAAACGGTCATGGTCTCTAGTTCTGGTGGCATGGACATGCGCCTCCCTTGTTCCACGTAGCCGGCCGACGTACCGGCCACTATCCTCGTCCGCCGCCTGCTCGAACCACGGCCATCCAGTTGTCGGCCGCCCTCCACTTCTATGGGTCACCGAAACATAGTTCTAAGCCTGAAAAATATGACCACCACATATTCGTGATCCCTAGGTCAGGATCTCTGGGTATCTATGTTGCGATCATCAAAAAATTGTGTTTCTTGTGTGCATAATAATTGGGGTTTGAAAAATGCACGAAGAACGTGTGACAAACAAATAGTAAAGATCAAGTTATTTTGGCAGATCGATGTCCATGTTCATTTGGCCATCATTATTGAGAATTGAGGATATGAATAATCAACAAAAAGATAATTATTATATCTCAAAATAAACCCCCTACATCATTTTTTCATTGGAGGTGGTGTGAGGAAGGAGATGAAGATGATGAAGAGCCGACGTCCATCGCTCCCGCAACACACTCCAATAACGATTCCTTGTTCTTGATCTAGAGGATGTTCTTCATTGGAGGATGATCTTCCAAGGCTCTTTATATGTTCTCCCTTTGCCAAAAATTCCCCCACGAAGAGATGAGTTTCCGATATAAATTAAGTTATGTTAATTAATTCAATTAATGTTGGCATATTAGTTGGGGGAATTCCAAGGGTTTCCCCACATTAACATGGATTTCAGGTGGTCCTTATCACCAAGTTTCAAATGAGAGGTTTCAGTTGAATAAAAATAGATGTTAATTGTTTTATTTTTATTCTTTTTTAACTCTCCCATGAAAAACTGGAAAACCAACTTCCACCCTTGACCAACTGCGGTCGAGGTGAAGGTATCCTTAAGCGATTATTGGTGATGCGAGTTCAATGGTGTCCTAAGATTTCAATTATGAGAACTGGTTCAAAAGTTAAAAAACCCCACTCACATGTTTACAGAATCTACTTAAAAATATTCAGAAATTCCTTCATGGAACTTAGGTAATTATAATCATGCACCGTCAATTTTCACAGACTCGTAATATTTCCATATAATTAAAAACATTACATGGAAAAATTCGGGTCATTACATTCTCTCCAACGTAGGGCTTTGCATACCCGAAATCCACAACACGGACTAGGGAAACAAGTGGGGGTATTGTGCACGATTCTGAGCCTCTCGCTCCCATGTTCTCTCCTAGAGGTTCCCTTGATTCCAATGAACTAGCACTAGAGGTATCCACCTCCCACGAAGGACTCTCTCCTGTCGATCCTCAATCCCTACTGGAACCTCCAAAAATGAAACCCCATCATCGATGTCTAGTACTCCCCATTTAATGATGTGTGAATGATCATTCACATACCTTCTCAGCTAAGATACGTGGAAAATGTTGTGTACCCAGTTCAACTAAGGGGGGTGTGCTAAGCGGTATGCCACCTCACCAACTCTGTTGAGCACCTGGAAGGGTCTGATGAACATTGGAGATAACTTGCCACCCCGGCCAAATCTCTGGAAACCTCATTGAGGTGATTCCTATAGAAATACATGGTCACCTTCTTCAAACTCCAAAGGTATATGTCTCATGTCTGCATATGAATTCTGCCTACTCTTTACAGTCTTCATCCACTCCTGGATTATCTGCACCTTCTCTGTGGTAGCTTGTACCATATCTGGTCCCATGTGTGCTGACTCCCTGGGGTATGTCCAGCACAGAGGTGATGTGTAAGGTCATACGTATAACGCCTCGAATGGTTCCATACCAATAGTGGAGTGATAACTATTATAGTATATGAACTTTACCAAGAACAACATATCCACCCAACTACAGCCGAAATCTAGGACACATGAACGAAGCATGTCCTCTAGCGTTTGAATGGTACGCTCTGTCTGACCATCTGCTTGAGGATGGAAGGCGGTTCTCAACTGAAGTTGTATCCTGAATGCCTCATGTAATGCCTTTCATATCCAGGAAGTAAAACATGCATCATGATAAGAGATAATCATAGATGGAACCCCATGAATCCGTAAAAAATCCTACACATAGAGGCATCCCAAGCCCTCTACTAAACCCTACTCTACGATAAGTAGGAAGTAGGATGACATGGTGAGTCGGTCAAGAATCACAAAGATAAAATCATGACCTCTGGTCATGTGTGGAATTCCTATCACGATATCCATGGAAATTCCATCCCACTTCCACTATGGCACCTCTAGTGGCTGAACTAACCTAGCTGGAACCTTATTCTCTTCTTACACATACTTAAAAGTGAAAAACCTAGAGACAAACTATGATACTATTTTCTTCATTCCCAGCCACGAGTGCTGACACCTAAGGTCCCGATACATATTCGCCACTAATGGATGTACCGCTAGAGGAGAAGTATGAAACTCCTTCAATAATTCCTCCTGTAGTTCCACTGGTACCATAGTACGTCCTCTGAAGAGGGTGATGTCCTCCCTACCTTCATAAAATCCATCAAGTGCATTTCCTATAGATATCTGAGCACATCAAGCCTCGCAGTCAGTTTCCCCAAGTTGCACCTCCCTGACTCGCTGAAGGAGTGGGGGAGTAACTGACAGAGAATGAAGATAGATGCTTCATCTCGATCCACTTAGGATATCTACAAAGTGGCTAAATTCACTGTCTCCTCACTCAGCAACTGTATACCAGATATCTTACTAAGTTCATCTACTACTACTTTCTCTTTCCCAAGAGTACATAATATCTCGAAGTAATAGTTTTGGAGGAACTCAAGCCCACTCTATTATCTCAGGTCCAGGTCCTTGTGAGAGAAGATATACCAGATACTCTTGTGATCAGAGTTTACTATAAAATATTTTCCCATAAAGTAATGTTTCCACATCATCAAGGAGAAGACCACTGTATCCAACTCCAAATCATGGGTATCATAGTTCTACTCATGTTGTCTATGCTATCAAGAACCATACGCAATCAATTCTTGCTCCTGCATTAGGACACATCCAAGCCTAGTCCTTGATGCCTCGCAGTAGACTACGTACCCAACGCCATCCTCCGGTAGTCTCAAGAAGGGGGCACTTTTCAGTCTTTGAATCAGTTCCTCGAAACTCTGCTGGCATATCTCAGACCACTTGAAGTGTTTCCCCTTCTTCGTCAATGTTTATAAGGGTGTTGCAACTTTAAAAAAGTCAGGAACAAACCTCTAGTAGTAACTGGCCAAACCCAAGAAACTCCACACCTCTGTCACACTTCTAGGTGGCTCCCAAGTAAGCACAACCTCAATCTTCGCTGGATCCACCGCAACTACAGCCTCCAAGATGATGTGTCCCAAAATGTGGGCCTCTCATATCTAGAACTGTAACTTCAAGTGTTTACCATAAATCTAGTGCTCTCTGATTGTATCTAGAACTATCTGCAGATGATAGGGATGCTCCTCCTCTATATCAGAGTATATTATGATATCATCGATGAAGACTAGCACAAATGGATCGAGGTATGGCTAGAATATCATTTTCATGAGTCCCATGAACACTATTGGGGCATTGGTCACACCAAATAGCATAACCAAGAACTCATAATGGCCATAACGACATCTGAATGAAATCTTCTCCTCATCCTCGTCTTGTACCCATAGCTGGTGATAGCCTGATCTGAGGTCTATCTTCTAAAACCACCGTGCTCCCTTTAGTTGTTCAAAGAGATCATCAATACTCTAAAGTGGGTACTGGTTCTTCACCATCACCTAGTTAAGGAGATGATAGTCCACACAGAGTTTCAAACATCCATCCGCCTTCTTGGCAAACAAAATCAGGGCTCCCCAAGGAGAAACACTAGGCCTATTGAACCCCTTGCTCTGCATGTCCTCCACCTGTACTCGCTGCTCTCGAATCTCCGTGGGATTCATCCATTATGCTGGTGTAGATACCAGTGTCTTCCTAGTGTACAATTTGATATAAACGTCCACCTCTTTGTGTGGGGGTAGACCCAGAACATCATCAGGGAAAACATCAGCATACTAGTCCACCGCTACAGGATATCTTAGACACTCAATATAAAGTGCCCTGAGGGTAAGGCTAGGAAACTGATGAGTGATCAGTTGTACCCTCCTCCAGGTATGTCCATCATATGATGCAAATAATCCCTTCTCGTTGGTGAAGGAAAACCTGGTCCTATCCTCGCAGACACACCACACTTTGCGCCTAAAACAATTTATCTGAGCATGGACTGTAGATAACTAATCCATACAAAAGATGATATCGTAAGGCATCAACGCCGCTACTAGAAGATCCTAGCCGAATATATCACCTCCTAGAGTAATCTCACTCTGTCGTCACCAGTGCATAATCATTGAATCCGCTCCAATAGAAGTCTTTATCCATAAGGATCAAGCCAACAGCTCCGCCGGAATTTCGGAGCTCCAAAAGAGGGCTGTGGAATTGAATGAGTGACTGGAACCTGTGTCTATAAGTACTAAAAATATGGTGGATAAGACATCGGTCCTACATTGTATCATATCTAGAGTGTTGTGGTCGGGGTGGACCACCTGGTGGTGGTGGTGGTAGAACCTCAAATCACCGCCCACCGCCTGTAGAATGACCAAATCCTCTACCATGTTAGCCTCCTACATGCGGACCTCCTCAATCGAATCTATTTCTCTACCCGTGTAGTCCCACAACTGTCTATTAGTCATCCATTTGGTGGGTTGGGCAGTCGTGATCCATGTGACCCTACCTGCCACACGAGTAACACTGCCTGCTCCTCGCCTGTCCTATTATGTCCCAAGAGACTTGCACAATCGACCCGATATCCTGCGGTTGTCCACCTATAGGTCTGGTCTTCTCAGACCTCTATGTCATCTATCTGCTTCTAGCGGCAGATGAAACTACTATGTGGCATCTAATGGTCTATCTTGCTGCTGGTGACTTCTCAGCAATGAATCTCTCCACTATGCGTTCTCTCTCTAACACCCATGCATGCGTCGGGATGCTGAGTGAAATTATTGAAGCTTTAATCTCCCATTTGAGCCCTTTCTTGAAGGTCCGGGCATTGAAGAAAGGGTCCCGCACCATTTCAGTAGAGTAGCACAAGAGGTTGGTGAACTTCACTGAATACTGAGCCACAATCATGCGCCCCTACTGTAGGTGGAGAAGCTCCAATCTATGCACTGAGCATTAGGTCGCTGGAAAAAACTCTGCCTTGAAAAGGCTCTTTATGTGTGCCCAGATGAAAGTGACCACATCATTAACCTGGAGCATCATGCTCCAAAATCTACCCACCACTTCATGAAAAAGACTTGTAGTAAGAATCACCACGAGATCATCCAGTGTCCCTACCAGTCAAAATCCTATAACCATGGCCTCCAGCTAGTCCTCAGTTGCTGGTGGATCAGTCTCTCCCTAGTACCTCGATGGCCTCTGTCGCTGAAACTCATGCAACGTGCTCAAGTGGCATTCACCCTCTGCTACTAGGTCTGGTGGCATCATCTGCGCAATGGGTAGTGGTGTTTCCGGTACACCAACTGATGGATCAACTGATGTAAGGGGGCCCACCACCAATGCCTCATCGCTCAGTGGTCTATCATCACGTACTCTGCCTGGAACCTTGCTTGGCTGTCTTCATGAAGGCATCTAGAAGAAAGAGGTGTTCCACGGTTAATAAGTTATATCTGGTGAGTTGACTCAAAGAGTTCAGAGATAAAAATTTTCATATACACACAGAAAAATAGGTGCACCAAGGTCAATAAGTTATATCAGCTACCACAGCAACACTGGGTTCCCCAAACTGAAAACCATACTCATCACACTTAACAATAATACTACAAAGAAAAGATGATACTCCTAGTTCTTAGGTATAACCTAACTCTTCTAATACAAAATTTTCACGACCTGTCCCCTGGGGCCCATGTGGTGACTACCCCAACCCCACCGTCTAAAGGCCAAGGACTGGAGACTTTCACTGGAAAGACATATCCCTAAAACTGGGATGGAATTTCCTTTAAAAAAATAAACTCACACAATCCAAGAACACAACAAGATACACGAAAAAATTAAACTATATTGTAAACATGGTGTGTACAATAAGTAAAGGGGGCAGAATAAAAGCCCAACTAGAAATTTCAAGTAAAACTGAATACAGCACCTGTGACCACTCACCATGAATCCTACCACAAGGGTATGTATAGTTCTCAAATGGTTGTCGTTGTGGTATGCATCATCTAAGGTCCACCTCTGGTCAACCTCTAGTCCTGGTACCATCTTCCTCAGTCAGCGCTTTCCGTCATCTGCACAAGACCCAACAAGGTGCAGGCATAGCCCGTGCAGCGGTGAGTATAACAATACTCAGTAAGGACCCCGAGACCCCCGATGGTCTCTCAAAATCCACAATGTATAAATCAAAATTCATGGAAACAAAAGTCAACCCTAATTAGGTATATGCCTATACATATACCTAACTTATCAAGTATATCGATCTCATTCATGAGGAAACACACGGCCCAAAACCTTATCCAAAAGATCAATTGTTCCACGATGTAAATAATAACATGAAAGTGACACCAACAAGGTAAGTACCACAAAGGTAATGCCTTACAGAAGAATACCGCACATGTATCACCACAAAGGTAAGTACCACAAAGGTAACTTCATAGATAAGAATACCATGAAGGTATCACCACACAGAAGTGTACCACAAAGGTTAAGACTCATCTCACACCAGGTATAACTTATGTATGAAAGTATATATGATTAGTTGTATTACTAGATTATCTTACTTAGTCGAGAAGCTCTGCTATTTACCCACACAGTATTGAAGATGACCCACATAGGATCTGGAGACGACCCACATGGGATCGAAGATGACCCATACATGATTTGGATATGACCCACACAAGATCTATAGATAACCCATATTGGATATAGATAACCCACATAGGATCTTTATGTGCTGACCCACAAAGGATCACTGATCGATAACCCACACAGGATCTAATGTTTCATCATGTGCAGCCAGACAGAGGGTTCCCTCACTAAGAATGCATGATTTTGGGAGGTTTCTCTCTTCAATCCATCGTTAATTACATAAACATCAATGAATTCACATTAAAATGTATCCCAAAGGTCTTCCATGTCATAAGGAACTGAACACAACAGACGACACGTCAATCAGACGCCCAGTCTGTAGGTTATTAGTGTTTCCGTTCTGAGGGCCCTATTGGATACGGGTTCGATCCAACCCAACCTTACTCTAAATTTATCCAAAACTCAATTGAATTATACCAAAAGAACCGTATCGATCCAAGGATTTGGACGCCGCATACGATTCATCAAACGGATGCCCGGTTCTCAAGATAAGTTCAAAAAGTCGTAATGGGTCTAGATGGGCCCAAGTCCAATCTGACCCGACCCAGTTTGGGTCGACCCACCCTAGTTTGGGCCCGGCCTGGATGGGCTGAACCACAGTGGGCCCATCCTGCTAGGCCATGGACCAGCCTAGACCACAAAGGGGGTGGCGTGGCTCGCTCAGCATAGCCCGCTCGGCTGGTGCGGTCCACTATGGCGGGGCCCACCCTAGCTGCTACCTGGGGGGAAGGCCCCCCCAGTTTTTGAAATAGTCTGTAGACCATTCAGCAGGCGCCTACTAGTGCGTGTGACTCACTGGAGCAGTCCCTTTCGGTGTGACATAGTCGGTGGGAATGACCGGCCCTCCTCCTAGCATCGTGGATGCGCACCGCTGCTTCTCCCTGGCCGGCTGGAATGTCGGCCACCCTCCGATCTTTGTTGTGGTCTCCAGTTTACAGCTATGTGAACACGTGCCTCGCTTGGCCAAGAATCCAGCCAGAATTTCGGTCATCGTCCCCTTCTCTACCACGACCTTCTCCGCTACCGGTGGCGTGGACGTGAGCTGCCGCCCTTCCATCCAGTCGGCCAGCATGCTAGCCGCCGTCCTCCTCCCCTGCCTGCTTGAACCGTGGATGACCAGTTTCTAGCTGCCCTCCCCTTCGGCGGGACACCGCATCTTTGTTCTAGGCTTGAAAAATATGAAGACTTCACATTCGTGATCCTCATGTCAAGATCTCTGCGTCCATATTTCACGCTCAACAAAACAGTGTGTTTTTAGCACGCTTAATTATTGGCAATTAAAGAATGCATGAAGAACACGTGAAGAAAAAATAGTAAAGATCAATGTATTTTAGAGGATCGATGGACGTGTTTGTTTGTCCATCATCATTGATAATCGGGGATATGAATAATCATAAAAAGGATAATTATCATATATCAAAATAAACCCCCTACCTTATTTCCTCATTGGAGGTGGTGTGAGGAAGGAGATAAAGACGATGAAGAGACGACGTTTGTCGCTCCCGCAACATGATCCAAAGACGGTTCTTCATTCTTGATCTGGAGGATGTTATTCCTGGAGGATTAACTTCCAAGACACTCCACATGTTCTCCCATTTCCAACAATCCCACCACAAAGAGATGAGGTTCCAACATTAATTATGTGAGGTTAATTAATTCAATTAATGTTGGCACATTATTTGGGGTAATTCAAAGGTATTCCCAACATTAAAATGGAGTTCAGGTGTTCCTCACCACCAGGTTTCAAATGGTAGGTTTTAGTTAAATAAAAATAAAATTTAATTGTTTCATTTTTATTATTATTTTAACTCTCTCGAGAAAAACCAAAAAACCAACATCCAACCTCGACCAACTGTGGTCAAGGTGAAGGTCTATTTAAGATAATATCGGTAGTGCAAGTTCAACGGTGTCCTCAGATTTCAATTCCGAGCACTGGTTCAAAAGTTACAAAATGTCGCTCGCGCATTTACTGAACGTATCTAAAAAATTTAGAAATTTAATTTGGGCACACCAGGCATTAGAATCACCATCCATCAATTTTCACAGACTCGTAATATTTCTATATAATGAATAAAATTACAAGGAAAATTTTGGGTCTATACATTATGTGTGAATATATAATATAATTTTTTTCTCAGTATATATATCACACTTTTTCCATAAATATAACGCTTATATATACTTAATGAAATATTTACTTTATCTAAATAAAAATAATGAGTTGATAGATTTTTATCACTAACTATCAATTATAGTGAGTATTATTCTATAACAATGTAATTCTTCATAAGAACACAACCAAATCACTTCTTGGATTGATCACTATAGATTATGAACGCTTATCCACTAAAACGTAATGAATGGTCCACTGTGCTAGATAATATTCTCTTTGATTACTTTAAATATTATACACATTCAGCAATCTAGAGGAACTTGGATCCCTTCCAAGTTAACTTGGTCAAAGGACTAGAATGTTTTGATAAATTCTCTACAAAAATTCAATAATATATTATTAAACAAATAAAACTACATATATCAGTCACCATGGGTTTTATGGGATAGAATTCAATATCCCATATATGTAATCGATCTATTTATAAACCCTCTCTTGATATTACGTGCCCCATAAATGAAACATTTCTCAACCAAAATTCACAATTTTTAAATTTTTCATATATTTTTTCATTAGGATCTTTATTATAATTGTCAAGATTTCTTCATTATCTTACTTTTTCTTTGTGTAGATTTAAGTATCATCTATAAAAATACTAAAACTGATTATTCTAATCTTTAAAGACTCTATTCATTAAATCCATAGAGATAAAAGGGGTATTATTAAGACAAAAAGGAATCACTATATGTTCATAGAGTCCATACCTTAAATTGAATCTTATCTTGGGTATATCCTTTTTCTTTGTCTAGAATTGATGATGTCTATAATGTTGGTCAATATTAGAAATGTATTTTGCTCTACATAGTTTATCAAACAAGTCATGCATATTGGAAATGGGGTACCTTTTCATAATTGAGATCTTTTTCATCTTTTGATAACCAATGAAAAGTCCCATTTAACCATATGTTTATTCAAAAATTAACAAGTGCACTCTAAGGTGAAACACTTGATCGAATGAATCTCCTATCAAGTATTTCCTAGAGTTTTTCTTTATTTAATGAAATGCAATCAAGGTAATTCAATTGAGAGTATTTAAAATAGTTTAGAACTATGTATGAGTTATATTGATAACTCAACATCACATTTTGGTGTAAGACTGGGAAACTCTTTCGGAAAGACATTGTTGGGAAAAAATCCCTCAAGGTATCATTGAAGCATTTTTGAGGTGATTGTATTTGTTGACAAAGTGGAAATCTGTGTTGTGATTGTTGACAAAGAAAACCATGAAATACAAATTTATTGACAAAGGGGATTTCATGGTGGCAAG
Organism: Viscum album; assembly: GCA_963277665.1. Lineage (NCBI taxonomy): Eukaryota > Viridiplantae > Streptophyta > Magnoliopsida > Santalales > Viscaceae > Viscum > Viscum album. Next base: position 287,395,036 of record OY728163.1, read on the forward strand.
TCGAGTTCAATGGCTGTGGTTAACAATCCCCATTTGATTCAAGAATGTCGACAAAGGAATAGATGTTCTGGAGGCGGTGCAAAAAGAGTAGATAGAAGGTGCCACCGTTTTCCAGTGTTCGCCAAATTTTTTGGCCTAAAAATCGACAAATGAAGAAAAGTGGTTTTGGAAAAGGGACTTACGTGTCATGTACTTGAAGGCCTGAAAACTTGCGCGCCTTATGTTTTTCAAGACCCGAACATCAAAATATGGGAAAGGAAAGTGGGTCTCACAAGTATTGGGTTGGTCACGCAAGTGACTTGCGTTCCGTAAAGAGACTTGTGTGCCGATGCCAAAGAGGCTTGGGAACTTGCGCGCCTATTGTTTTTTAAGAGCAAAACATGAAAACATCGCAATGGGAGAAGGGCAAACAAGTTTGGAAGTGGGTTGCGCAAGTGACTTATAGAGGAAGAGACCTGCGCGCTGAAACTTACGCGCAGAGGGTAGACTTTCACGACATCACACAGGGTGTCCAAATGCCTATAAATATAGGTAGAACCCTCCTCATTCTGCACGAGTTCAAGACTAAGAAAAAATCAGAGCTCCCGTCGCGCAAGTGTGGTGGTCAGGCAAGTGGTGGTGGGTCGCACAAGTAGGACTTGTGCGCCTGATTTTTAGAAGCGTTGTTGTTGTTAGTTGTGCGCCAATATAAGTTTTGGCGTAATGGGAAGTGAGTCGCGCATGTTTGGAGTTGTAGAATATTGTGTCGCGCAAGTGGTTGAGGAAGACTTGCGTGCCAGTTATAACTTGCCCGCCGCGTTAGACAAGGGTGCCAAGTAAGGTTAATTCACAGCTATATTTCAGGGCTGCGTGAAAGCTGGAAGATTTACCCATACCTTCAGTGTAAAGTGAGATTCATCTATGGGTGAAAGCAGGACTTCAACAGAACATCTACATACAATATAGGATGTATTCATTTGTGATAATGAAGATACATACATGTCTATAAACTGTGATTGGATCCTTTCCAGAGAAGTGAGAAAAGAAAGAGAAAGAAGGTGATCCTCTCCACCGGTAGTGATCCAGAGAGAGAGAAACAGGGAGTGACCCTTTGGAAAGCAGTGAGATGACCCTAAACCTTTTATAGGTAGTGAGCCTGGGCATAGAAGTGATCTAGACCAAACCTTGTAAACAGTAGTGGGCTTATAGTGAATTTGGTACATCGGCACATTGTCGGTGTATACTCCTTGGACATAGCCCAGTGAGGGTGAACCAAGTAAAAATTGATGTGTCATGTGCATGCTTTACTATCTATTTATATTGTGCAATGGGAAATAGAGATAATAGTGTTTTTCTTAAAAGCTAAACAATATCAGAACGGGCTTTAATTTTAAATTAGTCATACCCTAATTCACCCCCCCCCCCCCCCATCAGGGAATTCTGCCTTGTGGACCTAACAGACATCAATAAATTCTAGAATAATTTGTGTATCATCAATTTTGGGTTTCTCCTAAACCATTTGAGATACAAAAACACTTTTTAATAGGAAATATTACACATTCAAAGGATCTACTATCTATTATTTTTTCACACTTATTGTCACATTGATAAAGGATCACAGGTTGGTTTGGAGTATAAAACATTGATTATATTCATTAGTAATTCATATAGTATTTATTCATAGAAATCTAATTCATGCCTAATATGACATAAAATATCAACAAATTAAGAATTTCATGATTTTTGAAATGTACATTCCACCCAATTTCAACTTGAGAGGAATCATACACTAGAGATGCAACCATCATACCATTGGAGGTTTAAACTTTTAATTCCACATCCAATAATTTGGGTGGAATCTTGATAGCCATAAACAAATATTTATATATGCTAGAATGGGTATTTCTAGATTCAAATAAGAACTTAATAGTTATATAGTGGATAATAAGTGTACATGTCACCACATCATTTTCATACCCCTCATTAGAGATAGTGATCACAATAGATTTACCCTTGTCCCAAAGATTAAGTGGTTACTAACCTTAGTTATCATCATTATCCCTTGGTATTGGGAACTGATTAAAATAATTATAATTATTTGTGCACTAGAACCATCGATTTCTGGGTGGTACATTCTATATAGCCTTCTCTCTATTCGCATATTTAACAAACATTTTCCCATTATTTCAGTAATCAATATCCCAATGACCTTCCCTTCCAGACATAAATCATTTACCAGTCCCCTTTAGGCAATTTACTCTATTCCTCTTCCCACACATTGAGCATAAAAGAAATATCATCCTTCTTTCCCCATGGTTATTATATTATTCTTTGAACTACATATTCCTTTTATTTTGAAAACCATGTTATTGATATATAACACCAACTTCCATTTATACCTTGGTTTTAGATTAAAAAATATATTAATATCTTTTGATTTATCTTATAGATTATTTCCTTTGGTGGCATGGTTTTATGCCACTGAAAAATTGGTCCACCGTACTATAAGTGTAAAGACCCGTAAATTTCAAGGAAATTTTTTTTTCTTAATTTTATTTGCAATTTTACAAGAACGCAGTTTCTGACGGCACCTGATTCCGAGGCCCGGTGTGCCCGGAATCATTTTCGGAAGTTTGGCTCGGTACGTTCAGTGAACGAACGAGCAGGGTTTTCTAACTTTTGAACCGGTGCTTGAAATTGAATTCTGAGGGCACCGATGGAATCGCAGCGTCGGTATTTGCTTAGAAATTCCTCTTCTGGAGTTGCGTTTGCTCGGGTGTGGTTTTTAAATTTTTGGGGTTAAGTTAAGAAATAAAATAAAGTGGTGCGACAACTTTATTTTTATTTCACTTAAATCCACTTAAAATCCACTTGGGCTAAGTTGAAGCGGATAGGGTGCAATCCAAAATGTACCCCACCGTTTCTTTTCCTCTAAGTAACGCACCCGCAAAAAACCATTTTTAATGAAAGTCAACTGGGGCGTTTTCTAAAATTCTTAACGCCCCTATTAATTGGGCGGTTAGTTCGTTGCAATTAATTCTATGAATTAATTGTTCATTACTTATCTTTGTTTTTCAAATTCTTTAGTTGATAATAAAATAAGATGAGGACTTATTTTATTATCTGGTTGTTGTGTTAAACCTTTGGAGAATCTCTAAAGATCTTCATCCTCCTTCGCGAAAAATGCGAAGAACGCGAAGAACACCGAGCCCTCGGAGATCGACAACGCGACGCCGAGTACCACGACGCCGACTCTTCTTCCGCGACGTTCTTTCCCCGTGACAATCTTTGATCGGCATCTTGAGGTAGGGGATTGCGGTCCTTTTAATTATTTGTGGATTATAACATCAACATGGATTTAATTGTTATAATTAAATCTGTATGTCCTTGATCCTCGGAGTTTGTCTACGCGACGCTGAGTACCGCACGACAGTGACGCCCTTCCGCGACGCGACGATCCTTTTCTTCCGTGACGGTCAATTCCGCGACGAACTCGCGTCCGACGACGACGAAGGTAGGGGTCGTTTTGAAAATGTTAATACCCATTTTTGTTTTCCTCCAAGGCAAGAACGCGGACCAACCAATTAACAAGTTGGTCCACAGATTATTATTGCTGGTCGAGGTTTATCAATTGCTGAGAATTATGGTGTTGTTTCAAACCGCTAACGCGGTGGGTGCGGACCAACGAACAAGTCCGAACCCACTGCCCTTTGTTTCTTGGTGTGCGGAATGGCGGATGACGACAAAACGTGCCGCAGAGATGATTTGTTGATTCCGCAGAGAAGAACGGGACCCGGGATGAGCTACGGCGCAGACGGAAATGAAATCGGACCACTGGAGCAACTCTGGTGGCCCGCAGACTCCACCGGCGGCGCCCCGATGCGCCGCCGGACAGACCCGCCGTGGCTAAAGCCGCGGCGGCAGCGGCACGGTCCTACGACCACGCGGGACCGGAGGAGCGGGACGCGGCGGCCCGGCCACGTCCGCTGGCGAGGGCGGCCCCACGCGGGGCCGCGACTTCTCTTCACGTGGGGGCAGCACCCCCCCCCCCCCCCCCCCCGCCCGTGGTTTTCCTTAATCGGCCGCTCGGCCGGGCCGCCCTGGCCGGGCCGGGTCGTGCCCAACCGGGTCGGACCTGGGCCCGGGTCAGGTCGACCCGGTTCGGGCCGAACCAGGGGGGGTCGAGCCGGGTCGGTCCGGGCCCAGACCCCTCGTTTCCGGACCTTTTCGGTCTTTTGCTCATAACATGACCTACGGTCCTCTGAACGACATACCGTCAGCGGCGATGCGATCCTTGGATCGAGACGGTCGTTTTGGTATATCATACTCAAGGTTTCGGAATACTTTGGGTTCATCTGTGTTGGTTTGTACACGAAACCAACCGGGCCCTCGGAGTGAAAACGCTCATAACTTGAGCTCCAGACGTCCGATTTACGTGTCGTCGACTTTGATGGATTCCTATAAGTGAGATGAATCTTTTGGCTTACTCTGCCCGTGGTTTAGACGTAGGTGGAGTACGGTCAGGTTGGTTTTGACTTAAAAACCAACCAGGCCCCTAGGACGGAAAAGTCAATAACTCTCAGACCGGGCGTCCGATTGACGCGCTGTCTGTTGCGTTGAGTTCCTGTTGACGATACAAAACTTTTGGATACATCAACTCTGGAATTTGTGTCAGTTGATGTATCAGCCTCTCGGCTCGTGGAGCGGACCCTCCCGAACGAGCTTAATGTGTGCGGGAACCCTAGAGCTGGCTGCGACTGCGACGATGATGAAAACAGTACGAGAATCCTCCGTGTTTTCGGCAGTGACCACTGTGGTACATCTTGGGATACATAAACTCCGGACTACATGTCAGTTCATGCATCGACCTCTTAGCTCGTGGAGTGGACCCTCCCGGAACGAGCATGCTGTGTGCAGAAACCCTAGAGCCGGTTGAGACTTGATGACTGCTGATCGAACGACTCGGTGTGTTATGGATAGCCCAGTGGTGAGCGCTTGGTTGTAGCAGCAGACCCACGACGGAGGAGCGCTTGGTTGTAGCGGCAGACCCGCGGTACACAATAGAAGGAGTACCTCTGGAGGCTATGAGGGGGAGCGCTTGGTTGTAGCGGCAGACCCATGACGGAGGAGCGCTTGGTTGTAGCAGCACGGGGGAACGCTTGGTTGTAGCGGCAGACCCACGACGGAGGAGTGCTTGGTTGTAGCGGTTGACCCGTGGTACTCAACAGAAGTAGTACCTCTAGAGGCTATGAGGGGGAGCGCTTGGTTGTAGCGGCAAACCCATGGTGGGAAGCGCTTGGTTGTAGCAGCAGGCCCAAAGTACTCGATAGGTGGAGTACTACAGCAGTCCAAGGTAAGAGGGAAGCGCTTGGTTGTAGCGGCACAACCACTTTACATGATGGAGAAGGAGTTTCCCAATAGCTATGGGTTCAACTTCATGATCGATCCTGTGTGGGTCATTCCGGGGGTTAGTACCTACAGATCCTTTGTGGGTCCGACGGCTTAGATGAATTAGTGGCTACATCTGATCATCTCTAACGTCTTATGAAGAAGTACATGTGTGAGCTGAATCCTGATTACTTTCCTTTTTGGATTGTGTTGTGCTATCCTGTGTGGATTTACGTTTTGATTTCCTGTATGGATTGGGTTGTACTTGAGCTCGGATGTTGGAGCCGAGCGATAATTGATGACTTAGGTATATGTATGGGCATATACCTAAGTAGTGTCGGATGTTTCTTCGTGATTGTATCTTTCCTTTGTGGTTATCCTTTATGGATTCTGAGAGACCTTCGGGGGTCTCGGGGTCCCTACTGAGTAGCTTATACTCACCCCTGCATGGGCTATGACCGCACTACGTTGTGTTGGTTGCAGAAGACGGACAACGCTGATCGTGGTGGAGGCTTGCGGAGCAGGATGGTACCTGGAGGTGGACCACTGGGCGGGACATACTCGGAGCGGTCAGCTGGACCCGAGGAGCAGTGGAGGCTTTCTGTACCCACCCTTCAGGTGGGATTTCCAGTGGACATCTCGACATTGCGGCTTTACTTTTCAGTTGCTGTTTTTCCCTTTTCAGTTGTACCTTACTTTCAATTTGGGTTTGTATTCTGGCCCACTTACTTTTCCGCACTTACTGTTGTACCAGTTTCTACTTAGGGTTTACTTCTGTCTGCTTACTCTGTGGTGTTTGTTGTTTACTTTACAAAGGAAATGCCTTCCCTTTTTCCGGGATTTACGCCTTGCTGCTAGTCACCAGCCCCTGGCCTATGGAAGGTGGGCTTGGGGTAGTCACGGCACGGGCCCCGAGGACGGGTCGTGGAAAATTGGTATCAGAGGAGTTCGGTTCTACCGCAGAACTTGGGACTCTGATCTTTTTTTTTTCTATGTGAAGCAATAGTGTTTAGCGTATTGGGTGTGGTTATCAGTCCAGGGAGTCCAGTGTTGGTGCGGCGGCCGACGTATCCGTACACCAGGACCCTGACTTCTGATTTCCGACTTAATGCACGAAAACATTGATTGCATGTGTGTTTCATGTTTTCTTTGTGATTACTTTATGTCATCTCACCAGGTATACTGTTTTGACCGTGGCGCACCTGTTTCTTTTCAGGATGGCCCCACGACGGCAGCCAGCTAGGGTTCTGAGAGTTGTACATGACAACAGCCCACCGAGCGATGAGGCCTCGGTGCAGGGCCCTTTGACAGCAGAGGCACCGGCAGTACCTCTACCCGCCGAGCCCCCGATGCTTCTAGCCCCAGCCGCTGATGATGCACGTCGCCTTAGTGCACTGCACGAGTTCTAGCGCCAGTGACCGCCCAAGTTCCACGGGGAGACGGACCCCCAGGCAGCCGAGGACTGGCTGGAGGCGGTTGTACGAGTTTTCTGGTTAGTGAGGACACCAACAGACCTTATGGTGGTCCTTGCAGCGAGCCTCCTGCATGCGGCAGCAGGAAGATGGTGGATCTTGATGCTCCAGGTGCACGACGAGGCATCACTCCTTTGGACGGACTTTGAGAGCCTTTTTCGCTCAGAGTTCGTCCCAGCCACCCTCCGAGCGGTGCGCATCTAGGAGCTACTACAGCTGCGGCAGGGCGGCATGACAGTAGCCCAGTACGCGGCGAGGTTTACCAATCTCTCGCGCTATTCCACAGACATGGTACGGGACCCATTCTTCAGGGACCGAACCTTTGAGCAGGGGCTCAGACGAGAGATCAGAGCTTCAGTTGTTTCTCACGGCATTCCGATACAGACAGGGGTGTTGGAGCGATCCCTCTTAGTGGAGAGTTTCCTTGCTGAGCAGTCTCTAGCAGTAGGACCCACCACTAGCCGGCATGCGGCAGAGTCTTCTGCAGCGGGCAGTAGACAGATGACGCAGGGGTCCAAGAGGACTAGACCTACCGGTGGTCGACCGCGTGACACAGGATCGTTTGTGCGAGGCACCTGGGGTGGACAACGACTTACCATGAGTGGACAGTGTTACTCCTGCGGCGGGGTTGGTCACATGGATCATGACTATCCGACCCGCCATACGGATGACCAACAGATGAATGAGGGAGCTCCTAGGCTGAGGCAGAGGTTCGATCGAGGCGGACCGCGTGGAGTAGGAGACCATGGCAGGGGAGCTGGTCGTGCATCTGGAGGTGGATGACGCTTCGAGGTGTTTCCACCACCACCACCAAGAGGTCCACCCCAACCGCAGGGAGCTGGTGGACATGGGAGAGCTCAGCTTCATGCAGCTGAGGCCTACGATCGTGGAGCTCTGGGAGCAGATAAACAGGAGCAGTACTAGCTCCAAACCTGGAGACTTTTGTTTATGCTGCTTCTAGTGTTGTTGATGTTTGTTTGTAGATGTTTTGTGTCTTTGTACTTTGAGCTGAAGTAATAAAAGACACTTTTCTTATGGCGTTTACCTTCCTGTCCTCTCTTTTAGTTGTTACTAAGAGGTTCTAGTTTAAAAACTGTTGACTTGACCCTCACTTTGAGATACCTACTGGAGGAGACCTAGTGACCACACACTGATGCCAACAGTGTGACTCAACCCTTGGAGGCGAGAGTAACGGTTGAATCTACTGGTAGTAGCGTCGAGGCCTTATGACGTCATCCTTGGTATGGAATAGTATCATCCATGTCAGGATTGACTGTATTAGGCAAAGAACATGGTTCATCCAGGGGATGAGACCGGATTTCTCTTATCGGCAAAGAAGAAATCTCAGCAGCTCTTGTAGGACCAGAAAGGTCCAAGTCATCCAAGAGCGGATGAGGATAGCTCAGAGCCGACATTAGTCTTATGCTGACAGGAGGCGGAGGCCACTAGAGTTAGAGGATGGAGACCACGTCTTCTTGCGTGTCTCACCTCGACGTGGATTACGGAGATTTGGACGAGTCGACAAGTTGTCTCCACGCTTCATCGGACCATTCCAGGTCCTCAGCAGGATTGGCGAGGTGGCTTATCGCCTGGCTCTACCACCTCAGTTGCACCGGGTGCACGACGTCTTCCACGTATCTCAGCTGAGGAGATACGTGCACGACCTGACGCACATCATTGACCATGGGGAGCTAGACGTTGATGATGAAGCGACTTTTGCGGAGGTCCCGGTGGAGATCGAGGATCGACAGGAGCGGGTCCTACGTGGATGGTTGATTCCTCTGGTGCGCATCAGATGGCAGCACGGGAACCTCCAGGAGAGCACTTGGGAGCGGGAGGCTCAGATGCGTGCTCAGTACCCACATTTGTTTCCCTAGTTTATGATGTATCTTTACGGGGACGTAAAGCCCTGAGGTGGGAGTGATGTAAAGACCCATAAATTTCAAGGAATTTTTTTTTTCTTAATTTTCTTTGAAATTTTACAAGAACGCAGTTTCTGACGGCACCTGATTTCAAGGCCCGGTGTGCTCGGAATCATTTTCGGAAGTTTGGCTCAGTACGTTCAGTGAACGAACGAGCGGGGTTTTCTAACTTTTGAACCGGTGCTCGAAATTGAATTCTGAGGGCACCGATGGAATCGCAGCACCGGTATTTTCTTAGAAACGCCTCTTCTGGAGTTGCATTTTCTCGGGTGTGGTTTTTAAATTTTTGGGGTTAAGTTAAGAAATAAAATAAAGTGGTGCGACAACTTTATTTTTATTTCACTTAAAGCCACTTAAAAGCCACTTAAATCCACTTGAGCTAAGTTGAAGTGGATATGGTGCAATCCAAAATATCTTACCCTCTTGGTAGGATATTTGTGAGGTGGGGCCTGCACGAGCCCCACCGTTTCTTTTCCTCTAAGTAATGCACCCACGAAAACCCCTTTTTAATGAAAGTCAACTGGGGCGTTTTCTAAAATTCTTAACGCCCCTATTAATTGGGCGGTTAGTTCGTTGCAATTAATTCTATGAATTAATTGTTCGTTACTTATCTTTTTTTTTCAAATTCTTTAGTTGATAATAAAATAAGATGAGGACTTATTTTATTATCTGGTTGTTGTGTTAAACCTTTGGAGAATCTCTAAATATCTTCATCCTCCTTCGCAAAGAATGCGAAGAACGCGAAGAATGCGAAAAACGCGAAGAACACCGAGCCCTTGGAGATCGACGACGCGACGCAGAGTACCGCGACGCCGACTCTTCTTCCGCGATGTTCTTTCCCCGCGACAATCTTCGATCGGCATCTTGAGGTAGGGGATTGCGGTCCTTTTAATTCTTTGTGGATTATAACATCAACATGGATTTAATTTTTATAATTAAATCTGTATGTCCTTGATCCTCGGAGTTTGTCTACGCGACGCCGAGTACCGCGCGACAGCGACGCCCTTCCGCGACGTGACGATCCTTTTCTTCCGCGACGGTCAATTCCGCGACGAACTCACGTCCGACGACGACGAAGGTAGGGGTCGTTTTGAAAATGTTAATACCCATGTTTGTTTTCCTCCAAGGTAAGAACGCAGACCAATCAATTAACAAGTTGGTCCGCGGATTATTATTGCGGGTCGAGGTTTATCAATTTCTGAGAATTATGGTGTTGTTTCAAACCGCTTACGCGGTGGGTGCGGACCAACGAACAAGTCCGAACCCACCGCCCTTTGTTTCTTGGTGTGCGGAACGGCGGACGACGACAAAACATGCCGCAACGACGATTTGTTGATTCTGCAGTGAAGAACAGGACCCAGGATGAGCTACGGCGCAGACGGAAATGAAATCGGACCACCGAAGCAACTCCGGTGGCCCGCGGACTCCACCGGCGGCGCCCCGACGCGCCGCCGGACGGACCCGCCGCGGCTTCAGCCGCGGCGGCAGCATCGCGGTCCCGCGACCGCGCGGGATCGGAGGAGAGGGATGCGGCGGCCTGGCCGCGTCCGCTGGCGAGGGCGGCCCCACGCGGGGCCGCGGCTTCTCTTCACGCGGGGGCAGCACGCCCCCCCCCCCCCCCCCCCCCCCCCGTGGTTTTCCTTGCAAGGCCGCTCGGCCGGGTCGCGCCCAGGCCGGGCCGGGTCGCGCCCAACCGGGTCGGACCCGGGCCCGGGTCAGGTCGACCCGGTTCGGGCCGACCCAGGGGGGGTCGGCCCGGGTCGGTCCGGGCCCAGACCCCCTGTTTCCGGACCTTTTTGGTCTTTTGCTTATAACATGAGCTATGGGCCTCCGAACGACACGCCGTCAGTGGAGATATGATCCTTGGATCGAGACGGTCGTTTCGGTATATCACACTCAAGATTTCGGAATACTTTGGGTTTGGCCGGGTTGATTCGTACACGAAACCAATCGGGCCCTCGGAGCGGAAACGCTTATAACTTGAGCTCTGGACGTCCGATTTACGTGCCGTCGACTTTGATGGATTCCTCTAAGTGAGACGGATCTTTTGGCTTACTCCGCCCGTGTTTTGGACACAGGTGGAGTACGGTCGGGTTGGTTTTGACTTAAAAACCAACCGGGCCCCTGGGACGGAAAAGTCAATAACTCTCAGACCGGGCGTCTGATTGACGCGCCGTCTGTTGCATTGAGTTCCTGTTGATGATACGGAACTTTTGGATACATCAACTCCGGACTTTGTTTCAGTTGATTTATCAGCCTCTCGGCTCGTGGAGCAAACCCTCCTGAACGAGCTTGCTGTGTGCGGGAACCCTAGAGCTGGCTGCGACTGCGACGATGATGAAAACAGTACGAGAATCCTCCGTGTTTTCAGCAGTGACCACTACGGTACATCTTGGGATACATCAACTCCGGACTACATGTCAGTTGATGCATCGACCTCTTAGCTCGTGGAGTGGACCCTCCCGGAACGAGCATGCTGTGTGCGGAAACCCTAGAGTCGGTTGAGACTTGACGACTACTGATCGAACGACTCGGTGTGTTACGGATAGCCCAGTGGGGAGCGCTTGGTTGTAGCGGCAGACCCACGGCGGAGGAGCGCTTGGTTGTAGCGGCAGACCCGCGGTACACAATAGAAGGAGTACCTCTGGAGGCTATGAGGGGGAGCACTTGGTTGTAGCGGCAGACCCACGACGGAGGAGCGCTTGGTTATAGCCGCACGGGAGAGCGCTTGGTTGTAGCGGCAGACCCACGACGGAGGAGCGCTTGGTTGTAGCGGCTGACCCGTGGTACTCAACAGAAGGAGTACCTCTAGAGGCTATAAGGGGGAGCGCTTGGTTGTAGCGGCAAACCCATGGTGGGAAGCGCTTGGTTGTAGCAGCAGGCCCACAGTACTCGATAGGTGGAGTACTACAGTAGTCCAAGGTAAGAGGGAAGCGCTTGGTTGTAGCGGCATAACCACTGTACGTGATGGAGAAGGAGTTTCCCAATAGCTATGGGTTCAACTTCATGATCGATCCTGTGTGGGTCATTGCGAGGGTTAGTACCTACAGATCATTTGTGGGTCCGACGGCTTAAATGAATCAGTGGCTACATCTGATCATCTCTAACGCCTTACGAAGAAGTACCTGTGTGAGCTGAATCCTGTTTACTTTCCTTTGTGGATTGTGTTGTGCTATCCTGTGTGGATTTACGTTTTGCTTTCCTGTGTGGATTGGGTTGTACTTGAGCTCGGATGTTGGAGCCGAGCGAGAATTGATGACTTAGGTATATGTATGGGCATATACCTAAGCAGTGTCGGATGTTTCTTCGTGATTGTATCTTTCCTTTGTGGTTATCCTTTATGGATTCTGGGAGACCTTCGGGGGTCTCGGGGTCCCTACTGAGTAGCTTATACTCACCCCTGCACGGGCTATGCCTGCACTACGTTGTGTTGGTTGCAGACGACGGATAGCACTGATCGTGGTGGAGGCTTGTGGAGCAGGACGGTACCTGGAGGTGGACCACTGGGGGGGACATACTCGGAGTGGTCGGCTGGACCCGAGGAGCAGTGGAGGCTTTCTGTACCCACCCTTCAGGTGGGATTTCCAGTGGACAGCTCGACATTGCGGCTTTACTTTTCAGTTGCTATTTTTCGCTTTTCAGTTGTACCTTACTTTCAGTTTGGGTTTGTATTCTGACCCACATACTTTTCCATACTTACTGTTGTATCAGTTTCTACATAAGGTTTACTTCTGTCTGCTTACTCTGTGGTGTTTGTTGTTTACTTTACAAAGGCAATGCCTTCCCTTTTTCCGGGATTTATGCCTTGCTGCTAGTCGTCAGCCCCTGGCCTATGGAAGGCGGGCTTGGGTTAGTCACGGCACGGGCCCCGAGGACGGGTCGTGACATTTAGGTTGTACGATAATACCATAAGTGTACTTATCAAGTATTTTAAATGTCTCCTCATAGGTATTCATGGATTCATCATACTTTTTTCCTTTACTCTATGGACACTTTCTCTGCATTCATATAAAAAATACATGGAATGTACTTGTTGAAAAATAGTTTATTCAAATTTCCCCTAATGCATGGAGTCAATTTCATCCTATTACCTTGTATAATTGATAATATTCCACAATTTTTCTTCTTCACCTTCAAAATGGTGGACAACCAAAATGAATATTTCATGATGTGAGCACAGGATAATGGAAAGTATTTATTCAGTGGTAGTGATCCATTTTTAGAAACTAGAAGATCATTATATCCACCAAAGGGAGAAATTTCTTAATGAATGACTCAATATTATGTTTTTACCTACTTTGTTCATTTTGAAGTCCAAGATGATTCATATTTTGATAATATTTTATGAGCATGAAAATATCTTTATTTTTTTCGTCTCCCAAATTATTTGGATGCTTAGAAGGAAACTTATTGCATTGTTCATTTCACTAAGAATAAACATTGTTACATTAGGTTCCATCCATTGAATAAAACTAAAAATAATAGTGTATGAATAATAGTCATATTGTAGAACCACTTAATCATGGAAAATAACATATTGGATATCCTAATTCTTACACATTCGTCATTATTCAATGACACCTAAGGTTTTTCTTAGTCCATTTATAGTCATCATCTTCTTAATTATTTCATTATAGATTGTAAATAGTTTTTGAATTACCAAATAATATCTCTGCGGAGTGTCATAAAAGGTGTACAACAAGTCCCATTTTCATAAACCATATATCAATTGAGTCTATATCAATAAAATGTTTTTGGGTTTGTTTCCCCTAAGTACATCTGTTCTAGATACAAATCCACATGTTATTTTTATATTGAGGTGTATATTATTCTAAATTATACACTCGATCTTTTACCATAATTCAATGAAATGTTATTATACATTAACTCATCCGTATAATTATCCTTATAAATTTTCTATGTGGTATCACTAAGGTTTTATCCTCATTGGTTTAAAAGGCTAATTAAATATATCATTTCAAACCAATAATTGAGACCCGATATTATTATATATTTATATTACATCATTTTTACGAGTATTTATCACATTAAACAAACAAATGACTGAGGACCATAATAGTTAAGTGTATTTGGAATCTATTAAATATAAACAATGCTTCATATGTGATAAACATAATATCCAACTATGTTCTTCGCAATTATAACCCTGCTTTGTCATATCATACATAACACATATAATATTCATACGGGGAAAGGAAACATAATAAAGGGGAGATCTGAAGCTTAGTATGGGTAAAAAATGAAGATATGAAAGAATAACTTGAGAATAAGGGTATGAGAAAATGAGAATAACATTTGAAAACAATACCCTTCATTTCAGAGGTCATAATATTGAATCATGTAATAATGATTGATAGCTTATAAGACATGAATCATAATGGAATAAAAAAACATGAATAATGAGATCATATTATAGGAATAAGGCAATAAATTTTTGGAAAACCCATAAGCAAATAATATCATTTCAATATTATTAAACTCTCACTTTCAAGAACATCATGATTGAAAAATACCTAAACTGAACTAGGTTTACTCCCCGTTCTAGCCCTATCTTACTGAATCAGGTTCACAACCCATTCAAGCCATGTATTAATAGACAGATATTACTCCTTATTTCAACATTGTCTATCTCATGAGATATAAATAACTACCTAATTAATTAGATGGATATATAGTTCCCAAACATCACATAATAAAATCATACATATTACTGCCAAAAGATATTAAAATTTCATTATATCACAACCCATGAAATAAAATCGGTACCAAAATAATTTCATCATATCATAACCTGTATAAAAGAGACAGGTTTTATTGTCATGTCATCAAAGAATAACCCATGAATAGAAACAGGTTTCATACGATATTCCTCATGGTATAAACTGTGATAGTGAATATAGTTTCATAAACATCATACCATCAAAACATAAACCATTTGTAGATTAAAATATGATGGGTTTCCTTGGTTCATATCCATAGAAAAGAATTAGTAACAACAAAGGATTTACTCTTAGATGGAAAATGATTTTTGGAAATCATTTAAAAAATATTTTTGAAGAAAATATCCTATATTATTTGAAAATTTATTTTTTAAAACATAAGAAAATATGAAACCCTTTTTATTTAAAAAAAATAAAAAATTATACAAGATTATTCTAATAAATTATTTTTCATGATGTTAGAAATTATATTAATTTCATACACTACAAAAAAATGATTTTTTCCAACAGGGACATATCTGTTGGTAAAGGTGCATTTTCTATTGGTAAAACGTTTTACCAACACATATGTCCTTGTCACTAAAATGTTGGTAAAAACTTTGTCGCTAACTGTTTTTACAATAGATAAAATAGTTCTGTTACAATTATAATAATACCAAAAGATAATATATATGTTGGTTAAAATGTGTAGAAACGGATTCTTATGACAAATTTTTCTTGTTGGTATTAGTATTACCAACATATAATATCTATTTATAAATTATATTTGAAAATTATTTCAAAAAAAATTATATTTGAAAAAAAAATTATAAATTTATTGCTATTGAAATTTCATATTATATTTATTAAATTATCATATATAATTCATCTGATTTAATTATTAAATTGATTACGGTTTAAAATAATGTTCAAACATGGATAAAATAATTATATTAATAATGAAATGTAATAAAAAAACCAATACAAAAACATAGAACTAGCTGCCAATAAAAACCACCCCCACCCCTCAAAGATCCCCAATTCCTGCTCCACAGCCTTCATCGCACCAGAAACCCCAAGCAGCAGCCTTCATCGCACCAGAAACCCCAAGAAGCATAGCACCTGAAACCCAAGAAGCAGCCTTCAGCGCACCAAAAACCCCAAGTAGCAAAAACCCCAAGCACCAGCCTTCAGCATACCAGAACCCTCAAGCAGCAGCCTTCAACCACCAAAAACCCCAAGTAGCAGTGCACCAAAAACCCTAAGCAGCAACCTTCAGCGCACCAAAAACCCCAAGTAGCAGCGCTCCAGAAACTCCAAGTAGCTTCCTTCAGCTCCAATATCACACTGGAAACAACAAAAAGATCACACTTGTTAAATATGGTTAATAAAAATAGATCACATCGTACAAAAAAATGAATATTTGTATCAAGCATGTTTAGAAATCTAACCAAACCAAAAATATTTAAAATTATAAATAAATACAATAACACTAAATGCATGGGTGATAGTAGGCTAAACAGGTTGGTTGTACAAGCATCATCATAGTTTATGACTGACTATTTAATATAAGTTACCTTTTTTCCCTGTGCTTGAAGTTCCATCTACGAATTTTTGCAGCATCCAATGGAAAAATAGGATTTATGTAATAGAACATCGCTATTTCAAACATGATAACCTGGGCACTATTTGAAAAAACCAGTAAACAGAAGGCAGCTTTGACAACACAATCTAAAGCGGCGATGAATGAATCATGAAGTTAAATGGTGGGTTATTCAACTCTGATGACACAATCTGAAGTGGCAATAACTGAATCATGAAGTTAAATGGTGGGTTATTCAATAACTATGACAGTCAGAGAATTACAATTGATACAATGTAATTGTACTGGTTCATGTGAATATCATCTCATTAGGGAATAATATATAGAATAAACGTACTTATGGATATAGATTTTAATGGGTTTTTTTACAGTTCTCACAATTTCAAAAAGATCCAAAATCATATGAAAGGGTGCTAAATTATAAATCAAATACCATTTAGGCTATTGTTAATTACATAAAATTTCATTTTATAAATCTAATAGTGTAACTCATGAAATAAAATACATTATTTATAATTTTATGATCACAGAATATAATAGAAATCTTTGTAGTTGTACTATAATAGAAAAGATTAAAAATTTTGTCTATGTGCTTAATCCAAACAACATTTCTTGGAGAATCGAATCTGATTATATTTGTAAATAAATCAAAAAAACACATAAAGAGGATGGAGTCGGGGATGAAGATAATGGCCCAAAAAATGAACCAAATTCAAACTTTAAATCTATCACAGCAACTCCCGCAACCTGAAACCACAGAAACCATCAATCAAATTGATCAAATATTAAAAGAAACTAGTCATTGATTTTTAAAGGAATGTGCACAAAAACGTGACTACACTAGAAATGTGATCAAATTAAAAGTAGAAAAAACATGTCATATCATCAAACCAAGATCCAAAGCCACCCCCATAACAGATAAGGACATGCAAAAAAATTAAATTCTATGATTAGTACCTCTACACCTATCCACTCCAATGTCACTTGGGTCACCCTCCCTGAAATAAAATTATTAGTACCTCTACACCTAGCCACTGCAATGATAAAAAACAACATAAGAATCATGGAAATTTCAGGAAGACTGACAATGGGTGGTCAATGATCTGCTCATAGTGGATTCAGTCAGCTCAAACAATGCTACTCTGTCTTCATCTGAAGATCTATCCCCTAACCATATATTTGATTCCGGTCTGTCACTCAAGGCCATCAGCATGGAGTTGTGGTTTCATTGTTTAGGAAGGTCCAGATCTTTACACAGGGTGACCAGATTCCTCCTGGTCGGTGGGTTTGTCTCTCCCTGCCATCTTGGGTACTCTGTTTAGATACTACTGGTGATGGGTTCTGATGAACATTCAATACCTATGTAGATTTCTATTTTCACATGTTGTGATTTTATATCATTGATGGTGATGATGATAGTGATGGTGTTGCAGTTCCATGATCTTGGTGTTCGGTCCAAACTGTATGTCATGGACCTAGGTAGTGCTCACGAGCTTATTGATTGAATAGTGAAACTGTTTTCATGTTGGTTAAAAAAAATTTCCCACACTACTACACACCACTCTTTTATTCATATTCCTTATCAACAATGAGGATGAGAAAACTAAAACAGATTCCATATTTGAGAGAGAATGAAATGGGAACACTGATTTGTTTTCCAGATTCTAAATTTCACACAGGATAGGTGTGAAATCTGGGAAGAATCCAGGCCATATGTCCAAAGTAGAACACTATGACACCCATATGAAAAATATTTTAGGGGATAGATTTCATAGATAACACTTCACAATGTATTTATACCAAATAATAATATGCACAGGTCTAAAAATATTCCCTCTTCCTTACAATTGAAGTATACATTCTAAACTAGTTCACATTTCACAATTCTAGTGGTTCTCTATATCAGGGTAATAGATTTATTAATAGAAATATCAATGAATGTATATTTTTTTCGTGGATGGATTTTCCCTATACCTATAAATTGAAAAATGGATGTCAATATTGATTCATCCATAAAATAAATTGTCTAGCTACAGGTTCAGCATGTATCTTCCTGTGGGCAGGACATCCATCTTCTTCCTTGTAACCCCATACCTCCCTTTCTGAAGCTGTCAATATTGCATCAGAAGCCTAGATTGTGTATTGTAGACCTTCTATTCTCTCCCTGTCGTGAAAATTACCCTTCTATAGAGAACCACTGGAAGCTATCAATTTTCATGCTCTCCCCACAATGAAAATTTCAGTTTTCACATATTCCATATTTCATAGACAATACATAGATTCTAATGACCCTCACTCCGGATTAGAACATTCAGCATAAGTCTTCTAATGAACCTAACTCTTAATAGGATTGATTAAAAATACAGGGAAGAGGAATTGTGAAACAAAAACTCTTACCTACAATGGATGGTTCCAATCCACAATAAGATAAAGTTCCTCATCAATAATGGCAGGATGGTCTACAAATCCGTCCATCGGTGTCCAGTACGACAATGATGTCAGTCATGAAAGCATGCAGTTATTGCCATCCAACCCTTACCGGTGAGCGCATGCTAGGTTATGGGTTGATTGGGTTGAAAAAATACCCATGGGGTAGCAGGATGAAACGAAAGAAGGGAGGCGGCTGTATGCGAGGCGGGATGATGGAAGGTGATGACGGAGCAGGGTAGGGATACGAGGCGGGGCAGCGGGATGCGAGGAGGGGCACCGGGATGTGAGGCCAAATGAAGGAGGGAGAAGTTGGTGGCAGAGGGGATTATGGAAGGTGATGAAGGAGCAGGGCAGTGATGTGGGGCGGGGTAGCAGGACGTGAGGTGCGACAGCGGGGAGCGAGGCCAAACGCAGGAGGGTGGAGCCGAAAGCGGCGGGGTGGAGGCGCGTATTAGGGTTTAGTTGGTGTTTTTTTATAAAAATTATTTTAAATGTTTATCAAATAAATAATATTAAAAATTATAAATACTATTGATATTTTGATAAGTTTGAAAATTAAAATCAATTAATAATATGTTATTAAAAAACCCTAGGAAATGGATATTTACTTCGGTCATAATATATATATATACATGGATTTTTTGATTGATTGTCGATAAAAGAAATGTTGCTATTGAATGGTTTATTGTAACATTTTTAATGAAGGAAAATACTTGTTTTTAATATTAATAATTAATAACATATTTATGTGTTAGTAAAATAAATTTTATATTATTATGATAAAGCAATAGATTTAACTGTTGGTAAAAAAATTGGTGTTAAGTAATCAATACCAATAGATATATCTGTTGGTAAAAACAAGTGTAAATATTTAAAATGAATACCAATAAAACTTAATATCTTTTGGAATTAGTCATTTTTACCAATAGATACATTTTCTGTCAATAAATTTCTATTTGTATAAGTCATTTGTTTTGTAGTGATACATGATAAAATGGTAACCCCTTTCAAATTTTCAATAAAAATACTCGTGTACATTATTTTAAGTAAAAGATATGAAGATTCATTTCATTTTATTATTTATTTCAAACATGGTAAAAATATATTCTTTGAAACGTAATAATAAGATATTAATAAAATATTTTTATTTTTTTTTAGAAAATATTGTTTTTTGTAGAAAAACATTTCTGACTGAATAGAGAAATAATGTTTAATTTTCTTTAAAAATTTAATAACACTATTAACTACCAATGATTGAGGAAATTGTACCATTTTATGATGGTATCATGCATATACATATGAGAATATAATACATGACGATTTCACAAATTTAGATTTTGATATTTTAATATTAGCGACTTAATCATAATCAATCCTGATTAACAATGAGATCGTAACATAAAATGTTTACCATTTTGTTAACATTTATTAGTACGCACCATGAAGGAATAATGTAAAAAACATAAAATTTCATGAGGAAAAATAAATTTAGGGTAATAAATTTAAAATATCATGTATATACACCTTGTTAAATATTATAATTTCATAAAAGAATATATTTCTCAAATAAAAAAATTGAGACAAAATTCCCTTACCTTAAGTCTTAAATTCTATAATAGTAATTCAAAAATCATGTATAATAAATATATGTTAATTATTAATTTATTAAATAACCATTTACATATATATTTTACTATATTTTATTTTTATTAACATTTATTACCCATTTATTAATAATTTCTTATTAAATTTTTTTATTCTGTAATAACCACATTGTTTTTCATATATGTTTCAATTTGTCAATTTTTTGATCCTCTTATTTTCAAAACGGTTCCATAATATCCATAATTATAACCATGATATAAATATAATATATATATAGCATATTTGTATTTATAGAAATCCATAACATTTATTGAAAGGAAATAAAATGCATTATTCATGGAGATAGTAGGTCGTATGTACGCAGGAATGTTTTTTTTTCATTTTCTTATGATATTAAAAGATAGAAAAGTAAATGATATATAATATCATTCCAAAATCAGGGTTATTTCATATATATCAAGAAAATTATTAAATCCATCCTTAACACATTCCATGTAAATTGTGAACAATTCTCATCACATCGCGAGGTTATAGTCCACCAAACACACGAATGACGTTATCATTTTCCCAAAAAATTGAATGCTTGATGTAATGTGTTATATAAAAATAATAGAATTATAATAACATAATAGGTATATTATATATCATATATAAAAAATAAATACATCATTATTCCTAGCCATGAATGGTGGTAGCTGAAAAACTAATGGTATCTGTTCGCAATGCGGTAAACGAACAATGATTTTTTACCCCATTTAATGGAAGTGTATATGGTTATAAGTAGTAAAATTAACATAAAAACATATATTTATTTCTAATACACAGTTTTAATTATATAATCATGGTATAATAATAATTTATGGAAGTTATAGGATGAAATAAAATGAAAACACTCGTTGATGAACAATACATCTTCTTTGGGTATCATTCTTAGGATTGTAGTAAATCAATGATTGGGTTACATTATTTTTAAAATTTATAGTCTAGGATTAGAAGAGGGATGTTTAGAAGTGATTTTTATAGGTATTAGATTTACCAATGAGGTGTTAAGGTTTGAAGAAGGGAGGATAGGGGGTGCTCTTTTATAAGTGGTGGGGAGGACACACTTAGAAGTTTTGAAAAAAACTAAGTCCTCCCTTGTTATTCATATGTCATAATGGTCCAAATTAAGAAATTATTGAACCTTATACTTGTAATGGTCAAAATATTTAAATAAAATTGTTTTTATAGTGGTTTATAAGTTATTTTTACTATTACCATTTTAGTTTATCTTTCGGCAAACCCATTTTTACTTTAACAGTGGTAATTAATTTTTACCAAATTCACTATTCATTTTGGTACAAAAATTACGTTAAAATTATTAGAGATTATATAATATTATGAATCCAAAAATGAAATACATTTTTCAAAATTCAATTCTTATAAGGGGAAAATTAATTTAATATTAATCCCATAGACGTGATGAAAAAGCAGGGTTTAAAGTGAAAAAGTGAAAACATTTTTGAAGCTTTTTATGTCCAATTTCATTTTAAAATTAATTCCAATAACATAAATTATATTAATAAATGTATAAATGACCTAATATAACTATAAAACCCATTTAAAATATAATTAAATATTATAAATATATTAAACAAAAATGCAGTTTTCAATAAGAATTTAGTTTTTTCACTATTCATCAAAAAATGACACTATTTAGAAAAATCACTAAAAACAACCCTATGATAATTTGTACATTAATAATTAAAAATTTAATACTATTATATCAAATTAATTTTCATTAATTTTCAAAAACTAATTTTATTAGTTTCACAAAAAAACACAAAATCATTTCATTGAGGAAAAAATATTTTCACAACATATAATGACTTTACTAAAAATTACATATTTAATAAATGATAATTTTTATTTATATTATAACATTATAATTAATATTTAAAAACAATTTATTATTATTCATATCACAAATTTTAATGACTACGTTATAAAGGTCGTGTTTAAATAACTATATTAATAATATATCATGATTTTGTTAAAATTGAGTGTTGTGTGTAACACAAGATAAGATAGTGGTGCATGTAGCACATGATTTAATTTTTATTGAATAAAATCAATGATTTTTTTTGTTTAGTGTGAATTAAAACCAATCAAATAAATTAAATTTATTAGAGAAAAAATAATTCGTAAACACCTAGTTTGTTTCAATTTAACATACACATTATTCACATTCTATAAATAATTTTATAAATATGAATAATAGTAAGGAATAAATAATTAAATATAAATTTATTTTATCATGATAAATAAATAATAATTTCCATATTTTACATTGTTTTATAAAACATATTTTATAAAGCCAAACCCTTATCATCCATAACTCAATTATAAACAGTAAGCTTAATTCTAAAAAAAATAAAAATTTTATTTAACAAATAATATGATCTCTAATATTAATTTTAGGTTTACAAGAACATTTAACCCTAAAATTATCATTTATATTTAAATTACAAAATGAAATTATATAGTGTATATTTTAATTCAGGTCTATATAAATAAAAAAATTTCAAAACCACATAATTATGATGTATAACTATGTATAAATAAAATATTACTATAAATATTATATAATTAATATTTATATTATGGTTATTCAATTACATTGGATATTAATACTCTTTATTTTCTTTAAATTCGAACCCTATCATATTATTCATTATACAAAATCTCACAGTAATTATATAATATTTTTATAAATCATAAACATTTTATAATCCAATTTCAATGATTTAAATTATTTTAAAAACAAAATATCTCATACATAAACATTATTTAGACCTGAAAAAATATTTACTCAGAATGAATTTTATGTTTTCTAAATAACAACTTATATAAAATCCCGTTTAATTTGAATAATTTGAATTATTTATCTATGAAAAATTAATAATTTTTAATATAAAAACATCATATTTTAACCTTTTTTATTTAATTTATGAATTATATATGAGTTTTCCTAATAGTTTCATAATAAAAAACTTATTTTAATATTATAATGTGTTCTATACAAATAACATTAAATTAATATTAAAAATTAACATTTAATATTTGCTCTATTCTTTTTAAATAAATGTTTTATTATTATTTATGAACTAATTTATAAAATATTTATAATTAATTTATATATTTTTTGTAAAATATCATATTCCCAAAATACATTTTAATTTTATTTATAAATATTTTATATACCATTTAACATTTAAAATGATAATCTCAATATTAATTTTTGTTATTAGTATAATATATATACTAATATTTTAAATACATTAGTACAATTATCCCCATAATTTTTCTTTATAATTATGTTATTAAATAAATATATAAATACTATAAATTTTTAAAATATTTTATTCCATTTTTATACAATTTGTGCAATTTTAAAGCTCTGATACTTTATTTTCCCACTACAGTAACATAATTTATAAAACTGATTAATGAAATATATGCCATTAACTCTATTTTAAATTAATAATTTCAGTTAACAACATGTAGTAATTTATGAATTACATTATCATATAAATTCACATCGAGAGGGGAAATGAATTGAAATTTTGTAAAATGTGATCTATATTTAACAGTGATAGATAAAAGTTGATTTGTTAGGAACACTCGCTCTAATTCCACTAATTGGTTTTATATATGTTTATTTTATAAAAAAAGATTTCATAATCAAACCAATATAATTTACAATCTATCCATGATTATATTGAAATGTAATATAAATGTTCAGACATGGATATCTATATTATATATCTTCAGTATATGTTAGAATAAAATTGGTCTCAATCACTAAAGTAGTAGACCAAAGCATCCTATCTATAAAAGGATTACATCGACCTAAGGGTCCTATAACATTTATCGAGGATCTATAAACACAGAAGGGATTCTATCACTATCACATAGTGGTAAAATGTTTTTGAGATGAAGAGAGTATTCAGAGTCCTACATACAATCGATTATACCAAAGCAAATGGATCTCACCCATTTATGGAAACATCCTCAACATGTTTCATTAAACGAAATATTTTTCCCATATTCAACATATAAAAATATATTTTAATTTCATAAGAAATTAATCTCTAAATTTTATTATTGAGTAAACTCCATTTAATCCATTCAGAATGGATTATAATAGATCAAATTGTGAGGGATGAAGCAAGAACTAAAATTTAGGAATATGTGGTAGATGCATGCACTTGAAGTGAGAGGTGAAAGATGTATTGAAATAGAATAAAAAATTTTGTGCAACATAATTATTCATTATTTAGAATATAAATATATTTTTAGTGTATATGATTCAAGATAAACATATGGAAATGAGTTCATAGTCATGGTATATGATCATAAGTCGAGGAAGTCATACCTAAATAAACATAGATTATAAAAACTGAATCATTATATAAGGTTTATTTTATAATATAAGAATGAAACATAGTAATGTAAAATCAACACACAAAAATCATTATCCACAAAAACATAATCAACATGATTTAAATATAACATAATAATTGTATATCCTAACATTTTAGATGCAGTTAACCATAATAAAATCCATGAATAATGTAGTGAACATAGTTTACCACAATCTAGTCTATGATTAATGTTGTGAACATGGCCAACCCAAATCCGGTCCTACCATAATTTTAATAACACTACTAACCATAATCATTACCAATCATAATTTTATGGGAATACTTTCCCACAATAATTTCCATGCATAAAATCTTTATATAATGAGATATAAATATTTACTAAATGCATTGGTGTGTTATGTCAAACATATGCATCACATAATGATAAATAATTTTTATGCATGCCACATAAAGTAAATAAAAGATCATAAAAAATTACTCCATGGATATAAAAAATGATATATATATATATAGATAAAAAAAGTAAGGATAATATAAATAAGTATATATCCTCTTAAGTTAAACATCCAATAATTAAAATAATAATGTATAGGGTATCTACACCATATAAAATGTAAGGTATATGATCATAAAAATAGATTTCCGTAGACAACCAAAATGTATTACAATATAAGAGAATAACCTTGAAGAAATATAAAAAACTATAAAGGTATTCACACTGGAAAGAAATTAAATAAAGGTAAGCTTTACACAATGACATCAATAAATATTTAAAAGGTGCTTATGGATTAATAATCATAAATAAATTTAGTCTTCACGTAATCTTGGACATATTGATGATAAAACGTAGTATTATTTTAGAATACGAAATGCATCCAAGGAATTATTCCCTGAGAAAATTTCCTTGGATTGAAAATAAAATATTACTAACCTAGATGATGAATAATTTATTGTAATATAGGAAAACAGATAAGTTCTAACAATGTAATTCCTTAGACTCTATTCAACAATGAAATTATAAAAATAACGAAATAATTTTCATAAATTTATTTCAAGAATTAAAGAAAAGAGTTGAATATTTATACAAAAGAGTTTTAAATATACTTGAAACATGTAATAGAATTTATTTCATTAAATATTTAACTTCATGATAATGGGTATGAAATGGAAATTAAATCATAATAAAGTATTTTGTTATGTTAGGGAAAAGTTATGAAAAAAATATAAAATGAGTTAAATTTTATTTTTTTCAAAAGGTGAAAAAAAATATTTAAATCCTGATTTTACTAATATATATAAAATAATCCATCCATGAAAAATTTAAGGTTGAAGGTGTATAAATAGAGATTGTAGGATATACATTTTTTGGAATTGTGAAGAAATACCTTTTAAAGCATTTTTAAATATTTAAAGAAACCCAAATTGATAAATATTATATAAAACATCATCTTTGAAAGAATTAAAAGGTTAATTCTTGATTTATATTAGAAAATAAATTTATTTATTAAAACATAATCATTCCAAACTTATTTGTTAATAAATCACAAGGATATAGAAGAAAAATTCCCAAATAGAAAGTGAAGGTTGTCCATTTTTTAGAATATATATTTATGAATTATAAATCAATCAAAAAGAGTACATGGGTAATGAAATTTATTCCCACTATAAATAAATTGAAAATAAAACATTGGATAAAAAATTAATATAATATTATAAAAATATTTGAATATATTAAAAAATATTGATTATGTCCCAAGGAATGAACAATGAGTTCAAAAAAATCCTTATGAATTTTGTAATGCTTGAATAAAAATATAATAAAATAAATATCATGAAATTTAAATGTTAATCAAATTAATAAAATTTAATTTAAATAATAAATATAAAATATGGTAGTTTATACACTATATAAATGGTAATAGGTGTTTAAAAAAACATTCTTTAATCTAGAGAAATCAGAATGAAAACCCATAATGGGAATCATTTTTTAAGATAAAATCATTTCTATGGGGGTTATTAGTAAAAAATTTAAATCCCTATATAATAATTTTTTAATAAAATATAATTAAATTATATGGAATAGAAAAATTAACTGAATATAGTCAAATAAGATGGTGTGAAACACAATAAAATTAAATTTGGTTAACAAAAAACCATACCTTAGATTACCTACTTAGAATCATTCATAATTAATCTATAATAAATGTATACTCATTAAGAATTAATTTCATAACATTATATATATGTTTTTTGAATTTAATATAAATCTTTTATATTCATTTACTATATATTTGATGCTTATTTTTAGTTTATATTGATGATTAGTCGTTTGTATTTTAAACGAATATTTAAATGATTTGATGTGGAGGTCTCAGTCATAGATTCATATTCACGAGTATATATATATATAATATTATATCCAGTATATAAGGAGTTCAAAAATTATTTATTGTATTCTAGTATCCACCTTTGGGATTCTGGTTTATAATTTATAAAGATGAATTCTATAATGGTCTTGTTCTTATAAATTTTAATAAATATAAGGTAATACATTAATATTGAGTTGAATATTAATATTACCATTATATAACTATAAACGTAAAGTTATTTTTAACTTAATATAATATATCACCATTAATTGTTTTTTCAAAAGAATCCATGATAAAAATTTATTACATTGTCAATGTAGGTGAATAATTGGACCCATGTAAGAAAAAACTATAACCAATGGATGAGAATGAATTGAAGTGATTTTAATAAAATACCATTATTAAATAAGTACTATGATATAAATTAGATGTAATAATGGGGATAAATAAAAATTATTAATAGGTAGAGGAATAATTTTAAAAAAAATAATGAAAATAATTCATGACTTATAAAGAAAAAATTGTATTGTCTCTTAGATGCCTTCTTAGGTTTTACAGGATTTGGGGAATCCTATTCTGAAAATTGTATATAAATATAGATGGTTCACTCTTATATCAGGATATATGAAGTATTTAATGGATAAATTGTAATTTATTTTTCATTTCAAAAAGGTGGTGGAGGGGTCCTTTAAAATGTGACAAGGAATGAAGTTTTCATAAATAACCATTCCTTTTTGTGTAAAATATATAATTATTCTATGAGATTCATTAAAAAAATATGGTAGGTAGTCATGTAAATAATTATTTGATATTTACATTTAAGTGATAAGTTTGTAGATATTTGTTTTCATATTTAGAAATTAATATAATGAATTATCCAATTTTACCCTTTACTGTGTAAAATATCATTGACCCCATTAATTTATATTTTTCCAAAAAATGAAATTTATATTACTAAATAATTGGTAATTAATTATTTTAAAAAATAAATATATTTTATTTTATTTTTATTTAAAATTGATTAAAATTAAATAAAATAATAATAATTTTTTTTGGAAAACTAATTTTTATGCATTAAAATGAATATATTTATATTCCAAGAAATTTAATAATATTTATTTGAATTATTATTTATATTTATTGATTTATCAATAATAATTCTATTTAAAATAACTATTCTATAGTAATCAAATCAATTTTTTAAGATACAAATAGATATCATTTAAAAAATTGTTCTAAAAAATCAACTTCTGATATTAAATGATTATTTACCAAATTTTATCAAATTGAGAAAAAATCTGAATATCAGTACCCATTTGTATTTACTTATAAACAATAAATTTTTTTAATTTTAAACATCAAAATATGAGAGATTTAACATTGAAATAAAAACATATAATATATAATAAAAATTATGGTTATAAATAAATCATATTTTATTAAACTATGTATCATTTACTATTTTATTATTTATAATTACATTATTATTTGATTAATGTTAATTAGTTATTTTACTAATAATTATTTGTATTGTATTAATCCATTTTATTGAAATCATTTTATAAAAATAATGAATTTAATTAAAATTCATATTAAAAAAACTAATTTAGATGAAAATATATTATCGTAGATGAATTAATAAAATTATATTCTATTAAAAAATTATTTATTTTATTTTAAATAAACTATTTATATTTAATATTTTTATTATTGAAAACTAAATAATCTTTATGTATATTAACTATATAATGGTGATTCCAAAATAGTAATATTTTTATTCTAATTAAACATAACATTTATATACCACTATATTACATTCAAATAATGGATGCATTACACCCATTACACTCTATAAATTAATTATTTTCTAACATCACAAATCCCAATTCTCAATCATATCGGTTTAATTTTAGATTTTAAAAAATATTTCTCTATTTAGGATTTTTTATTATATATAATGATTCTCATGGGTGAAGATAATATAAGAGAATTATTACTTGTGGAAATTGTATTCATCTATGTTTATTATTAAAGTTTATCATTTATACTCTTAAGGGATTAAATTATTAATGGTATATAATAATCATTTATTATTAATACATGGAATAATTTAATTATTTATGAATGTTACCTTTATATATTATGTCTTTCTTTCATTATTATTTTCTAGAGGCTGGATCAATGTTATGTGCATGAAATATAATACCATTTATGGTTTCCTGTGGGAAAAAATTATTTTTAAACATGGATGAAATATATGTAATTTTTGTTGTTTTTGTCGTTATATAATTACAATTTCTATTATATGTAATATTTTTTGATATTTTCATATATACAATGGATATTTCACATTTCATTTTAATTTTGTTTCCATTTTCTGTTTGTTATTATGTTTCCCTTGACTCACTCATATATAAGTCAGACCATTTTGTGAAATGTTATTAGATTTTCTAGTTATTATACTATAATATTTTGCGATATAATTTTCTTAAAGAAATAAAATAAACTATTATTAATAATATATTTAAATGTGGTCATAAACCATGATCATTTTATAAAAACAATGGGCATTCATAAAAATAAACAAATCCCCGAATGGAAATTCTGACCGAAGATTTCAGTCCAAAATGAATGTTTTCCTTTATGAGATGTGTAAGAATTATATTTTTGATTTGAGACCTAGAAAAAAAATGTTCATATTTTTCTATTGAAATACAAATTCATTGACACCCATTACCTAATTAAATCCATAAATATTTTGTTATAATTATTTTACCATGGAATAATCTTTAATACTAGAGGAAGAATCCTAATGGATTTGGAATTATTATTATTTTTCATCGTGGTGGTAATAATGAAAAACATGAAAAATGATTCAATTATCTAGCATTGATGATTCTTCATCGAAATATGGTAATATAACTATCACATTTTTCTCATTTTTACAATCCTCTCATAATACTTCTTAATGATTAATCTATCTCAAATGATAGAACATGATAAAATTTTAGTCGTATATAGTGTGAATATTTGATATAATTTTTTTCCAATAAGATTTATTAAAATATTATTTTCATAAAATAAAAAATAATTAATATTTTCCCCACTTAATTATTTTATTACATAATTATGATTATATTTTTTTTATTTTGTCATCTACACCACATGGTTATAAAGCCTATATGGATATCAAATTCTTTATTTTTAAATAATTTTTATGAATTGTTTTACCAATTAGGTTAGTTCAATTTGAAATGTTATTTTTTATAACTAAAAAAAATCATATTTTGACAATTATAATTGTTAATACATTTAAACACCCACATGTATTTTTCCACCTTGATTAAAAATAATTATTCTTGATATACACCCAATTTCATCAGAAAACCCAATATAGAACATGTTTTGGGTGACCAAGAATTACATAGACCACCAATCATTGAATGTCATCTTTCTATTCTTATCACATTGTTTCAGACACGGTTACAAGATGGAAAAAATAGATGGGAAATTTGGGTTTAGTTGAATAGTGGTAGTGGCATGTTTGGTTTCCTGAATGGTTTTGATGAAGATTACTTAAATATGAATAGAATGGTGATGGACGATAAGAAACTACTTTAGAAGGGTCTGGTGGAACTCCCAACAACATTGGGGTTGGTTAACATCGATGGCATAAATAGGGGTTTATTTGTTAGTATAAATTATAGAGGGGTGCTCATTGATGATCTAGAATTTCTGATGTTACAACTTGTAATAATCTGGGATACATATCATGTAGTTTATTATCAATGGAACTAGGGTTTATGTGCTAATTTATATTTTACCCTAGGTGTGACCTCATGTAAAACACCATTTATATTGGTACCAAATTTATTGGAATCTATCTAGGCGAAAGACATGTCAAAATATTAGGCCAACACAATATGTAACATTATTGAAAAAGAGTTTATATAAAAAGGTGTCTTTAAATTTATCAAGAGCACATTCCAGGTACCTATGAGTACCAACCTGTCATGTATCTCATTTAACATGTTCTGTATAATGATGGTTGATGTATACATCCAATATAATACACAGACATCTTTCCTAAATTTTCAAACATTCCATGTAAATAACTGGAAGACACAATGCATATCACTTCCACATGAACATTCACATGATTATATGTTCACATCTAATATTGATGACTATATGTTATGTACTGTGTAAATTTCTACATTTAGTAGGTTTTCATTCCCAATTGAATGTTTTTATACTTGAGTAGTCCATTTCTAGTATTTATCAACATAGATCATAATTTAATTATCCTCCCATTTATTTAAGACTATTTAAACATCATTTTGGTTATCTATATTTTCTTAGCTTCTTATAGATGATGATTTGGTTTTGGTGAGAAATTTAGAGTATACAATGAATTTTGGTTCCCAACATATGTTGGGGCATGATCCTCTGTAAATGTGGTTTAAGTGCTCCCCTAGAAATATTTTTACATCATGGAATAATCAAACATATAAACGATAAATATAACACTCTACCATGTGTTAGGGATTGATCCTAACTATATATAGTCATTACTCTCCTATCTATCAGGGTGGTATACTCTCTAGGTATTAGGTACACCATTGACTATAATTGACACTCTTCTTTGAGGTATGATCCCCCACTAATTTTTTTTTAAAAAGGTGCAATTTATTAATGAAAGAAAGAAAGAAGGCTACAACAATCTAAAAGAGGGAGACATATTACAATCTTTCTCGTAATGAGGAATCGAGTCGTCAGGCAAAGCATCCAACCAGGTCATGGCCTGATTGACTCCAATATTGGCCAGACTATCCGCAACCATGTTTGCTTCATGGAACACATGTGTAACAATGTAGGAGAGATCCGCAAGCAAGGTAAGGCATTTCAGCCATCTAGAGGTAAGTGGCCATGCGAGGTGCACCACCCCTTTCCAAATAGCTTGGACCACAGTGGTAGAGTCGCATTCAATCCAGATTTTGTTCCATCCTTTTTTCTTGGCATAATCCACAGCATGTATGACGCCCAACATTTCAGCTTCCAAGGCCGATGCCGTACCGCATCCGCTGTAGAAGCAGCCAAGGCATCTACCAAGAAAGTCTCTAAAGATGGCGCCGCATCCTGCCGGTCCCGGGTTACCCCTAGAAGCTCCATCAACATTTACTTTGATCCAGCCTGGAAACGGGGCTTGCCAGAAGACCTCAAAGGTACGTCGAGGTTGTCTGTAGGACCCCACAATCCGAAGGCGGCGAAGGATCTCGAAATCACCAACGGAATTGTCACAATGATCCTTCTGAAGCAAGGCGGCATCCTTGATGGCAGTAAGAATACCTATTTTACCTGCATTGAGATTGAAAGAGCAGTTATTGTGAATATAATTATTACGACCAAACCAGATCACATGTAAAAGCTCTGCCACCGCAGCCAAATAGAGGTTCCTGATTTGTTTGGAAAAGTCCCCATTCACACATTGTTGGAGTTGAGAGTTTATAGTGCTAGGGAGAGTCCATCTGCAACCAAAAATGTTAGAAATGTAATTCCAGAGAGCTGCAGCTGTAGCACAAGATAAAAACAGATGGTTAGCATCCTCACGGTGTTGATTGCACATATAACATTTAGAACATAGAGAAATCCCAAAAGTTTGAAGGCATATATCAGTAGGGACTCTATTATGCCCAACACGCCAAATGAGGGTGAGGCGCGAGGGCTTAATCCAAGGCTTATTAAAATTTTTCAACCAAGTAATGTTAGAAACAGAATCATTAAAATTTTGATTGTAGAAGCGTTTCGAATCAAGAACGCCATTAGCAGCAGGTTCCCAGATAAGAAAATCATCAGTGTTAGAGAAAGGATAGTTGCCAATAATGTGCCTGATATTGTCCGGAAGGGTGATGTCATTATCATTGACAACCTCTCTTATAGTGGAAGTGGTGTTCTCAGGAAGAGTGGTGGGAGTAAGCATAGAGATTAAAGGAATACCAGTCCAGTTATCGGTCCAAAAATTCAAGGAGGAATCAGCACTAACAATCCACCTAGAGTTGTTCATTATTTTGATAAAAGAGCGTCTAATGGAAGGCCATATGGAAGAAGTGATGTAGCCCAGGTTACCATTTCGAAGTTTGGTGACAAATCTCTTCTTAAGAAAGTCTAAGGAGTCAGAGTTGCTGTGAATCAGGTTCCAAGTCATTCGAACTTGTAAAGAATCATTAAAAAGCTTAATATTCTTGATACCAAGGCCACCTTTATCTAAAGGTTTACAACAAGTGGACCAGGGAATGGTGACAAGCTTTCTTTCAATCGTACTGCCTGTCCAAACAAAGTTTTTGATGTAAGCATTGATTTTTTTGAGAAGGCTGGCGGGCCAGCTATAGACCATCATCGAGTAAACCATCTTGGAAACAATAGTTGACTTAACAAGGCAGACTCTACCAGCCATAGAGAGAGATTTCCCCTTCCAAGCAGATAGTTGATTGATAATTTGGCCAACAATCTCGTGAAAATAGCTGGATTTAGGTCTCCCCCAGAAGATAGGGACCCCAAGATAGGTGAAGGGGAAAGAACCTTCTTTTATTCCTAGGTAGTCAATGATATGTTTTTTTCTATTGGAGTTGAAGTTTTTTCCAAAGAAAACAAAGGATTTATTCCAACCAATCGCTTGTCCCGAAACATCCTCATAATGTGCCAGCGCACTTTTGAGGTTTCTAATGTTTCTCATATCACCCTTTAAGAATAAGATAATATCGTCAGCGTATAAAAGATGAGTAGGGACATTATTATTTCTAGAAGCCTGGATAGGATTTATTTTGTTTTGATTGGTGAGGCTCGTTAAAAGTCTACTTAAGTAATCCTCGGCAATAGCAAAGAGAATAGCAGAAAGGGGGTCACCTTGCCTAACCCCTTTTGAGCATTTGAAGTAACCTTTAGGAGCCCCATTGACAAGCACCGATATGGTAGCAGATCCGAGTAAGGTATGGATCATGTTAATAAAAAAATCATTAAACCCAAAGCTTTTGAGAACCTTTAGAATAAAGTTCCAGTCCATAGTGTCGAAAGCTTTCCTGATGTCCAGCTTAATGGCAACACTACCTCCTCTAGTGACTTTGTTCAGAAGATTTGTACATTCCGAGGCTAGGCAGATACAAGATTGAATGGTTCTCCCTTTGATAAAACCGAATTGGTTCCAAGAAACAATTCTGTTTGTAATGAGAGTGAGCCTGTTGGCAATCAGCTTAGAAATCACTTTATAGAGAGTGTTGATGAGAGCAATAGGGCGGAAGAGGTGAATCTCAGCAGCATTTTCCACTTTAGGAATAAGGGTGAGGAATTGGGCATTAATCCCATGAGGCAGAACACCGTTGGAGAAGAAGGATTTAACTAGATTACAGACGTCCGATTGTATGAGGTCCCAGTATTGCTGGAAAAAACCATTGTTAAAACCATCAGGACCCGGGGCACTATCAGGATTAAGACTGAAAACAGTGGCTTTGATTTCATGGTCCATAGGGATGCTTAAGAGATGATTGTTTTCCTCAATCGTGACCAAATTAGGGATGATATCATGAAGAAGATCTTTACACATCATCGGACCATTAAAAAGATTTTGATAATAATCAACAACATGATTAGCAATGGCATCCTCTGTGTCAAGGAGAATGTCATCCACCCTGAGGAAGTTGAGGGGTCTACATATTTTTCTAATTCTTTGGAGAGAATTGTAAAATTTTGTATTTCTATCTCCATCAGTAAGCCACTTGGTTTTAAAGATCTGTTTTCTCATGTTATCTTTGAGTTTAAGAAGAGAGTTAAGCTTCAGGGAAATGGAAGTTTCCTCTTGCGAGTCAAGGGAGAAGTCAGAGTAAGTATTGGAGCTCTGCATACTACTGAGATTGGTCTCCAAAGAGGAAATGTCCACATCAAGATGTTTAGTTCTAGTTCGGCACCAGGTCTTGAGTTGCTGTTTGAGAAGTTTTAATTTAGCAATGCAGGCAAAAGGATCTTTTTGATTCCTCATGCCATCCCAGAAGTCTTTAATCAGGTTAGTACATTCTAGGACCGCAGTCCAAGCATTATTAAATTTAAAGGGGAGGGGAGAGAAAAAACCCTTGGAGAGAAAGGTGACAAGAACAGGATGGTGATCCGAATTGATCTTGGGTAAGGTTATGCTAGAAATGGAATCCCATTTATCAAGGGCTGCAACGTTAGTGAAAGCTCTGTCAAGTTTACTGGCAACTGTTCTATTGAGTAACTTCCTGTACCAAGTATACTTAGCACCAGAGAGAGTAATTTCAATAAGGTTACAATCCTCAATGGTGGCTTTGAATTCTCTAGAGGAGATGTTCGAGTGTGACGTGCCAATCTTCTCCCCTGGGAGGAGAATGACATTAAAATCCCCGATCACAATCCAGGGATCATGTATAGAAGTAGAAAGAGATCGAATGTCATTCCAGAGGGGTCTACGATCATGATATCTATTTTTAGCATAAACCATAGTGCAAACTAACTGAATACCAGCAAAAGAGAAGGTACAAGTAGACATTTGAGTAGAGGTTTTTATAACATTGATAGACTGTAGAGAAGAATGACTGAAAATCCAGAGAGAGTCTATGGAAGAACCATCCTTGCAAGCATCAAGGAAATTATAACCTAAAGGGCACAAATGCAAGTGTTTTGAGGAAAAATTGATTTTCGGCTCAGCAATAGCAACAAGTTTTGGTTTATGAGTTGAAATAAATCTTTTAAGGACAATAAAAGTGTCAGAGTTGGCTAAACCCTGACAGTTCCAAAACAGACAATTCATTTAAACCTGCGCTTAGAGCTAGAGCTCCCTTTTTTTGATCCGCTCGATCCCTTATTCCTTACTGACCTTCTAGGTCCGTGAGGGGGTGACGAGTTAAGTTGCTTACCCTGCTTTTTCTTAGTAGGTAAAATAGAGTCGTTTGGCAAAGAATCAGCTGCAGTATTTGTAGTCAAGTGAGACATTATGCAGTCTTTTTGAGTCTGAGCAGGTGCGAGGGCCTCATGGGTGCTTGCAGGGGCAGTTAGAGTGTTCACTGCAACTGCTTGATCATTTAAGACTGTCATAGAGTCTGCCCGCACCTGCTTTGAGGAAACAGAAATTGAATTGTTGGAGTTGGAGTCCGAAAGTAACACGGACTCCGTTGTGTGAGACACTGGTTGTTCAGTGTGGCCTTTTGGTTCTGTTAATTGAACCATGGAACAAGGAAGTGCTCCCACAGGCAAAAAAGGATCCTTGTCAGTAGTGGAAGGGGGTAAAGGGGTACCTGCAACCGGGCAACCTATGCCTGCAGCCTCATTTACCTTGTTAATAGTTCCAAGATTCGTTTTCTTGGCTATTTGAGGATCGAGATATCTCAGGGATCCTTCAGTATACAGTTTCTATACAGCTTAGCTATGAAGACCAAGAACCTTCTTAATAATAGATGACATGTTCTTATATAAAATATGTTGGTTTACTCTATTTGAGTAAAATTTCTATTATATTTTCCCTTCATTTTCATTGGTTGCAATACTGGTTATATTTTTACTCACTCTTATATAGGCATTATTCCCACACATGTTTTTTGTTTATATGATAAATAGTTTAGTGTTGGAATCAATGGATGTAGAGTTTGTTCTTAGGGGACCATAGAAGTGTTTTATTTTTTTATTTTTCATGTTAGTGCTTACATGAAAATAAGTTTCTATATTTCGGTTATGAAGGATAGAATTTATCTAAGCATGTTACGATTTATATTGTATATTATTGTACTATTAGGATATTGAGTGTGTTTCATGCATTTTATAATAAAGTTGTTTATTTATCTACTATTCATATTTATATATTTATATTATTTAGAATACATGGTATTTAATGATGGTATATAGTATAAGGCCTTTAATATGTGAGATATTCATTATTTGTGCTTATCCCCATTGTAACATGTGGTCCAACTATACACCCTAAGTGTGAGGGGTGTGTGTTTGTGTGTGTGTGTGGGGGGGGGGGTGGATTAGGTTATCAAGAAATTTTTTCTTATCTGTAGGAAAAATTGAATTTTTTATTCACATTGGAATAAAACCTATCTTTCTAAAAAATCATATATAATCATAATACAAATTCATAAATATAGAATCATGAGCATAAGGAGTTTTAAGTGGTTCACGAGTACTTGGTTATATTCAAGTATCACATATCAACAATTTATTTATATTATAATTAACTATTACTATATTGGTTTGTGATTAAAATTTTTACGTAATCTCACTATTCATCCAAGGTATATACCCACATCAACTCTTCGGCTCAATATATTTAATTAGGTTATAGAGATAAAATTAAAACTATATTCGAACATAAAAAGATTTAAATTTTAAAAAGCACAATAAAAATGCATATTATTTGTGATATATTTTTCTTAAATACTATATCTTAATTGATGTGGACACTAATTCTATATTATAATATCGATGTTAAATATAATTCATTCTATTAAAACTCACTTATCAATTTAGAATATATAGTGAATTCCACCCTTATTCACTCTACTTTTATTCTTCCATGATCTTTAATGTCTTCCTTTTTCCCTATACATACTTCTATTCAAAAATAAAATAATATACCCCAATATTTTTTTTAATTTAAAATTAAAAATTCAATTAGAATAGAACTATAAACATGTTTTTCTTTGATTCAAATCATTTGATAGTCTTCATATTGATATCAAACATATAAATTTGAATATGTTGTTTTTAGTGGCACAAATAACCACCAATATTTTTTAAGACTTCCATATCCTAATATTGTTTTCATATAATCACTATTTTACTAATTAAATGTGAAAACATACCTCATGGTATGAATTTCTTGTTTCTAAAACTGCATTCTTTAACTTTTAGATGGGTTTACTTTCACTGTGACAAATAATCAGGTTCCCCTTTAAATATCTCAACACTCAAGAATGACGATTATACATCTTTTCTATGAATAGTATTTTCATCATGGAATCTTTAATCATATTTTCATTTTTTTCTGATCATTTTAAAACACAAATTTCAATCTGAAACCACTTAGATGAACTAGAATATCTAATTTCATCCATATATCTTTTGTAGCGTAGACTACTATGGCATATCATGTAACAAAGAAACTGTGAAATTGGATAATTTAAAATATTTATGTTTGATGAAAATTAAAATTATGGAATTATAAATTACAATTACATAACACACCCTTAACTTCTCTGAAATATAAAGGCACATTTCTATTTTTTAATTTTTATCACTTCCACAACATGACAGATAAACTCACAACATAATCTGTTTATACTACTTCATAAACCTTATAAATTCATCTTAATCTCAAATATAAACAAATTTAAAAACATAAACACACATTATATGATCCTTAACTAAAATCTAATTAAAAAACAATATCATAACCCATGGCTTCAATAATAACCCCCATTGGATTTTATTTTCAATCCATTACTTCATGATATCAATCCACCACTTCACAACATGACTTCCCTTAAAATATTTATTTTTCTCCCTTTTAGTCTCCCCCCTTTACAATAAATTTTGAATGGTTCAAGGAATAAAATTCATGAAATTTTTATATATGTAACGACCTTGGTATTTTTTGTTTGGATATTTAATAAAAATTTATGAACTCCATATTTTTTTTTTGGGATATTGAAAATTAATTATGGGATGTTTGGACATCAACATGGTGTATTTTAATTTATTTAAATATTTATTATGGTCATGGGTGAATTATATGATAAAATATTATTGGATCCTCATATATTGAAATTGAGACTTTCTTTGAGACCATAATGTGGGTATTACTCTAGTTGTGACATAAGATTATTTAACATCAAACCTATGGCCGATGATTTTCCGTGGTATTAAAATAGATTAAATAAATATTTTAATTTTATTTATTTATTTATTTTATTTAATAGACGTCTCAACCAATTTTTATCTATATAATATATCATTAGAGACACCTTTAGGGTTATCTGTATAACATTGAGGTATCCTTGAGAAGAGAGCCATGGTATAGATTGATGGTGATGACCTTAGAATCTAGGATTGATCCCAAATTCAATGTAATTCAATTACATATTCATATAGAAGTGATGAGAAACTAATTCATTATCAAATATCAATCCATTATCAAGGTATTGTTTTAACTAGAATTTATCTCTACCTCCAATATCAATTTTATTATGGATTAATCCCAAACACGCTAATCCATAATTGATAATCACCTATCCTTTTATTTATAATTTTATCTAGAATAATGTATTTGGTATTATTTATTATTGGAATGATTAATTCAATTCCCTTAATCCCTCATATGTTAACATTACATAAACAACTGGTATTGAAACTAAAAATGTCCACCAATAATTCATCACTTTTGTGTTTTTTTATTTTATCACACTATTCTACATGCATTCCTCACCATATTAGGATTATATAGTGGTTTGACTATTTCACTGAACAAAATTAAATTGAATGATTACTCGATAGTTCTATGGATTGTTGTTGAATGATTTTTATGATGGAAAATAGAATAATGAAGGCATGATGTTAAAAATGGATATCCATATATTAATCAGATGATGTTATTTTCATGATTCATTCTAAAAATATGGAACTTGAGGGAATTATGATCCATTTTTCAAGAAAGAACAGTAAAAATCAACATATAATGAGGATTGATGAAGAAAAAATTATTTTTGGTAGTTATAAGTTTGAAAATAGTAGAATTTGAGAAGGTTGTTTTGAAATTTGACTATTCATCGCAAGTAAATCTTAATATAAAAATCAATACTACTAGATTTGTAGTTAAAAAAACAGCACATTCTATCTCACTGGTGTAGAGTATAGTGATTCTGGGAGAGTTTATTATTTAATGAAATTTTGAAAATGTTATAATCCAAATAATCCTTACCCAACATGGTCTATGTGTATTGGGAGTAAACTCCTAAGGACCTATTTGGACCTATATTCTGTGTGTGTTGGATTGTACCCTATGTAACCTCTATGGGATTACTCTAGAGAAGATGGGGTAAATATCAAGTACCCTAGTGAAAAAAATTGCATCATCTATTTAAATATAACTTAGTGATTTTTTGTAATTACATGTATAATTATAGACTAAAACATAGTGGATGATTTGTGATGACATATTATGTACCCCTTTTAAACACAATATACATCCTCTTTTCATAGGATACATGGGTTAGATGAAGACTTTTTCCAATAAATTCAAAAGTGGAGATAGTATGTGACCAATTGGGACACAAATTCTCTAGAGGATTAGTATTGTTCCCATGTTATAATTGGGTCTAGAACCTCTACTCACAATATCATATAGAGTTTAGTATTTCACCCACATATACATGGTACAGACCTTTCTCCATGGAGATGGTATTTCACTCATCCATAGATCTTAGAAAAGGCATGGACACACCACTAAAGTTAATATATACACTATACTGAGGGGAATGAATCCTTATAAATTTAATATTGGAAATACTATGAGTTTCTTGTTACCTCAACAACAATAGTTATGAATATTGTATTCATTGTATGGTTGTGATATCAATATTACAACGTGACATGTTTCATTCTATAAGAATATCTAGGAGGTATAATTTTCTTATCGCCTTATTTATGATTTTTAATTTAATTTAACTTTTATTTTTTATTTATTGATTATTTTGTTGTGTTCTGTTGAATATATATATACTCACCCCAATGTGGGATCTACCAGCACACCTTATGACATTTATAGATGACA
This sequence comes from Viscum album, assembly GCA_963277665.1. Lineage (NCBI taxonomy): Eukaryota > Viridiplantae > Streptophyta > Magnoliopsida > Santalales > Viscaceae > Viscum > Viscum album. Next base: position 287,435,782 of record OY728163.1, read on the forward strand.
TGCTCTACCACTGGGATATATGTGGAAATTTTTTAGGTTGTACATAGTAGATCTTAGGAGCTATGGTATCAATAATGGTGGATAGGCTAGTGGATACATACATAAACTATTTTTTTCTTCATTTAATGACAAAATATCTAGTTTTGTATTAGGAATGTATTTTTTAATCTTTAATTTGGATATGTTATGATGTGTTTCTTAGGGGTTCTAGAGGTTGTGCATGAATTTAATATTCCAATTGTTTATTTTGACTTTATAATGGTATGTATGGAGTTGAATATGTGAATCTGTTACGTGAATTAGGATAATTCCTCCCATATGTGTGTTGTGACAACTTGTTTGTATTAACTATCTCTTCTCCTATTATAGGTGATCTTGGGGTTTTTTTATTTAATATGCTGCTGGATTGGGTGGGACCATGGTAGGTCAATATGTGATAGAGTGGTATGAAAGGAGGGTTTTACTCTAGATATTAATTATATTTAGTAGTCATTTGAGGATTGGATTGGGATTTGGAAAAATTATATTTAAGTCTTTTGTGTTCAAATCTCAGGTGAGGGACAATAGTAATGGTACAACATATGACATATCTATTCACCCAGATTATAATAACCCTCTTATGGTCTCAGAAATCTAAGACACTTATTTTAGGTGGAAAATGGTATTCTAAATCATATAGTAAGGTTTTATAGTCTATATTTCCTTATTTAGTAAGCATCACGTGTATTGTATCAACTTTTGTATATCTTGAAAATTTCAGGATGCCCCCATGTAGTCAGCCAACCGTGATCTCAAGAAAAGATATTGATGAGGATTAGATCAGTGATGAGGTCTCAATTATGGGCATTTTCTGTGAGACATTCCCTCCAAGTGAATAGAAATTAGTTCTTATATGTATTGATTTGTGATTATAATTTCCCTTTGAAGTGAAAGCCAACATGTTACCTTTTGATAAATAGTAGACCATGAAAACTATTATGAATGAAGATCTGACAAGGTTTATCTCCCATTAAGAGTTTTGTAGGTAGATATTAGCAACTTTTCTAGGTGTTCTAGACTCATAGTTGAGATATTACTTGTTAGATACCATAGTTTTAGAATTTCGACTCACCCATACCCCTACATATTAGATTTTAGTGTTTTGCAGTTAGAATTTTATATGTATTAGTGAGAATGTGATAGTGTTTGATAATGTAGAATAATGATGAGGCTACCCAACCCTTTATTTTGTCCAAGAATATTTGTTGTAATGAGTATATCCTAACAACTCTAATATAAGTATTAGTCCATGAAATTATTTAGCTTTAGCAAGGCAACAAATATATGGATGAGTACATTTAATGGTTTATCGACCATGATATACTCTTATAAAATGTGTTGTCATGCATACATATGAGGTAAGGTGTTCTAAATTAGTATATGAAAATGTATTCATTCCATAGATTTCCCTTTTCCCTCCCCACCTATACTGGGATGCTGGAGCGATCCATACTAAAGGAGAGATTTTTGGAAGATAAGTCACTAAAATCTAGTGCTAATTATAGTCACATGTGATCAAGGAGTTTAGTTGTTAGTGGATAATGTAAGGATTCAGGTTTTTGACACTCTAAGAATCAACATATATAGTGTTATAATATAGGTTACATAACCAAAGGTACACAAGGATATTCTACTAGGTGAGGGAGAGGAAATTCTATTCTGGTTATGGGTGAGGTCACATTACATTATATTGTTTGACCCATTATGCAATAGCATATATAAATAACATGTGTGACAAAATGGGGAAGTGTTTGTTATTTGATACAGATAAACCATATGGTGGAAGTCATGGTAGGGGATCTCAGAGAGCTATAGAAGTTTTTTTATGATATTTTTCGAAATTTCTACTACAACCTATATGTGGTCCCATCAGTATTTGAGAGTAGTATTTCAGGGATGTAGAAACATTTAGGTGATAAAGGCTTATAAACATGGGTCCCCTCGAATGATCCAAGGTGTCAACTATGTATTATATACATTTTCATCATTTATCATTGACAAATTCATGAGATATTCCTTCTTGTTATTATACCTTCTATATTAACTGGAGTTAATAGTAGTGTATCTAGACAAAGACTTGTGACTAAATAATTATACTAGAGGGAATTTTATGATCGATCTCTTCTATTATAAGTGTAAACTTTTTGTTGGTGGTGAACGAATCTCATCGGAATTTTTATTTCTCTGATGAGACCTTATGATGTCTTTATTTGTATATACCAGTTCTCTTCCATCTATGACGAGACTATTTTTACATTTGAGGACGTGGTAAACCAAGGAAGAATGATTGATATTTTACTCCAAAAGTGAGAAGTAATTCCATTAAGAAAAGATTTGTATTTGGGGAATATATTATAGGTAATATCTCATCATTTGGATAGCATGACACTTGGTGTAGTAGAATCAATGAATTCATGGTTCCCTTCCTAGTAGTTGAGTACCAAGACATCATTCATGTAGATGTACCTATATAATTTCCTCATCATAATTATGATATGTTTATTGAATTCCAAAAAGGGATAGCTCTGATATATTTATTATCATATCTAATAGATCCTACTAAGATTCTAGATAGAAGCATGTAGTTGAAGTACCTTCAAAAGAAATGCTTTATTGAACCTAATTTGTTTCCGTAGGGTAGCTTCAATATTATTTTTTAAATTGAAAAATTGGATCATGAACATATTTAGGGATTATCGTCACTAAAATCATGTGTCCATTAAGATTAAATATTTTATACCACATATCAATAACTAATTTGATTAGCCTAAAGGGGTGGTTTTCTTTCTCAATGTTTGATCTTAGGTCTAGTTATCATCATCTTCAGGTACACATGGAGGATATAAAAATGATGAAATTCTGATGTCTCTATGGTATTTATTAGTACATTGTGTTTCCCTTTATTGTTAATAAATCTCTAATTGTGTTTATATGACTCATTAACTAGATCATTTATAATTTCCTGGACCATTTATTGTATTTTTTTATCAATTACATTCTCATTTACTCATAATTATAGGCTATTTATGTAGGGAATTTGAGGATGGTACAATAATTGACTTGATAGAATCAGTTTTATAGAAACTCCCCATGTCCTAGTTATAGATTAAAAAGGATATATTTCTTAAACACATCATCATAGAGGAGTTTGTAACTATGTCCTTGATGATGATTAAGAAAATACATACTTGGGAGCCACCCAAGAAAATTATAGAGATGTGTTTCTTTCTTTGATCGAATGGTTATTACCTGATATTCATGGTAGACTTATATAGGACTGAAAAAATTGAATTCCTTGACCTAAATAAGGAAATAATTTATTTTTTCGAATAAATTTCAGAAGTCCTATAAGGATATATGACAGAGGTTAAAAAGAATTCATGTTCATATGTTTCTTGAAAATGGGGTTGATTGTCATGTATTCCATGATGCTTATGAAACTGGGCTCATGTGCATATTGGTGTAGAGTTTGGTGGGGAGTTCTTAAGGGTATTTTCAGCAGAGAACCCCTAAAAAACTACAGAACACATTACATAGAGATGGATGATGTGGTGTTCATATTAATTACCTGGTGAAACTAAATTCTTGGAGTGTGGTTTATTGTTTATTTCAACCAAAAGAGTATGATGTCAATATTCACCGAAAGAAAAGGTATCATTATATAGAGGAAATGGTTGGATTTCCTATAGTATTATGGCTTTTTGATAGTATATACTCATAAAAATGGGTATCTGTTGGATGATAATACTTTAATAATGTCTCTATCCCAATTTCTATGAGCGACATTATGATCGTTGTCCATGTTTTATTTACCCTTAGTGGTCAAGGATGGAGTAATATAATGTTGATCCGAAGTTGTGACCCCTATTCTACTATAGTTCATGGCGGTTCAATTTAGATATTGTGATTATGAGGTCTTCAATGAGCATATATCCACTTGGAATAAGCATAATATATTCTATAAAGATAAGTATCATTTCATTCCATCCCAAGTGTAGACTGTGGGGCTGGACACACATCAATAGGAAGTTCTAAGAGACATCAAAACATTTCTATTAGTTGTATATTAAAGGTTTGTAATTATAAACCACAACATTCATTGAATTTTTGGGGACTTATGATAAATATGAGTGTTTTATATTTTTTTGTGTATATGCCTTACCAGTCAGTATGTAAATATAGAGAGTCTATTCTTTAAATATTTTATTATAAACATTGAGGCTAGAATGTGTAAATGGGTTGGAATTTCTATAAATTTTGTGACAGGATATCCATGGTTAGTGTGATCGCTTGACACTATATAGTTTATCATCGGCCAAATCAGTTTCTCATCCTCAAGAAGCATAGTTTGGTGAAAATCTAGGGAGGCTTGTATATGTAAATGATTTTCTATGTTTACTTGGTAACCCCAATTATTTTCACTAACTATGAATGTTTTTTTACATTCTTTCTATGGAGGAGGAATTTATGATTTAGTTATGGATGTTCTCCGATTTTCTCCCCCAAAATTATGGACACATTGAGTGAATTATTTAGGTTCTGGAGGATATGCAGAGAGATTCTATTTTGGATATTTACCTAAGGTGTGAGAATAAGTTTTCACTAGTGTAGTTTTATTATAACATCAATTATATCTCCACTTTTGGCAGGAAATAATTTGAGTACCTTTATAGAAGATCGTTTATGTCATCTTTGTAACAGTGTGTGTTGGGAGAGATAATATAACAACCCTTCTCTATATTACACAAATAAATGTGAGTAATTACATAAACTTTCACTTAATAAAACCCATAAGATTGAGATGTCTAGTGTCATTGGGGATTAAGAACATTACATGATAACTTAAGACATAAAATACAACATCCATATTGAAAACTTACTTAACATGACCACAACATTCTTTCGTACTTTGCATAGCATGGCATAAACTAAGGACATACATAAGAAAAGGGTGAGCTATAAATCCTATAAAGGGAGTAAAAAAGGAATAAAATGAATAATACAATAAACGATAGGAAATAGAAAAATCAATGGATCATAATAGAAACATGAAAATAAATAATTGATATACCATTATTATATTAACCTAGGAATGTGGAAGAAACATAAACATTGCATCATTAACATAAAGGTATAAGGTAAACCCCAATCAAAAAATGGTGGAGAAATTTCATAAAAGTAATTAGGTAAAAACCTATCCCAAAATGATGTATCATTATACTAAACATTACCCAATGTGTTGGAGTGATATTAGGGCCAAGCATTCATGAACATTTTAATATAATTCTTAAGTGTGCCACAAAGATCATATAACATGGATTCATTCAACATTATAATTTATTCCATGAGAAAGTAATGTAGAATACATAAATTAATGTCTATAATTAATAAATATTTGTTCATAATGGTGAATAATATTGATAAATAAATGGTCATGGTATTCCCTACATGATGATTTTGGAATGGAAAATCGTGATGCAATTTCTACAGCCTAACAACGTGACATAAAATTCATAAAAAGGGTTGATGAGAGAGAAATAGGTGTCTCTTAAAATATACATGAAATGGAAAGTAAGGGGTTAATATATATACATTTCCCAACATAAGGAATTTGGAAATAGAAAGCGTAACATAATAAAGAAACATGAAGAAAGAGTATAAATGGAATAACTCTTACGAAATTTCGACATGGTAATGATTAAACATGAGAGGGATTAATGAGATACAAATAGGTATCCCATAATAAAAAAATAATAAAGGAAGTATGGGGGATGTGAAAAAAATTACCTGTCATCTTTAATTGAAAATAAAAGGGTGTAACAATATAAGGAAACTTGTGTAAAAATGAGAATGGAAGGAAACCCTTACTTGAGTGTGTGACTTAAAAATCATGAAGAGGAGATTATTAAGATCTTAGAGAACCATGGGAGAATCATAGGGGGGTATTATAGAGTAGGGATATGCTACAAGGATTATTCATGAATATAAGTGGGAGATTGGGTGGGTTTATATAGGAAATGATAGTGGACTTCATTAATATTTCACAAACTTAGGTATTGGAGTCTATATAATTAAATATTCAAAACCAAAAAAAATATCATGGTTTTTGTCCATATTTTTTCAAAAAAGAGTAAAAATTTATTTTATAAGGCCAATGGATGAACATATTAAAATTTTATTTGTGCTTATGTGGTAGTGAGTCACATTATTAATGAAAATAATTTAAAATCATAAAATATATTATACATTTTGGGGGATTCACTACTATATTATAAAACAAGGGGAAAAACTAAAGTCACATTATTTTTATGATAACTAATATATTAGGCACATAATCCCTATTATAGTATTTATTAAATCATTTTTGGTTAATTATGATGTCATAAAACATATATTTTATTTATATGACATTTTATTTTTATCCAAAAATTTGACCGTCTCAAAAAAATATGAAAAATTCACTGTTAGATAATTTGGACGTCCTGATTCCAAAAAAAATATTAATTTTATCTAAATAATATTCTAAACTTTTGGATTTTAACTTTTAAATTGTATATCTATATTTATTGAAAATTCACAGGTCATGAAAAAAAAACACTTTTCAAACCATAATAAAAATTACATTTGAATTCATAAAAATAATATAAACATATATTATTAATTAAAGTAATTTTAAAATTATAATTTTATTAAATATTTACAATTTCAAAAATTCAACAATTACTTAAAATAAATTCTTTTAAAACCAACATTCTGTTGTATAGTATAAAAAAGTATAACTCTTATCAAACTGATTTCCTAATAATTTTCAAATAAATAAAAGATATAATAATCATTTATAATAATTTTATTAATAATTTTATTTATAAAAACCATAGTTGAATTTAATAATTTTTATATTTATCAAAAGTATCATTTTTACCTGAAAATTCAATTTATCAAATTCATCATTTTGTAAGAAAGACTATTCGCATAATGGAATTTATAGAATAAGAATTTTATTTATAAAAAGGGAGTGCACAATAAGTAACAGATACCTTATTACATTACTTCTTATAACACTCACAAAAACTGTATAGTAAGGTGTGTGATGGTTACAGAATCATGGGGTGGCTCTGATAATATCTCCTAGGCAGTAATCTCTATTAACATGAATTTAAATAGTTGGTGATTCCATTCAATATTAACGTGTTGAATATCATCTTGGGCTTAGTCAAGAGTGAATCCTAGATATGATATATCCTTTTTGAGCTCTGAAAAATGATCTTCGTACGGCTTGCGTCTACTAGATTAGGCAATCCTCGCCTTTGTCTGGGTAAAATGTATTTCTTTAAAACCTTATATTTATATCAGTCATGTGATATCTATTCAATGGATATATTATCAAAGGTAATGATACATAATGGTCATTTAAATATAATAACAATAATAAAGATATCATGTGTTTTATATATCTATGAGGAATTAATATAAATTGAATTTTAATCATAAATGATTCGGCCATTACAACATTACCCCTTAAAAAATTTCTCCTTCAAGATTTCCTCTTCCCATAGTAAAACAGATGAGGGTATATATGCCTCATCACTTCCTCTACTTCCAATAATGCTTCTTCGAACTTGTTGATTCTCTACAACACCTTAATGAGGGGCATCATCCTATTTGGTAAAACGTTTTCTCTACGATATATGATCTTCACCAGTATCTCTTCATAATAGGGGTCATTCTCCAATGGTACCACCTCTATATTGAGTACGTGAGATGGGTCAGGTATGTACTTCCTCAAGAGTGATACATGAAATATACCATATACATGAGACAAGTTTTATGGGATTCTATTTGATACGGATCTGCACTAATGAGATCAAGGATCTCAAAATTGAAAATATACCTTGGAATAATATTTCCATTCTTATCAAATATCAAAAATCTCTTCCAGATTGATATGAATAGGAAATACATGTCTCCAACATCGAACTCTAGGTCTCATCGATGACTATCAGCAGAACTCTTTTTTTGACTATGAGCGTCTTTAATGTTATGCTCGATGGTCTTAACCCCCTCTACCATTTCATCGACCATCTCTGGTCCAAGAACTTTTCACTCCACAACATCATACAAACATGCCAATGTTCTAGTCCTCTTCCCAAAAGGGATCCATTATGAGCCATTTGTATGTTTGAGGGGAAAATATTTTTTTCAGAGAACAAAAATAAAGGGAGATGTTGATCCCATCCTCCTTTCAAAGTCCACTTATAATTCTATCCACATTTCCTCAAGTGTTTGTAAAGTCTGCTCAGAATGACCACTAGTTTTTGGATGATAATCCATACTGAAATTCAGATAAGTATTTAGAGCATGTTGGATATTCTTCCAGAACATATGTGTGAATCATGGATCTCGATCAGATACAATTGATAATTGTACACCATGCGGCCTTACTAATTTTTTTATGTATATTTCTACTAGTTAATCCAATGAGAAATATTATATAATTATAATGAAGAGTGATGTATTTTTAAGACGATCCACAACAACCTAGATGTCATTGTTACCTTTGGAAGTCTTGGAAATTTTGGTGATGAAGTCCATGGGGTTTTTTTCTTATTTCCATGTCTGTATGGGTAATGGTTGCATCATCCCCGTAGACTTTTTCCTCTCAGCCTTCACTTTCAGACATACTAAGAAATTTTATGTATACTCAGTGATATCATTCTTCATTTTATCCCACCAATAATACTCTCAGAGGTCTCAATAGATCATTCTGTTTCCTGGGTGAATGGATAAATTCTAACTACGTGCATCATACAAAATTTCATTCCTTAACTCTGGATTTGAAGGAACACGTAGTCATGACCCAAATCTCATAATTCTTTATTCAATGACATTGAACTCTGAGTATTTATCTTTTTTAATAGTTTCTAATTTTTTCTTAATTCCCACATCATCCTTTTGAGCATTCTTTAAACATTCTCAAAGGCATGGTTGAGCAATCATTTGTGAAACGATTAATGATGTTACCTTATTTATGATTCCCATGTCCATGTTTATAAAATCTATGAAGATTGGATCCTTTTCAATTCTAATCAACAAAATAGTTGTTGGATCCTTTGAACGTAGTGCAATTTCTACTTTATTCACCTTCCCTAGAAGAAACTGAATTGAGCAGTCGTAGTCTTTGATAATATTTATCCATCTTCATTGGTTCATATTCAACTCTTTCTATGTGAATATATACTTGAGAATTTAGTGATTCGTATATGTTTCAAACTATTCCCCAATGAGGTAATGTCACTAATTTTTCAAATTGAAGATCACTGAAACCACATCTAGGTCATGTGTTGGATTTTTATTATCATGAAATTTCATTTGCTTTGAAGAATAGAAAATGAATTTGTCATTTTGCATCAACAAACTACCCAAAAGCTTCATCAAAGCATGACTGAATACAATGAAATGTTTCCACTTGCGTGTAGTGTGATCATGGGTGCAATGATAAGACTCCTTTTCAACTCCTATAAACTCTATTTGTGGTCATCATTACAAGAAAAACATGACTCCCTTCTAGGTTAGCTTGGTATGAGGGTTTGACAATTGTGAGAAATTTCTCAAAAATCGGCGATAATATCCAGCTATCCCAAGGAAGCTATGGATATATGTCACTGATGATGGCCTCAACCATCCCTCAATTGCATTTGACTTGGCAGGACCCACATATATCCCATTTCTTCTGATGATATTCCCCATGAATGATACTTCTTTCAACTAGAACTCACACTTGCAATAATTTTCATAGAGTTTCTCTTTTTTAAAGGTCTCTATTACTATGCTTAGAATCTACACATGCTCTACCAATGATTTGGATTATATTAGAATATAATTTGTAAAGACTACCACAAACGTTTCGTGGTAAACTATAAATAATCTATTCATCAATTACATGAATATTATTAGAGAATAAGATAGTTTTAAAGGTATCAATATGAATTAATATTGCTATTACCTCATAAAAAAATTATCCTTTAGGATATCCTCATTTTTCACCCTAACATGGTAATATCCAGACCACAGGACCACCTTGGAGAAATATTGTGCTCACGTAGATGATCAAAAATATCATCAATTCATGGAAAAAGATAATTTTTCTTTATTATTATTTTGTTCCTCTTATGATAATCAATACAAAGTTGTATTGAACCATCCTTATTCTTGATGAATATGACTAGTGCACCCCATGGTTAAGCACTTGGGTGAATAAACCCTTTATCCAGAGGATCCTATAGTTCTTTATTTAGCTTCATAACATCCTCAAAATACATTCTATATGGATTCAAGGATATTGGAAATTTCCCAAGTATAAAATCAATTGAGAATTCAACATCTATTCTTGGAGTAAGACTTGGAAACTTCTTTTGAAACACATTAGTGAATTCTCTCACAATATGTATATCTTCAAGGATGGTTCCTTCCTTAGACTCAATAATCAGAGAAAGATAAACAAGATTATAGGGAAGTAATATCCACTCATGGGATGATGATTCTAAAGAAGATTTATCCTCTTCCTTTCAATTTTATAGAATAGGGGGCTTATTCACCAAATGGAGAGAGAATTATCTCTCGCGACAATTTATATTACTTATATAGAGGGAAAGCTGATCCATTCTAGGAATTGCATCAAATTACACCAAAGTGAGTATGCCAAGGTTCACTGGGAAGTTCAATCCGAAAACTGTGATAGTGCAAGAGTTATATTCATGGGATGAAATAATTGAACCATTTTCAGTTCTGACCAACATATCTATTTCCATGATTTTTTGTCGTATTTGGATTATCCTACTAAACAATTGGGAAATAAAAGAATGTATAGCCCGAAATCAAAAAGTAAGATTTCTATTCTTAAAAAAATGACTAGCGTACCTATCACCACTTCATTGTCTGGATTTTCTTTGATGGTAGTGATGGAAAAAGCCCTCCCTTTCATCCTTGTAGGTTTTTAGCTTCCTCTTAAAACCCTTGCCTTAATGAACTATTTAACAAAGTTCCATGGTTCTTTTCAATTGTCGCAATGAACAATGCATCAAGGGTCGAATGGATCCTTACTCTCTTATTTTGCAGTAGAGGGTTTTTCTTTACTACAATAATTGGTCATGCTCACTTATCATCCACACCTAAAATATTTCTCACCCCCTTCAGGAAATTTCTAGGGTGGGTTTTCCACACATTTGAAAAGTGGGGTGCTGGAATATCATAGCACCATTGGATTTATCCATTGGACTACCATAATTGAAGTTCACATTCTTATTCTTATCCCCATTATACCCATGAGATTTCCTGATCTCCATTTTGACTTTGAGGGCACATCTCACAATTTCCTCATAGCTATCAAAGTAACATATTTCTAGGGAATTCTATAGTCTAGGTTTTAGCCCACCAAAGTAGTAGTAATTCTTACATTAGGGGGTAACAAAAGATATTTAAGCGTATCGTACAAACCTTTTGAAGTTTAGATCATATTATCTGATGGATTCATGATCATTTTTCTTGAGGGAAAGGAAGTACCGTTGCATCTTAAGTCAAAGAGTTTGGGGAAAATATATATCAAAAAACATTTTGCAGAAATCCTTCCATTCAAACGAATCAATATCTTCCTCAGGCTTTATATTTTTGATAAATGTACACCATTGATTAGCTTCACCCACTATACGATAAATACCCAGAATTACTAACTCTTGTTCAGAACATTGAAAGATGGAGATGATATTCTCAATGGATTTTATCTATTGTTTGACTATTGAGGTATCCGATAATCCATTGAACGTAGGAGGCCATTGTGTCATGAAACTCTCAATTGTGAATTTTTCAATATTAGGGGGGTTGTACATTACGATTAACCCATGTTTCTATTCAAAACATGAGTTAATTGAGACTATATCATGATAAATTTTGTGATTCCCTATCCCATCAGATTGGTAATATCATTAGAGCAATTGTCATATAGATCTTCTCATCAGTTGTTAGCTCGAGTCCTCCTATTTTTCTCCATTGTCTAGAATAAAAGAAATATTATCTGTATGTATTTTAAACTATTAAACACATAAAAATGGATCCAATGGAAAAAATGGGGAAACTTATATATTAAATTTATTTCCCCAACTTGTGAATTTCTATGTTCTGATCTATGTAATCCATGATCTACTTATTGGAATATATTTTAGGGGCATTTTTTGTTCCCTTAATAATGGTTCATACTGAGATTGTGAATTTACTAAATAATATCCCCTGGGAGTACCGAACCAAGAGTTAATCAAGACCCTTTGCTCTACACCAGTTCCCATTCAAGTCCAACTAAATGCATTGTTTTCATGTTCTATCCATAGCTACATATGTGCCAGAGCCACCTATACTTATTCATATTTAGATGGGGATGTATTTTCATGATAAACAACTTACAATATACTCACCTGTTGACGCTTCTTTTCGTCACATAGTCTAACGAATTGAAAAGGGAAATACCTTGAACCCAAAGTGATTCATCCTTTGATGAAACATCAACAAATCAACAAAGGCATGAAAAAAGAGTCAAATGCAATTGAGTCATGCAAGTTCCACCAAGGTCACGCAGGTGACCTGCACGCTGTGCAGGTGACTTGTGTACCCTCTCTAAATTTCGCCCAGGGTCTTCACCAGCCTATAAATACCCCCGGTGGCCCCCCCATTTCAAAACAAAAAAATTCCATAAACTCATATTTGAGCTCCTGGCACCCTAGTCTCTTCTTAAGGCTTCCGAACTCTTATAAGGTAATTTCGTACATATAGACGGAAGATCTAAAGAGGGGGAGTAAGGCCTAAGTGTTGAAACTAATCAAAACTTGCGCGCCTAGGTGGCCATCCCTTAAGGGAAATGGCCACACTTGTGCGCCACCTTACCCCTTCCACATAACTTGCACGCCTCTCTTATGTAAGACTCTAGGGGTAGTATTAAAGGCTTGAGCAAAGCCTCACCCAAGATCTACCCTAAGGATTGGCCATCGCGTAAGTACCCATGTGTCATGTAGGTACATGTGTGCGACCAGGATTTGCGCGCCCACACATTAATTGTGCACCCCTCTCTTTTTGGGTGTCCTTCCTGCCCATTTCAACCCTCTTACACATATCCACCCATCTTATTCAAGATTAAGCCTTCATAAATCTCTCCAAAGTTATTTATGGCATGATTTTTTTATTGGATTCCTTATCTGAAAGGAATTCTGTGGAACATCTCTTAAACCTTACTGATTCACATATCATCATGTCCCTAAGGTCAGAGATTTCATTCATTTAACCTCATCCTTTAAGATGAGAGAATCCTTAACCTAGGCCTCCTTTTTAGGAGTAAGCCCCAGTCCAAATTCTCCTTAATTTGGGCATCCCACTTTGGAGTAAGCCCCAAGGCCTCATTAATTTGGGCCTCCTTTTCAAGAGTAAGCCCCAAGTCCCCTAATCTGGGAATCCTCTTTAGAAGTAAGCCTCAGTCATAATTCCCTTATCTTGGGCTTCCTTTTCAAGATTAATCCCCAGTCTCAAAGTCCCCTAATCTTGGCATCCTCTTTAGGAGTAAGCCCCAGTCATAATTCCCTTAACCTGGGCCTCCTTTTCAGGAGTAAGCCCTAGTAAAAATTATCATTAATTTGGGCATCCTCCTTTGGAGTAAGCCCCAAGTCCTCATTAATTTGGGACACTTTTTCAGGAGTAAACCCCAAGTACCCTGATATGGGCATCCTCCTTAGGAGTAATCCTCAGTCATAATTCCCTTAACATGGGCTTCTTTTTCAAGAGTAAGCCCCTGTATCCAAGTTCCCAAATTTGGGAATCCTCCTCAGGAGTGAGCCCCAACCATGTTTCTCTTAACATGGGCTTCCTCATTAGGAATAAGCCCTAGTCTCAAAGTCTACATATATGGGCATCCTCCTTAGGAGTAAGCCCCAATTCCCTTAACCTAGGCCTCCTTCTCAGGAGTAAGCTTCAGTCTTAATTTCTCTTAACCATTCGTAATTTACTTTTGATATGGGATTCCTTCTCAGGAGTAAAACCCAATCAAAAGTCCCCTCCTAACATGGGCATCTTCCATAGGAGTAAGCCCCAAGATTAGAGTATCCAATTCCTCCATAAAGTACATATACCTTTATGGAACTTGTTCCTGGGTTTCTTCCCTGAAGTAAAACCCAATATTCATCTATTTTGGGCAGTCATACAGACATAATCCCCACATCATTGCATCTTTCGTGGCACAATTTTCTGGTTTCACCAATACCCCTTGTTTCTCACACCGAGAATGACTCACGCGAGCTTAGAGTGTAAAAGTAATCATGACATCTTTCTTTGAGACATCAATCATGCCTAAAAATCATACTCCCTTACTCAAAATATGTGGGATATGATTCATTTTCCAAATAAAGGATACGTAGGTAGCCCATCTGCGGGTACGATCCCAACTCTAAAATAATCCATGTCCTTCTGAATGACAATAAACTTCAAGTGTCCCACTGAGTGGATTTAAAACTAGTATGGTCATCATAATGACCAAGATACTTTTATTTATTGAAGGATAACGTTGAATAAGAACCTCTAACAAATACAAATGATTCTCTATCGATGAAGAACCTCAAATACATATAAAATATTCTCTAAATTTCCTACATATCAATCATTGATTGTCAGATCTAAAGGAAAGCTCATTTTATACTTGGTAATGTAATAAGGATTCATGAACATAAATTAAATCTATTAATAGAGTCCTAGAGTAGACAATAATTATCCTAAAAAAGGTGTGATGAGTCCGACCTCCCATCCTCTCGACCAATGCAAATTCCTAAGCCTCATTATTTCACAACTAATGAGAACCTACCTTTGGAAAGTAGGCCCAAATGGATATAGAATCATTGGATGTTTCCAGTTCTACGAACAAAACCGTTAGAAACCGATTGGAATGTTTGAACCTTCAATCAACGAGGTCATCCCCAATTCTAGAGGAAAAAAAAAATAGTGAACCCGACTTGAATCCTTTACCATGTTAAAGTTATGTTTTATCTATTTGTTAGGCCCCTATTTAAACTCAATGAGAGGGCCAACAAAGCAATCAATAAACTATGTGCTCATCCAAAAGATGTAATAGCTGAATTTATCTTGATTATGTGTGTTATATCAAACAGGAACTCTTTTCTAAGATCTTTTACATTACAAGAATGTATTTTCTTAAGTTCACTACTGTGAATACTTCTATTGTGGATACTTCTGCTGTGAAAACCTCTGCTGTGAATGCATTTTCTGCTAGTCCTACTGGATCGTCATCCGCTCTGAGGACGACATCACCTACTCATCGTCTTCAACACTGGGTATCAAATGCACTGGTTAAGGAGTACCATCAACATGGTACCATTCCAACTCTGGAGGCTTCTCGACAAGCTCTCCAAGTGAACAACTCACCCTGGTCTTCCGAACAATGACGAACAGTGATCAAGAAGCAGGCGGTGCTAACTATCGTCTCCAACCGTTTCAGGTCGTTATCCCCGGAACACAACCACCATTCTCTCCCGTACTCTGGGGATGTGAATGATCAGGTCCCTCAGGACCTTAACTCAAAGAGACATGAGACTTTCCCGAGGGATCCTTTCAACAATCGCCCCCAGACTCGTGCAGCAGTGCACCCACGACAT
The DNA here is from genome assembly GCA_963277665.1 of Viscum album. NCBI lineage: Eukaryota > Viridiplantae > Streptophyta > Magnoliopsida > Santalales > Viscaceae > Viscum > Viscum album. The sequence continues at coordinate 287,451,513 of OY728163.1, forward strand.
GATGAGGGTGTCATCTCCAGGTGTTCGGCTCAGGTTCCTCGAACCCGAGCAGGAAAGATGAACCACCAGAGGCAAAAACTGGTTATCAGTGAGCAGATTCTTATCTCGGCCGTTTCCGGAGAATTCCACCAACTTAACTTGGTGGAAAGCAATGAGCGGGCACACACAACTGTCCGTTTTAATTCCGCTGTCCAGCAGACTCATCTGGCGACAACATGCCAATCCCACGAGGCAATTCCAGCGGAGTACTATAGACAGAAACATACATCGGTTTATAAATCATTAGTTGGTTAGCAAGCTCGTCTGACTACATACGATGAAGCCCGCCAACCCAATGTGTTGACAACTGGTAAACATGAATGAACACTTGCTTACACTCATCAGTCCTGCCAGCGGCCTCATCTGTCAGTATTGAAGGAAGTTCATCAACCACGTTCGGCAGAGTGCAATAAGAAGGCACATACACCAGCTAGTATTGATCAAGACTACCAAAAGTCTCGTTTGGTGGCACCTGGAGAATTTAGTCAGAAATCCCCATCGACAAACAAGAGGCAGACTCAACTCTCTACCCCCACACATGGGTACTGTCAGAATTCACTAAGAGGAAAAGAAGGATTGGAGCAGGAACATACACCTACTCCAACCAAAGAATTGATGTATATCCCCGTTCCGGCTACTGAAGTCACCAAGCACATTCTGTCAATGGTGAAAGAGTAGAAAAAGATCCCTGCACATATTCTGGATGCCTGCCAGGATATTATAATAGATTTAGAAGCATCTCAGGGAAAGACACATAAATCTGTCTCTACCAGTGGAGTGACACATCAACAATTCACTCCGGAACAGACACACACATCTGTTCCAGTCCAAGAGGGTTGTGGTTCATACTCCCCCATATCATACGGACAACCAAGTCAGGCACATACACCTGATTGGAGCGGAGATAATCAGCCTAACCTGATCATTTCTCCTAAGAAGGCACATACACCTGCCCATAATGACCACTTTCATCAACAAGTGGTTCCTAAAGTGAGTAAGAAGGATTCTAAGAAGAAGACCTGCCCAACACATTCAAGAAATCAAGGGCCAATCTATAATAAGGCCTTACTCGATGCTGGTGTTCTTGATGCACTCAGAAAATTATCTCTTGCAACTCAAGATACTACTCCCTCAGTTCCCAATAGTCGAGACATTAATTCTGAAGGTATGCATTAGACACTTCCTCATGAAGTCTAGCTTCATGACAATTCATTCGATCTCGATGTTTTATCTTCAGATGAGAGCCACAATAACCCTCCGTGTTTCCAGAAGACCAAGGAGAAAAATGTTTCATCTTTTGCGGTAACCCACCATGGTGGTCCTCCCCATAATGATGAATTTAGCTGCGAAAGTCATCTCCTCAGTAATAATTCACATTGCTTGGAAATTTATCTAACAGACAATGTAGTGACATGAAAGACCTCTTATCTTGAGGAACTTTCAAATGAAAATCTAGTCATGTCTAATGCTTTACCATTATCAGGTGAAATACTTTCTCAACCCAAAGATAGCCCAGGGTGTAGGTCATTCTCCAAACCACCCCTAAGTCATGCATCTTCTAGTTTGATAAGTGATTTCTCTACCAATATTGTTGAATCCGATGAAGCAATAAGGAAGCACCAGCTTTGGTCTAATCAGGTAGAATAATCTACATTAAATGATAAAGAGGAAGTACTGAATATGAGAAAGCAACTGGCGAAAGGTTAAGTGCCAGTTATGTTTTGGCCTTTGGCTGATTCTCAGTATGACATTCTAGAAATGTTGACGGAAGATGGAATTCATGATATTCGTCTTAACATATGGAATGTTCTTTGTCAGTTGAAAAATAAAACATTATCTTAGGATGAATATTAAAATCATGTCAAGATAATAGAAGGGTTACAACGCTAAATTGACTTGGCATCTCTCTCAATTTCTCGCTATCCGAAGGCTGAAAAACTACAGAGAGCCCCTCACCATTCATTCCTTAGCGTACTAAGAATATTGAACTAGTTAATTTCCAATGCCCCATCTGGTATTCATATCAGGTGATGGGGTGTTCATGGAGCACTACATTTCACTGTGCTCTCCAGTCAGCAAATCCCGCCGAAAATGGCTTCATGCAATGTTATTTCCCCTGGTCGGCCACAGCCAATTGGCTTTGTTTGTAATTAAAGGCTCGCTCAAGTACATGCCTTAACTAGTTCTCCTCAAAATTAGGAATACAAAGAACAAGTTGTTCAATTACTCCTTTATCAAGCAAACGAGAATATTGAACAAGCATCTCATTTGGAGTAAGCACATCATTAAGTGACAGAAGTGTCAGAAATCATCCAACAGTATTTTGATCCAAGTGATAAGAGTGGATGTAGGTTGATGCATCCAGAAAATTTTCGGACTAAAGTCTGCAAGATCAGGAGAGCTTCCAAGAAAGTCTCAGATATAGCATTTCAAGAACCACCCCGACTTTCCAGACTGGGGACTCATTTAACCCAACCCTCGGAATCAACAAATAGGATTCGAGGAGTTGAGCAGAAACAACCCCATTCCACAGGACTGGGGACTTTTTCAAATCCTCAATCTCTCCCTCAGAAAAAGTCAGTCTTGTCTTGAATAGGGGAGAATCCTCAAGAGGAACGAAGATCCAAATTATCAAGATATTCTCTCCAAATTATGGTTCGTAATGAAGTTCCTGAGGGATCTAATCAACAAAAGGCAATGTCTCATCAGAGACATGGAAAAAGGCATTATTGTAGAAATGCCAATAGAAGGGATGCAATGCGTTATGCATCAATCAATGTCATCAATGCCATAGTTGCTGATCCACCAGATGAGGCTCATTCAGAGGGATCAAGTGAAGAGTTTCATGCTCAAGATATTGTACTTACAGACATAAATGAAGAAGGTGTGCATACACGAAATCAAAGGATTACTCAGAATCTTGGTAATCCTTCAAGTAAACCACTTCCCCCTCTCCGAAAGAGAGCCAACAATGGGAAAGGAAAGAATCAGGTTACATACCCTTCCTCTGGAGAAGTCCAATCGCTCTCACTAGAGAAAATATTTTCACAACAAGAGGAAGAAATGAAGGAATTGATGAGGATGAATGCAGAACTACTTCAAGGTAGTCTTCCTCCTAAGTGTGTTGGAGTAAGTCAGCCATGGGAATTTGTTGTGGCTACTGAGATGGATCAAGAATATCCTCCTCTATCAGTACACCCTCACAGGTCTAATCCTATGGGTCATGTCCAACAAAAATTGGCGGTTCTACCATCAGTTACAGTACTAGCCATCACATCTGTAATAGCTCCTTTCATTTCACATATTCAAGTCCAAGCCCTAAAGGATGTTTCTCAAAAGTTAATAACTATTATTTAGTCACTTACAGCTCGTTTGGAAGCTATGGAGGGAAAGAGTGTTCAAATTCAACCAGAAAAGAGAGCTTACCTTGAATGGGTTGATGCAATTACTCCCCCATAAAATTTTGCAAGTAATACATTCCCAATATTTACTGGTTCAGGAGACCCAGAGCAACACATAACACATTTTGTTTCTCATTGCGATCCTATGATGGGAACCCCTCAAAAATAGGAAGCATTTAAGCTCAGGTATTTTGTACAGTCATTACAAGGACCTTCTTTTGTCTGGTACCCAAGCTTGTAATCCCGGTTAATTACCGGATGAGAGGATCTCCACCAAAGATTTCTTCTTCAGTTCAGCTCAACGTTTCCAAAGACAACAATTTTTGATCTTACATACTGTATGTAAAGGGAGAATGAAAGGGTCTCAGATTTCATTGCTCGCTGGATGGGATTAACGTATTCTATAAGCTTAGCACTCCCTCAAGAGGAATTGTTTCCAATCTGTGTGGCGAATTTCCGTGATGAGTTGCGCACACTGCTGATCCCTGTGAAATACACAGGAGGGCTTCGAGACCTTACATAAATTTCTCAATAGATTGAAGATTCTCTTATAAAGAATATAGATAAATCTCGTGTAATTCCATCAGCTCCAGGAAGGAAAATGGGTAAAGTAGAGACTTCTACAGTTATGCTTAAACAAGAACATGTACCTGCTTCTACTTCAAAACCTTCATCATCTCAAAGGGATCCACCTCCTGAGTGCCAACAACAGAGGTTGTTTCATCAAGATGATCAAAGAGATCAAAGACGAAAACAATTTGAGGTTTTAAAGAGAAAAACATACTCTTTTCGAAATGAACAAGTTCCTGGCTATTTCATTTCGGCTCTGGAAAATAGTTTGGTTCAATTGAAAAGGACCAAGAGGCCGAATAAGGAAGGAGATGAAGACCATCCAAATTATTTCACATTTCATCAGATGTTGGGGCATCCCATTCAAGAGTGATTTGTCTTCAAGGACATCCTGCATAAAATGGTCGACATGAGACAAGTCAAACTGAAAGGTTCTTCAGCTCAGGTAGCATGTGTTACTGCTACAGATCCAGAGGAGGAGGGTGAGTTTCAAGAAGTCAAGAACAAAAATGCACAAAAATATGATGATTGGATGGTCAGAAAAACGATCAACTGAACTCATTCCATTTTGCGAACACAATTGAAGAAACCAATTGTGTCTTCTGCCATGAATGCCACAACAAAACCATTTTCATCAGAGGGAAAATATTCAAAGAAACGACATGATTCAAATAAAGAAGAAGAATCATAAGAAGAAGATTATGTGTTAAATCCCAAGTTGACTTTAACTTTGGCAGATTTTATGCCATCTACTTTGAAGCCATGGGCACCATCCCACCAAATGGCACAACCTAAATTGGCTAATCAGGCAGAGTCTTAATCAGATGAAGTGTTGATTTTTGGTTCTGTTAATATGATTCATTTAACAGATCCATATGCCATTCGTAGATTCAATTTTGATGAGACTAAATTCCCCGTATCAAACAGAGGAATCATAGGATATTTCAGAGTCTCAGGATATAGGGGAAGATGTGGATCTTTTAGTGGCCACTATACCTATTCTACCCCTTCTAGAACTGTGTATACGGAAGAAACTCATTGTATATCCCTTCAATGAGCTCAACAAGAAAAATCAAGTTCTTCCTCATAAGGCAGATTCAGTCCTGGAACAGTTATTTTGGAAGATCGGTTAGAGGTTCCACCTTCTTCCTCTCAGCAAGTAAATAGACCTAATCAATATAATATTCCAAAGCCAGGAGTATTACCAACTCCTATCCTGGTACAAGAGGCATCAACATCCAAAGCATCAACTTCCAAGTCACCTGCTAAACCACATGTTCCTGTTGGGAAATGCAGACCTTTGGATCAAAATTATGATGTATTGAAACACTTGGCCCAAGTATCGGCCAAGTTATAAATTCTGGATGCCTTGAATTTATCAAAGGATCTTTGGGAGGCACTCGTTGAGGCTATGTCAAGTCCTCAGGAGTTTGAAACTGAAATTGCTGCGACTAAAGACTATCATGTTGAGAATAATCTTGCAGAATTCCATGAAGTGATATCTTTCACAGATAAAGATGAATATGATGTCGTGCATAGAAATATCAGACCTTTGTAATTATCTGGAAAGGTTAATGGTGTAGAGGTCCGAAGAGTCTTCATTGATAATGGTTCAGGAGTCAACCTCATCCCCATTCGTACACTTCGTCGATTGGGCCTCACAGAATCTGATTTATCTCTTTCTACTTTGATGTTACACGGATATGATAAAAATGAACAAGAAACACTAGGTGAGATTACACTTAGAAGTAAGTTTGGAGATCTTGTATTGAATTCAGATTTCATGGTTGTTGATCAAGACTCAGCCTTCAACATCTTACTTGGAAGACCCTGGCTACATCAGCATGCGACTATCCCTTCATCATACCATCAATGTCTCAAATATTTTTTCGATGGTCAAATTGGGGCATTGTATGGTGATAAGTCCCTATTCAAGACATGTTAATCTCAATACATTGAGGCATAATTCTATCACATAAAGGGAAAGGAGGAATCCACAACAAGGGCTATTACCATTGTTAATGCTCCATATGGTTTGGAAAAGATTCTAGTAAACCCATTTATGCATGTGAGTACATATTATGTGTTTCCTATCATTCAGATTGACAGTATAGACTCAAATCAAAATACTCTTATGGAAACATCCATAATGTCAATTACGGAAATCAAGCCAGACAACATGGGAAAAATTGGTGATTCACTAAGCAATGATGAATGCTCAAATGGGGATGTCTTCATTTCATCTGCTAACATTCAGTAAGTCTATACATCACCAATCAGGTTAGAGCAAGTTATAGCAATTTCAGAGGTAAATGATGATGTCGATTCTCAATCCATCATCTCCTCTTTATTACCCAAAGATGACCCTTCATCATCAATCAAGTCGGAAATGGAAGCTTCTTCTCCAATATGTATAAATTTTAACATCTCTTATGATCATGAAAATTTTATTTCATCATCTACTATGCAAGTTGAAACAGAAGAAATAACACATGTTGAAGAAGAAGAAGAAGATCTCAGGGATACTCCTCTAGCATTTGAAGAGGGTATCTTTACCACTGTGGATGAACTCAGAGAAATAAATCTGGGTACAAAAGAATATCCACGTCCCACTTTAATTTGTGCGGCTATGACTCTTGAAGAGAAAGAGATGCATATTTCCTTTCTAAAGAAAAATCTAGATATTTTTTCTTGGAACTATACAGAGATGCCAGAGCTTGATCCTGGTATTGCCACTCATCGTTTGGGTTTTCTTGAAGAAAATCGAGGATTTAAACAAGATGCTAGAAGAACACACACAACCTATGCTTCCAAAATCAAAGCTGAAGTGGATAATCTCATCAAATCTAACTTCATCAGAGAAGTTCAATATCCCAAGTGGTTGGCTAATACTGTCCCATTGAAAAAGATGAATGGGAAAATAAGAGTTTGCATTGATTTCAGATATCTTAATCGGCATTTTCCTAAGGATGATTTTCTAGTACCAATTACAGAACTCTTAATTGATGCAATAACTAGCTATGAAGAACATTCCTTCATGGATGGATATTCTGGATATAATCAAATCCAAATGGATCCAGAAGATGAGAAATCTACAGATTTCAGAGCCCCTATGGGTGTTTTTTTCTATCGGGTGATTCCCTTTGGCCTAAAGAATGCAGGTGCAACATATCAGCATGCCATGCATCATATCTTCAAACCCTTTTTAGGGAAGTTTGTTGAATGTTATGTGGATGATTTGGTGGTTAAATCCAAACAACATTCTAATCACTTGGCTGATTTGAAAATCATATTCCACAAACTTCGGCAACATAATTTGAAGATGAACCCCTTAAAATATGCTTTTGGGGTAACCTCATGAAAATTTCTCGGCTTTGTTGTACACCATCGTGTAATCGAAGTCCATCCTGAGAAGGGAAATTCAATCCTTCGTATGTAACCTCCTTTAAATTTAAAGGAATTAAGAGGACTTCAAGGTCACTTGGCCTATATTTGGCGTTTCATCACCAATTTGGCAGGCAAAGGTTTACCCTTAACCAAATTGATGAAGAAGGGAGTCACGCACAAGTGGACTGAAGAATGTCATGAATCATTCGATATTCTCAAGAAGAATCTCTTGAGTCCACCAGTGTTAATTCCACCGATTTAAGGAAGACCACTTATCATCTATGTGATAGCTCTAAAGCAATCATTTGGTGCCTTTATTGCTCAGAAGAATGATGTTGGGAATGAAAACATCCTCTACTATCTCAGTCGGACTATGAATGAATAAGAAACCCGGTATTCAAGTATTGAGAAGTGCTGCCTAGCATTAATCATTGCAGTTCAGAAGTTGAGACACTACCTGCAACATCACAAGGTCCAATTGGTATCTCGTAATAACCCGATCAAAAAATCCTTAGTTGTCCAATGCTTACAGGATGACTGGAAAGGTGGGTAGTTATTTTTCAGCAATTTGACATTTAGTATGTGTCTCAGAAGGCAATAAATGGCCAAGCTCTGGCTGATTTCATTGCTGAACACCCTTCATTGGAAGACATATCTTCATATATAGAACTCCATGATTAGGAAGTCTTCTCTATTCAAGAATGCCTTCAAACATTGGTAATGTACATTGATGGTGCTTCCAGAAGTCCAACAGGGAGGAAAATGGAGAATACTAAATTAAACAATGTTGGGTTGGGAGTTGTGGTCATTTCTCTAGAAAAGGCGGTGTTACCCTATTCCTTTTCATTGTAGGGAGGCAGTACAAATAATGAAGCGGAATACCAAGCACTCATCGTAGGCTTAGAGTTGGAACATCAAGCACAAGTGAATCACATAAAGGTGAAAGGTGATTCAGACCTGGTAATAAAACAAGTCAATGGGGATTACGCAATCATAAAAGAAGAATTAATCCCTTTGTATGATTACGTCAGAGAGTTAATGGAGGATTTTCCTTCAGAACCAACATTTTCTTATGTCCCAATATCACAAAATGCCCAAGCTGATGCACTGGCTAATATAGCCACATCTCTGGAAGATCCAAATCAGGATGAGACAACCATTAGTATTTCCCACCGTCCTACAATTTAACCTTATGTTCAAGCCAGAACAGAGGAAATCAATGAAATTAGTCCCATCTTTGAACCATATGGTCATAATATAGGGTGGATGAAACCTATCAGGGAATACCTTAAAAATGGAACACTTCCACATGATAGATCCAGGAAAGAACAAGTTTGGAGATGTGTGGTCAATTTCACTCATTATGATAGCCCAGATCACTTAGAGAAATTTATCTAGAAAGGGGGTTTTGATGGAGTTCTTTTTAGATGCATTGATGGTGAAGTGATAATAGCTTTCATGAAATTTGTTCATGCAGGAGTTTATGGTTCCCATCAGTCTGGATACAGACTATCTGATCAAATTCGAAGGCTTGGATTCTTTTGGCCTTCAATGATACAAGATTGTGTTTATTTCACAAAGAAGTGTCATTCATGCCAAGTACATGCCAACTTCATTCATCAACAACCAGAGTTGCTTCATACAACTAAATACTTGTGGCCATTTTCCTCATGGGGAATGGATGTAGTAGGACCTTATCCTTCGGCTACATCCAAGCAGTTTAAGTACATTCTTACTGCTACTGACTTCATTTCCAAATGGGTAGAGGCAATACCCCTCAAAGAAGTCAGTTCTAAATGCATTGTTAGCTTCATCAAGTCTAGCATCATTACCAGATTTGGTGTCCTTCATAACATATTGACGGAAAATGGAACCAACATCTGTTCATCCGAGGTGAGGAAGTTGTATCAAGAATAAAAAATAAAATCCAATCATTCATCTCGGTATCATACATCGGCCAATGGACAGATAGAAGCTTTCAACAAGACTCTTTCAAATATACTGCAATAGATGGAGGATAAAGATAAGAAGTCATGGCCAGATAAAATCTTTCATGATTTATGGGATTATCGGACCGCCACCCGCACTACAACGCGGTCAACTCCATATTCATTGGTATATAGACCAGAAGCAGTCTTGCCAATTGAGGTTCAAATACCCTCGCTCAGAGTAGTCATTTGTGACCAGTCATCTACAGATGAACAATCTCAAAAGTGACTGGATGAATTGGAACGATTAGATGAAAAAATATTGTGCACCTTGCGCCACTTGGAAGTCTATCAGAATCGAATAGCACAAGATTTCAACAAAAAAGTTTGTCTTCATTCATTCGTTCAGGGAGAATTGGTATTAGTTCTTAGAACTCCAATGATAATAGTAAAGAAACCTCCCAAGATTGAGCCAAAATGGGAAGGAACTTATTCAATACATAAGGTCTACCCCAATGTATCTTATTCTTTAATCTCAGTGGATAGAGAACTCATTACTACTCCAACCAATGTTAGATTTCTGAAGTATTTTGTGTAACACAAATACCCTTTACATACAACATGACATTAAACTGTGATATTGTCCAGTAAGATGTTAAACTGCAGCACCAAGGTTCCATGCATACGACTTTAAACTATTGGCACTTACATCCAACATGACGTTAAACTGTGACGTCCTAACTACATGATGCTAAACTGTACAGAAGCCCCTTACGTCCAGCAAGACATTAAACTGCATAACCAAAGGTCCATGCATATGACCATAAACTATTCTCACTTTCGTCCAAAATGATGTTAAACTATGTACCTTTCATCGTCCTATAAGACGTTAAACTATACAGTTATGGTCCATGCATATGACCTTAAACTATTCGCACCGTCATCCAACATGATGCTAAACTGTATCGTCCCTTTTTCATCCAACATGACGTTAAACTGTGAAAAAGTCCCTAATACATCCAACATGACTTTAAACTGTATTTTGTCCCTGCTTCATGACAATAAACTGTACATCACCAATAGTCCTCCCTGCAAGACTTTAAACTGCATAGTCCCTTCATATGTCCTATATGACATTAAACCGTGCATCATTAAGGTTGTTTCCACCCCTTGTTTCTAACACTGAGTATGACTCATGTGAGCTTAGAGAAAAATTCAACCATAACACCCTCTGTGGGCCGCTAACCACGCGTAAGTCCCAACACTATTTTTTATGTCATTTTCCCTTAGAACAACTTGATCACTAATTCATTATTTAATTGAACTACGCGGACTTTGATCCTTGCCTTCTAGGCTGGGTACGTAGGCAATCTCCCAAGGTTCAATCCCAAAACCAATCTCTTCACATTGGTTCACCTTCATCCTTGCTATACGACGTTAAAGTGTATAACTTTTTTGTCCTGTATGACAATAAACTAAAATATTCTTTGATACCCTCACCTGAGAGGGAATCGTTATTTAAATTGATTTTCAATCATGTTATATTTCAAAGACTATGTGCATACATGGTAATGCCTAAACCTTTTATCTTGGGTCAAACCATCATTGCACTAATGTTCACTTTTCACCCTTCGCATGTACGAACCAAATCTGTACATAGGGTATTTCAAGAACTACATGCAGCTTTATTCACATATTTATGGGATACGTAGGAACATTTGAGAATCCCTCGAATCCATCCCCAAGTCTTTGGGCCTAACAGCAAATTCCACTTTCAGTCCCCTGGCTGAAAAGTCCCAATGAAAACACACACAGTGTATTACTTATTATGGTCCGAGCTCTATGACCCTAAACTATGATTTCCTATACTTTCGTCCCACACGAAGTTAAACTGTATTTCAAGAACTACGTATGGCTTGATTCCCATCCTTATGGGATACATAGTGAAGTCAAACATTTCAATTCAAGACCCAGCCACAACATGATTATGGTTAGCATTGATCTGTATATCTCTACATACATTGGAAAATACCCATTTTTATGTGTCATAATCCTAACCTGAAATACTTCCAGATCTTCATAACCCTTTTCTTGACTTCTAGTCACAAAATATCCAAATTCTGAGAGTTCTTTTGCCTTACTATGCAGCATGTTCCCTTAGGAGGCCTTGCATAAACAGTCTACATAACAGACATGTCAGCAAAAAGATACTATTATTTGACTATGTAGCCAATACCCTTAGGAGGCCATGCATAATTCACCCCCCTAACAGGTTTGTTAAATAATGGTAACTTCATTCTTGGGAAGAAAATCGCTTTTGTCTTTAGTTGTCTTAATGATAATATGTAGGGATCCACAAAAAATGACCATCCTTAACATATCTGTCCCATACCTTTTTTCATGATCATAAAGTATCCATGTCTATGATTCATATTTCCCTTCCCTACATTTGGGTCAGACCTTTGTAGGAGTGAAATTCATCCCGTTCTTAGATAATCTTTTTTGGAAATATCTTTTCTATATTCAAGTACCTCTCTCCATACAAAAAACTCTATGATTTGGAAAATTTGAATCCCCATAAACTTCCACTGTCTTTTTAGCAGTAGAAAGGTAAATTTATGAGAGTTCTATTTCCTAACTATGCAGCATGTGCCCTTAGGTGGCCTTGCATAAACAGTCTACATAACAGTCTTGTCAGCCGAAAGATGCTATTATTTGATTATGCATCCAATGCCCTTAGGTGGCCCTGCATAATTCAACCCCCTAATGGGTTTTTTAAATAATGGAGACTTCATTATTTGGAATTACTTCTTCTAATGCCTTTTAGCCCTTTTTCGTATCATTCCTCATATTGAAAATTTATTAAGTCATAGTTTATATGTTTTCCTTCATACTTGAGTGTGGTAAAATGTTTTCAGATAAGTTGTCGAGGAATTGAGTCAATTTTAACCCATTTAGTCAAAGATATTTAGACCTTAAACATTATCCTTTTTATGTCCGACATGCATGAATTTAAATTACCCACAAAAAATGGGAACTCTGAATAAAAGTCATGTCCCAACTCACTAAAACATACATTTTCGTATTATTTAGGTAATATTGAGTAATTAAGAGATTCAAAGTCTATAGGGTTATTTATAATAATCCTAGTAAAAATAAAACTATGCTTACTAAGCCCATTGGATTAGATGAAAATCTAAAGCAGGTAGCGGGAAAATGCATGCACAGATGTTTGAAATTGAAAGTGTTTTTTTCATTTGATGCACAAGAATTAGAAGGACATCAACAGACTGGATTCTCTTCTCTTTTTGAGGAATTACATGAGACTTTCAACATAATTCTTCACATGATGTACAACATCCCGAGCTTCATCAGCAGTAACTTGAAGCTAATGCACTCGACCAACTTCACTCATTTGAGCACGATGGAGTGATTTCTTGGCATCCGTGATGGATTTCATTTCATTTTCTTGAGCTCCCTCTAGTGAATTGTTGAGTTGGTCAAGTTCCCCAGTAACAACATCTAATTTTTGCTGAAGATGCATTCGATGGATGACTTTATCTTTGATCTTATACTTCAGCTCCTTCATCTTGGCAGCATAGTCAGTCTCAGCTCAGGATACTGCAACCTCAAATACACTGATATTGGCTAACAGCTTCACCCTGGTCAGATATTCACAACACTTTTGGTCATGCTCCCTTCTTAAGATGACTTGCTTCACCACAGCATGGATCTTTTGATATCCAAAACTGCCAAGTCCCAGCATAAAAAAAGGGATGATAGTCATGTGATCTTTGATGACTGCTCTTCAAGAGGCACCTCAGATATGATTTTCCATATGTTTTTCAATGCCTTGCGTCATGAAAATTGGAGCGCCTTTTGTACTTCTGGATCCGACTCTGCATCACTATCGCAAGGGGGAATATAATTTGGGATTAATGCACTTAGGGAGGTGCCCTGTTCTACTCCTTCCCCACGGACCTATGCTTCTTCAATTTCAATCCCCGTTGGGTCGGAGGCTAAGGCATCACCTCCAGATCTAGCCAATAAAATTGATAGCCCTATATAATAAATTAAAAGCATTGTTTAGTTTCAAAGGATAACAAAAGTTAATTGGAAATATTTCAAATTATGTACAGTCGCAAATATTGTAATCCATTACCCAACGGTAGATTAGCAACCTTAGAAGGCTCCTCCCCATCTTTCCCATACACAATAAGATTTTCAAGGTGAGTTTGAGGAAGCTCTACTGGGTTCATCTCCACTTGTGCTAATGTATTTGCAATAGTAGGGTTTTATGTACCCCCTTCAGGAATGGATACTTCATCAGCTTGGTCAGACAGAACTGCACATTTGAACCGATCATGATTAGACATGTAAGAAGAAGTTATTTTTAATAGGATTAAGGATAACACTCACATCCATAATCTTCTAAATTACATTGTAATTTAACATTATTTATAAAATCTTCGAAATATGTGCCAAGTTCCATCATTTCATCTAATGTCATCTCAGAATCCTAGTTAATCTCAACAGTGGGAGCATTTGATGTGTCTTCTTGGCGACCTTCATCCGGCAGTCCCTAACCCTGGACAACATCTTCAGATAAAATTGCGGCATCAGTTTCAATAGCCACCAAAATATCTAATGTAGGGGTTGAACTTGAAGTATCATAGAATGGAAGTCAGTCGATGTTTCATTCAAGATTTCATGAAGCATTGTTAACTCACCAGAAGCAGGTTTTTCTCTTCTTGCAATAGTAGCATGAGGGATACTGGGAACAGATGATGGCTCTTCTCCAGGGGCAGCCAAGTCAGCCTGAATTTGCAATTGTTCCACAACACCCTCCGTGGTCCACAATGGAGGATCAGTCCTTTCCCTTAGAGGGGAAATTGAAGAAGCCCCTGCAATCCCTAGAAATATGAGAAACTTTTTCATGGTTATAGACTCGTGATTATCCGAATGACTTACCACTACTAATGAAGCGTTTAGCTGTGGACTTCCTCCTTCATTGCCTTTGCTTCTTTGGTTTTTTGGGAGTATCGACAGTCTCCTTTACAGGCACTTGAATTGGAGAATGGAAGGCCATGTCCAACTCCTCAATCATGGAATTATGGCCTGGAGATATCTCGCCCAACTCGCGAGAACATTCAGCAGCAACCCCAATGGCAGTACCACCAGGGCTATATTGTGGCAAACGAACCTTAGTAGTTCCTTTCTTTGCGAGCTGCAGGGTGAAGAAAAGAATTTCCTTGAGTAACAAAGTTTTGACAAATCAAGCTACAAAGAAAATAAGGAAAGAAAAATTACATCTTCAGGAGCAACGTAATCATGCCACTCCTCATCTCCAGAACAACCAGTCCCCTCAGTGGCACCACGATCAATCATTTCCTTCCCCTTCTTGGTGACAATAATGGAATTTTAAGTGGAATATATGAGAATTTCAAGCTCTCTAATATAAGCCCGCACTTCATCTGTGTTATCATTTTAATGGATATCTGTAGAAGCCACAAGATTTCTTATTCCATGGAGGTGCATCCCCTCGCATAAATCTAGCCAGGAAGTTTCAGTACCATTGTATAAAATCTGCCATATCTGGACAGCCACTAGTCATAGATATTTAGTATATGTACCCAAAGGCTGCGAGGAAGGTCCTACAATCATCGACTTCAACTTATTCCCAGCTCCTGCAACTACAGATAGAGAATAAGAAAATAAGACTTGTTTCTCTATAAAGTAATGGTGATTAAATTTCCACAATGAAGTAACTTACCAGGAGTTGATGGAGTGGGTGTTTTGATTCTAGCTGGAGGATTATATCGGGCATGAGGCCGCTTTTCTACTTGTTGGGCCTCATCATCCCCATATTGGGAATCCGGTGAATCAGTCCTAGATGAGGAATCTGGCGAATCAGCTTCAGGTGGGGAAGTATCACCTTCATGAGGAAGGGTTTCTTTCTCTACAATCCTCTTCCTTTTTCCCACCTGATAAATCGGGTGATTTAGCACCCCTCTATGGTATGATTCCATCCAGTGCTCGGCATACCATGTAGTCAAGTTATATGCCGCTTTTTCAACTGGTAGCTCAAACACTGCCCCGGTCTTCTCCCTAGATGTCAGCAACCATAGTTTCCTAGAAACCATCAGATGTTTCTCTAACCTGACATGAATGGGGGGAGATACAACGGTTTTCTGTAAACAGTTGAATTGATGTGAAAATCTATATGAAGCATAGGCCTCACATATAATATCTCCGTCAATTCTGGTGACCAGCACACTATCTCTACAGGCCAGCATGTATGCCCTCAAATCTAGGTTGGTTGTTCCATCATCAACAAACCTCCCAGTTGGCGGATTTCCATAAGGAAAGAAATTAAATTCCTTATACATGCTCAACCTCACCTTCATGTCATAATAATTGAGAGCTAGTGGAGCAATTCCAGAGAATGCCTGCACTGATGGCTTGAACGAACGTCTGGGGATTTGTACTGCATTCTGTATATTATACGTCTTGAATTGAGTGGAGATCCATCCCCATAAAAATTGGAATGGTCCCACTATTCTTAAAGGATACTTACCCATGAAGACATGGAGTAAGCTCCTATGAATCTTTTCTAAAATGGGGGTAGCCAACCCAACAATTTTTTCCCTCAGCCAACTTAGCTGCGATAATGAAGGTCCCTGGCATAACACCTCTCTTCGAGCCCCTGACTGGTAGAAGATAAACACTGAGCCACAAGGACAAAAAGCCCGCCAGATGAGTCTTCTTTGGGATTCTCTGATTCACCTCATATCCCCACTTCTCAAATTCTTCTTCCTCTAGGGTCCGCCAAAATGTGCCAGGAGCACCCCTTTTCTCTGTTTTGGGGCAAGTGGTAGGACGAGTGGGCCTCTTCTCCTTGAGCCCCTTCTTCTTGGATCCCTTCTCCTTATATCCCTTTTCCTTCGTCTCCTTATCCTACTTATCGATAAGAAATATATTCATCCATTACTCTAGATGAATATACTTTCTAGAATGAGTCAAGGAGGTCTCTGAACACTTGATCTTGTGGAAGATTTTCAATAATTCCTGATCCAAAGCCAGAGTCTTCTCCAAATCATTCCATGTAACCTTGGGAGGGATGAATTCATCATACGTATCACCCAAAATTGGATCCCATGAGATCTTGTAGACATCCCACAGACTGATTTCTAATTCTCCATGAGTCAGATGGAAAGAATTGGTTTCTGGGCTTCAATGTCAGAGTATCTTCGGAACAAAGTTATCATGCCTGTAAACATATGTTTTCCCAGCCTAGACGGTTTCATATATCGCAACCCCTTTCAAATCATCGCCAAACACTACACAGGTTTGTTGCACCCAGTATTCCCACATCCAGGTTGGCTTCAAATCTCCTCCCGGATGGAAGTCCCAACTCTTCTTCCAGCCTTTGGATTCATCCATCTGAAAATTTCAGAAGATTGAGGGATAACAATGTTGTTATAGCTCAGGATTATGATGTTTTAGATCTGGTGTACAAGGGATATGATGCATCATATGAGCCCTCTCTACTGTTCCAGCATTTATAAATGCTCCTCCACATGAGATATTTGCTGAATAAAAATTGGTGTAATTCTGAAACCAAGAAATTGGAAGATATTTCTTCGCCTATGGAATGGTGACTTCTCGTAGATGACCATAGCCATACAAAGGCAGATAGATGCTTTGTGCGAAATCAAGATGATACTTTTTCAGGCACTTGTCCAAATCCGGGAGAGTGCAGTCACAGACGGTATAATAATCATGGCCAATGATGCTCATTATATCTTCAAATCTCTTGCTAGCCTGTTCATCAGTCGTTCTGATTATCTTTGGAGCAATTGAATCTGCACAAAAGTTGAATAAATTAACTCTTAAAAGAGTTTATTTTTTATAAAATTTGTGAATAAATTCGAAAAAATGGAAAAGGAATTAAGGCACACATGTCCACATTTGTCACGCAAGTATGGATGTGTCGAGCAAGTGTGGATGTGCCGCACATGTTTTTGGCGTGCAAGTATCACCGCGCAAGTCCTATTACCACTATAGCAACACGAAAACAGTGAAATAGCGGAAAAAAAGTAAACTAGGGTGACGACACCAACTTGAACGTCGAGAGCAAGAAATTCGAGATCCAGTGGCTTTGTGCGAGAATGACCGCGTATTTATAGGCCATGCCTCAACCCTGCGCGCCTAAAGCCAACGCGCGCAACTAGATACGCTGAAGCCTACGCGACTTGCACTTGCGCGACGGCATCTGCGCACTCAACAGCTACTCGCTGATGTTACCTTGGTTTTCTTCTTTCATAAAAATTACATCCTCATTTATTTTAGATCCAACTCTGAGGGGGGACTTTTGTTGACGCTCCTTTCCGTCATAGAGTATAACGAATTGAAAAGGGAAATACCTTGAACCCAAAGTGATTCATCCTTTGAAGAAAACATCAAAAACTCAACAAATAAATGAACAAAGATTCAAATTCACTTGATTCGCACATGTTCCACCAAGGTTGCGCAGGTGACATGCGCGCTGCGCAGGTGACTTGCGCGGCCTCTCTGAATTTCGCCCAGGGTCTTCACCAGCCTATAAATACCCTCGGTGGGCCCCCCATTTCAGGACGAAAAAATTCCAAAAACTCATATTTGAGCTCCCAGCGCCCTAGTCTCTTCTCAAAGCTTTCGAACACTTATAAGGTAATTTATTACCTAGAAAAGTAAGATCTAAAGAGGGGGAGTAAGGCCTAAGTGTTGAAACTCATCAACACTTGCGCGCCTATGTGGCCATCCCTTAAGGGAAATGGCCACACTTGCGTTCCACCTTACCCCTTCCTCATAACTTGCACGCCTCTCTTCTGGAAGTATCTAGGGGTAGTATTAAAGGATTGAGCAAAGCCTCTCCCAAGTTCTACCCTAAGTATTGGCCATCACACAATTACCCATGTGTCGTGCAGGTACACCTGCACGACCAGGACTTGCGTGCCCACGAAGTACTTGCACGCCCCTCTCTTTTTGGGTTTCCATCCTACCCATTTAACCCCTCTTACACATATCCACCAATCCTATTCAATATTAAGCTTTCAGAACTCTCCCCAATGTCATTTATGGCATGATATTCTTTTTGGATTCCTTATCTGAAAGGAATTCTGTGGAACATCTCTTAAACCTTAGTGATTCACATATATTCATGTCACTAAAGTCAGAGATTTCATTCATTTAACCTCATCCTTTAAGATGAGATAATCCTTAACCTGGGCCTCATTTTCAGGAGTAAGCCCCAATCCAAATTCTCATTAATTTGGGAATCCTCCTTAGGAGTAAGCCCCAAGTCCTCATTAATTTGAGCCTCCTTTTCAGGTGTAAGCCCCAAGTCCCCTAATCTGGGCATCCTCCTTAGATGTAAGCCCTAGTCATAATTCCCTTAACCTGGGATTCCTTTTCAGTAGTAAGCCTAAGTCTCCAAGTCCCCTAATCTGGGAATCCTCCTTAAGAGTAAGCCCTAGTCATCATTCCCTTAACCTGGGCCTCCTTTTCAGGAGTAAGCCCCAATCCAAATTCTCATTAATTTGGGAATATTACTTAGGATTAAGCCCCACGCCCTCTTTAATTTGGGCCTCCTTTTCAGGATTAATCCCCATGTCCCCTAATATGGGCATCCTCCTTAGAAGTAAGCCCCATTCATAATTCCCTTAACATGGGATTCCTTTTTAAGGGTAATCCCCAGTCTCCAAGTTCCCAAATATGGGCATCCTCCTCAGGAGTGAGCCCCAAACATGGTTCTCTTAAACCTGGGATTCATCTTCAGGAATAATCCCCAGTCTCAAAGTCTACAAATATGGGCATCTGCTTTAGGAGTAAGCCCCAAGTCCCTTAACCTGGGCCTCCTTCTCAGGAGTAAGCCTCAGTGTTAATTTTTCTTAACCAGTCTTAATTTACTTTGGATCTGGGATTCCTTCTCAGGATTAAAACCCAATCATAAATCCCCTCCTAACTTGGAAATCTTCCTTACGAGTAAGCCCCAAGATTACAGTATCCAATTCCTCCATAAAGTACATATACCTTTATGGACCTTTTTCCTGGGTTTCTTCCCTAAAGTAAAACCCAATATTCACCTATTTTTCATAGTCATACATACATAAGCCCCGCATAATTGCATCATTCATGGAAAAATTGTCTGGTTTCACCAATACCTCTTATTTCTCACACCGATCATGACTCACGTGAGCTTAGTGTGGAAAAGTAAACATGACATCTTTCTTTGAGCCATCAATCATGCATAAACATCATACTCCCTTACTCGAACTACGTGGGTTCTGATTCCTTTTCTAAATAAAGGATACATAGGTAGCCCATCTACGGGTATGATACCAACTCTGAAATAATCCATGTTCTTCTGAATGATAATAAACTTCAAGTGCCCCAATGAGTGGCTTTAAAACTAGTATGGTCATCATAATGACCAAGAGACTTTTATGTATTGAAGGATACCATTGACTAAGAATCTATAACAAATACAAATGATTCTCTATCAATGAAGAACCTCGAATACATATAAAAGATTCTATAAATATCCTACATATCAATCATTGATTGTCAGATCTAAAGGAAAGCACATTTTATACTTGGTAATTTAATAAGGATTCACGAACATACCTTAAATCTATAAATAGAGTCCTAGAGTAGACAATAATTCTCCTCAAAAAGGTGTGATGAGTCTGAACTCCCATCCTCTCAACCATTGAAAATTACTAAGCCTCATCAGTCCAAAACTAATGAGCACCTACCTTTGGAAAGTAGTCCCAAATGGATATGGAATCATTGGATGTTTTCGGTTCTATGAAGAAAACCGTTAGAAACCGATTGGAATGTTTGACCTTCAATCAACGAGGTCATCCCCAATTCCAGAGGAAACATCACCCAAGTTTAGGGATGTGTTTTTTATACTTATTTAAATCCATAATCCTTTTACTAGGGTTTTCTAATCCTAATACTAAAAATAACTAAACATATCACATGATACCAACTACAACAACCGTATTTTTTATTACAAACATAAACATGATTTATTACATAATCATGCACTTAATAAAACCCAGAATATTGAGAGGTATAATATATTTTTGTCTTTGGAACATTACATGACATCTGAAGATATAATATACAATATCTATACTGAAAACATCTTTTACAGGAACCCAACATTCATCCGTTCATTGAATTTCATGGGATAACTTGAAGACAGACCTAAGAAAAGGGTTATTAATAAATCATAGTAAGGGAGTAAACAAGGTAAAAAAAGAAAAATACAACAAAACTTATGAAATAGACATATCAATGGAGCATAAGAGAAACTTGAACATAATTTCATGATATAACATGATAATGATAACATCGAAATGGGAAAAAACTTAAAACATTATATCATTAACATAACAGAATCTGGTAAACCCATGTCCGCACATGGTGGAAAAATGTCATAAATGGTGTCATGTAAACCCCTATCCATACATAAAATATCATGATACTAAACATTTCCCAATTCATTGTAGAAATATCATGGCACTCCCTTTATGAATATTTTAATCTCAAGGTTATATTAGCTACATAAATCATATAACATGGATTCATTCAATTTCATAATTTATTAGAAGATAATGGAATGTGGAATAAGAAAAATAATGTATATAATTAATAATTATTTGTTCATAAATTTGAATAGCCTTGATAGAGAAATGGGAATGAGATTCACTAGATGGTGATTTTTTCTTGGAAAATCACGATGCAATTTTAGCAGCCTAACAACGTGACATAAAAATTCATAAAAATGGTTGATGTGAGAGAAAGGGGTATCTATTCATATATAAATTAAATTTATAGTAAAGGGTTATTATATATACATGTCCCATAACATGTAATTTTGAAATAGAATGCCTAACATAAAAAAGAAACTTGAAGAAATATGAGAAATGGAATAGCTCTTCTGAAATTTTTCCATGGTAACATGTGTACATGGGAGGAATTATTGTGAGATAAATAGGTCTCCAATCATAAAAACATAATAAGGGTATTATTAACGAATTTAAAAAACATAAACCATCATTTTTAAATGAATACATAAAGGTTGTAACAATATAAGAAAACTTGGATAAAAATGAGAATGGAAGGAAATCGTTCCTTGAGTGTGTGACTTCAAAATCTCAAAGAGGGGAATCATAATAGCTTGGGGAACCTTGGGATGATCATCGAGATGTGAGGACAGAGCAGGGGCATGATCCATGTATTTTTTGTGAATATAAGTGAGAGATTGGGTGGGTTTATTTACGAAATGAAAGGGGGATTCTTTAATATTTCACAAACATAGTTTTTCGAATCATTATAAATAAATATTAAGAACCTCTCAAACATTCGCATGGTTTTTTACTATGGATTTTTCCAAATATTGGAGGAAGAAATTATTTTATAATTTATATGGCCAAACATAGTAAAATATTTTTCCATTCTTTTTGTGGAGGTGAGTCACATTACTAAAGAAATGAATTTAAAATCATAAAATATATTTTACATTTTGGAGGATTCACTAAGGCCTTATAAAATAAGTAAAAAAAATAAAATTTCTTATTATTTTATTGTTAAATAACATACTAGGTTTAAAATACCAATTATAGTATTTACTACATCATTTTGGGTTCATTATGATGTCATAAAACACATATCATATTTATACGGTATTTAATTTTTTCCCAAAAATTTGAATGTCTCCGAAAATTATGAAAAATTCACCATTGGTTAATTTCAACATCCTAATTCAAAAAAATAATAATCATTTTAACTAAATATTTTTTTAAATATTTTAATTTTTACTTTTAAAATGAAAACCTACTTTTATAGAAAATTTATAGGTTTTGACAAAAACAGTTTTCAAACCTTAATAAAAATTAGATTTGAATTCATAAAAATTATTTACTCTTTTATTTTTCATAAAAGTAATTTGATAAAAATATTTTTTTAAAATATTAATTATTTCAAATATTAATTAATTCCATAAAATAAATTCCTTAAAAATAAACTTTCAATTTTATCATATTAAAAATATAACTTTTGTCAAATTGATTACCTAATAATTTATAGATATAGAATTGGTATAATCATCATTTATAATATTTTTTTTCATAATATTATTAATAAGAACATTAATTTAATATAAAAATTTATATATTTCTAAAAAGTGCCATTTTTACCAAAAAAATCAATTTATCAAATTGATCATTTTTAAAGAAAGGCTAATCTCATAAAGGCATTGATGGAATTAGTATTTTATTTATAAAATAGGATTACACAATAACTAACTAATATCATATTACATAACCTCTTATAAATCATGAATAATACATATGGGTAAGGTGTGCGATGGTGACAGACACTTGGGGGGACATGGATAAATCGCTCGGGTGGTAATCACTATTAAATTGAACTTATATAATAGGATATTACACTCACGATTAATGTGTTGAAGCATAGATTGAGCTTGTTCAAGAGTGATTACAAGTGACACTATATCCTTTTGAGCTTTGAAAAATGAGATTCGTTCGGCCCGATTCTACTAGACGAGGCCACCCTCTCCTTTATCTAGGTCGAAAGTATTTTTTGAATCTTATATTTATATCAGTCATGTGATCACTGTTCATTGAATATATTATCAACAGTAATGATACATAATGGTTATTTAAACACAATAATAATAGAAAATTTGTGAATGTGTATTCTATATCTATAAGACATTAAAAGAAAAGAAATTTTATTAATAAATGATCAGGTATTTAAAAAAAACACTCCTGAATACATTGGTTCTACGGGGGATAACTAAGAAGGTTCATACCTTTCATGAGTAGAAATTGATAGACTATATTCCATAGATATATTATAAAAACATTATATGGATGTCATTGATTTTTTAAGAGGGTGATCATGTTCTGTTGAGTAATTGAACTTGACTTTCATTACAGATATTTAGATGAGGATGAAATATTTCTTCATGGTACATCATTCTATCCCAAATTATATATAGGTTTGGAATAGTATCCATCTACCTAGATTTACCCCTACAACAATACTAAGTTAATGAATTATTCCACAATTTGTAGAATATGAGATATATGAATTATCTGACATACATTATTGAATTTGGTGAGATAAATATTTGAGAAGGAAGGGGCATTGTAGAGCACTCTGTGGAAATTGGGGATTTCATGGAGAAGATCTTATAAGGGTGAGAGATTCCTGAAGTGCATGTCCAAAGGTATCTCAAGGATCTCAAGGAGAGATCTTGGTAACATGATAACCATGTGTAAACTTGGTATCCTCTCCTTTTAGAGAGAATTTTTCATTTAGGGGTTGGATATTTAAATATGGATCGAATGTAACCACCCTATTTTTCATGTTAGGACCATTTGTAACTTTTTTTAATTATCTAGAATGTTATTATGGATATGGCATAATTTTCGTGGGCATTCGAACCATAATGCGGATTATTTAAATATATTTAAATAAATACTATACTCATAGGTATGTTCTTATATATGATATTAACATGGCCTCATATGGGAAAAATGGTGCCACTATTGAGTCCACGATGTGTGCTTTACCCTTGGTATAATATAATATTAATTTTCATCTGACCTTTGGATAATGCACTATCACAAGATGATAATAGATTAAATAAATTGATTAAATTACTTATTACTATTAATTTATGTATTTTCCTAGTTATATATATAATATCTATTTATATACGCTACTAAGATTATTCAGATATCTACATGGGATGATTAAGAGGTGATCCCATTTGAAATCATTGGAAGTGACCTTAAAATCAATGATCAGTCAAAAATGAATTATAATTGATTAATTACTTCAATGATCACACTGATAGATTAATTGTTCTTCAATGGTCATTCCATTATTGAGGTATAGAATTTTTTAAGTAATTTTCCTCAACCTTTTATATCAATGTGAGTATGGATTAGTCCAAAAAAATAATATAAAATCAAATATTTCAAGGCAATTTATTTATGATCATATTTTGAATTCTGTATATGATATTCATAATTCTTGTAAGGGTAAATTTAATTCTGTCTATCCATCCTCTCATTGATTTCATTTTAAAAACCATGTTTAAACTGAACAAAACCCTTGGGTTTTCATCACTTTATTATTTTTTGATATTCTTTTTCCATTCTACATTCCTCCGTTCATGGAGTTCTATTGGTTGGTGGTCAAAATATTTTTCCATAAAAGATTTCATTTCTTAATTGATCAGGGGTTCAAAAGATTTATGTTTCAAGTTTTTCATGTCATATTATTTTAAGATGTATTTTCAATAATGATGGTAGAATCTGAATGGGAATTAGATTATTTTATTTTCAAAAGACCTTGTGTGAGGATGTCATAAGAGACAACATAAATACATTTTTATAATGAATAATAACTGAAATCAATATATGGTGAGGTGTGATAAAGGTAAACCTATTTTTTAGCTGTAGGTGTGATTTAGTATGGAATCGATGAAGGATGTACTAGAAATTGAAAACGTAGCATAATGTTGTCTTTCTGGAAAATATCAGACATCACAATGTCTAGTTTGGAAGCTCACACACCATGGGTCTCACGGATGTGGGAGATACAGTTTCCAAAGGAGTTAAATATCACATGACCATGTGACCGAGTCAAATTCTATGTGAACCCATCTTGAACTGGTCACTGTGTATTGTGGGTATACTTTTAGGTACCCATATGGACCCACACACCATGTGAGATGGTTTACACCATGAATTCCCTTATAGGGACACAATCTATGTAGGTGGTATACATGATGAGTAACATGGTGGTGATAAAACAACATGTGACTTATACTGAATCCATGTACTGAGGTTGAGACACACAATACTAATCAAAAGTACACAACTATATTTTTGATGTTTTATGACACATAGTGTACCCTAAGGATATGTATTATAATTCCTCTTTATATGGGATAGTTTGGTAAGAAACATATTTTCCCTATTCATTTTGGTATCATACAAATTGGTACTGGGATCCTCCACGTGAGAGGTATTTCACCCATGAAATCATAGGTCTATGATCCTCTACCAAAGGAATAAGATATAGTTAGTGATTACATACACATATATGTGTCATGAAACTATTATAAGTGGAGTCAGTATTTTATATATCTATAGATATCACACTAGAAGGGGATCCCCTAATGATGTTTTCATTTCATCCATTTCCATGGGTTATGGATATTTCCACATCATCTAATATAAATACCAATAGTTACTATAGACTTCTAGATTACATGTTTTGGATTCCATGTTGGATGGAAGGATGTGAATTTGAGATTATACACTCTAAAGGATATCTTAATATGACCATATCTGGGTGTTATCCTTTTCTTACATATTAGTTATGAGTGTAACATATATTTACCTTATATTATTTACATCATGATGATTTTGGGTGTCCTAATGTGTATTTATATACTCATGCATTCCTGGGATCTTCCTGCACATGTCATGTATCATCAAGATGAAAGGATGCAAGACATAGATCTAGGAGGAATTGGGGCAGACAGAACATAGTTTCTTTTATTGTGTGAAGAGTTAGGATAGGGGGATAGGTTAGTAGTTTCATGATGATACTATTTTCCCTCTTCTTGTTAGGCTGGACCATCTTGTTTTTTATTAGGCTTGTATCATTCCCTATTTACTTTGGTTATGTTATGACATGTTTTTTGTGGGATTTTTAAGTTTTTATGTTCATTTATTATACCATTTTTATTTTTTATTCTATACATTATTATGTATGGAAATTTATGTTTTAGCATGTTTGTGTATAGGTGAATTTGGATAAGGCCTTATTTATGTGTCGAATCCATACTTGATATTAATCACCAACCGCTATCAAATTAGAGGTGGGATTGGGATGTCACATTTGACATGCCACCAAAATTGGTGGGGCCCCAGTTGGTCATGATGTGACAATATATATCTAACGTTATAATGTTTTCAATGTTAATAAAATTCATGTAAATTATCTATAATCTATGTATGTAATAGGTCCATGTAAAAAATGATATAAATACTTATGTGCTACAATGTAATCCAATGAGAAACAACTTGATCAAGATTTTTAACCACTAAAAATCCTCATGGGTAGTATATCCCCCTATATTTGTATTCCAAATAAAAAATAAATCCTTTTAACAAAAAAACCATAACCAAATATAAAATTAAGTACAATGGGTATTGGTGTATCCAATACTCTTTATTTTTATGTAAGTAGTTTAACTCTAAGGTTCAATAGTAACATTTTAAAATCATGTATAAACAATATCTTGGTGAATACATCATCTAAATAAAGCAATGTTCCAAAAAAACCTAGTTTCAAAGTTTTTATCTCCAATATCTTCTTTTTGAAGCGGAAATAGATCTAAATTATTTTCATTTGATATGGTTTTACCATAATTGTTTTTAATTCAATGTAACTTATATTATCATACTAAGTCATCATTGGTTGTTTTACTACTTCATAAAGTTCTTAAAATTACTAATTTATACATATTATCTATGTAAAATCCATGTATGTTAAAATATAATTTTCTTTTACTACAAATAAAGTAACATAATATTTACTATTCCTTAGTCATTTAACACATTTTCTCCCATTATAAAATTATCCATCAGTTGTGTATTTTTTATCCATAATGTCAAAAGTATTATTTACATCCAAATAAATACAAAATAAAAATATATTCCATCGATGAACAAAAAACATTATTTATTTCTCCCTAAATATACCTAATTACTCTTTTTATTGTCAGGAGGAGTTCTTTCTAAAAAACATTGGAGTAATGTTGAAACGCATGTGGAATAGAAAATATATACACTAGTGGATGTGAGATAAAATAAAATTAAATTCACTATTTTATATAGAGTTCATTATTCTTCATTTTTTCACTATTATTTCAAAATAAGAAAAACATATACTAGTGATGGTTTATGAGGGGTAATTTTTCAAAATAACTGCTAATTAGGGAAAACTAATTTTAATCCATTTATTAGAAATAATGTAAATAAAATACTATATAATTAATTATTAGAGGTTGTTATTTATTAGTTTAAAAAATTATCATTTATTAGTTGTTTTTCAAAAAATAAATGCTAATAAATATCCAATTTTATCTATATGGCCCACTTTCTTCTTCTTCTATCAGTTTACTCACTAAAACCCTGTCTTCCCCTCTCAGTAACCCTCTAATATAGTCAACCCCTCTTGAAGACGCTCTAATGATTTCCTTCCCTATAGAAGATCATTGTTCCCCCCCTCATGAATTTATTCAACCCATGATGTTATCCCCTAAATGATCCATCAATGTCATCATCCCCTTTATGAAATACTCTATTTTCTATGAGTAACCATTTATTAATTCACGCATTGATATGTGTAATTATATAGTCAAAATTAAATATATCCAATCTAATAAACTATACTAAAAAATTATCTTTTGTTTCCAAATTGAAATTGTTAATACATTATCATGTATTTATTTTTTTAATAATTAATATATATTTTTCCTCTATTATTGTTATTGTTTTTTCATTGATTTTATATAATTAAATTTCTTTATAATTTTTTATTTTGTTTCTTGAATTCATTTCATTTTTATTAATTATATGATAACTAAATAACACTTATGAAGTCTTTTATGATTTATTATTTGTTTTATCTCATAGTATGTTCATTTCAATATTTTTAGTTATCACACATTATATAATTTTGTTTTAATATAAATATATAATCATCATGGGTGTAACAAATATTTAAAATTAAATAGCATTAAAACAAAAAATTTAAGTATTAAGGATAAATGGGAATACCCAAAAAAAATATTTGAATTTTGGATTCAATATATATATAATATATGATTTAAAGAAAATATATTCATTTTTTGCTTATGCAATGTATTGTTTTTTAAAATACTATATAATATATTTATATCATAAAATATAAATCCCAAATATAAATTTATTTATATTATATTATATTTTTTGATTGTTTATCAACAAAAATTTACACATGTTATTGTTAATTTTTATTAATTTTTTCTTATCTAATAATTTGACTGTATTTATTTAATATGACTTCATTTAATAAATATAAATTATATTTTTAAAAAGATAACTATAATTAAAATACTAATAGATAAATTATCGATTATTTTACATCAAAATAATTCTCAATATGTTGAGGGGTTGGAGGAGTGTTTATATTATTCAATTGAAAAGAGATCTATAGTTAGAAGAATGAAATTTTCATGTTATAAGTTTAATTTAATATGATGGTTGCAAATAAATAAATTTTATGAGTTCCTTAAATTGAAAAAATTTCATTCTAGATATGTAGAAATGATTTTTCAAGGGGTGTTAGATATTATAGAGTGATAGATATGTGTCAATAAATATGATGAACAACATACTTATTAGATAATGGGGAATAAAATTTTGAAACTAATTAATTATACTTTTCATAGAGATACAAAAAATACTTAATATTATAACATATTAGTGAAGTCACATTCTAATATTATGTAAGTTCATTAAATAAATAATTTAATTACAAATAAAATTAGTATTATGAATTTTTGGAAGTTGTAAATTAGGTGTTGTATGAATGATGTGTAAAATACTAAAAATTTAATTTTTTACTAAAGTTTTAAAACTTTTATTACTTCTATGGTATTAAAAATCATGAAACTATGATGAAATTGTAGTTACTACATGATGAATGTTTACAAGATAGTATTTTTCAATCATTTTATGAGATGAAGAAATTTTTAACAAACTCGTTATCAATTATATATAGTAATTTTCATGTTAATGTGGCTAAATATTTTATATGGCAGAATACTAAGATATAGAGGAGCATAAACGGTATTATACTTGAATATTGATATCATTCAATTATTTGGAAAGACAAAATGAACTTAGAATGAAGTTGAAGAAAAATAAAACTCATATGAAAGATTTTATATTAAATATCATTTGAAATAAATATTTTTAAAATTATTTATTTATTATAAAGTAATAGAGAATAGAAAATTTTATACTATAGAAAATAATAATGACTAGTTTATATGTTATCCAATAGATTCAAAATAATGAAACACTTTGATGAATTCTATCCAAATTTCTCATTAGATATAATGATTGATTCTTTGGGATCAAATTATGGTTTATGTAATATATCTGAGACTCTAAATATAACATATATAATATAGAAAATAATTTTTATCTCATATAATCTACCTCTGTGGATGTGTATGAAAAAAGTTATGTCATTAAACTAGAGATCATTATATGAATAGAAATTCTTATAAAGCAGATATATATATATATATTCATCCTTTTATAGAATTATTTTATGTTTTTTATGGAAATATTGTAGATACATATAATTAAACAATAAAAAAATATTGAAAATTCATGCTTCTCTAATATGTTTGATTATTGATTTTAATGGATTATAAAACATTTTCTTTCAAAAAAAAATATAGTGTTTGGGAATATCTATTAGGTGAATTTTTCTTGGAGATAAAATTACATCTATATAACAAGAATATTTTGTTGATGTATTGTCATCGATTCATGGATGTATCTCATAGTTATCAGTTCAAGAAGTCTTGATTCAAGTTAAGAACTATTTTAAGCCACCAAAAAAAGTATTATTTAGTTCAAAAATAATTTTAAAATTATCATCTATTGATTTAAAATTTGGGAAAGGGTATCATCTATTGTTTTATCAAAAAATAGATCTCATTATATATATTGGGAACCAAAAAAATAAATGAAATATAGTTTTTTGGAATAATTAATAACTGTAATTTCAATTTTTATGTCTTAATATTGACTTTGTGAACATTGAAAATAATTTAGTTGAAAATTTGGTTACTATATTTAATGAGTAGGGAAAATAATTTGACTATTAAAATTCTCATAATAACTTTAAATAAATGAATTAAACTGATATCTATGAAAATTGATAATTGAAAGTATCTTGCAACAATATTTTCAATGAAAAGGGAAAAAATATATTTTCATTCGATGATTAATATTTTTAAAATTATATAATTTATATTGAAGTAAAATTTCACAATGTGATGAATTGAGACATTTTTAATCTATAAGGACATAAACCTCATGACTCATATTTTTTAATGGAGTAATTTCTTCCATTATAATTGTTTAAATTATTTCAAAATTAAATTAAAATAGTTATAATTTAGTTTTTCAAATTATTTAGGTAGATTATTAAATAAAAATTAGACCCCATTGATGTTGATGATCTTCAAAAAATTAGTGTAATGAAACATTATCATTCAAATAATATTTCCCCCCATCATTTTTGACATTTATAATATATCAACTTATGAACATAACTAAGGGATTTAAAATTATTGGGACTATATGTTATCAATGGATGTAACCAGTATATAATTATTTTCAAATTAAAATTTCGTTATTAATAAGTATTTCTTAAACTCATTAAATGTGTGAATTATTGTTTTATATTACTTTTTTATTTGTATGTTGGTTATTTTATGTCTTTTATAAGTAATATATAACAATTATAATTATCTACTATTGAATGTTATAATGAAAAATTCTATCTCACCAATTGATCAAGGAATTTAGATAATTTAGAGGCATAATACAATCAAGATGGACTTCTTTATGATAACTCAAATAAATTAAATCACTATAGTAAACCAACAAAATCACCAGAATTCAGTCATGAAAATGGGAAAATATCATCTATTTAATTGATGAAAACAATGTTAATACAAGAACATTGATATGTGCCACTCAATAGTGACATATAAGATCCATTAATTGATAAATTTTAAAAACAATAAAAGATATGCATTCTAGGATGAACATGAAATGAGTACAAGATATCCTAAAATATAATCAAATAAAGTATGGATTGGTTCATAGTTTGTTTAAGATAATAATCAATTTCATATTCATAATATGTTGATATAATTATCTTATGTAACTAATAATATTTTTCTCTTATATATAGATCATGAATTTCAATAATTATATATGAGTTCTAGCATATTTTAAATATTCAAATCATGGAGCATTGAAGAATACTTGGATTTTAATTGCTTATAATATTAATGGATTTAATTTTTATATAGTTTTTTAAGAATATAGTTTCAAAGCACCAAAATTTGGTTTATTAAAATATGTCATTTACTAGGGTTACTATAGAATATTGATTAATATTATAAAATAAATTATCATTTCTAATTTTTTGTTATGTTATATAAATGTAATGTGGTATATATTTATTAAGGAATAAGGAAGTATTTTTTTACATTTTTTAAACTTATCTTGATTCATTGCTACCAGTGAGTGTAAAGAACACAATCCTTATATTATTGCTAGAAAATATAAATTTATAATTTGTGTACATTATGGTGTCAATTAAGGGGTGAGGATTGTAGTTTATATAATATTGAGATACTTTTATAACTCATTTGATGAAGCTAAAAAATTATTTTATAGAACAAACCCCATCAATAAAAATATATTTATTTATCTCCCCATTATGTTATTGAAAAATTTGTCTTGTAATGGAGTTTGAAGATAAGGAAATATTATTAATAGTTAAGGATGATAATAAAATGGAAAATTATGAATTAATGATTGTTTTTTCAGTCCTTCTTTGACTTATTTTTTTGGTAATTAAATTACAAGAATTAAATTAATCTATATCAACATATTAGACCTTTTTTATGTTTTATATCATATATTATGTTTTATCATATTTTTTATATTTTGAGTTAGGAATTCAAAAAATGATTTAATAATATGTTTGATCTAACACATCTCTTACACTGTTAGACTGCCATTTTTATATGCTCCCACCATCATCATGTATACTCCATAAAATTAGTAATCTCACATATATATCATTTGGTGCAATTTTATACGAACCTATATTCATCTGGAAGTATTAGTACTTTCTAGTGCATCTCTTTATACTTCAAGGATGTGAGATAGATTATATGGAGAAACTAAAGAGTGGTCCATAACTAATAAAATGGTGTCATGGTTACCATCACTAAGGTTTTGGAGGGTGGAAATTATTTGTATGTAATTATTAATGATAAATAAATAATTTATTAAATCTGTATAAAAAATGTAGAATATTGTTTTTGGTTGGAGGGTGGAAATTATTCGTATGTAATTGTTAATGATAAATAAATAATTTATTAAATCTGTATAAAAAATGTTGAATATTTTTTTGGACTCATTTGGATATTAATAATATATAAATGAATATAAATAAATTAGGTGTTTGTTCGATGAAAAATTTTAATGAACCTGTTCTGTTGGAAATGTTTATGGAACCTATAAATGCATTTAGGGTCTGTTATGGGATAATATGTTTCTACTTGTCATGTTATGTAAAATACCATCCCAATAAATATCATGATTGTATAAATATCCCCATTCATTGGTATAATTTTATTTTTTATTTACAAGTGAATGTATGTAAAAATTATCTATTTAATGTTTTCCATATATTCCAATCAAATGTATTATATTTTTTGTAAATATATAATAAATAGATATTTTAACATTTTAAGGTGTGTGTAATTATTTTGCATCAATGGAATTAAAAATATATGAAATATAAGTGGATATAAATTATGTATAGTATGTGGTGTGATTTTAACAACACTGCTTTGAGTGATTATGAAATATATGAAAAGAATCCTAAATGATTACCTTAGGATAAGTATAATTTTTTTTGTGGATTTGTATCATTACTATTTTCATAAGGTATTTTACACTATCTTAAGGAAATGATATTAATTTTTAAATAATAATTAAAATATTATTATTATTATTATATTTTTTCATAAGTAATCTTCCAAAAAATTCATCAAACATGGAGAAGCAAGTTATCCCAATGACAATGTTTTTTAAATGTTATTCAACGAAAATATCAAAGAAATAAGTTTTCAAACTAGTTATGAAATATAATTTAATTAAATATTATTTGTAAAAATTTTATAGTTTTTTATTTGATGACATTGATGAAATAAGTTGATCATGATGTTTTTCAAACTTGATTATTATCAGATGTTCATAGAAAACCTGAAAAACAATTAACCAGTGGACCATCTATAAAAAGGGTGTAAAAATATATTTACAATTAAGTTTTCTAAGAAAATATATTTTGTTAATTTTTTACTATTTTTAGTATCAAATTAATGATCCATGGGATAAAATTCCCTCGATGTCTTAATTAGTCTCCAACATTGATGTTATAACCATTATTTTGGTAAAGTAGCATGATATCCATGTTTGAGGGTTATATTTTAGTCCATCTCCCTTATAATTATTTATACTAAAATCATTTATATTCACTATGAAACATCATCTTATAGGGATCAGTAATTATATTGTTCACAATCACATATAACAAATAAAATTTGATACTAGACAATTGAATACAGTAGTTTGAGAAAAGATGGATAGCTCGAGATGAGAATATTGTAGCAATGGATCGGCATTGGGTATTGTATTTTTAAGCATAAATGAGAGAATTCTATCACACATTTCTTCCTTGATATGAAAAAATACATCATTAGTGAATCATTTACATTTATTAAAACATGATTATATTATTATCATAATAGATAAAAATATATTTTATTGGTAGTGATTAATTTTAAAAAAAATGAAATTATAAATTTAATTTAATAAAGGAAAAATATTCACTATAGGATGGTTTTTGACAAGAATATCGGGTTCATGGATAATCTAATGGTATATTTACTAAATTAGGTGAGTAACATTGATGTTGTATTCCCTTTTTTAGGATTTTTATTTACAATAAAAATAATATATGTTTCATTTATAGCATCCAACGTAAAAAGAATATGTTTTATAATTAATTTTTTATATACTGTTTGTCATTATGACGTTTTTATGTTTCCATAAGTAATAAAATAATTTATTTTCAAATTTTATTAATAAATAATTAGTTTATATTAAAGGTACTAGTATATAAAGATTCTATTTGTTTAATGATAATTGTTTTTGTAAATTGTTATGGTTTAGAACCCCGTCATTTTAAAAACCATAACTATAGAATTAGAAGTAGTTTTATGTGAATTTAGATGATTAGAAACCACTATTATTTTGTACTAAACAACATATAAATTATTTTAAGATGATATAAATACTTATAGTTTAAGAATAAAAAATATATAAAACCACTATATTAATTTTTGCGGCAGTTTCAAAACTATTGCCAACTGTGGATTCATAGTGGTTTTATCGAATGACCACTAATAAAAAAACAAATTCTATTTAATTAAAAAAAATTTAAAAATATAATGGTTTATAAAACCACTACTAATAAATGGTCATAAGTTAAAATCCCAATTAATTTCTATTTTCCTTGTAATATTTTCTTGGTTAGTTTTAAATACTATTATAGATAAACATGATTTCTCTTTTATATTTCATATTTCATCAACACCTCAAATGTTTTTATTAAATCTGAGATAAATTTAGTCTATTAATAATAATAATAATAATAATATATATATGTATATAATATAAATAAATTCAATAATAATTGATCTATAAAATTCAGAGTCCATTAATTGAGAAAATTATAAACATACTTTTTCTTGTTTCCAACAAAGATGATGTCACCCAAACACCTCATCCCCAAAAGTTGTCCCAATTATTATGTTTTCACATAGTGGTTGTGATCAAACCCTATTATTTTTGATTTCTACCTCATCATGAGTGAATCTATGTACAAATATTAGACATGAGGTTCTTACTTATTTCCATACTAATCATTTTTTAATCTCAACACTTTTGTATAAGAATTTCCAATATCAATACCAATCATCTGTTTTATAACAACTATTCATTCAAGTATCCATATAAAAAAAATTAGTTTTTCACATTTATTTTGAATAATGTAGACATTATTTTATGAAAAATCAGTAGGAAATGTTCGATATTCTATATTCTCTTTAATGGTGTGAATGTTTCTTCAACACCAACACCATCAATATGTTCTTGAAATTTACTTACCAGGTTTGATTTATTATGGATCACTCTTCCATTTTCACCATTATTTTTATAAATACCAATTTCAAACCAATCACATTATGATATAGTTCAATTTTAAAGATCCCATGTTTACTTCTTATAAATATAATCTATTTAATTACCCATATATTTTACCCATAATTCTACTTTTTTCTACCACTTTGAATAATATTCATTTTACTTTTATTAGTAATTTAGTTTCATTAATTACATAGTTATTATGAGAATATAATTGAGTATATACTTCCTTAATAATATTATTCTGGTCAACTTGAAGTCATTTACTTCTTCATTAAGTAATATGTTGCCTCACTTATTAACTATGTTATCCATAAAATTAAATATTAAAATCATCATCAATAGGAATATTTTTAAATTATCTAGAATATAATTTTATGCCTTCACCTTTTTTAAATAATTCATTTGGAAAAATAATTCAGTATTCTTTTCATTATACTCAACCACCATCACATCAATTCTCTCAGTATTATTTAGATACTATTATTCAAACCCTTATTGGCCTTAATCGTTAATGTTTATCCCATAAAAATAAATTCATCTTTTATATCACCATATTTACCATTATTAAATTTACTATTCCCAATGAATCATTTTATGTAAGAAACTAAAAGAAGATTATATGATGGATTTCTTCCATGAAACATTTTGTATACCTTATTATCTACACATAGATTATGTATTTCTATATTTTGAGTATACCCAACCATTTGGGTAGAATTTTTATAGTAGTGATTTTATATTAAAATATTAATCAACAATTTATTTTCTATATAGTATTCTATATAATATCTTATATCAAAAAACCCTTTCTATTTTTGAGTTCTCATCAGAGATACTTCTTGTTTAATTACATGAATTTAAAGGCAATTTTTTACATCATAGGACGTGTGTCATCTTAAATTCTATGATCTAATAATATTCCTATATAATAAAAATTAACATCTTACACTTATTTAAAAAAAAATTATATAATAAAAATCATCCCTCTATGATCACATAGACATGGAATATCTCATTATGCAATATTAATAACTAAATATTATGAAGTACTTCCCACTTTATGTTCTACCCTAACAAATTTGAACATATATATCGGTTTAAAATAGATTTAATAAACATGATTCTCACTTCTTCTTCTACAGATACAAATTTTTAACCATCATTTATCATATACAAGCTCCAAAAATATTTTTGAAATCTAACTCCTTGTTAGGAACATACTCTACAATTATGAACATCTATATTTTCTCTATACATTATTAATCAATCTGGCCAATACTCAAATTCAACATGATATTTTTTTGAATATTTTATGTAATGTTTTCTCTTTTTTATCAACAGGATATATATTTCAATTTGTCTAAAAAATCATACAGAAATTTCTAACCTAACCTTTAATTATACATCCTTTGCAATAGAATATAAATTTCAGGCCTATGTCACATAGTTAACTCAAAATCAATACATTGTGACAAATTCCATAAAAATAGAGAAATTTAATATTCCCCAATTATTGTGTAGATAACAGGGTCTTTAACTTCCATTAAGAATCAATGTAAAATTATTAATTGAAAATTTTAAGGAAATTTTAGCTGAATTTTTGTTCTCAATATTCATCCATTCCTTCCAAGATATATCTATTGATTTTCTAATTTTGTTTATATCTTGTAATTTTAATTATCATAATCAATTATATCGAATTATTTTTCTTAGAGATGTTTAAAAAAATTCAGAGGGATTTTTTTAGATTTTTTTACATCGATTTTCCATTAAATTCTATAATAAACCCATTCCATTTTCTAATTAAATTCTTTTTGTTTACGTCCAATCATTGAGAAATTAAATTAGTACCCATATAATGAATTTCTATTCTAATATGAAAGATCTATTATAACTATACTTTTCTAACTTAAAATTTATCCTACTCTTAAATAATATCTAAATTCACGCTGATAGAAAGTAATGTTAAAAATAAAATCATGTAATTGATATCTAATTATTGTAAAAAACCTGTTGTTATAATTTATCTATAAATATAATACTCTTTAATACCTTATTGGTTATTGGTATGTTTTTAATGGATGATAAATTTGTAATTTATTTTTATACCCATTTTTCATAAAATTATTTGAATCTATATTTGTAATTTTAACCACTTAACCATGAAATGTTGTACACATAGAATTAATTTTGTGAGAACTATTTATGTCCTCTAATGTTTTTATCCTCGATCTACCCATTCATTCATAATAATATTTTTAAATTTTAAAAACCAAGGTTTTTTATTAAACCACATATTTTTTTCTCTAATTAAAGTTTCTTTTGGATGTATGTTAATTGATCATAAAATATTTTTATTTTAAAAAACATTCTCTTTGAGAGACACATTATGAACAACAATGATCCTAGCATATTCATTAATATTAAATATACAATTCATGTCTTCTTTATATTTTATTTTATCATTTTTATATCATTACCCTACAATTTAAATTTGATCTATTTAAATGTAAAATATTTTATAATAAATTGAGTATTGTTTTTTAAATCATTTACTATTTATATTTTTATCATATTTAAATAAAACACTTTAATATATCCTTTTAATAATAACTAGATATCAATAAAGAACTTTATTTGATAATTACCTTCAACTTTTGATTTATAAATTATAACTCATTTAATTATTCCATCATTTATATCTATGATTAAATTAGTTTCAATGCCTTATATTATATCAAACTCTGTAACTTAATTTTTCCTTCTTACCAAGACCTTAATTTTAAATTTTATTCCATAGTCACATCCTATGTTAATATTCTATCTTGGCTAAATTATACTTCAGTTTTAATAATAATTTAAACTCACCACCCACTTCATCATATCTTTTTTGAAACATGTTAGTGATATGTCTAATCATCCCTTAATGGAAACATTCTAGGTCTAATTTAATCTTAAATATTTCTTTACCACTTTAGTTTTCTAGCTATCAATGCTATGGACTGATCATTTTCATTATCTTAATTCACAACAATATGAACCACATAATTCTCAACTACATTGAATGATACTTTTTAATATTATTTGTCTAATGTTCTCTCTCACTTCACAAACATTTCATATTCAATAATATTACTATGTAAGTTATAAAGGGATAATTGTTTAAGGTTATTTTAATCAATTTCTTACACTTTTTGGTTTTACATTAATTGTAACCATATGATTATATTCATTGCAATATTAAAATCATTGATCACAAGATTGAGTCTATGTATTGGACCAACATCTCAAGTAATAAAATTAAGTAATACATCCTTATTTACATTGAAACTAAAATTTATATCATCAAATATATTTTTCAAAATTTGAATTTTTCATTATTAAAAATTGTTAGTTTCTTCATAGATGTTAATAGTATTTCATAAAATTTTATTGGATGTTATAAATTAAGTTAAATTCATATAAATATAATAAGTTAAATATATTTCTAATGAATTCTATTCCTTAATATCATTATAACCCTTATTGTTTTATTAATACATAAAATATATCCTAGTAGGATTTCTTTTTAAGATCCCATTTGATGTTTTTATGTAAAAATATATCCTATGAAATTCTATGTGTGTTAGGATTATATTCTTAAATACGTGAAAATTTGAACCATCAAATATATGTACTCTAATTTAATTTATAGTATTTTTTAAAACAATAAATTCCTATTATAGAATTTCCATGATATAACCGGTGGATCCAGAACCACATTGTATTACTTGTGGTCACATTATACACCATGGGGAGTAAATTATATTATCTTGAATTTTTTTATCATTATAACAAAATAAATTAGATATTTTACTTTTCAAAAAAATGTCAAATATTTCAGAATAATCACATGCAACAATAATACAAATGATTAAATAATTAATCCTAGGAAGAGATATTTCTACATGGTTCACCCACAATAGGATACATTGAAGGGGAACATATCCACAATGTTCTGATAATCTATTTAATAACCACCCTTCGAAATTTTTATTAAAATGCCTTCCTGGACATACACATTCTACAAACCCTAACACTCTTCCACTCACTATTTTCAAAAGCGTTATGATGATATAATTGAAATACCAAACAATTTGAAAAATATTTCATTAATGAAACAAAAAAATCAATTGGATTTCTCTATAAAGATTATATATTCAATACCATGCCTTCAATTATATTTAAAAAAATTATATCTTTTAAGACGGATCCTCAATACAATTCAGTTCAATCTGTCTCACTTTAGAATTCTAGATATATAATGAATTCTAGACAAGTTCACTTTCATTTTCTTGTTTTATGATAATTAATTCCTCACTATAATTTATACCTTTAAATACTTATCTTCTATATAGAAAAAAAATACTTCAATATAATGTTTTAATTTATACTTCATAATTTAATTATTATACAACATCCAATTTCTTTTACTTTGATTCTAATGCATGGATAAATTTTAGATTGATTTCTACCATATAAATTCTAATAAGTTGTTATTAGTTTTACAAATAACCACCAAACCTCTTTTATAACACCACATAATGATTTATTTTAAATTATGTACAATGTAAAAATAAAATCAGGTAAAAATAGATCATATTATTATAGTAAATTTTTTTCATTTAACATTATTCAACTGATATATTTTTTATGATAAGGGAGTTAAAGTGCCTAGTAAGATTAGTTTCCTCCATTGAGAGGGGAATGGGTGTGTGGGGGTGAATAAATAGAGAAAAAAATTTATATTTTTTTAACATATATAAACCTATGTAACTAGTTATCATATAATTGAATCAAAAAATCATATCCTCAAATGATAATGAACGAAATGAAAAGTGGAGCAAAAAATATGTACATGTTTTTTATCCAATGTGGAATC
Organism: Viscum album; assembly: GCA_963277665.1. Taxonomy (NCBI): domain Eukaryota; kingdom Viridiplantae; phylum Streptophyta; class Magnoliopsida; order Santalales; family Viscaceae; genus Viscum; species Viscum album. The sequence continues at coordinate 287,492,011 of OY728163.1, forward strand.
CTACTCTCCATTATTAGTTTCCCTCCCCAGCCATTTATTTTATTCACAATAATAACACATGATTTCCATATGTGGCATGACACCACAAATATAAGGATTCACACCCAACATCACATCTATTTACTTTATTAATAATATTATGAAAACAATATGATGAATATTTTTAGATAAAATCTATTTACACAACAACAAACATACACATCCTATTTCATAATGCTCTAAAAATATATAAGAAGGAATACATTATATTGTATATTTGAATTTCAATACATAAGAAATATCATACTCAACTCATATCCCATAAGACCATGAGATTCATTAGATATTGATTGCTAAACAACCAACCACACCTTCTAATTATTCATCTTCTTTTTAAATAATTATAAATACTCAAAAATATACCACTTAGATCTACTAAATAAATTACTAAATTTTTTTATCTTTTAAATCCTTGTCAAATTTTCATTTTTTTAAACTCTGGAAGAATAATACATTGATTTCCCATGATAATAATAGTTTTCAATTTACTCACTAACTAATTTAAACACCAAATAGACTTGTGTTTTCTTTCATAATATGGTATTTAAATGTCACACACTCTCAATATCCCAAAATTACACATTATTAAACACCATTCAAAATACCTATGTGTGAATACATCTCTCGCATTATCTATGTTTCATCAATTTTCTATGTGAATCATTTGGTTATGTGGGTTGTTTGGATATGTATTTCACAATATTTATGCATCAATTAGCTATATAGATTACATTTTACATCAGTTATGTCCCTGATCTAGATATTTCATTAATATTAATTTCTAGATTAGATACATGAATTTCATACAACACTAAAAAGTATATATTATTTATTCAGATACATAAAAGCCTTTATTTCCCATCATGGAATAAATTACTATGTGGCTTATCTATGTTGTATTTATAGTTATATAATACACATAAACTATATAATAATCAACTTTATAAATCTGAAAAACTCTAAAATTATATCATATTAACATAGAAACTCTTTATAAATCTTTTAGTCATTCTCAAAAACATTTTCATGGATCGTGAAACAGTCTTTCATGATATATTTTCCAAAAAAACCAAATCAATCATCTTCAGAATTATTGATCACCTTAATGCTGGAGATCAATAAATAAAACACCCAAAAGTCACCCAAAAACATCGATATATTCAACTATCATAAAACAAAATCCACAGATCCACGTGAATCTTCAATCTCCCATTTTTATTTCTTAAAAACAATTTAAATCATCCTAAATTATCATGATCGAACTAAAAAATCATCAAATAACCTAAAATCACATTGAGATGTATATTGATAGAACAATATAAAAAAAGTAGTGTTTTTAGATATTTCATCTCTCATTGAAATAATGTTTAGGATATGAGATTCAAATAAAAATACTTTTGAATAACCCAATCACTTACACTCCTATTTAATCACGTATTTCTCTACCTAGTTATATAAATTATCAAATGGTATGTGTGTGTGTGTGTGGGGGAAGGGATTGGTCTCAAATAAAAAAAGATCAAGTGTACGGGGAAGGACGAAAATGTAATTTCAAAGAAAACCCTAAAAACCACACATGTGTATAAGTTTTTTGAGGATATCTATAGAATTATATTTGTTTCTTACAATTAAAATCCTGATTTCATTTCATGCCTCCTCCTAGTTTATAAAGTGATTTCAAATGTCAATATAAATGGTACAAGAGTGTTGAACATGATTTTATTGAGATTCTAATAATTCTATGATAATGAATATGAATCATTAATGATCTATGAACATTAATCCAAACAAATAATCTTACTAATATAGTATATATAACATATTTTTAAAAGCATGAGTAGCCTCCATACACTATAATTTAAATGTAAATATTCTAAGTATTGTAAAAGGGCCTTATTGTGTGATAAATATTAATGGCTTGGTTGATTCGATGGATCGTTTTAAGTATTTTATTTCACATGAATTCCACTAACATTATAATTTTACAATAAAATATTGAATTAATGAAAACCTAGGATCGAGAGGAGGTATTTTCATGTAAAATTTATATTTAATTTATTTATAATGGAAGATAAAGTTTATCATTTATAGGATCCTTATTAGATGAGGATATTAATCATCTTATACCATTTTTGGATTACCAGAATTACACTATCTGGATCCAAGTGTTTAATCCCTCTAGCGATGATCAACACATGATCATTTTATCATTGAGACAAACCAATTGACATATTAGTGATAGAGTAGAGAATATATATTCTTGCATTGATCACTTCAAGATCGATCGATCTTGAAGTAATCTATCTATATATTCACGTTCTTAAGAGGCAGAGATGAGGAAGAATGGTGAGATTGTTTTATTATGCACAACAAATCTCTAGCCTTTATTAACCATACATTATAGACATAACCAAATATTTTTAGATCTTGGTTTTAGGATAAAATATTATCTAATTGCATTCAACAAAATAAATATTATAATAATAATTATCAATCATCATTTCATAATAATAATATAATTATAATTATTTTAAAGTATGCACAATCTCACAAAATTGAAAATATTATTTACTAGATTAAAAATAAATATTTATCACCAGATCTAAAATTGGTCTACTCTAAACCCTCATTATTTATTGAATACCTGAATAAATATTTAATTAAATTTTTCATTCGTCAATAAAAGTAATATTTTTTAAAAAATATAGATAATAAATATTTATTAAATATTCACTTAATTAAATAAACTATTTATCAATGAATAAATAATTATTCATTATCTTTTTAATGTTAGGGATTAATAAAAAATAAATAAAATTATTTTTTTGTTTTGATAATAATATTTATCCAAATAAGTAAATTAAAATTTAATTTAATCAAGATCAATAGAAATATATGGTGTTTAACCCTCTACTATTCCTTCTCATTGGTATTAGTTGAGTATCCCCAATGTCCAAGATCAACGTCTCATAATGAGTCAAGAAACCCTATAGAAATAAATAAATCACGTAATGATGAAAACCACTTAAGAATGCTTATTTCATGATATAATCAATTTTTCTTAATATCTCGTCAATTAGGTTTCACATCATTGAAAAAGACATTTATGCTTTATATATATTTCATTGATTATTATATATAAGAATGTAGTTACACCGTGGGAAAATGATTTAATGTGATGATTATATTCATTTATGGTATGAGATATCAACATTTATAAAGATAGAAGGGACACATTCTTCCTTGACTTATTCATTAAAAATAGATCAATCCTGGCACACACATTATATCCAACATCTTCATGAACATTATTTTCATGGTTTATGAAACAAATCAATGTCCACGAGTCATAACATGAATTAATAATAATCTTAAATACTACGGATAATTATATATTCTCATATATAGGAATATTAAATGATTACAAAACATACAAAATTCCAACTAGTGGGTATATTCACATAATCTCATGTTTTATGGATTACCAAGTGAGAACATTATGATAACAATTTTCACCCAATTATGAGTACTCTCACTTGAAAATACATATAATATAAGCCTTATCATGGTATATTATCAGACCATATAAATATTTTTTATGAATTCATCATAACACTTCAAGGTTCCCATCATATGAAGTAATTACTACAACATTATAATTTAGAGAAATACACTATGAAATTATTACGTCCAAATCTTGATGAATTGTGAAAATTTTGTAATAATATATTTAATTAATTTTCAAATCATTGAATATTCAAGTAATATTATTTTTTTCCTCGAATACTAAATCCAAAAACCCCAAATTGACTGGAGTCAAATTGCTACATCATCTTCTCTAGTAGACCTCAAATGAAGATCATCTTTAGGTTGAGTTTCGTATTTAGTTATGTCATCCTACATGTTTCCATATACGGAAATCCTACTCAATGAAACCTCACCTCTCTCAGAAAAATCCTTCAAGATATTAATGTTCCAAATTATATTATTCATCTTTTGATGTGTCATTGGCTCTTTTATGAGAGAAATCACTACAATATTATTACAATATAGTGTCATAATATATCTACAACTAGATACCCCATAAATCTCTCAGATGATTTTGTGTATAAAAAACTATTATTTATCTTTCTTATACTCCAAAATATACCAGGAGACTGCTGTAGAATCTATAACCATAACATTATTTTAGCTCTTCCCTCTCATAGCTTCTTTTCTGATAGTCATGATAAATCCTATCTACGATTTCTAAGCAGCTTAATTTTTTTTGGAAACTAGCATATTCATTTCTTATAATAAATATTTCCTTATATCCTCTATAAAATAAGAAAATATACTAAGTATAAAATAGACACATTATGATTGGTTTGACTTCAATCCAACAACAATGACCTATTTCAGCTTGATATCTTCATACCACACTTATGTTATAATTAGAACCCACCTAGTACACAGATTAACATATATGAATGACACAATCATTCAAATGTATGATATTATTACCATCATATACCCTTCCTCATGGGTCTGATGACACAATTTCCTTGAAATATGAGTTTCATGTGCCATTGGAAACATTTTCCTATTGGATTTGTGGATAAAAAATCTAATTAGTATTTTTTCAATATATATACATTTTCATAGGTCAAGAAATATATGATATATATCACATTGGATCCTTATACCAATAATATTTTCTAGTTCAACTAATTATTTCTTAAAGAATAAGTTTTTCAACTAGTATTTGACATAATATAAGATAGGTATATCAGTTCAAATAAGGGATATATTCTTGACATATAATATTTAGAAAATAGACACACTCCCAATAAAGAACATATAGATGCATGTCTTGAATTTATTGATTATGAAACCAAATTTCATTATGGAATCATGAAAATTGAATGATCCATTACCTGGATTATTAATTTAAATATTAAAAATATTTTTAAAATTTTTATTCAATTTTGGAATCCTTTAAAGTCATAAACCCATTGGGTTGTTTTATTTAGACATATTCTTAAAGGTTCCCATTATAGAATTATGTTTTGAAATATATTTTATAAATATCATAGTCATGGGATACAACAATGTTATTTATAATTATGAAATATTTTAGCATTGAAACTTGAGCTAATGTTTCATCTTTGTCAATTACTTAACACTGTTTAAACCCTTTTGAAACCATTCAGGATATATAGTTACTGAATTTATTATCCATGTGTAGATTCTTATTTAATACCCATTTACAACCAATGTGATTTACATCCACCAGATGATCTAACAAAATTTAATCAATGGTTTTGGTACAGGGAATCCATTTCAAGAATCATAGTTTCCTAAAATATAGTAACATCTCTTCCACTTACTTAATCATTTTTGGATAGATGTTTAATTTTAAAAACTAATAATTGGTCACCATCCTTGATGACTAGATGATCACACTGTTCCTATTATCAAACCTCTATTGTACCCCTACACATTATTTTTGTCTTTGGGACATATTCTTATATGGGGATTTGTGGAATTTGTTATTGTACAAGATATTATCTATAATGATCTTATACATAATTAAAGAATTTCTCACTCCAACTATCTATTTTACATATATGATCAATCTCATGAAATGTTGGACATCTATCGGCCACAAAATATTGTTCTAAAGGATTGTGTTGTTAATATCCCATTTCATCCTTAAGATATCTTATAACGACATAGTTCATGCCTCTAGGTGAAATTTATTTACATGAATATGCCTTAAAAATTATTCACATCCCTAAAAATTCAAGTATTAAAACATAGGATTTTTTCCACACTATAATAGATATGGAATATCACCTTTCCCTTTAGTAGGAATTTATTTTATTCCATATAATATTGTTTTTAATGTGTATCCCCCAATGGATAATGAAATAATCACATGACTCATAATTGATCTCACTATTTATAACAAGGTACAATTACTCCTTTCACTCGCACAATTATATTGAATTATATTTGGAGGAGTGATTTCTGATATAATCCAATACTCATATAAATGATCAATGAAATATTGATTAACATATTCTCCCCCAAGGTATAAGAATATATTCTTATTCCCCTTACTAATATGAATATCAATGTTATTCTTTATTCCTTAAATCTTTCAAAGGAATATGTATATTATCTCATCAATTAGACAAATCCATATATTATTTAATAATCAGTAAAATTTATTATGTATGATTAACAACTAATTTATTCAACATGAAAAGGTATACACATATTGGTATGAACTTATTCAAGAATATCTTTATCCCTTTCACCTTTTCTAAAAAATGGGTCTTTAGTCAATTTTCTATATAGTCATTTATGAGATACACCATGTTGCTTTAGTTTAATGGAACATAAATATCCATCATGGGGAAATTTATTCAAAAACCATTCATTTAAATTACATGATAACCATTATTTTAATGTTATTTATAGTAATAAATAATTTTCTTAGAAAAGGTGAAATATTTATTCTCAAATTTTCAAATAAATACATCCATATCATGTTTCGATAAAAAAATAATGTCCTCGGTAATGGATGGAACATAATATCAATATTTCAAAATGAAGATCAATACCATTTAGTACATGATTTGGTAGTCACTAATAGATAAAAAATGATTAGATATATTTTATTAGTGTATATCTACATCCCCTTAGTCAATATTTTTGAATATTAATTATTATTATATTTGAATAGATGTGTGAGAAACAGAAGATATTTTTTAGTATCAATTTTTTAGAAATATATAGGATTCACTCAATAACCAACAAACCAAAAAGCTCATATTGATTTTTTTGGTTGGGTGTATATTTTCTTCCAATACCCCTTATTACAATATATGAATAATATTGAATAATTCCCCATAATTTCCCCTTAATATTTATTTTCTAGGAATGGGTGTTATGTGGAATATTTTCTCTTATAGTTCTTTAATTGACCATTCTTTACATTCACCATAGAATGGGATAATTCTTTTCAATTAATCTCCATGTTTTTATAGAGAATTGGAGTGAGTAGATCTAGAAAAAAATTCTCAATGTTGTTCATATTAAATTTTACAAAAACATTAGAGTATCTATTTATGAGTGATGTAAGAATGATATTATTTTTCAATTAATATTGGAGTTTAAACCCTAGAACCTATAGATCTCAATATATCCAATGAACATGACTACTTGAGGCCTAACTATTATACCATCTCTATGATTACTCAATAGGAGTGCCTTGGATATTTCATACCATTCCAATCATTCTATCTCCTAGTAATGACCATATAGTTTCTTGATAAAGCATTGTGTATCTATGTTTTCCTGAGACTTCATGTGTTCACTAAACATAGAACAAAGTAGTAAACATTGACTGTTGACCTCATCATTTAACTATTTTTCAAAAACCTCAAATTCTTCATCAGTCAACTCTAAAACATACACATATGATATTGAGGAGTATATATTGTTATATTTATGATCATGTAACAACACAAAAAGAATATGTGTAAACCATTACAGGAAGTTACTTCCATTAAAGAGATGGTCTTTACCTAATATTGATCATATAGAAAATTTCAATGAATAACTTGAAATTTTGTTCAATAATTAATAGAAAGTATCTTATTATTATACAAATTTATTAGAATTTATGTCTGACATAATTATTTAATTTTTATTATGTCTTGCAACATTTTATTTTGTCTCAATAGCCCTCACCATTGAACTCAGAATGTGTTGTCACCTAATAAATTATAGTGGAAATTATTTTTATTTCCTTTCCTCTATTACATATATAGTCCATAAAAATTATAATAAAGTATTTTTTTTAAAGTGGTATTTCAAATTGAATGATTGATACTCCATTATATGTTGAGTGGAATCTCTAATATAGAAACCAGTACTCGGATTTTCATGAAACTTTCCACTTAATTTTTATTGGATAGAAATAGGTCATTGAACCCAAAAAATATTTCTTTATGAGCGCCCATTATATTAGATAAAACCTCCCCATAAATAAAATTCCATCAATATATTCCAAAATGAAAAATTAACCATTTTTTAATTTTAATTCAGATGATGGAAGGCTTATTGGATTAATATTAACCTGAGGGATTTAGATTTATTAAGTGTAAAATTATATTATTTTATCTTTTAAATGTATTGTTGATATTAAGACTATTTAACGTAAGTGATTAAATATGTTTTCATAAAAGTAAATTAGACACAATTCATTAATTTAAATTCTATATTTGGAAATTTGGTCATTTATTTTTTGTGATTTTAGTCTCGCTTCCATATAAAAAATAATATACATGATAGAAATAAAAAATAAAACAAATAAATGACCCAATCATGAGATTTTTTAATGGTTGACTAATTGAGGAGAAAATTAATCAACCTATAACCTAGAGGAAACATATTATTCTAGTATTAACATGAGTTTCATCATTCCACCAATCCACATGTGTATCACATTAGTTAGAATTATGTTGGTTTGATATTTAATTTACTCCACATACCTTGGGATACTTCATCTATTAAATGTATTTATATCTCACATGTAAGCGAGGGGAACCAATGTATTGGTTAAGGGGAATTACATAGATATCATTGGGCACACATGTCCTATATAATAATGGGGATATTGATGACTCAAAGGACATAATAATTAATTTCGGAATTAAATAATTTCCAAACCATGATAGAAATTAAATTAAATAATTACAAATCATTCATAGTTATTTTTTAAGTTCATGACTAATCATACATGTGAAAAAGTTATAAAAAGTTACATTATATGACATTAATTTATACTCTTTATTTATTATTAAGATAAATATGATTCAATTAATTAATCCATTTTTTTATCTTAATAACCATCCAAATTCATTTAAGCATACCAATCAAGAAAAACATTCTAATAAATTAAACCACAGAATAAATAATTAAATATTATTAAAATAAATGAACATTTTATTTAATAATTCCATCAAACCATAATTAAAATGTCAATAACAATAGGTTCCAATAAATATAATCAGGTTTTGATGCATCAATTAGTAATTTAATTGTAGCTAATTTCTATACTTTGATGGGATACCATATGATTTGTACTTATGAGCTACACTTCGTGTACCTTGATTACAATGTACTCCTAATAAAAACTTGGGGATTCAATGCATATATCAGGTTGAACCCATGTTGTGTACTCTATAGTTATACATTGCATATTTCTATTTATTTATTTTTGTTCAACTTTCTAAAGTATTCAATGTGTTCCTCAGACATGAGATCACATTTCATGTACTCTAGAAACACACTATTTATTCTAGCGGCCATGTTCCAACATAACTCACCAAATATTCCGGTGTATAATTATGATGCATGAAATAATGAACTAAATACCATGAGCACCAGATACATATCATGTATGTCAGTATTTTTCTAGGTATCACATGGTTTTGACACTTTATTTGACCATGCATTTTTTATGAATTCCTCCCAAAAAATGTAGGATACACTATGTGTATTCTTGCTACACACAATGTGTTTCAACAAGTTGTGTAGCAGACTAGCCCATTCTACTTGTGGTGTGAAATAAATTCACTATGTGTAAATTTATTCTTGATACATCATGTATCCTATTACATGGGTAGATATAGTGATCATATGAATAATATGTGTACTCAGAATAAAAACTGTGAAACCTGGTCTTACAGGCCATGGTTCTTAGCACTTGCTGACGGGATCTACAATAATTATTCATATTTTATTGATCCTTTAATAAAATTAAACACTAAATGATGATAATTAAATTGTTAAAATCATGTTAATTAAAAAATTTTATTAAAAAATTAATAAAATTGAAATTAGTGATTTAATAACTATTGTTCATGTAGATCAATAATCTAATAAATAATTAAAATTTAAAATGTGACCGCTATGATACCACTTAATGGTTCTGATAATAGTTTAATCATCATAGTGGGTGATAACCCATAATATTTTTGTTGATTAAATGGATCATTGATATTTTTATACATGATCTGAATGCAATGACCAATGAAAATTTTCTATTGAATATTGATGTAATGAAAACCCCGAACACAGAGATGATCTTTTAATGTTTAATTTATAAATAACTTATTTATGATTAAATGAAAAGGGTAAAATATCAAGTTAATACCATTGCTGATGATTTGTATTGTCCATAACCATTTTCAATATTACATTCATTAAACACTAAGGATATAAGGGTATAATACCTCTAGAGGTGAGAAACACATGATCCAATCATCTCTAAGTAAAATTAAAATAACGTTGGTGATATAACTATTTCATTGGGTTTTGTGGAATGGAATAGTTTCTTCTCATTGATTAACCACTGTCACTTTTCCCTAAAACACCCAAAGGTTCCCCTATCCATAACATAGCATCGATATAATTTTAAAAGGATAGTGGTAATCTGTTTTTTCAGTGACAATGACTCTTAGGGACTCTCATTGGTTGAGAGGATGAGAGGTTGGGCACATCGTACCCTTTTGGGGGGAATTATTGAATACTTTGGGACTCTCATACCGATTTAATACATGTTTGAAAATATCTTCCTCATCATTTTATGGGATCAGTTACCCTAAAAAAATTGATATGGATTAACTCTTTTTTATATGCAGAAGACTGAGATATCATTTGTAAATTAATCTATATGTATATTAGATTCTTCATCATTTTCCAGTAATGATATGTTTCTTATATACCGAAATAACATGACCATGTGTTTCAGGCTATGATCCTTCTTACTGTGGCAGTTGGTATTCATAAAATTGGATTGATCCATTATAAGGCGTCTTATGTATCATGGTTATTACAATAATCATAAACCATGTAGTTTGGTTGATCCATGCAGTTTAACATCAAGTAGTAAGGACTAATATAGGGGTTTTCAAAATGCCAAATATTTAAAATCTAGTATAGAATTGAAATACTATGTATCACAGTTATGGGTGGAATCAACATTTTCATAGTTATTTTGTATAAGGACTCATACACTAACGATTTCCTGTTGAATGAGTGTTTGATTCATAATGAGGTGTTCGTCGCATCCCCTAATTCCCATGCCAGACATGCTCATTTTAAGAAACAAGGGGGGTGGTTCATGATCAGCCTCATGGCATATGGATATGGGATCTTTATATTTGGGTAGTCCTTGGAGTGTTTGATTTGGATCTCGGTACTTTAGGGAGGCATCATATATATATATAGGTTATACAGGGAATCCAAGAACTTGTAGTTCTTTTATAGGTGTTTTATGCCTAATGAGGTGTTCGTCACATCCCCCTGAGACCATATGAGCTAGGAATGTTGTGAGAAACAAGGCGGAGTACATGATCTGCCTAATGGCATATGGATATTGGATCTACATATTGGGTCAATACTATGAGTGTTTGATATGGACCTCAGACCTTTATGGGGGGCATCATACTTATCCTGGTTGTAGAGGGACTTAGAGTCCTCATAGTTCTCATAAAGATGTTAGGGATTACACACTATGTATACACTAGTGAATAGGTCTTCTTATCTAGAATTTGTCACATTATCCTATTGGAAAACCCTTGTGTTCATCAAGTGACTAGGATCGACACGTGTGGAGGGTGTCGGGAGAGTCATAGAAGCATAATACGAGGGGTGTTGCATGTCACGACTAACACCTCAGGGGGACATCGCAAGACCAGGATGACATATCAAGAGGGTTTCACATGTCTTGGATGAAACCTCGGGGAGGTATAGTGGGACTAGGCCGACACGTCTAGGGGGAATTCCATGAAAATTGGTTTTTCCTGTTCATATGTGTTGATGAGATTAGACTGAAATGATTGGGCATCATTATATTAGTCAAGCAGTGCATCCTGAGGAAATCACTAGTTTGAGGTGATGGACCCATTTGGTTCACAGGATCCAAGTGGTGCTTACAAGGTGTTTGTAAGACTTATCCCGACATTTCTATATCATCCTATATATCCCAAATGAAATTTCGAAGGGATGTTGTAAGGTCAGGGTGGAGTGACTTGGTACCCTCACATATTCTTGATTTAAAAGTGCGAAGCATGCAAAGATCTGTGATCTGGTCTTTTGGTTACGGCTTCCACTTTGAATCCCAGGTTTTTTCCCTTGTGTTGTGAGTGACTTGGTTTGGTTCAGTGTCAGTTTGTTTAGGAATCACATGATCTGGAGGTCATCGGATATGGTCTTTTCATGTATTTTCAGAAGTCTTTTGTGTGATCTTCTATTGATCATGTGGAAATTTTTATGCATGGTTCATGAATTCTTCGGAAGTTCACCGGTGTATTACTTGGAAGAAAATCGACCTGTCACATGATCATATGTTTACTGAAGCCCGAATTCTGAGCGCCAATGGGCATATCAACGGTTTGGGTCCAAAATTATAGTGTTCGATCAACCAACCAATAAACCAACCAACATAACCTTTTTTATAATATGGAGTACAATATTTATAGGCCTATCCATCTTCATACTCGCTAGTTTGTGTAGGGAATCTAAAACGAGTCCAATATGGAGTTGGTGTGGTTTTTGATATTAGCTAGATTCAAGAGCTTCTATGTTGGACTGCGTGAAGGGAGCCGCCTGATTTTTAGTGGCCAGAAGTCCATCCATCCTTTATCATATTAATGCCATATATTGAGGACATGGGATTATAAGGACTTCCATGTTGTCATGTTGACTTGTACTAGGGTCTTTGAGAAATCCAATTGACTATTAGAAGGCATCCCTGAGTCCTTGGATGGCTTGTCTTAGGCTCTCATGGGACCATACTATGAGTGAACTAGGCACATCACATGCACATTGATGACCAAAAACCCTACTCACCTTCTCCTTTCCCATTTCTTTGTTTTATGTAATGAAGGTCAGTACTCATGTGTGATTTTATGTATGGTATGGTGGTTATTTCTACTATTTTTTGGAGATGCATTGCATGACCAGTATGGGGAAAATGGGAGAAAATCATTTTTTGGAAAAGTATTTGAGCCAAAGGGCTTCTATGAGGCGAGGAGTGAATGTCACCAAGGGATCATGGCCATACACAGGTCGCCAGGGGTGCGCTACATGTCTTTCAGTGACCATAGACACCTCTCACTTCCCATTTTTCTAACTCCTTTATTTTATTTCACAAAGTATTGGGGTCATATGGGATTTCATGATCAATGTATGGGTTGTATGCCTCATTATTCTGTGATGTTTCACTTGAACAATATTGTGCATATTGATATCATGTGATCATGTATAAGACATATCTATCCATCTATCTTTGGAGAACTGTGGTGTTGCCTGAATACACATGTCGGCTTTCGAGCACTGAGGATGATAAGCCAAATGGACATCGTGAGGTGAGGCAGTCATGACACTGAGGTCTCACGGTGTATCACAGAACGCTCGAGGCGTGTTTTGAATGTCCTTCAGTGACTACAGACACAACTCATATCCTCCCTTTTGATCCCAATTTTTTTATATGATAATGGTTGGGATGTATGTTTGTTTTTAGAGTATTATCTATTATTTTTTCTCGATTTTACAGTGGCGTCTTGCATGACCAATGTGGATAATATGAGAGTGTGCAAGTATTGTAGACAAAACCATGTGTCTATCCTTATAAAAATGTTTAATTGTTTAGAGGTTTCTATGTGGCATGACTAATGATCCAAAGGGGTTACATGAGGTACACTTGATAGGTTGTGGTGGGATGAATGTCTTTAGGGTGCGCCTCATGTCTTTGAGCGACTGTGATCCCCTCTCACCTACTCCTAGTCAACTCCTTTATTCTATGTAATGAAGTATTAGAGGTCTCACAAGATGGATTCAATATCATTTAGGTATTTTATTTTTTCATATGAGGATTTGGTGTGTGATCTGTGTGACCATCGGGGGTCTATTACTTTAAATGTAACTTCACTTGATTTTCCAATTATTTTAGATGGGTTCTTCTGTACTATAAAATGAAAAAATGTGTGGAATGGGGGATGATCATCCAAATATCATTGTTTTTTCACTAGTGAAAAAGTAAACTCAATGAGGAGGGCTTTGTGGGACTTATTGCGGGTTAGACGTCTAGAATAGAGACTTTGTGTGACCTTGAAGTGCTGATCCAATCATGACCCTTTAACAAACCTATTATTCATTTCTCTCATGGGGTAAATAATTTCCACATTCATATCTTTCATCAATTTTTCTTTTGCTGATTCTTATTTGGCATCCATCAACAAATCCCCCAACCCTCATGAGCGACATTCGAGGGGAAAAGGACTTGGTTTTGAGGACAACCATATGCCTGCTAGAGTCATTGGTGGAGTTGCGAATCCATGTTTTTGGGTAGAATTTGGTATACTAGGAAACTTTTGGTATTCTGTGAAATTCCTATATATAGGGGTGTGTGGAGGAAATTTCATTGCACCTAACACCTCTTTCTCTAATGTTCTCTCATTTCTATCTTGTCGTAAGAACTCATCACGAACCTTGATCTTGAGTCCTTCCCATAAGTCTGTGCAGCGAGTCCCGACTATGAGCCTTACTCTATTACAATAATAATATTTTCTCAAACATTCATATGTCTCGATTGCAGACTATGATTTTTTATTTCTTTAAAAATAGGATGTTTTCATGATAACATTGAGAGCTTCTCTATCTAAACATCTCAATCAATTTCACATGACCGTGTCTAGTTTGTGTGACCACAAGCCTATAAGAAGGTCTTGTGACATGCTTGGGCCCTCATTGGGATTATGCACCATGTGAGTATTTTAATGAATATGTGGTTCATGAGATCCTTGATGTGGCTCGTAGTGTAGTGCCCTGAACCTAGTTACCCTGATTTTGTGCAGTATTACAAAATATTAGCATGATACAAGAAATCATGTCCTAAAAGACTGAACAGTTTAGTATCCTTGGAAGTACTAGATACATACATAATATTTAAATTACATCATGAAATAAAAAACAACAATGTGTTCCCTTTAAACACCCTTATATCCCTTTTCCTATTCGTGTATGTTAATCTCAATATGCTTCTTTACATCCTGGAATAAATAAGACATAAGAAAGGGATGAGCTCAGATGCTCAGTAAGGATAACAATATAGTAAAAACTATCATAATTAAGCATATATATATATAAGGAAATGTATAAGAATAAAACACAATCATTTTAAACATACACTAAACATAATATAGAAAATATAAATCAAATGTTAACATTTATATATCCACATGGATATAGTACTAGTCAAATAATCCCATGTAATATCATTATCCAACTTCATAATGATGGAATGCATAATGATGGACATCATAACCACATAGTCAAGGACTAAAAATAAGATTTTTTCAAGGAATTATTCCAAGACACTAGTTGGTATCATGATACCTACCGATGGATTGAAGAGCTATAGTGGGCTTCACCCGTTCCTTACTAAGTCTAATGAAGTTCACATATGAAAAGATTTAAACATATCATAAACATTATTATTAAAACTAGTATACGAAATGCCAATACATTATCTATAAACCATGAATGGTATAAAAATAACACATTCACAGTCAAAAATATAACAAAACCTTCAATCTAATAAGTAATATTGTGTCATATTAAATCAACTTCAAACAAGTGTAAAATCTATCAAAGGATGTTGACATAGATGAAATCAAAACTATTTAAGAGAAATATCTCTTTTTATTTTGATTTAAAAGTCACATAATTATAAAAGAAAAAATTTATTTTGAAAATATTTTTATAATCCTGTAAGGGAAGCATTGAAGATGTTATAATGGTGGACAATATCCACACACGCTATATAAGTTAAAAAAAAAATCTTTCTATTATTTTGTTGAAATGGTCATAAAGGACCTTGTCTGGAAAATGATGAAAAGATCGATTTATAATTTTTTATAAAAAGTCAAACAAGGGTATAAATGAATTTAACCCATAGTCTGTGAAATAATAAAAATGTTTTCAAATACATTTTTAAGAAACACATATGTTGATGATAAAGAGGTCCTAATAGATACCCACGTATAAACAACATCAGATAATGAAGAGATTGTAGAATTAACCCTTAACTTGAACTTTTCCATGATTAATGGTACGTTAACATCCTGTATAATTGTTAAATCATAGTTATTAAATTATAAAAGAACTATATACATAATTATGATATCATATATGATCTTTTAATATTTCTCAGTTAATAATATTTCAGTAGTATCATTGTTTGAGGGGTTAACTGATTCATTTTACTTTATATGTTTTGTTGTGTAAGTGATGTTTGTTATGTATAGGATGTATTTGATTCATATCAAAAATTATATTATGTTCTTAAAAATTATTTTTAATCATAAAATAAATGTTATTCTTGAATGGTGACGATAGAGAATGAAGTTCATTGCGTTCTTGGAGACAGTAATCCGTACGTACGCACGAGCGACAATATCATTCTATTGATGGTGATATAATATGTAATTGATGGTTTATGATATATACAGAATAATTAACATATTATATTTATTATTTAAATTATTTATACTCATTATTATAACCATAAAAAGTATGATGTTCTTGAATAACAAACTACACCACGACGTGGAGATGGTAAGACGTACGTACGCATGTATGGTGACTTGTCATTCATAGGATGGATATAATAATGAATATTGTTGTACCATATTTATAATAACATCATAGTAAGTATAAGTTACTAGAGTTATTATTTTTTTATGGAAACAACAATAAAATATGACGTGGAAGAAGAAAAGAACTTTGGAAGAGGTGGTGAAAATATTACTTCTTCTTCAGGTGTTTCCTTTTGAGTTGATCAAAAGGGATCATTGGGTTGGATTTCACATCAATGTAAGGCCTCTATTTAAATGTGAAGGTAGTTGGGAGGATATTTGAGTAGGTTTTGGTCGAGCCAAATGGATTTGGAGGTGTGAAATTAGGAGAAGGTGAAGTACCCTTTTATAAGAGAGGTGATGGTCACTTTAGGAAATGCTTGAAATATTATTTTATTATACAATCATACTCAGTTTATAATGTCTCCAAAATTATTTATTTTGAGACGAATTTGGGTAAGGGTACAAAAACTCCCAACTAATAGGTTTTATACAGGTTTAGGTTGCCATATTAACCTTATCATTTAGATGTAACTCTTAGTTATATAGTTAAACTTTTACCATGAATTCTGGTATTATTATAATAAATTGTTAATAAACATACTATAAAATCCAAGATAACCTCATGTGGTTAATTATTGATATATAGAACCATATATATGTTCTTTGGAAGAGCCATAGATTTTTAAAAATATTATATCAATTAATAATATAGTATTTCTTTTGAAAACTCATTTGTGTCAATTTTGATACTATTTAGTATTTGTTTTTTTTGAAAGTCATAACTAGTTTTTAATTTCAATTTTTTTACTAAACACTAACATGTAATATTAAGCTATAATATTAGTTAAATACAATAGATGTCTCAATTTAAATTTATTTGGATATTTATAATATCATTTATTTTAATCTTTTGTTAAAAAAGTAATTACTACATCATCATTGTGTCATAAATTAATTTATTTATTTAATGTATAAAAATTATAAATAAAATAAAATTATGTAGGAGATATTTTTATATGTCTAATGATTATTTTTAGTTGAATTTATCTTTTGTATAACCCCATATTAAAAATGATTTAATTATTAAACATTGAATTTAACACTTTTAACTCTTCTTAAAATAAAATAATAATAAATGTCCTAATCAACTCCAAGTGGGCCAAAAGGATCATATTTTATTCCTAAGGTTGATTTTGGTCGAATTAAACTTATCCAATAGAATTAGGACATCTTTTAATGTAATTATAATATAATTTTTACCTTTAATTACCCTATTTTCTTTTAACTGTGGTAAATACAATTCAAAAGTTACTTTTCACCAAAAAAAATTCAACCTATTGAACAAAATTTTACTTAAGGTTGTCAACTATGTCTCTCGTATTTTTAAAATTAAATTCACAGGAGTAAAATTATGTTTTTTACAAATTGGCTTACGTGCCTAGAAGATGGGTAAAAGACGTTAAAAAGATTAATAAAGATTTATACATCTAATGTTATTATAAAATGAATCTAATGAATTACATTGAACTAATATAGGTATTATGTATCTATTATTACTTAAAATAAATATTAATAAAATAAATAATTATTTAAATCAAATGAATGTTTTAAACAACAACGTTCTGTTTTTTACTTTTCATAAAAAACTGAAATTTTTCAAAAAAATACCAAATATACACCCTAAGCTAAATTTTTATTCTGAATCCAAAAATGAAGTCCATTTTGATAAATAAAATTTATAAAATTTAAAAAAGTGGGTATTAAAATTCATAATGGCTAGTTTTATTGGACGTGGTGTGTTAGAACTCAAATTTGCATAAAGCGTAAGCGATTGTTTTATTCAAAGAGAATCGTACTGTATAAGCTTAGGGTATTTAATTCTTCAATCCTTTAATTAATTTCATCCCTTATATTTTTATAATATTAATTCATTAAATGATTCAGGTGGTTCTTCATGATATGTTCATGAGGTTCCCATATTGCATCTTGCATCTTATTATTTATCCATAGATCTTTCACCAAACGAGTAGTCTGGTTTCTCAACACTTGTTATCTGGTATCAAGACTTTTTATAGGATCTTCACAATAAGACAAGTCAGGTTCCAGTTATATTTTTCATAGGTGAGTATATGTGTTGGGTCAAGCATGTATTTTCTCAACAGTGATACATGGAACTCATCATGATCATTGTAGAGACTTGGCACATTGCCAAACGATAAGATACAACCCCAATTCTTTCTAGAATTTTGAAAGGTACGATGTACCTAGGACATAATTTTAACTTCTTACAGATTTGTATAACACCCATCCATGAAGATAACTTCAAGAAAAAATGATCTCTAACTTGAAATTCCATGTCCTTCCTTCAGTTATAGACAAAGCTCTTTTGCCTACTTTGATATAATTTGATGTGGGTTTGGATATTATTCTCTTTTTCCACTGTTTCCTCAGCATGTTATGGGCCTACAAGTTTTCTTTCACTAATATCATCCCAACAAGATTGTGTGCGACATCTCGTTTCATATAACTCTTCATATGGTTCCATTTGAATACTTGATTAGAAGCTATTGTTATAGGAAAATCCTACTAGAGGTAAATATTGATCCCACATTCCTTGAAAGTCAAGTGATCATGATATCAACATGTCCTCTAAGATTTTTATAGTTCATTATGACTATCAATCAGTTGGAGGGTGGTAGAAATTTCTCAATAAAAGTTCATTATCTAGGGAATTCTGAATGCCTTTTTAGAATATTGATGTAAAATAAGGATCATGATAAGGAACAGTTGATAGGGTTACACTATGAAGTCTTACAAATTCTTTAATATTTAGTCTTTCTAAACATTCAAGTTATGAATATTCTCTTATAGCAAGAAAATTTGTTGACTTGGTAAGATCATAAACAATGACCGATATTGTATGATTCCTTCTTGGAGTCTTTGGTAGCCCCATGACAATGTCCATCTTATTATCATCCCATTTCCGCTCAGGTATGTGGAGAGGCTGCATGACACCTCTAGGACATTGTCTTCTAACCTTCACCTATTGATAAACCATACATCTTGACACATAATCAAAAATATCCCTCTTCATGTCATCCCACAAAAAATGTTCCTTCATATAACTACACATTTTAGCACTACCTGGTTGTACAAAGAAATTAGAGCTATTAGCATTATCCAATAATTTCTTTTTTAGATCAGGTATGTCAAGAATACAAATAATCTTCCCAAATTTTAAAATTCCATCTTCATATAAGAATTAAATCAATCTCCCATCATTCATAGATTTAATTTTCTATTTAAACTCCTCATCATTAGTCGGATAACTTTTTATCATTTCTAGTAAAGATGATTTGGAAACTATTTGAAAAATTATTGATGTTTCACCATCAATGATTATTCCCATGTACATCATTACTAGATCTATGAATATAGGATACCCTTTAATGCTCATATTGTTCAAAACTGCATGATCCTTTCCTCTCAAAGCATCTTCCAGCTTATTTTCTATCCCCAGGTGGTAGTGTATAGTGCTATCATAATATGTGAGTAGATCAAAGCATCATCTTTACATCATGATGAGTTATTTTTGTGAGAAAATATCCTTCAAACTCTTGTGATCAGTATATATCTCACCTTTTTCACCATAGTGATAGTGTCTCCATATCATTAAAGAGAATATTAAAGCTTCTAATTTAATATCATGAGTGGGATAGTTTGGTTCATGAATTTTTAGTTGTTGTGATGTATAAGAAATAACTCTATCATTCTGTATAAGGACACAACCATGTACTTTCTTTAAACCATCACTATAAATAACAGACCCATCATTCCTCGATGGTAGATTCAAGATATGATCATTGATGAATCTACTCTTATGTTCTTCAAAACACTCTTCAAACTATTTTTTCCAAAAAAATTCAACACATTTATGTGTAATCTTGGTTAATTGGTTTTCTAATCGGGAAAAATTCTGGAATAAGCGCCTATAATAACCTTTTAAACCAATAAAACCATGTACCTCAGTTATTCTTCTCAGTGCTGGCCTTTCTTGGATTGCCTTTGTCTTTGAATGATTGACAGAGATTCCATCCATAGATATAATATGTCCAAGAAAAGAAATTTACAGAAGCCATAATTTACACATTCTAAACATCCCATTTAATTCATTTCATCTGAGGGTTTTTAGACGTGTGCATGTGATTTTAATGAACTTAATAGATTTTGGAGTATACCAAGTTATCATAAATAAATTACCCTTCAATGTCATCATGATATTACTTGAGAACTCTATTATTTAGATCCATGAAAATAGAGGGTGCATTAGTAAGTTCAAAAGGCATTCGGTAAACTCATAATGCCCATACCTGGTTTGAAATGCTATATTTGGAATATCTTCTTTCTTAACACAAAACTCATGATATCCAGATAGAAGGAAAATCTTTAAAAAATATTGAGCTCCACGAATTTGATCGAATAAATCATTAATTTGAGGTAGGGGATACTCGTTCTTTATTTTTATAGCATTGATCTCTATGTAGTCAATGCATAACATCATAGATCTATCTTTCTTCGTAACAAAAAGAACAAGGGATCCCCATGAGGAAACACTGGGGGAAATAAATCCTTTATTACTCATTTACTCTAGTTTTCTATTTAGTTCCACTAATTCCAAAGTGGTCATTCTATAAGGGATCTTCGATATGGGCCTTGAACCATGAATTAGATTAATAGAAAAGTCAATTTCTCATTCTAGAGGATATCCAGGTAAATCCTATAGAAACACATCATCATATTCATGTACAATAGTACATATTCTATTTAAAAATTCATTTCCTAACCCATAGTTATTTAACCTTCCTCCCACCAATAATTGAATTTAGTAGAGCTATAGGGGTGGATCTAGATAAGAATAAGATGGTGATGTTTCTACCATAAGTATTAGGTACTTCTTATCATCATCAAAAAATTTAACCACCTTCTTCTTAAAATAGATTTTCACATCATGGCCTGAAATCCAATCTATACCGAGGCTTATATCAAACTCAATCATGGGTATGATGATAAGATCATAAGATAATGAACATTTATATTCCCTAATGGGGAAATATTCACAAAAAAATTTTGCAATGAAACTTCTCTTATGTGTTTTTACTAAAAACTCCCTTTTTAAATAAAATTGGAAATATCTAATTTTCATAGCAGAATGGGAAGATATGAAACAATGAAATTATCCAGAATCAAATATAGCATTGGCTAAACTTGACGAAACCATTAAATTACCTACTACCATGTCATTCAGAGCTTAAAACTCAGCAGTACTGATCGCATAAACGTGGCCTTCCTCCCTTGTCCTTTTATGAAGAAATTTTCATTATAGCTTAAGAAATCCATTTTCATTGTTCGCCATTTCCCTATAATTGTAGTATTCAACATTGATAACCTCTTTCTTTCCTTTGAAATCATGAGATTGGTGGGATTTTTTACCACACTTGTAAAATACTCCCATTCCCTTAAGGAAAGCATCGAGGTGTTTCTTCCTACATTTATTTTATGATGGAAATTAAACTATTCCCTTCCTCCACTAATTTCTATTTTCAGAGTGTTTAGTAGATCTCTTATTCTCTTTCTTTTCTTTAATCTCATAATACATAGATAATTCCTTTTCTGTCGTCATAGAGCATGAGATAATATCTTTGTAAGATGAGAAAGATTGTAAGACTAATTCTCTATAGAGAATTGGTTTTAACCCATCAAAGAATCGATCAATACTACTCCTTGGATTATGTATATAATCTGTTGCATTCCTTAATTACCTTTTAATGTTAGCCTTATACTTTTCCACATTCTCATCCTCCCTTTTCCACAGACAATGAAATTGTATTTCCAAATCCGCAAGATGGTCATGATGAATGTATTTTCATAGAAAATATCTTTAAATTCCTTCTATTTCATATTTTATTCTTCTTCATCCTCCTTTTTGTTTTGAATTAATAACCACCATTGATCTGTATCTCCTGTTAGGTGATAAACTATCATGAAAACTTTTTCCCTTTCGCTACTCCCCAATGAATGAACTAGTTTCTCTAAGGAATTTATCCATTGCTCAAATACAAATGGATTTGTAGTACCATTGAAAATTGGCGGTTTGTTCCTCGTGAAGTGGTCTAGCATTGATCCTCTGGGTTGTGGATCGGGGTGCTCCATATGGGTAAGGTTATTATTCATAATCTGAGTGATTTTTCCAAGTGTGGAGATAAGATGGTCAGCATCGGTTGCATCACCATATCCAGTAGAATTATCTTGAGTAGGAAGGAAATCCCTATATGGATTATGTACATTGATATGGTTTTCATTCATTCTACTAGGTTCCATTTCTAAACAATGGAATACAGAAGATTAGTTTATGAATCACAATACACAATTCCAAACTTGTAAAACACTTAACATTAATTGATCAATTTATTCAAATAATCCATAATCATAAAACGTTTTCATTAAAGAGGTATATAATAATAAATACTTCATAATTTCTTATAAGGAAAATGTGAATTATCCTAATCATATCCCATGTGAGTGTCGTTACCAAGATTTCATCAAGCCCTTTTTTGTATACCAGGATACATCAGGTCAAGCCCAAAACTCATTTTTGGAGTTTTCACTCTTATGTACATCTATTCCAGAGCTGCCTCTACCTGATCGTATCTAGATAGGGATGTATTTCTTGGAAAACACACAAAATATATAATTTAACAATATTCTATGTTCTTCTATACTAATCCTAAAATTCTATCTTATGGTAATGTTCTCTAATTAGAGTTTTTCTAAATATAGCTTCCACGGTTTGTACTAAACTTTCTCTGATACCAACTGTAATGCCCCAACCCCAATTATCTATGGTTGGTGCATTTTTACATATCATTGGAATGATAAAAAGAATAATGGTATGAAAGACCAATCAGTTTAGCAGCCATGGATGTATTATATACATACATAAGTTTTATATTACATAATGAAACCAAATACAAAATTGTGTACCCTTGGAACACTCTTATATACCTTAGCCCATTCATGTATGTTAACCATAATATACATCTTCATATAATGGAAAAAATAAAATATAAGAAAGGGGTGAACTCAGATGTTCAGTAAGGATAACAATATAGAGGAATCTATCCTAAATAAGCATAAACATTTAAGGCAATGTATAAGACAAAAACACAATCATTTTAATCTTAAACATCAGTATTATATGGAAAAGATACATCAAATAATTATATTTAATTATTCCAATTGATATTCCACTAGTCATTAATCACATGTAATATCAATATCAAATTTCATAATGATGAAATGCATAATGTTGAACATCATAACCACATAGTCAATGCCTCGTGCCAAGACAAAAATTATGATTTTGTAAAGGAATTTTGGCAAGAAACTAGTTTTTCTCATGAGACTTACTAATTCATTGAGGAACTATAGTGGGATCCAACCGTCACTTACTATGTAAAAAGCATTCCTTATATTAAAACTTTGAAACATAACATAAACATTTGTAATAAAACTAGAATACGAAATGTCAATACTTTATCCATAAACCATGAGTGTTATAAAAATTACAAATCCATAGTCAAACATATCACAAAACCTTCAATATAATATAGAAGATTGTATCATAGTAAACCAACTTCAAACATGTGTAAAATCCATCAAAGGATGTTGACACATATCAAATAAAAACTATTTGAGAGAAATATGTCTTTCTATTTTGAAATAATTAAGAAGTCACATGATTATAAAATAAAAGACTTACCTTTAAAATATTTTTATAAGATTCTAAGATAATCCACTAAGGTGTTATAATGGAAGAAAATAGCTTCACTCACCGTATAAGTTAAAAAAATTCATTCATTAATTTTTTTCGAAAAGGTTGAAAATGACCATGTTCGGAAAACGATTGAATGATTCATTTATAAACATTAAATAAAAATTCATAAAGGGAATAAATGAATTTAACCAATAGTTTATGAAATTGTAAAAATGTTTTGAAATACATTTTTAAGAAACACGAATGTGGATGATTAAGAGGTCCCAGAAGATACTCACGTATATAAATAACCTCGGAGAATGAAGAGACTGTAGAATTAAACCTTACCCTATACATTTCCTTGATCAAGTTTACATTATCCTCTTTAATTATAGATAAATAATTGTTATAAAATTATAAAATAACCACATACATAAATATGATATCATATATGATATTCTAATATTACTCTATTAATAATATTTCAGTAGTATCATTGTTTCAGGTGTTAATGGATTCATTTTCCTTTATGTGTTTTGTTACGTAAGACATGTTTGTTTTGTATAATATGTATTTTATTCAAATCCATAATTATATTAAGTTTATAAATATTGTTTTTAATCATAAAATGAAAATTATTCTTGAATTGTTTTAATGGGGACTGAATTTCATCGCATTCGTGGAGGCTGTAATCTATACGTACGAACGAGAAACAATATTGTTATATTGATAGTGAAATCAGATGTAATTGGATGTTATATCATATATACAGAATAATTAAAATATTATATTTATTATTTACATTAGTTATACTCATTATTATACCCATCCTAATAATGAAGTGTTTGAATAAAAAACTACCCTACGATGTGGAGACGGTAAACCGAAGGTATGCACGTATGATGACTTTTCATTCATAGGATGGATAGAATAAAGAATATGGTTGTACTATATTTATAATAAAATCACAGTATGTATAAGGTACTAGAGTATTTATTTTTATATTGAAACAAAAAAATTTTTAAGTGGAAGAAGAAAATAATTTTGAAAGAGTTTGTGAAATTATTTCCTCTTCTTCGGGTGTTTCCTTTTGATTTGATCAAAAGGGCTCCTTAGGTTGGATTTCCGATCAATTTAAGGACTCTATGTCAAATGTAGGGTACTTAGAAGTATATTTGAGTAGGTTTTGGGTGAGACAAATGGATTTGGATTTGTGAAATTAAGAGAAGGGGAAGTACCCTTTTATAAGAGAGGTTAGGATCACTTTAGGAAAAGCTTGAAATATTATTTTATTATTCAATCATATTCAGTATATAATGGCTACAAAAGGATTTATTTAGAAGATAAGGTGGGTCGGGGTCGAAAAACTCTCAACAAATTTATTTTAGATGATATTAGGTTACAATATTAACTTTATCCTTTATATTTAACCCTTAGTTAAATAGTTTAACTTTTACCATGTATTCTTGAATTATTATAATAAATTGTTAATAAACATACTATAAAATCTAATAGAATCCTAAGTGGTTCATTATTAATATATTTAACCTTATATATGTCCTTCGTTCGAAATTCATATTTTTAAAAATATTATATCAATTAATAATATATTATTTTTTTTAAAAACACATTTATGTCAATTTTGACACTGTTAGTATTTGTTTTCTTTGTGAACGTCATAAATACTATCTCATTTTGATATAAAATATTTAATAATCCCTAAAATGTCATATTAAATTATAATATTAATTTAATTCATCATAAGTTTAATTTACATTTATTTGGATATTTATAATATCAATTATTTTAATCTTTCATAAAAAAGGTATTTATTGCATCATCACTGTGTCATAAAAAAATTTAATTATATTATGTCTAATTTTTTTAAATAAAATACAATTATATAGGAAATATTTTTATCTTTCTAATTAATATTTATAGTCTAATTTATCCTATGTATAACCCTATATTAAAAATTATTTAGTTATTAAACATTGGACTTAACACTTTTAACTCTTCTTTTAATAGACTACTAATAAATGTCCTAATGTAATCCAAGTGGACCAAAAGGATCATATTTCTTTCATATTTCTGATTTTGGTCAAAATAAACTTATCATATATAATTAAGACATTTGTTAGTGTAATTGTAATATCATTTTAACCTTTAATTACCCTATTTAGTTTTAACTGTGGTAAATAAAATTGAAAAGTAACTATTCATCAAAAATTATTTTCATCCAATTGAACCACATTTTACATAATGATTTCAACCATTTCTCTTTTATTTTTGAAATTAAATTCACATATGTGGTAAAATTAATTTTTATGTAAATTAGCTAACATTCCTAGCAGGGTAAAAGACGGTAAAAATGTTAAGAAAATTCTATGCATCTAATCTTATTATAAAATGAATCCAATTAATTACATTGAAATAATAATAATATTATGTATATAAGTTGAATTAGAAAAATTTAAATAAAATAAATAATTATTTAAATAAAAATTATGTTTTAAAAAATAATAGTGTTTTTCACTATTCATCAAAAATTGAATGTTTTCAAAAAAATACAAACAATTCACCCAAAGATAATTTTGATATTTTGAATCGAGAAATTAAGTCCATTTTGTGAAATAAAATTTATACAATTTCAAAAAGTGGGTATTACTATTCATAATGGCTAGTTTGATTGGCTGTGGTGAGTTCTAATTCAAAGTTGCATACAATGCAGGCTATTGTTTTATTCAAAGAGAAGCGCACCGTTGAAGCTTGGGGTGTTATACATAGACCCTTGGCTGGGTCATGTGATGCACATGATGTCATCAGGGAATTTTCATGCCTTTATCATTGTCATGACTTTATATTCATTCATATGAAAATCTTCCACATACTTATTTTCCAATGGATTCTGGATCCCATCATGTTTCCTCAGCTGCAGATAATAAAAGGTCCTTGCTTTCCAGGAATAGCAATGTCAATCCTGACTCTCGTGGGTGTACTGATATTGAGATTTTTTGGAAGTTCCTTTTTCTCAGCATCCATGATAATCCCTTATATGACCAACATCCACAGTATGATTTTTCTCTGGTGTA
The DNA here is from genome assembly GCA_963277665.1 of Viscum album. Classification (NCBI taxonomy): domain Eukaryota; kingdom Viridiplantae; phylum Streptophyta; class Magnoliopsida; order Santalales; family Viscaceae; genus Viscum; species Viscum album. The sequence goes on from OY728163.1 coordinate 287,519,658, forward strand.
TGATGTATTTATTCCCTCTATGGACATCAATCTTCCATCTCATTGGGTATTTAGTTCCTTCGATGACATTAAGATGATGATTGCCGAGGATGGTCAGCTAGCAACTGCCCAACCACAAGGCTTGTCCTAAATTCTAGAAAACTCCCCCATGTGGATATATTACTATGATCTTTCCCATAAACCAATCACTTATATCTATTCAAGTATATTTTCCTCTTCCCTAAATTATCATTAATGTTGGTGGTAGTCAAAGTGGGTCCTTCACCCTTGTGGAAACTTCTCTACTGAATTCGAATGGCCAAACTGGTTATGAAAAAGTATTCTATAATTTTATGATGATATATATAATGTTTATATTTATGAATCCATGTGGATATCTCAGTTCACATTCTACATTCACCCTGACCTCCTTCGAGAAATGATTAGAAATAGGTTCCCTAAGACCAACACATTACACCTTCCCCATGGAAAGGTGGGTATTAGATTGTGGGATATCCATTAGTTCTGTGGAATCCCTCCTTTTGGAGAGATTTATGATGAATTACCCCCTTTTTAAAATTTTTGGGATAATCTCCTATAGACTACGACTTTAGAAAAAGAGATTCTTGTCCTTATGGGGAAGAAACTGGGGAAAGAGTTGATAGTGTGCTCACTTGTTTCCTTCAATGACTGGAAAAAAAAATTCCTATGTACTAGTGGGGTTAATCCATGCATCATTTTCCCTTATTGGTGTCCCTCCCAAGAATTTCATCATGATTCTGGCTTATTTTGGGCCATTTCAGAAGCTGGGGATCATACATGATGGGGCTATCAAGTGAACATGGATGTTTCCACAAACCATAGGCTAGAGGGGTTTCTACCCATGTTTTTAACTAGGTGTCTCTCCCCATCATGAGATGTGTGCTCCAAAATATGTGTTAGAACCTTGGTGAAGGTGTAACGACTCATTTAGGGTCGACATCTCAACATGGAAGTACCATTCCTTGCGAGCCATTACCAAATGATGGGCCCTATCCAGAAAAGAATTATTCCATAGAGAATTGTAAGTACGATTCAGTTCCTATTTGATTAGATATAAGATCAATTTAATTTTTTTTGAGCTCAACAATACTTCCAAGATTTTATACACCATATCCTACCCCATACTACTTTATGTCTTTAGAGTTGAGCATATTTCCATAACCCCTACATAGGTCAATGGCGCATTGTGTCATTCTGATAATTTTCTTCTCTGCCCTACATATACAGGCTAGTTCAATAAAAAAATATGGCAGAGGCTCTATCAATGAGAAATCTTATTTGGGTTCCCTTTGGGATGGTGTCCTTACAACCAGGGTAGATGATATTATTATCTATGAACCATTCACACTGAATTGGTTTTCATGAATATTTGGTTGTGTGAAAAGGTTTTCTCCCATTACTTTTTCCAGTGTCCATGGGGAATAGAATTTGGGCATCATCTGCCAATTTTATATGATGTTATCTCGTGAGGATACTGGGGATGTAATTATATTTCTTCATGCATAATATACATCATTCCTTACCTAGTATTATGTTTAGGCATGGATAACAGTTTATCCCAATGGTATATTGGGAAAACTAGTTTATAATGTTGATAGTCCTCTTGCATTACTGACTCTTTTTTCCATGGTATCAATAGATCTAATTGCGGATTTTGGTGAGGCGAATCAAGAACAACTTTTCTCGACTGAAAACTATTTAGAAAGTGGACTAGATTCTATTAAATAAATAAATCCCCCCAAGAAGGATACATATTATTCTCCTGTTAAATGGGGGGAATATGGGCCTCCTATCATATTTAATTTTTGATTTCACTATTTGGTGATCCTTCTTCCATACCTACTTCATGGGCTACATAGGATCAGTCACACTGGAGGATGGTTTGGGAGCATATGCAGGCATTGATTACTAATACCCCTCTAGATACATTCTATTATCAATAGGATTAGTTTCTCAAACTATATCCTAATATGGGGGTAGATGGTTTTGATCAGAAACTTCTATTCAAAATTGTGAAAAAATCATTCTAACATGAATATTCATGACTGCATATGAGGGGATATTTCATGGTTTTGAAAACGAGGCATCCATCACCCAATGATTGAAAGAGCCATTGGAGGCACTAGATAAGGGTGTCTAGTTTTCATATAGATTTTAAGCCTAGATGAATTCTAGTATGACACAAATATAGAGGCAACAAGAGATGATTTCTTAGTTAAAGTATAATAATTCAACATCATCATATTCCTTGGAAACTTCTCGAAGGAGGGTAAAGTTATGACTAATCCAGGATAATTTCTTCATCCAGTGTTAGAGGTGGTGGAAGAAGGTAGGATGACACTTCAACGCTCAATTGATGCATCCCGCCAACCCCTTGTGTATCCTTTTAGTATTTTTGATCATTTCATTTCAATAATTCAGTTTTTTGGTACTAGAAACCATAATATTACGCTAACCCCCATTTCTGTTGAGGTTTTTAAGAGATCATAAAAAATGTGTAGATTCCTCCATACATTCCATACTATGAATGGATGAGTTTAGTTTATTATTCAATATTCTTCTTTAAATGATATTTTACAATTATTTTACATTAGGAATTATTGTAAGGGCCCATATCTTACAATGCGATGTATGAACATGCATGTTTTATGTGTAGGAAAATCATCAAAGAAGAAGATATGGATTGAAGGATGAGTGATGTTCATATCTACAGAGAGTATCTGAAGTGAGGTAGGTCTGTACAACAGGCCCCACGATAGCTATCACATTATTTAGTTTAGGGTCTTTAGATCAGTCCCCATGTTTCTTTAGTTTATGGTCTTTTAGATCGGTCCTTCTATTACTATAGTTTATGGTCTTTTATCTCGAACCTTATGTTTCTTTAGTTTAGGGTCTTTTATCTCAGATCATAATGGAATACGGGGATGGTAGGAGATAAATGACTCAAAAAACTATGGGGTTCTATGTTCCTCCATGGTATTGAAAGTGCTCACGTGGATATGAGTTCCTTTTATGTAAAAGGGGAGGTACTTTTAGCTAGCAGGTTATGTCCCTTGTGCATCAGTAGAATGGATATAAATATATAAACTTCACTCTTATATTAGGGATACAGAATATTTGTGGTGTGAATATGGTTGGGGGTAAAATACAAGGGAATAAAGGTCGGGATGGATAGTGGGAATGTGGGTGATGTGAGTCACAATACAAAAGTTTGAGCTGGGTGATATGGAATATGATAGACGTACCGTGTATGTCCCTTAAAAATATAGGGTTTCATGTTCTATTGTGGTGTCATTGAAGCTCATGAGGATTATGGTTTCCTTTATACAGGGCCACGATGTTTCAGGTCAGTGGGTCTGAGACCATGCAATAATATCATGGCCAAAAGAAGATATTTATTTTTCTATCTGGGGGCTATGAAATATTTATAATGGCTCAAACATCTAGATGATGATGTTGGGTATGAAATTAAGGCTATCCCTGAAGGGTATTGGCACCCTAGGTAAACTTATCTCTTAATGGAACATCTTCATCCCTACGCCTTCATGATTTGAATCAATTGTTGTGGGCCAAAAAAAGGTTCAGGAATGACGGGTCACATTCTGGATTTTAGAATTCTTACAAAAAATATTGATCAAACAATGAGGATATCAGATCCACTTATACAATATGATATATACACTTTAAATCATAGTCGATAGTAGTCTCATAATGAATAATGTACGTGATAGCCACCCCAAAGGTAACCTATAAAACAATGGGGTGATGGGTTCCACGATGATGATTCCATGATCACAAGAATTAGATATATGTTTATCCTAGGTCATGATGTCTCCGGTTGGTGGGTTCAAGCCCTCTTATCAATAGCATAGGAAAGCATAGAGTTATATTTTTCTCTCTGGTGGAAAAGAATGATTTGTGATGACATGAGATGATATAGATCATTATGTGTGATATATAGAAAATGTAAAACCCATGAAGGTTTATAGCAACCTAAATGTTATTTCACCACCTATCGAACATAATATTAGGGGGAGGATATGTGATTAATCATTTCTATAATTATTTTCTAGAGTAAGAGGTCTAGTGAGAATAGATTTTATTTTACTATGGATATATATTAGACCCTATAGAATTTATGACTTATTAACTTTGGCCCTAATTTTCCCTAAAACATTGATAATTAAGAGTTTAGTGGGTAGAAACTTAACTTTTTCTCAGGTCTTACTTTGTGTGTTTCCATCATGATGAGTATTGTGACACTTTTATTGGTAGTTTAAGGTCTTGTGATTTGTAAAATTATGTTCTAGAGATTATGAATGTACTACATAGACCATGGTGTGGATAATTTGAATTCATGATATTTTGACTTGGTATGGGGATGTTACATAAGAGGTTCGTCAAGATACCTAGGGTCAATAGTACTCCAACGCCCCTCTAAGTGGGAGGTGGAGATGTTTTAAATAATAGATCAAGGTTATAAGTTCATGAGTGATGATATGTGACAGTAATTCTAGGGATAACCTATAACAAAATGGGGTGATGGGTTCCACCTTAGTGATGTCATGCTCACGAGAATCAGATATACCTTCACACTGGGCCAAGACTTCCCTGGTTGGTGTGTCTAAGTTGTTTCATCAATAGTATGTCCCAACAGAGAGACATTTTTTTCTTCTTCAAGGGTAGTGAAAGGTTTGCAACATCCTGAGATGCTTGATCCATGAAATGCGAAACATGGATCGAGGTGCTGGAAAAGATAATAGGAGATCACCATTATATGGTTTGCCATGGTGGTTATACCTGTGGATGGGTTAGTGACATATTGTATGGTCATCATTATGTATCTCATGAGGATTATAATTATTCCAAATGCAGTTATGAGAGATCCATACAGTTTAACATCATATGATTAGGACATATTCCCATGATGTTTAACATCGTAAGGTAAAGAGGAAGGATCACTCATTGTGAATGGAAGACAATCAAATGGCTAGACCCAAAATTTGGGGTTTGGGTGTCCCTATGTATCATGTGATGACATGGATAAAGTCGTATGTCATACTTATAATTCTGTGCAGTTTCACATCATGCGATAAGGATGAATATATTCAATGTAGTTTAACATTAAGCAGTGAGGATGAAGGATAACCAACATGATTATGATGGAACAAATAAAGTCAATTAAAAAATGGGCTTGAACCCCCAGGAGATATATTTTGTATCCCAGCTCATTTAGAATCAAAGTACTTGTAGTTTAGGGAAAATGAGGTACTCTACATAGGTTTGGCCCATACAAAGAGGTGTTCATTATCTGTTTTTTATATTTGCAGTTGGCCCAAGGATTGGAGATCCATGCCTCACTACATATCTCATGGGTGTGAGAATCTTGTTACGTGTTGTCCTTAGAATTATATGCAGTTTAATTTCTTGCGGTAATGACAAAGGTGTTCTTATGTGAGAGAAATATAATATAATTTTTGGTCCCAGACTCTAGGGTCCAAAAATCACTATGTATCCCATATGTATGGGAATCAAGTTGTACATAGTTCTTGGGATACTGTTGTGGTAGTAGGCTAACACTAGAAACAATTTTCCTCTTGTTCAATTTCATGTCATTTAGGGGACATCAGCCATGAAATTTAATGTTATGAGATGATGACTCATTTCCTACCATTTACTTCCATTTATTTAGGATGATAACAGGCTCACCCCAAGCCTTCATGCCCAATTTTTTGTAGGGAAACCCATACCAGAATATTTATGATTGTTTGAGCTATACTCGGTTCTAGAAACAAGTACTGACAGGGGTCCCTTCCAATATTTTGAGGCATGAAATGTAGGATAAGAGTATTTGTATGATGTGGTTTCTAGGACCATATATTTGATAAAGTAATCCCTCTAGATCTCAATGAAAATGTGAATGAGGACACACATAGTTGTAGAGAGACCGTGTTGTTTAACTTCATGATGTCGGGATGTACCTGAATAGTTTATTTTTCTATAAAAGATATTCCATTCAGTTTAACATCACGGGGTAAGGATGATGATAGGACTTACAAAAACATAGACTCTCTATTGCTGGAGATTATTCATATTATGTGTTGAAAAATATCAATTAAGTGGGTGGTGTGACACACTCCCTAACCATGGTGGCCAGCGAAAATGCTCCATTTTGGTAGAAATTGTGTAATACATAAGGTCCCTACCACTTGGGTTTGAAAATCAGGGGTTTCATTCCCAATAAAATTGGGTTATAAGAGCTATCACCAGTTCTCCATGGAGGAACAAATAGAGGTGAACCTTTTTATTGAATTCTCTTTCTATTCGGTTTTGGTAGACCTCCAGGGTGTGGAGTGTTCACAACCTTTTCACATCTTGCCACTTCATATCATTCATCCATTTTTATGCATTCCCATCATCTGAGCGTTTTTTTTGAATGAAAATTTGAGGAATGGTAGCAAGAAATATATGGGTATCACTTCTTTGGTCTCACACACCAATGAGTATGTCGACTCTTGGGTAGCAATATGTGTGGGGGTATAGTAGGCCCATTAAGTATGGAGGATATTTTCTAGACAAAACTTCTTATCCTTGTTCACCATCTCTTGGATTATATTTCATAGGTTCTTATTGAAGGCCTCTATCAATCAATTTTTCAGTACTTCATAGAGAGATAAGTGATTGGATTCAATGATATACTCTTAGAATAACTTCTTCAACTCCAAAAAATAGATGTTAGTGTCATTGTCCATTAATATCATGTGAGGGACTCTGAACATTGTGATGGTTGAGGAATTTGAAATTTTGATGATATTATTTTTTCTGAGTTCTTGGAGGGGTATCACCTCAACCCATTTAGAGAAGAAGTTAGTGGTAGTAAGGATGCACATTAATTTTATTACATTATATGGGGGATATTGTCTGACAAAATCCATTTCCCAAATGAAAAATAAAAAATAATATGTTTCTATATGCAGTAATTATGGGGTTGATGGATGATTTTTTAATAATATATCATGAATGTCATTTTATAGTTAATTACATGATGTCTTGTATCATGTGTTGGATCTGAATCTACGGATTACACACAAGAGGGGGGGTGAATTGTGTCTTTTCAAAATTATTACAATCTCTTCAATTTAGACAAATTCTGTCCACTATGCTTTAGCACGATTAAATATGCAGCGGAAAAAGTAAAAGCATGAACACACGGATGTATAGTGGTTCGGGGAACAGAAGGCCCCTAGTCCACTCCACCAACGCTCAAATCTACGAGCTTGGCGATTTTCACTATCTGGTCCTCGTTTCCACAGACCTGTTCACAACTGAGTACAGGCAGTTGACACCTTTACAAGTTTCAGGCAAACACAGCCTTCCTGGTTCAAACACGAACCCACACAGCTTAGAACGAGAAGCTGATCACTCAAAAATAAAAAGGGTTTCAATAAAGAAAACACTTCTCCAGTTGTTCTTCACAATTGCAACAGAATGCAATTGACAGTAGATAGATCGTCGTCTTCAGAAAATAAATATCTGTAATCAAAACAGTTCTGAGTCGATCCAGTTGCAATAGATATTACAAGAAACTTCACAACTTCAGCAGCAGTAGATTCACAACAGATAGTCGATGTAGAACACGTGAATCTGCTATCAAGATCTTCCTTCGGTAATAAAGGTTTTACACTTCTTCTCGATCACCAGAAAAGAACGCCTTCACACAGTCTCTGTTTCTTGCTCGTTAAAAGATCAATCTATATATTTCATACACTTTCCTGTGTATATATATATCCGAAGTTTCCAAGATAGAACATATATATTCAAATCTGAGAAAATCTTCCGCATAAATAGATCCATGAAAATCTCCTTTAGATTCGCGATATAAAAAAAAAATGAAATAACAGAGCCGTTGTAACTCCCCTGAATAATCGGCATAAAAAGATCCGTTTAAATCAATCATTAATCCGTTGAAAATCGTCTTTAATTCAGTCAAAGTCGTACTTAAGAATCGGCTCGAAATCCGCTTAATAATCTGCCTGTTTGACCAATGCAAAAGGGAATATCGTCTGTCAAAAATATCCCGACGCCAAACGTAGGGTTGATGACGTAGCTCCAAACGTAGGGTTCACAAACGTAAGGTTCACAAACGTAAGGTTCAGAACGTAAGGTTCAGAACGTACATACTTTCTCTTCAGCATTCAAACGTAGGTTTGATCATCCATACTTTGTCTTGCTTCAACTCTCCAAAGAACGTACGGTTGATTATAAAAGTAAGGTTTATGATCCATACTTTTGAGAAACAAACTCAACACTGAAAACTAACGTACGGTTTCTCTTCCATACTTGTCCAACAACAAAAACGTAAGGTTCCTTCCAAACGTAATGTTCTTCTTCCATACTTTTCAACAACGTAAGGTTCATTAACCATACGTTTCAAAATAACGTAAGGTTCCTTAACCATACGTTTCTTTTAACATAAAAAGTAAACTTTTCATCCATACGTTACGTTCATCAACGTAGGGTATGAACAGTGATTCCAGTATGCGCTAAAACTGATCTCGCGCTACAGTGATTCCAGAACGCGCTAAAATTGATCTCGTGCTAAAGTGATTCCAGAACGCGCTAAAATTGATTTCGGAATAAATAAAGTATGAAATCTCGTTATATGAAATAAATAAATAAAATAAATTCCTGCAAAATACTCAATGAAATAATTAGTAAATAATTAAGGGTATTTGTGAGCATCAAAATCATCATAAAGAGACAGAGTATTATTTAAAATAATCTCCCCCTTTAAAAAACATTATTTTGAATTGTTTGAAAACAATACATTGCTCAACAATCTCCCCCTTTTTGATGATCACAAAACCCATAAAATAATAGAACTAATTTAATTGCAATCTTTATTGAAAAATTAGTTTTATAAAATTTTAGAATTTTGAAAGGATTAAAACAATATTTAACTATAATAAAATTTCTCCCCCATAAAAATAAATTTTCAGCTAAAAATAGATAAAAGATAAATGTCGTATATATCCAAATTCTCCCATATATCCAAATTTCTTCATAGGAAACAAATGAATTTAAATGTTGTGTTTATCCAAATTCTCCCCCTTTTTGTGATATCAAAAAGAATGAAAAATTACGGATTTGAACACATTCAATATTGCACTGAACTATAAGTAAATGCTATAATTAACTGTGTATGAATAAGTGAATTTGTTATACTGGCTAACTCAATCATAAATCAATAAACAACAAAACAAAAAAAAAGTAAGAAAAGAATTTTCATTCACAAGCTGTTATATATAAACGATTGTGATATACAGAGGAATCAAGGTTCATAGATAAGACAGGGAAAAAGGTGTCTATCTCCTTTGAATCGCGGTCTTTATCTCTGTAAACTGTTCTCTGAGCCTCTTCATCATCCCATCTCTTAACTTGATGATAAGATCTCTGTTCTCTTGAGTCATATGAATATCTTCAATCAAATTAACTCTGAAAAACTCATGCATTATTTCTTCTTTTTCAACAAAAAGAGCCAGTTTTTCTGATAACTGATTCAAAAGAATCCTAATCGGTTGCTCTCCAGATGTCAACTGATCCACTAAAAATCTATGATTATCTAGCAAAACTGACAAAGGGGCACTATTACACTGAAGATCGTGTAATCTGTCACTCATATTGCTCATTGCTACAATAATTGCTTGAAATTTCTGAATCAAATCAGGTGAAGAGCCTGATCCACTCACAGCACTGTTTGCAACAGACTCAAATTTATTCTCCATGTAAATCTTCAACTCAGATAAATCATCTTTCTTTACCATCTCTGATTTTAACTGATCAACAACATGCAGCATATCAGTCTTAAACAAATCTACTTCCTGTCTTGAAACAGTACATTCTTTCAGCTTCTGAAACTTCAACTGCTCTAAGTTCAGAGAATTTCTGAGACTAACATTCTCAGATTCTAACTGAGAGATACGCTTGTAAAACTCAACAACTTCTTCTTTTCTCTAATCAGGGGCACCCTGTGCTCGATTCTCATGTCCAGAATTAGGTTGATGAAGCAGGGCAAGTGGTAAGGAATCTGCATCTGACTGTTCTTTGTCCTTGTCCTGACAAGGTTGATCCACTGAACTATCTTTTGAAGCCTGAAACTCTTCCACTGAAAAATCTTCCTGAAGTACCTCTGTATTAGCTTCAAAAGTATGTTCATTACGAACAGTAGTCTCTCTGACTTCTACTGATTGTTCAAGAACAATATTTTCATGTAAATCTTGAGGTCGGGCCACTTCTTCACCAGGCACTGCCTCCATAAGTTGTTCTTGTTGAATTACTTTTTCAACAGCCACAACAGCAGATTGAGGTTCTTTTTTGAGTTTCTGTTTGAGCTGCTGGTTCCTCTATCGGTGCAGTCTTCTCCACAACAGCTTCTCTCACAAATGAATAAGAAAATAACGGTTCAGAGGATTTCAAGTCAGGAGAGATAATTTCTTCATCAATTGACCTCTTCCTTCTAGATTGAAGTCCTTCTTGACTTCTCTCTTCCTCAACTTCCTCCATCTCAAAACGAATTCTCCTTGCCACTGTACTAACTCTTGATTCTGCTTTTCCCTCCTTGGACTTAGCTGGTTGAGCCTGAGCACTCTCCGAGTTTTCCTCAACTCCAACAGGTAAGAGTTTTCCTTTAATTGTGCTCCAGAAGTATCCTACTTTCCCTCAAAGTTCCAGCATTAAAAACATTACTGTGGTGACATTTCACCACAGCATCTACCAATCTGATCATTCCTCTTTTAAACAAAAACAAAGAAATGAACCTTCCATAAGGGAAAAAGGTCATTCTTGCTTCACTCTGACAGTAGTAACTCAGATATCTTATCATAAACCGAGGAAAATTAAACTTAATATCACACATCAGAAGATACATTATGTACATGTCAGGGTATAGGATTTTCTCCATCTTAGCCATTCTTGGTGCTAAACCAGTCTGAACAAATTTTACCAAAATTTTCTGATCGGGCTCCAAATCCTTAATAAACATCTTCTTTATCACTCTGGTTCCAAACAGAAAAGACATAATGTCTTCAGACTTATGTACAAAATCTCCAATATTCCGTAAATCGAAATGAAAAACTCCTTCATGAGGGCAGTTAAGAATTTGACTTATCTCTACAGATGATATTGAAAAGTCCTTATCCTCTATTTGAGCCAATAAACTATCCTCTGTATCTCCAAGGCTAAACTGAACAGTTCTAAAGAAATGTCTCATTTCTGCCTCATATAGAAACTCAGAATTTTCACTATTAAAATCTTGCTCAAGGCTTTGAAACGACAACGCTTGCTTCAACAGTAAATTAGTTTCAAACAGCCACTCTAAATCTATGACTTTACCTTGCAGTATTTTCCGACTAACTACCTTAGGTTTCTTTGCAGCACTGCTCTCGGCTTCATCTGGACGCTTAGTCTTTGCCATTCCAACAACGATTTCTGAAGGTTTGTAAGTTTAGGGTTTGAAGATTCAGAAAAGGGTTTTAGAGCAGATGTGCGGTTTTAGGTTTTCGAAAGGGTTTCCGAAAAAGGTGAAGCAGTTTAGAAGGTGAAACGGTTCTGACAACCTTGATTCCCGTGTAATCACTAATCATTACTTTTATTTAAAACAAAATAAAATTACTTATAGCGGGAAACAAAAATTAAGCAGAATTCGAAAACAGAATAAGATTTTAAAAAAAACTATTTAAAATTAAATAAACCTAACTCCCCCTTAATAAATTCAAACCTTGCCGTGGGAAGTGGTTTAGTAAAAATATCTGCTAATTGATTTTCTGTATTTACAAATTCTAAAAATATATCCTTTTTAAACACATGATCTCTTAAAAAGTGATGTCTTATATCAATGTGCTTAGTTCTAGAATGACTAATAAGATTTTTTGAAATATTAATTGCACTAGTATTATCACATAAAATAGGTGTATTATTGAAATTTAATCCAAAGTCCATAAGAGTGTTTTTCATCCACAACACCTGTGCACAGCAACTACCTGCAAACACATATTCTGCCTCGGCTGTTGACAGGGCAACTGAGTGTTGTTTCTTACTAGACCATGATACTAAAGACTTCCCTAAAAAGTGACATGTTCCTGAAGTACTCTTCCTATCTAATCTACAGCTTCCAAAGTCAGCATCTGAATATGAAATTAAATTAAAATCATAGGTTTTTGGATAAAGCAGATATTGATAAATAGTACCTTTTAAATATCTAAAAATTCTTTTAACAGCAGTTAAATGGGATTCTTTGGGATTTGATTGAAATCGAGCACAAAGACATACTGAATACATTATATCTGGTCTACTAGCAGTAATATATAACAAACTACCAATCATACCTCTATATAACTTGTTGTCCACTGATTTTCCAGTTTCATCCAAATCAAGTTTTATATTAGTACACATAGGAGTTGTAAATGACTTGCTGTTTTCAAGTCCAAATTTCTTAAGTAAATCAGTAATGTATTTGCATTGATTTAAAACATTTCCAAAATCTTTTTGAAATATTTGAAGACCCAAAAAGAAATTTAATTCTCCCATCATACTCATTTCAAATTCTTTTTGCATTAATTCTGAAAATTCATGACAAAGAATTTTATTGGTTGATCCAAAAATTACATCATCAACATAAATTTGAACCAACAAAACATTATTTTTCACAGTTTTCTTAAAGAGTGTTGGATCTGCCAGTCCAACAGTAAAATCATTTTTCAAAAGAAAAGAACTTAGTCTTTCATACCAAGCTCTAGGTGCTTGTTTAAGGCCATAAAGAGCTTTAGTAAGTTTGAAAACAGAATCTGGTTTTTGAGAATTTTCAAAACCAGGAGGTTGCTCAACATAAACTTCCTCCATTAAATAACCATTTAAAAAGGCAGATTTAACATCCATCTGAAATAATTTAAAATTCATATAAGATGCATAGGCTAAAAGGATTCTAATGGCTTCTAACCTGGCTACAGGTGCAAAGGTCTCATCATAATCTATTCCTTCTTCTTGATTATATCCTTTAGCTACTAATCTTGCTTTATTTCTAGTTATTATCCCTTGATCATCCTGTTTATTCTTAAAGACCCATTTAGTTCCTATTACTGGATAATCATGTGGTCTTTCAACTAACTCCCAAACCTTATTTCTCTTGAACTGGTTCAATTCATCCTGCATTGCTATTACCCAGCTCTCATCATCTAAGGCTTCTTCTATGGTCTTAGGTTCTTGTTGGGATAGGAAAGCAGAGAATTCAACTATGTTTCCAAGGTTTCTTCTAGTTTGAATACCAGTCTCTAAGTCACCTATCACAGATTCTAAAGGGTGATTCTTTAAGGTTCTAGACTGTCTAGGCATTACATTCAAAGGTTCTTCAGTGTCATGTTCTTCTGAACTGGACTGAATTTCTTTTATATCATTTTCAAAATCATTCTTTAAATTCTCAAGTCTCATGTTTTCATTAGAATCAGGTTCATCTATTTGTTCTATCCTTTTCTCAAAAGGATCAGATTCATCAAATTTCACATGAACTGATTCTTCAACAATCCTTGACTTTTTATTATAGACTCTATAAGCTTTGGAGGTTGCAGAATATCCTAAGAAAATACCTTTATCAGATTTTGGATCAAATTTACCAAGATTATCTTTGGTATTCAAGATGTAAACCTTGCATCCAAAAACTTTAAAGTAATTTACTTTAGGTTTTCTGTTATTCCATAGTTCATAGGGTGTCTTTTTCAAAATAGGTCTTATTAAAATTCTATTCATTATATAAAAAGATGTATTAACAGCTTCTGCCCAGAAATATATAGGTAGGCTATATTCATTTAACATAGTTCTAGCCATTTCTTGAATAGTTCTATTTCTTCTTTCTACAATCCCATTCTGTTGAGGTGTTCTTGGAGCAGAGAAGGTGTGTTTAATACCCATGTTTGAGCAAAAGGAATTAAATTCCTGGTTCTCAAATTCTCCACCATGATCACTTCTCAATGAGATTATATTAAAACCTTTTTCATTTTGAATAGATTTACAAAAACCTTCAAATAAACTAAAAGCTTCACTTTTAAATTTCAAAAAGAAAATCCAAGTAAATCTAGAATAATCATCAACTAATACATAAACATATAATTTACCAGCTAAACTTGATACTCTTGAAGGTCCAAACAAATCCATATGGATAAGTTCTAGAGGTTTAGTTGTAGCAACTTTATTAACAGATTTGAATGATGATTTGTGTTGCTTGCCAAGCTGACATGCATCACAGAATCTGTCATTTTCAAATTTGAGACTAGGAAAATCATAAACTAGATGTTTCTTAGATAATTTATGTAAAGCATATATATTGCAATGACCAAGTCTTCTATGCCAGATCCAGGATTCACTTATATTAGCAGTTAAGCAGTTTACTTGTTGTTTACACAAGGAATACAAATCCAAAGTATAAACATTATCAGTTCTGGGTGCTCTAAACTTAAACAGTTTATCTTTAGAAATAGTACAACTATTGTAAGTAAAATCAACAGTGTATCCATCATCACAGAGTTGAGAGATACTTATCAGATTGTGTTTTAACCCTTGTACATAAAGTACTTTGTTGATTGAGACTATCTCTGGATCTCCAACTGTTCTAATACCAATAATCTTTCCTTTGGCATTGTCACCAAAGGTGACAAGTCCTCCTTCCTTTCGAGTAAGAGAAGAGAAATTAGCTGAAGTTCCACTCATGTGTCTTGAGCAGCCACTGTCCATATACCATATTTCTTTCTTTCTTTGGTGACCTGCTACCTGCAAAGACATTCAAACAAATTGCTTTGGTACCCATATTTTTTTGGGTCCAGGAGTGTTAGCAAGCAGTGATCTGGGTATCCAGATTTGCTTTGTTTTCTTAAAATTGATTGAATCATATAGATCATTGGAAATATAAGCTTTCTTAATTCCACATATTTGAGGTCGTCTTAGAAAACAGTTTTTAGCTATATGACCTTTTGTTCCACAGAAGTTACAAATAACCTGTTTAGTGCTAGGAACAAAATAATTTTTGTATAACTTAGGTTTTTCTCCTTTACTTCCAATTCCAAACCTTTCCTTTTTAATTACAGTTTTTCCAAGTATCTCATTTAAGGCGTTTTCTCCTTTTGTAAAAACTAATGCAGCCTTTTTATAAGATTCTACTTCATCCTGTAGAGTTTTTATTTTTGATTCAAAATTAATTTTATTTGAGTCAGCAGAGTTGTATTTGTCAATTAATTCCTTATGTTGTTTTAGCAAAGTATTTCTCTCATCTGAAATAGCTTTATGCAAGTTCTTTATAGATTTATATTTTTTAAATAATGAGTCATACCTTTCTTCAAGCATATTGCAGTAAGCTGCAAGTTTTTTATTTGAGAAGCTTGTTTCAGAGTTTGATTCATTATTTGAGTCAGAGGAGTAGTATGAGTGTACCTCATCAGTTTCAGCCATGAAACACATATTTGCTTTTAAATTGGCTTCCTCCTTCTCTGAGCTTGATTCAGAAGAATTACTTGAGTCTTCAGAAACACTCCAAGTAGCTTTCATAGCTTTCTTGTCTTTCTGCTCATAATCATCTATTTTGAAGAATTTCTTCTTCTTTGCATCTTTCAATTTTGGGCAATCCGGTCTGATATGTCCCATCTTTTTGCATTCATAACATCTCACTTCCTTGCTATCCTTCTTGAAGGATTTCTTGAAGTCTTTCTTCTTACTGTAGAACTTTCTGAATTTTCTGGCTAGCTGAGCCAGTTCTTCATCCGAATTTGAAGAATCAGAGCTTTCTGATTTAGCACTTACTTCTCTGTTCTTCATCTTTCTATCCTTTTGTTGAGAAGTCACTTTCAAAGCAGTATTTTCCCTTTTTATGTAGACTTTATGCTCATTTACCTCATCTTTCATTTCAGCCTCGTACATCATCAATGTACCAATCAGCTCTCTCATAGTTAGATCTTTAACAGAAGTTGATTGTCTGATTGCTGCAGAGATTCCATTCCATCGAGTAGGAAGTACTCTCAGTACCTTTAACGCTTGATCAGCCTGCTTGATTGGTTCTCCTAGAGCTGTTATATTATTGACAATTTCTGTCAATCTTCCATTCATCTGAGTGATGCTCTCTCCTTCAATCATTCTGAAAGTATCGAATTTTAATTTAGCAGTTGCATATCTCATCTGTCTTACATTATCTGTTCCTTCATAAGCAACAGCTATTGTTTGCCACATTTCATATGCAGTCGGGCATTGAGATACTCTGTTAAATTCATCCGGTCCTAGACCACAGATGATTGCATTCATAGATTTTGAATTCATGTCATACTCAGCCTCTGTAGCAGCACTCCATGTATCGGGATTTTCAGGAATTTCATAGGGAGTCAGAATCTTTGAATAGACTTTGTAACCAAGATTTTTCAGATAAATAATCATACGTGATTTCCAGCAGCCATAATTATCTCCATTAAAGTAAGGTGCTCTGACCATTGACATTCCCTCTCTCGTATCAGCCATGATACACTATGTATAATCTTTAAATACTTCTAGCTTGATAAGACTTTAAAAATAAGAAGCTCCTCCTCTGATACCAATTGTTGGATCTGAATCTACGGATTACACACAAGAGGGGGGGTGAATTGTGTCTTTTCAAAATTATTACAATCTCTTCAATTTAGACAAATTATGTCCACTATGCTTTAGCACGATTAAATATGCAGCAGGAAAAGTAAAAGCATGAACACAAGGATGTATAGTGGTTCGGGGAACAAAAGGCCCCTAGTCCACTCCACCAACGCTCAAATCCACGAGCTTGGCGATTTTCACTATCTGGTCCTCGTTTCCACAGACCTGTTCACAACTGAGTACAGGCAGTTGACACCTTTACAAGTTTCAGGCAAACACAGCCTTCCTGGTTCAAACACGAACCCACACAGCTTAGAACGAGAAGCTGATCACTCAAAAATAAAAAGGGTTTCGATAAAGAAAACACTTCTCCAGTTGTTCTTCACAATTGCAACAGAATGCAATTGACAGTAGATAGATTGTCGTCTTCAGAAAATAAAGATCTGTAATCAAAACAGTTCTGAGTCGATCCAGTTGCAATAGATATTACAAGAAACTTCACAACTTCAGTAGCAGTAGATTCACAACAGATAATCGATGTAGAACACGTGAATCTGCTATCAAGATCTTCCTTCGGTAATAAAGGTTTTACACTTCTTCTCGATCACCAGAAAAGAACGCCTTCACACAGTCTCTGTTTCTTGCTCGTTAAAAGATCAATCTATATATTTCATACACTTTCCTGTGTATATATATATCCGAAGTTTCCAAGATTGAACATATATATTCAAATCTGAGAAAATCTTCCGCATAAATAGATCCATGAAAATCTCCTTTAGATTCGCGATATATAAAAAAAATGAAATAACAGAGCCGTTGTAACTCCCCTGAAGAATCGGCATAAAAAGCTCCGTTTAAATCAATCATTAATCCGTTGAAAATCGTCTTTAATTCAGTCAAATTCGTACTTAAGAATCGGCTCGAAATCCGCTTAATAATCCGCCTGTTTGACCAATGCAAAAGGAAATATCGTCTGTCAAAAATATCCCGACGCCAAACGTAGGGTTGATGACGTAGCTCCAAACGTAGGGTTCACAAACGTAAGGTTCACAAACGTAAGGTTCAGAACGTAAGGTTCAGAACGTACATACTTTCTCTTCAACATTCAAATGTAGGGTTGATCATCCATACTTTGTCTTGCTTCAACTCTCCAAAGAACGTACGATTGATTATAAAAGTAAGGTTGATGATCCATACTTTTGAGAAAAAAACTCAACACTGAAAACTAACGTACGGTTTCTCTTCCATACTTGTCCAACAACAAAAACGTAAGGTTCCTTCCAAACGTAATGTTCTTCTTCCATACTTTTCAACAACGTAAGGTTCATTAACCATACGTTTCAAAATAACGTAAGGTTCCTTAACCATACGTTTCTTTTAACATAAAAAGTAAACTTTTCATCCATACGTTACGTTCATCAATGTAGGGTATGAACAGTGATTCCAGTACGCGCTAAAACTGATCTCGCGCTACAGTGATTCCAGAACGCGCTAAAATTGATCTCGCGCTACAGTGATTCCAGAACGCGCTAAAATTGATTTCGGAATAAATGAAGTATGAAATCTCGTTATATGAAATAAATAAATAAAATAAATTCCTGCAAAATACTCAACGAAATAATTAGTAAATAATTAAGGGTATTTGTGAGCATCAAAATCATCATAAAGAGACAGAGTATTATTTAAAATAATCTCCCCCTTTAAAAAACATTATTTTGAATTGTTTGAAAACAATACATTGCTCAACATCATGGTCTACTAGTAATACCCCAACCTTATGATCTAGTGGAAGAGCCTAGTTCTATATTGGTGGGCATTGCAGGAGCCTGTGTGGACCTCTTCCGTGATGGTGAGTATTTCTCCTTCTACAATAAACCTATGGAGAATTCCATCAAACCCAAAATTGTACAGTATTTTAAGATCATTCGGGAAATCCTACAAGGCGATGTTTTTTTCTCGATGCCAAATTTTTTCTATTCCATCATGATCTATTGGGGGAGTTCTATCCCGATGATATTATGGGCTCTATCCACCCAGAGGAGGTCGTTGGTTCATCACTTTCTAGGGATGTTATGACATGATTTATCTTTTTCGTATCACATATGATGATCAATGATACCATTCATTAATGTGTTATTCAGAAGGTTTCTTCCTCCTAATTAGGGTCTTCCATGATGGAAGCTGCGTTAGACAATGCTTCATCATGATAATTCTATTATCGAGGGATATAATTCAATGTTGTTTCAAAGGGGAACTCCTCCATCAGTACCCTGATAGAGCAGTTTAGGTTAGGTGTAGTCCTTCCGCCTTGATGGAATATTCCTAATTGATCTGCTTTATCACCAGTTCTAAATCACCATTGATATTCAGGTAGGCTATATGTGGCTTTAATTCTACTTTCATGAAACTTATGAGGGATTAATATTCAGATTTATTGTTCATGTAGCCTTTGTATAGTGATAAAGAGTTGGGAAGAACTTCATTGTCTAGAGAGAAAAATTATAACCCATTGTCCAACCCAATTGAGCTTCAGGTTTTCCTTTATAGTTCCGATAAGACTCATGGAGGCATAATCAAATTACATATTCCATGTCCAAGGAGTGTAGTGGGAATAAAATAACTCACATCCTAGGAGTTTGGTGTCCTTAGGTGTATTTTCTAGAGAGGGATCTACCTCTAGGAATTCAATAAAATGTTTCTTTTTTTTTTCTGGCTTTTGGGATACGAACTAGATGTCATACTAATACAGAATGACCACCCATCGATCCAAGAGCCCAGTCAACATATGGAGTCCAACAATATTAATGAGTGGGTTGATATAATAGTATAGGTGGACCTCATAGTGCTGTAAGTAATTCATTATCTTTTTTACTATAAAGAGGAGTGTAAGGAAGTAATTTTTGACTATATAATATATGGTCCCAACATAGAGCATAATATAGAAGAGTTAGTAAAGACTATTATATATTTTCATGCCATTATTCTATACTAGTAGGGTGCATAGTTTGAATTCCATGGTGGCCACATATAAGATAAAACATGGTTCCAATCATACTTATGAAAGTATTAGGATCAATTTTTGTTTTCAGATTTATATTTCCTTAACATTGTGATAACTAAAATAATTGTAGGGACAAATTTTTATTAATATATTCTAATCATTTCAATAATTATCTTGTAAATGTTTCTTGTGGAATAAAGATATAATTTGAGTTCTGGTGAATTTTTAATCTCAGAAATTATTTTAGTTCTATTGACATAGAACTATCGAAATGATTATATATAATTATTGTACATTCTATAAAAAAGAAGAAGTTGTTAGTGTAAAAATAATTTCATTCTCATATATGATGGCTATCAGTGTATCTGAACAATATTTCTTCAATTTTATGTTTCTATAAATATTTTTTTAAGATAAACCCAATCATCTTAAAATGTTATAAATTTTATAATACTAGGACCATGGATCCTATTTTAATCTATACAATAAATTCATTAATCAATAAACCATTCTTCCATCATTGCAAAGAATGAGTCCTTCAAGTTGTTTAGTGAATATTAATTCTCTAAGTTCACCATTTATAAACGTAGACATTACATAAATATCATATTCCCAGAAATTATTATCATATAACGCTTCCATGATTCATATTATCATATCAATTTTAGAAACTGTAAAATATTCTCTACAAATTTTACTCGTTCCATTTTAGAATTTTCATTTTCCAACAAGTATATATTGTTTCTATGGCACTTCAACGTTCTCATTCATTTTATTCCTAAAAACCCATTTTATTTTAATAAAATATTTAGATATTAATCTATATATATGTCCCTAATAAAATTTATTCATATTTTTGTTAATAAATTAATGATTAACTTCTCCCAATTCATATTTCTTAATAGAATATACCAGTATACTTGGCTTAACCCTTGATACAGATGTTGTTTGGTTCTAAAATCTTTGCCTCATTATACACTAAATTAGTACACTCTAATTCCCATTGGCAATCTCAGTTCCAATATGTTTCTTTCCCCACTAAAACTGATTTTACTAACCATCATAATAATATTCCTCATTAGTATAACATTGGGAATTTAAATCAACTGTTTATGGTCTAATTTCCTTAACATTTTCCTCATTTTTTCCAGAATTTTCCTATTATTTTCTATATGAAAAAACAATCTTGAATATATAGAATATTTGCCAAAATTTTCATCAATTTTCACATCCAAACACTCTGAAAAATAATGAAATATCCAATTCCAACATATTTATACATTACTATTATATAATTTACAAAAAACTATTCTATTATCAGTATTTTATTAAAACTTTTCCATCCTACATTTTATAATATTAATATTAAATCAACTCTCAAATTCCTCGATATATTTCACTATAGGATTATTTTTGGTACCAAATGTCACAATGCATAAAATATGAATCATGTCTCAAAAAGACATCTATTTTTTGTGTTCACATCTATAAAAACTTATTCCGTCTATATGTATTTTGTAATTTTTTCTTATTTAACATCATTTTTCTCATTTCAAAAATGATAAAATTCATTCTCTATAAAAAACTATTACATTGTGGTATATAAGGTGTTATATACTGATGTTTAACAAAATATTTTCTATGATAAATTTCAAATGAAATACAAGTGTACTATATCCCATTTTTATATCATAATTTTTGATACACAAACTACTATGTTTCTCAACATGCCTCTTGTATGCTTTAAACAGCTAAACAATATGAATCATTTTATTAATGGAAAAAATTGGTTATCAGAGTGAATTAAAATATTAAAGTAGAAAAATATTATAAAAAATATGTTTTATAGAATCTATCATAGTCTTATAAATGTTATATTGAATTTATTGTGAGTCTTTATAGTTACCATACCCTTCTGACATGTTCTATAGATTCTATCATAATCTCTTTTTATTATGGGTAGATATCTTATAACATGATGATTCCTACTCTCACTAAGTCTTTGTTTCCCAAGAGAGACAAATATTTTTCCATATCATGTTCTCATATTTTAGGCTCATATAATATATTTTGTAAGGATCTCAAATCATGAATAAATTTAAAACTGTTAGGTTTCTTTGAGAAATCGTTATTCCATAACTTGTGCTATTATTGTTACGTATTTTTTATTAAAGTTAACCTTGTCAATATTATCAGAATGTGGGATATCTCTCAACCTGTTTTGTTTTAGTCCTTTAATTATAAAGAATCGTTATATTTAAAATTAGCATTCCCAATTTGAGAGAATCTAATTCATTTTATTTTCATGGAATATTCATTAACAAATTTCACTACACATCCTTCATGTATATAAATGTTACTATGAATTTTAACATGACTTTTCTTATGGAAGGAAGACCATAATAAAGTATCGATTCCTTTATTTTATTGAATGATTTAAAATTTAAGTATCCCAATAATGAATTTTATGCATTTTTTATTTGAACAATATTCACCTTTTCATTTAGAAGTAAATGACTCAAAAATATTTTAATTCATTTCTTTTTTATATGTTCCATTTTATCAAACCTACCACATAGTTCTTCTTGATAATAAAATAAACTTTGTTTTTCAAACATGTAACCACTTATGAAATATTATTTCCTTCATCAAAATCCACTTCCTTCTCATTGTAACTTCTACTGCTGGCTTCTTTGATTCTCTCTAGTAATGAAAAGTTATAAAACTATTTATAAGATTTATGTTTACAAATACCAAAAAACAACAACAACCTATAAATACATGTTTTCTGGAAAACCTACAGTTGAATTCATAAATTGTGAGTATGTAATTTGACATTTTCAAAACTATTTAGTTATTATTTTTCCTCTAAATTAGAATAAAAGTGTTATTTAGTATTCTACATTCATCAGGTACTCTTGTAGGAATTGTTTCTCCATTATTCATAATACAGATTTTACCAGAATTAAGATTTAACCATTTATTATTAGTGCCAAATGATTTTTATCTTTTCAAATGTATACTTTACCTAAATGTTTTCATCATCTATAGAAGATTATAAATTATCCTTAATTAGTATATTGATTTCATTATTGATATTTTTCATTTCATTACTGGATTTAAGATACATTGATTATTTCATTGATATTCCTTCATAATTTAAAGAGATTTTTTATTTTAGATCTTTTATCATCTTCTCATATTCAATGGGTTTCAACCGGATATCTTTATTTTCTTCTTCAAGAGTTGTATACCTTTTAACTGTTTCCCCATTTCATCCATAAATTTATTTTTCTATTTTTCGAAATTCTTTTTATCTTTCCTGGGAATTATTTTTTAGTCAATAATTTTCCCAAGATCACCATTGATAAAGTATTCATAATTCATTGGTTGTAATTTAACATCCTTAAATTGTAATTAATTTATCAATTTCTAAACTATAGCCATACATTTTTTAAATTTCTCATGTTCTTCTCAATGAGAATATCTCAATGAGATAAAATCATTTTCCTCTTATTTTATCATCACATTTTTTCTTTTAGTCCTTTTAAATATATTTTTACTCCAACTTTCTATTGAAATTTATTTACATATTTTCTACAATTATTTCTCTGAGTGTATTATTATTTTTAGATTCTTAATATTCTCTATTATTTTTAATTTAATGAACTATATAGTGACCTAGACTAGTAAATTTATATCACCTATTTAAGAACATACCATTGTTTATATTTTTCCAATTCAGAATCCTTTTATAAATGAAATTTATGAGTCTTTTATATTATTCATAATTCTTAGGATAACATGAGTTCTGACAATCTTCATTATTACCAACATCTATAATCCCCATGGCTTCAAAATCAATTTCACCTTTCACATTACTTTATAATGATAGAATGCTTTTTATATCATAATCCAAGAGAATATTAGATAACTCATCAAGTGGAATATATTTTTATCTTAAAGAGATGATATTTTTAGAAGAAATATATTCAAAACATTTCTTATAATAATATTGAAAATAGTGGAATCATCATGTTTCTCAGCAGATCAACTAATTGTAATCATAATTTTATTTACTTATGTAAAGAAATCATCAAAAAATCATATTTTGAAGAAATGTTTCTTTAAATCTTCTTCCTTTTATTTGTATCTTTACCTATTTAACTTTTAAAATTCTTTCATAACTACTACATAGCATATTCAAGATTTCGTTAGGTATTTTTATCACCATTACAATACTCTATATGCTTTATAATAATAATATGGGAATAATTTTTTGAAATTTTCTACCTCATTCTATATTAATATTCTCAAAAAACATTAATTTACCATCTTTTATAAAGGGTGGAATTGCCACTGTAGTTGAATCATGGAATTCTAGTCCAAGAGATAAAAGATAAAAAGCATTTTCTTCTTCCAACTATGACTTCTTTTTCCATATAATATTACTAAACACTAGATAATGAATGAATTAATATTATCTACTCTCCAAATAAAAATTATGACTCCAATATAGGTAGGCTTTGATTGATAATTAATTATTTTCTGAAAAAACCAGTTTCCTAAACTAAAAAGGGTGGTTAATTATTTAAAAATAATTTTTATAAATTTATAGAAAAAATAAACTTCTAAGATTTATTTTTGTATAGACCACTGAAAAAAAAATCTACACAAGATCATTGATGAAAATAATAATTAAAATACATAATATCTAATACAATATATTTTCTTTACTATATAATGTAGTGAAATCCAACTACACAAATTCTGTTTTTATCCCAAAACACATGTCAAGACTAACACCAAAAAATACATCTATGTACTATAGTACAAATAAGATGAATACAATTTAATGAATATCACAAAATAAACTATGATAATGTTGGAATAAATATATAGATCAACTTCCACAAGCCTAAAAAGATATTCACTAAGGAATCACTCACAGAGCAGACTTTAATTGAACAACTTGAAATATATTATACTCATGTAAAATCCATTAAAATAACGAGATTCATTAGATGTTAATCAATTACAATCAAACGTCATATTTAAACTATTAAACATATTCTTGTTCTCAGAGAATAGAAAATCAACAAAATAGCCACTCGGATCTACTTAGTTAATTCATCAATTATATATCTTGACCGAATATTTGTTTTCTAAAACATTTGTGGAAATAGTATTTGATTTCTATGTAATAAATGTAAATAAATTCATACCCACTATTTTTTTTTAAAATTTATGATTTCCCCAGGTATTTAGTATGGTTATGATACCCAAGTATCATAAAATTTTGACATACATAAACTCCACTTTGCAAAAAACCACTAAAATTTACAACATATAGTAAAATTACTCAAATATTCTACATCGCAACAATTAGATGCATAAATTATTTGGTTATAAGAGAATTGTAACTAAGAATACCATAACGGTTATATAACATTTTTCTATGTGGCCATAATTTACTACGGTGGCATCACTAAATTTTTTACAAGATTAGCTTACATCATTTGATCATCTACAAGATTTAAATATATTATAAAACAACTCCATGAATAATTTAGATACATTATATTCCATATTTTTATATATATAGGAATTCATACATGTGGTTCATTAATATTGGAAAAATGTCTTGGTGTTACACGTCATCCATTTTGTTATTAGCTACATAGATCCAGAAATGTTTTGGGTTCTCTAAAATTAACATGAAACCCCTTCAAATGATTTTAAATATTTCTTAAAAACACTTCCTATAATCATTGACCAATTTTCCATGACATATATGACATAAAAAGTAGATCAAATATTTTATGAATTAACGAGAATCGAAAAATATGGTTTTCAATAATACAACCCAAACCCACCTAATAAACATGAGATCATTAACCATCTTAAAATAAAGATAAATATATCCACGACGTTCTTCAATATCATACTAAACTGTTTATAATATTGTTTGAGAAAAAAATGATTAAATAATGAACCAAATGAAGTATCTGTTACAAGTATTTAGTGCCTAAACTATTCAATAATATTTTAAAATTAAGCATATTGGGGCCCAAAACTCCATTCATGATACGACCACATTAATACAACAGAATCACTGAATTTGGCTAATTATCCTTATTATCATTTTTAATATGTTGTGACATGCAACATAAAACTACAAATTAATAATATTATAAAGTCTAATATTTTAACAAATTTACCATTATAGAATTACATATATCCCTTACATAACACATCCTTTTGTTTTATAAATGTCAAAAAGAATTTTTTAATTTAAAATTTATACCCCATTCATGTGATAAAACATGATATCACAACATGATATATTATTAAAATATTAATAAATTTCTCTAAGAATCTCAATTTTAACTATAATAACATTCATAAATATAGAGAAAATCTACTAAACTTAAACATTCATATAATTGAATGAAATTACAATTTTACAAAATATCATCACACTAGTCAAGAACCCTTAGCCTATTAATAGCTAGATTTGGGTGGGACACTCATCATTTAACTAGCCTAAGAGGGGACCCTATGTGATGGGTTATGTGAGAATTTCATTATAGTTGTTTGAGTCATATGAAGGTAGTTTATAGTTATTATTATGATTTGTAACTATTTGGGATACATAGTGAAATAATGTAATTGTGTTTTGAGTTCATATAATAGACCTATAGACATAGTGATTATACAGTTGGCCGAAATAACATTTTCTAAAAACTATAATAATTGGTTATGGATCTAAAAAATCTAAGACAACTGTTTTAGGGTCTAATCTTATGATACATGGATCGTGTACTATTTTAAGTTTTCTTTCATCTATGTATTTAATTACTAAAATCCTCAAGATACGATTGAATTATATAGGGTTGATATTAAAAAATATATAATTCCATGCTATATAAATCAAGATAGACTTCAGATGTAGTGTCTTTTTATATTTCACCATATCTAGCCTAACCATAGTGACATCAATAGACTTAATAAAACATAGTGAAAAATGAAATGGTCTTCCATTCAAGGCCTGATTTGATTCAAATACCATTAATGGAATGAATACAAGTATTACATATACATTAACAATGATAAATGGTTCTCCTATTATCCATTAATATCAAAAATTTATTCCCTCTAAATATCCTCTAATGTTTGAATAATATAATTAGTAGTACCTATGTCTATCGGTGAAATATAGTCTTAAGTTAAAACATGAAACCCATTGAATATTTTAACCCACTCTACATGTGTGATGTAATCCAAAAATAAAAATCAAATTATCTCTTCCTTAGATCTTCATGAATCCTCCCATATTCCCAAATATTATGAATCAAGAAAATATATCCAAATGAATATTATTTATTGGGAATGTAATGTATAAAATTAGTTGATCTCTTGATGATAACATAAATGATACCCAATCATTTATGGTTAAAATGAAAACTTGTAACAATATCTATAGATAAGTCCTCTCACTTGAAATAGATAATTTGAAAATGTTATAAAAATATTGACGTCACGTTTTTTATATTACAACTACTACCGGAGAATCATTGATAGACTATCTTTGAATACCATTATACATATCTAATCCAACAAAAAATTTCTATTCAATGAACTATTAATCATTGAAATATAAGAACCCTATATCCACATACCCATATATGGTTATAAAAATAAATATTTAAATAAAAATTATTAATACCAAGTAATGAAAAATAATATTAACATACATGTATTTCAATAATATAAATAGTAAATGTCCTAATAAATAAGAAACCATAATAATGTAATGTTCAGTTTCTTTGAATTCTATAAATATAAGTGAACTGATTTATAATACTTAAAAAAATTTCTCAATTAATAAAACTCTATAGACCCCATTTTATACATATTATGTTTCAAAAGTTTCTTAATAACCTTTGGAATGGAAACATAACAATCATGTCAACTCAAACACTCAACAGGGGAAAAACTCCTCAATATGTCATTAATGGTAAGATAATAATCATATGAGAATATATGGTAAAGGTAGAAATCAATTATTTAAGATAACAAAATAAAATAAGAGTGGTCCTTATTTTATTATATAAAAACATGTAATATCAATTGAAAAAACACATACTATGGGGTAAAAGTGTTAGATAATAAGTATTTTCCCCGAATCAAAATCATAAGAATATTAAAAAAGTTACATAAAAATATGAATATAAAATCATAATATTATGAAATACATTATACGAAATCATGCACATGTACAATATTTTGAATGAATAAAAATGCAATCATGTCTACAGAATTTAATGTGAACAATTCCATTAACAATCATGTCCATGCCCCATATGGTGAACAAAGCCATATCAGATAATGTTTATACAAAAATATTGAAAAAATCATAATGTGACCATGTTTATATTCAAACTGTTGAATAAATAATACTTTTATCATGTCCACACACAACTTTTTGAACAAATCATGAAGTGATCATGTATGTACACATCCTTGTGAACAAATCATAATGTGATCATGCCCACAAAATTAATTATTATCTCATGAGATATAAAATCATAACCATTGTATTAGTGTTCTATATATGACCTAAAACTTCAATCATCCATAAATATGTGTGAATCATAAAATTAGTCCTTTAAATATGAAATAAAACAATATTAAACCTTAGAATTTAGATGGATTTCATCAATACATTCATAGAAATATTATAATCTATATGGGGAAAGAAGGTGCCCACTATTATGATAATACATCCCATGTGAAACATTAGATACCTTAATGTATGTTGGAATATATTTAAAAAAACCTTATAGAATTATGGGAGGAATTAGTTTTAAAATAAAGAAGAAATATCCTTTTTTGAAAATCATGAAAACTCTTTTAAAAAAACTCACAAAAATGAAATACTTTGATCATGGTAAATTGTTTTTAAATTTACCTTAATAATCCAAAATCTTTTCTCTGGAAAAAATATTATATTAGAATTATTCATTCAAAAACATTTTTTGAGATGGTAGATAAATACTTATATATTATTTATTAAAAACACAAGCCTTCAAAATTCCATTTATAATAAAGTATTCATTTTTAAAATTAAATTTTTATTTTTTAAAAATTATACCCATGTTTTCAATTCATTTCAATATATATAGAAATTAAAATCATTTGTAAAAAAATTTAAAACATGAAAAAAAATTTAATAGTAATACTCGTTATAGTGAAAGAAACCGTCAAAAATATTTTTTACCATATTAGTAAAAGAAGATGTTGTGGGTACCTCTAAAATATCATTTTTAAATTGGTGATGTGGAATCATTTGAAAAGATTTATTTTTCAAAATAATATCTAATAAAAATTCCCTATAATATACATAATGTTTTCTCAAAGAAATGAGTTTTTCAAGATAAATTGTATCATTAGGGAATTATAAAATATTTTCATTATTTTAAAAATAAATTTTATGGATCACACATGATAAAAAGAGTGATAAATATTTTATCTGAAAATATGGTAAATGGATATTTGATTATCACTATAATTTAGTAATATTTAGTTTTTAATTATATAAATGGTCATTCATGGAATTAATGAACATGTATGTAGCAGGGAATGATCTTATTTATAAATAATGAGAATATGTTTAAATCCATAAAATTTTACAATGAATGAAATTCATCAATATAATTTCCTACAAATGAAAAAAAGAAAAATTATAATATAATTGTATAATAGAATAAAACCCTCAAGTAAAGTTATAGTCAAGAATAAAATAATTATGACTCATGAAATGTAGTTGGGTATATAAAACACCTTACATCTTAAAAAATGATTTCATAAAATCCCATGAAAGGGAGATATTAAAATTGTACTAAAAATAAAACAAATAATTGATAATTAATGATATTATAAGTGTAATAGTTTCTATATATAAAATATTAGTGAAATTAGGGGCATAAATAAAAAATGTCTTAATGAATGGAAATTTTGATGAAACACATTTACCTTTAATCATATTTTCTGGAATGTTCTCTAACATTCTTTATAAAAAATTAACTATATTAATTAGGAATTTTTAAATTGTCTTCATACCAATAATGTTTTATAAAATCGGTTTATAATAATTTATTATAAAAATTTTTATTAGTTATATTCTATTTTCATCATTAGGTGTTATTAGATTTGATCATTTATTTGGTTCTAGTATCTGAATACGAGTTCCAATAATTGTATATGTAATGACCCAAACTATTGTAACCCGAATCTAGTGTCTTACTTTAAACATTGGCATATGATAAAAGGAAACACATCCTAAAGGAAAAAATAATTCTATAGTATTAATATACTTGATACATAAATGATTCTGACATTATATTTGAAAAAAATGAAACGTGATTTCTTTTGAAAATATCATTTCCCCCCTAATAATATGATTGTATATCACTCTTATTACACTGCCTGGATTCCTGAGAAATGAAAAAATAACAGTGATATCAAATGCTTAGTAATGGATTTATACAACAAAATATATCATGAATCAATTAGCACAATCAACATAATAAGGAAAATAACTAAAAAAGTTTCATTTAATAAATAACATGAATATTATAACATGATGTTGTATAATAAATATGGTAAAGTAAATAATAGAAATCATGTTCCATTTAAATAATAAAATGATAATGAAATAAAACCCAATAAAACATCATTGAGAAAATATAATGGATAACAATAATAACTGATTTATCAATGTATTATATATTAATTATAAGATTTCATGATATCATTAATCATGATACCTCTATAATAAATACCATTCATAATATAGTTTGAAACTAATTCGTAGTTATACAACAAAAACCCATTTAACAAAGGATAACTAAGTAATTCATCCCATGAGACTATCAATACATCAAGGGGATATAAATAATTGTTCCCTAATCATATATGGTTGTCCAAATAATACCTCATATATCAAATAATAATAGGAATTAATTAAAAATATTCATCATCATCAAATATCTATATTTATTAAATAATATAGAATTATCAATATTTCCCCAATCAATCAGATTTATTTTAATGTAAAACACCATATGTATAAATGATACATGTTTTAATATATAACTATATACCTAAAAACTAATAAGGATATATAGGGTAAATTTTATATCTAATGTAAAATTATCATAAGGAAGTGTTTGTTTCTAGATAATTTGAATAAACACAAAAGAAAGTGTGATTGTACAATAATTTTTATCTATTCGGTAACATTTAAATTACAACCCCTTAAAGAATAAACATGAAATTAAAAATAAATTATCATGAATAAATATTTATTCATTTCAAACACATCAAAGGGGTACTATATACACACCATAATAGTGAATAGATAAACAGTAACAAATATGCCTCATTGAAATAGAAAATGATATGAAATCTCTTAGACTGATGATAATATATAAGATAGAATTATTTGATAAATAGATTATGTATATTCAATGTAAATACACATTAAACAATATTAAATACAAAAAATATATATTTAAAATTCATTACACACAAAATATATGAAAATATTAGATAACTAAGAAGTAATATAACCCAAATAAAATAAATTGAGTTATAAAATTCTTTACCACTTGGTAATTTTCTTATTAAATACATATTGAAAAAATAATTAAAATTGAAATTTATAATTCCATTAATAAATAATGAAGAATGATATTACATATCAATGGCATAGTATACACACCATGTAAATGAAATTAGGTGCAAAACATTACGATATGCCTCAACGAAGGGAAATTTTTATGAAGTTTCTTACCCCATGCTTCTTTTTGGTGGAATATGATTTAATATAATGTATTATGGTTTTAATAGTGTAATTAATTTACTCTAGAACCATATTATTATTTATAATATCATATATAATACTCTTATGACATTTTTCTGGGCATCTTTAAAAAATATCTCATTATTTTTCATTGTTTATGTTGTTAATAACCTTGTTTTTACGTGTGTGTGTGTTTTCATGAATATTCATGTTGTTTTGTATTATATACAAATACATAATCACCAAAATGATATCAATTTTATAAATATAATATTTAACCATTGGATAAATTTATTGAATTTTTCTTTGATTTTTGAAATAGAAAGTTAATCACATCGCTTCGTGGAGATGGTAGGAGGTCTGTACACACAAGCGAAGATGACATTACCTTAATGATTTATATGTTCGGTAATAGTGAGATATATTAATATTAAATATTCAATATCAATTCATATATGTCACATATAGTAATTAACTTTATCATTTCGACATCACACGTAAAGTGTATGTGAAAAAAAATCTCAAAACATTGTCAGGAAATATTGTGTTGTACACACGAGCGACATTACTATAACACCCTAATTATTTAGGAATTTTCTAAAAAAATTATATTTGTTTTATATCTTGTGTTACATGAAACTCCTAGTTAATTTTTTTACATGAAACCCCATGTTTTATCAGACCACGATATATAATGAATATTGTTATATAAACTTGATCATTATAAAATAAAGATTAAACATAGTTGTATGAATAGTAAGAAAAAATTAATAAATATTATGTATAATGGTTATATAGAAATAAAATATATTTATAAAAATTTAAATATGTTTTTTTAAAGTCTTTATATGTATTGAAAATATTATTTTCACAAAAAAATTTAATTTTTTTTTAAAATTATTTTTATTTAATCAATTTTTGAAAATTTTTTGATAAAATAAAGAATATAATTAAATTTATTTTTTCAAAATTATCTTATGATGATTTTTTTGAATTATTGGAAAAAAATATTTTTTTTGGATAAGGAAAAATAATGTCATTTAATTGAAAACTATCTTTTTGATTAAATTATTTATTAAGTTAAATTATAATGAAAGTCGGTCTTAATGTGAAATTACATCAATTACATATATATTAATATAAGTTAGGTCATTTTAGTCATTTTTATATTGAATTTTAATATAAAAACACTATAAACATTTGAACATTTTCAATTTGAAACCACGATTTCTCAATGTGTCTGTGGGATTTATTTTAGATTATCACTTTCCAATTCACTGAATAGAGTTTGTAAAACTGAATTCTATATTTAGAATCAAAATAATTTAAATTATTTAAGAAGGCCAAATTAATGTTTTGTTAAAATGACTCGTGAAAGTTGTAAAAATTAATTATTGTGGTTAAGGTAAAATGAGTTTATTGGGGGTTAAAGTGAAAAGATAAATTCTATAATGACATAAAAACTTGTATAAAATATATTATATGGACATATATTTACCATATCATTTCTAACATTCTACAATAATCTATTTTGGGTCCTTTTGAATGTGATAAATGTGGGGACACCTTTTTTTAAGAATTATAAGTGTACCACTCACCTCACTTATAAAATTCCACCCCTCTCCCCTATTATAGACATTTTTAATCCCAATTTCAGGAAATATATACCAAAATAACTTTCTAGATTCCATAAAATCTTCCTAAAATCTTTAGTTTTGACAGAAATTCAACGTAGGAAGGATTTTGTTGAAAACCTAAGTATGATACCTAAATAAGTGGTAATGTTATTCAACGAGGGTTTTGGATTTTTTTATTCCTCCACCTCCTTAAATTATTATTATAACATGATGATATAAAAACCTCAGTATATTACATATACTAAGATGTTGTTATGTTATGGTCATGACATATAACTATCTCTACTTCTTTTAAATGGGTTACAAAATCATCATTCTTGTGTGTGACAGACTATTGTATCGCAAATAGATGTAACTCATTTCTCTAATAAATCATATAATGGATTTTCACTATGATGGTTTAAATGATTATTTTTTATATCTATGATACTATTATACTTTATAAAATTTTATATGATGCATACCTTCATTGATTCTATTTTTTTGGAATATGATAACATCCCTTCTGTGTAAGGTAATCTACCAGCTCTAAAAGCGATGTGATTTGTTAACGACTTATGTGGAAGGTAATAATGATTGGATTAATGATAATATGTGTAAAATGAAATAATAATGATTATATATAAATAATATGTTATTTAAATTTTCTTTTTTCTTTCCATGGAGAAAACTGAAAACAATGTTTACGCGTACGTATGACCTACACTCTCCATGGATGATGGATTTTATTTCCGTTCTATAACTTTAATATATCACTATAAATACATATATACTGAATATAAATAATTTTTATATAATTTTTAAATTATATAAATGATTTTACTATAATGAATTTAATAAGACCAAAAATAAAAAATTTATAAGGACACGAATAACAAAGCAGTTATACCTAAAGCATGACATTAACATAGGGTTTTTTTATAAAAATGTAATGAAATTTGATAAATAAGACATATATGATATGATATATATGAGTGTGGTTATATAATATTTTTATAATGAGATCATATTTATTATATATTATTTTCCACATGTATGATTAAATTCGATACTAATGGTATGAGATTTCTAGTTTCTCTTTTATTTCTAGGAGACATGAAAAAACACCACCCATTTTTTGTGCGGTATATATGACCCCATTGACATGTTATATAATTACTATCCTTATTTTATTGATATATAATGTTTCATTTGATGTTATTATTTATTGAGACTTATGATTCAAAATATTACCAAAAAAGAAATAGATTTCTATCTAACTATATCTTCTGTGAGGCACAAGACTTGTTGAACATAAAATTATTTGATATAGAATATATAATTTCCATGAATGTATTTTATGATAATTCTACATAAAATAATTTTGATTATATACCGATTTTATGATCTATCTTTCAAGGTTATTATGATTCAAAATTACTAATGTGGTAATGATTTTTTATTATAAACTAAAGGATTATCAAGATTGTTTATGATTATGATTCCTATGGTAAAATCATATGATTCATCCCTATAAAAATCAATAATTTTATTAACCCATGGTTATGTCATGAAAATAATTTTTTCTTATAATTTTACTCTCGCTATGTATATAACATGAAAAAATAATGTATTCTTAAAATCCAAAAATTATTTATCTCTTCAATTAGAAATCTATTTTCATCCAAAAACAAGTCTTCTAAAAATGTCTTACAAAATGTTTTTAACATTATCCAAGTTATTTATTAAATTAATTTTTCCCATACTTTACTTTTTACTATAATAAGGTAAAGGAATGTTCTTTTTATCATCCAAACATTTATGTTAGACTTTTTCTTAAAATGAGAAAGAATAGTTACTTAACCTATATGACATTTGCACAATTTTCTTGCATCATAACCTCATGGTACTTAAATAATTCATTTATATGTTTTAAAGGATAATTGGAAATAATATAATTTCTTACCAATTTATGATTTTTTTTTTAAAATTATATTTTCAATGAAAATGTAACATTATTCATAATGGTTCTATGTAGTATTTCTACATTACTTTCCATATAAGATGACGTACTTTGAAATTAGTTATGCTTGACTAGGGATATGATCAAGGTAAAAAATTATTACTATTTATCTACATTATTTTTATTTATGCTAAAAGGTATTTAGAATCCCATTTCCCTTCCATGGGTTATACCGTGATAAAATTAATATGAAACCTGCTTCTTTTCCATAGGTTATGATATGATTAAATGATGAAATTATTATGAAACATGTATATTTTCCATACGTCATTATATACTGAATTTTTATGAAATCGATTTAATTTCATAGGTTATGATATTATGAATGTTTTATAGTTACATGGTTTAAATAAATATGGTTTTCATTATGAGATGTGTGGGGAATATATCTACCTCTAATTCGGAGGGTAAGTATTTATATCTCAAGTGATATAAAAGACTATAATGGGTAGTGATCCTAGTTTAATTAGAGACATTCAATGAATTGATGGTTTTGGGAGTGAACTATGACTACTATAATGGTTTGGGGAGTGAATCCACGATACTATTATAGCCTTTCAAGTGATCCTTCAATACTATGAAAATGAAATTATATACTAATGTGTTTTCTACAAATATTTTCTCTATGTGAATATTATTCTATCATGGCTCAGGTTTTTTGATTCCTTTATGATTCAAGTCTTATTAAAATCCAATATTTATTCTAGGACTCAAGATTATGATCCTTGATTTTCAGGGTGTGGTTTTTATAAGTTATCATCATGTTCTCAGAACCTTATGTTCAGGTTATGTTTATTTATCTACATTTTTTACCATCACTAAGATTATGAGATCACTCTTTATTATGGTTACCATCCCAAAGTTATGAAGAAATGTATTATGTATGATATATCTAATAATTATTCTAGTTATGAATATTACTATGGGATATTATTTAGTTTATATATGGACAGGTAGTTTGTGTTTGAAAGTCTCCAAATATAATATACTATTATTTCCCTCAAGCATGTGATAATGTTATGTAATAAATATTAATAAAAATTATGTAATATCTATGTATGAAAATTATGATTCACTATAGTTTGTATTATATGAAGGGGTAAGTTATCTATTGGAAATGATTACTATAAAACATTAATGGGATCCCTATGAGAATTTCTACAGATAAGACTACAGATGAGTTATTGTATAGAAAAATGTCCTCGAATTTTAGTAAAAGATAGAGTGAGTATTTTCCATGAAATTAAATACCCGAATAGATACTAAAATTAGAGGTGTAATTTCTATTAAGGTACTCATGGTTAATAAAATTTAAAGTGGTTCATTGGGCAGGGATTGATCATCACATAGTGTAATAAAAGAAGATATTCCATCACAAATGGTTTGAAAGTCTTTGGGTATATTCATTAGAAATTCAAAAACTCATTACAAACCATCACGAAGGGCTTAAATATAATACGATTATGAATAACCTAGTATAAACCTATAGTTTAACTGAATAAAAAAAATATGGTTTCATGGTTTAGACAACCTATAAAATATTTTTCATAATTATTTGTTTCCCTCATATTATTACTGTTTCTTACACAACGTTTTTTTGTTTTAGTTAAAGTATAGAACCCTAAGTAACTATGCTAAATCTGAGTGTGAAGGATAGTGCCATTATTTTACTCTTGGAAATTTAACTATTATAGGATATGGAATATAGAATATCATTTATATTCTCATAAAAATTTCTCAATATTTGAATCAAATTGGACATCCAAATGAACAAAGGAGAGAACAACATAATATTGAGTCCTTTGGCAGGAAAAATATACCATATTTTAGTGGATCTTCTAATATACATGTTTCTGAAAATTTAATCATCACCAAAAAAAATGTATTTTTCATTTCTCCAGTGTTTATGAAAAAAATTCATTTTGTCTCTATTCTGTTTGTAAGGTGAAGCTGATAAATGGTGGAATCTTTTTAAGAATGTGAGTAACATGATGAAATTGACTCCAGTGATTAGGATGAGTTTAAGAACTAATTTTTTAATAAGTAAATTTGAAATATTCAACATATGAATATATATTAGGAGTTAATTTAGCTAATTTAAATGTATAATTAATCTATTATTACATATGAGTCATCATGTTCAGCACATGCAATGTATGCTTCAGGTATTATCATCTAACCTAAAAATATGATTGATCATTTTTTCAATGTCATAAAACCATTTATTTTAAGGGTTCTATACATAAGAGGCCTCAGTATCTATAAAGATATTTTTCTATGTCATATAAAGGTGGAAATATAGGTTTGAGTTGTTAATCAATCTAACGGTTTTGATAAGAAGATAAAAATGGAATTCAATGGAAAATAAAAAATCAAAGAGTAAAGAAGTTTAGATTTTCTTTATTCTCATTATATATAAGGTAACATGGAGGAAATTGTACTAATGTTATTAGTAAATATTTTAATTGTTCAAGTCAATTTCATCAATAAATTCATTATTGATATGATGGTATGAATTTATGTAATGATATGAATAGAGATAATGGTGCATAGAATGTACCACCCACACTCTAATAGTCCAAATGAATGGTCTCCAAGAATCATGTTATCAAATTCCCAAATAAAATGGTTAATGATGATGACCAATGTCAATAAAAATTAAGGATAAGATATAAATGGAAATATCATACAATAACATTTCATAACAAGGGGTGTGCTAATGACTTCGTAAAATGTATAGTTACCATCATCTCTTGAAATAATAAAATCTTATTTTAATCTTGATCTTCCTATAATTTCTATCTAAAAATTTTATATGGGAAAAATAATTACACCCAAACAATTACATGAATAATTAATATTAAAATATCTTATTTTTATGACAACACATATCAATTCTTGGTTAGCTCTTCGATTGATGTTGGTGAAAATGTTCTTCCTTTAAATCTAGTCATTTTCCTCTGGTTGAATTGGATGTTTCAATAGGAATGGATAAAATTTATTTATATAAATCCCACATCAATTGATGTGGAAGATAATTATTTTTTGATATTCAGAAACAGAATATGATCATCTCTCTGTGTGATGATAAATATAGACATCTGATGCAAATCACATCCATTATATGGGTTTTGATTCCAAATCAAGAGAGAAGTTTATCTCATACAGTTTGGAAAAAACTAAACATCGATGATACCCCTATTTTTTAGGAATTTATGATGTATTTATAGATTATTTTTCTAGAAATACCTAAAAAATGAATTTGAGTTATATATATAACTCACACCATTTTACACACAAATTGAAAACAATACCTATATAATGGCCTTAATTGAGTGGAAAGAATTGAAGAAAAAACTCCAGGAAACCCATGAGAATGTTTTCATTCACATAAGTGTGTCACCTAGGTGAGACCCTATTATTTTTTTATAAAAAATGGTTAAATGTTTCTCTTAAATGATTATATGGATCTGAATGATATTTAAATTAAATAATGTATCATCTTCCCCATATTGATGATTTTTTTGATAAACTATAAATAGGTTAATACATTTTTCATGATTGAATTTCAATATTGACATCATTAAATAATGGTAAATAAGGAGGATATACTAATGATAAATTTACATACCCAGTATAAACAGTATAAATATATATTGATACCATTTGAGATTACTAATTCCCTCATTACCATCATTTATTTAATGAATGAAGTGTTTAGAAATTACATTGATCATTTTTTAGTAATATTTATATTAAATATTCATATATATTAAAATTAAAAGTAAGATCATGAATATCACTTGAGAGTTATACTAAAGACCCTATGGAAAAAGAATATATGATAAAATTACATAATATGAATTTTGGCTGTAAAAGGTTTCATTTTTTAATCATATAATCTCATGATAGGGCATGCCATTAAATCCATAAAAGGAAAAGGCTGTTGAATATAGGTCTAGAACAACCATGATAACTGATATCCATATCTTTTATACATATATTTTTGATTTATTGTGGAGAATATTTCATGACTATATATTCAACTCACGAAGTTAACTCACAATAGAGCCACATTCCTATGGACTAATTAATGTGAGGAACATTTCAAGGAGTTAAAGATATAATTATTTAGTGAACTTATACATACATTACACTATAAGGGTGTTTGGTTTTTAGTCTATTTGTATTCATACATGAAGGTATTGGGATGTTTCCTTATTCACAATTAAATGTATATAGATTATTC
This sequence comes from Viscum album, assembly GCA_963277665.1. Taxonomy (NCBI): domain Eukaryota; kingdom Viridiplantae; phylum Streptophyta; class Magnoliopsida; order Santalales; family Viscaceae; genus Viscum; species Viscum album. Next base: position 287,559,087 of record OY728163.1, read on the forward strand.
TTTTAAAAAATTGACGATTCATGAAAAACAACACCAAACTTGTTATTTGGAGTCATCAGTGTTAATATTTTCATAAATGATATGGAGGCATTATATTTTTTTTAGAAAGGTTTGATATATATACTAATAATAAAATTTCAAATTATATATTCACACAAATAAATTTGAATATATACAAAAAATATGGCCATAGATGATAAAATATTATGACAGCTCAAAATAGTACCACCCTGGTAAATAAAACAATGTGGAATATGCTATGAGATAAATTAATCATGCTAGATTATCAATCATTTCAATCAAAAAAGATAAAAAAATTATATATTTTGAAATCCTGAATACGTAAATCTTTAATGAAGGTTATAAATATTATCCTGATCAATTGAATTTTCAATTATCTATCCATGTGAAGATTAAAGAGCCGTAAAATCGATATAAAGCTACAACATATGGTTATAAATATTCAAGATATTAACTTTGATCCTGATGGAATAATATGGTTTGGGAACCGTGTAAGGTTTTTTTCATATTAGACTGAAATAAGTAGATTTTAGGTGCTGTGAAAATTTATTCATTATCAATTCATCTTAGAAGTACAAAGATATGTAGATATTTGTAAGAATACTTCTCGTTGGAAGGCATTAAAAGAGATATCACAGATTTTGTATCTTTATTCTTGGTATGTTTGTATTTTAAGGCAAAGAGATAAAATGCTATTAGGATGTTATATCCATTACCTATACCAAAATTTAAATTGGAAGATATCACCATGTATTTTATCATTGGAATCTATAAAATGTTATAAGAAAATAATTTTATATGGGTTGTAGTTGATCGCCATAGTAAGTCAATTCACTTCACCACATTCATAGTAGAGTTATCTCTAGATCATAATTTAAGGATATTCATTATTGAAATGGTAATGTTTCATGGAGTACCACCCACCGTTATGTTTAATCAACATTCAATATTTATGTCAATTTTCTGGTGAAATCATCATCATGCTCTTAAAACGTAGATGAGTTTTAACACTTAATATATTCTTAAGATAGATGTTTATTATGAGAGAGAAAATAAAACCCTATAAGTTGTGTTGATATATTTTTGTTTGGACTTCAAATGTGGTCGGTATCAACACCTTCCTCTAGTTGAGTTATCTTACAACATTAGATTTCACTCAAGAATCAAGATGACACCATCTGAATCCCACTATGAAATGAAATATAGAGCACAAATGTGATGGAATTATGTTTGCGAATGGAAAAAATTGAGACCTAAGACATATTGATAAATGATGTAGAAGGTTAGATCCATTCAACAATATATCAAGAATTCTCAATGTCTACAAAAATTTCGGGCTGATAGTCATCAGTGTCATCCATAATTTGAAGTTGGTGACAATTTTTTTATATGAATTTATCCAGTGAAAATGGTTATGAAATTCATGAAGAATATGAAACTGATTCATAGGTATATTTATCCCTTTGAAATTTGTGATCATATCATAGTGGTAGCCTATAATTTTTAACTTCCACCAAAACACTCTCAAGTCCATGATGTGTCCCATTTATCTCCCCTACATTAGTAAATAACTAACCCTTCACATGTACTGAACTAATAGGTGATACCACTTAGGAAAGAACATTTTATAATGAAATTATTTTTGATATTCTAGGACACACAGATATGGTTACATGAAACATGTCAACTTACTTGGTCAATATTTTGTGCTAAAAACACTGTTATGAGGAATCTATGTCGGAACCTAAGAAAATGATGAGGAAAAAATACTCATTTATAATATAATAATGTTGAATTTTTATGGAGAAATTCATTTTATGGTGGGAAGAGTGTAAAACCCCTAGTTTCTATAAATTTAATTTTGAATAAAATAAATTTAAATGATATATTGTGTTAAATGAAACATCGATTTTGTGTTGCATTATATACAATACCTTGTTTTAAGAAACCATGATATATTATTAATATTTTTAATTAAATTCAACCATTATAACCAATCAATTAAATATATTATTATGAATAATAATAAATACAGTTTTATTCTTAATTATAAGGTTCTTATGTAAATAAAACATATTGATAAAAATGAACCTAATTTTTTTATAATCTTTATATGTTTTGAAAATACTATTTTCTCCAAAACAATTATTCTTTTTTCTGAACAATAAAAATATTAATTTGGGAAAAGTATATAAATTTATTTGATAAGATGAAATTCATTTTGAAAAGTATCATTTCATAATTTACTTAGAGATATTTTTTGGATAATTTTCTAAAATGATTAATTTTTTATTCAATTATAAAAATAATGTTTTTTATTTAAAAAAACTTTTTAGTTTTAATTATTTTCTAAATAAAATTGTAGTTTAATTTTTTTTATGAAATAATTATAAAATTATATATATTTTAGTCCAATTTATTTCATCATAACCATTTTCATATCGAATTATGATATAAAATTTTTGAAATCTTTTTATCATTTTCTATTTTAAAACTCACTTTATCATCGCTTTTATGGGATTAATTATATACTAACTTTTTTCACTTCTTTTAATTGAATTTTTTGAAATGAATTTAAAAATTTTATTAGTAAAAAATTATTTTATCAAAGTAAGTCAACATAAATTTTGAACAAAATTAATAGTGAAATCATTAAAAATTAGTTTTTGTGGGTAAGGTAAAAATGCATTTACTTGGTGTTTAAAAATAGTTAAGGGATAAAACTACAAAATAAAATTTCCAAAATATATTTTCTAGAAATATTAAGACCCTATAATTTCTAATTCTAAATAATACTTCATTTAGGATCCTTGTGTAATGTAAAAAATGTGGGTAGAAATTTTCATTTTCAAAACATACAAGTGTCATACTCACCTCAATTATAAAAGGACACAACTCTCTTATCTTATTCAAAAATAAAATAAATTTTTTTCAAAAAATATATACCCAAATAAGTCACAAACATCCATAATATCATCCTATAATCCTAAATTTGGAAAACAAATACATCATATAAAGGCTTTTGGGTAAATCCTAATAATAATACACAATGAATATGTGACATTCTTTAATGATTGTTTATTTTACTTCTTACTCCAACTACATACATTATTATTATACCATGATGATATAAAAACATAATTATAATACATTTACTTTTTTATCTTATGGTCATGATGTAAAATTATCTCCACACACATCAAATTGGTTATAAACCCATTATTCGTGTTTACAGTGGACTACCACCTCGTGAACAGATGTCCTTTGCTTAACCATTACCATATCTCAAGGAATGTTGTGATGATTGATTAAATAATTTAAATGATTTCTATGATAATATTGTACTTATTCAATTTTTATATCTCACATACATTTATACTTTCCATTCTTTGTGTGAATACAATGATGTCGCTTGTGTGTTTGGTGGACTATCATCTCGCGAAGTGATATGAGTCATTCTTGATTTACATAGAATGTAATAAGGAAGGTATTAAGGAACATATTTGATATATATGAAATAATAATTATTATATAATTATAATAAGTTAGTTTTCATTTTTTTCATTTTTTCTTTTGGGATAATCTAAATAAGGTTCATGCATATGTACACCCCACCATCTCCATGAACAATGTATTTCATTTACAAACTCTAACTTTTATGGATAACACTAAATACATCTATAAAAGTTTATTTGATATTTATACCATGGTTAACCTAATGGGGATTCTATAACCATTATCAATTTAATGTGACCAAAAAAATTAAAATATGTATGAAAAATCATTTATTTCCCAAAATGTTATTTTATCATAATGTTATTAACAAAAGGGTAATAAAAGGTCATAAGTAATTCATATATGTTATGATATAAAATTTTACAATTCGATAATATATTTATAGTAAACTCATATTTAACAAATAGGATGTTCAAACAAGTACAAAGGATGTTGAGTCTTAAGGTAAGGTTTTCTAGTTTCTCTTTTATTTCAGGGATACATATAAAAATTCTCCACACATTTATTTTGTGTGGTGTATATAATAACTCATTGAATTTTTATTTAACGAGTCTCATTATTTTAATTAAATTTAATGTTTTATTTGATGTATTTATTTACAAGGTCTTACGATTCAAAATATTACTAAAATGGAAAGGGAGTTTCGTCTCAATTTTATCTTATCTGAGTGACATGCCACCTTCAAAACATATTTCATTGATGTGGTGTATATATTTACAATGAATGGAGTTTATGATTCATGTATTGAAAATTATGGGGATTAAATATCCATTTTTGGATATATCATTCATGGGGAATATGATTCAATGTTATTAATGTATTGATGATTTCGTATTTAAATATGATCATTTATCGGGATTGTTTATGATTATATTTCTAGTGATAAAATATTATAATACATCCCTAAATAAACACATGAATTTTATTTATCATTGTTTATTTCGGGAGAATACATTATTTTACTAATTATACTATCTCTATGTACCCAAGATTTATAAATAATTTTTTTATTAAAAATAAACTTTATTCCTCTCTTGGATCAAAAAACTTTTTTCATCGAAAACCAAGTTTTCTAAATATTATTCCACAGATGTTTTTAATGTTATCTATAATCATTATAAAATAATTTTTTACCCATGTTTAAATCCTTATAAAAATGGTTTTAATGGAATCTTTATTTTTTTTAAAAATAATCCTCATTTGTGTTTTTCCAAAAATGGGAAATGAATCTTGGTATTAAAGTGTATGTCGTGTGAAAAATATTATCATGTCACGACCTCATAATGTTTTAATTATTAATTTTTATGATTTTTGATAAATTAAGATGGAGGGTTCATGACTTCAGACATGACTCAATTTCTTGGTGGTACCCAAAGTGACACCAACAAATGGCCACCTCATCTTTGGTGACAAAAGTAGGTGCTCTGATCGGTGGTGGAACATTCTTCACCTGCCTACAGACCTACTTCATCTTAGACGGATTCCCATTTATTTTTATGTAGTGCATTTATATCTTCAACATACATGGTTTTGGTTTAATGGCTGGTGTCAGTGGTAGATCTACATTCATGGTATTTTGCAATAGTCTTTAGTGGAAGAATGATGTGATGGTGCAATGGTTTTTTTTATCTCATACGGGACCTCTTCGATCATATCATTAGTATCTGTTATCAATATTCTCTTAAAATCTAATTCTGTTTTGAAAATGTTGATATCTAGCATGGAATCTTCTTGTTTCCCTTTATTGCCCTTATGCAAGGATCTCAACGGGACGATATTGGTTGGGGGTCACGGTGGCGTAGGAGTTCTGGTGTGATGGGTTTGACCCAGTAGATAATCTCACCACCTTCCTTTTCTTGTTCAGGGGTTTGGCTCACATTGGGGTAGTGGCATAGAACATATTTGGTGTAGTGGGCTATAGTTTCGACCTGGTCAAGTAATGGGAAGACTACGACATGAGTTTTGATGTTGATCTGAACTGTATATAGGAAGGATGGTGTCTATTTTGGGTTATTTTGGGATTTGGTGAGGTGTGATTCACATGTAATGGAATCTGTTCCAATGGGCTCTAGGTCCAATCAAGTCAATGGTTTTGTTCCTCCGAGCCATCTTTCTTGTAGGGTTATCCACCAACCCAATTAACAATGTAATCCTTCATTTTATTATTATTTATTAAAAAAGGGGATAGCCCCCAACCTATTTTGGTATTCCTTTATAATTATTCAAGGTTTATTGAAATGTAGAGAGTCTTAATATTTATCTATGATTTTTAAGTTTTAAGGAGTTATTTTCAAAAAAAAAATTTTCTCGGTTTTTTATATGATGAAATTTATTAAGATATGATAAATTTTTTATTAAACATATTTTATTTCATTGGATATGATATGAAGAATATTTTTTGATTAAAAAACATAAAAATAGTTTTAGATATGATATATGTTGGAACTATATCTCCCACCAATGGATTCGATAAATATTGAAATATCATGAGATATAAAAGACAAGAATTTATAGTGAACATAGATGAGTAAGGAACAATGTCAACAATGATGGTTATGGGAGTGAACCTTGACTACAATGATGGTTTTGGGAGTGAACCCATTTTACTATCATATATTTGGACGTGATCCTTGAATACTATTTAAATTATTTTCAATGCTTATGTGTATTCCAATAATCTATGTATTATTGCAATGTTATGATCCAATTTTCAATGCTCTTTCATTCCATTATGATTCATGTCTTATGAAATTATAATATTTATGGTATGAATCAATTTTATTATTTGTGGAATGATGTATATGGTTTTATAAATTTATTATCATGTTCCCATGCCCTAATGTTAATGTTATACATACATATCTTCCTTAATTACCCTTACTAAGCATCTAAAATCACCCTTTCTTATGTTTCTTTTCCCCAGGTTATGAAGAAATGTTTTATGTATGATATTCCATGTAAGTGTTCTATTATGTATATCATAGTGGGATATGAAGTAGTTTACCATTGAACTATCTATTTTTGTTTCCATGTTTCACAGGATACTAAACAATTATGGTCCTCAAGTGTGATTTTTTTGTAATGTAATTAATATTCATAAACACTATGTTATATGTATGTATGAACATCTTGGGTCACTAATGTTACAATATTTTTAACAGAATAGAATGTATGAATGAATATGTGATATTAATATTATATAATAATTATAATATCATAATGATCAAATGCATGTGTTAAATCCATCATTGTATCTAGCCTTTAAATGAGGGTATTTAAAACGAATTACATCAGCTTGTGAGGTGGAAGTCGTATGTACACATGATCGATGGTTCCATTTTGCATTTGATAGAAGTGGTGATAGATATATGTAATTATATTAACAATAAAAACATTCCAGTATTTGAAATATTATTATGTTATTATATAACCATTTTTTATCATATTTTAAATATGTAGAAGAATAAATAAAATTAAAATTCTCTTTTAAGTATCCTTTATATTTATTGGAAAACATCATTAAGTTTACATAAAAACCAATCTGTTATTGAATTTAATGAATTTATTTTGGTAAGGATTCGATAAACCAAATGTACATGGATGTGTAAAGAGTAGAAGAGAGGGGTGGCCTTTTATAAGTTTTGGAGAGGACCCACATGCAAATTTTGATTAGAATTAATTACAACCACATTTTTGTCCGGTCACAAGCATAAAAAATAGTCACTAATGATCCTTAAATTTGATAATGTATAAATTTTTCCATATATAGGGGTTTTTAAAGTTATTATATAATTTTTAACCCATATTATCTTCGTTTACCAACCCAACAAATGTGTTTTTACCATAATCATTGTAATTATGTTTTACAACTTTTTCTATTTGTAATTATAAAAGACTACGTTGAACCTATTAGATAATATTAATTTTCGTAATTTTGAATATGGAATACAATTTTACAAATTATATTAATATAATATCTATTATCATATTAAAAATTATACATACAGACGTGATGTAAAATCATTTTTTCATATATATAATTCTCATACGTATAGAAGGTTTTAATATATCACATTATAGTATGAAATTGATCCTAATGACCTAAAATAGTTATATTTTAATATAACATAACTACTATATCTTTAAAAACATTTTATCATGGAATTTATCCTTATAAATTTTTTAAATGAAAAGGAAGTTTTTCGTAAAAAACAATTTTTTCCATATTCATCAAAAAATGATATATTTAAGAAAACTCAGAAAAATTCACCATAACAAAATTTTGATATAATGCCTAAAATTGAATATAATTTTATAAAATAAATATTCTAATTTTTTTTAAAAGAAATTAAATTATTTCTGTAAAGCGTGACTAAATCATCTTTAAGATGAAATATAGTTTTTTTGAGGAAATTTCTCTTTATTTTTAAACGATTTTAATTTTATCTATAAATAATTGATAAACAAAATTTTAAGAAACATTAGTTAGTATTATTCATACTAAATTATTTTATGGCTATTATAATGGTATACTATATTTAAGTTCATTTAGACTCACCGTTGTGTGTTCTACAATCTATTGAAGAGTTTAAATTTAATGAAATATATTTCTTGGGTTCATTAAGATCAGTGTTTCAATTAACATACACTATAATATCAAAAAAAATCTTTTATAACTATTATGAGCCACATTATAAATAAATTTCATTCTCATCATTTGATCTTATTTTCTGAAATCATGGGTTTGATATTATAAAAATTCTTTTTTTAAAACTGGCATCTTAAAAAGGGGTAATAAATTTTCTATTAATAAGTGAGAAATAAAACAACAAATATCATATGGAATAATGCATGAATTGATTTATATGTACAAACAAATCTTATTCATGTGAATATATGGAAATGAAAACAAAATATGAATAATTATATATTGTAATAGAGGTCTTTTATAACATGAAAGTGAATGATCAATGAAAATTTAAAAACCTCAGAACCATAAATAATCAATGATTTAAAATTTCATTTTATTCATCATATATGAAGTAAATATTTTTTTTTCAAGGTCATTTTTTTGTAGTTGGATGATTATTTTTCTATCTACGAATATAATGAAATATATTTATTTAAAATGATTCTATTTCATAATTATATTTTCATTTTGTTTCTAGGATTCAATAAATTTCCAATTTATTTCTTACTTCAAGAAATTAGTATTAAAAAATTAATTTTATATTTATAAAGCACTAAAAAATAATTATCAAAGATTTTATAATCCATAAAAGTGGGAAATGTTTTCCCATTAATCTCTATCTATTTTCCAAAACAAATCTTGTTAGTACAAGTCATCCAATATAATATATTAATCTCTAAACCTTAATAATAACCCCATTGATTGAACAATAATATTTATTCATCATATATTATAACAAAAAATAATGAAATGTTAACCAGGATATCAAGTAGGTTTGTGGTAGGAATTAAATCATTATCATCCTTTGGTTTTGGATCTATGTATCGTAGCCTTATCGTATGTGACTGGTTTTTACCCGGCATAAAGTTTGTCCTTCTGTGAATTAGTAATTATATAATTACTATAAAATTAAATAAATTTAATAATCTATAAATGCCTTAATATAAAAGATAATATTAACTTTAATGGTTACTGATACCTTTAAAAAATTTCACATTAATAAACAAATTTAATGTATTCTTCCTCAAATTTTTTTTTTCATATTCTAAACCAATGGGATTTATTTCCACAAATTTCTGGAAAAATATCCTTAATTATGGTAGGGTCTGATCACATAAATCCAAATAATGGGAATTTAACACATTGAAATTGTGATCAACCTTAAACTCTTAAACCCATTTTTGTACCAATAACTCTTAAGTTAATGAATACATATATTATAGTAAACTATAACACTATACATACATGTTTCATGATTCTAATAACAAAAATACCATTTGTAAAATAAATTATAGAAATTAATTCATGAATCCAAAAACATAAACACATCCTTAGTTTTATTTCAACATAATTTCATCATTTTTATAGGGCTGAATATTTAGAAAATGGAATTTACTAATATAATTCATAGGTTCCCCAAATCACATATTTTAGATAACTTTATAAATGTATCCCCATGATGATATTTATTTACTTATATGATACTCTTTAGTTTTTCTAAAAAATTAACCCATTTATGCACTTATTTTCACCACATAAAACATTTTATAATTCCTTTGAGACACTTCTTATGTGTCTCTTTCTACATTTTTACATTATGGTAATCATCTCTTCTTTCCTTCATGGTCACCATCACTCAATCTCTTCACGAACTCCAACCATCTATTATTTGGTGAGTCTAGTAGTTGGTTACGTTAAGCACATTAATCATATTTTAGAATAAATTATTAATAATATTCATTATAACTTTCACTGATTTCATAATCCCATTTTTTGTTCATAGTGATTACATTGTCCATCATTTTCAATGTTAGAATGATTCCTTTTGGTTTCATCGATTGACTAAACCCATAAATAGTTGTGTCAGCATCAATTATCAAAGTGGTTAAACCATATAATCACGTATAATATTTCTAAATAATCACAAATTATTTTCCATATAAGCCACCTTAGGTTTAAACAATGGTATTAATTTTTATCATCAATTCAAATACTTTATAACGGTTTGCAAAGAAAATTTTGAATTATCCTGAGCATATCCCTTCATGTGTTAAACTAGGTGTGCAATATGGCCCATTGTTCTGCACCATATGATGTTGAGTTAATACCAATGTGGTATTCTCATATTTATTACCCATTGGTACAACTATTATAGAACTAAAACAACATTATATATCTAGATATGAATATTTTTTAGGAAAAACTGCATATTCTCTTCCTTACCAAAACATTAAGATGTTTTTTATATCTATCCCCAATTTTTGTCATCGGATTATGTTACCTAATCATTGTTTTCCTAAATATGGTTCCTATGGTTTCTACTAAACTATCTCTTATACCAAATGAAACTACCTAGAATTGACTAATCTATTGTTTGTTTATTTCATTATTACATTTTATTATGATGTAAGGAAATACATCCCCAAGAACCATATTTTTAAATAGTATTGGTAAACTAGATACATACATGATTTCCATATTACAGTTAGAAAAACAAATTAAAACATTATATTTTATAATATCATTATTACCTCTAACATATCCTTATAAATCATCCGTAGTACACATCTAAGATTCCCAAGAATGAAAATAGAAAAAGGGTGAGCTCAAATTCACATTAAGGGATACGTATAGTTGAAGTTATCATGAATCAATAATAATAATAATAATCATGTAAATGTAAATAAATGAACAATAATTACATTTAACCAATAAAATTACTATCATAAATTGGTAGGGAATAATCAATATGTCAACATAAATAACAAAAAACATATTTCATTTAATCAATAAACTGATAATAAAATGCATCTAGAGATAATATAATTGACAAAATCTCATCGATAATAATTGTGACTGAATTTTAAATGAATTAAATTTTTATTTATTGAACGCAATTAGATTAGGAATCATGGTACCACTACTTTAAATACTATTCACACGACATTTTATTGCTGGTCTGTAAGAATCCACCAAAACCCATTTAACTAAGTCTAGCAAGCTGATTCACCTCATGAGACTACTGATGCATCAAGAGGACATTGATAACTATTTAGCACCAATATTTTTAATTCTAAATAATTATTCACATATCATATAATATATTTAATTCCTGAACAATATTCTCTATCATTTAATATCCATATGGAGTAAAGAATACAGATTTATCAACATTTCCCCAGTCAATAAAATAACATTCAACATAAAATACCATAAATAAAAATCATATATAGTTTATGAAATCATTATATTCATCATAAAAAATAATATTTTGTGGAAATTAAATTTTCAATGAAACATTATGACAATAAAGTGACTGTTTCAAGATAAAGTTAACAATCTCAAAAGAAACTGTCATTGTGAAATAATTTTTACATGTTTTGGAAACATATATATTTTATCCCCTTGAGAAATAAACATGAAAAAAACATAAATTATCAGTTATAAATATTTATTGTCTATAAAATATGTAAAATGTTAATTTTATGCACTATATAAAAGTTAATAGTTACATGTTATTAAATATGTCTCCATGAAATAGAAATTGAGATAAAATACCTTATAATGATCATAACCTTGAAGTGAAAATTAATCAATGATTCAATTTTCTGTTTAAAATATTGAACCACATAAAAAAAATTTAAATAAAAAATTAAATATTAAAAATCCATTACACTCATAATCTATGAATATCAAGGACAATGAACAAGTAATATAACCTAAAAAAAGAAATTGAGATATGAAATTCAATACCACTTTGTAGATTTCAATCCAAATCCCATTTGATGAATTAATTCAAATTCAAAGATACAATACCATGAATTATTAATTAATAATGATGTTATATCACATATTGGAATTATATACACCATATTATAGAAATTAGGTGCAGAACATTACTATATTCCTCAATGATGGGAAATTGAGATGATGTCCCTTTCCTAAAAATTTGTTTTTAGTGAATGTGAATTAATCATCTATATAATGGTTTTAATCTTGTTATTAATTTATAAATTATCCATATTAACATTTTTAATATCATATTGGGTCCTATTATAACATTTTACCACTTGTATGTTAATAATACTTCATTATTTTCCTTCTTTTGGGTGTTAATTACCTTGTGTTCTCATGTATTTTTTTAATGAGTGTCCTTTTTCTTGTGTATATGAAATAGTAGCATCCTATAATGAATGATATTCTATTTATAATTATCATATTTACTCAATATATAAATTTTCAGAATCATTCCCCAATGATGGACAAGGAAAATTAATCATATCACTTCATGGAGAAGGTTGATTTTAGGTACACATGATCGATCACATCATTCCTTCAATGAGTGAGAGTTTAAGAAAGTGAGTGTTATATTAATCATATAGAATTAATAAAACATCATATATATAAAATATATTCCTTAAATATAATCTTATTAATTTACAAATAAATCATAATTGAAAGACAAATCACATCACTTCATGAGCTGGTAGTCCCTCATACACCGAAGCAACATTATTGATTTTTAAATGATATGTAACACAAGAAGGAATACGTGATATTAAAATTTAATAAGCATAATAATATCCTAAATATAATATACTTGTGTTAAATCCATTATTTTGAACTTCCATTAAAGGTGTTAATGGAAAATGATCTATAATGGTTCGTGAGGTGGTAGTTCATCATTCAAATGATATAGAGTTTTATTTATCATTTGAAGAAAGAAGAGTTGGATAAATGTTACCCAAATAACAAAATAAATACAAATATATGTAATATAATGTGGTTTTATATAATCATGTTTTAATATGATTTTATGGATGTGGAATAACAAAAAAAAAATATGCCCCTTTAAGAACGTTGCTTTTTCTTCAGACAACTTCTTTAGGTTTTCACCAAAATCTATACGAGGGTAGATTTTTTTATTAAAAAAGAGTTATAGAATGTATCCAGTGGAGTAATTAATTTATTTAACAAGGTTTTAGTTGTTGAAAATTTATTTTTATATTTTAAGAGTGGAGGATAGGGGTAGCCTTTTATATGTAGGGGAGATGACACAAATGGAATTTCTAAAAAGAATCAATTACTCCCACATTTGTAACATATTATATTCCTATATAATGGGTCATTATACACACATAAAGGTGATAATGACGAACTATATTCATAAAATGTGTTTTGGATAAGTTTTTTTGTTTATTTGTATCCCTTATTTTGTTAGTTTAACCCTTGGTACATCAGTTTTTACTTTAACCGCAAATATTTATTTTTACATCATTTACTATTCATAATGGTAAAAAATAATTTTATTATATAAGATAATATAAATTATTATAAATACAAATAATCATTTCACTTTTCAAAATTCAATTCACAAAAGAGTAATAAACCAATTTAAAATTAAACGTACTGAATCGACGAAAAAACGGGGTTTCAAAGGCAAAATTCTCATAACTTTTGAATTTTTCAATATAATCATTTAATATGAAATTGATTAATAAAACTAAAATAGTTTAACATAAATATAATTTATCTATTTTTTACTTTAAAATTAATTTATAATGTAATTTATCCTTTTGAATTATTCAAACAAAAAGGAAGCCTCAATGAAATTCTGTATTTTTCAGTAATCATTGAAAAATAAAACATTTTAGAAAAATCCCAAATATTTACCTTAAGTTAGTTTTAATATTCTGGTTTCAAAAATGATATTAATTTTCAAAAACATAATTTTCTAAAATTGGTGAAAAAAATAATTTTAAATTATCTTCCCAATGCATTATTAAAACAACTTTTTGAAAAAATACAACTTCTTCTTAAAACAATTATTCTTTTTTTAAATGATTTTAGATCCATTTTTAAAAAATATATAAAAATCATAATCATAATATTTTTAGTAATATTCATAACCAATAATTTAATATCTTGGTCATAATGGTATACTACATTATGATTCATTAACACTTTCGGTTACATGATCTATAACTTACCAAGGAGATTAAATTTAAATAAATATTATTTAGTGGGTTGTTTAAGCTCAGTGTTGGCAGTGTTAATGTTCAAAAATTTAGTGTTCACAATCTGGGGAGCATAGTAAGGATAATAACATAGTTTCTTAAAGGATTTTTATTATTCTATCTTATTTTATGATGTTTTTTGTTATGATTTTTTCATAGTGAAGTGGATGAATATCTTTTGTTTTATAATTTAATTTGTGGAAAAGGGTAGTACAAAGATAATTAGTATAATAGTAATATTAACTTTACATAACTAAAAAAACATTAATTTACCATCAAATTCTAATATAACTATTTTTTATGTTTCTACATTAATAAATGATAGAAATTTATAGCATTGTTCATGTTGGTAGTTTAACGTACCCCAATAAGAATAAGCTATAATATAAAAGAGAGTATAATCATGAAAGTAGTTATATGATATTAATAACATTATTAATGCAGAATAATGATTTTATGAATAATTTTTAACGTGGTGAACCATAATTTAATTTGTTTAGAAATGTAAAAAATCCTAAATTAAAAACATAATATGTAACTTTCGTTGAGTTTGTTGTTTGCACTAACACATGAGTGAAAAATTTGTTTTCATAAAATATGATGAATCTAGGGAATAGTTTATTATTTAATAATCCTAAAAATATTATAAATATTATATTAATATATTAAATACTATTTTTGAAAAATCCACGCACGTGAGTTATGAAAAATAGATCACCCCAGTTATGAAGGATGCATTCCCTGAATTACATAAGAACCGTTTTTATTCTATGAATAATTGGAATAATTTAATAGAATGGTTATCCCATCAACATAATAACATATCAGTATAGATATGAAAATGATATAATTATTTTGATATGGGTATATTATAATTTTAGGATGTAGATGAATAAGGAATGGAAATGAAATGGAAAAGGAGTAATTGATAAATCTACCTTACTCTTTGGAAAATATTCTTTTCCAAATGGATTAAGTATTTTATAGGTGGTTTTTTAATTAAAAAAATCCCGGAAGTGTAAATAACTATTAGAGAGTTATTCGGTTATATTAAATTTTAATCTAAGAGACATGGGGTGTGAGGAGATGTTGGGTGGTGGTGGATTATTTTATTAGTAATGGAAAATTGAATTCTGGTAAATACTTCTTTATTTACAATAATGTCATCACACAATTCAATGTAAAAAATCACAAAAAAACAG
The DNA here is from genome assembly GCA_963277665.1 of Viscum album. Lineage (NCBI taxonomy): Eukaryota > Viridiplantae > Streptophyta > Magnoliopsida > Santalales > Viscaceae > Viscum > Viscum album. The sequence goes on from OY728163.1 coordinate 287,574,533, forward strand.
AAATAATGAAATTTTTTATGCATTAAGGTTTATAGACATTTAAAACATTACTCTTGGTGATACAATATTATTGATACCAATCTTTTGTAATAAATTTATATTTTTAAGAAAATTTAATTTGGCCATGGTAACTCATTTTTTACCTCGATATTTAATTTTAATAAAAAAATTGCTATTTTCCATATAACCTATTTGAAATTTAATTTTTTCATGTATTAGAATAAATTTATCAAATAAAATATAGTTGTAAGAAAAATTTTACTTTAAAATTATATCACATAATCCTTAGAAATTGTTATTTAGAACAAGTTTATTTTTATTCTCAATATTTATGTATAGGAATAAAGTGCGAGTTTTATTTATTTCTATAGTATGTATTGGATTAATATTAAAAAAAATATATTTTTTCTTCATAGAAATATAAAACTGAATTTAACAAATAATATTACATAAATAAAATAAAAGGCTAAAAATATGTTTTTTAGAAACATTACATACATTCTTAAAATATTAATGATTAGTTTTTAAAATTCAATGGTGTAATTATTAAATTTATAGTTCTGTGTTTAAAAAAGGTTTCTTCAAATTAAATTGTTTTATACACTCTGAAGGATTTCATATATAATAAAAAATCCATCAAACTTTCAATATTTAGAAAAAAATAATTTATTCACATTATAAATAAAAAAATTCTATGAAAAATATATATAAATAATTCTAATATAATTTTGAAAATTTGAATCCAAAAAAAAAATTTCTCATAAAATTTATTTTACAAAAATTATAAATTCATCATCAAAATTAATATAATAAATGTAAATAAATACAAATTTTATAAAAAAAATAACATTTTTAATCATTAGGATTTCATAAAATTATTTCCAAAAACAATTATAATTCAAATAATGAAATAATATTAATTTATATACTATAAATTTATTATTAAAGTGATTAATTTTATTTATATTGATAAAATATAAATCTCTTTAAAATTTTTATTTGATAAAGAAGTATCATTTATGAAATTAATTCCTAGTAATATCTTTTCATAAAAATTTATTAAATTTTACTTGTGTAAATTCTTTTACTTTACTAGGGGATTTATTATACTTATAATAATGTTGATATTATTATTCTCATATGATTTAGATAATTTTAGATCATTATTTTGTGTGTATAAATCTACTAAACACATTATAAATATTTAAATGAATGATATATTGAAAAATAATACGGTGTTACATTCTCTCCCCTAAAATAAATTTCATCGAGGAAATTTTAATTAATTCTCAATAATTTAATATTTAATGGTGTATATAAGATAAATATTACTAAGTGTTTAATTTCCAATGGGTTTTGAACTTTATTAACAGATGTGGTTCTAGGAATTTCGTTAATTTATTTAAAATAGACATATCACAAATTTCAGTTTTTTCCAATCTATTTAATCTAAATTCTATTATTGGCCATCTATTAGGGGTTATATAATGGAATAAAATTTCCTGGTAGATCATTTTCAACATTGTGGTGATTAATTATTATATAGGTATTTGTGACATGAAATTTTTTCCTCTATTTCATTATTGTGGATTCCATGAGGTCGTGGATAATCCACTTCCATAAATAATTTCAAATAATTCAAAATGAAAGATAGTAAAACCTTAATTAATCATATACAATAAAAATAAACATGGAATACCACAATATTATATATTTTTATTCGATAATATCAAATAATTATGGTGTTTATTTGATTCCCTTATAGAACTTCCTAGTTAAACAAGAGTTGTTATACCAGAATCAAACCAGGAATTTAGAAATCAAGGGAGGACATGTATACCTTAACCAAAATAGTTATAAAAATCCACTTAATTTGTATTAATTTCATATTATTTACCTTATTTTATCAGTTTATAAGGGTTTTGAGGTTTTTATTGCTCATTATACCTTTGATTAGATCATAAATTTTCAAAATGTGCAAACTCCATAAATGTTATTCTTTGGAAACTGTTCCCTTGAATTTAATTGATTATCTTATTCACCTTATTTTGATATTAATGAGCTTTTTGGACCATCCTTACAATATTTAATCATTCTATTTTTCTATTGATTAAATTCCAATGGATGATTGTTCAATCTTTTTTTACACATAGAGAGTTGAATAATTATACATTCATCATCTTCATCACCTAATCTTATGTTAAACTCTGTACTTATATTCTTTGGTGACATTTTATGTGAAAATGTAATCTTATTTTAAAAATTATTATGATATAGTTTTATGAGAATAATTAATGATTGAAAAAAATTGAATTGCTAAAAAGTTCTATTAAATAAGAGTACGAGATAATAAAAATGATCTATATAGAATAATAAAAGTCTTAAGACATAAAAATATAAATTTAAAAATTATGAATATGAAATTTTAATATATTGAACAAAATTATAACCAATCATGTCCAAATATAATCTATTAAATAAATATAAATATGATCATGTCCACCCATAGTCATGTGAAAAATAAAATATCTAATCATGTCCATACACTATCTTGTGCACCTAACTGTTTCTAACCATGCCGCACAAAAAACATATGAATAATAAAAATTGTGAACATGTTAATTCCTAATCCAACTAACAATTAATAACATGATCAAGTCAGTGAACAACCTTTTAAAAAATTCATAACGAGGTCTTGTTCACACATAAAATTCTTATCTTATGAGATGTAAAACAATTAATAAATTTATTGGATGTCTATATAGGACGCCACCTCTCAATCATATATATGTATCTGTGACACATTGAATCAATAATTCTTATTTCAATCATATCAAAATTAACCCTTGTAAGAGATATCATCCTCAGGTAAAAATTCATAAAACACTATATAATCCAACTTGATAAAAAAAGTGGATGGTATCATACGAGTATATAATAATTATAAAATAAAGGACATGAATGGATTTTGAAATAGGTTTTAAACATAGTTTTATAATTATTAGATAAATCATTATGAAATACAATAAGAAATATTTCTTTCAGAAATTCATCAAAACAACTTAAATATATTTTCTATAAAACAATATTCCTTAGGAATCATAAAATATTTTAAAAAATTCAAATTTTATCCAAAAATGTTTCTCATAAAAAAGATTATATAGTGTAAATATTATTTTTGAATCATTTATTTACATGATAGAAAATTACCGAATATTTATTTCATAAAATCACAAGCCATTAAATTCCTCTTTAATGTCTTTAATTTATTTTTAAAATTAAACATTTTCTTTTTAAAAACATAACAACATTTATAATTATTTTTAAAGTCATCAAGAACTAAAATAAATTTTATGAACATTTAAAGACATTGAAAGGAATTTCAATCAAGAATAATGATCTTAATAATGATATAAATTGTATAATACTTTTTAAAAAAAATGTGTCTCCATAGTTGTAATATATGATATTACTACTGACATAAAAATGACTTTTTCGAAATGGTGAGGTGTTATATATTTAAAAAATTACCATTATAGTGTATACCAAATAAAATATCATTGGAAAATAATGAAATTATTTTTTATTGAATAAATTTAGAGGAAGATATCATATAAAATCACAAATTAAAAACAACACTATTTTTTAGGAAATGTGATTATCAAAACCCACATCATAATGATGGTGATAAATTAATCATTCAAAAATATTTGAAGGTAAATTTAATTGTCACAAAAAATAATACATAAATTTATTTCAATGTAATAATAGAGAACATTAGAGGATACAATGAACATGGATATTAAAGGGTAAGAGTTCATTGGGTGAGAATGATAATTTTTCTTAACATCCCAAAATTTTATAATGAAATAAATTCATCAATGAAAATACGTAGAATATAAATAAGATCGACATCAAAATAACATCATATAATAGATGAAAATAATCTTGTAAAACCATTGTCAAATAAAGAAATAATTATGTCTAATGAAAATATTTTTGGTCAATAAAATGTCGTATTGAATGAGAAATATTTTAATTAAAATTCCTTAAAATAGAAATAATGAAATTGAACATCAAATATCATGAATAAAGTACAATTAAAGGAATTATATATATAATATTAATTATACAATCCATTTAAATTAAATTTCAATCATAAAAAACATGTCTCAATGACAGGAGATTGAGATGAAACACACTTACCTTAAATCCCACAAGGATGAACGTGATCTAACCTCCTAAATAATAAAAAAGTCTATTATAGTAAAAAATTTCCAAAAAAAATTATATCTATAATGTTTTATAAACATTACTTATAATCAATTATTGAAATTATATTACATCCTTGTATTTTATTTTTGACAATAAAAGTTATTAGATATGACTATTTTCATGATGCTAGTTTTGTAATTGTAGGGTCGATTCATTTTTTCTAGATTCTAATCCAACCATTTAGAGATCAATACAGGCATTGGGATATATATTTTATAATTATTAAAAATTTTCTAATTTCATTTTATATATTTTTCAGTTATGAATAATGATGATGATATAGGTTAAGGGTAAATTTCTATAATATTTATCAAACTAAAGAGTTGTAAAAAAGTAATAATTTAAATACGAATATTAAATTTAAATACCCATATAAGAAGAATTATATTTTAAATAATTTCTTACAATATAATTAGTAATGTTTCTATAGTGATCCATGATATATATTTAGAGCATTATTCACATAAGTGGTAAAACAACCAAAATCAGAACCAAATATATTCACTTGGTGGTTAGTTTTATGAAAATAATTATATTAAAATACTATAGTTTTTAAAGAATCAAAATGATATTATATTTATATATTGAATGTGGTGAATCATATTTGAGTATATTTTGATAAATAAGAAAATTATATATTAAAAATGAATATGTCACATTCATAGAGATGGTAGTCCACACGTACCCTCAGACAATAATTATATTTCCATAGAACGAAAGGAAGATAATTAATGGTTTATAATTTGATAATTTAAATAATGTTATAAAAAATATATTAATATATCAAATACTATTTTTTATCAATCTATTAATGGAAGTTATGAAAGGTTGATCAATTCGATTATTGAGGTCATAGTATACATGTAAGATAAGAAAAATTTTCATTTTCCTAATGATTTAGGGATAATATAAAATGGATATCCAATAATCATATTAAAAATAATGTATGATTATTTTAATCATTTATTTATTTAAAATATTGTAGATTATATTCATATGAGTTGGAAGAATAATGAAATTAAAATAAATAGAGAAGATTTAGTTGAGAATTTAACCTTACACCATGGAAAATCACCATTAAAAGTGTGATTAATGATTTTAGCTATGGTATTCTGAGAATAAAAAAAATACCATTGGGGTTTATAGGGATTTTACAAATTTATTTGGGTTGTGTATGGCCAAATATAAAAAAAATTTACTTCTAAGAGTTGTGGGGGTGGTGATGGCTTCATTTATATGTAAATAAAATAGATGTTTTTTAAATACTTTATAATTTATAATAATATCTTTAATATATTTAATGTAAGGATAAAAATGGAAAAATAATGGAATTTGGAATATATTAAATATTATAGTGTTCTCAATCATTCACTTTAGAGGCATATTTTTAGGGATATCAGTAATCTCTCATTGCCTTATAGTATTTAACCTAATTAAATTTTACCATGGTTACTCATTTATTGGATCTGTAATTTACTATAGTGAAAAAATTAAAATTTTTCTCTAATTTGAAAATTTTCATTTAATTTATGATAATAATTTTATTATAAAAATATTTCTAAAGGTGAGGGAAAATAAATTTTCAAATTAGTTCAAATCTTTTGTAAAAACCTTTTTTTCTGAAAAATGCAACTTTATACTTACAAGTTATATGTAGGATAAAATTATAAATTGTTTTATATTTTAGAACATAAATTAGATTATTAAAAATAATTTAGTAATATTTCGTCCAAATATGACTAGAGCCTAATTTAATTAATTTGTTTAATAATAAAAAATACCAAAACAATTATTGGAATAATATTATTGATGGAATGAATCCAATTTTATCCAGTTTGATTTTTATAAATTAATCGAGAACATTCTAAGAACAAAAGATAAGATGACATGTGATTTATGAGGCCCGATGTGTCTGGGTAAAACCAGTGAAAAATTTTTAGTTTTAAATAAAATGAATGGGATATTTTTATTTAAAACATAATAACTTATAAATGTGTGTTGAGATTAGAAATCTGACGGGACCGTTGAATTCCCAACCACAAGTGTACCAGAGGCAAGTCCTAACATTGGATGGTGCAGGTCAATTGTTCAATGTAGTTTTTTATGTATTTGTAATAAAATATTTAATAAAAATATTTTATTTCGATGCAATGACTATCTTGTTCATATTTTAGTTTTTATAAAATTCAAGTTTATCACCATAACCCTAGAATTCACATGATACAAGGAGAAGAATGTTCAATCAACTACGATGATAGATCAGATATCAGTACATGGATCTATGATCAATGGATCTAAAAACGAAAATGATGTAGCTTCTCCCATTATTAAATAATCGATCAGAACCCTAGTTATGTCGTTCTATCTTTGTGGCCCTTTCCCAATTATTAAATTTTTTGATAAACATAGACTAACCATTGATCATGTTGACTCGCTATTTGATCTCTTGTGGGATGAGAGTTATCTTGGTAGAATTAAATGGGGGATAGTCCTATGATATTACTTCATTCTTTGTGATCCACATACCAAGTACAAATTCATGTCGACGCGAATAAAGGTCATGATCAATAATTTGGGTGTTTTTGTAAAGACCCGTAAAATTCAAGGGAATTTTTTTTTTCTTAATTTTCTTTGGATTTTTACAAGAGCGCGGTTTCTGATGGCACCTGATTCTGAGGCCCGGAGTGCCCGGAATTATTTTCCAAAGTTTGGCTCCGGTACGTTCAGTGAACGAATGAGCAGAAATTTCTAACTTTTGAACCGGTGCCCGGAATCAAAATCCGAGGGCACCGATGAACTCGCAGCGCCGATATTCGCTTAAGGAGACCTTTTTCGAGGTTGCGTTTTATGCGGGACAGAAGTTAGTTTTTGGGAGAAATTAACCACCATAATAAAGATGAACCACCATAATAAACAATTTCAAAGGTAAATGGTATCTCTTTCCTTGAAGCTTTGATGGGTTCTGATCATGCAATGCTGAAATCGATGATGTCAACAAGGATTAAAAAACTTGATGATGGCGATTTTTGTGTTGGAGAAGATCCACTCATGATAAAACATAGATCTCAACTCTGTCAGTTCTCTATTATGAGACATGTCTCAAATATTAAAGGTGATAAACCCATGTCTTTCTCTGATTTAAAACCTAGAATTTCTTCTTGTTGGGGTTTCTCTAACTGGAAATTGTTACTGCTTGGTAACTGTTATTTCTATATCGTTTTCTCCTCGCAATCTGATCTTGATAGTGTCTGGAAGACCATAAATCTTTACCTAAATCTTGGAATTATTCTCCTTGTGGAGTGGGAATTTGAATTTAATCCCAATTATCATAGGAATAATTCTGCTCAGGTATGGGTTAGGTTTTACATCCTTAATTAGTTTTTTTGGCACCTGCAAATTCTGAATAATCTTTCTGTTTGCATTGGTACAGCCTAGAAAGTTGATCAAATAACACTTAATGGGGACCTAGGTTAGTATGCTAGGGTTCTTATTGAAGTTAACTTGGAAACTAAATCCCCTTAATCGATTACCATCACTACTAATGATTACAAAATGGTTTTGAACCTGGAGTATGAAAGACTACCCCCTTTTTGTGAGTTGTGGAAAATTTTTGGGAAACCATTTCACAATTGTAGGAAAGTTCATAAGAAAACTCACCAACCGAACTATTCTAGCTAGACAGAAGTCAAAAAAACATAGTATGGAGAATGAAACTATCTTTGATAAACCTAAAACATCACACAAAAATGAGGAAAAATGGGTTGTCAAGACAAACCCCTTTGGACAATTGGAACCTGAAAAAGGTAAGGCATGGGATGACCTAGCTGAAAAATAATAAATTCAAACTGTTGAGCAGGATATTAGAAATTATATTGAAGAGTATGTACCATGTATTATCTCACACGCAAAACCTGATTTGGTTCTAGAAGGTCTTACATCAGAGGATTCTACTCCTTTGAACACTCTTCTGAATGAATCAAACACTGATTCATCTGATCAGTATAATAAGACTCAGAACCTCTCAAAAACCTCTAATAAAAAGAAAAATCCTCCCTATTATAACCAAACCTCTTCCCCTGAAAACAGCATCCTATATGCTCACCCCCATCTGAGAAAGAGGACATTAATAGGCAGGTTGATTGTAGGGCTTCCCTTCTGTCCTCCCCGAGCAACAAGGCTATGGTGCATGATTGCATGGAATCCCTCCCAGAACAGCCTAAGAATATGTGATCTTCTACTTCCTCTCCATGTTTTTTGGTTTCCCTGGATATGCAACCTTCTACCTTGTAGGATTATAAAGGGCACCGAGCAGGTTCTCCTTCATACAAGAATTCTTCCTCGGACACTTTCACCCATGGTGAAAAATATGGAAATTTTTTGGGCAATGCATATGCTTCTAACCACCCTTTGGCCCCTCAATCCTTGTAGGTTACACAGAGTAGTAATAAAAGGGAGGCTTCTTCTGGAATCTTAACAAGGTCAATGACCGTAGGATCCAAAAAGAAAGGGGACATCCCCTCCAAAAAAAATTACAAATGAATTTGTTATATTGGAATTGTTAGGGGATTTCCAACCCTGAAACATTTAATGTTTTAAAAAGGTTTATTAATACTCACTTCCCTAAACTTTTTTCAATTTCTGAACTAAAATTAAATTACGCCTCTAGATTCAAGCATTTTCCCCCCTTTGGCTACTCTTTCATGGGGTCTTGTAGTAATGGTAGATCTACTGAATCTTTATAGTTATTTTCTCACTATTTTATGCAGAATGTTAATGTCTACAATAGCTCGAACCAAGCTATTACCTGTGATTATATTATTGATCAAGATCATGATTATACTACTTTTGTTTATTCGTGTAATAGATTCCAAGATAGAAGATATCTTTGGAACGAGCTCACCCAACTTAGTAACACTATCCACAATCCTTGGTTTATAGTTGGGGACTTTAATGTTATTTTAGCTCCTAGTGAGAAAGTAAGACCTTCACATGACTCCATCTCTACTAGGGATTTTAAAGCTTGAATTGAAATCAATAACCTTACAAAGGTTAATCTCATGGGTGCTAAATTAACCTAGTATAGAATGTATTATAATAGGATGGTTGCTAGTAAACTCGACAGGGCCATCACTAATGACTATGCCCATGATAAATGGGACAACCTTTCTAGAATCACTCTTACAATGATTGCTTTTGATCATCATCCCATCTTATTTAGCTTTTCCCATAACACTAAAAAACCTAGGCCCCCTTTCAAATATAACACTGCTTGGTCCCCGGAACCAGAATGCATGAATATCATCAAAAACTCTTGGTCCAATATGCATAGTCAGAATGATGCATTTTCCTGCCTGGTAAAATTGAAAATGATTAAGCAAGTTCTCAAAATATGGTTTAATTCTAAAACAAATGAAATAAACAATAATATCACCCTTCTTGAGAACAAACTTTCCCAAATTCAAAAAAATAGAACCTCCTCTGACTTTTCTCAAGACACGCAACATGAAAGCATCATTTCCTCTAAACTTATCACTCTGCTCAAATTTACAGACAACCTCAAAAATACAAAAATTAAAATCCAAATGGCTTAATGATGGTGATAGGAATACTAAATTATACAATTCCCTCTATAGAGTTTGAAAATACTATAGGCCTCTTTCCTATCTTAGAGAGGGAGATCCGATTCTAGACACTGAGGATAACATTTCCAATCTTGTGATATCTTATTTTCATAATATCTTCAATCGGGATGTGACTAATAAAGATCTTATCTCTGATGTCATTCCTACGCTGGTTATTGAGGAAGAGAACTCTTCCTTTAATAGTATCCCTATTGAAAAAAACATTACAGACAAAGTCTTTAGCCTAAATGCTGATGGAGTTCCTAGGACAGATTGTTTTAATAATGGGTTCTATCAAAAACATTGGTATGCGATTCAGAATTATGTTTGTCGCATGGTGAACGTATTCTTTTCTAGAGGCATTCTCCCTGAGGGATTAAATTCTCAATTCCTCGTCCTCATCACTAAATCTGAGAATGCGGATGAATTACAAATCTTCAGACCCATAGCTCTCATAAACTCTATTTTCAGGATTATCACCAAATTAATTGCAAATATAATCACTACTAGTAGCAATGAAATTGTCTCCTGGAACCAATTTGGCTTTATAAATGGAAGATCTATTCAAGACTTTGTTTTTCTTGCCTCTGAATCCAAAAATCCATTAAACAAAAAAAACGTGGAGGGAATGTTTTCATTAAACATGACATTGGAAAGACTTTTGACACCATCTATTGAAATTTCATATATAGAGTACTTATGCAGTTCGTCTTGAATGATAAATTCCTAAACAGAATTAAATCCCTCTTTAATTCGGCCCATATTTACATCCTCATTAATGTCTCACCTAAAGGTTATTTTAATTGTTCCAAGGGAGTTAGACAAGGTGACCATCTCTTGGCTATTCTTTTCTCCATTTCAGAAGACTATATAAGTAGACTGATTACAAAATCTATAGAAAAAGGTAAAATTAAATCTATCTCTACCTCTAGAAACTTGAATGCCCCCTCACACCTTCTTTATTCCGATGAAATTATTCATTTTATTCATGGGGACAATGGAAATGTGGATAATAATAAGGTGATCCTTCTTTACTACCAAAACGTGTCTAGTCAAAACATCAACTAGCATAAATCCTACAGTTACTTTGGTAAAGACTTTCCCCCTGGGAAGAAACTCAATATCACCAATACCTTAGGTGTTAAAAAAGGGCACATTACCCTCCACATATCTTGGGGTTCCCATATTTTGGGGTAGACCCAAAGCCACTTACCTCTCCCCCATCATTGAAAAAATTCTTCGATGCGCATTAATGTGGATATTAAGAACATTGCTTGGACTGGGAGGACATTAGAGAGAAAACTGGTTACTGTCCCCTGGACCACTTGCTGCAAACCAATTGAAAAAGGCGGTATTGCTATTAAAAACATTTCTTATACTAATGAATCTCTTCAAGCCAAGCTCATGTGGAACTTCATTCAAAATAACTATCCTTCGTCATATTTTCTTAGGGCTATTTTTCTTTACAAACATATAAATAATCAGTCTCACTTTTTCACATCTTCTATTTGCTCCACCATTAAAAACACCTTCACTTCCATTATGAAAAATTTCAGATGGATGGCTAGTAAAGATTAAAATTTAATGTTTTGGTTAGATAACTGGATTGGCGCTCCCCTGATCTCTTTAATGCCTAATAACCAACCTTCGCTCCACACCAACTACACCATAAATAAAGACATGCATTTGAAAACTAGTTTTTACCTGAGGACATCAAACACATTGTTGACAGTTATCCCTTCACTAATACGGACGATTTTCATATTTGAGAAACTGCTCACAATGGGGTGATTGACTCAAAAAATTACTACAATAACATGTTCAACAATGAGGACAATAACTTATCCTAGTTAAACAACATAAATAAAACCTAGTTAAAACCATTGAGATTCACTCTAGTTTGGCGTATCACCCATGGTAGAATCCCCACGGATACCTGCTTACAAGCATTTGGGATTAATCATTTCTTTAAATGTTGTATGTGTATCCAACATCGAGAAGATATTAATCACCTCTTTATTTCTTGTGATACCGAACAACTCTCTAGTATTATAGTTTTGACATTTTTGAGTGTAGATGGTTGTTTTGTAGTTCTATAACCTCGCAGCTTCAGCGGTGTATGGACCATCCAAACTCACAACAAATCAAGAATCATTTTGTTGCAGTTCTAGCGGAGCTCTTTCTTGTGATCTGGTATGGTAGAAACAAACTTACTTTCTATAACAACTCATTCAATCTTAATGTAGCTAAAATGATAATTCACATCACTATTAAAGAGGCGGCTTCAATTCAAAAATATCTTTGCAGAAACTCGGTTCACAACCTTGGGATTCATAGGTGCATTGGGGTTAAGTGGAATTTCCATCAACCTAGATCTACTTTTGATGTTTTTTGGCAACTGCCTCCCCCAGGATAGATTAAATCCAACGTGGATGGTGCCTCTAAAGGCATCCCTAGCCCAGCAGGTTGTGGAGCCATCTTCAGAAATCACCTCAACCAGACGCTCGACTACTTTTATGGATCTTGCGGTTTTCCTTCCTCTTTGGAAGCCGAGATGATGAGGATTATCCATGCTATCTCATTCTTCAAGCTTCACAACTGAAACAATATATTAATTGAAAGTGACTCCACTACTATTGTTTAGGCCATCTGGAATGGTACCAATCATCTTGCTTGGATGCTCACTGTGCGCTGGATGGACTGTCTAAACTCTCTTTCAGATATCAACTTCATTTTCACTCATACGTATCATGAAGAAAACAGAATTGATGATGGTCTTGCTAATATGGGGGTTTCTCATGATATGATTGGGATGGATGATCTTCCTCTTGGGTTACTCCCGCTTTATGTTATGAATGTGAACAATATTTCTTATTTCAGACTTCTGTAACCGTTTATTTCTATAAATAAATTTTGTGTTTTGGTCGTTGACCAGAACACTACCTTTTAAAAAAATGGTTGGATTAATTATCCTAAAAGGGTTAATAAATTTTGTAATATAATGTGGATATGTTATTTAATGTGGAAAATTATTCATGTTATTCCTGGTATAAAAGTAAACATCCATGGTTTTGATCGATTAATTAAATGGTGCACCATGTTGTGATTTTTGTGAGAATTTGAGCAATGAGTTGAGGGTAAGGGACTAATGCTCTAAAAATCCATGGGTTCAAGAGTGATTTTATAGCACCCTAATACCATATATATATATATATTTAAAGGTTGGGGTCGAAGTCTCATTTATTATTAAATCAAAGCAATACTATTTATATATATATATATATATATATATGAAAATGTTACAACTCCATTCTCTATCTGGTACTGAAGATAAACATTTCTATAGGGTTCCATGATGATTCTCTTCGCCCCCTATACATGAGTAATATTTATATGAGAATTGGAAAATTAGTTGTGGGATTAGAATAACGATCCAAATAACAATGGGGAGCAAGACTGATTTTCTAGGGACCCAATGTACGAATTTGAAATTGGAATTAAATTAATAATGAAATCCCATGAATGAATTTTTTATAATAATCCTATGATTTATATTTTAGGCTCTGGTATGTGCCGAATTAGGTATGACCGATTTAGGGGTTATTGTTAATATGAGAGCCTATGTGTTTGATTAAAGAATATAAATTTTTAAGACTATTTAATTTTATCATTTGATATTTATTCTATGTATAGCTGCATAAAATATTATATAGTAGATATTACATTAGATTCTATTGTTTATGGCGTACTTAGTTGTACACACACCCTACTTGGGTTACATGATCTGTACACGAATAGAATTAATGTTTTTAGGATATGAGAAGTGAAAAGACATATCATAGAGGCATGAGTTTGGATACACAATATATCTTTGATGAGGGAACTGGAAATAACTTCAGGTCCCTATTAGGTGGTGTTAGTGTGTCTTTATTTGTGGTTTTCAATTGGAAATTGACACTAATATTGAATGAAATATTTACTTCATGGTTTATGATCATTCACTATTATAAATTTAGGCTACATACATGGTTTAAACTTGTTTCTATATTTCAAAAAAAAGTTTCTATACGTAATAGCCTCGGTATGGTGGACCATAGATCCTATTTGTATGGAAATAGGGCCATGACTATAGCAACAGTTTCAATCCATGGTTATAGCACAATATTCACTATTTCAACTCAAGAAATAAATCTATAAACCTAGTTTTAATAATAAATATATCATGAAGAAATTGTAAAAAAATATTCATTTGAGTCTAAGACTAGTTATAATACCCACATGTGTTTTTCTTGGTAAATCTTTAATCCCCCACATAGAATATTGGATGAAATTTCTTTAACCTTTAATCCTTCAATTCCTTCAGACTCTACTTGGACAACAACCCAAATCAAACTCATATCCAATAAAAAAATGAAATCCATCTTGGCATCAATTGATCCCCATAGTGAAGCAGCATATTATGGACTATTACTAAATTCAAACAGCCATAGATGAGCGTCAAACACCACAAAAGAACAAATTCATTAGGTTTCTGTCTAACCTAATATTCACACCTAGTACAAAAACTTTTAATGGTTCTTGTTTTTCTTAATTTTTTTGGTCTATTAATAGGCTGTCTTCTGAAAATCATGATTTCTCTAATGAATGTGTCCATCAACACTATATTTAGATAATATAATTCTAGGTCAGTACATAGTGAATAAATAGACTTATTATAACATTAATTGTTGGTAGAATGTTCATAATATGTGTATCCTCATGATAAAACATCAACTAAAATTGGTGCCCAACCATTGGATATTTTTCACTATAGACATCATCATGGGGTGATAGGTTAAACTTCTATAAATGCATTAATTACCCAAAAAATAGTATGGGGTAATATGGTTCCCAAATGATTACACCATAAATACATCTAATGAGTTATACATCCTTGAAAGATGTCATGTATGTCCGTTCATCATAAATACCACCTCTATTGCCCATAATTATTTTATTGTGTATTCAATAGGAAGAAAATATAAATCTAAGGTAGTTCCCCAATATAATGAAAATATCAATCTAATCTATTATCATCAGTCATATTCTTTTAATGATTTAAAATATTGATTGAAATATAAAGGATGAGATCAATTATTTGGAAACATATATCCTTTAAGGTAAGATACACCCCAACCATATAGAATAATATTAGAATGTATATCTAATAAATGTAGTAACCTCTATTGATGTAAAAAATACATGATATATTTTTTCTCATAAAACCATTGATATTTTGATTGAATTTTTTAATGTCAGTTGTGTGACTAAATTAATGTACCCATTCTAACTACCATCTTGGATCCCTTCATTGTCCCCATTCTAACTTCCATATTGGATCCCCCAATGGTGGAATCCATCAACTATGAATCTTTTCTAAAAACCCTTCTAGGTTGCAATCATTATCATTTAATGAATAATATATTCCCCCCATTATATATACTCACCACCCTATAAGGTTGAACTGTATATTTGGTTTAATATATGGGTGTGTGAGATCAAACAACACTTTTTCATATAAGTATTAGCTTCCCTCCAAGGGAATATAGAAAGATATCAAAATATTTACAAAAGGAAAATTTTAGATAAAGAATGATATTTATACTATGTGTTTCATGAAATTCCATTTACAACACATTTTTTAGGAAAACAATCCATTCATAGTTATCACATACATATTTTATTCACGGTGGATTTTTTCATACATGTCATTGAACTTTGGGATTCCACTATCTTGTAAACATTCCAAGGACCAACCCCATCCCTTTACTATACATGATGAATAACATTTGCATCTTAGAAAGAGTGGGTGATCAAATATATAATGCGATCAACATGAATATATATCATAAACTATGAGGTCTAACAACCTCATAAAGCCTATCCACTCTTAGTAGATGATCAAAATATCTGCAATTATTGCATACCTATTAATCCATTTTCTATTCATCCATAATGATTTTATTATTGATTAATGAAGGGAATCCTTCCATTTACTATTAAATGTAATATTATATAAGTCATGTATGAATAAACAAATTCATATAGACAAAATTTAAGGATATTATTCATGGTGGACCATGATTCCTTTCACAACAAACAAGATCCACAAAATAGTGAACTATTATTAGCTTCGCACTGGATAAAATCAACAAAACATTATCATGTAAACTCCTTCATGTTGGACTGTGTCCTTTATAGTCCTACGTAATCTTATGACTCTATTATATCTTATCTAAAGAGAAATTTTTTTGCACGTGCCTTCTTGTGTGATTACATGGGACAATTTAGTCCATTTGTGACATTGTAAACATATATACATGATAATTTTTCTTGATGGAGAATAAAATTAAATAAATGAAAAATAAAAATCATGTGTATAATTAATTGGACATAAAAATTACTTTCATAATCCTAGGGAGATAAAAATAAATCAAAAAAAATTACCTAACCAAATTGATTATTATTTAATCAACACATATAAATTACATTCAATTTTGTGTAGAGATATTTTGTGTTGAAAAGAAATAATAGTGGAGTTAGTATATGAAATAGGGGGAAAATATTTGAGCTATAAGATTATTTAATTACAGAGTGGTCTAAAGAGAACAATTCCTACCTGGAAAGACCATATAAGGGAAAACGTATGAGAGACTAGATGGAATATAAAAATGAAGCTAAAAAACAAAATAAAGAGTTCAATTATACATCTACATAGTGGATAATAATTTACTTAATGAAAAATGAGTTAAAAACTAAAAAAGTAGATTATTCCATCATTGTCGTCATGAAAGTTAATTATTTCTCCTTATTATCATTATACATTTTATTAAGCTTAAGATTGATTAATCAAAACCATGGATAGGGTGAAATTTTGATAATGAACAATATAATTTCTTGAGTAAAAGTAACACATGAAAATTCTTTATTTTTTATCTTAATTATTAACTAGAATGATCACCAAGAGTATTAATAATAGGGAAGAGAAATATAGTGAATCTTTACAAACTTTAGCATTTGATGTGTGAATGTCATGTAAGAACACAAGACACAAATAGATTAAAGATTAAAAAAATTAGATCCTCTAGTTTATCTTTCATAGGTAACCATACAGAGAATTTTTGATTTTTTGTGGAGACAATGAGTCACTAATGGAAAAATGGCCTATACCCACGGTTCAAAATCGTGGATATAGCCCTCAAAACCA
The DNA here is from genome assembly GCA_963277665.1 of Viscum album. Classification (NCBI taxonomy): domain Eukaryota; kingdom Viridiplantae; phylum Streptophyta; class Magnoliopsida; order Santalales; family Viscaceae; genus Viscum; species Viscum album. Next base: position 287,591,675 of record OY728163.1, read on the forward strand.
TGGGTATAGGCTATACCCATGGTTTTGGGAACCGTGGGATGGAACTGTGTCGGTATAGGTCCCCAGCCTATAAAATGGTTTTCCAAAACCGTGGGTATAAGTGTTCTACCACTATGTAAACGAAACATACCCAATTTACATAGTGTCAAAGGCTTTTACCCACAGTTTCAAAACCGTTGCTATAGATCCTAAAATAATGTAGGTGGAGTTTTTCGATCTCGCAACCTCTTTGCTGCAAACACCCTATCTAACCACTACCCTAACATCATATATGTATATATATATATTTAAATATATTTATATAAACAATGGGTATAGAGGGAAGAACCGTGGGTTTAGGACTCCTGCAAAAAAATTCCTTCCCGTGGAAAAAACAAATTTCCCGCGCACACACGGAAAACCTATACCTACAGTTTTTCATAACCATGGGTATATGTATTTTAGCCTAGACCTATCCCCACAGTTTTGCGGAAACTGTGGGATAGGTACCCCTATACCCATGGTTTTCCAAAATCGTGAGTATAGGTGACTTTTCAGGTCCTACCCTCACGGTTTTGGAAAACCATGGAGATAGACCCCCCATATTCCCACCGTTTTGGAAAACCATGGGTATAGGTCTCGAAAATTTACCTATGCCCACGGTTTTGGGGAAAACCATGGGGATAGGTCCATTTTCCAATAGTGAGTGTATTTAGATAGTAATCTATATACTGATTTACCGTGCTAGTTATAAATCATGGATTTTAAATGAAGGTTACATGAATATGTTAAAATGACCATGTACTCCACCAATCATTCATCAATATCTTTAATGACTTGTAAAAGCCACCACCTCCCCCCACAAACCCCTTTTCCCCAACACCCCCACCCCACACCCCACTATAGCATCCCCCCATATTTCTATCACCCCAACCCCTGTTGAATCCCCCCTTTACCTGGCTACCCCCCACCACCACCCAGACCCCCTTCACCCATCCCACCCCCACCACACCCACCAAGGCGGTGAGTAATACAATTAGTAGGTTTTACCCAAATGAAATCACTATTCATTCCACTAGAATGGAACATGTTGTGAAATTTATATAAAATACTTTAAAATAATTTAATGTAGTTTATATCAAATTCAAAATAGTTTTCTTAACAAAACAATTTCCAATGAAATCAACCAATGAAGTCATTCAAACCATTTCAAAAATCCATTTTGAATAACCCATTCCCTTCCACACACCCAAAAATTCAATCCAATGTGAAATTTCCATATCCATTTTTCGTCTCTCATCAATCTACCAAGTCATCACAAGGTAAATATATACCAAGTGACCAATTGCCACATGCCCCTTATACTAGGACACTTCAATGAAAATGATCTTTGGAAACCATTTATTCCAATACAATGCCAAAATAATTATTCCAAAAAATTAAAATAAAATAATCCATTTATTAAAAACATTTTCCAGCCGTTTCTCATGCATTAAAACTAGGAAACCATTTTAAAATTATTTAAGTAATTCCACTTTCAACAAAACAACCAATTTCCGTCATTCCATAAGCTATCACCGAAAAAGGTTTCGAAAAACATTTTCACATTTATTTATCAATTTAAAATAAAAAAATTGATTTTGAATCAATACTTCTTGTTCTAATAATATATGTAGAGATTGAATCTCTCTACCTCGCAATCTTATTAAAAAACATGGAATTACATAAATTCATCCACATACTGAGTTGAAAATTCAAAAAACTATTGTAGATATTTATCCTAATCAACCAAAAAATCATATATCCGCATTATTAACATAAAACATTTTAGATATATTCCAAAATGATTATATATATGAATCTAAGAGATAGAAGAAGAAAAAATCAAAAGAAAACAACCATGAACGATCACTTAATAAATAGAAAAACCTCCAATGCATCATGATTCACCAATAAATTTCACTATAATTGATGGGAATGGTCTCTACAACATTGGGATGGAGATTAAATCGAGTTAGGGTAGGAATATGTGAAAAAATAGGCATTAAAGGTCTAAAGTGTATTAAATACAGAAAATATAGGACTTGTTTCTAACGTTGCATGGTTTAGGTTCATGGTTAGGAAAAGTTTTCACAATCCTTACGTAGGCCACTTCTTCCAAAAACCCTTAAAACTGTTGGATTTTATGGATATACATACAGTTCAATAACCCTTCTTAACTCCCCTATTCTACTTTTCATAGTTACAATTATATAGCCAAAAGGTTTTTCCAAACCATGATCCAACTATATACTTACCCAATGACTAATGTTTCCCATTTTCTAGGATTATTAGAGGTATTGTATTGTATATATTAACCATTCTCAAAACATATATCTCTATAATATATCCAAAATTATTTCAAATCTTCTCCAATCCTTCCAATTTATTACCTAACTAATTTATATACCTATAATTCATAAATAACATATTATTTGATTAAAATGGGGGTGGAAAATTCTACCCACAATTGTTCTTTTTGTCCCGAAAAATTTTAAAATCAAAATTTTCCGGAAAGTGTTTAGGCCATCAGTTGAGCATTTCCTTTTCTTGATGACAAGTTTCTCCATGAATCTGACCATGTATCTTGAAATCCTTCACTCGACCAATGCTTTTCTAAAACAAGACATTCTATTTCCTATCACAAATTCATACTGGTGCACAAATCTAAATAGAATCTGAAAATAGGTCAACATAATTCCCTATAATGACATTCTCATGTTTAGGATGATACTTTTTCAACATAGATTCAAGAAACACATTATGTACTGAACTGAACCTTGGTGAATAAGTAAAAAAACTATTATCCTCACCAACCCATATAAGTATCTCAAAAGGGAATATTCATTAAGGTGATAACATTCCATGAATCCAAAAATGGCGATGCCCATGTATTGGGGAGATTCTAAAGAACACATAATCACTCTATTGGACATAGATTGGCCCAACTAGTGAAAAATCACCCATTTCCACCCAAAAAAGTGTAAAACAACAATGGTTCCCATAAAATGCTTCAAAAGAATCCATATGTATTGATTCATGATAACTATTGTAATCTAAGAACAACACTAATGGTAAGTACTGCATACATGATACATTGATATCCTTTTCACAGGAAAAAGTTTTTTCATCCAGCATTTATATAGTCTTTCATATCTTCTTTCCATCCAATGATGATACACCATGCTCATAGTCAATTGTATACCAATTAATTTATATAAGGAATTATATAAATTAGGTGTAAACATCAGATCTTCATATGATACTCTCAAAACTAGTATGATATGTCTCTTTCCCACTTCTCAGATATATATTTTAGTCAATTACTCTACCGTACCAGATTCATGAATAAGAATTAAATGGCATGAATATGTGAGTTGATCCACAATTAGCCATATGACATCGCATTTTTGAACCATCCATGGGAGACCATTCACAAAATCCATAGTTATATTCTCCAATTTTCAAATCGAAATAGGTAAAGACTTCAACATACCACTAGCCGCTGGTGCTCTACCATAACCTTCTGAGAAGTTAGGAATCTCATAAATAACTCAACTACATTTTTTCATGACAAAAATTAAAAAAAAATCATTCTGTTCATTATACATCTTATAAATTATCAAATGAAAATCCCATATCTAATGATGGTAATAATGAAGAGGTTTTTTCTAACAAGCTCTAGGTATGAAATTCTGATCTCTAAACCACATAACCAAAATCTTATCCAGCTTTTATTCCTCAATATTCTCCCAACCATTTTATTTTCACCTTATAGAAAAACATTTAGAATTAGATGTATGTGCTTCTTCAATGTTTCATCAAAATTAGGAACCCAATAAACTAAAATTAAAATAGAAACACCACCTCATGTTCACAATCCCATCTCATCTGACCTATCACCAACATCTGTTGGAACTCTTTTTCAAACTGATCGTATGAGTTCCTTGTTAATCAATCTACCCTGAAATTTCACATACTAGGTTTTTACATAATTTCAATGTTGAACATTTATAGGTACTTTATCTATGTTATTTGTATCATATTTAAATCCCATTGTGATAAAAATATATTTCCAGATTTTATGATTTATAAACATTGTGAATTTTATAATAAATAGGTAATTATTCAATGTTTTCAATGAATGGACTGAATATAAAAATCCAAATCATGTGTTAGGTAATTATCTTAATGAAACTTAAATTATTTTGAGTTATAAGAAATAACATGATTTACCTAAAAGAGAACACACCATAACACTGATCCCAATCCATTCCAAAAAACCATGCACCCTTGTCTGGATTCTGAAAATATCCTGATTGGTTTTGATATAAGGATCACTTTAATCTCTTTAATACAATTATAATACTAATCACTCCCTTTGAATGGAAAATGTTTCCCTATCAAATTTTCCATTAGAGAATCTATTCATGAAAATCCAAGAATAGAATTTCAATAATAACCCGTAAATCCAAGGAAAATCATCTCTCGAAGAAATTCATTAGAGGTTGAAAAGTGATTATACCACTATATCTACTTCTTCAATATAAACACATTTTCATAGTTAACATGAATTAGTAAATTCACCTCTTCAATCCTGAAATCACAGTTTGGTAATTTTTCATACATACAATGATCCTGAAAAATTGTAAACAACATGGCCAAGTGTTGCTCATTATTAGCCCATGTCATTTAATACAAAATATTCTTCCAAAAAACATGAAAAAAGAATACATTGGATAATATGGATGTGAGATAGGAATGGTCCCTCTTATAATATAGATGTGATACTTATCAAATGTGAAAAGGTTAATATTGGGATTTTTTTTTGAATTAAGTCCCAGTTTTGTGATGATAATTAAAATTAAACAGTTGGTTTACTTATGAATGACTATGATGATGGAAGAGATCTCGGTGCCCATCTCAAAAGTGCCCCTCGTAAACCCTAATTTGCTGAAACCGGAAGAGGATTAACACTTCTCCCTCACAATCTCCTTCCCATGGCATTCTCGGATCTCATCTGGGAACTTCACTCAAAGGAAATGGTGAATCTGAATAAAGATGAACCACCATAAGCAACAATTTCAAAGGTAAAGGGTATCTCTTTCTGTGAAGCTTTGACGGGTTATGATCATGCAAAGTTGACATCGATGAAGTCAACAAGGATTAAAAAACTTGATGATGTCAATTTTTGTGTTGGAGAAGATCCACTCGCGATAAAACATAGATCTCAACTCTGTAAGTTCTCTATTATGGGACATGTCTCATATATTAAAGGTGATAAACTGAAGTCTTTCTTTGATTTAAAACCAAGAATTTCTTCTTGTTGGGGTTTCTCTAAATGGAAATTGGTACCGCTTGGTAACTGTTATTTTTATATCATTTTCTTTTCACAATCTTATCTTGATAGTGTCTGGAATACCAGAAATATTTACCTAAATCTAGGACTTATTCTCCTCGTGGAGTGGGACTTTGAATTTAATCCCAATTATCATAGGAACAATTCTGCTCAGGTATGGGTTAGGTTTTACAACCTTAATTGTTTTTTTTGGCACCTGTAAATTCGGAATGCTCTCTCTGTTTTCATTGGTACACACTAGAATGTTGATCAAAGAAAACTTAATGGGGACCTAGGTCTGTATGCTAGGGTGCTAATTGAAGTTAACTTGGAAAATAAAGCCCCTTAATCAATTACCACCACTTATAATGATTACAAAATTTTTGGGAACACAATTCACAATTGTAGGAAAGTTTATAAGAAAAATCCCCAACCAAACTATTCTGGCTAGGAAGAAGTCAAAACAATAGTATGGAGAATGAAATTGTCTTTGATAAACCTAAAACATCATAGAAAAATGAGGAAAAATGGGTTGTCAAGACAAACCCCTTTGGATAATTAGATCCTGAAAAAGGCAAGGCATGGGATGAAATGGCTGAATAATAATAAATTGAAACTATTGAGCAGGATATTAAAAATTATATTGAAGAGGATGTCCCATGTATTATCTCACACGCAAAACCTGATTTGGTTCTAGCAGGTCTTACATCCGAGGATTCTACTCCTTTGAACACTCTTCTGAATGAATCAAACACTAATTCATCTGATCAGTATAATAAGACTCAGAACCTCTCAAAAACCTATAATAAAAAGAAAAATCCTCCCTCTTATAACCAAACCTCTTCCCCTAAAACCACCATCCTAGATGCTCGCCCCCATCTGAAAAAGAGGATAGTAATATGCTGGCTGATTGTAGGGATTCCCTTCTGTACATCCCAAGAAACAAGGCTAGGATGCATGATTGCATGGAATCCCTCCCAGAACAGCCTAAGAAGATGTTATCTTCTACTTCCTCTACAAGTTTTTTGGTTTCCCTGGATATTCAACCTTCTACCTTGTAGGATTCCAAAGGGCACCGAGCAGGTTCTCCTTCATACAAGCATTCTGCCTCGAATACTTTCACCCATGGTGAAAAAGATGGAAATTGTTTGGGCAATGCATATGCTTCTAACCACCCTTTGGCCCCTCAATCCGTGCAGGTTAGAAAGAGTAGTAATAAAAGGGAGGCTTCTTCTGGAATCTTAACAAGGTCAATGACCGCAGGATCCAAAAAGAAAATGGACAACCCCTTCAAAAAAATTACAAATGAATTTGTTATAATGGAATTGTCAGGGGATTCCCAACCCTAAAACATTTAATGTTTTAAAAAGGTTTATTAATAATCACTTCCCTAAACATTTTTCTATTTCTGAACTGAAATTCAATTACGCCTCTAGATTCAAACATTCTTCCCCCTTTGGCTACTCTTTCATAGGGTCTTGCAGTAATGGTAGATCTACTGAATCTTTATAGTTATTTTCTCACTCTTCTATGCAGAATGTTAATGTCTACAATAGCTCGAATCAAGATATTACCTGTTATTATATTATTGATCAAGCTAATGTTTATACTACTTTTGTTTATTCTTGTAATAGATTCCTAGATAGAAGTTATCTTTGGAACGATCTCACCCAACTTAGTAACACTATCCACAATCCTTGGTATATAGTTGGGGACTTTAATGTTATTTTAGCTCCTAGTGAGAAAGTAAGACCTTCACATGACTCCATCTCTACTATGGATTTTAAAGCATGGATTGAAATCAATAACCCTACAAAGGTTAATCTCATGGGTGCTAAATTCAGCTGGTATAGAAAGTATTATAATAGGATGGTGGCTAGTAAAATCGACCGGGCCATCAATAATGACCATGACCAAGACAAATGGGACAACCTTTTTAGAATCACTCTTACAAAGATTGCTTCTGATCATCATCCCATATTAGTTAGCTTTTCCCATAGCACTAAAAAACCTAGGCCCCCTTTCAAATATAACACTGCTTGGTCCTCAGACCCAGAATGCATGAATATTATCAAAAACTCTTGGGCCAATATACATAGTCATAATGATGCATTTTACCGCCTGGTAAAATTGAAAATGATTAAGAAATTTCTCAAAATATGGTTTAATTATAAAACAAATGAAATAAAAAATAATATCACCCTTCTAGAAAACGAACATTACCAAATTCATAATGATAGAATCTCCTCTGACTTTGCTAAAGATGCCCAACATGAAAGTATCATTTCCTCTAAACTTATCACTCTGCTCAAATTTACAGACAACCTCAAAAAGAAAAAATTTAAATCCAAATGGATTATTGATGGGGACAGGAATACTAAATTATACAATGCCCTCTATAGAGTTAGAAAATACTATAGGCCTCTTGCCTATCTTAGAGAGGGAGATCCAATTCTGGACACTGAGGATAGAATTTCCAATCATGTGATATCTTATTTTCATAATATCTTCAATCGGGATGTGACTAATAAAGATCGTATGTCTGATGTCATTCATACACTGGTTACTGAGGAAGATAACTCTTTCTTTAATATTATCCCTCTTTAATAAAAAATTAAAGACAATGTCTTTAGCCTAAATGCTGATGGTGTTCCTAGGATGGATTGTTTTAATAATGTTTTCTATCAAAAACATTGGGATGCGATTCAGAATTATGTTTGTCGCATGGTGAAAGCATTCTATTCTAGAGGCATTCTCCCTCAAGGATTAAATTCTCAATTCCTCTTCCTCATCACTAAATCTGATAATGCGGATGAATTACAACTCTTCAGTCCCATAGCTCTCATAAACTCTATTTTCAGGATTATCACAAAATTAATTGCAAATATAATCTCTACTATTAGCAATGAAATTGTCTCCTGGAACCAATTTGGATTTATAAAAGGAATATCTATTCAAGACTTTGTTTATCTTTCCTATGAATCCAAAAATCCATTAAACAAAAAAACGTGGAGGGAATGTTTCCATTAAACATGACATTGGAAAGTATTTTGACACCATTTATTGAAATTTCATATATAAAGTACTTATGCAGTTCGTCTTGAATGATAAATTCATAAACAGAATTAAAGTCCTCTTTAATTTGGCCCATATTTACATCCTCATTAATGTCTCACCTAAAGGTTATTTTAATTGTTCCAAGGGAGTTAGACAAGGTGCCCCTCTCTTAGATATTATTTTCTCCATTGCAGAAGACTATCTAAGTAGACTGATTACACAATCTATAGAAAAATGTAACATTAAATCTATCTCTACCTCTAGAAACTTGAAAGCCCCCTCACAACTTCTTTATTCTGATGACATTATTAATTTTTTTCAGGGGGACAATGGAAATGTGAATAATAATAAGGTAATACTTCTTTACTACCAAGAAGTGTCTAGTCAACACATCAACTGGCATAAATCCTACAGTTACTTTGGTAAAGACTTTCCCCCTGCAAGAAACTCAATATCACCAATACCTTAGGTGTTAAACAGGGCACATTACCCTTCACATATCTTGGTGTTCCCATATTTTGGGGTAGACCCAAGGCCACTTACTTCTCGTCCATCATTAATCAAATTCTTCGACGTGCATTAATGTGGCTATTAATAACATTGTTTGGACTGGGAGGACTTTGGAGAGAAAACTAGTTACTGTCCCCTGGACCACTTGCTGCAAACCGATTGATAAAGGGGGTATTGGTATTTAAAACATTTCTTATTTTAATTAATCTCTTCAATCCAAACTCATGTGGAACCTCATTCACAATTACTATCCTTCTTCATATTATCTTAGGGCTCCTTTTCTTTACAAACATATAAATAATTAGTCTCACTTTTTCACATCTTCTATTTGGTCAACCATTAAAAACACCTTCACTTCCATTCTGACAAATTTCAGATGGATGGCTAGTAAAGATTCAAATTTAATATTTTTGTTAGATAACTAGATTGGCGCTCCCCTGATATCTTTAAGGCCAAATAACCAACCTCCGCTCCAAACCAACTACACCATAAAGAAAGACATGCATTTGAAAAACCAATTTTTACCTGAGGACATAAAACACATTGTTGATAGTTATCCCTTCACTAATACGGATAATTTTCATATTTGGGAAACTGCTCACAATGGTGTGCTTGACTCAAAAAATTAATACAATAACATGTTCAACAATGAGTACAAAAACGTATCCTATTTAAAAAACATAAATAAAACCTAGTTAAAACCATCGAGATTCACTCTAGTTTGGTGTATCTCCCATGGTAGAATCCCCACGGATACCTACTTACAAGAATTTGGGATTTATATTTTCTCTAAATTTTGTATGTGTAACCAACATTGAGAAGATATTAATCACCTCTTTCATTCTTGTGATACAGAATGACTCTCTAGCATTATAGTTTTGAAATTTTTGAGTGTGGATGGTTGTTTTATAGTTCTATAACCTCGCAGCTTCAGCGGTGTATGGACCAACCAAACTCACAACAGATTAAGAATCTTTTTGTTGATGCTGTAGCAGAGCACTTTCATGTGATCTGGTATTGTAGAAACAATATTACTTTCTGTAACAACTCATTCAATCTTAATATAGCTAAAATGATAATTCTCATCACGATTAATGAGGTTTCTTCAATTCAAAAAGATCTTTGCAACAAATCGGTTCCCAACCTTGGGATTCTTAGGTGCATTGGGGTTATGAGGAATTTCCCTCAACCTAGATCTACTTTTGATGTTTTTTGGAAACCCCCTCCCCCAGGATAGATTAAATGGAATGTGGCTGGTGCCTCTAAAGGCAGCCCTAGCCTAGCAGGTTGTGGAGCCATCTTCAGAAATCACCTCGACCAGACGCTCGACTACTTTTATGGATCCTGCAGTTTTCCTTCCTCTTTGGAAGCCGAGATTATGAGCATTATCCATGCTATCTCATTCATCAAGCTTCACAACTGAATCAATATCTGAATTGAAAGTGACACCACTACTATTGTTCAGGCCATCTGGAATGGTACCATTCATCTTGCTTGGATGCTCATTGTGCACTGGATGGACTGCCTAAACTCTCTTTCAGATATCAACTTCATTTTCACCCATACGTATCGTGAAGAAAATAGGATTGATGATGGTCTTGCTAATAAGGGGGTTTCTCATGATATGATTTGGAGGGACGATATTCCTCTTGAGTTACTCTCACTTTATGTTAGGGATGGGAACAATATTTCTTTTTTCAGACTTCTACAACTGTTTATTTCTATCAATAAATTTTGTGTTTTGGTCGTTGACCGGAACACTACATTTTTAAAAAATGATTGGATTAATTATCCTCAAAGGGTTAATAAATTTTGTAATATAATGTGGATATGTTATTTAATGTGGAGAATTATTCATGTTTTTCTTGGTATAAAAGTAAACATCCATGGTCTTGATCGATTAATTAAATGTTGTACCATGTTGTGATTTTTGTGAGAATTTGAGCAATGAGTTGATGGTAAGGGACTAATGCTCTAAAAATCCATGGGTTCCAGAGTGAGTTAATATCACCCCAATACCATATATATATATATATATATGAAAATATTACAACTTCATTCTCGGTCTGGTACTGAAGATAAACATTTCTATAGGGTTCCATGACGATTCTATTGGACCCCTATACATGAGTATTATTTATATGAGAATTGGACAATTAGTTGTGGGATTAGAATAATGATCCAAATAACAATGGGGATCAAGAATGATTTTCTAGGGACCTAATGCATGAATTTGAAATTGTAATTAAATTAATAAAAATCCCATGGATGAATTTTTTATGATAATCCTATGGTTTATATTTTAGGATCTGGTATGGGTCGAATTAGGTATGATCGATTTAGGTGTTATTGTTAATATGAGAGCCTATGTGTTTGATTAAAAAATATAAAATTTTAAGCCTATTTAATTTTATCATTTGATATTTATTCTATGTATAGCTGCATACAATATTATAGAGTAGATATTGCATTAGATTCTATTGTTTATGGCGTACTGAGTTGTACACACACCCTACTTGGGTTACATGATCTATACACGAATAGAATTCATGTTTTTAGGATATTAGAAGTAAAAAGACCTATATTAGAGGCATGAGTTTGGATACACGATAGATATTTGATAAGGGAACTGAAAATGACTTTAGGTCCCTATTAGGTGTTGTTAGTGTGTCTTTATTTGTGGTTTTCAATTGGAAATTGACACTAATATTGAATGAAATATTTACTTCATGGTTTCTGATCATTCACTATTATAAATTTAGGCTACATAAATGGTTTAAAGTTATTTCTATATGTCGACAAAAAGTTTCTATACGTAATAGCCTCGGTATAGTGGACCATAGATCCTATTTGTATGGAAATAGGGCCATGACTATAGCAGCGGTTTCAATCCATGGTTATAGCACAATATTCACCATTTATAATCTAGAAATAAACCTATAAACATAGTTTTAACAATAAATATATCATGAAGAAATTGTAAAAAAATATTCATTTGAGTCTAGGACTAGTTATAATACCCACATGTGTTTTTCTTGGTAAATCTTTAATCCCCAACTTAGAATATTGGATGAAATTTATATAACCTTCAATCCTTCAATTCCTTCAGACTCTACTTGGACAACAACCCAAATCAAACTCATCTCCAATCAAAAAATGAAATCCATCTTGGCATCAACTGAACCCCATAGTGAAGGAGCATATCATGGACTATTAGAAAGTTCGAACAGCCGTAGATGAGCGTCAAACACCACAAAAAGAACAAATTCAATAGGTTTTTATCTAACCTAATATTCAGACCTAGTACAAAAACTTTTAATGGTTCCTGTTTTTCTTAATTGTTTTGGTCTATTAATATGTTGTCTTCTAAAAATCACGATTTCCCGAATGAATGTGTCCATCAACACTATATTTAGATAATATAATTCTAGGTCAGTACATAGTGAATAAACAACCTTATTATAACATTAATTGTTGGTAGAATGTTCATAATATGTGTATCCTCATGATAAAGCATCAACTAAAATTGGTTCCCAACCATTGGATACTTTTCACTATAGACATCATCATGGGGTGATAGGTTAAACTTATATAAATGCATTATTTACACAAAACATAGTATGGGGTAATATGGTTCCCAAATGATTACACCATAAATACATCTTATGAGTTATACATCCTTGAAAGATGGCATGTTTGTCCATTCATCATAAACACCACATATATTGTCCATAATTATTTTATTGTGTATTCAATAGGAATAAAATATAAATCTAAGGTAGTTCCCCAATATAATGAAAATATAAATCTAATATATTATCATCAGCCATGTTCTTTAAATTATTTACAATATTGATTGAAATATAAAGGAAGCGATCATTTATTTTGAAACATATATCCTTTAAGGTAAGATACACACCAACCATATAGAATAATATTAAATGTATATCTAATAAGGGGAGTCGCCTCTATTGATGTAAAAAATACATGATATATTTTTTCTCATAAAACCATTGATATTTTGATTGAATTTTGTAATGTCAGTTTTGTGACTAAATTAATCTACCTATTCTAACTACCATCTTGGATCCCTTCATTATACCTATTCTAACTTCCATATTGGATCCCCCACTGGTGGAATCCATCAACTATGAATCTTTTCTAAAACCCCTTCTAAGTTGAAATCATTATCAATTAAAGAATAATCTATGTCCCCCATTATATATACTCACCACCCTATTAGGTTGAACTATATATTTGGTTTAATATATGGGTGTGTGAGATCAAACAAAACTTTTTCTTATAAGTGTTAGCTTCCCTCCATGGGAATATAGAAAGATATCAAAATATTTACAAAAGGAAAATTTTAGATAAATAATGATCTTTATACTATGTGTTTCAAGAAATTCCATTTACAACACATTGTTTAGTAAAAATATCCATTCATAGTTATCACATACATATTTTATTCACGGTGGATTTCGTCATACATGTCATTGAACATTGGGATTCCACTATCTTGTAAACATTCCAAGGACCAAACCCATCCCTTTAATATACATGATGAATAATATTTGCATCTTGGAAAGAGTGGGTGGTAAAATCTAGAATGCGATCAACATGAATATATATCATAAACTATGAGGTCTAACAACCTCATAAAGCCTATCCACTCTTAGTAGATGATCAAAATATCTTCAATTATTGCAGACATATTAATCCATTTTCTATTCATCCATAATGATTTTATTGTTGATTAATGAAGGGAATCCTGCCATTGACTCTTAAATGTAATATTATATAAGTCATGTATGAATAAAAAAGTCAAATAGACAAAATTTAAGGATATTATTCCTGGTGGACCATGATTCCTTTCACAACAAACAAGATCCACAACATAGTGAACTATTATTAGCTTCACGCTGGATAAAATCAACAAAACATTATCATGTGAACTCCTTCATGTTGGATTGTGTCCTTTACAGTCCTACATAATATTATGACTCTATTATATCTTATCTAAAGAGAAATGTTTTTTCATGTGCCTTCTTGTGTGTTTACATGGGACAATTTAATCCATTTGTGACATTGCAAACCTATATACATGATAATTTTTCTCAATGGAGAATAAAATTAAATCAATGAAAAATAAAAACCATGTGTTTTATTAATTTGACATAAAAATTACTTTCATCATCATAGGGAGATAAAAATAAATCAAAAAAATTACCTAACCAAATTGATTATTATTTAATCAACATGTATAAATTACATTCAATTTTGTGTAGAGAGATTTTGTGTTGAAATGAAATAATAGTGGAGTTAGTACATGAAATAGGGGGAAATTTTTTGAGCTATAAGATTATTTAATTATATAATGGTGTAATGAGAACAATTCCTACCTGGAAAGACTATATAAGGGAAAAAATTTGGGAGACTAGATGGAATATAAAAATGAAGCTAAAAAAGAGAATAAAGAGTTCAATTATACATCTGCATAGTGGATAATAATTTACTTAATGAAAAAGGAGTTAAAAACTAAAAAAGTAGATTATTACATCATTGTCGTCATGAAAGTTAATTATTTTTCCTTATTATTATTATACATTTTATTAATCTTAGGATTGATTTATCAAAACTATGGATAGGGTAAAATTTGGATAATGAACAATATAATTTCTTGAATAAAATTAACACCTGAAAAATCTTTATTTTTTGTATTAATTATTTTCTATAATGATCACCAAGAGTGTTAATAATAGGGAAGATAAATATAAAGAATATTTACATACTTTAGCATTTGAAGTGTTAATTTCATGTAAGAACACAAGACACAAGTGGATTAATGATTAAATTTTTTTGATCCTCTAGTTTATCTTTCATAGGTAACCATACATGGAATTTTTTATTTTTTGTGGAGACAAAGAGTCACTACTGAAAAAACGGCCTATACCCACGGTTCAAAATCGTGGGTATAGCCCCCAAAACCATGGGTATAGGCTATACCCACGGTTTTGGGAACCGTGGGCTGGAACGGTGTTGGTATAGGTCCCCATCCTATACCCATGGTTTTCCAAAACCGTGGGTATAGGTGTTATACCACCGTGTAAACGAAACATTCCCAGTTTACACAGTGTCAAAGGCTTTTACCCATAGTTTCAAAACTGTTGGTATAGATCCTAAAATAATGCAGGCGGCGTTTTTCGATCCCACAACCTCTTCACTACAAACACCGTGTCTAACCACTACCCTAACATCACATATGTGTATATATATATATATATATTTATATATATTTATATAAACTGTGGGTATATAGGGAAGTACCGTGGGTATAGGACTCCTACAAAAAAAAATTCCTTCCTGTGGAAAAAACATATATCCCGCGCGCACACAGAAAACCTATACCCACGGTTTTTCATAACCGTGGGTATAGGTATTTTAGCCTAGAAATATCGCCATAGTTTTGGAGAAACTGTGGGGATAGGTACCCCTATACCCATGGTTTTCAAAAACCGTGAGTATAGGTGACTTTTCAGGTCCTACCCTCACGATTTTGGAAAACCATGGGGACAGACCCCCCCTATTCCCACGGTTTTGGAAAACTGTGGGTATAGGTCTCGAAAATTTACCTATGCCCACAGTTTTGGGTAAAAACGTGGGGATAGGTCCATTTTCCAATAGTGACTGTATTTAGATAGTAATCTATAGACTGAGTTACCGTGCTAGTTATAACTCATGGATTTTAAATGAAGGTTACATGAATATGTTAAAATGACCATGTACTCCACCAATCATTCATCAATATCTTTAATGACTTGTAAAAGCCACCCCTCCCCCACAAACCCCTTTTCCCCAACACCCCCACCCCACACCCCACTACAACATCCTCCCATCTTTCTATCACCCCAACCCCTGTAGAATCCCCCCTTCACCTGGATACCGCCCACCCCCCCCACCACCCAGACCCCCTTCACCCATCCCACCCCCACCACACCCACCAATAGTAGTATCCCCCACCCTCTATTGAGGGTGAAGTTTCTCCCTAGTAATTGGAGGTGTGGGTTTATTGTATATACTTCCATATACAATTTAATATCCACTTTTTGTATAGAATTTTTCACTCATTTTATTTCTGATCATCTTGTATCTTTATTGAGATTATAAATGTATATATCTCAAAACCTCTTGAGTTTTTATACCTTATTGGGTGAATATTTATAGAGGAGTAAGAAGTGTCTTTCATCTCTTCTAGAGATAAGATCGTTAAGAAGTATTTGTTAAATTCCCACTATTGGCATGTGAATATTTTCCTATTCTAAAAACTAAGAAAGTCTGTGAACAATCATAATCATGTTATTTTATAACATGATATATAGTTAATAGTAAAGGGATCTATTAAAAAATAGGATATTAGTGTCCCGAAAAAAGTAACAGGGATCTTGGAATGGAAGTTCATTCAACTAGTAATGGTGTAATGGTATCATGGTTGGAATTCAAATGAGACATGGGAATTTGTAGCTAAGATTTCAGATAAATGGCTATAATAATTCTCTTAATAATCATGTTTATTATTATTAGGGTTGAAAGTACTAATGGTGGATATTTTTCAATACTTTGTGTGACTTATTCTCTTTAATTTATATTTTTGTTGTTGTAAATAATACATGTTTGAATTATTGGTGTAGATTGTGATTGAGGATGAAAATAATAAGAAGGGGTGATTGAAATAAGGTTGATGAGGATATGGGTATTAGAGGTAGTAGAGTTAATATGGATCACCACCAGATATTTTATGGCCATTTTTGTGTAATATGATTTCTAATGGAGGATAACAAGAGCTGTAGTGGGGATATATTATATTTTGTTAATATTTAGAATTCAATTTAAAATTGGTTTTTAAAATTTAATTTGAGAAAACCTTTAGTTATGGTTCTTACTTATTTTCCCATCATATCTTACTTTGATATCTGTCACTTAATCACTCATCATCTTCTGATAACCAAAGATTTGTTCTTTATCTTGATTTGAAAATTAATGGTCATGGAAGTTCACCATTATTGAAAAACTTTGTATGCATTAATAATAATATTGATAATTTTATGCTGAATAAAATGTATCACGTGAATCAATTGATAAAATATATGTCACAAAAGAATAACGAATGATGTAATAATTATTATTGTTCATGTAATATTATATTGATTTACTCTCTATGATTTTTCAAAAAAAATAATACCAATATGATATTTTCTAGTGAAGGTTGTGTAAGTATTTTTCAATCAACAATTAATTGATCCACTCCAATATTTTAATTAGTATTTTTCTTGACAAAATAAGGATATTTCATCTATTGGAACTAATAAAATTGATGTGTCTATCACTCATTGTGAAGTCAGTGTTACTCCAACACTTCAAAATGATGTGAACGCTGATAAGAATTCAGATTACACTATATATGACAAGATGGAACTTGTATATTTGGATCATTGTTTTCCAAAATCATGGATAAAAGTTGAAATCTCTAATTTAATACCCATTTCTATAGGTGAAAAATGCACAATGATTGACATATCTAATTCCTTAAAGGATTTTTTGTAGTGTAATAGTGATGATAATGTATCAACATGATTTCTATGAAGGATAATCTTAATTCCACTATCCCAAATTTCTCAACCACCAAGGTGTTATTTATGAATATAGAAGACCAGAGACCACCCTATATCATACATATGATAAAAGTGATGTTGTCGAAAACACTTTATCTTCAAAAGGATTATGGGTAGTGAAAATATATATATTTTTGTTATTGAGAATATAAATAAAATCGAAATTGTGATCCAAATGTTAAAAAATGATGTTTTCTGCCTATTAAAAATATATAAATTAATATTTCATAATGATAAATACTCACAAGTGCAATACTCATATCACAATATAGATTCTGGATAAGGAGTGAAAACACACAATATAAGGAATTTAATGAAGATCCTCAAAAAAAATTTACTATATATACACATTATATAATAATGAAAATATTTTTTTAAAACAATCAAGAAATTATGGAATTCAAATTAAAGGGTTATACATAGGGATCTTACCACAACCACAAGACCTACTAGTTTTGATGACGTGAACTCAAATATTTATTTTTCGACACTTGCACGCATATGAAACATCACACATATATAAGGACACCTAGCACATATGTACCTATTTTGAGGGCCAAATATGCACAATAAGACCCTTAGATATATGTTTATACTTGCATATACCCTTTTACACTTAAAAACGTATTCATTTTTCATATCTATATATAAGAAATCATTACTCCAATATATGTATTCATACTTCCATGCATGAAAATATATAAAGGTGAAATTATGTATGTATATTCCTACCTATGCATACACATGTAAGTTGCATTCGATAATGACACCTTGAATCCACATAAAAAAAGATCCAAACTCACTAAAAAAATATAGGGAACCAAAATATCACAAAATATCTAATTAAAATTAAGCAAAAGAATAAAAATAGATCAAATCTTACCCGAATACAATATCGAAGTCACTACCTTCGATGTCGGCATATAGAACCAGACTCCTCATAAGAACACACATGTAAGTAAATAATGGGAAAAGAAATGAGATATAATAGATTATTATATATGTGTGATTAGTGTGTTAACTATATAAGATATATGATACATGAATCCATAACCAATAATGAACAGAGAATGTTTATATTGATATCTGCATACCAATACTAAATAAAATGATCATTAATAAAGATCTTTTGGTGAAATGATATCAAATGTCATTAAATAAATACACCATAGAGTGGTATCATGAATCAACTGATAACACAAATAATTTGAGAAATTATCTCTACTAATCTAAGTAATATAGATAAAGAGATCAGAAGAAGGATTTGAGGAAACATATTAAAACAAACTTAATAATGATAGGATTCAATATTATATAAAGAAAAAAAAATACCAAAGTAAAATGTTTCATTGATACTATTTGTGTTCTTGTGTATATGTATATAAAGAATAACATTTTTGGAATAATATGTATCTTCCTAGAATAGGGAAAGAAAATAGAGTAAGGTGATGACATTGATGAACTGTTATAGGTATCAACTACATTAAAGGAATATTGAGATGAAAAATAGTATTGAATGACTACATGAAAACAATGGATAATTTAATAGGTATGGAAATATTTCAAATAATTGTATTGAATTTACACGATAAAATCATAATCAGAAAGAAAGTGGGTTCATGGGGTAAAAGGAAATGTTATTTTTTTAAAACCATGAATCCGTGAAATCATTATAATAAATACATGATCCAGTGAGAATTTTAAGAACAAGACATAATTCAAGCACTAGATATTTAATTAAAGAAATTTATAAACAAATAATTTTAGATGTGTATAGTATAAGAGTTTTTATGTATAGAAATTTAAATATTACTAGATAAAATATTTACAAACCTATATAAGTAATGAATTTTTTATACAATAATGAAAATATATTATATAATCTATAATCATCAAAAATATCTTTTAAATTGAATGAAACTAGAGCAAAAAATTTGTTTTAGAAAGAGTTAGTAGTCATTTAACATCTTGATAACAATGTTATGTCAAAAATCTATATGAAATTTATATTGGAAATTATATTTCTGAATCATATAGGTTGAAAATGTATTTTAATAGCCTAATTAAATCACTATTGGTATATATATATTCTAGGGATATATTTTTTCTATGCAACATGATTAGAAACAATCTCTAATATTTTCCTAAGAAAGAACATCTTATGTAAATTAGAAAAGTAATGAGGTATTTTCAATGAACCTTACATTATGGTTTATTATTTATATATGTAAAGAAACTGTACTAATTAGACAATTGAAATGATGATTTAGATACTAACATTGTGGAATAAAAATCCAATAGTGGATAATCTTCTTCTATTGGAATATCTTTTGTTGGTCGGTTAAGAGAAAAATAGGGTTGTGTTTCATTGAGTATAGTGGATGCCAAGTATATCACATTCATAAAAAATTACAAATCATATACGGATAAAGAAATAGTTTTAATACATCAATGAATTTGTAAAATATATAATTAAGATTTAATGAGACAATAAAAGTGCTATCGAAATAACGAAAAATCTATTACAACACTCACAAGACACACATCGTGATCCACCATAAATTTTTAGAGGATTGGTTGGATAATAATAATATATAACATACATTGGTTGGTACTCAAGATCATGTGATGTATATCTTCACAAATAATTGGCATCACAAGTGTATATCTTCACCCTAACTATTCTATAATGTAATTGAATGACATTTTCAGTCCACTAAGGATAGAAACAAGCAACAAGGATCATAAATAATCATTGGAATAATTTATCACATAAATTAGAGTTACTAGACAACACAATTTATCCTATAAATACGTCATGTTCCATCCATTATTTTTAAATTAATACCTGGACAAGATGTTAAAAAATAAACAAACAATCACTTATAAAAAGATCACACACACATTATCAATCAAGAAATCATGCATATTAATAATAAATACATTTTCTATTCCTCAAAATGAAATACTTAGAATCATCTCCCTCCACTAACTACCATCTCTATCTATTTATATAATCAACCATAGATCATTGGAGACTCAAATATACATAATACTATCCACAAACAACGAGAAATATTATTAGTAGAGTCCAAATTAGTTGATGCCAAAATTTAAAAAAAAAATTAACCTAAAAATCAAAAAATTGATTATTAATATTTGAGATATCAAGATATAAACTGATAAAATATAATTTATATTTATTAATAATTAGAACAAACAATTTAAATATGGTTTATTGAATGAGTAAAATATGAGGGGAACAGGAGAAGAGATTATAGGAGAAGATAAAATGAAGTAATGGAGTAATGTTTTTAAAGAACCATTATAATTTCGTAAAGATGATAGGGATTACTAGTGTGGAAAGAGATGCATGAGGTGGGGAGGCTTCATCCAAAATACAATAGAGGGAAGTGGGGAGGCCGCATCGGAGCCACACCAGTAGGGAGGTGGGTTGGATATGTCTGAGCTGCGTAGAAATAGGAAGATCATCAGTGGAATGAGGTGGGATGGTTGCATAAGAACCACATCTGACGAAGAATATCACCAGAGGTGGTAGGTTTAAAGGATTCATTTTAATAAGAATACGAATTGAAGTACATTCCTCAATTGTGAAGAAGCGAACAATGTGAAAATCGAAGAGAAGGGGAAAGCACGGAGGGGAGAAAACCGAGCCCACGTAAAGGGTAAAAGAACCGAGCATATAGTTATAGATAAGAGATGTATTTACATAGTTTTTAATATAATTTTGTCCACAAATAATATACGTTTACAATTTTCATAATATTTGGTAATATATGGGTGGAAATTGGCTATATTTTCAGTAGGGATTTTCCCTATTTTGGATTTATTCGTGGGTTGTTTTCTTTATTATTTATTATTAAACATTCCTAGTTAAATTTCACATTTATTACCATTTTTTCATCTTTAATAATGATTTTATAGTCTCCCCTCATTATATATTAAACCCTTGCAACTAGTCGACATCATTTGGAATACATAGAGGCGGGTATAAGGTCACGTAATGAACCGACTAATGGAACCTGTATATATAACTCAGGTTGGGATGTAAGAAAGTGGTATAAAAATATTTTTCATTATATTTATTTTTATTATAATTTTATAAATATATAAAAAATCCAACAATGAGAAATGTCATGTCCATTAGCTAGTGTGTGGGAGTAGCTAATATATGTGCAGGGGGAAACCATGTCCCCAGTATGGGATTTTTTTCTTGAGGTTTGTTTTTATAATTAAATGTTATTTCACCTTGGGTGGTTCAATTTTTTGTGGTGTTATTATATTTTGTACATTTTATTCATGGACTGATATGGCCTAAGAGTTGTTTATACGTGAAGAATTCTAGGCACTTCAGATTTTTATGTGACAAGCATTATTTTTATCATGCATAATAAATTATGTTTAAGTGATCTTTGGGAAATGAAAATGATTTCTTTATTTGTGTAATTGTAAAGAAATGGATCCTAATAAGGAATTAATAATTATAAAAGTTGCTAAATTGGGTAATTTTAAATCATTATAATAGGTGTAAAATGGAAAAACCTATGAATATTAAAGTTGTGTCCCGGTGTTATTGATGACCCTGTTTATGAATTGCTGAGTGTAGTGATAGTGCATCAGATTTCACCATGTGGTAGTGTATGAGTGATGACATGTTAAGGATTTATATGAATCCTTCAAATGTAAATGTGATTTGTTATATTTTTTAAGATGTGTTCATGGAATTGTAATGATATTCCACCTTGAATGTGTTTGTTGATAGGATGAGAGAAATAATTTTCTAAAAATATGCCTCCGACAGCAATAAAATATTTCACAATTACTCTAAGTGAATGGGTTGGAGAACAATTATATGAGAAATTTTCTCAATCTATATAGTTTAGGGAAATATATCCATAGTGGGTAAGGTATAATATGTTTGATCTGATATGGGAGTTCTAGTTGCATCAACCTTCGATGTCCACTGTAGTGGGTGGACCTGAGGTATTTCAGTTCTTGATTGATACCATCTAGAAAATTCTTGTAAATTTAGAGAGTCATGCTTATAAGATGGTTATGTTGACCATTAATATGTTGTGAGGATTATTGAATAACTAGTGGGATATCTATCCCCATGATGAGAATTTGGAGGGTATGGTATGGAAGTAAATTTAGTATAAATTCTTAGAATGCTTTTTTCTGGAGACACTTAAGCATGAAAGGGTTATAGAGTTTATGTAATTGAAATGGGGAATAATTTTAGTGATATACTATGCTCGCCATATCAAGGAATTTATAAAATTGATCCCAACACTGGTAGGATATGAGTTAGCTGTGGATAGACATTTCAATGATGTAGAGAAATGTGATATTAATTCCTTCGTTAATATCTTCTATTTGAAGATGTTTGTTGAGATAGTGAATCAAGATCTCATTTTTGAGAGGAACCTGATGGATGATTCAAGTGAAGTATGGGTTGTTTCAACTTGATAACTTGGAGGTACATCATCTGATGGTATGAAGGGTCTCTATGGGAATGATGACTAGTGAAATGGAAAGAAGCGTTGAAATGGAGAAGGATCAGTTACTCTAGGTAACACTCATGTTCTTTACCATTAGTGAAGTAGAACAATTCACCATCATAACCAGTTTTCATGAAAAATGATAGAATGTTGATCATGTGGTATGATGGGGCATCTATATCAATTCTATGGGATCCCACTATAGATGGGTAGTTAGGGAGGATCTATATCGAACCATATTATGGGAAGGGTGTCTTGTACACTATACCATCATAGTAGTTAGAGTACTACTGGTTGTACTTGTTTTGGTAGTGGGAATGATACTTCATAGAAAGATTTCTCATACTAGTAGAGCAATTGATAAAAAATAGATCATTCTATAGTATAAGATAGAGGGATAGGACAGTTTCATATAGTTCAACCTACTCTTATGGATAACAATGTTGGAATATCAACTGTTAAAATTACTATTTTTGTAGTATCTATTCTTTCTGGTGATATGTTTGCTACATGAGACTCACATTATTTTATATCTTCTCAACATGTGAGATGATTGAGTCTGGGGGTATTGTTTTTGAGTGGTGATAGGATGATTGAAAAATAGCTGGGGGTACGTTGAAAGGAAATGTGTTTATGTAAGGTATGCATGCATGATGTTGGTCACTATAGTTTCCTTTGGTATCTTTAAATGATTTTCATGTCATGTTTTGACTCTATTTTGGGAATGTACCAGATGGTATCATGCCAATACCACATTTATTATTACCATAGTAGAGTAAAGATTACATCTTATGAGGGTACTACTTATGTTATTCATAGATAATTGAATATTTAGGCTGGTCATGTAGGGAAGCTTCATTAGTAGTTGGGGGGTGATCACCACCTAGGATTCAAGAATTCTTTTGAATAAAATGGTTGTGAAACAATGTGTCTTTCTACCAATATTGGATCAGTTTCAAGATGTGTCTACAATGGATTTATCAAGGCTTCCACATAAGAGATATGTTTAGTTTACAACTTAGCTCATTCCATGAGTTGAACTAGTTTCTATTCCATTATACTTGATATCTCTAACAGAACATCAAGAGTCGAATACTTGGTAGGAAGTATTGATGGATAAGAAAATTATATATCTGAGTATGTTTCTTTTGGGTTCATTATTTTTTATTACTAATTAGTCTGATGGCTATTTTTGTTTTAGTTTCAATTACCAAAAGTTGAACCAAATGATAATTTAGAACTAGTGTCATCTTCAACATATCAATGATATTTTTCACCTTCTAAGTGGTGAATTTTTGTTCTCTATGTTCTAAGTGAGGTAAGGGTATCAACCATTGGTAGTTAGGCCTTTTCATATATTTTGGAAATCTTATAGAAGTAGGAATGGCTTATACAATATCATTGTGATGTTGTTCGAGTTGAAACATACTCCATATGTGTTTTTGGCCATGATGAACTGAATCTTCCTCCCATATCGGGATCAAATTGTTTTTGTTTTTATGGATGAGAAAATGTGTTCGCCATGAATCATGACGACCATGACACACATCTTGACATCATCATGAGTACACCAAGAGATTATCAACCATAGAATAAGATATATAAATATTAATTATAGATCTACAAGTTATATTTCTTGGGTCACATAATCTTTTAGGATGGTGTATTAATGGACCCATATATTGTTCAGGTAGTGGTTTATTTTTATAATACCAAGATTGTTTTCTAAATTTGTAGATTTTTTGGTTTAGCGTGCTATGATCAGATATTTTTTCAAGAATTTTATCATTTGGAAACACCACTTTCATGCAAAAAAAGGATAAATATTGAATGGACTATAGAATGTGATAATTCCATACATGAGTTGAATAAATGGTTGACTAACACACAAATGTTTGTCCTCCCCAATCCTAGTGAGGAGTATAATAGTTTTTTATGTTTATGGAATCATACATGGAATGATTTTGATGAAGGGGGATTAGTTCGTGGTGTATGGGTCATGAATGTTGAGGTCACATGAACATAA
Organism: Viscum album; assembly: GCA_963277665.1. NCBI lineage: Eukaryota > Viridiplantae > Streptophyta > Magnoliopsida > Santalales > Viscaceae > Viscum > Viscum album. The sequence goes on from OY728163.1 coordinate 287,616,815, forward strand.
TTTCCCTAAACATGATCTAATAGAGTCATGGGGTTGTATTCTGTAATGTGAATGCGATATTACTTATTTGGATAAAATTTAATTTTTGTATCAACCTAAAAATAAGAAAGTAAATCTTTTCACAGTTATATTAGAATCTAATGTAGTGTAGAAGGATACAATATATGAAATAATGTGATTTTTAACTAGCTTGTACACCATGTAAGGTAAACAGTGTTACTGATTCTTTGAGCTAAAAGACATAGACTTAGGAATCTAATAATTCGAGCACTATATAGAAGATGAAGACTTCACCTGCTGAGATAAACATATTTGTTAAGTGGGGAATGAGTTAGATGACCCTTGTTTCCAAATTAGTTGATTCTGCACATATGATCTTGATCGAGGAGTGGTAGTATGAGGATATGAAGTATTTATCTATGACATAATTCCATATAGGTGGGGTGTCACCTTACAATAAAAAAATATGTGATGATGATGCCATCTATGTTTTGTGTATGTGTGATCTGCCTATGTGCATGTGATAGGATCATATGTGTGTGTTTTATTCTCAAAGATGGTTTTTCACCCAAGTTTGACAATTATGAACCATGATATTTGGATAACGTATTAGTGTCTATTCATGAAAAATGAAATTGTAGGTTTTGTGACATGTTATTTCACCTTTCACCCAAAAAAAGTCTAGCATCGATGACCTGGTGGCCTATAACAACATTTTCCCAATCTATACTAGAACTAGGATGGCTTTAACATGGACTTCATTATGGTTCATCGAAGTATTCCTTATAAGGGAGACCCTATATGGATTATTGTGGACCAGTTGATTAAATTAGATCATTTTGTGCTAATATGAGAGATATTTTCAATTGATCAATTGGGTGAATTTTTTCTTTGAGAGATATTCCATTTGCATGGGGTTTCATGAATAATCATTTCATATCATGATTCACGCTATAATAAACACATATGTAATGTATTATACGACGTTTTAGTTAACAATGTATTTATGAGTATGGATTTTCATCCAAAAAAAGTTAATTTGAGTATACATTTCGGGTGATTGAGGTCAAGATGTAGTAATGCATCATAGATTTTATCAGGTCTTAGGAGAATCACTTATCACTCATTGATTTCTATTATAACAACAGTTATGAAGAGACTATTTTGTTAGTTCTATATGAGACTCTTTAGGGTATCCCATGTAGATCACCTTTATGTTGGATTGAGGCTGGTGGGTCATAGTTGTTGGTACTGAGTACTTTGTAGGAGATATAAGATCAAGAATAGATGATTTTGATTTGTATGTCTATAACACAACTTAGACAGAATAATTATGTTTATTGAAATCATTGGCCTCTTGAGTTTATAGTAGGTAAAAATCTTTTCCTCTGGGTTTCATTGATATTAGGTCACTATAGGGTTTGGAGGTAGGCCAAGTTGGTGGCCATGTTTTTTGGACTGGTTGAGACTACGGAGAGGATAAGACAAGTGGCGTATTGATTATATCATCCATAGAGTTGTAGTGTTATGAATGATAGTTTTCATGCAGTACATCTTTAAAAGTATCACCCTAAACCTTATCATGTGATAAATGTTGATGATGTTTGAGATTAGGTTGATGCGTCCTTTAAGGAGCAATATATTCATGTTATAGATTATAGTGAGAAAGTTTTTAGTGTAATGACTATGTTGTTAGACATTGTGTTATGGTTGAATGGCCAGGTTCAGTAGAAATCATGGGGGAGAGAAAAGAATATGTATACCCAGTGGTCCAACCATTTTACCAAGGAGGCATAGTGATTTGATGGTGTATAACTTGAGGATGATTTTTTATAAGGTGAGAGATTTTTATATCCTAATATTTAATTTTTTTTTTACTTATTCCAAATATATTTCTTCCCTTTTTAAAACATATTTTGGTTTTTAAGGTGATTTCGGGTGTTTTTTGGAGGCTTTTAGAGGGTGTTTTGGCAGTACACAATTGTCACATGATTTTCCCAAACCATATGCCCAACCACAAAAAACTATGTTCCTGATCACCCTTATATAGAGTGGTGACTCACATTGTGCACATGTTTTAACATCTATGTTCCTCAAGAAAAAATATTGTACCCCTTGATAGCAAGGACACACAGTTATGGGCCAATCTTTTTTTAAACATGTTGTCATGCCCAAGAAACAATGAACACAAGAATTAAAGGCCCCAAAGTATTTATAAAAAGTTCCTAAACCCATAGTTAATATCGTTAATCCCCACAGCTCAGCCTAACATTATTTCCCTTTCTCTTGGAGGCCCTATAAGGGATTCCTAGGCTCCTTAAACATCTTTTAGTGTGAACCAAATATCCATTGAATTAATCAAACCATCTACAGTATTTAATTTATTCTTTGTTTGGATTCCAATGCCCCCCATAATTATATCATATATGAGAAGGAATAATTACTCCACTATTTATGGTTTACATCTTGGTTTAATGGATGTATTTTTTTTATCATGATCATAAGTTTTGGTCATAGATCATCCTCTTTATTTTAAATAAGGTCATTCTACAAAAAATGGATGGGTTTGGTTTGGCGAGAGTTCATCAATGATCATGGGGTTGGTGGTCAAATTTTTAAATCCCATAGTATGGATCATGACATCATTCTTTTAGTGTTATCATTATTTTTCCACAATGGGAAAAATCATTTTAGTTCTGAAATAATGAATTTATTCCCTTGTGATTGTGATACCCTTCACAGATCATATGGATCCATTGGATAATTTAGAATAGCCGTGATGAAGACCCGTGGGTTGTTCCATTTATCCTCAAAATGAAAACTATAAGATTTTAAATGTGTAATAATGGTACTAATTAAATTAATTAAATTCTGGATTCATGATGAAAATAGAAATTTTATGGTTGGTTGGCATGGCCTTGAAGGGATAATTAATTAAGTTATTTAATGTAGATAAATGGATTAGTGGGTAAAATTACTCATGTTGTTCCATGTGTTAAAATAAAAGAACCATGGTTATTATTGATAAATGAAATGTTGAATTGTGCTTTTAATGTTTTATGATAATGTTAATAATGATTTATGGGTTAGGGTATCATGTATCAAATACCGATGATAAGCCAGATAGATGTTATTGGCCATGATACTTGATATATATATATATTAAAATTTTATCACTGAGTTTTGGGTCTTGGATGGATTCTCCAAATAAACATTGAGTTCCAAACTGATACTCTAGTCCTTTTAAACATGAATAATATTTATATGAGATTGAACAATGAGTTATGGGTAAGGGACTGATCCTTCAAATACATGTGTGGGGATAGACTAATTCTCTAGAGCCTTTATGCATGAATGTGGAATTGAAATTAAATGAATAATGAAATACCATTAAAATAATTATTTTTTATAATTGTGTGGGGTAGGTTTTAGACTCCAACATGGGTCGAAGCTGGAATGATTTTTTTGGGTGTCATCATGAACATGGGGGGATATGTGGTTGATAAAAGAATATTAAATGTAAATTGTTTTTACCTTTACCAATTTTTTTATTTATTATTTATACAAATGAATAAATTGTTATATACTGGATATTTCTTTCGATGACATTTGTGGTGGAAAACTTATTTATACTCACACCATACTCAGGATACCAGATTGGTACAAAAATAAACTTCATGTTTTCAGGATATGATAAAATTAAGAGCCCTATGTTTGATGGATGAGTTGGGATTTAGAATGTAGAATGAAAGATGGAACCTGACATGATGGAAGTCCTTTCTCACGAGGTTTTAATGTATGTTTATTTGGGGGTTTTATTTTACACTTGAAAATTACACATCATGAAATATGTAATACGAGGAATATGGTCATTTATGAATTTTTTATATTTATTCATGGATATTTTGGTTTATTATTGATTATTATAGTATCTTAGTTATATTATATTTTATTTCCACTATTTTAATACATTGGTATATAGAGTACAGTCTTCCCATGTTACATTTTACCCCCTCACTAATAGTCATCAACCACTCATATAAGGGAAGGGGCTCTTGAGGCCAGTAATAAACCAACTTATGGAATATGTATATTGAAATTAGGTTAGGATGTTATAGTAAAACAGATATATAAATTATTCATATATTAAATTTGAATACTAAAATTACATCATAATTTTATTTGATGATCAATTAGTCCTCTCTAGTATTTCCTTCTATATCATTCATAATACACATCATATATTCCAAATAAATGAATTATAGTAAAGGTTATCTAAAATTATTAGTAAGGGTTTTGTATAGTATAATATATCTTTAATCAACAATCATAAACAATAAATAAAGTCAAATAACTAAACTCACATGTAATACAGTCAATAAACTAATAAGGATGTACATGCCAAGGTAATATCAATGTGAAAAGTTCTTGGATAATAATCAATATGATAATGTAAATAAATAAATAAGCATGTAATTTAATCAATAACATGAATATAATAACTAGATAAGGAGTAATACATATGGAAAGATAAATAACTAAAACCACATTCTATTTAAGAAATAAACTAATAATCAAATAAAACCATATATAATAGCACTGTGAAAATATCATGGATAATAATATTGTAATTATGAAGGAATAAAAATTTTAATTATTGGAAGCTATATCTCATGATCATGATAGCTCTACCATCAATACCTATAACATGATAATATAAACTATTGGTAGAAACCCATTTAATACAAGCTTATTGGTTTGTCACATGAGACTTACCAATGAATCTAGCAGCTATATAATAATGGGGCCCACTAGTCACTATAGGTCCAAATAATTCCTCATATATCGAATAATCTATTTTATAAATGAATGAATATGATTTGACCTCAAATATTTGTAATGAGTAAAGAAATGAATTTGTAAATATTTCCCAACTCAATTGAATACGTATCAAAGGAGAAAATGTAGAAATGAGATGTGTTTTAGGAAATAAGAATATCCATGATAAATTATATGTATATTTAGGGGAAATATAATGTTTAATGATCATTGTAAATTGAATATTTTAAGGTGAAGTTAATGACTATAAAAATGAAATAAAAAAGTGACTATCAATACTCTCATTCGTCAACATAACCATAAATCATATGGAAGAAGAATAAGGACAATATCAAAACAAAATATCCACATTATAGTAAGAATAATGGGTTTTTTATAGTTTATTAATAGACATACCATAAAAATTAATTTTAAAACACTCTTTAGGAAGATATCCTTTCAATTTTGATAATCACAATTTGGAACATAAAACATTTAAAAAATAATTTTTATTGAAAATGAATTTTAAAAACTATGAATTTATAGAATGTTACAAAAAATATATCCTTAATTAATAACTGTGTAAAATTTTAAAGGGGGAATAAAATAAATGAAGGTCATTGTGGTGGGTAATTATTTACATGTCGTACAAGTTGAAAAAAACATTACTTTTACACAGTTAAAAGGATAGAAAGGTTCATTGTTCACAATATGAAAAGATGAATCATGTCAATTTATTTTTAAAATTTCAAAATAGGAAAAAATTTATTTAAAAATTCATTTGAAAAATGTTAGTGATATTTTTTAAAATCATTTTTAAATTACCTGGTTTTAGAAGTAAATATATTTCTTGAATGAAGAGAAAAATAATGTTGGATTTTCATTAAAATGCTTTATCTATAATTTAAATTACAAAAGATTGGTGAAATGAAAACATTACATGAAATTATCATGAATAAGTAGATGATAATAAAATTAAATGGGTTTATTAATAAATCATCAAATAATTTCCTTTATCTAAAATTCAAAAATAAACAATCCTGATTAGAATGAGATTATGAAATAAACCACTAGAATGATAAAAAGATGAAGTGTGAATTAGCCATTGAATTGATTATTTATATCAAATATAAAAACTTATGAAATTGGAAATATTATAAAAAATAATCAAAATCCATTTCAAATATAATCTTATAATATTAAATACGATAAAGAGATTACACAACTTAGTGAAAAAATGACTTCTGAAATTAATTTCAACTTGGTAACCCTTAATTCATATACCCTTAGATGAAATAAGTTAAATTAAAACATAAAATAAGATTATTTATTTATAATTAATGATATAAAAGTAAAATGGGTAGTATATACACCATACAAAAGAAACTAGGTGCATAATATTATAATATACCTCATTGAAATGAAATTGAGTGGAAATCCCTTACCTAAAACATCATTTTTTATGAACATTTGTTAACCTATTCTATAGTAGTTTTAAATTTTTTTATTAACTTATAACATTTCCATATTAAAATTTATAATATCAAATATGTTCATTTAATAACATCTTATCACTTGTTCGTTAAAAATATTTCTATATTTTATTTTTTTGGAAGTGAACTTCCATATTTTATCATAACAGTTTTTCAATGAAAGGTATAGTTCTTATGAATTTTAAATAGTTTAATTATATAAATAATCAAAATAATGAAAAAATTATCAAATTTATAAATCATTTTTAATCATAATATCAATCATGAATGATTTTTTTTGACAAATGAAGTACGTTATGGTCATGGAGACAATAAGTTGTACATATGCATGAGTAACATTTCATGTTTCCGATTATCATTACAGAAAGAAGGTACATATTATATTATTTTTACATAATAATTATAAGAAAAATATTTACCAAATTAGTTCTTTAAATATAATTATATATAAATTAGACATGTGGTGTGAAGATGAAAAATTAGTCACATCATTTCATGAAGGCGTTAGTCTACATGAACATGAACGAACTTATCAAAATTCATTGAGTGAAAATGTATGAAATAAAATGATATATCTTATATTTTAAGAATGTAAAATCTGAAATTAATAAGATAATTATTTAATCTATATCACATTTAACAATTAAATTTATTCTCATTACCTTCCATGTAAATTTTTTATTGAAATACGGATCACATCGCTTTGCGGGGCGATAGTCCACTATTCACTTGAGAGAAGTTATCATATATCCTTTGGAATGGAATGTAATAAAGAATATATTTTATATAATGACTTGATATGTATAATTATTTTTATAAATATCATATATATGATTTATATATATCACCATACCCAACTGTGAAAGGTGGTAATGGAAAAACAAACTACATTAGTTCGTGAGCTGGTTATCTAGCATAGACACGAACAATTATTTTGTGAGACATTTGATATATATTTAGGTTGTTTTATGAAAATAAATTGTAATAATAACATCACATTATATTTAAGATTATAAGGATTTTATATCTTATTCTTTTAACATGAATTTATGGAGGTGGAAGAAGAAATAAAATAATGTCCCCCATTAAACAATACTACATATTCTTCAACACTCTTCCTTATGTTTGAACCAAAATACATACAATGATAAATTACATACAAGAATAAGTATTCATAGATGAGTTTATGAAAAATTTTAAGTTATATTTTTAGTTATATTACATCTCAATGTTGTTTTATGGTTTCAAGAATATATGAGAGTGGGTCAATTTTTATAAGTCAGGTGAGTGGAATACTAGTAATTTATTGAAAAGATTCAATCATACCAAAAAACACTTCATGGAAAGGCCTAAAAAATGAGACATTAAAAATTATATAAGAGGTAATTTATAAATATTTTAATCCAATTTGTTTTTTACAAGTTGTAAGGTCATTCTTAATCCTAGTGTTCTCAATTTAACTCTTAGTAAATAAGTTTTTACCAAAACTATGGAATTTTTTTTATCACTTCACTATTAATTTTGATTAAAACATTAATTTGAAATTATTATAAAATATAAATTGTATATTTTAAAAATATATAATCCATTTTTTATAATCCATTTACTTATGTGTAAATATTTAAATTAAAATTAACCCTGTAGATGTGATGAGAAAGCGAGTTCTTAAAGAGAAAATGTCCAAACTTTTACAAAAATTTTATATCTTAATTCACCATTAATATGAATAATATAAACTAAATTAGAATAATTTTTCTAAAATTTTACTAGATTTAGTATAAAACTAATTGAAAATTTATTTTAAGATTAAAAATTATATAAACAAAAAGGATTAAAATTTAGTAATTTTCACTACTCATCAAAAAATAAAACTTTTCATAAAAATACCAAAACATCACCCTAAGATAATTTTGAAATTCCTATTTCAAATTTTATGATTATTTAATTTATAAAATATTCAAAAATATGTGATAATTAATTTTAAATTATATGTTCAAATCATGGATAGACCAACTTTTAGAATTTTTTTACAGAATAGTTTTTTTAAATGAATCTTATTTAATTAGTAATGAATAGATAGATAATAAATGTTTATAAAATAAATATTTTCACAATTTCGTTATTACTATTATTACCCTCCATTCCAATGTTTATGCAATAACTATTATATAATAATAGTATTATATTCTTGTCTGGTAAAACATGATCTAGCGTGTAACCTAATATATCAAAGAAACTCGTTGCTGGATGTATCTTAAGCTATAAAATATATTAATTTTTTAAAAAAGAAATGTATTTTATTTTAATGGGGTGTTATTTCTTATTATATTCTTGGTTTTTTATTTCATATATGATATCTAATACAATGTTCTTATTTTATAATTTTGGGGTGTTACATTCTCTTCACCTTAAATAAATTTCATCATCTCAATTTAAATGTGATATCAGTAAAAAGGGGTTCCAAATATAGAAATATCATTACGAAAAACCAAAATCATAAATGTTTTAAGAAAAAAATACTTTTAATAATAGATAAAATGAAATATAAAATTCATATAACCTGTTTTCTATGTAAGATAACAATAATGGTAAGTGAAGATATATGCAAGGAAGAAAATCAAACATAATACAAGAGAGTGGTTGAGGTCATTTATCACATGAATGTGTATAATTAATTGAAATTTATGGGCCTAAAAAATAAATATGTGATGATTTAAAGGATCATCAGTTAAACATAAATCAAGGTATTAGGATTTAATGTTTGTTTTAATATTATTTTCATACATTCGAGTAATTGTTTTACAATTTAAGAATATAATGAAATACACTTACTTTATATACTTATATTTTATAAAACTAATTCATCCATTGTTTTTACAATGATGAATTTCCAATTCATCACTTAATATTATAAATGAATATATAAAAATGAATTTTTTATGCCTGAATCGCTAATATTCACTTTTAACATATCATAAGATCCATAAAACTGTTACAAGTCATTATATATATCTATAAATTTTATCTAAAAACAATATTATTATCACAAGTTTTACAATAAAAATAATTAATCACTAAACATTAAAATTAGCACAACTGGATCTTCATTAATGTTTATTTTACAAATATATTAAAAAATAATGGCTTACTAATCAGTATATCATATATACTAGTGGTAGGCACTAAACCCTTATCATTCTTGGGTCATTAGTTCAAGCCCCAAAACCATGTTTGATTTAACAGGATCTCACCCAAAAATGAGGTTGTGGTTTTTTCTAATCATTATTAATATAATTACTCTAAAATTCCAAAGACTATATTATGGACATCATTGAAATAATTTTAATCATTAAACACCCTATTTTCTATGGTTTTTGATACAAATTTTATTTACAATGCATAATAATATTATTTTAATTTTTTACAATGTCATTAATGATTAGTTTAACCCTGTAGTCTATAAATACCTTAAAACATATGTAAATGAATCATTATTCAAAAAAACTATCCAATAAATCATATAATTTCCATAAATTTCTCCAATATTTCTTTAATCATGTTACATTCCTAAAAAACAAAATTTAAAAGGGGGAATTAAAATTTTAGACATATGATAAATCATAAACTCAAAATCACTTAATGGTGTTCATAACACTTTTGTTAATGAGGACATATATTCTTCTAAAATTTAAAACACTTATATGTTTTATAATTCCAGTAAGAAAATATAACTTGTAAAAAACTTCTAAAAAAATTCTTCATCATTTTATGTCATCATTTTTTATCCATGGTAAAGGTGTTACCCTTTGGAAGAGTGAACTTATTTGGGTAATCTATATGTTCTCCAAATTCTAGATTGTGATCTTAAATAAATCCCAATTATGTTATTTATTTCTTTCCATAGTACTCCAATTTTTTCCTAAGTAATCATTTTCATTATGCCTTTAATTTACACATATAAAGTAATATCGAGTTCTATTAAGAAACATTATTGGGTTTCTCTATCAACGTTTCTTATAGGATGTAAACCGAGTTTTCTTTTCTCCATAGTCCACACCACTTGAGATCATTGATACCTCAATCCTTCTTTTCTTTTGTGAATTCGGGATTTGGTTAGGGTAAACAAGTTTAATCATATTTTGATAAAATTTATTGGGAATAATCATGATATCATTCAATCATATCATAATCCAATTTGGTTTCTCATGGTCACCACATTTTCCTTTAAATTCAATTTTATGATGATTACATCTAGTTCCATCCATTAGCTAAAACCAAGGGAAAAGTGTGAGTGAAAATAATCATAGTGGGAAAACCATATAATCATTCAAAGGATGGTTAAGTCATGAAACATTATATTCAATCTATAAAAATTTACGTTTAACCTAGTTTATTCAATAACATTTTCTATTAAAATCCATCATAATGTTTTTTAAAGAAAATGTTAATTATTATAAGCTTATCTCACATGTGATTCAAAATAGTTTTGTAGCCAGACCTGTTATCGTGTACTAGGGGATGATTAGGTCAAGACCAAATGCCCCCATTTTGGTGTAATTACCCCTAGCCACATCTGATCAAGAACAACGATCAATTTTAGTATCCATAAAGTGATGTATTTCCAGAAAATACCTCATGATAACTACCAAACCCATATTGTATGATGATCTTATATTACTATCCTATATGTCTATCATAGGGTTATGTTCCCAAATTTATGTTTTCATAAATCTAGTTCCATGGTTTATAATTAACTTCTAGGCTTACAACTTCTGAGACCCTGCCCCCAGTAGTCTGGAGCTTGTGTCTTCTTTATTACATTGGCATAAAATATAATGAATCACAACTAGAAGGACTGAATATTTGAGTAGTATTAGTAAACTAGATACATACTTGTGACTTGCACTATATTTGAATACAAAAATTAAAACATAATTCTTTTCCAGTAATAACAATTTCCCCTCTAGAATATCCTTGAATATCATTCATCGTAAACTTCATAGATTCCTAAAAATGGAATCAAAATAAGGGTGAGAAAAATACCTAGTAGGGGTTAAAGTATATCAGAAGTCATTATAGATAAATATTAATAATCAATATTTATACATAAATAACTAAACACACATGCCATATAATTAATAAACTAAGAAGGAAGTGAATCCAGAAAAAATTTCATTATGAAAATCATATGGACAACAATAAATATAGAAAAGGTAAATAACAGAAAACTCATTCAATTTTATCAATTACATGACTATGATAATTAGATAAAGAATGATAAATGTGGAAAGGTAAATAATTAAGTTCAAATTCCATTCAATCAGTAATCTTATAATGAAATTCATCCATAGATAACATCATTTTTAAAATCTTAAGGATTAATTGTGTTCTGAATAAGGAAATAATTAATTATTAGAAGTAATGTCTTAGAAAAATGATACATCTATGATCAACACCTTTCTCAAGATAATTTAACCTACATGTAGAAACCAATTTAATACTATCTTTTTTATTTGACTCATTGGACCTACTGATGCATCAAGAGGATACATAATACTGAGCCCCACCCCTTACTATAGGTCGAAGGAATTATCCAAATATAAAATAATTGATTTAATTATTGAATCAATATCCCTAAACAGAATATATATATATTATGTAAAGGATACCGATTTATCAGAATTTCCCAATTCAATCAAATAACTATAAAATTATAATGGAATATGTATAAATGAGATAAAATTTCTATAGTAACTATATCCTTGATAAATAATATGCATATTTAAGTAAAACATAATGAATAATGAACATGAGAAAGTGAATATATCACTGGGATGTTAATGAATAAAAAATTAAAACAATGAAGTTAGTTTATCTATAATCCTTGCTTAAAATATTTGTAAACCATACAAGGAAATAATAATAATGTTATATGTAAAACAATTCCCATTAGATTAAGGATAATGGTTTTTTCATTGATGAATAAAAATTTGATAAAAATATAATTAAAAACAATATTGAGGAAAATATTATTTACATTTTGAAAATTACATTTAAAAACATTACCCATTTAGAAAATAGTTTCTTGGAAAATAATTCTTATAAACTATGAAATGCAGATTATTTGGTAAAATATTTTCCTTAATAATAACCATTTAAACATGAAATGGAAGACTGTAACATCATGTCACTATATTTATGTATTCTTAAACCCCTATTTGTATCATGCATTGGTTGGTTTTTGTTTGGGTTTTATTGGGTGAAATTTTTGTTATTTTTTATATTTTTGTGATAGTGAAGTATTGCTCCATGGTTTACCAAAACTTTGTTCCCATTCTAGTATAAACCATGAAAACTGAGTTAGTTGGGTCTTTCATGGTTTCATCATGGTCTAAAAACCATTTTTCACCAAGTATAATTTGTGAACCATGAAAAAAGGAGATGCACAGCTTGGTCAAATTGTTTATTTAAACAACGTTTCTCTTCCCAACTAACCATGAAAATGTCTTAATTAATCCAATAATCTAATTTTAAAATCCTGAAACCCCCCATTTATATGACCAATAGACCTACCATGACCCTCTATTGTTTTTTCTTCTATGGTAGAACCCAAGATGTGATTTTTTAACCTAAACACCCTCCCCAAAAGACGTTCAAATCTTGGAAAATTTTTTTTTGATCTATACCCAATATGTTTATTATCCCTATTCTTTGTCTACCACTATCTCTCTTCTCATTCAAATGGTTATGTGGATCCCCATATTGATTTTTGGATATAATCTCGTCTATTTTGATCATGAATCATAGGTTTTTTCTCAGATCTTGTTGTCGATGTTCTTCTTTTGGAGAATCTTATTTAGAGACTTTTATTTTGAGATTTGTTGATCATGAGGTAGGTGGTTCCATTTTGATTCACCAATTTATTTAAGAATAATTTGATTGATTTGTTTAATTTTCATTAAAATGAATATTTTTAATTTTATTCTTATGAAATTTAATTATTGAAAACCCAATTACCCTTAATTAGATGATTTGGTTTTGGAAATTGTATTTAGGCATGATATTAATCAAAACCCCCTATTCTATTGAATTGGGGTGTATTTTTGAAATTTATAGAATTTGGTAGAATTTAAATTGTAGAATTTAAATATTTGGAACTGATGTATATTCTTTTAAAATTTAAATATTCAAATTTAATTGGGTAAATTTTCTTTTGAAATTAATTTGGTGAAATTTATTTCAAATTTTTAATGTGATAGACGACATAATTATTTTTTTATACAAAAATTTGGGTTTTATCATGGAAAATGGAATGTTTTTACTGAAAATTTCATTTTATTTTTAAATATAAAATGGGAATATTTTAATGGGGAATGGTATAAATTGAATTTTGAGAAGTTGTAAAATAAATTTCCCATTTTTATTTATTATTAAAGAACATGAAATCTTTTTATAGTTAGAATGTTGTTATTATATCACTCAACAATTTAAAACATTCCAAAACATTAATTAAGAAATAACATCCCAGATGAGATGGTGATGAATTCTTCTTATCAAATTTCCAAGGGATGTGTATATAAACCTATTTCCAAGTCACCTTGAGTTTTTGGAGTGTTATATCCATGAACTATCATACCATTTAGACATATGACCATGTTTCTAACTTACTGTTTTTGAAATAAATATATATATCAGTATTTTTAATCTATTATAAATACCTCCTAAAATTATAAATATTTTTCATATAAAATTGTCTATTTAGGCCATTTTTTTTAAAGTATATCCATCGTTTTAATTTTAAGGAATTATTTGTTTAAATACTATTTAGAAATATTAATCATAATTATATAAAAATGAATACACATTATTTGGTCAATTAATTGTTGGAATATTATTGATGAATCCTTGGTGAGACGCTACTATTATTTTAACTCACACTCTACCTATGACTTCCGGTGTTTGTAGTTTTTCTACTTAGAGGTTTGAGAAGGAGTAAAGAACTACTGGGATGTTGTTCTAGAAGTTGATATGTGGACTTACAGAGTTACATCCATTGGGACATGGGTAATCAATCCTGTTTATTTCCAATCTTCTCCACTACATTGGATTGTTTATTCCTATTTGATTTCTGGTACACTTTTCCCTTTGTAGTTTTCTTATATGCATACTAAATTGTATATCCTTATTCTATTTTTTTGTGGAATATTCATTCCCACATTATTGTTTTATGATTCTATATTCTAGTCACCATCCATTAGGGATCTAGAATACCCTTTGGGCCATGTTAGTGTCAGATCTGTTATTATGTTATCGTGGTACCCAGGATGGTGCATGACAATATTGTTTGAGAGCTCTAGGTTGATCTTTTTATCTTGAAGTTAGTATATATTTTTAATATTTTCAGATCATAATAGGTACATTAATTTAATTTCCTGGGAAAATCCCACAACAATAAAACTTATGTCACCATGGGTGGGTTGGTAAATATGTTTTAAGGATTAGTTCTAGTATTTTCTCTTATTTTTATTTTCATATATTCAAATACAAATATTTTTTTCTATCACTTGGGATTTATTTTCCAATTTCACCCTATTTGAGTGTAAATATTATGTATTCCTTGTTGTCTATTGATGTTTTATAGAATCATTCCTCCGTTAAGACATTCATGTAAGATATATTAGGAAGATGCTACTGAAAATCGGTGGGAAACCCCTCTTATGGACCCAAATATAGTTGGGTTGATTATGTGCACATTTCATCCCCTGGTGAAGTCACCAAAAATAGCTCCCATTTAGGATCCAACTGTGCAACCTCAAATGGATGATGTCTGTAATCATTCTCAATAATTTATTCACCAGAATACAACAACATTCAATGGATCAAATGATCATTAATATATCGAATAATAGTTAATAAGGATAGAGCATTTGTTTGGGTTCATAGAGACACCTGATGAAATCAAGGTGAAGTGTTCCACCTTTATACTAGAAAGACCGAGAAAATTATAGTGGGACATTATGGTGATATGTAATAATCATGAGGGATGATATTATAAAGACTCAAAATTTCTTTTCATGTAACATTTATATCGTGAGTCGATGCTTCTATTCAAGGCTACAATGTTTTTCAAATTTGCTGGAAAACAAGACCATAACAGAATATGCAAATTGTTTTGTGGAGCATGTGTAGTTTTCACCTATGATAGCATCAAATGATAAGATAAAGGTTCAATGGTTCAAGATGGGGCTACGATATGATATTAATTTTCATTATATATAAACCTTCTTAATATAATGTGATGGATATAATGATGATGGCCCAGATAGACAAGGATGGAAAGATATGGTTCTTAGGGGGTTTGTTCTCTCCTAGTGGTGGTGAAAATTCATTCAAAATAATGTTTAAGCATGACTATTTTCATGGTGGTTCTTGATAGTAGGTTTTTTCTAAACCTCTTGTAGAGCCAGGAATAGTTGCTTTTATTTTTTACCAGTGTGGAAATATATGGAATTAAAAGATCGTTGGCACTGAGGTACACATGATATGTGGCTCCTAAAGATTCTCCATTCAACTACATAAGTACATCCATGTTTATTCAACTCCAGGTAGTGGAATAAGATCATCAGAACCTTTTAAAACAATGGAAAAATCAGATGATTCTAATATAAATGGTTTCTAGCCACATGCATACAATACTACGATTCTTTTCATAGTGAAAGAGTCTCTAGAGGAATTGGATATGATTCCAGGAACCATTAAAGGTACCGTCAATATAGCTTCATCATTGGTGATAGATGTATTTGTTACTGGTTTATCTGATTCATTTATTTGAAAATGTATTGTTAATCTGCTAAATCATCATATAGAGATTTTATTTTATTTAATTGATATTACTAATCCCCTTTGTATAATGAGAGAGAATATACTCTATAGTCCCACATGTTTTTCTATCTATAAGATGTTGATATTTCCTGTAGTTTTGTGGTTCTCAAAATTAACTCTCTTGATGTCATTTTTAGGATGGATTGGATCATATATAATAATTCCTAGATTGATTTTTATCATTTATTGGTCTTCTTCAATACACCATATGGTGTGTTCTATTTCTTACATTGATAATAGGACCTAAGTTAAAGGATAGACACAACATTTTATGTGGAGTTGGGAATGCAATATATATGTTTTCTTTTGATATAGTTTTTGAATCAATGAGTGAATATATCCCTATAGTTGTTGTGTTTACCAATGTGTTTCATTATGACTTCTATGATTTGACACTTGTAAGGGATGTATATTTTCCGAATTACTTTGTTCCTGGTACTCAATCAGTTTCTATTGCCTCATGCCACATAGAAACCTATGAAATGAAAGAGTTCAAATCGCAGTTGGGTGATCTATTAGAGAACGAATTTATATGCATGAGTGTGTCACATTGGGTGGAGTAATTTATCTTTTCTAAGAAATATGATAGTTTATTTATCCTTTGTGTTGATTATATAAATATGAATAAAGTTATAGTAATTAACAAATTTTTTCTTCCATGGATTGATGATATGTTTGATTAGTGGAAAAGTGTGAATTTTTTCTTAATTATTCAACATCTATCTGGTTACCATCCGTTGTGGTTATAAGAATCTAGCATTCATAAAAAATATTTTCATAGCATGTATGACTATTATAAGTACCTTTTCCTACCTTTTTTAGACAATGATCTTTCAGTCTTTATGGCATTAATGAATACGAATTTCCATGAGTATCATTATATTTTCATGGTAGTCTTTTTAGATGACGTCCTATTTTACTTTATGTATGATGAGGATCATGTAATTCATTTAGAAGTAGTTATGAATGTGTTGAGAAATCACTAACATTATACCAATATAATGAAATGAGTTTTCTAGATTCAATAAGTGATGTTCTAGGGACACATGGTGTTAGAAAAAGGTATTTCAGTTGATCCTGAAAAAATGAAGTATCTTATGTTATAGAATTAACC
Organism: Viscum album; assembly: GCA_963277665.1. NCBI lineage: Eukaryota > Viridiplantae > Streptophyta > Magnoliopsida > Santalales > Viscaceae > Viscum > Viscum album. The sequence continues at coordinate 287,634,122 of OY728163.1, forward strand.
ATGAAATGTTTTTGAGATTCAGAACATCTTAAGTCTATCTAGGTATTATCATCGGTTTGTTAAATAATTATCAATGTTAGCTTCTCTGATGACTACACTAACTCCAAATGGAGTAATGCGGTCTAGGGTTGAAAAATGTCAGAATAGATTTGGTGATCTGAAAGGTCTTTTTCATATTTCTCTAGTGTTGACCCTTACAATGTCTGTTAAGAGAAACATGGTCTTATGTGATTCATCACATTCAGTTTTAGCATATGTTCTAATGTATGGAGATCATGTCATTTTTTTGGATATATTTATCTTGGGTGTACTATAAGAATTTTCTGGCCAATGACCTTGAACTTTTGGTTGTAACGCTTGTGCTTAAGAGTTTGAAACATTAACATTACTGAGAATTATTTGTCTTGTTTTCTAAACAAAAGTTATTGATTTATATCTTCTCTTAAAAATATTTCAATCTCTTCTTGAGGTGTTGGGGTAAATACCTACTATATTACAATTTTGACATTAATTATGCCCTAGTGAAAGGGAATGTCATCGTAGATGTTTTGACTGAGAAACTTCTGACCCATGCCATAAAAGAATATTTTGAAGAGTAGAACTTGTGGGATCTCATTTCACAGTTTCATATTGGATATAAGAACTACAAGGATTTTCAACGACATGTGGTACAAATTCTGATGGATAGGTATGAGGTGAGTATTTTTTTTGAATTTATGTCTAACATTTATATATTCGAAGAGGTTATAGTCAAGAACCAAAAGCCTTTGTGTTGGATTCAGCCATTTTTAGTCCCTATATAGAAGTGGGATGAGATCTCTATGGATGGTTTAGTTGGTATTATGTATACCCTGATAAAGAAGAATATGATATGGTTTGTGATCAGTTGACTGATGAAATCATGTTAGTTTATACACATTCATGATACATCCAATTTTTGGAGTTTGGATATATATATATATGAATGAAATTTTTAATTTTCATGTATTACCATATGCTATAGTTTCGGAAAGTGATCCACAATTCACTTATCTCTTTTGGAGAGTCCTTACGGAGGCACTGTGATCTCAGGTCTGTTGGAGCAAGGAATTGCATCCTTAGTTTGATTTATAGACAAAATGAGCTATGTATATTAATATATTCTTGAGGTATGATATGTTCTTGTGATATTGACTTTTATGGGGATTGGGATGACTATTTTAGGAAGGTTGAGTTCTCATATAAGAATAGTTACCAGTCTGGAATCTAAATGGATCATTTGGAAGCCTTTTATGGTCATACTTGTAGATCTATATTTCGTTGGTCAAAGATTGGTGAAAAGTATTTGGTTGGACAAAGATTCTTCCAAAAGATGATGTAAAAGATTTAGTTTATTCTTTAGAAAATATTGATAGAATAATGATTATATAAGTCTTATGCTGATCATCATCATAGAATTTTGGAATCATCTATTATTGATAGGTGTTATTGAATATGTCACCCCATTTACTTCATTGATGGATTGGAAGGTAAGATAAGAATACTACATATTTTGTGGAACATTTTGAAGTAATTGAGTAGGTGGGGGATGTTTAAAACTATTTATCATTACCATTGTAGCTGACGTTGATACATAACATTTCCCATGTATGTCATTTATGAAAGTCTCTATCTGATCCATCTCATTTTCTGAGATGGAGTGATCTTGAAGTTGAACATTATTTATCCATGAATAAATGGCCATTTGGAATAGTTTATTTAGAAAAAAAGTTACTGTGTGGGAGGATGTTACCTTTGGTCTGAGTACTATGGAATCATAGTTCTGATAGTCATGAGATATGGGAGAGGGAGGAATTTATGGTCAATGACATCATATTTTTATCATATAAGATTAAATCTAGGCTTTCAGGGGGTAAAAAGTGTCTATATTGGGAAGGTTTTAACATCGTGTTATTAATTTTAGTTATTCAAAAATCACCATATTGATCATTATTTGATTGTATTTTGTTTCGGGGATTTTCATATGAAATTTTGAAAATTTTGAACATTTTTTGGCTAGTGCACGATTACACATGGTCTTGACAAACTGTACACCCTGCTAGTGAAAACTACAGTAGTGAGGTTTGTCATGTTTAGTGAATAGTTTGAAACAAATGTGAAACAAAGTAGAAATTGTTCTCATGGAAAATTATGGACATATGTCTATGGCTCATGGTTTATCTAAATTATGTGGCTCTATGCAGCTAAACATTTACGACTCTTAATTAATCCCAAATTTTAATTTTAAAAGTCTAACCCCAATGTATTTAGGTTTCTAATAGACCAAGAACAAACCCCCTATGGATTATTGTTTATCAAGAGAAACCCAGAGGTGATTTCCCTCCTCTACGCCCTCCTAGAAGCGGATCAACTCTTGGAAAATAATTTCTCATCTCCACCCAGTAGGTTTCCTATCCCCGTTATCTATATCCCACTATCTCTATTCTTCTACCTAGGGTTCATTGGATCTCTGTATTGATTTTTTGATCTAATACTCTCTTTTTGGATCTTAAATCATAGGTTTATTTCTTGGATACCATTTTTTATATTCTTCACTGTAGATTCCCATTTAGGATTTTCTATTTTTAGATCTATTTCTCTTGAGGAAGCTAGTTCCATTTTGACTGGCCAATTTAATTAACCCTACATTACGTGATTTTATTGAATTGATTTATATTGAATATTTGTAATTTGATTCTTATAAAATGAAACTTTTTAAAACAAAATTCTACTGAATTGGGTGATTTAGTTTTGTAAATTTAATTTGTGGCATGAATTTTGGAAAACCCCCCAATTGCATTAAATTGAGGTGTATTTGCAAAGCTGATTGAATTTGGTGAAATTTAAACTATTGGATTTAAATTTGTGAAATTGATATATTTTTTTTAAATTAGATCATATAATATGATTGTTTAAATTGAATTGGTGAAATTGATTTCAAAATAGTATTTGTGAAAAATGTATTAAAATGGTTTTCATAGAAACCGTTAGGTTTTATCTTTGAAAAACAATTATTTTTTATTGAAAATCAATTTTTGTTTATAAATTGATAATTAACATATATCAATATAGAATGAGATGAATTTTATTTTAATAAGTATGGAAATTAATTTCTCATCATAGTTATTTATTAGTGAATATATAGGCCTGAGGTAGTTACTCAGTTATTCAGATAATACTCTACGATTTTCAATTTTAAAAAGCATAAATGTAGAATGTCACATCCCTGATGGGATGGTGATAAATTTATATTCAACAGAGCCAAATGGATGTGTGTAAACATATATTACTTAGTCACCTTGAGTGTGTTGAGTATTATAGACTGTAACTGTCATACCTATTAGGCATATGACCATGTTTCTCTCTTGTTTTTATGTGAAATGAATAAATTATAATGTGTGTATACTATTTTCTATACCTTATGAATTTATATAAACTATTGTATATAAATTTTTTTATTTTATCCATTTGTTTAATGTACTTTCTTCATTTGAAATGTAAATCATGATTTGTTTAAATATTCTTTTTAAATTCCAAACCGGTTTATTTAAAATTTAATTCTCTTTATTTGGTTAATTAAATATTGGCATCTTACTATAGAATATTTGGTGAGACCCTATATGTATTTTAGTTCACACCCTTCCTATGACTTTGGGTGTTAGTATATTTTCTCATTCCGAGTTTGAACGCAACACTTGGATATTGTTCTACCTATTATCTATGGAATTTGAGAGTTGAATCCATTGGAAATTAGGTTATTTATCCTATTTTTTTTTGTACTTTTAAGAAGTAAATTGGTTTGTTTATATGTGTTTTAATTCTATTAGACTTCACCCTGTAGAGGGTTCTTGTATTTTTATTGAATTTTTTATCATTCTTTTACAATGTTTGTGGAAAATTCATTCACACTGACTTTTTTGTATGATGTTAGGTGCTAGTCACCAACCTATGGGGGTCAGGATCACACTTCATGCCATGTATGTTTTGGATCGGTTATCGGGTTACCAGATTACCCAAGTTGGTTCATTCAAATTACTAATAAACTATGGTCATGATAGTGGGTAATTCTGTACATGTTATACAAGTAAAAAAGAATATTCCCTTTTCACTATAAAAAGTCATGAAAAGTTCCATATTCGAAAAATGACTAGAATATTACATTAAAGAAAGATATGAATAATTTAAAATGGCTAAATATTTAGTTATAAAATCATTTAGAAACGTTTTACCTATATGTTTTGAAAAAAAAAACTATGTTATTTTAGAAAATAGATTTTCGATTGAAGAGATAAATAAAGTCATATTTCTATAAAATTATTTTTTAGATAATCTTTTGTACCAATGTGTAGAATAATGGTATGATTACAATAAAATTTCAACAATATATAGAGGATAAAAAATGGGTTCATTTGAATTTTTTAAATAATTTCCTTCAACTAAAATTCATGAATAAACAATCTTAATTATAATAAGATTGTGAAATAAACCCATGAAATGATAATAACTTTAAAGTGAGAATTATTAAATGAATTGATTATGTGTTTTAGTTATAAATCCAAATAAGAAATTTTTTAAATAAAATATAATTTAATCGTATTTCATTACACACCAAATCTTAGAATACTAAATACAATGTATATGTAATATTACCCATTAAATATAAATTCAATTTTGAAAATCATTACCACTTGGTAACCCTTATGTAAAATAACATTAGATTAAGAAATTTAATTTTAATATGAAAATAATATGAACAATAAATTATAAAAGATATTACATGTAAAATGGTAATTATATACACAATATAAATGAAACAACGTGTATAACAATACAATATTCCACAATGAAAGGAAATTGAGATGAAATCCCTTAGCTGACACATACTTTTTTGTTTAACATGTGTTAACCTCTTATAAAGTAGTTTTAAACAAGTTATTAACTTATTATAGGACTAAAATAAAATTTATAATTTCATATATGACCCTTTTATAACATCTCATCACCAGTTCTTCAATAATACAATATTACTCACATTGTTTTGGGTGTTAACTGCCTTGTTTTTTCATGTGTGTTTTTTCATGAAATGTTTGGATTTAATGAATATTATATATTTTAACAATATCTATAATATTAATTATGAAATAATTATCATAATTTATACATGAATTATAATTTTGAGACCAATCATGAAGGATATTTTTTATAAATGATGTGCGTTATAATCAAGGAGATGGTGGGCGATTTGTAAGCATGAGTGATGTTTCCAATTTCCAATGATCATTATCAAAAGAAGTTAAGTAATATATTATCTTTCTATAATGATCATAATATAATATATAACATTTTATTTATTTAAATATACTTATATATATCAACCATATCATTTTATGATGAAACTAGAGTCGCATCTTTTTTGTGAAGGCGTTAGTCCATGTGTACACGAATAACATTATAATGATTCATTGAGTGAAAAGGTAATAAATACATGTACATATATTATATTTTCAAATTTATGTGTATTTCAAAAATATTATAATTATTTCATGTACCTAACCTATAATCATTATATTTATCTTTATCACATTCCATGTAATGAATTATTGATTCATATATCGTATTATTTCATGAGGTGATAGTCTGTCGTATGCCAGAGTGACGTTATCATATCTACCATTTAATGGAAATTAAAAGTTTTAATATTATAAAATGAATCCATATTTATAATTATGTCATAAATTTTCTATATATAATTTAAATCCATCATCAAAACCAATCATAAAACATAGTAATGGAAAGACGAACAATATCAGTTTGTATGGTCGTAATCATTGGTACCCACGAATGATGATTTCATAACCCATTTTATGTAAGTGTTATTATTATTATATCATTAATTTATTATATAAAATACCATAATATTTAATATAATGAGGATATAATATCATTGTGGTTTAAAATTAATTTTATGTGTTGTAGGAAGATATAAAATAAAAATGTACATTGAAGAACATTAAATCTGTGTCCGGTGTATTACTTAGGGTAGCACCAAAATCCATCCTTTACTGAGTTTATGACCAATAAATGGATTCTAGGATAAGGGGAGGGAATTTTTAATGATATTTAAGAAGTTTTTGAACAATTAAATGTGTTTTTAATCTTGGAAAATTAAGGATATGGCATGGCATTTTTTAAGTGAGGTGAGTTGCACACTTGTAAATTTTTGAAAAGATCAAATCATACCCATATTCTTATCTTGAAATAGCATAAAAATGTTTTAATATAAAAAATATAAGAGTTAAAGTAAACATATTTCTAAAAAATTATTGTTTGACATATTTCCCCATCATTTTAAACCCTTATCTTCTTAGTTTGACAACCTAGTAAATCAGTTTTTACCTTAACCGTGTTAAATAAATTTTATAATTTTCACTACTATATTTGGTAAAAAATATACATGAATTTATTATAAATAATAAATTTTTATTATTATAAATACTGAATAAATTTTTATAAATTCAACTCAAATAAAAAGAAATTTTAATTTAAAATTAATCCCACATACTTGATAAGAAAGTGAGTTTTTAAAGAGAAAATAATCAATCATTTACAATGATTTTATAGGAAAATTCAACATGAAAATTATTCCAATGTTCTATAGTGAATTACATTATATAAACATTAATTAAAGTAACTTTAAAACTAAATAAAAATGTGTTTTAGAATTTTATATTATTTTAATGAAATAATAGTTTTCAATTAAAATTTTTTATTTCACTATTCATCAAAAAATAAAAAACATATGTGAAAAATACAGAACATTAATCATAATATAATTTTAGAATTATGATTTATTTAATAATGGTTAGTTTTTAAAATAATATTTCCAGAATTGGTAAAAAATAATTTTAAATTTAGATCATAATGAATAAAAATACCATCTTTTATAAAAATGCAGTTTTTAAGAATGTATTTTTTTTCCTTTTAAATGATTTTTATTTTATTAAAAAAAAATATTGAAAATAAAGATTTGTAAAATATATAATTTAATAGATTAATTATTAATATTCAAACCCTTAATTCTATCTTTTATGTGATAATAATTATATAATAATAATACTATATTATTGTTTGGTAAAAATAAATATTATATGTGATGAAAGCTATCGAAGAAACTAGTTCTTGGGTGTATCATAAGATATAAAATAAAATAAATTTATTCTTGATGGTATAAATTTCATGTCTTGGGTTTTTATATTCTATTATAATATATTTTATTCATGACAAATATTCTATCGAATATAATATTTTTACGTTAAAATTTTTGGTTGTTAAAGGGAATGAAAAATATGAACATGGAGGGAAACCAATGTTAAAGAGGATAAAAATTATTCTAAACAATTATATACTTTTTTATGATAATTAAATTCATTTGGGAAGAATATTTTAATCTAAAGATACATTTTTCCTAGATTTATAATGATGGTATAATGGGATATAACCTAATGGTTGATAAAATTAACCTTGTAATATAAAAGTTCAAGGAGATGCATTAGGAATCCATAAATGGACTTGTGTTAACAAAAAAACATTAAAATTTTAATATCATTTGAATAAAAATCCATTTAAATGAATAACATGATTTGTCTCTTCAAATCCCATTAATTTCATGAATATTTAAAATAAATTCATTAGGATGTAATCACACAATATTGAATATATCATGGGTAATAATAAGAAATATGTCATGAGGAGTTAAATTTGAGAGAAATAACCCCATGTTGTTATGGTAACATAAGAATCAAATGATCATTATAGGGTTTATATGAAATAAAAATTAAAATATTAGAAAATGAATGATCTCCACCATTGTTGGATAAAATGGGGTCAATTAATTCACTATATAAAAGAACTAATGGTTTGAAATATCAAACATGTCTCATGGATATTGAAATGAGTCAAAGAAACCCTTTCCATAGTCCATATTGTCTAATAAAGCACATGAATCTCCTTTCTAAAAAAATAACTATCTAAATGAACTATTCCAAAAACATAATAAAATATATTACTATTTATAAACAACATTTATAATTAATCTCTAAAAGTATAGTAGTTTGTTCTTATGTATTTTCAATTTTGGGGGTTATTAGTCTTGATCGATTTGAACTAATTTCATAATAGGGGTTGTGTTCCTCACTATTATTCTCAATTTTAGCTTTACCATATAATACATGGAACTATAATGGTTACTTTTTAATTATTTATAATGGTAAAATTTAATTATATAGAATTCTTGGTTATGACCTCTAAAATTAAATCGACGATGATGATATTTTGGAGTTTTTTTAATAAAGGGGCATTGGTATATTAATTAACAAGTTTAATTTTAGTGTTACTATTAAATAACCAAAATTAATTCCTTTTTTTTACTTATATTACATACTATTTGTATTTAATTTTCATTTACATCAATTATATTATTTTATACCATTTCTTAACTGAGTGGATAAACCGTCCGGGCATGAACATACCATAATCAGTGGATGATTATGGCTATAAAAGTGGTTTATTTTTTAATGATATAATTATTAGAGTAGAATAATTGTATTTTATATATTTATTAGTTATTTTAATTTTATTTTAAGAGATTAAAATAAATAATTTAGAATCTAGATAAAAAATGATTTGTGTTACCGTGTAGAGGTGATAGTATACACTCAAAAAATTAAAATATTCACTTCTTGTAATGAATAAATGTAAAGGATATCAACAATTATTCAACTAAATTAATAAAATTATGTCAAAAATAATACTATTTTTATTAAATAGGAATGATATAATTATTCATTGTTAATTTACATTGAAAATAAAATAATTGTTGGAAAATTTATACACACATTAAGGACAATAATTTTCGCTTGGAGGACTCCTTAGAAGTGTTGATTTTATGCTTAATTATTGTGTATATAAGATAAAGGATGAGAAATTGAATTATAGGGGAAGGAAATATGTATGATATTCATAATGAAATATAAAATTTTAATTTTTTATGAAGGGTTAGTGAGGGGAACTATTTTTTTGTGGTGATAATAGAATTTTTTGTAAATATTTAAACATAATAAAAAGAGCTAACATTCTTGAAAAGTTAAAAATACTATAAACTGGTAAATTATGGTTCGGTGATAATGTTTTGTCTAAATAAAACTCAACCAAACAACTAAAAACAGTTTTTTACATGGCTGGCCTTTTAATCCTTTGATTAATCACTTTTACCCTTTTATGGATTTTAAAGTTTTAACTAGTGTTTACATAATTACCTCATTTTATTTTCCCAAAAATGGTACCTATTAAGTATCTTGGACATAATTATTCTTTATATGAACTTCAATTAATCAAATTATTTTATTATTTATAATAAAGATTAATTTTATCATTATGACATCTAACACATGAAAATATTTTTTTAAAATGTATTTTTAGACTAAATTTATGTGTCTAATAAAATAATAAATAATCTTAAGTTTATATATATGTATATTATTTTATTATAAATCAAATATCATTTTAGTGGTTTTAAAATAAATCCATAAATCAATTGTTTTTTAAAAAAATATTTAAATTGCATGATGAAAAATAATATTTTATTTAAAAATATTACATATGTTTTTAAAGATAGGTTTTATAAATTCCAAATATTATTCCAAAATATATTATTTTACACATTAAATACAACTTTGATCATGATAATATTTTTCTACACATTTAAAATTTATCTTCTTCATGATGTCATTATAAATTCTAGGATTTAGAAAGAACATTATTTTTTAGAAGTCACCTAATAAACAATTATTTTAGAAAAAATCACAAAACTCAACATAGGTGAATATTTATTTATAGAATTAAAAATTAATTTAAATTTATAAAAACCAAATTTAATATGACTAAATAAGTATTTAAAACTAAAATTAAAAAAAGTAATGGAAAATTAATTCCATTTAATAATGACATTTTTAAACATTGAGTGTTCCTAATATTTTTTCATATAAAATTTCAATTTAAAAAATAGTAATATATTATCTCATATATTTTAATATAATATATTATCATAATAATAAATTATAATAGGTTAATTAAATTATTTAAAACCTTGAACTATTTTTTCGATAGAATAATTTTTTTATATTAAGTCATGTTAGATTTGTATCCTCTAAACTTAAGAAATTTTAATTGATTTTTTTTATTTTTGGATATTAGATGTATTAATAATCTTATCATTAAATAATATTTTTAATCAAATATGTCATTTATTTTTTTGTTTGGTAGTTGAGGTGAAGCCAGTTATCAAAAATATTATAAAAATTTAGAGAAATAAATCTATATATTAATATATATTAAATAATTTATAGGTGTTGTTTTGTCTAAACTTAATTAAATTATTCCATCTTAATTTTAATTATATTATTCTAGAAACAATAATAAATAGTATCCAAATATAATTGTGACTTAATATATATCTTCTAAGAGATAGAGACCTTTTTATCATAGGGAAGACAATGTGGAATATCTTTTTTCCCATAATAAGTATATATTATGATCCTCAACCACTTGTTCCAAATGTGCCTCTATAGTTATTTTTTAAAAGTATCTAGAGAAATACATTACACATATTAATTTTCATGATATTGATTCCCATAAAATATTAAAACCAAAATGATTATGATAATATCCAATATTATTATAGTGAATGGTTATAAGAAAATGAATCGATAATCCTGAGAAACATTCTCTAAAGAAAAGTACATTTCAACATATGAAACATTCATTCTCAAAAATAATATAACTGGAATAGCCTATCACTCATTAAATTTTACCTTGGTTGTCTATATTTATATTTTAATATTTTATTATAATCTAACTCATCATCCAATTAAAATATATTTAAATCCTTATATTGTTTTTTAAATAGAATGTAATTTGACACAAAATATCCTCTAAGTGTAATCTATCCATATGTGAATTTTATATCCCATTCATCATACACTAATGTGATGATTGAGTCAATACTCAACCATCATTTTTTAGGATGATTACTATAATGGTCTGTGTTTTCTCTGATCTATTACTTTCCCAGTTTTGGGTGTTAGATATGTTCAAGGGGGTTTTGAGAGTATTTTTACTATACAAGTAGTGCATAAATATTGCTACTAAATTACAGATCATGTAAGTAGATTAAACAATGTGAAGTTTAGTTTCATGAATTTTCTTTGGTTGTTCACAGTGTGAGAAAAATTAGAATTTAAAAAATAAACTAAATTGAGAGGTGATGAGTTTTTTCAATTGATGTTTTCCTAGAGGGATTTCATTGTGTTGAAGGGGATTACACTTCATGTAATCCCCCACTACTATAACATTGAACTATTTTACCATCCCCTTGGGTTATCAATCCATTCAGATGCAATATATCTCCCTTGACCCAAGGTGACCTAGTGACCCCTTTTCATTGTTTTGGGGATTTCTTCAACAAGGAATTATTCCTACCTTCCCTCTTTTAATTTGTAGTGATCCAACATTAATATAATGTATGTTCATCCTCCATTATGGTAGTTTCTTCTCGGCTGGTCCCTTATTTATTTGGTTCTTCATTCCATGTGATTGTGGATGTTCCTCCATACATCTAATGTGTTCTTATTTGGTTTTTGTTGTTGTGGTGGTACCAATACATCCCCAGGATGATCTAGATCTTGCGGGATAGGTAGTCTAAGGACCATTATTGGATCTATTTCAATTTTAAGGACATTGAAACCATTTCAAGGTAGGATTCGACCATCTATCATTAATTGTGCAACATAAGAGAGGGATTTCCTTTTATGTCTACTGGTAGGTCTTGGTTGTTCCAAATAAACTAAAGATTTGAATTGGTTAAAAGAAATTGGAAAAGGGTAGAGGGGGTTTTTCATATAATTTTTATAGACTTGATATTGATTTTTATTTTGCGATTGTACAAGAAGATAACCCCACTAAAAATGGAGGATTTTTAAGGCTTTGTTTTCACTGGTTACATCTGTTTTTTCTTCTTCTTTGGTTGTTATTATGGTGGTATCACCCTAAATGGAAACTAGTTAATTACTTATATTTGGTTAATGAGTGAATTCTCCGAATCATACTATTTATATGATAATTCCAAAATTAACAAGTGGGATTAATTAATAGATTCCTATTTAAATATGGAAATATTTTTCTTATGTGGAAAGTTTAGTGATGTGATGTGTCTCTGGGTTTGTTCTCATTTTTTTTGTTGTGTAATTGTGGGCATCGTTTTGTGCTACAGAATGGATTGGGTGGTGTAATGGATTTCTATGTTGAGAGGATTATTGATTATATAATGTATGATTAGTGTTGTAAAATGGTGTTGCGATCAGTTTTTAATTTGATTTTGTTTCCATATGTTTTTGGGAGTTGGGGACTTCTTTTGTTTGGTATGGTTAATTCTCTTGGAGTTCCCCCATGTTTTAATTTAATTGTGTTCATTGTTATGTGTTGTGAATGGTAGTTTCCCTTATTGTAATTGAATAAATGGATGAATAATTTAATAATTAAGTTTATAACTAGATAGTGGTCATTGGGTTAAAGGAATAAATAAATGAATTGTGAGTAAATAATGGAAATGGTTTATTATATAGGTTGTAAATATGAACTATGTTTGTGGCTTGTTGTGTGGTGTTATGCATTCAGAGTTAGTAACACATTTTGTAGTGTTGTGGGATAGTTACCTATTTGGGAACCCATAGATTGATCTTGAGTGTTTGTTATTATAATTATATGCATTTACATTTATTTTCCTTATTATTTCTATATGCACCCCAACCTAGTTGAGAAATATATACAGAAAACCCCCATCATCATATGGGAGAGTTTATTTCTCAAACATATCAGTTTGATGATGGATGGTTGGACACATTCTCTTCCATTATCCCTATTCTATGAAATGATATCCCACGATTCTTTAAGAATATAGTGGTTTGCGAGGACTAGGTTTTTGTGGATGGGTTTTAAATTCATAGGTGCCTTTGGGATGAGATGTGTTGTTCTGTATCAAGTGTATTTGGGATGATACATGGTCTATAGACCGGGTGTATGTGGGTGAAATGTTATGTGGTTTGTGGCCTAGGCGTCTGTAGGTGGGGTGAGTTTTGGTTTATGGACTAGGTGTGTTTTTGAGGAATTTGATGTGCCTTGTGCCCTAGGTGATGAGACGAGGTGTGGTGTGTAGGTCTGATGTGTGTGTAGGCGGGTTGTGATGGGGTACTTTCGGAAGGGGTTGGAGAAAAAGGATGTTAACTATTATAAAAGAGAGGATAATATGTGGGAAGTGTTGTAGGGTACCCTATCATTTGTGTGCATTATATTATATTACATGACTTTCATTATTTGGTGAGCAGGACTTGGTGCGGTTGGGATGGTTAGTATAACTATTAGGTGTTTTTAGGTTCTACTATTTTCTCATAGAGGAATTAGTATGCTTCTTTTACATGTGAATGAGAGACTTGTTTCCAACTATGTATACATTTATTCTCACCCTATGTGTAAAAAAAATTCTGGTTTTCAGGAAAACTTCATGAACCATGATAGACCTTACTAGCTTGGAACATGATAGTTGCTGTGTCACTGCCTAGATTTACTTTTGGTGTTTCTATTGGAGACTTTTTTGTATCAATTTTACATTACACATGCATGTGAGAGGTATTTTAGTTTCCTTTTATATTATTTCTTGGGTTTTCACTATGGATGATTCATATTACCTCTCAATATTGTATCCTATTAACTGGTAATGCCACCCATTTATTGGTATTTGTATACTCTTAGTGTTACTCGCTACCCTAGGGCCTACTAGAGGCAAGATTCGGGGGTCATTATCTCCCTTTCCTTATTGCTATTATAGGGGGTATCATTGGAGGGAGGGGGTTCATAGTATACTTTTATCAAAGATGATGGTTTAGAGATTATATGGTGTTGGGTGTTTGTAACAGTGTGGATTTCATGGGTTGGTAGGGAAATAGTGCCATGTGAGCATTGTGTGTGACATAGGCTAGGGAAGAATGGATAGGACACCAGATTTGGGTCCCCCAATGATCTAATGAATGGAATCTACAACTACTGAAAAACTAAGTGAGGCTACACCATTTTCAGAATTGAGACCTAAGAAAAGTACATGAATCATAATGACTTGATTCATTGTTTGAATTGGGTTGTTTTGGGAAGATTAAAATGGATTGAATGAAAAGAGTGAATTAAAAATTAATCTTAATAATGTAACATACTACTCGGGCTTAAGATATATTTGTTTTCTTTTCAGTTATGGATCCATTTCATCATCATGTGGGGATCTAGAAATGGTGGATCAGAAGGATGATTCGATTGATAGATGGAGGGTTGATCAAGTTGATGAGGATGTCTAGTGGAAAAAGATGTTGTGTGCTTTACAGCGATAGAATTTTTGAAAGTATGAGAGAATTTTTTAAGACATTTATATGAAAATTTGGCTCGAAGAACTTGAGATCACCTTCTCTTGGATCTAGTCACTGATAGAGTAATGGGTTTATATTACGGTTAATCATATGTGAGGAGGTGCACATCAATATTGGGCACTTTATATGGGGGAGAGGAATGAAGAAAACGTTTTTTGGGTTGACTTTGAGAAGGAATTTTGAGTATATTTTCACTCTTAGACCATGAAATATGAGAAGAGGTAGGAGATGTTATCCTTATAATAGGGGAGTATGTTGGTATGAGAGATTTGGGATAGAGTTCCAAAACTCCTTCATTTTTACCAAGATCTCTTTCCCGGTGAGGTGTCTCATGTGAGACGTCTTGAAGAGGTAGTTCGTCATTCGATCCAGTTTGGTATTACTCCCTTTACATTTCCTACATATCTAGAGGTTCAAAATGTGGAGGAAATGGTAGAGAGGATACACTCATGAGGAAATCTACTCTGATAGGGGGCCAATGTAGTTCTTTTAGTGGTAGTGTTATTAGTGTCATGTCTCAGGAACCCGGAATTGTGGGGTTTTTACAGGAAGGGATTTGACCATAGCATCTTCCTTTTCAACATTCGGGTCATCATGCCCCTCCCATGAACTTTGGGCAGAGGATTTTCATTTCTAGAGTTTACAAATATCTTCAAAATTAGTTCCCACTGGCTTCCCAATATCAGTTTAGTAGAGGTGGGAAGGCTATGTCTCGTCCTCAATAGCAGTTTCTGGTGATGCTGTTTCAGTAGTAGGGGCAATACGATTTTACTCTACTGATGGTAGATGTGGCAGTTAGAGGCCAACCATAGGTTTTACCTCATACTAATGGACTGTGATATGAGAATGTCTATGGAGGTGGTCAGTTGCACGCAGTAGAGTCAGCAGTTCCAGTAAGGCCAGAGATCATTAGAGGTACAATCAATTTCTTTAGTACACATTATTTTGTATTGTTTTATTTAGTAGATTTTCACTCATTTATTAAACATATCTATACCATTCTCTAGGAATATATATAGGGAGGATTACCATGACTCTAATGTTGAGTACGCCTATCGGAGGACATACTAGTTTGTTTGAGGCACACTGAGGATATAAACAGACGATGGGACTGTATCATTCAAATTAGGATATGTTCTTATTATAGATGTAGGGATACAATCTCATTCTCATCATAAACTAGTTATATTCCATGTGTTCCATTATCGATTGATTCTGGGGAAGAAAAATGTTTTCTTATTTTGATGGCCCACATGTGTCTTTCACGGGAAATTGGGGTTTTCTGGTGGTAGTCAGTCATTAGAGCCCCTTCATTTCTTTTTGGATGATCTATCAGTGGAACTAGTGGGCACTAAAATTATTGAGGTTCTTAGATTCATTGTGAAGTATCTGTATATTTTTTATGAGGAGGTTGTGACTCTTCTCCCTCTTCATGAAATTGAGTTTGGGATATACTTACAACTTGGTGCTTCACCTATTTTTATGGATACATATCATATTAAACCTTATGAGTTGTTGGGTATAATGATTCAGATATATTATCTGATTAAGAATTTAATTATTTGGCCCATTGTGTCACTGTGGGCTACTCGAGTGTTGTTTATAAAGAATTCATATGGTGTTTTGAGGCTATGCATAGACTACCAGAGTCTAAATTAGGTGAAGATCGAGAACTGTTACCCTCTTCCATGTAAAAGTGATCTTTTCAGCTAGTTGAGAGTGGCAAGTTGGTTTTCTACGATCGATATATGGTCTGAATATCTCTAGTTAAGGGAGAATGAGGGTGATATTCTGTTGGGTTATTTCAGGTGGAGGTATGGGATCCTCAAGTTCGTAGTCATTTTGTTCTATGTTACGAATTCACTAGCTTTGTTAATAATTCATATGAACACCGTTTTTTTATGGGATCCTATAAAATTTTTTCATTGTGTTCCCTGATGAAATCTTGATCTACTAAAATTAAAATATGGGGCATGACGAGCATCAGCGAACTGCCTTGTAGGTTATTTGATACCACCAAATCTATGTAACATTTTCCAAATGTAAGTTCTATACATGATAGGTTCATTTCCTAAAGCATTTGGTGTCTCATTAGGGACTATAAGTTGATCCCCTGGAGGTTTAATCACTTGTTTCATGTGTATCACCTAGTAATGTGGTAAAAGTTCAGAGTTTTCTTGGACTTGTAGGGTATTATCAAAGGATTGTACTCAAATTTCTTGAGTTTCATCTCCATTGTTATCTTTGACTACAAAGGTTGAAGATGTTGTGGTGTGCGAGCAGTTCTTAGAAATGTTCAATTACCTATGATGTTTTTTAGTGTTCCAGTGGTATGGTTTCTCAAGGAAGTGGTGATGTATGAGGTGTTTTATAATGTTTCCATTATATATTTGTGATGTGTACTGATGCAGTAGTGAGAAATGATCTATTATGTGTCTAGGCAGTTATTTCACCATGAATGTAACTATGCCACATGTGATCTTGAGTTAGAATTAGTTGTGTTCGTGAAGATGTTTTACCATTAGTAAATCATCGTGGAGCACTTTTTGGTCTTCATATATGACATTACCATGAGGTATATCTTTTCGCAGTATGATCTGAATCTTCAACATGAGAGCTGAATAGAGTTTCCTCAAGACTATAATTTTTGATATCTACAACACCTCAAGAAAGGTAAATTTCAGGGTAGATTGTTTGAGTAGGAAGTCATAGAGGGAGGTTATTCAAGAATCAATGGGTTCATGGAAGGTGATGGATGAGTTAGCAGTCATTCACTTAGATGCATGGGTGAACAGTGGTAGAGGTTATTAATTTTTATTTTATAGTGTAATATTATCTGATGAAAAAGTTGGAGGAGTCTCATTGGGGAGACTCAATGGAAAATATGATGGACACTCATGTAGTCCATGGTGATACTCTAGAAGGATAGTCAGAGTATGGATAGAACCATATGTTGTTTAAGTGAATTTATTTGTTTGGGGTTTGGTGCTTGGAAGATTCCACCATGAGTTTCATATCTCACCTTTTAATGGTACACCTCGATGATTATAATATTTATCATGTCTTGATGACGTAGTTTTCATGGCCTAAAATGAAACGGGATGTGTCAGAGTTTGGGGAGAAATACATAGTTTTCAATCATGTGAATGTTTAGAACCATCTTCCTAGTGGGTTTTTTTCATCCCTTGGGTGTCCCATTGCGTATGTGGGATGAAATTATGATGGATTTCATCATAGGGTTACCCATATCTCAATGATTTTGTGATGTTGTCTAGTTTTTAGTGTATCCTTTGATTAAATAGGCCCACTTTTTAGTGATTAAGGAGTAGGGCGTAGCGCATGCCTTGGATAGGAGGTACATAGATGAAGTGGTGAAGTTGAATAGGTTTTTGGGGACCATTTTCTTATATTAGGATGTGTGGTTTACCTCATGATTCTAGAGTATGTTTTTGTATGGTTTCAGCACCCGTTTATGCCTCAGCTCTTCTTTCCACCATCAGATAGATAGGAAGACATAGTATACTATAACACCCCATGTTTTTGTGGGATTTTCTTCAAATAAATTAACATTCACATATTTCAATGAAATAATTAAAATATTTATTTCATGCAACACCAACTTGTCGTATGTTTCACACAACGTAGAGTTGGCGTACAATACACGCAACCCTGAGTCGACGTACAATACATGCAACAATGAGTTCCTTCAAAACATAATTTTATTATTTAAATAGGATAATTATAGCCTAGCTATTTAAAATATTTATATGAATAGTAATAAATAAATTTCAAATATAGCCTATAATTTCTTTGTATAAATAGAAAATATTGATAATGAATGATACGATTTTTCATAAAGTACTTTTTATGATTAAAAACATAGTTTTCTCGAATAAACATGTCATTATAATGATAATAATTATTGAATCATTTAGAAATTTATTTTTTTAAAATAAAATTCATTGTTTAATCTATAATTTAAAAGTTAGGCTAGGTTTAAGTGTTTGGGATTTTCCTAGAAAATATAATTTTCTGATGAATAATAAAAAATACCATATTTTAATTCAATATTGATTTTTAATTTAATTAATTTATATAGTAATAGTATATTTTAATTTGATCTTAATATTTAATTGGATAATATTTTTAACAAGTAACACAATTTTTATCATTGGAACCATTTCCACTTTATAATTGGATATAAACACTATGCAAACATTTAATCTTTTTTTAAATTTAAAAGAATTTGCTGTGCCGTTTCGGAAGTGGGATTAATTTTTAAATTAATTTTTCCTAGCTTTTTTTATTATAATTTTTCGAAATTGATTCCATATTTGGAATTATTAAAATTTCTAATTTCTAATAAGTTCAAATTTTTTTTGATCAAAACGATTAGTGAGAGTGATTAAAATAAATTTGATTTGTTAAGAGAAAAATTTGGCTAATAATGTACTAAAGCGTAATAGTAAGACAAAAAATGGCCTATAAACTTTTAAAACACCCATTGGATATCCATATTTCAACCTTATAATTAATTAGATTAAAATGGGTCCATTAATTGATCCACGTGTTATATAAAATATGTGGGTGAAATTCTCTCTTCAAATATTTACATGAATGAAACCCCTCCACCACTATAAAAGTCCACAAACTCTACCCATTCATCACACATCCCAAAACTTTTAACAATGAATGATATATTCCCATGTAGACTCTAAAAAACCTTCCCTTTGACCTCGAATCCTCCCTTAGGGTTGAAATCTTCTCAATGAATCCTTTTCGAAAAAACTAAAAGGGGTTACCTGATTTAGGGGTAACGTCTTCTCTCAAACTCTTTTCATTTATTTTCATTCCCCATGCCTCCACTCTCTTTAATCCATTATTGAGTGACAAAAAAAGTATCATGAATATACTAGGTTGTTTTAATTCAATGTGTTCAACCTAGACTTACACATACATCCATCTAATGGATATCAAATATATTGTTTCTATGTGTGGTGAATTACTGCCTCATGAAAAGATGACTGTTATTTTTTCATTTACCATCAATCATGGTGGCCCTTGTGATGGAAAAATTTATATATGTGTGTAATATATTTTATTTTTTATTACTTAAAACCTAATTATTCATTTTAACAAAAACATCTCTTTACTCTCCATTTCATGTTAATATGATAGTCTCTTTTAAGGAAGTATGGACTACCTCGCCCTCAATGTGATGTAATTCGTTCAAAAACCACATGGAATGTTGTACGAATGGTTATAGTAAACTTATATGAAATATATGATATAGTAATTATCATAGAATAATTATTCATATATAAACACACACATATATAGGTATTTTATTTACTTATTTTCTTTCAATATGACAGTGAAGACAGAAACCACATTCATGTGTCCGTATGACTTACCATCTCCAGAAATTGTGTCTTCCAATTCATACTACTATAATATACAGATTAATATAATAAAAATATAATGTAAATTCCTGACATTTATATCATGTTTTACATTATTTAATAATGATATTATTATAAGTACCAATGATATAACAAATTAAGACACATGCTAAGAACAAAGCAAATTTTACCCGAAGTGAAACATTAACACAATATCGTTAAAAAGATGGTAGTATAAGGTCATAATAAAACTGTATATGGTATTATTTATTATAGTAATATTATATAAAATATTTTTAATAAACTTAAATTTATTATACAGAAATCTGGTATGTGTACAAGGAGAGTCAAGACAAAATATAAATGGATTTCATCTCACTTTTAATTTTTGTATGTTCACTGCTATTTACATTGGTGTTCTATATGTACTTCCAATAAATGTATTATATGTATATCATAATTAAATTTATGGGTAATTTCATTTCTGTTTTATGATCCTCCATTCATGGGGTTTAAGTTCAAAAAGTTACCATATTGATAAAACAGTTTTGTCTCAATTTTCATTCTTTGAGACTCATGTTTTATAATGAACCTAATCTCTTGGGGTGTATATAATAACATTTTACATGTTTTATCACGAATATACTTATTTTAATGATATTTTAATCTTTATGTAATTTTTATTTTTTGATTTGAAGAGTATGACACCATGTTTCTATGTTGTATGAGTTTATTGAGACAATCTCAACGCTTTATGAGATTGATAATGTTTATACATACCTTTGATGAAATCTTATGATCCATCACTCAATAAAATTTACTTTTTCATTATTTATTCTTGGTATACTCTATTACTAGTACTATCATTCCATGTATTTGTACTTATAATAATGTTTTAATGTAAAATTTTATTTTCAAATTCTTTGATTGGAAATCTATTGTATTCAAAAACCATGGTTTCAAAAATGTATTGAAAATGATTTCAAAAGATAATTTAATATAATTATCAAGTAAAAAGGTTATTGAATATTTTTTATTTTAAAATAATCATTTATATGTTTTCAAATATATTTTCAAAGAAAAAGCTTTTCTAAAAGTTTTATGTTATAATGAAATTTTTTTAAAGAAGAAAGGATATTTTCCTCATGAAATGTCTTTAAAAGATAATTTAAAACTATTTATCGTATAAGATAAAATCACATGGTGTTAATCCTGACTTTATGGGTAAATTATTCAATGTATCCATTCATATTATTTCTTTTAATGGATTATTGTTTTTTATGGCATGATTCTTATGAAGCCTGTATCTCTTCCACAGGTTATATGATTTTGAATCCCACTTATTTTCATGGGTTTTGAAACCTGTATCTTTCCATAGGTTAGGATATGTTTAAATATTTACGATACCCATTTCATGTCATGGGTTATGATATAATTATTTATTATCTTATAGAACATGTATGTATGATTTATTTATATGAAGGTTGATACATATATATCACACCAATGCATTAAGAAATGTTTTTTATCTCAAGAGATAAAATAAGATATTCATAGGAGTGAACCTTGAATACTATGAAGGCCATGGGAGTGAACCATAACTACTAAGATTGTATGAGAAGTGAAATCATGCTACTATTATGTCCATGGGAGTGAACCATGAATAATCTCGTGGTATGGGGAGTGAATCCATACTACTAAGATGGTATTGGAAGTGATTCCCTGGGTACTATAGAAATAATTATATAGTTATGTGTCTTTCATAATTACTTGTTTTATTCCTATGTTATTGTTTAATGGATTATGATCTATACTTAATTATGATTCATGTCTTATGAAATTAATATATTTATTATAAGATCTCTTTTATGATATTTGATATGCAAGGTATGATCTCTTATTTTCATGATCACATTATCATACCCTTATGCTCATTTTTATGTTTCTATGTCTCTATTTTTTTAAAAGGTAATGTCTTGGGCAAAGACCAAGACACAATTTTTTAAAGAAGGAAATTAAAAAAGTCTGAAAGATGGGGTTTTATTACAATATATTTCATAGAGAGACATAAGGTCAATCGAAATATTATCAAACCAAGTGACGCCTTGATTGAAACCTTTGTTAGCGAGAGAATATGCCACCATATTTGCTTCCCGATAGGCATGAGTTGAAATATATCGAATATCCTGGAGAGAGTCCATACATCTCATCCAGTGAGACGTAAGATCCCAGGAAAGGTGGATCACACCATTCAAAATTTCTTGGATGATGGAGGTAGAATCGCTTTCAATCCAAATGTTTTTCGAGACCTTCCTTTGAACAAAATCAACAGCATGGATAACTGCTATCATCTCAGCTTCTAAGGAAGTGGCAGTGGCACTACCACCAAAGAAACACCCATGACCACGACCCAGATAATCCCTATAGACAGCTCCAAACCCTACTGGACCCAAGTTCCCTTTTGAAGCTCCATCCACGTTTATTTTGATCCAGCCAGGAATAGGGGCTTTCCAGAACACCTCAATAGAGTAACACAGTTTTTTGTAGAGGCCGACAACCCAGAGACATCTGAGAATGATGATGTCTTCCACTGAATTGTTGCAGTAGTCTTTTTGATTTGAGGCAGCCTCCCTGATGGCAGTGAGAATTCTCGTACGACCTCCATTGAGATTAAGTGAGAGCATGTTATTCATAATATCATTACGAACATACCAGATAATGTGAAAGAGCTCGGCGACAGCTGCAAGAAAGAGGTTCTTGATTTGATTCGAGGAACTGAGCTCCACCTAACTTTTCAGATGAGTAATAATTGGGTCAAAACAAATCCATTTGCAGTCAATCATGTCAGTAATAAAGTTCCAAAGTGCTGCAGTAGTGGCACATGAAAAAAAGAGATGATTGGTATCCTCATGATGCTGATGACACATATAAAATTTAGAACAATGTTGGATACCAGTGAATTGGAGGCAAACATCAGTCGGGACACGATTATGTGCAATCCTTCATATAAGAGAAAGTCTGGAGGGCTTGATCCAATGATTATCAAAATGTTTGAGCCACCCAAAAGGATTTTCAGAACAGGAAACAATATGATGATAGTAAGCTTTAGAATCATGCATACCATTATGATAAGGTTCCCAGACAAGGAAATCATCCACATTAGTGAAGGTATGGCTCTCAACCACCTGCAGAATAGCCTCCGGGAGGTTAAGATAATGGTTATCCATACCTCCTGAATGGAGAGATTAATGGTATCTAGTGAAAACTGAGGAGAAAGCATGGAGATCAGGGTGGAGCCCGACCAGTTATCAAGACAGAAATTTAAAGAGGAATTTTTGAAGACCATCTATCTTGATTTATGCATAATGTTGTGAAAAGAGTCTCTAATGGAGGGCTATATAGGAGAGCTAATATAACTCAAATTTCCTTTTTTAATCTTATCTAAAAATCTTGTACGCAGAAAATCAGAAGCAATAGAGTTTTGGTTAATAAGTTTCCAAGTGAGTTTGTCTTGAAGCACCTCATTAAAAAGTTTTATATTCTTAATGCCAAGCCCTCCCTTTTCCAACGGTTTGCAACACGTACACCAGGGGATAGTGACAAGCTTTCTCTCAATAGTACTTCCCAACCAAACAATATTATTGATGTAACTATTAATTTGTTTATGAAGAGAGATTAGCCATTTGTACGTCATTAGAGAGTAGACCAATTTGGCTATAATGGTCGATTTGACAAGGAAAATTCTACCAGCCATGGAAAGAGATTTCCCTTTCCAGGAAGAGAGTTGGTGAAGGATATGATCAACCACAAAAGAGAAATAAACAACTTTAGGCTTTCCCCAAAATAGGGAGACACCTAAATAAGTAAAAGGTAATGTACCTTCCTTAATACCAAGGATTTCAATGATCTTGATTTTAAGGTTTGAAGAAAACTATTTCTGAATAAGATAAAGGACTTTCTCCAACTCATCACTTGACCAGAGACCTCCTCATAATGGGATAAAGAATTCTTAAGGTTCATAATGTTTCTTTTACTTCCATTAATAAAGAGGATGATATCATCCTCATAGAGAAGATGGGACAGAGCATTTAGACCATGAGATGCCTGGATCAGTTTCAATTTATTTTGAGAAACTAAACTAGTGAGAAGTCTGCTAAGATAGTCTTCCGCAATGGCAAACAAGATCACAGATAAAAGATCACCTTGTCGGACACCCATGTTTCATTTATAATTTCCTTTAGGGGAGCCATTGACAAGGATATAAATAGTCTAAGAGGTGAAAAAAGTGTGAATCCTCTTAATAAACACTTCATTAAAACCAAAATGACGTAGAACCTTAATGATAATGTTCCAGTAAATGGTATCGAAAGCCTCTTTAATGTAAATCTTGATAGCCACATTGCCTCCTCTAGAGGTTTTATTGTGGATATTGGTATATTCATTGGTAAGGCAGATACATTCATGAATGGATCTTCCCTTAATGAAGCCAAATTGGTTCCAAGAAATAATTTTTTTATAGAGGAGAGAAAGGAGATTGGCTAAAATCTTAGTAATAATTTTATAGAGAGAGTTAATAAGAGAAATAGTCTGGAATAGATTAATTTATGAAGCATTAGATCATTAGGAATCAAAGTAAGGAATTGGGAATTAAGACCATGGGGTAACTGACGATGAGATAAGAAAGCTTTGACAAGCATACAAACATCAGCATTGATAACGTCCCAATAATGTTGATAAAACCCATTATTAAACCCATCTAAACCTAGGGAACTGTCAGTATTGAGACCAAACACAATGTATTTTATTTCTTTATCAAGGGGGATTCATAGAAGGGGACGATTTTCCTCCTTATCCACAAGAGTAGGTCTTGTATGTCTCTCTTTTTTACTCTACTTAATCATTTGTGCTCACCAATTTTAGGTTTATTTTACACTAGGTTTTGATGACATGTACTATGTTTGATTTGTCTATTAAGGATTCTAGTCAATAAGAATATAGTGTCAGATGATGTATATCATATATTTACTAGTGTTTATGTTTATATGTTTCCAAAGGTACTATACCGACTACGGTCTTTGGGCATCTGTTTGTATAATGATTAAGCATTCCACAAAATTTATATAATGTTAATGCTTTGAAAAGAAGGGGTCACTATAGTTGGTATCAGTGAAAAGGTATAATTAAAAATTGGAATCTAGGATGATAAAAACTTAATGATAACCCGAAGGAAATTTCAAAAGGATAAGTCTAAGGATGAAAAAAATTATAGGAAAATGTCTTGTAATTTAGTTGAAGGACAGAGTGAGTTGTTCACTAGAAATACACCACTATATCAAAATTTCATGTGGATGTGGCTCTAGAATAGATGTACCTAGGGGTAAAAACTATGAAAATGTGTTCTGATCTTTACTCTAGGTAATCTAGTACATGACAACAAGAATTGCTACACACCTAGTTTCACACTCCCAACGGATATTATTTAGGAATTCCCTATCTCTCCATGAACTATCATGAAGGGTTTTAATATATGTTGGATTTGAATAACCTATGATAATTCTATGGTGTCATAGATTATGGATGGTGTCATAAGTTATACATCCTAATAGTGATTTGTCGTGATTATGTGGTTCCACATTATGATAAATATTTTATTCTCTCTGATTTTGGTTTTAGTCAATGGATAGAACCTAAAGGAACCATTTTAATGGGGATTTAAAAGAACAATACAGTGAATGTCCCCCTAAATAACTAAATTATAGGGGATCTGGAATGGAAAACCTCATTGATATTCTCACATGGCTTTCTTAAGCAATGAATCATGGTAGAATTTCAAATTATCAATAGAGGGACTAGTTTTTTGTTGATTATTTCATGAGGAAATGTACAAAATATTTTATAGGGTCTCCTAATCCACTTGATTCTGAAAAATGGATTAAAACCATTAAAATATATTCTATGTTCTTCAGTTTTCAGAGCATGAAAAACTCATTCTGGCTGTTTATCAGTTAGAAAAAGAATCTTATTTTTGGTGGATTCAAATAAATAATACGAGGCAACATGCTGAAATTGAATCCATGGTATGGGATGATCTAAAGAACTTATTTATCAATAATTACATTCCTAATTTTTTTTACCATGATATAGAAAGAGTTCCTTGAGTTGAAGATAATGGATAATGATTTGGTTTCTACCTATGAGGTAAATTTCTTGAGACTAGTGAGGTACGCTTCATGGATTATCATCCAACAAAAAATTAATGTTGATACATTATTTGGTGAGTTAAATCCATGTCTCAGAAGGGAGTTTTCCATAAGAGACTTTAGTAGCTATGAATAGATTATAAAATTTTAAATCATGTTTGATATGATGGTTGGATTCACGTATCAATCTCATGGATTTGGCAAGAAAACGAAGATGGATTTTAAAGGTAACTCTAAAAACCCTGGACAAATGAATATGAACATTCCTTTATTGTATATGTGTGGGAAGAAGCATAGATTAAATTTTCTTAAGGGGTATAATATATGTTTTATGATTATAAATTAAGGGAAACATGCAATTGATTTCTGTGGGGATGGGAAGAAGTCAGTTCAAAATGTTAATGGGTAAAAAGCCACACAAAACGAACCTCCAATGATTTTGTAATACATGTTTAAGGACAATAAGAATTATGCTAACTAGTGCCCAAACCTAATATTTATTGATTATTAACTATGTAATAAACCTATTAAGATCAGGGATAAGTGTAAATATCATGAAATCCCTATATCTGATGAGGGGTGCGGTATATACGTGAAGAAAGGTACCCTTACCATCCACTATAGAACTACTAATGTCATATTTTATTCTTGATATAACAACTATTTCATATATAAATAATTTGGTGATGGTGTTATGATTCCTCCAATATATTTAGACATGTAATTAGATGTGCAACCACAAAAAGGTATGATGATTTCATCTCAAGTCTATGATTCTTCTCGGGTTGAAATTTTTGGGAATGTGATTCCTGAAAATCTTGTCGTTCTTGCTTTGGTTGAATTTGATGTCATCATAGGAATGTATTTGTATTTTATACATAAATCTCACATCAATTGTTATGTAAAGAAAATTTTGTTCAATATTACAAAACCTCCTATGGTCATCCATCAATGATATTCCTATAGTTCAGGATTTTCTAGATGTCTTTCTAGAAGAGTTACATAGTCTTTATAACCACCCATACTTTACATACATTGTTAATACTTAAAAATTGAAGAATACTTATTAAAACATATAACAAAACCACGAAAGGACCGTATAATTATAGTGTCTTTAGAAACTAGGAAACATAAACAACTGGTTCATAAAGCGTCTACACTGTCTCCCATTTATTTCATCATATCTATAGTCCCTTTTGGCATATCTTACTTAATAACCTTCTTCCTGGCCTGGGGAAAGAAAACATACAAAAGGGTGAGATCAAATGCTCAATAAGGGTAAACAAAAGAAATATCAATCACATCATATTCATAAGAACATAACTTTTGGAAATCTTAACCTGCAAAAGAAATCATAATTTCATAACATGGGATAAATCATAGTAGTGAAATGAAATCCCAATAATCATATCTTAAAACATGAAACTTTGTGGCATACACACATAATAATAGATAATCATTTCTTATTAGTCAAGACTCATTGCCAAGACTATCTTAGTAGACAAAGTCCATTTCTGAACCGAGTTCACTCTTCATTTCAGTTCTGTTTCACTGAACCAGTTTAACATTCCGTTACAGCCATGTCTATCTCATGATATATAAAATATTTACCCAATGCATTGGAGGGAGATATAGGTCCCACCCATCTCATAATGATACCATTCTTATGTGTGCCACAAAATCCTAAACCATATATCATAGCATAACCCATGTAATAAAAATGGGAATCTTAAACATCGTGGCATCATAAAAAAATTCATATAAGATAAAGGGATTCATAAAAATAATTCCATCACAACATAATCAAACCAATGTAATGATAGGGATAAAAGCAGAACCCTATATTATCTTATATGGAAAATAATTTTGATAAAACACTTGAACTCCATTCTTGAGGAAAATATCCTTTCTACTTCAAAAACATTTTTCCTTTCTTAACATGTCATAAAATTTTAAACTAAAAGAAGTTGATTAAAAATAAACTTGTAAAGGAATATTCTTGGAAATATTTTTTTAAAAATCCATTCATGCCGTATAAGTTAAAAAAACATTCTTCTCATCCTTTTGTCGGAAAAGTCAAAAAGTACCTCATACGAAAAAGACAAAAGATTCCTTTCATATCTTTTACTAAAAACTCACCAAAGTGAAAAATTGGATTTAAACAATTGTAGTTGGATGTAAAAAATATTAAATATTGAGGGAACATGGACGTGGATGATAAAATACACCCCAGTAAATACCAAAGTATAAACAATCTCGGATAAAAATGAGATTGTGATATTTCCATTACCTTAGGTCCAATTTGCTTCGTAAGTGTCCGAACCTCCTGTATAATGATTTAAATAATGTTATTGACTTATTAAAGAATCATAATTATTTTTATGATATCATATATGGTCATATTTATAGCTTCTTATTAGTAATATTTCATTACTACTTGTTATTCGAGTGTTTATTACTTTTTTTTCTTATGCATGTTTTGTTGAATAAATTATTATTCTTCTTTTTAGGTTATAGATACATCATTTCCATAATTTTATAAGTGTAATATATATCATATTCATTCATTCAATTCATTTATATAATCATTATGCAATGAAGATCATGTATAACGAGTCGCATCACATCATGGAGACGGTATTCCGTACGTACGCACGAGCGATGATATTGTTCCCATGATCATGGAATTGTATTGGAGTGTATGTATACTATTTTAGAATAAATATAACTTTACAAGAATCATATATAGTCATTATTTACACCATTATACCCATCCAAGTAAGGTGGTGGTGGAAAATAGATTACACCACAGCGTGGAGACGGTATTCCGTACGTACGCACGCGTGGTGATTTCGTTTTCCGTAGGATGGATAGATGGTGAAATAGGGTTGTTTCATACTTATAATAACATATCAGTATATGAGTGATACTGATGTTATTACTTCATAATGAAACAACTAAAGAAGAAGAAGTGGAAGAAGAAATAAAGATGAAAGAATCGGTAACGGACATTACCTTTTCTTTGAAGCGCTTTTTTGAGACTTCCATTTAGGGCACTAAACATGGTCTTTGAAGAAGACCAGGACCTCTAGGATGTCTCTAGGGAAGTGGAGAGGAGAAAGTGGCAGGGTTTGGCCGATCTTGAAGGCTCAAAGTGGTGTGGGGAAGAGAGGGAGGAGGTGCCCTTTTATAAGGGAGGAGAGGGGCACCTTTGGAATAATTAAAAATATTATTTTATTATAAAGTAAAATTCGGTTTTTAATAGCTACAAATTAATATATTTCGAAGATAAGGTGGTTATGGGTATAAATAATCTCATAAAATAGAATTTAGACAAGTTTAGGTATCAAATTTAACCTTATCATTTAGATTTAACTTTAAGTTAGATAATTTAACTTTTACTGTGTCTTCTTGTTTTCTTATACTATAAGGTTAATAAACTTACTATATCAAGACAAACGAACCCCAAGTTATTTATTATTAATATATATAACCTTATCTAAGTCATTTGGCCGAAACTTAGATTTTTATGAATAAAATAACAATTAATAATATAATATTTGTTTTAAAAACTATTTTATGTCAATTTTGACACTATTTAGTAATTGATTTTTTTGAAAATCATAACAGAATGATTAGTTCGAACCAAATTAATTAAATCAATACTAACATGTCACATTAACCTAGAAAATTAGTGGAATTCATAAAAAGTCTAAAATTACATTTATTTGGGTATTTATAACATCAATTATGTCAATATTTCATTAATAAGATAATTACTGCATCATCATTGTATCATAAATAAATTAAATCATTTAATGTCTAAAAATTACAAATAAAATACCATTATGTAGGAAATAGTTTTATATTTCTAATTCATATTTATAGATGAATTTATCTTATGTATAACCCTATATTAAAAATGATATACTTATTAAACTTTGATTTTAACTATTTTAACCCTTCTTTAAATAAATTAATAATAAATGTCCTAATCTAATCCAAGTGGGTCTAAATGGTCATATTTTATTCCTAAGGTTGTTTTTGGTCGAATTACACTTATCCAATAGAATTAGGACATGTGTTAGGGTAATAATAATAACACTTTTACCCTTAATTACCCTATTTACTTTTAACCGTGGTAAAAAAAAGTAAAAAGTTACTATTCACCAAAAATTATTTTCATCTCATTGAACCACATTTTAGTCCTTGATATTAACTGTGTCTCTCGGATTTTCAAAATTCCACTCACAGAAGCGGTAAAATTATGTTTTATGAAAAATTCAGTTTTTTTAACTACCACTTAGTGGTTTCACTATTCATCAAAAATTGAATGTTTTCAGAAAAATACTAAAATTTCACCCTAGGCTAATTTCGATATACCGATTCAAAAAATGAAGTCCATTTTGAAAAATAAAATTTATAAAATTTCAAAAAGTGGTTATTACTATTCATAACGGCTAGTTTTAATAATATTTTAATAGCATATCGTTGTTTAGTGAAACTCGGTATTGCGTACAACGCAAGCTATCGAGGAAGGTCGCGATTTCGTGTAAAGCAAGCCAAGAAAGTGTTGTGTGTAGAAAAAGATTCCTTTGATGATTTATATAACATAAAAGTCTCAGGTGTTACATTCTACCCCCCTTAAAATGAATTTCGCCCTCGAAATTCGTCACTTTATAAAAAACAGATGAGGTTACCTCTCCCTCATCATATCCTCAAGCTCCCATGTAGCTTCTTTTAATTGGTGGTTCCTCCATAAAACTTTCACCAAGCGAGTGGTCCTGTTTCGTAGGACTTTTTCGCTACGATCCAGAATCTCTATTGGTTGTTCTTCATAAGAAAGATCTTTCTCTAGCGGTACAACTTCTGAGCTGAGTACATGTGAAGGATCAGGTATGTATTTTCTCAGGAGAGATACATGGAACACATCTTGTACTTGAGAGAGATTCGGTGGAAGTGCCAATCGGTAAGCTACCTTCCCGACATGATCTAGTATTTCGAAGGGACCGATATATCTAGGGATCAACTTCCCCTTCTTTCCAAATCTCATGACCCCCTTCCAGGGAGGTATTTGTAAGAACACTTTAGCACCCACTTCAAACTCTAGGTCTTTTCTTCGGTTGTCGGCATAACTTTTCTGTCGACTCTGAGCTGCTCTTATGTGTTGTTGAATAGATCTGACCTTTTCTACCATTTCATCAATGAGATCAGGTCCTAATAGCTTTCTTTCCCCAACTTCATCCCAGCAAGTTGGAGTCCTGCATTTCTTTCCATAGAGAGCTTCATAAAGATCCATCTGAATACTGGAGTGAAAGATATTATTATAAGAAAATTCTACCAAAGGTAGGTGTTGATCCCAACCACCTTTGAAATACATAGAGAAAGCTCTCAATATATCTTCTAGAGTTTGAATTGTTCTCTCAGACTGACCGTCTGTTTGAGGATGATAAGCAGTGCTGAAACTCAACTCTGTATCCAGAGTATGCTGAAGACTTCGCCATAACTTTGAGGTAAATATCGGATCCCGATCAGATATAATAGAAAGTGGTACTCCATGCAATATTACCACTTCCTTTACATATATCCTGGCAAGCTGATCCAGAGAGAAATCCTCTCTAATAGCAATGAAGTGTGCAGACTTTGTAAGATGATCAACTATGACCCAGATAACATTATTGTCTTTGGATGTTTTAGGAAGTCCTGTGACAAAGTCCATAGTGATGTTTTCCCATTTCCATTCAGGTATGGGTAATGGTTGTAACATCCCCTTAGACTTCTGGCTCTCAGCTTTAACTTGCTGACAAACCAAGCATCAAGAGACATATTCAACAACATCTCTTTTCATGCCATCCCACTAGAAGTACTCTTTCATGTCCCTATACATCTTTGTGCTTCCAGGATGAATAGAGAATGAAGAACTATGAGCCTTATCCATTAGCTCCTTCTTTAATTTGGGGATGGGAGGAACACAAACCCTATTCCTGAACTTTATTATCCCATCACAATCAAGGTTGAATTCAGGAACATTTCTCGCCTTCTTTTGTAACTCTACATCTTATTTCTGTGCCTCCTTAATCTTCACATGTATAGATGGTTGAAAATTCATTTGAGAAAGATAATATTTTTCCCCTTTCATTATAATTCCAAGATCCATCCTTTGTAAATCCATAAATATTGGTTCTTTTGTAATCCTCATCATGGATGAACTGGCATGGTCTTGTCGACTTAATGCATCTGCCACCTTGTTTTCTCTCCCAGGGTGGTAATGAATTGAGCAGTCGTAATACTTATTCAGCTCCAACCATCTTCTTTGGCGCATATTCAGCTCCTTTTGTGTGAAAATATACTTTAAACTTTTATGATCAGTATAAATATCACACCTTTCACCATAAAGGTAATGCCTCCAAATCTTTAATGCAAAAATTACCGTAGCTAACTCCAAATCATGAGTTGGGTAATTTTGCTCATGGATTTTCAACTGTCGTGAGGCATAAGCTATCACCATATAATTTTTCATAAGAACACACCCCAATCCCTTCTTGGATGTTTCACTGTAGATCACAAACCTTTCTCCACTACAAGGCAGTGTGAGCACAGGTGCACTGGATAACCTTCTTTTCAACTCCTTGAAATTCTCTTCACATTCATCCGTCCACACGAACTTAACTCCTTTTCGAGTCAACCTGGTGAGTGGATTAGATAATCGTGAAAAATCTTTCACAAAACGTCGATAATATCCAACCAAACCAAGAAAACTTCGGATCTCAGTTACTGTTGTTGGTCTCGACCATCTTTCGATAACCTCTGTTTTTGCTGGATCCATAGATATCCCCTCTTTTGAGATTATATGACCCAAAAATGCAACTTTTTGAAGCCAAAATTCACACTTGGTAAATTTGGCATAAAGCTTCTCCTTTCTCAGGGTCTTCAATATAATTCTCAAGTGATCTTCATGTTCTTCCTTACTCTTTGAATAGACAAGAATATCGTCTATAAAGACTACCACAAATTGATCAAGGTAGTCTCTAAAGACTCTATTCATCAGATCCATGAAGATAGCAGGGGCATTAGTAAGACCAAATGGAATCACTATAAATTCATATTGTCCATACCTTTTACGGAAAGCCATCTTTGGTATATCCTCCCTTTTGACCCTTAACTGATGATACCCTGAACGAAGATCAATCTTGGAAAAGTATTGAGCTCCGCGTAGTAGGTCAAATAGGTCATCAATACGTGGGAGATGATATTTGTTCTTGAATGTGATCTTGTTAAGTTATCGATAATCAATACAGAGTCTCATTGATCCATCTTTCTTCTTAACAAATAGAATAGGTGCTCCCCAAGGTGATGTACTAGGGCGTATGAATCGCTTATCAAGATTCTCTTGGAGTTTCTTCTTCAATTCCTTCAACTCAATTGGGTACATTCTATAAGGTGTCTTTGAAATAGGTAAAGCACCCGGTATGAGTTCTATTGAAAACTCAACTTCATGATTTGGTGGAAGACCCAGCAATTCCTCTGGAAAGACATCATCAAACTCCCGTACAATAGGAATATTATTAATCGTGAGTTTCTCACCAACCATTTGAGATAAATAACCCTCATTTAGTGGAATCAAGACCCATAAGATGGAAGAAATTTCCACTGGAAGGTTATGTTCATCCTTGCATCAATAGACGATCATAGATTGATCTGGAAAATGAAATGTGACTTCCCTTCTTTGGAAATTGATATGAGCTCCATATAAAGAAATACAATCCATGCCAAGAATCACATCAAATTCCACTATAGGAAGGATCACAAGATTTTCAGGAATCACTTTCCCACAAACTTCAATCAGGGAAGAATTATAAACTTTTGATGCTACTATTGTGCCATTAGGGGTTGTCATAGCTAACTCAATATCTAATTGTTGAGGTAATATGGTGATATCCTTAGAAACTTCTTCAGAAATAAAGGAGTGGGTGGATCCAGAATCAAATAAAACATTTTCTACTTTAGAGTGGATGGTAAGTGTACCTTTCACCACATCGTTATCGTACTCCACATCACTGATAGAAATTGCATGTGACTTTCCTTTGTCTTTAGCCTTAAGATTTTGTTGATGTCGATCATCATCAACAACCCTTGGATTAGGGCATTTATTGGCATAATGCCCCATCTCCTTGCACTTGAAACATTGATGTGTAGTAGGTTCATTCTATGTGTCCCTTCCTTTGATTGCATCATTAGACATCTTCTTCCCATCATTGTGGCATTCAAATGCCTGATGACCTTCCTTTCCACATTTGAAACATTTACTTGTCCCTTTAAGACAACTCCCTCCATGTTTCTTTCTACACATTGAGCATAAGGGAAAGCTCATCTTCTTTTCAGTGTTCTCTTTAGATTTTCCTTTGAATTCCATTTTCCTCTTCTTATCAAATCCATATGACTGATGGGTTACTCCAATCTTTATCTTGACTTTGAGAGCACATCGAACGATTTCCTCGTAGCTATTAAAGTCCCTTATGGCTAATGCCCTTCAAAGACTTGGTTTTAAGCCACTAAAGAATCGATCGATCTTACTCTCAGGTTGGATAATAATACCAGAAGCATACCTTGCAAGTCTTGTAAAATTTTCTTCATAGGTACCAACAGATTCATCATCCTTTTGCTTTAGTTCAAGAAACTCTTTATCCATATTTGTTCGGAGAATACGAGGGAAGTACTTATTGAAAAATTAGTTCTTGAACTCGTCCCATTCCATGGACTCAATTTCATCCCTTTTCCTCGTATTATTAATAAGATTCCACCATTGATCAGCATCTCCTTCCAAACGATACAATGCTAGGATGACTTTGTCATGTTCAGAACATTGAAGAACTGAAAATATCTTTTCAGTAGTACTAATCCATTGTTCAGCAACTAATGGATCAGTAGACCCGCTGAAAGAAGGTGGACGTTGCCTCATGAAGGATTCAACAGAATGTTGCTCCTTCCTTTGCTCGTTTGGAAGTCCTGCATGATTCATAGCTTGAGAAAGTTGTGTGAGCATGGCTACAAGATTTTTCATTCCAGATCCCATAACGTTTGGTTGCTTAGGGGGACAATCATTGCATTTCCCATCGCATTCTGCATTAACACGGTTCCTTCGGGTTCCATCCATTGACTAAAACCAAGAAGAATAGTGTGAGCAACACTAATTATAATAGGAAAACCCACATAATAAAGAATAAAATTTCACACTTAAGGTCTTATCCTAGGTTATTCATGGTCATTTCTAAAACACTATGATTGTGTTCTATGCTTAGACTTATCCTTATGATTCTTACTAAGGATTTCACATCCTAGTTTCCAAAGGTTCACTATACCTTTCCTCTGATACCAACTATAACGACCCATACTTTACATACATTGTTAATACTTCAAAATTGAAGCATACTTATTACAACGTATAACAAAACCACGAAAGGACCGTATAGGTATAGTGTCTTTAGAAACTAGGAAACATAAACAACTGGTTCATAAAGCGTCTACATTATCTCCCATTTATTTCATCATATATATAGTCCCTTTTGGAATATCTTACTTAATAACCTTCTTCCTGACATGGGGAAAGAAAACATACAAAAAGGTGAGCTCAAATTCTCAGTAAGGGTAAACAAAAGAAATATCAATCACATCATATTCATAAGAACATAACTTTTGGAAATTTTAACCTGCAAAAGAGATCATAATTTCATAACATGGGATAAATCATAGTAGTTAAATGAAATCCCAATAATCATATCTTAAAACATGAAACTTTGTGGCATACACACATAATCATAGAGAATCATTTCTTATTAGTCAAGACTCATTTCCAAGACTATCTTAGTGGACAAAGTCCATTTCTGAACTGAGTTCACTCCTCGTTTCAGTCCTGTTTCACTGAACCAGTTTAACATGTCGTTCCAGCCATGTCTATCTAATGAGATATAAAATCTTTACCCAATGAATTGGAGGGAGATATAGGTCCCACCCATCTCATAATGATACCATTATTATGTGTGCCACAAAATCATAAACCATACATCATAGCATAACCCATGTAATAAAAATGGGAATCTTAAACATCGTGACAACATAAAACCATTCATATAAGATAAAGGGATTCATAAAAATTATTCCATCACAACATAATCAAACCAATTTAATGATAGGGATAGAAACAGAACCCTATATTATCTTATATGGAAAATAATTTTGATAAAACACTTGAACTCCATTCTTGAGGAAAATATCCTTTCTACTTCAAAAACATTTTTCCTTTCTTAAGATGTCATACAATTTTAAACTAAAAGAAGTTGATTAAAAATAAACTTGAACACTTGTAAAGGAATATTCTTGGAAATATTGTTTTAAAGAATCCATTCATGCCGTATAAGTTAAAAAAACATTCTTCTCGTCCTTTTGTTGGAAAAGTCAAAAAGTACCTTGTACGAAAAAAGACAAAAGATTCCTTTCATATATTTTACTAAAAACTCACCAAAGGGTAAAATTGGATTTAAAAAATTGTAGGTGGTTGTAAAAAATATTAAATATTGAGGGAACATGGACGTGGATGATAAAATACACCCTAGTAAATACCAAAGTATAAACAATCTCGGATAAAAATGAGATTGTGATATTTCCCTTACCTTAGGTCCAATTTGCTTCGTAAGTGTCCGAACATCCTGTATAATGATTTAAATAATTTTATTGACTTATTAAAGAATCATAATTATTTTTATTATATCATATATGGTCATATTATTAGCTTCTTATTAGTAATATTTCATTACTACTTGTTATTCGGGTGTTTAGTATTGTTTGTTCTTATGCGTGTTTTGTCGAATAAATTCTTATTCTTCTTTTTAGGTTATAGATACCTCATTTCCAAAATGGTATTAGTGTAATATATATCATATTCATTCATTCAATTCATTTATATAATCATTATGCAATTAAGATCATGTATAACGAGTAGCATCACATCGTGGAGACGGTATTCCGTACGTACGCACGAGCGATGATATTGTTCCCATGATCATGGAATTGTATTGGAGTGTATGTATACTATTTTAGAATAAATATCACTTTACAAGAATCATATATAGTCATTATTTACACCATTATACCCATTCAAGTAAGGTGGTGGTGGAAAATATATTACACCACAGCGTGGAGACAATATTCCATACGTACACATGCGCGGTGATTTCGTTTTCCATAGGATGGATAGATGGTGAAATCGGGTTGTTTCATACTTATAATAACATATCCATATATGAGTGATACTGATGTTATTACTTCATAATGAAACAACTAAAGGAGAA
The DNA here is from genome assembly GCA_963277665.1 of Viscum album. Classification (NCBI taxonomy): domain Eukaryota; kingdom Viridiplantae; phylum Streptophyta; class Magnoliopsida; order Santalales; family Viscaceae; genus Viscum; species Viscum album. The sequence goes on from OY728163.1 coordinate 287,671,609, forward strand.
GAAGTGGAATAAGAAATAAAGATGAAAGAATCGGTAACGGACAATACCTCTTCTTTGAAGCGCTTCTTTGAGACTTCCTTTTAGGGCACTAAACCTGGTCTTTGAAGAAGACCAGGACCTCTAGGATGCCTTTAGGGAAGTGGAGAGGAGAAATTGTCAGGGTTTGGCCGAGTTTGAAGGCTCAAAGTGGTGTTAGGAAGAGTGGGAGGAGGTTCCCTTTTATAAGGGAGGAGAGAGGCACCTTTGGAATAACTAAAAATATTATTTATTAGGTTTTTATGCCTTTTTATTCCTTTCTAAATACACATATCTTTACTCTCCAATTGGTGTTATTGCAATAATCTTGTTTGTGAAAGTGTGGGTTATCTCCCCCTCAATGCGATGTGATTCATTCCCACACCACATGAAATGTATTAAAAATAATTATAGTGAATTTATATGATATATTAATGATAATATAATAATAATAAATCAGTTTACATATATATATATATATATATATATTTCATTTACTTAATATCATTTATTATGATAATAAAGACCGAAACAACATTCATGTGTACGTCTGACCTATAGTCTCCATGAACGGTGTATTCTATTTCATACTCCTATATTATATATATATTTATAAATAAAATATACTAAATATAAATTATATTTTTTTCATGGTTTTTATTCTAGAATCATAATATATGTATAAGTACTCGAGATATAATAAATTATGACATGTGTGAAGAACAAAGAGAACTTTACCTGATGTGAAACTTTAACATATGATCCATTACAAGTCAGTAATATAAGGTCATAATAAAACTATATATTATATTATTTATATGAAAATTATTTAGTAAAATATAAATAAAAATTTTATATTTATTATAAATGAAGCTTTTACGAGTACAGAGACAGTCAAGACGAAAGGTAAGGATATTTCCCATCACCTTTAATTTCTGTGAGATACATGTTATTTTCACCAATATTTCCTTTGGTGTGGTGTATATAATGAACATAATTTTATTCTATTTATATTATACTAAAATTTATTGGTATTCAAATTTCCATTTTATTATCCTTCTTTCAATGGAATTATGTTTGAAAAGTTAACAAATCGGTAAAATAGTTTTGTCTCAATTTTCCTTCTTTGAGAATCATGTTTCGTTATGAACCTAAACTCTTGAGGTGTATATACTTCAATTTTACATTTTTTTCATGAATGTACTTCATTTGTGATATTTTATGCTTTATATAATTTTCATTTTCCTTCATAGAGTGTATGATCCCATGTTACCAAGATATAAGAGAATATTTAGAAAATCTCCTCGCTTTCCAAGATTATTTATGATTCTGCTTCCCTAGAAAAATATTATGATCCATCTCTCCATAATATTCATGAGTTTCATTATCTTTTGTTTATTCGGGATATCCTCTATTTTTATAATCATTCATCTACTCTTTAGTGTTTAAGATAATTTTTTTTCATGTAAAATATAACCATCTCTCCGATTGGAAATCTATTGGATTCAAAAACCATGTTTTTGAAAAAAAATCAAAATTATTTCAACAGATACTTGAATATTATTTTCACAGAAAAAGGATTTTATTTCTTTTTGTTTTAAAATCTTCTTTTTATGTTTTCAAATCTACTTTAAAATATGAAGGTTTTCAAATGTTTTTATGTTATGAAAATTATTTTCAATGAATAAAAGATATTTTCCTCAATAAATGTATTTAAAAGATCATTAAATATTATTTCCCATATAAGATAACATCCATTGGTGTCAATCATGAATTAGTGGGAGAAATTATTAAATATTTCCATTCATATTATTTATTTTAATGGATTAATATTTTTTTTTGAAATAATGATACTTAGGAAAACTACATCTATTTCATGGGTTATATGCTTTTGAGACCTACTACCCTTCACGGGTTTTGCTTATGATGAAATGATATTCTAATTTATCTCTTTCCATAGGTTATGATATGCTTACTTGTTTATGATATCCAATTCATTTCATGGGTTTGGATATTATTATTTATGATATTATGTAATGTGTATGTATGATTTATTTATTTGATTGGTTGGAATAATATATCCCTCCAATGAATTGGGTAATGTTTTATATCGTATGAGATAAACTAAGATGGAATTGGGAATGAATCTAGACTAGTATTATGGCCATGGGAGAGAACCATGACAACTAAAATGGAATGAGGAGTGATCTCATACTACGATGATGGCCATGGGAGTTAACCATGACTATAATTATGGTATGGGGAATGAAACTATATTAATAAGATGATATGTGAAGTGATTCCTTGGATTATATAGAAATCATTATAATGTATGGTGTTTTCCAGAATTCCATGTTTTATTCCTATTTCAGGATTTTAGGTATTATACTCTCAATTTCATTCTAATTCATGTCTCATCAACTACCAATATTTATTCCATGATCTCTGTTATGATCTTTGATATGAAAAGTATGATCTTCTATTTTCATGATTACATTATAATACCCTTATGATGATCTTTATGCTGACATGTCTCCCCTAATTATCCTTAACGATCATTTAATATTACCCATTTTATATTTCATTTCTGTCATGTTATGATGATAAATACTATATTTGATATGTCTAAGAAGGATTATAGTCAAGAGGAACCTAGTCGGAGATGATGTAGCTCACATTTTCTCAAATGTTTATGTTTCCATGTATCCAAATTCTCTATACCAACTACTACCTTTGGGAATCTATTTGTTTAATATTTATATATTCTAAAAAAGTTATTTAATGTTAATGTTTTAAAAATATGAGGTCACTATACTTACTATCCATACATTGGATGATATATTATGGGCATGTGTCTTAGACTATGGTGGATCGTGGGTATGAAAACTTCCTTTGGCAGAGTTTTCCTATAATAATAGATATCACTATTTCATTAGAATGGCTCCATTGGAACCATTGTATGAGAGAACATGTAATTATCTATTATTCTTGATAGAGGTTGGGGAGATAGAAGTTCTAGGTTCGGATGTGGTGCAACGCACGACGGAGAAGGTCTAGCTTGTTCGTGAGAGGACATAGGTAGAACAACACTGGAAGAAATCATATTCTGATCAGAGAATAAGGAAATTAGATTTCAAGGTTATATACCATATGTTATTTAAGGTCACCCCTTGATGTCGGAAGTGGAATTTTGGTAGAGGGATTAAGATTTTTCCCATGTTTTTTAGACCCTTTGATGGGTTGGGGTGAGTCGTATAAGTGGAAAACAATTTTGAATTGTCACAGCATTTAGAGAAAAACCATGAAATCTTCCAAATATCATATATTTTTTTCTATATTCATGATTACTCTCATCTGATTAAATGGGGAGAGTTAGATATTTAGGATGATTCAATGTTCTTTGAGTGGATGGTAGAGATCCAGGATCATCAGGAGAAGGTGATGTCGGGGTGGACCATTCATTTGGTTATTGTGTTGTGTAGGCATGATGGCATGGAGAATAGTTCTTGGGAGAGGTTAGCACAGAAGTGTTCCTAGTACCTGGAGTTGTTTTTAGTGATTATTTTTTCTGTTTTGAGACGTAATGTTTGAACATGTTTTTTAAAATAAGTTATTTTCCCTTGTTCATGATGTGTGTGGTGTACTGTGTGATAATCTGTAATATGTGAAAAGTGAAGGACCCTATTCCTAAATGAGACACATTAACTGTGATGTGATTAAACTTATATTGGTTAGTCAGTGCTAACCACATCAGATAATATCTTCACATGGAAGAGATAATTCCCAGATTCTTGAGTTTGAGAAATGTAGTTTTATTGATGTAGTGGTCATTATTTTGCAAAGTTTAGAGGTTGAGATGGTTACTCCATTGTTGTGTGAGAAGATATAACTTGTGTTTGTTAGGGTGTGGTTGTTCCATGTGGTTTTGGTCATTTAGATTGCTATTTCCAACTTGTGGTAGTGCTTGAAGAGTGGTGAGATGCTTGAGAGGTATCTAAGAGGGAAACTATTCGGACCCCTTTTTCTTCTGGGCGTGGTTTTGGATTCTTGGGGGAGATAATAATTTGATAAGTATTTGATTTAATGGTCCATGTTTCCATGGTCATTTACTTTTCCAGTTTTGGGTGTCATAGGTGTTCATGGGAGGTTCCCAGAGTATTATTATGTTTTTGGGAGTGTAGCAAGGCAGCTGTTGAATTACACATCGTGTAAGTTCATTACATAGTATGGCATTCCATTTTAGGACTTTTCGCTGGTGGTTCAAAAAGTGTGAAGGTTTTCTGTAAAGCCCCGACCATAGTTACCTAGAGTCGGTGCATTATTTTAATACACTCGCATGATTACAAGGAATCAAGTCCTGAAGGACCAATCAGTTTAGCAGTCTAGGAAAACATATTACATACATGAAAGTTACATTACACTTTATAACATACAAAACAACATAAATAATCCTTTATGAATGCCATTATTCCCTTGGCTCAACCCTGCATATCAATCACAATACACATCTTGGAATCCTGGGAAAAATAAAATATAGAGATAATTGAGCTCAGATGCTCAGTAAGGATAACAAAACAGTTGAAACTTTCATAAATAAGCATAAACATTTAAGGCAATGTATAACTAAAACAAAATCCTTTTAAACTTGAACTTCATCATAATATGGAAAAATTAAAATGAAGTAATTCCATTTAATTATTTACATGGATATTATACTAGTCGAATAATCACATCCAATATCAATAGCCACTTTCATAATGATGGAATGCATATTTCCAGACTATCATAACCACATAGTCAAGGCATTGTGCCATGACTACAAATAAGATTATGTCAAGTCCTTATGCCAAGACACTAGTTTGTCTCATGAGACCTACCAATGCATCGAGGAGCTATAGCGGGCTCCACCCGTCACTTACTAAGTCCAATTCATTCCCATATGAAAAGGTTTAAACATAACATAAACATTTTTATTAAAATTGTCATACGAAATGTCAATACTTTATCTATAAACCATGAATGGTATGAAATGACACATCTATAGTCAAACATATAAAAAGCCTTTAATACAATATTGAAGTTTTGTATCATAATAAATCAACTTCAAATAAGCTTAAAATCCATCAAAGGATGTTGATATAGATGAAATCTGAACTATTTGAGAGAAATATCTCTTTTTTTGAAATCATTTAAAAGTCACATAATTATAAAAGAAAAAATTAATTTTAAAATATTCTTATAAGATTTTAAGGGAAGCGTCAATGATTTTATAATGGCAAAAAATAGCCGCACCTGCCTTATAAGTTATGAAAAATGCATTCTTACCTTAATTTTGTCAAAAAGGATAAAAAGGACCTTATTTGGAAAACGACAGAAGGATTCCTTTATAAACATATTATAAAAGTCAAAAAAAGGATCTAAATGAAATTAACCCATAGTCTATAAAATAGTAAAAATGTTTAGAAATAAATTTTTAAGAAATATGGAAGTGGATGATAAAGAGGTCCCAATAGATAATTACGTATAAACAATCTTGGATAATGAAGAGATTGAAGAATTGACCCTTACCAATTTGGTAACTTACGAAAAATACACCCTATGAAAGAAATAACATACAATTAATATGTAAATACACTTAAATTAAAGTGTATTACACAAATAATACAATTATGGGCATTACATACACCACCAAAAGGTAATAGTGTCAATATGGCATGAATCTCGCGGGAATAAGGAGTGAGATAAAACCCCTTACCTTGCACTTTTCTTTAGTCGAGGGTATGTTTAACCTCTTGTATGAAGACTGTAGTATGTTATTAAATTATACCAGAACCATATTAATATTTTTGATATCATACTTTATTCATTTATGAATCTATACTACCCATTTACTAATAATTTCCATGTTAAATTAACATTTTGGGTAATAATCGCTTTCTTCATCATACATGTTTTAACTTATTACTCTTGATTGTATCACTTAGATCATGATTTAAATACTTCCAGAATATAAAATTGTTTTATATATCATATATATTTTTAATATAAATATTTATAATAGATATATATATGAAATGGAAAACACCGTTTAGGGAGACAGTAGTCCATACGTACGCATAAACGTTGTTTCCGTATTAATAACGTATTGAACGGAACTAAGTAAATAAAATATATGTAAGTAAATATATATATATATATATATATGTATGTATATTTATATCTCCAGTAGAATTATTATGTCTTATATTACAAACATATTAGTAATATATATTTTTATAATCATCGATGAATGATGAATGAGGAAATGAATATCATTGCGTTGTGGAGACGGTAATCCGTACATACGCACGAGCAATAATATCATTTCCATAAAAGTGTGGAATTGGATGCTATATTAAATTTACAGAGACATTATCATGTTATTTTCATTATTTATATACATATTACTCATCATTATATCTATCCAAATAATATAGTGTTGAATTACAAATTACCTCGCGGCGTGGAGACGGTAAGTCGTATGTATGCACGCATGGTGAAATTATCATTCATAAGATAGATATAATAATGAATATAGTTGTGAAATATTTATAATAATAACACATTATATAGAAGATACTGGTGTTATTATTTAAAAATGTAAATAACAAAGAAAGAAGAAGTGGAAGAAGAAAGGAACTTGAAAGAGGGTGGTGAAAACATTACCTCTTCTTCAGGTTCTTCCTATTGATTTGATCAAAAGGGATCCGTAGGTTGGCTTTATGATCAAAATAAGGCCTCTAGGTTGAAGTTAGGGAAGTTGAGAGAATATTTGGGTAGGTTTTGGCCGATAAAAAGGGCTTTGAAAGTATGAATTTGAGAGAAGAGGGAGTGCCCTTTTATAAGAGGGGTGATGGGAACCTTTGGAAAAGCTAGAAATATTACTATATAATAAATTAATATTCAGTTTATAATGGATCCAAAGTGTCTTATTAAAAGTATATGGTGGGTATAGGTCAAAGAAATCTCAACCAATAGGTTTTAGACAGGTTTTGGTCACTTTATTAACCTTATCTTTTAGTTTTAACTCTTAGTTAATTAGTTTGACATTTACCATGTCACTTTGTATTTTTATATTATATGGTTAATAAACTTACTATATACTTCCAAGAGACCTCTAATTTGTCCATTAATGATACACCTATCATTATATAAGTCCTTTGGCCGAACCTTAGATTTTTAAGAATAGAATATCAATTAATAATATAATATTTGTTTTAAAAATACTCATTTATGTCAATTTTGACACTATTCAATAATTGATTTTTTTATAGTCTTAAGACCTTTATTAATTCGAAACAAATTCCTTTAAGAAATCCTAAAATGTCATATTAACCAATAAAAATCATTTATGGCATCAAAAAGTTTAAATTATATTTATTTTATCATTTAAAATACCAATTATTTGATTCATTCATTAATAAGGAAAATACTGCATGATTATTGTGTCATAACTAAATTTAATTATTCAATATTTAAAAATTATAAATAAAATACCATTATGTAAGAAATAGTTTTATATTTCTAATGAATATTTATAGTGGAAAATATAACATATATAACCCTATATAAATTTTTTTTTCTAAAATATATATGCTTATGTCATTTTTGTATTTACTTTAACTTAATTCATATAAAGTGACATTATCACTTAAAAGAGGCTCCATGGGGTCCCAAAATCGACCCAAAGATGCCCATGGTCGTACATGTATCATCCAATAGGGTTAAGACACATTTTAAGGTAATTTAATATTATTATAATATTATTTTTTACCCGTATTTACCGGATTTACCTTTTAACCATGGTAAATAAAATATTTACCGAAATAATTATTCAAAATGTCTAAAAATAAAAGTTACCTATTTACACAATTTGGGAATCCTAATTACAAATATCAAATCCATTTTTCTAAATTCTATACACAAATGTGGCATAAATTAATTTAAAATTAATTCCTGCTGTCAAAACAAAATGCGTGTTTTTAAGAAACAATAACTATCAAAAATTGACACTTATTTTTGTCCGGTTTAAATGTGAAATTATTTCCAATGACCAACATTGGATTAAATGGAAAAAATATATTCTAAATATACTTTAAAACCACTCAAATTCTTAATTTATTACTATTAATTATTTTGATTAAAAAAGTTGTTTTTAATTAAAATTTAGTAATTTTACTATTCATCAAAATATAAAAGTTATCAGAAAAGTACCAAAAATTCACCCTAAGCTAATTTAGATATTATGAATCCAAAAATGAAGTCTATTGTCAATGATAAAATGTATAAAATTTAAAAAAGTGGGTATTACTATTCATAATGGCTAGTTTGATTGGTTGTGGTGTGTGTTAGAACTCGAAGTTCTATACAACACACACTACTGTATTATTTAAATAGAAGCGTAACCTGGAATTTTGGGGTGTGAAATTCTCCCCTACTTCAATAAATTGTGTCCTCACAATTTATGCTCAGTATTGGAAACTTGGGGTTGACATTTCAAAATATCATAGTTGAAATCCAATATCAAAAAATGGATTAATGAGGCCACTATTTAAAACAATGAGTGCTAAGTATGAAGGTTACCAAAAATAACACATACTAGGGTTCCATTTAGGAAAACATGGATATGGATGAGAAATCTAACCATCAATATCTGTTGGAGAGTGGTAGGGAACATGGCTATGAAAATTCCAACAATCACAAAGCCAAGAATTTGTGATGATCTAAGGTACCATCTAGGACAATGTTTTTGTTCTATGTTCCTTTTATTAATGTTGAAGAATTTATTTATGATATTGGCTAAGAACATAAGGAGATAAACTTAATTTATAATTATAGTTTTATACATTACTAAATTTCTACCACTAACTCATCTTTCACCCCAAAACACAATACAACTCAAAAATACTCTATTTATCCTAATCGTATAGGGTTCCAAATATAATGAATTTATAATTCACATATAAGGCACTTTATAAAAAAAACTACATTATACCATCCAGGAACATCATATAGTCTAGTGTTAGGAGATAAATCCCAATCGCATTATGGTTGTGGGTTCGATTCCCACAACTTTGTCCGACGTGATAGGTTGTCACACGGTCTGCTTGTTGTCCTTTTATAAAAATCCAAAAATAACCTTTCAAACTTAATCCATTCCAACCTTTAAACTTATCCAAAATAATTCTATCCAAACTCATAGTCCAAAATTTATAAGGAAGTTAATCATAATGAAGATCCTTTTTCCATGTAATAACATGTGAACACCTTCATCATGTATTGTTTTATAACACGGTAACATCCTGAATTACAATAAAACCTTGTTGATTACATTCATTCTCCCTTATTCTTTATAGAATACTGGATATACTCCTTCTATAAAAAAATGTGGTAAACTCCAACAATGACAAATCATTAATCAGATTTAAGGTAGTCAAGAATATCCAATATAATTTATTCAAATCATCCATCTTTTATTCCAAAATCACTACCACATTATTGGGACCATATTAAGGATTACCTTTCCTTTAACCATGTATTTTACCAAAAGTTTAGCTCACTATTAAGTCACTCTTCGTAGTACTATATAATATCAAATACTCAATAAAATAGTATTGCAGTACAATCCTTATTTATCTCCATAATTTATATAACCAGTATATTGTTGATACACAACTCAAATGAAATAATCATATAATAACAATATAAGAACACAAGTCATTCTTCTTTATCTAAGGTAGTATCATAACTTGATTATTATCTAATAGTATCATTTAGGGCATACTACGATGATTTGGACATTAGTTCACATAGTGTCCCAACTCTTTAAAGACGAAGCATTGTACATTTGAAACCTTTTTCCAACCCTTGCAGTCATGTACTTGGTGTGATTTTTCTCCACACATATAACAAACTCCCATTCCCTTCAGGGAAGTTCCAGGGTGTTTCTTCCCACAGTTATCACATATGGGAAAATTCTTCTTTTACCTCTTCCCTTTATCTTCCCTTATCTCTACCATCCTTTTCTTCTCTGGCTTCCCTTCGAATCCACAGTATTCCTAGAACTCTTTACTTATCTTATCAACACATGATACTATTTCTTCATATAATAATAATACATGGGAGACTATTTACCTTCTAAATTACAGCATAAGACCATGAGAGATATGATCCTTCTTACTCTTTGGATCATGCGTATTACTGGAGTTCTCATTCCTTCTACTGGCCGCCATTTCTAAACAATGGCATACTCTACATTAGTTTATGAATAGAAATACCTAATCCCAAAATCATAAAACACTTAACATTAATTAAATAGTTTATGGATATAATACATAATAATAAAAATGTCTTCTTTGAGGAAGTATATACTCATAAACCCTTCATAAGGGTTTGTAAAGAAAATGAGAATTATCCTAAGCATATCCCCTGGGAGTGTCGTAACCAAGAGTGCAGCATGACCCGTTGTCATGCGCCAGTTCCCTTTAGAGTCTAGCACAAAGTGGTGTTTTCGAGTTTAACCCCTAGGTACATCTGTGCCAGAGCTGCCTCTACCTGCTCGTATCCAGACAGGGATGTATTACTTATAAAACTCACAAAATCTCTACAATACCAAAATTCTAGGAAGTTCTTCTATACTAATCCTCAATGTCTATCTTAGGGTAATGTGCTCCAATCAGAGTTCATCTAAATCTAGTTTCCAAGGTTATTTCTAAACCTCCCTCTGATTCCAACTATAACACCCCAACCCTAGTTAACCAGAGTCGGTGCATTATTTTAATACATTGGCATGATAACAAGGAATCATGTCCTAACGAACCGATCAGTTCAACAGTCTTGGAAAATTGATTACATACATGAAAGTTACATTACACTGTATAACAAACAAAACAACATAAATAATCCTTTCTGAATTCCATTATTCCCTTGGCTTAACCTTGAATATCAATCACAATACACTTCTTGGAATCCTGGGAAAAATAAAACATAGAAATGGGTGAGCTTATATGCTCAGTAAGGATAACAATACAGCGGAAACATTCATAAATAAGCATAAACATTTAAGGCAATGTATAAGTAGAACAAAAGCCTTTTAAACTTGAACATCAACATAATATGGAAAAAATAAAATGAAGTAATTCCATTTACTTATTCACATTGATATTCTACTAGTTGAATAATCACATGAGAAATCAATAGCCACATTCATAAGGATGGAATGCATAATGCCAGACTATCATAACCACATAGTCAAGGTCCTGTGTCAAGACTACAAATATGATTTTGTCAAGGCCTTGTGCCAAGAAACTATTTTGTCTCATGAGACCTACCGATGCATCGAGGAGCTATAGGGGGATCCACCTATCACTTACTAAGTCCAATGCATTCCCATATGAAAAAGGTTTAAACATAACATAAACATTCGTATTAAAACTATCATACGAAATGTCAATAAATTATCTATAAAACATGAATGGTATGGAATAACACATCCAGAGTCAAACATATCACAAAACCTTCAATATAATATGGAAGTTTTGTATCATAATAAATCAACTTTAAATAAGCTTAAAATCCATCAAAGTATGTTGACATAGATGAAATCAAAACTATTTGAGAGAAATATGTCTTTTTTTAAATCATTTAAAAGACACATAATTATAAAAGAAAACATTTACTTTGAAAATATTCTTATAAGCTTTTAAGGGAAGCTTAGACAATTTTATAATGGCGGAAAATCTCCGCACCTACCGTATAAGTTAAAAAAAGACATTCTTACCTAAATTTTGTCAAAAAGGTTAAAAAGGACCTTGTTTGGAAAATGATGAAAATATTCCTTTATAAACATATTATAAAATTCAAACAAGGGTATAAATGAATTTAACCCAGAGTCTATAAAATAGTAATAATGTTTAGAAATACATTTTTAAGAAACATGGATGTGGATGATTAAGAGGTCTTAGTAGATAATTATGTATAAACAACCTCGGATAATGAAGACATTGTAGAATTAACCCTTACCATTTTGGTAACTTACAAAACATAAAACCTATGAAATAAATATCATACAATTAATATTTAAATATACATAAATTACAGTGTTTTACACAAATAATACAATTATGGGTAGTACATACACCACACAAAAAGTAATAGTGTCAATATGGCATTAATCTCATGGGAATAAGGAGTGGGATGAAAACCCCTTACCTTACACTTTCTTTTAGTCGAGGGTACGTTTAACCTCATGTATGAAGACTATAGTATGTTATTAAATTATACCAGAACCATATTAATATTTATGATATCATTATTTATTCACTTATGACTTTATACTACCCATTTAATAATAATTTTCATGTTAAATTAGCATTTTGGGTAATAATCGCTTTCTTTATCGTACTTGTTTTAACTTCTTACTCTTAATTGTATCACTTAGATCATGATTTAAATAATTCTAGAATATAAAACATGATTTATATATCATATATATTTAGAATATAAATATGTATAATAGACATATACATGAAATGGAAAACACCATTTATGGAGACAGTTGTCCGTACGTACGCATAAACGTTGTTTCCGTTTTCATATTGTATTGAACGGAACTAAGTGAAGAAAATATATGTAAGTAAATATATATATATATATATATTTGTGTGTATATATGTATATCTCAAGTTTCATTATTATGTCATATATTACAAACATATTAGTAATTTATATTTTTATAATCGTCGATGAATGATGAATGTGGAAATTAATCTCATCGCGTTGTGGAGACAACAATCCGTACGCACACATGAGCGACAATATGATTTCCTTAAAGGTGTGGAATTGGATGGTATATTAATTTTACAGAGACATTATCATGTTATTTTCATTATTTATATACATATTACTCATCCTTATATCCATCCAAATAAAAGAGTGTTGAATAACAAATTACACCATGACGTGGAGACGGTAAGCCGTACGCACGCACGCATAGTGACATTATCATTCATAAGATGGATAGAATAATGAATATATTTGTGAAATATTTATAATAACATCACTGTATATAAAAGATACTGGAGTTATTATTTTATAATGGAAGTGACAAAGAAAGCAGAAGTGGAAGAAGAAAGGAAATTGAAAGAGGGTGGTGAAAGCATTACCGCTTCTTCCGGTTCTTTGTTTTTTGATTTGATCAAAATGGCTCCTTAGGTTGGCTTTCTGATCAAAATGAGGCCTCTAGGTTGAAATTAGGTAAGTTAATAGAATATTTGGGTAGGGTTTGGCCAAGAAAAGAGGATTTGAAGGTATGAATTTGAGAGATAGGGGAGTTCCCATTTATAAGAGGGCTGAGGGGCACCTTTGGAAAAACTAGAAATATTATTTTATTATAAATTCATATTAAGTTTATAATGGATAAAAAGTGGATTATTCAAAGAATAAAGTAGGTATAGGTCTAAAAAAACTCAACCAAAAGGTTTTAGACAGGTTTGGGTCAATTTATTAACCTTATCTTTTAGTTTTAACTCTTAATTAATTAGGTTGACATTTACCGTGTCACTTTGTATTTTTATATTATATTGTTAATAAACGTACTATATACTTTCAAGAGACCCCAAAGTGGTCCATTAATGATACACCTATCATTATATAAGCCCATTGTCCAAACCTTAGATTTATTTGAATAGAATATGAATTAATAATATAATATTTATTTAAAAAAAACTCATTTATGTCAACTTTGACACTATTCAATAATTGATTTTTTGAAAGTCTTAACACGTTTATTAATTAGAAAAAAATCATTTATACAGTACTAACATGTGATAATAACCAATTAAATTCGTTTATGGCATGAAAAATTTCAAATTATATTTATTTATACATTTATAATACCAATTATTTGATTCTTTCATTAATAAGGAAAATATTTCATCATTATTGTTTCATAAATGAATTTTATTATTAAATATATAAAAATTATAAATGAAATACAATTAAGTAAGAAATATTTTTAGGTTTCTAATGAATATTTATAGTCGTAAATATAACATATATAACTCTATGTAAAAATTGGTTTTCTAAAAGATATATGCTTATGTCATTTTTGTATTTACTTTAACTTATTTAATATAAAGTGTCATTATCACTTACAAGTGGCTCTATGGGGTCCCAAAATTGACCCAAAGATTCCCATGGTCGGAAATGTATCAATGAATAGGGTTAGGACACGTTTTAGGGTAATTTCATATTATTATAATATTATTTTTTACCCTTATTTACTGGATTTACCCTTTAACCATGGTAAATAAAATATTTGCCGAAGTAATTATTCAAAATGTCTAAAAATAAGAGTTACCTATTTACACAATTTGGGAATCCTGATTCCAAATATGGAATCCATGTTTCCAAATTATAAACACAGAAGTGGAAAAAATTAATTTAAAATTAATTCCCGTTGTCAAAACAAAAAGCGTGTTTTTAAGAAACAATAACTATCAAAAGATTAATATTTGTTTATGTCCGGTTAAAATATGAAATTATGTCCAATGAACAAAATTGGATTAAATGGTAAAAATATATTTTAAATATAATTTAAAACCAATCAAATTAATAATTTATTATTTTTAATTATTTTGATTAAAAAAGTTGTTTTTAATTAAAATTTAGTAATTTCCACTATTCATCAAAATACGAAAGTTATCAAAAAAGTACCAAAAAATCACCCTAATCTAATTTAGATATTACGAATCCAAATATGAAGTCCATTTTGAAGGATAAAATGTATAAAATTTCAAAAAGTGGGTATTAATATTCATAACGGCTAGTTTGATTGGTTGTGCTGTGTGTTAGAACTCGAAGTTGCGTTCAACACACGCTATTGTATTATTCAAAGAGAAGCGTATTGTGGAAGCTTGGGGTGTGAAATTTTCAGGTTGAAAAATTATTAAAATTGGGAGGCAACAAGTTTTTTTTGACGAATTTTAAATCAAGGGACTTCAAGTCATGGAAGTGAAAGATATGTCATGTAATCCACAATTGTTATACATTTTATGTGTTTTACTAATAATCAAGTCATAAAACCCTACAGCTTTAGCCACTCTCACATAACCACATGTGACCTGATGACCACTTTTTTTGTTCTGAGGATTCCATCATCAAGGATTGATTATTATATTACCTCCTTCTATCCATAGAGATTTTTATTTAATCTATGGTATGTACTGGAGAATGATAAAAAATGTGATTATACGATCTTGGGTGATGAGTGAACCATTTTCCAGGTACGGTAATTCATCATGTGGAATGAGTATTTATGAAATTTTTAAAGGGTGAATAAAGTATGTTTAAATCATTTAATTTAATTATATATGGGGCATAATTAAAATACCTTAACAAATGAACGAGATTTGATCTTCTTAAAATCTATTAATATCACTATAATATTTATAACTATAATTAATTGAATGCTTCATTATTGGATTTTGGATTCAATCAGTTCAATGTTGACATTTTTAATGGGTTAAAGAAAATAAATATGTGTGGGGAGTTAAATGTGCCTAATATATGCATGTTTATTCACACACAATATGGTGAATAAAATCCATTTTCACTATATAGCTTTTGTTTTATGGATCAAATTATTTATTTCAATGTTTAAGAAATATTATTAATGAATTTATAGTGAAAGACTCCATTAGGGATGAATAATAGAAAATACTAAATATACATAATGTATTATTAATAATAAACCATTGTGTACTTTTGTAGGATGCATGGCTTGGCTAGACTTAGTACACAAAAAATTCAAGGACCAAAACTAAAACACTCTTTTTATAAAATTAAATATCATGTATTAAAATTTGTGAATCTTTTGTTGACTGAATGCGATGGGGCATTCAATTGATTCCATCATCACATGTCATGTACTTCCACTATCCAACCATTGATGTACACAATTCAATGGGAAGCATAGTTGGCGGCCTACTAATAATAAATACATTAGAAAGGGAGGTTAACTGAAGTAAGAATCATGTACTTTATATTACATGATGTGTAATAAATCATTTATAAATATAGAAGAATGCCTTTGAATTAAATTTTTGAGATTAAATTGGGAGGTAATTTCACTTTTCCAACTCAATCTTTCCATGAATCCAATTTGAGTTTTTAAATTGTTTTCTTTCAATTTTAGCATTTTCTTCTATTATCCTCATTTATTCCTATATCCAAGGCTGGTTTTGACTATATACTCAAAATAGACACTGTGATCATGGTCCTAATAGGGTAGGTCAATTGAACATGGGTTTTAATATTGATTTTGGTTCATTGTAATTGAAATTATACAGTGTTTTATTTTATTATGATATTGTTTTATATTTCGTTAAAAAATAATATTTGAATCAAGTGGTGGTGACATATTAGATTATTAAACATAATAGTGGTGAAAAATTAAAGAACTAGATTTGGTAAAAAATATATCATTAGGTGATCCCACTACCACCATATTTTTTCGTGGTATTATTTTAAAAAAAATTAAGAATTTAATTATAGTGGAATGGTCAATTTTATCTGAGGAAATAATTTCTGGTTATCATACAAAAAAAAGTAATATTATTGAATCATCATGTTAAAAAATTTATAAATTATTATAAATACTAAGGAATGACTTTTGGGATTACACCTAAATGTATTGAAAGCTCAATAGATATTTTTTTCATCCTTTTCAACATCTAATTGTTTTCAGAAAATATTTCACCACATTAATCTCTTCAACACATTTTTGTTTTCTAGAAAACTCGTTGATTCTCTCTACCTTGTGACTTTAATTTAATATCCATTTTTCTATGTGGGATTGACTTAAAAAACACAAACATCTTATTAATTCATAATAGGGAACAAATTTTAAACATTGTGCAGTGTATTCAAAAAAATAGAACTTAATCTAATATGGAAAATTTCATTATGTTTTATAAAAGAAATTATTTTATAATAACATGTAAATTGATAATATTCTATCAACTATGGTATTTATTAAGAGGATCCATTGATTAGTTAGGTGTACCTATAATAAAATGGTAAATATGAAGATGAAAATTATGGGGGATCGAATAAGGGGAAACCATACATTCAATCCCAAATGGAGAACAAATCTTCCCTGAATAGGGGCGAGGATAGGTATATGTGTTTGGTTGAAACTATTGGAAGAGGGAGAATGAGGGAAATTAATTTTAAATTTTAAATTAATATAATTTTAATAATTTTTTAAAAAAAACATGGAAGGATGCCTCATAGTACTGAATTAAATGATAATGGGAACCTAGAAGACCACCAATTGACCATATAGGGGCCACAAATAGATTTCTTTTCAACATGGTCTTATCGACCACCTATTCCACAACAATGGGTTTCTGGAACTAGGAAACCATTTACACAATGGTATAATAGTTATTTTATGATAATTTACCCTTGTATATTATGTTTCATTATTTGTTCCATACATTTACTTATAAAGGGGATATATATAAAAATATAGTTTATAAGAGGTATACTCATCTTAGATAAAATATTATTTTCCATTATATTACACATTAATTAATTTATACACATATTGATAAAATCATTCTCAATAAAAATACTGGTTTTTTCTATATGATTGATCAACTTTTTAGGGTGAATTTATTTTAAATGGTGTGGGCTATCCTATATAAATTATAAAGGAAAATGTAATGTTTAAAATATAATTTTTATTATTGAATATTTAATACAATTCTTTTAATGTAATTTTATGTTGGAAGACTATATTGTTTAATGTCATATAGGATGCACCAATCACGTTTAGTTTTATCTAGATATCTGTGAGGTGTTATAAAATTTCCACTAGCTATTCACCACAAGATTGGATCTAATATATTCTCACAGATATAAGTATTTTCATGAAAGTTTTTATATAAGAGTTTAATTAATTATAATAAGGGTCAATGTTTTTTTATTGTGTCGTTAAAATTATCCTAGAAGTAATAAATCTTATATTCAATTTTAGTGTCATCAAATATGGATTAACATATTAATGTTTGGGTTTAGGAACTCATATGAATAATTATTGGGATAAATTTTGAATTTTGTAATGTTTTCAGAGGAATTATGGTTATTATATAGTTCTTTCAATATAGAAAAGGGTTATGGTTTTATTTTTAGTTTAAAGGTATCATAGGAGGACTAGAATGTTTTATACATGGATTTAAAGTATCCCTGAAGAATGTATCATTTTTCTAGAATTTAATGAAATACAAGATGTATTAAAGGGTTAACATTTGTTTTTTGGTGCACTTTATTTAATTTATGTTTTCATAAGATGTGGATGGTTTGTTGATTATATGATTGGGTACACGATATGGGATTTATATGTATCTTAATTTAGGGAATCAAAATGCCAAGAGTTCAAAGTCAGAATTTAATATCCATGTGATTGGAAATTTATTAACTTTTATGTTTATATGATAAAGATTGGTTGTGTTCCTCTTAAGATAGTGTATCTTGGACCATATTTCCTTATAGGTGGGTCACATGACTTGGACCCATTCTAAACAATTTAAATTCATAAAACATTGACTACATTTTAAAAAAAACCTAATAGGTATTTGATGAGTTAATTATTAAGGTACTAATTTTATGGGTTTCTCTATTAAATGAATCACATGATGGTATATGACTTACACTAGTTTAGAGGAAATAATGGATTATTTCATATAACTAAATCAATAATAAGATAAGGATCCTACCTATGAATGGTTGAAAATTTATTTTCACCTCTAATATGTTAGTAACTGGTTAAGTGTTTTCATAATTATATATATATATATATTGTTATCCAGTGTTATTAAAGAAGATATTATTCCACATTTTCATCCATGTTGGTGGTTTACATGAAAAGCTATATGGATAATAACACTGAAAGTTACTCAAATAAAGCATCTCAATCACAAAATTATATAGTTGATAAATAGAGGCACATAGATTATCCTAGATAAATAGTCCATTCAACACAAATAATATGAGGGTTTATAGGTCCATATAAAGGGGTAAATATAAATAACCCATGTAACAATATTGGGACATATATATACATTTATAAAATTTCAATGGACATGATGAGGTGAATGGTGGTTGGTTACTGACCATATAAGAGGAAAACCTAACACAAATGGGGATTTTTCAAAGGAACACTATAATTTCATACATCTTTATAATAGTAAGAAAACATTTGGTAATCTTATCAAAATTTACTTGGAGTATACCTTAGTCTATAGAAGATGTATTAGGGAAAAGTTTTCTCGTCGAAGATGTTACATAACATTGATAAAGGGGAAGGCATGGATGTGTAAAGGTTTTATATAATTTTGTGGTGGTTGGTACTTATTACTCTAGGAATCCCTTCATAATCAATTTCTTCACACATGGTCATTATAAATGATAGACTCATAATGCCCTTTTTATGGTTCTTATTAAGATTTGATGTTTAGGAATATTTTTAGGAGAAACATCTCAAGGGAACATGTATGTATATATGGGGTGTAAGACACTATGGGTTATTAAAGAATATGTATTCTAAATTATCTTTGAATTATTAGGGTATATAGAATTAATTTTGGGTCTGTCATGGGGAATTAGTCATAGTGGTATCCCTTTTTTATGGTTTTGTCTGAAACATTATAGTTATGGGAGATAAAATAGTAATTTTGTTTCTTTTTAGTAACATGGTAATGATGGATGTGATAATTTTATTGATACACTAATGTGTAGGGAATCATCAAGTATTTTTTTCTAATGTGTGGAACCAACTAATGGGTTTGTAAAACTATAGTTTAATGAATTTAAAATTTTAGTATTTATCCCTAAAATTTCATTTCACCACCATTAAAATGGCTAAAAATAATTTAAATCCATCCCAATTTTTATTATATGGTATTTATAATTATATAGAAAAAGGGAAACTAGATCAAACAAGTGGGAGACTAAGTGGCTCGCATGTAGTAATTTAAAATTCACTACTTTTTGGTTATGGCCTATTATAGGGATCCATCCAATTCTAAATTGCATTTAATTATGAAAAAGTTATGATGGAAGTAGTGAAATATAAAAATAAATCAAGATTACATGATGAGACATTTATAATGCCTCAATAAACATTGTAACATGTTAATTTAATAAAATACCCCATTAGTGTCACCATTATAAAGATTACTATATGACTCCTTTACCTCAAAAATTATTTAGGAAAGAGTATCCAACTTTTATTGGTCATAAAGTTCTATAAAGGTGTTAATTTTAGAGCCATTATATTTCAAATTGAATCAAACATAATGATCTAGAAATATATTTATTTTTTATCTATAGATTATGATTTTTATAGAAACTTCTTTCTTGAAGTCCATTAAAAATGAAACCAATTATTTTGGGAACATTTCTCTATATAATGGATGGAATCCATGGACTACTATAAATATGATCTTTTCAAAACCAAATCACCAGAATGGGAATTTTTTTTTTGGAAATTCATCTTTTGGTGTGTAACCAATCATGATATGTATATAAAACCCAAATGTGTCATCTTCATAGAGTTAGTTAATACTTCAATTTGATGTTTTTTAAATGAGGATCACAACCTGACTTATGTAGAAACTTGTCTCCCATATTTTGTGGGGTGTAAAAAACAACCCCATTTCTCAAAATTCAGTTCTTGAAACTAAAATATTACTTAAATACCCTCAATATATAATTATATATATATATATATATATATATTAAATAAATGAAGAAAATTTAATTTATGTCACTTTATATCTGGGTCACTGTAAACTTTACACCATAAAAATTCACATCCTAAATATATAGAAAAATCCTATGAAATCATACACATTCATGGAAACCTCTCATATATTGTAATAAGTTATACCATATTACATATAATTGTTATTCTAAAAAAACACATGACTATAGATGTCGAGTTTCTTGGTTGAACACATGAGAAATCACTAATAGATTCATCTGTAACGGCCCGAAAATTTGAATAAATATTGTTTCCTAATTTCATGTGTTATTTTATTTTATTTTTATACTCAACAAAAATGTTTTATTTGATAAACATGATTATAATTAAAATGAGACCAGTGGTTTTTGACTATTATATGACCATCAGTCAATATGACCGCTGTGAACAACATGGTTTGATTATTGTCTCTATATATATGTAATCTTGGTTAACTGTTATAGAAAGAAGATTTGATGGCCTCACCTAGTAGTCTTGGACCGATCGAAGCCCATCTATCAGAGCTTGGGAAGGAGGTAACACCATTGGGCTTTGCTCTGGACCAAACCCAAGCCGAACTTCATCATGTGAAGCTAGAACGGAATCGCCTTCACGAGAAGTTCAAACTGATAGAAATTACTACTCGGGCAATGTTGACCGAGCCGCCCCAAGATTCTATCACCCTAGCACACCTTACTCTTAGGTACTATGCTGGTATTATAAGGGGCTATGTAACGAGACCATAACTGCCTTGTGTAATCCTTGTTTTAAATAAAAATTTGGGATTTTTTCTTATGATGAAGTTTATGAATTTTCAAATGACCGGATAAAAATAGTATGCATATTTTTGATGAATTTTCAAAAAGATATTTTAAAAAAATGTTTATGTAAACCTTAAATAATTTAAAATGTGTAATGACTTTTGAAAAATGGTCTTCTACAATTATGTCCAATACGAAATTTAGAGTATAATAAGATCAACTTGATTTTTGATGAATAGTAAACTGTGAATAGTGATTTTACGCTTAGGATTAGTAATGTGACCAAATGAATTAGTAATCTCATTTAAATAAAGTTTAAAATAATCTAGGCACCTTGATTAAGTAATGTGATTCAATAAAATGGTTAAATAACGGTTTCATAAATTATTATTCAAGTATTAGTTTATTCAGGTGAATAGTGTTTTTTAATTAAAAATTAAATTGAAAATATTTAGAAAATTATTTTTATAAAATGGATTTCATTTTTGAACTCAGAGCATCGATATCCTGTTAAGGTAATTTTTGGAGATTTTTCTGAAAAAAATGAATTTTCAGTGAATAGTGAATTTATTTAAAAATTAAATTAAAAATATTTAGAAAATTATTTTTATAAAATGGAGTCCATTTTTGAAATCATAGCATTGATATTTGGTTAAGGTGAGATTTTGGGATCTTTCTGAGAAAGTTGAATTTTCAGTGAATAGTAAAAATACAGTTTTAGGGTTTCGGTATGTTTAATGACATCATAACTGTGTCATGATGATGTCATGAGATATTTTAAGGGATGTTAGACTAAAGGGGATGAATTATTGTGTGAGGTGTCCCAAGTGGCCAATACCATGGGCAAATACCATGGGCAAGCCCATGGTTTTGCCAAAACCACTTATGAGGTGTCCCTTGGCCATTAATGCCTTGTCCCCTCACTTTCCCTATAAATACCAAGCCCTCCTCCCATCCATTCGACTCCCCACTCTCCCCCAATGAAGTTCTGGTCTCATTACCTCCCAAGGAGTCCTCCCAAGGTGCCCCCAAGCCCTCAAGGTGTAACACCCCAGGTAAATAAAGAATATGACATTTTTCATATTTATCCATATTTGTGAATAAAATATTAATATGACTTTAAAAGGGTTGCTATGTTCGATAGCGTACCCGATACACAACAAAGAGTTTCATTGAAATCTTACGTTGCACTCTAATAATAAAATAATATTATTTTAAATGGTAGTTAGCATGTAGCCATTGTATTGGCGGGAATGGATAGAAATAACTAAAATATGATTATATATGTTTTTAAATGTTTTTAGATATATCCAATAAAAGATAAAGGCTTAAAATACAGAAAGAATTCAATTTTAGGCGTATATGCCCTAGTTCTCACTAAAGGTTCACTTATCGCCTTTTGATGGCGAACCGTCATTAAATATATTTTTGTTCACTCTTATACATTCTATTGGACCAAATAAAACTCTTCTTATGAATTGGGACATCAAAATTTACTCTGTGTAAATTTTTGGTATCTTTCCAATAAAGTTCATTTTTTTAATGAATAGTGTAAAATGTTGTATTTTAATTCAAAACCTCTTTTTAATCTAATTTATTTATATGATTAGATTATCTTTTGAATTGGTTTTAAAGTGAAATTAGAATATATTTTTACCATTTAATCCAATGGTGGTCATTGGAATCAATTTCACTTTGAAATTAGACTTAAACTGGTGTCAATCTTTTGATACTTATTGTTTTATAAAAACACGCTATTTGCTCTGACAACGGGAATTAATTATTAAATTAATTAATGTGACTTATATGTTTTGAATTTTGTAAAATAGACTTCATTTTTGAATTCGGAATATCAAAAATAGCTTAGGGTGAATTTTTGGTAATTTTCTGAAAAACTTCAATTTTTGATGAATAGTGAAACCACTAAGTAGTACTTATAAAAACTGATTTTCCGTTTAAATGAAAATTTTCCACCATTGTGAATTTCAAAAATCCGACATACATGGTTTTCATTAAGAAGTAAAATGTGGTTCAATGGGATAAAAATAATTTTTTGGTGAATAGTAACTTATTAAGTTTTTAATCGCGATTAGAGGTAATTAGTGTAGTTTAAGGTAAAAATAATGTTTTAATAATATGAAATGAACTTGACACATGTCCTACCCTCATTGTTTGTGTCATGGAAGACCGAGACAAGCCATGGGTCAACATGGGGACCCCATGAATCCACTTTGGTTGGGAAATGACATAAATAACTTTTTATTTAATGTTAAAGTAAAAATGACACAAACTTGAGTTGTTTTAAGAAAACAATTTTTACATGGGGTTATAAAGATCATATTTTTGATTATAAATAGTCATTGGAAAGCTAAAAAGATTTCCTACATCATAGTATTTTTGTTCTAATTTTTAGACACTAAATAAATTAAATGATATACGACATCATGATGATGCAACGATGACCTCATTATTTAACGATTTAAATAAAATGGAAAGATAATGTAAAATCTATGAAATAAACATGTCCAAAACTTATTGGATGGGTGTATTTCGAACCCGTAACACCTTATACACGAATTATATCAATGTGGGACCTTTTAAAACCGAAACACATTTTCAAAATAAAGTAATATTTCTTACTTTCCAAAAGTGCCCCTCCTCTCCTCTTATAAAAGGCTCCCACCTCTACCTCATTTCACACACTCCTCAAGCCTTTGTCTTGGACAAACCCTACCCATTTACTCTCTCCACATCCCTCTCCTCATCCTAGAGGATTCCCTTTGGGCATAATCCTTTCAAAGGAAGCCTTTAGGCTCAAATCAAAAGGAGTTACACTTTTAAAGGTAATTCATTCTCTCATGTTCATTTGTTTTATTTTGCTTCTCCAACCCCCTAAACTATTTTTATTTACTTCTTTTGTAACAACACCAGTATCTTCAATATACTAGGATGTTGTTATAAGATTTATTCGAGCTACACTCTCACACAACTACATCAAATGGTTAAAGAACATACGGTTTCCGTGGATGGCGAAATTCTGCCTCCCGAAATGATGATTGTTCAATACTCATTTAACACCTTCAAAGGTGGCCATTATGATGTCACTATTTTTATATATGATATATAATATGTTTATGTTTTCCTTAAGCTTCTATTTTTTTTCATTTTGGGCATACCTTTATGGTTTCCATTATGGGTAAACGCGATATCTTCATTTAAGGAAGTGCGGACTACCGCCCCCTCAAAGTGATTTGATTCGTTAAATACCATATGTGGGACATATAAAGGATGGAACTATGATATTATATACGATATTATACTGGAATTATAATATACCTTTATATCATTATTATTCAATTCTATAAAATACGAAATAGAAATGAAAGTAGTGTTCATGCGTACGTACGACTTACCGTCTCCATGAACGGTGCATTTCATTTCTTACCTCTAAATGATTATGTAATGTTATAAATGCATGCATGTACTGGATATATATGACATATATGATATATACATCATGAATAAAATTCTGGATATAATAAACATTTGGCCACATGAACAACATGTATTTGTAAGAAGTCCACTTTCGACTTAAGAACCAAATATCGGCAAAACAAATATTATTAACTTAAATGATTACATAATGTTTATGACATGGTAATAAGTGATATAAAAGGAATAATGAACTTGAAAAAGGTTCTTAATTAAGTATAAATTAACTCAAGTTTATTATTCAGGAGATTAAAGAACGATCGAGTCAAGTCGGACCCAAGGTAAGGGATCCTACACCTCTCTTTATTTTTAAGTACACTCTTTTATGTCATTCCTTTTAAGCTCATATTTCTTATGATTGGGATGTTATTTTATATTAATACTACTGTACTTATTATGTTCATATGATGAGAGACCCTATTTGATCTCATCAATCCATATTCGGAAGTTTTATGTGGCGCCGTTAGGCTGCCGAGTTTTCGTAAGGGATTTTTCATCTCACTTTTATTCCCGTGAGATTTATTCTACATTTGCCACAAATTCCATTGAGTGGTGTATGTAATGCCCATTATTCTACTCTTTGTGTAATATAATTTCTTTTATGAGTATTTACATCAATGATCTATTGTCCTTCTTTCATGGGGTGTATGTTTTGAAAGATACCCAAGTCGGTAAGGGAACCTTTCACCCTCCTCTTTTATAAAATACTTCTTTTGTTGGGTATTTTAATTTACATATTGTTATGTTGGGATATGTTCTCATATATCCTTATTGATGTATATTTTATTTCCAAGTTATGAGATACACTTTTTATCTCTCATCAACTCATTTTGATGTGATGCCGTTAGGCTGTTAAGGGAACTTTTTAACCCAATTTCGATTTCTTTGGGTTCAACATGTAGTCATTGAATATGTAATCCATTGAATATGTGTGAATGACCTTTTATTGTTTTACACTTAATATCCACTTATATTGGGTGTATTTATATTTTTCACACATATTTTTGATATTGATTTGTTTTTAATTTAAGGATACCTTCTTTATAAGGGATTTCATCACATTTGACATTTCTATTGAGGGTTCATTGTTGTTATGCACCAATTCACTCTTATATAGTGTATATAATGTCCTTTGGAGTATTATATCATGAATCCATTTATTCTCATGATATTATAAAGTTCTGACTAAATGTTATTCCACAATTATTGTATTCAAGTGTCTCTAATTTTGGTAAAAACCCCTTTAACCAAAATATCGTTTTAAATGTTTTAATTATTTGTTCTTATTAATATCCATGTTTTCAAAATGGTTTTAAGGATTTATTTATATGGATATTAATGGTTTAAAATTTTAAGCTTCAAGGTGGTATGGGACACTTTGATTCAAAAATCTCTTTATTAAATGTTTTAAATGGTTTTGGAAATGGTTTCTTTTTGAATGGATTCATTATTTCAATATACTAAAATGTTATATTGTGATTGAAATGTGGAAATGTTATGTTTCCTTTATGAATGTTTTATGTGATACATTTATGTTATGGTTCTTGGGAATTGTTATGAAAACGGGTAGTTCCATGATAAACTAAGGGCGAGTGAGCCCGATATAGCTCTCCAATGCATTGGGTAACGCGAAGGAGTGAAACGTTAAGGTTTCTCTGAAGAGATTTAGGGAATATACTGTGATGGGTATTCCAAACGTAACCAAGAGGGTTACTCCCTACGTAAGAATGTTATGAATGCCTCAAGTTACCTTTATGTCTTATGTTTTCTATGATTTATTCATGATTTGATATGACTATGTTTTATGGGTAAAGTGTGAATTCATTCTAATGTATATATGAACTCATGTTTCTTTTCCATATTTTTATAACTCTTACTGAGCTTTTTATGCTCATCCCAAGTTTTTGAAATGTTTTTCACAGGTCAAGGGAAATGTACATGATGTGATGATAGTGTCAAGGATGTGTCAAGAAAGAATCCGTGTTTTATTTTAAATATGTTTCCATTGATGGGAAGAATGAATATTGTCTTTTATGTAACCACTTTGTTTAAATGTGGAATGTAATGCAAGTTTCATGATCTAATTCTCTAAAACTCTAAACCTGAAAAGATCCTCAACATGTAATCTTGTGATAACTCAAGATTATGTAAGGTTTAAGGCTGGGGCCTTATAGTTGGTATCAAAGGTCGGTTTAGATAACTTTAGAGGTTAGGGTATTCTTTAAGCATAAGTGACATTAACATAATGGTTAGGATTTCAGAAAGAGTCTTAGTTTTAGATAAAGTGAATGAGTAAGTATATCTTAGTGTTTATCTTACTCATTGGTACATGATGGTTTTGTTGATATACTCACACTGACCTTTTTGGTTTTAGTAAATGGCTGGATCTAGCAGGCACCAAAGTAACAGTGGATGTGAAGGAAACTGTGACAGTTTTTTGAGCAAGCAACTGAATGATATGGGAGGTGCAATGAGAACTCTTTTGATTATCCTCAACCAACTATCTGGAGTCATGATTGACCACCTAAACCTTGGAGATTTCTCTAAGGCATCATATATGCCAGAAAAAAATCCCTACGGAAGTACAGGTAATAATCATAAAGGTAAGTGTGTTCAAAAACCTACGTGTCAAAGATGTGGAAAGAAACACCTAGGAAAATGTTTCAAAGGGACAAAAATATGCTATAGATGTGGAAATGAAGGTCATAAATCAAGAACCTGCCATGGAAAAAGGAAGAATCCAGTTGACTCGAGGAAAGGGAAAGAAGTTCTTTCTGAGGGATCAATTGAATGTTTTAAATGTGGTGTGCATGGTCATTATGCAAACACATGTCCTATGAAGAAGTTTCGTGAACGGGGTCACCAAGAGCGTACCAATACTCGTTTACCAATACCTAATGCCATTCCGATTGAGGATGAAGAAACTGACAATGACCAATCAAAGGTATGTACTATTTCATGACTATTGTTTTCCTATTTTGGAATCTTAGGATACGATTCATGATTTTGTTTGTAGGAAAGAGGTATTTCGGAATAAGTTGGAAAGGAATGGATAATGGATCATGAAGAATGTTGAATGAGTAAGATGTCAACATATAAGGGCTTCAAGAGTTATGGTGAAATTCTTAAGAGTATTAAGTCTATTTTGATGATGGGGTTACATTAGAAGACTTTTTATATTATGTGTAACCCTGATGTTTATTATAGGCAAATTTTATCCATGTAATAGTTATCTTTTCTTTTGTGGACATAGTTATAAAGAACCATTTGGGTTTATATGATCCTTACTTTTGAGGTAATTATGGGTTACTATATGTTATGAAGTGAAAGGCATGAGATAAAATTGAGGTTAAATTATGTTATGGTTATTTTTGATGATTTTATCCCTTTTGGGGAATGATTTTAGAATTATATAGTTTTGGAAAAAGGACAACACGTAGACCGTGTGACTACCCGTCGCGTCGGACAAAGCTGCGGGAATCGAACCCACAACCAAAGTGCGACTGGTATTTATCGCCTACCACTGGACTACGTGAAGTCCCTGGTTAGTTTGACTAATTCTTTTTAGTTATATGATTTTATGAATTAAGAGTAAGTTGATTTTGGTTTATTTATGAAAATGATTAACCTATCATGGAGGATATGTGATTAGGATAATTACTTTTCAATGCGAGACTTTAGGAGCGACTAATGTTGTTTGGAGATAAATGTTACGATTTAACTTGGAAGACTATGTGACTAAATCCTTCAAATATTTGGGTTTCAATCTTATATTGGTTTACTTTGAATAATTTTGTGGACAAATTGTTTATCGGATGGTCCTCGTTGAACTTTGGGTTTTGTTGGACAAATTTTGGAGATTAAGAATAGATTTTCTTTTTATAAGGGGTTATCCTTTTCTGGATTATCTGATCTTGTACTAGCCTTTTTGGTTTTGGTTTTGGTTAAAGTCTAAAGACATGGGATGTATATAGTTCTCTTTTGTGGATTAGGTGATTCTCTAGAAGTTGATTATAGTACTCTTAATGTGAACAAGTCTTTCTAAGTACTCGTCTTTTGGAGAAAATACGAGTTTGTGTAAAAGTTGAAAGTCAACATGATAAGTGATTATGTTTCCTTATGAATAAATTACTCAATAGAAAGTAACTTAAAACAAAAATGTTGTCTATTAACTTTTCCTACTAGGGAATCGAATACCGTTTAACCCATCACAAGTTTGTGATTTTCTTGTGGTTAACTTTCTCCTAAACATGTTTTCTATCACTCTTCATCAGAACATGCCCCTATGTTTTCTCCTCCATGTCCATGTTTTCAAACTTGGAATCCTAGTATGGGTTAACTCGGGTGACCTTTGTACTTATCTTTCTTTATTTTAAAGTGATTTTTTACCGACTCTTCTTCCGATGTGGGACTTTCAAGGATGTTACCAAGCCCAATTTTAAAAATTGCGAGGATGCAATTCCCAAAAGGGGGGAAGGATGTAACACCCCAGGTAAATAAAGAATATGACATTTTTCATATTTATCCATATTTTTGAAGAAAATATTAATATGACTTTAAAAGGGTTGCTATGTTCGATAGCGTACCCGATACACAACAAAGAGTTTCATTGAAATCTTACGTTGCACTCTAATAATAAAATAATATTATTTTAAATGGTAGTTAACATGTAGCCGTTGTATTGGAGGGAATGGATAGAAATAACTAAAATATGATTATATATGTTTTTAAATGTTTTTAGATATATCCAATAAAAGATAAAGGCTTAAAATACATAAAGAATTCAATTTTAGGCGTATATGCCCTAGTTCTCACTAAAGGTTCACTTATCGCCTTTTGATGGCGAACCGTCATTAAATATATTTTTGTTCACTCTTATAAATTCTATTGGACCAAATAAAACTCTTCTTAAGAATTGGGACATCAAAATTTACTTTGTGTAAATTTTTGGTATCTTTCCAATAAAGTTCATTTTTTTAATGAATAGTGTAAAATGTTGTATTTTAATTCAAAACCTCTTTTTAATCTAATTTATTTATATGATTAGATTATCTTTTGAATTGGTTTTAAAGTGAAATTAGAATATATTTTTACCATTTAATCCAATGGTGGTCATTGGAATCAATTTCACTTTGAAATTAGACTTAAACTGGTGTCAATCTTTTGATACTTATTGTTTTATAAAAACACGCTATTTGCTCTGACAGTGGGAATTAATTATTAAATTAATTAATGTGACTTAAATGTTTTGAATTTTGTAAAATAGACTTCATTTTTGAATTCGGAATATCAAAAATAGCCTAGGGTGAATTTTTGGTAATTTTCTGAAAAACTTCAATTTTTGATGGATAGTGAAACCACTAAGTGGTACTTATAAAAACTGATTTTCCGTTTAAATGAAATTTTGCCACCATTGTGTTTTGAATTTCAAAAATCCGACATACATGGTTTTCATTAAGAAGTAAAATGTGGTTCAATGGGATAAAAATAATTTTTTGGTGAATAGTAACTTATTAAGTTTTTAATCGTGATTAGAGGTAATTAGTGTAGTTTAAGGTAAAAATAATGTTTTAATAATATGAAATGAACTTGAAACATGTCCTACCCTCATTGGTTGTGTCATGGCCGACCAATACAAGCCATGGGTCAACTTGGGGATCCCATGAAGCCACTTTGGTTGGGAAATGACATAAATAACTTTTTATTTAATGTTAAAGTAAAAATGACACAAACTTGAGTTGTTTTAAGAAAAAATTTTTTACATGGGGTTATAAAGATCAGATTTTTGATTATAAATAGTCATTGGAAATATAAAAATATTTCCTACATCATAGTATTTGTTTTCTAATTTTTAGACACTAAATAAATAAAATTATATATGACATCATGATGATGCAGCGATGACCTCATTATTTAACGATTTAAATAAAATGGAAAGATAATGTAAAATCTATGAACTACACATGTCCAAAACTTATTGGATGGGTGGATTTAGAACCCGTAACACCTTATCCACAAATTATATCAATGTGGGACCTTTTAAAACCGAAACACATTTTCAAAATAAAGTAATATTTCTTACTTTCCAAAAGTGCCCCTCCTCTCCTCTTATAAAAGGCCCCCACCTATACCTCATTTCACACACTCCTCAAGCCTTTGGCTCGGCCAAACCCTGCCCATTTACTCTCTACACATCCCTCTCCTCATACTAGAGGATTCCCTTTGGGCAGAATCCTTTCAAAGGAAGCCTTTAGGCTCAAATCAAAAGGAGTTACACTTTTAAAGGTAATTCATTCTCTCATGTTCATTTGTTTTATTTTGCTTCTCCAACCCCCTAAACTCTTTTTATTTACTTCTTTTGTAACAACAACAGTATATTAAATATACTAGGATGTTTTTATAAGATTTATTCGAGCTACACTCTCACACAACTACATCAAATGGTTAAAGAACATATGGTTTCCGTGGATGGTGAAATTCTGCCTCCCAAAATGATGATTGTTCAATACTCATTTAACACCTTCAAAGGTGGCCATTATGATGTCACTATTTTTATATATGATATATAATATGTTTATGTTTTCCATAAGCTTCTATTTTTTTTCAATTTGGGCATACCTTTATGGTTTCCATTATGGGTAAACGCGATATCTTCATTTAAGGAAGTGCGGACTTCCGCCCCCTCAAAGTGATTTGATTCGTTAAATACCATATGTGGGACGTATAAAGGATGGAACTATGATATTATATATGATATTATACTGGAATTATAATATACCTTTATATCATTATTATTCCATTCTATAAAATACGAAATAGAAATGAAAGTAGCGTTCATGCGTACGTACGGCTTAACGTCTCCATGAACGGTGCATTTCATTTCTTACCTCTAAATGATTATGTAATGTTATAAATGCATGCATGTACTGGATATATATGAAATATATGATATCTACATCATGAATACAATTCTGGATATAATAAACATTTGGCCACACGAACAACATGTATTTGTAAGAAGTCCACTTTCGACTTAAGAACCAAATATCGGCAAAACAAATATTATTAACTTAAATGATTACATAATGTTTATGACATGGTAATAAGTGATATAAAAGGAATAATGAACTTGAAAAAGGTTCTTAATGAAGTATAAATTAACTCAAGTTTATTATTCAGGAGATTAAAGAACGATCGAGTCAAGTCGGACCCGAGGTAAGGGATCCTACACCTCTCTTTCTTTTTAAGTACACTCTTTTATATCATTCCTTTTAAGCTCATATTTCTTATGATTGGGATGTTATTTTATATTACTCCTACTGTACTTATTATGTTCATATGATGAGAGACCCTATTTGATCTCATCAATCCATATTCGGAAGTTTTATGTGGCGCCGTTAGGCTGCCGAGTTTTCGTAAGGGATTTTTCATCTCACTTTTATTCCCGTGAGATTTATGCTACATTTGCCACAAATTCCATTGAGTGGTGTATGTACTGCCCATTATTCTACTCTTTTTCTAATATACTTTCATTTATGAGTATTTACATCAATTATCTATTTTCCTTCTTTCATGGGGTGTATGTTTTGAAAGATACCCAAGTCGGTAAGGGAACCTTTCACCCTCCTCTTTTATAAAATACTTCTTTTGTTGGGTCTTTTAATTTACATATTGTTATGTTGGGATATGTTCTCATATATCCTTATTGATGTATATTTTATGTCCAAGTGATGAGATACACTTTTTATCTCTCATCAACTCATTTTGATGTGATGCCGTTAGGCTGTCAAGGGAACTTTTTAACCCAATTTCGATTTCTTTGGGTTCAACATGTAGTCATTGAATATGTCATCCATTGAATATGTGTGAATTAACTTTTATTGTTTTACACTTAATATCCACTTATATTTGGTGTATTTATATTTGTCACACATATTTTTGAGATTGATTTGTCCTTAATTTAAGGATACCTTCTTTATAAGGGATTTCATCACATTTGACATTTATATTGAGGGTTCATTGTTGTTATGCACCAATTCACTCTTATATGGTGTATATACTGTCCTTTGGAGTATAATATCATGAATCCATTTATTCTCATGATATTATAAAGTTTTAACTAAATGTTATTCCACAATTATTGTATTCAAGTGTCTCTAATTTTGGTAAAAACCCCTTTAACCAAAATATCGTTTTAAATGTTTTAATTATTTGTTCTTCTTAATATCCATGTTTTCAAAATGGTTTTAAGGATTTATTTATATGGATATTAATGGTTTAAATTTTTAAGCTTCAAGGTGGTATGGGACACTTTGATTCAAAAATCTCTTTATTAAATGTTTTAAATGGTTTTGGAAATGGTTTCTTTTTGAATGGATTCATTATTTCAATATACTAAAATGTTATATTGTGATTGAAATGTGGAAATGTTATGTTTCCTTTATGAATGTTTTATGTGATACATTTATGTTATGGTTCTTGGGCATTGTTATGAAAACGGGTGGTTCCGTGATAAACTAAGGGCGGGTGAGCCCGATATAGCTCTCCAATGCATTGGGTAACGCGAAGGAGTGAAACATTAAGGTTTCTCCGAAGAGATTTAGGGAATATACTGTGATGGGTATTCCAAACGTAACCAAGAGGGTTACTCCCTACGTAATAATGTTATTAATGCCTCAAGTTACCTTTATGTCTTATGTTTTATATGATTTATTCATGATTTGATATGCCTATGTTTTATGGGTAAAGTGTGATTTCATTCTAATGTATATATGAACTCATGTTTCCTTTCCATATTTTTATAACTCTTACTGAGCTTTTTATGCTCATCCCAAGTTTTTGAAATTTTTTTCACAGGTCAAGGGAAAGGTACATGATGTGATGATAGTGTCAAGGATGTGTCAAGAAAGAATCTGTGTTTTATTTTAAATATGTTTCCATTGATGGGAAGAATGAATATTGTCTTTTATGTAACCACATTGTTTAAATGTGGAATGTAATGCAAGTTTCATGATCTAATTCTCTAAAACTCTAAACCTGAAAAGATCCTCAACGTGTAATCTTGTGATAACTCAAGATTATGTAAAGTTTAAGTCTGGGGCCTTATACAAGGTCCCAACCTTTGAGGTTTAAGAGTTACATTTTAAGGTAAGGGATCCGACCTCTCTCTTTCTTTTCAAGTGACCTCTTTTATGTCATTTCTTTTATGCTCCATGTTCTTATGTTGGAGGATATTCTTTTATATTAATTATACTGTCCTTTTTATGTTCATATGATGAGAGACCCCCTCTTACTCTCATCATTTCACTTTATGAATGTTTAAGTGGCACCGTTAGGCTGCCAAAATTTTTGTAACGGATTCTTTCTCCTTTATCATTTTTCAAGATCTATTTTCATGTAAAGTATTTCAAGTTCCTTTTTATTATGTTGGTGTATGATCTCTAAATTTATCATACTGATATTTTATGATCATATGATGAGAGACCCCATTTTATCTCTTCAATTTAGTATTTTGAAGTTTTAAGTGGCGCCGTTAGGCTGCCGAATTTTTAAGTGGTTCTTCACCCTTCCCGTTTTGAAGTTCTACTTTCATGTCAATTCTTTCAAGTTCTTTTTTGTTATGTTGGGATATGATCTCTATATCTATCATACTGGACTCTTATTTTCATATGATTAGAGACCCCATTTGATCTCTTCAATTCACCATTTTGAAGTTTTAAGTGACGCCGTTAGGCTGCTGAATTTTTAAGGGATTCTTTCACCCTTCTCTTTTTTCAAAGTTCTACTTTCATGTCAAGTATTTTCATGTTCCTTTATATTATGTTGGGGTATGATCTCTATATCTATAATACTGGAATCTTATGTTCATATTATGAGAGACCCTAGGTGATCTCGTCAATTCATTTTTTTTCAAGTTTAAGTGACGTCATTAGGCTGCCGAATTCTCTTAAGAGAAATCTTATTTTTGTCTTCATTTCATATTCTTCATTTCATATGGTATATTTTCAAATTTCATTACCATGTTATTAAATCCCTTATATTCTGTCCCTCTATTGTTTTATGGGTCATTTATGAATGTTTGAACCATGTCCCCTCTCTTCTCAAGGTTTTCTAAAACCCCGAAACATAGCTGTTATGCTGCAGAATTTTCGTCTCAATGTGCCTCTCTCTCTTTTCTCAAAATTATTTTACGTTATAAAGTGAATACTCAAAGATCTTATTTATACAGTGGTATTCACATATATATCAAAATATTCTATTTTAAATTCTGGGATTTACATACATGAGACCCGCTTTCCCTTTTTGTGGGTTTAAAGTGACGTAAAGATCATGTCTTTAATGCAGTTTTTAAAACGTTATGAAATGAAACCCATTTATTTTATGCTATATGGGCTATTTATGAAATTTTTGATGATGATATATGTGGCTCACATGATAATAAAGGAAAATTTAAGGTTGCGCCCTGATAGTGCTCCAATGCATTGGGTAATGACTTAATCTCTAGAGATGACCATTTTTAACGACGCCATGGTGAATAACCTTGGTAATTTTTAACGACACCTTGGGGATGGACCTTGGTGAAATGAAACGATTTTCAATATTAAATGTTGCAGCCACATCTTCATGTTATGAAAAATTTTATTTTTATTATGATGTATCTCATGATTTCTTTCTCATGCCTTAAAGTTCTTTCCATGTCGTTATTGAAGTATCTCAAGTTCACATGTAAAATGTTTCTCTTGTTTCCCTTACTGGGCCTTCTGCTCACCCTTTCTTTTGATGTATGTCCCCAGGTTATGTGATGCAGTAATTAACCTAGGATGAACATGAGGAGAATCCTTTCAAGTGTTTAAGAATAATGTTTTATGTTTTAAGTTTCTGGTTTCCAAGACACTAAACCTTAAAGATCCTCGGTTTTGTAAAATGTAATGAAAGTTTATGTGATAAAAAGGCGGGATGTTATAGTTGCCATCAAAAGATGGTTTAGTTATTTGTGGAAATTAGGATATTAAAACTTTAGGAAGAACCCTATATAAAAGTTTAAATATCGGAAATCTTCCTGGTATTTTGGTGAGTATTGAGTAAGGGGTTTCCAAGCAAATACATTCCTGTCTGGGTACGAGCAGGTAGAGGTGGTTCTGGAACAGATGTACATAGGGGTAAAACCTGAAAACACCGCTTTGAGCTAGACTCGAACGGGAACTGGTACATGACAACGGGCCTTGCTGCACTCTTGGTTACGACACTCCCGGGGGATATGCTTTGGTAAATTCATAAGCTTAGTATGAACCATTGTTAAAGGAACAAAGATTCACATAAGAATATATGATCATGGATAACCCATATTGGAACCTAGGGGATCACAAGTTAGGGTATACTTTTCTTCTACAAGATATCCTTATATGCTTTAAGCTCCTTTTCATGATTTTTGGTTAAGTATTTAAGCCTCTAATTATAATTTCTCTTCTTAGTTAATGGTGGGAGATGGAAGAACATACCCCAATAACCAATGTGATAGGAAATGCAACGATTGCCATATTAATATGAAAGAGATGATTAGGGGATTAAAAGGTGATTATTATTTTAGAAGACGTTCATTAATTTAGGGAACCATATTTGATCGAGGTAAATAGATTACTACGGTATTTTCATTGAGGAGTAAGGTTGAATTATATTTTGAATAATCGATGAATTTAAGGTGGAATTATTGTAATTTAGGTTACTTACGGGAATGATTAACCTATCTTGGGTAAAATATGTTTAGGTTAGCTACTTTTTTTATAAGATGTTAGGAGTGGTTGATGTTGTTTGGAGATGAACAATGAAGTTTATTTTGGAAGACTATGTTATCAAATCTTTCTTTTATTTGGGTTTCAATCTTAGTTTGGTTTATTATGAGGAATCTTAAGTACCATTATTTACGGAATGGTCTATGATGAACTTTGGGTAGTACCATGGAACTTTGAAGATTTAAAAGTTGTTTCCATTCCTATGGGATTCTTTCTTTTTGAAGAGTTGTTTTACCTTACCCTTTCTGTTTTTGGGATAATGTTTAAAGATAGAAGAAATAGATAGTTAATCTTTTGTGGATTATGTGATTCTCTAAAAGATGATTCTTGTGTTTTGATGAGACCAAGTAGTTTTGAATGCTCATCATTTGGAGAAAAGATTAGTTTTGGGTAGAAACTTATTACAAGATAAAACTCTACATGAAGATAGGTATATTTTCTTATGTTTTTGTTCTATGTAGTAAATAAATTCATCAAAATTATGAAAAGGAACGTAAAACAAAAACGTTGTTGGTTTACGTTTCCTACTAGGTAATCAAAGACCGTTTACACACATTATAATTTTGGGATTTTCTGGTGGTTAACTTCCTCCTAATCATGTTTTCTATCACTCTCCTTTAGAATGTGACCCTTTTTTTTCTCCTCCATGTCCATGTTTCCTACATGAAATCCTAGTATGAGTAAACTCGGGTGGCCTTTGTACTTCATTTTCTTTATTTTAAAGTAATAGTGTTACTGAATCTTTTTCCGTTGTGGGACTTTCAATGAAATTTCAAAACCCAATTTTAAAAATTGCGAGGACGCAATTTCTTAAGGGGGGAAGATTGTAACGGCCCGAAATTTTGAATAAATATTGTTTCCTAATTTCATGTGTTATTTTATTTTATTTTTATACTCAACAAAAATGTTTTATTTGATAAAAATAATTATAATTAAAATGAGACCAGTGGTTTTTTACTGTTATATGACCATCAGTCAATATGACCGCTGTGAACAACATGGTTTGATTATTGTCTCTAAATATATGTAATATTGGTTAACTATTATAGAAAGAAGATTCAATGGCCTCACCTAGTAGTCTTTGACCGATCGAAGCCCATCTAACAGAGCTTGGGAAGGAGGTAGCACCATTGGGCTTTGGTTTGGACCAAACCCAAGCCAAACTTCATCATGTGAAGCTAGAACGGAATCACCTTCGCGAGAAGTTCAAACTGATAGAAATTACTACTCGGGCAATGTTGACCGAGCCGCCCCAAGATTCTATCACCCTAGCACACCTTACTCTTAGGTCCTATGCTGGTATTATAAGGGGCTATGTAACGAGACCATAACTGCCTTGTGTAATCCTTGTTTTAAATAAAAATTTGGGGTTTTTTCTTATGATGAAGTTTATGAATTTTCAAATGACCGGATAAAAATAGTATGCATATTTTTGATGAATTTTCAAAAGGATATTTTAAAAAAATGTTTATGTAAACCTTAAATAATTTAAAATGTGTAATGATTTTTGAAAAATGGTCTTCTACAATTATGTCCAGTACGAAATTTAGAGTATAAGAAGATCAACTTGATTTTTGATGAATAGTAAATTGTGAATAGTGATTTTACGCTTAGGATTAGTAATGTGACCAAATGAATTAGTAATCTCACTTAAAGAAAGTTTTAAAATAATCTAGGAACCTTGATTAAGTAATGTGATTCAATAAAATGGTTAAATAACGGTTTCATAAATTATTATTCAGTTGAATAGTGTTTTTTAATTAAAAATTAAATTGAAAATATTTAAAAAATTATTTTTATAAAATGGATTTCATTTTTGAACTCAGAGCATCGATATTATGTTAAGGTAATTTTTGGAGATTTTTCTGAAAAAAATGAATTTTCGGTGAATAGTGAATTTATTTAAAAATTAAATTAAAAATATTTAGAAAATTATTTTTATAAAATGGAGTCCATTTTTGAAATCAGATCATTGATATTTGGTTAAGGTGAGATTTTGGGATCTTTCTGAGAAAGTTGAATTTTCAGTGAATAGTAAAAATACAGTTTTAGGGTTTCGGTATGTTTAATGACATCATAACTGTGTCATGATGATGTCATGAGATATTTTAAGGGATGTTAGACTAAAGGGGATGAATTATTGTGTGAGGTGTCCCAAGTGGCCAATACCATGGGCAAATACCGTGGGCAAGCCCATGGTTTTTCCAAAACCACTTATGAGGTGTCCCTTGGCCATTAATGCCTTGTCCCCTCACTTTCCCTATAAATACCAAGCCCTCCTATCATCCATTCGACTCCCCACTCTCCCCCAAAGAAGTTCTGGTCTCATTACCTCCCAAGGAGTCCTCCCAAGGTGCCCCCAAGCCCTCAAGGTCCCAACCTTTGAGGTTTAAGAGTTACATTTTAAGGTAAGGGATCCGACCTCTCTCTTTCTTTTCAAGTGACCTCTTTTATGTCATTTCTTTTATGCTCCATGTTCTTATGTTGGAGGATATTCTTTTATATTAATTATACTGTCCTTTTTATGTTCATATGATGAGAGACCCCCTCTTACTCTCATCATTTCACTTTATGAATGTTTAAGTGGCGCCGTTAGGATGCCGAAATTTTTATAACAGATTCTTTCTCCCTTCTCATTTTTCAAGATCTATTTTCATGTAAAGTATTTCAAGTTCCTTTTTATTATGTTGGGGTATGATCTATAAATTTATCATACTGGTATTTTATGATCATATGATGAGAGACCCCATTTGATCTCTTCAATTCAGTATTTTGAAGTTTTAAGTGGCGCCGTTACGCTGCCGAATTTTTAAGTGGTTCTTTACCCTTCCCGTTTTGAAGTTCTACTTTCATGTCAATTATTTCAAGTTCTTTTTTGTTATGTTGGGGTATGATCTCTATATCTATCATACTAGACTCTTATGTTCATATGATGAGATACCCCATTTTATCTCTTCAATTCAGCATTTTGAAGTTTTAAGTGGCGCCGTTAGGCTGCTGAATTTTTAAGGGATTCTTTCACCCTTCTCTTTTTTCAAAGTTATACTTTCATGTCAAGTCTTTTCATGTTCCTTTATATTATGTTGGGGTATGATCTCTATATCTATCATACTGGAATCTTATGTTCATATGATGAGATACCCTAGATGATCTCGTCAATTCATTTTTTTTCAAGTTTAAGTGACGTCGTTAGGCTGCCGAATTCTCTTAAGAGAAATCTTATTTTTGTCTTCATTTCATATTCTTCATTTCATATGGTATATTTTCAAATTTCATTACCATGTTATTAAATCCCTTATATTCTGTCCCTCTATTGTTTTATGGGTCATTTATGAATGTTTGACCCATGTCCCCTCTCTTCTCAAGGTTTTCTAAAACCCCGAAACATAGCTGTTATGCTGCAGAATTTTCGTCTCAATGTGCCTCTCTCTCTTTTCTCAAAATTATTTTACGTTATAAAGTGAATACTCAAAGATCTTATTTCTACAGTGGTATTCACATATATATCAAAATCTTCTATTTTAAATTCTGGGATTTACATACATGAGACCCGCTTTCCCTTTCCGTGGGTTTAAAGTGACGTAAAGATCATGTCTTTAAAGCAGTTTTTAAAACGTTATGAAATGAAACCCATTTATTTTATGCTATATGAGCTATTTATGAAATTTTTGATTATGATATATGTGGATCACATGATAATAAAGGAAAATTTAAGGGTGCGCCCTGATAGCGCTCCAATGCATTGGGTAATGACTTAATCTCTAGAGATGGCCATTTTTAACGACGCCATGGTGAATAACCTTGGTAATTTTTAACGACACCTTGGGGATGGACCTTGGTGAAACAAAATGATTGTCAATATTAAATGTTGCAGCCACATCTTCATGTTATGAAAAATTTTATTTTTATTATGATGTATCTCATGATTTCTTTCTCATGCCTTAAAGTTCTTTTCATGTCGTTATTGAAGTATCTCAAGT
Organism: Viscum album; assembly: GCA_963277665.1. Classification (NCBI taxonomy): domain Eukaryota; kingdom Viridiplantae; phylum Streptophyta; class Magnoliopsida; order Santalales; family Viscaceae; genus Viscum; species Viscum album. Next base: position 287,712,494 of record OY728163.1, read on the forward strand.
TCACATGTAAAATGTTTCTCTTGTTTCCCTTACTGGGCCTTCTTCTCACCCTTTCTTTTGATGTATGTCCCCAGGTTATGTGATGCAGTAATGAACCTAGGATGAACATGAGGAGAATCATTTCAAGTGTTTAATAAGAATGTTTTATGTTTTAAGTTCCTGGTTTCCAAGACACTAAACCTTAAAGATCCTCGGTTTTGTAAAATGTAATGAAAGTTTATGTGATAAAAAGGAGGGATGTTATATCATCACTATACTGATTTCCTATAAAATAAGTAGTGGAATGTATATTATCATGAAAATACACTACATCTATCTTAATCATGAATCAATCCTAGAAATATCAACTAGACACATAATGATTGACTTTAATTTCATGCCAATTGACATCCCTAATTTGATCCAAACCATCACTCACTCGATGTTACATCAAATTATACCCCAATAAAATAAAATTAAACTTTGAATCCTCTCACTCCAAACATTAGATGAATCATAAAGCTTCACTTCTTTCATATATCATTTTACAAAATCAGTGTGTGATAACATCATGTATAATAAAATTGAAACTAACATAGTTGAAAAATTAATTATCAGTCATTTAATATACATTTAAACCTAACTTAATAATTTTAGATCAATATCTGAATTAGGTTATGATAAATAAACATTCCTTGTTCCCCAAAATCCCTTAATGAAATATATTTCATATCACGAAAATAAAAAAAATTGAACACCCCTACCAAGGATCAACCGACACATTATGCATGAAGGTCAATAAATTGGATTCATGGTTTATATATTTCTAGAAATATTGATTGTGCCCTCTCCAAAATTGGATGGTACTTATTAAAATTTCTAAGACCACTGACCTGTATAGTACCCCTATCTAGAATTATAACCAAATCTTATGAAGGTAACCCAAAAAATCTAACAAAATCTCATGTTTGACATTAAGTAAGAAAAAACCAAAACTCAAAATTAGTGACCTATAGTCACTATTTTAATGCACTCAAATCATGGTGGTGTGAACCTCTATTTTTTTCCCTACAAAACATATATAGGTTCTCTATCTTCCATAAACCATGAAATTCATTCTCTTTTATATCAAATAGAGATTTCAAAAATGCCTTCCTTACAAACTAGATCATTCTAAATATCACCTTCATCATGTTTATAGAGATTTTGGAACACCTCATTTACTAGATACAATGTTATCAACTCAAATATTATGTCCCCATATATAATTATTTCATATATCCTGATATGTTGAATAAAATTTAAAGGTAAGAAACAATATACAACTACCACTAATTCCTACATGGCTAACTCTAAAAAGGTGTCTGGAAAAGAAGGATATTTTATCCACACATCCCCATACAGATATTATAATCAAATTCTAAATGCCTTATTAATGTATTACTAATTGAAGATCATATATCACCATATGGATGATGTGGAATATTAATAAAAATTAATGTTCCAAAACCTATCCGACCATTGATCATTAGACTGATCAATGCTTCTTGAATAACTAAAACTATCATGGGTGTAATTTTTATAGAAAATATTCTTATAAATGGGGGAGTTTAAGTATATATATAATTATCTTCTATCTAAACATTAATTTTCTGAGGTATTAAACTATTCAAACACAATATTATTATTCCCTAACATAATAATTTCAATATTTAGAAAATTAAAATGAATATTAACTTAATTATATTCTAGCCATGATTATATAATTAGATTAAGAGTTTCTTTATTTTTATTGTAAAATATAATATAATACCATTATTTGGATGTAGATATCAGTATAAAAAATGTAATCATTATGGGAACATTGCACTTTTTCTATTCCAATTTACATTTTATCAGAAACTATGATATTCAACTCAATAAGAAGTATTGTGTGTTTTGGATCGATATGAAAACATTTTAGTATGTTGACTACCAAATTGGGGTTTTTTTTGTTTATCTAACCAAAAAAAATATATAGAATTATGTTTTTAAAAGATTATTTTTTTTAAAAACATTTTGGTTGAAACTCCTCTAAATAATAATTATATTTTATACAAGTGTGATGATTATGAATTATAATAATACGTTATCATAGATGATAATGTTTTTATAAGTATTTATCATAAAAATAATTTAATCAAACACATTCAGTATCAATGTAATATAAATTATTCTATAAAAATGATAATGATATTTCAAAGGCATAAGTATTATATTAAATTGTTTATATGTGTTCATAGTACAAATAGATTAACACACAAAACATTGGGTGTTAATTAAATACTATAACATTAATAGAATGTGGTAACTACAGTAATACACCATATAGAACATACTTTAGACAATTACATCAATTCAAGAGTACATCATGTTCATCAATGCACAATTTATTGGAATCAAATCATTATATAAAGAACCACCATGAGAAAATTTCAATAGTTAAACACCATATTATGAAATAATGAAAAATATAAAATATAATGATTTCACTATAAAGTATTAAAAATTAATATAAAATTATTTAATTCTATATAATTATACTTAATATAGAATCCACATATATTTAATGATATCTCATTTGATTATATTTCAAAAAAATATCATTAATCATTTTGAAAATAATTTCATCGCTCATACACAATGATAAGTGAACCATTAATACATGAAATTAAAAATAATGAAAACTGGTGGGAATATCTATAATGTGATATATTTAAAAATATAAAAGGAATATATCGAAATATATAGAGGTTACCAATCAAATTCATTTAAATTCATCTTTTAGAATTCTATTATTCAGTCATCAAGATGATTTATACCTGATGGTGTGATTGAGGGACTTAAATCATTCAATTATCATCATTACATTCATTGAAGGTATTTTGTTGTGTTTTAGTTTTTTTCCTTATTCAATGTCTTATAATTGTATTAACATTTTGGTTTTCCCTATATATATAAGATTATGTATTTATTATACCAATAAAAACATTACATCTCTTTGTACTTTGTTCTAAGACATAACCAATTAGTGGGTATTGTAAAGGTTGTTCCTCCCTATCAAAATGTAATATAAAGACTATATCCTAGACTCTAAAATTTACAAGGTTTATATTTTTCTTCAAGAATTTTCATGGAATGGATGATGGAGTGATTCCATTTGATCCACTATATATTTATATAAATAATAATTTATAATTATAGATATTAATAGACACATACGAAAAAAATCTAAACATATAGAATAATAATTCAAAGGTAAGACCTTGAAAACACTCTAAGGCTGATATTAATACTCTAACATATATTTATGTTGTTATGTATATTTTAAATTATAAAATAAAAATAAGTATATACAATTATATTAGTTATAAGTCCTATAGAAATTATTTATCATTGAGGATACATCCAACCAAATTAGATAATTTTGAACGTAACAAACTATGGGAATGATAAATTATAATGGATATAGCTTGAAATACTGTAGGGGAAGTACCATTAAAATAAGATATATATATATATATATTACAGAGGAAACTACTAGTCAAATATATAATATATTTCTCAAAAGTATGAATGGTATAGGTGAAAATATATATAGCATAGATTTTTTTATATAAAGTGTACTTAAATCACTAAGGATCACGTGGCATAACAAAAAAGTGACAGAAATGAAATAAAAAGATGTAGTCAATACACCTTGGATGGAAAAATTATATATATATTGAAATACAAGTTAGAGATTAATAATCTTGAGGAGGAAGAAACTATTTAAATATGGGGAGATTATTTTAAATATTCAATTATTTTTTTAAAAACTTGTAGTATCAAAATTCATAGTTTAGTGAGAATGATGAGTCAGAAAAAATGTTATGAAATTTGTTAAAAGATTGTAGGAAAAAATAAATTTCAGAGACTGTATCCCGGTAGATACAATAAAAAATATGAATGAGTGTAAATATAAAACATAATTCAAATAAATGTTATAATCATTTAAATCTTATATGTATTTATTGAAAAAAAAGTAATGTATTGTTATAACATACATTACATGGATTAAAAATGATGATAAATACAAGAATTTATAGAAAAAGTGAAATGGATAATAAATTTATTATTTTACTATAATGATGATACTAATGCATTATGATGAATTAGAATCCAAAAATATGTTAAGGAATATATCATTTTTGTAAATTTGATACAATTTAAGTGATTATGATGGTGATAATAACTATTATTTTGAATATGATAATATAGGGGAGATGTGTTATGTGGCATATGTGACTAATTATAAAATCATATCCTTAATAATATTATATTGTATAAGAAATTAATTATAAATAATTAAAATTCTTTGATTATAAGAGGAATCAACCTCCATAGAATGAAAATTTAATGAATGTTGGATTCACCAAAAAATCATCAAATTCCATGAAAGTTTAATAGTTAAAAACTGACATTGAAAGACTAAATAAGGCTTTATAATAAAATATAAAATGAATATATATTTATACAAAGCTAATTCTATTGAAGATAATCAGAAAAAAATATTTATTTATAAGGTTATATTATATATTTTCCCTATAAATATTAGAAATTCATTATGTAATGTTATAAAAGAAATGTTTTAACTATTGTATGATTGGGATTAGGAAAAAATCACTTTAATAGTAAATTCACTCTTAGATAAAATTGTTTTATGTGATATACCAATGAATTAGTCCTTAAATCTAGTACAGTTTCTTCCCCTTTTATTTATACATTTAAAAAACCGGCTACAAGATTTTTATATGGGAAATATGAATTTAAAAAGTAGAATTTATACAAAAAACCATATTTATTGTTATTTTAAGGAAAATATCTTCTAATTTTTCTATAAGTAAATTTGGTACATGGATAGTGTATTCTCTAAAAACATTAATTTTAATTAATGAAATTAAAATTCATTTAAAATAAGTGATGGAATAATTGTCCATTTAAAGATAATTACAATGGAATCATATATGGGTTTTATGAGGTGGATTTTAAATTATACATTATTAATAAAAAATTATTTGCTAATAAATAAGTGAATAACATGATTTTTATATTTTGAATATGTTATACATGAATGACTATTAGATTTTAGAATAATATGGGACTCTTTTCCAAAAATGGTTCATTTTATTTCTTCTATCATCATGGGTAATGTGTATATTATTAACCTTTTTGATATAAGAGTGAATCAAGTAATTTTTATTAATATTAAAAATCATATTATGACATTTATTCATTAAGAATCTCAATTTGAATCACTTATAAGAGGTAGATGAGATGAAATGATTTTTGTAGCTACCTGAATTGATGGTAGTGATACATCAATTTTTTTATCCATGGTTGATGTGGAATCAATACAATAGTATTTTATTTTTATCCATAATATGTATACTAATGGACCTCTATAGTTGGTAAATCATCATTTTTTGAAACCAATCAATATTACAAGAATTGCAGGAAATAAGTACAATTTATAAAAATAGATAAATCATAGATATTTTCATAGGAATATTTTATATATGAAAACAGTTGAGATATTATCTTGTTAACTAGTTACTACTAAATATTATATAATAAAAATGTTTTTTTGTAGTATAAATCAAAAGGTGATCATTTTGTTTATTTTCAGAACCACGAATCCAAAAAAAATTATATGTTAAACAACTAATAACAAAAGTTCTCATCATTAAGGAATCAACAACATACTAGAGTATTTGAGGGAAGGAATATAAAAATCTATAAAATAAATTATACTTTGATCAATAAGATTTTTTTCTAAATAATCAAACTGAAAATCCAATTAACCAAGATTTATTTGGTTCTTAAAAATTCTACAAATATTGATCCTTAAAAATCATCATATGTTCATTAAGATGTAAGGAAATCATTGGTGGCTTAGTTTTGAGTGTTTGAATGTAATGTTTTCATTAGTAATACTCAAGAGAATATGGATAAGTTTGATTCCACATCAAATAAATATATATTTCAAGGCCATTCAACCCATAGAATGTTAAATAGATTATACATTTAAAAAACTATTATTGTAGTTGAATACTTGCACGTTTTATTCAATTAGAAAGTCCGTTTAGGGTACTATACCGTGAATGATTTGTCTAATAAAGAATTTTGATATCTTAATATGGGGTATTCTCAAGTAGTTGAAAATTTATTTCAAATATATGTTTCAACATTTTAAGTGGAGAATGTATCAAGTAAACTAAGAATATGTAAGGTACATAGAAATATAACCATTGAGAAAGATATTTTTTCTTTATTTATTGATTATATCATTGAATATTTTGAAAAAAAATAGTGAACATTCTATTTTCATATCTTGTATTATTCTAAATGATAGTTTTATGTAATTTGGGACCAAATTTATGATTTTTCTATGAAATTCTAGTTAAAATAGTTCGCAATGATTTATGTATATATGTTTTTGAGCACACTAGAATATAATTATATGACTTAAATAATGGGTATTTTAATGAATAATATGGATTAGTGTAAAACTATAGTGACACATAATATATGTCAAGTGGCTTAAGATTATAGTTGGGAGAAATGCATATATTATGGAGACACATTTTCTATTGTTGAAAGATTATATGTTTTTAAAATTTAATTTCTACTCAAAATGGATTTAATTCATAAAATATTTGTGTAAAGTGTTAATTTATAAATAGATTCATATATGAAAATTTCTATATGATACAACCAATAGATTCAATATTATTATAAATAATTCTTTTTCCAAAAATTCCATATCCCTTTATAGATTGAAGTAGAAACCTAAAGTATAAGATGAATTCATCATAAATTTTCTATTATAAAATCACTTTGATAATTAATGATGCATCATACATTGTTTATTATGTGTTATTAAAGAAAACTGATATAGTAAAAATTTATATTGATGATATGTTTTTCGGATCATCTAGAAATTATCTCTAGAAATAATTTTAAAATTTTTTGATAAACCATTTTTAAATGAGTCTTATTAGAGTACTCAACTTTATTTTTAAGATGTTATATCAATAAAAGTGATGATATAATATTTTTAAACTACCTTAATTATTAAAATTAATTAATTAAAGTTTTGGTGATGATTCATGTAAAATCATGAGTACACTAGTGAGTACTGTATGTAATCAATATAGATGCCCTTTTAGAAAAACTACTAATTATATATCCTTCAATGGTATTATCATGAGTTTACATAATCTAAATACAATTAGATTAGTAATCATTTAAAATATATATGTGTGTGGTATATTTATTAAAATCGTATATGAAGTGATATTATATAAGTTAAGAGTTTTATCAATTATATTAGAGGTTTACTTAATCTTGGTTTATTTTACCCTATGAAGAGATCACATGAATTGATGAATTATTCATGTTTCAAAATAAGGGAAACTTTATTGTAATAGTGCATAATATATTTGTCACATTCATAGAGAAATCATTTCATTACTGTGTTTAAAAAAGCATCATTCAATTTATCGATTTATTATAAAGTCAATATATATTAAAGTAATGCATTTTTTTCTAAAAACACATTAGATAATGAAAATATTTTAGGATCATGATTTATTGCGATTGAATTCATACCCTATATTATAATTTATAAATTTTTCTATAAATAATATTTAACTTTAAAATTTATAAACAAATATAATTTATGGGATATTTAATTTCAACATGGAACATGTATAGAAATAAGAAGTTCTATTATATTTGTTTCTATTGAGGAATAATTATCCTTATTCTAAATAAGATACCAGATGTGTCTATAATTGGTTCTATTAAAACAAATCCTTCAATAATGGTAATATGATACATTTTCCATTTTATTAAATGAGTTTCAACAAATATAAAGTATTATAATTTTTTTCTATTTCTCTATGATATACAAGAAACAATAACATTATTACCAAGTAGAAACGGTATAATTGGGTCATTATATTATCATATATACTCAAAAGTGTATTAATATTGAATGATATAAGTTTCAATAACTATAAACTATGCAATATTGTGATGATTTGTGTTTCATATGATGAAACAATGAAAAAAACTTAAGGAAAATTGTTTCATGTTAAAGAGGTTTATTGACATTTGTAACACCCCAAGCTTCTACGGTACGTTTCCCTTCGAATAATGCGATAGCGTGTGTTGTACGCAACCTCGAGTTCTAACACACACCACAACTAATTAAACTAGCCGTTGTGAATAGTAATACCTACTTTTTGAAATCATATATATTCTATATTTCAAAATGGACTTCATTTTTGGATTCGGAATATCAAAATTAGCCTAGGGTGAAATTTTGGTACATTTCGGATAACTTTCATATTTTGATGAATAGTGAAAATTTCTAAATTTTAATTAAAAACAACTTTTTTAATCAAAATAATTAATAGTGATAAATTATGAATTTGAGTGGTTTTAAAGTATATTTAGAATATATTTTTACCATTCAATTTAATGTTTATCATTGGACATAATTTTACAATTAAACCGAACATAAACAAGTGTCAATCTTTTGATAGTTATTATCTCTTAAAAACACGCTTTTTGTTTTGACAGCGGGAATTAATTTTAAATTAATTTCTGCCACTTCTGTGTTTTGAATTTAGGAAAATGGATTCCATATTTGGAATCAGGATGTTCAAATTGTGTAAATAGGTAACTTTTATTTTTAGACATTTTGAATAGTTACTGTGGTAAATATTTTATTTACCATGGTTAAAGGGTAAATCCGGTAAATAAGGGTTAAACAAATAATATTATAATAATAAAAAATTACCCTAAAACGTGTCCTAACCTTATTGGTGGATACATACCCGACCATGGGCATCCTTTGGTCAATTTGGGGACCCCTTGGAGCCACTTGTATGTGGTAGGGACACTTTATATTAATAAAGTTAAAATAAAAATAAAAATGGCATAAGCTTACATCTTTTAGAAGAACAATTTTTACATAGGGTTATACATGTTGTATTTTCGATTATAAATATTAATTAGAAAGCTAAAAAGATTTCCTACATAATGATATTTTATTTATAATTTTTAGACATTATATAATTTATTTTATTTATGACACAATGATGATGCAGTAATTACTAAAATAGTAAAAAATAAAAATAATTGATCTTATAAATACCCAAATAATTATAATATGAAACTTTTAATGAATTAAACTAATTTTCTATGATAATATGATATATTAGGATTGATTTAATTGACTTTGTTCGAAGTAATCAATCTGTTAGGAGTTTCACAAAAATCAACTATTGAATAGTGTCAAAATTGACATAAAAGAGTTCTTAAAACAAATATTATATTATTAATTGATATTAAATTCCTAAAAATCTAAGGTTCGGCCAAGAGACTTATATTATGATAGGTTCCTCATTAATGGACCACTTGGGGGTCGCTTGGATGTATATAGTAAGTTTATTAATCATATTATATAAAAATACAAAGAGACATTGTAAAAGTGAAACTAATTAACTTAGAGTTAATACTTAAAGATAAGGTTAATATAAGTACCCAAACCTGTCTAAATTCTATTGGATGAGTTGTTTTCGACCTATCCACACCTCATCCTTTGAATAGTCAACTTTGGAGCCTTTGTAAACCGAATATGAATTTATTATAAATTAATATTTCTAACTTTTCCAAAGGTGCCCCTCACCCCTCTTATAAAAGGGCACTCCTCCTTCTCATTTATTCACACTTTCAAAGCCTTTTGGTTCGGCCAAACTCTGCCCAAATACTCTCCCAACATCCCTCAATACAACCTAGAGGCCTTATTTTGATCAGAAAGCCAACCTAAGGAGCCCTTTTGATCAAATCAAAAGGAAGAACCCGAAGAAGAGGTAATGATTTCACCACCCTTTTCTAAGTTCATTTCTTCTTCCACTTCTTCTTCCTTTGTTCTTACCATTCTGAAATAATAACTCCAGTATCTCACATATACTGTGATGTTATTATAAATATGGTACAATCATATTCAGTATTCTATCCACCCTTTGAATAACATGTCACCATACGTGCGTACGTACGGCTTACCGTCTCCACGTCGTGGTGTAATTGTTATTCAATATAATATTATTTGGATGGGTATAATAATGATGTGTAACTCATGTAAATAATAAATATAACATGTTAATGATTCTGTATATATGATATACCATCCATTTATATATTATTTTAATATCAAAAGAATGATATTGTCGCTCGTGCGTACGTACGGACTACCGTCTCCACGAACGCGATGAGATTCATTCTCCATCGTATCCATTCAAGTATAATTATCATTTGATGATTTAAAAATGATGTTTAAGGACTGTATATCATTCTGGATATGAATAAGATACAACAACCATGGCTTATGTAACAAAACATATAAAAGAAAATGAGTAAGTTAACTCCCGAAACGACGATAATTCTAAGATATTATTAACAAATCAATGTTAAAAGATCATATATGATATCATATTAATATATATGATTCTTGTATAATTTAATAACAACTATTTCACCATTATACAGGAGGTTAACCTACCCCAACCAAGGAAAAGTACAAGGTAAGGGTTATTTCACAATCTCTTCATTATCCGAGGTTGTTTATATGTAATAATCTACTGGGATCTCTTTATCATCCACATCCATGTTTCTTAAAAATGTATTTCAAAACATTTTTTACTATTTACAAGAATATGGGTTAAAGTCATTTATACCTTTTTTTGACTTTTTATAAGAGGTTTATAAAGGAATCTTTCCGTCGTTTTCAAAACAAGGTCCTTTTTAACCTTTTCGACAGAATTGAGGTAAGAATGTTTTTTTTAACTTATACGGCGGGTGCGGTTATTTTACGCCGTTATAAAATCTTCAAAGCTTTCCTTACAAGCTTATAAGAATATTTTCAAAGAAAATGTTTTATTTTATATGGATCTTAAATGATTTCAAAATAAAAGGAGATATTTCTTTAAAAAGAATTTTGATTTCATCTATGTCAACATCCTTTGATGGATTTTAAGATTATTTGAAGTTGATTTATTATGATACAAAACTTCTATATTGTATTGAAGGTTTTGTGATATGTTTGACTGTGGATGTGATATTTTTATACCATTCATAGTTTATTGTGAAAGTATTGACATTTCGTATGCTAGTTTTAATACGAATGTTTATGTTATGTTTAAACCTTTTCATATGGGAATGCATTGGACTTAATAAGTGACGGGTGGAGCCCGCTATAGCTCCTCGATGCATCGGTAGGTCTCATGAGACAAACTAGTGTCTTGGCACAAGGCCTTGACAAAATCTTATTTGTAGTCTTGGAACGAGGCCTTGGCTATGTGGTTATGATAGTCTGGCATTATGCATTCCAACATTATGAAAGTGGTTATTTATTTTTGCATGTGATTATTCGATTAGTGGAATATCCATGTGAATAAGTAAATGGCATTATTTCATTTTATTTATGCCATACCATGTTGAAAGTTCATGTTTAAAAGGCTTTTGTTTTAGTTATACATTGCCTTAAATGTTTATTCTTATTGATGAAAGTTTCCGCTATATTGTTATCCTTACTGGGCATTTGAGCTCACCCCTTTTCTATGTTTTATTTTTCCCAGGAAGTGAAGATGTAAGTTATGAATGACCTGCAGGGATATTATGAGGGGATTGTAGTGTGGACTGTGGAAACATTATGTTGTTGTAGTAGTTTTTGATTTTATGATGTAATGTAAAACTTATGAATATATCTAGTGTTTCCAAGGCTACTAAACCAATCGGTATTTCGAGATTTGATCTTTCTTGTGATCATGCCAATGTTACGAAGTAATGCACCGACTCTGGGTAGCTGGGGTCGGGGCGTTACAGTTGGTATCAGAGGAAGTTTAGTACAAACCTTGGAAGCTAGATTTAGATAAACTTTGATTAGAGCACGTAGACCTAAGATGAACTTTGAGGATTAGTATAGAAGAACTTCCTAGAATTTTGGTATTGTAGAGACTTTGTGAGTTTTGCGAGCAATACATCCCTGTCTGGATACGAGCAGGTAGAGGCGGCTCTGGCACAGATGTACCTAGGGGTAAAACCCGAAAACACCGCTTTGAGCTAGACTCGAACGGGAACTGGTGCACGACAACGGGCCTTGCTGCACTCTTGGTTACGACACTCCCGGGGGATATGCTTAGGATAACTCTCACTTTCTTTACAAATCATTATGAAGGGTTTATGAGTATATACTTCCTCAAAGAAAACATATTTATGATTATGGATTATATCCATAGATAGTTCAATTTATGTTAAGTGTTTTATAAGTATGGGATTATGTATTTTGATTCATAAACTGATCTAGTTTATGCCATTGTTTAGAAATGGTGCCTAGTGGAAGAAATGGAAACCGTATCAATGCACGCACTCCATGTAGGGATTGCCCTCCTGCTCAAGATAATTATAGTGGGGCTGGTGATGCAACTGGTGCTGATCAGCTAATCACCGTACTGGGACAACTTACTCAGGTTATGAATAATAACCTTACCCGTATGGAGCACCCTGATCCGCAGCGTGGAGGATCAATGTTAGATCGATTCATGAGACAACAACCACCAACGTTCAATGGAAGTACAAATCCCTTAGTAGCTGAGCAATGGATATTTTCCCTAGAGAAAATATTTCAGGCTTTGGGGAGTAGTGAAAGGGAAAAAGTTACCATGGCAGTTTACCGCCTCACTGGAGATGCTGATCAATGGTGGTCATTGATTCAAAACATGAAGGAAGATGATGAAGTATCAAACATGGAATGGAGGGAGTTCAAAGATCTGTTTTTAGAAAAATACTTTCCTCGCGACCATCGAGCAGATATGGAAAGGCAATTTCTGAGTCTGAGACAAAAGGAGGATGAGAATGTCACAAAGTATGAGGCTAACTTTACAAGGTTAGCGAGGTATGCTGGAGATTATATTCGCAACCCAAGAAGTAAGATTGATCGTTTCTTTGATGGGTTAAAACCATTTCTCCGTCAAGCATTAGTCTCACAATCCTTTTCATCGTACGAAGACATTGTCTCATGTGCTATCAAGACCGAAAAGGAATTCTCTAAGTCTTATGACTTTAAAGCAAAGCAAGAGAAGAAGAGACCTGCTGATCAATCTGGGAATGGAAATAAGGGGAAGAAGGGAAAGGTTGAATATCCATCTTGTGGTAAGTGCGGGAAGAAACACCCCGGTGCTTTCCTGAAGGGAATGGGAGTCTGTTACAAGTGTGGTGAAAAAGGCCACCAAGCTCATGATTGCAAGGGGAAGAAGGAAGCTACCAACGTTCAGTGCTACAATTGCAGGGAGATGGGGCATTATGCAAATGCATGTCCTAAGCGTCAGGAGAACTTACCTCAGAAAAGGCCAAGGGATCAAGTCCAGGCTTATGCTATCACTACTGCTGAGGTAGAAACTCCGAAAGACGTGGTGGCAGGTAATTTAATGGTTTCCTCAAGTTTAGCAAATGCATTATTTGATTCTGGATCATCGCATTGTTTCATATCTTCCCAGTTTGCTAAGAAAATTAGATATTTCCAATTTGATTTAATAAGGGAGTTGTCAGTTAAAACTCCTAAGGGAAGTATCGTTGCAACAAAGTTTTGTGAATCAGTCCCCATTAGAGCACATAAATTTTCTTTATCTGCTGATTTCATCGTCATACCTATGATTGAGTTTGATATAATCCTCGGTATGGACTGGCTTTCGGACTATGATGCGAAGATTTATTGTAAGAAGAAAGAGGTTACGATTCTTGATGATAATGATAAGGAACACCTTATTTTTAGAGCAGAATCGTCACCACCTAATTCTTATTTAGACCCACCCCCAGTAGCTCAACTTAATTCAATTATTGGGGAGGAAGAGAATGAAATAACTGTCGGTGAGGAAAGGAATGTTCAAATAGAGGATGTACCTGTTGTGAAAGAATTTGTAGATGTATTTCCGGAAGATTTACCTGGACATCCTCCAGAACGAGAAGTTGAGTTTTCTATTGATTTGATTCCTGGATCAAGGCCTATATCGAAGACCCCTTATAGAATGGCCACTGTAGAGTTAGTCGAACTAAAGAAACAACTAGAGGAATTGAGTAATAAGGGATTTATTCGCCCTAGTGTTTCTCCATGGGGAGCCCCTGTTCTTTTTGTTAAAAAGAAAGATGGATCTATGAGGTTATGTATCGACTACAGGGAGATCAATGCTATAACGATAAAGAACAAGTATCCCCTACCTCGTATTGATGATTTATTTGACCAACTGCATGGAGCTCAATACTTTTCAAAGATTGACCTTCGATCTGGATACCATCAGTTGTGTGTAAAGAAGGAAGACATTCCGAAGACAGCATTTCGAACCAGGTACGGGCATTACGAGTTTACTGTAATGCCGTTTGGATTGACTAATGCACCCTCTGTATTCATGGATCTGATGAATAGAGTTTTCAAGGAGTATCTCGATGAATTTGTGGTGGTATTTATTGATGATATCTTGGTATACTTCAAAACCTACGAAGATCATAAAAATCACTTGCGCATTATCTTGAAGACTCTGAGGAGGCATGAATTATATGGAAAGTTTAGCAAGTGTGAATTCTGGCTTCAGGAGATTTCTTTTCTTGGCCATATTGTCTCTAAAGATGGAATCTCTGTTGATCCTTCTAAGACCAAGGCAATCCAAGAATGGCCAGCACCTACGAGTATAACTGAGGTACGTAGTTTTATTGGCTTGGCAGGTTATTATCGACGTTTCGTCCAGAATTTTGCCCGATTGGCTAACCCATTAACGAAGCTCACACGTAAAGGGGTTAAATTTGTTTGGACAAAAGAGTGTGAAGAATGTTTCGAAGAACTGAAGAGAAGATTAGTCAATGCTCCTATATTGACTCTACCATCGGGGAATGATGGGTTCGTTATTTATAGTGATGCATCAAAGAAAGGACTTGGCTGTGTCCTTATGCAGAATGATAGAGTTATTGCCTATGCATCACGACAGTTGAAAATTCATGAACAAAACTATCCTACTCATGATCTTGAGTTAGCAGCTGTGATCTTTGCTTTGAAGATATGGAGGCACTACCTCTATGGTGAAAAATGTGAGATTTATACTGATCACAAGAGTTTGAAGTATATTTTCTCACAAAAAGAACTCAACATGAGGCAAAGGAGATGGCTTGAATTACTCAAGGATTATGATTGTACGATACACTACCACCCGGGGAAGGCAAACAAGGTGGCAGATGCTTTGAGTAGAAAAGACCATGGAGTTTTGAACAATATGAGAATTGAAAGGGATCCAATTTTCATGGATCTAGTGAAGATGGACATGGGAATAACTAGGGAAGGTGAAACATCAATGCTTTTTCAAATGGTTGCCAAACCATCTTTACTAGAAAGGATTAAGAGTTCCCAGACCGACGATGAAGAATTTCAGAAGAAGATTAAAGCTGTGAATGATGGAAGATTGAGAAACTTTGTGTATGAAGATGGGATTTTGAAATTCGGGAAGAGACTTTGTGTTCCCAATATACCTGATCTAAAAAGGGAATTGCTGGATGATGCTCATAGTTCCAATTTCTCTATACACCCTGGGAGCACCAAAATGTATAGAGATTTGAAGGAACATTTTTGGTGGGACAACATGAAGAGGGAGATTGCTGATTTTGTGTCAAGATGTATGGTTTGTCAACAAGTGAAAGCTGGAAGGCAACAGCCTGGAGGAGTCATGCAACCTCTTCCCATACCGGAGTGGAAATGGGACAATATTACGATGGACTTTGTCATGGGGCTACCAAAGACTCCTAGAAGGAACGATGCAATATGGGTTATTGTTGATCGTCTTACCAAGTCAGCACATTTTCTTGCTATAAGAGAAGATCTACCCCTGGAACGTCTAGCAAGACTATACATTAATGAAGTTGTGAGACTTCATGGAGTTCCCCTATCGATTGTTTCTGATCGTGATCCCCGTTTTACTTCAAGATTTTGGAAAAGTATTCAGAAATCCCTGGATACTGAACTTCATTTGAGCACTGCTTACCACCCTCAGACAGACGGACAATCAGAACGGACTATTCAGACCTTAGAAGACATGTTGAGATCTTGCTCACTTGATTTTCAGGGTATGTGGGATCAATATTTACCTCTGGTAGAATTTTCCTATAACAATAGCTTCCATTCGAGTATACAAATGGCACCATATGAAGCGTTATACGGAAAGAGATGTCGTACACCAACCTGTTGGGATGACGTTGGTGAAAGAAAACTTGTAGGCCCAGAACTGGTGGAGGAAACGGTGGAAAAGGTGAAAGTAATCCAAAATCACATCAAAGCAGCTCAAAGTAGGCAGAAGAGCTATGCCGATAATCGAAGGAAGGATTTGGAATTTCAAGTCGGTGATCATGTTTTCCTGAAGGTATCTCCGTGGAAGGGAGTCATACGTTTTGGTAAGAAAGGTAAATTGAGTCCCAGGTACATCGGACCTT
Source organism: Viscum album (assembly GCA_963277665.1). NCBI lineage: Eukaryota > Viridiplantae > Streptophyta > Magnoliopsida > Santalales > Viscaceae > Viscum > Viscum album. Next base: position 287,729,087 of record OY728163.1, read on the forward strand.
TCGAAATTCTAGAACGAATTGGGGCTGTAGCTTACCGATTGGCAATGCCGCCAAGTCTCTCCAAAGTTCACGATGTGTTCCACGTATCTCTATTGAGAAAATACATGCCTGACCCAACGCATGTACTCACCTATGAGGAATTAGAACTGGAACCCGATCTGTCTTATTGCGAAGAGCCCGTCAGGATTCTTGATACAAGAGAACAAGTACTGAGAAACCGGACGACGGGTCTGGTAAAAGTTTTGTGGAGAAATCATAAAATGGAAGAGGCAACGTGGGAACCCGAGGAACTTATGATGAAGAACCACCCGAGTCTTTTTATGCAGTAATACCCTAGAAATTGCGAGGACGCAATTATTTGAAGGAGGGGAGAATGTAACACCCCAAGCTTCTACGGTACGTTTCCCTTCGAATAATGCGATAGCGTGTGTTGTACGCAACCTCGAGTTCTAACACACACCACAACTAATTAAACTAGCCGTTGTGAATAGTAATACCTACTTTTTGAAATCATATATATTCTATATTTCAAAATGGACTTCATTTTTGGATTCGGAATATCAAAATTAGCCTAGGGTGAAATTTTGGTACATTTCGGATAACTTTCATATTTTGATGAATAGTGAAAATTTCTAAATTTTAATTAAAAACAACTTTTTTAATCAAAATAATTAATAGTGATAAATTATGAATTTGAGTGGTTTTAAAGTATATTTAGAATATATTTTTACCATTCAATTTAATGTTTATCATTGGACATAATTTTACAATTAAACCGAACATAAACAAGTGTCAATCTTTTGATAGTTATTATCTCTTAAAAACACGCTTTTTGTTTTGACAGCGGGAATTAATTTTAAATTAATTTCTGCCACTTCTGTGTTTTGAATTTAGGAAAATGGATTCCATATTTGGAATCAGGATGTTCAAATTGTGTAAATAGGTAACTTTTATTTTTAGACATTTTGAATAGTTACTGTGGTAAATATTTTATTTACCATGGTTAAAGGGTAAATCCGGTAAATAAGGGTTAAAAAAATAATATTATAATAATAAAAAATTACCCTAAAACGTGTCCTAACCTTACTGGTGGACACATACCCGACCATGGGCATCCTTTGGTCAATTTGGGGACCCCTTGGAGCCACTTGTATGTGGTAGGGAAACTTTATATTAATAAAGTTAAAATAAAAATAAAAATGGCATAAGCTTACATCTTTTAGAAGAACAATTTTTACATAGGGTTATACATGTTGGATTTTCGATTATAAATATTCATTAGAAATCTAAAAAGATTTCCTACATAATGATATTTTATTTATAATTTTTAGACATTATATAATTTATTTTATTTATGACACAATAATGATGCAGTAATTACTAAAATAGTGAAAAATAAAAATAATTGATCTTATAAATATCCAAATAATTATAATATGAAACTTTTAATGAATTAAACTAATTTTCTATGATAATATGATATATTAGGATTGATTTAATTGACTTTGTTCTAAGTAATCAATCTGTTAGGAGTTTCACAAAAATCAACTATTGAATAGTGTCAAAATTGACATAAAAGAGTTCTTAAAACAAATATTATATTATTAATTGATATTAAATTTCTAAAAATCTAAGGTTCGGCCAAGAGACTTATATTATGATAGGTTCCTCATTAATGGACCACTTGGGGGTCGCTTGGATGTATATAGTAAGTTTATTAATCATATTATATAAAAATACAAAGAGACATTGTAAAAGTGAAACTAATTAACTTAGAGTTAATACTTAAAGATAAGGTTAATATAAGTACCCAAACCTGTCTAAATTCTATTGGATGAGTTGTTTTCGACCTATCCACACCTCATCCTTTGAATAGTCAACTTTGGAGCCTTTGTAAACTGAATATGAATTTATTATAAATTAATATTTCTAACTTTTCCAAAGGTGCTCCTCACCCCTCTTATAAAAGGGCACTCCTCCTTCTCATTTCTTCACACCTTCAAAGCCTTTTGGTTCGGCCACACTCTGCCCAAATACTCTCCCAACATCCCTCAATACAACCTAGAGGCCTTAGTTTGATCAGAAATCCAACCTAAGGAGCCCTTTTGATCAAATCAAAAGGAAGAACCCGAAGAAGAGGTAATGATTTCACCACCCTTTTCTAAGTTCATTTCTTCTTCCACTTCTTCTTCCTTTGTTCTTACCATTCTGAAATAATAACTCCAGTATCTCACATATACTGTGATGTTATTATAAATATGGTACAATCATATTCAGTATTCTATCCACCCTTTGAATAACATGTCACCATACGTGCGTACGTACGGCTTACCGTCTCCACGTCGTGGTGTAATTGTTATTCAATATAATATTATTTGGATGGGTATAATAATGATGTGTAACTCATGTAAATAATAAATATAACATGTTAATGATTCTGTATATATGATATACCATCCATTTATATATTATTTTAATATCAAAAGAATGATATTGTCGCTCGTGCGTACGTACGGACTACCGTCTCCACGAACGCGATGAGATTCATTCTCCATCGTATCCATTCAAGTATAATTATCATTTGATGATTTAAAAATGATGTTTAAGGACTGTATATCATTCTGGATATGAATAAGATACAACAACCATGGCTTATGTAACAAAACATATAAAAGAAAATGAGTAAGTTAACTCCCGAAATGACGATAATTCTAAGATATTATTAACAAATCAATGTTAAAAGATCATATATGATATCATATTAATATATATGATTCTTGTATAATTTAATAACAACTATTTCACCATTATACAGGAGGTTAACCTACCCCAACCAAGGAAAAGTACAAGGTAAGGGTTATTTCACAATCTCTTCATTATCCGAGGTTGTTTATATGTAATAATCTACTGGGATCTCTTTATCATCCACATCCATGTTTCTTAAAAATGTATTTCAAAACATTTTTTACTATTTACAAGAATATGGGTTAAAGTCATTTATACCTTTTTTTGACTTTTTATAAGAGGTTTATAAAGGAATCTTTCCGTCGTTTTCAAAACAAGGTCCTTTTTAACCTTTTCGACAGAATTGAGGTAAGAATGTTTTTTTAACTTATACGGCGGGTGCGGTTATTTTACGCCGTTATAAAATCTTCAAAGCTTTCCTTACAAGATTATAAGAATATTTTCAAAGAAAATGTTTTATTTTATATGGATCTTAAATGATTTCAAAATAAAAGGAGATATTTCTTTAAAAAGAATTTTGATTTCATCTATGTCAACATCCTTTGATGGATTTTAAGATTATTTGAAGTTGATTTATTATGATACAAAACTTCTATATTGTATTGAAGGTTTTGTGATATGTTTGACTGTGGATGTGATATTTTTATACCATTCATAGTTTATTGTGAAAGTATTGACATTTCGTATGCTAGTTTTAATACGAATGTTTATGTTATGTTTAAACCTTTTCATATGGGAATGCATTGGACTTAATAAGTGACGGGTGGAGCCCGCTATAGCTCCTCGATGCATCGGTAGGTCTCATGAGACAAACTAGTGTCTTGGCACAAGGCCTTGACAAAATCTTATTTGTAGTCTTGGAACGAGGCCTTGGCTATGTGGTTATGATAGTCTGGCATTATGCATTCCAACATTATGAAAGTGGCTATTTATTTTTGCATGTGATTATTCGATTAGTGGAATATCCATGTGAATAAGTAAATGGCATTATTTCATTTTATTTATGCCATACCATGTTGAAAGTTCATGTTTAAAAGGCTTTTGTTTTAGTTATACATTGCCTTAAATGTTTATTCTTATTGATGAAAGTTTCCGCTATATTGTTATCCTTACTAGGCATTTGAGCTCACCCCTTTTCTATGTTTTATTTTTCCCAGGAAGTGAAGATGTAAGTTATGAATGACCTGCAGGGATATTATGAGGGGATTGTAGTGTGGACTGTGGAAACATTATGTTGTTGTAGTAGTTTTTGATTTTATGATGTAATGTAAAACTTATGAATATATCTAGTGTTTCCAAGGCTACTAAACCAATCGGTCTTTCGAGATTTGATCTTTCTTGTGATCATGCCAATGTTACGAAGTAATGCACCGACTCTGGGTAGCTGGGGTCGGGGCGTTACAACATTCACAAGGAAACCAATTTCAAATATATTACATGAATATCGATTCAATATTTTATGTGATCATGTGAATAATTACCATTTCCAAAAATAGATCTAGAGTGTTATATGTTTCATGAATATAGTATGAATCAGGGTTCTGAGGCTTTATAAATATGCAATATAATATTTACTAATAGTAATATCTATTGAATGATATATTGAATATTATAAAAACATGTGGATTTAATCATTAGACATGATGGGTATTATTCCATATATAATGATGTGGATTATTTTCCTCAATATTTTTGGTTTCATTTTATTAAAAATATAAATATGTGTATGTAGGTACATTTACATAATAAATTAGAGATGATTGAGAGAAAGAATGTAATAAAATTTCCTTATAAAGGTTTCAATGGTTTTTTTACAATGGTTACAATTATTTATTTATAAATATGAGGATATTCTGTTCATATTAAAGTCCTCAACATCATCAATTTTATCATGATTCATGAAAATAAGAAAAAATAAATCTAGGTAAAAGTACATAGTGGGAGGTGTTAATGTTATTGAATTGTTTTGGGTGTATAGTGTTATCAAACAGATAGACCCAATGTGATCAGAGTAAGATGTGTATAGCTCATGATACAAAGTTCTACAACATTGATACATAAAGATTTTTCTTTGAGGGAACATATTCATAATTATCATATATAGGATTTGGAGAAGTTCTCATCAGACAGGGCAGTTTGATAAGTTCATTTGAGATGGAGGTCGAAGTTATAGGGTTGAGGTATAATAGTTTAGAGAATGATATATGATGTTATGGATATAAAATGTCATCAGAAGAAGGATTTCATGTAAAAATATAGGTTTAAGGAAACCCATGAAGAGCACTGAACAAATATATGTGTGTGTGTGAGTGAGTGAGTGAGTGTGTGTGTGTGTCTGAGGTTTAAATGGTTATAGTTCCATAAAACATACCCGAGAAAGATCCAACAGAGCGGAATTTGATATTTCATCAAATGAAGAGATATGAAGGCACTATGAAGTAACAAATGTTTTTGAGTTGAAATTTTTGTATGGTAGTTTAAATATACTTTTGATGGAATTGAGAGATTTAATTGAAAAAGGTATATTGATTTCATTAGATACATTTTTCCTAACATCGGGAAGATGAACAATGTTTATCGAATGATGAAGGTTATTGATTTTATTGGATGGAGTAAGTCAGTGTTGTTTTATCAAAAAAAGTGTTCAATGTATACTTATATAGATTTTTTAAATACAATAATAATTAATATGATAAGTTATTCATTAAACTATTACTATATTTTAAATTCCCTGGACGTTTGAATAAGTTCCGTAACTCTGTGTTTAAGGATGTTTGTAGTGTTTCATTTTAACTGAGTTATGGTAGATTGAGGATGTTTTTTAATAGCTCAAATGATCCAAGAATCCTAAAAAAATATTCTATAATATTTGAGATGTAACCTGTAAAATTTAATTTGGTGGGGGATATAAATTTTTAATTATAATGAGATGGAAAATACCTTTGATTTCCCACCTTTTATTTAGAGAATAAATACAATAAAATATGGTTGAAATAGAAATATAGAAATATAATATTTATATACTCAGAGTAGTAGTATTGACATAGTATTTTTTATTAAATAATCCAATAAAGGTCACTAAATTGTTGAAGGAGTGTTCCACCATATTAACTTTTACCAAATGGAGTAGATGTCTCATCAAACTAGGAACATAAGGCTGAGTAGACTCAAATAGATAAACATCAAGACATGTTTTAGATAATGAGTTTGTGGGTTTCAAATTTCTGTTATTACATAATTGGATATGTTTCATCAGTTTTAGCTTACTTCATCAAATATACAAGAAACCAGATAACAGAATAAGATAGAGTTTCATCAGATAGTGATTTTAAAAAAAACATTGTAATTTGAGGAGCTTGTGATAGAGTCCCATTAGATGGAGACCCATAGAATAGAGGAATAACTAGATGGAGGAAAATCATGAAGACCCTAATAAATAATTTTTTGGGAATGTTTTGTAAAAGCTGATATTTAGTTTTCAATGAATTTTTAATATCAGGAGGAAGTTTCCAAGAAACAAAATATAGAGAGAGTTGGTAAGGATCTCGAATATTGTATATATGTGATATTTATCCATCTTGTTTGTAGAGAAATAGATGATATCTTTATAGTGGATCAAAAAATAATAATGAAGATATTCTAGTTTTGGTATCGAACATGATGCTAAGAAGGATTATTTCTATAGTTGTACAACCAACTACCAATAATGTTTATACATGAGACATTTTTTTGGGGCTATAACCAAATTTTGTAGAAAAGTTTATTATTATGTGTTAAAAACAATACTTTTTTTGGAGGAATTATTACAAGGGATATAAAAATTTTCTAAATATGCCATTGTATTCTATAAATAAATTATTACTGACCTGATGACAAGTATGTATTTTTACGGTTCCATATAAATATCATGTGGTGATCTCTCACAATATATAAATCCCTAAAAGGTTTGGTTGATATATATCATTGATTGTATCATAACTCTTACAAGTTTAATGGTTTTAGTTTTTAATAAATGTTCTTGCAACAAAATGATCATTGATTCACCATTGTACCTCTCAATGGCCTTGCAAATGTAAGGAAACATCAATTGTTATTATAGGAGGTTACCTCATAATGCTTCAACTATATACTAAATATGGATAATATAAAATCAATGTATAGAAGGGGTGTTGTGATATTTTAAGTAATAAATTTTCACAGTTATATGATTAGGATTTTACCCTATATTCTACCTACTAGCCATGAGGTTAGAGATATAGAATCAATAAGATTTCCTCATATTAATTATGTATCTATAAAAGCTTCCAATGATAGAAATATGGAATTTAATGGAAATTTTCATAAGTCCATGATGATGGATCTCGTATAGAATGTTTATAGAACATTTATTTGGTATTCCAAATAAAAAAATATGAGATATATTGAGAGGTAATTCTGAAGTAAATGAGAATGTAAAGGATGATATCATAAAAATTTGGTGCAATATATTTCAATATATTAATATGGTTAATGAATAAATTATTTGTACATTTTTTTTACAATATTCAATGATATTTTAAACAATATCAACAGTTTTAATGTGAAATCCAAAGATTATACCATTATTATGCAACTAAATTAAAGATTTCTAGATAGATTTGATGTTAATGTTTAAAATTTAGAATAAGGGAAATATTTATCTTGTTATTAATATTAAAAAATTCTCATGGAATTTGAAATGAGAACACATGAAATATTTAATAAGAAAGCTAAGGAGGAAATAAAATTTATATACTTTTTAATAATAGTCTTAAAGATAAGGAATGTAAAGAACAATAAAGTGATTCAAAGGTAGATTAGTAATAGGTGGACATTAATAAAATCATTTTAATTTTATCTAAAATATAAAAAAGAGAAAATATAAGGGAGATGATACATATTCTCTTAAATTTTAAAAATATAATGATCAATCCCTTTTTGAGAAGACTATCCTAATTAGATGTAAAAAACTACGAGTCAGATGAAATAGATAATAAGTCCCTATAAATTGAAGATAAAAAAATAAAAAAATTCTAAGAAAAAATGAAGAAATTTTTATGGAGGAGAATATTACATTATGATTCTTTATCAATCAATGAATCATATTTCATTGACAATGTATTATTTTTAGAATATAAATTTCCTCATTATAAAATTATGATGATGTAAATGAGGTAATTAAAGATTATTGGATTATGTATAAAAATTTGGAAGATTATTTAAATAAAATTTTACAATCCAAGAAGGAAAAGAAGACAGTTATAAATACTATTATGTAGATAAATTTCAAAAATTGTGAGTGAATAAACAAGGAGGTAATAAACCATAATGATATGTGAGCTCAAAAAAATAAATTGGATCATATTGAAATGAAAATAAAAGTATATTAAGGAACATCAATCAGAGGAAAGAATCTCAAAATTATAAAACAATACCTTGTTAGGGAATATAAGATGAAAATACATAAATTTTATTAACTTTAAAATATAAAAAATATATTAAAAAAAGATTAATTAATAAACTAGAAGTGTTATAAAAATAAAATGAACTTTTAATATAAAAAAGATTGTGTTAAAATTTTTTAAAAAACACATTACATAACATGTTTATGTCAATTGTGAATATTCTCAATATATTGAAAAGAAAGTCTTATAAAATATTTTTCGTTATATTCCCAAACAATCTCAATGCATATAAATATCTTACTAAAATTATTTTTTAGATGATAATATTTGTTATAAATCGTCCCTTATTTAGAAAAGTGGAATTCATCAATAAATTATCTCCCCAAACATAGTCTCATAAGGTTTGGAATGAAATAACAAAAAAATAGAGAATTATTATTCTCAGTTTGAAATATCATTGTTAATAAGGTACTGATGGATTTTTTAAGAATTCATTAACCAATAATATTCATTATAGTAAAATATATCTATTCAATGAAAATTTATGAATAAAGGGGAAAATATAATGATAAAATAATGATATACTATTATATAAATTTATTTGAGAAAGAAAAATAATTTTTTAGAGGTTATGAATTTTAATCCCTCTTGATGAAAAATTGAGAATTTTATGAGACTTGATTAGGTTAGACAATTTGATCATGGAAACAAGATCAATAATTTTGAGCAATTTGAAAAAATGTGCTAATGTATTTTTAAAAATAAAATTTTCATGATTATAAAGATCAAGGATGTAGAATATCATGCTGAAGAGAAAAGGGAACAAACTTGTTCTATGAAATTAGAATATAGTTTATAACCTTTTATCAATATATAGAATGATAATTGTTCATAATAAGTGAAAGTGGATTGTGTAGGATGGAAATGTTATGAAATATTTTAATACCATCATACTAGACAAAGATGATATCACAAAAAGGTTGTAACGAAATCAAGTTAACAAATATATTATAAAAGATAAATAGGAGATGATAACTCTATCTAGAGAATATATATATATATATATGAGAAGAAGTTAAATAAATGAAATAAATATAAGAAGTAAAATAATATGTTAATATTGAGGTAATATTCTTTGTTAGATCAATACATATAAGAAACACTAATGATCTTCCATATTCCTAATACATTTCATTATTTAAACTAATATTCAAGGAATTGAAGGAGATGATTTTAAAATGTTGGCTATGTGTTGTAGAACATTTATTACGAGAAGGGTTGTCCTTCGTGGAACTATATAGGAATTAAGGGATAATTATAAGGGTGATAAGAACTAATGTTGGGGGGGGGGGTATGAGTATCATACATTTCTTAAAGAATATGTATTGATTTAATGAAAGCAAGGATGGTGGGGACGTTGGGATTATTAAAGTGAACTACTTTGATATGTTCGTTGAGATAGTTGTAGGTTATTATCCTATCCAATTTACTTATATTTCCCCATATGATAATATATTGTAAAAATGATTAAATTATAAACTAAACTAAGTGTTACAACAAAATAAGATCATTATGATAATTTTCTCATATTTTATACAATTGGTTTCATTATTTATATTTAAGGTTATTTTCTTAAAGTCTTTTCGTTATGAAACATAAAATAAAATATATTTTTTATCTTGTGTAATGTTGCAAACTTCTAGTATAAATAAAGATGTGTTGAAATAACCCATATGTTAACCTTTCAATTTACTGTAAATCATGTGTGAAATAAATTAGGGGGAGCAGAAAAATTCAATCATAATATAGGTAGAATGTATAAGAAATTCATATTGAATTTGACGATGTTTGATGTTTTATATAGATATTTAAAACAACTAAAACGGTAGAGATATTTGTTTCAATGATAGTTTCTTTTATTTTTTTATAAAATATATCAATATGTCTTTGTAGAGAATGTTATATAAGAATTTTTTAGAAGTTTTAGAGAATTAATATATGAAACATTCTATATGATGGTTATCAAAGATTATTTATAATGGTCATTATGACTTCTATATATTGTAAGACGATGTTTTTCAGATCATCATGTTCCTACAATCATGATGGTTATCATAGATCATGAAAAGTGATGAAGTTTAAATTGGGGGAAGTGCAAAGTGGGAGAATTAAATGTTTCTTTAATGATTAGTGTGTAAAATTTTATTGAATTTCAATATAAAATTAAATCAGACAAAGATTCAGAGTCCAAGTAATAATGTTTTAATATTCTATTATACAAAGGATAATCTTCATGAGAAATGTTGCATAATTATCAGGAAAAGGAGTCATAAAATTTATTATCATATGGAGTAGTTAGAGAAGTTAATATCAAATAGAGGTATAAGTTACTATGGATGAGTTTCAATTTTGTGGTTAGTGATAGGTGACACTAGATATTCATTTATAGTATGCTTTTATTTTTAAAGGAACAATTGAACTACTCAAATAGTTTTGCTAAAAAATTTTATTTAATATTAAATATTAAATATTAAATATCAAATTTTCTAATATTAGTTTCATATTTTAAATTTTCATGTCAAAATTCACCTAGGGTGAAGTTGTGTAATTTTTTTAAATGATGTATTTTTTAGTGAACCTTGAAAAATATCGATTTTAAACTACTGTAATTTATTTTTAATAAATAAATAATTTTAAAAACCCCATTATATTTTGGAATTTTAATTAATAAAAAATATGATTTATTATTTTTATAAAAATATAATTTTTATAAATCATTTTTATACCTTTGATATAATTTAATTTTTAGGCATAAAAAGTTTTCTGTAAAATATTTTTTTTGTTGATTTGGTCAGTTTTTTATTAAACTTAATTTCATCCACTTATAAAAACATAATCTTGAATCATGTATTCAATGTTTCTACTTATTGTGTTTACATTTTTAAATCCCGCCCTTTAATTTTTATTCATTATCAACAGTAACTATTGTATAATTGATTACATCAAAAAATGGTAATTAAGATTAAAAATAATGAGATAATGAATTAAAAATCCTCCACAGACATTGTATTATTTCCATTTTTTATATTAATTCATTCATATACATCCGAATTTTTATTATATGGTTTTTTTGTGTCATTTGATCTTGGTAGTGAGGTTTATATTACTTTATGTAACGTAAATTTCAAAATGTCCCTCTCTTGCTTTAAAATTAAATTATATGTTAACATAAGAAAACTAAAATTTTATAATAAAATATAAAATCATATTTTTTAAATAATTCATTAATAATTACCATGGAAATTTATTTATATTTGTTATTATTTTAATGAATAGATTAAATTCAAATGCAATAGCAACACAAAATTTAATTACATAATAGAAAAATGAAATTAATTATTTCGAAAACCCTTAAAGTAATATATTTTCGATGAGTTGTAGTAAATAGTTAATTTTATAGATATATATGAAATATTAGATATGTTTTACAATTTTATAGTTGGATTACATATTTTCTATGATTTTATTAATGTTAAATGAAATTAATAGTGACAAAATAATATTATTGATATTTTATAATAATTAATATTTAATTAATTTATTTAAAATCATAAATGTCATGAAAGAGGTAAACTATAATCATAAATATTCCAAACATCCAACATCTTTCTATTTATTTTGGAATTCCCAACTTATACATATAATCATAACCCTCTTAGATTGAAAATGTTATTATTGCGGTCAATGATAATTTTTTTAAATAAAGTAGATAAACCAAAAGATAGGGTTTAAATTACCAATTAAACCTAAAAGTATATATTTTTGGATAAATGTATTTAAACACTATTATATTTTATATTCAAAATTATTCCCACATTATTCCACTTTGACATGAAATTTTATTTATTATATTTAAATATTTTTATTAATATTATGCGTCCCTTTCCATCTCATATTAAAAGAATCCACAACTCAATTTTTATATACACTATCTAGGGACTAATATCTTCACCAAAACTTTCTAGAAACACTTATTGACATCCTTATCCAAGTTCTATTCATTCTGTTTTATTAATTGAATAACACATTATCATTTAAGAGAATATCTAAATGAGCACTTTCGAAGAAGAGGTTATCATCTTTACCTAATAATATAAAATTATTTCTTCTTTAGCATTATCAAAATATGTTCTAACCATCCAAACATAATTATACTTTTATAAAAAATACAAGGATATGTAATTATGATTCTTTTTCAATCATTTTCAATCTTTTTGTCTTCCTACTAAAACAAATCATCACTCCTACGTATGTATGAATACCATGTCCAATGGGAGGTGTAATTTGTTTCCATCAACAATTTACATGGATAGATAAATGGATGAAACTACTTAATGTATATTATATTTATAAATTAAATAAGCTTATTGAATTTTAATATCATATATACCTTCTTACTATCCAATCCATTGGAAAAATGTTAATGTCTCTCGTGCTTAAGTGTGAACTACCACCTCCACGAAGCAATGTGACCCATTTATCATTTTTTATTTCCATGGAATATAATAAGGTTATATTTAATGAATATATATTATATTTATATCATGATTAATATTATTGAGACTATTTATCCCTAATAATTGTATAAATACACAAATACCCAATAAATAATATGCATGAAGAAATAATACATTTAACCCACAAACAATGAGAACAATGAAATTTTATTAGAGATTTAATTATAAAATATCATTATATGATGATATGTACTATTAAAAATATTAATATGATTCTGACATAAATTAATAAAAAGTTTAAAACCATTATATATGATGTTAAATCTTGTACAAATATGGTGAAACATGGGGTAAGGAGTTTCCTAGCTAAATTTCCATTCATTGAGTTATACTTATATTTCATTTACTATGTTATTTCATGTTTATGTGATAAATGAAGTCTAATTTTATTACTTTATATTTAAAATTATTTTATGTGGATTTTTATTTTTGAAAAAAAATCACTATGTGGATTAATTCTCATTTCAATAATATTATATTTATAATGGATTTCATCTAAATTTGTAATTCATTGAGACATATTTGGTATTAGGGACCTGTTTATTTTTTAGTGGTTTATATATAATCCCATTGAGTTATTTAACATGAATATATATTTATTAAATATTATTATATTTTCATTTCATGTTTTCTATTTTATGATTTTATAATTTGAAATTTACTAAGGTGATAATAATTTATTTTTCTATATCATTTTTTGAAATTCACTTATTTTCATTGAAGGGGTATTATAATATATCCTTATTAAAATATATCATTTTTTCTTATACCTTAGATAATTGAAGATTTTTCTTATTTTATCCCAAATTTTACACATTTTTTGGTCTTGAATTAAAAAATGAAACATATAAAATAATGGTCAATTAATTTCCCATTTAATCATGTATATTTTTTCTTACATGTCCATATTTTTCAATATTTTCTTATAAGTAATTTATATTACTCAAATAATTTATAAATGGAACATTAATCGATCCTTGACTTTTTAAATTGTTTTAATGGAATAATATAAATTCGTTTAAAAAAAATGAAATTTCAAATCTCTTTAGAAAACTAAAAAGAAATGATTATTTTTAATATATAATGTATTAACTGTTTATCATACCATAATAACCATTTTATAATCTTAACCCATTCTATAATATTTTAATTTTTTAATCAATTAAAACTTTAGTAAAATATTATTTGAATATTTACATTTTATTTTTTTAACTATTTTTAGTTCACGATATTTTTACAAAACAATTATATTTGGGGAATTAATGATCATATTTTATCAATTATTAATTGTGTGGTTGTTTACATTATCTTGAAAAATTAACATTCTTGTGATCATTGGAAAATACATTTCTCTAAAATAACTATATTCTTTGTATCATGGATATGATTATTGGTAAAACATTCTACCACTTCTCTGTATAGATTTTTACTTTTAATGTTATTTAATTAACAAAGGAAGTATTGTTATTGCAGCTTCTATATTTAGTAAAAACATTTTTTGAAAAGGAATATCATTGATTAAAAAAATTTATCATTCTATATATGCGAAATTAATTATAAATTTTGTAATAGGAAAGTTGTGAAATTATATATCCCCTCGATTCATCAAAAGGTGTCGAGTGACAAATCAGTGGGCCAAAATTGGTGAATGGGATTTGTTTGATGATTAACATAAGTTTAAACAATTCTGGTAGAAGACTATAATGGTAGAGATATCATTATTTTTGATAAAATTATAATTAAAATTATGAATTTAATTTATTTAGAATTTAGTTATTATTATACATGAGATTATTACATCGATATTATCCATGGTTGAATTTCATTATCAATTTATTTCTTAAATGGAATGTGTTTCTAGTTATTTACTATTGTATATTGATTATTACTTTTTTTCTTATAATATCTTTCATCGTACTCAAAAATTACTATGCATATGATATCACCCTTGTTTTTTATCATTCCACAGGATATAATGAAGGAATATTTAAATAATTTTCTAGGATGATAAAATTTATCTTTTTATTATATTTTATTGTAAAAGTAAAATGGGTATCATGTATGTATCTTGTACAATACTAGACTTTTTTGATATGTGGGGAGCTCGTTTTCAAGTATCATTTTAATTTTTTGAGTATATCTTCTTTGGGTTTTACATTGGGATGTTTTTGGGTAAAATTGGAGAATTTTATAATAGAGAGGGGGTGTGTGAGGTTGGCACACAATTTTCTTATCTTGTGGACCAACCTCAGCGAACTGTGTGAAACCAAATAGAGGGGATTCACATAGATTTAACACAGTTGTTCAATCCTTTTTTCCACTTAGGAGTAACTATGAGACACCCCTAAGTGAGGCACACAGTTTGGTAATATGGTTAGTGGAAACTGTGTACCCAATACAAGAAACCATGCATGTGGAAATTAAATCCCTAGAAAATACACTAATAACACTAGAACCCCCATATTATATCCCTAAACCCCATAAATAGACCTTAAAACATTTTCTCTCATTTTTTGAGGTTATTAGACCAATTCCAATTCTCTTAAACCTCTTTTCTTAGAGAATCTAATATCTTTTGATGTGTCTACACCTCTCTGAGTGTGTAGTTTCTTCCCAATTAGATCTCTCTCTCTCTCTCTATGTCTTCATCTCCTTTATCCAAATAAAAGAGGAATGTTCAATATTATGTTAGAATATGATTAGATAAATGATTTTTGGATCTCTATTTTTCTGATCATGGAACTTGGTTTTGGATCTAAATCTCGTTTTTTGTCATGATAGTTGGTTTTCCACTTCAAATTGAAGATTTATATTTCCAAGCGCCATGAACAATCATGAGTAAGGTGGTATAACATTAAAATCCCAATTTCTTGATTTTAATTATGTGTATGTATTTGTAGAGTTATATAGAACATTTAGTAAATAAACCTATTAAATTAATTTAATTAAATTGGTAAATTAATTAATTAAGGTATCTTGGGATTGATTGGTTAATGAAGTTATTAAATTAGTAAATTAATTAGTTCACGTGACTGTTCAATTAGTTGATTAAGATTAATTAATAGATTAATAAGTTAATGGGATATTGGAATTTTGGATATTGGAATAATAAATTAGTTAATTACTTAATATGATATTGTGTTTGTGGAATTTTAAAAGTTAATTTATGAATTAATTAATTAATTAAATGGGTATACAGTTTAAACTGGTGAATTTATCATTTTATAACATGTGATTCAAGTAATTAATCATGAATTATTTTAATATTTAAAATGGTATATCATGATTTGAATTATAGTGAGAGGGTTATATTTAATTAACCAATATTGATGTGTTCTATGCGACATATTTCTGATCAATTGATATATGAGTGTGGGACATGGATTGAGGTTAAATACACCCTTATGTGATTTCAATAATATGGTATATGGACTGAGGCTATAAATACCCATGCATGATAAATTAGTAGGGGATAGTTATTTAGGCTCCAAATACCCATATGAGATTATATGTATGAGAGAAGAGATGAGGCCCCAACACCCATTTGACATTGAGGTGTGGGATAGGGACCGAGGATCCAAATACCCATGTGGTATTAGACTTGACTTTCTACAACAACGAGTTAGAACTAGACTATGGTTCAAATTATCCTTGATGTGATTTAAAATGAAACGATAAACGTGACCATGGTATTGTGATAATTTGTATCGCTTGGGGACATTTAAACCTCCTTTATAGTCTGAAGAAGGTAGTGAGGGCTTGGGTTTCCTTAGGAACACAATAGTTTATGTGGTTAATTAAAGAATAATTGAAATTTTATAGTTGTATAATTTTTCACTGTAATTTATTATTTATACAACTACACACTCTATTATTAATAGGATATCATTTTTTATGTTGTTGTTGGTGGAATACTAAGTTATATTGATAGTATAGTCGGGCTTCCGGATTGGCACATGAATACAATTAATGTTTGGAGGACATTATAAGGGAAAAGTCCCATTGTTAGATATCTGAGTTGGGATGAAGCATGGATAAAGGAACCTGACATGATTCTGGACCAAATTGGGATTTGTGAGTGTCTATTTATTTTGGGTTTTCCATATTGTCACACGACACATACATGGAATTCCATGCTTTGGGATTTTGTTTTGGAAACTGTATGTCCTTTTTAGTTATTATACGATAAAGGGTTTTCTAGTTGTTGGTTATATAATTTGGTTATTCTTATTTATTTCCAATTTTGGGATACTTTTATGAAGAGTGTATTGTATCCTCATGTTCAATATTACACCATCATTATTAGTCGATAGCCTTTAGAATATAGGGAGATGAGCTTGTGGTCATGTATCCCACCTGCTTGGATCACCTGTTGTGGCACCGAGGTTGGGATTTTACAAAGTGTTTTCAAATGTGGTTCTCTTTTTTTCGTTTGTATTAACATTTAGGAAATGTAGAAAGGAGAATATAATGATTAAGTCCTTATTTATGATCTTTTGAATGGGAGTACCTATCCTTTGTATGAAGTTAAAATCCATTTACATAAAGTGGGATTGTTGTTATTAATGGGTGTTGTTATAGTTTATAATATTTAACATTGAGTGAGGAACATCTTGGGTCAAGTAATTACTGTTTTTGAGATTATATGAGATGTGAATCATGTCCTAGTATTGCATGTGAATTGAGTATGCATGCCTCATTCAAGTCACACAAGATTATTTTCTTACATGAATCATTTTAGGCACACAATAGAAAAAGGTTTTTGGGTATGTTGTTAAATGAAAATTATTTTCTTATATTGAGTAAATTAATTAAAATATTTCATTATGTGTACCTAAAAAGTTTAAAATAATGAAAAATGTTTAAAATGGGTGTCTAATAAGAATTAAATATTGATAAGTTTTTACCCTTGTTAAGCAGAACCTAGATGTAAAATGGTTAATTGTCGTGATAGAACCTCGGTTTTGATCATGTGGTGCAGTTTGGAGGAAATGACTTGTTATGTATTATTTTGAATCCCTCTTACATAAATTTGTTACAGTTTTGTAATGTTTTCTATTATGATTGTCTATAATTACAGTGATATGCATTTATGAAGATGTTTATTTATAAGATGATAGGAGGACATGGCTAGAGATGATTGTAAAATAGTGGAACCTGAGGGACCGATAGTACTAGGTGAGAAATTCAGAGAAACGTTTTGTGAGAAATATGTTCACTTCAAGTTGTTTATGGAAGGATACCTAGGGTGCGTTTTCAAGAGTATGTTGAACCTAACAAGCGATTGTTAGTTTCATTACCTATTGAATTTAACCGGAAAAGGTGGACATGAAGAAGTAGAGTTTTGGATGTAGTCTATCTAGAATATACTTGAACATTTTGATACTCATGAGAATATGGTCAGGAGGGATTATAACATGTTAGAGAAGCATTGGTGGGAGGTTTGGGCTTGAACATGATAGGTAGATTGTTTGTTGTAGAATAATTTTTTAAAGGATTTATAGGATAACATTTTCTATAGAAACTAAGATAGAAGAGAGGAGTTGAGTTAATGTAGTTGATTCAGGGGACTATATTTGTGATGGACTGTGTTGGTCTCTTTACATACCTGCTGGGTGTTCCTCCAGCATTAGAATGAGATGATATAGCTAGGATAAGGATTTTTAGGGTAAAATTAAATTTGAGATAATGCCCTAGGATAACATATTTCAATTAATTTAGTCTATTAAGGTAGTGGATCATTATCTCATAGATGGGGGAACCGAAATGTGCTTTTAGTGAATTACAGGTGGTTTTTGAGGGACTATCAGGGGGTACGTCATCTGAGACTAGAAATGACCATTATGAGAATATTGAATAGTGGATTAGATGGATGAGTGGTCAGGAAGAAGGATTAGTTAATTAGAATGTTACCTAAGATTATTTCCATAGGAGTAAATGGTTAGGCCACTATTATTGAAAATGACCACAACCATTGATAGAGTTCCAAGATTGTGGTAGGATGGTACATCTACAACGGTTCCGTGGGAACCCATGATAGATGGGTAATGAGGGAGCATCTAGGAAGAATATGTTGGAAGGGGATATTCTGAACCATATCATTATGAAAGATGGAGTACTACTGTTCATGGTGGACATGGTAGTGGATGAGGTTTTTCTGGGAAAGAACACACATATCAAGAGATTAGTGAAACATTGGAGACTCTTAATGCATCACATGGTAGTGTGGAGGGATAGTTTCAAGAAGTTAAACATATACTTATAGATAGATAGGATGTGACCTTGAATGTTAGAGGTAATATTCATATATCTTTCAGAAATTATACAACCTTATATGATAATGTTGCATCTCATTATTTTATTTATGCACAACATGTGAATTTTCTAAGCCAACTAGCGGATTTCATATCTGGTGTGTTGACGATAAATACACATTTAGGAGTATGGTTGGGGGAAATCTTCCTATGAAAGGGGTTTTCTATCAAGGTTGGGAAGTATCCATTTTTATGGGATGTTTATCCTTGACATGTCACACATCAACATAATTATAGGTGTGGAATAGTTAGTATCATATTGAGCCCATGTTTATTGTTACCATAGGAGAGTGAATTTTATGTATCTTGTTTGTGACAAATATATTATCCAAAGAGTTTGAGATATTTTGGCAGTACATGTAGGGATAATTCATCAGAAACTGGAAATACCCATCACCCATGTTTCTATTATATTATTGAATGATAGAAGTGTAAATATGGATTTATTTTCACATTCACTTGATAGATTTTAGGATGTTTTTCATGAATACATCTCTAGGATGACACCTATGATAGATGTGGAATTTACAATTGAGTTAATACTGAGGGATGAGTAAGTTTCAATTATTTTGTATAGAATGTAACCTAAATATTTTCAAGAGATCAAGACTCTATTATAAGAGTTTATGGATACATGTTTTATCTGTCTCATTACGTCGCCTTGGTGTTCAATATTTTTGTTTTCAAATAAGGCTAATGTGACTCTACACTTATCTGTTGAACCAGATTATTGTGAATATTTGGTATCTTCTTCACTATATTGATGATATATTTGACCATTTTAGGGGGATATCATGTTCTCTCCAATATCAAATTGAGATCAGGGTATCATCGGTTAAGATTATGACCTTCTAAGATTCAGAGGACTACTCTCATAAGCAGGTATTGCATTTATGGGTTCCTTGTAATATTATTTTTGTTGAAAAATTCACTAGTAGTGTTTATGGACATCATTAATAGAACCTTCCATCTATACCTATATTGGGTTTTATTCATGTTTTTGTATGACATCTTAGCGTACTACAAGACTCATGATGATCGTGGACAATATCTTGACATCATCATGAGTATACAGAGAGAGAATCAGCTATACACCAAGTATATATATGGTAGATTAGGATTGATCTGGCACACTTATTGGGTCACACCATATCATCGGATGGTGTTTCAGTAAACCAAGAGTGTAACACCCCATGATTATATAGTACATTATCTCTTCAAAGTAATTCAATAACATGAACTACATGCAACATCGAGGTCGAGTGCACTACGACTTACCAAACATACCGTTCAAAAAGATGTTATGAATTGTATTAACTGAATTTTAAATTTTATATACTCCATATAATTTTATAATCCTTTTTATTTGTTTCATATACATAATATAATAAAAAAATCATTTTTTCACATAAAAGAAGTATTTAACAAAAAAATGCAATTTTACCACCTTTTAATGGTGAACCTTTTTTAAAACCAATATTTGACACTTTTATATATTAAATTTAATGAACATAAGTTTTTCTTTAGAAGTGGGACATAAAATTTTAGTAGGGATAAATTTTTGGTGATTCTCTAATAACATTCATATTTTGATAAATAGTGAAAATATTAAATTTTTATTGAAAACAACATTTTTAATCGAAAAACTTTATAGTGTTAAATTATGAATTTGGATGGTTTGGAAGTATAATTAGATTATATTTTTTGAATTTATTATAATTTATGTCATTATAAGTAATTTTACATTTAAATTTGATATAAACACATGTCAATTTTTTTGATAATTTTTACTTTTTAAAAACCCACTTTTTGGTTTTGACAGTGAGAATTAATTTTAAATTAATTAATTAAATATCTATGATTTGAATTTGATAAAATAGAATTTTTATTTTTGAATTCAGAATATCAAAATTACCTTAGGTGTGATATTTTTTATTTTTCTAAAAACATTATTTTTTAGATGAATAGTGAAAAACACAGCGTTATTATTTAAAAGTGATTTTTTATTTAAATAAATATTTATTTTATTTAAATTTATTTTATGCCAAAATAGATATATAATACCCATATATTTTCAATAAAATTAATTAGAGTCATATTATAATAAAATTAGACATATAAAATTTAATTGAACTTTCAACGTCTTTTAACCGCCTTCTAGGCACATTTGCAAATTTTTATAAAACGTTATTTTTACTGCTTCTGTGAATTGAATTTATAAAATTTGAGAGAAATAGTGGACATCATTAAGTAAAATGTTGTTCAATAAGATCAAAATATTTTTTGGTGAATTATAATTTTCGACTTTTATTTGCCACGGTTAAAAGTAGATAAGGTAAATAAATGTAAAAATGATATTATGATTGCCCTAACACATGTACTAAATCTATTGGATAAGTTTATTTCGATCAGAACAAGCCTTAGGAAAAAAATATGATCCTTTTGTGTAGTCCCCCCAGTTTCTAGTATGTAACCCTTACTTGATGCTTTTCATGGTTTTAATGTTAAGGTTGTTGAATGGGGTAGTTGGGAAAACATGGAATAATGTTTCGAGGCGAAGGGAAAGTCGCACAGGTGGCACACAATTTTTCTAAACTGTGTGGCCAAACCGTGTGCAGTGGGTCTTGGAGGGAGTAGCTTCCGCACGGTTGGTGCACAGTTTGTCTAACTGTGCAGACAAACCATGCGAGAAGGGCGGTTGAGGCAGTAGCTAACGCACGGTTAGCGCACAGTTTGTCAAACTGTGCGAACTAACCATGCGGCCACAAAAACAAGATCCTATAAAGGTGGATATCACACGTTTTTGCCTTTATATAGCTTGTTTTCCCTCCTAAGTAGCCCTAACTTGGGATTTTGGTTCTCTTAAGGATAGGGAGGGTTCTCCCATCATTCCAAAGGTGATTCGAAGGCTTCTCTTGGAGATTCGAAGCCAGGTTCTTGAGGTATGTGCTTGTTGTTATTTTTTTTCTTAGATCTACTTATATCTACTTCTCCTCTTCTCTCGGTTTCTTATATCTACACATTTTATGGGTATATCTAAGTGTGTGGATTCCAAATATGACGAGATTTGGTCTTGGTTGTGTAAGGATAAGAGATCTAAGGAGGACCCTTGGTGAATCGACCCAGTTTTCTTGTGCGTTCCCTGTTTGTTAGGGTTATTGTCACAAACATTGTGGTAGGAGGCTTCACTCTCGACTCCTCTTACTAGAATTTATTGTCTTCGTTTCAAATTGGTTATTTGTATGGAATAGATTGTGAAAATCATGGAATAAATCTTCTTCAGTGATGATTTATGGTTTTGATGAAATTGTGAAATCTTAGTGAATTGTTGTGCAAAGTGATTTGGCTTCTTTTGTTTAAAATGTTGATTTTAAATTATGGATTTTCTGGAATTTTAATGGTTTGTTGAAGGAAGGTTATTCAATAAAAAGGGTGTCTTATTGAAATGGTTGGTATGGAAATGGAATTGATGAAATTGGTTTATTATTTGGTTTTCAATAAAGGTACGTCTTTATTGAAATATTGTACATTGGTTGAACACACTTGGTTTTAATGGAAATGATTTTTAAAAAAATGTGTTTTATTGAAAGGGTGGTTTTAGCATGATTTTTAGGAATGTGTGGTGTGTGTTCATGTTGCATGTACAAGGCTTGGTTGAAATATGACCTTGTGCTCGGTTCCAAATGTTTAATGGCACATGGAAATTACATGTATGGGGCTTGGTTGAAATATGACCTTGTGCTCAGTGCCAAAGGTGTAATGGAACATGGGAAACAATTACCTTGTGATGACTTGGCAGATCGACGAGAGATCGCTCATGAGTATGGAACTGTCATAACATAGCATGCATGGTTGATTTCGCGAGATTCTGAAATGGTTGGGTATGCCAAAAGTGGATTTTTTGAAATGGTTCTAAAGCTGTATTAGTTATTTTTCTAGAAAAATAACTTGTTGGAAAATTGGTTTCAATTGATCTTGGATGCTTTTGCTTACGAATGGTTTTGGAAACTAGTTAATATTTAGTTATAAACTTCTTTTGAAAAAATGTTTTATTTAAACTGTTTTTATATAATTGTTGCTAACTCTTATATCCTAGTGGTGTGAGTAGGGATGTCATTGGGGAAACCCTACTGAGTTTTATACTCAACCCTACATTGGCACGTTGGTTCTTCTGTAGATGTCGTATTCTGGGACACAGGTAAAGGTAAAGCATCTTACTACTAGTGGTTCATGGTGATGCTTGGGAGATGTGGTGGTGCTTGGTACATGGAGCTCAGCATGGAGCTATGGAGTGTGTCTGGGCTTGTTTTGGGTCTTATGTTTATTCATACACTTGGTATTCTAATATTTTGTTGGTTATGTATTTGTTTGTGGAACAATGTAGTTATATTTTAGAAAAGCATGAGTTGGTTGTTTCATTACCATGATTCATATAGTAGTTGTCAATGATGTCTTGGTTGGTTTATGGGTTTTTATTAAAGGTTAGATCATCCCCCACTTCCATTAAAACCCTACGGCATTTATTGCCATCCTTTGGTGCCTTGGGGATGTCTCTTAAGGCCTAGTAACGGCTCGTTGTACTCTCAAGCCAATGAGAATTGGCGGGTCATTACAAATGGTATCAGCTTGTGTGGTCTTTGCCTAACAAGCAGTCATCGGTGTTCATAGTCTTGGAGTTGAAATTAATTCTTGTCTATTCCTTGGGTTGAAATTGTATACATGAGTAGGATTGTCGGAACATGAAATGTATAGCATAAACGGCCATAGCTAACCCGTTTATGCTGAACTTCAAGTTACCAGGGTGTTGGTGCATAAGTGTTTTGGACACACTTCTAGAATTTAGAAATCGCATTGTCATGGGTTTAGCCAATGAGACGAGAATGACATGCATTATAGAGTAATGACTTCCCACTAGGATTTCATATCACATTATGAGGAATGAGTAAGGATATTTTGCAACGTGTAAATTTTTTGACAATGCATAAATTGTTTTCGAGTAAAAGATTTTGAAAACATGGCATTTGGTGTATTTTGAAATTATGTTGATTTCCAGAATATATGTTGAATGTTTTCAAAAATGGTTGAACATGGAAATAGATGTTTTGGAAAACAATGTTGTGATAGATGATGTGATAGAATTTGAAATGCTAATCCATCAGTTTCTAGAGAGTGATATTGACAGAGGTTGTTGTTGGTTTAGAAAATGGCACCCAATAGGCGTCGTCGAAACCAACCCAAAGAAGATGCGAAGAATGTGGTTTCCCCTGAACCACGGGTGAACCAAGAGCTGGTTCGGAATATTGTCCAAGATTTTCAAGATGTGGATACGGGGAACTGGAGGAATGAACCAAGGAATGTGGATCATACCATCCAGTTCATAAAGCAGAATCCGCCGAACATTCAGGGTGATGTTGAACCTGAAAAGGAGGAGGTGTGGCTAAGTAGGATTAATCGTATCTTCGATTTCATCACAACACCATCAGAGATCAAGGTCAAGTTGGCGACGTATATGCTCGAGGATCTTGCTCTTCAATGATGGGATTTAGCGGTGCATACTAAATTGGATGAAGGCCTAACATGGGAGGATTTTGAAGAATTTTTCAACAAACAGTTCTATCCTCACACGTTCAAGATCCAGAAAATGACAGACTTCTTCAGCCTAAAACAAGACAGCCTCTCTATAACAGAGTGTGCGGCTAAGTTCATGAACTTAGACTTTTTTGCACCAGAGGTTACGGAATGTGCGTCGTTGAAAGCACACATCTTCGAATCAGGGGTATGGAAAGATATTCGATTGAATATTGCGGTGCTCTGTATTATGGATTATAAAGAGATGGTGAACATGGAGACAGTTGCTGAACATGATAGATTGGGATCAATAAGAGGTGGAATGTTGATACCTACAGGAAATTGTGTGAACTCAACCTTTGTGAACAAGAGGAAAAGGGACACCTTTTTCCACGGTTCAAGTGGAAATCACTATCAGACAGTGGGATCAGTGAACCTTCCTCCACAACCCAATAGCACAAATGTTTTCTTTCAATGTGGTTCGACTGGCCACATGAAGCGAGAGTGTATGTCACAACCTAGAGCATCTCATAATTGCAACAAGATGGGGCATCTAATGCGCAATTTTAGGAATGCTCTGAGGTCATGTGCATGTGACACTTCTTAGGTGTCGCAAGCATTGTATCCTTCAACAGGACGAGGAAAACAGAATCATTCTTGTTAGCATAATAGAGCTAGACATTGTGATTCTCAAAATTCCATGAATCCTCAACCAGGGTAATCTCCACAAGGAAACAAGGAGAAGAGTATAGTGACGAAGAGATTGTATGGAGCTGAGCAGATAATGGTCGATGATCAGACTAGACCATCTACGGTGAGAGGTACAATTATTTTGAATTATACCCCTGTGCAAGTTCTATTCTATACTGGTGCATCACATTACTTCATTGCTTCTTGTGCTGTTGACTTTATATGTATAAAACTAGAAATTATTCCTTCTGTTTTGAAACTAAGAACTCTTCTTGGTGAAAGAGAATGTCAGGCATTTGTGTGTAGAGCATGTGCTATAATTGTTGATGGAGATGAGTTAAAATGGGACTTCTCGATGTTGGACATGGATGTCTATGATGTAATCATTGGTATGGGTTGGTTGAAAATGTTTAAGGCTCACATCGACTGTTATAAGAGAACAGTTAGTTTCACAACTGAGGACGACATCAACCATCTCTTTAGAGGAGAGAGGATGGTAACAAAAGATGAAAAGATCTTGTTGGCACTATTGGTGGGAACGATCTCTCACCAACTCGCAGTGTTGACTTTGGCATCAAAGGAAGAGATTCAGGAAAATAGGTTTCCAGCTGTTGTGGATCAATTTCCAGTTGTCTTTCCCAATAACTTCTCAGGGTTACCACCTCTAAGGGAAGTGGAGTTTAATATTAATCTCCTTCCGGGGAATAGTCTGATTTCCCTTTCGTCTTATAGTATGACACCAACAGAGTTATGAGAATTGAATGCGCAATTAGAGAAGATGGAAAGTAAGGGTTTCATTCGACCAAGTACTTCTCTAAGGGTGGCACCAGTGTTGTTTGTGAAGAATGAAGATGGAACTCTTCCGTTGTGTGTTGATTATCGTAATCTTAAACAAGTTATGATAAAGAATAGATATCCACTTCCACGTATTGATGATCTATTCTATCAATTAAAGGGAGCTCAGTTTTTCTCCAAGATTGACTTGCGATCAGGATATCACCAATTGAGAGTTCAGAAGGAGGATATTCCAAAGACAACATTCAAAAGAAAATATGGCCACTACGAATATGTAATCATGCCTTTCGGTCTAACGAATGCATCAGTGGTCTTCATGGCATTGATGAATCAAATAATCCTATTATATCTAGATTCATTTGTTGTGGTGTTTGTGGATGATATCTTGGTGTATTCAAAGACAAGGGTTGGGAACGAGGTACACCTAGAAATAGTGTTACAAATATTTAGAGATCATCATTTGTATTCCAAATTATCAAAGTGTTATTTTTGGATACAATAAGTACGTTTCCTTGGACATGTCATTTCTTTGAATGGTGTTTCTATTGATCCTGATATGATATAAGTCGTTAACTCTTGGAAACCACCGAAGAATGTGTTTGAGATACGCATTTTTCTTGGTCAAGCTAGTTACTACCGACGCTTTGTGTATGATTTCTCATTACTAGATTCAGCATTGACAAATCTAACTCAGAAGAATGCTCTCTTCCAATGGACGGAAGAATGTCATAAATCCTTTCATGAACTAAAATTTCATCTTAAATCGGCACCTATCTTGATCTTTCCAGAATCCGGATAGAGGTACGTGGTGTATTGTGATGCTTCAGGATCTGGTTTGGGCTGTGTTCTCATGAAAAGAGATCATGTGGTTTCTTATAGTTCAAGGCAATTGAGAGTGCATGAGAACAATTACCAACACATGATTTGGAGTTGGCTGCAGCTATCTATGCTTTGAAAACATGGTGACATTATCTCTTTGGTGAGAAATTTACTATGTTGACATATCACAAAAGCTTGAAACACATTTTCTCACTACAAGATTTGAATCTCAGACAAAGGATATGGATGGAGTCTCTCCAAAATTTTGACTTTGACTTTATGTACACACCTGGAAAATGAAATTCAGTGGCAGATGCACTGAGTAGAAATTCATATGCTCAGTTGGCGAAAGAAGCTTTAGACGAATGGAAGTTGATGTCGGTCTTAGCTGACATTAATTTGGAATGTGATGACCAAGGTGATGTTGTTGTTTTCTTTTTATCCACACTTGTTCCTGATTTGGTAAAGATAATCAAATAAGCACAAACATCTGATGCAAAATGTCTTGTTGTATGTTCAAAACGTAATGGTGGGGAGACCATTAATGGCTAGAAACTGGATGGGGGTTCAGTTTTTTGATTCAGAGATCGTATGGTAGTACCTATGGTTTTTCAGGAACAACTCCTTCATGGTTACCACTATTCAAGATGGTATATACACCTAGGTACACATAAGATGTATAAGGTGTTGAAGGATCAGTATTGGGGGAGCAACATGAAAAGGAAGGCGACCAAGTTCTTCTCACGGTGCTTAACATGTGAGAAGGTTAAAGCAGAGAATCAGAGACCAGGTGGTATGTTACAATATTTACCCATCCCAGTGTTGTAATGGGATCAGATAGCAATGGATTTTGTTACAGGTCTTCCAAGAATGGTCTGGAAACATGATTCCATTTGGGTGATAGTGGTTCGTTTAACCAAGTCGTCCCATTTCATCCCTATTTGTGAATCTCATACGGTGAAAGATCTTTCAAAAATCTATATCCAAGAAGTGGTAAAGAAGCATGGTGTAACAGTGTCTATAGTCTCAGATAGGGATCCTATGTTTACATCTCGTTTCTGGAAATCATTTTAGAAAGTCCTTGGAACTCAGTTGACTATGAGCACGGCGTATCATCCTCAGAGCGATGGGAAAACCGAGTAGATAATAAAAATGTTGTAAGAAATGTTGTGGTATTGTGTAATGGATTTTGGTGGCTCATGGGAGGAGAATATACCCTTATTAGAGTTTTCATACAATGATAGCTATCAAGCCATGATACACATGGATCCGTTTGAAGCATTGTATGGGTGTCCTTGTCGTTCTCCACTATGTTGGGTGGAAAATGGTGAAACATCACTAGTTGGGATGATCCTTGTCCAAGAAACAATGGGGAAGATTCAGTTGATTAGTAAGAGGAAGGAGACAACTCATAGTTGTCAGAAATCTTATGCAAATCACCGTCAAAGACAGTTGTCGTTCATTGTGGGGGATCATGTCTTCTTGAGGATCTCTCCAAGGCTTGGAGATCGTCATTTCGGGAAGCAGGGCAAGTTATATCGAAGATACATTGTCCCTTTTGAGATACTGGAATGGGTTGGAGATGTGGAATGTTGGTTGGAATTACCACAACAGTTTAGTTCGGTGCTTAATGTGTTCCATGTATCTCAATTGGAAAAGTCACATCCTGATCCTAACCGTGTGATCAGATTGGATCACATTGACCTAGAGCCAGATAATTCGTTGATACATATCCCAGTATGGATTTTGGATAGGCAAGAGAAAGTCTTGTATGGAAAAAGAATCAGTTTAGTTTGGGATTTATGGCAGCATGGTTAGATTCAAGAAGAGACTTGGGAATGTGAAAAGGAAATGAAAGAGAAATGCCCGGAACTTTTTCAGTTGGCTGGAGGATTTCTACATTCTGAGGATGGAATGACCAATGGTGGGGAGAATGTAGTACCCCGGTTTCTGGTATGTAAACCTTAATTGATGATTTTATGGTTTTAAAGTTAAGGGTGTTGAATGGGAGAGTCAGGAGAACGTGGAATAATGTTTTGAGGAAAAGGGGAAGTCGCACGGGTGGCACACAGTTTGTCTAAACTGTGCGGCCAAACCGTGCGCAGTGGGTCTACGAGGCAGTAGCTTGTGCATGGTCAGCACATGGTTTGTCTAACCATGTGGCCAAACCATGCGAGAAGGGTGGTCGAGGCAGTAGCTAATGCACGGTTAGCGCACACTTTGTCAAACCGTGCAAACTAACCATGCATCCACTTAAATGAGATCCTATAAAGGTGGATCGCATGTATTTTTGCCTCTATGTTGCTCGTTTTCTCACCTAAGTAGCCCTAACTTGGGATTTGGGTTCTCTTATGGTCAAGGAGGGTTCTCCCATCATTCCAAAGGATATCCAAAGGCTTCTCTTGGAAATTCAAAGCCGGTTTCTTGAGGTATGTGATCGTTATTGTTTGGTTTCTTAGATCTACATAGATCTACTTCTCATGTTCTCTTAGTTTCTTAGATCTACGCTCGTTATGGGTAGATCTAAGTGGGTGGATGCCAAATATGAAAAGATTTGGTATTTGTTGTGTTAGGAGAAGAGATCTAAAGAGGATCCTTGGTTAATCGGACCGGTTTTCTTGTGCGTTCTCAATTTGTTAGGGTTTTCGTCAAAACCGTTGAGGTAAGAGGCATCACTATCGACTCCTCTTGCTAGAATTGATTGTCATGGTTTCAAATTGGTTACTTGAATGGAATTGATTGTGAAAAGAATAGAACAAATCTTCTTTAGTGATGATTTATGGTTTTGATGAAGTTGTGAAATCTTGGGGAATTGTTGTGAAAAATGTTTTGGCTTTATGAATTTAAAATGTTTATTTTAAATTATGGATTTTTTTGAATTTTAATGATTTGAGGAAAGATGGGTTTTAAATAAAAAGGGTGTTTTATTGAAATGGTTGATATGGAAATGGAATTGATGAAATTGGTTTATTATTTGGTTTTTAATAAAGGTATGGTTCTATTGAAATGTTGTGAATTGGTTGGACACACTTGGTTTTGATGAAAATGATTTTCAAAAAAAGGTGTTTTATTGAAAGGGTGGTTTTGGCATGATTGTTGGGAACATGTGGTGTGTGTTCATGTTTCATGTATAAGGCCTGGTTAAAATATGACCTTGTGCTCGGTGCCAAAGGTGTAATGGCACATGGAAAACAATTACTTTCTGATGACTTGGTAGATAGACAAGAGACCGCTCATGAGTATGGAACTTTCATAATGTAGCATGCATGGTTGATTTCATGGGATTGTGAAAATGGTTTTGTATGCCAAAAAAGAATTTTGTGAAATGGTTCTAAAGCTAGATTGGTTATTTTTATGGAAAATAACTTTTTGGAAAATTGGTTTCAATTGCTCTTGGATGCTTTTGGTTACGAATGGTTTTGGAAACTTGTTTATATTTAGTTATAAACTGCTTTTGAGAAAAAAAATTATATAAACAGTTTTTATATAATTTTTTCTAACTCTCCTATCATAGTGGAATGAGTAAGGAAGTCATTGGGGAAAACCTATTGAGTTTTATACTCACCCCTACTTTGGAACATTGGTGCTTTTGCAGATGTTGTATTCTGGGGAATAGGTAAAGGTAAAGCATCTTACTACTAGTGGTTCATGGTGATGCTTGGGATATGTGGTGGTGCCTAGTGCATGGAGCTCAGTGTGGATCCGTCGAGTGTGTCTTGGCTTGTTTTGGGTCTTTTTTTATTATTCTTCTTGGTACTCAGATATTGCATTGGTTATGTATTGGTTTTTTGAACAGTGTAGGTCTCTTTTGGTAATGCGTGAGGTGGTTGTTTCATTAACATGCATCATATATTAGTTGTTAGTGATGTCATGGTTGGTTTATGGATTTTTCTTAAAGGGTAAATCGTCCCCCACTTACATTGAAATCCTTCGTCATTTATTTCCAGCCTTTGGTGCCTTGGGTATGTCAATTAAGTCCTAGTAACGACTCATTATACTCTCAAGCCAATGATAATCGACGAGTCATTACATTTTGGTCCACTTTGATTAGATTAGTATATTTATTATTATTTTATTTAGAGAAGAGTTAAAAGTGTTAAATTCAAATTTAATCAACTAAACCATTTTTAATATAGGTTTATACACAAGATAAATTCAAATATAAATATTACATAGAACTATGAAACTATTTCCTATATAATGAAATTTTATTTATAATTTTTATTCATTAAATAATTAAATTTATTTATGATACAATGTTGGTGCAGTAATTACCTTATTAATGAAATATTAAATTAATTGATATTAAAAATATTAAAAAATTGAAAATTGAAACTTTTGATGAATTACATGAATTTAATAGGATAATAAGACATGTTAGGGTCCATTCAATGAATTTTTTTCAAAGTGATAAAGTTTTTATGACTTTAAAAAATCAATTTTTAAATAGTGTCAAAATTGACATAAATGAGTTTTTAAAACAAATACTATATTATTACATTATATAATAGTCTTAAAAATATAATTTTTGGTCAAAAGACTTATATAATAATAGATATTTCAATAATGAACCACATAGGGTTATCTAGGCATTTTATAGTTATTTTAGTAACCATATAATATAAAAATACAAAGAGATGTGATAATGTTAAACTATTTAACTAAGAGTAAATTATAAATGATAATGTTAATATGGTAAGATAAAATTGTCTAAAACCTATTGGATGATAGGATTTAGACCCATAACCACCTAAAAATTAAAATAAATATATTTGGAGCCATTATAAACCCAAAAAATGTTATAATAAAAAAATATTTCAAGCTTTTCCTTAAGTGACCCTCACCTCTCTTATAAAATGGAACTTCCAATTCTATCACAATAACACATCCAAAGCAATTTGTCTCAGCCAAAACATGACCAAAACGCCTCTCAACATCCCTAAATTTAACTTATAGGCATTACCCTGAGCATAAATCTATCATACGAGTCTATTTTGTTTAAATCAAAAGGAAACACCCGATAAAGTGGTAATTATTTTATCACCCCTTTTAAAGTTATTTTCTTCTTCGACATTCTCTTTCTTTGTTATTTCCATAAATAGATATATTTAGTACCATATACATAATGTGATTTTATTATACATATGGTATAACCATATTCCTTATTCTATCCATCCTATAAATGACAAAGTCAATATGTGTGCATACGTATGACTTGTCATCTCCACGTCGGGGTGTAATTTGTTATTCAACACTATATTATTTTGATGGATATAATTATTCTTAATATGTATATAAATAAATAAAATAACATGATAATGTTTCTTATAATTAATACCATCCAATTCCATGCCTTTTAATCATTAAGGTAATGATATCGTAGCTTGTGTGTATGTACGGCTTACCGTCTCCACAACGCGATGAGATTCATGTCCATGGTCACTATTCAACAATGATTATAGAAATATATAATATTAATAAAAATTTAATATATGACATAATAATTCTACTGGATATATACATATATGCATGTAGTTACATATATCTTATTCACTTACTTCCATTCAATACGATATGAAAACGGAAATAACATTTATGCATACGTACGGTCTACTGTCTCCTTAAACGGTGTTTTCCATTTAATATATCTATCTATTATACATATTTATATACTATATATATATTATATATAAATCATGTTTTATATTCTTGATTTATTTAAATCATGATTTAAATGATACGATCAAGAATAACAAGTTAAAACATTAACGATAATGAAAGCGATTATTACCCAAAATGTTAATTTAACACAGAAATAATTTTCAAATGGGTATTATAAATTCATAAATTAAGAATTTATGATATAATAAATATGAATATGGTTCTGGTATAATCTTATAACATACTATGGTCATTATATTGGAGGATAAATGTACCCCCGTCCAAAGGAAAGTGCAGGGTAAGGGTTATTTCTTCAATCTCATTATTATCCGAGATTGTTTATGTGTTAGTATTTACTTGGACATATTTATCATTGATACCTATATTTCATAAAAATTATTTCAAAAGGAATATTTGAAGGTTTTATGGGAGGGTCTATTTAACTAGATCATCATTTTAAATGTTTTAATGAATTATATTTCTAAATCAATTTAATTAATGTGGATGTTTTCAAAATGATTTTAAGGATTTATTTATATTGACATAAATGTTTTGAAATGATAATTATTTTCAAAAGTTTCATATTTTTATGGGAAAAATTGATTCAGAAATATATTTTAAACTACATCATTTATAAATTTGTTAATTTTAAATGATTTCACCAAAAGGTATATTTCTCTCAATGATTATTACTGATCATTTTCAACTATATCAACATCTTTTACATGATATTATTATTGATTGAGGTTGATTTACTATAATACAATCTTATATATTGTATTGAGTTAGTTATGATATGTTTGACTATGGATTGGTTATTTTTATACCATTCATGGTTTATAGTTAAAGTATTGAAATTTCATATGATATTTTTAGTACGATTGTTTATGTTATGTTTCACCTTTTCTTCATATGAGGAATGTAGTGGATTTATTAAGTGATGGGTGGGGCCCTCTACAGCCTGTCAATGCATCAGTAGGTTTCATTATACAAACTAGTGTCTTAGAAATAATCCTTGACAAAATATTTATTTGTAGTCTTGGCATGAGGCCTTGACTACATGGTAATGACGTACGGTGCTTGGAATTCCATCATTATGTAATTAATTATTACATGTGACTACTTAACTTGTAGAACATCCATGTACATGTTTATATGGTAATGTTTGATTTACTTTCACTATATTATGTTAATGTTTATGTTTAAAAGGCTGTTGTATTTGTTAAACATATTTCCTTAAAAGTTTATAGCTTATGCTACATTATTTACCCTTACTGAGAATCTGACCTCACCCCTTTTTTATGTTTTTTTCCTAGGATTCCAAGAAGTTTATTATGTTTGTTATGCATGGTTAGGTTTGGAGAATAATGGAGTTCACAATAGATTATTTAGGTTGTGTTTTATTTTTTAATGTGTAATGTAATGTTCTTGTTTGTAATCTATTTTCCAAAACTACTAAACTGATCGGTTTTTGGGACACGATTCCTTATAATCATGCCAATGTATTAAAATCATGCACTGAATCTAGGCTTCTAGGGTCGGGGCGTTACAAAGAGAAATTTTACATAGTGGTCTCTTGGGAGAATCCTAAGAATGTTTTTGATATCTTTAAACTATTGGGGTCATCAGGATATTATCAGATATTTATCTAGGAATTTTCCAATGGGAAGAACCACTTTTAAGTTTGACCAAGAAAGGGATAATATTTTATTGGATGAAATCATGTGGGAATTCATTCATGTAGCTGAATAATCATTTGACTACACTACAGATCATGTTTCTACATGATCTGTATGAAGAGTATACAATGTTTTTTGTTGCTTCTAGGATTAGTCTTGGAGTAGTGTTATGGAGGGAGACCAATTTGTTGCTTATGGTCTCAGTTATTGGGGCCACATCAACCGAACTAATATTTGCAGGACCTCGAGATAGATATATTTATTCATTCCTTGATGTGTTGGGAACATTACAATTTGGGATATATTTTTACTATGTATATGGATCAAAAAATATTAAATTATTTATTTTAAATATGAGATATGAATCTCAGGTAGTGAAGATGGGTTGAGTATATAATGTTATTTTAAATTGATCTACCATATATTTCAATGAAGTAAATAGTGTGTTTGATGTTATAAATAGGAAAACACGGACTCACAAAGTTCATGAGTCATGTACTGAGTGGAAGAGGATGGATTTGTGGGATGAGATACCAGTTGTGGTTTAGGTGATCGAATAACAGATGAATCTTGCATCGGTTTTAGTAGAGTAAAAACTTTTGAGATAGATTAGAGTGATGGCTTATGAGGATTTGAAATGTTTATCCTCGATGGAAATCAAACAATATGGGGTGAAACCTTCAGATTAGACCATATATGATGATTAGATCATCTATTTCATGAGTAGGGTTATTGTGCCTATGAGCATGTGGGATGAGATAATGTGAAAAATTTTATGCCTCAAAGTGGGTGGTGTATTAAGGTTTGAAAACAATATACCATGAACAGAATTACTATATTGGTGGTCGGGCATGAAAAAGTAGATAACATGGTTAATTATACGATATTACAGTTGTCTATAGGGGAATATCAATAATCAATTATCTGAATTTTTACTACAACTATTTCCCATTTCGGAATGTAAGTGGGATGCGGTTAGAATAGACATTGTGGTGGGTCTCCCGATGACACCTCTGAATAATTATTCTATTTGGTTGGTTGTGCATAGATGAACCAAATTAATGAATTTATTTCATATATAGGATAATTTCTTAGTGGAAAAGTAGAGATATTTGTATGTTAGGTTGATATTATATCTGCAAGGGGTTCCACGGAGCATTGTTTCAGGTTGTGCCTCCCACATTACTCCATACATATATTGGGGCTTGCATAAAGCACTTGTGATACAAGTTTTACAAATTATGGTTTTCCACCCACTAGTTGATGGGCAGTTGGAGTGTACGATATAAGTGGTTAAGGATATGTTACGAGTGTTTGTTCTTGACTTTGGTGGGTCATGGTATAATCACATAGTGGTTATTGAGTTTTCCTATAAAAATACTTTTCATGTGACTATACTGATGACACTATATGATTCACTTTATAGTTGGTCATATAGAGCACCTCTATGATGGATAAAGGTAGGTGAGTCAGAGCAGTTCGGACTAGGTATCGTGAAAGAGATATCATAAAAAGTTTAGTTAATTTTAAAGAATATGGTTATGGATTATATTAGGTTAAAGTCATATATTGGTATATTCTGATGACCTTCTGATTTTTCCAAGGGTGATTGCGTATTTTTTTTGTGTTCCACCTACATTGGGTTACTACAGGATACCGAGATATGGAAATTGGAACCCAAAATTGTTTGATTGTTTAAGGTTGTAGAGAGAATCAGGTCGATGGTGTACTGATTGTTTGTTCCACAGAGGTACATTACCATGAATAATGATTTTCATGTGTCACAACTTCAACAATATCAACTCGACCCTTCTCATTTGATCGATGTAGATTATGTTGATATTGAGATTGATGATTCATTTCCAGATAAATTGATTTATGTGGTGGATCATAGTGAAAAAGTTCTATGGGGAAATATTGTATCGATAGTTCATGCATTGGGGAAATATGATCGAGCTTAGAAATACAAATTTGAGATAAAAGCCATTATTCGGCCTTAGTGGCCTGATATTTTTGACTTATAATTTATAGATTCTTGGGAGTGCATCTTCAGGCTGAGAAATTTTAAGGTGGGGATTTTGTAAGATACTAAGCATTTTTTGAGATGTCTCAAAGTCATTTTTATATATTATTTTTCCTTGTAATGATTATATATTATTTGGGTTCTTCATTTGTAATTTTCTAGATGAAATTGGATAATTTTGGAATGAGGGGTTGTTCATGGTTGGAACATGGTTTTCTCAAACATTGCAACCAAACCAGAAAACCATGTTAACCCAAATAGAGGGGATTCACATGGATGTAACATGGTTTTTCAAATAATTCTTCCTCTTACAAGTTACCGTTATACACCCTTCGGTAATTTATCTGGTTATGTTTCATGGGTAGGGGAAGTAAACCACCCACAGTATTGGAAACCGTGCATGTAAAAATTAAATCCCTAAAAAATTTACTTAAATTTTCTCGAACCCTCTTCATATATACCTACACCCCTAGATCTACCCTATAATTCTTTGTCCCATTTTTTGAGGTTACCATGAAAATTTCAAGGCATTAAAACCTTCATTATTATAAAATCAAAGACCCATTGATGGGTATATACCTCTCCAGATATGTGGTCCTTTATGATTATATATCTCTCTCTCATTCCTCTTTCAGGATAAAAGTGGAATTTTTTTATCCTATATTAGAAATGGTTTAGATCTTGGATTTATTGGATCTTCATTCAATTGTTTTAGGATATAGGGTTTGGATCTGGATCTTATTATTCATATTGATCATGGTTTCTCCTCTTCAAATTGGGGATTTCTTATAGTGACTGTCATCAACAATATTGAGGTAAGTAGTCTATTATTCAAAACCCAAAGTCTTGATTTCAATTACTTATATATAATTTTAAAATTTATCTAAAACTTCTAGAAATTGAATTTTTTAAGTTGATTAAATTATAATTTTAAATTATTAATTAAGGGATTTTGGGATTTTTCAATTGATGGGGTTTTGGGATTGGTCAATTAATTGGTTCCTGTGATTATTTAATTAGTGTAATAAGATTAATTGATTGATTAATTAATTAATGGTATATTATGATTGTGTAAATTAGATTAATTAATTGGTGACTTAATTCATGGGATATTGGTTTTTAGAATTTGATTAATTAAATGATGAATTAATTAATCGATTAAAGGGGTATATGGTTTAAAATGGAGAACTGATCATTTCATGTCGTTTGATTAAAGTATTGAATCATTAGTAGTTTGGATAGTTAAAATGGTTTATGATGCTGTGAATTTTAATAAGAGGATTTATTTTAATTTAACTTGATTGATTAAATATATGTGATATTTTTGTGATAGATTGATATATGAGTGTTGGATAAGGATTGAGGCTCCAAATACATATATGTTATAATTATTTTACAACATAATTATTGAGGATCTAAATACCCATGTGTGATAAATGAGTGTGGGATAGGTTCATAGTCTCCAAATACCCATATGAGGTTGAAAGTCTGGGCCAGTGACTGAGGTTCCAAATAATCATCTGACAATGAGGTGTTGGATAGGGACTAAGGCTCCAAATACCCACTAGGTGTTAGACACAAATTTTTATGACCATGAGTTATAATTGAGCTACAGTTCCAATTGTCCATGATGTTATTAAAAATAAAATGATAATTTTTTAAATTGTATATTAATAAGTGATATCTATTGGGGGTTTTATAGACTTCGGCTTGGGCTGTAGCAGGTATTGAGGATCGGGTGCCCTTGGGAACCCATTGTTTTATGTGTTTAATTAAATAAAAATTGATATATGATAAGAATTTACTTTTGAATTTTAATTTTTAATTTATACAGATATGTACGTTTATTTTAATTTTATATTGTTTTATAAAATCTTGGTGGTGGCCCATTGAGTTATACTAACACCCTACTCAGGTGTCCTGGTAGGTACCCAAATAGACTTGAAGATTTCAGGATAGGATATGGGAAAAGGATGAGTGTAAGATGGATGAGTTATTATGAAGCATGGATGAGGGAACTAGACATGATTTGGGACCCACTTGGGAGTTTTTAGTGCTTTTATTTATTTTGGTTTTTGTATATTGACACTTCACTTGTACTTGGAATGACTTAATTCTTTCTTGGGTTTTGGATATTTTATTTTTTGTTAGTAATCGTGTGATTCTAATTTGTCTAGTAATTCATTAGGTAATTTGGTTATTCTTAATTTTTTTTCTATTGGGATACATTACCAAAGAGGTTAGAGTCTCCCCATGATTGTTATTAGACATTCATTACTGGTTGATAGCCTCTAGCTTATGTGGATTCATTCTTACAGACATGTAACCAAATGGATCGAGGCACAAGGGTGAGGTACCCAGTTCATGATGTTACATATCTGGTTCCCTCGGATTACTAAATTGATTTTTCTTTTTGTATTAGATCCCTTGTGTCATTAATAATGAAATAATTTATACACCAACTCTTGGTTAATAGGGTTTGGGTTTTTATAGTTTGTATCATAAGAAGTTTTTTATAAAGCATGGGATGCACATTTTAAATGAATACAGCTAAGAGGAGAATTCTTATAATCACTTTTAGTATTTGAGACACTTAAAATTGTACGGATTTTTATTTTATAGCTCAATATTCAGGAAATTAAGGAGATAACTAATTGGGTTTCTTTATTTAGTGATGGTGCATAATTTAATAAAGAGAATCTCCACTCATGATCATTTTTGGGGTTTCCCTACTAAGAAATACAATAAAACAACTATTGGAGTTGAGAGTATCATTTCCACATAGGGGAAGATAAAATAGTTTATGTATAATAACCATTGAAATATAGAAACATGTGATGTTCCATATAATTATACACCTATATTATTTTATATCATGTGATAAAGTGTTAATATTTTAGTGGAACTAATAATCTAGTGATATTTTAGCAATAGAATAAGTCTATAGAAAAGATATTGTTAAACATGTTATATAATAAAAGGAAATAGGTTATGATAGCTACGTATTTTATTAGAGTAAATTATGATCAATAGTGGATGTTAATCCATAATACTAAAGAGGGAAATAGTAATAGAATATATGTAATGTTGATATTTTAATTAAATATTCTTCCAAAAAAATTTCTTTTATGAACAATTAATATAAATATAGACTAATTACATGAGATAATAAAAAGGATAAATAAAGTGTTATAGAGTATGAAGAAATTTTTTCAATACTATCATGTTATGTTATGGAATCAATACAAAAATCTATAGATCAATATCGACCATTTCATTGACGGAATTAATACAAACCCTTGAAGGGCACTTGTTCTTTAATATATTTTATCATATGATAAAATAGTACTATTTACCAACAAATAATTGAAGTTGTTTTCAAGATCCTATATCTTCAAGTGAAATCCTGACAAGAATAGGTCAGTTCAAAACCAATAATAAGATCATTTTTCAATGAATAATAATGGAACAGTGTAATTTCTTGTAATGAAAAATTGTTGAATAAAACATTTGAGAAAGTTTTTGAAGGGTATGGGAGTTTTTTAAAAGTGAATATATATGGGTATTATGGATAATTAATGAAAGTGGAATAAATAAACCAATATTTTCGAGTTATTCAACTATTGATAAATGGGGAATTATTTAGACCAATACCAAAAGTGTCATGGGATCCTAATACAAAAGATTATAAAGGGGGGATGACAATCTTATGAAATCACTATAGCTACTAATTATGTTTTGTTGACCTCACCTGTTTTGATAATCTCAATCATGTATTCATATGTGTTGAAAATCCCAATTATGTTTTCATTCTCTATGATATTTTTAAGTATCATTGATCTATACTTTAATTCTTTCAAATCTGTGATCAAACCAATAATAATTTTCAAAATAGTCTTTGGAATATGTTAATCCTCATTTATCAATGTTCATACAAGTTATAAATTGATTCTAACACAATCGGATGTGTTCTGCATAAAACAGATAAGTAATCTGCCTATAGCTACTGATAAAGAGCTACCGGTACCCAGTCTACCGATAGACTTAGTCTACCGACAGACAGAGTCACCGATATACTTAACACAGAGCTACCGATGTGCTTATAAATGTAAGCTACTGACTTACAGACAGCTACCGATACAAACATAGAGCTACCAGTGTAAGTATAAATAGCTACCAATGGAATAAGAGTCACCGATGGACGAAGCTACTGACAGACTCACAGCTACCGATACCGATGCATAGAGCTACCGACACATGTAGCTACCAACGCATGGAGCTACCGACGCATGGAGCTACCGACGCATGGAGCTACCGATAAACAAAGTCACCGATACAAGCATATACCAACTGACGCATAGAGCCACCGATAGAGTCAAAGCAACTAATGAAATTGAGCTACCGATGTCCAAGCTACCGATGCTGATTACCTACCGATCACTCGACTCACTGTTTGAATTTCTTTATTTCCTATCTTTATTTAATCTATCCAACGGTCATATCATGTACATTTTAATGATTTGTCAAATATCTGATAAAGGTTGTCGGATGTCAGGAACCCGTACCTCTTACCTACAGAAAGGAAATCTTTTCTGTCTCCTGTTGCCTGTGAGATAAATACGAGAAGACTACGCTGCCCAACTAGGAGAGTGTGGTGGATGAAATATACCAAACACAAGAATGAGAAGAATCAAGAAGAGAAAAACCAGTTCCATCAAGAACACAGAGAAGCTCATAGACAATCAAGCATACTCGAGAAGTGTTCTGTGCATATAAGAAGAACACTGAAGAACTTCAACCACTACATTTTCATTGTCTATGAACCTGGAGCATACGACACTCTGTTTCTCAAACAGAAACGAGAAGAGGACTCAGACTCACTTCTGATCGAATCCAAAGGAGTCCAGAGCTACACTGAAATCACCTGAACCATTTCTAAGCTCTACATCTCTTGTTCTGTGATTTATTATTATACTTTTCGAGCAGTGTGTGTTATCTGCTGTATCTAACACATACACTGTCTCCTGTACTTAAACTGGAGGATTTGTAAATCCTTACCAAATTCTTGCATTCTTTCTTTCCCACGAATAACAGTGGTAGAGGTCGTGTGTGACCTGGACAGCTGGTTGCTGTTGTACTGTTTCCCACGAATAACAGTGGTAGAGGTCTTGGACCTGGACAGTTGTAAACTGTTGAACCCCGATACAGGGTGTGGATCATTTTTATATAAACTTTTGAGAGGACTAAGTCTCAGCTTGAGACTGAACCTCTTGGTTACATTTGTTGTGCCATCTCTTTCAAAGTTTTATTCCGCTGCTAATCACTTTAAAACCAATACTGTTTTTAAAGTCACTTTGATAGTTAAATTAGCAAGTTTTTATGTTAAGTGTAGATTAGTAAGTTAGTTTCAAAAGATAATCATACACTCCTGTATTGATTAACTGGGAATTAATCAATCCCTTGAGAATCTAACAGAACCTCTACTTTAATATAAATTCACTACAGTTTAATTTAGTATTTTATTTGGGGGTCTTTAAGACAGTGTTTTTAAATACAGAAATTTTAATTGGTACTCAATTCACCCCCCCTCTTGAGTAAACCACTCCGACCAACACTTGGTATCAAAGGATCGAAAATACTCTCTAAAAGTACTCTGCTTTTGAACTGTGATTTTATTTGTATTTTAAAGTTCTTAAAATTTCTGTTATATCTAAATTTTTATCTCTTTAAAATTTTCTCATCATGGACAATAGGCTTGAGGGTGCTGATACTAACCGGCCACCTTTCTTCAATGGAACTAATTATGCTCAGTGGAAACTGAAAATGAAAATTCATCTAGAAAGCATAGGTTTTGATATTTGGACTGCTATTGAATCAGAATACAAAATTCCCACTACTGCTAGATCTACTTGGGATGAACCTATAAAGACTGCTTACAATAACAACTGTAAAGCTATGAATGCCTTGTACTGTGCTCTAGGAGATGAAGAGTTTAATAGAATTTCTTCTTGTAAAACTGCATATGAAATTTGGGATACCTTAGCTGTTTCTCATGAAGGAACAACGAATGTTAAAGAAATGAGATTGAACACTTATACTATCAAGTATGATAATTTTAAAATGAAGCATGACGAACCCATTTCTGACATGTATCTCAGGTTCAATGAAATTGTAAATACAATGATCTCACTGGGAAAGGATGTCTCATCGAAGGAACAAATTATGAGAATTTTGAGATGTCTACCTGATAGATGGAGAGGCACGTCTGTCTCAATCAGAGAATCATGTGACATTGCTGCTCTACCTGTCAAGGAACTAATTGGAAAGCTGATGATGTATGAAGAAGAGCTTAAAGTGAATAAAGAGGAAGAAAATGAACCTCCAAGAAAGTCTGTCGCTTTCAAATCTTCAACTTCAAAGAATAAGGACAAAGAAAAGCTTCAAGCTGTAGTTGAAAGTTTAAGCTGTGAAGACAGTGAAAGTGATTCTGACAGTGATGCTGAGATGGCTCACATTGCTAGAATATTTAAGAAATTTTATAGGAAAAAGAAGTTCTTCAGAAAAACAAATTATAAGGGTAAGTATGATCACCAAGGTAAATGGAAAAAGGATTGGAAGAAGAATGACAAAACAGATGATGTTGTATGCTATGAGTGCAAGAGAAAAGGACACATTAAAGCCGACGTTCCAAAGCTGAAGTATAAAAAGAAATATGAATATAAGGACAATAAGTTTAATAAAGCCATGAAGGCTACTTGGAGTGATTCTGAGGATAGCTCTACTGAATTTGACAGCTCTGAAACTGAAAACAAAAATAAGGCAAACATGTACTTTATGACAAACACTTCTCAGGTAACTGCTGAAACTCCTGCTTTAAATTATTATTATTCTGGAGATAATGCAGAATCTGACTCTGATTCTGGAACAATGTCTAAAAATGAATTGTTTGAGTACTGTGATATGCTGGAAGAGACATGTAATAAACTTAA
This sequence comes from Viscum album, assembly GCA_963277665.1. Taxonomy (NCBI): domain Eukaryota; kingdom Viridiplantae; phylum Streptophyta; class Magnoliopsida; order Santalales; family Viscaceae; genus Viscum; species Viscum album. Next base: position 287,772,370 of record OY728163.1, read on the forward strand.
GGATAAATACAAGTCATTAAAGAAACAACATGCTCTCACCACTACAGTTAAAACCGAACCCACTATTGAAAAAGAGAAAAATGCTCAACTGTTAAAAGAAAACACTGAACTGAAACTATCTAATGAGCAACTCAAGAAAGACTTAGAGAAGTTCACCAATGGAAAAAATACACTAACACAGATGCTAGGAAAGCAAATAACACCTAAATATACTACTGGTATAGGATACCAACCTGGACAAAGGAAAATTGCCAAAACTAGATTCATTTCTAAATCTGGACAGAATGAAGGTAATTCTGGAACTTCATATGCTTCAACCAGTTATATACATAGCTATGGATCTAATAAAGTTTATCTTTCAAAGCATGTCAATTCTACAAATTATATGAGACCCATTAGACAAATATGGGTACCTAAAGTGTTATTGGCTAACCTGTCTGGACCCAAGAAAATCTGGGTACCAAAATCATTTCCCATCTGAATCTGTTTTGTAGGGAACTTGCTTAAAGAGCTCCTGTAAAGAGACATGGTATTTGGACAGTGGATGTTCAAGACATATGTTAGGAGACTTCTCTTGTTTCAAGAGTTTAATAAAAGTTGATGGTGGCTTTGTCACCTTTGGTGATAATTCAAGAGGAAGAATCATCGGCCTAGGCCAGATTGGTAACACTGATTCAATTCCGATTTCTAAAGTTTTATTTGTTGATGGCCTTAAATACAATTTATTAAGTATTTCTCAGTTATGTGATGATGGTTTTCATGTTAAATTTGAAAATGATTCCTGCAAAGTTTTTAATTCTAAGAATATTTTGGTATTTTCTGCCTTAAGAAATGAAAATGTTTATGCTGTTAATCTGAATTCCTTAGCTAAGCAGAATATTACTTGTTTGAATGCTTTTCATAAAGAATCATGGCTATGGCACAGAATATTGGGACATTGCAACATTCACTCACTTAGAAAACTCTCTAGAAAAAACCTAGTTAGAGACCTACCTAAATTAGAATTCCCAAATGATAGAGTGGGTAACCCCTGTCAAAAGGGAAAACAACACAAAGTTTCTTTTAAATCAAAGAAAGAAGTTTCGACTTCTCAACCACTTGAATTGGTTCACATGGATTTGTTTGGACCATCAAGAGTTTCTAGTTTAAATGGGAAGCACTATGTTTATGTTCTTGTAGATGATTTTTCTAGATATACTTGGGTATATTTTCTAGCTCACAAAAGTGAAGCCTGTTCTTCTTTTGTTAAATACTCCAAATCTGTAGAGAACCTTAGTGGACTTAAGATTAAATCTTTGAGAAGTGATCATGGTCGTGAGTTTGAAAATCAAGATTTTGAATCTTATTGCTCACACAATGGCTATACTCATAACTTTTCTGCCCCTAGAACACCCCAACAGAATGGTGTAGTAGAAAGAAGAAACCAAACCCTTCAAGAAATTGCTATAACCATGCTCAATGAATATGACCTGCCTATTTATTTTTGGGCTGAAGCTGTAAATACGGCTTGTTATGTCATTAATAGAGTCTTAATTAGACCTGTTCTTAAGAAAACCCCTTATGAATTGTGGAACAATATAAATCCTAAGGTTAATTACTTTAAAGTTTTTGGTTGCAAAGTATTTATTCTGAATACTAAAGATAATCTGGATAAGTATGCTTCCAAAAGTGATGAAGGAATTTTTTTGGGTTACTCTATTTCAAGTAAAGCCTATAGAGTATTCAATAAGAAAACTAAATGTGTGGAATAATCTGTTCACATCAAGTTTGATGAAACTGATCCACATGAGTCTAAAACCTCTCTTGAAAATATTGAAGAAGACTTATCTGTTCTGGACATTAATGATAAATCTAAAGAACCTGTTATCAAAACATCCAGTTCTGGTATTTTTCTAGAATCTTCTTCTGTTGAACCCGAACCTATAGATGAACCTGAAATTTCTAGTCCAACCTTTACCAGATCAACGAGGATTCTAAATAATCATCCTTTAGAAGCTGTTGTTGGTAATCTTGATAGAGGAACACAAACTAGAGATTCTCTAAGAAACCAGGTTGAACATCAAGCTTTTCTTTCACAGCTAGAACCCAAAAATATCAATGATGCTATCAATGATGAATTCTGGGTAATAGCTATGCAGGAAGAATTAAATCAGTTTGAAAGAAACAAAGTCTGGGAATTAGTTGACAGACCTAAGGACACTTTGACAATAGGCACAAAATGGGTTTTTAGAAATAAAGTAGATGAATCTGGAAATATAGTTAGAAACAAAGATAGACTAGTTGCACAAGGATATAGTCAAGAAGGTATAGACTATGAGGAAACTTTTGCACCTGTAGCTAGAATAGAAGCCATTAGGATCTTACTTGCATATGCTGCACATCTGGATTTCAACTTATATCAAATGGATGTGAAAAGTGCATTTCTAAATGGTTTTATAATTGAAGATGTTTTTGTAGAACAACCACCTGGATTTACTAACCCCCATTTTCCAAATCAAGTTTTTAAACTTTCTAAAGCTTTGTATGGTTTAAAACAAGCTCCAAGAGCTTGGTATGATAGACTTAGCAATTTCCTTATCTCAAATGGTTTTACTAAAGGGATTGCTGATCCAAATCTTTTCATTAAAAGAATTTCTAAAGATGTTTTAGTTGTACAAATATATATTTATGACATTATTTTTGGATCTTATAAACACTCTTTATGTACTGATTTTTCAAAAAGTATGCAAAATGAATTTGAAATGAGCTTAATGGGAGAACTTAAGTAATTTCTTGGATTTCAAGTATTTCAAAATGAAAATGGTATTATTTTGAATCAAAGTAAATATACAAAGGATCTTTTAAAACGTTTTGGTCTGGATAGTATCAAGGAAAGTGAAACTCCTATGAGTACTACCTATAAATTGGACGCAGATGAAACTGGGAAACCGGTTGATCAAACAAATTACAGAGGTATGATTGGTAGTTTACTTTATCTTACTGCTAGTCGACCTGATATTATGTTTAGTGTGTGTATGTGTGCTAGATTTCAAGCTAATCCAAAAGAATCTCATTTTCTTGCTGTTAAAAGAATTTTTAAATATCTCAAACACACGGTTAACTTAGGTTTGTTTTACCCAAAAGGACAATCCTTTGAGTTAATGAGTTATTCAGATGTTGACTTTGCTGGTTGTAAGTTAGATAGAAAAAGCACATCAGGAACATGTCATTTGCTTGGAAAATCTTTAGTTTCTTGGTGTAGTAAGAAACAGAACTCAGTTTCATTATCTACTGCCGAAGCAGAATATATAGCTGCTGGTAGTTGCTGTGCACAAATTCTGTGGATGAAACACACTCTTTTGGACTATGGATATGTTTTTAAACATGTTTCAATCAACTGTGATAACACCAGTGCAATAAACATCTCTAAGAATCCTGTATCTCACTCTAGAACCAAACACATAGATGTAAGACACCATTTCCTAAGAGATCACTATCAAAAAGGTGATATTTCTCTTGAATTTATTGGCACTGAACATCAATTGGCTGATATTTTCACTAAACCTTTAAGTTTGGATAGGCTAAGTTACATAAGACATGAATTGGGAATGTTTAATCACAACCGATGTGAAATTCTCACCGATGTGAAATCCTCACCGATGTGAAAATCCTCACCGATGAGAAATTCTCACCGATGTGAAATTCTCACCGATGTGAAATTCTCACCGATGTACAATTCTCACCAATTTTTTTTCTCACCGATGATTAACTCACACCGATGCAATCTTTAAAAAAAAAAGATCTGTCTGCCTCCAAGAATACGAATCGCTTTATTTTATTTTATCTTACTCTATTTTAGTCGTTTATTTGGAATTCCTAAATGATAAAACTAAGCCTAAGCCACTTCCTACCTCACCGAGCTCAAAATCTCTCACCTTCGAACCTTAGCTCCCAAATCGGCCAAGAACCCTAAACCCGCGATGGAAAAAACTAAGCTTCCTACCGTCAGAGATGAAAGTGTAAAACCAAAAGCTAAGAAGCAGAAGACACAACATAAAGCCAGTGTTAGTTAAGTCAGAACTAGATCGGGAAAGCGATCAGTGAATCCTCACTTGCAGAATAGAGACATAGTAATCGAGAAGGAACTGTGCGTGGAATGGCTACTGCCTAGCAAATCGTTAGTACTCGAGATTCTGGAGGACCAGAAATGGGTGGATTGTTTCTCGAATAACAATGTCCCATACTACCCGAAGTTGGTAAAACAGTTCTACGAGTTTGTAAGCTTCGAGAAGTCTGAAAATGAGAATTGGGTAAGCTCCTTTTTAAATGGAAAAGAGATGTCTTTTTCTTCAGTAGAGTGGACTGAGTGTTTAAAAGTACCACATGAAGGTGTCTCTGGGTACGTATCAAGAGCAATGCCACCTAGCAGTGACATCTTTGATTATGAAACCGCCTTAAAAGAGCTGACCGGTAATGGGAATCAAAGGCAAGTGGTCGCTGCTGAAATGGATGGAGAGAATCGACTGCTCTTCAAGTTTTTTCAGCATGTGTTGATACCGAGGCGAGGAGATTTTTCAAATCTGAGATATCAAGATATCTATCTTCTTTATCTGCTAAGACATGGTGTGAAAATCAATCTGTGCATATTGTTAATGTTTCAAATGGAAGACATGATTAGACCAAAGTCAAAGACTAATGCTTTATTCTTTGCCAAGCTGATTTCAGTAATGATAAAAGTGAAAGGAATAGATGAGTCTCAGGATGAGACAGTTGTAGTCAGGAATAATTTCTGCATCACCTCGACTGTTTGTAAGTACATGAAAATTAACTAGAACCCATGGAAGGGAGAATGGGTCAGTGATGATCAGAAGATATATGATAGGTTTAATCCTGTGGATCATCCCTCATGACCAAAGGATAAGAGAGATCCGAGTCTGAGACCTAATGAAGAGGAACCTGTTTATAGTAATGAAACAGAAGAAGAAGAAGAAACTCCCATGGATGTTGGAGGAGATCCAGACTTGCCCCCAAGTCCTGTTGCAGAATTGGTTTATTCTAGGAAAGGAAAGGTAGAGGAAATTTTGTCTACTTATAAGGAAGACCAGTCTGTGCCTCACCAAGAAGAAGAGGAAAAGGAGAATGTATCTGAATCATCTGTTTCTGGTAGTTTAAGTATGAGTCCTTTGATTGGAAGCTCAGCTATGCCGACTGCTGAAGTAGAAAGAGATACAGAAGAAGCTGTACCAGTATCAGAAGATCTTCTAGATGCTGCACCGATGGAACTTGTAGTAGAAGATTCTGATGAAGAGAATCTAGCACTGAATGTTGTTGTGATACATGAGAATGCACCCATTGAGGGGGAGCATCAATCTATTCTTGGAAATGTTACAGTAGCTGTTGAGTTTGGAGACTGGGTAGAAGACCCAGGGTTTATAGTCTGTAGATTGGATTATCCGAATTCTGATAATGAGATGTCTGTGAATAGATCGAAGACCAATTATGATCTTGCTTCTGAGTTGTTGCCCGATAATGTGGTCATATTTCATGATCTGAATAAGCTGAAAGAGGACCTCAAATCCAGTTTTGTTGGAGAAGTGAAGTTAATGGAAACCTCTCTTTCATCATCAATTCAATCAATAATGACTGATTCTGTAGTTAGTTTGGCCTCAGTAAAGGGATCTGCTGCAGTTGTCCCTAATGATTTTGTCTCTAAATCTGATCTTGAATCCATGAAGAATGAGCTGAAAGAATCATTCAGTGTATCAGTTGCTGAGATGAAGAAAAGCTTTGATGAAGAAATGAAAATGTTAGAGAAATCCTTCGAGATCTCTCTGGCTTGTAATTTATCTTCTTTTGTGTCTGAGCTTATGGAAGAAGTGAAAGAGTGCCAGACTCAGTCTTCTAGAATCGAAGAAGATCTTGAAGCTCTCAAGACATCAGTTGCTGCTTTGGATTCCTAAATGAGCTCCAAGTCTCAAGCTGACAAGGACCTAGCTTATGTGAAGAGTGTAGTAAGCCAGTTTGTCTCAGTGTTTGAAAGTTTCAAAACCTCAGTGAAGGATCACGTTCAATTACAGGACTCTCAAGTTCAAAGCCTAATCAGTGGTTTGTCTAAGAGTTTCAAAGAAACTGTTTCCTTCTCTCTTGGCCCTCTCACATCCAAACTATTAGTTGACCTGAATCTAGTTCGAGCAATGATGAAGGAGGAGATTGGTTCTATTTCAACCAGTGGCTCTGTGGACTCATCAGAGTTGAGCCGAGTGGTGCTTTCTACAAGAGATTCTGCTAGAGAAATAATGAAGATTTTTCAAGATTATATGAGAGAAGCCTCTGCCTCTCAGGAAGCCATAAAGAGAAAAGTGGACTACTACTTCACTAGAATTTTCACCAAGCATCAACTCGATCACCACTTCAAGCTGATGTTGGAAAACATGAAGCTACCTCCAGTAACTCAAGCTTTTAGAGAACAAGTGATCCAACTATGACAATTGACTCCTGCCTTGGAGAAATTCATGGAGAACAAAGATGATTTCATCTCTGCTATGGAAAGAGGAGGAGGAATTATTATGGATTTTAGAAATCTGTTGCTGCCCTTCTTGCATGTTGATGCCAGACCTGTCATCGTACCTCCTGCTTTGCCTGCTTCTGCCTCAGCTGTTTCCACAGTCCAGCTGACTCCTGCTCAAGCTATTCGAAGCCTCACACCAATGATCACCCAAAGATCTTCAACCTATAGGCCTGACTCTGTGTCAGTGGCTCAGCCTCCTTTGATCATTTCTGGCATTCCAAAAACTTCACCTGCATCCTCACCACCCGAACCTTCTTCTGATCCCAAAGGAAAATCTCACGTTGAATATGTGGATTGATCCAGTGGCCAGGATTTTTGATAGGAATTCATTTGTATTTTGTTTCTGTACTTTCTGACTGCTCTAATACATAAGAACTCATTTTACTTCTCATGTTTTATTTGTCTCCTATATATGCTTTCCCACTTTTTGATTATCACAAAGGGGGAGAACAATAAGCGGAAAATGAGAGAATGAGAAATATTTTCAATGGAGAAAAATAAAGAAATAAGGGGAGACACATTACCTTCTTTTCAATTTTATCTCTGATATTATTGTGTTTCTTTTTACCTTCGGTACCTTATTCTTGTTACCTCTGATAACTTATGTCTATATCATACTATTTCTATTATCTCTGATGCTGTTTTCTCTGAGAAAATTGAATTCAATATTATACTCTTTACTATTATATTTTCACTATATTAATTGCCCATACCATATATTGTGATTATCAAAAAGGGGGAGATTGTTGACCTCACCTATTTTGATAATCTCAATCATGTATTCATATGTGTTGAAAATCCCAATTATGTTTTTATTCTCTATGATATTTTTAAGTATCATTGATCTATACTTTAATTCTTTCAAATCTGTGATCAAACCAATAATAATTTTTAAAATAGTCTTTGGAATATGTTAATCCTCATTTATCCATGTTCATACAAGTTATAAATTGATTCTAACACAATCGGATGTGTTCTGCATAAAACAGATAAGTAATCTGCCTATAGCTACTGATAAAGAGCTACTGGTACCCAGTCTACCGATAGACTTAGTCTACCGACAGACAGAGTCACCGATATACTTAACACAGAGCTACCGATGTGCTTATAAATGTAATCTACTGACTTAAAGACAGCTACCGATACAAACATAGAGCTACCGGTGTAAGTATAAACAGCTACCGATGGAATAAGAGTCACCGATGGACGAAGCTACTGACAGACTCACAGCTACCGATACCGACACATGGAGCTACCGACGCATGGAGCTACCGATGCATGGAGCTACCGATAAACAAAGTCACCGATACAAGCATATACCAACCGACGCATAGAGCCACCGATAGAGTCAAAGCAACTAATGAAATTGAGCTACCGATGTCCAAGCTACCGATGCTGATTACCTACCGATCACTCGACTCACTGTTTGAATTTCTTTATTTCCTATCTTTATTTAATCTATCCAACGGTCATATCATGTACATTTTAATGATTTGTCAAATATCTGATAAAGGTTGTCGGATGTCAGGAACCCGTACCTCGTACCTGCAGAAAGGAAATTTTTTCTGTCTCCTGTTGCCTGTGAGATAAATACGAGAAGACTACGCTGCCCAACTAGGAGAGTGTGGTGGATGAAATATACCAAACACAAGAACGAGAAGAATCAAGAAGAGAAAAACCAGTTCCATCAAGAACACAGAGAAGCTCATAGAAAATCAAGCATACTCGAGAAGTGTTCTGTGCATATAAGAAGAACACTGAAGAACTTCAACCACTACATTTTCACTGTCTATGAACCTGGAGCATACGACACTCTGTTTCTCAAACAGAAACGAGGAGAGGACTTAGACTCACTTCTGATCGAATCCAAAGGAGTCCAGAGCTATACTGAAATCACCTGAACCATTTCTAAGCTCTACATCTCTTGTTCTGTGATTTATTATTATAATTTTCGAGCAGTGTGTGTTATCTGCTGTATCTAACACATACACTGTCTCCTGTACTTAAACTGGAGGATTTGTAAATCCTTACCAAATTCTTGCATTCTTTCTTTCCCACGAATAACAGTGGTAGAGGTCGTGTGTGACCTGGACAGCTGGTTGCTGTTGTACTGTTTCCCACGAATAACAGTGGTAGAGGTCTTGGACCTGGACAGTTGTAAACTGTTGAACCCCGATCCAGGGTGTGGATCATTTTTATATAAACTTTTGAGAGGACTAAGTCTCAGCTTGAGACTGAACCTCTTGGTTACATTTGTTGTGCCATCTCTTTCAAAGTTTTATTCCGCTGCTAATCACTTTAAAACCAATACTGTTTTTAAAGTCACTTTGATAATTAAATTAGCAAGTGTTTATGTTAAGTGTAGATTAGTAAGTTAGTTTCAAAAGATAATCATACACTCCTGTATTGATTAACTGGGAATTAATCAATCCCTTGAGAATCTAACAGAACCTCTACTTTAATATGAATTCACTACAGTTTAATTTATTATTTTATTTGGGGGTCTTTAAGACAGTGTGTTTAAATATAGAAATTTTAATTGGTACTCAATTCACCCCCCCTCTTGAGTAAACCACGCCGACCAACATGTTTCTAATGATATAGTGGAGGGTACATTTATCATAGACTCAATGTTAGAAAACCCATTATTTGTTTTTGGATCATCCTAATCTTTTATATCTTCCATACATTCAAAGAAAAACAATTATTTCACTAAAACATCCTAAAAATGTTGTCAGTGAAAAAATATAGTGGAAATCTCACCACAATAACGACGTGTCAGTATGTTTCTATTATGACACACAACCATACCAAGTTCTTGGAATCTGTTATCATATCAATGGTTCAATTTGATATATAATCCTTGTTATGTTTTTATTTCAGAAAATAAAAAAATTATTTTGAATAGGAGGAGGTTATAAATTGTGGTTAGGATTTTTAATTTCATATCCTTGGAGAGGAAACATCATCATACAACTCATGTCTATATCCATGACTAGTAGATCTTATGAATTATATTCTTGGGAATTAATGGAAGAAAAAATCTACACCTAGAAAGGGTAATATTGAAATTGAATATGTATATGTTATACATAAATACATTGATTTATTTCTTAGGTAATTTCATTGACATCCACAGTAATTTGAATTTTTTCCATTGGGTTAATATATGACGAAATACCTATATAAAATAATCCCCATATAATGTAAATATAGAATTAATGGACTTGAAAAATCAACAAGATGACTTTTGTTAAATGGTATTTATATTCCATAGTCTATCACATTGGGGAGAACCTGTTGTTTACATTAAAACGAATGATCAATATATGAGTTTTTTCATTTATTATTGATAAATCAGTGCTATTACAATAAATATCAAGTATCTTCTACCTCACATTTATTTACCATTTGATCAAATTTACTGAGATCTATTTTTTTCAATGATGGATCTTTGTTCTTGGAATCATATATTTCAAGTAAATAAAGAAGATATTCTAAAGATAACAATTCATATGAGGTATGGGCATTATTGGATTATAGAAATTACTTTTGGATTTATAGGTTCACCCTTTTTTATACTGATATAATGGAAATATTACTCATTGAATTTATAGATAATTTTTGGTGTGGAATTTATTAATGATATATTGGCATACTCAAAAAGATACAAAGACTATATGAGTCACATGTGGAATATTATAGAGACTTTTTGAGAAAAATATTTATATTTAACATTTCTAAGGTGTTAATTATGTGATTAGAAGGTGTTTTCTTGTGTATACTAACTCTATGGAAAGAATATATACTAATATAGAAAAGAAAAAGGCTGTAAAAGAATGGTATACCCAAATGAACAAAATTGATCTGCATAGTTATAATTGATTTCATGCTTCTATCATAAATATGATCAAATAAGTTCCTTATTGTCTAAATAATTAGCCAAAATTGCATGTAAAGATGTTAATTTCACATGGAAAATGAAATGTGAAGAATATTCTTAATAATTGAGTAAGAGATTATTGAATGATCCGACTTTTATACTACCATTGGAAAATAATGGAATTGTGATATACTGTGATACATCGAAGAATGGACTTTGTTGTTTCTTTATGTAGAAAGATTAAGTTATTGACTATGTATAAAATATATTAGAGACTCATTAACAATACTATCCAACTCATTATCTTGATTTGTCATAAAAAATATATTCATTTATGATATGGAGACATTATTTATATGCAAAAACATGTGATATATTCACATACCATAAAATAAAAAAAAACAATTTTTTCCTAGAAGGAGAAAAATATAATGTTAAGGTGGTTAATAAAGCTACTCAAAGCTTAGAATCTCTCAATTAAGTACCACCCTGTGAATGAAAATAATGTAAGAGATCTTTTTATAAGGAATGATCATGGTGTCTTAAAAAATTATGATTGACTAAGATTCAATGTTAATGGATTTAGTGAAGATGTATATGGGAATTATTACAGGTGAAAAATAACCATTTTATATGATTTCAACACCATTGTTTTAAGATAAAAAATTATCAACCAAATGAAGAGAATTTCAAAAAAATTAAATCCATGAATGATGTGAAATAATTTGACTTTGTATATTAAGTTTGAATTATGATATTTTTAAAGTGGTTATTTATTACACTTATACCTAAGTTTAAAAGGGAATTATCAAACAATACTCATAGATTGAATTTCCCTTTGCACCATGGGGGCACTAAGATATATATTAATTTGAAATATTATTTGTGGTGGGATGATATAATGTTGGAAATTATGTATTATTTATCAATATGTTATGTTTTCTAATATGTTAATGTCAAGATATAGAATTATAGTGGAGGTATAAAACATCTACCTATTCTAATGTGGAAATATAATGACATTCCTACGGTATTTGTCACCAAATTACCAATTAATTATATAATTAATGATATAATATCAGTTATTGTTTATCAAATCAGGAAACTTACACATTATTTAAGAGAATATTTACATCTTGGGAACATTGAAAAAATCTATATAAATTATGTCATAAAAATTTATAGTATACCTATTTCCATTAATTCTAGTAAAGATCTATGATTTACAATGAAATTATGGAAAGTCCTTCAGAAATATCTAAATATTAAGCTTTATTTGAGAACTACATGTCATAATGAAATCAATAGACAATTTTAAAGAAAAATTTAATATTTATAAGAAATTTTTAGTATATTATAACATTACTTCCAAGGTATTAGAGACATAATTTAAATTTTTGTAGGTTTTCTATAATAATATATTCTATTAAACTACAAAAATAGTGTCATATGAAGCATTATATGGAAAAAGATATCTTACACCAACCTCTTGGGATAAAGTTTTTGATTGAAATATTATAGGGCCAAAACATGTTGAGGACACAATAGTGATGGTATAGACTATTTAATCCCATAATAGAGCATCTTCATTAATAGAAATAAAATATGATTATAACTAAAGGAATGATTTTCTTTTCATGTGGGAGATCATGTTTTTATTAAATTATCTCTAGGGAAGGGTGTTATATATTTTATTAAGAAAGTAAAAGTTATCCATTGGTATATTAGGCCATATCAAATTCATGAATGAATTTGAGCAATGGAATACCATTTGGAAATACCATATAGTCGTACTAAAGTAAGAAATCTATTCCACATCTATTTTTAATGATATACATTATAACTCCAATTAATGTGATCTCCTCTGAAGAAATATAATTTGAACCTAATTTATCTTATTGTGAAGATACAATATAGATTATTGACACTACAGAACAAGTGATGAAGAATATAAAGACTCGGTTGGAAATTTTACTTTAAAAAAATAATATGACAGAAGAGACGATGTGAGGATCTTAAGAAATAATATTGAAGAAATAACCAACTCTGCTTCTATGGTGGAATTCCAAAAATTTAGAGGATGAAATAATTTGATTGAGGAAAGAGTGTAACACTAGAACATCAATTATAGTAAGCCATTCTTTTTAATAAAACAACTATTAATTGAAAACAATTTTATTATATAATATTATTTAATGAAAAATTCTAAAATATTGTAAATTTAAATTTTTTTAAATTTATTTCATTTTTTAAATCATCATATCAAAATTAACATTAGGTGAAATTTTGATATTTTTTTTAAATGAATGGATTTTCATTGAATACTGAAAAATATATGTTTTTCACAATATTTTATAAAATTATATTATATTAAGTAATTAAAAAGTAATTATATATATTTGATTTGATCTTAATTTTTATTCTTATCTATATGTCTTATAATAATATAATTTTATTCAAAAAATAACATGATTTTGATATAATATAATTTTTATTCTTAAAATTAATTTATTTAAAAAGTGTTTTCATTGCATTTTAAAAATTTGTATAAAATTTATTACTAAAAACTCTAGAAAGAAAATGAAAAATGTATAAAATATAAGGAATCAAAAATTTAATTTTTTAACTAAAAAACATGTATTTTTATGAATTATGAGTAGTATTCATTGTAAAATTTATCATATTAATAATGGATAAATCGGCTAATTGAGGGAAAAATTATTTCATAAAGCATTAAAAATCAATCCAAAACATTCAATCATTTCATTGGTTGAGAATATTTCATTCATATCCTTCTAAAATTAAAATATATTTCATTTTGGTTCAATTTAACCAAGGTAGTGAGATGAATATTATTTTAATAAATAAAAATTGAATAATGTCCCCATGTTTATATTAATTTATTTTATATGTTCACATATGAATAAGAATATGTTTTTCAATGATTATAAAATTTTATTTGGTACTATATTTATAAGGCCCTAGCCTAAAACATTACTTAATCTTGAGTTATTTCAAGAATACACGTTGAGGATCTTTTCAGGTTTAGAGTTTTAGAGAATTGGATCATAAAACATGCATTACATTCCACATTTAAACAAAGTGGTTACATAAAAAATAGTACTCATTTTTTCCATCAACGGAAACATATTTAAAATATAACATGGATTCTTTATTGACACTTCCTTGACACTATCATCACATCATGTACCTTTCCCTTAACATGTGAAAAACATTTCAAAAACTTGGGATGAGCATAAAAAGCTCAATAAGGGATATAAAAGTATGAAATGAACACATTAATCCATGTATGAAATCATACTTTACTCATAAAACATAAGTACTTTAACATACCTCATCAAATCATGAATAAATCATAGAAATCATAAGACATAAAGGTAACTTGAGGCATTCATAACATTCTTACGTAGGCAGTAACCCTCTTGGTTACGTTAGGAATACCCATCACAACATATTCCCTAAATCTCTTAGGAGAAACCATAACGTTTAACCCCTTCGCGTTACCCAATGCATTGGAGAGCTATATCGGGCTCACCCGCCCTTAGTTTATCACGGAACCACCCATCTTCATAACAATGCCCAAGAATCATAACATAATCATATCACATAAAACATACATAATGGAAACATAAATTTTCCATATTTCAATCACAAGATATCAATACAACACATTGATATAATAAAAACATTTTAAAAACCATTTTCAATACCAAAATAAACGAAAATTAAAACATGGTATTTATTTTTCATTTAAAAAAAGGTATGGCTTGTAGAGGAAGTCGAAACTCAAATAATGGTCACGGCGGTGGAGAAGTCATTGTCGCCGCATACGTATGACAAAAACATTCCCTTTTTTTGTTTATTAAATTTCTTTGTATAAAAATATTCCTTTCGGATAAACGTAAAAAGTATAAGGGGTTTACACACCATATAAAAGAAAGTTGTGTATAAAACAAAATATGCCTCAATGAATGGTGATTGAGACGAAGTCCCATACCTCGGGTCCGACTTCACTCGATCGTTCATTAATGTCCTGAATAATAAACTTGAGTTAATTTCTACTTTCTTAAGAACCTTTTTCAAGTTCATTATTCTTTTTATATCACTTATTACCATGTCCTGAACACTATGTAATTTTTTAAGTTAATAACGGTCGTTTGAAAGATCATTGGTACTTGAGTCAAAAATAAGCTCTTTATAATTACAATTTGTTCATTTATCCATTATATCTAGAGTTATACTCATGATGTAGATATCATATATATCATATATATCCAGTATATACATGCATTTATAATATTACATAACATTTAGATGTAAGAAATGAAATGCATCGTTCATGGAGACGGCAAGCCGTACGTACGCATAAACGCTACATTCATTTCTATTTCTTACTTAATGGAGTGAAATCATAACGATATAAAGGTATATTATAATTCCAGTATAGTATCTTATATAATATAATTAAATCAATCCTTTAGACGTACCACATATGGTATTAACGAATCAAATCACTTTGAGGGAGCGGTAGTCCGCACTTCCTAAAATGAAGATATCACGTTTACCCATAATGGAAACCATAATGGTATGCCATAAATGAAAAATACATAAGCTTAAGTAAAACATAAACATATTATATATAATATATAAATATAGTGAAATCTTAATGGCCACCTTTGAATGTGTTATATGAGTGTTGAACAATCATCGTTCCGTGAGGCAGAAATTCGCCACCCACAGAAACAGTATGTTATTTAACCATTAGATGTAGGTGTGTGTAAGTGTAGCTCGAATAATTATTATAACAACATCCTAGTATATTGAAGATACTGGTGTTGTTAGAAAAGAAATGAATAAAAAGATTTTAGTGGGTTGGAGAAGCAAAATAAAACATAAGAACACAAGAGAAAACACTACCTCTAAAACGGGTAACTCTTTTTGATTTGAGCTCAAAGGCTTCCTTGGAAAGACTTCTGCCAAAAGTGAAGCTTCTACGAGTAAGAGAGGGATGGGGAGAGACAAAATGGGCAGGGTTTGGGAGATCCAAAGTCTTGAGAGGTATCGGTAAGGTGGCAGAGGTGGGGGCCTTTTATAAGAGGAGAGGAGGGGCACTCTTGGAAAGTTATAAAAGGTTACTTTATTATAAAATGATTTTCGGATTTAAAAGGTCCCAAAATTATATATTTAGAGTATAAGGTTATTATAGTTCGTAATAAACCCATAAAATAGGTTTTTTACTTGTTTAGGTTTTATATTGTACATTATATTTTCATTTTATTTAAATTGTTAAATAATGAGGTAATAGCTGCATCATCATGGTGTCATAAATAATTTAATTTATTTAATGTCTAAAAATTAAAAGAAAATTATAATGATGTATGAAATATTTTTAGATTTCTAATGAATATTTATAGTCAAATATATGACTTGTAAAACCTTATTTAAAAATTGTTTTAGTAAAACAACTCATGTTTGTGACATTTTAATTTTAACATTAAATAAAATGTTTTTAATGTCATTTTCCTACCAAAGTGGCTCCATGTGGTCCCCAAGTTGACCCATGGATTGTCTTGGTCGGACATGACACATAAAATAAGGGTGGGACATGTGTTTAGGTTATTCCATATTATTAAAACATTATTTTTACCTTAAACTACACTAATTACCTCTATTCGCGATTAAATCTTAAAATTTACTATTCACCAAAAAAATTATTTTAATCCCATTGATCCACATTTTACCTCTTAATGACAACCATGTATGTCGGATTTATAAATTCAAAACACAGATGTGGTATAATTTCATTTAAATGAAAAAATCAGTTTTTTTAAGTACCACTTAGCGGTTTCACTATTCATCAAAAATTGAAGTTTTTCAGAAAAATACCAAAAATTCACCCTAAGATATATTTGATATTCCGAATTCAAAAATGATGTCTATTTCAAAAAATTCAAAACATATAAGTTACATTAATTAATTTAATAATTAATTCCCCCTGTCAGAGCAAATAGCGTGTTTTTATGAAACAATAAGTATCAAAAGATTGACACTAGTTTAAGTCCAATTTCAAGGTGAAATTAATTCAAACGACCACTATTGGATTAAATGGTAAAAATATATTTTAATTTCACTTTAAAACTAATTCAAAAGATAATATAATCTTATAAATAAATTATACTAAAAAGAGGTTTTGAATTAAAATACAACATTTTTCACTATTCATTAAAAAATGAACTTTATCGAAAAAATATTAAAAATTTACACAAAGCAAATTTTGATGTCCCAATTCTAAAGAAGAATTTTATTTGGTCCAATAGAATGTATAAGAGTGACCAAAACTATATTTAATGATGGTTCTCCATCAAAAGGCGATAAGTGGACCTTTAGTTAATATTAGAGTATGTATGCCTAAAATTGAATTATTTTCGTATTTTAATCCTTTATCCTTTATTGGATAAATGTAAAAACATTTAACAAGAATATATAACCATATTTTAGTTATTTCTATTCATTCCCGCCAATAAAATGGCTACGTGTTAACTACCATTTAAAATAATATTATTTTATTACTAGTGTGCAATGTAAGATTTCAAAGAAACTCTTTGTTGCGTTTCAGGTATGCTATTGAACATAGCAACCCCTTTAAAGTAAAATTAATATTTAATTCGTAAATATTAATGAATATGAAAATTCTTTATTCTTTATTTACCGGGGATGTTACATCCTTCCCCCCTTTTGGGAATTACGTCCTCGCAATTTTATTCACTTATCAAAATAAGTGGCAGTATTTATCCATCATAGCATTTTCAGATTCTCATGTCGCCTCTTCAAACATATGGTTTTTCCACAAATCCTTTACCTAGTGAATTACCTTATTCCACAACACTTTCTCTCTATGGCCAAGAATCTGGACTGGTTGTTCTTTATAAGAGAGATTCTCCTCCAACAGAACTACCTCTGGGCTCAAAACATGAGATGGATCTGGCATGTACTTCCTTAACATTGAAACATGAAACATTGTGTACCATAAATAAACTCAGATGTAAAGCCACTCGGTATGTAACTGATCCAACTCTCTCCAAAATTTCATAAGGTCCAATGAACCTTGGACTCAGCTTTCCTTTCTTATCGAATTGCATCACACTTTTCCATGGTGAGACTTTGAGAAAAACATGATCACCTACCTCAAAAGATAGATCCTTCCTCCAGTTATCCGCATAACTCTTCTGCCTGCTCTGAGCTGTTATCATGTGTTTCTGAATCAATTGAACTTTTTCTACCAACTCTTCTACCAATTTTGGTCCCATTAACTTCCTTTCACCCACTCACCCCAGAAATCCAGAGTTCGACACCGCTTCCCATATAATGCCTCAAATGGTTCCATCTGTATAATAGAATAAAAACTATTATTATAAGAAAACTCAACCAAATAAAGATGTTGGTCCCAACTTCCCTGATAATCCATCGAAAAAGCACGTAGCATATCCTCCAAAGTCTGAATTGTTCATTCTGACTGCCCATCTGATTGAGGATGAAAAGCTGTACTAAAATTTAATTCAGTACCCAACGACTTTTGAAGGCCTTTCCAAAAGATAGAAGTGAACCTAGGATCACAGTCAGATACAATAGAGAGAGAAAATCCATGTAACCTGACTAGCTCTTTAAGATACAAACGGGAAAGTTGATCTAGGGAAAAAGTATATCGTATAGTAAGAAAATGAACATATTTAGTCAAGCGATCAAAAATAACCCAGATTGCATTATTACCTCAAGGTGTCTTTGGAAATCCCACAATGAAGTCCATAGATATATCCTGCTATTTCCACTCTGGAACTGGTAAAGGTTGAAGTATCCCTTTCGGTAACTGTCGCTCTGCTTTTACCTGTTGACAAGTTAAACACTTCACAGTAAAATCAGAAATATACCTTTTCTTTCCGTCCCACCAGTAATACTCCCGAAGATCTCTATACATCTTAGTACTACCTGGATGAACTTAAAATGGAGAACTATAAGCTTCACATAACAAATCTCTCTTCAACTTTGAATCACAAGGTACACACAATCTCTTCCCAAATCTAAAAAAACAATCATTATCAATGTTGAATTCAGGCAACTTACCCTTCTGAACCAGCTTTACCTTTTTCTGAAACTCACTGTCTTGCTTCTGTGCTTGCTTAATTCTATCTGATATAGAATATTTCACTGACACCTAAAACAAAATAGAAGGACATCTTGCACCAACAACTTCTATGCCAATGTTTATCAAATCCTTAACCTAAGGATCACGTTCTAAACGCAACATTGTTAATGAATCATTAGTTTTTCGACTCAAAGCATCAGCCAATTTATTTGATTTTCCCGGATGGTAATGAATTGTACAATCATAATCCTTGATTAATTCTGGAAATCTCCTCTGTCTCATGTTCAATTATTTCTAAGTTAATATATACTTTAAGAATTTGTGATCGGTATATATTTCACACTTTACTCCGTACAAATGATGCCTCCAAATTTTTAAATCAAAAACAACAGTAGCTAATTTCAAATCATGTGTAGGGTAATTTACATCATGAGTTTTCAACTATCGTAATGCATAAGCAATTACCTGATCATTCTGCATTAGGATGAAACCAAGTCCATTCAATGAAGCCTCACTGTAGATAAAAAACTCACCATTCCTGGAAGGTAGTGCCAAAACTGGAGCATTCACCAATCTTCTTTTAAATTCTTGAAAACAATCATCACATTCTTTTTTCCAGATGAACTTAACACCCTTCCAAGTTATCTTAGTCATTAGAATAGATAACCGTGAAAAATTTCTAACAGACCTTTGATAATATCCTACCAAACCAGGGAAGCTACAAATCTCAGTTACATTTGTGGGTCTTGGACATTCTTCAACAACCTTTGTTTTTGCAGGATCAACAGTTATCCCATCTTTAGAAACAATATGAACTAGGAAAGAAATTTGGTGCAACCAAAACTCACACTTTCTAAATTTCCCATAAAATTTATTTTCTTTTAAGGTTGGTAAAATAACCCTTAAATGACTTTCATGCTCCTCTTTACTTTTTTGAAAACACCAAAATATCATCAATAAAAACAACCAACATTTTTCACCTGAGTCAACTGATCCATCACTGCAACAAACTGTTTAGTTATGATTCTGAACATCTCAGGATACTGATTTGAATGGTCATTTTCCTCTATATGCCTTCCCAGAAAAGCTGTTCTGTTTCCTCTACAAAAAACCATTCTTAACATAGAAATATCTTAAGTGAAGCAACATGGTAATCTTAAAATGCAATATCATTTCAATTTGACCATAAAATATATTTTTGGACAATCATTTAATAGAATTATAACTCCTAAAGTTATCTAATCCGACCTCTGATACCAACTATAAGCCCCCAGCCTTAAACATTACTTAATCTTGAGTTATTTCAAGAATACACGTTGAGGATCTTTTCAGGTTTAGAGTTTTAGAGAATTAGATCATAAAACATGCATTACATTCCACATTTAAACAAAGTGGTTACATAAAAAATAGTACTCATTTTTCCCATCAACGGAAATATATTTAAAATATAACATGGATTCTTTATTGACACTTCCTTGACACTATCATCATATCATGTACCTTTCCATTGACCTATGAAAAACATTTCAATAACTTGGGATAAGCATAAAAATCTCAGTAAGGGATATAAACGTATGAAATTAAAACATTATTCCATGTATGAAATCATAATTTACTCATAAATCATAAGCACTATAACATACCTCATCAAATCATGAATAAATCATAGAAATCATAAGACATAAAGGTAACTTGAGGCATTCATAACATTCTTATGTAGGGAGTAACCCTCTTGGTTACATTTGGAATACCCATAACATTATATTCACTAAATCTCTTCAGAGAAACCATAACGTTTAACCCCTTAGAGTTACCCAATACAATGGAGATCTATATCAGGCTCACCCGCCCTTAGTTTATCATGGAACCACCCGTCTTCATAACAATGCCCAAGAACCATAACATAATCATATCACATAAAACATACATAAAAGAAACATAACATTTCCACATTTCAATCCCAAGATATCAATACATCACATTGATATAATAAAAACATTATGAAAACCATTTTCAATACAAAAATAAAAGAAAAGTAAAACATGGTATTTATTTTTCTTTTAAAATAAAGGTATGGCTTGTAGAGGAAGCTGAAACTCAAATAATGGTCACGGCGGCGGAGAAGTCGTTGTTTCCGCATACGTACAATAAAAACATTCCCTTTTGTTGTTTAGTAAAATGATTTGTATAAAAAGATTCCTTTTGGATAAATGTAAAAAGTCAAAGGGGTTTATGCACCCTATAAAATAAAGTTGTGTATAAAACAAAATATGCCTCAATGAATGGAGATTGAGACGAAGTCCCATAGCTTGGGTCCGACTTGACTCGATCGTTCTTTAATGTCCTGAATAATAAACTTGAGTTAATTTCTACTTGCTTAAGAACCTTTTTCAAGTTCATTATTCTTTTTATATCACTTATTACCATGTCATGAACACTATGTAATTATTTAAGTTAATGACGGTTGTTTTAAAGATTATTGGTACTTGAGTCAAAAATAAACTCTTTATAATTACAATTTGTTCATGTATCCATTATATACAGAGTTATACTCATGATATAGATATCATATATATCATATATATCCTGTATATACATGCATTTATAATATTACATAACATTTAGAGGTAAGAAATGAAATGCACCGTTCATGGAGACGGTAAGTCATACGTACGCATGAACGCTACTTTCATTTCTATTTCTTACTTAATGGGGTGAAATCATAATGATATAAAGGTATATTATAATTACAGTATAGTATCATATATAATATCATTAAATCTATCCTTTATACGTACCACATATGGTATTAATGAATCAAATCACTTTGAGGGGGCGGTAGTCCGCACTTTCTAAAATGAAGATATCGCGTTTACCCATAATTGAAACCATAAAGGTATGACATAAATGAAAAATACATAGTCTTAAGTAAAACATAAACGTATTATATATCATATATAAATATAGTGACATCTTAATGGCCACCTTTGAAGGTTTTATATGAGTGTTGAACAATCATCGTTTCGTGGTGCAGAAATTCACCATCCACAAAAACAGTATGTTCTTTAACCATTAGATGTAGGTGTGTGTAAGTGTAGCTTGAATAATTATTTTAACAAAATCTTAGTATATTGAAGATACTGGTGTTTTTACAAAATAAATTAATAAAAATAGATTAGGGGGTTGGAGAAGAAAAATAAAACATAAGAACACAAGAGAAAACACTACCTTTAAAACGGGTAACACTTTTTTATTTGAGCTCAAAGGCTTCCTTGGAAAGACTTCTGCCCAAATTGAGGCTTCTAGGAGTAATAGAGGTATTTGGAGAGACAAAATGGGTAGGTTTTGGCCGAGCCAAAGGCTTTAGAGGTTTTGGTAAGGTGGTAGAGGTGGGGGCCTTTTATAAGAGGAGAGGAGGGGCACTCATGGAAAGTTATAAAAGGTTACATTATTATAAAATGATTTTCAGATTTAAAAGATGCCAAAATTATATATTTCTAGGATATGGTTATAAGAGTTTGAAATAAACCCATCCAATACTGTTTTGACATGTGTTGGTCTGAGATTTTACATTATCTTTTCATTTTATTTAAATCGTTAAAAAATGAGGTAATCGCAACATCATCATGGTGTCATAAATAATTTAATTTATTTAATGTCTAAAAAAAATAAAAAAACTATCATGATGTAGGAAATATTTTTAGATTTCTAATTAATATTTATAGTCAAAAATATGACTTGTAAAACCCTATTTAAAAATTGTTTTAGTAAAACAACTCATGTTTGTGACATTTTAATTTTAACATTAAATAAAAGGTTTTTAATGTCATTTTCCTACCAATGTGGCTACATGGGGTCCCCAAGTTGACCCATGGATTGTCTTGGTCGGCCATGACACATATAATAAGGTTATGACATGTGTCTAGGTCATTTCATATTATTAAAACATTATTTTTACCTTAAACTACACTAATTACCACTAATCGCGATTAAAACTTAAAAGTTACTATTCGCCAAAAAAAAATATTTTAATCCCATTGATCCACATTTTACCTCTTAATGAAAACCATGTATGTAGGATTTTTGAAATTAAAAACACAGAGGTGGTAAAATCTCATTTAAACGAAAAAATTATTTTTTTAAGTACCACTTAGTGGTTTCACTATTCATCAAAAATTGAAGTTTTTCAGAAAAATACCAAAAATTCACCCTAAGATATATTTGATATTCTGAATAAAAAATGATTTCTATTTTACAGAATTCGAAACATATAAGTTACATTAATTAATTTAATAATTAATTCCCGCTGTCAGAGCAAATAACATGTTTTTATGAACCATTAAGTATCAAAAGATTGACACTAGTTTAAGTCCAATTTCAAGGTGAAATTAATTCCAACGACCACTATTGGATTAAATGGTAAAAATATATTCTAATTTCACTTTAAAACCAATTCAAAAGATAATCTAATCATATAAATAAATTCGACTAAAAAGAGGTTTTGAATTAAAATACAACATTTTTCACTATTCATTAAAAATGAACTTTATCGAAAAAATACCAAAAATTTACACAAAGAAAATTTTAATGTCCCGATTCTAAAAAAGAATTTTATTTGGTCCAATAGAATGTATAAGAGTGACCAAAACTATGTTTAATGACGGTTCTCCATCAAAAGGCGATAAGTGGACCTTTAGTGAATACTAGAGTATATATGCCTAAAATTGAATTCTTTTCGAATTTTAAGCCTTTATCCTTTATTGGATAAATTTAAAAACATTTAACAAGCATATATAACCATATTTTAGTTATTCCTATTCATTCCCGCCAATACAACGGCTACGTGTTAACTACCATTTAAAATAATATTATTTTATTACTAGTGTGCAACGTATGATTTCAAAGAAACTCTTTGTTGCGTTTCAGGTACGCTATCGAACATAGAAACCCCTTTAAAGTAAAATTAATATTTAATTCGTAAATATTAATAAATATGAAAATAATTTATTCTTTATTTACATGGGATGTTACAATATTAATTGATTTTTTAAAATTTAATTTATTTAATAAAATTTGAGATTGAATAAGTATCTTAAATTATTACCCAACACTAATATAGAAAGTTTGAAATTAATATAAAAATAAAACAAATTATTTTCAAAAATTTAAATGTAATATTTTTTCGGTGATTTACCATTACCCATCAATTTGATAGATATATATGACAGATAACATATGAGTTAAGAGTCCATATTCAGAATATATATTTTTATTAATGATTGTATTGTAAAATTATTTGAATTGGTTAAAAATTGACATTATAAATATTTTTTTAAAAATAAAATAAAATAAAATAATTTAAAATCCTTAAAATAAAAAATAATGCAAGTTATATTTGAAAAGGAATAATATTTAATAATTAATAAATTTATAATAAAATTATTAACTTAAAATTAAAATTATAATCCATTAGGATTGAAAATTTTTTTAATGTGGTTATGATTAAAATATTTTAATGATGGGGTTAAACCAAAAAGATATATTTTAAAATAATACACAAACCATTAAAATTTTTTTATGTGATTTAAACTATATCATATCTTACACTAAAAAGTATGTCCACATTGTTCCCCCTGAACATGAAAATTAATTTATTATATTTAAATATCTTTATTAATTCCATGTATGTAATTTCTTTCACTATTAAAAGGGATCGCCTCTCTCCTATTATTTACAGCACATATATCCTCCTACCACAAAAAATAAACCATACCAAAACAACATATCAAAATCTTTTTCTATATTCTATAGGACATGTCATTCCTAAGAGAGTCACCCTATGTCCTTTAATATAGGAAACCTTTATAACCATATTAAAATAATACATCATGTATAATAAATTTAATAAGATGTTATTTCGATTATGGTACAAATATTTTTCAATATCATTTCTATCATATAAAAAGAGAAAACATTTCATGTTCATATAATAGTATATTGTATCCACATAGTGATGTAATTCATTTTCAACACCAACATAAATTGATTATTATATAGATAAAAATATGAATTATAAATGATATTTATAAAGACACAAATATGGACCTATATTTTTAATATTTGATATTCCTACTTATAATGCATTCTATGGGAAAATGATAACTTCACTTCTGAATAGGTGTGTATTACCACCTCTATGAAGAGTTTCGGTCAGTTTTTCATTTTCTACTCACATGGAAGGCAATAAGGATTGATTTAATGGACATATATGAAATTTCTATCATGATTGAAATTATTTATATTGTGGGGCTACAATCAATTTATGTGGGCTGGAACTCCGAATACAAATTCTACATGAGAAAATATTTCCTTCTAAACACAGAAAATTGATAATAATGAATGATTTTTGATGATCTATTGTTAATCTATTATAATAAGATCATATATGATATTAATATTCTAAATATTATTATGGTATAAATTAATAATATGTAAAAAACAATTATACATGAATTTAATTCACATTCAACAAAAGGGAAATGTGAGGTAAGGGGTTTCCTAACTCAATTTCCATTCATTGGTTTATACATCAACATCATTGAAAATGTTATTCCATGATTAATATTATATTACATCTAATTTTATTATTTTTTATTTCAACTAATTTGTGGATTTAAATTTTTTACACAAAATCACATTATTGATTACTTATAACATCAAAGAAAGTATTTTTTTAATGTATTTCATCTTAATTTATACTCCATTTAGACATATTTGGTATTATAATACTATTTATTGTTGTGTGGTGTATATATTTCCCCTTTAAGAAATTAAACATAATTATATATTCGTTCATGATGATTCATGTTTCATTTCTAGTTTACTTTTAAATGGTGTTAAGATTTTAATATTTGGAAGGATGTATGAATTTATTTTACAAACTCATTTTTAGGAATTCTATTTTTTCATATAATTAATATTATAATCTATACATATTAAACAAAATCAATTTTATTATCCTATAGATATTCAATGAGTTTTTATATTTTACGTCAAATATTTCTTCCATATGGAACATGAATAAATCAATGAAATTTTCAAAATAACACTAGATCATATTTCTCTTTTGACCGGATATATTTTTCATCCAAAACTATATTTATAAAATTATTTTATAAAGGTCACTTTTATTACCCAAATTTATTTATTAATGATATTTTATGTTGTCCTTGAATTTTTCAAAAGATTTAAATTAATCATTATAATGTTTTTATGAGATTTTTATTTTTCAATATTTTTACAATATTAAAAAGGAATGTTTCTTTTTAATGAATATGTCATTTATATATTTTTCCCCTCCCATAAATGTTATACTCTCATAGATTATTCTATAAGATTTCAATTTTTTGGAAGGAAAATTTTCTGTTGAAATGTTATTTAAATTTTTCACTAAAGTTTTCTTTATTTATTCAAAGGATATTAATTTATTATAAAACCATTATTTTTAAGGAATTGAGGGATATTTTTTATCTGTTATTCATTATGAAGTTATTAACATTCTCTGGAATTTTCCACTTTAATATGATCATTAGAAATAATATTTCAGTTAAATACCCATTTTCATTGTATCATGGTTATTATTTCAACCTATACCTATACAATTTCTATATATGGTGTTTTCCATTGAATGATATTTGATTGAAAAGATAAATATTTATATTTCATATTATTTATTCAATATGAATATTTTTTATAAGGAATATTGTTGATGAATTAAATTTATAATTCAATATATGGGAATGCATTGGGAATATAGTGATGGGTGGGTCTTAGAATTATATATCCCCTTGATTCATTGACATATATGTTGAGACATATTAGTTGAAAAAAATTAATCAATGTGTTTTTTTATGTCTCCCCTTAGTTTAAATTATCATTCAACAAGGCTTGAAAGTAGATATATCATGATGATACAGATCATGATATCCATCAGTATGTATTTATTTATTTTAAAATTGAATTATTATTATCCATGGGATTTTTATATTGATATTATCCCTCGATTCATTTTGTGCTCAAGTTATTGATTAAATGGAATGTGTTTCCAGTTATATACCAGTCCTTATTTTGTATTATTTTTTTACAAATAATAGCTTCTATTGTGATCACCCCTTAATGAGTATTTTATATCACCCTTATTTTATTCCATTCACTATTAGAAGAAAAATTATTCTCTAAATAAATTTCAAGGTTGAAAAAAAAATTCATTGAAATATAATGTGGGCATAAATTATTTTTTTTTCGGAAATAATTCTAAAACTATCGGTATTTCTGGATTTGGTCTCTTCTATATATCCTAATAAAATAAAGTGGATGTTGGATTTGGGTTATAAGAGTTGAGGTTGCTACCTGACATATACAGTTTTGGCTTTGCATAGTCATCAGATAGAGGATATCCTTTGAATGATATCAGTTAGAGGTAACTGATGATGGGGACAAGATAGAGATATTTGTAATTTGGAAACAATAATTGTTACCTCATATATATTGTCTAAAGATCTGATATACAAAGATTTTCAATGTCATTTGATGGATAAGTATTATGTTTCTAAAAATTTAAAAATAGAGTTGAGTTTCTATTGTTAGAGAATAGTAAGAATATCCACTAGAAAGATATGTGATATGTCCCTAGAAAATGATATTTTATGATTATTATACAGTGGTTTTCATTACAATGGAATGTTGGAAAATGTTTCATTGGATGATAAAAAGTTATGAATCCATTGAATGTAAAAATATAGAGTTATTTCATTAGAAAGAAGAGATATATAGAGAATTAAAAATAGTTTTAGAGTTAAAAATTTATTTGATTCTAATATATTCACTAAAAAGTTATGATTTTTTAATTATTAATAATGTTTGAAGATGTTTCTCAATTCTGAGTTTAAGAAAGTGTAAAGAAGTTCCAAAACACTAAGTTATGGTAGTTAATGTATGTTTTTTAAAACCTCAAATGTTACTAGGAAGACATTAGAGTATTTCCAAATATTTGAGAATCATCAAGTCAAATTTAATTGATTGAGGGACTCTAAATTTGGCATTTTTTGGGTAGTAAAATAATTTTGGGTTTCCACATTTTCCACTAAGAATAGAACATTAAAAATAATGGATAAATAGTATGTCAATAATATGATGTTCAAAAATGTCGTAAAATAAAATTTATAAAGGATTTTTGTACTAAGAAACCAATTATTACTCCTATATTGATGAATAATAGTTTCATCAGATTGAATTTCATCACATAATGCATATGTTTTATCAAAATGAGAACATCAGACCAAGAATATTTGAAGGAATACATCAAGATAAGTTTCAAAGGAAGCATGGTGTGAATTGTTTTACCAATGTACCATCCATATAGAAGAAGGTTCATTGAACTGGTATTACTTCATTGGATATATAAGTATTGTAAAAATAATATTGTATAGGGATTCATTAAATAGAGAACATCATAATGAAGTGTAGTGAGTTAGGGTACATTGGTGGGATACCCATTAATCAAATGGAATACTAGATAAAGATCAATCAGATGAAAACTTCTATGTATAATTTCTATACATGATCTCAAAAATTTTATATTGAGTTGTTGTTGTATTTATAAGATAAAAAAACGTTTTGATGCCAACAAACTCTCAAGAGAGTTATTGAACATCATTATAATTTTACACAGGAAAATTAAATCCATCATATTTGTGGATAAAGAGAAAATATTTCTAAAGTTGATTAGAAAATAAGAAGATAGATCGTATAAATGAGGTGTACAAGTAGTTGTAGAAATGGATTGTTACTAGGGGTAGAACTAGTTGTCAAAAGAAAATTATGAGGTGGATAATTGTGGGTCTATAAATAACTATGTTGGAAGAGATGATTTCTAAGGGGTTAAATAAGGTTTAGCTAGATGAAAAATTAATTAGGTTAATAACCAGTTACTATTTATGCCTTAAAATTCATAGAAGAAGTTAGCAAAATAATCCACGTTTGTCAGGGTATAACCAACCTATCAAGTTGTGGGTCTTTATACAAAACAATTAAAATATAATATTTTTATATTTTATATTATATTACTTTATAATAAGTGAAATTTATAGATTTATTTTAAAGGATCCGTCATCCCTTGACACAGTTAACCCATCCACCTAGGGTTTAGAACAAAATGTAGCCAGACCTGAAAGACGTTATTGATCTCTACAAGCTGGAAACTAGCACCTAGGTATCAGACAACTAAAGGGAACTATTTCTCCCAACATGAAATAATCACATGGCATATATATGTATATATATATATATTCAAAAAGATAATAAAAATTGGAAGACTAACCGATAATATACATATGTCATAATAGATAGAGAGAAAATGAATATATACAGGTGAAAATGGAGATAAAAAATCACTAACCAAAAATTCCAATAGGAATGGAAAAAAACTGAATTATCTACTTCCATAATCTCGACGTGATAGTTTCTGAAAACTCCTAGAATGTAAAAACCAGATAACTAGATTCAAATGACATAAACCTTTCCTCCTCACTATATCTCCTTGAATTTACCTATATCTAAATACATACAAAGGTCAATACACCACTGAAAGGCATCGTAGGGTGTGAGAAAAAAGGTTCACTAGGATCCCACCTAGGTGTTTCATACAAATTCATTACATAACAATATAAACATGCTAATCGTTAAAGAAAATAAGGCATCATATACCATTTAACATATTCTATATCGAAAGAATAGAAAAACATTTAATTTCCCATTTCTCATATGTTTAAAATAAATTTGGTAAAATACATATAATTAATTAAAATAAATGAAATAAATAATAAAAAAATCATGTACATCATATCATATCTAATCTATGGATGTACAGTTAAAACAACACAAGCCAAATTAGAAGTAATGTCATGAAAAGTATCACACATGATCATGCTAGCTAGTATACTCATACCCCCCCACACACACATATAAAATCACATACTGATCAAGACCATTGACATATGCACCAAATCTAGGTAGCTTAGTTAAACCCTAGAATGTGAACCTCCCAACAGAATCTATTAATTACCAGTAAATAAGGGTATACCGAGCAGAAGAACACCCCATGATTGAACCCATCGATAGAATTGGTGGATGTGACCAATCACCAATCCTTCCACCTAAGTACCTAAAAAATCCCTTGTTCTCTAGATTCCAAATAAAATCATTATAAACATGCATTGAAAACAATTTCCTAAAATAATTTCTTAATGGATTGAAAATTTGTTTTCATTTACAAAGAGTATGGGAAAACTATCTTTTCTCAAAAACTTGTTTCCCCTTACACACAAATCAATCAATAATTATAAATAAGTTATAAAAAATTTAAAATCCAATTTAATATTAATCATCCAATGTGGGCTACATTTGGAACCAACTACTTTAAACTCATGTCTCACATGCTCGCAATAGAATTCACCAACAAGAAATTATACCACATCAACAACGAATTACCTATATTCAATCATCAAATATAATAATCAATTATTCAATAAGACAAGACAATGTTGACGAATAAAAACTCATACCTCAAGAAACTCCCACACCACACCATAGCAGACAAATGGGTTAGCCTTCAGAGGAAGATAACATGATAGATCTGGAAGGGAACAAGATAAACCAAAATGATGGATCAATAGAATTATAAAACAAACACAATAGTAATATTTTTATCAAAGGGAAAAATTAAAGTGTGAGGATTTCTTAGGCGAAGAGATTAAACACACCACCAATTGAGATCATCCACTGAATTAAGATATTTATAAATAGTCAAGGTCCCCAAAATTACCTCAGAGAGCTCTTGTGTAAAATGGAAAAAGGTTGTGGGTGAAAATAATAATAAATTCTTCTTGAATTGACCTAAAAATCACAACTCATGGGATTTATGTGGTGTGTAATCCCATAAAATATCATGCAATCCAAGAAACCAAAAAATGTCAAAAAAAGGCATCACTTTTTTTATAAAAAAACTAACATTTACCATTACCTAACATGAATTCAAAATATACATCGTGTAATCCTTTCACAACCAATAAATGTTAAATGGATCTTAATGGTGACTATTACATGGAATTTAGTCATATTACATAGTGTGTATCTCTCTAACAGACTAAAAAATGTCCATTTTTTCAAGAGTAAAATAAAGACCATCATAGATATTATTTGAACTTGGGGGGAACCCTATAAAGTAATTAACACATTTATACTGAGAATCCATTAATTCAATCAATCATACATCCCTGAACATTAGTTTATTTTCCCTAGAAAACATTCTACATCCTTGGGAGTCCCAAGACAACCACAGATACAAAAGAAACCCAATAAATAAAATTGAAATACCTAAAATATGGTAACAACATCTTACCAACTCTCAATGATAATACTTTACATCCATGAGATGTCATATAAAAGAAGGATGTCTAGAAGATAATTGATCTCGCTACTATCTCATCAATGACTCTCCCTCCCAAGTCTTGTTGGAATTTGATTCATGATGTAATAAAATCATGACCAATATAATCTACATCCCAAAAAAAGACTATAACTTTAGAGTCAATGATCCCTATTTGTTGTTCCGCAATAAAAACCTATACATCAATCTCAATCTCATTCCATCTCAGAACATGAGAGGGATTAGGATGATATTTCCTAATCTATGATGTGTGGAAGTCATCATGAATACCCAAAAACTGAACCATAAAGGTCATCTAATAAGAAACATTCCTAAGATACCCAGTGACATTAAATTGTCAAATATATCTCAAATCTAACATTCCCAATTCTACAAGCATATGATGACCCAAACGATAAGAAACATTCAAGAAACCCAATTAATAAATGGAAAAATACAAATAAAATGAAAATTATTTTTATAATATTTATGTTTACTCTAATATCTAACCAGATGATGAATAATATCTTGAATCCTCACAAACTTCTCCTAGATGAGACTTCGTCCCACCAAATATTTTTTTCGCACCCCTAACCAATAAAGAGGTTATCTACATAGGATACCAGAAAAATAATCAAAGGGATTCATTATAATTGAAGACTAATAACTATTTTTATAAGAACACTACAACTATCCCAAAAGGATAACATATAATCTTCCAAAATACAAGAAAAAAGAATATAGAATATCCTCCATGATCAGAATAACACACCTGGTCTGGTAGTTTCTTGGTGGATGGTATGTTCTACTAATTCTTAACCGATTTCCTATAACTTCTTAGAGACTACTTCAAAACCTTGATGTAAACCTAGTATCCCTATCTAAAAAATAGAATAAGAAATAACATATAACTTTATGATCTCTTCCACCCATAGTATAACCATATATTCAACATTTGTCAAGTCCATTATTAGAATGAATTTAGTTGACATTTACAACTTATCAATCACAACCCAAGTATCATTCCTCCCTTAAGGTGCATAAGGTAATCCAACAACAAATTCCATTGAAACTTTTTACCATTCCCAATCTAGCACCGGAAGAGGATGGATTGGACCATAATATTTCAAATTCTTTTCCATTATATATTGGACGGTGTAACAGCGGGACACATAGTTTATAATGTCATGCTTCATACAAGACAACCAAAATCACTATATCATGTCATAATACATCATTATTGTTTCGGGATGAATGGATCATTAATAACTATGGAAATTAAAAAAACATTACTTCTCATATATGATTGAATGAAAAATGGATTCTAATACTGTAGAATATTTTCTAAAGAGAGGAACCAACCAAAAATGGTCTCCCCACCATATAGGGCTTCTTGAATTCCTCTAAACACATAATTCTATTAAAACCACTATAGAATAGACTGAGATATAAATGAACATAACCAAACATTGTCTAGACCAATACTTGAAACATCCTCCTGAGCATCCAGGTGAAAATTTGTGAAAATATATATAAGGTTCCACTCCCCCTTCAATTCCAAAATAGTCTATGGTGTTACTTTACTGTCGAGGGAATATGCAATGAAATTTCTCTTCCATTGGTTATTGGTGAGGCTAAATTAAAATGAATGAAGGTGTTCCACTCACTGCCTTTATTTGAGATTTAATTGATTCACTTAAAAGATATAACTCAAACTCTTATAGTTAGAAGAAATAGTAATCCTCTCCCTAAAAAGATAATTTATCCCATAAGTAATATCATGTGTGCTTGTGGGAAGCTAAAAAATGAGTTGGGTAATTCTTCTCAGGTGGTCGAAGCTGTTGATAACTGAAATCCCCCAACATGATCATCATGTATTATCATGCAACCAAAACCAGCTCTAGAAGCATCATGTGAAATCACATAACCATTACTTGGTTCACATAAGATCATAATAGGAGCAAAAATACGAAGTTGATTCAGGATGTCAAAAGTATAATCACACTTTTTATCACATATGTATTTCACATATTTCTTATTTAGAGTATTCAAAGGTGACTCCAACTTTGAGAAATCCTTGATGAATAAAAGATAGTATTCATTAGGACCAAGGAAACTATATATCTAAAATATTTTATGTGGATCATCCCATCCAAATAAAGCCTTATTCGTATTATGATAAACTTATACAATATGCTTACAGATCAAGATCCCCACAAAATTAATTTCTTGGACATAGAAATTAAATTTTCAAATCATTACTTACCATGTTGACACCTCAAGATCACTAAAACCACATTCCTATAGCGATCACACTCATTCATAGATATCAAATGAACCAAAATATCATCTAATAACAGTACCATAAAAGTGATGAGATATATATGGAAAATATGATTCATCAAAGGCATAAAAACTTTTGTCGCATTAATTATATCAAACAATATCAAATGATATATCCAATGACGGTACCTTATCCTAAAAGTAGTTTTCATTATATCAGACTTTATAACTTTGAGATGATGAAAACCTAACCAAATATTGATCTTAAAAAACCCCTTTTCCCCATTAAATAATGAAACAAGTCACTCATGTGTTGAAAAGGATACTTCTTCTTAGTCTCTACCCAGTTAATCTTTTCCTAGTCTATTCATAATAAAAGTGAACCATATGCCTTCTTGGAAAATATAATAGGGATTTCCCCAGGGAAACACTAGGTTAAACCAAACATTTCTTCATTAGGTCATCCAAATGAATCTTGATATCTATTAACTCCATTGGTTCCCTATGATATTAAGTTATAAAAATAATAATTATACCTTGAACTAATTAAATTATAAATACTAATTTATTATCTAGAGAAGGAATAGATAAATAATAATGGAAAATTTCAGAAAATTATGGAATAATAGTGTTATAATCAATAACTAAAGAAATACCATCATGATCAACTAAAACAGTTGATAATAAACTCTTATTCTCTAGTGGGAATGTCCTACATGACAAGACTTCTGATCCCATTCCCTAGAAAACACCTAAGGGATCCCATCATCTATAATAAATGAGAAACAATAATGATAACAATCAACTTCATAATGATTAGAGTCAATAAAATCCTTCATAATGATGATGTCAAAAAAAAATCTAGAACGACAATAAGAACATCACAGACTAAATCCTCATTATCTAGAGACAACGAATAATAAGGACACTAAAAACCCTACTCATTCTTTATAAGTGGTGATTCTAACTCTATAAATAAATATATTAGATCTGTAATAAGTTTAAACATATTAACAAAATGGCCACATATAAATGAGTTTTAAGAACTAATATCAAATAAAAAAACTACTAAGGGTTCGAGAAAGATTGTTTCCTCTCACTATCTATGTACCCACATCATCCCTTAACAGAAAATAATCTACTAAGTGAATGAGATTTACTCTTTTGGCATGTAGATGGAACCCTGTATTCTTTGAATAATCTGATAGTGCTATAATAGCCTTTATATCAAAATATCCCTAACCCTAAATAGGTGTATACATAGACTAATAGATACATTATTGATGGTCATGGCATCTACAACTATTTCCCATCTTTATAAGATCAAAAAGGAATTCTAATTATTCCCAACCATTCGTTTGTGATAAAAATTAAATAGTACACTGCTATTTGTAACTGAAGGTACATAAGAGGCCTTCCATAGAGAACCACCTCCACCACTTTTCTGATGAGCATCCCTCTTCCTCTTCTTTCCATGCAATCCACTAAAACTATATCTTAGTATAATATAAGGTAAATAATTACTAAATTAACCTTCTAAATTAATCTCTATATCATTACCCTAACTACCATTCCCACATAGGTCATAATATTAAGCATAAATACCTATGATCTAATATCTGATAAAAAACCATGCTAATACTTACAATCCTTTTTCTAGACATTATTTAGCACCTCTAGAGTGAAATGAACTATCTCCACAAATTGATTTATGTACATTGACATTGGAAACTCTCCCAACTACAAAAAAAATAACTACATATACTTCTCCATCATCATCAATTCATAAAAAATAGATATAATAATATAGTCTTGAAACCCTGCCAGTATAATCCCATGTTCATATCTTCCTATACCATATAATCTCACCATTTCTTGTTGGGACCCTCAAGTTTGAGCGCTACACACATCACCTCAAAACTGTCATGTGTATATAGGAAGTCAAACATATGATCAGTTATATCTATATAATCCTCCAACTCTTAAGGTTCAAAAATAACCTTAATGGATGGTGGATTCTTGTGAAAGAATTACCATGATAAATCCATTTCTCCTCCAACTCAGATTTTACCTCCACAAATGTGTTCTCGAATTGTAGTACATTATAGTCAATAGAACAAAATGAATACATGATAGACTCAGTATGATTATGATATAGGGGTAGATTCCATTGGGGAGAATCTATTTCACCATCTTATGTAATTTTTTGAAACATCATGGAGGCATACGTTTGCACACCAAAATAAAAATAAATAATCATAAAATAGAAAAATCATCATCACAACTAGAAAACCATAATAAAAACTGATATTAATACCAATAAATCAATACAGGATACAAACATTTATATATTCCATGGTAACATGAGTGTTTTTATGTAATGATCTGGTGATGCACTCATCACAACCTTCCTTTCAAGTCCCAAAAGTTATATCTCTAGTCTACCAAAGGTCCCAAGACATGTACATTTGAGGAAAAATTGAAATTTGATAAAAACTTCACAACCTAACCTAGATAAACCATCGACCAAGGTTCTAGACTATAATTTGGTAATATCTAGAGGGTGTTCCTGATACTCACGGTTTGGATTCTATCACCTGAGCATCAAATAATTACCGGAACGAATGATTTCTTCCAAACTAAAGAAACAACATGGAATATATAAATAATTAAATGGATAAAACATCAAAAGAAAAAAATAATATATATATGTAATGACAAAGTTAGTACAATTGATGGTGTACATCTTAAAATGTAGCTAAAAAATCTCTATGATAGAAGTCAAGAAATTGAGGAAAACAAAAATAAAATAGTTATTCCAACAATCTCCAGGTGATATCATGGGAAACATCCCACCATATTACCACCATCTACCAATATCCAACTTCAATAATCCTCATCACCTCATTTTAGTACCTTTCCTTTAACCTATATTGAATGAAAAACAAAGGTCTACACATCACCAAAGGGGTGAGCTGGGTGTGAGCTAACAGGTTCTGTATGATCCTACACAGGTCTTCTATAACAAGTCTATATATAATAATTTGAACAATGTAATATTTAAATAAAATATGGCATGATATACAATTTAATAGTTTTTATATCAAAATTATGAAAAACAATTAATTTCCCCATTATCCAAAGTTCCAAAATGAAGAAGATAAAATATTTTGAAATCATTTCACATGTATCAAATCATTCATATCAAAACAAATAATTTATTAAATGTCATATCTAATCCATGTTTGAACTAAAAAAATAGCACTATAAAAAAGAGTAGGTGATATCATTTAAAATATTACAATAGGTTATGCAGTAGGGACTCAAGTTACCCAAATATTTGAAAACACAGAATCATTTAGACCTTATGAATGTGCAATGAATCTAACTAGTAGAGAAACACCCCATAAAGTGATCCTCTCAATTTCATATATAATCTCCCTAGAACAATAGGACAAGAGATCATAGTAACACACCATGAGTGATCCCCCTAACAATATCAATATGATGAGGATTATTACCAAACCTTTCATATAAGTAACTAATGCTTCCCATGTCTTCTATTTTTCAAACCAATTCATCAAAAACATGATTTGAAAACTATTTCATAACAACATCTATAATTATTTGAAAACCTATTTTCATTTCTAAACCCATGGAAAAACCATCCTTTATCAAAAAAAATTCCAAAAAACACAAAAAATAAATCAACCTATTTTTTCAATTCTATTATAAACAGTTTATAAAACTGGATCAATATTATTCATTCAACATAGTATATACACATAACCTCCTACCTCAAACTCGGTTCACAAACACTCATAATAAAATCCACCTATATGAAAGAAAATAATGATGACAATAGTGCATCTAGAATAAATCCTCACATATTAGAATCAATTCTACAAGACGAATAGAAATGGGAGAATAAGAAAAACTCATATGTCCAGAAACTCAGACCCCACACCACAACCAAAGAAATGGATAGCCTTTGGAGGAAGAACACATGACATATATAGAAGGAAACATTAAGAATCAACATTATTGGGAAATGTATTTATAAATTAAATTAAATAATTCTACTAAAATCAAAATAATTATAGAAGTTAAAGGATTACTTACTAAGAGAGATACAATACAACTGTAATTGAGATAAATCCCAGAATGAAGTGATCTAAAAAGAGAAGAGGTCACCAAGATAAATTGGGAGAGCTACTATGTCAAGAAAAAATATTCCATGGATAAATTAAATAATTAACCAGGAATGTAGAACCTTAAAACCCAAAAATGGAGACATTTAAAAAGAATGCAATACCATTAAAATTCATTTAATCTAATAAACCCCAATTGCTGAAAACAAATCAATATATTATAAAAATACAATATTATCTCTTTCTTGACCATAATTATATATAAATAACGTGTAAACCTTTCACACCATGTAAATGTTCACATAATATTTCTGAAGACCATTACATGGCATTCCATCCTATTAAGTAATGTGTATTTCTCCAGAAAAATGTAAAAAGTCCATTTTCAGCAAAAACAACTCTAAACTAACCCAATCATTATCTAATCATTAGAAGATCCCCACAATTCTATCAACACATTTATACCCTAAATCCATTAATTTAAATTAACATACACTCATGAACATTAGTTCATTTTCCAAAAAAAGTTCCCTCCATCCTTAAGAGTCTCAAGATTCAAAAAAATAAAGAGTAAAATTAATAAAGTGATTGGAAATTCCAAAAATACATTGATGGGATGTTGTAAAATCATAAATCTAAAAAAATTGAAGAAAAGTTTATATGAATAATTTTTAAAAGGAATTTATTTCTTATTCAAACCTCCCCCACTCAGTGATCCTCAACTGATCAGGGAACATCATTTTCATAACTACCTAAATATGATATATAATCATTTAAATGCTTTCTAGTTTTATAATTATATATAAATGCTTTGATGGTAACATCTTATTGAATTTTATTGATTATTTTACCAATCCATGTGAAGGAATTTTATTATATACATTATACAAATCATCAACTATTGGAAAAAAATTATAATAATTGGTACAATCATTCAGTGGTAATTATTATTATGGATCTAGGTCTCTTTTCTTATTTAGGATATTAAATTTCAATATTATATAAACTAAAATTTAATGGTAGTTATATCTCAATTAAATGTTTTCATTCTATATCATTTCTATCATTATAATTATATATTAAAGAGAAATAATAAATATTTTACTCTTTGAGAGCCTATCAAGGTGTCTTCTAAAAACAAATTCCCAACACATTTGTTGGAAGAGGAAAAGAGAATTTTGATGTTACTTCACCTATGTAAATGAAATCATAAGGGATATATTCCAATTATAGGCCTCCAAGAATGATAACTGTTATATGGGAGGGGTTTGATTATAAGTATAAGAAAATAATGGTGGTCTATTTAGGTACGATTAATACAGAATGGATAGTAGACTGAAAACCTAGTTTATGTGATGTTTTGAAATTTTATAATTGAATTTATATTTTTAAATGTTATGATAATGGAATTATATTCAATTAATGAGAAATTGGGATCTATTTGGATTTCAAGTTGATTGAAAATATATATTTTGATTTAATTACATCATAGGTAAATACATCCCAAATCATGATTAAATGATTATGGATCCTAATATGTCTAGGATATAAAATTATTGAAATTATAATATTATTTATAATCAATTAATTCATAAATATGTTTACATTTTATATAATATATAGAAATCGTTTGTTAGATATGTTTTCGTAAAACAGATTTAGATATTTCTATTAAATTTAAAAAAGTAGTTAATTGAAAATTCTAATTAGAAGACAGTACTCAAATGGATGGGATAAAATGATAATGTGACAATGTAGGTTTTATATTTTATCAGTTTCAATTAAATTAATAAATCATTTATTCAAGCATGGATAATATTGAAAATGATGAATTATATTTTCGGCAAGAATTTCAATTTTGAACTATATCTGATATATGGAATTTATATCCATATATTTTCTCATAAATTGAACAATATAGTGGATAATAATATCAAAAATGTACATGATGATGAGAATTTAATTAGAGAGTTTTTGTATAGAAACATTCACATCTCTTGAGGCTTATAGAGTAAATACTTTACTAATTTTCTACCTCTGTAGTTTATGGATTTCAATTTTAGGAGCCATTTTGAGGCACTTGAATTTGTAGATAGACCAGATCTTCCAACTTTTCATTATGAGAGAAAATTAATTATGTGTTTTCCAACACCACTTAGACAAATATTGATAGAGAAAAAATAAATATATTTATGTTCTTGATAATTTCTTATCCATGAACTATTTCTTTAAGATGGTTATGTAATTGAAGGATTTTCATAAAATGTTCAAGGATGAGAAATTTATTAATCATGAATTATTTTTCTATTTCATGATAGATGAAAATATAAATATAACCATCTCATTGAAATCATTTTAATATACTATCTCAAATTAAATATTTTTCTTGACTAATGAATTATTATATCGATATCACAACATCAATACAAAATATATTGTTAGACACACTGCTGAAACTATCACACAAGTTGAAATCAAGATGTTAAGAGATAAAATATATTATCATTTTTAATTACTAATATGTAAGAAAAATAATAGGCTAAGGAATCCCAAAATACATAGGGTTTCACTTCTCAATGTGAAGCTTCATCATTACAAAAGAAACATGAGTCATTAGAGAGATCGTATGAAACATTGCAAAATCAAGGATCTTAAAATTTAGTGATTCCAAGTCAAGATACATAATATATACCTTTATAGATTTTTAATATCCCCATGTATACGAATATATACAGAATAATTTTAAACACTTCAATGAAATAGAAATAGATAGTCTCAAAAATGAAGAATGGAAAGTCACTGGATAAGGATCTCAAAATTAAATGGTTTTAGAAAGTAAGAGAACATGATATATAATATGTAATCTAGGTAGAATGAACAAGTGTTTATTGGATTTAATTTTTTATGATGAAGACTGTGATGTTTATATAATTTCAAATATCTTACAAAATTTGTTATATGATTTTTAAGGTAAACATTTTTGAATATAACATCAAAATCAAGTGATCTAGTGTCATGTTGTGATTAGATGTATAAAACATTAATATAAAAATATAAAATATAAAATCATTATTTTTGTATCTATAATGTTCTCCAATATCAAATTGATATATAAATACATCAATGGATACCCTAGATATGTATATAATGTAAAGGGTGAGATATAGAGCCTTATATGAGTAAAACATGATATTGTTTATATAATGAATGAGTCAAGATGAATAAAATTATGTCATAATAGAATTTTATAATATATATTCACATGAAATAATGTACTAATGAAAAAAAATCATAATATATTATAATCATAATAATTTTTAAACAACATAAAACTTCACAACACAAACATAAGTCAAGTATCACAACCAGAACAATATATCACAACATTCTAGGTTTATTACTCATTGACCATATAGGGTTTTTTTATGAGATGAAAAAATTAACCAATGAATTAGGGTATGTATTATTATAGTTCCACCCATCACATCAAAACATGTTAATTCCTACATTTTCAATAAAATGAAATCATATATAAGACCAAATAATAAATAACACCGAAGAATATTAAATTGGTTATATAATCCTATCTCAAAGTATAACTAATATTTATATCATAATGATTCTGAAAATAAGAATGAATTTAATAAATCTTGATGTTTTTATTCGAAATGAAATTTATATTTCATTAATAGGGTGTTCTTGTGAATAAGAAATCATAATAAATTAGTAGTTTAATATGTGTATAAAAAAACCTCTTAAATACTGTTTTTGAGAAATGGATAATAGAACATTATTGAAGGTACTCTCCTAGTAAATTATATAAAAATAAAAATTAACTTTAATGGAATAGAAT
This sequence comes from Viscum album, assembly GCA_963277665.1. Taxonomy (NCBI): domain Eukaryota; kingdom Viridiplantae; phylum Streptophyta; class Magnoliopsida; order Santalales; family Viscaceae; genus Viscum; species Viscum album. The sequence goes on from OY728163.1 coordinate 287,813,732, forward strand.
AATGTTTTTTAATTATCATGTATTGGAATAAAAAATTAAAACTTTACTCATGAAAATGAATAAAAAATGATAAATTTCCATTTAATCATATTCAATTGGACAAACTTTTGGTATGAGAACATTAATATACAAGTATGAAACCAATAGAGAGAGTGAAATTAAACTGCACATATATGTTTGGAATATATATATATAATTTAGAGGAAATACTTGTAAATATTGGGGAGATAAAAATAGTTAAATATTTATAAATTATATCAAAAATTAAAATGATAGTGCATTATGAGTATCCATACCTTGGGTGCTAACTCACATTGTCTGTATGTCTAACCTTCAGAATAATAAAATTAAATCTAGTAAAAAAAATTCAAAACCATTTTCCTATAAATTTTATTTATTTTAGTTATTCTATTTTCATTTATGATACTTTTTATAAAATTATGTTCAAGTTCATCATCCTAAGGATTTTTTCGTCAACGTTTCGGGATTGCAACATTTTTTTAGATTTTATAAATGTTATTATAAAATGGGGTTTAAAATCCATAAGTGAAAATTTATGGATAGAAACTATTTTTTAAAAAAAATATAAATTTGAAAAATAAATAAAAATATTCATTATTTATAGATTAAAGATTTTATCATTTAATGGATCGTTTTTAGGTGGTTTTTTGGAAAATTCATAACATAATAAGTTTATTTTAATCATTATATTTATTAAATAATTACATAATGTTTTAAAAACTATATTACACCTAAAAAGATCATATTTGATAATAAAAATACATCTATAACTATTCATGATGATGGTGATTATAAATGAAATTAATTTTCCAGGGATATGGTGAACCATTTATAATAGGGGGAGCGTTTCCAATATTAAGAAATGATAGAAAGTTAAATAATGGTTAATTCATCAATATAATTACATTTATATATATTTAAGATATCTATCTCATTGTATTTGGATGGTTTGAATATATTTTGAGGTGGCAGATGAATAATATAACTTAAGGTAGTTTGGTTGAGAGAATTACCTCTTCCTTTGGATGTCCTCATTTGACAAAATAATAAATATTTAAATACTTTACTTTTTGGAATATTGGAACCACTATAACATAGATAAAAGAGTTTCATGTTATTTCAGATGATCTAAGATGTTTATGGTGTGAGTATGAGTTGGGTGGTGAATGGATGTATTCAAATGTGGGGGATCAATAAGTTTTTAAATATAATATTAATTTCCTTACTAAAGACTTCCAATAGAGAAGATTCATGTGACATTATACAAAAATAGGTGTACGTGGTAATGTGATAATGTTTTCTTAGTTCATCTATTTTTTAATCTATCAAATATTTAACATATGGTATACAATAAATTATTTTTTCTTTTTTGACTATTAATAAAAAATTCTAATTTTTCAAAAACAGAATTACCAAAAAATAATAATATGATAATTTAGATTTGCTTATACCTAAAGAGATATTAATTTTTTAACAAATATTTTTCTCATTTGTTAAATTTAATGTATAAATAAAATCCATATTTAAGGAAAATTACTAGTTTTTATAAAATGATTAAATTTTAACTATATTAATATCACTTATTATTTAATAAATATATTTTATTAAATCTATAAAATTGAACTTTTTTTAAATAAGTTTTATGAATGTAGTGATTCATTTAAAACATTTGAATTTAACATAAAATTTATTTTAAATAAAACAAGACATATATGTTTTCCAAAAATAAAATTATGGTTTCTTTATATCATATATTTATTTTAATATATTGGCCACTTTTAATTAATTTTATTCGTTTATAAATTTAAAATATTTTATTTCTATGATACCCATTGATTATTTTACTATTACATCAACTGGGTAACTTTTCTAATGGTCTTCTTACTATTCTAAATGGTTAGTGCACAACTGAAACATTTATATTTTAATCATTCAAATATATTTCTACTTTCTATAAATACCATATAATTCCCTCATTCATTATTAAAATATATTTCACTCCATGTTATATTCTTCATAAAAATGATTATTACATTTTAAATGTTTGAATATTTATAATGTTTTTGCTTATGAGTATGATAATTCTAGGAGTCCTAGGTGACATAACATTTTATATTTTGTTTTCTTTTATTTTATTTTATTTTTTCATTACACTATTATATTGTTATAAATTTTATTGGGTATATTCTTCTAGAAAAAAAATTTCATAAATTAAAATAATGTAATGGTAGTTTTTTCAATAGGGTGAATGATTTTAGTCTATACTATATTACTATATAGAGAATAAAAGTTTATTTTGAAATAAAATTCAATAAAACATTTCCTAGTTGATATATCCACCACCTAGAAATATCACCCTTGAAATTTCATTTCACACACTCTTATAGAACCGTTTTTGGGTACTTTTTAGAATTACTTTAATTGGTTCACATGTTTCATCTTCTTACTAAGTGATTCAAAAAAAATTACTTTTACATAGCATGTCTTATTGTTTTTTATAACATTGTATCAATGGTTTATGATCTATATCATCTTCACTTCATAATAATGATCATTTTCAAACTATAACACCTCTAGATTTATATGTTTAGAAGGAATAGGTATGTAATTTATCAATATCATTACATGGAACATATCATGCACTTGAGACAAGATTGGTTGGAGTTCTAGTAGATTTGCAAAAAATCCATTACAATCAATAATATCAATTGGGACACTATATTTAGTCCATAGTTTTACATTATTTCAAAAACCTCACAACTACCTTCCATAAATATAGGTGAAGTAACATTTTATCTCTATCGTCAAACTATAGGTACCCTAGATAATTATCAATATATCTATCCTGTAAAATTCATTTTCCACTGATGTGATACAAAATGTATTTTAATTTTACTATTATTTATTTAATCAATTCAGGTCCCAATACCTTATGTTCTCCAATTTTATCCCAAAAATTTGTATTAAACAATTATTTCCATAAATTTGGTCATATTGATCCAACTATATGCTTCAGTATAAGATATTATTATATATGAATTCATCTAGAAGATGATATTAGTACTGTAATCCTTTGAAGACTAATGTTTAATCATTGATAATTTCCACTATTATCAAGTTAAAATTTTTATATTGACCATAAATATAGGTTGTGATAAGTCATACTGATATACAACTCTATTTCAATGTAATATTGATGAAATTTATATAACATTATGTTGAACCCTTGATATCAATTAGATACAATCAATTGTGGTTTTCCATTCCACCTTTCCACTTATCTGTTGTGTATACATTCACATTTATCAGGTTATAAGTCCTATTTAATGGTTATATAGTGGCCTATCATTGTAACATGGCCATCTATGACCCTAATGGAATTATATACTTTGGTTTTCTTCGGAATACCATTTCCAAAATTCATGGCGATGTTTATCGATTTCTACAATGGAATGGGTAATGATTTCATTATCCGTTCAGAATAATTTCTTTATACATTCATCTATATTCATATCAATCACTTCAATGTAAATTTCAAAATCATAATATTTCTATTATCCAAATATAAATTCTCTCATAGATCATTTTCAACAATTATTCCACCTTACGAGATAGGAATAATTAATCTATGGGAATCATTGAATATATCCTTATTTAGCTCATGAAATTATAATACACATAGTTTTTTCCATAAATCTCTCATATTATTCTTCATAAATGATGATATCTATTTCTTTTTTTTATTATAGAATCTACCTTATTTTGTCTCTCAACATCCTAAAATTGAATATTTTTTAAAAAAAATTAGAATTAACGGTTTAATAATCATTTAATAAAGTTATGATGTTTTTCCTCTCTTTTTGTTCCGCATGTCAATTTTTTTCAGGACTAGAAATTTTTGGAACCTTATCTATTTGAATTATGAATAAGGTTTTTAGATACTTTTTACATAGATAAACTATCACATTATTCACCTTTCTATGATAGTAATGGAATGATTTTACAAATACATTTATTATCTCCTTTCTTATCCATTATCACATATTGAGTTCCTTTTATATAAATATATATTAATGGATCTTGTGATATGTATATATTTTAATCTTTTACTAAGAGAGGTAATGACTCTGTTTACTTAATGTAATTATTTCTATAGTCATCTCATGATCATATGATTGGGAATTTTAATTATTCACCCTAAAAAATAAAGAGTAATATGCAATTAATTTATCAGTTTTATGTATTAAAAACCAAAAACTCATTATTAATACACCATCATATATAAAAAATCATTCACCACATCAGGGTTGTGTGATTTCAAGAGTATTGATTAGACTATTCATTAACTCATTAGATCTCTCTTCATATTAATTTTCCATGATATACTATACTCTCTTCAGATATAGTGTGGTAAGTGGGTTGAAAAATTATGGTAGGATATTCCCAAATCATCGATAGTACCCATATAATATGATAAATCTGTGGATATTAATTAAATTTGTTGGTCTCAGGTGTTCTTCAATCACTTTGGTCATTTCGAGATATGTTCTTACCATCTTTCACATAAAAAATATTCATTTTGAATATTACTTTCTCTATCAAGAGACCATTTTTATTGTAAACAACACATAAATAACACTTGTGTTCCCCCTTTATTTTTTATTACATAACGATATCATATATAATGGGTACTAATTTTTTTTAGGTAATAAATAATGACTCTATTGATCATATTAATGATAATATTTGGATCATTCATTACTCTAAATTCCATAAATATGATTATATATTGTCAATATACATTAAAAAATGCAGTAATGGGAATATTTTCCATAATAATATGAAATTATAGTTTTAATAACTAATGGAACACCTTAGAGAAGTAATGATCCCCTCATAGTTGATCAAATAATTCAAAAATACATGTAATGTGAATATTTTCATTTATAATTATCTTTTTGAGTTCACAATAATCAATTTAGATAAACATCTTTTCATCCTACATCGTAATAGTGGTGATTAGTGCAACACTTGGTAAATAAGTTGGGTGCATGAAACCCATATTTAGATAATCCTTAGTTACATAATTAGTTTTTCTAGTTAAATCATGTTTATTCTATAACTACTTATGGATATGGGAATATATTTGAGTATAAGTTCATATGAGAACTCAACCTCTTCAATATGATGAATACCAGAAAACTCTTCATGGAGTAAATCAATATACTCTTTTACAATGTACATGTCTTCAAGGATGATCATACCCTTTTATTTAATCCTTTAAGAAAGATATTATTTCTTATACAATATGAAAATCCATTATTGGGAAGGATTTATCAATGTAATTTTCACATTCCTCTTGTAATTTTTCATAATCAAATAAGGATTTTGGATATTGAAAGTCATTTCCCCATTTAAATTGTTGATGTTGGATATATATAAAAGTTGTTAATCCATGTCACGTATATGGTAAAATTCACTAAAGGGCATGTAAAAACGTTTTTGAGGAGATTTATCGTGAAAATGTTAATTTTATAGGAGATATATACTTGATATGAAATTTTTTAAAAATATTATGTTTTCACTGATAACATAGCCTCTAGGTATAAAGGAAGAGTGTTAATTTTTCACTAAAAATTTATGATATGAAATAATGTAAAAAATTGCAATCATTTAATAATATTTTTTCTAAATGCATAATAATAATTTATTTCCCCAATTCATTTTAGCTCTATTAATTTACCAAAACCATAATAATGTTACCTCTGAGAATACTGTATGTAAAATGAATTTAAAATAGAAAACTTCTAAATTTGAAGGGATAACTCATAAATGAACTTTATAACCCAACATAGAATTTTCTATGTTCAATATAGGTTATTCATAATCTGTATCAAACTACTTTCCCAAACCATATAATGAAAATTAATTTTTTTTCTTCTATAATACCAACTATATCAACCCATATACTATACTTATATGATTATATAAATATTTATTTAAAATTTAATAAAATGGTTTTTTTGAAAACTAGAGGTCTATTGTATTTTGTTGATTAGATATACAGAACATTAATACAAAAAAATAAATTATCTTAATTTAAGTCTACATAATATGACCCTTGTCCCCTTGGAATAACTATTACTTTATAAGATACCGATGTAACATTTATAAATTATACGGTCAACTATGGAACCTAGTAAGGGAATGATCATGATAATAACGTAAAAAATATGATTCAACGTGGATAACATAATATAATATAATAGTTGGATCATATGCAATAACATGTAATATTATTATAACAAATAATTTGTTATAATATAATGTAATTAAATTAATTTGGTGAAAATATAAAACATGAAAGTATTAGAATAAGTGAATTCTCACTATGAACACAATATATCATAGTTCCCCATTCATAAAAACTATTCCTCGTACATTGTGTCTTAGGTGAGTAATTATTTATCCAATGTACTTTTATATGTTTTATACATACTAAAATCATATTAATTTTATGATCATAATATAACACCATGAAAGTAAAATGAACTACATAATTCTGTCTCGTTATATATCAAAATATTATATCATTATCAATCCAAAGATAAAAGACAGTTATGGATTTATGGATTATCATAATTGAAATATAAATCATAGGTCCTTAATATGAATATTGGGTGAAGAAGTTTATATAATAGAGGGTAATTTTAGTCATTATATAAATAAACTTTATACATATTTTTAAGAAATTTTTAATGAAAAATTAAATAATTTATGTTCATGCTAATTTCATTAAAACCAAATATGATCCATAATCATTTAAAATATAACTTTATTTTATAAATAATTTATGGTAAAATAAATTATATTCATGGAATAATAAAAGGACTAATGGTTTGTATTTTTCCATTCAATCAGGTCTTCTTTGGAGGGATGTTCATGAATGGTGCTTAAAAGAAAGATGAATAAACAATAAAAATAAAAGGAAAATAAAATTGATTACTTTTTAAGGAATATATATACAAAATATAAATAAATTATGATGAATATATGTATATTAATATAGATAAATAGAGATATATATCTACCCAAATTAAAGAGATGAGGGTTTGGGTGTTTTATTACCTCGTGACCTAATCCAATTAGTGTGTGTACCATTCCTCATGAGTATAAAAATTAAAATAATTATTTATTTCATTCAATAAATTTTACATGTATATTATATTTTATTATTATTAATTAATTTTCCTTTATTATCAATTTATTTGGATGTAATTTTTAAATTTATCCTCACGAGTGTATCAATTTCATGGTTCCAAGGATGCATTAATTTATGGGTAATTATGATTTTTTTTCTAAAATTTGTCTATAACTCATGAAGTGGAATTATTTGGAGTTAATTAATTTTTATAAATTTAAAATATTTTAAATATAAAAAAATAATTGACAATAATTATGATTCATTTGGTATAATTGTTATCCTTTAGTGGTTAGTTTGTTTAAGCAGTTTTTCTAACCATGTTGAAATCAATTTGTTTCATTTAACATTTATGTGTATTCACCCATTCCAAAATATATATGAAATAATAATTAATTATTAATATAATATATAAAAATAAATTTATAATAATTAAAAACCATAAAGGTGGTTATGAAAATTGTAATACATCGTCCTTGAAGGTGAGAAACTGACCATATTATTAGAGAAGTTTCAATATTAAAAAAATGAGCTTATTTCATAAATATATTAATATGATTTATATTTAAGAAACTATTTTCATAATATTATGATGGTTAGAAAATATTTGTAGGAGTCAAAATAATAAAATTACTCAACAAAGCTCGGTTGAAATAATTACCTCCATCTTTGGATATTCTCCTTTGACATACTTCAAGATATTTAAGAAGTGGTCAATTGTGAAGAATATAACAACTTGAATGTGGGTAAGGGAGTTAGTGAGATATTTAGGAGTATTTTTGTTGTGATAAGAATTAAAATGTGTGAATAAAAGTGGTGTGGTGAATGGTGGTATTTATAAGTGGATGAGATTTGTTTTTGAATATAATTTTCTTTGGGTTATTATATTTTAGTCAAGATTTTAAATAGTTAAGCCAATATTTACAATATATAATAATGGGTGAATTTGAGGATTTTACATTAGTGTGTTATTCTATTAATGTTTAATTTACTAAATATTAAAATTATAATATACAATAACTATTTTCTAAATATTTTACTATTAATGAAAAATTCAACATATTCAAAAAAAAAAATTCTACCAAAATTTAATTCAATGAGGTTAATAAAAAACAATATACTTTCTTATATAATGTATTTTATATATAAGAAGTATAATTTTCAAGTAAATTCTTTCTATAATAAAAAATAAAAATTTTTATGTAATGATTAAATTTATCACCCATAGAAAAATTATATATAACTCAAGGAATTTTCATTTGTTTTTATATAAAAAACATATTGTTTTATAAATTATCTAAATAAAAATATATATTTATTTAAAACTGGTAATTATTTCAATTTTTTTTTTCAAAATCATAAAATATTTATTCATTCAAAAATTAATATTATTTCTAATTCGTGTGAAATATTTATTTTATTAAAATTTAATTTTTTTTAATTTTATTGGGATAGTAATTTATTTTATAATATTTCACAATATATCCAATATATTAATTTTCTATTCTATCATTTAGATTAATATTCTATTGATCATGATACTATTACTAATGATTAGGTTACTATTCCAATATCAATATAGGTCATCAAAATTCTATGAATAACTCATATTTTCTTCATTCATCATTCACTTATTTTTCCCTCATGTTTATAATAATTAAAAAATATGTCTTACAATACTAAATTTTGTACAGAATTATTAGAAAGTGTAATTTTTCTAGAAAAATAGGATGATAACAATTTTATCTTTCATTTCATTTTAATATTTTATTTTAATTGGTGTTTTGAATAATAGACATTTTTGGGTAAATATATCCTAATGATTTAATGGTCTAAATTATAGAAAGGTTTTTTTAGTTTTTATTATATGGTGAATGAGTTATATACTATAATACATTATCAAATTTGACACATAAGTTTATTCAGAAGGAAAATTCTATATAATTGTTTATGGTAGTTATAGTGTTGTCAATGAATAAAAAAATCCATAATTAAGCTTGGATATAACATAATAAATGATATAATCAACTATACAACATGATAATGAAATAGTTATCACAAAACTAAAAATAACACCATTTTTTCTCTATAATATATAGTTGAAAGCCTCAAACATCATTAGTAGAATATATTCATTTTTTTAATTTTGATTTTTTATGATAAAATCATATAGTAATATATATTATATTAATTTACCTATACCAAATTTTTAATCATTTGAAAATATAGTTCCAGAACCAGTGACATCTATTGATGTTAAATTATTTTTAAGAAGTAATATTGGGGACAAATATTTTAATGTATAGAGTAAATGAATAAAATTTGATTCAGTGTTGTAAGATTAAAAATATTCCATTATTGAAGCAGTAATTGAAAGAGGTAATTTTGAATCATAAATAGTTGAAAAGAAATATATCTCTATTAATAAAGATAAACAAGGTTGGTTATCTTGTTTTAATAATCTATTGTTAATCATGTTTTCTATTTCTATTTTAATACATCTTATATGAATTTAAATTCTAATTTTATGAAAATTTCACAATCATATATTATATTTAGATTATTAAATTATGGTAGATGATGAATGATTAAAATGGATGTAATATTATAGGGGTGTTTTAATAGTTTCCCTACAATCAGACACTTATATGGTATTATTTATAACCAAGAATAGAATTTCAAGATTTAATTATTCTTTCTCACCCTAATTAACTTTTTCTAAAATGTTTTCCTTGTCATGAAGGGGGTTAAAATTGGATATATGACCCAACATGTCATTTTTTATAAATAAAATTATTTTCTTTGAAATATATTTCTAATATTGATTGTACATTTAGGTAATGTGGTATTTCAAGAGTTATATGAAAATGGAGACCACCCATATTAATGGATGTTAACATAATGAAAAGAGAAAAATTGAACTGTGTGGGATATTTGCACTATTCAAATAATAATGAATCATTCATAAGTGTATAATAAAATGAAATAAATATGACATATTTAGACTTCTTATTCTCTATTAAACCATTTTTGGGAATGAATATGACATTCTTACATAGACGTTTATGGGAAAAAATTTAAATACACTACATATTATTCATATAAGATTAGTTTATAGTTATTGAGTGAAAATTTGGTTTACATATTAATAATTTTTTTAATTTATACTCAAGTGATGAAAATAATGAATAGTGAAAATAGAATATATTTTCATCTAATATTTTACCATGTGTTTTCTTAACCCAACCTCAACCCAATGATTCTAGTTTTTTTTTTGCTTTTGAATGAGATAAGTCAATTCCAATAATCAAATAGAGTCTTAGGAATTATCATAGGGAAAAATATATATATATTAAAAATTGATGAATGTTATAATTTAAATCATTGACATTCTATAAAAACTTGATATAGTGATATTTCACTAATGCAATATGGAGAAATTGTCTCGGATAACCATGTTGATCCAATTTTGTTTCCTATTAATTAGTGAAAAAATTGTTGGAATTATAATTCCTTATTTACAAAAACTATGAAATTGTGTTAATATTAGAAAACTATATTAGTAAGTTATATGACATGTGATGTCAACTAGAAAACTATCTTGTATTAACAATTAAGGTGAACTAAGTTAGTTTTTTTCTAATCAATTTCTCAGAAAAATGTTAGGATAACAATTCACTATATTTTATGGATATGGTTTGTGAAAATTGTTAAACAAACCAAAATATTAAAAATTATTTACATACCATGAATAGTTAAGTGTTCATCCTTATTCATGGAATGATTATATATTGTTAGGTAGAGTATTTTATTGTTATTTTAGTAAAGGGTGGGGCATGGGAACCAGAGAAAAGAATGATATGAATCCATTATATTACTATTAAATAATTAAAATTAAATAATTAATACTTTATGTAGAAATAGTTCTAATGGAGTGGTTGGGAGACTAAAAATGTTAAATATTTATCATTTCAATCCTAGTTCTTATTTTATAGAGTTGTAGTTATCATTTAGTTATGATAGAGGATATAAATTAATTTTTTATATTATTTTAAATAAAAATAATTTAATTTACAATATATAAATACATAAAAGGAATGTCCCATTGAATTTTTCTCTTCTATATTATAAAAATATGAATTTTAATGGTGAATCCATGATAATAAAATGTAATTGTAATTGGTTTATGACTCCCCAAAAAAAATTAATTATCCAGTGTGATATGTGACTCTTGAATAATATATAATATTTTAATAGTGAAACTACTTTTTTTGAACTAATAAAAAATTACTATGATCCTATTTATACTTTTTCCTCTCCTTTTATTTTTATTATCTTCCAATTCACCTTCACATAACCTCTGGATATTAATCAATCCTATAGTAAAACTAAATGATAAATTTTTTTGTCTACCCAAACTATTTTTAGAACATTTTCAGAACGAGTTCATCATAAGGAATATTAGATATTATTAATCTGATTTTACATCACAGAATCATAATCCAACTCTAATCACTAGTAATAATGGATCTCAAAATACATAAATAGTCCTAGCCTCCCATTTGTTGGCTTTTGATCAATGCCTCAACATCATAATGAGGATACAATTTACCCAATATGTGTTTAATATATTTGTATAATTATAAAAATCATGTCCCAATTTTCATTTATAGCTATATTCTCTTCATCACATCTCCCCAACATTCAAAAAACGGTCTACTATTTCTTATAGATCAAACCATTCTAAATCAACCATAATTTGTCGTCTGATCTACCTATCATATGATATATCGCCCAAGGGTTAACAATATTACCAATTGCTTAGTAAATAATAGGTTCTCACTCCTTTATATTAATTTTATTAATCACGATAAAAAAGAACACATGATCACTAATTGTGTGTCACTAGAATTCCATTACTTATACCATATAATAAAAACAAGGAAAAAAGTTATAGATTATATCAAAATAGAATCAAACCTATCAAGATGATATACCTCATACAGTTATCGAGGGAATAAATACCAATCCAAGATCAACATAACCATAAAACTACTGAGAAATCACTTTCAATCATCGATAAAATTATATTATCACTATGTTTATACAATTATTGATGTTATGAAAAAATAATAGTATTTAACTTTCTAACTCATCACATTTCTTATTTTGGAGTTAAAGGTGTTCATAGTAGAATTGAGGTGGGTTCATTAGTGTCTCGATCTGAATTTATTCTCTAATAGGTGGTTAATGATGTGAATTAGTGTTAAAAATATCAAATGATGTTTGTGGAATGATGGATAGAAATTTAGGACATTATGTTTTTTATGGGAGTTATGTACATAATGAACTCATGACATGAAATAATTTAATATAATATGAATATATAACTTGAAAAATAGTATATGTTCATAATGTTTTTGAATTTCTGGGTTTCCCAACATAAACTAGATTCATGAATTGAATTTGACGTTCTCATCAAAACTCAAAATGTGAATATGTTCTCCATTTTATTAATGAGTTGAGATCTATATTGATTATAAATTTACAAGATATCCTAAACTAATTTATTTATCAATCATTTTTACTAAACCATGGATAAAATCTATCTATTTTTAGTGGATCATTAATCCCCTAATCTATCAAGAACCAAGTCGAGTGGACCCTGAAATAGTCTCCCGATTTCTCCCATGATAATGTCTGAGAGGCATTCCCAATCCTCCCGAGATAGCGACAAGAAGTAGGTACATTAACAGAGTATCATTGGGAATGGTTTTCCCCAAGATAAATAAAAATAAATAAAAAACTAAGGTAATCCCAAACTAAATTAAAAACAAACATAAAAACTAATAATAAATAAAAATAAAACTAGTCGAACCAGATGACCATTAAATCTCCACTTTACCCTATAATACACTCTCTAATACCAATACCCAACATCACCGATGGTGATTGAGACCAAGTTATAACCTTCACCTATAACTAAAAAAATTAAGTACACGCATGAGTATTAAAACTCAAAAGGTGTTCCCATGTAATCTTTTCCCAATGCACTTTCTATAAACCAAAGATTCATTAATTTTATTTTTTAAATATAATATATAAAATTTGGGTTTTTAGAAACTTTTCTTTATAAAAAATCAAGACCCATTTCCATTTTATTAAAAAATTTCTTTATGAAAGTTACCCTTGTTGTTTAAAAGATAGATAGTGGAAGTAAGGATGATGGTGTTCATTTAATAAAGGGATGGAGGGTGTGTAACATTTTTAAACATTTTTTCACAAAACATTCAAAACAAATTATTGTCATTTAGAAATGATGTACACCATATATGGGATCCATATCAATAATCACACAACAATGTAAATGGAAAAGATATCACACATGAGTAATCAAACCAACCAGAGCACTTAAATTATCTACCATATATAATAAGTTATAGGAAAACATGGTAAAGCTTTGGAACTAAGTGGATAATCTGGAGCATACTAAAACTAGATTCATCCTGTAGGTGCACCTCTTCAGATTCCATAAATCCTCCTAAAATATTTTTCTTAACCTACTTTGCCTCACTGAGGGGCACAATCCCAATGAAAATTATGGTCCATAAAAAGGGCCTCTACCATAGCATAATCCAAAGATAGTGGAGGAAATGTTTGTGGAAAATATTATACATATTCCAGGTTCCTTTTTCATTTTTGAAGGAACACGGAATCCATAGAGAGGGGATGGGATAATCTCAGGGTCAATTTTTGCATCTTAAAGTTACAGATATTTTTTCAACATTGGTAGGACCCTTTTAAACATATTTAAAGGTAAAGTGAAATAAACAAACAATCACATGAAAAGAGATAATATAAGAGTTTTACTTGGTTCACCACTAAGGGGAAGTCCATCTAGCATAGTCCAAAAGTGTGTTAGTCATACCTAAATCCACTAATATTTATCAGTTTTGGAGTACTATAGTTTAAACACAATCACTATTCTCTAGTCACACATCCCTTACCAGATTATAGGTAAATCAATATGCATCCCTTAGAACACCACAATCGACTCCCCTAGCTCACTACTTTGGGGAAAGTTCTACTCAGTCTTTCAACATGAAGGTCTCTTCAATAGATTTCATTGACATCTTTATCTCTATCTAGAATGAGGCTTTGCATGCATTAATGTCCTGAATTTATTCACTTCCAATCACTGATCAATCAAGATGGATATTCAATACTCGATTAAATCTCAGCACATCACTTATGGATAACACATCTTCCTATGCATATGTTTTAAGGATTTTCATGAAAGTTGTATTTCGTGAAACCCTTTTTTTGTGTGAAAAAATATTCATTTGCACAACCACACCAAAAGTTTCACTTTGTCTTTGAAGACTAAAGTAACACTTTACGTGAAATATTCACTACTCTTAAGTCTTCTACGTGCAACACTTTCATGCATCTAAGACACCAAGTCTGTATTGAAAACGTTCTACATCTTAAATTTAGGTAACTGCCTATTTATAGGCTTTGATGGCCTTGTATGTACGTTTTTAAACATCTTCTTTTGTGTAGGTAGTATTTTTTTCGAGTGCATGAAACCCCATTTGATGTTGCAATAGTCCTGGATGTCTTTTCCACAAAACCTCTTTTTCACGCATATATAATTATTTTCTACAATTTATTCCCTTTCTATATTTTTATATGATGATCCCAAAATATTCCTTTCCTACAAATTTTTTTCTAATTTCAAATATTTATACCCAAAAATTTATAAAACACTATGAAATGACACCACCTTTAATATAGTTTTCATCTTGAACTGTAAGATCCCCTTACATCAAAGATACATGTTCATATATGAAATGATTGATAATAAATGGAAACCATTATCCATTTCAGGCATGGGATAGCCTTAGTTCCAAATATTTCAAAACTGGGTGCGATCCAAGAAATATCAAACAATAAAATAGCCATATAAAAATCAAAAGCATAAGCCACGAAACCATGAATCCCCCTGATTCACCCAAAATAATATCTTCTTGGTTTCAAACAATCAACACATAAGGGAAGTCCAATTAAAAGGACTTCCCATTCCCACTAGCATCCATCAAAGTTATTGATCATTGGTAAGGGTTTTTTTAAAGATATCCACATTATAAATGTTCCAAATGGGTGTCAAGAATATTTTGAGTGAAGAACCATTTTAAAAATTATAAAAAACACTATTTAAGAACCCAAATCAAATTATAAAATCATTTGAGAAACCAAAACATGTCCACAAGTTAAAATCTATTCTTCAAGAATCAAAAATCACTTATAAAGGCTAATCGGGGATTTTGATATATACTTGGTATGCACATTTAAAAAAATAATTTCATGAAATTAAAATAAAATGAAGAAATCACACTATTTAATATCAAATTAGTATTCTAAAAAGAATATATTTCTATTTAGAATTAAATATATGTCTGAAATTAAATCAATCAATTTTTCTTCAATTTAAAGGGAAAACTCAAAAGGAAACTATCAAACCTTGTTTTTCATGTCGTGGTTTTGATTTGGTGTGTTGGAAATACTGATCCTTTTCTAGGGTTTTGGGTGACATGAATGTTGATTTTTAACTGACATCTATGTCTAATAATCCAACCATCGGTTCCCCATAGCATTTTTCAGTGATTGGGGAAAAAGGGTGTTGCTTCAAGATTTGGGCCAACCGTGATCCAATTTCCAGATTTTAAACAAAACATTTCCTTTTTAACTCATTTTTTTAAACTTTTTTACACATTCCACTTCCCAATTGGCATAACCTAACCTATGAAAACCACCATATCCATTTTTACCACTTAAGAATTTATAATCATGGTGGATTTGGTTTATTAATTTGTGTATTGGGACAACCCGTTAGCCCATTTCTAGTTTTATAAAAATATTTTGATTCTTTTATATTTTATTCCTTTTTAAACTTTTATCAGTGATTCCACATCCCAAATGGAACTCTAACAATTTTATATTGACTAGAGGTGCCTCCCCTTTCGTTATCCATCGCTTTGGGCCTCTTTGTGGGTGATTTTTCACCTATGGTTAGTGGTTATTCTTAATTTCTTCATCAAATTGTTCTCCTTTATCTTTCATATTCTTTCTTACGTAATTTATTATTTGAATTTTCTTCTCTCCTAGTCATGATAGACCTAGGTTTTTTTCCCATCATTGTTTAGGGGTTTTTTTGTTTTTTAGGGCTGGTATTCATAGATCTATGATTTTGAAACCCACAGCGGGTGTTTTCGGGTGTGCGACTCCCTTCCTCCATTGTTTTGAAGTAGGTTATCCCATATATGTTCCTTCATTATTTGAGTTTCATATTGTTTTTCTATTCTCAACATATATACATGTTTATTATTTCTTTTCATCTTCTAGATGATTTATTTGGTGTTCAAAATGGTTATTTATGCCTTGTTTTGTATAAAATGGAGTTGTTTCATTATAAAAGTGCATACTGCTTGTTCAAATAAATGTTCTTCTCATTTTCACATATGAATTGTGATTTTAATGATCTTTTTAACTTATTTAATAAATTTGTTTCATGTACATTTGGGTTTTTACCCCTTTGGGTGTTAAATAAAATTGTTTTCGCTAAATGTTTCATGCCAAGTCTTTGGACTAGTGTCTGGTTGGCCTTTGTGTGCTAAATGTGATATAAAATTACTTGATTGAATTTATTAAAGAATGGGAAGTGTGAAATGTGAGATTTTTGTGTCCTTTTGTGGTTTTATACAATAGTTTTTATTTTATAAAGAGATGGGTTTTGGTTTTTGACATGTTTTGGCATGAGTTTCGGGTAAGTGGCTTGTTCAGCAATCTTATGAAAATGGTTGAGATTAAGCTTATAAAATAAATGTTTTAAAGGGTTTATGAAAAAAAATTATATTGATGTTTTTACACATCTTTATAATTATTGAAGTTTTTTCCTTTGTTATATGTTGGTTTGGTAAAATGATCAAAGTCCCATTTGGAATTTCTCTTTTAAAAAAGGGGTTTTTCATGTGTATTCCCTGTTATAACATTTGGGGACATTTTATGATTTCTGAATTTGATATATTAAATGTTTTTTGGGATGCTAAATCGGGATTGGTATGTCATTGATGGGTTTTTGTCCTAAAAACGGCATTTGCAAATGGAATTCATGTGAAAAGCTTTGTTAAACTACATGAAATTATTTTATGAAAAAATTACACGGTTTATTGAGTTACAAAAAGGGTGAACACATGTATAGATACAATTTGGATTTTTTGATGATAAATAGTGTTTTTATGTGTATATAGAATTTGATATCATTTGGAACTTGTTTGAGCACAAAAAGGGAAACCCAGGTGTCTATGTGAGCCGATGTGTATTAGTATGCTAGTGATCCGAAGTAGTTTCAACCCAGTTTCACGTAGCATGTTTAATGGTAAAAAAACTAACTAATCTATTATGATTATGTTGGGTACCACTAGGTTATGTGTAAGTTCTCTACAAGTGGTTCGTGCTCCAGAATGAATATTTTTTATGGTTACTTTTCACCTATATACCAGGTTTCTAGGGCCCACATTTAGCTAGTGCCTAAGGGTTTTCCAGTGACTTATTCTCCTTGGATATATTGTATTACCTATCATTATATGGTGAGTTTGGTTGTAAAATTAAGTTTCATATGTGTTTTATATAACTGTTTAATTTTACTAAAGTAGCCATCTTGAAAAAAAATCAATTTAAAGATGCATCTCTTTGAAATTACTTACTAGCATTTCCTATTTATGAAAACATATGTCACAAACCGTCCCCCAGGGCCCATGGCATGAATACCCCAATCCCACCTTCCATAGGCCAGGGGTTGGTGATTAGCACCAAAAAGTTGTATCCATAAAATGGAAAGGCATTTCCCTTAAAAATGTACAAACACACAGTCCAAGAACACAACCAGATACAATCATGAAGTAAAATTGTAGTAGTAAAAGTGTGTACTAAATGTAAAGGGGGACAGAATATAGGACCAACTAAAAAGATAAAACTATAACTAAAAATTTAAAATATCTCAAGAGATCTTCCACCAATTTTCCTACTTGAAGGGTAGGTAAAACTTGTCTCCATAGCTCTCCATGTCAATCAGTCACCTCCATATACCACATGGTCTTAGCTCCAGAACTTTCAATCAAGTTTCTTGTTGTCTGCACAAGACACAACATGGTACGGGTAAAGCCAGTGGATGGGTGAGTATAACAATACCAATTAGTTACACCGACACCCTTGAAGTTCTCTCATAATTCCATAAAAGAAAACCACAAATCATGATCTCAATCACAAAGAAAAAAAGCAAAAGTCTCTTCTCAAACTAGGTATAATACATAGAGTTTAGGAATTAAGATGACTAGTCTTAATCTATATTATTTTATCCTATTAGGATGTTTCCACAAACGAACCACTAATAAGTTCTTCTGTTGTCTATTCATCCAGGGTTGTATGTCGTTTATCCACGATAGTCCACTCTAAGGCTGGTCCTTGCTGGGCCGCACACTACTAATTCACACATGGTCACTAGAATACTGATTCACACAGGGTCACTATAAAGCTGATCCACACATGGTCTCTATCATGGAGATCCTCACAGGTTCTCTATGGTGCTGATCCATACATGGTTAGTCTTTTTTTCTATCAACACATGGTCACTCTGATGTTGATCCACACAGGATCCCTATGATTCTGATCCACATAGGGTCGCTATGATGCAGATCCAAACAGGTTCACTATGATGATGATCCATATAGGGTAGCTATGTTTCCGATCCATAGAGGGTCACTATGATGAAGATCCACATAGGGTCTCTATGATGCTGATCCACACAGGGTCACTCTTCAGTTGACAGTAATCCACAATATTCCCTTTACCCGATGCCATTGAGTTCCATAGTATCTGCTCTTTAAGATATCATATGTGTCTCATCATCCATGAAATTCTACAAAGGAGTAACCCAAAGTACCTTCTAGTCGTAAGGGTCTCAACATGATAGATGGTGCGTCAATCGGACACCCGGTCTGTGAGTAATAGGCATTTTAGTGCCGAGGGCCCGATAGAATTCAGGTTCAATCCAACCTAGCCATAATCCAACTTTCTCCAAAACACAGGTGGAGTTTCTCAAAAGGTATTTCTTTTTCCAATGATTCCCGCTCCATAGATGGTTCGTCAAATAGATGTTTGGTTTGTGAGATTCGAACTTTTAAGTGTATCCGGGCAGAATAGGGTCCAGGTCCGATCTGACATGGTGGGACCAACGTGACATGCCCTATCCTTGGTCGACCGACCCAGTTCAGGTCTAACCCGGGTCCGACTCAGCATGGCTTGAACCGGCTGAGCTGAGCCACGGTGAGCTCGGCCCGCAGGCCCATGGATCGGCCCAACCCGCCTTGGTTGGGTGTTGTCTTCCAGCCAGACAACCCATGTGGAGGTAGGTAACTCCCCCTTCTCAAATAGCTGAAAAGCCATTTGTCTTTTTGCAATGGTGGTGACACATTGAACTGCCTGCCTGTAAGTTGGACCCTTAGGGAGCTGGTCATATTCTCTATCCGCCATGGATTCGAAGTCGCAGCCACCACCCTGCGGTGCACGACGGTGCACCACCTTCCGCAAACGCTGCTAGCATGGAGTCAGTCTCCCTGTTGTAGCCGCGGCTTGATGTCATAGCTCACCTATTTAGAATGTGACAGTGCACCACCTACTGCCCCCTGGCCATCCAATGCCTCCCGTTGGTGCTAGTCACTGGTTTCACGCAGACGAATTTTCCACGGGCTACTGGGTGAGCTTCGGTGGTCTATTTTCCCTTACAAATGCACCTAATGGCCTCCCAATGTAATTTCATCACTATTTTGCTCCTAGATTCGAACTATCGTTGATTTTTAAATTCATCCCCAAAGAACAAAAAAAATAGTGATGCAGTGGAGGGTTTGAACCTTGTTCATTTGTCATGCGCCCTTCGCGTTAGAATTATATCAAGAGGGAGTAATTAATAAATCACTTAAAATAAGGTTAAACCCCATTCAAAACTTATATGATTTTTCATGATTGAATAATTCAAATAATAATAAATTTTCATGAATTTAAATATAAAAAAACCCTACCGCAAAAATGGTGAAGACATTGTGGCTTGTGGAAGTGAATCTGCCGACATTCGTTGATTCTACATTGATTCCTCCAATTTTTCCATCTATGTTCTTCATTGGTGGAAGACACCATAATACTTCTCTTGAGGTTCTTCCCTTCAGTCCCAAAAACCCAATCTCAAGCCTCACATAAATAGAGGGGGAACGATGTTAAAACCAATGAGGGGTTAATGAGGTTTATTAATGAACGAAACTCTTAGTCACTCAAAAGTGTGGTTACAAAACCAAGATTCGATCCATTAAATGGCTCGACAACTCAACAGTCCCACCATTTCTACACAATGGTAGGTAGAATAATTAAATAACAACTTTATGTAATTTATTATTCTTAAAATTTCCAAAAAACTAACTTTTTCTCCTGACCTATTGCGGTCAAAGTTAAGTGTCCCTTAAACGAATCCCAGCGCTACGAATTCAATGGTGACCTGGGATTTTTAATCCAAGTACTAGTTAAAAATATAGAAAGTGCCAAATTTGTGTTTACTGAACGTACATGAATAAATGTTTAAAATTCTGTTCTGGGCACATCGGGCATCGGAATCAAGCTCCGTCAATTTTCAAAAACTCGTACTAATCCAAAATAATTTAAAACAATTATATGGAATTTTCAGGTCTTTACATTATCTCCACCTTAGGGATTTTCATCCTTGAATGATACAACAAAACTATAAGAACAAATGTGGGTACTAAGCATATAACTGAGCCTCCCTCTCCCAGGTGATCTATTGGAGGTTTAGTGCAACCAAAAATCTCGTACCCGAGGAATCGACAGCCCACGAAGGACCCACTCCAATCGATCATATATCTCCACTAGAAACTATAAAAATGATTTTGGTCAACCCGAACCCATTTGGGTCCACCCAACCCTATTCGGGTCCAACCCGAGTTCGACTCGGTGTAGCATGAACTGGCTATGGTAGCTCGAATGGGCTGCGTCATGGCAGGCTCAGCCCACCGGGTGGCCCAGCCTGATGGTTGGTGTGGTCCGCCACCCAAACAACCCATGCAAAGGGGATTCACTCCGCCTTCTCGAATGGCTTAAAAGCCATTCGCAATTCTGCATCAGTGACGCCACGTGGTGCTGCCTCCATTTCAGTAGGATTTTCGGGACACAGGTCTCCTTTTCCTTTCATTGCAGCTTTGAACCCATGACCACCTCCCCGCATCATGCAATGGTGTGCCACCTTCCGCCAACATGATCAGCCGAGAGTTGGTCACCCTACTGCCACTGCATCTCGATGTCGTGGCTCCCCTATGTGGTGCATGATGACATGCTGCCCTCTACCACCATGGTCAACCAACGCTAGCCACCACCATTGCTCATCGGTCTTCAGCACCACCGCATCGGTGCGGCACCGACGTATCTTCCGCGGGCCACTAGGTGAGACTTAGTGGGCTGTTTTCCCTTTTGATCATTCCTAGGGGCCTCCTATGGTACTACTGTCACTGTATGGCTCCAAAATTTGTATTTTCGTGGAGTTGGAAATTTCTCGAAGAACAAGACAAATACTGAAGTGGCAGAGGCTCTGGGATTTTTTCTTTTGGTAGGCGTCCTCCGCGTTAGCATTATATCAAGATGGAGTAATTAATACATCATATAAACTATTGTTAAACCCCATTCAACACTTATGTGATTCTTCATGAATCATGGAAGTGGAAAAGAACTATTCTCATTAATTTAAATATAAACAACCCCTACCATAGAAATGGATAAGATGTCACGGATTGCGGAAGTGAAGATGTCGGTGTTCGTCGATTCCAGATTGATTTCTGCAATGCATCCATCTCTATTATTCATTTGTGGAAGACGACATGGTACTTATCCAGAGGTTCCTACAATCCATCTAAGAAACCCAATATTGTGCCTCACATAAATAGAGAAGGAAGGATGTTTAATTCAATGAGATATTAATGAGGTTCATTAATTAATGAACCACTTAATCTTTCAATAGTGTGGTTAAAAAACAACGAGTCAAAACATTAAATTGATTGAAAACATAGTGGTCCCTCTACCGCCACTCAGACATTGGTATAATAATAAAATAATAATTTTATGTCATTTTATTATTCTTCAAAATTCTTTACAACTAAATTTTTATCCGGACCTTCTGCGGTCGAAGATACCCCTCTCTTAAGTGAATCCCAGTGATGCAGATTCAACGGTGCCCTTATATTTTTAATCTGATAACTGGTTCAAAAGATATAAAACACTACCTATAGGTTTACTGAATGTACCATAAAAAAGTTCAATATTCTGTTCTGTACACACTAGGAATCAAAATCATGTGCCGTCAATTGTCCTAAACTCTTAATAATCCCAAATAATTTAAAAAATATATATATGTAATTTTCAGGGCTTTAAAATTTTCAATCATTATTACTTTGTAATGAATTTAGCATGGAACCTTATTTGGAAAATATATATTTTATGTTTTATTTCAAACATATAAATATTGTTTATTTAATTTTAATGTAAGTGTGTGGGGAATAGAATATTGGGCTAACCTGCTGAGTTTTAGTACTCACACCTGTATTCTTTTTTTTTTAGCCATTGTATAGGTTTCATCTGTAGTCTGATCGCCTTGGGAAACATGTGATAATTGTTTTTAAAAGTGGCATGTGTTGTCACATGGAGTTAGTTTGTTGTCATATTTGGTCAGTTGAGTTGTTGGTTTTGTTGTACTTTTACTTTCATGTGTGAATAATGATTAGTTCATCTTTTATATTAATGCATAATAGGTTGTCCATTTATTTCCACTATTTTTTTATTTGTTTATATTTAGTCAAAATAATTCCCTTGTCACTCTACTAATTCCCTTGGTTCTTTTCACTATCCCAGAAGGAAAAATAATGCTTCTTGGGACTTGTTGCAAAGTGTCCTGGGTGACTAGTTTTGCGTGGGCCTAGGCTGGTTCATGAAAAAATGGTATCATAGTAGGTCGTCTCTTAGAAGACATTGCTTTTTAAAGAACCCTTATTATTTGGGGAATATAAAGGTATATCGATAAAGATTTGTGTAACTCGAGGGGTGGTTTTGATAAGAGCATCATGAACTTCGTCTCATTCTGATCCTTGGGTGTCTATGGGAACTCCAGGTTTATTAGTTTCTTTGCTTGTTAAGGATTGTTTCTTGATTGGGATACAACAAGCGGAGTCAAACTAACGGCCTTCATGAGCTCATAGGCATGGCTAGCCATTTTTAGTCTGGACATGGTCTTAAGAAGGCTATCTATGTTGGTGATGTGTTTGAATTATGGCCATCAACTATATGGTCAAGTCACCCAGTGACATTAGTTCCATTTTATGGGTCTTTTAGAACATTTATTAATTTGGAATGTTTTTTGGAAAATCCATTTGTGATAATTGTGGAAGTGGGTTTTTCAATGATTAATATAAAAAAATGTTTCAGAATTTTGTGTTTTTGGGAAACAAATTTTTTAGGAGAAAGTGGAATGATTTAACGGGATCAAATTTACTTGATATAAACTTATGGTTTATTGAAGTAAAATGGTTAGAAGGCGGGAATAAATTTAAGATGATTCTAAAAATTTGTTTAAAATGGGGTGTTTTAGGCTGTTGAAGAGTATTTGAATTTGTGGAATTGGTTTTGGGAATTAGTTTTGAGTAGTTGAATTTTTCCTAAAAACGGTTTTGGACTTTGTTGTTTTCGGATTATAAAAAGAGACCTTATTGGGTTTTTTACAATGGGAAATGGTTGCTTGAATTGAATGCTTGTTTTGGTAGTTGTTTTAAAATAAATAAAATAGTTTTTATATCAAATGGTTCTAGAAAAAATTGTGGTTTTTTAGATGCTGAAAAGTATATTGAAAAATGGGAGAGGATTTTTATAGTGACCTAGAATTATTCTTTTTCATTCTTGGTAAAATGATTTGTTGTGTTGAAATGTGATAATAGTATTTGACTTGGGTGTTATTATGCATATGGAAGTTACATTATTTTTGAAATGGGTTAAATTTTTTGGATTTTAAAATGAGGATGTTTTTTAGCCTTTGGTGTTTTGTTGTGTGCTCACACGCATGGTTTTTTAGAAATATTGATGGATGCCTAATATGGCATAGTGGTTGGGTAATCGGGGTGGTATGAGAATGTGTATATCAGTG
The DNA here is from genome assembly GCA_963277665.1 of Viscum album. Classification (NCBI taxonomy): domain Eukaryota; kingdom Viridiplantae; phylum Streptophyta; class Magnoliopsida; order Santalales; family Viscaceae; genus Viscum; species Viscum album. The sequence goes on from OY728163.1 coordinate 287,838,253, forward strand.
AGACTTCATGAACCACCATTGGTGAATGTGAAAATAAAAAAATATAGTTTGATTTAAAAAGGTGTTTTAAGTTGAAAATAGATTGTGGTTTTGTAAAATGGTGTTTATGTGGGCTTTCTTCATGTTTTAGAAGTGTTTTTTGTTTGGTGTGCTTCCTCATGAGATTGAAGTGATACTCTTGGTGTGTCTTGAGATGGGATCTTGTTGGTGGATCAGTTATGGAGAAATGTGCTATGGGTTTCTAAGGATATGTTGGATGGTATAATGTGGCCCTAGATGGTTCTCCATCAGGAGGACTTACAGTTGATCAGCCTAACGATTCATTTCAAACATTAAATCCACCTTTTCGAAAGATGGAGAACTCATTTTAAAGAATAGAGAGCAATTTAGGCTTGATGTAAAGTGTTTCTTTATTAGGATAATTATTTTGGGTATAGAAGTTCTGTTCAGTGATATTGATAGGTTTCATCGTATTTCATTTCCATTCTAATCCTTGTTCAGAGTGAGAGAGAATGGTGCTACATATCTCTGAGTTATTATTTAGATGAAGGAGTGTTGTTGAGAAAGTGGGTTTTGTGGGGTGTTGTGATACATAGATGTTGGATGTGGCTCACAATATGCATCAAACATTAGGGCTCTAGACATGTGCCATAGATTGAAGATTTTCACTCAGCTAGTAAATTACCAGAGGTGTGGGGATCTCGACTAAGATCCTTCTTTCAACGTTGTGGTAAGGAAATTTCTGTGTTTTTATTGTGGTTTATCATCATTGTGTTTTTCTGTTATTTTCAAAGATCATGGAATAATTATCAATCATGTAGTTTCTATCGTTATAACATATTAGATGTGAGCTTTCGGTCAATTTTCTTGTGTGAACCACCCATGTGAATGTGGTGTGGTCCTATATTTTATTCGTCCATAGGTGAAGAGTGGTTGGTCGTTTTCAGCTTTTGTTTCAATGGTCCAATCATTTTCCCCCTTCCCTCCCCACCTAGTGTGGTGGTGGTTTTTGATCTATTTGAGATGATTTTTCTTTGTTCTTTTCCCCTCCATTTAGGGGAAAGCATCTTAAAGGATCAGGTTGTGTTTTCTTGGCCAAGGATTGTAGGCCGTTGTAAGGGACTTTTTGTTGGCCTATGTTGGAGAGGCCCAATTCTAGATCATGTGGGAATATTGATTGGTCACTATTGGTTGGTTTTTGATGGTGGGGATTATCTTCCGGCCTCCCTTGAAATCATTTTATTTGGTTACATTCTTTGTGTTTGTCTGGTTATTGGGATCTTTGGGAGAAGGCCCAATAATAGAGTCTTGGTTTTGTTCTGGATGAGTGGCTTGATCATTCCATTGATTCTTGGGAAGTGGTTGTGATTTGTTGTTTTGTTTCAAGATAAGGGCATAAGTTTAATTTTTTTTGATGAATTTTGTTTGGATTAAGAGTCTAGATTGTGTTTATGAGTAATCTTTAGGTGTTGATCAATCAGTTGGAATGTTTTATAGCTTTCTAGGGGGAAAATCATTAATTGTAGAGACAATTGTGACACCCTATTTTTCATGACTTGGTTTTGATATGGTGTGATGGAAATCATGATCCTTTTTATTGGTTTTGGGGGAGATGAATATTGATATTTCAACTTCCATCTATGTCTAATCATCCTACCCTGGGTACCGCATTTTATTTTTGGGAGTTTTTGGAGAAAATGGTGGTTACTTTAAGATTTGCGCCAACTATGAGCCAATTTTCATATATAAAAACAAAATAAGTGTCCCTTATAACTCCTTTTTTTAAACTTTTCCACCCATTTCACTTCCCACATTGACTCCACTAACCTATTAAAACCACCGTATCTATTTGGACCACTTATGAATTCATAATCATGGTGGATCTGGGTTATTTATACAATTATTCGGACAACCTGTGATACCATTTCCAGTTTAAAAAAAATATTTTATTTCATTTATAATTTATTCATTTGTTAATGTTTTATTATGATTCCATCTCCTAAATTGATTCCTAAATGTTGGATATTGACCAGTGTCACCTCCGACTTCGTTATCCTTCGTTTTGGGCCTCATTGTTGGAGATTCTCCACCAAAGGTTAGTGGTTCTTCTTAACTTCTTCATGAAATCTTTCTCTTTTCTCTTTTATATTCCTTATGTTTTCATTTTTATTGGATTTATCTTATTCAATGGTCATTAAATACATAAGACTCTATTTTACCATCATTTTTATGGTGTTTTTGTTGGTTTAGGTTTTGTATTAATCGTTCTACGGTTTTAGAGGCCACAGCTAGGGTTTTTTGGTGTGTGTCTCCCTTCCACCATGGTTTTGAGGTAGGTTATCCCAAAAACCTTCATTTATTATTTATGTTTAATATTTTTATTTCTCTTCTCACCTTATATACATTTTTAGTATTGTTTTTCAAACTTTTTATTATTTATTTGGCGTGAAAAATTGTTATTTGTGCCTTGTTTTTTTTAAAATTGAGTTTTTTCATTATAAAAGTGTACATAGCTTGTTCAAATAAATATTATACTGGTTTTTTTTATATTTATTATGATTTTAATGAACTTTTATAACTAATGTAATATCTTTTTGGCATACATATATTTTTTACCCCGTTAGGTGTTAAAGAGATGTTTTTTCGCTAATTTTTGCACACCTAGTCTTCGGGAAAAGTGGATGGTTGGCCTTTGTGTGATCAATAAGATATAAAATAACATTATTGAATTTAATAAAGAATTTGAATCATGAAATGTGATATTATGGTGCTCTTTTATGTCTATATAAATTGGTTTTGGATTTCTAAATAGATGATTTTATGTTTTCGACGTGTTTTCGAAACCGGTTGTTGGTAAGTTGCTCGTTCAACATTCTTATGAAAATGGTTGATTTTAACTAGGTAACCTTAATTTTTTAAATTTTTTATTTAAATGTTCTGATCTAAATAATAGTATTATTAAACCCCTTTATAAAAAGTGAAATTTTTACAATTATTATACGTTGGTTGGATAAAATGTTTAAAGGCACTTTTGGTATTTATCTTTAAGAAAATAAATTTTCATGTGTATTACATGTTTTACCATTTATGATCATTTCAAGATTCATGAAATTGTTTTATTAAATGTTTTTTGGTCTTCCCAAGCTTCTTTTGTATAGAATTGGTCGGCGTTTGGACTAAAATTTTCATTTTCAAAAGGAATTCATTTGAAAATATTTTTCAAACTTCGGGAAATTGTTTTATGAATATTTTTTATGGTTTATTGAGTTATACAAAGGTTCTAATACATGTGAAGCTACTTTTGGAGTGTGTTTGAACATAATTGGTGTGTTTATGTGTATATAAGTTTTTATAGAATGTGGATCTTGTTTGATCTATGAGAGGGAAACCCGAGTTCCTAGGTTGGTGGACGCGTACTAGTATGCTAGTGATCTAGAGTGGTTTTGTCTCTGTTTCACATAGAAAGTTTGAAAATGACAACAATAATTAAACTATTATGATGATGTTGGAATCTGATAGGTTATGGGTATGTTCCCCACTAGCGGGCCTTGCACAAGAATGAATATTTGGTATGATTACTTTCCACCAAGATACGTGGTACATGGGGCCCATAACTAGCTAGTGCCTAGGGGTTTTCCTGTGACTTCTAAGAATTGGATATATTGTATTCCCCATCAATATATGGTGAGTTTGGAAGTAAAATTCAGAAGTATTTTTGTTTTATTTAATGTTTTATTTTCTTTGAAGTAGTCATCTTGAAAAAAAATCATTTTGAAGTTTCATCTCATTGAAATTGGTTACTAGCATTTCCTATTTTTGAAATCATGAAAGCATTATTATTTAGTATTATTAGTAGCGTGGAACCTTGTTTGGAAGATATATTTTTATATACTGTACCTAATACATGAAATTTATGTTTCTTTTATTTTAATGTATGTGAATTGGGAATAGAATATCGATCTAACCTACTGAGTTTTAATACTCACCCCTATAGTATTCTTCTCTTTTTATCCCCTATGCAGGTTCCAACATGAGTCTGATCACCTTGGTTGATCTATGACCATTGTGTTGTAGAGTGACCAATAGGGTCACTTAGAGTTAGTTGGATATCATCATTGGTCAGTTGAGTTTTTCGTTTAGTTTTACATTCCCTTTCATGTGAGAATAATTTTAAGTTCATCTTTTATATAAATGTATATTGGGATCCCCATTTATTTATACTATTTATATAGTTGTTTATATTTGGGAAAAATAATTCATTTTTCACTCTACTGATTCCCTGGGTTCTGGTCACTATCCCAAGAGGATCAGGAATGCCTCTTAGGACTTGTCACGGAGCGACCAGGGTGACCGGCTCAGGGTCGACATGGGCTGGTTCGTGACAGAAACCAACCTCCAAAGGGAGAGAACCAATATGAACACATCAAAACTTGATTCATTTGATGAAGATAACTCCACACTTTCGTGCACATAAACATTTATATATGTTCACCCTTAATCCAATGTACATATTCCCCTCTCCATGAGGAAATATAGAAAAGGATGATATATATACACATAAATGTTCATGTGTTTGAAAAAATTAAACGATCCACAAAATGTTCTAATTCACATAGAGGGAGTTAGGAATCATAGAAAAACTAAATAAAATAAGAAAATGAAAATAAGAAAGAAGAAATGAACCTCAAACGATGAAGGGTGAATGAGAATGGACAGAAACTCTTTGCCTTCAATGTCGGAATCCAAAACATCGATGATGACGTCTCTAAAGGCCCATCATATACACTAATAATGGAATAATTAACCAAGACTCTATTTATACCATAACCAATGTTTTACTAAGAAAAGACGTGAAATAGGGAGGTGGAAAATACATGAAAAAATTCAATAGGAGACAAGTTGATGATATACCTTGAGTAATCAACTGATATTCCTAAAGAAATTGGTTGAAATCAGCTAGAGGAGAGGAGTACGTGAGGGGAGTTATGTGAGGCCAATGAGAGGTTCATGGGGGTGCACTATGTGGGGATTGGGGGTGTATAATATAGTTTAGGTTTTTTTAATTTAATCTTTAAAAAAACAAGTTGCACAGGTTGGGTCACACGGTCTAGAAAATTATCCACCAATCGTGTTCCCTCTACTGTGATCCTAGAGAAACCTATATGGGATGGTTGTATGGTTTAAAAAACAATGTTCTTATATTATGGTTGGATCTATCAAAAAATAAAAATTCTATTGCATAACACATGGTTTGAAAAACTATGTGACATCCTTTTAATTCCTAAAAAATATCATTTTTAGGGGAAAACAACTGGAGGAGAAAAGAATATTCTCTGTCATGAACACCTAGATGGAAACAATAATGTGCCCCGTTATGAACACCTGGAAGTTATTTTCTTCACAATCGCATTCTACGGTTGACTCCCCACAATATTAGAACACCTACTAAATTCCCAGTAAACACCATGATTCAAAAAATGGTAATATAAATTGGAAATACCACCTACAACCCCTGAGAGTAATCATTCCAACACAACACACAACAAGAAATGCTTATCACGAAGATGAATGAATTTAGAAATCCCCATAATATTCATCCATTAAAATATATATTCCTAAACTATAAACAACATCCCCTTGAATTATAAAAAAAATAAAACACCACCAAAAAAACCATTATAGAAAATGAATCATTTATATAAAAAATATAATTTAAACTGAACCCAAATCAATACCCTAGTCTAGAAATGTGATGATGGTATTTTGAATGTATGGACCTATCTCCACATCCGTTCCTTGAAACACCCCCAAAAATCATTACATGTGTCCCCATCGTCTATAGGTATGAATGGAATTTGGTGCTTCTAGACAATATATCTTCTTGTGATCCCACATTCAGGATAGTGACATATCCGGATCTTATTACCATAATAATTTTATGAGATATTTAAACTAATCTTTATTATGCTACTACGAACCCCATATTCAGGCCAATTTCCCATCTCCTTACTAGAATTACCTTCCCCACTTTTGGAGACTAGAGAGAGGATGTGTACCTCAATCACTCTTTCTAAAAAAAACTCACCCCAAATGGCTTCCCTCACCACATCGACAAAAGAGGTTAAAATGAAATATTAAACCTTCAAATAGAGATCATGATGATCATATTCTAAATTTTTTTAGAATTCATAGAATTATCCTCACCCTACTATAGAAGATAGGGAACTATGTCCATGAAACAAAGAACAAAATCCAACACCGATTCATTGCCTTTCTAAAGGCAACACATCTTTATCACCTTTAGAAACTTCATAGCCTCATAGAATTATTTTCAGATGAACAACTCCTTGAAGAATTCCAATATGAGGTCTTCATGTGGCTTGGTTCTAATGACCAAGTTTCACAATTTAATTATCAGTCCATCGAGCATAATGTTAGAGAACCTAACTATTAGAGAAATGGGAATCTGAAGGAAACTAAAGATTCATTTGATTTTCCACATCCACTATTCCACTTTAATAGAATTTGGTTGACCATAAACGATTAGAGTGTTCAACTTCTAAAACTCAATAAGGAAGCCCTTTGGATGATCAACTGGAGTTTCCACTAATTGTGAATCACCCATAGATGCACCTCATATATCCTCCAAATCGTTGGTGGTAGCGTACACTAAAAAATAAGAATACCAAGATCCCAATAAAAACCAACTCAAAAATAAGAACACATCATAAGAATACACTAATAATAAAAGTAACCGTACTCGAAAATTCCAAAAATATTTTTATAAAATATCCCCAACAAATAAATTAAAAAAATACCATCTTAAAACTCCAAAATTTAATCAATTTCATTCCACCGAAAACACTCATATATTCAATCAAGAAATCCGACATTTTCTATTTAATCCACTTCCGTAATTTAAAACAAAAAATCATTCTTTCATGATCATTTATTTAACAACCCACATTATTAAAAATCATTTTATATGAGGACAGATTTACAAAAAATTATTTGAATAAATCTAAAAACCCATTTGTCATTTCAAAAAAAATAAATCATGATCACATGAAATTCACCTTTTTCAAAATTTAATACAAATTTTTAAAAACATTTTCAATACCATGAATGACCCAAAACAACTAATGAAGGAAAACTAAAGTCAATGAGTTACATGGTCATATTTTTTGTCGTCAGATGATAATCACACGATTGTGATAAAAAACATTTATGGACAATATTCTTAAATCCAAAAGGATTTAAAGACTATTCAAGTCCATTGAGTCCAATGGCCAAATTCCTACTTCATTTATCAAACACCAAAAATCCCATAAGAACCAAATAAATAATAAAACCTAAATTATTATGGTAGCCAAACGTTTGATATATAAATTCTTGGCCATACATTTCTTTACACCAACACCACATGTTTTAACAGTCTGACACCATCCACCTTGAAAACCCAAATAATAAAGGATTCTCTAAAAGCTTGTTCTTATAAAGAACCAATGCTCCGATACCAAATTTTAACAACCCAACCCAATTCAACCACAAAATAGCCACCTAATCCAATCTACAACAAGGAAATAGAGGCATTACTATCCTTCTGGGATGGTGAAAAGCGGAAATATAATCAAAAGAGTAACAGTGGGACCATTTTCACCCATGTCAAATAAATAAAGATGCCAAAAACTAAAAATATTGTCCCAAACTAAATAAATAAATTAAAAATTAGTAATAACAGAAAATTAAATAACTGAACCTAATGAGCACTAAATCTATATTTGATCTTGTGGGTCACCCTCCATCCTTAAGAACAAACATCTCTCATGGAAATCTACTCCATGTTAGACCATCACCTAAGACTAAACACCAGAATGAATTATAGGTGTGAGTATTAAAACTCAATAGGTGTTCCCAAGTAATGTATTACTAATGTAGATCCTTAAAACAAAAAAATAATAAATATAAATATTGAAATAAAATATATAAAATTAGTATTCTCACACATTTTCTCTTGAAAAAAATCACAGTCCATTCCCATTTTCATTAAAAATCATTTTCTTTACCAAGAAAGAGACCCTAAGAATTTTAATGAAATACAGGAGAAGTGAGGAAGATGATTTTCATATAAAAAGGGGATAGAGGGTGTGAAATAATTGAGAACATTTTTCATAAAACATTTACAAAAAAAATAAGACACATTTAGTATTGAGGTACCCCATACAAGGGCATAAGATAAATAATCATTAACACATGAAATGAAAAAGATACCACATATGAGTAACCAAACCCACGAGCAAACCTAAAATATCCACCGTGGATAAGTATGTGTCTAGGAAATATAAGAAAACTAGGTTCTTGGTGGATGATATAGAACATCATGCAACCTGATTCATCTCATAGATGTTTCTCACCCGATGCCATAAATAGTCCCAAATGCTTTGATTTACCCAATCTGCCCAAACTGAGGGGCTCAATCACAAAATAGATGAAGGTCTACAGTAATGGTCACTATCTAGAGTTTAATACTAAGCCAATGTAACAAGTTTTCTTGGAAAATATTATAGCTATTCCATGTTCCCATGTCATATCTAATGTGGGGGTGATCCAAGAAATTCAAAACAATAAACAAACAAGATAAAAATTTCAACCATATGCTATACAACATGGAATACCCCAAAGTCACCCTATAGAGGATCTCCTTACCTTAAATCTATCAACAGATGAGGGAAGTCCCATGCCATGGACCTCACATTCGCATTATCATCCATTGACGTAGGTGATCCATCCAAATGATGTTTTCAATGTAAACTAATTTAAAAAAAATCCAAATGGGCCCCAAGAAACCTTTGAGGGAAATATATTTACCAAACCACTAGAAACACCAATCATGAACCCAAATCCATTTAGAACCCCATTTGAAAAACCAAAACATTTTCACAAGGCTAAATCTATTTTTTAAAAATCCAAAAGAATTCATAAAGGCCAATCATGAATTTTGAAAATAAAAATAGTATGCACCATTAATAAAAAAATTACATGTAATTATTATAAAACGAGGAAATAACATTATTTGTGGACAAACAATTATTCTAAAAATAATTAATCACTATTTATCCTTGAAGAGTTGTGTGAAAGAAAATAAATTTTTCTTCAATTTAAAAGGAAAATGAAATTGAAACCTACCTCAAAAGGGAGAGAACCAAGTAGAACACCTCAACACTCAACGTATTTGATGAACATCCCTCCTCCCTTACATGCATGTACACCCCTTTATATATATATATCCATTAATCCAATGTGCATATCCCCCTAACCATGATGGAATATGGACAAGGAGGATATATATAAACACATAACTATGCATATGTGTTTAGGACTTAAAGGAGATAAAACAGATTATAATTAACCTAGAGGGAACTAATAATAACCTAATGCCCCAATTAAAATTGGAATATGTAATGAAGGAAGAAGAAACCAACCTACTAAGAGACCCACTATATGCCCTAATAATGGAATGAAAAACCGTGAATCTATTCAGAACATAACCTACGATTTTACAAGAAAGGAGGGTTGATGGGGAGAGGGAAATCACTTTAAAAATACAATAGGATGAATGATAAGGAAATACCATGAGTAATTGAGCAAGAATAATGAATAAATTAGGAGAAATCAGGGAGAGGAGAAGAGTATGAGAGGTTCATTGTGTGTGGTCAAGGATAGGTCTTGGGTTGTTGCATCGTATGATGAAGTTATGGTGGAGAAGATAGTATAGGCTTTTTTAAAAAATTAATTTAATTAATTTATGTTTTTTAAAGACACAACATAGGGTTTGGGTAACACAATTTGGAGAATCGTGCATCAATTGTGCTACATATATTGGGATCCTATAGCACCACACATATGATGGACACATGGAATGGAAAATCATTTTCCAACCATGTGGTTTGATCTACCAAAAACTATAGAATTTGTCACATGGTTACCACCTGGTTTGGAAAAGCATGAGCCTTAACACTGAGACATGAGTTTCATGACCAAAGTCTCACATTTCATCGTAAAAATACCTGAAAAAGAAAACAAACATATACAAACTCAAAAATAAATGAAATAAAATAATATTTTCCGGTCGGCTTAATATTAACGCCTAATTTGATAATTGGATTATATAAATTGGTCTTTCACATTCCCTGGTGAGTAAATTGCCTTTTGCTCCTCAATTTATTTGGTTTCAATTTTTGAATTTTTTTTAGTGGTTTTGTTATGCTTCTCATGTGTTTGGGATGCTTTTGTGGAATCCTCGTTATGATTTATGTTGATTTGTGGTTTCCTTTTGAAGTTGTGGTTTTCTATTTTAATATCTTTTTATATGTTATTCATGGTGATTCAAAAAGCTTCTTGAGGTTGGGGATTATCAATATCCCCCAATCTGTGTGAACATATGGGTATTTCATGATTTTTCATTCAATTAGGTTGATACTAAGCATTTTTTATGATGATAATGAATTGGTTTAAATAAAATTTATCAGAATATGGTGTATTCAGATGCAATACTTATTTTTATGATATTTTAAATGAGATTATACATCGTTTTTTTCATAGATAAAAAACATGGTTTTTTGGATCATTGATTATGAAATTATTTATATTATTTTTATCCACATATTTTACAATTTCATGATAACACCTAGATTGATATAGATAATCACTTATTTATGGAAAATGAATTTGTTTCCCATGATAATCTAAAATATTTGTCATACTTCCTTAGTAAGTAATGATGTAACGTAATTAATCCCTTATTTAATTTGGAATTGTGTAATTAGGTTGTTCTTGTGTTTATGGTTGTGCTTTTTATGTTTATTTATGTGATTTGAGAATTTGGGATGTGACAGTAATAACTGAATTTTGTGTGAAAATTTTATGGAATTGATGTTATGGTTGGATCGCATGAGATATAATGTGAGTGGTTGTGTGATGGTGGTATTGTGTGGTAATCATGGAATGTAGTGGTGGTGATGTTTTTTCATTGTTTCATGTAGTGGTGTTGATATGTAGTGATTGGGATTTTTGGTTTTCATGGTTATATGGTTTTAAGGATTTGGTGTTGTGGTGATAATTGATATAATATGGGATATACAATAGGTATAGAATGTTCATGTTAGTTTCTATGTTATCCATGGAGTTGATTATAACACTAGAAATAAAAAAATCATGGGTATCTAATAGAAAAATAATGTACAAGACTTCATGTGTGATAATTATATTAAATTAACTGAAATTCTTTTGAAAGGGGTGGGTAAATGTGGTTGACTAGCTTATTAAATGAAAATTAATAGAAACTGATTAAAATATAAAATTTTGTGGAACATATAATATGAACTGTAAGTTTGTAGTGGATTTGTGATATGATTCATTTAGTTGTATTGATAGTTTTGATAGATATCTTATGGTGAAATGGTGTTTTTGTAGTGTATGGTATTGTAACACTCTGAGAATTTTTTAAATATTTTATTCAAGTTAATATAATAGTTTTGAATTTTTTTAAATTAAACCCCATGTTTTTATTTTGTTACATGAAAAAATGATTTTCCCTTGTGTTACACAAAATACTGAGTTTAACTTGTCTTTTAGACAATGTTCAGTTTAAATGAAACATTACCTAATCTTAATAAATTATTATTTAGTAAAATATTTATCACTTAATAACTTCAGTAGTGGGTTTGAATGAGATTTAAAAAAATATAGAAATACATTCTTTACACATATATTAAAAATAAATTATTATTTTACCAATTAATTCAAAATAAAAATAAAAACCATTTCAAAAATAAATTAAATCATTTTTTGAAAAAAGTTGTTTTTATTCAATGAGACAAGTTTTATCTCAATAAATTAAAGAAAAATAATTTGGTTAACAATTTTGAGGAAATATATATATTAAATATTAAATAATTTTTTTGTTCATTCATTCTATTTTTTTATTATAAAAATGAAAAGAATAAATTCAATGTTATGCTTAAAATTTATATTTTCTTAAATAAAAAGTTTTATTGAATATTTGTGAAATTAGTTTTAAATTACATTTTGAAAAAAAATAAAAAATAATTGATAAAATATTATATTTTTTTTTAAATCATCATATCAAAATTAACTTAGGTTCAATTTCTGAGAGTTTTTCTAAAAATGATAATTTTTTTTATAAATAGTAAAAAATAGTGAATTTTAATTGAAAATTGTTTTTTATTCAATTATATATAATGATAAATTATATTTAAAATTAAATTTGAAGTAATATTTTATCAATTATATATCTTTTAATAAAAATTAGGTCATTTTAATGAATTATATAATAAAATTGGATATAAAAACATTTTAATCTTTTTAACCATTTCAGTTTGAAAACCCACTTTTTCGTCCTGTCTATGGGATTAATTTTAAATAACATTTTTACACTTATGTGAATTTAATATTAATAAAATGGATTAAAAATTTGTAATCATAATTATTTATATAATATAATAAATAAAACATAATATTTTAAATAAAATAATTTTGAAAATGTAAAAAAATTATTTATCACGGTTAAGGTATAAATTAATTTATTGAGGGGTTAAAATAAAAAATTAAGGGTAAAAAATGACCAAAAAGTTACCCAAAAACCATTTTTTGTAAATATTTAGAGAATTTACAATATAATCTCTAGAATAATTTTTTTTATTCTTTTTACATGAATAAATCATGGGTGTAATTTTTTCTTCTCAAACAATTTTATGGGTGTCACTCACCCCACATATAAAATGCCACCCCATATCCTCTCTTCCTCATAATGTATAACACATTTAGTTCATAAAATAAATTGAAAATTAATTATCAAACATCCTTTATCTCATCTTATAATAATTATTTTAAACATAAATCTACCATATGTTGTAATTTGGTGTAAACTTGCGAAGGATACACGAACAAGAGGTAACGTTCATCAGTGAGCATTTTTATTTTATTTATTTCTACACCCCAACTATTATTATACCATTATGATAAAATAAACTCTTAATAATCCATATATTTATATATTTTTATGTTAATTTCATTACCTACAACCATATACACTTTTATCAAATGGTTTATAAAATAATTGTCTGTGTGTACGGAGGATTAACACCTCATAAACCAATGTCATTTTTTCCATTATCACCTCCCAATGATGATAGTAATGGTTAATTTATTATTAATATATGATATTTTAAACATTATTATTATTATGGAATCATTATATTAAATTCTCTTTTTTTACATTCCATTTCATAGAAACATGATTACATCGATCGTGTGTATCGAGAACTAACACCTTGCAAAACAATGTGATTCATGTTTTGGTCACACTTCACATAGATGATAATAAGGATATTGTTAATAAAAATATATGATATATACATGATATATATAAATGATAAATATATATGATATATAGAAAATAATAACTATTCTGGAAGGGTTATATATTTTTTTACCTTTTATGTTTCATCTGTCAAGAAAAATGACACAACATTCATGTGTACATACGACATACCGTCTCCATAAATTTTGTAGTTAATTTTATTTCTCAAACATCATTAGATTACACTTATTAATTATATAAATATTATATACTATGTTTGAATAATTACTAACATTCGGGAAATTATGGAACCATGGCCATGGTAAAAAACAATAAAACGATTATACCAAACCATATGTGAAAAACAAAAGCATTTATTACCGTAAATTAAACTTTAATAATGAAATATTAATAAAAAGGTAATTAAATGTTATAATTAAAACATATAATTTATGATAAAATTGTTTATTTTTTTAATATATATGCAATAAACATATATTGATTGTGCAGGATGTTTGAATGTGTATGAAGGAAGTCAGGACTTATATAGGGGATTTCTATCTCAAATTTATTTTATGTGATACAAAAGACTTATTAAATGCATATTCATTTTATGAAGTCTACATAAATAAAATTATTTTATTTTATTATTCTAATTATTAAAATTATATTGATTTATATATCAATTTTAGGATCTCCCTATTATGGGGTTAACGTTTCAAAAGTTAACAAATAGTTAGTGGATTTTAACTCTATTTTTCTTTTTTGAGATGTATGTTATGTAATACACATTTATTATTTTAAAATGATTATATACTAGCGATATTAATTGTTATATAATGAATCTAATTTTGTCATGATATTATATGTTTCATTTAATGTTATTCGTACATGTGGATTTTGATTCAATGTTTCCAAAGTGGTAAGAGTATTATATTACAATCTCATCATTTATCGAGATATTTGTGATAATGATTCCAATGATAAAATATTATTAAACATATATCAAGAAGCTTATGAATTTTAATAACCTATGTCTATTCATGGTATTTACAAGAAACAATACTAATTTTCTAATCTTTGGTAATTAAAATAATTGAGAAAATATTTTAATGAATATACATTTTTTTATATCTTTTATCAAAAATTTGTTTTCTTCCAAAATTATGTTTCTATAAAAAAATTTAAAATGGTTTAGTTTTTTTTAAAAATTAATTTTCACCCATTCATGGTTATTTTACGAAAATTAAAATGAAACCTTATATTGTTTGGTAAAACAATTACCATTTGAATTTTAACCAAAAATATGAAAAAAACCTCATTTTGACATGTATATCATCAATAGAATTATATGGCATCATGACCAGTCATTTATTATAATATTACATTATTTGTTTTAAATGTTATTATCAAAGAAAATTATTTTAAAAATAAAATATGATTTATGGAAACATTCAAAGTGGAAATGATATTTTCCTCAAGAAATGTTTTAAATTAATTTATTTCTTCTTTTGTATGTTTTAAAGTCTATTTTTAAAATAAAAGGATTCCCGAAATGATTAAAAATTTAAAACGTTATTTTAGAAGAGATATCATCTTTACCAATAAATTTTCCAAGTGATCATTAAAAATAATTTTCCATATAATATGACATTCATTGATGTTATTGATGCCTTCTGGGGGTATGACATAGGGACACTATTGATATCCTTCCATTGATTGGGTCCTTTTTATGTTGGAATTATGTTTAGGAATCATTCTTCTATTCCATGTGTTATACCATGAAGAAATAATTATGAATCCACCATCTTTTTCATAGGTTTTTCTATGTCGAATAGTTCTATGAAACCCCTTTCATTTTAAGAGTTCAAATATAATGAATTTTTTATAAACTTGTGAAACACTTATGTATATTTTTCATTATGTGATAGTGGTTATGTTATAACAAATTATGGTTGTGACATATATCCCCCTCTAATGAATTAGGTAATGATTTATATCTTATAATATAGACTTGACTATAATAGAGAGTGAACCCAATTCAGTAAGGAACATTTTATTCTATAATTATCTTAGAAGTGAACCTTTACTACTAAGATGCTATGTGTGGACCTATATTTCATGTCCATAACATTATTAATGAACCTAATTACCTTCTCTAAATGTGATTTGTAAACTTATTTACATATTCCCAATGTTATTCATGGACCTATATTTAATGACCATAATGTTAAGAATATACTTATTTGATTATCTATAAATTTATGTTAGGGTCTTATTACATGACCATAACTTAATGGGTGAACCTGTTTCTACTTATAAATGTTCAAAATTTTATAAATATATGTGAATAATTCAAATCCATGTCTTATTACAATATTATTCTCTCATGACTCATGTTTTATTATACCAATCTAGGATTGCATCCATCCTGAAACTCGACCTAGTCTAAGACAAGGCCCGAGATGAATTCTCAATCCTCCAGGGATGGAGACTAGTGTTTGGTATCGAAGACATCAAATTGGGATGCATTTCTCCCCCATAAATAACTATGATAAAAACTAAAATAGAGCATGTAACAAAACGAATAAAACCAGAAAATAATGAATTCATAAAAAAATCCAAATTAAATTAAATGAAACATTAAAATAATGAAAGGATAGAACCAAAATATAAATTACATGATATAAATGTGACTTCTTAGTCACTACCAACTGACATACCAACATGCTTTGAGGAAACTCTATCTAAAAACTCGAACCTTCAAAACATTTCAGGTCTATAAAACTTGAGTAGGAAAAGTAGGGTTTGAGCATAAACAATCTTAGCAATAAATCACCATATAATCCATACATTTATCTTCTAGAAATATTCCACAAACCCTAGTCTCAAATATGATTAGAAAATTGGTTTATATCAATTTGAAGAACTAAACACATATTTCCAAAAATTCAATTTTTGAAGAAAAAAACACCACCTTATACTTTTAAAAATGAGATTACATTCCTAAATATATTATTAAAACAAAATTTTCATCATGTATTAAAACAATGTAAACAATGAGGGATACACTATAAATATAGAAAATAGAACTTTTAGGAATAAATAAAAAAGGATAAAATACAAAAATGCAGCAGAAATAAAATAGGCACGTACATATAATAATCATAGTCATTTCCTAAACATATCTAGAAAAACCCTTATACATACTCATTTTCGACTCACATACCAATGTTTTCGACATCTCTATATTCATTATCTAACTAGACACTCAAAACTATCTAATGCATTGGCACATCTCACCCGGTTTCTTAGCTAATCCACAGGGTACCAACCCGTTTAATTGAGGTAAATTAAAAATCATCACTCGATGCTCAAGATGGAACCCAGGAATCCCATGATAATAGTACACGGTGAATGGGGATTTCATCACATTCATGGATCAAACCAATAATCCAAAACCAATGTGCTTTTTTATCCTGAACATTGACACCACCTCTCTGATGACCTTTTCCTTGGAGGATCCACAATAGAGGTTTTCCTTTCACAAAAAGCCATTCACAACTACCAACTGGTCTATCACATCATATATGTTTCAAAAACACATTCTCAAACATTATAAAATATTAAAATATCCTTCATCCCTCTTAATATTTCAATCTATTGTTCAAAACTAGGTAAAAAAATATATAACATTCCTGAAAGGTTACAAATGAGACTTTATCTCATTTAGATGTCAAACAACCTTCTGAAGTTCCAAATGATTCAAGCACTAATGGATGACTTTTAAACCACATTCTAAAATAATTTGGAAACCAAAAACCATTTAGAACACATAGGGGTTTTCAAAAATCCATTTTTTAAGGGAATGGAAAAAATAAAGAGGAGAATGAAGGGGTTCTTTTGAAATATGAGGTTCAAGAGAAACATTTTTAAAGCATTCCATTATCATTTTTGTGACTATCTATGTGTTCACCCAATGAACACATGTATATTCACACATCTAATTTCACATACATAGAAAACTATAGAGGTAATAAAAATCAAATTCAAAGAATCACCACTTGCATTACACATAAAACACCAAACAATGAAAGTCACCATAAATCGCGCACAAGGATCAAATCACAAATCAACCAAGCTTCCAAATGTAAAAAAATCCAAAAACACCCTAAAAATACAAAATATAATTTCTAATGATCACTTGGAACTTTTTTCTACCACTTTTTGTACTAATACATAGAGGCTTAATTTATGAAATCCATGAAAATTCATTTTTTAACAAGTTTACCGACATCATCCCACCACTACAATTCACACCAACACATGAAATTTATTTGAAACACATTTATAAATTATTTTGTAACACATAATAATCAAATGTAAGGTTTTATATTAGAAATTTATGGAATCACCTACCTTGAGTTCAAGAATCATGTTTCCTTCAACAAAATCTACTAAAAAGACACTCGTACTATAGCTCACGACCCTAATAAATAAAACACCCAATTTATTTCTACCCTAGGTATCCTAATTTTCCAAACATGAACAATAGTTTTATATAAGAAAGGTGAAATATATGAAAATAAAATGAGAAAGATATTGGAGCCCGGACCTTTCTACATGGGTGAAGAATCATCATGAAAACACATAGAAATCCACTTAAATGAGCATGGAAAAGATAACAAGCTCCCTAGGAGGCATCAATATTGCGAGGTTCGAGTGGGGAAATCCATTGTAGGAAAACACAAATAAATGGAAGCATAAATTTCATAAATACCTTACTCTAGGTGGGTTTCACGATTATCTCTCATGGTTAAACAAGCCGTTCAAAAACCATGCAATTCACAATTATCAATAGTTACATGAGGTAAAAACTTAAGTGGCATGGTCAGTTTAACCATGAACATTAATAATGGGAACTGTTCACACTAAGGATGCATAGTTAAACTAATTGTTCACCTTAACCAGGAATCTTGAAAAAATTCCCTAGACATCACCCTTCTCGCCCAAAAACTCCTCAAAATCATGGGGATAAACCATCCAACAATCATACCCCATAGAGAAGTGACAGTAGTTGTGTCAAAAACTCCCACCCATTCCATTTTTCCCCACTTCATTAAACTAACTAAGAATAATTTTAAAAACATCCAAAAATAAAATTAATACTCATTGGAACCTCAACCCAAAACTCAACAGAAAATATCAATCATCAAAATGAAAAAATTGAAAACCATGGTTGGGGTGTGATAATTATCCCATCCGTAAAAACCCTTTTCCCCTATAAAGTCACAAAGCTAAATGAGAACCAAAACTCAAACTCAAAACCAATAGATTCATAATAAAACCAAAATCCTCATGTTGACCCTTTACTCCACAATTCACACCCACCTAGTTCTAGGGAAACCCACAAAAAAAGAAACTTTGGAGTGAAGATAAAGGTTCTACTTACCAAAAATACTAAGCCACTCCATGACACCAATACAAGAAATCCAAACACAAATCAAAGACCCCAGATAGAGAGGAATCCGAAAAGGATTCTAAAAACACACAATGAAACGAATCATGATCCATCATTTACACAAGGAACAAACATCTCAAAATAAATTCTTATCGGATTCCAATACCAAGCCCTTTGCCGGACCACAATTCATAATTTCAATAAGACGTACAGATCTTCAAAACTGGAACAACATGAAAACAAAACTGATCCATAAAAATAACAATTTAAAACCCATATCTATAAAACAGAACCCCCAAATTACAAAAAAATGGAACCAAAAAACCCTTTACAACAACAAAAACTTAAAATAGTGAAGGGAAAAAATAGAGGACTTAAAACAATCCATTCCAACATCAGAGATAAAAATATTTCACACAACCCCACATCCAATGATTCCTAATTATGTGAAAGCATCACTCTAAGGATAATGGATGGATCCTAGATGAATGATGAAACCATTACCTTATAATAAGGTTCTAGCATCCTCCGATCGCGACTTCCTCTTCTGACCATGTTCCTTAAATAATTTTTCCAGATTACCCAAACAGACATATCAAAGTCAAAACATCATAAGATTACAACAAGATGGATTCAAATTCCCAAACCCACTATATTGAATGAACACTAATGACTTATATGATGAGAGAGAATATGGAACCATAAAAGAACCCAAAATAATAGGTTTCTCTATCACACACTTTATTTAATATAGGGAACCTCCAGGGGAACCAAGATAAGTTTTATTTTCAACTATACCATATTTCACTCTAAGAATGAACTCATCTAGGATAACTTCATCCACAAACATCTCCAACTATGATTCACTAGATGAGAAAAATCTCACACTAATCTCTCAATGAAGACCACATACAAAAATAGGATATCTCAATTAATCCAACAAATCTTCCCCAAAGAAAAAGAAACCAACTTCATGATGTGATAAACATAAGACTCTAACTTTTTTTAGCCTTACAAAACATTCATGAACTCCCCCAATTCCTACACCTTAACCTCCACAGGTATAAACTATCAGATAAATGTAGTCTTAAAAACATCCTAGGACATCCTGACTTGTAATGATATAAGAATGATCACCTTCCACCGATTGGAACTCAAACCTTCAAAAGAACTCAACCCCCCCCCCCCCCCACACACACTCATGGATTCAGGATTTCCAAAAAAAATGAAAACATCTTCAACTTCATTAAGATACCCCCTTACTCTTGGAAACCTATATCACCACAAATGACAAAAAACAACTAAGAATAACTTCACTCCACCACTCCACTCGGAGTCTAGTTAGGGCTAACAATAAGAATATATATTTTTGGAAACCATTTGGAACTTTTCGGCAGGAATATAAAAAATAAAAGAAAAACATAGAACTTAAATAAAAAACAACCAAAATGAACATCTCAAACTGAAAAACCAATCTTGAAAACCAATCATGAATAAGAAATCACTATAATCCTTTTTTCATATTATCATTTACATTCCTTTTTCAAAACTACTTGGATCCATGAGAACATTCTAAATACCCAACTCACATTGAAAATCTATTACAATCACAAAATCCCATAATTGAAGTAAAATAAGTCCTTGAAAATATTTTTCATAAAAAAATATTTTTTCCCAAAAAAAATTCTCTTTTGAAAATCCACTCACATAAAAAAATCACCAAAACACAACTCACATTAATCTCCACATATAGAGAACTAGTATCCATCCTTTACCCAGTGACATAGTTAGGGGATGATGCCCCAAGATAGCTCTAGCATCTATGAATATCTTAATCCATGTACTCAGTCTCCACTTGGGTCACTAATCTATGTGAGACCATCATACAATATGTGATTTATTCCACTGTAATCCATTATCTATAAAATCAAAACCCAAAAAAAATACTCAAGTCTTGATCTATCCATGGAAACAAGATATTTAGAATGAGAAAGATTCCACAATTCACTTCTTGTACCTAACTCCCATGTACCGATAGTCTTAATCTGTAACTTCCAGATGGCCAAAATAAAAAAGGGTTACTCTGATACAAATCTATCATAATCAATTTTGGGCCTCCATCCAACATAGTAACCAAAACAGTATAAGATAAGGCTTGGTAGGTATTATCAGTCCTCTAAAGCTAGTGATTATTTCTTGGAATCAATGACATCACATAGGTACAAATTTCTTGCCCACAAACAACAAAGATCACAACTAAAATAGACCATGTTACAAAACCATTAAAACTGGAAAATAATAAATACAAAAAAATATACAATTACAACTAAAAGAAGCATAAAACTAAAGAAATACTAAAACCATACCATAACTGATCTAATCTCTATGTGACCTCTTAGTCATAAAAATCCACAAGACTAACAAGCTCGAAGGAAACTTGAACCTGTAACCAGAACCTGAAGAATAGCTCAAGTCTACCGACACTGAGTGTAAAAAAGTAAGGTTTAAGCATATGATAGATCAGTAATAAATCACTAATGAATCCATACATTTCATTAAAAGAAATAGTCCATGAAAACTATTTATAAATACAGTTGTAAAATAGGTTTCTATAAATTTAATGAATTAAACACAACATTCCAAAAACTTTCTTTTTGAAAACAATACACACCCCACCTTCCACTTTACAAAACAAGAATCCATTTTTAAATACAGTTTAAAACCAAACCCACAAAACATGTCTAAACAAGGTAAACCTAGAGGTATACACTAGAAATAATAAAATTAGAACTAACAGTTAGAAAAGTGGAAGGATAAAATCCAAAAAATTAGTAAAAATAAAATATCCACATATAGATAATATTGATTCGGAGATGGCGATTCGGAGAAAGAACCCTAATATTCTTTCGCATCAATGGAGATTCGGAAAACCTTGATCTTATTACCTGAATCTCTCAATGGAGTCTTTCAATCCAGAGTGGGAAATGTCTTTCAAGGACAATCGTAAAGAAGCGAAGGAAATTTACAAACCCTCGGGCTTCAAAGATTCATCAATTCTTCGAAAGAAGAATCTTTCCTTCACAGAGGTTCTTTCTGGAGCAGAAAATCCCACAAAGGTGGATTCATCTAAATCAAATATCACCAGGTTAGAAAATGGTGGATTCTCAGTGGTTGCAGATTCAAATGCACTGCAGCAACGGCTGGACCTTTGTAAGTATTCATTACTGGGTCGTGTTATTTACTCAAAGGGAGACAAACCCTGGTCTTCTGCTGATCTCAAAAACAGAATTTCTCATTGCTGGAGTTTAAGAGATTGGAAATTTATTTCAATTGGAAAAGGGTATTTTCACATTATATTCACCTCCTCTGCTTCTTTGAATTCGGTTTGGAAGATAGGTAGCCTTCAACTCAAACCTGGAATTCTAAGGTTATCAGCAGGGAATATTAATTTTAATCCTTTTAACCTCAAGCAATCTAATGCTCAAATTTGGGTAAAATTGCATGGATTAAATTGGGTGTATTGGAATCCTAGAATCCTCAACGACATTGCATCATGTTTTGGTACTCCTATGAGGATAGATCAACACACCTTAGATGGTGAAAATGGTTATTTTTCCAGAATACTTGTGGACATTAACCTGGAAGTCAAAAGACCTGCTTCGATTCTGTTTAATGCTAATGGTATTAAATCTGATATTCGATTGGAATATGAGAATGTGCCCTACTTTTATGATGTCTGTAAAATTGTGGGACATAATATCTCTAACTGTAGGTTGATTCAGAGAAATTCCAAGGTGTCATCTAAGGTTTCTGAATGGATTGATGTCAACAGAAATAAAAATAACAAGGCTGTCTTTATTGAAAAAAAAAGGAATTCTAAAGTCAGATGTCCCCCCCTATTAAAACTCATATTCCTTTTGAAAATGCTTCTTTACCAAAGTACCATGTTTCTTCTTCATCACAAAGAGTTTCATGGGCTGATGTGGCTGAGGAGGAAGAGCAGATCTTAAAACTTGTGCCTATTCAGCCGGTTTTTGAATGGGTTTCAAAGGAGGATCTTTACCTATTCTCTGAGATTAGCAATGATGTTTGTATTCTGGTTTATGACTTACAGAATGAGGAGGATGAGTATCAGTTTTTTCTGAATTTTCATAATGAAATCCATGATTTGTTTATCTCTTTACAGGATGATAAAGAAGATGTAATTGATGCTCCAAACCTGGATACTTCCACAGAGGTTGAAGATGGGCAGAACTGTGATTCTAATTCAGCTACAGAACTGAATTTCAGCATCAATACTCAGAAGAACCTCCAGATTCATCTACCAGCTTCCATGGAGAGCATGTCTGGTACTTCAGCTATGTTATCTACTGTTAACAGTAATGTTGCTTCTGAAAAAAATGCTCAAAATACTGTCCATTATTCTGGTTCCCACGGATGCTCACAAAGATTTTCAAAGGATAGTGGGATACCTGAAGTTGTTAACATTTATGACCTGCTTCAAGGCTACAAAGGTCCTCAATGCCCGAAAAGGAAAGTAGGGAGACCCCCTAAAGCCAGGAAAATCACAGATACTGCTTTAAAGGTGAGGAGTTCAAAACATATTCCCATAATGACTAAAGCATGTCTTGTTGAGCTGGTTGAATCTGGAAATAAATTACCATGAGTTTTCTCTCGGCTGGTTCATGTCACTTAATGGAAATGGTTTGGACATCAAAGGAATCAAAGTTATTCTTTTTCAGAGTGCACATGGAGCTGAAAATGGTTGTGAATGGGCCGGACACCATGGTTTTGGGTGTTTTTCTTTGCTGGTTTTGGTTTGATCCTTATGAGCTTTCCCTCAGGAACAGAAATAGCGCTGCTTGTTTTTTGGGCTGAGATCAGAATCTCGTGAGGTTATATAGTTTTTATAATTGTCTCCTCGGTAACCTGAAAAGGACTGATAATGCAGTTTGATGGGAAGTGGGTCGCGGTGACATCAATCTGTGGAAAACAATCTGGATTTCCTGGAGGCAATTTTATCCATGGTGCAGTGGGAGGTGTTTGAAATAATTATGTCGGTCGATGAGCCGAATAGGTGTACTTTTTTCAGATCTTTCTAATGAAGGTTTCAGAGTTGGGCATTCTTGGTTCTCATTCATTCTAGAGGCAATACTGTTGGGGGATATTTATTTTTCTTTCTTTTCATCCTATCTTTAGTGCAAGGATATACCTTGGAAGTGGAAATTTTTGGTTTGGCACATATGGAATCAGGCAATTCCTTCAGATGAGAATATTCAGGTCAGAGGAATCACGCTGGCTTCTTGATTCCAGCATCGTCTTTTGACACAGCAGGAGACTACCAATTATTTGTTCTTTCTAGGGGATTGGGAACTTTTTTTTGGGGGTTTGGAACTTCATTTTGCAGGAGATGAATATTCTCTTTGTTGATGGTTTGAGGCAAGAAAGGATAGAAGAATGGTCTCAGAGGAAAGTCATCTTGGGGTTGATGGCTTCTTTTGGTGGAAGGTAGGCTTTTATGTTGTTTTTTTTGCTAATAAAGGCCAGGGCTGTTGTCTGCTTTGGTTTATTTTCCTTTTCACCTTAACCATTTTTTATGGTTTTGGTGTTTTTTGTTTGTATTTTTCTTGTACTGTTTTCTTTTCTCTTTAATAAATTTCCGTTGATATAGATAATATTCATGGGAATTTCCTAAACATCTCTTGAATCAATCCATGGGCATACTTGGTTCAGACTCACCTACCATCATATGGTTTGTCTCCATTTTTAATAACCAACTAGTATCTATAAACAATAAAATCTAGTGGGTGTTCCCACCAAGACTCTCAGCTAATATAGGGGTACCAACCCATCTAATTGGGTTTGATAAGAAACCATCACTCGAACCTCTTGATGACACCTAGGAATCCAATGATAATAGCACACACTGAATGGGTAGGTCCTCATAGTGATGGTAAAAACCAATAACCCACTTTACATGGATATCCTAGCCCAAACATCAACACCACTTTTTCGACGAACCTCTCCTAAAAGGATCCACTATATAGCTTACAATCTCAAAACAAGTCATTCTTAACTTCCAATTCTGTATTCAAATGATATGAGTTTCAAAACCACTTTCCCAAATATTATGAAATTATATCCAGACATTCACACCACATAATAATTAAAAAAATTAAAACTAAGCCCAAAACATAAAACATTCATGAAAGGTTCCAAACTAGCCTTTATCTCATTTGGATACCAAACCACCATCCAATGTTACAAATGGGTCAATCACTAAGTGAAATATTTCAAACCAAATTATGATGTCATTTGGAAACCATGAAATGATTTATAACACATATGGGTTTTTAAAGATTGGTTTAGGAATGGAAGGGATAATTAAAGGAAGGAAGAGAAGGAAATGATTTTTTTTGAAATGCAGGGTTGAACAGAAACATTCTTAATGAAATCCATTATCATTTGTGATCGTATCCATGTGTGAACCCCATGAATGTATGGATATTCCCACATCCAATATACCATCCTTATAAAACCATATAGGTAATCAAATTTCAATTCACATATAAAAAACTTGTATTACACATATAACACCATCAAATAAAGTCACCACAACTCACAAACAAGGCACAAATCACAAATCAACCAAGATTCCATAACATAACCATGGCCAAACACACCCTAAAAAAACCCAAATTCATTTTTAATGACCAATTTAGATTTTTTCAAACACTTTTCATGCATATATATAGTTTTAATTTAATAAATCCATGAAAACTAATTTTTCACCAAGTTAACAATATCGAACCACCATTAAAATGCACAACCACCCCTCAAAATATATTGAAATACATTTATAAGTTATTTATAAACATATAAGCATAAAATAGAATGTTCCAGATATGAAATGGATGGAATCACCTACCTAAATTGATGAATAATGTTGCCTATGATGAAATTCATTAGAGAGACACTCCTACAATGAATCACAACCCTGAGAAAGAAAAAACCAAAAATTTTCAACCCCTAGGTATCCAAATCAATAAAATGTGGCCAATAAAGTTAGGGGAGTAGATAAAATAGGGAAAAACAAAATGAGAAAGATAGGGGAGCCCTAACCTTACAATTTCTGTGAAAACATGCTAGGAAACCACCTTGAAATCCACATATAATAGCTTCAAATAGTGAAAAATCTTTATGGGATGTGTCTAGTTTGTGGGGTTGGAATTGGGAAAGTAGGGGGAAGAAACAGTAATTAAAAATGAGAATATATTTCAAAAATACCCTTCTTTATGTGTGTTATATGGTTCGATTACATGGTTAAACAAACAATAGAAAAATAGTGAAATTCACCACTATTAAGAGTTTCTTAGGAATCACACTCATGTTGCATGGTTAGTTTAACCATGAGCCTTAACTATGTGACATGTAAACACATAGGCTTTAGGGATAATCTAACTTTGTACCTTAAATGTGCGACCTGGAAAATTTCCCCAAACATCAACCTTTTCACCCAAAAACTCCACTAAACCATGGGAAAAAACCATCCAAAAAACACACCCCACTAAGAAGTGACACTAGTGGTGTCACAAATATTCCAACATGACATTTTATCACCATACCATTACTACTAACCATGAATAAGGATAAAAACCACCAAAAATAGAAAAAACTCAAATATGAAGTCCATGAAATCTCCAACCTAACCTCAACTTAAAATATCAAGCATCTAAAAGAAAATAAAAAAATTAGAAGAAAATGGGGGATGAGGTGTGACAGGTGTTATTTGATTTTCCTTATTAGTCACGTCTAATGAACTTCCAATATTTATGCCATGACTCAAAATTATGATCATTGATTAGTAGGGTATGGTTTGTAAATGTTGTGATCGTGTTCTCGTACCCTTATATTCAGGTTATTCTTAGGTATATCCCTCATTGTATCCTTACCGAGCATCTATGATCACACTTCCATATATTTCTCTTCCACTAGTTTATGAAGAAATTATTTAAGTATGACATATCTATGAAGTGTACATAATATAAATTTCATTATGGGATACATTGAATATCTTTTAATAATTAAGAATATTTTGTTCCATGTCTCAAAATTCACTAAATAATTTTGGTCATTATGAGTTTTTATTTTTAATGTAAGGAACATTCCTCTAAAAAGATGTAATATCCATCTATGAGATGTCTGGGTTATTATAGTTGGTATCATAGGATAGGTTTAGTTAACCATTAAGAACTAATATGAGAGAGTTTTAGTTATATATCTAATGAAATTTCAACGGACATCTCTAAGGATGAGTCAATATATAGGAAAAAGTCATAAAATTCTAGTAAATGATAGAGTGAGTGGTTTCCAAAAAATTGAATCCATATTGAAAAATGAAAAGTGTGTGTGGACTTGACACATAGGTACCTTTGGGTAATAACTCTAAAAAGGTTGAATTGAGCTATACTAGATTTTCAACTAGTGCACGATAATGATCCTTGTTACACACCTAGTTTGATGCACCTAGATGATATAATTTAGAAATTGACAAACACTTTATGAACAATTATGATGGATTTAAATAGATTATGACTATTAATGGACTAGATTAATCCTACGGTTTCATATATTAAAAAAAGGTTTCATTATTTAGACCTCCTAAAAATATGTTTCATGATTTTTTTGAACTATGATTATTGTTACATACTCTATGATTTTTTGTTTTGATCAATGGTGAGGACTAGAAGTAATAGGGTTAAAATTGAATTTGATGAAATATTTATGATGATTATCCAAATGGTAAAATAACTGGATTAAAGTATATTTTTATTATAATAATTTATTATCACAAAACATGATTAAAATGTACTCTATAACCAACTCTTAGACTCACTAAATTTGAGAATGATAGAGTTTTCTAAGAGTTAAGGTAGTGTATACCTAGGAGGAAAGAAAGATCATTTTCATGTATGTCAAGAATGTTGGAAGAATCGAACTATGGAATGATTAAAAGGAATGATAAAATGTTTTTTATATAGATAATATGGAAACAAAGTAAGATAATTTTGATAAATAAATTCAAAAAGTTCAGTTAACACAATGGATGGGAATATTGGTCTCCCTAATATATTATCAATGGATAAATGTCTTAAATGAGTAATGTCTTGTAGTTATTAATTTTTATGTCTTATGGGGTAATATCATGAGGAAAATAAAAAGGTATTTTTGAGTAATAGTTATATTTATGATTTTGAAGAGACCATGAATGACATATGAATGGAAATAATTATGAAGGAATATGATGATGATGAATAGTTACAATTTTTAAAAGAAGGTGAAATGATTAAAGTATTTACATATTGGAATTCAAGGTTATTTTATATGATTCATGAAATATAAATTTATTCTTCAGTATATTTTTTCATTAAGGATTTATAGAAATATGATAAATGGTATTGATGGACTAGAAAAGCGCTTTAAAGGAAATGTAATTCTTTTCTTAAGGGAAGGTAAAATTTAATATGTCTACGATGTAGATATAATGATGTTATGATGATGATATATTGGATATGAATACTTTAAATTGGATAGTACTTATTACCTTAGAACTGATTAGTGAATTGTGGACAATGTTTTTTATGGTATGATGGAGAGGGTTTACAACATTTTTGTATTTAAGGAACACATCCAATAATTTTTTGTTTTGGGAAAGGAATGAAGAATAATATATGTATTCAATAATAAATTATGGTAATTTAGTTATTTGTATGTTTAGTTGAATACATGATTATGGTATTCACCTGTTTGGTGTGTTACAATAAAGAGATACATTATAATATTTTAGGGATTAATATTATGTTGATTTTGAAAAATTTAGTGATGTTATTGATAAAATAATAATTTAGTAAGGGCTATATGCTTGACCACTTATGGAATGGATTAATTTGAACTTTGTAGGAAGCTTTATTGATTAATTAATTACTTCACCATATGATGATTTATCTATATTGGATAACCAGTGTTAACTATAATTTACTTGAGATTTAAGGTTATCATTATTTATGGATCATGTGATTTATTATTTCTTTGGCCATAAAAGATTAATATTCATTTATTAGAGTAAGATATTAATAGTCAATCGATTGAAGAACATGATGAAATTGATCAAATAACATGATAAATTTTTTATTATGAAATAGAAAGGTATTGAGAAAATATAATTACTTATTTTGTTATAGTAATGAATTCATCAACTCCAGGAAACATATATTTAATTAAAATGTTATCATAACACCCTAATTTTTATTTAACTTACGGTCTTTTAAACCATCATAGATTTTTTTTATTCCTCTTACTTTCCATTGATCATTCACATTTTATGATCAATTGTCGTCATCATTCTATATAATTATTTCTTCTTTTCACCCATGTTCAAATATTCACTTCCCGCTAATGTTCTTATATTTGGGAACATAGTTATGAATTAATTTGGGTAACCTTTATGTTTCCAGATTTCGATTTTCAAGGAATTTTTTAATATTAATTTCTACAATGTGGTTTTATATGAATTTTTTAAAATATTAAAACTATGATGACTGAGATTAATTTGAGGCTCAAATTCATTCTAAGGAGGGTAGAATGTAACACCCTGAGATTTTGTGAAATATTTTTTTTCCAGAAAATTTAGCCATTTTATATTTTTTATTAAATTTAAAATATATTTTAAAATTTGTTATAAAAAATTGAGTTTTGATTAAATTATATGAAACACATATTTTAGCTCGAATTACATGCAATTCTGAGTAGAAAAGAAATGTGGATCACTATTAACAAATTACTAATTTATAAAACAGTTATCACCTAGTCAATTGAATAGAGGGTATGAATAATATTAACTAAATTTTTAAATTAAATTCTTTAATCATGTATATACAATTAATTCATTAGTGGCGAATTAATAAGAAATTGAAATAACAATCATTTGAAAATAAATAAAATTCTTTTCTCAAATACTATTTTTATGTGGACAAATATGTTTTACCTCAATAATTTAAAGAAAGAAATTTAGGTGAATTATTTTAATTAAATTTTTATATTATATATTCAATAAAATCCTTAAAATTAATATTATTTTGTTTATAAGAAAAATATAAGAATAGATCAAATTTAATGCTTAAAATTTGTATTTTACTAATACAATCTTTATCCACATTGTTGTGCACTTATTATAAAAATAAATTCTTAAACATTGAGAAATATAATTTAATAAAATATAATTATTTTTTTATATCATAATATTTAAATTTTTTTAGGGTATTTTTTTGATAATTTTCTGAAAATGATAATTATTTGAAGAATATTGAAAAATACTGAATTTTCATTGAAAAATGTATTCTTATTTAAATTATTTACAAAGTGAAATTATATTTTAAATTTATTCTAAAATAAAATCACATCAAATATTTATATAATAATGTACTTTATTTAATTTAATCAGTTATGTTTTGAAATTGGATGAAAAAATGTTTTCAACTTCTCATCATTTACCCTTTAAAGACATGCATTCTGATCGCGTCTACAAGAATAATTTTTAATTAAAATCTTTAAATTTAATTAATTTGATTTGGAAAAATGGAATCCATATTTTTGAATCATATTTATTTATATTATTTAA
This sequence comes from Viscum album, assembly GCA_963277665.1. Classification (NCBI taxonomy): domain Eukaryota; kingdom Viridiplantae; phylum Streptophyta; class Magnoliopsida; order Santalales; family Viscaceae; genus Viscum; species Viscum album. The sequence continues at coordinate 287,868,772 of OY728163.1, forward strand.
TTTTTTATTCTAATGTATAAACCAATATGTATTGTTAAAATTGTAAAATATTATTTACTATAGTTGAGGTAAAAATAGAATTACCATGGATTAAACTAGACAAATAAGGGTAAACAATGAACCAAAATTGATAAAAACCAATTATCATGAAATATTATGACCTTATAATTTAAATTATCTATATTAATCCATTTATTATCCTTATAAAATGAAAATAACCTTGGGTGTAATTCTTTCTTTTCAAAAAATTACAAGTGTACCACTCACCTCAATTATAAAAGTACACCTCTTCCCATCTAATCCTAAAACAATAAAAACCATTTGTTTATGAAAAAACATAGTAAAATAACATACAAAATTGCATCCTATCATTCTATTATTCTTATTTTGAACATAAATCCAAAGTAAGACAACCTTTGGTTAAAACCAAAGTAGGATACACGAAGAAGACGCAACGTTCATCAATGAGAATTTTTGTTTTATTTCTTCCCCCACACCCTTAAAATATTATTATATATTTATTATATATTAACATAATTATATAAAATAAAAATATATTTTTTATTTTACGGTAATGACTTATAACTATATCTACATCCATCAAATGGGTTACAAAATCCTTGATCGTGTGTATGGAAGATTATGGCCATACAAACTAATATCATTCGTTTTTTCATTTCCACCTCTCAAGGATGAACATAATGATGTATTTATTATTTATATATGATATATATGATATTATAATTCTTCTATAATCATTATATTTCATGTTAATTTTTTTAATTTCAGTTTATTTGGAATATGATAATTTCATTCTTCTGTACAACGGACTACGACCTCGTGAAGCAACGTGATTCGTTTTTCACTAACGCTTCACATGGAACATAATATGTATATTGATTAAAAATATATATGATATATATTAATTCATAATTATTATATAATGGACTTATATTATTTACAGTTTTTACATTCCTCCTATCATGAAAATTGAATCTGTGTTCATGTGAACATGCGGCCTAGTATCTCCATGAACGATGTAGTTCATTTTATATCTCTAAAAATATTGGATTACACTAAATAGATATATAATGAATATATTTTTTTTATTTTTTAACAATATCGATTTTATATAGCCATGATCAATGTAAAAATACCAATAATGCCAAACAAAAACATACAAGTAAAATAAAAGTAGTTATTACCCAAAAACAATATTAACAAAGTATTGTGAATAAAAAGGAGATAAAATGTCATTTTTAAATCATATAAGGTATGATACATATGAGTATGGTTATTTAATTTATTTATGAAGAAATTATATTTATTATATAAGAGTTTTTAACGTGTATTTATTCTATACTTAAGGTAATAGATTTCTGTCTAACATTGTTTTATATGTGACAGAAGCCTTATTATGAAACATGTTCCTTTTATGTGGTGTATATAATTTTCATGAAATTATTTTATATTTATTATACATAAATTTTTTTATTTTGATAACTGTTTGAGGATCTCTCTTTCATGGGTCTTATTGTTACAATGTCACCAATGTAATAAGGCATTTTTGTCAACATTTTCCCATTTTCAGATGTATATTATGTTATATACCTATATAATTATATATTGTGTATATAATACCCCTATAAATTGTTATATAATAAATATAATTATTTTCATGATATGATAACTATATTTTATTTTTATTATTTTATGGGGATTAGTTTTCAATTTTACCAAAGTGGTTATAGTCTTATGTTACAATCACATCGTTTATTGGGATTTTTTTGTGATTATGATTCCAATGATTTAATATTATGACCCATATATCACTAAAATCATTAAAAATATATCCTATGGTTATTCATGATATTTAAAAGTAATATTACATTTTTTAAACTCTTTGTTACATAACAAAAATAAAAAAAATTATTTAGGGTAATCTAACATTATTTCTCTCTTTGGTCGGAAATATGTTTTCTTCCAAAACCGTGTTTTATTAAAATGTTTTCCAAATTGTTTTAATGATTTATTCAAGATATTTTTACCCGTTTTTTTATTTTTACAAATAAAATTAGGAATAAACATTCATATTTTTTTTCAGAAACAATAAAATTTTTTATTTTTAACTAATATATAAAAGGAATCTTTATTTTTACATGTACAGCATGATAGGAATTCTCTAACAGCAAGTCTAATAATTTCTTTTTTTTTCTATATACGTTTTAAAAGTTTTTTTCAAAGAAATTCATATTAAAAATGGTTTATGTTTTAAGGAAAAATATTTTTCAAAGTGGAAATTATAATTTCCACAAGAAATGTGTTAAATTATTTTTAAAGTTCATTTATGAGTTTTCATGTATATTTTCAAGGAAAATGATTCTAAAAATATTTAATGTTTTAAAAAGTGATTTTAACAGAAATGTAAACATTCTCAAGAAACATTGAATTGATCTTTTGAAATCAATTTCAATCTAGGATCACATCTATTAATGTTATTTGTGCCTTATTGGGATATGACCCACAGACACCATTCATATCTATTCTAAGAATTGTTAATTATTATGGTGGAATGTTGTTTGTAAAACCCACTTTTATGCCATGGTTTATAACGTGAATAAATTATTATGAAACTAGTATCTTCTACATATGTTATTATATGCTGATTTATTTTATGAAACCCATTTCATTTCATAGGTTTTGATGTGATGAAAGAGTTATAAAATTATGGAACACTTATATATAGTTTTCATTATATGGTGGTAGTTAAATTATTACCAAATAAGGGATAGAACTATATCTCTCACCAATTAATTATGTAAATATTTATATCTCGTGATATAGATAGAAGATGAATGGAGAGTCAACCATGTTATGTACGGGTATCTATCTTCTATTATGGTCGTTGGAGTGAACCATGACTACTATAGTGTTATGCATGGAACTGACTATCATATCAATAATGTTATGCATAAACCTAATTAAATGTTCGTAATATTATTCATGAGCCTAATTACATGTTCACAATGTTATGTGTGGACCAATATTTCATGTCAATAATATAATGCATGGACCTGTTTGCGTGTCCATAAGTTTATCTAATTCCAGATTCCATGTTCTTAAAAAAATGAGTGAAATTGTTTCTATTTACAAATGCTTACAATGTTATAAACATATGTGTTTACAAAAAATTCATGTCTTATTCCAATGTCATGCTCTCATCTCTCAATTTATTCAATTTTACTATGATTAATATCTTATGAACTACCGATATCTATTCCATGACATAATGTTATGATCTTTGATATATAAGTTTTTGGTTTCAAATGTTGTAATCATGTTCTCATACACTTATGTTCATGTTATAATATTGTATCTCCATTATTTACCTTTACTTATCATCTGAGGTCTAAATTCGTTTTTTTTTTCATTTCTCCCTGGTCATGGAGAATGGTTTTAAGTAGGGATTATCTATAAATAGTACATAATGGGATCCAATGACGATATTTCAGAAATTATGAATATTTTGTTCTGTATCTATAAAGACACTAAACTATTACAGTCGTTAGTCATGTGTTTCTTAAATGTAATAAATATTGATCTAAAAATGAAATATCCATTATTTTAAATAATGGGCCACCAACGCTAGTGTAGGTGATGTGAACCAATTGGTTAGGTATTTTTTGTTCTCTACCTATCAAGTATTTTATGTAATTTCTATACTCGACCAACCTGATTTTGAAAACATTAGCCTTAAATAAATGGTTTCAGATACAATTTTTTATTCAAATATCCTTGTTTGTGATGATATGGATAAATAGATACCCCATTTTCCTTGCTCTTCCTTGGGCAGCAGAGATGGTAAGAGTAGATGTTGAGGATTAACCATTGATGATATGGGTTGATTTTGGAGATTACCTAGTAATGATACAGGTCTGTGTTGGAGATTACCTAGTGTTGATGAGGATTTGATATGTGGTGGAAATCATTCATCGTGAGAGGAGGGAATGAGGTTAATGAATTTCTTGTTCATTATCTACTTCCATGTTTTGTGACAAGGTTTTGATTTTATATGATGAGGATGTGATGTGATGATGACTAATTCTAGAACTACATGCATAAACATTTGAAGGTTGGGTAGGTAGAATTGAATCTAAAACCATACAAAATATTTGAGGATATGTATATCTATATATGGATGGGATTGGATAACATGATGTTTGATGTTGGTGTGTGAGAGTGGAAAATCAATCGGGAGGAAACTCTAATAAATATTCTCTTTTATATTCATGATATTAAGTTACAATATTTGTTTTTTTATTTGGTGAGAATACCATGGTGAAGTGGGGATTGGTTAGTTAACCTATTAAGGTGAATTTTTGTTATGATATTTATTCATAGGAAATTTTATATTCTATATTGATATGTGCACATCATACATTCTGCCAGATCATAATTAGAATACATGTATGCTCACCCTATGTATATAAATTGTATTCCAAGTTTATATGGGGAAATCATGGATTGAGATGGACATTACTATCTTGGTTTTTTGATATTTTTTCAAGTTACTTTCATATGACTATCATTTTTAATTTACATAAATACTTTTATACATATTTTTTGACAATGCATTTCTATTATGGGATAGATTAGTCCAATATTTATATTATTTTACATTTTTTCTCAGTGGTTTATTATCATATCTCTAAATCCTATATTATATAGTGGTTAATTCCTATCATTTCTAAGATTTCATACCCTCAATGTTAGTCGCTAACTCAGGGCCGATTTTAGTCAGTCCTTTGGGGTCATTATCTCTCTTCCTTCACTATCATAACCAGATGGGTACGACTGGAGGTACGGGGTCATGATAGAGAAGTATAAAATGTTTTTTTGAGATATAGAATAGATTTTGGAGTTAGGAACTTTGGGTAGTGCATGGGTTGGTAGGGAAATGGTTCTATATTATCTTTATGCATGACAAAGGATATATATGCTAGCTAAAACATGAGATTTTAGAACCCCATGACATGATGAAATAAATCTTGTCGTATTGATTGACTATGTGAAGTGGAACAATTTATAGTGTAGTAACATAGGATAAGTACATTCACCACGAATGATTGAATTCATTTCTATATTTTTTGATTTGGTGGAATTAAAATGTATTAATTAAATAAAACAATACAAAATATAAATGATACCAATATTAAGGATTCTCCAATATTTTTAATAATGGATCTTGATCATCATTTTTGGGTATATGAGGATCTATAGGTACAATATCCTAATACAATCGATATCAAAATGATATAATTAACATTATAGAACATGGAATGGAAGGGGTCCTTATGTGATTTTCAAGGGAAGAGTTTGGGAATGTATGATGGGAGCATCTTGGATCTTAGGATAGAGAGGTTGTTAGTGAATATAAACATATATTTTGGTATGATTTTTCCTCATAAATTGTTTTCGGTGACTTGGTTTGTTAGTATGATTTGGGGATCTAGGAATCATTGTTGGATTTAGTATCTTAGTGGAAACAAAGAGGCTAGTATGTGATATCCATAATTCCAAAATGAGTTACATTTGTAATTTCTATCATCAAAACATAAAGTATAAAATATGCTATATAAACTCTTTACAATAGGGTATACTTAGTGTGTTTATGATTTAGATCATATTAAAGTACCTCAAACAAATATCTCCTAGTGTTTCCTTAGATAAAGTATCTTTAGTTCCTTGTCTATAAGAGGCATTTCACCAAGTTATTAGGTATGTATTCATCCCATATATAGTTTCTACAGACATGGTGGTATACAGAGAGTTGTTTATTGATTACAATATTTCACTAGAATTTAATCCTTGAGATAGTGGATAATAGGGGTTCTTTTTAGATAGGATTCTAGAAGTGGGAACTAATGTTTAGTCATACGATGTTATGATTGGTGGGGAACCAACTGTAGTAGATCACCTCACATACTCTAGGTAATAGTGTTTTATGAGAACATTATAAGGGGTTTCTATTTTCATGGTATACTTGTAGGGGAATGGATACCTATAACCTCGTTGTGTCAATGCTAATGGGGGGATGTTTTAGATGGGTGGTCATGCCACTTTAGGGAAGCAGCAACAATTTCGTCAAAAGGATAGTTCAGAAGTAGGTCCTGCTAACAATTGTTTATTAGTCAAGGATAGATGGATTTATGAGAGGTAATCCTTGGGATAGTTCACATAATTAGAAACCTAGGTTTGATAATGGTCATATAGGCCAATATTGGAGAGGCAAACAAGATGTATGTGTTCAGATTCATGTAATTGAGGCAGTAGATCTCACATAGATATAGATTTTCCAAAGTATAATCAGTTTATTATCTAAACTTTCTTGTTCCATATTTTACTTAGGACCCTCACAATCCATTGTTTCTAAAAAAATGCATACCTAATAACCAAATTTGTAGAGGATTCAGGTTCCCTTGGTTTTTTCTACACTAATTGGAAGTTTGAAAATATCATTTGATGAGTTCTGAGGATATAAGATCATGATGGAACAACACAAATATTTGATAGACTTCATATATAGATATAAAATCATATAATTTATATGTATGTTCATTATTTTATGAAATAATTCATTGACTAATACAATTAGATTGTTTCATTTTCTAATATAGAGGTTCAGTGAGTGGCATTTATTGGTAAGTAGAGTTATCATATGGGTGGCTAGAATGTTTAGCCTCCTTAGTATTAGTCAGTGGAGATTTTAGTAGAATATATGAATGAGGACTTTAAAATGGTTTTGTAAGAGTTCCTATATTATATTCCAACTGATTTTTTGACACCTCCCCTCTATATGAAGTCAATTTATTCAGATATCATTCATCTAGAATGTCATTGAATTTGATATATCTATTTAAATGGAACATAAGGAGTTGTGAGAGTTGATGTTACTGGTTGATGATATAATTCAATGGGGGTTTATATAACCAATTTTAACTCCTTGTGTTTATCCAGTTTGGTCTTCTAGGAAATTGGATGGTTGTCCATGTTTGTACATTTACTACTGAAGGTTGAACCAGTTGATGATCAGGAACTGTTACCTTCTTTTAAGAACTGATGATTTGTTTATCCAACTTAAGGGTTCAAGTTGGTTTTTAAATATTTAATTGTGATATAGATAACATAAAATTAGGTTTAAATAATAATATATCCCGAATATTACAATCATGTGGAGATAGGCCATGTTGATTTCATGTTCATTCATTTTGATGTCAGGATCTCCCCAGTTATGTCCATATGTATAATGATATCCAAATATTTTTAGTTCCTAGATTAGTTTTTTGTTATGTTCATTGATGAAATCGTAATCCAATCAGTTTAATATGATGAGAATTATGATCATCTCAATGTTTTCTTTTGGGTACATTAACACCACCAACTCTATAGAAAATTTTCCAACTATTTTTTCTCTAAGTTAGAGGTACATTTCAATGGGCATGTGGTGCCAAAATAGTTTGTGTCCATGGATCCATAAATTACCAAGGAATTAATTTCATGGGAATAACCAAATAACATGTAAAAGGTTCATAATATCATTGGGTTTTAAGTATATTAAAGGAGTCATGTTTCAAACTTCCCTATGATTATGGCCCCACTGATAGTGTTGACCAAAAATAAATGTAATTTTGATTAAATAGATCAATGTAAGGGGGATTTCTATTACCTTAAAAAGAAGTTACTTAATGATCTAGTCAATATTTTCTTGAGTAGGGTGTGATTTTCTAGTTTGTGATGAATCAAATATGGCCTTGTGATTATATTTTATTTAGGAGAGGTCAATTATCTCAAATGATTCTAACCATTTTTCCCACATTGACTTAACTATTTGGTTGATGATCTAGTGTTAGTGGAATTTGTGTTTTTTCATAATTTGTATTGTAATTACCAAATTAGTGAGTGAATTGTTGATTGAATGGCCTATAAGATCCTAAAATATTTTCTCTCTTAGAATCATAGAAATATAAACTATTATATGTGGATGAAATTACTCTAGTATTATAGTTTTGAGATACCAAACACCTTATGAAAGGGGAATGATGTTGTTGGTGCATTGAGTTGGTATCCCTGATGAGTTATGTTTGGGGATTCTACGAATGTTTTGAATGGGTTCGATGATCTTTCATCAATGCATCTTGAAATTATGGAACAAACTAATAGAAATTATCTTTATCAAAAATTATTAATGTTTTCACTAATATGAAAAAGGGAGGAGTCTCAGTGGGGAGACATTGTAACACCCCAATATTTATCAGGTATGTATTTTTCAATTTAATAAATAAATCATGTCTTTAAAATTCATTAAATAGTAGAACATATTTAATTTTATTTAAAAAATTATAAAAATAAAACATGATACAAAAAAACCATACCTAAATAAATTCTACAGCTATTTATTCAAACTTATTACAAGCATTAGTAATTAAGTGTACCATGTCTCCACAACATAAGAACTCCATGATTTTAACTTTTTTTCTAGGATCATCCATTAGTAGAAATGATATGAAAATATATATAATAATAATAACATAAAAAATGGGAAATATAGGAACCATCTCCACACGTAAAGAAAATTCTAAGCACGTATAATTTACTAAGATTTTGGTAAGGTTAGGTATTTATAGGATAAAAATTGGGGCCATAGATTTATAACTGTTGAATTATTCAAATGGGAGAAAATAATTATTAATAGTGAAATAACATTGGAACCATTTGAACCATTTTTTTAATGTATACACATATAAAATTAAATATATAATTTAATTATAAATTTTATAAATAATTAACATGGTGTCATATTACCAATTTATGTAATTATGTGTACTTTCATGAAGAATGTACATTTTGAACATTTAAAAGAGTAAAATAAGTAATCAATTTATTTATAAATTTTATTAAATAAGAATAATTTTTTATTATATATTTCTTATAGAGTTTGATTAAAATAAAAAGAAATTATTCTAGCCAACCATGCTTGTGTAGTCAGGTAGACCTATATCCTAGGGGACCAAGATCAACCCAAGGGAGGACTGACCGAGACCACCAAGCTGGTTCACAACAAGGTTACCTCATGTAGACACTGTAATATAGTTTGATCATGGAGCCTAGATCGGCACATGTATAAGACCATATTTTTTTATAGGTATGATAGGCCACGACCTGTATATTTATTTTTCCACAATTTGATTTTAGATGGTAAAAGTTGGTGTTTTATTTATAACGAATAAGGTAACCCTAAAATCAGTTGATGTGGGATCGAGAGTATAGAGTATTATTCACCCAATATAAAATTAATGTTGTCATGATAATTGTTGGATTAAAACCTCTATAACTGTTTGATCACCCCAAAAGTCATCTTCCTCCTTGTGAAAAGCTAAATCCCTCACTATTCATAGCTTCTCATGTAATCCACACAATACAACATTATCTCCATCAATGTAATCCCTTTGATCTATCACCACAAAATAACATCATACGTTTTGAACAAAATACAACACCCTACCCCACAATTGATTTCACACAGTAACAAAATATTAATATATATTTGTGGGTCTACCAATTATAGGTGTTTATCTTATGGAATACGTAATCCACCAATGGTCAAGCTTTATTCTTGTCAAATCTTGGAATGAAAACACACATAAATATAGATGGGATTTCCAAAAAATGAAAATGGGTGTCATAATTTCAAGATAAAATAAGATTATTTTTACCACTTAGGTGAATTAAACTCGAAACAAAGGATTTGAACACCTCGACTAAGGTAGTGTTGCACACTGTTATGAAGTGGGTACCCCCTAAAATATTCCATCTTCCCTTATAAGATGTAGCATGGTCTATTATAAATCACATATATATATATAATCTTCTTCTTACACTGAAAGTCCCCATTAATATTTTTTATGAAGAAACCATTCCTGAGACAATTGTTATTTTTTACTTTTCCATCTAGTTTGAGTTTCCCCCAAGTAGGCAAAAGCCACTTCCTTCCTTTAGTTTGAACATCCTAAGAAAGATACCATTTTGGGTTTCAAGTATTTTGGTAAGGGGTGTCATTTTTTTAAATATTATATATATATCTATGTGTGTGTGTGTGTGTATTTAATTTCAAGTATATATTTTTCAAACATAAATAGAAGTATTATTCAGAAACTATATTATAATTTAAATCAAATTATGAAATTATTTTGATAATTATATTTATATAATGTTATATTATTTTTATGTATATATATGATTTTAAATTTAATTTCATTCAATAATATTTATTTATTTATTATTTTTAATTAAATTTTATTTTATTTATGAAAAATATTTCCAAATTAGTATTTATTTGATGAGTTAAAATATTTTTAAATATATATTTTATGTATAAAAATTCTTATAATAATTTGAAATTATTATATTATGGTATTATTTTTTGCATAAGACCTAATTTTTTCAAGGTATTAGATTTTATGTACAAAAATTAAAGTAATATTTTAGGTAACAATTAATATTTAAAACAAAATTATTTCATGTAGTTAAATCTTATCTCTTCATTTTATCATTTTATATTCAGGTCATTCATGGTCATAATTATGGCCTTATTTTTTTTGATTACTTGTGAAATTTTATACATATACATACATATATATATATATATATAATAATGTGAATTGAATAATTTATTCATTTATAAGAACTAGTTTACAAAGGAATTTTTTGAGTTTATGAATGAAATTTTAATTACATCGTAGTTAATTTTTTTTGTTAACATTTCTTGAAAACACTAATTGTCATGATTTTTGGTTATAGCAGACCTCACATGTTATTTCCTATGAAAGTTCATATTTATATGTATTTTTATAAATATTAGTGTGTAAATTATTTGTCATGTTTTTAAATTGATACGGTATAATGATATATATATATATATGGATAGATCAGAAAAATTATAATTTTCCACTTAGCCATTTTTAACATGATATAGAAGAGAGTAGTGGACCCATCCCCCATGGAGTGCTTAGAAATAGACAAAATTTAATGATTCAAGTGGTCCCATGGTTTTGTTTTCAAAAGAATGTATAATAGTTTATTGAAAATAACTGGATTTTTTATAACCATTTTCAATATATAAGTATACTCAAAAGTATTCTAGAATTATATAAATCTTAGGTATTTTCAAATTTGTTTAAATATTTTCAATTAATAAGTATTTTATGAACTATTATAACATTTTCATGAAAAAATAAATTCTAAAAGAATTTTCAATATCATCTTTTCAAAGGATTTTAAATGTATTTTTAAGCTATTACAATTTGAAAAGCTCTTTTAAAAATTATATTTTAAAAATTTTAAGTACTTTTAGATGATTTTCAAAAAAAAATTCCACATATTTATTTTAAATACATGGGTATTATATTTTGAAAATTATATATACAAAAAATATTTTAAAAATCGTGTTCAGAATGAATTTTTAAAAAGTTATCTTCATGATAATATTTTCAAAGTTATAATTATTTTCAAAAGTATTTTTAATGAATATTAAAAAAAATTACTGGGTAATTATTCTCATCCTATGTTTTAAAAAAATCAGAATCATTTAGTGGTCTCATAGATTTTATCTTCCATAAGGATCTATCAAAATAAAAGTTCAATAAATTCCTTTTTATCAATTACTTTAGATTTTATAATTTGTTAGAGTAGTCTTTTTCAACAAAGTCTAGAGAGTAAAATATCCATATATATATAATGCAAAATATATATTATATTATTTTTATGAAAAAATATACAGCATTATTTTTTACTGGATTTAGAAGCACAAGACATAGGGCCTTATAATTGCTATAAAAAAATTACATAACATTAGAGATTAGGATGTATGATTAATAATAAGTCTCCATTTATATTCTTTTAGAAAAACTTTTATTTCATAACTTTTTTAGTTAAATAACATCCTCAGAATGGAAGGATAAAGATCTCAAATGACTCATATCTATCTTCTAAAGGATTGGGCTTTCATAATAATTCTAAAATCATGCTCATATGACATTGAAACGATTATCAACATCCAATCCACCTCCAAATAACAAAACAAGTTATCTCACACCTTTAATATTCCCATATTATTACTTGGATCATATTTTGTATACAAAACTAATCTTGTATTTTCATGTTTCTAGCATTTCCATGAATTGAGGGTATTACAAGTTTATTGTTGAATTATTCACCCTAACTAAACCATATAAAGAACTAATTAATTCGAAAGGAGATTCATAGAAGGGTTACCTTCGTGCTTCTTACATGCATTAAATTTTATATTTTTATATCTTTGTATGTATCAAATATAATTATAAAACCTTTGAGGAAAACTCAATGAGACCATTTTATATAAATAAGGTTCACACATATGTTCAAAAATTATATATTGAAATAGACCCATTTTTAAATAATTATCTATGTCCTTATTTATTTATCCAATTTTAAAAAGTTTCATCTAGAAAGAATAAATATATGATTTTCAAAATTCCATGAGGTACCATTATAATTCTTGGACCCTTACACTTAATAACAGATCCCATCACTGAATACATGTTGAAATGTATGAGTTATTAATAAATAAAATGTTATTTCTCTAGTGATCCAAAAAAATATTTTTGTAGGAATAAAAAACTACCAAGATTGGAGCATGGAAATCAATACTTATTGTGTGAATGAATTGTGAGGGTGTAATTTTTTTTAAATTGGTAGAATGTGACAACCCATTTTTTGTAGTTTTTATTTTTCATTTAAAAAACTAAATAAAGTAATAAAAAACTCAGAAAATTGTAGAATATAGTATACATTATTTACAATAATACACAAAATAAAACAAGTCAATAAAACACCATACTTCAATGAATTCAGAAATTAATTACTCAAACATATTAAAAGAATTTTAAATACAAGTGGGCTTGCACTGAATTACTTTAGAACTCCATTATTATAAGCTGCCTCACCAAGATTCTCAATGAGTATAAACAATCAGAAAAAATAACAACATTTAAATTAAATAGTGGGAAATAAATTAACCATATAAACAAGTTAAAAAATTCCTTGAATTTAGAGTTTCTTTAAATGTTCTTTGTCTTCTTCATTTCTATGATAAATAATTAGGACCATAGGTCTATATCCATTTATGTTTTAAAAGGTGAGAAAAAATGTTTATAATAGTGAAATAAAATTATTACCGGTGAACACTTCTTATAATGTATACACTTATATTATTTAATCTAGAATGTTATTATAAAGTATAAAAATTATACCCAAAGGTTAAAATTAATAATTTAATTAATTATGTAGACTTATAAGAATAATGTTAATATTGAACTTTTAAAATAGTAAACTAAATAATCAATTTAATTAAAAAAATTCTTATAGAGGAATGATTTTTTAGTGTTTTTTTTAGATTTTGATAAAAAGAAAAAAATATCCAAACAAGCATTTTTAGTTAGCCATCCATTTAACCTAGGGAATCAAACATAGTCTATGGAAGGATCATACATGACCACTAATATTGATCTCTTTATGGGGGGCTTATGTAGAGGTTGGAGCATAGTGTGGTAAGGTGTACTTAAAGGCCCATGTATAAAGCTCCATTTGTGCATAGGTAATATGGGATGAATACCACATGTTTATTCTTCCGTTTTTGTTTTTTAGATGGAAAAGTCCTTGTTTGATTTATAAAGTGGCAAGAAAATCTAAAATCCTTTGATGTGGGATCAAGAGTATCATGTACTGTTCAACCAAGACAAAACTAACACTTATATTGTGACCATTGGATGAAAACATTGATGAATAATAAATCACCCACAAGTCATCTTTCTCCTCATAACCTAAAATTATCTCATTATTCATAACTTCTCCCATAATCCATGTCCCAGAGAACCATCTCTATGAGAGGAATCCCTTCAATCATTCACCACCCCATATAAATAGCTTGATCAGCCTACAAAAAATACCCTACTACATTATTTTTTTTCTATGGGAACAAAATAAGACCCTAAATCTATGGATATACATATTTTAGTTGTTTTCTCATTGAAAAATCCAACTGACATCGACCATTCTTTATTATTTAAGAGGAATGGCCAAAAACATGCCTATATGCATATTATTTTTAAAAAAATTGATATCGAGTGTCACCATTTCAAAATAAAATCCAATAATTTATATGACTCTAGATAATTAAACATGAATACTTGGATTTGATCACACCCCCTAAATATTTTAGGACACTTTTGTCTAGTGAATACTCCCCTCAATTTTTTCATCTTCCCTTCCAAGCTGATGCATGTTCTATCGAATCCCATATTTGTGTGTATATATATATATATATGAAATTTTTATTACTCCAAATGACCTTATTTATTTGGTATAAATAAGATATTATTCCGGAGAAAATATTTCTTTCTTCATTTTCCATCTGTTTCATGTTTTTCTCGAGAAGGAAGAATCCATTACCTTCAGTTCAAACACCTTAAGTAGGAAACCAATTTTCATTTCCAGTATTTTGGTAATGTGACTTCTTTTTTAAAATTATTATATAATTGTGTATCATATATAAGTATATTTTTTTATTTCACATTCCTCATGTATATATAAATATATATGTATTATTTTCAATTTCAATTTATTTTATTTATAAATTTTTCCCATATTAATATTTATATGAGAGAGTTTTAATATATTCGAACATAAATTTTAGGTATATAAATTTATTATACTAATTCGATATTAGGAAATTATTGTACTATTTTATAAGTAAGACATAATGATTTCAAGACCTTACATTTAATGTATTTAATATAATGTTTTATTTTATATACTAAATAATTGTTAAAAATACAATTATTTCATATAGTTAAATTTTTTCTTTTCAAGATATTATTTTACGTATATGTCATTCATGATCAAAATTATGGCCATATGGTATTGATTACTTATAATACTTTCCACATATATATATAAGAATGTTCATTAAATTAATTATTCTTTTATAAGAACTAATTTTGAAATGGATGTTATGAGTTTATGAATGAAATTTTAAAAACATGGATGTAAATTATTTTTTAATTAACCATACATTAAAAGACTAATTTTCATCTGTTTTGGTTGTACTAAATTTCACAAATAATTTTATATGGATGTTCAAATTTATACTTATTTATATAAATATATGTTTGTATATGACTTATTATGTATTTAATGTGAAAAAATTCAATGAAATATTTGTGTATATATGTAAGGAAATATAAAAAATATAAATTTTGGAACTTGGAATTTGTAAAAATGATACAGATGTGGGTAGTACCTGGAAACCTTCAATATTGGTAGTGGCCCCATGGTTTTGTTTTCAAAATATAATATAATACTTTATGAAAAACACTAGGTTATTTTAAATTATTTTTAATGAATATTTAGTTTCAAAAGTATTATTTCATTTTCGAATGACTAAATATTTCAAAGGCATTATAATCTATTAAAAGAATAAGTATTTTAAAAACTATTACAATATTATCTAGGCATAAGTATTTTCAAATATATTTTCAAAATGATATTTTCAATGGATTTTGAAAGTATTATTAAATTAATTATATTGGGAAAATCTCTTTTCAAAATAATGTTTTCAAATTTATATGTATATTTAGATGTTTTTACAAGTCTTTTCCATTAATAAATTTTTAAAATCATAATATTATATTCTGAAAAGTATATATATATAAAATGGTTTCAAAATAGTAATCAAAATGTATTTTCAAAAAAGTATTTTTAATATAATATTTTCAATGGTATAGGCATTTTTAAAAATAATTCACTGAATTTTTAAAAAAATCTTTATTTGGAATTTACTCTCACTATATTTTTTTAAAATGTTTTTAGGATCATTTATAAGATTCATGGGGTATATATTTGATAAAGATATTTCACGACCAAAGTCTAATCATTTCTTTTTTATTTATTTTTTTAACATTGACAATTTTATGGGTGGTGCTCTTCCTCTAAATCCTATAATGAAAAATATATTCATATTTATATTTGAATGTATATTGTCAGTTATTTTTATTAAAAAATTATACATTAATATTTTGAACTAGATTCGGAAGTTGGGGTCTCAAGGCCTTATAGAATTAGGTGAATAGGTAATTAATTACTATATCATCTATAGTGATTGTCCAAAGGGATTATTATATGGTGGATATAATATAAATTACTTCTATGAGAGGCTATATTTTGGTTTTCAATGTTTGAGGGACTTCTCCGTATGATTCAAAGATCACCCTTAGTGGTGTATGAACTTGTAACTAAGATGAATTAGGCTTGAAGAGAAAACCCAGGTGTCGTAGTATTAAATTGTTAGTGGAAAAATTTATTGGAGGATTATCATGTTTTCAAATATGTCAAATTTTAACACAATGTTCCTAGAATATTATTTCATCCCTTAGATGACCTCAAGTTGAAATTGGTTGATATATAAATGTAATTTCTCCCAATATTACTCTTGTAATAGATAATATGTGATGCATTTTGGGTGATTATATAGAATATATTAAATTTTGGTCACATTATGGATATATGTGAATTGATTATTATTGATGTTTTGGAAGGAAAGTGTGTATACAATGTAGTTAGGCTTTACAAGGTTCCAGGGGCCATCATCTTAGATCATGATCATTTTTTAACTCATTGACCTTAATAGGATTAAAAAATTTCTTTTGATCATAGTTTTAGATTATCACTTCATTCCACCGCCACAAGTATGGACAGAAATAGTAGGCTATTTAGATTCTATATGATATATTATGTTATTTCATCTTAGACATAGGTGGGTCCTTGGAAAAGAACATAGCATTTGTTGATTTATCCTATAAAAATTTATGTTACACTTCCATTAACACGTCTCATTTTGTGTTGTTTTATGGGTATCTATGTTGATCTATGTTGTGTTAAATAGAATTCAGGGAGTTAGTCATTCTTGGTTTGAATGTGGTACAAAGCACAACTAATAAGATCTAGAAGGTTAGATATAATATGATGGTTTAAAAAGAACATAATAAGGCCTATATTTCTCATAGTTGGAGTCCCCCAATGTTTGAAACTAGAGAACATGTGTTCTTGAGGGTTTCCTCCCTGAGGGTAGCAGATGTTAAATGGGTTTGTAATATCTCTCCTCAATTCAGTAGTCCTGTGAGGTGTTTAATCAATTTCATTATGGTGTACCATTTGGTATGTCCACTATATATGGAAAATACACACAACATCTTCCATATATCCCTTCATCATCAGTACCATAATGATGACTCACATATCATTAACTATGGATATTAAGATATCAAGGATGACACGATATTCATGGATCATCCTGAACATAACCAAGATCATTAAGAGATTGTTTTATGTGGATGAACCATCTCCTTGGTTCATGTACTGTAGATGCATATTGTATTTGAAGATAGTAAATGGGAGCATGAGATTCATATGTTTACCCAATATCCTGATTGGGTTTTTTTCCTTGTTTTTTCATTTATAATGTGATGTTTGAATATTTTTTTATGATATATTTCTTTTTTATTAGATGATGGTGTTTTTTATTTTTTTATGTAAATAAAAAATTTATAAACCCCTTCATAATCGTTTAGTTTCATATTTATGATATGTTTCAGAATTGTGTGAGTGAGTCAGTTCCACCCAAATAGAAAAATTTCTTAATATGAAGGATGATTTTCCTATATTCATGTTCTTGTTAAATTATTGTGTAACATTTGAGGTGGTTGTTTTCATGGTTTATTTAGACATACAAATGGACGTGTGAGTGGTTATGTGGAATACATGAGGATTTTGTAGGGTGAGATAGTGTGGAGGTTGTGTAGAAATATTTATGGAATATTGTTTCTTGGTTTAGTGTGTTTGTTTGTTGGTAGTTTTTGGATATAGCTTTATCCCGAAAATGTATTTTCTGGGATTTTGGTTTAAAAACTTCCTATTTCATTCATGTTCAATCTATAATTACAATTTTTAGAATAATTTCTTTGGTATCTAATTTAACATAATGTTCCCCCTTATCCTATTACATTATTAGTTTTGGAGTTTGAGGTTTTATAAGGATGATTAAGGAGGGTTTAGTGATGTTTGGAGGTAAAATTTTTCTACAATAGGTTTTTCAGGACCGAAATTGGTATTCATGATGTGAGAGGGTTTTCAATTCATGGATGTTGTAAATTCATAACATGAATTTATATATGGGAGTTTTGTTCTTAGTTAACTCATGATGTCAATAAATTTTTCATTATGTGAATAATTTACTTGAAAATATGTGGATTTTTATCAGGTTTTGAGTTTGAGGAGATCAAGGAATGAACTCAATTCATAGATTCAATTAAAGTGTTTCAAGAAAACTCATTATGTGAATATGTTTTCCACACCATGAATGAGATGATCTCTATTTGTTCTATAAATTTTTATCCTCACCCAGATTATTTTATTTTTCCCTCTTATAACTCAAACATAGAGAAAACCCTCTAGGGGATTTTGATGATCTTACATACCCTTTTCACATACATTTATCCTTATCTTGTATAGGTTTTTTTAATTCCAAGGTGAGTAAATTCTATTTTATCCCATTATTTATATGTTTTATCATATGGAATTATTTTTGGTGTTGTAGTTACTGTTTGAGAGTGTTTGGGATGAAAAATTTTATGATCCCTTTATATGGTTTAGGTTGAGTTGAGGTTTCCTTACATGGTTTTGGTATTCTATTTATTCGTTCTTTACCCTATTGTGGCTAAAAATTCATAAATATTCTTCATCCAATTTATCATCATTATATCCAAGTTGAGGTGTATGAGGGAGTATTTCATGATTATTCTTTCCATTGGGTTGATAGTAAGGTCCAACATAATAAATATAATCAACTAGATTAACTAAAATTTATGGAAATGTGTATAAATCAATTAATTTATAAATTTTTATAATATTTTCTAAGAGATCATACATTTTTATTCAAATTTTTGGAAATAAAAATTATTTTGAGCCTTTCTTGTGGTGTGATTGATATGGTAGTTAGACCCTTGTTCAATGTTGTCTTGATATCACCCTGTATGAAAAGGATAATCAAATATATCTTTCTAATAATTTAGCTTACAATGGATATTTGGAATTTATATGATCATTCCCATTAAATGTAATTATGTAAATAAAATAGTTCCTTGTTTAATCTAAAATTTTAGAATATGGTTTTTAGTTGTGTGTGTTGTTTTTATTGTTTTATTACATTGGGTGATGTGTGTTTTTGTGTAGTGATGAAAGTGTCTGGCATGGATGTGGAATGTGTGGGGTAGTTATTTCATTGTTGGAAGGCATGGGATATGATGTGGGACGTTATGTGATGGGGGTGATAACTGGTGGTCATGTTTTTTAGTGGTCTTGATAAGATATGGTGGTGGTATACAGTGATATTTTCATGCAGTAGTATTGAAGTGTAGTTGTTGAGAAGTGTGGTTGTTATGGTTGATGGATTAGATGATATGTTTATATTTTGATGGTTTTTGTTAGATGGGATAGATGGTATATGTATTGTTTTAGTATATGTTACCTGGTTAATTATTCAATAATGTTTTATGTTGAAAATGAAAAATCATCAGTTGGTAAATGAATAATAATATAATATAATTTATGTATAATAAATTACATAAATGAATTGAATTATTAATTTAATTGATTTGATTATGTGAATGAATATATTATTAAATTTGACTTTGTGGAAACACAATAAAATATTGGAAATGGTGGCATCTGTAATTGGAAGTGAATTAAGTTGTTATTTGTGGGGTTGTGTGGTGTAATTAATTTAATGGTGGGGAAAATAATTATGAATTTTAGGTGGTAGAATGGTGGGGTTTAAATCTAAATTAGTGTTGTTAATGTGAATTAAAAGGGTTGATATTTTGTGTTATATATCTATCATGTATTTCTTGTCACTTATATATTCTTCCAACCAATAATGGAAATCCATATAAAATCTTAAATGTATTGGGTTCTTGGTGCTTTCCCTTGCACCCTTGTTATAAAGACCCGACCTTAAACCTTACATAATATTGAATTAAATGTATAATTTACATTGCGGATCTTTTCAGGTTTAGAGTTTTATAGAATTAGGACATAAATATTACATCTCAAAATATTACAAAGTAGGCACTTCTACTCAATTTCCATTTTTTCATAAAATAAGAACTCTTGAAAAAAAGAGTCATGTCTAGTTCCTTGTTTAAGACAGCATGAAATTTCCTTGATCCCATCCTTAACCCTATTCAACATTATGTCCTATGAAAAACATTTCAAAAACTTGGGATGAGCATAAAAAAATTAGTAAGGGATACACAAAGAAGGAAAACTGTTAGTTTTTCAAAACAACAAGTAAACAATGAATACTTTAACATTAATAATAATTTTCCCCTTTATGAAGTAGTAAACAATCTTCACTGAATAAAATATCATTACTTACCCTTTTTTAACCAAAATATTACCATAAAACCCATATTAGGAACACATAACATATAAAGGTAACTTGGGACATAAACATACATGAATGGAATAACCATATGGTCTACTTCCACACATATCACAAATGGAATAGCCATACAACCGACTTCTATACCCAATGCATTGGAGGTTATAACGTAACCACCCATCCTAGTATTCACGACACCACCCGTCATTTGGTTTATCACGTAACCACCCTTCAAATGTCCAAGTACCATTATAAAATCATAAGAATGAAAAAAAATATTAACGAAATAAAAACATTTCCACATTTCCATCACAATATATCACTTAAATATATTGACATAACAAATCCATTATCAAAACCATTTTCTATACCAAAATACATAAAAGAGTGTATGGTATTTATTTTCTTTTAAAAACATTATGGCTTGTTGAGGAAGCCAAAGATAAAAAAAACTCACAGCGGCGGAAAAGGTCGTTGTCATGGCTTACATTAAAAGAAACATTCCTTTTTTTAATTTAGTAAAACTCTTCATAGAAAAATATTCCCTTTGAAAAGCCAAGGGTGTTTATACAACGTATAAAATAAAGTCGTGTATTAAAACAAAATATGCCTCAATGAATGGAGATTGAGACGAAGTCCCTTACCTCATGTCCGACATGACTCGATCATTCTTTAATCTCCGGAATAATACACTAAAGTTAATTTATACTTGCTTAAGAACCTTTTTCAAGTTTATTATTACTTTTATATCACTTATTACCATGTTATAAACATTTTGTAATCATTTAAGTTAATAACATTCCTTTTGTCGATATTTGGTACTTGAGTCAATAATGAACACCTTATATTTACAGGTTGTCCATGTGGTCAATAGTTCATTATATCCAGAATGATATTCATTATTTAGATATCATATATATCTATTATATACAGTATATACATGTATTTATAATATTTCATAACATTTGGAGGTAAGAAATGAAATGCATCATTTATGGAGACGGTAAGCCGTACATACGCAAGAATGCTACTTCCATTTCTATTTCATATTTAAAGGAATTAAAACATAATCATACATAGTAGTAATATAATTCCAGTATTTTATAACATATAATATAATTAAATCTATTCTTTATACGTACCACATATGCTATGAACGAGTCATATCACTTTGAGGGGGCGGTAGTCCGCACTTCCTCTAATGAGATTATCGTGTTTACCCATAATGGAAACCATAAAGGTGTGATATAAATGGGAAGCATAGAAGAATAATTAAATCATAAAAATAATATATATCATATATAAATATAGTGACATCATAATGGCTACCATTAGAGGTGGTAAGATGTAATTGAACAATCATCGTTTCATGAGGCGTTAGTTTACCATCCACAGAAACATTATGTTCTTCATCCATTAGATGGAGGTGTGTGTAAATGTAGTTCAAATACATATCATAAAAAAATACAAGTATATTTTGGATACTGGTGTTTTATCAAATTAATGGAATAAAAAGAGTTTAGGGGTTGGAGAAGTAAAATAAAAGAAAACAAATTAAGAGAAATTGTTACCTTTAATTTGGGTAACTTCCTTTGGTTTCAACAAAAAGGACTTCCTTAAGTTCCTTATGCCTAAGTTAAGGATTCTAGGGGTAGGATATGGATGTAGGGAGCTTAATTCAGTAGAGGTTTGATGAGCCAAATGGATTGAGAGGTGTGAGGAATTGTTTAGAAGTGGTCTCCTTTTATAAGGGAGAGGAGGGGCTCTTTAGGAAAGTGTGAAACTATTATTTTATAATATAATTATAATCCATTTTTTAAAGGTCAAAAAATCATTAAAGATGAATATAAGATGACTCATGGTCGAAATAAAATCATAAAATCAGAATTGGACAGGTTTTGGATAATATTAAAATCATTATAATCTTATTTTTTTTAAATCATTTATTAATAAGGTAAATATCGCGTCATTATTGTGTCACAAATAATTTAATTTATTTTCCTTCTAAAAATTATAAAAAAAAATACCATGATATACGAAATATTTTTATCTTTTCAATGAATTTTTATAGTCGAAAGGATGATTTATATAACCTCTTCTAAAAATTAATTTACTAAAAGATATTTTCTTTTGTCATTTTTGCATTTACTTTAAGTTAAGTAATCTAAATTGTCATTATCACTCCCAAGTGGATCAATGGGGTCCCAAAATCGACCCAAAGATGCTCATGGTCGTAAATGACTCAAAAAATAAGGTTTGAACAAGTGTTAAGGTAATTTTGAAATATTATAATATTCCTTTTACCTTGAATTACCTTATATACCTTTAACTGCGGTAAATAAAAGTCAAAAGTTACTATTAACCAAAAAAATATTTTCATCTTATTGAACCAAATTTTACTTACTAATAACAAACATGTATATCAGCTTTTAAAAATTCAATTCACAGAAGTGGTAAAATTTCATTTAAATGAAAAAGTCAATTTTTTTAACTACCACTAAGTGGTTTCACTATTCATCAAAAATTAAGGTTTTTCAGAAAAATACCCAAAATTCAGCCTAAGATTTTTTTGATATTCTGAAATCAAAAATGATGTCCATTTTTTCAAATTCAAAACATATAAGTGTCATTAATAAATTTTAAAATTAATTCTCGTTGTTAAATTAAATAGCGTGTCTTTAAGAAACAATAACTGTCAAAAGATTGACACTTGTTTATGTCCAATTTAAAAGTGAAATTAATTCCAATGACCAAAATTGGATTAAATGGTAAAAATATATTCTAAATAAAAATTGAAACCAATTAAAAAGATAATCTAACAATATAGATAAATTATATTAAAATGCACTTTTGAATTAAAATACAGTATTTTTCACTATTCATTAAAAAATGAACTTAATCTGAAAAATATCAAAAAAATTACCCAAAGTAAAATTTGATGTCCCAAATCTAAAAAAGGATTTTATTTGGTCAAATAGAACATATAAAAATGACCAAAACTATATTTAAAGAGGGTTCTCCATTAAAAGGCTGTAAATCAGCCTTTTAATGTAAATTATGCTTAAAATTAGATTCATTCACATTTTAAGCCTCTAACTTTTTATTGGATAAATGTAAATACATTTAACAAACATGATTAATCATATTTTAGTTATTTTCATTCATTCCCACCAATAAAACGGCTAATATTTAACTACCATTTAAAATAATAATATTATATTATTAGTGTGTAACGTAAGATTCCAAAGAAACTCGTTGTTGCGTATCGGGTACGCTATAGAACATAGCAACCCCTTTAAAGTAAAATTAATTTTTAATTCACAAATATTAATAAATATGAAATATGTCTTATTCTTTATTTACTTGGGATGTTACATCCCTCCCCCTTTTGGGAATTGCGTCCTCGCAATTTTTATTCACTTATCAAAATAAGTGGGGGTATTTATCCCTCATAGAATTTTCAGATTCCCACATTGCCGATTCGACCATATGGTTTTTCCACAAAACCTTTACCTGGTGAATTACCTTATTCCGCAACACTTTCTCTCTATGGTCAAGAATATGGACTGGTTGTTCTTCATGAGAGATATTATCTTCCAACTAAACAACCTCTGGGCTCAAAACATGACATCGATCTGGTATATACATTCTCAACATCGAAACATGAAAAACATCGTGTCCCTGGGATAAAATTAGAGGTAAAGCCACTCTCTATGCAACTTATCCAACTTTCTCTAGAATTTCATAAGGTCCAATGAACCTCGGAATCAACTTTCCCTTATTACCAAAACGCATCACACTTTTCCATGGAGAAGCTTTGAGAAAGACATGATCACCTACCTCAAAAGAAAGATCCTTCCTCTGGTTATCATCATAACTTTTCTGTCTGGTCTGAGCTGTTCTCATGTGCTTCTGAATCAACTGAACTTTCTATGCCATCTCTTCTACCAATTCCAGTCCCATCAGCTTCCTTTCACCTAATTCATACCAAAAAGCTGGAGTTCGGCAACGCTTTCCATATAATACCTGAAATGGAGACATCTGTATACTAGAATGAAAACTCTTATTATATAAAAATTCAACCAAAGAAAGGTTTTGTTCCCAACTTCCCTGATAATACATCGAGCAAGAACGTAACATATCCTCCAATGTCTGAATTGTTCGTTCTAATTTCCCATCTGATTGAGGATGAAAAGTTGTACTAAAATATAATTCCATACCCAATGAATTCTGAAGGCCTTTCCAAAAGTTACAAATAAACCTGGAATCACAATCAGATAAAATGGAGAGGGGAACTCCATGCAACCTGACTATCTCTTTAACATAAAACCGAGAAAGTTGATCTAAAGACAAAGTATCTCTAATAGAAAGGAAATGAGCATATTTAGTCAATTGATCAACTATAAACCAGATTGCATTATTACCTCGAGATATCTTTGGTAATCCAACAACAAAGTCCATGGATATATTTTCCCATTTCTACTCTGGTACCGGTAATGGCTGAAGCATTCCTTTCGGCAACTGTTGCTCTACTTTAACCTGTTGACAAGTCAAACACTTCACAGTAAAATCATTAATATCTCTTTTCATTCCATCCCACCAGTAATACTCCTGAAGATCAATGTACATCTTAGTACTTCCAGGATTAACTGAAAACGGGGAACTATGAGCTTCAGATAACAACTCATTCTTTAACTTTGAATCACAAGGGACACATAATCTCTTCTCAAACCTCCAAACACAATCATTATCAATGTTAAAATCATACAACTTGCCCTTCTAAACCAATTCTACCTTTTTCTGCAACTCACTATCTTCTTTCTGTGCTTGCTTTATTCTGTCTAATAGAGATGATCTCACTGACACCTGATACAAAAAATAATAATTTCTTGCACCAACAACTTCTATTCCAAAGTTAATCAAATCAAAAACCAAAGGATCTCATTCCCAACGTAACATGGTTAGTGAATAATTACTTTTTCGAATCAAAGCATCAGCTACTTTATTTTATTTCCCCGAATGATAAAGGATCGTGCAATCATAATCCTGGATTAATTCAAACCATCTCCTATGTCTCATGTTCAATTATTTTTTAGTAAATATATACTTCAAACTTTTTTGATCCGTATATATTTCACACTTCACTCCATAAAAATGATGCCGCCAAATTTTTAAAGAAAAAAGAACAACAACTAATTCCAAATCATGTGTAGGGTAATTTAACACATGAAGTTTCAACTGACGTGAATAATAAGGAATTACCTGATCATTTTTAATAAGGACACAACCAAGTCCTTTCAATTAAGCATCACTGTAGATAAAAAACTCACCATTTCTTGATGGCAGTGCCAGAACTGGAGCATTCACCAATCTTCTTTTCAATTCCTGAAATCAATCATCACATTCTTTTGTCCAAATGAACTTAACACATTTTCGAGTTAACTTAGTCATTGGACTAGATAACTGTGCAAAATTTTCAACAAACCTCTAGTAATAACCTGCCAAAACATGAAAACTACAAATCTCGGTTATATTTCTGGGTCTTGTCCATTCTTCAACAACTTTTTTTACCAGGATCAACAATTATTCCATTTTTTTAAACAATGTGACCAAGGAAAGAAATTTTTTGTAACCAAAACTCATACTTTCTGAATTTACCATAAAGTTTATTTTTGTTTAAGGTTTGCAAGACAACCCTGAAATTACTTTCATGTTTCTCTTTACTTTTGGAATATACCAAAATAACATCAATGAACACAACCACCATTTATCACCTAAGTCAACTGAGCCATCACTACAACAAACTATTCAATTCTAATTCTGACCATCTCAGGTTGGTGATTTAGAAGGTCATTTCCCTTTGTATGCCTTCCCAAAATAGCTGACATGTTTCCTCTATGGAAAACCATTCTTAACACGGAAATATCTTAGGTAAAGCAACATGTTAATCTGTAAATTCTATATCATTTCAATATTACCATAAATTACTTTTGGGACATTAATTTAACAATACCCTAACTCCTAATGTTATCTAAACCTACCTCTGATACCAACTATAAGGACATATCCATAAAACTTACATAATATTGAATTAAATGAATAATTCAAATTGAGTATATTTTCAGGTTTAGAGTTTTATAGAATTAGGACATAACTATTATATCTCAAAATATTACAAAGTAGACACTTCTACTCAATTTTCATTTTTTTTATAAAACGAGAACTCTTGAAAAAAAAAGTCATGTCTACTTCCATGTTTAAGACAACATGACTTTTCCTTGATCCCATCCTTGACCCTATTCCACATTATGTCCTTTGAAAAAATTTCAAAAACTTGGGATGAGCATAAAAATATCAGTAAGGGATACACAGAGAAGGAAAACTGTTAGTTTTTCAAAACAACAAGAAAACAATGAATACTTTAACA
The DNA here is from genome assembly GCA_963277665.1 of Viscum album. Lineage (NCBI taxonomy): Eukaryota > Viridiplantae > Streptophyta > Magnoliopsida > Santalales > Viscaceae > Viscum > Viscum album. Next base: position 287,895,789 of record OY728163.1, read on the forward strand.
TAAGTAATAATTTTCATCTTTATGAAGTTGTAAATACTATTCACTGAATAAAAGATCATTACTTACCCTTTTGTAACCAAAAGATTTCCATAAAACCCATATTAAGAACACATAACATATAAAGGTAACTTGGGACATAAACATACATAAATGGAATAACCATATAGTCCACTTCCATACATATCACTAATGGAATAGCCATACGGCCAACTTCCATACCCAATGCATTGGAGGTTAAAACATAACCACACGTCCTGGTATTCACGGCACCACCCTTCATTTGGTTTATCACGTAACCACCCGTCAAATGTCTAAGTACCATTATAAAATCATAAGAATGAAAAAAATATAAAGGAAAGAAAAACATTTCCACATTTCAATCACAATATATAACTTAAATATATTGACATAAAAAATCCATTATCAAAACCATTTCCAATACCAAAATACATAAAAGAGCATATGGTATTTATTTTCTTTTAAAAACATTACGGCTTGTTGAGGAAGCCAAAGATCAAATAATACTCATGGGGATGGAAAATGTCATTGTCACAAATTACGTTAAAAGAAACATTCCTTCTTGTGGTTTAGTAAAATGCCTCATAGAAAAATATTCTCTTTGAAACTTCAAGGGTGTTTATACAGCATATAAAAGAAATTCATGTATTAAAACAAAATATGCCTCAATCAAAGGAGATTGAGACGAAGTCCCTTACCTCGTGTCCGACTTGACTCGATCATTCTTTAATCTCCTGAATAATAAACTAAAGATAATTTCATCTTGCTGAAGAACCTTTTTCAAGTTTATTATTACTTTTATATCACTTATTACCATGTTATAAACATTTTGTAATCATTTATGTTAATAACGTTTGATTTGTCGATATTTGGTACTTGAGTCAATAATGAACACCTTATATTTACAGGATGTCCATGTGGTCAATAGTCCATTATATCCAAAATGATATTCATTATTTAGATATCATATATATCATATATATCCAGTATATACTTGTATTTATAATAGTACATAACATTTTGTGGTAAAAAATGAAATGCACCATTCATGGAGACGGTAAGCCGTATGTACGCATGAATGCTACTTCCATTTCTATTTCATATTTAATGGAATTAAAACATAATTATACATAGTATTATTATAATTTCAATATTTTATAACATATAATATAATTAAATCTATCTATTATACATACCACATATGTTGTGAACGAGTCATATCACTTTGAGGGGGCGGTAGTCCGCACTTCCTCTAATGAGATTATCACGTTTACCCATAATGGAAACTATAAAGGCATGATATAAATGGGAAGTACAAAAGCATAAGGACGTTATAAACATAATATATATCATATATAAATACAGTTCCATCATAATGGCCACAATGAGAGGCGGTAATATTTAATTGAACAATCATCATTTTGTGAGGCATTAGTTTGTCATCAATAGAAACATTATGTTCTTCATCCATTAGATGGATGTGTGTGTAAGTGTAGTTAGAATAATTCTCATAAAAAAATACTAGTATATTGAGGATACTGGTGTTATTACAAAATAAAGGAATAAAAAGTGTTTAGGGTTTGGAGAAGTAAAATAAAAGAAAACAAATGAAGAGAAACCATTACCGTTAATTTGGGTAACTTTATTTGGTTTGAACCAAAAGGACTTTTTTAAGTGCCTTCTGCCTAAGGTAAGGCTTTTAGGGGGAGGATAGAGATGCAAGGATCTTAATTGGGAAGATTTTGGATGATCTAAATGGCTTGAGAGGAGTGAAGAATTGGTTAGAAGTGGTCTCCTTTTATAAAGGACTGGAGGGGATCTTTAGGAAAGTGTGAACCTATTATTTTATAATATAATTATATTCGGTTTCTAATGGTCCAAAAATCATTAAAGATGAAGATAAGATGACTCATGGTCGAAATAAAATCATCCCTTCATAATTTGGTAGGTTTTTTATAATATTTTAATCAATATAATCTTATTTATTTAAATCATTTATTAATGAGGTAAATACTACATCATTATTGTGTCAAAAATAATTTAACTTATTTTTTGTCTAAAAATTATAAAAAAATACCATGATATATGAAATATTTTTAGCTTTCCAATTAATATTTATAGTAGAAAATATAATTTATATAATCCCTTTTAAATATTATTTCACTAAAAGATGTTTTCTTTTGTCGTTTTTGTCATTACTTTAAGTTAATTAATCTAAATTGTCATTATCACTCCCAAGTGGATAAAAGGGGTCCCAAAGTCGATCCAAAGATGATCATGGTCGTACATTACTCAACCAATAATGTTTGGTCAAGTGTTAAGGTAATTTTAAATTATTATAATATTTTTTTTACCTTGAATTACCTTATTTACCTTTAACCGCGGTAAATAAAAGTCCAAAGTTACTATTCACCAAAAAATATTTTTATCTTATTGAACCACATTTTACTTAATAACAACAACCATGTATGTTGTATTTTGGAAATTAAATTCACATAAGTAGTAAAATTTCATTTAAATGAAAAAGCCAGTTTTTTAACTACCACTAAGTGGTTTCACTATTCATCAAAAATAGAAGTTTTTCAAAAGAATACCAAAACTTCAGCCTAATATTTATTTGATATTCCAAATTCAAAAATTATGTCCATTTTTCCAAATCCAAAACATAAAATTGTCATTAATTAATTTTAAAATTAATTCCCGTTGTTAAAACAAATAGCGTGTTTTTAAGAAACAATAACTGTCAAAAGATTGACACTTGTTTATGTCCAATTTCAAAGTGAAATTAATTCCAGTGAACAACATTGGATTAAATGGTAAAAATATATTCTAATTAAACTTTTAAACCAATTAAAAAGATAATCTAACCATATAGATAAATTAGATTAAAAGGCACCTTTGAATTAAAATACAACATTTTTCACTATTCATTAAAAAAATGAACTTTATTCGAAAAATACCAAAAAATTACCCAAAGTAAAATTTGATGTCCCAAATATAAAGAAGAATTTTATTCAGTCAAATAGAACATGTAAAAATGACCAACAGTATATATAAGGAGGGTTCGCCATTAAAAGGCAGTAAATCGACCTTTTAATGTAAATTAGGCTTAAAATCAGATTCATTCATGTTTTAAGCCTCTAACGTTTTATTGGATAAATGTAAATACATTTAACGAAAATGTATAATCATATTTTAGTTACTTTAGTTACTTTAGTTCATTCTCTCCAATACTATGGCTAGGAGTTAACTACCATTTAAAATAATAATATTATATTATTAGCGTGCAATGTAAGATTCCAAAGAAACTCGTTGTTGCGTATCAGGTACGATATCAAACATAGAAAACCCTTTAGAGTAAAATTAAATTTTAATACACAAATATTAATAAATATGAAATCTATCTTATTCTTTATTTACCTGGGATGTTACACTTGTTGGGGGTGATATCGATGTATGGACACCTCTTCTTTACTTATCATTATTCTAGTAGAAGTGATGTTATAAGCTAGTTTTGGATATTACACAATGATGAATTGGGTTACTGTTTGAGATTACCCATTGATCATATAGTTTTGTGTTAGATATTACATAATGATTTTGAGGGTGTGATATGTTGTGGGGGTTTTATATTGAAGGTGGAGGGAATGTGATTGATTCCCTTTATTTTTATTATTCCATACTACCCTAGATATATGATTTGGTTTTCATGTGATGTGATGAAGATGTGAGGTGTTGATTTCATGATGTAATAACTTTATGATAAACCTCTTCAAGGGAGTGTTATGTAGGGATGTTTCCTAAAACATATCAATTATTACTGGATATGTGATGTTATATGTATAGAAGGGATGAGAGAACCTGACATTTGATGTTGTGCGTGAGAATGGAAAATAAGTAAAGACTAATTTATAAGGAACCTTTTCTTCATTTTCTTGATATTATGTTACTATAATGGGTGCATAAATTGGTGATCATGCTATAGTTATTTTTGGGATTGGTTAGTTGACATGTTTATACGATGTCCCAGCATGGGTTCCTCTCAATGGTTCCCTTGACCCGGATGGCCTCATGGCCTCACATGTGCCTCACTATATGCTAGAGGCTACCGAATTGTATCTAGGGCCTAGGGTGTGTCCATTGGAAGACTATTACATTTGATCAGGGTGTAACATAGTGGTATAATATTGGATAAGTTATCTGAAGCAATATAATATAAATGAATAAGGAAACAAAACAAGTATAACTACATAGGAATAAATAGCCAACTCTGAAACTATATCCTCAATCATATTAAAAAGATGATGTCATGTAATATATCTAAAAAATAGGTGTTTGTATATATACATGGAAGTAGGAATATATTGTAAAAAATACTATACAAAAAAATCAAAAAAACCATAAACAATCTAAGAATCATGAGATATGGTTGAGTCATCTACTTTGAGGTTTTCCTCCTAAAGTAAACAAGAAATTCATGTGCCCATAGTGGGACACCTCCCCTTATCTATGACTGCAATCATATAATATAAATTTTTAATAATGAAATCTTCAATAGGGTTTGATATAAATCAAAGAAATCCACCACCAACATCGTCAATATAAATCTATTCTGTGAATATGAACTGTAGAGTGTGAAGGTATATAATGTAAATAAGTATAGTAAATAACCCATACCTACATTAGGCTTAGCTGGTGATGCCTTAGAACAAGTTACCATTTAATTAATTTATTTATGTTAAGTTTATAATATGGGTTTTCTTATATAAAAGGTATCAATAGTATGATAACATGATGTAATAATAACATAGGATACAAGGTGTAACCAATTCATCCTTGACCAAAAGGGTTTAGTCAACTCATAGTAGTATCACATGAAGTCTAGATATAAGGGTGCCTAATTTTAATTTAAGGGAAAAATTCCAAGGCATTTTACTATAAATGATTTTAACTGATTCCATAGATCTCGTCCATGGTAATAATGTGCTAAGCATGACTGGGCCTAATTGGGTGAATCCATCATGTTGTGTGTCCAAAGACATCATCCCAAATCCAAGTAGTTGATCCAAGGCATTATAAAATTTGAATATACAGTGAAGGGATCCTACAATATCCTGTCATGAATCCACTAATAGACAGTGATAATGTTTCAATGTCAGTATCTCTCTTGGAAATCATCTCTTTTAATAGGAATGGTGTCCTTTTGAGTGTTTAGGCATTCCATCCAAACATCAAGGATTGTTCTACTCTAAAAACTCATATAAGGATAATATAGTCTATATTCAATAGGCATATTCTAAATTTATAATTAATCAATCTATTCCATATAATACTCATTCCATTTAATAATTCGCTAGGTTAATTCCATTACCTTTCATCAATGGGACATGGTTAATCAAGGACATGAAACCATTTTCAATTAAATTTATCAAAATTTGATAGGTTAATTCAACACTTTTCATTAAACATGAAAAGGGTATAAGACATAAAACAATTAGTAGTTCAATTATAATTAACTAAAAAAAGTTATATCTATAAATATACTCATATCTAAACAATTTAATATTACGTAATTATGTAGGAATAGTTTTATTATAAAATTTCATGTCCAACACACCTGAATGGTGTCGCGGATGAACGCCACATGTGTCACCAACAACATACCAAAAAAATCACCATACATTCTGTGTTCAATGCGGAGTTCATTACTTTCAACAATAGAGAACATGAATAATTAGGGATCTATATTTTCTATTTAGCATGTGTAATCAAGTAAAATAAATTTTAAAAAGATCACTGAGTCAAATCAAAGTGCACAAAAAGTGGAAAATTTATTAATAATGATACATTTAGGAAATTCCTAGACTACTAACATTCGGCTTGTAGTACTATCCTTATCTAGTATAATGATTAATCTTTTCTTGGATTTGAAGAAAATGGAAGAATGAATTAACACCCAAAAAATGAGGCATATGAGCCTGCATCCAAATAGTGTATCAAGGGGAAGAGAAACTATGAAACGATCATGATGAACAAAGCATAAAATTATAGAAATCCAATGAGATGAATGTCTCTTAAATATATGTTTGTAAGTAGATTTCCAAGAACCTAGGTGGAAGAGGTGAAGAAGCTCTTCACAGGTGAAAAATGGGGCTATCTACTGAAATAAGGAATTAAGACAAGGGGTTAATGATATAATAAAATAAGGGAGAAATGGTAAATTCACCCAAAAACAAGAAGTATCATAATTTGGAATCATAGTTGGAAAAACCATAATCAAACTGGGCTTGGCCCATTTTATAAACAGTGTACTCACATGGTGAATGCACACACTTTGGAAAACTGTGCACAAACTGTGCCATATGCCTCTATTAAAAAATTCAATGAATTTTTAGGGGCATGCAGCCCTGGGAAAATGGTTAGGGAAAATATTATTCCATATTATTATCATATAGAAGCCTCAGTTGGTTAGTAGAATCTTTTCAGGTAGAGAAACTTGGTTTCCACTACCTATGTGTCCCTATTGTTTCTTCCCCCGATTGGGGTTTTAGGATCCAAAAAAGCCCCGAACACCCTCATTTATTCCATATAGTTACTAAGAATCCTTATTAGTTAAACCTGAATAATTATAAAAAATTAATGTATTTGTACCTCATAGAGAAACTAGGTTCTTATATTCTTCCCCTTTAAAGGAACTCATCCTTGGGTTTGTCTCCCATGGGAGGTAGAAAACTTTCTAAGAATAACATCAACCACTGAGTATGTATGCCGACCTCCTCCTTCATGGTCCTCTCATATACCCATCCTTGCTTCCTTATCACCCATACAAAGGGGATATATAGAATTTATAGAACCATCATGTTCTAACCAATGATGTGTATGGGATACTCATCAAAATAAGAATCGACATCTAAATCAACATCTTCAAGATAAAAGGTGAGAGATGGGTCAACATAATAACAGTGAAGCTGTGATACATGAAATATTTTGTTCCTAGAAAGGTACCTCTACGGAAATATAAACTGATAGGATACTATCCCAAATCTAGACAAGATCTCTAAAGGGATGAAAAATAGAGGTGAATTAATATTGTGCCTCAGTATTCGCCTATGCCCAAATTTGGGTGATACTCGCAGGACAACATGATCCATGACCATGAACTTTGGACATCATCAATGGTAACGGGCATAACATTTAGTCCAAGGATTTTGGTAAAAATTCACTTTCTGATTAACTATAACTTCTATGAATTCTATTTCATGATATAGGGACCTTGTAGGACTACCTCTCATGCCTCTAACCAAAATAGTTGTGAACGACTTGGATTACCATATAAAGCCTGACATGGATCCATCTAAATTAGAATCTCATACCAATTATTATAGGAAAACATAACCACATGAATATGATTCACCTAATAACTTTTGAAATAATGGAAACATACTCAGAGAAAGTCCTCCAAAATATGTATATTCTTTTCGAATTGGCCAATTGTCTGAGGGTGAAAAGTTGTTCGTAAAAGAATCTATATACCAAAAGATCTCAGTAACCCTAGAAAGAAACTCAATGTGAATCAATAACCCATATATGAAATGATAGTGTGAGGGACCCAATGAAATTTTATGATCTGATGGATATATTTTCTTCTATTCTCAAAAATTGAGAAAGTATCTTATATAAGATTAAAGTGGTCTACTTTCATCAATATATCCATGACTACCCAAACCATGTCGCTGGATCGGGGAATCCTCTGTATGACCAATAAAAAGAATCAACATAGATTCCAGTTTTAGTTTTGTTTCTAGGAATATATTTATATGAAATCATTAATTTGGTGTTATGCCTTCACCTACTAACTTATAAAACACCTAGTGATTAACCCTTTTATCTTGTGTCACATACGAGGCGACCAATATCAGCACCACATATCACGATACATTTGTTTCTAGATAAACATCCAATTGAGAAGTGTGGTAGTCCTAAATTAGTTCATCTCTAATATATGTAAGAAGCCAAATACATACATGTATACATTGGATGGTGTCTCCATTGAAATAACAATCTATAGGTGGGTCCTCACTAGAAATATTATCCTTTAGGACAAAACCTTTAGGATCTTAGAGATGCCTTCTCTTCACCCAAACTAATAGTTAATAGGTGGCTACTAAAGAAGAAAAACGTACTACTCATAAACCTTATGAAACACTAAATTTATGTTAGAGAGAATGTAAAAAACTCCATTCCACACTGGATTCATGAACGGATTGTGCCTATGTTTTCTAGATCATTTCAATAGTTACCTCACCTCCCTTTGTAGGTTTATAGGCATGTTAAAAGTCAAAATACTATATGTATTCAACCCATATTCACTATTTGAGATTCTATTCATGATGAATAAAAATATATTTGAGTATATTGTGGTTTATATACACCAAAAAGTGATCACCCATTAGATAATGTCTCCAGCAATGCAAATAATGAAAAACTATTTTAACTCAAGCTTGGGAATCAGGTAGTTATTCTCATGAGTTCATAAATTTATACACTTTTAGGCATTGACTCTTTTATCCTACTTCATAAATACACCCATATTAAGGAATTTTTTATCACATAACATTTTAAAACATCTTCTTGGATCTTCTAGAATCAAAATTGGTGCTGAAGTAAGACTTTATTTCACCTCTTGAATGGCCTTCTCAAACATTTCATAGCATAATAACGCTAAAACGTACTCACTTAGAATAGTAAGAGGTGACTTGATGTATGATAAGTATTTTATGAAACTCATGTAATATTTAGGTAGCCCCAAGATAAATCTTATTTCAAGTACGTTCTTGGGATACTCCCAGTAATTAGTAGCACTCAACTTATCTAGGTCAAAATATACTGTTTAATATGAGATAATATTTCCCAAAAGTAAACCTTTTCAATCTACAAGTGCCACATAGAAATATTAGTATATCTCTAATTCTCTCTCATTGTATTAAAAATGATCACAATATTTTTATCATTCTCACTTTGAGTATGGGGATACACCAACATATTTTCCACAAAAATCATAAAAAAGGAATCCAGATCCGGAAGGAAGACCCTTTTCATCATTGCCATAAAATGGTAGGGGGTTTTTAGTCCAAACAAAATAACTAGATATTCAAATAAACTAAATCAATTTTGGATTTTGGTACATGATATGTATTAGAACCTTACTCTTACTTGAAGATAACTTAATTAATGGTTAATATTTGGGAGCACAAAATTATCTTAGAGGTGATCAAATAGGTAATATATCTAAACAAATGGATACGAGTTCTTAATTGTATGCTTTATCAGTCATTGATAATCCATGCATTGCATAAGGGTATCATATTCCTTATTAACTAAAATCATGGGTGAACCCCAAGTTGATTTGATGGATCAGATGGAACCCTTAGATTCTAAATCCTTTAAAAATCTCTTAATCGCCTAATTCTCAGTAGATTTCATCCTATAGAGGGGAATAGACACTGTATCTTCTCCTATAACAAGCTTGATCATAAACTATACTTATCTTACTGAATGTAATCCATTAAAAAAATTTTATAGACATATAAGAAATGATCTATTACTATATGGAAGTAAGCCTATTGTAAACACTACTTCTTCATAAAAAGATATCAATCTGGTCGATCACTCAACTAACCTCATGATGACCTAGTTCAATTCTACTATATTGTAAATTACACTCACCCATATGAAGATAACTATTTCCCTCTATTGATGTAAATGATACACTATGATGATAGTAGTCTACATAGTCATGATAAGAATCTAACCAATCCATCCCAAGAATGAAATCGTATCCCATAATCATAAGTATGAAGAGGAACCATAAAAATTATGACTTACTACTACAAGTGGAAAGTCTTATAATTGGTTTATATGTTCTGAAATGACAACAAATGGTATTTTTGGGGTCATCATCGCACAAGAGTACAAATTTCATGTATGTGACATTCCATGAGTGATAAAGAGATAAAGGTGTCAAAATAACCTATTTCAAATAAAGCATATAATATAGTAATGAAAGTATATTAGTTCCTTGTACTGTATAGGATTCAACTCTGTACTCCTTGGGGATTGACTGTAAATTGTGAAACTAGCCAAATCCATGGTACAGAGCTAAGTCTAGACTACTGTGAGTAGGTCTGTTCTACTAGTGATGATAATCATAAATATAACTATCTTTTCTATGAAATCCTACATGGCCTAAATAGTCGGTGCTACACCAACATCATACCAAACATGGAACAATTGAACCTACTCCTAATAGTGGATTTGGAATGGATCCTCTTCCATTAGAAATAAATGGAAAAGTCTTATATGAATCTTTAAATATTAGTCATCTGAAAAAAATCATGGAACTCAAGAAGGTCTTTATCACATGGAGGCTTTACAAACCACTATCGTACACATATAAGGAATATATAGGATCTTCTAGTTCAGATATTATGGCCACCACAGCACTGACGAGAAATCTCAAGGCAATGCTTTCTCCCATTAGATGAACTATTTCCATGTCTCAGAACTGAACCTCTATTCCTAGTACTATGAGTTTATCGTTGGTTTTGATCAGTGATAAGGGAATAATTTATCATCTTATAAAATGTATATAGTTTAAATACCTTCACTTGTGAGTTGATGTAATACTTCATCCCATCCTAAAAATCTCTTGCTCATGATAGATCATCACTGAATAGAATTGATGAAATGTATTAGGACTTATGAACATTTGATGAATGAAATATCATGGATATAGAAGATTATATCAAGTTCTCAAACTCTATATCTTAGTCATCTCTTAGAATCTAAGGGAAAAATTAATCATAGAAGTTAGTCTAAAATTTCGCCCAGACCATGCCCTGATGATGACCAGCATCGGTAATTACACCGCCCCAGTAATTGTATTAATCATGTAGTATATAGGTGGAATGTTTTAACCTCCTCTATAGAGGCATCTCTGACTTCTAAAAGGTATAAAGGATGTCTTTTATCCATGAATCAGCAATCTGAGTACTGTCATCCCCTAGGAAGATATGAGGATGTTACTATTGGAACTCATGTGTTAGATCAAGCACCATACGTTCAGGTCTTGGAGAACCCTTGATAGACTATATCAATCACAAAAAATCTTCTAAATGTTTAGTTTCATTTCCCAGATCATGAATAATAGGATATTCCACATGAATCACTACTAGCGGCAGGACTCGTAGATCAAGGCCCATCATCTCTAAAGCATGATCTTCGTCACCCTCCAGGTGCATGACATGAATATTCCATGGTGTAACATCTCTATAAATTATAATCACATGACATAGAACAATATTTCTAAATAGATAAGAATCCTAGTGTAAGAATATTAGAAAAAAGGGTTTACTGCCCAAGGTATAACCCCAAAAACCTCTATAGAAAACCAGAGTGTCTGGAAGTGTTCAAATTTTATTTATAGGGATTTTTTTATATTGAGATTAAATTGTAATTCGTGGAAAAAACCCCATTTTGAATAAAATTTTCATCTACATTTATTGAAAAAATAATTCATTTATAGGTAAGAAGTTATATTTATATTTTGTATGTGCTTGTACACATATTAAAGGATCGAATAAATGGATCAGCTTCCCAACTAATATAGGCCCAGACACTTTATAACCGAAATCCAACCACATTTAATTCTAATTATCCCATTATATATTCATTATCAAAATGTAACAAGTAAACATGATGAACTGAATCATTAAATAACCCTTTACAGTTCACATGGTCCCACACACCTTAGAATTTAAATTGATAATAATGTGATCATAGCCAAAATCACATCTAATGTAATCAGATAGACATATCTTATAAGGTCTGAATATGTAATTTTTATGATTCCACCATCTAACTATATATAAAAATAATAATTTGGTTTGTGATGAAATTTTGAAGATCCCATTTTCTTCCACGAAGAATATGTTAGGGTAAAGGAATATTAAGTACAATCTTTTCTCACTCAACAATCAAATGAAACATAAGAAAAGAAAGCACTAAAATTCACCTATATAGAATGAAATATGAATTATATGTAAATTATAAGTGCTTATACCAATTAATGTAATAATTAACCTTCTCATACCAAGTCAACGTGAATATCTATAATATATATCAAATTCCAAATTTTTTGTGTATTACCAAATGGTGAAATTTTATCGACATAAAATGTGAAAAATAGAACAATAATTTCTCATTCTCGGTGAACATGGTATTTTCCTTTGAATATCCATTAGCTATGCCAAATAATGTATTATAACTATGTTCCAACATTTTCTTAATCTCCTATATAAATTCCCAAAATAATTAGAAAAAATAAATAAATAACACTTTGAATCTCATTTGTGAAGTACCAAACTTTGTGCCACTCAAAGGTGCCCCAGGCCCGATTGGCCACATGACCAGAAGCACAAATCCCAATATTCTAGAGGTTGTTGTCTATTAGTGATAGCCAAGGGTGTTTATGTGGGGAGACATTTCCATAGGGTTTGAGTATATAATGGTGGTATAATAATAGATAAATAAGCAGAAGTATTATAATATAAATATGTAAGGAAATAGAAAAATTATAACATCAAATGAAAAAATAAACAACTCAAAAACATTAATCAGAATCATATAAAAATTTTATTTCACTCCCTGTCTCTATAGCCTTGGAAAATAGGTATGCATGATGGTAGGAAAATAGTTTAATACATGCTATTAAAAATAATCAAATATGAAAAAAAAATATACAAGTCTCTCGAGTATTTTCTTCGTCATTCTATACCCAACACTTATCCAATATCAGGTAAACAACTCAGGTTTCAAATGTGGGATTCTTCCCCTTTTCCATACATGTGATCAAATAGTCTTCATGGATACCAATGGAGGCCAAAATATTTTATGAGATAAATCTCATTAGGCCACCACCAATGTAATCTATAAAAATTCTTTATGTGAATATAAACTAAAATATGTGAATATATATAATGTAAATTAGTATAAAAAATAATCCATATCTAATTAAGCCTAATCTGGTGATGTCTCAAAACATGTTCCCATTTAATTAATTAATTAATGTTCTATTTATAATAAGGGTGATCATGTATAAATGTATCAAGAATATTATACCATGATGTAATAATAAAATAGGATGTAATGTGTAACTAAGGAATTTTTTGCCTCAGGGGTCAATCCAACTCATAATAGTATCAAAGGTAGTCTATCTATAAGGGGTCTATGTGTAATCCAAGGGAAAAATCTAAATGCATTCCATGTTAAATGTTTCAAACCAATTCCATGGATCTCATCCATGGTAATCACGGGCTAAGCATAACTGAGCCTAATGGGGTGATTCTATAGTGTCGTGTTCCTAAAACAACAAGATGAATCCAAGGAGTGTATCTAATGAATTCTAATATCCTATGAGATGGTGAAGGGATCATATAGTATCAGGTCAGAAATCTTCTAATAGCCTAGACTCTGATGGAATATGGGTGTCTCTATTTGTAACTAATTCCTTGAATTGGAATGGAATCATTTCGGTGGTCAATGAATTTCCATTGGAATTCAACCCTACAACACGTCTGAACATTATTATAAAGATAAAAAGAATCATATGTAGTTGGAACCTTATAGATATATCATTATTAAATTTAGGATGTCTAATTATGATTCCATTAAATAAGTCTATGGGTTCATTCCACTAACTTTTATCTATGTGAAAAGGTTAATCAAGGATATACAACAGTTATAAATTCAATTTAAAAACATTTAATAGGTTTATTTCATGCCTTTCATTAAACTTCTTAAGCAGAATAGGACATGAAAGCATTATAAATTAAATTATAATTAACTAGTACAAAAATTATCTATACACATACAAACCATCAAACTAATTAAGATTTATTTATTACGTAGGAATAATTTCTTTATCAATGATCAAGTATAATGCTCCCAAACACTACCAAAGATGAACCTCGCATGGGTCGCCAAGGGAATAACTAAAATAACAATATACTTGGGATGATCATTATTGAGATCATAACATCCAATGATGGATAATAGGAATAATTAGGGCCCTAGAATTCAAGTTTAAGAGATATAAACAAGGCATATGAATTTTGGAAACATCGACTGATGGAACTAGTGTGCACCCAATGAAAATAATTCATAAATGATGAGTCTTTTAAGGAACATTCATAGACAAGATACCAAAGTCTTTTACTACTCTCATCATCTAGTATCAACCCTTAGTTTTTTTTTTGTTCTGATAAAAATAGAAGAATGGTTGAACACACAAAAAATTGGCCATATGAGCCTCCATTAAAATACAATCACCAAGGGGGAATAAAAATGATTAAATGATCCTAAGGACAAAATAAATTATTGATGGATATCCAATGACATGAACAGATCGTGATTTTTTTCTGTATAGTTAAGCAATCGAAGAACCTATGTGGAAGTAGAGGAGGATCTATTCGGGGGTAAAAAGGGGGGGTTTATTAGAATGAGGAAATAATAGATGGGGTCAAATTAATAATAAAATAATATTTAATTGTTAATTTCATCTAAAAACAGGGGTCACACTGTTTGGTAGCATGTTTGGAAAAACTGTGAAACTGTTGTGCTTATCCCACTATCTAAAAATAGGACCTACATGGTTCATGTGCATGAATTATAAAATAGTGTGTATAACTTGAAATATTCATCTTTTAAAAACTGAAAAGAATTTTCTTTTTCTTGAGGACCTAGGTGAATGTTTAGGTAAAATCATACACCCTATTATTCTCATAGGAAATCCATGCACGATCAAGAGAAATTTTACTAGATTGGTATAATAGTTTCTATTAACTATGTGGTCCAGTTTCATCTTCAATTGACTGAGTTTACAGGCTCCGAACAAGCCCTAGAAAAATTCATTTTCTCCCAATACTTACTAGTCATCTATATTAGGTCAAAAACAAATAATTAAACCAACATTTAATGGATCTTTACTTAATATAAAAACAAGGTTCTTATAGTTTAAGTTCATGTTGGTTCACTTTTGGTTCTCTAACACATTAGTACTCTATTTTATCTTTTTCATCGGTGTCCCTAGGTATGATCCTACTACTAATAATATTTATTCTCAACCTAATCATATAAATAGTTTTTTTTGTTTCTAGGAAGACTTAAGGGGTGGATGTGGGTATCAATATCTCTAGTTTTGGTGATATTGTTGGGACACTTATCTAGCACTATATTTTTGTTTTTACAAAGGGTATATTATTTGTATTTGTTGATATTGTAAATGGATTATTGGATGGTTTTGGTTTAACTTAATTTTATGTGATTTGGTCTGTTGTTGTTTGATTGTATTGTCTTTTGATCATATATTATATAGAGGGTAATTACTTCCATTTGTAAGATTTTATACCCACTATTCTATTTATCACCCAGGACCAACTGCAGGAAGGACATGGGGGTTATTATATATCATCTTTCATTATTATCCTAGGAGTGGTACCTCTTGAGTTAGGGGGTTTTGATAGGTTTTCAAACCCCAATGACATAATTGGACTGTACAAAATACTTTCCAATTATTTTGTTGATACACTCATCATGAAAATTTATGAGTCACATCTCATCACAAAAAATCTCATAACATAATTAGGGATATCTAAATCAATTCTATATTATAGTTCATGAACCAATAACCAGTGTTCTCAGTTCTCATATCTCATGGAATATTATAAATTTTTTCCCTTTAAGTTTATTTATTCAATATAGAAGAATCCACTTACCTGAGTCACCTATTATCCACCTATACTCTACATTATCACTCAACCCTTCCCAATATGGATCGTATATATCCTAAACTAAATCACTGAAATTAATTACAGAATGGTTAATATATATGTCATGGAATATATTTTAGAGAATACCTACTCATTTGGACCAGTTTATAATAAATGTATTGTTCACAATATTAATGATCAAAGGGTATCTACAAGTAAATCATCTCCACGTGTTTAGTAATGTAATTCAGTAACAATATTTTTTGTAGGATAATACTTCTTTTTTTCATTCCATATTTAAACTAATATATTTCAATAACAATATTTTTGAATCAAAAATAGTTATACATAATCTATATAGATGTATATGCCTAATTTGATATATTTACTGATGCCATATTTCATCCATGCCCTTTAACTAAGATAATAATAAAAATTTAAACAGTATATTCCTTGAAATCACTAGATTATAATAGTAAAGAAACTAAGAATCAAAATCCCACTCCTAGTTAACATTAGATCCCCATATACTAGTGTTACATGAGAATAAGCACTGGGTTTCTCCAACAATCAAGTAATTTTTATCTCTATATACCATGTCCAAAATTTTAAAATAAAATTAAAATAAAACTCTAATGTAATTCTTTAAAATCCCTTGATTTTTTATTACGTCTATTAACATGATGGAACACTTTATAAATATTGGAAATAAACATATATGCAAAAATATATTGACTGTTGATGGGGGTATTTCAAAATCATGGAGATAATATACACAACTTCAAATAACCAAAAAAATTAATAAAATAAAACCAATGATTATATATAGTAATAAGACATAATATATAATTTATAGTGATAGTAAAACCAAATATAATAATATCACATTTCATAAAATATTATATGACTCATTCTATATAGTCATGAAATAAAATAAAGAACACATAACAAGAATAATATATGTAAACAATATAAAAAAGAAAAAAAGGAGAAACTACTATAAAAAAATACAAAGTGAATATTTATTGTCTCCTCATCCCCATCAAGAAAAATCTCCAAAATTCACTTATAATATGGATATATTCTTATCCAATATTCCAACACATTATTTGTATTTTAAGAAAGGTTGGTGTGTAGAGAGTGAGTATAAAACAAAATATTTGTAACGCCCCAACCCCAGTTACCCAGAGTAGGTGCATTATTGCATAACATTGGCTTGATCACAAAATATCAAGTCTCGAAAGACCGATTTGTTTAGTAGCCTTGGAAACACTAGATACATTCATAAATGTTACATTAAATCATAAAGTGAAAAATCACAATAACATAGTCTCCATAGTCTACACTTTTATCCCCTTCAGACTATCCCTGTAGGTCAGTCATAAAATATTTCTTCACATCCTGGGAAAAAATAAAACATTGAAAGGGGTGAGCTCAGATTCTCAGTAAGGATGACAATATAGCGGGAGCTTTCATGAATAAACATAAACATTTAAGGCAATGTATAACTAAATCAAATCCTTTTAATCATGAACTTCAACATAATATGGAAAAATTAAAATGTGATAATGTCATTTACTTATTCACATGGATATTCTACTGGTCCAATAATCACATGCAATATCAATAACCACTTTTACAATGATGGAATGCATAATGCCAGACTATCATAACTATGTAGCCAAGGCCTCATGCCAAGACTACAAATAAGATTTTTTCAATGCCTCGTGCCAAGAAACTAGTTTGTCTCATGAGACTTTCTGATGCATCGATGATCTATAACGGGCTCCACTGGTCACTTATTAAGTCCAATGCATTCCTCATATGAACAGGTTTAAACATATCATAAACCATAACATAATTGTATCACATAAAACATGCATAAAAGAAACATAATATTTACACATTTAAATCACAAGATATCAATAAAACAAATTGATATAATAAAATCTTTATCAAAACCATTTTCAATACCAAAATAAAAGAAAATTAAAAATTGGTATTTATTTTTCATTTAAAAAAATTTATGGATTGTAGAGGAAGCCGAAACTCAAATATTCGTCATGGCGGCGGAGAATTCGTTGTCGCCGCATAAGTATGACAAAAAACATTCCCTTTTGTCATTTAGTAAAAAGATTCATATAAAAATCATTCCTTTTGAATAAATTGAAAAGTCATATGGGTTTATACACCATATAAAATAAAGTTGTATATAAACAAAATATGCCTCAATGAAAGGAGATTGAGATGAAGACCCTTAAAAAGATCATTTTGTAAATAAAATAGATCACTCATGTGTATTCACTATAAGATCACATAAAGAAAGTATAAATACATGATAAGATATAAAAATTCATTTCTCACATAATCGGAGAAAAACATAAATAAGAACGATAAGTTCAACCCAAAGAATGGGAACTGGGTTAAGAAGTTCCCTTACCTCGTGTCTGTCTTGACTCGACCGTTCTTTAACCCCATGAATAATAAACTTGAGTTAATTTATAATTTCTTAAGAACCTTTTTCAAGTTTATTATTCATTTTATATCACTTATTACCATGTTATGAACATTATGTAATTATTTATGTTAATAATGGTCGTTTTGTCGATCTTTGGTAGATGAGTCAAAAATAAACTTCTTATTATTACAAGTTGTTCATGTGGTACAATATATATTATATAAATAATTATATTCATGATTTATATATCATATATATCATATATATCCATTATATACATTCATTCATAATATTACGTAACATTTAGAGGTAAGAAATGAAATGCATCGTTCATGGAGACGGTAAGTTGTACGTACGCATGAACACTACTTTCATTTCTATTTCGTATTTAATGGAATGAAATCATAATGATATAAAGTTATATTATAATTCTAGTATTATATCATATATAATATCATTTACTCCTTCCTTTATATGTCCCACATATTTCATTAATGATTTAATCACTTTGAGGGGGCGGTAGTCCGTACTTCCTAAAATGAAATTATCGCGTTTACCCATAATGGAAATCATAAAGGTATGAGATAAATGAATAATACAGAATCATAAGGAAAAAATAAACATAATATATATCATATATAAATATAGTTTCATCATAATGGAAACCATGAGATGTGTTAAAAGAATATTGAACAATCATCATTTCGTGAGTCAGTATTTCGTTACCCATAGAAACAGTATGTTCTTTAACCATTAGACAGAGGTGTGTGTAACTGTAAATCAAATAATTCTCATAAATACATCCTAGTGTATTTTATATACTTGTTTTGTTACAAAAGAAAGTAATAAAAAGATTTTAAGTTGTTGCAGAAGCAAAATAAAACAAAAAGAACATATGAGAATACATTACCTTAAAATCAGGTTACTCTATTTGATTTGAGCCAAAGGCTTACTTGGGAAGACTTCTACCCAAAGTGAGGATTCTAAGAGTAAGAGAGGGAAGTTGGGAGAGTATTTGGGAAGATTTTGGACGAGCCAAATGGCTTTAAGGTTTGAATAAGGTGGTAGAGGTGGGGGCCTTTGATAAGAGGAGAGGAGGGGCACTCTTGGAAAGTCATGAAATGTTACATTATTATGAAATGGTTTTCAGATTTCAAAGGTCCGAAAATTATATATTTCAAAGATAAGGTGATAAGGGTTCTAAGTATACTCATCCAATAGGTTTTTGAAAAGTTTAAGTCTTAGATTTTACATTATCTTTTTATTTTATTTAAATCGTTAATTAATGAGGTAATCGCTGTATCATCATGGTGTGACAAATAAATTTATTTATTTAATTTCTAAAAATTATAAAAAAAATACCATGATGTAGGAAATCATTTTAAATTTCCTATGAATATTTATAGTCGATATGTTAACTTATATAACCCCATGTAATAATTGTTTTAGTAAAACAACACATGTTTGTGACAATTTTATTTTTACTATAAATAAAAAGTTATTAATGTCATTTTATTAACCAAGTGGCTCCATGGGGTCCCCAAGTTGACCCATGGATTGTCTTGGTCGTCCATGACTCATAAAATAAGGATTGGAAAAGTGTCAAGATATTTTTATATTTTTGTAATATCATTTTTACGTTAAATTTCACTAATTACCTTTAATCGCAATTAGTAAAACTTAAAAGCTACTATTCACCAAAAAAAATTATATTAATCCCATTGAACCAGATTTTACTTCCTAATGACAAAAATGTATGTTGGATTTATGAAAATCAAATCACAGAAGTGGTAATGTTTCATTGACATGAAAAATTAGTTTTTAAACTACCACTTAGTGGTTTCACTATTCATCAAAAATTGATGTTTTTCAGAAAAATACCGAAAATTTACCCTAAGCTATAATTGATGTTCCAAATTAAAAAATGATTTATATTTTACCAAATTACAAAAATATAATTTGCATTAATTAATTTTATAATCAATTCCCACTTTCAAAAAAATAGCATGTTTTTATGAAACAATATCAATCAAAAGATTGAAAATTGTTTATGTCCAATTTCAAAGTGCAATAACTTATAATGACCAACATTAGATAAAATGGTAAAAATATATTCTAATTATACTTTAAAACCACCGAATAGTATAATTTATCACAAAAAATTATTTTTATTAAAAAAGTTGCTTTTAAGTATTTTTCACTATTCATCGAAAATTGGAATTTCTCAGAAAATTATAAAAAATTCAACTTAGGATAATTTCGACATTACGAATACAAAAATTAAGTACATTTTGAAATATAAAATTTATTTAATTTCAAAATGTGGGTTTTACTATTCATAACAACTAATTTGATTAGTCGCAGTGTGTTAGAATCTCGAACATGCGTACTATGCAAGCTATTGCATTATTGAAAGAGAAGCATATCGTGGAAGCTCGGGTTGTTACATTCTCCCCTCCTTCAATAAATTTCATCCTCGCAATTTTAAATTTTTCTTTGAAAATAAAAGGTTGAAAATAGAAAATACCTTTGTGGAAAACCCACATCGGAAATAAGGTTAATAAAATTTAGCCTTAATAAGAGGGAAAGGGAAATGAAAAAGTCACCACCAAATTATGATCTTGATAAGGAGAACATTGGTAGAAATTAGAGACATATAATTGGAGGAAGAATGTAAATATTTGTAGGGAGAGATTGAGTTCATCACTCACAAACAAGTGTAATATTGAGGGCCTCAAAGCCTTCAATCTATGTTGATTTAAAATATTATCAGTTCAACAATACATAAGGTATTAGGATAACATATTTTTTTGTTTTAATACCCCTTTAATAAAGATTAAGAATTAATTTATTCATAGAATAAGAGATAGGTATATATATATTTATTCTTGACAAGTAGAGTTTCAACCTTCAACTAATTTCTACCCCAAACTCATCTTTCACTCAAAAAGATAATAGAACTCAAAAATATTATATTTATCCTAATCTTCTAAGGTTCCGAATATTAACACATACCGTTTAGATTTGTAAAACTATTTTGTAACAACCAGGGACTTCCTTTGGGATAGTGGTTGGTAATAAAGGCCTGTCGCACTATGGTTGTGGGTTCGATTCCTACAGCTTTGTCTAACCCGATGGGTTATCCCCCGACCTACAGGTTGTCCTTTTCATAAGACTATAGTATTATAATATTCCAAAAATAATATTCAGAAATGTTTTAACCTTAAACAATACTATCCAAAGTTCAACTTAATCCATCCCAACCTTTATTGTTATCCAAAATACCTATGTCCAGACTTTCTCTAAAAGGTCTCTTAATTCCAAAATAAATTTATCAGATTCCACAAACAAAGTAAAGTTTCTCTTATTGTCACATACTAAAAATATTATTACCTTCATCATATTAAAACCTTAATGAAAACAACAAGTACTGCAGTACAATCCTTATATATATCACATTATTCTTATAACCAGAATATAATCCTTGAGTCCAAAAGCACCAATACATTAATTATTCCACTTCAACTGTAGTAACAGCATAAGATTGTCCTTGATCCCTTGGCCTTTTTTGAGGTAAGTTTCCCTGAATCTTTGGACATTCATTTGAATAATTCCACATTTCCTTACATTTTTAGCATTCAACATTGATAGCCTCTTTCTTTCCCTTGCAATCACGAGCCTGGTGACCTTTTTCTCCACATTTATAACAAACTTCCATTCCTTTTAGGCAAGTATCGGGGTGATTCTTCCCACAATTATCGCATAATGGAAAATCCTTCTTTCCCTTTTTCCCTTTATCTTCCTCTTGTTCCACCATTCTCTTCTTCTCTTGCTTTAATTTATCGTCATAAGATTTAGAGACTTCCTTTTCTATCTTGATAGCACACGAGACAATATCTTCGTACGACGAGAAGGTTTGTGAGACTAATGCTCGATGGAGAAATGGTTTTAACCCATAAAATAAATGACCAATATTACTTCTTGGGTTAAGTATATAATCTGGAGCGTTCCTTGCTAACCTTGTAAAGTTATCCTCATACTTTGCGACATTCTCATCCTCCTTCTGCCTCAGACTCAGAAATTTCCTTTCCATATCTGCTTGATGGTCATGTGGAAAGTATTTTTCTAAGAATTTTTTTTAAACTCCCTCCATTCCATACTTGATACATCTTCATCTTCCTTCGTATTTTTAATCAGCGACCACCATTGATCGGCATCTCCAGTGAGGCGGTAAACTGACATGACAACCTTCTCCCTTTCGCTACTCCCCAAGGCATGGAATATTTTCTCTAAGGAGTTTATCCATTGATCATCTACTAATGGATTTTTACCCCCATTAAATGTTGGTGGTTGTTGCCTCATGAATAATTCTAATATTGATCCTCCATGTTGCGTATCAGGGTGCTCTATACGAGTAAGGTTATTATTCATAACCTGAGTGAGTTGTCCCAGTATGGTGATAAGTTGATCAGCACCAGTTGTATCTCCAGCTCTACATTAATTATCTTGAGAAGGAGGTAAATCCCTACATGGAGTTCATGTATTGATACAGTTTCCATTCCTACCACTAGGCGCCATTTCTAAACAATGGCATAAACAAGATTATTTCATAAATCAAAATACATAATTCCATACTTGTAAAACACTTAACATAAATTGAACTATAATTATAGAAAAAAAATTCTTTGAGGAAGTATATACTCATAAACCCTTCATAATGGTATTGAAAATGAGAATTATCCTAAGCATATCCCCTGGGAGTGTCATAACCAAGAGTGCAGCAAGGCCTGTTGTCGTGCACCAGTTCCCATTCGAGTCTAGCTCAAAGTGTTGTTTTCGGGTTTTACCCCTAGGTACATCTGTGCCAGAGCCGCCTCTACCTGTTCGTATCCAGACAGGGATGTATTGCTCAGAAAACTCAAAAAATATTTATAATACCAAAATTCTAGTAAGTTCTTCTATTCTAATCCTCAAAATCTATCTTTGGGCTATGTGCTCTAATCAGAGTTTATATAAATCTACCTTCCAAGTTTAGTACTAAACTGCCTATGATACCAACTGTAACGCCCTGACCCCAGTTACCCAGAGTATGTGCATTATTGCGTAACATTGGCATGATCACAAAAGATCATGTCTCGAAAGATCGATTAGTTTAGTATCCTTGGAAACACTAGATACATTCATAAATGTTACATTACATCATAAAGTGAAAAATCACAATAACATAGTCTCCAAAGTCCATACTTCTATCCCCTTCAGACTATCCCTATAGGTCAGTCATAAAATATTTATTCACATCCTGGGAAAAAATAAAACATTGAAAGGGGTGAGCTCAGATGTTCAGTAAGGATAACAATAGAGCAGAAGCTTTCATAAATAAACATAAACATTTAAGGCAATGTATAACTAAAACAAAAGCCTTTTAAACATGTACTTCAACATAATATGGCAAAAGTAAAATGAGATAATTCCATTTACTTATTCACATGAATATTCTAATGGTCTAATAATCACATGCAATATCAATAACCACTTTTATAATGATGGAATGCATAATGCCAGACTATCATAACCATGTATCCAAGGCCTCGTGCCAAGACTACAAATAAGATTTTGTCAAGGCCTCAAGCCAAGACACTAGTTTGTCTCATGAGACCTGCCGATGCATCGAGGAGCTATAGCGGGCTCCACCCGCCACTTATTTAGTCCAATGCATTCCTCGTATGAATAGTTTTAAACATGTCATAAACCATAACATAATTGTATCACATAAAACATGCATAAAGGAAACATAATATTTCCACATTTCAATCACAATATATCAATACAACAAATTGATATAATAAAAACTTTATCAAAACCATTTTCAATACCAAAATAAAATAAAATTAAAACTTGGTATTTATTTTTCATTTAAATAAACTTATGGCTTGTAGAGGAAAGCGAAACTCAAATGTTCATCACGGCGGTGGAGAAGTCATTGACGCTGCATACGTATGACAAAAAAACATTCCCTTTTGTAATTTAGTAAAACGCTTCGTATAAAAAATATTTCTTTTTGAATAAACGTAAAAGTAAAAGGGGTTTATACAACGTATAAAATAAAGTTCTATATAAACAAAATATGCCTCAATGAAAGGAGATTAAGACGAAGACCCTTACAAAGATAATTTTTTAAATAAAATAGATCGCTCATGTGTATTCACTATAAGTTTAGATAAAGAATGTATAAATACATGATAATATATAAAAATTCACTTCTCACATAATCGGAGAACAACATAAATAAGAATGATAAGTTCAACCCAAAGAATGGGAATTGGGTTAAGAAGTTCCCTTACCTCATGTCCGTCTTGACTCGACCGTTATTTAACCTCCTGAATAATAAACTAGAGTTAATTTATAATTGCTTAAGAAACTTTTTCAAGTTTATTATTCCTTTTATATAACTTATTACCATGTTATGAACATTATGTAATTATTTATGTTAATAACGGTCGTTTTGTCGATCTTTGGTACTTGAGTCAAAAAATAAACTTCTTATTATTAAAAGTTGTTCATGTGGTACAACATCATTATATCAAGAATTATATTCATTATTTAGATATCATATATATCATATATATCCAGTATATATATTCATTCATAATATTACCTAACATTTATAGGTAAGCAATGAAATGCACCGTTCATGGAGATGGTAAGTCGTACGTACGCATGAGCGCTACTTTCATTTCTATTTCGTATTTAATGGAATGAAATCATAATGATATAGAGGTATATTATAATTCCAGTATAATATAATATATAATATCATTTACTCCATCCTTTATATGTCCCACATATGTCATTAACGATTCAATCACTTTGAGGGGGCGGTAGTCCGCACTTCCTAAGTTGAAATTATCGCGTTTACCCATAATGGAAATCATAAAGGTATGAAATAAATGAAAAATACAGAAGAATAAGAAAAAAAATAAACATAATATATATCATATATAAATATAGTTTCATCATAATGGCCCCCATGAGAGGTTTTAAAAGAATATTGAACAATCATCGTTTCGTGAGGCAGTATTTCGCCACCCACAGAAACAGTACGTTCTTTAACCATTAGATGGAGGTGTGTGTAAGTGTAAATCAAATAATTCTCATAAACACATCCTATTATATTTTTTATACTGGTGTTGTTACAATATAAAGTAATAAAAAGATTTTAAGGGGTTAGAGAAGAAAAATAAAACAAAAGAACATAAGAGAAGACATTACCTTAAAATCGGGTAACTCTTTTTTATTTGAGCCAAAGGCTTCCTTGGGAAATATTATGCCAAAAGTGAGGCATCTAAGAGTAATAGAGGGTAGTTGGGGGAGTATTTGTGCAGAGTTTGGCCAAGCCAAATTGATTTATGGTGTGAATAAGGTGGTAGAGGTGGGGGCCTTTTATAAGAGGAGTGGAGGGGCACTCTTGGAAAGTCATGAAATGATACATTATTATGAAATGATTTTCGGATTTCAAAGGTCCCACAATTATATATTTCAAAGATAAGGTGATAATGGTTCGAAATATACTCATCCAATAGGTTTTTGACAAGTTTAAGGCTTAGATTTTACATTATCGTTTCATTTTATTTAAATCGTTAATTAATGAGGTAATCGCTGCATCATCATGGTGTGACAAATAAATTTATTTATTTAATGTCTAAAAATTATAAAAACATATCATGATGTAGGAAATATTTTTATCTTTCCAGTTAATATTTATAGTTGAAAGGTTAACTTATATAACCCCATTTAATAATTATATTAGTAAAACAACACATGTTTGTGACAATTTTATTTTTACTTTAAATAAAAATTTATTAATGTCATTTTCTTACCCAAGGGGATCAATGGGGTCCCCAAGTTGACCCATGGATTTTCTTGGTTGGAAATGACTCATCCAATAAGGTTAGGACAAGTGTCAATATATTTTTATATTTTTATAACATCATTTTTACCTTAAATTTAACTAATTACCTTTAATCGCGATTAATAAAACTTAAAAGTTACTATTCACCAAAAAATTATTTTAATCCCATTAAACCACATTTTACTTCCTAATGACAACAATGTCTGTCGGATTTTTGAATATCAAAACAAAGAAGTGGTAATGTTTCATTTAAACAAAAAATTAGTTTTTAAAATACCACCTAGTGGTTTCACTATTCATCAAAAATTAAAGTTTTTCAGAAAAATACCAAAAATTCACCCTAAGCTATAATTGATGTTCCGAATTAAAAAATGATGTATATTTTACCAAATTCCAAAAATATAATTTTCATTAATTAATTTTATAATCAATTCCCGCTGTCAAAACAAATAGCGTGTTTTTATGAAACAATATCAATCTAAAGATTGACAATTGTTTATGTCCAATTTCAAAGTGAAATTAATTCTAATGACCACCATTGGATAAAATGGTAAAAATATATTATAATTATACTTCAAAACAACTAAATAGTATAATTTATCACAATAAATTATTTTGATTAAAAATTTGTTTTTAAGTATTTTTCACTGTTCATCAAAAATTGGAAGTTCTCAAAAAATTACAAAACATTCAACTTAGGATAATTTTGATATTCCGAATACAAAAATAAAGTCCATATTGAAATAAAAAATTTATTTAATTTCAAAAAGTGGGTATTACTATTCATAATGGCTACTTTGATTGGTCGCGGTGTGTTAGAATCTTGAACTTGCGTACAATGCAAGCTATTTCATTATTGAGAGAGAAGCGTATCGTGGAAGCTCGGGGTGTTACAATAGTACACCAATAATCAAATACATTATTAAATCCACTATATATATGATTTGGGGAATAGTATAATTTATAAAATAGAAACACTAGAGGATATTAGATTGTTCATGACACTGTGTTCCATTTAATCTACTCATGTGAATAACCCTCCCACTTTGATCAAATCATGTGTACGGGATGTGGTCTCTAATGATCTTATCAAATAATAATAATAATTTGAATATTGTATCATTAATAAATATTGGGGTAAAAATTAGAACCCCTCCAAGTTCAACATATTATTAACAAAATTATATAATATGATGGTAAATGGGATATTTAAAAACAGTAATCAAGGAAAGGGTCAACATGGACTCTTCAATTATTAACTAATGAAAAAAGGGAATGTGTAACAACCAACTATAAACAAAAAATAGGTGAATGGTTGAAAACCATCTATAAATAATGAATAAAAAATGGGTTTTTGAAAAATATAAACCAAATTAGATTTCAAAGAATTATGAAAGGCTATAAAACAATTCAATGGATAGAGGTTGATCAATGATAATAATAAAAAACAATATAGGATGAATTAGCAGTAACTACAAAATAAGTCCATGTTGAATAAAATATCATCAAATATAAATCCAAACAAAATAAATAGTTTATCACCATCTATAAACAATATCAATGGTTAATGGGTTATTGAATATCATATGTAATACCAATTTATATTAGGTTTGGAAAAATCATATACTTCTGGATTTCTTTATATAAAATATAGATTTATTATAAATTTTTATTCAAATATATTTTTATATACTCAATATCTATATAGTAGATGTTTATATAGAAGTTATTGAAGTTTCTATTGAATTAAAAAATGTTCTGGGGATGGTGAGAGTATTGGTAGAATTAAGATATCATAAGACCTAAACACCTAGATGTAGTGATAAAAACATAATATTTACATACTGGTTTCAATACAAACTGAAACAGTCCACTTTTAGAACTCTTTAATTTTATTATCAATAACTGACATTGATTCACTTACATACCCCATACCATTTAGGTTTAGTGTTTTAGGGAGTACAGACAAAATCTTTATGTAACAAGAACAACTTTTTTCTAATCATAGGTGTATTTTTATCTCTATAAAAATATTTTAATATTCTATAAGAAGACATCAAAAATTATTAAAAATTTATCCACACATGATACAGTTTTAGTAATATATTATATAACAACATTCTTCATATCTGGAAGCAACGGTAGCATAAATGGGTGAGATCGAATGCTCAGTAAGTGTAAATATAGACATCAATCGAATAAAACTAGTGGGAATAAGATGATCATAATGGAATGTGAACATAATTAATTTGAAGGATAACTGAATAAGATAATTCATACACATGAAAACCTAGATCATGAAATATGACTCGTGCTATAAGGAAAGAGTCATATGTTTTAATAATCATGAACCATGTGAAATAAGTCTTGTTCGAAGAAACAATTAAAACTTATTGAATATATTTAGGAACGATTTAGTGTCCTAGAAAATCATATATTCATCCTATAATTACAATATAGGATAATCCAAACATTCCATTTAGATTAAATTCCATCTAGTTAACTTTATTATCTTTTATGAGTTATAAATATTTTGTGAACTCTATCTCATTAACAAAATCACTGGAGAGATCTATCTATGTCACCCATTATAATGATCTATATTTGGATTACACTTCATCATAAAAAATTTAAAAGAACTATAACATTAAAAAATTATATAGGGATTTTATTTTATCCTAAAAAAATTGTAAAAACAACCATCATTCCTTACATAATTTTATTAACCCGTTGAAAACATTTCTAGAAAATTTTCATTAAAACACCATCATAATTCATCCATAAATTTTATTTAGATGGACTCATTAAATAATATCCATAAAGATTTATTAGAAACATTAAGGATGTTGGTATAGATTAGAAATAATTTTAAAAGATAATTTTTTCATTTCATTGGAAAAAGAGAAAGTATCATTTTGTTTCATTATCCTTAAAAACTAAAACATTCTCTAAAATATTCAGAAAATTATTTTATTTGAAAACACCCATGGAAACATGTAATATAAGCTTCAAAGAAAAAGATTTATAATTAAAATAATGATAATAAATTGTAAAAAGTTATTTTTAAAACACTAAAAATAAAATCAAATATTGTTGAAAATGAAATAAAATATTCCTTGTATAATAGAATGTCCCTTTCTTGAAAATATTGTATAGATCTCATACATGGTATAAAACCTTCAATTCCCAATCGGAAATAATATAACATTTTCTTAGAATTATTTACAAAATTATGTTAAGTACCAAAAATAGGTTAACTAAAAGAAAACATGGAAAACCTATCAATTTAAAAGTTTTAATAAAATAGGATTGGTATAGAAGATAAAGATAATATCATTTCAGTCATTTGATATTTAACATAGACATATAAGAAAAAGAAAAAAGACTGTAACATAAATCAATACCCCTTTGCAATATTTTGAGTCATATACTTCATGAAATAAATAGTTTTTAATGAAGCATTATATGACATGAAAATAATGAGATTACTGATATAACACATCTAAGGTGTAGCATATACATCCTATAAACACAACTATGTGAAAAATTCGAGACCTAAATACATGAAGTAATTTTGAGATTAAGAACCTTATAAAAGACATTGATATTTAATGTGAGATTTAACCACTAAATTGATTATGTTACACCAATATAAATCCACATAAGACAAGGTGAAATGAAATTTAAATAATAAAAAGTAATTTCAAAAACATTTTTTAATAACATAGAATAAAAAATTATTCAAATAAATTATATAACCCAATGAAAGGAAATTAAGTAAAGAAACACCTTACCTTGAGTCCCAGATTCTCATGTATATTTTTTGTATTCCATAATAATAAATTAATATAAATTATTAAATATATTAATTAAAATTTAATGTCCATCATCTTATAATAATCCATTTAAATTCAATTATTTTCATTTTTTATGTAGCTACTAAAAGTATTAATTTCTTTTCGGATGTTTTGTGGACGTTAGGATCATATGTCTCAAAAACCTACAGTTGGTTGAATATGTTTAGAGACATCATGGTTCATTAATATATTGAATTTTAACCATGATATAATTAAAAAAAGTATCATTATATAAAATTTTAGAACTAATCATGAAATATGGGCATGAAAAAATGTTTCATTTTTTCAAGGACATTATAATTAATTTAAAATAATTTTCTAAATTTTAGTTATTAAAATGGACTTTATTACTTAAATAATCCCATCAAATATAGTTTAAGATTAGCTTTTTTTAGAAGTTTTTGAAAATATTTATTTTTTCGGTGAAAAATGGAATATAATATTTATTTATAAAATTCACCTTTTATTTTAATTTATTTAAGAATTTAAGTTATATTTAGGATAAATTTTAAAGTTAAAAAATTTCCCCTTTTATAAAATTTAATTCAACTAATTCAATGGTAATTTAAATTTTTCTTTATTTTTGTGTAATATAATTTTTTTCTTAAAATATATATTGTTATTTAAATTTTTTTTATTTCATTTCATATAAAAATAATAAAATTAAATTTATAAAAACTAAATCATAGATATTTGGTTACATATTTTTAATAATCATATGTATACTCTATAATATGGTCCATTTCATTTTTATTCATGATTAATAGTTACCATAAAAAACCAAATGGTAACCATAAAAAATTAAAGTATTAATATCAATCATTAAGTCACTAATATACCAAATACCTTTTTGGTTTAGAGTTTTAGATAGTTATGGAAAATTATATACATAATAAACCCATTTATTTTTCATAATATTGGTATTTTTCCATTTATACCATGGTTTTCTTATTCCAAAAATAATATATAAACATTTACAATAAAATTCACTACGCATGATACCCTTATATAAATATATTACATAATATCATTTATAATTTTAACACCATGATAATTTATGATTTTTTATCAAATTAATTTAAATTTTTAAAAAACTTATGTAACACACGATAAAGAGTTTCTTTAATATTGTGCGGCACCGAGCATCAAGAGACCGTGAAATAATATATTTTTAAACTTTATTGTCATAAACAAGCAATTAAATTGGTACATATAAATAATATTAACAAATTTATAAAATATAAATATAAATTTCCTACCCAATATAAATTTATTTATAAACACATAGTAAATAATCACTTAATTTGACGTAAAAAGATTATATTCCCCAAAAATATATTTTAATTAGAAATATTTTCATAAATATTTTTTGAGAAAATATTATATTAAATTTATAGAGGTTTTTTAAAATTTAAATGATTAAATAATAAAATATATATTTATTTAAGATGAACTTTTGGGAATCTTTGGAAAAAAGAATTGTTCATTGTACAATTAAAATTACAAATTTTTATAAATTTATTATCTATTTTAAATAATTTAGGTAATTTTAATTCCTCATTATGTTTTAATGTGACATAATTATTCTTTATTTATATTTCATCTACTTAAATATTTTTTAATCAACTTTATATTGGATTTATTATAAGTTTATTTTCTCATCTTTAAAAAGTGATGTTTTTTTAAACTGTTTTAAAGTGAGTAATGTTTTTCCATTTTAATTATTTAATATAATACCTAATGAGAAATGTTTTATATTAAAATTAAATATTATATATCATAAGATTTAAATTTATTTTCATATAATTATTATTATTAGACATATATTTAATATAAAATCATCCACTTATTAAAAATAGACTTATGAAAAAACTGTTTTTTCATTGAATCTGTGGGTTTTGATTTAAATTTAATTATTTAAAAATTTATATAAAAGAATTTGTAAAAATAAACATAATTTTTTAAATAAACTTGTCAAAATGATATTATAGTAAATATTTTATAATTTTCAGAAAATATTAGTTTTTTAAAGAAAAGTAAAAAACTACATATTTTTAATTGAAAACTACATCTTCGATTAAATTATTTATAAAGTAAATAATTTATTAAAATGGTTTGATATAAAAATATGTTCAATTAAATAGATATTAATTCATTTTTTCATGGGAATAAATTTCATATTGAAATTCAATATAAAAACTATTTAAACATTGGAACATTTTCTCTCGGAGAACATGCTTTCCCATCATGTCTCCGGGATAAATTTTAAATAAGATATTCTAACTTATATAAATTGAATTTGGAAAAATTATTATATATTTTGAATAAAAATAAATTATATTATATAATAATTTCAACTTATATTTTTATCAAAATAAATAGTGAAAATAGTAAAAATTAATCTGTGTGATTAAGGTAAAAATGGGTTTACTATGGGTTAAAATAAAAAAATAAGGGTTTAACTGACCTAAAAACATTACAAAAATATATTTTATGAACATATTTACACCTTATAATGTCTATTTACTGATAATATACTATATTAGTTTCTTTTTTTATGAGAAAATCATGGGTAATTTGTTTTCTTTTAAACAAATTGCAAGTGTACCACACACCTCACATATAAAATACAACCCCAAATCCTCTCTTATTCACACCATAAAACAGTTTTTGTCATATAGTGCTTGCTAATATAACTTTTCAATAAACATTATATCATTCTATACTACTTAATTTATAGTTTTAAGCAATCCTATGAAAGATTTTTGTGTAATCTTGTGGTGGTTACCTGAAGAAGAGGCAAAGTTCTTCGATGATGATTTTTATTTTATTTATTATTTAACCTATTAAATTACAATTAAAACATGATACTATAATAAAATCAGTATATTAAATATACTGGGATGTTTTTGGGTAAATTTAATGACCTACAAATATCTATACTTCTTTAAAATGGGTTAGAGAATCATTATTCATGTGTACGACGGAGTACCACCTCACAAACTGATGGAATTTTTTTCCATTACTACCTATCACTGTGGGGAATTGTTATAGATATAAAGTATATTTTTAATAATTATAACATAATTTACCCTCTTTATTCATAATATCATATATACCTTTTTTACTTTCAATTCTATAGGGGGTAAGATAATGTCGCTCCACTGTACAACAAACTAGAATCACACTAAGCAATGAGATTCATTTTTCACTAACTCAATACATGGAAGAAAATAAGGATAAATATATGTGATATGAATGGAATAATTATTTTATTAATTAAATTTTAATCATACATAAAAATATAATATATCACTTTATTTCAATCCTTTTCACTCATTGAAAGATGATAACGTCACTCATGTACATGTGGATTATTGCCTTCATGAAGTGATGTGACTCTATTTTCATCACCACGCCACATGGATGATATTTATATGTATATTATAATAAAAAATATGGTATTTATGATATTTTAATCATTTTTTAGATATAATATATTACTTACCACCTTTTCACAAGGATTTTTTTTAAAATGAAATTGTTACTCATGCGTACATATGTACTACCATCTCAATGATCGTAACACACATCATCTATAAAAACAATATTTTTTTAATGGTA
This sequence comes from Viscum album, assembly GCA_963277665.1. Taxonomy (NCBI): domain Eukaryota; kingdom Viridiplantae; phylum Streptophyta; class Magnoliopsida; order Santalales; family Viscaceae; genus Viscum; species Viscum album. The sequence goes on from OY728163.1 coordinate 287,929,482, forward strand.
TTAAAACTATAATTTATGTATAAATATTATAATTTTTTAATTATTATTATTCTTTATAATATTTTACCATTATCAATTTAATAGTAATGAATATAAAAATTTAAAACATATACTAAAAACAAAGCGGTTATTACCCAGAATGTGGCTTTAACATGGAATTGTTAATAAATAAGTAATTAAAATAATTAAGTAAATAATAATATTTTCTAATATATTTAATTGTGTGTTTTTAAAAAAATATAGTAAAAATAAATTTATTATATAGAAGGTTTTAATAAGTATGAAGGAAGTTGAGACTTACGAAAATGGATTTTCATCTCACTTTTAATTTCTATGAGACCCATTAATTATTAACCATGTATTTATCTTAAGTGGTGTATATACTAACCAATAATTTATTTTAATATTCATATCCATAATATTATGGGGATTTATATTTCCCTTTTATTTTCACCCTTTCATGGTGTTTAAGATTCAAATTTTACGAAAGTGGTAAGGGATTTTTGTCTCAATTGTCTTTCCTTAAGACATATGTTGTGTTATGAACCTATATTATTTTATAAGGTGTATATAAATCCCTTTTACATTTAGTATGATAAATTTATTTATTATATAGATATTATATCATTAATTTAACATTATGTAATCATGTATCTTAAAATTCAATGTTACTAATGTGGTAAATATTTTCTATTAAAATATTCTCATTAATGAGGATTATTTATGGATATATTTCTGATGATAAAATATTATGATACATCTCTCAAGAAACTCTTGAATATTTTTATACTAATGTTACATAATGAGAATAAATTTTTTCCTTCATTTTTCTTTTTTTATAAACTAAATAGTTCTAAATAATATTTTTATGAAAATCAATCATTATTTCTCTCTTTAGCTGAAAATCTATTTTATTTCAAAAATATTTTTCTAAAAATGATTTCAAAAAGAGTTTACTATTCACCTGTGATTTTTTTTAAAAATTATAAATATTTTACATTTTATAATGTTTTTTAAAAATTAATCTTCGAGTCATTTTCAAAAACATTGCTTGTTTTTCTTTTACTGAATATGTGAAAAGAATATTAGTTTTAATGCCTATAGCACATATGGTATTTTATGCCTTTATGAATATTCAATATTTTAAATAATACTTTATATTTTTCTATAGTTATTTTAAATAAAAAGTAATTGGAATATTTTTTATGTTTTAGTATTTTTTTTAAAGTGTAAAGGTTATTTTTCGCAAGAAACATTCCATGTGTTTTTTCTTTCAAAATTACTTTCTATTAAAGGTTACATACTTTAATTTTACATATGATTTAATATAGATATAATCCAATTATACCATTACAATTATTATTATGAATATATTATTTTTATGATGAAAAGTAGATTATGAAACCCATATCTCCTTCATCGGATATCTTATGATAAAATGATCAAATTATTATGAGTCCCATTTATTTTCCACGACTAATCCAAGGATGAGATGTTTTAAGAAATTAATTTTTTCCTATGTTATAATATATTGAATTTTATATGATCTTGGGAAATATAATTGTATTTATTATGTTTTAGGAGGGACCTTTATCTCCATATAATGAATTGGGTACTGATTAATGTTATATGAGATCAAAGGGTACATGGGAGATAATCTTAACCTAGAAGAGATTACATTGGAGGTTATCTTAAAATTGAATTAGTGTAAATGGTAGGATAAACAAAGCTCAATGTATCTACATAGGTGGTTATCCCAAGACTAACATGTTATCATTGTCTTGGTGTGTAGAATTGACATAAGATTTTTTATGATTATGTATGCCACAATTATATGTCCCATGCCAATGTTATTCTCTCATGGATCATGTTATTTATTTCCTTATGATTCATGTATTATTAACTGGAAATCATTATGTCAGGTATCAATATTATGATATTTAATATTAAGTGTATTGTTTTCAAAATTTCACATTGTTGTGATTATTTATTCTTACATATCTCTTTTCTTAACCCTTATTGATCATCTAAGGTCACCCTTTCATATGTTTCTTTTACCTTGTATATGAAAAAAAAATTATTTATGATTTGTTTTCAAATATTACTAAAGGGGAATATCTTTATGGGATACATTTAAGATCATTCATTTATTAATAATTTTATATTGAAAGATTTCTAAACACTAACATATTATGGTACTTTTGTGTTTTTTTGTTTATCATATTGAATATTCATAAAAATGAAAGAATATTTATGTCTTTTAACCATGAGTTTCTATAGTTGATATCATAGAAATTTTTTAATTTTCCTTTGAAAAAATTGATGACAAACATTTATTCACAACCCTAGTGATAGTTCTAAGGACATGTCTAGAGATTTAAAAAAGTGTAATTCTATGGCTGACTCAATGCATTAGAAAATGTCCTGTAATTTTTGTTAAGGATAGATTAATTGATTTCCATGAAATTAAATCCCTGTCTGGATACTACAAGTGGGTTTGACTCTAGAATAATGGTACCCATGGTTAATAATTCTAAATTTGGATCATTTAGCTAGACTATATCATCACTTGAGGCATGATAAGATACCTTGATGCATATATGGTTTGACACGACCGACTGATATGCTTTGGATGCTCACAAACTCTTTATGAACCATCACGATGGATTTAAATAGATTATGAAAGTGGATGAATTAGGTTAAACCTAATATTTCATATAATGTATCCTAATTAAGACCTCCATAATAATTTTTCATACTATTTATAATATGATTAGTGTTCCTCACAGTATGATTTTTGGTTTTAGTCAATAATGGAAACCAGAAGAAAATGAATTAACATTGAATATGGTAGAAAATTTTCTAATGATCACCCAAATGGAATGATGATTAGAGGAAATGATGTAGTCTTTATTCTTAAGCAGTTATCACAATATATTATGGAAAATGCACACCTTAACAAACTTTAGAACTCAAAACCGAATAGATGTTTAGTGTTTTTATATAGTTTGGGTCGTGGAAATCATATAGTAAAGAATAATCAGATTCTTATATGTTGATAATATCGGATTAATGACACAAGGAAATGTATCATAGGGATGATAAGATGTCTTGAATAAAAAAATGACACCAAGAAATTAATTTCACAGGAAAAACAAAATGTTTTATTAACATAATAGGTGAGAATAATGATCTCTCGAATATATCATCTACTATTGAATGTTATAAATGTAAAAAATAATGGTAATGGTAAAAATTAGTGTCCTATTGGGAAATATCATGAAGAGAATTAGCACATTGGTATGATTAATGGTTTTGTTATTTATTTTTAAGAGAATATAAATTATATATAATGGAAAAGGGGTATTAAAGAATAAGATGATGAATACTTTTTAATGTGTTAATATTGAAGTGGGATTATTAAACTTTTTATATATTAGAATTAATGAATTATGATATATAAAAGATGAAATATGTAATTATTTTTCATTATAATTTTATATTTAAATATTTGAAAAAATATGTTGAATAGTTTTGATAACCTAGAAAAGTGATTTAATGGAAATGATATATTTTATGGAAATATTTATTAAGGTAAGTTGTCCCTCAATATGATCCTGATGTTGATAAAATGGTTTTCTGATTTGGTATATAGATGGTGGATATAAATAATTTAAATTGGATAGTATTGATTACCATGGAACAGATTAGTTATTTTTGGAAAAATTGATTTATGTTATCATTGGTGGAGTTTATAGAATTATTGGATTTATGGAATATATTTTATAATTTTTCATTTTATTCAATGAATTATGACATATTTATTTTTTCAATATGGGTTTACTACAATTCAGGTTATTATAGTGTTTCTAGAAAATACATGATGGTGGTATCCACATGCTTGGAATGTGAAAATTGAGAGCTAATTTATGATAATTTTTTGGATTGATTGTAATTTCATTTTGAATAAATTTAGTGACATTATTTATAAATTTTTAATTTTTTAAATTTATAAGGTTAGCCATTTATAGAATTTACCTTTTTGGTCTTTATATGTATTTATAGAAATTAATGTATTATATCACCATATAATGTTTTGTGAAAATTGGATAACCTTTTCTGACTATTATATTTTTGATAATTGTTAGAAATATAAGGAATGAATAATAATTATTTTATTAATCTTATTTGGTTATTTAGACATGAAAATGTCATCTCTTATAATGAGAGATGATGTGGAAATTGATCAATGAATGACTGAAGGATGAGATTATTCTGTTAAAAGAGAATGACATCGATTAAGTATATCTTCTCCTTAAAATTATTTCACAACCAGAAATAAATCATGAAGTAAGATGTTTTCATATTATCATATTTTTTTATGATATTAGTAACCTTTACACTCCTTGGTTTATGGATTTGTGGTTATTAACTTTTTTCTGACCATGTTCTCTATCACTCTCCAACGGTATTTGGTTGTTATTTTTCTATTCTATGTCCATTTTTCACTTCCATCATATGTTATACTATGTGTAAATATTGTTATGAGTTACCTTAGTTAACCATTATGTTCCCAAATATCCCTTTTTAGGGGATGTTTTATTATAAATTTGTACTCTATGGGTTTCTACGAAGGAATTTTCAAATGTTAAAAAATTCATAACTGAGATGTATTTCAAGGGTAAAATTTATTTTATTGGGGGTAGAGTATAATACCCGAAGATTTTATAAAACAAAATTGAGATTAATTTAAAATTTTATGTTGATTTCATTACACACAAAAATGAGCTTCTTCGATAGTGTTCATGTCACATCACACCAAGCTTTAGCAAACCATGAAATAATATTATATTAAATATGACCATTATAACCTAGATATTAAATAAGTGGGTATGATTAGCATTAGATAATTTAAGAAATATATATATATATAATGATCAATATAAATTTAATTATAATCTCTTAGTAAATTATCATTAATTTTTAGGAAAGTAATTATATTCTTAAAAAAGTAATTTCTTCACAAATGTTATTATTGATTTGTATGAGAAAATTTTATAATTACTCTATATATTTTTTAGAAATTTTTTTTACAAATTATTCATAAATTGTAAAATAATAATTCAAAATTAACTTAAGAATTTTTTTTTGAAAATATTAACTTATCTGTGAATAGTGAAAAATACAAAAAATTTATAAAACTATTATTTATTTTCAATAAATTATATAATTTAAATTCCCCATTATTTTTTAATGTAAAAAAATTATTCTTTATTAATATTTAATTAAATTAATTCCTTTAACATCAATATTAAATTATATTTTTGTGTATGAATATTTTTTTATTTAAAAAAATGGTTTTTTTCTGAAAAAACATTCTTAAGTGCATAATGCTTGTAAATTTAATTATTAAATATAATATATAATGAGTAATGTTTTAAATTGAATTTATTTATTATATATTAATAAATTTTATTTTATATTCATATGATTATTGTTACTAGACATGATTTAATATAAAATAATCTTGTGTTTCAAAAACAAAATTTTGAAAACCCTCTTTTTCATCGCTTTTGTGAGCTTTGTTCTAAATTTCATTCATCATACATTTAGAAAATTTATTTTAAAAACAAAAATTATTTTTGGAAATAATAATTTCAAAATTATATTATGGATAATTTCTTATAATTTTCTCAAGGAAATAATTATTTGATCAACAGTAAAAGTAAAACTCAAATTTAATAGAAAATTGTATCTCTATTTAAAATAATTATGATGTTAAATTATATTTGAAATTTTTTTAATGAAAAACTAGTTAAATTATATATTTATATTAATCTAATTTATGTCATTGGATTCAATTTCATTTTGAAATTTTATATAAAAACATTGTAAACTATTTAATATTTTCTCTTTGAAAACATGTTTTATTTTTACGTCGAGGAGATTAATTTTAAAAAAATCCAATTATTTGAATTGAATTTGAAAAAATGGATTCCATATTTGTAATTATAATAAACTATATTATTTAATAAGTTTAACATAATTTTTTACTAACATGAATAGGGAAAAAATATAAAAATTAATTATCGTGGTTAAGGTAAAAAATTATTTACCAAGGGTTAAACTAAAAATAAAAATGTTAAAATAATCTAAAAACATGTACAAAATATTTTTTATGATACTATTTCAACCCAATAATTTTTAAGGATCTCAAATACTCCATTATGTATCTTTTTTCCATGAGAATACCTTTAGTACACATTTTTCTTTTGAAAATATTACAAGTGTGTCATCCACCTTACTTACAAAAGGCTACCCTCTCTTATCTACTCTTCACACCATAAAATTTATTTGGTTCAGAAAATACCTTCCCATGTAACATCCAAACTTTACTTCTCTAATCCTATAATACTTTGTTTTTTAATAAAGACATCATAGGAATTATTTTTGGGCAAGCTTAATGAGGTAACCTGAATAAGTGGTAAAGTTCTTCAACAAGCATTTTTATCTTAATTATTACTCCACATAATTAGACTATTAACAACCCAGGATGATATAATAAAATAATTTTATTAAATATAATTATATTTAATTATTTTAATGTCATGACCTATAAACATCTCCACTTCCATAAAATGGTTTATGAAATCATTATTTGTGTGGGCGGAGGACTATCATGTTGTAAACTGATGTCATTTGTTTTTCCATTACAACCTCTCACAGTTAGGCATGATTATGGATATAAATTATATATATGATATTTATAACACATATATACATATTTATTAATTATATCATAAATAAATTTTTTCTTTCTATTCGATAGGGGAGATGATGAAGTCCCTCGTGTGTATAGTAGACTACAGCCCATGAAGCGATGTGATTCAGTTCTGACATACAATTTTCAAGGAAGATAATAATGATAAATATATGTATTATAAATGAATTAATTATGATATTAATTAAATATTTATAATTCTTGAAATCTAATATATCATTTAATTTATTACCTTTCGACTCATTAAAAGAAGATATCATCGTTTGTGTTCATGTGGACTACCACCTTCATGAGGTGATGTGACCATCTTTTCCTCACCACACCACATAAATTATATTTTTAATTATAATTAATGAAATAATATGGTGTATATTATATTATTATAATTATTTAAATATAATATATTACCCAACTCATTTCCAGGATGATCGTTTAAAAATGAAAATATTATTTATGTGTACGTTCGGCCAACTATCTTTATGATCTTAACATACTTCGTTTCTAAAAATATTATTTCATGATTGGTATTAAAATAATAATTAATTTATAAATATAATAATTATTTAAAGATTATTATTTTAAATATAATGAAACCGTGATAAAATTAAGAGGAATGAAAATAAAATATCAAACCATATAATAAAAAACAAAGAGGTTATTACTTGAAACATGATTTTTACATGGTACTATAAATAAATTTGTAATGAATGAAAATAAGTAAAGAATATAAAATATGATATACATAATTATAGTTTTATAATATATGTATAATAAAATTAAATATATTATAGAGGTTCTAACAAGTATGAATGATGTAGAGAGTTATGGTTAGGGGTTTCGTCTCAATTTTACTTACTATGAGACACATACAATATTCAACATGTTTTTATTTTATGTGGTGTACATAATGACCATGAATTTATTTTATTATAATTATCCTAAATATTATATGTATTTATATATCAATTTTATAAGTTATTAATTGTTTGGTTTAAGATTCATAAGTTCCAAAGCGTAAGTGATTTTTGTTTCAATTTTCTTTCCATGAAACATATGTATTCTTATAAACATATATTCTTTTATGAGTTTTATATAAATCCTATTTGACATTTAATATATTGAATTTAATTATTAACATAATATTTTCAATATCATTTAAATTTATTCCTTCATGGGTCTTAAATTTCAATGTTTCCAAAGTGGTATTGATTTTATGTCACAATCTAATCATTATCATGATTGTTTATGATCATGTTTCTGATGATAAAATATTATGATACAGATCTCAAAAAACTCATGAGTTTTATTCTCCTCTAGTGATTTCAGGATATTTTTCCCATTATTTTACTATCCTTAATTACTCTATATTTCAATATAATGTTTTTATGAAAAATTATCTTTGTTTCTCTCTTTATTGAAAAATATATTTTATTCCAAATACATGAATTAAAAAAATGTCTTCAATTTTTTTTTATATTATCCAATTACAATGAAGATAAATTTTATATCGATCTCAGATTTTTTACAATTTTTCAAAATAATTTTTAATTTATTTTAAAAAAATCCCTTTTTAATTTTTCTGAAAATATGAAAGGAATCTTTTTTATCCTGTATAACATGAACAACATCTTTCACCATCATGACCACTCAATGTTTTAAATAACCCTTATAAGTTTGAAATTTTATTTTCAAAGAAAACTATTTTGAAAATTTTTAATGTTTAAATTATTTTTTTCAATGCAAAAAGGATATTTTCCTCAAGAAACATTCCAATTAATTTTTTTCAAAATCATTTTCTATCTATGATAATATAATTAAGTGTTAATTAAACATTACTAGGGATATAATATAATGATAACATTATTATTCTTTCCCTAAATTTTTTTTATGTGTTATGAAATGATTTTTTTGAAACACATATCTTTTCTATGGGTTATGTTATGATGAAATTATAAAATTATTATTAAATCCATTTATTTTCTATAGGATTTTCTATGTTGAAATTTTTTAAAAAACCCATTTATTTTCATTTTTTATGATATTATGAATGATTTGTGATCTTATGAAACAAAAATGTATGGATTATGTGACGAGTGGAACTTATATCTTCTTCCAATTCATTGGGTAATGATTTATGGTATATCATCTCAGACTGTACGTGGGAGGTTATCCTAATCCCAAAAAAGAGTACATATGAGGTTATACAAATCCCAAAAGAGGGTACATAAGAGATTATCTAAATAATAACTTCATATAAACATCTTGGTGGGTATCCTTGACATATGATTTCATACGATTATGTATTCTGCAATTCTATGTCTTATTAAAATTTTATGATCTAATGGGTAAAGTTATTTGATTTCCTTTGGATTCATGTCTCATAGAAAAATAATATTTATGACTAGACTCAAGACAATTATATTTGATATGAAGGGTACAATTTTAAAATATTATTATCAGGTAATCATATTCTTATAATCTTTTTTTTCTTATTTATCCCCATTGTTTACCCTTACTGATCATCGGATCCAACCCTTGATTATATTTTATTTCCCCCAAATATAAATAATGGTTTTAAGTAGGGTATATGTTTTGAAAAGTTATAAAGAAGAATATTTTTATGGGATACATTGAATATAATTCATGAATTAAGATGATATTTCCCAAATTTTCCAAAGGAACTAAACTATTATTGTTCTTAGGTATGTGTTTGGGTAATTCAATGAATATTCATAAGAAAATAATATAATTTATATGTATGATAATGTTAGCACAATATATTTATGACATTATAAATGGAAAAATTAAATGATTGAGCTCAAACACTCTGTAAGGGTTAACATAAGAAAAAATCAAATAACATAAGTGAGAATATGATATCCATAAGGGTATGAGAATATAATGTAATTAAATGGGAATAAAATAATAGATTTTATATCCAGAAAAATTAACTTATGAAACATGATTCATGGTATAAGAAAGAGACATATGATTTAATAATCATAAACAAGGTGAAATTATTTTTTTCAAAGGAACCATTAAAACTCTTTGAAAGAAAAAAATCATTTTATTTTATTGGGAATTTATACATTCAAAATGGAATCAGCTGAATTGGATAATTATATAATTTTTATTGGAATAATTTTTATCCAACTAAATATGTCATAACATATAAATTAAATGTATTTAGTAAGATTTATTTCATTAACCAATTCATTGGATTTCTATATTGGTCTCACCCATCATAATTGTAAGAACCCTATTTTTATCCAAAGATCAGATCCTTTTAAATTATGTATAATTCTCTATTAGGTACTAAATATGGATTATTATTGGTGTTTGAAAGGTTACGGGGGTGTTTAGGTCATGTTCGCAGATTGGAACCTCTACCAATAGATGAAAACACTAGGCCTCACAGTTAATAGAAACAGTGTGTCCCAAACACCATGGTCTCTCCTAACCCTACTAGACTAGACTAATGATAAAGAATGGTGAATAGATTTTTGTAACAATGTTTTAAAGACCGTACACCCATGTATAATTTTATTCAATTTTAATTAGAGGTGATTCGCATGATTGGCCCATACTTTTCCTATCTGTGCAGCCTAACCGTGTGGGTTCCCTCCTTAAGTAGCGGGAGGCGCACAATTGGTGCACTATTTTTCCAACCATGCTTCTAAATAATGAGACTCTTCATTCCTGGAAAATATTACCAAAATTCAATTAATTAAATGTTTAACACATGAAAATTCCACACCAGTTCATTAAATAATACAATAAGGATTATCCTCTCTATTTTTGATCTCCCAAATGCATCTTCTATAAGTTTTATCCTATTTTTCAGTTTTAAGTCTCATTCAATCCCTGGTTGTCTTGTTTGATGTGAATCGATAAGTACTGGATTCTATTTTAGCCATGTTTTATTCTTATTTTAATCAATGAAACTATTTATATGTTGGCTCAAATGCCCTATTTTTTGGGTGTTGATATACTCTTAATATTTCTTCTAATTATAACCAAACAAAAAGCTGATACTTGATGTGGAGAGTCACATGAGCTTAAGGTAGGTTGCCTATGAGACATCTCTCAATTCTCAAATATTAGTAAATTGTCTTCATTGTTCCCATGCATATTTCATTAAGTGTTTATAATTAAATTCGAATTCCATTCTTGTAGTAATTATAATGGTATTCTAATCATATTTATATTTTTGTTCAACGGATTTTGTGGTTACATCCTCAACACCAACAACCCAATAGAGGGTGTTTTCCTTAAACATGTCGTTAGTAGTTTTCTTTGTTCATATATTCTACTATTCTAATGTGTTTTGTCTTGACCCTATTAATGGTAAACCATCCTTAATAAAATCATTATAGTATTTCTAATGGTTATCCCTTGTATGTGATAGTTTCACTTGACCATTCTAAGGTACGTGTTTCAATATAATTAATGGATCATTATTATAAATGTAAATTGTACGATTTATAGGATTTGGACCTTTTAATGTAATTAAATGGATTATTTTTATATCTATAGAACCCGTTGACATGTATAATGGAAGGTTGTGGAGTGAACATGATGAAATGACTAAAACTTATATAAACCAATACATGGTTTCATTCCCCTTTAGCCTTGTCACTTATATGAAAGGGAATTGATTAAACCAAATAAATTATGAATATGTATGATTATTATGTGAAAAAATTAATTAAAAAATAAATTATAATTCCTATAGAACTTGACATCCTTAAAGGTTTTGTCTAACTCAATTTATCCCTATATTTGTAAGGGAGTTCCTTAAGCACTTATGGACAACATTTGTATTCAGGGATGCTAGTTTCGAATGTTGATACTGAACATGGAACCCAATCCTTATATACTAGTTGATGCATGGTTTGACACCATAGGATACCTCCATTGTCATTATAGGATGCATTTGATACACTCCTTGGATCCATTAGAAAGTCTAAAAACATGTGTTCCTGTGGTTATAACCATCAGAAATAGTCATTGGTTATGCATTATACCTTTGATAAGTTCCTTGGAAACAGATAGAATTATATTACTGTGGAATTCCTTAGGATATTCTCCTTGAATTACACTCTTACCCATGTGGCCACACTTAAGTTTATCACTGAGTTTCCTTTACCCCTGAGGTTATCGATTCCTTGTTTATTACCTTGGATCCTCTCATTATTATCACCATTACATGACTCATTGTTACATCATGGATCCCTTACTTTTATAATCATGACATGATGCCAATAATAATTATACCTCACATGAAAAACTATAAAAACTGGAAAATAATTTATAAATGAAATGGTTAAAAGTTCTGAAAAAAGCTGAGGCTAAAGTAGGTATTGGGTATTTACATTTTTGTACACCCTTACTTTTATTTGTGTATCTCAGCACACTATTTCAATTTATATTACAAGGACTGGATTTCATAGACATCATTGGTGATGACCTAGTAAGATTTATCTCACACCCTATCTGTTGATCCATTGGTACCAAATAAAATTACATGTATACGGGTGTTGACATGGGGAAGTGTCTTGCTTTGGGAACCTAATATTACTTTCTTATAGATTGATATAACTCTAAAGATGTTGAATGGGCTAGGCCTCGGGAAGTATGGATATTTTTTTGTATCATTTTTTTAATTTTGTATATAATGTATTATTAGATTCTCTATATCAATGTTATATATATATAGATATATGAAATAAATTATCATCATCATTAAGTGTTATTATCAGTTGTTTAGTTATTTATTATTTTTATCTGTTTTGATGTGTCATTTATTTACTTATATTTCATTTTCTATTTACTTATTATAATATTTAACTGTAATGATACACTTTGTTAATAAGGGCATACTCTCCCCACTAACACACCCTTGTACCTTTCTCCTAGTCAGTAGCCTCTAGAATTAATGGAGATGCGCTTGAGGCCATGTGGCCAACCAGACTTAGGGAGCCTTTGATTGGAACCTGGGTTTAGGACATCAAAACGTAGTATCAGAGAGAATTTATTTTCTCAACTTACTATTTGGAGACAGTAGACATGTGATTTGAAATGATTTGGATATTTTTTATATTCCATGTTTTGTCATAGATAACAGACGTTTAGGGTTGATGTTGAGTTTTCTAAAATAATAATTTTTGCTCTGTATTTTTTCTATTAGATTTGATATCCTTTCACCATAAATTTATTCACATGCTATGTGATGGTTATTATTATTCTAATTTATTATTTCATTTCATCCTTGAATTTATGACATGATAGAAGGGATCATTATTACATGTACCATTATAGGAACCTTGACTTCATATTCCAGGCTATATATATGCATTACACTACATGCATTAATTATGTTTCCTATGATTGTTGAGTGATTCTTGATTATTATATTAGGGATTTAATACTCTTTTGTTGCGATTGAGTAATCACTAGTTTTAATTCATGAGGTTTATGACACCTTAGGGGGTGGAATGGGTAATTTTTTGAGTCGAACCATCAAATATCACCCGATACATTCTAATACTGAATTTAGAATGGGTAAACCTGAATTTTATTGGGTGAAAATTTCAATGAAAAGTATTATAGTCACTAATTTACTAGGAATGAAAATAAATTTTAATTAGATGTTGATATTGGGTTATAAGTGAATGCAATTTAAAGGGAAAAATTTGACTAATAAAATAAATCGGTTTCTAGTAAATGAAGAGAAACCCCATTAATATAAAAAAGAACACTTACTAATACCTAGCCTTATAGGAAGTCAGTTATGGAAGTATACCATGGGCATTGAGTCATTATTTTTACATTATTCTTCTTCTATTGTTCCTATATATTCTTAAATTCTGGTGTGAGGAATTTTCTTGTAATTTGTAGTCTAACTCCACCCCAACACCCACATGTCAGGCGCTAAGATGGTGGAAAATACCATGCACCAGATGTGGTGGTCCTAATGTCATCAGTTCTACCACCTGTAGTTTCACTTGAAGCACAGATTTAAATAACAGATATGGGTAGTGATTCTCAGATTCTTAAGAGTATCCAATGTCTAATGCAATCCATGAAGAGAGATCCATGACAAGAATTTATTATGGTTGATCTGACATGTGAGTTCCAATAACAGTAACCTCCCACATTCTTAGGGGATGGCATTTTATAGCCTGATTAGTCATGGATGGGGTCCCCACTATCTTTCATTAGTATCTAGAGACTCCTCAATAGAATAGTTTCAATCCTAACACATATATGATGCATGATTCAGCCAATCACTTGTGGGATGTGATTACCCAGGCTGGTTTTCATTAGGGAATGATATGGGTGTATTCCAATAGAACCTTCTATGATAACTTATTTCCTCATATATTGAGAGATGACCAATCTAAAGAATTCATACATCTAAAGTAAGGTTTTTTTTCAGTTATGGACTATTTAGTGTGCTTTATTGAGTTACATTTCATTACACTATTTTTATTCAGTGATGATCATGCATGTGCTAGATGCTATAATAACAGGATCTAGCCTAACAACTGTACTCATGTTATTATCTTTTCCATTCTTAAATTCTATGTGATTTCAAATATGGCTCTTATCGCTGAATAAAACCTATCAGAATGCAATAATATTGGGCACTAAGGATCAATTTTGTAGTAGTCCATTCGTTATTCAAGTAGGAGGAAATGATCCCTTGAGGTTTTTCATCAGAGTAGTGGTAGTCAGAGTACTAGTACAAGTAGATCGGTGGTATTCCATCAGTGTGGAAGATATGGGAATCTATACCCTCAGTGTGATAGAATCCCTATGGAGTGTCTGTCTTTCGGCCATATGGGGAATCTTAAGATATTTTTTCAAACCCTTCTTTCATCTTCTAGTTGAAGAGGCTCTGCACCAGCACCACCTTCATGGGAAGGTTCTCTTACACCATGTCAGTTAGGGAGTTTGATTAACACTGACTGGACTGGATGAGGAGTATTTTGTGGTCAGGGTTTCCAAAATCCATTTCATCTATGTTAATAGAGCATTCATACTAAGGGTAGTCTATTTGTAGAACAGGTACATGTATCATATGATTTTCATTCCTTACAGCTAATACCTATGGTCTTGAGTGTATGACCATACATGGTATGGGGTATTATTTTAGTATCATCCACCACTGTATTTCTTTATTCAATAAAGTATTTCACACCCATTTATCTCTTTGTCTAACATGGAAAGTATCTGGATGTAAATTTAGTATTATTATTGTGTAATGACCTTGGATATTTCATTTAGTCTATGCTCTAATGGCATAGAGAATTTTAGGGACTTTCCCTTTTGAGTTAAGAATTTATACCTTCTCATGGGACCACTTTTTCGCCAACATGAAATGCTTGTATTTGATTCTCTGGGTGTATTGGGTGGCCCCATATCACAACTTTGTAGATTGTTGTCATCGTAGGTAATTTATTACATCGCCAGAGGGTATTAGGTATCTTTCAAAGGTTTAGTGGGAGTTTAATGCTTGTAGATCTAGACTATACCACTATCTTCTATGAGGATTGACTGCCCATATTGATAGTATTTTTATAGATGAGTATGGGTTGACTGAAATATATTTTCCTCCCATAATAGATCATTTCCGGGATTCTTTTTGAAAACAGTTTTTCTGGAATGAATATTGAGAGAGAGAAAGATTTTATGATTTATCTCATCCAAACAGTAGCACCATTTTACATTTATTCATAAAGGAGGGAACCTACAGACCTCTAGAATCTCAAGTGATTGTTGGAGGATATGGCATCAAAATTATTTATCATAACCTATACACAATCCTTGGGTTCACCCATGATTTTATCTAAGAAGTTGGAGGGAACACTTCATTTATATATATATATTATATGTGGTTTAACAAGATCACGGTTAGGAACCGGTATCCATTTCATTGAATAGATGATCTCTTTGACTAGGTCTAAGATGGCAGTGTGTTCTATAATATTGACATAATATTAGGCTATCATTATGTACAATTCATACCTTTATAAATACCTCATATATCTTTCCATAGAAGGTATGGCCTTTATCAGTATCTTTTTATGTCATTCATAATTACGAACAACTATTTTTTTTCATGGAATTGATTAATATGATATTTCATCCCTATATGGATTATTTTTTTTGTGGCCTTTATGGATGATTTATTGGTGTATTCTGACACTCATAAAGACTACACATGACATATTGAGATCATTTTGAATACACTGAGAGACCATCATCTTTTTAAAATGATTTATATATTCTACTTACGTATAAATAAATATTAATTTATTTGTCAAATTATCTTGGAATCAGTGATATTTATGGAGCTAGAGAAGGTAAGTGATATTTTTTCTTGGGAGAATTCCCAGAATGTGTTTCATATATGTGGTTTAATAGGGATGGATGGATATTAAAGGTGCTTGATATGGGACTTAAAACACCATTATTCACATATTATCTTTCTTATAAAGAATGGTGTCAAGGTTATGTGGTCAGAAGAGTGGAATAAATTCTTTCAGGAACTGAAAGGGAGGCTTGTCTCAGCACCTATTCAGATTCATCCACAACCTATAAGAGGTTATACAACGTTCTCTGATGAATGAGGCATCATCCAAGGATTAGTGATGATATAGGAGGACAAAGTCAATATGTATAGATCTTGGTTTTTGAGGGCTCAATATAGAAACTACCCATTGCATGACCTCGATATAGAGGTATTTTTTCATCCCTTATGTTACGATAGACACTATCTATTGGGTGAGTTAATTATGGTGTATATAGACCGCAGGAGACTCAAATATATATTTATATAGCTTTAGATGAATCTAAAATAGTGATTATGGGTCATATATCTTCATTCCATTGATTTTGAGCTTTCTTATATGCGTGGAAATGGAAATTTATTAGCTGATCTGTTGAGTAATAAAACACAAGTGCATGCCAAATAGGAATCCAATGATGAATGGATATTAATGTTATTATTTTCATAGATTCATCTAGAGTTTCATGATAGTAAAACATAGGTCTGTCTCTTAGACTTGACATTAACCTCTTCCTCTCATTATAATGTAATGAGTAGGGAATTTTCATATCCAGAAATCTTAGTTCTCTAGGAGAGTATTTATTGTGAGGACCAACCTTTGGATTGGTTTGTTGACAGAGTTGGCATCCTATTTATACATGGGCATGTCTAGGTTTTTAATGATATAAGAGAGTAGTTAATTCATGATTCCCATGCTTCTCAGTAGGTATTTCATCAAAGAATTTCCTAGATTTATCGAGATATGTGACTCCAGTATCGGTGGAATGGGATGAAATGTCATATAGTATTCTTTATCACTAGGTGTTCCACCTTTCAGTAGGTGAAGGAAGAGCACCAAAAACCTACATTATTGTTACAACCACTTCCAATCCTAGAAATAATATGTGAAGATTTTTCCATGGAATTTTTTTCATCTTACCGATGTTGCATCAATGTTGTGGCACATTTTGTGTAGTAATTGATCAACTAATAAAAATAGACCACATCCTTTTTATCTGGGGTCTTTCTTAGTTGATGTGCTTGGAATATGGTATGTTTTTTATATCATATTTCTATATGGGATCCCTCATACTATCCTTTTAGATAGATATTTCCCTTTCAATTCACAGATATGGAAGGGTTTTAGAGAGTTATGGGTACACAGATGACATTGAGCACAACCATTCACCATTAGATGAATAGAAAAAAAAAAGAATGATATAGGTTTTAGAGGAAATTCTCCAAGAATAAATCCTTGATATTGGTGGTTCTTGAGGGAATCATATCCCTCTTTCTCAGTTATCCTACAGTAATTAATATTTGGAGACAATTCATATGGATCCTATTGAGGCATTATATGGTAGGACATTTCATTCACCTCTATGCGGGTTAGAGGTAGGTGAGGCAGTACTGTTAGTTCCTCCTCTCATATATGATATTTTAGATCTGGTTTGGCTAATCAAGAAGTTTATGTCTACTTCTTAGTCAAAACATAGATATTATGATTATTTTCTTCAATGGCCTTTGGAGTTCGAATTTGGGGATCATGTTTTCCCACGGTTATCACAAAGGCTTTAGAATAGAAATATATAGAGGCAATGGATGTTGTACCCATGTTTTTTTCTTTTCCATTTTAGATTATTGAGATAATAAGGACAATACCTATTAGTTTTTACTACAGTTGAGGTTTCTTCCCATGCACGATGTCTTCCAAGTATCGTTGCTTGTCCATTATCATGTTGACCACTCTAGAAACTTTGATCCAGTGGAGGTTGAGTTATATTCTAATGAATAATTTGAGTATTATCCCATAAAAATCATTAATAGAATCAAAAAGGATCTCTGTGAATATTATTTCCCTTTTCTGTAGGTGCTATGGTGGAATGACCATGTACAGTAAGAGACTTTGGAGAATTTTGCAGGTGTATATTCTGAGTGTCCAAATTTTTTCATAGAAATTGTTTCAATACCATTGGAAGGTTAACATACAGATGGTTTACTTTAATTGGGTATGTCTTAAAGAATTTTTTTTCTCAACTATGGATTCTTTTAAATTTGGAATAATTATTTTTATGGACTTAATATGATGTTTCATAGAAGATAGAATTATTGTGAGGTTCTCTAGGGCTTGTTTAGAGATATAAACCCCTACTAGTGGAGAAAAACACTAGGACACATGGATAGTAGAAACCATGTAACCTAGACTACATGGTCTCTCCAAAATGATAGGATTTGGATAAAGGAGAAAGCAGGGTGCATAGTTTTTCCTAACCTTAGGTCAAAGGCTACATACCCATATAGAATTGTTAGTAGTTGTTAGCAACTGTAATTCTCAAGTTAGGAAAATGGTTTTACTAACTATGTAGCCTAATTGTTTGGGATCCCTCCTTAGGTAGTTGGTGTTTCATAGCTTGAACACATTTTTCCAACCATGATTCCAAACCATAGACCCTTTTTTCTTGGGAAACTTTACCAAAATACCCTTAATGAAATGTTTAACACACCATCCTTCCTCCTTTCACTCTAGTGGATAGAAAGCCTTGTCCTCTAACTTTTTGAGCTACCAATTCCATATTCTTTAGGTTTTGATCTCATTCATCCATACAAATCCCAATTTAATCTTTATTCATCATGAAATATCCACACCGGTAACTACTTGATTACTTTTTATCCATTGGGAATTCATCATTCCCTCAATGACACTATTTTTATGAAGCCTCATATGCCCTATTTACACTACATTGTTCTATTATTTATATTTATTCCAATACATGAAAATATAAAGGCTAATAATAGATGGGGATATTTATACAAGATTATGATATTTGGTTTATGAATCACCATTCAAGTCAAATCGTTTCATTAATTGACGTAGTTTTGTGCAAGATGATTTCACTAAGTGTTAAATATTAAATTCATATTTCGTGATTTTAGTCCTTATAATGAAATTATAAGACTCTTTATATATATTTTCATCATTTATGGAGGTTATGTCTTTGATGTAAACCACCAAAAGTATATCTATTTACTTAAAAATGCCTTTAGTGGTTTATTATGTACATCTACGCCACTATTCAGGAACGTTATGTCTTGAACCAATTAATGGTAATCCATAATATATATAATGATTACTAAATTGATAATGGCTATCCCATATATGTGATGGTGTCACTAGACCTCTCTAAGTTAAGTGATTCATTATTTTTAATGGATCTTAATTATGAATTGAATGAATAGTCTATACATGAATTGAACTTATGGAATGTAATTAATTTTCTTTGTTGTATGTTTGTACTAACCATTCCCATGAATAATGTAATGTGGTAGAGTGAACCTAATGAATTGATTCAAATATATATAATCCAATGTATGGTTTCATGATGCTTTAGCTTTGTCTCTCCTATGAAAGGAAATTCAACTAACCAAATGACATATAAAGTGGTACTTGTATTTCATAGCATAATTAATAAAATGAATCAATTTTAAGGTTCCTATAGAATATAGACCATGACATATTTACAAGAGTGGTCAGATTCAATCTATCCTGGTATTCTTTAGGGAATCCCATGTTAAATATTGGATCCTATTTTAATTCATGGATGCCAGTTTCCAAGGTTGATACCAACCTTGGAACCCGATCCTTATCTACTAGTGGATTCTCAGTATGACATAGTAGGATCCCTAAATTAACATAATAGGATTCCTTTGATGCACTCATGGTATCTATCATGATGTTTATGGACATGTGGCGTCATGGTTACACTCATCATGCATGGTCGTCACTTACATGTCTTACCTTGTATAATATCTTACCACTATATTAGAATTTCATTATTTTGGAACTCCATGGGATATTCCCTTTAGATTTCACTCTTACCACCTATTTTCAAGAATCAAGTTATTAATGAGCTGGGTCGACCCCTAAGGTCAAGGATTCCTTGGTTATTACTATATATCCTTTCATTATTATCATCATTACAGGGATCCTTGTTACATCTTGGATATTTTAATATTACTATAATGATGTAATGTTAGTGCTAGTTACACCACACATGACTTACTATAAAAACATTAGAATAATTTATAAATGAAATGGTTACCTATTTAGACTCTAGTAAAGGATGAAGTAGATATTGGATATTTACATTATTTTATTACATTACATTTATATATGCATAAATTCAAACTATTTTAGTTTACATTGAACATATTAGTTTTAATAGATGTCATTATTAGTGGACTACTAATATTTACCTCACACACTATCTGTACCACTATTGGTACACTAGATAATTACATGTATGTAGGTGTTACAAGGGAAAAACGTCCTACTTTAGGTTCTTGGTTTTACATTCTTTCATTAGGATATATCATGGAAGCAGATGACTGGGCTAGGGATCGGGATGCATGGATAGTTTTTCGTTTCTTTTTGCCTCTTTTTTATATCATTTATTTTCTTATTCCTGGTATCCATGTTTTCATGCTTAATAGATACATGACATACATTATCATAATATTTGAGCACTATTATATATTCTTCAGTTGTCTATTATTCATGTTTATTCAACTGTTCAATCTGTTTCTTTATATTCATTTTATTATTTCCGTGTTATTATATTTTTCCTTTGTTCTACACTTTTTTATTGTGGGAATTATATCCCCACAAATACACCCTTTTCCCCACAAATAGTCATCGGCCCTGGAATTCAGGGTAATGTGTTTGATGCCATGTGTCCAACCGTACACGGATCACCTTTGAGTGGAACCCAGGTTCATGATGTCACAATCATGATCTATATCATGCTCACAAGTAATTATAGATAACTTCCCTAAACTATAACTTGAATAATGTACATAGATAATTCATTTCATCTTATTCTTAGAGAGAAAACCATTATTCCCTTCAAAACAAGATTATAAAATGGAATGTTATTCTCGAAAAAATTCACTAAAACACCAATATAAATATTCTAAATATTTTTCCGAGATTTTATAATTATACCACACCCCTAGAGAGTCATTGAAAACAAAAAGGATGTTTAAAAATTTTAAAAAATATTTTAAAAGAGAATTTGAAAATTTATTTTCTAATAGGGAAAATATCCTTTTATTTTGGTATCATTAAAAACTAAAAAAAATCACATGCTATAATAAAATTATTTTCTATCAACATAATTATAGAAATATGTCAAATATGATTCAAAAATACATACATTCACAATAGAGTAAAAACTTTCTTTTGGAAAATATTTTAAAAATAATTATATTAACAATTTTTGCAAAAATAAATCATAATTAACATGTTCAAAAGTAACTATAATAATTAAATTTAAAATCAATTTAATGAAAGTATGATATTCTTGAGAATTACCTTCAGTATTTATTTTATTATATAATATAATATTATTAAAAACAATTCAATGAACATGTACATGTAATAAAAATTTCATTGACTCAATGGGATGTAACGTCAAATATTCTTAAAAACATTTTCTTGATAATTTTGAGTACCCAAGAGTTGAAAAATAAAGTAAGACATGTAACAAATATATGTAACTAGATGCAAAAAAAATGATGAGGTTAAAAATAGAATTTTTATATGATTTCACTAAATATAAATTTTACATTTTGAATCCTAAAACAAAAAAAAATACATTTTAACATAATCCCTTACTCCTTTGGTAAAATTAAAATCCTAGATTCTATAAATGAAATAACATTAAATGATAAATGAAGTTATGTAAATATTAATATATTCATTGTATAAATTGTTAAGTGGTATAATATACATTATATAAACAAAATATTCAGTATAACATGAAGCATATCTTGATGGGGCATTATTGAGATGAAAACCCCTTACAAATATCATAACATTTAAAGTAAAATTTAATTAATTAATTGATTGTCTGAAACAAAATATCCACATAAAACATGTTAAAATACAACACAAATTTTTAGAGTAAAATTGACATATAATTTAGGCATAGGATAGTCAATAAAGAAGTGATATAACCCAATGAAGGAAAAATTTGCTAAGGAACCCCTTACTTGGAGTCCTGATATGTCTTATAATTTATTTATATTAATAAATAATAAACTTTCATTATTTATTTAAAATATTCAAAGACTAACTGGTTTAATCTTTTAAAACAATTCATTAAATTTCATTTATTTCCATTTTTTATAAAGTAGAAAATGTGATTAAGGTAATGTTGGTTGTTTTGATGTTGTTTGGTTCAAAATTTATAAACAACATAAGTGGAATGAATTTATTCAAATGGATCATGGTTACCTGAAATTAATAATACCAATCATGATATAATTATAAGTTTTACATATATCAAATACAATTTTTTAACTGGTCATGGTTTTTTTACATGATAAATGAATCAGTTAACTTTGTAGATGAGGCAGTCCACAAGTATACAAAAGTGACATTAAGGTTTTCCAACTGATAGTATTGTATGAAAGTAAGTAATATATTGTATTTATAGGACCATTATTTTCTGAAAAATATCAAATATATTCATTTTGTCCATCATTTTGACCATCCATATGATGTGGTGATGAAAACCAAAAAACACCACTTCCTAAAGATAGTAGCTAACAAGTATTCATAAATGATGTTTTATTTCCCATATGATGGAAAATGAGATTAATAAGGGTTGTTACATCAATTTAATAACATATAATTATATTTAAGATACTGATGTTATAATTTTATCATGGTTATTTTATAATTAAATGACATTTAAGTTGAAATAAGTATATAAACACTTGGATGAGAGTTATAACTATTCTTTGAGAAATATCCATTTTCTTATAACATATTCCTTCCATTTTGGAATTTTAGTGAGATAAAAACCCTCTTAAATGGGTAGTAAAGTTAGGAATGTATACTAGTATAATTAAGTGGAAAATTAGGTGTGTGTAAGAGATTATATGAGATCCCATTTATAAGTGAGTTTGATGGAAATATAGAAAATATATGAAATATTAAAATATAATATTTTTTTAACTCATGTAAAATGGATCCAATGTTATGAATATTATAATACAAGGAGGAGAAGTACAAAAAAATTAGAAAATACATTTTATAAAAGTATTAGTGAAATTTTTAATTTTATCACTACATTTAACTCTCTTTTTAACCCTTTCTACCTTAACAATAATAACATAATTATCAATAAATACTAGTCATGAAATAAAAATTAAAAATTAAAAGTGGTAAATACATGAACAATTATTTATATAATCATAAAAATCCAATAAAAGTGATTTATTATAGGAGTTTAATTATTTTATTTCTATTTAAATTAATTTTAAAATAATATGTACAATTAAATGTATTTTTCATTACTATTCATATATTTTGAATTTTATGCAATAAAGATGATAATGAAATTAAAATATAAAACCAATAATCACAACATATATATACAAAGATTGTAATAAATTCGTGTAATACCAAAAATTATTCAAAAATATTATGTTTAGTGTTTTTGAAATAATTTACAAGTTATTTATACAGAAACGACATGTGCCTCATCGGCATTGTGTAAACATTCATGGTAATTATATTATCACTAAAATTTAAAAAGTAATTGACATTAAAAAATTTATTAATTTGTGTTAAAACATATTTTTATAACCACTCATAATATCTTTTTATCACTATGAAAACATATTACTCATTATAAAAAAAAGAGTGAAATTTTCTATTTATCCTTTAGTTAAAATAATATGATGGAAATAATTTATGGTATTTTGAGAAAAAAACCTTATATTCAAATATTGGGAGATTTTAATTAAAATATAATAAATAAATAAAATATTATAAATTCTTGGGCTGACATATAGACCTTACCCCATGGTTAGAACCATGTTTAACCCATTTTACCATATACAAAGGTTATAAACTTTTATCCCGGTTACAATTCATTATGAGTTTAAAAGTGAAATTGAACTTGTTACAGAATTTTAATATTATGATTAAAAATATAGATTGCATTTTATAATGTTTAACTACTATAATTGATAAATATTAATTGTAAAATAACTACATGAAAATAAAATAAAAACTATTTTTTGAAAAATAAACTTTTTGAGCATAAAAATGTGTTTTTACAAAAATAATTATTAATGTTGATTCATGTATAATTAATTGTTTAAAGCATCCTAAAATGGGACTATTTTTACTCTAAAACTAACCCATAATAGAATAAAACATTTTAAATACATTAAAATAAATTATAGTTTTTATAAAATTAGGTATTTTTCAATAGTCACCAAAAATAAATGTTTACACAATAATTTAATTATAGTATATGTGAACAAAATGAAATATGAACCATATATAAGAAAAATATATTTTTTAAGAATATAATGAAATTATTCTCATTACTAATACTGTAACCACAATTAAATTAATATTAATTATTTATTGGATATATAATCAATATATTTAATTAAATTCATTCCTCGGTAATGATTAATTTAATATACTAATACAAACACCTGTTTCATACATGAAAAATACCGCAATTAGTTTCAAATGATTTTATAGATATTTTTAACTAATAAATAGTATATATACGAATGATTACTAAACTATTTAAGGGAAACTATTAATATATATATTTTATAATACGGTTAAAATTATTTATATATGAAAATTCAATTTCTTGGTTATAATATTAATATTTATATAATATTGTAATAGTATATCAACATTCATTTTTAAGATTGTTATTTAGTGTAAAATATGAAATCAAACATAATAACCATTTAAAATAATATTAAATAAATGTTCAAGGTGTCACTAAAATTTACTACCAATATATAATAGATGACATTAAGAACCTAGTGAGACTAAATGAGGTGCTTGGTGTTATTCCCAATGAAAAGGGAGGCCCAATATGGACATCACATACTCTGTGGCCTAGATGTATTTTTTAATTATATATATATATATATATATATATATTAAAATATAGTATCCCCTCAACCCACATACACAACCTACACATTTTTTAGGTATTAACCCTATCCACCATCTCCTTCTTAACATTTATCCATCTTTTCTAACTCTTTAATGATTGATGTGAAAATGATCAATTATTTTATAAATTTTTGGATAAGTGAATCCAAATATCCTTTGTTTTTCTTTTCATTTCATTATATTCTAGTACAAACCCTAAAATAAAATCTATTTTTATGATATATTTACTTCATGAAAATATATCCAAAATTACTAGTGATATTTGAAGATGTATATATAATTAGTTATAAGTGAATCGTCCCAAATATATTAAGCTATATATTACTTTTCTTTGTGAGTTGTTATATTTTTTATTACGGTTTCAGGTTATAGTTAAAAATAAATGGGATAAAAAAATTTCACATGTCTTATATGGATTAGGTGGAGCCTGAAATGATTGGAATGAGTATATTACACTAAATATGGCGAATCATTATACACTTAATTTCTATGTCACCAATTTGGATATGTTTTAGTAGCAGGTGATGAGTCCAAGATGGGTCTTAAAGTTGCGAAGAAATTATGAATAACCTAAAATGATTTCTTGTTTGATTATATAAGGTTTATGGAAATAGTAAACATTTTAAATGAGTGGAAATATTACTTATTTTCATATGGATTCTGGAAAAATATACTTTATAATATAAATTGAGTATTTGATGGTGGGAGGGTATGTTAATCCTTTCATGTAATGGTGAAATCATAGTGGGTGGATATATTAGTTTTGGTTAATCAAATGATGATTCAAAATGTTGAAAATCCTAGTATCTCTTACGTTTCTAGACAATTAATTGGATCCTTTGATCTTTAGTCTTATTTTGTGTATAACACTATAATTTTTAAGAAATATGACTTTAGAAAAATATGTTGGTTAATTTTTTGTAATGTGAGTGTACTAACTATTACTAGTATGAGGATTTATCTTTGATAAGGTTTCATCATTGTATTATAGTCATTAAGGTGATATTGGGTATTGGTATGGGTTCTAAAACTCAGCGTTTCAGTAAAATGAGGATGGTATAAATTTCGTTACATTGGTAGGTCTTTTAGACCCAAATTATATATGGAAAACGAAAATAAAAATTACCACAAAGTTGATAGGTACTAATTTGAGTTAAATGGAAGGAATTTAAGATAGGTCCTAAACACTAAGAGGTATGGTTTTTCTGAGTGAAATTTAAATTTAATTTTTCCATATTACCATTTAATAAAACTAGGAATTTGATATGACGAGGGAGGATAATATGTATTAACGATCTAGGATTTTTTCTAGGGTAATTCATATGGTCTCAAAAATTAACCATAACCAAAATTTTTATTTATCATATGAGATGTTATAGATGTGTGGTATGCTAGCATATTTTTACAAATTGGTCTATATCTTAAATTGCATATTTTTATTGTAAAAAACATTTTTATAATTCATTACGAATATATTGTGAGGATTATAAATCAATACTAGATTTTTTATTTTTTATTTTTCAAAATAAATAATGGTTCCCATCAGAATTTTATTATATTTTTTGAAAACCTAGTTGTGTTCTGAATAATTATTTCTTTCCAATATATTAGACAGACTGGTTATGATACCAAAATCATTTAATATTATGTGACTTAGATTGAGTATTTATATTAACATGACTCCTAACTCGTCCATGGAATGGATAGACTAGTTTTTTAAATAATCGTTATTTAATGTATAGAATATGAGAAATATTTTTTTAATAGGGATCCTCATGAGTCCATGGAATATAATGCCCAGTTTTGTTACTAGTACTCCTTTATTTTCTATGGCATGGTTAGAATAGTTTTGTTATCAGAACTCATTGATAGTCCCTATATTAAACATACCAGTTGTGTGACTATGACATCTTGTAAGTATATTGCATAGATAGATTATTCATATTCCAGAAACATTTATTATATATGGTATATCTTAGTGCTATTTTTTAGCTTCACTAACTATGATCAATCAGAGTATGTTTGAGTGCCTTGGTGTCCGATTAAACACATGATGGATCAAATTTATTAATTTAATGTTGTCTATTACAAAATTATTAACAGAATAATGTATAAACATATATATTAAATAATTAATTACAGTAACTATTGGTGGTGGACTATTTAGAGTTAATTTAACACCCTCGATCTTTACCATTCTAAGAAAAATATACACCTGAGGTATCGTGTCTGGGTAGAGTGAAATAATTTGAGGAAGGAACTAAAGAGAGGCTCATGGTTTTTTAGAGTATAATATTGATGTATATTGTTATTTTGTTTATAATATATAATATTGTTTCAATTTGTGATCTTTTATATAATATTTATATGATATTTTATGTTCCCATCTATGAGAGGAACTTTTATTTTTTTTATACACTGATCATATAACTATAATTCCATTTAAATACTATAATATTCAGTTCTGGAAGATATTTTTAAATATTTAATTTATATTTTTTTGATACAACGAGTATAAAATCCATAATTGTTATTAGAGTCATTTTATGCTAAACATGAACCTCGTGTGTATGGGGAGACCAACCTAAAGGAATATAACACCTCTATATTAGTTAACATTTAGGTTTTCTAGGATAATAAAATATAAAGGTTCTAAATGTTACATTTTTATCATATCTTTATTTTAGGATATAGATAATTGAAATATAAATGATCAAAGCTGGGGGTTGACATTGGTATTATGCCTCATGAACACATATTGAGTTAAAGTCCATGTTACCATAGTGGTGAGATTATAGTTTATATTGTTTTTCTTATGACTAATTATTTATTAACTTGTAATGTTATGGTATTGTTCCTTAATTTTAATCTAGGTTTTTTTCCAATAATAATTTTATATAGGAATCATGGATAGTATGTATGTTTATTATACATGTATATAGAATCCTAAAATTAAAAAAATGGATTTTGAAAATTAAATTATTTGGAAATTTTTTATTCGAAAATTAAAATATATATTGTCTTGGAAAAAGAGTATAAATTTTATTCATTAATTAAACTATAAAAATAAACTATTTTATAATTTCCCAAATAATATATTAGGTTAATTTTAATTTAATAAATCTTGTAAAATTATTTTTCTAGAAGAAAACTATTTGGACATGGTTATATTATTCATTATGTATATGTTTCATGATTAAATCCCATAGTTGTTGGATCTTAGAATGTGATTTATTACATATGGTTTGTGATATTAATTAAATTATTTATATGGTTATGAACTCTTGAAAGGGAAGATAAGGTCATGTAGGGTGACTAGATCTATTTGGAATGTAAAGAATATATTGCGCTAATGAGGGTGTGTGTATTTTTAGAGGGAGGAATCAGTTAGATGCTTGGCCTATGGGTTTTTGTGTATAAGAATAGTGGTATATATGAATGAAATATTTTATTAGTATGGATTGGTAGTAGGGTACCATTGTTATTAACTCTGTTGGGGTATTTTTTAGTGAGCTATTCGATAAGTGGGTTAAGGGAAATGTGGTGACTGTCATACATTATATGATGTGCACATGATGGAATTTCTTGGGATATGTAAGGTGAATGTGCGTTTTCTATATCATAGGATACCATAAAAGTTATGAGTTGTCATGAAAAATAACATAGAAGGTGAAATGTTTTATACATGTTATGGGATCAACCATGCTATGTTCCTCATGATATGTATATTTTTCATATAGTGATGTATAGTTATTTTATTATCCTTGAGATCCTTGGATAAATGAAGTGTGACCCAGGGAGAAATGTCTTAAGATAGAATGAATAATAACAAGGGATATTTTACCAGATCCATGTTAGTTTTTTAGATCAATGACAGAAAAAACTATTGGGAGGGTTTTTTTAGAATTCACACTTTCATAATGAGAAAATGTTTGAGTTCATATTTGAATTGTAAGGAGAGATATAAACATTTAATTGATATATATATTGATTACATATAAATATTATTGTGTAACTGGGTCATGTGGGGATTTAATGTGTTATTTTTTCTTTGAGAAATGAATGGATTCTATGAAACCCAAACATCTTATGTAATTAAAATAAATTCTTGAAATATTTAGATTTTAAATAGAATGGAGATCTATGATGAGAATTAAACATGTCTTGGTGAAGGATAACTTGTTTCTCAAGATAAATAATGTTTTTTGAACAAAATATAATTATCAATGTAAAAAAATTATCCATTGATGTTGATTTTATCAATGGTATATAAGGAACGATCTATGAATTTTTGAAATAGTATATTTAGTAGTCTATAGAACTTTGTGCTAGATTAAATAGAGTTTGTGGCAGGTTGGATATTTGGAATAAAAAATGAATGACATAATTTAATGGATTGCATAATATTTATAAGTATATGTAATAATTTTTGTTTCTTCTCAGTTGGAGATGTAAAAAAAGTGTATTAGAGAAATATTATTTCTCTTTACCCTTGTATTAGTCAGGGAATATGTCTACTGAGATTGGAGATGTGTGGTTTGTCTAAAATGGAACAAATATGATGATGGTATTCATAATTTTTAGCTAAAGAGGTTGATAAAATAGTAATAACATATTTGAGAGTATTCTATTGGCTATAGAGAGGATTCTATTAATTTTCACTATTTTTTTATAAATATTGGTAGCATAATACATTGTCCTATACATGAGGTGGTTGAGGTGTCAAGTAGACACATATGCCAGATTATGTAAAGTTGTATCAAATTTTCGATTTCAATATCTAACAATATTTTATTTTTATAAATTTTATTGGAATGATTTTCAAACCTTAAAATATAAATATATTGGTTCTTATGGAGGTAAAATTAAATATGGGGGTCAGTGAGGTTTCAAAAATAGAATTTTATAGAAAATTGATATAGAAAATTTTACATTGGGTTAAATCCAATCATTTTCATAGATGTATAAACCTTGTGTTTGAGGGTCTTGTGTATTATAATAAAACTAGATGGGTTATTTAATTAACACATATAATATTATTTATAAGATGAATAATTTCATTTAGTACCATGGTAAATAACATATTCAAGATACATATTCCATTTGGATAGAATTAGTGTTCTATTGGACTAACTCTATGAAGAATTTAATGAACTATATGAGTGTGGATTTGATTGATTATTATATTAGTAATCTCATGGAGAGTACATTGATGATTTTTTATTTAGGGTTGTATTTAATGGATTTTCCCATGGTCCATGATATTAACTTATGTGTGTAAAATCATTCATTTCCAAAATATTATAAAAAAGGGACATCATGACTATGATATCTATTTAATGTATAGCCTTTTGAAATATTAGAGAATGTAAACACAATAGATATTTGACCAATTATTTTCATAGTCAATCATTTATATTGAAATAGATTTATTTTAGGTATTTCAATTGACAAAAGATGGGTTGATTTTATAAATCAAAAGAGTGATTAAGAAACAGTCTACTTTTCTAAACAAGGTCTATTAATAAATTTCTTATACAATTCATGGAATAATAAAAGGGTTGTGGTATCTTATTTAATGGGATATTAAATAATTTGAGATATATCCATGAATATATATTAATTATGAGAATTCATGATATTGAGAGTTTTTAATATACTATATCATTATGGATTGATAGATCTATATAATTTTTATTTTTTACTCTCCCCAGTTATAAGAGGATAAAATTTATAGATCCTAATTTGATTTTTGATCATTCTGATATCCCTGTGGGTTTTTATAATAAAAAAATCGTGTTCAGGGTGTAATTTTGAAAATTATAGGGATGTTTGGAGGGGTAATTGAATCTATCATAAAAAATATGAAAATAGTTACATGTTGAGACAAAATAGCTAAAAAATATGATTTTTTGAGGTATAGGTGGAATTGAATTGCCATTTGTCACATGAGTTCCTCAAAAAATGTTTTTTTATTTTTTATAAATATTTTTTAAAAGGGGGATCCCCTACCTACATCCCCTAGTAGTATGAAATTATGGGGATTACCCCCTATTCACATTGCTTCCAATGCTATAACTCATATGTAAATAACATACCATATATTAAAATGGAATCATATGTGTTAGGATAATTTAGTCAGTCTATTTATGGTTTTAGTTTTTCTTAACTTATAACATTTTAGAAAAAACCCTCTTAATTAGACCTCCTTTTTATAGTTTCCGGATTTCAAGTTAACAGAGTTCAATCAATTTGTGATATAGGATGAGATAACAATGATACCTAATATTTCTGGGGTCCCTTATTTATTTTCTTATCTATCTTGTGTCATTATGTGTCTTTCATATACACAAGGGAGTTTGGGTTAATGTTTGTAAAAAAGGGGACCCATATATTCTGAATGTGTTAGTTAGACTATATAGAGTTTCATATTATTTTAGTAGATATTTGGATCCATTTTTCATGATTATAGGAACACATGATGACTATATGTTCCATTATAATAGGTAATAGATTTTAATGATGGATTTTTAATGGTTCTTTGGTCTTGGGATAAATAATGAATACCATATGATTTTTTCCCTTTAGTTATTAAGAGGGTTATAACATGATTAAATGTTCCAATAAAATGGATTGGTAATTAGGTTATCTAGTTTCATGTTATATGTATTGTATATTTTTATATTCCACATTAAATTATATTTCTAAATTCATAATAATATTACATTAGGAAACATAAGGTATATCTTCCGCCGAATCCCATAATAGAGAGTAATACTCAGTTTTTCATTTACTATATTTTTTTGTTTTATTAAATAATTTAATATTCAGGTGGTTGTGGTGTGGTAAAAAAAAGTAAATATATATTTATACCAATGAAAAATTAATTGTTTTTAAAAAATCATTTTTTATAGGTCACCACTGTGACTCCATCATTATTTCTAAGAGAATTTATCATAAAAACCTTTTTATTAGTGGATCACTTTCACACTAGAATTCACTGCTATCATATTTTCAAATAGTTATGATTTATATATATATTGAACCAACTAAATTAGTTTTAATAAATATAGATTACTCTATGATGTTTTTTAGAGTAACATTAGTCTCACTAAACTATATCCTCTCCTAATCTATACGTTAGGTCAGAGGAATGTTGTAAAAACTATACCATTATAGACTATTTCATTTCCCATTCACTCCTCAATTTCCAAGTTTATTACATATATTGTTGGAAAAAGGAAGTTTCCATTGAGTTTTATTATATATTAGATGATGAGACTTATTAAAGATAATGGGAATCACTATTACCATATCACCCAAAAGGCATATCAAATAGTTTTTAAAACACATGATGAACACTTTACAACCACTAGTGGATTAAGTAAACATAGAGGTAAGGGTATGATAAAAGATATACATATAGAGTTTTTCACCATTATAAAAAATAAATAAACATGGATTTTTGTTAAACCCTTGGGGTCAAGAAACTTTTGAAAATAAATAGTGACTTTTCCTATACAATTACTACTAGAGAAGACATACTAATATTTATAATTTAGAGTCTCTATTAGAAATGAGCATAAATTTAAATCAGATAAAAATATCACATACATACCATAAATTGACTATAAATCTCATAAATTAAATATTAAATCATAGTTAATGAGAAACATGCCTATGGGAGTCATGATTGTGACACCATGTGTGATAAACACATTAGAATAATAATTGATAGACTCTCTATCTCAACTAAAAAACCCCTCTAAAAGGTAAAAATTTCAATATCAAACCCATATCCATTAGATACTATCTTCTAATATCTTGAATAATTTTATTAATAGGATCACTAAACATGATATTTTTATATTTCCCAATGGGGAAAGTATAGGGACTTTGTCTGTAAACTCATTAGGTGATCAGCATCAAGCCCCAATATGCATGTCATAAAAATGAGCGTTTATAATAAAAAAATATGGATGATATAAAATAAAAGAAAATAAATGTAAGGAAAGTTAAAGTAATAAAATCATTTAAATTATCAAGATTATCATATTTTAATGTATCAGATTTATTAATGAATAGAGTGAATCCTAATAGTTGTAGGATTCTTAACAATACATAACAACATTTGAAGATTCCAATATCATTTTCAATATCTAGGTTGGAAGATCATTTTGTCTATCCTATCATGGTTATCGAAAAAACGTTACTATGTGAGCCTATCCCTTGGTAAGGGGAAGAATTATATAAATTCATGTCCTTAGTCCTTCCCATAGAATAAGAGAAAGCATATATATAGTTAAGGTGTTTTGAGACAATCTAATCAACATTATCCATATTAATATATACCTTATTCAAAATATTAGATGTGTCTAGATATCTCATTCAATTAAAATTACAAGTCACTATGAACCACGTGGAAATCATAAATTTAACGCATAAATTAATATGAACATTTATTCTTCTAAAAATTTGAAAAATAAATATCTAACATGTATGAATTTAAATAAAAGTTTTTTATATACATAAAATTATAAGGCACTAACTTGTATATTGAAACCAATATGGAATGGAAATAAAAAATCCATCAAGGCATTCTTATAAAAAAATATTAACTCCATGTGAACATTAGAAACCAAAAAAACATCATAGAAGGAAAACTAAGAGTTCATTAATTATAAAAATTCACATGTTTTATTACTTACACTTATCCTTAAGTTTATGTTAACCCATCCTTTATAGAGTATGAGTGGGTTGTGGGGTATTCATGAATAAAATTGATGTAGCCTCTTCCGTAGGTTATAATAAGGACATGTATGAAAACAAAAAAAATCAATTGAATCCCTTATAGTTAAATTAATATTAATACATCATTTCTAGAAATAATGGAAAAATGGTCTGGGGGGGCTTGTATTTTAGTTTGGACTCACCTTGGCACAACATCAATAGTATCTAGACCAATATAAAATCTTCTAATTAAATTTATTCTATAATCCCTAGATTTTATAACTGGTGAGATACACTCATTATTAAATAAAAACGGAAATATTATAGGGGAATTGGGATTAAATGACCTTGAATATCCTTGAATGAGCATTATAGATGAAAAAAATTTAAAGATCATGTCTTGATCGATGGTCCCTAAGATCACAAATTGATTAAATATCCCAATGAGAGGAATAATAGAATGTTGTGATACCAAAAAGGGGAAATTAGATAAATAAAAGAGATATCAATCACCTCAGTTTAATTTGTGATTAAATATTAAGGTGAAAAAAGACAAATGAACATTGTTTAGTGGTTTTGATATAGGTCTCTACTAGGTACTCATAGGTTCACAAAGAACCACATATTTTTCTAAATTTCAACTAGTTATCCATTGCAAGACCACTAGGAGATCAGTTTCCACTAAACTCCAATATTTATTCCTATTTCCCTTTCCCCTATATATTAATCTTATTTCAAATTTTTATATTTCCCTCTATGATTATGATACACAGAAATAAGACTATAAATATTAGAATTAATGTTAATTTACAAATAAAGGTGGTTAATTCCATTATAATCTCCCAATTACTTGGAATCTGATCCTTGGTTATCATCTACTAGCTTCTAAAGGTAACCTTTCATGGATTTATATTTTAAATTGGGATTCATACTCTCAAGTATCATATTATAGATTTTCATTATTCAATTTTACATTAATAAGTGGAATTACTATTCACTAAATTCCTTTTACAATATAATCAATGATTTAGAGAATATTATAAAAATAGGATGTATGAAACTCACACTTCACATCACTATATTAGTTATTATATTATGGGTTGGGTATATAAGTCTTTACAAAAGATACATTGAACGAATTATGAATAAAAAAATATTAACAATAATGTTGGATTATTATAAATTTCCATTTTATTGAAATGAATCCCAAAACGTATTACATATCTTGAGGTGAACATACCATGATTACCCATACAAAGATGACCCGACATTATTGAATCATAGATGAACACTTATTAAATAACAATAAATTAAAAATTCTATCATTGGTGATTGGAATTGGAATTTTTTGGCATTGAGTAGTTATGAGATACATTTAAATCAGTTTCACCTACATAATTTTCTATTAAATAAGATTGGGAATAATGATAGATGATCAACCCATATCTTCCTAGTAGAGAGGATATGGATATTTTCTTTCCTTGAAATGACACAAATGTAACATATATATGTAAAATTGAAAAATGTCTACATATGTTAATTATACAATGTAAACGTGAGAATCCCATGAGCTATTAATGTTGAGAATACATTATCATTTCTTGTCTTTCGTTATCTAAAAAGTATTCACCAATTTTCTATACGATTTATGATGAATCTTAGTATAGAATTTCACTTAACACCATAATGATTAAAAATAATCATGTGATATATAATTGGTTAACATTATTCCTCTCTGAGGGAAAATATAATATTATGCTCCATAACGTTTCCCAATCTCTCCAACACATGCCTTCCCAAGATCATCCACCAAGGTAGATTATTTAATAGACACATTGTATTCATTCATGGTTAAAATATATATTATAAGCAATATTATGTAATTAATTTTGAGATATTTTTTCAACATGGATATTAAATCCAAAATAATTTCACATCATTTTGAAATCGATTAATGTAATGACTAGAGAGTACCTGGAAGATTTTGATGTTATAATTTTAAATAATAAAAATAGAACCACTTAGTTCTAATTCATAAGATATTACTCTTTATAACATGGCATAGAAAATAACATAAAATTTCCTTGAATATCAACATGATACTATGGTAAATTTAAATTTAGGGGAATGGAATCCTTTAATTATTTATTCTCTCTTAAATGTGTAAATGAAGATCCTCGTATGAATGTGAAGGAATCAGTTAAAATGTTATAACCAATAGTTAAGGATATATTTTCTACTAATCTTATCTTGAATGATGGTACATTTTAAATATGAAAATAAGAATCATTAACTCACTTTATAATAGATTATAATATATTTATATAAAGGATATATATCCCCCATTGATCCACCACCATATCTTAATAAATCTCAAATATAGGTGGAATCAATGTCCATATATCTTTAATCTGAATCTGCTTCGAAGGTTGAATAGTCCAACTAACAGAATATACAATGAAATTTCCATTATCATTGATATACTAGATATAAAAATCAATATATATATATGTGTTTTTAAACCATTATTGTTTCACTCGATTCATGCCCCTTTAAAAATTATATATATTAGGATCTTGAGTTTTTTGAGCACCACAAAGCACTCACCACTAATTTTATTCCTCTATTGTTTAAGATAATATAATATGGTGACCAAGTCTATGCCAAGGTAATAATAATTTCAATACTATGGAAAACATTTCCAAGAACTATATTCCACTCCTGATGAGACGGTATGAAATTCTTTTTGACACTAACAGAGGAATAATCAATTCTTAAATTAGACCCCTCATCTAATAAATGTATGATAAGAAGAGATGTTGAAGTCAAAATATTTTTTAATTCCATAAAGGATGAATCATATTTGTGTGATCATAAAAAATGAACACTTTTTTCATAAAAGAAGTTATATGATTACTTATCCTCAAGTGATCTAGAAT
The DNA here is from genome assembly GCA_963277665.1 of Viscum album. NCBI lineage: Eukaryota > Viridiplantae > Streptophyta > Magnoliopsida > Santalales > Viscaceae > Viscum > Viscum album. Next base: position 287,966,492 of record OY728163.1, read on the forward strand.
TAATTGATGATAATATTTAAAGACCCATGAAATCTATCGATCTAAAACATAATTTGGAAATGTTCTAAGATAATTTTACACTCTACAATCTTAGGATAAAAATGAATTATTGATTCAAAAATAAAATAGGTGAGTAATTTTACTTATTAAATATATAAGTATCATTTATAAACCTTTTATAAAACTAATATTCTCATAGAGATTCTATAATAACACAAAGGTGTCTATTATGCTCATCTAAATATATATAATAATATAATTTCATCCAAAATAATGAATAAATAATCATGGATAGAAGGGATAATCTTATTTATCGAGTCAATGAACACTACGAGAGCATTTGATACCAAAAAAGAAAGACTAATTACTCATAATTATTATAATTGCTTAAAAATATAGTATTTTGACTATCTTATGTCCTAAATTTGTGTAGTGGATATTATGAACACAAATCACATTTACCCTTTAATATGATCAAATAAATTTCCCACCGAAGGAAATGAATAATTGTTCTTAATATTGACCAATTTTAGTTTGGGATAGTCATCGCAAAGTTATAGAATCCAGTTAGCATTATCAGTAAAGTGGAATGGAATGCCCTAAGGAGAAGTTCTCACTATATTAAACCCATTATTCTCATGATCCTATAATTATATATTTAATTAGATCCACTCATTTTATATAGATATACTATAATTTCTTTGGTTATACGAAATATTATAATAGGTAACTACACATTTCACTATAGAGTATGCTCTAAAAATTCCCTAGAAAACACATCAAAAAATACACTCATGTGGGTAAAAATATCTTCCCTTTGACTTTGACTAATCCAAGGATAATTCTATCCTTTTTTAGTCATCATCCCAACTTATCCTCCCTCAGGTTCATATTGACTATCATTTAGGACCCACTCATATTAATGTTTATACTTGACACATAATGTTGATTAGAATAATAAATTCCAAGAATAATAACTAATACAAGCTTGAAACTATGTCAAATAGTTCACATATACAATTAAAATGAAGGGGTTTATATTTAGAACCATAAGATGCCAATGATTCCCAATGTAAGCTACAACAATAGAGTATAATGAACACATTATAACAAAACAAAATATTCTATGACCTATTTGTGTTCAAAGACTCACATAGTTTGATGACACCTCTACTTCAAAATCATCAAGAGAGTCTAGTTATAAACAAAAAAAATTGAATGTGAGGTATTTATACAAAAGATACCAAAATATAATATGGATGATGACAAACAGATACCTCTAATCGTAGAAGGTCCAACTTATTTATTAGAGATAGAATTATATATAATTAATTCCCTTACATAACATCCCTAATGACTATATGATATATAATTTTCTATAGATTCAAACATCCATTCAATCCACTAGTGGTCCCATTAACCAAATCTCATTGAAGGTGGTCTTCTACCACAAGTCAACTGAGTAGTTTACTAATCCTATGATGCTTTTTAGTTTTGGGGTTGTTTCTCACCACTCTATAATATAATATAGTGGAATAATATCTGAAATTGAAACAATTATATACAATAGTGGGTCTTCTTAGACTCAATGGGGGAAATTTTATTTTTTTTATATCATATATTCTCACACATATAACACTACAACATCGTTCATCACGAGAAAGGGGATGAATTTACCCTACATCCCTATATCCCTTGTTTGGATTCAGACACACTATCTCTTCTTTGACATATAATTTTACTAATATAAGAAAAAAATTTCTATTTTGACATGGTAGAGATAAACCCACTTTTAATACTCACGTGTATCCTATTATAAAAAAAATAACCATTTTGACCACATTATAGAAAAGATACAAGTTGATGAGTATCAGTGGATCTTGTAATGACTCTTTCAATCCCATCTCAATTTCACACACTTTATGTTACTTCTCTCTACATATATATTTATTGAATCATAAATATTTGATAAAAATAATCTCATATATATAATAGTAATAAAGTATTTATAAAGTTTCGAAAACTTATTTTCTTTCACATAATGTAGGTCATTAGGATAGAATTTATTAATGAATAAAAGTTTAAAATACTTCAATATGAGGAAATGATCATTCATTTCTTCAAGCATAGCATCCCACAACAAATGTGAATGTCCTTCATGTAATATGGTCTAAAACCTCCCCAATTACTACTATAATTACCAATTCTAAAAACAATTGGAGGATATTAATGAATAATTCTTTATCTTTGTATGGTTTGTTGATACACAAAAATATAGATGGATAATGTAACTAACATTCCTTCATAAAAACATAATTTTTTGTTTTTTATTAATGAACCCATATACTACCAACTCGTAAAATTGAGTGTGTGCTTCAGGAACCTATAAGACCAATACATATCAAATGGTGAACCATGTTCACCTAATCAGTATGTGTTGGTCATATCACAAAAATAATCTACAAAAATGTGATTTGAAATATCATTTTCATCCACTTTAATACTGACTATTTTTTAGAACCTCAATAACCACATTTTTCCTAAACCATATTCCCTTACATTCATTCATTCATTGATTAAAAAACAAGTTTATTTAATTTAAATAAATTCTCAATCTCAATAAACATTTAATAAATATGACATCATTTAAGTATATTCTGATGTAATATATACAAACTCTATAAATAACTAAATCTTCATAAACATTATTTTAATAAAAAAAAATTTTATAAAAAATAATGAGATAATATTCATAAAATTATATTAATCAAGTAATTATTTAATTTATAAAATTTTATTTCCATGTTTATTGATTAGTTCTAATAAACCTACTCATTAACAATAAATATATAAGATAATTCTATTTATGAATTCTTAATGTTTTAGTAAAAACAACCCTCAAGTCATTCCCAACTATATAATAATCAATTACATCATGTAATTTGGAAGTACATGTGGCCCAACCCTTTCATACACATCAATTCTTATTATTATGTTTCAGACATATAAACATAATGTTGACTTGAAGTAGTGGAATATAAAATAGAATTATATAATTTCCCATGCTAACATAGGACTCCACAATTTTTAACTCCTGCTAAAATGTTTATGGGTTAATTATTGAGTCTCCTTCAGTAAATATCTATGATACTCTCATGTACTATAACCAAGATCTCCAGATGTGGGCTATAATATTATTTTTTAATGGATATTAACACATTTTACTAATAGAAACAAGCCAGATCACCATAACATATAATGAATTCATTCCATCTATTCAAGGCTGGACTGAATATTTTGTGGGTACATTATAACTAAGTGGAAGGATATTCCCCCCTTTGATTAAAAAATTAGGGTATATTATATTGAATTTTGTACATGGGTCAAATGGTAAAATAATTATCAAACCAATATTATTATGGGTTTCTCCATGGACACTTGTTTGATAGGTCATATAGATATTTATATGTTCTATCTACTATATGAAAAATCAAACCATTTCAAGAATTTTAAAATATCATATAGATACCAAAAAGTGAGTGTGAATGTCTAAAATGTTATATAAAATTAACGGTATCCTAATACATTTCTTTTATAGGCCATGGGTGTGACTCTTTTTTTTAGAACCACTCGAAAAATTAATGGAAAACACCTATATCTCAAATATTAACACCCGCAAAATTTCAAAAAAGAGATCAAAGGTAGACCATGTTTCAAAAAATACTATCCTCAATGATATTTCCCTTTTACATCCCTATATAAAAAATTATTTTTGCACACATACCATAGTGGTACATGCATGGTGTCATTATGGAAAATCAGTAGGTGGTCACCACCCCACCCCAACATCACATTCATAAACATAACTGATTATATGAAAAAATATATGGTTAATATAGAGTAAATTTACAAAAATAAATGAAATACAATAAAATAAATGAAAATCATGTCAAATGAAATGAAAATTATATTTTAAATGACACCATGTAAAACTAAAAAATATAACTCCTAATATAGGTAGGGTTCTTAACTTCACATAGCTACCTCAGAAAAAAACCAGTATCAATGTAAAGCTATGGATATAGAAACAATGTTACTTATCCTATCTAAGTAATGCACAAACAAGTTTAAATCTTGAGACCATCCATGGGAAGGGTAAAGTATATAAATGATTGATGATTATACCGACCCCATAGAATTGTGTATTGGTCATATATAGATAATTCATTGTCATCATATCCAACCATCATTTTCTATAATAATATATACTCACGCAAAAATAACCAAAGTATCTACAACAATATTATAGTATAATTACAAGTCACTATGGAACCTAACAAAATAATATAATAACTATAACATGTTATATGAAATTTAATTTTCAATAATGAATTTAAAAATTACACGATTATGTATTGGAAAAAGAATTTTATAGACAAAAAATTATGACACTTAATCATTTTTAATGAATCATATGTGGAAAGAAAGAAATTAAATCTATGAATGGGTGATTATAAGCAAGTATAAACTCAACTTGAACTAAAAAATACCATAAATCATCAAAACGTTTAGGGTAAAATTCCATTTCATAACATGATTCCCATTTTTTATTATGTATGCATGGACTCATAACTATTCCAACACATCCCACATTTATTATGAGATTAAATAATGGTATGGATACTAATAATATATTTGTAATTTTTTCCTGAGTTTCCAAAATAGATAGGCATGGATTCTATGGTATTATGCGCCAAAGTATTAGAAAAATGATCTTGTAATTCAACGTAGACTTAAAACACATATTCAAAAAACCATGGATTATATGGTATTATGCCCAAAATAAAATATTTACTTATAAAATGGATTCTAGTAGAAGTATATTTCTCATTTGGGGAGATACACTGGTTTCAAAAGAATGAAAATAAAATGAGAGGGTATTATAAGGGAAGTGACCTTACCTAACCAAGACATATCCATATTTCCCAAAATAGACTTACATTATCAAATCATGGTGAATGATCCCATGGATAGGAATATTAAAAGTTTTAGAGCTCATAAATGGGTAAACACTATGAGAAATGAGTCATATCTCAATAATTGAAACTCACCCCCTTAATTTGTGGATAAAAAATATTGTTATTGGAATAAATCTACCTTATTAAGTTGATTTGGACAATATGGGTTTTATATGTGTACCATGTGGTCCCCAACCCCATTTTTCATTCCTTAATCACTTCCTATTTCACTAATAATCTCCCTTATTCACCTATTTCCCTCTCGATGTAAAATACACCCAAATAAGACAAAAAAATCAAAATAATATAGTGTACCATAAAAATAATTTTGATTTTGCTACATAAAATGGTTGAGAACAATCATAAACCTTGTCATGTAATAGTTTCAATACCTAGAGAAATATATATGATTAATAACAGGTCAATATATTATCAAAAACTCTATAAATACATCGATTATCTCCCTAGATGTAACTACATCGGGTTAATACTCTATGAGAAGTAACTCCATTAATTGGTGGAGATACAAACAAATTACAAAATTAAATGAACATAAAGAAAGAAATGGAATACTAATATTTTCATAGATCAATCCCCCAGGTTCTAAACATATATTATTAAACCCCAATGTTCATTTTAAATTAAAAAATCACTCTTATGGTTTTTTGATCACTGCCACATAGAATTGTCTTATTGAGGGTAATCCAACCATATAAATATTGCGGCATCAAGAATCATTTAATTTTCATTAATCCTCTAGAAATCATGGGTTTTTAGACCCATAATGTTTATTCCTATATTTCATTTTTCAACCTCTATATAGATATGTTTATTTTTTTATTAAACAATTTCATTTTTGAAATATCTATATAGAATCCTTAATGGTCTTATCAATCTTGTATGCATTCCACATATATCTTCTTCTTAAAAAATGGAAATGGATTTCCCCTTAAATTTTGTTAATCACAAGTATCCAATAATTATCATCATATTTAATTGGGGTTACATGGATATTTATTTGGATATTTTGGGTTCTATCCACTGTGTTTCAAATGAAATTTCATTGGGACATAATATAAATCTATCAAAATTGGGGAAATTTTTCACTATAGTTCGTCCATCCAGTCATCATATCTATTAGATTATAGTAATAGGATATGGTCTCTTAGGATAATTAAACCATTTTTTTTATTATGGACATTTAATATTTGGGACAAGAACATATGAATTTATTTTCTATGTTTTGGTCATCATGTCATATTACGGATTAGATATCATAGACAGGGACATTCTTTATAACTTCATTTTTATTTATTACTATGCCCATATCATATGAAAAATTTCCCTACATTTATAATATTTAACATTCCCAAAAATATATTACTATAACCCAATAGGAACATCTGGATATCATAGAATGTTATTGGTTCCTAGGAAATAAAATGTAGACATCATAAAATATGAGATCCTTACCTGATTCATTTATTCAACCAAAAATTGTGATATTTTTCCAACATACGGTGTTTCTTGTATCACTAAGAGTAACACAAATCTATTACAATTCCATGTTTTGATTGGGTAAGGGTCATATTATCATTACTTTATGTGATATTAGAGTTTATAAAAAAATTTGTGTCTCACAACATACTATATCATTATGATGTGGAATGTGACATGGATTTTTTCTGCAAATCCACATTGATTTATATATCTCTAGATATCAATATGGATTTTTCAAAAAAAATTATAAAAATTATACAATTAGATTTTATCCTTAATTATTTAATCCCAAATTATGTAATATAAAATAAAAATATTAGCCTAGAAATTTTAATAATTCAATCCCAAAAACATCAAAATTACAATAAATAAATTATATTCCCTATAAATAATACAATAATGGGTTATATTTATGGATTTATGTATGAACAATATGTTCTTATTTTCATAAATAACTTCTCCCAAACATAAGTTATTTGTTATCATTGAAGTACATAATGAATTCAAATTGAAAATGATATAGTTGAGGCATGTACAATTTTAATAGAAATGTATGATAGATATTTTCCTTAAAAGAAATAATTAGATAAATCATACCTTCTTAATGATATTTATTCTATATGTTTTAAATCGTCCAATTAAGGTTATTCAATCATTAAAATTTCACCAATGTACCCTTGGACTTACCAAAATCAAAATGACTCCCTTTATTATTTTAAACATATTTTTCAAAGATATTCTAATTATAATACATGTTCATGCTTCCCTATATTATTATTAAATTTATTTTTATGATACTAAGGTATTAAAATTCATTGTCAATATAAATTCCTTTTTAGGTAGCTTTAGGGGTAATAGTTTATAGGGCAATTCTAAAAATAGTTTTATATTAACGATTTTATGTTTTAAAATTTATAACTAATGATTTAATGGGTGTATTTCTCAATTGAATTACCTCACTCAATCCACATACATATTATTCTATCTTCCCAAATTTGTGGTATTTATCATATAGTAACTTGAGATAATTATTATAGGAAATTAAAACTTATTTATAATCCATATATTTTCATTATTCTTTTTCAAAATTAATTCATGTTTTCCTTAGAGAAACGAGAGGAACCATTAATTAAAATAAATTTTTTTAAATATCATTTTCAATAAATGATAGACAATTATAAAATCATTGTAACATGAAAAAAAATGCTTCCTTGAATCATGTGAATATTTCATTTACCCATATAATTATTCTCCAGGATAACTATATTCAATGATTAAGATTGGGGAAGGATAAGATAATAGGCTTGTAACATGGAAACATAACATCATATTAATTGATTATACAAGGTATAAAATTATTAATATATGATAATTTAGTCTTTAATAGAGTTATACTTCAAGGGGTTCTTAATGTGTCACCTCATTAATTATGACTCATAATATGAGTTTTAAAAAAAATTGAAATAATAAAGTAGAATTTTCTTGTTATAAAAGCATGTCCCAAATTCTATGGGGATACCAATAATTTTATAAATATGTAAAACAATTATTATAAATTATTAAAGACTATAAAATATAGAATTGTAAAATTATTAGAGTTAAGATTTCCATACTCAATGGAGTTATATTTATACTAAAAAATGAATAAATTAATGAAAATTAAATTCTAAATTATCTAATGGTTAGAATATTCATATAAATTAAGTATTTAAAAATTCACTAAATTAATCAATCCCAAACGGTCATTAAACTAACAAAAACATTTTTATATATATTTCTATTTTATTAAAAAATAAAAAATGAAAATTAATTCAAGAATGAAACCATATCTACATATTACACCCATATCTTATATATAAATGTCACAATAACTTATTATAGATACACAACTAAATCATGGGTTAGTGAAAAAATGGATGGAGGAATAAAAAGGTCTTTTATTATGTGAAAACCATGAAATATAATTTTTATACTGAATTTTTAAAAACTAATAAGAAAAAATACATCATGATGATTATATTGAAATGAAACATTTAATAAAAAATAAAAACTGGAAATGTGAAATGAATATTAAATTCACACACAATATGTTTTTACATTAACATTTAATAGGTAGATAGTGGTATTAAATAATTGAGAATAATATGGTGGATGTGGGTTATATGATTTGATCCATCGCATCATTTGTCTTCTAGTTTCCTTATTAATTTATATGATATTGAGGTTCCCTTATATAGAATTATAAGTGTCCATACCCTTTTCCCTAAAAACATATTTCAAGATTGAGTGAAAGAAGATAATAATAATTTTTCTCATCATATTATATATTTATGGACTCTATTAAATTTTACATACATACAATGGCAATTGGATCATCTTCTTAGTAGTGAGTAGTAAGATGTAACTAGTCATGTAACTTTTTTTTAGATACCTCTTAGTCCTAAATGAGTATCCAAACTATCTCTCTATCATCTATTTAAATTTTACTGCCTCTTCAATAGATTGTTATTAAATATATTCTATATGAATCATCATCTGTGTTTAATCTACAATATTTTCTCCTGAAATATCTTAAGAAATGAGAGTTTTAATAAAATTAAAAAAAATATTAATGTGGTGATATTCACCTCAATTTTTTCATCATCAAACTCTTATATTATATAGAGCATTAGAGGAATCTTCTTTGAGAGGTTCATGTAGTGGGTATTCTCCCACTAGGTTCCACTTGATCTTATAATAATTCTCATTAATTTATACGTAAACAACATTCATCCTTGTGAGGCTATTTGTTGTGGGTTTTTCATTGTAAATTTTATTCAAATTTTTAATTTACCTTATCATATAATTCTTAATTCTTATTTCTATTTTTTATTATCAAATCAACATCAATCTTGCAACAAGTAAGATCTTATTCTTCATTATGTTAGATTTGTTTCCAAAGTTCTTATCACTTATAGAGATAAGGGTAGTGTCTATAATAATCAATGTAAAAATACAGAAAATTCCTAAAAAACACACTAGTATGATTTTACTTGTTTATAGGTGGGGTTGAAATTAATTAATAAAAAATAAATTAAATAATGCGATAAATGATAAAAATAAGTGGAAAATATGTTTCTAGTCATCTTCCTAAAAAATGGAATAGAATTCGATTAATTATTTTCCATGTCCTAATTAATTTTTATTTTTAAACATATTAGGATAAAGAATAAGTTTTACCTCTCTATTGTCTCTCAAATATATCGTGATCACATAGTAACAATTATATTTTTTTTATTAAATTCTACAATCTTTTACAAAAAATTAATAAAAGAAAAGGTTAAATAATGTGAAAAAATACACTCTATAGAATATAAATATAATGTATAAAATAATATATGGCATGTTTATATTTGATCATCATTGAAACAATGACATTTTTTTCAAATCATTATCATATTAACCCATTTATTATTGGTAGATTAATATTATACTAGCCACATATAAAAAACTATTCTAAAATATTTGGTTCCATAGAATCATATTACAAAATATACTTTATTCCTAAATAATTTTATCAACACTCCTATAGTATATTGTGGAACAATGATCTCAAATAACCACATACTCTAATAGATTATGCTCCATGAAATGGGATACAAATGTATACTTTGGCGTACCTAGCCACTTGGATATTTTGTTCACTCCTCAACCTACTATTCTACTACATAAATTGGATGTCAAAGGTATAGATCCTTGAGAGTTACAATGGTTTGTATTTGGAGACACTATTGTGATAAATATTAGGGATATTTAACATTCTGATATCCTATAACACATTGAATCCTCAATAAAAGAGAACATTTTATGAAAATAAGGAAAACCATTATTTACAAAATCTAATAAAACCTTCATTAAATCCCAGGGATAAACTGTAGGGGGTTAGAAATATATGATAATTCCTTGAATTATTATGGGTATTGATAATAGTATAAATATAAAATAGAATGAAAATGTATAAAATCATAAAATCATAATATAATCCCAAATTAATCCCACTATGTTGAAACTATTATTCATTTAACATATGAGGATCTTTATACTATATCTTAAAATTTTATTAAAATCTAGAGTTGCCTAATCATAAATTACATAAGTGACTTATTTTTATCCCATGTCCAACTAAGATACTTTTTATACTTTTGGCTCTGACTAAGATACTACCTACTAACAAATCTAACTAAAAGGCTTTCTCTACTCTGGGATCAAAACAAACTATTTAAACCTTTATTCAAGTATTTATTCACTATATGATGAACCATTGATATTCTCTCATTATATTTTAGTATCTCGCTTGTTCATGTACACTTAATGTATATTCAATAGACACTAAATGAATCATTCAGTCATCCTCAATAATTCTGATTTTCCGTATGTGACCATTTTTCTAAAAAATACTAGGGCTTATTATTCCTTATGTTTTCAAATTCTTCTCCTTAATTATAGTCTTTAAGTTGTATACACATTTTGTTAATTATATTATGTTATAATAAGTCATTCACTACTCTCTTATCTTATATTCTTGAGACCCAGGAATATAATGTTTAATTTATTTTTATTTTATGTTTATTTTATGTGTTATTATTTACTATATTCCAAAATTTCTCATGATTCCTTATATTGAAAATAGTTTGGGTGTCTTTTCATGGGATTCATGTGTGAATTCATGTCTTGTAATGATGCATGAAACAAATTTCACTATCTTCCCTTACATCTTTCATAAAAATAATTGAATGTGTTTACTATTTATATTTATTCAATATATGAAAAAATATCCTGAAACTTACATAAAAAATTGTTGTCTTATTATATTTAACAATATATATTGAAAATATTATTTTTATTATCTTGATATTATATTTGGTATCACTATAATCCTCATTAAAACTAGGGAGAAGTATAGAAAACTCAATTTCTCTTCATGATACAAAGTAATGTTTTTGAAATAGTTCTTAGTGGAACCCTTGAGTGCATGGTTCAAAAATCAAGAGGCAACAATATCTCTCTTATCCACACAATCAGAATGATCATTTTATTATATCTTCCTAAAAAATATTTTTATTTTAAATATCAATTTCTAAATTAAAAATGTTAAATCTCTCCATGTCGATAACTGATCTATCATCCCTACCACTTTTTATATAGTTGACAATCACCATATTTCATTGAGGTTTTATCTTGGGTCAATAAGAATTATTATATTTTAATAATTTATGATATCATCATTTAATTATTTCAACTTAGATTTTATTTTAAGAAGACACTGAACATAATGATATTTTTTTCCTTTTTGTAGAACTTATCATCTTCATGAAATTATGATCACATGAATATTATTTTTTAAAACATGAATGTATCAATGCATATAAGATTCACTAACTACCTTTTTAACTCTATTTTCTTTTTCAATTAGACTATTCTTTGAATAATATCATGTATAAAAGATTTAGAATATGTGAATGTAAAATCATCTTATTGTTCTTGACATCTCGATCATGAAACAATGTTGACTTATTTCTGATCATGATAGACTTGAGTATTGTTAGGCTCAGTAAAACAATAAATACTCCATTGAACTAGATATTTATGGCATTAATATTTTGAAGGAGATCACACACGATATTTATATGGTGAAGGCATCTTTGATCATACAACATGTATTATGTCCATATAATTTAAAAGGGAGGAAGAGTATCCCATGTGTCTTTATCCCATATCAATCTTCAAATTGTTATCGAAATCCCATATAATACAATTTTTTCACTACAAATTTGAGATATGGAACTTGGTTCAGAACATAGATACACTTTCACACACAGACATGGGTGAAGGACGATATTCTCTCCCGCCATGTCTGCCACCATGTCTACCTAGTAGGTGCTATGAATCCAACCATACTACTCTTCTTCAATGCAGGTTCCTTGGGATTTGTATCCCACGTGGTTGACCCATCATTTCTGTATGCGTGGTTGATCATCAAATCCCTTGTGACTTGTAAAGGTTGGACTAATTTTTTATTAAAATACCAACCTTATAGAATTAGAATTATTCAATGTATATAATATAATTCACAAAATTATAAAATATGATTCTTAATATCGTATTCCTACTCAAATTCCTCAAGAAAAATAAATATCATCTTTCATGTCTTTATTTTAATTCTTTTTATAAACTCTATTCTATGAGTTAATTCTTATATTACATAAAATTATTTAAATATTATTCTTCTATATATAATTTTATAAATAATGTTTCATCTTTATAGACAAATGTGTTTAATATTAAGATCAATCCAACAATCATCACTATTTACATGGATAATTGTTTAACCATCAACCAAATCCATATTTTGAATACCTAATTATTCTCCAAGAATTACCACTTCATCTTCAACTCACTGAACATTTATTGATAGATCATTAAAGACAAATGAAACATTGGGCCCAACACTATCATAAGATTAAATAACAAAACGTTTACTCCAAAATTTTCATTATAATACCAAAATTTCATCTTCTATAATTCCATAATTAAATAACGCCACATCCTAAGAAACCTCAATAACCTCAAATTAAATAATTTTTTAACATCAATTTTTTCTCATAAGGTTTAGATTAAATTAAAAAAAATTATTGAATTATTCCAAAATAATCCTTTACAATAAATAATATGATACCCCTAAGGGTAAAACATACCTCAAACTACAAAATCATCTATCAAAATATCAATAATCACTTTAAAATACAATCACATTAAACCTCAAAAGGGTTTTATATTACCTAGATCATATGATCATCCTTAAAATTATAAACCCATGATGATATCCATATATATTCAGTTTTCCTAGCATGAAAACATAATAATGTTCATTGCTATTTAAACCCTCCTCTGATAACAATTATAATAGCATCAAACCCACACTCCAAGATATGGTGATAAAAACAAAATTTCTATATTATTTTCTTTAATAAAAATATAATTGACCTAATATTATCCATTAAAAAAACTCAACATCAAACAAAAATTTTGTACCACTTACATACCTAAGTGAATTTTTGGTTAATAGTTTTATATAATTATGCAAAAACATTACAAAACATTACCAATTTCCAAAATTGATCATTATTCTTATTAACCCTAGAATTTGTTTATTTATTGATAGGTTTTCCAAATATAAAAAAACCTTATTCACAAATGAAAAAATTCAAGAAGAAATTCATTTAATATAATTCCTTATATCATTAAGAAATACAATTATAATAAGGGTGAAATAAAATGCTCAGTAAGTGTAAACATAAGAATTACAAAATTAATGTAATTAGTGAGAATAAGATTACCATAAGGGTCTTATAAAATAACCAAATTGAATAATCAAGACACAACATAATTCATACAAATAAAAACTTGTATAATAAATAATTACATAGGGCATAAATATTTAACATATGAAAAATGTCTTATAAGTCACTAATCAAGATTCATGTGAAAACAATCCTTGAGAAAAGGATCCATTGTAAGTAATTGAAATCATTGAAAAACTATTTCTACAATACCCGAATATTTTATAATATACAAAACATTAAATAAATTATATTTTATTGATATCTTGTGTTATACATAACATCGAGTGTAAAAGAACCACAATATACTATTTAAATATAATTATTTAAACATAATTGCTATAAACTGGCTATTAAATATGGAAGTATGAATAATAATAAACACATTATTATATATATATAAAGTTCTTTCTAAATAAAAACATTTTTAGTAATTCATTGGATATAAGTTCTCAATTTTTATTGAAGTCATTTGAAGCCAAAAATATTTTTTATCAATAATGATTTTTATTCCATATTTTAAATCAAAAATATAATGAATATCTTCCCATTTAAAATTATTATTTTAAAAAATAAACTAAATTTTTTAAATCCTCATTTCAGATTTATCATAGTGATTAATGTTGGTCTTTTTTTTAAATATTGTTTTTTCGATGAATAGTGATCAACACTGATTTTTATATCACAGTAATTTTTATTCATTAAAAACCTCAAAACTATTTTTAACATTATCCAAAATTAATATAAGATTCCATTATTTAGAAATAATCTAGTTAATTACATATTATTCAACATTATATGTGATCTTTGTATAAAATACCTTTAGAAATGTAAATGTATTTTTTTAATAAAATGTTTTTTGTAGTATTTTTTGGTATACTTTTAAATTTAATTTACACAAATTGTAGAGTTAAAATTGTAAAAATTAATTCTATATTTTTAATCATGACAATTATTATCATTTAATAATCTCAACTAATTTATTTTCATAATGAGTTTTAGAAACTATACATATTTATCTCCATAGAAATATAGAAACTCTTGTTAAATTAGGTTAGAATATAGTGATAAGGTCACCATTATTAATATTAAATATTATTAGACAAAGGTATTTACACCCTTAAAACATTAGTTTCAATATTTATTTTTTTATCTAGAATGTGTCCCTGAAATTAGCCTATATAATATATTTTTTAAAATAAAAAAGTGAAATGTAACTCTCTTACTTCTGAAAATGACATATGCCTTCATATAGGGACAAACGAATGTCATAGATTAATGTTAATATTTATTTTTAAAATTATATAATTATTATATTTTTGGTAAATTATTTATAATTTTAAGTATTTAAATAGTTATATTATATTCCTACCAAACACCCATAATTTATTTATTTAATAAATTGAAAAATAAAATTAATGATCTAAATATATTACAAGTTATATAACTTGAGTGATTTACTATTTTATAAATAAATTATAAATAAATATGAAATAATAGTGATTGTAAAAATAAAATATTATCATTAAATCATTTTCTTTGTATATTTAATGTGAAATTAATTGAATTGTTTAAAAATTGAAATTAATGGTAATTTATAATAAATAATATTTTATTAAATAGTTTCAAATTAAAAAAAAACAACTTCCCAAGTGAATTTAATATGGTAGATAATATCATCCATGGTATATTTATTTATCATTCCATTAATGCTAACATTTTTTACCCTTTATTATTCGAATAGTTTTTATTATGGTTAAGGATAAAATAAAATAACTAGGGGTTTAAACCAATAGATAAGTATTACAATACCAATTAAACCTATATAAATTTTATTTTTTTAGGGAATTAAGTAAAATAAAACATTATATTCGAATATCTATCCATTTGGAATCAATTGACTATAGAATGACCAATTTATATTTTAGTATTTTATGAAATTCCAAAAGTGCATCTCTCCTCACATATAAAATGAAACATCATCTTCTCTCTTCATCACACATAGAAAGTTTTTTTAGTTCATCCAATACCTATACCAAAACATTCATTACTTCCCTTCAAATTTCCTAGAGTCCTTTTTTATTACAAAACCCTCATTTGAAGGCGTTTTTTGAAAACCTAAGGAGGTTTCTAGAAGAAGATGTAATCAAGAATTTTTTTTAATTCAATATTACTCATCCTTAAACTTATATTTAATAATGATGATATATTAACATAATTATATATTTTATACTGAGATATTACTTTTTTCATGAAATAACCTTCATTAATCCCCTCTTCTTTGAAATATGATACAAAACTATCATTTGTGACTATGATGCACTACCGCCTTGCAAACCGATGTAATGTATTCTATCACCGCCATTCACTGATATATATAATGATTGATTAAATTTAAATTTATTTTATTTATAATATAGTTAATCATATAGAGTTATAATATCATGCCTAACTTATTACCTTGTAATCTATTATAAAATGATAACATCCCTCATGCGTATGTGTGTACTAACTTCTCTACAAAGCGATGCGATTTTTTCCACTATACACGGATGATTTTATGTATATAATTAATGAATATATATTATATATAATTTATATAATTATTATTTTTTAAATATGAATTAATATTTACCTATATTTTGTTCCATCGATCAAAAATTGAAAACATCATCCATGTGTACGTATGGATTATCTTCTCCATGAAGAGTGTAAATAATTTTTTAATATCTATAATTTTTTAGGACTGTATATATATATATATATATTAAATTAATTTCATTATTAAAATTTTGGTGATTAGTTGACTAAGGCCAATTAAAATGGAATCGAACAAATAAACTAAAACTCTCATGAAAAAAACAGTTAAAAATGTGAGAAATATTTTTTTATAATTATTAATAAATAGTTGTTAAAATATTATTAATGGATAATTTATGATGGTATAAATGTTTAAAATCTTATGTTATATAACTATAATATATTTAAATTAATTATATATGAGTTTATAATGAATTTGAATCAAATTTCAACTCAGCGTAAGGGTTTATCATCTAACATTTTCTTCTTTGGGAATATATCTTGTTATTCACCAATATTCCATTATGAGATGCATAAATAACCCTTTTGAAATGTTATATAGTGAATATATTTATTTAAATTATATTTAATGTTTCATTTGATATTATTCTTTGTGGGTTTTTATGATTTAGAACATACTGAAGCTGTAAGGTTTTGTGTTAGAATCTCATTATTTACTAGGATGTTTATTACTATGATTTTGATGATTAAATTTCATGGTCTAAATCTTAATATTTATCACAAAACTTCATTACATATTGTTATTTATTGATAATATATTATTATATTTAATTTCCCTTACATTAGATCCTTATGATACTAAAAAAATACTTTTAAGGAAATCATATTTTATTTCTCTCTTCGGTGAAACATAATTAATATTCCTTGTCAATTTTTTTAAAATTGTTTTAAAGAGATTTTTTTAAAATTTTCATTCTATTTTTCAAATTGATTTTTAACCATTATTTTTATTTTACAAAAAATTGTTTAAAGTGAATCTTCTTTATCATTTTCTAAAACTATTCCCTTTTTTACATTTTTATAATGGTTTGAAAGGAATGTTTTCAAACTTATACTACATAACCAAAATTTTAAATTTCATAACCACGTAGTACATTGAATATTTCCTTAAAATATTTAATCATTATTTTCAAATAAAACTACAATATTTTTAATTTTTTATAATTTAAAAATGTAATTTTTAAATCAGAAATGGAATATTCCTCCACTAAAGTTACATGAGATCTTTTAATCCAATTTTTCATCTATGATTCCATCCTTTGATGTTACTTATGAATTATAGAATATATGATCCAATAATAAAATAATTATTCTATGTTTTAATGTTTTATGATTATTGTGATTAGATTTTTATAAAACTCATTCCTTTTCTATGGGTTATTCTATAATGAATTGATAAAATTATTATAAATTTTTTCTCTATGGGTTATTCTGTAAAAAAATTTATATTAAACCCATTTATTATTCATAGGTTATGATATGCTGAATATTTTATGATCCTATGGATTGAATTTGTAGTTTTTTATTATGTGAATAGTGGGCCCCAAATTATATGACCCTCAAATGTATTGGGTAGTGATGGATATTCCATGAGATAATCTTGATAGAAATGGGGAGTGATCCCAATTCAGCAAAGGAATCTATCGACTATTATATTTCTAGAAGTGAACCATGATATAATTATATGTTGGGGATTGAAAAAAAATCCACTAATATAGTCTTATAAGATATCCATTATTACTAAGGACATGATTTTCTATTATTACTTTTATTCTAAAAATCATTCCCGTATTCCATTGTTATTTTATAATGACTCGTGATCTTTGATTCCATTATGATCCATGGTTTTTGAAATACTAATCATTATTACATGTCTCAATATTATGATATGTGATATAACAGGTATGGTTCTAAAATTTTATGATCATGTTATCATTCATTTATGCTCATATTATGTTTAAGTGGTCATTGATATCTTTCTTGATTACCCTTACCATGAATCTGAGCTCATTATTTCTTATGATTAATTTCCCTAGTGTATGAAGAATGGTATTAAATATTATATGTCTAACAAGGGTGGTAATTATGAATAACATAATATGATAGGATATAGTTCACTTATGAACATGTTTTTAATGTGTCCAAGTATCCAAATACAATACAACTATTGGATTATTTCATTGATTTTTATGATTTGCAATGAATATTGATCTAGTAAGATTTAATATATAAGTATGAAAAGTATAGGTCTCTATAGTAGGTATCATATCGAGGTTTATTTACCTATATAAACAAAGATGTGAAACTGTTACTAGAAACCAGGAGGATAAGTCTAAGGGTAAGAAAAAAAATCCTAATGTTTTTTTGAGGAAGAGAATATGTGGTTTTCCAACCAATATATCCCTATTTGGATACTATAAGTGGGTTTGGTTTTGGAAGATATACATCAAGGGGTAAATATCATGAAAGTATTCTTTCGATTATATACCAACAATCATTCTTATTTATGGTGACTATGCCTTTAATTTTAACCTATTTTGAAACTCTTGAGAGATATTCTTAGGTTAAATAAAATTTCTATTATAAACTATTATGAAGGATTTGAATATATAACAACCAAATATGGACTAGATTAAACCTATGGTGTTATATATTGGAAGTAATTTTTCATTATTTATATATCCTCTAAATTATTTTTCATGATTATATATTTTCCCTCTATGATTAATGTTTCTCACATTATACTATTTAGTTTCATACAATGGTTGGAAATAGAAGGATTCACATTAAGGGTAAATATGATGGAAAGTGTGGGGATTGTATTCAGGGGGAAAAATGAGATTGTAATGGGAATATTAGATATTAGGATTCTTCCTAATCTGCAATTATATTATATGATTATAAACATAAACATTGGTGATATTAGTAATTGGTTAAATAAGGGGAAGATTTACTTTTAAGAAATATATTATGGTAATTAACATAGAGTAATTTTCAGTTTTATTTATAGAAATAATGTATGTATGGGAACCCAGGATAATGTTTCTATAGAAGGGATGATTGTTTTCTATAAAACAATTGAGGTTATAGATAAATTAATTGTTGAATAAGTCAATGTATTATGTGTGTGGAACATGGTAATTATCTAATTAAATACCTATATCCATTGGTTAAATCATAATATAATGAAGGACCTATGTAATTACAATCATTTTTGTTACCATAAAAATGGATTTAGTGATAAGGTGGTGTTTTATAGAAAATACATGATTGAGGTAAAGATATCCCTTAATATGTTCCTAAATTTTAGTTAATAATCTTTATTTTAGATAAATATTTGATTAAAATAGACAATTTAATTGGGATAGTGTTGGTGACCATGAAATCGATTAGTGATTTCATGAAAAATTGATTCATGATGAATTTGTTAAATTTTTTGATTTATTGAATACATTGGGAAGCCTAATATTTTTTATTAGGAATAAGTGTTAAGATATTTTTTGTGAATCATATATGACTTCATTAAGTTTTTATGGTGTATGTGATTATTTTAAGAAAGGATTCGTATGTTTAAATAGAATATATGATCATGGAATTCACATGTTAGGTATGTAACATTATGAGAAATATTAAATTGTTTTGGAATAAGTGTTAAAGATGATCATGGAAATATATATGTGTGTGTGAGAGAGAAAATATTTCAGTTTTGTGGGTTATGAATTTGGTAAGACATATTTTTTAGGATTGATAACGTTAACAACATATTTAATAGATTATGTTGAACTAAGGGTGTTATAGTTGAGGATTTTGATATTAATGTAATATATTGATTAGTATTTGATAATTTGTGATAACCATTTTGGTTTTGACTATAAATATAGATATAATGAATTAATTAGGATTAATTTATAGGTCTTATGGATAAATATTTGTTAATTTTAGTGCTTTTAGCATGAAAAATTAGTCTAGAATATTCATTTCATGGAGTAATATATGAAGTGTAAATTGATCTAATCATAACTAAAGGATAAAATTATTCTTATGATAAAGAACTAAATCTAATGTGTATTTTATTGTGTTCATTTCCATGATAGTCAATTAATTCATCAACATTTAGAAAATGGTATTTAAATAAAATGGTTTACTTTTACCATTATTTTTGATGAATTGATGGTCTCTTCACCCCTCATAGATTTAAGGTATTGTGGTTTTCAACATTCTCTTGAACATGTTCTATATCACTCTTTATTTATCCTTGGGAATTGGTTTTCTCTTCAATGTCCATAATTTTTATTTCCACTAATGTTTTCCTATTTGTATAATTTTTTTGTTATTTATTATGGCCTTTTTAATTCCCAGTCTATATTTTTTAGAGGATGTTTTATTGATCATTTTTATGATGGAGATTTTCCCCAAATAAATTTTCAAGTGTAAAAACATTGATTAATCTTAAAAGGATGAAATTTTAAAGATGTGATTTTTAAATTGGGACATAATTTTACACCTACAGATTTTATAACCTACTTCTCTTAAACTATATTTGATTTTGGAGATATCTATCATTATATTCAACACTAGGTTTTAATGAACCACAACATACTATTAAAATATTCTTATTTAAACATGGGAATTATAACATAAAAGTTATTTTTATTTTCAATAATAAAATAATAAAACTATTAAATATATATAATGTTCTTACATAAAAAAATGTGTCAATTATTTCATTGGAAATATGTACTCAATTTTAAGGGAAGTCATTTTATTATTCAAAAATGTGTTTTCCTTAAAAATTATTTTCATTGAATTTTATGTGTTAAGCATATAATTAATTTCATAAAATTTTAGAATTTTTATTTTACAAAATGAACATAATTTTAAATTTCTTCATTTATGAATTAAATAAGATATAAATTAAGTGATTTTTAAGAAAATGTTGATTTTTCAATGAATAGTGAAAATACCATTTTTGACAAAATTTCATTTCTTTTTATTAAAAATATCAATTATATATATAATTTTATCACAAATTAATATAATCATCATTTAGTTTTATAAAATATAGTAAATTACTAATTAAAAAACATTATATGTGATCATGATGTAGAAATACTTTCCGACATAAAATAAATTTTTTCAAAAAAACAATTTTTTATTGTTTTTTATGGGATATAAAAAACTGAATTTTTTTCACTTATAGATATATAATTTGGTAAAATGGAATATATATTTTGAATAATTATAATTAATATTATTTAATATGATCAATTTAAATTTTTATCTTAATGAATTGTAAAAACTATAAAAAATCTTCACTAAAATAGAAGGGTAAATTGGGTTAACATATGTAAAAACTATGTGACAAGGCCACCATTTCCAATCTTGAATAGAATTATATGAAGTGATATCTACCCATATAACCTTATTATAAATATTTATTTTTATATGGGAATTATTTCTAGGAAAATGAAATATATTATATTTTTTGAAAAGAAAAATAAAAAATTTCGTTATCTTACTTGTAAAAGTATTTTTTGTGTTAACATAAAGAAAAAAAGAATGTTGTAAATGAATATTAATTATTATTATTATTAAAATATTAAAAATAATTTTATGATTTCAATTCATTTATAACTTTTAATAATTATTTATTTTCTTCAAATATTTACACAACACCGACATGGTATTTCATTAGTTAAAAGAAAAATAAAATAATTGATTTTCAATATATTAAATGTAATATAATTTGAGTAATTCCTTGAATTACATGAATTTTTTAGGTTAATATAAAATATAATTGATTTTTTTAAATAATATATTATAATTCCATCAATTTTTCTATGTCATTAATGATAAATTAAATGAATACTTCCAAATTTTAAATTAATTATATTTTATTAAAAATAATATATTTTTTAATAATTTAAAATTAATAAAAACCCATTTCTTCTGATAAATGAATTTAATATGGTTATAAATATCATCCATGGTCTATTTATTTGTATTTTTCCATTTATGGTAAAATTTTGAGCCATTTATAATTAAAATAGTTGTTAACATAGTTCAGGTTTAAATAAGTTAACGATGGGGTTAAACCACACACAAAATATTTTTTTTGTTTTTATTAAGATAACACTTTTAAGGAAAAGTGGGAAACTGGAAAAGTATTCAAAGATAGTCAAGAAACATAATATGTCATACCTGAATCTATGATTTTCAGTTTTAGCCTTTTAGAGACCTTACCTCTGAAGAGACTCCATTGAAGTACGGTAACCTGCTCATCCAAATCATCTTTGAGTATGTTTTCAAAATTATAGATCATCTTGTCCCCAGTTTGGATGAGCTCTTCTACATTAATATTTTTCTTGTTGAAACCGCGTGCCAGTGTTCCAAGTTGTTTTTGAGTCCAGTCATGCAGCTCCTTGGAAAAATTTCCCCTTCTGTGCCTCCCATTCAGCCTGCCAAACTCCTCCTGTGTAGTGATGACCTCTAGACCCTTGTCTGAGAATTCCCCATTACTATCAATAATGAAATCCCACTCATCACATTCCATCAATTCCTTATCGTTCTAAAGGATACCCGATTCTGAAAGTTCCTTCTCAGCATTCGTCAGGTAGGTGATAGATGATTCCCTTGCAAGGGGTTCTAGTTCCTTAGTAGATTTTTCCTCCACCTTCATGGGAACCCTCGGAGGGAGCTTGGCTTTTATTGAGGATCTAGTAATGGGAGGTCTTGGCAATAAAGAATAATATTTTTTCCTCGGCCTCCGAGAGTGCTGAATCAGCCCCTCTGCATCGATGATGGTGTTCTTCCCCTTCCAAGAAGAGGATCTTTTATATTCATCTGCAATGTCCACTTCTTTGGACTCAATAATGGATTCAGAATCAATATCCCTATCCTTCTAAGAAGCCACCATATCATCCCCTTTCTCAACCTCTTGATACTCTTCATTCCCCAACACTACAAATCGATTCTGAGATTGTTTAACTGTTTCTCCATATTTCACCATATCAGCATAGGATGGCTTAGCCGGCAAGTTCTGCTCGGGAAAATCTGAGCCTCTGGTCCATACAAAACCACGCCCCATAAATTGGGGTTATTTATTAGTGTCCTCCCAAAGATGAATTTTAGGATGTCCGCCCATAATCGAATCCTTACAAGCATCAATGCATGCAGGAATATTATTGGCAGAACTGGAAGATACTAGCTAGTTTTCCGAAGTAGAGTCTAAGGGAGGGACCCTCACCTCTACATCTGTATTCAACATTTGAACCTCACTGACCAACACAGCCTCCCATAATCTACTTGGAAAAGGGTTGGCACCCAAATCACGCCTCAGAAGGGAAAAGACATCAGTGACCCTTGGCTAGGATACCTTAGTATTAGCTCCCTTCCTATTGGTTAAAGATAACCCCAACTCTAGAACCAACAGAGCCTCCACAGGAGGACCCAACTCCAATGAACCATCCCCGCACACCGGCTCAACCCTACCAAACTGGGCAGCGGTGTCTTCATTAGGGTCTATCCTAAGTGGTTGTCTTGGGATAGAATCAATCCCTTGCCACGTCCTACGTCCGTGATGACACGATGAAAACAAGAGGCCTAACCTTTGACAATTCACACAAAATGCTGGCCATGATTCAAAATTCATCGGTTTCTTCCATCTGAATTCCTCTCCAACCCCAATCCAAATCCAGTCCACTGGAGGCTTGGAAACATAAACTTTGATACAAATTTGAGGAGATATCGGGTGGTAAACATTAGTAGTTCTACTGTCAGAACACAAATATCGGTCTACCATATTCCCTAGCATACAAACAATCGACGGATTTTGGAACGGCAAAGGAAAATCAAGAAAGATTACCCGTACAGCTGTATTAGGCACATCACAATTCATGATGAACTCGAAAGACCACCGAAGGAGGTAGAGGAAACAGCCATTGAGGGCTCGCAGAGCACTGGACCAGGCAGAGATTAGGTCATTCTCTGATGAAAAATGGATCATCATGTGTCACCTATCAAGAAGCCCAACCACCGCCCGTTCTTGAAGGCCCCAAGACTCTGACATGAAATGATCAAAGGCGCCAACCAAAGGTTGATGGTTACTGAAGTGCACGATGAGTGTCATCCTATGAATATCTGAGGCTTCAGTGAAATCTTTCATCAAAATCGCCAGCTGCGGCGAGCCATTGAAGGCGACTAGAACTTTAGGTCCAAGCTTAATCGCTGGAAAATGAGGGAGGGAATCAGGGTTTGTGAACGGAGAAAATGGTTGGGGCTATGAAGAGGAAGGATGAAGAGGATAATCATCCCCTCTATCCACAAGGGAGGGAGGGGCCGGAGTCGCAGTCATCCCCGATTAGGGCATCACCACTGGAGCCGCTTCTTTGAGGATCAGGTTTATAAAAAGAAATATGTCTCTAATGGGGTTAAACCAAAGTATATGGATTATAACACCAAAAAAACCGGTCCAAATTTTATTTTTTTGATTTTTTTCAACTAAAAAAATTATTATATTATAATATATATTCATAATAATGAATGTTTTTATATAATGACCTTTTATATTTTAATCTTTAAAGTAATTCCAAAAGTTTCCATCCCCTCACTTGTAAAAGGGCACCGCCTCTTATCTTTTCTTCACACTTAAAAATATTTTTTAATTTCCAAATACATTTAAAAAAAATAGCTTAAATAGGTCTATTCAATATTCTAGAGGCATTTTTTAGTATAAAACCCAACTTGGGAGGATTTTTGTGGAGACTTAAAGAGGTTGTTCGAAGAATAGGTATAGTTTTTAACTGAACATTTTTATATTATTTATTCTTCATCATCATTAACATAGTATTTAACCATTATGATGTAATAAAATTATTTTCTACCATATTATAATATTTTATTATTTCAATGTAATGACCTATATATATCCCTTCTTCCATCAAATGGGAAACGAAATAGTTGTTTGTGTGTATAGTAGACTACTACCTCACAAACTGATTGTATTTATTTTCTATCACCACCTTAGATAGATGGATATAATAATGTATTTAATATTTATATATATTATTTCTGAAATAATTATAATTATTTAATTATTATATCACATATATCATATTGCCTTCCAATCATCGGAAAAATACAATGTCGTTTGTGCGTACGTGTGGACTATCATCTCCATGAAGGGATTTTATTTCCGCTTTACATTGATGGTATTAAGGATAGATTTAATAAATATTTATGATATATATATATAATTATTATTTTTATATAATGTTGAATTAATATTTTTTATTATTTCATTCCACAGTCGTAATGTGCATTCAGTATTCATGCGTACGTATGATTTACCGTCTCCAGGAATGGTGTAATTCATTTTCTATTTATAATTTATGGATGGATTTAAATATATATATAATTAATATATATTATATTTATATAATTATTAAAATTATAGATATTATTTAACCATGATCAAAGTAAAAGATCTAGATCTTCTGAATCAAAACTCCCATGAAAAATGAAAAAAGTTAACACAAAAAAATGACAATTTTTATAAGGATTTATTAATAAATATATGTTGAAATGTTTTAAGTTGATAATTTGTTATATAATATGTATATATACTAATATTTTATAAAGTTTTAATAAATTTAAATTTATTATACATGAGGTTAGAGTGGTTTTTAATCATGTGGAACTTGAGATTAGGGATTACTATCTCAAATTGTCTTCTTTGGGACATATGTTCTGTTTTTATCCTATCATATTTTATGAGGTGCATAGATTGAACTTTTGACTTGTTATATCATGAACATATTTATTTTAATTATATTTGATGTTTTATTTGATGTTATTATTTTACAGGACTTATGATTCAAATGTCACCAATGTGGTGTGGGGTTCATGTTATAATCTCATTTTTACTAGTTTTGTTTATGATTATGTTTCTGATGAAGAAATTTCATGATCTAACTCTATAGAATTATCATGAATTTTCTAATCCTATGGTTATTCTTAACAATAAATTTTTTACTTTCATTTTAATTTATTTTATAAATTATGTGAATGAAAGAATATTTTTGATGAAAATATAATTTATATCTCTAATTGGTCAAAAATTAATATTTCTTCTCTGTACATGTTTTATCGAAATGTATTCAAGTGTATTTTTAATATTTTCATAATATTGTTTAAATTTATTTTTACTCATGAATGAATTTTTAAAAAATGTATTTAATGTAAACTTGTGGTCTTTTCCAAAATGAAGTACTTTTTGACATTTTTTAAAAAAGGTATTAAAAAAGTTATAATATTTTGGAAATTTTTATATTCTAAATAAGTGATCTTTAATGTGAAAAGTTTATTTTCATCAATAAATGTTCTAATTGATCTTTTAATTCCACATTTCATCCAAGATAAAATCCAATGATTTTACATAATATTTACTAGGGCAATAGTATAATGATTATTATTATTTTTATAGTTTATAATTACTATGGAAAGATGTTTATGAAGCATAATCCTTTTAAATGGGTTATTATATGATGAATTCCTGAAATATTTATGAAACCTGTTTATTTTCCATAGGTTATTACCTAATGAAATATTTATAAGAACCATTTATTTATCAATGTTTATGATATTATGAATGTTTTATGATGTTTTTGAAAACATCAATATAATCATAATTATGTGATTGGTATGCCAAAAATTATGTATCCCTTCAAAGAATTTGGAAATGATTAATATTGCATCAGTTAAATGGGACTGGAATGTAGTCGAACCAAGTTCATTAAGGAACTCTTTCCACTATAAAAGTATTTAGATTGAACCTTAACTACTATAATGGTAGGGGAGTGAACCCAATTAATTGTGATGGTCATGGAATTAATCTTTGACTACTAATAAATTAATATTATATTATAATGAATATATAAGAAATTCATGTCTTATTCCAGTGTTATTCTTTTTTGAATTGTGTTCTTAGATTCCATTATAATTCATGTCTTATAAACTGCAAATATTTATTCAACCGCCCAAAATTATGATCTATGATATGAAGGGTATGGTTTTCAATGATATGACTGTGTTATCACACTATTATGATCATGTTATATTTATGTGATAATTGATATCATTGTGATTACCCTTATAGGGTTTTTAAGCTCACTCATTCCTATATTTCTTATCCCTAGATAATAAGGAATTTTTTTAATTATGATATGTCAAATAAGTGTTCTCATTAAGAAGAACTCAGTGTGAGATGATGTATTTAACTTTAGAACTATCATTTTATGTGTCAATGATTCCAAAGATACTATACCTATATGATTCTTGAATGGATCGATATATTCTATAATGAATACTTATCTATTAATATGTAATATATATTTATAAAATACATGGGTATCTATAATATCAGTGTATTTGAACTTCAAGCATTCATCATGTAATCTTTTAAACATGATAATTAAAACATTATATTAGGAGTAGTTTACAAGAGTTTACTTAATAACCTCATAAGGGATACTCAATTTTAGTATTATCTATCATATCTTAATTGAAACTTACAACATTTTACTCTGTCATCTCTTAGGGGTAATATAAAAAAAATAACACCATCATATTACCCAATGCATAAGAGAGATATAATGGACCCACACATCCTTATTATATAATGAAACCTCATATTAATCATCCATACATATGTCTGGGTATCATAGAATTATAAAAAAATTTATAATCTTTCACTTATAAATATAACATCTCTAAAAACAATTTTAATTTGTTTGTAGAAAGATTACATCATTAGAAATAAGTTGGTGTAATAAAAAAATTTAAAACAATAAAAACATGTTCATAGAAATAATAAAGATGAAATATTTTTATCATATACTTATTGGAGCATAATAATATAATAAAGGATATTTCTATATATAAAAATTACATTAAAAATAACATTTGTGATATTAATTTTGGAAATATGGAGAAATATACATTTATTTGAAAAATATTTAATAAATGTTTTAAAAATATTGTGTAAAATAATTTCATTTAAATTAACCGTGTAAATTTATAAATAAATATTTAATGAATATAAAAATATTTTTTATTGTTAAAATATATTATTTGTTTAAACATTAAAAATAATCATTTTTTTAAATTTTGTAAAGGGAGTCAGAGGTGACCCATGCCGAAAAAATTAAGACATTTAATTTTAAATCCTATTTAAATAAGATTAATAATTATGGAGAATAATAATAGGAAATTATTTATTTTAATAAAATAGCATAGTTGAAATAATATAAATATTGTGTTGTATAAGTTTGGTTAAAAGGCATTAAAAACATTAAAACAATGTTTTCAAAGAAACTCCCTTATATAATTTTATATACAAAAACAATTAGAAATAAAAAAAACATAAGAATAAGTATATAATACCATGACTATAAATAGATTAATTATATTTTATTTCATGATTCATTTTATATACAATAGAAATTAATATAGGTGAATCAATCAAAACATGTCTCATATATGGTTGATTGAGATGAGAAACCCTTGTAACATGGGAAAAACTTGAATAAAAAATCCATTGGATAAAGTAAAATAAAATGATTCTATAAAAATAATAAATTCCATGAAATAACATCTTAGAAAATATTCCTGCGGAATTATGTACACAATATAAAATAAATCATGGTTTACACTGAAAATTATATCTCAAGGAATTGAAATTGAAACTACAAAAACCCTTGAAACTTTTATAACATTTTATTCAAAATATAAAGATGGATAAAACATAAAATCAATATTTAATATCATGACTAAAGATTCATTCATGAAATAATATCTCAATAGGTTGTGTATACACATTATAAAATTATGTTGGTGCATAATACCAAATATTTCTCGAAGAAATAATATTTAGATGATTAATCCTTACAAAGACCAAATATTGGATGATAAAATTTAATAAATAATGTTATTATTTGTAAAAATTATAAAAAAATTAATTGTATGTAAAGAATAATATATTCATAGTTCATTGAACACATAATCATGAGACAACAATGTCAATGAAATAATGTTATAATTCAATGATTAGAAATTGAGTAAAGAAAACCCTTACCATATGTACCAACTCTCTATGTATGTAATTTATCTCCTATATAATTATAATATTATAATTTTTTAAATGTTTAAGCTCATTTTCCAAGATTAATACCTTATCAATAAACAATTTGTTTCCTTTCATTCAATTACATATTTAATTACATAATTGCTTAAGTCCATGTCAGATGTTTTGAGTATCATTAGTTGATAATTTTAAATTACTTGGATAGGTACATCATGGTCAAAGTGGTAATTATTCTATCATACAAAGAATATTAATAATTATTCAATTATAAAATTTAAATATAAAATACATTTTTAGATTCAATAATGAAAAGAGGTTATGAAAAAATAAATATATCAAGTTACAAGGTAGTAGTCTACACACGCACACAAGCAATGTTTTTACATTTTATTGGATATAAAGTAAATAAAGAAAATATAATACTTTCCTTATAGATTAATTATCTAAAAATATTAATATATTAATTAAATATTTCCCCATGAAAATCCAAGTGAGACTGCTTTTCAAAAATGAATTACATCACTACATAGACATGGTAGTCTATACATACACATATGGGACAATTCTATTTTTAATGACCAGAATGGTATGAATATAGATGACATATTATATTTAAATAATCAAAATTACTTATGGATTATAATTTATATACAATAAATCAATCATTTTAGACAACCTTTATTGGTAATGTTGTAAAAGAAGACACATCACTTTGTGGAGGTGGTAGAACACTTGTACGCACAAATGATGTGTGTGTTCCCCATTTTATGAATATAAGAGATTAATAATGTTATAAAAATGAAATAATAACATCTCAGTATAAGGGAGATATTTATGTTAATATATTTAAATTATTAGGGTATAATTTAATATGTTATAATATGTAGTAAAATGATATTTCTTGGTTTATATGATAACCTTTTCTTTGAAGAGCCTAATTTAGATATCTCCTTAAAGACCCTAGTTATGGTATATTAATAATAATAGAACATATATAATGTATCTAAGGGGGTTAATTGGAGTTTTTCTAAGGTTTTGGTTGTGATAGGTGTCTCTACACATTTGAGGAAGAGAAGAGATGTGGTTTCCTTTTATAATAGAGAGGAGGAGAACCTTTAGAATTACATAAAGAATTAAATTTAAATAAACTAATTTTAATGTTTTTTGGATAAAAATATACATTTTGAAGATTGGAAAAAGTTAATTTGAAATAATCCCATCTCATAATAACAATACATGCTTATGTAATGTTTTATCCCCTATCTGAATGTTATCACCTCTCGTCAACCCTTTCAATAATTTAAATAATAAGAATATTTTTTACTCTTCAATGTTCAAGAGTGTTACAATAAAATGAATATTTAACCAGAAATACAAAATGGTTGATATTTTTTACCATATACCATTAAATTTGTCAATGATAATATTTTCATAAATTTTAAATAATTTAATATAATATTATTTAACTAAAATAAACATCAAAATCATTTTCAGGATTATTCCCAAAATTTTTATTAAAACAATATATTAGTAATGTAGATAGAATATATACATTTAACACATCACTCGTATATTATATTTTTCTAAAAAAATATTTGAACATTAAAACTCTCCCAAAAAATAATACATTTAATGTTTTTCATATTATTTTATTAATTTTTCTAATGAGAACAATCACATTTCTTTCTTTTATAAGAATTTTAATTAGTTGTATCATCACATAAAAATAAAAATAAATTAAGAGAACCAAAATATTATTTATTATTTTAAATAACTATTTATAACATAATATAACAACATTTTATCTCGGTGAAAAAATATTTAGGTTATAAAAAACTGAGAGTGACATTTGGGATTTATTTTTTACTTGAAATAATGTTCTAGTTAAATGAAATTATCCCAGAGTTTCTATATCATTGAATATTGGATTATAATGGTTAAAAATCATACTATATAAATAATTCAGGGATTATATAGATTTTTAAGCCTCATCAAATTATTATTAACCATAATTAATCAATATATTCTAAAAAAAGTAACAAATATTTACAACAACTAATACTTCTAAGGACCAAAATTAAATATTTCATATTTACAAAATTTTTACATGAAAATTAATGATATAGAACCAATTTTTTCAAATTAAATCTATATTTTTAGAAAACATTACTTTTAAAATAAACCTAAAAACAGGATGTAAAATAATTTTCCTTAAAAACTCCTTTTAAGTATAAAAATGGTTTAATACAAAAAATAGGAATTTTTTATAATGAATAATTCCGATTAATTTTTATTAAATGGATCTAATGAAATTATTAAATATATTTAATAAAACATTAACATTTTAAATTCTATAAAAGAAAATATTGTTTACTATAAAATCATCATTTTTCATTATTCACTAAAAAACAAATCATTTTATAAAAATCCTTGAAATTCAAATGAAGGTAATTTTATAAGATGATATTAATAAATATCATTTCATATAATATTTATTATAATAATAGTTTATTTTAATTATAATATTCATCACCAAAATCATCCAAATATATTTTTTTTAAACAATTGAAGAATAAAATGACCATACTAAAAAATGGGTTCATAATTCATAATAATTAACCGATAAATATATTTTTTGTAGGATATATATATATATATATATATCATTATTTTACTACTCATATTCATATTTTCCAAATCGATTTCTATGTAATTGGATTCATATTTAAAAAATAATATTTTTGATCTGTTAAAACTCAGTGTTGTGTATCATGTATACTATCAAACATAATTTTATTTTAAAATCTCAATGTATTATGTTTAACATAGTTTATGGATAGTTAATTTACATTTTATATTAAAATATCCAATAAATAAAAGAATATGTGGATACAAAATTAATCAATACATTGACATGGTTTAAATAAACATGTAATATACCTTGACCCACTTCATATGAAAGTCTAGAATCTTCTATTATAGTACAAAAAAATTCATACCTTTATCCATTTGGTATTTATTATTAGCACCTTGATTCAGAAACTTTAGAAATTAATTTTTTAAATGACCCAACCTATATAAATTAAACATCTCACTGCTAAAAAAATAATAGATTTTCCTATTACTGGTAAGATTAGACATACATTACTTGTTGTTAGAATCCAAATGACTAAGCATACTAAATTTGTAACACATTATTAATCCTATGAAAGCATTATGATTTATTTCAGTACATCTAAACCATTTTTGGAGCTTACCCCTAGATTTCATGGTTGAGTACTTCCCTATTTCATTTTTCTTTGACTAATTATTACATTTTTCAACACAAACTTGATAAGTGTCAGAAAAATCCATCCAAACACTCTCAGTATAACAAGAAATATATTCATTACTTCAAATTTAAATAGAGATAAATTCTTAGGATAAATATAGTTTTATACCTATGTGAAACCAATCAATTTTACTATCATCATCCATAATAAAATTTTATACGTAATGGAGAAGTATAGTTCAATTTTACTCTTAAGAGGCCAGTAAGTATTATTACTTTTACTTAAACACCATAAATTATTTTTATATTCTAAACCAAAGAACATTATGAAAATAATTATCATGAAAAATACCTTTAAATTATATATAATCTATGAAATAAATCTCATATTTTTCTTACTTTTTTTAAATCAAATACCAACATAAATAAATTTAACCTTAAAAATGTTAAATTGAAATATTTATGTTTTCATGTTATATAAATCACATAACATAAAATATATTTTCTTAGGCATTGATACAACCATAAAAGTTAATAGTTATTTCTGGAGGGTTTTTTCATGAAATAGTCAATTATAGATATATTTATCTACAAATAATTAAATGTCTATCTTTTATGGGAGACACTGTTAATATCATGCATAAACTGATTCAATACTACAACCAACTACACTTTTTTAACAATACCAGTTTATTGATTTAGATGGTTATAATCCTCTTGATGCCTCACTACTTTAACAAACCCATTTCCACTGTTGAAACCCAATCCTAAAATACTTACATTAGATAAAGAAATAGAACAGTCCTCTAAAACTATATCATGAGAGCATTACCATAAATTATAGTCTCATTAAATATTATTTTAACATTTTTCTAACCT
Source organism: Viscum album (assembly GCA_963277665.1). Taxonomy (NCBI): domain Eukaryota; kingdom Viridiplantae; phylum Streptophyta; class Magnoliopsida; order Santalales; family Viscaceae; genus Viscum; species Viscum album. The sequence goes on from OY728163.1 coordinate 288,000,281, forward strand.
TTAATGGTATCTAAAATATGTCCTATAATACCAAATATAACAAACTTTTCCTTATTCAACCCATATTTTTAATATTTATTACAATGGTTTCACCTTTATATATTTCATTTATTTTTTTGGTTATGTTTTACAAACGATTATGTAAAAAAATTACATTAGAATGTGCATAGACTCACATTATTTATATTTTTTACAAACAAATAGATAATTAACTATACGCCCCAATTTATTTCAAGACATGTCTTCTTCATTTAATGTGATTAATTATATTAGAAATGTTAATGTTTTTAAACTTTTATATCATCCTAAGAACATACAAAAAAATTAAACAAGGGATATCAATAAAAAATATCATTTATGGATATAAAATTAATTAATTATTATTAATTTAGTGAAAAATATTAAATCCAAATAATATGTTCACCTTTTTAATAATATAACATTGAGAATATAATTAAAACATTTCCAAAATTTAAAATCAATATTTTCTTATATAAACCACTTGAAACACAATATAAATCCTAGAAAAAAATCAATGATGGACTCTTGAGGCATGTGAGGGATCATGAAATGTTTCAACAAAAAAACCTTTCACCATTTTTTGTTCATAACCTTTATTTACATATAAAATTGGGTGATTTCCCTAAAAACGTTATTTTTTTCAATCACAAAATAGTTACCTTAGAGCATCATATTCAAAATCTGAATACACTCTTTTTTAAATTCTTTTGGAATAACTAAATCCTATTTAATTCTATAAGACTAACCTACACTAGTATCTCCCCCATTTTTCTCCTTTTATGACTATTCATTACCTAATTAATTAGAGAGATATATCAGGCGCACCCATCATAATGGGAAATATTAGGCTCACCCATCAATATATATAAAGATTTATAATTATATCATGAATAAAAAAAATAATAATATTTCACAATTTTATAACAAAAATCATTGAAAAAATCATTTGAACCCATAATAAACACACTTATAAATATCACAATGATGTGAAAAGGTTCATTTTCTAAAGGAAAATATTTTAAAATTAAAAATCCACAAAATATTGAGAAAAAAAATCTTTTAAAATTATACATGGAAAATTATAAAATAATATTCATAATGAATATTGGAAACAAAATTCTTAAAATGCATCATTTCATATGCATTAAAAATTATTCATTTTACACATTTTTTCAAAAATAAAAATTAACCAATATAGAAAATGATACAAGGATTCATTTTTATATCACTTTATAAAAATTAAAATATTTTCAAAACTAACCATAAAAAACTCTATCATATGTAAAAATATTCTTCAAACATTTAAAACAACATGTATATAGTGTAAAAAGAGTGTAAAACATTTCAAATAATGTTTTATAACAAAATCCCTAACTAAAAGTATTCTCTAGAATTGCACATTCTCTAACTCCTAAATAAAAATTATATTTTAAATTCAAACATTTTTGAAACATTTTTTAGGAACCTTTCATTATTATTAATATTTTTTCTGAATTAATTACATTGTTTTATTTAGTTACTAAAATCATTTATTGAATGATTGAAGTTTTTGGGTCATTCGGTTTATTACATCAAACTAGAATCGATGCATTGAAAATGGTCTAAAAATTTATGGCTTAATTATCTCAATAATCTTAAACATTTTTTATCATTCAAATTTTTATGTCATAAAAACATTTAAACCCAACCATCCAAGTAGGTCATGATAAATAACCATGTCGTTTAATGGAGATGATAGTCCTTAAATACTCATGAATAATATTTTCATTTTTTTAAGGGGAGGAAAAATAAAATAAATTATATTTTATATTTAGAGAATAAAAAATAAATCCTACATACTATATTTATTCTTTTTTTCCATCCTCATGACCATCCATTTATGGTGAAAATAAAAAATAAATTACATCACCTTGAGGAGGTGGTATTCCACGCCTATCCAAGAGTAATGTAATAAATTTATAACATGGGGAAAGGATAAGAATTTATGTAATTTATTATCTTTATATAATTATAATTATTTCATATATATAATATATATTAATTTTTCCATCATTTTTAATATCTATAAAATTTGGTGATGAAAAATAACACATGATTTCTTGGAGGTTATTGTATGCTTGTTTGGACAAGTGATGTTATTATTTCCCCTAATATGAAAAATTGATGAAAATGGGTTGTACAAAAATCATAATATTTTTTAAATATTTTTATTGTTATTATTATTTCATTTTATCAAGGGTGAATAATATTTTATGGAGTTAGAATAATAAATAGACCTAAAATAGGTCATTTATGACTTATGCCTTCTCTTTAGATATATGCTTTTGGCTTACACTAGAAGCCTTCTTAGATTGGTGTTTTGAGTATATTTTCTCCTATTGGAAGCTTTGATGGATATAGGGGGATGATTAAATCTAGTATTGGATGAACTAATGTGCTAAAATGGTATGAGGATAAAAGGATGGGGTTCTTCTTTATAAGTTAGTGGAGTAGAAAACATAAAATGTTTTTGAAAATTCAATTATTTTTAAATCTTAATTATGGTATATTTCCTAAAAAACAATCCCATTTAAAAGTTATGTTGATAAGGTTTGAAATTACATGATATAATAATAATTAATATAATATTTTGTTTCTTTATGGATTAGTTTTTACCTTAATTATCCTGATCTACCCATTACTTTCACGATACATTTTAAAATTGATAACGATTTATTATGACCAAAAATGGAAATTAACCCATCAATAAAATTAAATCTAATAATTTAAATTAGGGAATTAATTTATCAATATTCGATTTTTATATGTTTTAGAAATTACTTTTAATCTAAGTGTGTAAAACTCCATGAGTATTAGGTTTTTAGAAAGTAATAATTTTATACATAAACATTAATTTATAACATAATCCAATATGTTATTTATTAAAATTGAATTATTCATATTCATTAAATAAAATGGTATTTATTTTCATTTAAATCAAAATAAATAACACATTATTACTTATAAATTATTTGATTTAACAAAAATAAGACATTATTTTGTAAAAATCATCAATTTCAGTATTCACAAAAAAAATAATTATTTTCATAAAAACAACAAAAACAATACAATGACATATTTGATATATTCCTTCCAAAAAAAATTACAATTTTTGAAATTAATTTTTAAAGTTAATAATTTTATATTTTAATTAAAACCATCTAATTCCTGGAAAATAATTTTAGTTAGATGAAACTATTTCTTTTTGAATGAAAACAATTAAAAATTTATTTGTAAAACATTATTGATTATGAATCCATAAAAATAATAATTATAAATTTTAAAAAATATTTATATAATTACATGGTTTTTCACAATGTTGATTGAGTTTTTTGGGGACCTCAACTGGTAATCTCTATATTCACTAATGAAAATAGAAACAGGTTGACCTTTCTTAGAACATATCTAGATCCACCATTTATGTTGGTTACTATTTAATATATTTACATGATTGTAATACATTGCCTCCATATTCATAATATTATTTTACAATCCATTTGGGATGAATTTTTATTGGTTCTTATGATTCTTTGTGTGTGGGGTTGTTTTTATTAGGGTCAATACATGATACAGGTAAAAAAATCCCAATAGGAAGATGGAAATTGACATTTAAAAGATTGAGGTAGGAATATTTTTACTATATATGGCTATTTTATATGGGATTTTTCATGAGATCTTGGTATTTTCTTGTATGCATTGAGACCCATTCTTGATGAGTGTTTCTCTTAGGTGTGTGTGTTAGGCCAAATGAGAATCATAGTTGATATGACTTGTTGATACTTCTATTATGTGACTTTCTTATTAGTTTTTCATATCCATGAAACTTTTTCTTCAATTATCATGATATTTGGGTTTCCTATAATTGGATAAATGATCCCATATATGGTGACCCTTAGTGTTGTGATAAAGTCTAATCACTTGGTCTTGTGTAATGGTATTGTATAATATCCCAAACATGTTTAGGCATCATTAGAGTAGAACCTTGATTGTATAATGTCTATCGAATATTTATAAATATAAACATTGGAGAAATATTATATATGGGTTATTATTATCAAATTAATCAGGTACATTAGGTGGATGTACAATCATTCAGGTATAAATGACCAATATAGGGTGTATCCTGAAGCATTCTTTAAGTATGGAATATGAACATATGACTGATATTTGTAGGGTGCTGAACCGAAGATTTTAACTTATGGAATGATATGAGATATGCAGTGACTAGCATTGTAATCTTTACTAGTATAGTGTTAATGTAGGTGTAGTTGGGGTATGAGGAATCTTTTTCTTCACATGATGAATCTACACTTGTGTGGTTATTTGTTTAATTATTCATTACTTTTCTTTTTTGGGATACACCCAATATAAAAAGGAACTCTAGTTGTGGGGAACTAAAATTTCATCTACTCACACACTACATTGACATAACCATGCACATGTAGAACTGAATTTTTGGGATCAAGAATCAGAAAGGGACTAATATTATGTTTTTTAGGATATGGAGTTTTGATTCATAGATAGTACTGGGATAGATTCTAGATATATGTCTCGTTGTTTTTATTTACTAATATATTACTACTTTCACTTTTGTTTGACCTACGACATTTTAGTGGTCTTAGATTACTACATGTTTATCAATGTGTGATATGTTATAGGATTTTTTATTTCAATTCCAAAATTTCTTTTTATTCCATTATTTAATATGATTTTATTGTATATACAGGGGAACACTTGTTCCACCATTGATTCCGAATTAGGATGCACAATATAATGCTTATATAAATGCTTTATTGGTTCAGTCATTGGAACTGTTACAGATCAGAGTCTTCTAGTTCATGCTAGTTCATTGAATATAGGAACAAATTACAATGGTAGATTATTCCTGGTACTTTCAGATTTATCATCCTCTATCCGTCTAGGGAATCAAATTCCCCCAGGATGCTGAGTAATGGATTGACATCATTGAGGTTATCTTATCTTAGAGAGACTTTTGAGGACTAGTAAGTGATTTTTGTTGATTTCTTACTTCAAGGACCAGCCCAGATGAGGTCAGGGGTTATAAAATAATAGGTATGATATGAATTTCTTATGTGGGAATCCATCAAGGTATTGTTCTTCCTATATTTCTTCTAAAAATAACTAATTTTCTACTCTATGAATAATTTTATTGGGTTTTACCATTGGATTATGTTTGTGTCTATATACTCTGATCAATTCACAACTATTATTTTCTCCATGTCTCTATTGGATATAAATGGGTAATAGAAGGCCCATAAGTTTGAGATTGTCCTTATACTAGAAATGAGGTGCACAGTCTGGGACATTGACCTAATCACATACTTAGGATTCCTTCGTAGTAACCTAATCATAGAGAAGGTTCTTAGAGATGATATATTTGTGGGTATTATTTAATCTTTTAGTTGGCCAATTAGTGGTTTACCTAGTGATTTTGTGTGTATCTATTTAGGTTATATGAAAACAAAGGTAGAAAGGTTACTTCTAGGAGGAAGTAGAAATATAAATCACAATAGGATATCTTTATCTCTCTCTTTAAGTGGTTGTTTTATCAGGTTCCTTAACTCTATGAAGAGAGAGAAACATAGCAAGAATTTTGGGCAACCACCTATTGAGTGTCACTAATTTATCAAAGAGGGTCATCTCTATTTTTTTCATAGATTAATGAATGATTTATTAGAGTTCAGGTATAAAGGGGGATGGAGGATCACAATATAGGATATAAACCCTTAGACATTGATGACTCCATTAATATATAGGTCATGGGAGAATGGTCGATGATGAATGTTGAAAGGATGAGTGAAAAAAACCATGTTCTAGATGATCGAAGAGGGTTAACATCATCTTTTCAATGTAGAAACATGATTATATCTAAAATTTCTACTACATTTTTAATAAAATATATTTACATTAATTCATACATTCTCTAGTTGTTGTTGGACTTGAATTTCCATCCAATTATCATCCTTTTTTCAAACTCATGATACACCCTTAGGGGATAATGTAGCTCATCATTAGAGATGATTAGAATTTATTGTGGTATATGATATCTATGGTCGGCAATGATATTTAATTATTCATATGATGATTAGTTTTTATGTGATTTGTAAAATTGACTAACTATCTAGTTTTTAGGTAGGCATGGACTACTATTAGATATAAGTATCCTTTACCACATATAGGGGAAATTTTTCATATATCTGGGGAATAGGATGCTGGAGAATGAAAAATGGGACTTGACTTGTGTTAGATTATGTCCATCACTGCATAGGTGGCAATATTGATTCTTGTGACTATTTAGGAAAATGTTTCACCCTCTATTCTTGACTTCGTAGATATTTATCTAGAAAATTTTCCAAGTGACATGTCAAGTATTCCACCTAATAGGGTGATGGTATCTGATTTCAAACTTATACCAATTGTGTAACCATTATTTCATTCTCTATATCATATGGAATTGACTAAGTTAAAGGGGGTGGAGGTTCAACTCAAGGATTTAGAGGTGAAGGGTATTGTTAGACCGATCACATATTTTTATGGTGCTCTAATGTTGTTTCAAATGAAGGATAATGATATTATTGGATTGTGTGTGTACTATTAGAAACTGAACATGGTTTCAGAGACCAATGATTACATTTTTTAGGACCAATCACTTTCTTGATCCATTTTGGGGAGCCCAATGATTCTCCTAAATTGAAACATGATTAGTCTACCACCAAATTTGTGTCAAAGAGTTTCATTTTTATTATACAATGTGTAGGTGTAGGTAAAAAATATATGATAATATTTTAATGATTTTTCGATTAATAAATGAACTAGTAGTGTTCATTGATATCATGAATAGGATCTCCCATATATATAGTTACTCTCTCATTGTGGTATTTGTTAATGATATCCTCAAATACTCATGGTCCATTAAAATATATTTTAGACACTAAGAGAATGTATTGTGTAAACATTGAGCACATAATATCTATCCCAATAGATGTCTAAGTATAAATTATAGATTAAAGAGGTATTCTCTATTAGTAATGTAAAATTTAAGTTGGGTGGACCAAGAGAATGTGTAGGTTGCAATGTCTTGGGAGTTAAAAATAAATTTATATGATATAAAGTGTTTCAAATGGTTTTTTGGATATTATAGATGGTTCATAATGGACTTATCCTTTTTTCCAATTCCAATGTCTTGTATTACCTTGAAGGGGAAAATTTTAAGTGGAAATATAGTGTAAATATGACTTCTTAGAGCCAAGGAGAATCATAATTACTTCTCCGTTCATGATATTTCTAAATCCTAGGACTTGATATGTAGATTATTGTGATTCATCAAGTTTTGGTTTATGAGTTACACTGATATAGAGGCATCAGATTGTGGATTATGTTTTTTTTCTAGTTATGAAACCATGATTGAAACTACCCTATGCATAACCCAAAATCAGCAGTTGTGGTTCATTATCTAATGTTGTGGCGTTATTTTCACTTAATTGGGAAATTTTTTTGTATACATAGAATTTGATATCATGCATGACATATTCACTCTATGAGACTTGAATGCTCATAAGTTGTCTAAGGGTGACTATATATAGACCATTGACAATTGGATAGCTTATTATCTTTATAAATTTAATATTTTCACAATTTATCTCAATAAGAAAATGCATGATCTTTGAGAAACTCCTTCAGACGTAGAATGATGGATAATGATTTTGTTATCTTAATGGTTGTTGTATATACCTAGGGACAGGGGGTGATGACATGTCCACAATTGGTTTACACATAGAATATTATGTATGGGGTAATGACCAACTCAGAGTGATATTCTAAATATTTATTGATGTTGGAACAGGTGGTCAGAAGCGACCAAGTGTTGAGATGGTGATTGGATAGTGATGACATTATTCTTGTTCATAAGACATTTTTGGTTCCTACCACCTTGATGGTAGAGCTAATGAGGGAGTCCCAATACTCTAAGTAATAATTATATCCATCGTTAATGAATATGTATCAGGATATCAGATATATATTATATTGGTTAGGTACGAAGATAGACATTTTGGAATTCATCTCTCGCTATGTTTCTAGTTAATGGATCAATACATAGTATCAATGACTACGAGGGTTGATTTATCAACTTCTAGTTCATTTTTTATAAGTGGGATGAGGTAATTAGGGACTAAAATGGGGTTTAGAAGGACTCGTAGAGGTCAATATGTAGTCAAGTTAAGTGTTAAATAGCTGGTGAAAGTGGCACACTTCAATCATATTCTAGTGACTCATTATATTGATGTGTTCATAAAAGATTATGTAGATGAGATTTTAAAATTGAATGGAATGAATTAAAATATCTCATATGGTATGGATGCATGTTTTACATTGTAGATTTTAAATTTATTACATAATTATTTTTGGACATATTTAAAACTGAGTATGGTATATCATCCACAAACTGATGGAAAGACAGAGATGACGATTCAGATCTTATAGTATATTCTTTAGACATTTTTTCTATACATTAATGTATCATAGGATCGTATTATACAATTTCTAGAGTTCATATACAATAATTGTGTCATAATTTTGATTCATATTGTAACTTGTGAATCACATTATAGTCTACCACGTCACTCTATGTTGTGTTGGCATGATGTGGGTGAGGTAGCTATTATTGGGATAATATTAGTATAAGTGACCTATTAGTTGGTGTAATTAATCGGGAGGTATTTGGTTACCTCTTAGATTTGGAAAAGTCATTTTTTTACTTGATAATAGGACTTATAGGGTTTTCTATGTGTGATAGGGATTTCTTATGGGTGACACCTTGGTAGGGTAATCCTCATTTGTAGAGTCCAGGAAAAATATCAACGCCATTTGTGGGACTATTTGAGATCACAAATATTATTAGATCAAGGGATTATAGACTATATATTATAATATGATATCAAAGTATGCTGGACAAGTACCTTATCGATCAACTTCAATGGAATAATCCTGATCTAGTACATGTGATTGACTATGAGGACATTTAGTTATACCAAAATGCATATTTTGTGGAGAGCCTGATAAAAATTATAGACCAGAGTGACAAGATGTTAAGGAGTTAGATAACAAAACATTTTTTGTGTATTATTCTAGTATGGGGGGATCCATAAGGAGACATTGGAGTTGGTGTATGAAGATTAGGTTCATTATCCTTAGTTGTTTAAAATTGAACCCTAGATACACTTATTGAGGATAAGATGCTAATATAAGGGGATATTTATAACAAAACAATATTTTACAACGTATATTAATTTATATTTAATCATATCGTAATTGGTACTATTGATCCTTGGGATTAAATGTTTTAGTTAGAGGATATTTAGAGATTTACTGGAGGTTTATATAGGGTTTTGGAAATTTTTAGAATTCAAATGGGTAGGAACACACTATTTTATAGTTAATTTTATGTTTTTAATACTCTTATGTGAATCATGTATTCAAGATACAAATGGATGGGTGTGTAGCATTGTGATCACACCTATGAACCATAGCTAGATCATCATCCCTACAACTTATTGAAAACATGGGTGGACTGAAATTGTAATGGTTTTGACACCACATTGTAAAGGGTCATATTATTAGGATTCTAGGGTTTAGTATTTTTTAGGCCGCCATGGTCATCGTGGGAATCGCCATGACGTGGTGGAAAGTCCATGAAATTTATAAAATTGAAGAATTGATTACCGATATTTGTGGGTTTCATGTTTTTCAGTGTCTAAATCATGTGAATTAAATTGAGGTAGTTATTTTTGGGATTTTTAACTTTATTCCCCTCTTAATAACCCTTAATATTCATCTTTTTTTATATTTTTTATTTTCTATATTATTCTAATGAAGTTTTTTGGTATTCAAGCTCCATTTACCAATGTCTTAGGGTGGTCGTTTACTTCTTAGTCTTGTTTTGTAGATCAATTACTATGGGTATCATGACATATTCTCTCTCTAGTCTCCATTTTTAGGAATGATGGTCTAACCTTCCATATATTGGATCTAGATCCACCGTTAAAGGAGGTTGTTTTTTTATAAGAAGACATCATTTAATATTATTGTAATAATCATTTTAATATTATTTATGAATAACTTTGGGATGAATTAGGATAAATTATAAGGGTCCTTGTTGTGGGATATTGTTTCAGCCAGTGTACTGATGTGATATGGTGATATACACCTTGGTGAACCCTTTAAATTGGTATCAATAGCCCTGAGTTTGGATTATTATTACCATATAGTGCACATGTATATGGTTATTATCCTGATATGAGGATATTTAGTTTTTTGCATTAACATCATGATTGATGTGTGTCTCCTTTTTGTGTGTACTTTACCATATCTAAACCTTGACTAATATGAATAGTTGTTCTAACTATTATTTGACTTTTTTGTGGGTTTTTTATATACTATAGAACATTTATTGATGTTTGAAGATGTATGGGATTCTTGAATTGGGTAAATGTTCTCTTATAGTCTTATTTTTAATCCTATAAAAATGAATAATGACTAATTCCTTCATGATGGTATTTTATGATATCAAATACATGTTCATTCAACATGATAATATAACCAAATAAAGTAGATGTGTCGTTGGGAATGTATTATGTCAAAAATACTCTAAATTTTTTACTAATTTTGATTCTCACAAATAGCCATGTTTTTTTCAGATGATATTACATTAAGTGATTTTTAGGAATTCAATAATCATTACAATATTTATTCTATATTTATATTCAATTTATTAATATTTATGGAATTTTGGATAAAGTAATTGGAATTTATTTTTAATGTATTCTAAAATCATTGTTAAGACCCTATGAGTGCATGAATAACATAAGGAATCAACCCTAAATTTGGAATATAACATATTTATCATCAACCATATGCTTTTGAAAAAGTATGGTTATGGAATCGTACATTTTTATGGATCCTTACATTTTTAGAAAGAGAAAGTAGGGTTAAAGAACGCTACTTGTAACATCCCTCCCTCTGTGCCTCCAAAACGGTCCCTAAGAAGGTGGGTCACCAGAACTCAAGCACATATACCCAAATTCCAGATGATTTTCACTAGTAGAGACAACCTTGGGTAAGTCATTGGGGAGAATATTACCTCATAGGAAAATATAATGCATAGCAGAAGATAATATTCATTCAAGTAGAAAAATAAATATAGAAAAGAAAACAGATAGAAGTGGAAGTAGAAAAAATGACCCAACAATTAAATGAATTTAGGAAGGTGAATAATCATAACAATACCAAGATGATTTCAATGAGAGATTACAAATGTAGACAGTAAAAGTGTGGAGATGAAAGGTAAAATAATAGACTACATTATGAAAAAAACTACTATGATACCAAAAACTACCACACAGTATCCTGATCATAGGCTCTATCCTCTTCCCCCAAGATCAATCCAAAACAGAAAATAAATAAATATTCAGGAGCATCACACTTCCATGTATCCATATCTAAGTCTACTCGGGTTCCAAGTGGCACCTGATCCCAGTGTGAAATATAATCTCAAAAGATCAGCACCCACGGTGTCATAAACAATCCATTTCATGTTATTATAAAAATGATTTGTTTCATATATAATAAATAAAAGAATTTAAATAATTTAAAAATTCTTTAACTTGTTCTAGGTTCCTAAGTGGACACTCATTCAATACAACCAACTTTATCTTCTGTCAAGAGTACGAAAGAGTACCTGGTAAAGTAGAAAGATATATTTATATATAGCTAGGACTAAGTACCAAAACAAAACAAAAATCGAATATCCCAAGCTTGTGATTTGGATTGGGGTCTAATACTTGTGTCAAAAAAGTCCCACTAGAGGCACAAATTATGTACCAAAAATCCTGAAGAAACACTATTTTCACCATTAATAAAACATCTCAAGAGTTCATATTAAAACTGAAAAATTGAGGGGTGTGGTCTCAACCCACCCCTCAGGTTCGCTTCGGAGCATCCAATAAATTAAATCAAATTCCATGATCCCATCTATGTAAATCATCACAAGAGTCTACTTATTACCCATGGTATGGTATCCATGAGTTAGTCATAGATATCACATGTAAGTGATCTAGTATCAGCCAAGGCCAGGCGCAACCAATTTACAAATGGGCCGATCCTCAGTTTCCCATTAGAAAACTGGTATCACAAAATAGTATAGAAAAATCCTAGGGAAAGCCCTTGGCTAGAGATCTAAAAAACATCTCTTTCTTGGCATGTACATTTGTAACCCTTCAGGTATAGAATGTCCATGTGTGGGTCAGTAATATGGAACTCACGTTCTCTCCCCAACCCGATATATTTAAAACAACAAAGAAATCATATATATATATATATATATATTTAACAAAGTATGAATTTATTATATCTAATATTTACTTAACCAATTTAATGTCATTTTTACTTTTCATTTTATCCAACCATCATAACTAATCAAAATAGAACAATATTAAAAAAAGTGTAACTTTATCAATGTAAGTAGAGGAACTACATTTATTACATAGCAATGCATGACCAGATTTATAAAAACAATTATTTAGGCATAAATATTTTAAAGGAAAACCAAACACATTGTTTAAGATTCATCCTAAATAATTTAATCAATTTAAATGCTCAACCTAAATTTACTACATGTTCACATATAATTAATAATTTAAAGGATGGAGGATAGTGGTAAATAGTCCCATATGTCGGCACACCCAATGTGGTGTCCAATGGAATGGATACAATGTAGGAAGGGTTTCTCCCTAAAAAGGTCCTAATGATCAAGGCTAAGTAGTATAATTAAATTAATATGGGTATTAGATATTCACCAGTATGCACTAACGAGTAGAATAGTAGTGAAAATTAAATAAATAAATAAATTTATGTGAATGATCATAGATTTCATTTCTCATAGTCATGGTATACCCAATGTCCAATGACAACCTTTTATTTGACCTAAAATAGAAGAAATCAATTTATTTTAGAAAAAACCTAATTTCAAATAAAAATTATGCACACTAGATTTCATGATGGATAGTGGATGAAACTCAACATAAATTGGTGTGGAACATTAGCCTTAACTAGAGCTTTACTTCACTTCTGACAAGATTTAAAACAAAAAGAGATGAAGGTGCATCGAGCTTCTAAATACGAGAAAGGGGAGGCTCCCCACCTATCTAGGGGAGGGGTGTAATGAATAGAGGGGATATGGTGAGAAGATAAGAGGAGAAAATAATGAAATAAATAAATAAAGTAAAAAAATTAAAATAAAATAAAATAAAATATTAAAAATTAAAAGGGAGGGATAAATAAAAGTAATTATAAAAATGGGTAACATTAATTTTAATTATTTTTACACATCTCAAACCACTTTTGTTATTATTTATTTTTATCCCTTTTTCATTTATAATAATATCCCTAAAAATAGTTTCATTCCTATTTAATATAATTAATTGTTTTTTGACTCAGAACATTGCACTAGGGCACAATGTATTATTTTACATAATTCCCAAGAAACAATTAAAATAAATTAAAAGCCAATTAGGACCCATAATAGGCTACACGGTCATGAACCCTGATCATATTTAAGGAAAAGGACATAAAATTAAATGGTCTATACCTTAGCTAAATCCAGTATGTTACAAACACTCGTCCTTAAGACAACTCGTCCCTGAGTTTCCCTTCTGAGAGTAGGGAAATGACATTTGAGAAATGTTATGGCCACTAAGAATGCACATCAGTCTCCTATTCCTAGGTCTCTTCCTAAGTGAACTTATGTTTCTATAACAATCGGTCTAGGGTAACTAACCCATCTTAGAAAACCTTCATGTTATGGACTATAATAAGAATCAGATTCTCCTCGAAGGATGCATCCGTCTCCAACTCAGTGTCATTTGGACTAAATAAATGAGAAGGTTTTTGGTGATACTATCGATGTTGAGAGACGTGAAAGACATTATCCAAGGCGTTACACCTCTGAGGTCACAATAAACAATAAGAAATCAGGCCAACTCCCTCTACTATCTTGAACGGCCTGGCATATCTTAGTGATAACTTTCTATCTCTCTTGATTCTTGTATGACCCAACCATGGTGAAACATGCAGAATGGAATGATATCCCACCTAAAAATCCAGGGTTCTATGATGGTGATCATTATAAGACATCTTTCTGAACTAAGGTGTAGCCATATGATTCAGAATTAGCTGGACTTTCTCAGAATTCTCTTGAATGAGATGAGGACCAAGAAGAGTTGCATCACCAGCTTTGAGCCATCATAGAGGTTAATGGAATGTTATACCATATAGATCCTTATATGGAGACACTTGAATTGTTTCCATAAAGTAGTTATTATAGTAAAAATCAACTATAAAACTATTTTTATCCCAAGAGCCACCAAAATCAACGGTAGAGGCACAAAACATATCCTCTAAAACCTGAATGGTCCACTCGTACTGCCCATTAGCCTAGGGGTGATATGTAGTCTAGAAAGGTACTTGTGAAGCTAGTTCCTTTTTCAACCCTTTCCACAATTTCAATTTGAAATGTGAATCTTGATTTAACACGATAGAATAGGGCATGCCTGGAATTTAAACTATCTACAAAATATGTATCCTCCATAACTCATCAATAGATAAGTTATCCTATATAGTTAGGAATTGAGACTCTTTGGTCAACTTATATATGATCACTTATATTGTGTCACTACCTCGAGGATATCTCAAAAAGTCTATAACAAAATCCTTAGTGACATTATATAATTTCAACTAAGGAATGGATAGAGGTTGTAAGAGTCAGCATATCGCTGGTGCTCAGCCTTCACCTGTTCATAGGTGGAGCACTGGGAAATGAAACCAATTATTTTCTTCTTCATACCTGGCCATCAGTACTAATGATGTATATCCTGGTACATCTTGGTAATTCCAAGATGAACTTCCCACATTGAGGCATGAGATTAACTCATCTTCTCTTCCCGAATATCAGAAGGGACCCTCACAAAACCAGGGTAGAATTGAGTTTTACTACCATAAATAACCTAACCCAGAGGGAGGTTCTCTCTTGTGATACTCTTCCTCAAAATGATCCCCTTTTTCATAGATAACAATCACATTTGAACTCCCTCTAGAAGATTGTATGACACTATAAGATCCACTATAATAGGTTTTTTGTGCTATTCCTGAACCTCCAAATGCATCTTAGTGAATAAATACTTAATTATCCACTCAGAAGAATCTGTGTGGATGGATTGTTTCAATTTCCTACAACTCAAAGCCTTAATCATGGCATTACCCTTTCCAAGGGTATAATAATGTTAATGTTCAAATAACTTCAAGTATTCAACCCACCTACGCTACCTTAAATTTAAGTCCCATTGTGTGGATATATATTTCATGATTTTTTTATCCTTGTAAATTATGAACCTTTATCACAACAAGTGCTATCTCTAATAGCATATATCAAGAACCATGATTGCTAATAGGATATTGTGCATAGGATAGTTCCACTCAGGAGGCCTCAACTAGTTGGTTCTATAATCCATGACTGTATCACCTTGAATCATAAATTCACCCAATCCAATTCTTGAAGCATCATCATAAACAATATATCTTCTTTACGTTATAGGAAGAATCAGGATCAGATCTATTGTGAGTCTTCCCATTAACCCTTAAAATGATTTATCACAAGATTCAATCTAGATTAAATGCACACCCTTCTTAGTCAAGGTTGTAATAGGTTCTTCTAAGAAAGAGAAGTCTTGGATGAAACATCTGTAATAGCCATAATTCCCCCAAGAATTTGTTTTTTTCAAACACATTCTAGGGCTTCCCCCAAAAAATTAATGCACTTAGATTTTCTAGGTAAACTTATATTACGACCTTAGATATGATTTGACCCAACAATTAAACCTTTTTTATCCAAAATTATATCTTACTGTGCTTCGTATATAGATGGTTCTCTCTTATTGTTCTTAGCAAAATATCAAGAATGGTTAAATGGTTGCGTCTGGGGAAAGAATACACCAAGATGCCTTCAAAAAATACTACCTCAAAGTAATAAAGATATAGGTGAAAAACCTAATTCATCATAGCCATGAAAATGGTTGGCTTGTTTGTGAGACTGAACAATATAACCAGATACTCATACAATTCATACCAGCTCTGGAATGATGTATGTCATACGTCAGATGATTGTACACTCACCTGGTGATATCTTTACCTCAGTTAAATATTTAAAAAGATCTTTTCTCCATGTATATTTTATAAGTTGTTTCAAGGAAAAAATATTAATTCTTAACTATATGTCGGTTGATTATATGGTAATCCATGCACAATATAAGGTTATCATCCACCTGCTTAGAGAAAAGGATACGTTCACCATGTGAAGATGTGCTAGTTCTGATAAAACTCTTAGCCTAAAGGTATTCAAGATTCTTCTTGAGTTCTTGGAGCTCTTTAAGTTTCATCCTATAAGAAGGAATGGAAACTGGTGACACACATAGAACTATCTCAATAGTGAACTCATCTTCCCCCATAGAAGGTAAGTCAGATAAATCATCTAGAAATACATCACTAATGTAATACATGATATGAGGGAACTCCACTGACTACAATCCTTGATTGATCGTAATGATACTTTCCAGTTAAGCTGTCAGGGTACCCATCCTAGAATGATTAGGACCAGCTCGATCTTCTTGGATATCCCATTCTCCCTTATGAATAAAAGTGATTCCGTTTTTTATTATGAAGGACACTTTATGGTGACAGAAATTCACATAGAAATGATAAAAAAAATGAGCCAATCCATACCGAGACTAACATCAAAGTTAATCATCTCGAGCAAGAAGAAATTCTAGATGAAATGGCACCTGCCTGTCTCAAAGGGGAAACTCCAAGAACCGACATATAACATCTATTCTGATTCCCAATGGAGTGTAGATATACATGATTATATATAAGAATTTGATTGAAATACCTAAAATCTCAATAGTTTTATCAGATATGAAAGACTTTGAATCACCATTATTAAAAATGGTATAAACTAAAGTAGAGGTTTCTAGGATAGAACATCTAACCATGGAAGGACTTGGGCTCATCTCTACTAGCACGGGCTTCACTAAATACATACGGAATGATACTTATCCTTGAAATACCACTTGAATATTCTAAAAAGTTCTACTATTTTGATCCTGGTATTCTGGAACTTGACTGCCTCAGCCAAAACCTCTACTACCTCATGCTAATTGGATGGTGGAAAACAAACTCTCATTCTAACAGGGAGTTATAGATCCCATACCTAATAAAATAATTGGAGAGGATCTTCTTCCATTGAATGTTGTAGAGAAATAATGGTAGAAATGCTCAAGTTGACCCATATTACCACAATATCAGCACTGCATTGGGTTCCTCGTGCATCGGGGCTTTCATATGACCAATCTATATACATATATGACATACGATAGTGCATTCAGTATGTGTCATTTGGCTAGATTTTTTTCCATGTTCACCCTCGAAAGGACTGTACCTACTACCTGAAAAACAATTTCCCTACCATGGAATTAAACTGCCCTAGTTCATAGGATCATCTTCTCTGAAATTTTGTTCCCTAATAAATTCTTGATTCATGATATATATAACAGTTGTCAAAAAAAAGATGTTCACCTGAACACAGACAACATATGATAGTCTATTCTCAAAATGACTCATAGTAGTCTTCATGTCACCGGTCATAGATGGAGAATAATGATGGATCATAGTGAAATGAGTAGAATAATCCAAAAATTTCATAGATCCCTATTGAAGATTAAGTAACTCCCTAAAATGATATCCCCTTAGATTCTGCGAGAATAAGTGATCTTATAAAGAAATCTAGAATTTTTACCAAAACATATATCTAGGTTCCCCTTATAGAGAAATGGTATCCCACTAATTATTGGGGACGTCACAAAGCATAAAGATAGAAAGGTTGACCCTTCACTCTAGAATCATCTCAAGATGATAAAAGAAGGATTTTATGGCCTCTATTCATGACACTATAGCATTGGGACCACCATACCCAAATAATGTGGGAGGATGCTACCATTGAAAGCACCACATACGTTCTTCCATAGTCAAGGTAGTCTTGGGATCACTTTGGAATGACTTTATAAACCTTAGAAGATTATCCCAAAACTAGGTGTCAGTTCCCAAAGGAATAAAAGGAGGATTTTCATTAAGAGGCACTAAAGGATTCACTATTGGGGATTCTTTAGGAATCACTATAGGTGGTTCTGAATCCAACAACTCTAGAATGTGCTCATCGCTACTCTCATAGCGTGTGACATGAAGACGTCAGGGTGGAATCGCTATAAAATAGATAAACATTAACCTTATAATAGATCTTATGGTAGAAGTGGTAATGGAGTATTAATAAAATGGAAGGTGAAAGGCCTCCCTGGACATGGAACCCTAGGTAAGGAAATAAAATATATAGGGTATGTATATGTCATGCCTCTAAGTTTTACACAACAGACAACCTGCTCCAAGATTCGGGTCCAGGTAGAATGCGAAATAGTATTATATGGATCACTAAGACACATACAAATTTTATATTTTTAAATAAAATTTACTTCAAGATATTAAAACTAAGCACAATATCACTCACATTCAACCAACAGATGCATTCTAAAAGTAGACATGGAATAGCAATATGAATGTCATTAAAATTCATAAGTCACCTTATATGATTCATGTAAATGTGATTCATTCAAGTCATCAAGCTATAAAAATCATGATTTATCATCTAAATAATACTAATACTAGTAATAGAATAAAATAACAGTGTCACCCAATGGTGAAGTCATATCAGCAATAAATTGCATAATTAATAACTGAAATACCATCCTAGAAAATTTGGGTTTCCCTATACATGGGTTAGGTACTTCCATACATAGGATAAATTACAAATTCATATGCCCTGGTCTCCTTTCAAACCAAAATAGTCAGAAAAAATGAAAAAACCCACTACTACCACTTGGTAATGTCCCTCCCCAAGTGCCTCTAAAATGGTCCCTGAGATGGTGGGCTACAAAAACTAGAATGTATATCCCCAAATTAAAGAGGCTTCTGACTAATATTGAGGGACTTTGGTATTTTTGTGGGTAGACTATAGCCTTATATAAAAAAGAATTTTACATCGAAAGATAATATTTGAACAAGAAACATAATGTATATAGAAAATAAAAAAGATAACAACAAAAGTAGACAAATGATCCAACCAATAAATAAACTATGGAAACTAAATAAAGCATCGAGAGTGTCATGCTTCTAGGTATCCATACCTATGTACCTAAAGTATACTCGGATACCAAACATTTCATGATAAATGTGTGAAAGATACTCTTAGTAGGTCATTACCCATGGTGTATATAATGTTCTATTTTTTAATTTAAACAAATAAAAGTGTGCCATATATAACAACTATAAGAGTTTAAATAATTGAAAAAGACTATAACTTGGTCCATCCTAAGCGCACACATGTTCCATGACACCTGCTTCGGCCTAAGATGGGATTCTTAAATATTACTTGGTAAATCATAAATAAATATATATAAATATACATATAGAAAGGCCTTTGTAATAGAACACACTAAAAAGGTCATACCCAAGCTTGTGATTTATCATGGGGCCTAATCCTTATTTAAAACTAATTTCACTAAAGGGAGAAGAGAGGTATCACAAAGCATGAAGTAAAACCCTATGTAGTATAAATAAAACATTTAAATATTCATATTATAATTGAAAAATAAATAGGTGGAGTCTGAGCCCATCCCTGAGGTTCTCTACATAGAATCTAATCAATTAAATCCAATTCCAAGATCATGTCTAAGGCAATATTCACAGGAGTCCAAGTATCACTCATGGTGTGGTAACTATGAATCTGTCCTGGGTATCACACATAAGGGATTGAGTATTAGTTGAGCCTAGGCATAGCCAATTTTCCAATGGATCTATCATCATTTTCCCCTTAGAGAATAGGTATCACCCAATAATATAGAAAATGCTCAGGGAAAGCCATTTCTAGGAGAGCCTAAAATATCTTTATCCTAGTAGATATAATGGTAACCCATCAAGTACAGAGAGTCCAAATATGGGTTATTAATACAGAACTTTCATTCTTTCCGCATCCTGGTATATTTGAAACGTAAAAGAAATAATATATATATATATATAATAGAGTAATCAATTATGATTAAATATATTTAATTGACCAATTTAATTCCATGTTTACTATTAATTTTAGTTGACCCTCACATCTAATAGTTATATAACAATATTAAAAAAAGTGGCACTTTATTAGTTTAAGAAGAGGAATTTAATTTATTACTTAGTGAGGAACAAAATGACTTATAAATACAATTATTTAGGCATAAAAACTGAAGGAAAACTAAATACAAGGTTTAAGATTCATCCTAAATAATTTAATCAATTAAAAACCTCAACATAAATTTATTGCATGTGTACACGTAATTGATAATTTTAAGGATGAAGGATAATGGTGAATAGTCACATTCTATGAGCACACCCAAAGGGGTGTCCAGCAACATGGTGATTACCTAGTAATGGGTTATCCCTAAATAAAGGTCATAAAGATCAAGGCTAAAAAGTTTAATTAAATTAATATCTATTATTTGAGATTCACTGGTAGACACTAACGAGCTGAAAAATGGATCAAATTGAAAAAAGAAAAAATTATGTGAAAGATCACAGATTCCCAACTTTACAATCATAGTATATTCCATGCACCGCTATAACCTATGACTTGACCTAAAAAATATATTAGATAATTGAAAAAAATTTAGGTAAACCCCAACCATGACAGATTGCACAACAGAGAGTGGATGAAGCACAAAGATTATTAGTGTGGAAGATTTGCCTTACCGAGAGCTTCACTTTTCATCTGACGATATTGTAAATGGAGAGGATACGGAGGTGTAGTGTTCTTCCAACGTATAGGAAAGGGGAGGCACACCACCTGACCAGTGGAGGGGTGCGATGCACCAAGGGAAGAGGGAGAGAATAGAGGAAGATAGAAAAAAAAGGAAAGAAACAAAAAGGGGTAAAAGGTTAAATAAAACAAATCGATGGATAAAGGAAAAATAATTATAAGAAAGGGTTATTCCCATTTTAATTATTTTTACTTTTCTCCAACCAATTTTATTTTATTTATTATTATTTTACACTTTTCATTCCCTTTAATTTATTTTAAATTATTTTTATTCCCCATAAATCCTTATTATTATTTTTTTAACTTGAAACATTGCACTGGGGAATTACGTATTTTTTTACAAAAATATCACGCAACCACTTATATAAATTCATATCTCCTCAGGACCGGCAACAGGCTATGCAGGTATGCACCCTATGTCACATTAAAAAAATGACATAAAATTAAATTTTTTGTACCTTTGATAAATTTAGAATGTTACACTATGTAAGTAAAAAACCTTATGAATGGGGAAACAAAAATATGGTACATAAACAATACTTTTTAATATAACCCAACATTATCAACCCTAAATTCGATATTTTTTTATCAAATGGATGAACCCTCTGTTTGACTTTCTAATAACGGAGATTTAAATCCATGATATTATCCATGATTTATAAAATGGTATGGATAGAAGAAAATATCTAATTAAAGCTACTCTATGATCGATTAAAAGGATTTTTATAATCAATTTAAAAATTATTATTCACCAGAGTAAATAATTTCTATTTATTAGGGAAATTATGACATTTCTAGACAATTGAAATTTAAATATCTATGATCTATCAGGAGACATTCTTGGATTTCAAAAACCGAGGAATTTTTTCTACTCTAAATATTCCCCTAGAGTATCTTTTCTGATATTATATATATAATTTAACACTAAATTCTTGTGAATGTATTTTTTCATAAAAAAACTACTATGAATAAAAATTGACTCTATTATTTTCTAAAGAGTCTACACATTGAAGATATACATGTTTCAGCCATATTCTTCTGAAACTACTACTCTTTTTTCATTTCTAATTTTATTAAAGAGAATTTGAAATTTGGATATCTTAAAATATACTCTTTCTTTAAGACATTCATCAGTGATTAAGAAGATCTATATTCTGTCATTTATTACTACAATTGTGAAGATCAACCTATACCATTAAACAAATAAAACACTTTTGATTTATTTGAGCTTGGACTACTCAAAATCATTCATGGATTATGTTTCAACTTCTTATACAATGATGGGTATATTTTGTTCCCTATAAAATAACTAGAAGACTTTGATTTTCCCTATTATAAAGGTTTCAACTAGATGCACTCAATTCTGGATTTGTAGGTCTTAGGATAAGAGAACTTTTTTTGTGAAAATATCTATGTTTGTAGAGAGAGAGTTGGTTTAGTGGACTAAGGGATTTGTGTACCCCGAGCCACTGTAAAGATTATTGTAGTCATATTTACTATTTGTTTTTTTTTCTTATATTACTTACCAAAGATAATGTTTCATATCTATATTAATCAAAAAGTGTGTGAAATTCTAGAATCATTAAAGATTATCAAAAATACATAATTCAACTCCATTCATATCATTATATTATTTTGACCTAATAGGTGGATCCAATATACCTAAGTACATATATGGGAGAAATACTCTGTAGAAGTGAGATATATCTAATTTATTATGAATTTCATGAGTTTGTACCTTTATTAATGTACATATGAACACCTTAAGGTGTTGTTGAGGTGTTCTTTAATGGTGGAACATGGACCTAAAATTGATGGGCATGGGGTGTAGAACTGACAACAATTTTTTGGGGAATATTCTGAGATGTGTCATAAGAGACACTTGTATACTATCTAGAATAATTCCAAATAAGGTATGCATGGGGATCGTGCGAGCTTGGTTATTGCAATATGACACTATATTTTTGTGGTATATTGTTTATTTATGATCTAAAATCATTTTCAGGAATACACCATATATATATAGTCAATTTTGATAAGGATTCATCAGTGTTGTCTTAGTGAATTATATTCTCAGACCATACACCAACGTCTTAATACACATATAGATAGTGTGATCGTGGATCCAGAAAATGGAAAGGTCCTAGAAATAAGTTTTTAATGACATATATCATGTTTTTGGAGGTCGTTCTAGGATAGAATCTAGATAGATACCACACTTTCTTTATTTATACATTTACTATTACTTAATCTTTTTTTTACTGCCACATTTATAGGTCATGGATTACTAATGTTTTACTCCTTTCCATGTGTTATTACATTGTTTTTATTTAAGTTGTATTATATATTATTATCTAATTATATGATATGATTTTTTTGTATGGATAATGATAATTTTGGTATAGTCTCCCCACTTCATCATCAAGACCCTCAATACTAGTCAGGAGACTCTTCTATATGGGGAGGTGTGCATGAGTTCATGTTACACTTTATCCTATTCTGGGTTTTTCATATCAGGGAGTAATAAATAAGATTCTAAATTTTCATCCAAATAATATTTTATTGAAATCTATGTGGATTAATATTAATTTGATATAAAAAGTAATGATTTAGGAAAGTGATATTATAGTGGTGTTCAGTGTGGCTACTGAAACATTTAAACAAACATTCTTTAATTTTTTAGTAAATTTTAATATTGAAAATAAATATGTTCTTGTTATCATGGATTGAATAATGTTCTTTAAAAAAATTGAATTTAAAAATATAGAAAAATTATAGAAAACATATTAGGAATTTAAAATATGGAATTGGCAAGGGATTAGGTCATGGATTTCTAGAATCAATTTAATTTCATTTATATTCAGAAATAGATACATGGAAAGAAAATTCATAATGAAAATCATTTTTTATTTTTTTAATAAAATATTTTTTTAATCACAATTAAATTAATGAATCAAGTCAAATTGGGTATTCTATGAAGATAAAAATAAATTTAAAATATTATAATTTTTTATTAAAATATAAAAATATAAAAAATAGAAAATAGACACATAATATTATAAATTGATTACTACCCTTCCCCAACAGTTAGATTTTATTATCTTTTGTTAAAACGCCAATATATAAAATCAAAGATAGAAAAATATTTATAAAAAATTTTATATTGTTTACATTCTTGGATATCATTAAAAAATCCACATATATTTTTTACAAACATACAAGAAAAACAAAGACATCTTGTCATATTGACTTAAATTATAATATTCATACAAAGAGAAATTTAATAAGGAAGAAATAAATATTTATTTCACTCCCTAAAAGTGTTTAGATTTCCCCATTCATAGTAATATAGTTGTAGTGTTCTTCTAAAAATTGATAGGTGATGTGGCTTATGTGATTAGTGTAACATCCCAAGTAAGTAAAGAATAATAAATTTTTATATCTATTTATATTTATGAATTAGATAGTGTTTTAGAGGCTTAAAATGAAAATAAATCCAATCTTAAGCATAGAATACTCTAATATTTTTAAAAGATTATTTTGCCGCCTTTTGATTGAAACCCATTTTTAAATATAAATTTAAACAAATTTATAAGCTTTATTTTTCAAAATAAACTTATTCTTTGGAATTGGGACATTGAAATTTACTTTGGATAAATTTTTGGTATTTTTCTAACAATGTTCGTTTTTTAATAAATAGTGAAAAATATTGTGTTTTACTTCAAAACTGCTTTTTCATATAATTTAATTATATGGCTAGATTATATTTTTAATTAGTTTTAAAGTGTAATTAGAATATATGTTTACCATTTAATCCAATGGTGGTCATTATAATTAATTTCACTTTGAAATTGGTCATAAACAATTGTCAATCTTTTGATAGATATTGTTTCTTAAAAACACGCTATTTGTTTTGACAACGGGAATTATTTTTAAATTAATTACTACAATTTATATGATTGTAATTTGGTAAAATAGATTCCATATTTGGAATCATAATGTCCAAATTATTTAATTAACACCTTTTTTGATTTTGGACATTATGAATAGTAACGATGTTAATTATCTTTAATTATCATGATTAATTCGTAATTGGGTAGTTAAGGGTAATAAAATAATATCATAATAATATAAAATGAACCCAACATGTGTCCAAAGACTTTTTTTAAGTCATGTACGACCATGGAAATCGTTTTACCGAACTTGAGGGCCCATGGAGTCACATGGGTGTGAGAGTGTCATTTATGACATTGTTTTTAAAATGAAGAGAAATATAACAAAGGTTTGTATATCCTGAGTAAAAAAATTTAATTTTGTTTAAATAAATGATCTATTAGACTATAAATAGTCATTGGAAATATAATAATATTTCCTACATCATGGTTTTTTTATAATTTTTAGACATTAAATAAATAAAATTATTTAGAACACCATGATGATGTATTGATTACCTCATTAATGAATGATTTAAATAAAATGAAACGATAAGGGAAAATATTAAACTTACACTTTTCAAAAACCTATTGTATGGGTGTATTTTGAACCCTTATCACCTTATCCTTAAAATATATCATTGGGGGACCTTTAAAATCTGAAAATCATTTTATAATAAAGTAACATTTCAAGACATTCAAAAAGTGACCCTCCTCCCTCTTATAAAAGGCCCCCACCTCTACAACCTTACCCACACCTCTCAAGACCTTGGATCGTCCAACCTCTACTCATATTATCTCTACACATCCCTCTATTACTCCTATAAGCCTCACATTGGGAGAAGTCTTCTCAAGGAAGCCTTTGGCTCAAATCAAAAAGAGTTACTCGATTTAGAGGTAATGTCTTCTCTCGAGTTTCTTCCTTTTATTTTCCTTCTTCACTCACCACTATCTTCTTATTATTTGATCCAATAATAACACCAGTATACTCAATATTCTATAATTTTTTTATGATAAGGATTATACCTAAACTTACGCACACCTCCGTCTAATGTTTAAAGAACATACTGTTTCTGTGGGTGGCGAATTACTGCCTCACGAAACGATGATTGTTTAATCTTATTTTAACACCTTTCATGGTAGACATTATGATGTCACTATATTTATATATGATATATATGGTATTTAATTTTTCTATATTCTTCTTAATTTTATTTTTAAATCACATCGTTATGCTTTTCATGTTGTGGAACTGCGATAATTTCATCTGAGGAAGTGTGGACTACAACCCTCTCAAGTGATGTGACTCATTCATGCCAAAAATGGAATTTATAAATAATATAATTAATGAACTTATCTTACCTGTATAACATATATATTATACTTGAATTATAATATATATATTTCTCATTTAGTTTTAATTCCTTTAATATGACAAAGAAATGAAAGTAGCGTTCATGCATACGGACGGCCTACCGTCTCCATGAACGGTGCATTTACTTTTTTATCTCCAAATGTTATGGAATAGTATAAAATGAATATATATTATATGTAAATGATATATAAATTATTAATACCATTCTGGATATGATGTACTTATAACTACATGGTCAATTCTTTTCAAACAAGTTCATTTTTGACTCATGTACCGAACATCGACAAAACGTATGATATGAACTCACATTATTAACTAATTATTATAACATAATAATATCTCATATGAATTGAATAATAAAATATAAAGGAAGTATTTGAGCAATTATAAATTGACCTATGTTTATTATTCAGGAATATAAAGAACGAACGAGAACAATTCGGACTTGAGGTAAGGGACTTCGTCTCAATCTCCTTTTGTTGAGGAATACATCAATTTATATACAACCTTATATTATTTGTATAATAAACCCTTTTTAAATTTAATTTCATTCAAAAGGAATCTTTTTACACAAAGTGTTTTAATAAACGACAAAAAGGAATTTTTTTTGTCTTACATATGCGGTGACAACGACTTCTCTATCGCCATGACCATTATTTGAGTTTCAGCTTCCTCTACAAGCCATAACATTTTTAAATGAAAAATAAATACAATGATTTATTTTTATTTTGTTTTTGTATTCAAAATGTTTTTGATAATGTTTTCATTTTATCAATGTGTTGTATTGATATCTTGTGATAAAATGTGGAAATTTTATGTTTCCTTTATGCATGTTTTATGTGATACGATTATGTTATGGTTCTTGGGAATTATTTATGAAGTCGTATGGTTCCATGATAAACTAAGGTCGGGTGAGCCCAAGATAGATCTCCAATGAATTGGGTAACACGATGGAGTTAAATGCTAAGGTTTCTCTGAAGTGATTTAGGGAATATACTGTGATAGGTATTCCAAACGCAACCATGAGGTTTACCCCCTACATAAGAATGTTATGAATGCCTCAAGTTACCATTATGTCTTATAATTTTTATGATTTATTCATAAATCATTGTATTTCATGAGGTATGTTAAAGTCCTTATGTTTTATGAGTAAAGTATGATTTCATTGATTTTTTTGTATATATGGACTAATGTTTTCTTTCTGTATTTTTATATCCTTTACTGAGGTTTTTATGATCATCCCATGTTTTTTAAATGTTTTTCACCGGTAAAGGGAAAATTACATGATGTGATGATAGTGTTGAGGAAGTGTCAAGAAAGAAACCAAGTTTTATTTTAAATATGTTTCCATTGGTTGAAAAAATGAATACTATCTTTGATGTAACCACCTTGATTAAATGTGGAATTTAATTCATGATTTATGATCTAATTCTATAAAACTCTAAACCTGAAAAGATCCTCAATGTGTATAAATCATTTAATTCAATATTATGTAATGTTTTAAGGCTGGGTCCTTATAGTTGGTATCAGAGGGAGGTTTAGCTAACTTTAGGAGTTATAATTCCATTAAATGATTATCCAAAAATATTTTTTTTACAAATTATGTTCAAATTGAAATGATATAGCATTTGAATATTACCATGTTGCTTCATATAAGACATGTTTTTTCAAGATGGTTTTCTACATAGAAAATAGGGAAGCAGTGCTAGGAAGGCAAACAGAAGGAAATGACC
This sequence comes from Viscum album, assembly GCA_963277665.1. Classification (NCBI taxonomy): domain Eukaryota; kingdom Viridiplantae; phylum Streptophyta; class Magnoliopsida; order Santalales; family Viscaceae; genus Viscum; species Viscum album. The sequence continues at coordinate 288,028,406 of OY728163.1, forward strand.
TTCCAAATTAGCATCCTGAGTTAGTTGGAATTGGAACTGGACAGTTTATTGCAGTAATGGTGCAGTTGAATCAAGCAATAAATGGTGGTGGTATCCATGCATGACATCATCCAGATCAACCACATAGGAACACGTTAGTGGTGGAACATTTCATGAGGCAACATCCCCCATCATTCAGAGGATCATCTGACCTTGTGCTAGCTTAAGGTCAGATTAAAGAACTGGAGAATATTTTTGATGTCATGGGGTGTTCATACAATCAAAAGGTTAGTATTTCTGTTTACCATTTGGAGGGTGAAGTAGATCGGTGGTGGTCTATGGTTAAAAATATCAGAGACGCTGATGAGATTGATGCTCTTGACTGGGATGAATTCGAAGGAATGTTTCTTGAGAAATATTTTCCTAAGGATGTTCAACTTAGGATGGAAAAATAATTCATGGAATTGAGGCAAGAGGATGACTCAGTGGCTTTTTATGAAGAAAATATCACTCGATTGGCAAGGTATGCTTCAAATTTTATCAGAGACCTTGATAGTAAAATCAATCATTTTTACTCACTATTAAAGCCAAAATATCGAAGGGCTTTAGCTTCTCGGGAGTTAAAAAGTTATTAAAATCTTTTTTGATGGGCTGAGAAGGTATAAATGGATTTTTCCAAAGATCAAGTGCTCGATGACAACCAATAGAAGAAGAGACCAAGGTGGCAGGAGAAAGGGAAGAATCATTCAAAAAGGTTTAATGGTAGGAAAACTATGTTTTTAGTTTGTGATAAATTTGGTAAAACGCATGCTTGGGAATGTCTTTTGAATTCTGTAATGTGCTTACAATGTGGTAAGATGGGACGTAAGGCTCGTTATTGCACTAGAAAAGATCAGGGTAATGGTAAGACCAAATTTGATTTATAGTTAGTGAAATGTTTCATGTGCAATGAGATGGGTCATTATGAAAACGAGTGTTTAACGAAGAGCTCAAATGATGGGAATCAGTCAGACTACAACCAGAAAGGTGTGGTGAAATCCTTAGCAACTACTTCAGCAGATGTTGGGCCATCAAATGAAGTGGTATCAGGTAGTTTGTTTGTTTTTTCAGATTATGCCAATGTGTTTTTTGATTTGGGGTCTATACATTATTTAATCTCTAAAAACATTTCTAGTAAATTGGGAATTCCATATCAATAAATGAATCCTGAAATTGCAGTAAAAAATCCTGGGGGAAATTTTGAGGCAAAAAGAATTTATAAGAATCTTCCTATACTTATCCGTGTAAATAATCTACTTGCAAACCTTATTGTTTTACCTATAGTAGAGTTTGATGCTATCCTGGGTAAGGATTGGCTCTCTCTTTACCATTCTAAGATTGACTATAGAGCTAAATAAGTTTGTTTTCAGAAAGACTTTCAGTTTTTGTACAAGAATGAACCCTTACCATTGATATAATTTCAAGAGGCTGTGAAATTTGTAAAATATGGAAATGAATGTTACCTTTCACATCTTGTTGAAAACAAACGAGCCATTCAGATTAATGATGTCCCAGTGGTAAATGTGTATCCTAATGTTTTTTCTGATGAGTTTCATGAATAATACCATATCAGGAAGTTGAATTTACTGTTGACTTAGTTCCTGATGCTAAGCCAATTTCAAAACCCCTTTATCGAATGGCTCAAATTGAACTTTTAGAGTTGAAAAAATAAATTGCATGGTTTATTAGAGAAAGGTTTCATTCAACCTAGCACATCACCATGGGGCGCTCCTATATTATTTTTTAAAAAGAAAGATGGTTCAATGAGACTTTTCATTGATTATATATCCTTGAATAACATCACATTTAAGAACAAATATCCTTTGCCACATATCGATGATTTGTTTGATCAGCTCCAGGGAGCTTAATATTTTTCAAAGATTTACTTGAGATCGGGTTACCATCAGTTGAAGGTAAAGGAAGCAGATATTCTGAACACTGCATTTTGTACAAGATATGGAAACTATGAATTTGTAGTTATACCTTTTGGGTTAACCAATGCACCTGCTGTATTCATGGAACTTATTAATAGAATTTTCCATGAGTTCTTGGATAAGTTTGTGGTTGTTTTCATTGATGATATTTTGGTGTTTTATAAAAGTAAAGAGGAGAAAGAAAGTCATTTATGGGTTATTTTGAAAACCCTAAAAGAAAATAAATTGTATGGGAAATTCATAAAGTGTGAGTTTTGGTTGTAAGAAATTTCATTCCTTGGTCTCATTATTTCTAAATATGGAATATCTATTGATCCTGCAAAAAAATATTGTTGAAGAATGGACGAGACCCACAAATGTAATTGAGATTCGTAGTTTTCTTGGTTTTGTAGGCTATTACTAGAGGTTTGTTAGAAATTTTTCATGGTTGTCCAGCCCATTTACTAAGCTAACATGGAAGGGTGTTAAGTTTATCTGGAAAAACTAATGTGATGATTGTTTTCAGGAATTGAAAAGAATACTGGTGAATGCTCCATTATTGGCACTACCTTCAAAGAAAGTTGAGTTTGTTATATACATTGATGCTTCATTGAAAGGACTTGGTTGCGTCCTAATGCAGAATGATCAGGTAATTTCTTATGCATCACATTAGTTGAAAACTCATGAGATAAATTTCCCTACACATGATTTGGAATTATCTACTGTTGTTTTCACTTTAAAAATTTTGAGACATCATTTGTATGGTGTAAAGTGTGAAATATATACTGATCACAAAAGTTTAAAGTATATATTCACTCAGAAAGAATTGAACACGATACAGAAGAGATGGCTAGAACTAATCAAGGATTATGATTGCACGATTCACTACCACCCAGTAAAAGAAAATAAAGTTGCAGATTTATTGAGTCGAAAAATTAATGCTTCATTAACCATGTTACATTTGGAACATGATCCTTTGGTTAAGGATTAGATTAATTTTGGTTTGGAGTTATTGGTGAAAGAAATTCTCTTGTTTTGTTTCAGGTATCAGTGAAATCTTCTCTATCCGACAGAATTAATCAAGCACAAAATCAAGACAGTGAGTTGCAGAAAAAGGTAGAGCTGGTTCAAAAGGGTATGTTACCTAAATTCAACATTGAAAATGATTGTGTTTTGATATTTGAGAAGATATTGTGTGTGCCTTGTGATTAATAGTCGAAGATAGAGTTATTGTGTGAAGCATATAGTTCTCCATTTTTAGTTCATCCAGGAAGTATTAAGATGTACAGAGATCTTCGAGAGTATTACTGGTGGGATTGAACGAAAAGAGATATTCCTGATTTTACTGTGAAGTGTTTGACTTGTCAATAGGTTAAAGCAGAGTGGAAGTAACCAAAAGGTTTGATTCATCCTTTACCAGCTCCAGTATGGAAATGGGAGAATATAGCCATGGACATTGTTGTAGGATTACCGAATACACCTCGAGGTAATAATGAAATCTGGGTTATTATTGATCGATTGACTAAATCATCTCATTTCCTTGCTACACGAGATACTTTTTCCCTAGATCAACTTTATTGATTGTATCTTAAAGAGATAGTCATCTTACATGAAGTTCCACTCTCCATTTTATCTGATCATGATCCCATGTTAACTTCGTACTTTTGGAAAGGACTTCAGAAGTCATTGGGTACTGAATTAAATTTTAGTACATCTTTTAATCCTCAATCAGATGGGCAGTCAGAATGAAAAAGTCAGACTTTGGAGGATATGCTACATGCTTGTTCGATGGATTATTAGGGAATTTGGGACCAACATATTTCATTGGGTGAGATTTCTTATAATAATAGTTTTTATTCCAGTATACAGATGGCACCATTTTAGGCATTATATGGGAAGTAGTGCTGAACTCCAGCTTTTTGGGATGAAGTAGGTGAAAGGAAATTGATGGGACCAGAATTGGTAAAATGGATGGAAGAAAACGTTTAGCTGATAAAGAAACACATGAGAAAAGCTCAGAGTAGACATAAAATTTATGCGGACAACAGGAGGATGGATCTCTCTTTTGAGGTAGGTTATCATGTCTTTCTCAAAGTTTCACCATGGAAAAGTGTGATGCGATTTGGAAAGAAAGGAAAGAAGAGTCCAAGGTTCATTGGACCATATGAAATTCTGGAGAGAGTTGGATCAATTTCATACCGAGTGGATTTATCTCTGAGTGTATCCTAGGTACATAATGTTTTTCATGTTTCAATGTTAAGTAAGTACATGCCAGATCCATCTCATGTTTTGAGTCCAGAGGTAGTTCAGCTGGAAGAGAATCTATCGTATGAGGAACAACCGGTCTAGATTTTTGACCATGGGGAGAAATTATTGTAGAGTAAGGTTCTTCATCAAGTAAAGGTTCTATGAAAAAACCATATAGTTGAAGAGGAAAGATGGGAATCTGAAAATGAAATGAGGGATAAATACCCCCACTTATTCGATAAGTAAAAAAATTGAGGGGATGCAATTTCCTAAATTGGGGAAGTATGTAACATCCCAAGTAAGTAAAGAATAATATTTTTTTCATATCTATGTCCATTTATTAATTAGATAGTGTTTTAAAGGCTTAAAATGAGAATAAATCCAATATTAAGCATAGAATAATCTAATATTTTTAAAAGATTGTTTTACCACCTTTTGATGGAAACCCATTTTTATATGTAACTATTGACAATTTTATAAGATTTATTTTTCCACATAAAATTATTCTTTATAATCGGGACATTAAAATTTATTTGGATAAATTTTTGGTCTTTTTCTAACAATGTTCATTTTTAATGAATGGGGAAAAATACAGCATTTTACTTCAAAACTTCTTTTCATCTAATTTAATTATATGGTTAGATTATCTTTTTAATATGTTTTAAAGTGTAATTAGAATATATTTTTACCATTTAATCCAATGGTGGTCATTATAATTAATTTCACTTTGAAATTGGACATAAACAATTGTCAATCTTTTGATAGATTTTGTTTCTTAAAAACACGCTATTTGTTTGGACAACGAGAATTAATTTTAAATTAATTACTGTAATTTTTGTGTTTGTAATTTGGTAAAATATATTCCATATTTGGAATCATAAGGTCCAAATTATTTAATTAAGACCTTTTTTTGACATTATGAATAGTAACGATGGTAATTATCTTTAATTATTGTGATTAATTTGTAATCGGGTAGTTAATCGTAATAAAATAATATCCTAATAATATAAAATGACACCAACATGTTTCAAAATCTTTTTTTAGTCATGCACGACCATAGAAACGTTTTTACCAAACTTGAGGGCCCATGGAGTCACATGGGTGTGATAGTGACATTTACGAGATTATTTTTAAAAAGAAGGGAAATATAACAAAGGTTTGTATATCCTAAATAAAACAATTTTAATTTTGTTTACATAAATGATATATTAGACTATAAATAATCATTGGAAAGATAAAACTATTTCCTATATCATGGTGTTTATTTATAATTTTTAGACATTAAATAAATACAATTATTTACGACACAATGATGACGCAGTGATTACCTCATTAATGAACAATTTAAATAAAATTAAAAGATAATGTAAAATCTAAGACTTACACTTTTTGAAAACCTATTGGAAGGGTGGATTTAGAACCCTTATCACCTTTTCCTCAAAATATATCATTTTGGGACCTTTAAAATCCGAAAATCATTTTATAATAAAGAAACATTTCAAGACTTTCCAAAAGTGACCATCCTCCCTCTAATAAAAGGCCCCCACCTCTACCACCTTACCCACACCTCTCAAGCCCTTGAATCTTCCAAAATCTGCTCATATTATCTCTCCACACCCCCTCTCTAACTCACATAAGCCTCACTTTGGGAAGATGTCTTTTCAAAGAATCCTTTGGCTCAAATCAAAAAGAGTTACCCGATTTAGAGGTAATGTCTTCTCTCGAGTTACTTCCTTTTATTTTCCTTATTCAGTCACCACTATCTTCTTATTATTTGATCCCATAATAACAATAGTATCTCCAATATACTAGGATGTTTTTATTATAAGTATTATACCTACACTTACACACACCTCCATCTAATCTTTAATGAACATACAGTTTTTGTGGGTGGTGAATTACTGCCTCACGAAACGATGATTATTCAATCTTATTTTAACACCATTCATGGTGGACCTTATGATGTAAATGTATTTATATAAGATATATATGGTATTTATTTTTTCTATATACTTATGAATTTTTTTTATAAATCACAACATTATGCCTTTCATGTTGTAGAACAACGATAATTTCATCTGAGGAAGTGTGGACTACCGCCCCCTCAAGTGATGTGACTCGTTCATGCCAAACATGAAATTTATAAATAATTTAATTAATTAACTTATGTTACCCATATAAAATATATAATATAATGTAATTATAATATATATATGTCTCATTTAGTTTTAATTTCATTAATATGAGAAATAAATGAAAGTTGCGTTCAAGCGTATGTACGACCTACCGTCTCCATGAACGGTGCATTTCATTTTTATCTCCAAATGTTATGGAATAGTATATAATGAATATATACTAGATATATATGATATTTAAAACATTAATACCATTCTGTAAATGATGTAATTATAACTACATGGGGAATTCTTTTCAAACAAGATCATTTTTTACTCATGTACCGAACATCGACAAAACGTATGATATGAACTCACATAATTAAATTATTATTATAACATGATAATGCATGATATGAATTGAATAATAAACTTTTATGGATGTATTTAATCAATTATAAATTAACCTAAGTTTATTATTCAAGAATATAAATAACGAACAAGAACAAGTCAGACTTGAGGTAAGGGACTTCGTCTCAATCTCCTTTCATTGAGGCATACTTCAATTTATATACAAACTTCTTTTATTTGTATAATAAACCCTTTTGACTTTTAATTTAATTCAAAATGAATATTTTTACACGAATCATTTTACTTAATGAAAAATGGAATGTTTTTGTCATACGTATGCGGCGACAATGAATTCTCTGCCGCCGTGACTATTATTTGAGTTTCGACTTCCTCTAAAAGCCATAACTTTTTAAAATGAAAAACAAATACCATATTTTAATTTTATTTTATTTTGGTATTGAAAATGGTTTTTATAATGTTTTGATTATATCAATGTTTTGTATTGACATCTTGTGATTGAAATTTGGAAATGTTATGTTTTCTCTATGCATGTTTTACGTGATACGATTATTTTATGGTTCTTGGGAATTGTTTATGAAGTCAGGTGGTTCCATGATAAACTAAGGGCGGGTGATCCCGAGATAGCTCTCCAATGCAATTGGTAACATGAAGGAGTTAAATGCTAAGGTTTCTCTGAAGATATTTAGGGAATATATTGTGATGGGTATTCTAAACGTAACCATGAGGGTTACTCCCTACGTAAGAATGTTATGAATGCCTCAAGTTACCTTTATGTCTTATGATTTCTATGAGTTATTCAAAAATCTTATGATTTCATGAGGTATGTTAAAGTGCTTATGTTTAATGAGTAAAGTATGATTTCATTTATTCTTATGTATACATGGACAAATGTTATCTTTCCATATTTTTATATCCCTTAATGAGCTTTTTATGCTCATCCCAAGTTTTTGAAATGTTTTTCAAGGTCAAGGGAAAAGTACATGATGTGATGATAGTGTCGAGGAAGTGTCAAGAAAGAAACCGTGTTTTATTTTAAATATGTTTCCTTTGGTGGAATAACTGAATATTGTCTTTGATGTAACCACCTTGTTTAAATGTGGAATGTAATGCATGATTTATGATCTAATTCTCTAAAACTCTAAACCTGAAAAGATCCACAATGTGAATAATTCATTTAATTCAATATTAGGTAATGTTTTAAGGCTGGGTCCTTATAATTAGAACTATGAAACACTTTTTCGAACGATTATTTTCCCAATTAACATGTCATTGAGGCCCCACATTATAATATTTGGTGTGGTTATTTCATATTAAATAAGAACCCACATTTATGGTGCTGGTGTACAAATATAATGATCGTATTTTTTTTTTCATAAGTAGTTACCATATTCATTTAATTATCTATATTAAATCATGGTTTTGGATCCACTTTTTTGTAGTGATTAGTGGGTTGTATATGGTTTTCAAAATAATTTATAACTCTACATTTATATTTAATAAATATCCAAACAATCCCTCTATCATCTATTAAATTTTACTACCTATCCCATGGATTATTTTTCTTTATCTTATAGGGAAATAATCATCTATGTTTATCCTAATATATTATTTAATGGGAGATCAATAGACAATTTAATTTCAAAAACACTATATTAAAAATAATTTAAAGTAAAAAGGTCTTCCATATTAGTTTTAGCTTAAGGTTCCCCTTTATTGTTTTAATACTATAAGAAAATTTCATTGATAGGGTGAGTTAATGTATTATTATCTTCTAGCACTCTCATAATCATATGGGACTCATCGTCAATGTATATGTGTAAAGGTTTCAGTATTCCTATGCCATGAATGTTGTGTTCTTAATTATATTGAGATAATTCATCAATTTTTACCTTGATATTTTCATTGAATTCTTCAATATATGTTTGTTAGTTCATGAAAAAAATTGGGGATATCAACAGTACATTATTTATATTCTTCATTATAATTTTTCTAACTTGCTTCTTGGTCTATGCATTGAAATTTGTTTTTTCCATATTTTTTATAACAAATAAATGAAATCGAAAATCCTATAGTTCCTAGGTTGTGTGTGATTATGGAGAGGGGGAGGGGTATATTAGTGTTCCATTTTTTATTCAATTAATTATCTATTTTAACTCACCATCTATGAACATTTAACATCGGGATATACTATTCATATTTTCTTTCTTCCTCCTATGAATTTGAAGAATCTAAAAGGCACATGAAACAAATATTTTTTCATGGTTATATATCAGAGTTATCATACTCCATTCTAGGTATGGTTCCAATTATGACACCTCGATTCCCTAATATAAAACCATTGATTACGTAGTATATGTTATCTCCCAAAAATCATGAACATAAATCCCCTAAAATAACCAACTCAAAATATTCTAAAATTTCTTTTCTGTTTTGCATGTAGTGACCACCTCCTGGTGGGTTATTTTTACTTGCTCATGAAAATTGAGTATATCTCCCAAAAAGTGTCCAACCACCTCCCAATGATGTCTTAATACTTCCTCTTTATAGTTATCCAAGGATCCTTATAAAGACCACATTCAATGGTACATTTAATCAATTATCTCTTGCTATAAATATTCAACCTATTTCTTCTTCGAGTATGTATATACTTCTTCCAATAAGGATCAATTCCCCCTTCCCACTCAAGTGTTTTTTTTGTAGTGTGGGTCTTCTTATTACATTATACAAACATAAATAAACTTTTTTTTTGTGTCTTTATCATTAGCTTCTTCATCATCATTTATTAGAAACTCTAAGATGTTATGGGGTGTCTCCTTCAACACACATCAACTGTTCCCTAGAGTTTCAAATACATCAGGTTCTCTAGATATTTTCTTCTTTATTATCAAAAATATATTTATTCATAGAATAATATCATCAATAATATTTCCATAATTCATATTGAAATTAAATTATTATAGGGATTGAGATATTATTCACCTAAAACTAATTCAATCTTATTTATGACTTTTCAGATCTATCCATTTAAATATCCTTAAGACTTACTCTCATAATTCTAACCTGATATTTAAATATCTATTGGAAAATTTTCTACACAACTCTTGTAGCATCAACATATAAATGAATTCATTTATAATCATGGATTCACCTATGGTGTGAAGTGAGTTAACATTTCAAGAGTTTATTGGAAACCTGATAAGACTATCAAAACACCAACATTTATTTCACCTTAGTGTACTATCATCTGATTTCATAACAATTTATGACACGGTACCTTCCCTTATGGCATGAAAGACTCTCAGCATCCATCACTCTCTTATAAGCTGATTCTCCTTTCTTCCAAGATTTATTTTTGATCATTCTATTAATCATATAATTTTAACAATTATGGTCATGCCATAACATCTTTGTAACAGATTTATTCATAACATTTTTTTGGAATCGTAGATTTTCACCAAATGGATTAAAGTTAGTGAAAATGGATGTTAGGATTAGTATTATGATGCATAAAAGTAATTTCATTGATTGACCGCTTGTACATACTACTAAACCTGATGAAAAACCATGCAATGAAGATAGAAAACAATATAGATTTACCATATGTATAGCATTTTTACCATCAATATAGACCATGAAAAGCAGATAATTGATCATGTAGATACACCACATGAAAGAATCACTAACTGAAAATATCAATCTTGAGTTATTAAATGACCATATTTCCATACAATTAAAAAGGTTTTTAAATACCCTAACAATTAAATAAAATAACCTTTAAAACAATCCTAGTCTTTAGTGCTAACTTTATACAAGAAACATCTTACCCTAATGTAACATCTGGTTTATGGTGTATCTTTACAAATAAAAATGGATTGTTTTTCTTACATTTGTGAAACTCATTAATTTCATGTAATAACTTTACATAGATATTTTAATTACTATTTTACCCTTATTCAATTTGCATAAACTAGTATTTACCATTACACAGATAACCATTTTAACTCTAAATCATCCAAGTTCATTCTTAGTCAAACCTGAGGCCTTCCAATATCCAAAAAAATTATACATTCCACTCATCATTTTTACATACTATAAAATTGATGATCATTACTTAAATGATTAAACATAGTAGATTCATTAATAAACCTATTCATTCATGATACCCATGATAGTATCTAAAACTACGTCATTCTATTTTCTATATAGTATAAAAGTAGATAAACATCATATTACTATTTCTACATGGCATATTAAAACCTCTCATTATCCTAACATCATTTTTTAGTTAAGAAAATTTAATCCACATTTGGTTATAAAACTTTACCCCTTTTTAATTGTTTTTAATACCACCACACATATCTATTGTGAATATATGTACTCATTTATTTATCCCCTTATTGAAAATAAAATGCCAAGGTTATGTAGGGGTTTTACATGCCTAAATCCCCCATATTCTCTATGATAGAAGGGATTTCCATCATAACATATACTCCATTTTTAAATTTTTTTTTAAACCCAATATAGTTGTGATAATAGTATATAACCAAAAAAACTTATCCAATAACCTTTAGTTAGTTTACCATATACCTAATTCTATTATCCTGATATAAAAAACAGAATAGACATCCCCAATATAATAAGACTCTCCATAAATATATTAGTATGTGATACATTTATTGGAAATATAAATATAGATAATGTCGAAAAAAATTCATTAAATATGTACCCTTCACTCAACTCAACAAATAATTTGATAACTTTTAAGTGAAATAAAATTTTCACCCTCTTTTTCCAATAAAACATAAAAACCAATAATCCTACATTGAAAACAATGTTTATAGAATCAGAATAATTATGCCTATTTTGATTAAAATACCTCAAACTATAAATATTTAAGGGGTTGTCCAAAATTATATATTCCATGTATTTGGAAATTTTAGATAACTTATCATCATTTTTTCTTTGAATTTAGGAATATAATAGTTGTCTCCATCATGGTAGTGAGATTACTCCATGTTGGTAATCTTTATTATCCCTTTAATAGTAAAAACATCATCCAACTCAATATTTATATGATTTATTTTACTTCATTTCATAATAGTATTCATAAATGATACAAGATTATAAATAAAGAGTGAAAAAAATATAACATATATAATAATGGGTAATATTTATCTCCCAACCATATTTTTACACAACTCCCATATTAATCTCTTAAAAATATTTTCATGCATGTTTCCAAATTTAGCTTCAAGATAAGTCATACTTGGGACAACATGATATTAATTATCTCAAGTTTCTAGTGTTGGTACACATTGATATGAAAAAAATGCACATTATTCATATATTGTCTTCCCCTACATCATCTTTTCATCTTATAATGGAAACCCAAATTGTTGATTCTTTTAATAGTTTCTTAGTCGGTTAAATTTCCAATATAGAATATTGTTTTTATAAATTTTTTATTTTTTATATGAATAAATTCCAAAAAATTATTTGTATGATGCATTTATCGACCAAACTGTCCATAATTTTCAATCACTATTTCTTATTAATTTTTATTAGACTAATTATCTAATTTTTTAGTATGAAACCACTTATTATTGAATAATTTACTCCTACTCCCATATATTCTTTTCTTCCATTTTTAATTATACATGATTTAACTTTTTTTATTGATAAATGATACATTTTACGTGATCAGATGTTGGATTTATTTCCAAAATACCCACAACACTCTAAGTGGGCTTTAAAGAATGGTCATTCCATATAATGAAGAGTATATCTAAAAAATTCTTCTTGATTTAAAAGTTTCCACTAGACTTTATTTACTTTTATTATTGATTATTTTTCTCTACTACTCTTGACTCAAATAACCTTTATTGTTGGAGTGGTGTTTTTTCAACATAATTTACCCCAAAATAATAATATTTTTCCATTAAATCCAATAAAAACATGTGAACTATATTTAGTAACAATTTAAAAACAAGGTTTTTTGTACCATTTATTTAGTTCTAGTCTTCAAGAAAACCTTAGAAGATTCATCTTGAATATCTATTCCTTTATCATAGTAAATTTTTATATTCATCAATTTATTTTTTAAATTAAGCCACAATTCTAGAGCCTCATTAATTTTTTCCTCCCTTGAATATATTTTTGTAGAGAGAAATTTCAACATCTTATTATTGTGAAATATTAACCGTTGAAATTGTAATCCCTTCTGTTTGATTATTTTTTCACATATTTATTTCTTTTCCCCTACAAATTTAATTTTATATTCTATACGATATTTCCTTTTTTAAAATAAATTCATATATTATATAATTAATTATAAATGTCAAGATTGCATTATTTTTCATTCACATCACTACTTGATGTGTATTTTATCTATTTAATAATAGAAATGAATATTTTATATCATTGAGGGACATTGTTATCATTTGACTCACATAATGATATTGAGGATTCACTTCCATTTTCTTCACATGTTTCTATACTTGATAACTTCTTATTTCTAATTAACAATTTCGATAAACTATTCATTTCTCTATCTGTCTCGACATGATTATATTTTTTTTATTATTAAATTGTAAAATTTCAAATTCCTAAAAATTATATGGCATATGATAGATCATTCCTTGGTGTTCTAAAATTCCACTACTTATGATTTAATAGATAAAATAAATGATATTATTGTGTAATTAAACACATTATTTCTCTATTTAATAATATTTTACATAGTATATTAGCGGTTCTTATTTCGTATATTTCATATTGAGACATATCCTAACTTTAAATTCTATTTTTGCTTTCAGATTTTTCAGGAATATTTGGATTTTCACATCTCAAAATTTGGAAGTGTCTTATGAATCTCAATAAGATTAGATTCAATTTATGTTGATATCATTATACTATACCAATATATGAAATTTTCATCACATTATTCACAATAGTGGATTCCCCTATTGTATCACTTAATTTAATGGTATTACGTACTAACTCACTAACATCGGTGAATAAAACAGTAGTAGTCACATCATCTACCATATAAATATATTGAATCCCCAAAAAAACATGACTATTTTCTAAATATATCTTCACCTTTTGTTTATAAATATTTTATAGATTTTTAAACATCTATAAGGTAGTATTTTGTCCCATCAACATGATATAGGCTCTTTAGATAAAGATGAAAAGATGAAATTAATTTCTTTAAAATCTATGTTAATAATTATATTATTTTTATGAGTCATTGGATAATCAATTTTACGGGAAATAAATATCACTTTTAGAAAAATAATGTCCTAAATAACTTTTAAAATAATATATAGAATAATTTTTTATTCCATTAATTAATGTTATTTTCAATAATGAATTGAAATACTCTAGAATTGATTGAATTTATATTCTCCCTCATGAATATTCACTAGAGCATAGATTATCATAGAAACCTGGAACGATCTGGCACCACTTATAGTTTCTAAGTTCAATTTGATCATCTGGAGGGGGAGGGTAGAAATCATAATCCCTTATTATTTATAAGAATTATCTATTTTGAACCAATCACTTTGACTTGTTATTATATTGACCACTCTTACGATTTTTTCAACCTTGCTCAAATATATGGAATTTAAAAGACACATAAAAAAATAATATTTACAAGATATTTTACTAATGTGTTAGTAAATAATTTTAGGTATTTTTTTAGTTACAGGATTAGTTTTATATACTATAAAACACTTGAGTATATAGAAGAATTTATGTACTAAAAATCATTACAGTAAATCTCATGAAATACCTAGCACACAATTTCTTGAAATTTCATAACACTTGTGTATGTAGTGGATCTATTATAATAGGTTGTTTATAAAATCTTTTTCTAGATAAAGATATCTCTATAATAAATTCTAGATAGATCCTAGTGGGGGTTTTTATACTCTCTCTTAATAGTTCGTCAAGGGTCCTTTTCTACTCTTCGTTGAATTTGTATTCAAATTTTTCCTCTCATTCTATAGTCATTTGGCCTTGTTCTTATTCAAGACTACACATCCCACTTCTTCTGAAAATATTTTTTATTTTCTTACTATAGTATTTTCATTGTAGTGTTGGTATTCCTATCTCTATCTAAATGAATAGTAACTTCTAGATTTAATTTTCTTCTACTCATTCTTCATCAATCCATAAGAACTCATGGATGTGTTGGTCCCTCTACTTCAATAAAAAAAATTATCTAGAGTTTCATAATAATTAGGATTTATATAGATTTTATTCTTCCATATATTCTATATATATATATATTCATTGAATAATATCATGAATTATATTTTTATAATTCAAATATGAAGCTTCATGACAAGATGTTGTGAGAAATTCTCCTCCATGAACTCATTCAATTTATATTAAATCATATCAAGAATATGTATTCAAATATTTTTAATGTTCATGTTCATAATTACATTTGTATATTTTCATATCTATGACATCATATTCTCCACAAATATCACACCTTCTATTTATGCATTAGTTCATAATGAATTCATGTTTAACCTATAGTTTGTAGTGTGTCTTTATAAAATATGTGGAATGAAGAATTTATGTGTCTTTCGAAACCCATGTATATACTTAACAATGGTGTATTCATAGATAATTTCTTAACAATATACAACATGGTCCTTCATCTTAATGGATGTAATACTCTAAGTATCCAAAAATCCCCCTAGATTGATTCCCATTTTTTCATGGCTTGAATTATAATAATGTTTTTTATTATAGAATATTAAATAATGAAACGTAGATAACCATATAATTTGAATTTAGTTTTTCATATTATAAAGAATATGAAAACTCATATATTCAAACAATCGACAAGAATTCGTGATAAGAAACCATAAATAATGATTAGTTTACACAAACATGTCACTATATGCATCAAATTAATATACAAACTATTGACCTTGAATATCTACCATTGGATGTAGAAAAGTGTCCATATGGGTGAAATTCATGAATAAATATCTGACCATGAAAGTTCATTATATTAACTACATATGAGACCATATGGATAGAACATATATAAAAATCACCTACCATAATGATCAACTATGAGGTAAATAATTGACCACAAAACCTAGCCTTTATGCATGTCCTCAATTACCCTTATCTAGGTCAAAAATTATCTTTATTCAACTCCTTGTCATTAGTTCTACCATTACCTGGGTATTTTATTACCCTTATATAACTACTAATTTTCATTTTACCTTTCTGTAACTTTAGGTAATGTTTGGATTACATTTATAAATCTCATTAAATTATTTTCTCACATTTACGTAGGTATTTTAATTATGAATTTCCCCTTATATAGTATGTACAACACTATATTTACCATTATGAATATATCCATTTTAACTCATAATAATCTAATTACATTATTTATACAACTTGAGAAATTATATCTTTCATAAAATGTTATAGTTATTTGGATCAACATAACTATCATCCTTAATAATGAATATGTTTACATCAATCATTAGATTTTAGGGATACCTTCTTAAACCCCTCAATTCATGATGTCCATGACAACAACAAGAATAAAACATTCTCTTTTCTATGTTTTATGGAAGTAGATAAACATCCTCTTACCATTTCTCTAACACATACTAACAAATTCTCATAATTTCCATAACATTCATTATTTAAAAAATAATAATCCATTAATTGTCATAATAAGTTCCTTCCCATATGATTTTCTATGTGTATTAATGGGGTTAAAATGAATTAACATAAAATAATAGAAATATTTGTATAAATGAGAAATATAATAAATAAAACTATGTGAATTTTTGTTTTTTATAACAATAGACCCAACTATTCTTAATGATTTCCCAATAACTAAATATAGATAATTATAGTAAAATTTCAGTTGAGTATCATGTCAATCATCCAAATGGTATATGTGAGTATATCAATTTCAATTTGTACTGTATTTTATGAAAATAAATAAAAGAAAATTAATTTTATTGATTGAATAGGAAGGTAATGAGTAGTTTTCCAACCTAAACAATTTAACCAATGTTATCCCCTTTACATTAGTGAAACTAATTAGCATAAAAATGATCTCAACTAGTATATCAGAACCTCAACTAATGGTTATATAATTGGGTTTATAAAAACCATAGTTTCCCATTGATTTACCAGTATTGAAAATAAAATAATTTTATAATGAATCTATATTTACCGATATACTTCTTTTATGATACTCAATTTAAAGAATGAATCTCATAATTGATAGTGTTGTTCTTTTCCACACTATTACCATTCACGGGTTTTATAGTTAGTAATTTTCATTCCTATTGTGGAGTCGTTATCAATCACACGTAGGTCACATTTCACTCATATACCAACCCTTACTACTATAAACTATGATGTTCCTCATATTCTTCAAATTATATTCCACTCTCATGTTGTTACTCAAACACAAGGTAAAGTATTGTGTGAATGTGTGAATATGTAAAGTACTAACTGAATGTCTGAAGACTCCGGACTCCTTGTGTAGGATTCCACTTTCAATCTATTACTAACACACACTAAACACCTAAACAGAAGTGTTCTGAAAAAAGATTGAGATAAGGTGATAGGGTGCTCACATAAACACTCCCAAAAAAATGGTAAAAGTATAACTCATTTGAAATTTTATTTCTCAAGCTAGAATTTTCATAAAACTCATGTGAAAAAGAAAATCAAGTATGAAAAATATTAAAATATAGAGAATGAACATTAATCCTCACTATTATTGATTTAAAAAACAATCATATCTTTATTTTATCTTCTCCAGCATGGGCACCCCCTCTATAGTTTATTTTCATCACAACATGGTTCTAAACTCCTCTTCCATGGAATTCTTCCTTTTGGAATATAGATACGAATCAGATAAATTTTAAGTACTCACAAAATTTAATCCTAAATAACACCCTCATATGATTCCTTTCCAATAAAAAATCCTAGAGAAACATAGAATTCAATTTATTTCACATGATCACATAACATTGAGATTTAGATCTATACAGAATTGTTTTCCTTTACCTAATTTAATTAATTTAGAATTTACAGGGATTGATTTCTCCATATAGTTATATACATGTGGGAAAAACATGAATGCACAACCTTTTTTATTTTTAAAAACAATCAATTATTTACCATTTCTATATTTTTAAACTAGAATAGATAAGTAAAATATTATTGTAGAAGAATTAAAATATTTTATAAATATTAATCATAGTTTTATAAATTCAATGACATAAGTATGTAATATTTTATTATATAAATTTTTTATTGAATACTATATCTGTATTATTTTTCTATTACTGAATGTCATATATAGTTTTGTGGGATTCTTCAGTGACATGTGTGTTGATATAATAATATTTTTTTTCTATGTTAGAATATTTTTATAATATTTTGATATTATTGGAAGAAAATTGGTATTTTAATGGATTTTTATTTTATGGATTTCATATCATTTATATGATACAGTTTTTCTAAAAACAGATATGTCTATGTATAGTGTAGTTCTCAAATCAAAAAAATAACACCAGGGAATATAAATTTTCTAAGAAGCTATTAGATCACCCTTGAAAACACGATTCAAAACAAATCCATTACTCACCATTTATATTTGATTATGTTAATTTATATCCTTAGATATGAAAATTATATTATCTAAAAATGGTTTCAATTGAAGATACATATCATTGTCTCTCCATTGGGACCTATCAACAGGTTGTAGTATGGTTTTTCTATAGTATATAATAGCTCTATTTTATTCATAAATTATTGTTTTTCATAAGTGATTTACTTATGAAACCTAATATGGACTACAATAATATTTAAATCCCCTAAGGTGTTTATAATTTTATGTCTTGGAGGTATTAATAACATATAAATTTTGATTAATAATAGTAAAATTCTAGATAATTTATTGAATCTATCTATACATTGGGAAACAATATTAATAAATATCAAGAAAAATATAACTTAAACCGTGTTTTCTATCCTTTAAAAGATATTTGTGGAGTTTGATCAACATTTTCGATGACCAAATAAAAAACTTCCTCTTATGAAGGTATGCTTGCATATTGGGAATCACCTGACACCCATGTTTGATCTCTCTCAATTAATTGTATTTTACACACTGTGGTCAAAGGATGTTCAGAATCTAGAGATAGATATTTTTTTGGATGTTGAATGTATTGGATTTAATCACATATATGAATAAAAACATTGATACTTATTATAAATTCTATCTAAGGACCTTTCTTGGAAGCTCAACATTTGGCTTACCAAATGAAAGATTCCACAAATATTTTATAGGTCTCAAATCCTTTTAACTTAAATCTATTTGTTTTTTAAAGACTAAAAATAATTTTTGGACATTGAAACTCCACATAATATATATCTCTTGATTAATATACAAATATAATACAAATTGAAGATAAATTGAAATGATTTATACATGTTATCAAATAACATGAATGAACATACACCTCATTACAGTGTGCTGACACTCACCATATCATAGTGTACTACAAGGTGGACTATTGCCTGTCTCAAACCATCATTTCATGGTGGTTCCTTTAGTGAATAGTTCCATTAACATATCATTTGAATTTAGTAATCATATACACTGTAAAATTTTATCTCTTGTCATATTAAATTTAAAAACTCACTAAACCATATATAATACACCTGTTAAATATCTTTCAAAACTCGTTTTTTGTAAAATTTCTTGTAATATTTCCCTATTTATTTTATTAAATATAATAACCTATGAAAATACATGTATAATTACATCTAAATAACTTAATAAAATATTTTGGTAACTCTCAATGTTTTATTAAATTGACCCTCACTTTCTTGATCATAAAGTGTGACCCCACAAGAATTAATATCATTAAAAATTAATATGAATTTTTAAATTCATAAATTTTAGAAAGACCATTCTTCAAAAAGTGTCAATCTTACTCTTCCTATAAAGGGATCTGGGGTAATCTCTTTTAAACACATTTATATCGATATGTGGGTCCACCAAAAACATAATATACAGGTATATATAATCATATAAATGATTTTTCCATGACATTAAGTAACCATGAGATATGGAGTCTATTAATCCCATATGTATTACTCATATTTTCTTAAGTCTCCATGTATAGACTAAATCATTCATTGAATACATCAAATGTCATTCATCATAGAAGATGACCACATCACATAACCCTCAAAAAAATATATAAGTGTATCATGTATTCTGTTTTTGTATAGCTATATGATTCCCATTATATATCAATAAAGTGAATAAATATTATACTCATTATATGATAGAAAAAATCCCATCATGAATAAGCTCTATCCAATGTCGTGATTATAAACATTCACATCCACCCCTCATTACGGGACTTGGGCCTTGGGCCTACGGGTCATGTATGGGTTCCCCTTCAACCCTTAAAAGGGGGATTATCTATAATAAAATAAAAATAAGGTATTCGGGCCATTCGGAATAATATGAAACATGAACCTCTAATATACAAAATACATAGTCTACAATACCCCATTCAATATATACTTAGTTGTTTATCCAGCAAACAAACCCCATTTGTTCCTCAGGAGAATATTCTTATATTTAAAAAATACTCTTAATCTCAATAACATGAACATTTAATTACGACCTAAAATACAACATGATGAAAATTAGTTAGGGATAACACTAAGTCATTCATTAATAAGTTAATTTTAAAAAAAATCGCATATGATATATAACCAATATGGTGGAATGATAATGTGGGGATAACAATAGTATATAATGATACATTTTATATTCTCAAAATATATTAGAATACATAACATAACTATATTTAAGTACATTTCTAATGTATCACATATGATATAATTATAGATCTACATTATGATTGCATCTTTTTATCACTCAATATATCTAGATGTAACTCAAAAAATATATCTATTTTTCTATCTATTAAAACCCTCCCATTAATCCTTGTTAGTGAGTAACATATATTATGTATGTTAGTATGAATATTTTATTAGTAATAATACTCCTAATATATTACTCTTGGAAAAAGTATTCAAACTAAATAACTTCACATCATCAATGTTAAGTTGGCAGTAACTTTTTTTCAAAATAGATTACTTTTAAGTTCATCATCATCATCATACATGGAAATTTTCTATTAAAAAATTCTTGAGATCATATTGGTAACATATGTAAGTATTTATAATATTTCAATAAAAATAAATCCTATTATACTTTAGAATATAAATCTCTATTCATCTCAATATCCTAGCTAGAAAACTACTTCTTATATATAAGGAAAAAGATAAAAACCTATCATTTCATAGGATCTATCTGAATGTTAATTATTTATTTTTATTTAACTTTATGATTTAGCCACAATTTCTTTATCATTGAAATAAAAACTAAAATAATCAACAATTATTTCCATCACATTAAACATCTTAATTTTCAAAAAATTTGTAAAACCTCGATTTCTAGTCTTAAAATTTTCAAAATAAATAAATTGATTGTATTCTAGTGATTTCTAACCTGATCATTTTATATATTCTATCAAAACCTTTCAGGTATAGTAAAGAATTGTATCAAATGGAAAAAATATCTGACCCCTGTGAAATTACCATTACAATTAAAAAATTAAGGAAAAATATTTGAAAAAATAAATCGTATTTTTATTTATTATTTACACTTTTGTTTAATCTACACAAAATCATTGCCTACATATCAGATTCTAGGATCATCAATCCTCAATATTTTGTTAAAATAGCTTACATATGTCTTTAAATTATTCAAATTATCATATTGTTTTCAATGATAATTGAATAATGAATTTCATAGATTGATCAATCCTTAAAGGATACTTTTATTCTCACTATATCATTAACACAATAAATAACTTAGAGTTTATAAGAATAGGCAGACGGTTCATTTGGTCATCTAACAACTAACTATGTTGAATCCAAAAAAATAAATATATAATAATTTTAATAATATATATATATATATATATATTATATATTTATAAAATAAAATTTAGAATAATTTAACACCATAATTTTTTAAAATAAAACTATGTTCGATAGAATATAAGACACGTAACACTGAGCTAAAAAGGACCATGAAATATTAATATTTCAATATAAAAATTATAGGAAATTCATAGAATTGATGTGTAATAATAGTATTAAACACATTTTAATATATATATATATAAATTAACTACTCAATAAAAATTTAATTATTAATTATTATATATTAAAAACACAATTTTTTTAAAAGAAATTTTATTCTACAAAATACATTTTCTTCAAAATTGAATTTTTTTATGATAAAATATTATAATTTTTTTCTAAAATATTTTATCATTTTATTTCATAAAAATGATATAACTTCTGTAATTATCATTTTATAATTTTATTAGATCCAATTGTATGTATTTTGTTTGATAAGATGGATTATACAGTAAAGAGTGAGAAATACTGTTTTTTATTAATTTTTTATTTCAAGAATTTAAAAAGTAAAATTTTATTTTATAATGATTTAATATTAAAATTAGTTATAATATACTATTAATTATCAAATCGAGTTTTTTGTAATCAATTTTGTTTTTTAATTTAGTATAAAAACAATTTTATAATTCAAAAAGTTGTTTTTCTAAAAATTTATCTTCCATTGCATTTTAAGATTTACAAAAATAATAATTACTTCCACTTATTGAAATTTCTTCATGAAAAATATAATTTCAATTTAGAATAATTAGTAAATTTTTTTATAATAGGTCTATTTTATTTTTTCATTAGGAATAGAAACTATTGTAAATTCTTGTTGCCTTATAAACTGTAAAATGTGAAAAATAAGGTTAAACAAATGCGATACGGTCTAAAAATCAACCCAATGCATTATATTATATTATTTTATTAGTTTATATTGTTTATATACATCAGTTTCTAAAATATATGGACTCATTGTTCTATATTCCTTTAATTAGGACATTTATATTAATTTATATGAATAATAAATACAGAATGACACTCTAGTGATTTTAATAACACTAATTGTTTATTATAGGGATAAAAATTTGTAATGTTTAGTTACAAATTCTTACCTGAAATAAAGACTAATTTTATTCATCATGGTAATTTACTTTTATATTTTAGTGAATAAATAATTACCTTAAATTCTTATGGAACCCCGATATAGTATTTAATCAATAAATAATTAAATGAAAAATATTTTAAAAACTCTGAAAGTAATATTTTATTAGTGAGGTATAGTTACCCTAGCTTTTTTATCTTTATATAACTTATTATATATTTTTTAAAATAATATATTAAAATTAATTATTCTTCATTATGCCTTTATAGTCAGATTATATGAACTGTGTCAATAATTATATATTGATATTTTATAAAAGATAATATTTCATTGAATTATTTTAAAAACCTAAAAATCATTCATGGGAATTGGTAAGACATAATAATGTATGAATTTTAATACCATGTAAATTAATGTGCCAATATTTATTTTTTAAGTAAAATTATAACCCTCGGAGAGTGGAAAATATGTTACCCCGATTAAGGTAAAAATAGGTTAACTATGGAGTTAAACCAAAAGATAAGGTTAAAAATACCAAATAAACCACAAAAAAATTATTCGTTTATTATATTTTAAAAATATACGAAATTATCTTTGAATATATGGCTATTTCGAATCATTTTTTATGAGAATAGTCTTATTATATTTTTAATCTTTTAAAATATTCCAAAAGTTCCCCCCCCCCCCAAATTATAAAAGGACACCTCGTCCCTATCATCTTTACTAGACCTTGAGACACCTAACTCAACCAATCCCTCCCAAGTTCTAATATAAACATCCTATTTCATTGTTTGGAGGTTCTGATATTTCCAAAATATCATCCCTCATGTCTTTAAGAGGATATCCAGAGGAGTTATTTCAAAGAAGTGGTAATCACTTTAACTAATCCATTTTTTACATCTTTTTAACCTAACTTCAATCTGTAGTATTTATAATAAAATAATAAATTATTTATATGAAATATATTTAATTTTCATTATGATTATCCACCACTTTTATCCAGCCTCTTTTCTTTCTAATGTGAAGTAATAGGATGGATCGTGCACAAGTACATCTTATTCTATCCATCTAAAAATACAATTCATTTTTCATCACCATATATTATATATTTTTCTTATGATGGATTTAATTTTTATACATGAAAATTATGAAAAAATTATTCTTCTATAATTATAATATCACAACTATCTTATAATATCCTTGTACCCACAATCTCGGATTCGGTATTAAATTCACTTTCTTTACATTTTTGACGTTAATTCCAATAAATGTGACCAATTTTTTCAATCCAAACCCAAAAACATCAAAATGAAATATTTGATCACATGGAAAACAAATGATTTTTTAGTATTAGTGTTTTAGATAATTTGGAAAAAATATTAAAAACAATACCCCTGTATTTAATTGGGGACTTCTCCTACTTAATCCAGCCTTTCTTAATTCTCATTTAGTGATTTTAATTATCCATCGGAAACCCTTCTAGACATAATTCATTTAACATAATTCTTGATAATGATGGGAAGTGGAAAAAAATAAGAGCGAGCTTAAATTCTAATTAAGGGTAAAAATAAGCATTAACAATTGAATGTCATTATTGGGAATAAGAAGAAGTTAATGCTTTATGATATAATCAATGTTCATGAAAATTAACATAACAATATTTATACACATCAATACATAGATAAAAGAACATTAAAACATCACATAAAAATTTAACAAAGTTAAGAGTCTTCGTAATCCTATTTCTTGATCTATGTGATATCAATCTTGATGAAAGGAAACATTTATAATTCATCGTAATCCTAACAAAAATGTGTTCATATCTGGGAACATCATCATCATAGAACCCTTATAGAACAATTGAAATTTGAAAAACCATACTATTGACTTGCAATATAATTATCTAGATAATATAATTATTACCCAATGCATTAGATGTCTTTCTGGTCACACCCATTATATAATCTATATTAGGCTTACCTGACATTATCTATATTCACCCATCATATAAGTTATATCATGATCACGCAATGTTATCTGGGTGTACCAATCGTATAAGCTATATTAATCTCACACGTCACTATCTAAGCATACCCATCATATAATAAGTATCCAGAAACCACAAATAAATTACATTGAGGTTTCATTTCATTGTAAAACTCAAAAAATCAATCATTATTCCCATTATTAAATGATTAACCCATGGAAAATATATGTGTTCCATGAAAATCTATTTGAAACATGGTTAGAATGTGGAAAATAAATGGGTTACATGTCAATATCTTTTAAACATGATTAACCCATGGAAAATAAATTGTTTCCATAACAATATCTTTACAACATGATTATCCCATGGAAAATAAAAGGTTTACATATCAATATAATTTAAACAATAATTATCCAACTTCAGAAATAATGTTGATTGTATTATTACAAAAAAATCCTTAGTGAATCATAATTGAAAACACGGGTTATTGATGTTGATGATTCTAAGTACAATTAAAAGGTCATTATCAACATTCTTGAGATAAATTATTTTTTAACTATGAAAAAATATATTTAAAACTAAAAATATATAAAATATTTTGAAAAACATACACTTCAAAAATAACCGTGGAAATTGTAAATAATGATTCAATGAAAATAATAGTCATAATGGAATGAAAATATCGTTATGATGTAAATTATATAAATAAACATTATTTTCAAAAAAATCCAAAAACAGAGTAAAAAGTGACCCATTTGTAAAATTTTAAGAAATTTACTTTTAAAACCATTTAAAAAGGTCAAATACCATGTTAAATTGATTTAGTAAATCATTTATGTTTATTAAATAACCTTTTAAAAAACATCGAATATGTATCACTTATAAACATCATTATTGATGTTTCATCGATACTTAATGGGGGACATAAAATTGAAACATTTAAACCACATTCATAAAAAGATAAAAAAAATTCTAAATAAAATTATATCATATTATTCCTTCAAAATGAACATGAACATAAACAATCATAAAGAAAGGGGATTATAATATTAATCCAATTCCATTTTGGTAAATTTTCAATCGTAAGCCCCATGAAAGAATAAGATAAAATTAAATATTAAATACCATTAAATTAATTAAATGTATTATATAACATGAAAAGGGTATGTATATACACCTCATAAAAGAATATAGGTCTGTATCATAATCATATGTCCCAAATAATGGAATTTGGGAAGATTGTCCCTTACAAAGATCATTTCACTAAATTGTGAGTAAATCAATGTTATTTTTACATGTAAAAAATGTAAATCCACACAAAAAAGTAAAAATATATAATAATATAATTTATAGATAAAATCATAAGTAATAATTTCATAGAAGATACAATTAAGACGTGTTATAACCAAATGAAATGAAATTGAGCAGAGGAACCCTTTACCACTTGGTAACTTCCCAATCAAATACAGTTGGTATTAATAATTAAAAATGAAACATTAAAAACCATTAATTAATAAATAACCAGTATATTACATGTATAGGGTCACTATATACACCATATAAAATAAATTAGATTCAAAACATTAAAATATTCCTCAATGATGTGAAATTGATATGTAGTTCCTTACTACATTGGCAATATCTTGATCAAAAACCCATGAAAGGGATAACCATAAATGGATTAATAAATCCTATTAATTTTAACTAAATGAATAAAAAATACATTCATGTGAAATATATGAACCACACAATAAAAATAATTATTGAATATGATATATGTCTCACGGAAGTAAAAGTGAGACGAGAAACCCTTTACCTCAAGTCCAGAATTTCCAAGCGTATCCTTGAACACTGATATAAAAGGATTATATAAATTAATTGTTTTAATAAAAAATATATAAGTTAAATACCATATTTTTAATTTTTTTTTATTTTTTTTAATGACATATTTAAATACTTAATTAGTTAATTCTACATCATGTGTTTTCAGGACAGTCGGTTTATTATTTCGAAATGGAATCAGTGCATTAATCGTGGTTAATGGGTTAATTATTTTCACCTATATATAGTAATAATTGATATATATTTATAATATTTATACATAAATTATACTATTAAAACCAATCATTTATGATGGTAATGAAAAACAAACTATGTTCCGATCATGGAGATGGTAGGCCTTACGTACACATTAGTAACATTTCCATTTTTTGAATGATCATTATAGAAAGAAGGTAAATATTATTTTTTCTTTAATTATTTATAATTATATCATAAATCTCATATATATTTATTTATTATAGTTATATATATCATCCATGTGATTTGGTGATGAAAATAATCGCATCACTTTGTGGAGGAAGTAATCCACACGTACGCACAAACAATATTATCATTTTTCAATGAGTGGAAAGTTAAGGAATAAAATGATATAGTATCTTTTAATAATTATACATATTTCATTAATATAATAATTATTTAATTTTAATAATATATATATATATTAAATTTATCCTTATTACATTCCATGTAAAGAGTTAGTGAAAAACAAATCACATCGTCTTGCAAGGCAGTAGTATGTTTTACACCTGAAAAACGTTATTATATCCCCCATGGAATGGAATGTAATAAATTATAAGTGATATAAAAATTAATATTCATAATAATGTTAAAAATATAATTTATTTAATTTTATTCCATCATTAAATAAATCTATGAGTAAAAATGATGGAAAATTAATGGCATCAATTCGCGAGGTGATAGTCGGTCGCACACACCACTGATGATTTTTTACCCCATTTTATGGAATAAGAGATTTATTTAAATTATTCCATTAACATAATAAAAACTAATTATTTTTAATATTCTAGTTTTATTATTTAATCATTTTGAATAATTTTTGAAGGAGTGGGAAGAAGAAATAAAAGTAAATCTTGAATCCACTTTGGATAAATTCTTTAGATAAAAACCAAAAGACTTATAATGCTAGATTTATGATCAAAATCATCTCTATAGGTAGTGGTTAGGGAATTAAAGAAGGTATTTTTTTATTCTCCCTTACAAATGGATTTTAATGTTTTAGGATGATTAGATAGGGGTGGCCTTTTATAGGTGAGGTGAGTGGTACACTTATAGCTTTTGAAAAGAAAAAAGGTGTATCCCAATTTTAAAATCCCAAAATTCTCCAAAATGATAAATTTTATATAATTATTCATTTTAAGGTAGGAATGTTGACATAATATATTTTTTATACAATTTATTAGGTCATTTCATCTCTTATCTTTTTATTTTAATGCCCAGTAAACCTTGTTTCACATTAACTATGGTAATTAATGTTTAATATTTCTAGTATTCATTATAGTCAATATATAATTTCCCCTAATTAGATAATATAAATTATGATGATAAAAAATATGGGATCCAATTACCAAATTTCGGTAATATATTTGGAAATTTTTAATTTAAAATTAAATGTTCCAAAACGATGAAAAATGGGTTTTTAAGTAGTGTATTTTCAAAGAAAATTATTATTTAATATTAACTCAATTACCAGTAATAACTAATATATTAATAGAAATTAATATTCAATGATATATAATCAGTAAATTTAATTTTAATCAGTCAACATATGGTATTTTTTTAGTTATTTAAAATACGGAATCATTATTCACTTTAAAATAGTTTTCAGAAAAATCAATTTTTTAACCCAAAAATAAACTTTTAATAAAATAAATTAAAATTCAATTCAAAACTAATTATGTGGAATAACCAAAACTAAATAATACTTATGTTAATAACATTAATATCATAATGATTCTTTTAAATTACATAATTTGTTGAAAATAAATCATAGATTTAAAAAAAATTGGCGTTTTCAATATTCAATAAATGATCAATATTTTCTTAAAAATTCCAAATTACTAACCTTTGTTAATTTTGATATAATTTTTTAATAAATTAAATTAATGTTATCAAATTAGTTTTTAAAAATATCTAAAAAATAATTATAATATTTTATTAAAAAATCAATAAAAATAATTTCTTAATGAAACATACTTTTATAGAATAAAATTACTCTACTAAACATGATTAATTATTTAATATGAATTTATCAATAAAATTATATTGAGTATAGTGCGTCTATATATATCATAAATTATTTAATTATATTCATAATTTTAAAATTAATGATTATTTTAAAATGGTCATATATTTCACAGGTCATTTATGCTTTGTGTTGCTTGTCAAATAAACTATCAAATTCATTTTTCCTCGTAAAATCTAGCTGTTTTAAGTCCACCGAATAATGATAAATTCTTTCCCCCAATTTTAAATTTTTATCTGTGATCAAATTTTCTAAATTATAAAATACAATTGTTTGAAACCCATATTGTAAAAGGGTTAACAAAATATCCTCTTGATATGATATAAAATGGAATAATGAAAGAAATATGGAATAACATGTACTAGGATTCCAAATAAGGTAACATATATAGGAAGTGAACATTTGGATAGGGGAGAAAAGTTTAATGTCTAAATAATTATGAATAGTAATTTAGATCACTAAACATAAGAATGTTAATAATAAAGAAATAGTAAACAACCACCAAACCATAAACCATTAAGGTATGAAAATAGTCATTGTTTTCATCAGAAATGATAGCAATATGACAAAAAAATTAAGATCCTTTTATTATATTTTAAGAATTAAATAACATCTAAAGGACTAAAATAAAGAATTATACTTAATTTATGAGTATAATTTCGTTCTTTAATCAATTTTCATCAAAATATAATATTTTTCTCCAAATAGTTATTATTCAAGATTAATTTTTCACTCCTAGGACATTAAAATAAAATTTTAACGAATCACTTTATCCCCAAAAGGATACCTTGATATTTCTAAAAAATCTATAAATTAACAACAACCAAAAAATGTTAAAACATGGGTAGGTAATTTCCAAAAATAAATAAACCATCATATTATGATATAATACATTAATCACAATAGTAATACTAAAGGTTCAACCTAAATTATTCCATAAATAAATAAACTCATTTCAAAAATAACCTCAATAACATCAATAATAAAGTTTTTTTTAACATCAAAGTTTTTCTCATTCATTTTTTCTTATATACCTAAAAATAAATTGATCCTATTGACTTAGTCCCCAAATTAATTTTTTAATACCATGGTTATCATTATGCTAAAACATGTATCTATATAATTTCCTTAGTACATTATATCACATGAAAACAAATGTTATCAATACCTTAAAACATATATTATAAAAATTTTATTGAATAATTATTGTTAAATAAAATATTTATATAAACTTAAAACTAATAAAATATCTTCCAATTTTTCATTAATCACTTTAAAATATCATCACTTAAACCCTCAAAATTAGTGTCGGGTTCTTTAAACTATGATCAACCATAAATTTAACACCCCAAGATTTCATTTTAAGTTATTTATTTAAATTAGTTCAATAGATTATACTACATTCAACACTGACTTGGCTTGCATTATATGCAATATTGAGTTTCTGCGAAACAACAAAATAGTATTATAATAATTTAAACAATATATTTATCAATCAATTAAATATTTTAATATTAATTATTAAAAATAAATTTTTATTGTTATTTATAATAATTTCACATAAATAAAACATATTTATAATGAAATAAATATGTTTTGTTAAAATAGTTATATTTTTGAAAAAACTATTTTCTAAAAAGAACTAATTTTTTAGGTCATTTTGTAAAAATAAAAAATTTAATATTAGTAAAAAATAAAAAATTAATTTGTTAAAATATACTTCATTTTTGGATTTGGAATATCAAAAATTTCTTAGGGTAAATTTTTGGAATTTTTCTAAAATCATTCAATTTTTTTTAAATAGTGAAAAATACAGTATAGTACATAAAAACTAACATTTTTATTTGAATAATTTTTGTTTTTATTTAAATTTATTTTCAAGTAAAAATATATACATAATACCTATATTAGTACAATTTAATTCATTAGAGTCATTTTATAATAATATTAGATATATAAAATTTTATTGAATTTTTAACATCTTTTACCCAACTTCTTGGCACATTTGAAAATTCACATAAAAGGTAATTTTACTAATTTTTGGAATTTAATTTAAAAAATCCAAGAGGCACGATTGACATTAGTAAGTAAATTTTTGTTCAATAGGATGAAAATAATTTTTGGTGATTAGTAGCTTTTGAATTTTATTTACCATGGTCAAAATTAGATAGGGTAATTAAAGGTAAAATGATATTATAATTACCCTAACACATATCCTTATTCTATTGGATAAGTGTTTTCTTGAAAAAGAACAACCTTAGGAATAAAATTTGATCCTCTTTTGTAACATACCAAGTAATTAATGAATAATATATTTTTTTATCTATGTCTATTAATGAATTAGATAGTGTTTTAGAGGCTTAAAATGAGAATAAATCCAATCTTAAGTATGGAATACACTAATATTTTTAAAAGATTGTTTTACTGCCTTTTGATGGAAAACAATTTTTAAATCAAACTTTTGACAATTTTATAACCTCTATTTGTCGAAATAAACTTATTCTTTATGATTGGGACATTGAAATTTACTTTGGGTAAATTTTTGGTATTTTTCCGATACAGTTCATTTTTTTAATGAATAGTGAAAAATGTTGTATTTTAATTCAAACCCTCTTTTTAATATAATTTATTTATATTATTATATTATATTTTGAGTTGGTTTTAAAGTTCAATTAGAATATATTTTTACCATTTAATCCAATAGTGGTCGTTGGAATTAATTTCACTTTGAAATTGGACTTAAACTAGTGTCAATCTTTTGATACTTATTGTTTCATAAAAACACGCTATTTGCTATGACAGCGGGAATTAATTATTAAATTAATTAATTTAACTTATATGTTTTTAATTTTTTTAAAATAGGCATCATTTTTGAATTCGGAATATCAAATATCGCTTAGGGTGATGTTTTGGTATTTTTCTGAAAAACTTCAATTTTTGATGAATAGTAAAACACTAAGTGGTACTTATAAAAACTAATTTTCTGTTTAAATGAAATTTTACCACCTATGTGTTTTGAATTTAAAAAATCCAATATACATGGTTTTCATTGAGAAGTAAAATTTGGTTCAATGGGATTAAAATAATTTTTTGGTGAATAGTAACTTTTAAGTTTTTAATCGCGAGTAGAGGTACTTAGTGTAATTTAAGGTAAGAATAATGTTTTAATAATAATAAATGAACTTGACACATGCCCTACCCTTATTGGATGTGTCATGGCAGACCAATACAATCCATGGGTCAACTTGGGGACCCCATGGAGCCACTTTGGAAGGAAAATGACATTAATATCTTTTTATTTAATGTTAAAGTAAAAATAACACAAACATGAGTTGTTTTACTAAAACAATTTTTAAATGGGGTTATACAAGTCATATTTTTTACTATAAATATTCATTATAAAGATAAAAAGATTTCCTACATCATGATAGTTTTTTTATAATTTTTAGACACTAAATAAAGTAAATTATTTATGACACCATAATGATGCAACGATTACCTCATTATTTAACGATTTAAATAAAATGAAAATATAATGTAAAATCTAAGCCCTACACTTGTAAAAAACCTATTTTATGGGTGGATTTAGAACCCTTATCACCTTATCCTCTAAATTTATAATTTTGGGAACTTTTTTATCCGAAAATCATTTTATAACAAAGTATCTTTTCTTAACTTTCCAAGAGTGCCCCTCCTCTCCTCTTATAAAAGGCCCCCACCTCTACCACCTTACCCACTCTTACAAAGCCATTGGATTGGCCAACCCCTGCCCATTTTGTCTCTCCACATCCCTATCTAACTCTTATAATCCTCACTTTGGGCATAATTTTTCCCAAGGAAGCCT
The DNA here is from genome assembly GCA_963277665.1 of Viscum album. Classification (NCBI taxonomy): domain Eukaryota; kingdom Viridiplantae; phylum Streptophyta; class Magnoliopsida; order Santalales; family Viscaceae; genus Viscum; species Viscum album. Next base: position 288,061,183 of record OY728163.1, read on the forward strand.
TTGAGCTCAAATCAAAAAGAGTTACCCAATTTAAAGGTAGTGTCTTCTCTTGTGTTCTTATGTTTTATTTTTCTTCTCCAACCCCCTAAACTCTTTTTATTCATTTATTTTGTAACAAAAACAGTATATTCCATATACTAGGATTTTGTTATAATATTTATTCTAGCTACACTTACACACACCTACATCTAATGGTTAAAGAATATACTGTTTCAGTGGATGGCAAATTTCTACCTCACGAAATGATGATTGTTCAATATTCTTTTATCACCTTAAAAGGTGGCCATTAAGATGACACTATATTTATATATGATATATAATATGTTTATGTTTTACTTAAGCTTCTGTATTTTTCATTTATGGAATACCTTTATGGTTTCCATTATGGATAAACACGATATCTTCATTTTAGGAACTGCGGACTACCGCCCCCTCAAAGTGATTTGATTCGTTAATGCCATATGTGGGACGTATAAAGGATGTAATTAATGATTTTATATATGATATTATACTGGAATTATAATATACCTTTATACCATTATTATTCCATTCCATAAAATACGAAATAGAAATTAAAGTAGCGTTCATGCGTACGTACGGCTTACCGTCTCCATGAACGGTGCATTTCATTTCTTACCTCTAAACGTTATGTAATATTATAAATGCATGTATATACTGGATATATATGATATATATGATATCTACATCATGAGTATAACTCTGGATATAATGGATACATGAAAAACGTGTAATTATAAAGAGTTTTTTTACTCAAGTACCAATGATCGTTAAAACGACCGTTATTAACTTAAATAGTTACATAGTGTTCATGACATGGTAGTAAGTGATATAAAAGGAATAATGAACTTGAAAACGGTTCTTAAGTAAGTAGAAATAAACTCAAGTTTATTATTCAGGAGGTTAAAGAATGATTGAGTCAAGTCGAACCCGAGTTATGGGACTTCGTCTCAATCTCCTTTCATTGAGGCATATTTTGTTTTATACACAACCTTCTTTTATACGGTGTATAAACCCCTTTGACTTTTACGTTTATCCAAAAGGAATATTTTTTATACAAAGTGTTTTACTAAATGACAAAAGTGAATGTTTTTGTCGTACTTATGCGGCGACAATGACTTCTTCGCCACCGTGACCATTATTTGAGTTTCGGCTTCCTCTATAAGCCATACCTTTTTTAAAAGAAAAATAAATACCATGTTTTACTTTTCTTTTATTTTGGTATTGAAAATGGTTTTCATAATGTTTTTATATCAATTTGTTGTATTGATATCTTGTGATTGAAAAGTGGAAATGTTATGTTTCCTTTATACATGTTTTATGTGATATGATTATGTTATGGTTCTTGGGCATTATTATGAAGACGGGTGGTTCTGTGATAAACTAAGGGCGGGTGAGCCCGATATATCTCTCCAATGCATTGGGTAACGCGAAGGAGTTAAACATTATGGTTTCTTCGAAGAGATTTATGGAATATACTATGATGGGTATTCCAAACGAAACCAAGAGGGTTACTCCCTACGCAAGAAGGTTATGAATGCCTCAAGTTACCTTTATGTCTTATGATTTCTATGATTTATTCATGATTTGATGAGGTATGTTAAAGTGCTTATGTTTTATGGGTAAATTGTGATTTCATTCTTATGTATATATGTACTCATGTTTCCTTTCCATATTTTTTTTAACCCTTACTGAGCTTTTTATGCTCATCCTAAGTTTTCGAAATGTTTTTCTTAGGACTTAATGTGGAATAGGGTCAGGGATGGGATCAAGGAAAGTTCATGCTATCTAAAACATGGAACTAGACATGTTTCTTTTTAAGAGTTTTTATTTTATGTAATCTTAGTAGAAGTGTCTACTTTTTAATCTTTTGAGATGTAATAGTTATGTCCTAATTCTCTAAAACTATAAACCTGAAAAGATCCTCAATGTGAATTATTCATTTAATTCAATATTAAGTAAGTTTTAAGGCCAGGGCCTTATATCTTTGATCCACTTGGATTAGATTAAGATATTTATTATTATTTTATTTAAAGAAGAGTTAAAAGTGTTAAATTAAAATTTTAATAACTAAAACATTCTAAATATGGGGTTATACATAATATAAATTTGACTATAAATATTCATTAGAAATATAAAAAAATTTCATATATAATGTTATTTTATTTATATTTTTTAGACATTAAATTATTAAATTTATTTATAACACAATGATTATGGAGTAACTACTTTATTAATGAAATATTAAAATAATTGATATTATAAATATAATAATAAATGTAAATTGAGACTTCTGATGCAATACAAGAATTTTCTTGGTTAATATGAAATATTAGGGTCAATTTAGTGTATTTTTTCGAACTAATCAAGTATTGTTGACTTTCACTAAACCAAATACTAAATAGGGCCAAAATTGACATAAATGGGTTTTTAAAAATTATACTTTATTATTAAATGATTTATTATTCCTAAAAAAATAAGGTTTGGCCAATGTTCATAAATAATAATATATATTTCATTAATCAACCACTTGGGTTATTCTTGGAATTTTATAGAAGGTTTATTAACCACGTAATATAAAAATAAAATAAGACATTGTAAATGTTAAACTATTTAACTTTGAGTTAAATCTAATAGATAAGGTCAAAATAGTGACCTAAACTTGTCTAAAACCTATTGGTTGAGTTTATTTAGACCCATACCCACCTTATCCTATAAATAAATCCATTTTGTGCCATTATAAATGGAAATTAATTCTATAATAAAATAATATTTCAAACATTTCCTAAAGTGACCCTATCCTCTCTTATAAAAGGGTACTTCCACTTCTCTCAAAATCACACCTCCGTAGCCATTTGTCTCGACCATACCCTCATCCAATATCTCCCCAACTACCCTCAATTATACCTATAGGCATTAATTTGATCATAAATTCGACCTAAAGGTCCCTTTTGATCAAATCAAAAGAAAGAACCCAAAGAAGATGTAATAATTTCATCACCACTTCCAAAGTTCTTTTCTTCTTCCACTTCATATTTCATTATTGTTTCTATACAAAAATAATAACTCCAGTAACTTCTACATACTATTATGTTATTATAAATATTTTACAACCATATTCATTAATCTTTTCATCCTATGAAGGACAAAGTCACCGTACGTGCGTACGTACGGCTAACCGTCTCCACATCGTGGTGTAATTTGTTATTCAACACTTCATTATTTGGATGGGTATAATAATAAGTATAATTTATATAAATAATAAATATAACATGTTAATGACTCGGTATATATGATATACCATCCAATTACAACCAATTTCACTGTCAATAGAATGATATTGTCGCTCGTGCATACGTACGGATTACTGTCTCCACGAACGTAATAAGATTCATTCCCCATCATAACCATTCAAGAATAATTTATATTTTATGATATAAAATAATTTTTATGAACTTAATATCATTATGTATATGAATCAAATACATTCTATCCATAACAAACATGACTTACGTAACAAAACATATAAAGGAAAACAAATCAGTTAACACCCAAAATAATGATACTAGTGAAATATTGTTAACAAAGCAATATTAAAAGATCATATATGATATATATTTTATGTATGTGGTTATTTTATAATTTAATAACAAATTATTTAACTATTATGCATGATCTTAACATACCCTTAACTATGTAAAAGTAAAATGTAAGGGTTAATATCACAATCTATTTATTATATGAGATTGTTTATACGTAAGCATCTACTAGGAATTATTTATCATCCTCATCCATGATTCATAAATATATATTTCAAAACATTTTCACTCTTTCCTAGAATGTGGAATAAATTAATTTATACCCTTGTTTATCTTTTTTTTTAAAAATCAAAGAAATATTTGTGTCATTTTCGAAACAAGGTACTTTATGACCTTTTTGACAAATTAAGGTAATGTTATTTTTTAAACTTATATTGAGTGTGCGGCTATTTATTTCCATTAAAACACATTTGAAGCTTCCCATTCTATATTATAATAATATTATAAAAATAAAAGTTTTATATTATAATTATGTTAGATTTAAATAATTTCAAAATAAAAAGATAAATTTCATTCAAAATTTTTTTATTCCATCTATGTCAACATGCTTTGATGGATTTTACACTTGTCTGAAGTTGATTTTTTATGAAATAATATTCTATATTGTATTGATGGTTTTTTATATGTTTGACTATGGATGTGTTATTTTTATACCATTCATGTTTTATGGTTAAAGTATTAACATTTTGTATGCTAGTTTTAATACGAATGTTTATGTTATATTTTTACTTTTTCATGTGAGGAATGCATTGGACTTAGTAAGTGATGGGTAGATCCCCCTATAGCTCCTCGATGCATTGGTAGGTATCATGAGACAAACTAATTTCTTGGAACAAGGCCTTGACAAAATCTTATTTGTATTCTTGTAATGAGTCCCTAACTATGTGGTTATGATGTTCCGAATTATGCATTCCATCATTATGAAATTAGATATTGATATTACATGTGATTATTCGACCTGTAGAATATCCATGTGAATAATTAAATGGAATTATATGATTTATCATTGTCATGTTATATTGAATATTAAATTTAAAAGGCTTTTGTTTTAGGCATATACATTACCTTAAATGTTTATGCTTATTTATGATAGTTTTCACTATATTTTTATCCTTACTGAGCATCTGAGTTAACCCCTTTCTTATGTTTTCTTTTTCCCTGGATGTGAATAAGTATATTATGATTAACCTACTAGGATGGGCCAAAGGATATGTGTGTGTTCAAAAGGGACACAATGTTTTTTTTGTTGATGAAATGTAAAACTTATGTTTGTATCTAGTACTTATAATGCTACTGAACTAATCATTATTTTGAGACTTGATCTCTTGTGATCATTCCATTATTATGTAATAATTCACCAAATCTGGGTAGCTAGGGTCGAGGAGTTACAGTTGGTATTAGAGTAATTTTTGTACAAAACTTGGAAATTAGATTTATAAAAACTATGATTAGAGAACATTTCCCGAAGATAAACTTTGATGACTAGTATATAAGAACATCCAAAAATTTTGTTTGTGTAAATATTTTGTGGGTTTACAAGAAAATACATCCATGTCTAGCTACAAACTGGTAAAGGTTTCTTTGACATAGATGTACCTAGGATTGAAAACTCCAACAAGGAGTTTGGGGCTTGACTCGGGGTATCCTGGTACATGAAATTAAGCCTTGTTTCACTCTTGGTATTGACACTCTAGAGGGATATGCTTAGAATACCTCAAAATTTCTTTACAAAACATTATGAAGGATTTATGGATAAATTCCTTCTCAAATAAAATATTTTTATGATTATGGGTTATATGCATTAAATTTCCAATTTATGTTATTTATTTTACAAGTTCAGAATTGTGCATTGTGATTCATAAACTAACCTAGTGTATTCCATTTCTTAGAAATGGCGCCTAGTGGATGGAATGAGAACTCCAACAATACGCATGATCAAATGAGTAAGAAGGACTATATCTCTCATGGTCTTAAGTCAACATTTAGAAGGGAAATAGTCTCCCATGTATTCTCAACATATAAATAAATAGTATCATGTGTTAATAAAATAAGTAAATAATTCTTTGAGTATTATGGCTTTTAAGGGATTCTAGAAAAGAAAAGGATGGTAGAGTGAAATATTGATAAAGGGAAGAAGGGAAAGAAGGATTTTCTCATATGTGATAACTGTGGAAATAATCACCTTGGTAAATGTTGGAAGGGAATGGGGTTTTGTTATAAGTGTAGAGAAAAAGGACACCAAGTACGTGATTGAAATGGTAAGAAAAAGGTTTCAAATGAAAAATTCTTCATATTCGAGGAGTTGGGACACTACGCAAATCAATATCCCAATCATCATAGTACAACGAATATGATTATATTGGATAATAATCAAGTTATGATAGTATTGAAAATAAAGAGGAATAATTAGTGTTCTTATATTTTTATTAATTAAATATGTCATTTGAGTGTCGTATAAACGATGTACTGGTTATATTAATTATGGAAATAAATAAGGATTGTACTGTAGTACTATTTCATTAATGATTTGATATTATATGGTACTATGAAAAGTGACTCCACATAAAGTTAAACTTTTTGAAAAATACATGGTTGAAGGAAATATAAACCTTAATATGGTAAAAATACTGAGGAAGTGATTTTAGAATAAGAGATGATTTATTTGGATAAATTATATTTGATATTCTTGACTACCATGGAATAGATTAATGGTTTGTTTATTTCATCATTGTTATAGTATTCAAATTTTTTGGATATAATTAATAAGGGAACATGAATGTAATTAATAAGTTTTCATGGTAATTCAAGGTGTTACCATGTTTTAAGAGAATATATGATGAAGATACTCACATATTATTATGTGGAAAAAATAGATCATCACTATGATACATTGACCTTCTTTATAAATTGTTGGACTATGATTTTGTACAAAAGTATTTTGGATAAGTATAATGATTAGAATGGATTAATTTTGAAATTTGAAACATTTCTTTAAGGTTAAAACATTTCTTAATATTATTATTTTTTTTATAAAAGTGTCAACCCAAAGGTCGGGTGACAACCCATCGCATCTGGAAAGGTCGCGAGACTTGAACCCACAACCGAAGGGCGACAGGGGTTCATCACCTACCACTATCCCACATGACGTCCATGTTTCTATAATATAGTTTATTTAAATGATCTAATAGATGAATGATAAATTTTTTTTTTTGAAACCCTATATGATTAGGATAAATAGAATATTTTTGAGTTTTATTATCTTTTGGAGTGAAAGATCGGTTTGTGGTAGAAATTAATTAAATGATGAAACTTTACTTGTTAAGTATTTTTTTTATTCTATAAAAATTTAATTCTTAAACTTTTGGTAAAGGATATTAAAAACCATAATGTTTTATATTAATACCTTATGTTTTTATGGACCAATTATGTTTTAATTAATCATAGATTTATAGCTCTAAGGCCCTAATTTTTCTATTTATTGTTCACTTGTTTGGGATTGATGACCTCAATCACTCCCTATAAATATTTACTTTTTTCCTTGAATTATGTGTCTTAAATTTCCACTAATGTTCTTCAATTCGAAATCCTAATTTGGTGGTGATATTTTAATTTCTCTTTCCCTCTTATTAAGACTAAATTTAACTAACCATATATCCATTATGGGTCTTCCAAAAAAGTATTTTCTATTTTTAACCTTTTATTTTTGAAGAACAGTTTCAAATTGCAAAGATGCAATTTGTTGAAGGAGGGTAGAATGTAAAATCCCAGGATTTTATTTTAAGTTACATAGTTAAAGTAATTCAATAGCTTATAATGCACATAACACCAGCTTGGATTGAGTTATATGCAAGATTGAGTTTCCACGAAACAACACATTAATATTGTAATTATTTAAACGATATATTCATTTATCAATTAATTATAGTAATATGAATAGTAACCAATAAATTTTTATTGTTATTTATAATTTTCTCACATAAATAAAACATATTTAAAATGAAATGTATATGTTTTGTTAAAATAGTTATATATTTGGAAAAACTATTTTCTTAAAAGAACTACTTTTTATGTCCTTTTGTAAAAAATAATAAAATTAAAATTAGACACTCCTAAAAATTTAATTTGGTAAAATAATATTAATTTTTAGATCGGAATATCAAATTTATCTTAGGATGAATATTTGGAATTTTTCTGAAAACATTTAATTTTTGATGAATAGTGAGAAAATACTACATAGTGCATAAAAACTAAATTACTATTTTAATAATAATTATCTTTTAAATTTAATTTAAAGTAAAAATAGATACATAATACCGATATTTGTCCAATTTAAATCATTGGTGTCATTTTATAATAAGATTAGATAAATAAAATTTTGTTGAATTTTTTAACGTCTTATAAACACCATCGAGGCAAATTTGAAAATTTGAATAAAACGTAATTTTACCACTTCTGTGAATTGAATTTTGAAAATCCAAGAGACACGATTGACATAAATAAGTAAAAATTGGTTCAATATGATGAAAATAATTATTGGTGAATGGTGACTTTTGATCTTTATTTACCACGGTTAAATGTAAATTGGGTAATTAAAGATAAAAATGATATTATAATTACCCTAAAGATGTCCTAATTCTATTGGATAAGTGTTTTATCAACCAAAATAAACCTTATAAATAAAATATGATCCACTTTGATTAGATTAGGACATTTAATATTATTTTATTTAAAGACCAGATAAAAGTGTTAAATTAAAACTTTAATAACTAAAAAAATTTAATATAGGGTTATAAATAATATAAATATTAATATAAATATTAATTATAAAGCTAAAAATATTTCCTACATAATGGTATTTTATTTATAACTTTTATGCATTATATAATTAAATTTATTTATGACATAATGATCATTAAGTAACTACTTTATTAATAAAAAATTAAAATAATTGATATTATAAAAATAATAATAAATGTAAATTGAGACTTCTGATTCCTTATAAGAATTTTATTTGTTAGTATGACATTTTAGGATTGATTTGATGTATTTTTTCTAAGTAATCAAGTTTTTTTTACTTTCAAAAAACCAAATACTAAATATTTTCAATAATGACATAAATGAGTTATTAAGACAAATACTATATTATTAAATGATATAATATTCCAAAAAATATAAGGCTCGGCTAAAGGACTTACATAATGATATATATTTCATTAATTAACCACTTTAGGATCTATTGGCATTTTATAGTAAGTTTATTTACCGTGTAATATAAAAATACAAGAAGACATTGTAAAAGTTAAACTATTTAACTAAGAGTTAAGTTTAAAAGATAAGGTTTAAATGGTGACATAAAATTGTCTAAAACTTATTATTTGAGAGGTTTTAGACCCATACCCACCTTAACCTCGAAATAAATCCTTTTGGAGCCATTATTAGGCTAGAATTATTTTCTAATAAAATAATATTTCATGTTTTTTCCTAAAGTGACCATCACCTCTCTTATAAAAGGGTACTTACCTTCTCTCAAAATCACACCTACAAAGCCATTTTGATTAGCCAGCCCCTACTCAAATATCTTCCCAACTACCCTCACTTCATCCTATAGGACTTACTCTGATCAGAAAGCCTGCCTAAGATTCCCTTTTTATCAAATCAAAAGGAAGCACTGGAAGAAGAGTTAATAATTTCATCAACTCTTTCAAAGTTCTTTTCTTCTTTCACTTCCTATTTCTTTGTTGTTTCTATACCAAATTAATAACTCCTGTACCTTATAAAAACTATGATGTTGATATAAATATGGTACAACCATATTAATTATTATATCCGTCCTATGAATGAGAAAGTCATTATTCATGTGTACGTACATCTTACCATCTCCACGTCGTGGTGTAGTTGGTTATTCAACACATCATTATTTGGATGGGTATAATAATGAGTATAATTGATGAGAATAATAAATATAACATGGTAGTTATTATATATATGATATACCATCCAATTACATACTATTTCATCATCAATAGAATGATATTGTCATGTGTGCTTACGTACGGATTACCATCTCCAGGAACGCAATGAAATTCATTCCCCATCGTAAACATTTAAGAAATATTTTCATTTAATGATTTAAAATAATGTTTAAGAACATAATATAATTATGGATATGAATAAAATACATCCTATCCATAAAAAACATGACTTATTTAACAAAAAATATAAAGTAAAATGAATTAATTAACACCCGAAACAAAGATACGACTGAAATATTATTAACAAATCAATATTAGAAGATCATATATGATATCATATTTATTGATGTGGTTCTTGAATAATTTTATAACAATGATTTAACTATAATACAGATAGTTAACTTACCATTGACTAAGGAAAAGTACAAGGTAATGGTTAATTTCACAATCTATTTATTATCTGTGGTTGTTTATATGGAAGCATCAACTAGTAATTCTTTATCATCCTCATCCATGTTTCATAAAAATGTATTTGAAAATATTTTTTCTATTTCTTAGAATATGGGTTAATGTTATTTATACCCTTGTTTAACTTTTTATAAATTTTTTTGAAAGGAATCATTCCTTAATTATCCAAACTAGGTAAATTATGACCTTTTCGACAAATTATGGTATGAATGTTTTTTAACATATATAGTGGGTGTGGATATTTTCTTCCATTATAATACCTTTTAAGCTTCCCTTGAAATATTATAAAAATATTTTCCAAATAAATGTTTTCTTTAACAATTATGTGAATTTTAAATGATTTCAAAATAGAAAGAGATATTTCTCACAAAACGTTTTCATTCCATCTATATAAGTCCCCAGCCTTAAACCTTACTTAATCTTGAGTTATTACAAGATTACGCATTGAGGATCTTTTCAGGTTTAGAGTTTTAGAGAATTAGATCATAAAACTTGCATTACATTCCACATATAAACAAAGTGGTTGCATAAAGATAGTATTCATCATTCCCATTAATGGAAACATATTTAAGATAAAACATTGATTCTTTCTTGACACTTCCTTGACACTATCATCATATCATGTACCTTTCCCTTGACCTGTGAAAATCATTTCAAAAAAACTTGGGATGAGCATAAAAAGCTCAGTATGGGTTATAAAAACATGGAAAGGAAACATGGGTATATATATACATAAGAATGAAATCATACTTTACCCATAAAACATAATCATTTTAACATACCTCATCAAATCATGAGTAAATCATAGAAATCATAAGACATAAAGGTAACTTGATGCATTCATAACATTCTTACGTAGGGAGTAACCCTCTTGGTTAAGTTTGGAATACCCATCACAGTATATTCCCTAAATCTCTTCAGAGAAACCTTAACGTTTCACTCCTTCGCGTTACCCAATGCATTGGAGAGCTATATCGGGCTCACCCACCCTTAGTTTATCACGGAACCACCCGTCTTCATAATAATTCCCAAGAACCTCAACATAATCATACCACATAAAACATTCATAAAGGAAACATAACATTCCCACCTTTCAATAACAAGATATCAATACAACACATTGATATAAAAACATTATGAAAACCATTTTCAATACCAAAATAAAAGAAAAGTAAAACATGGTATTTATTTTTCTTTTAAAAAGAAGGTATGGCTTGTAGAGGAAGCCGAAACTCAAATAATGGTCACGGCAGTAGAGAAGTCATTGTCGCTGCATACGTACGAAAAAAACATTCCCTTTTGTCGTTTAGTAAATGCTTCGTAAAAAATATTCCTTTTGGATAAACGTAAAAGTCAAAGGGGTTTATACATCATATAAAAGAAGGTTGTGTATAAAATAAAATATGCCTCAATGAAAGGAGATTGAGACGAAGTCCCATACCTCGTATCCAACTTGACCCGACCGTTCTTTAATCTCATGAATAATAAACTTGAGTCAATCTATACTTTCTTAAGAACATTTTTCAAGTTCATTATTCCTTTTATACCATTTTATGAACATCATGTAATCATTTAAGTTAATAATTTTCATTTTGTCGGTATTTGGTTCTTAAGTCAAAAATAGACTTCTTACACTTACATGTTGTTACTTTGGTCAAAGGTTCGTTATATCCAGAATGATATTAATTATTTGGATAACATATATATCATATATATTCATCATATACATGTATTTATAATATTACATCACATTTAGAGGTAAGAAATGAAATGCACCGTTCATGGAGACGGTAAGTCGTACGTACGCATGAACGCTACTTCCATTTCTATTTCGTATTTTCTGGAATGGAATAATAATGATATAATAGTATATTATAATTACAGTATAATAACATATATAATATCATTAACTTTATCCTTTACACATCCCACATATGGTATTAACGAATCAAATCACTTTCAGGGGCGGTAGTCCGCACTTCCTAAAATGAAGATATCGTGTTTACCCATAATGGAAACAATAATGGTATGACATAAATGAAAAGTACAGAAGCTTAAGGAAAGAATAAACATATTATATATCATATATAAAAATAGTGGCATCATAATGGCCACCTTTGAAGGTGTTAAATGAGTATTGAACAATCATCGTTTCGGGAGGCAGAATTTCGCCATCCACGAAAACCGTATGTTCTTTAACCATTTGATGTAGTTGTGTGAGAGTGTAGCTCGAATTAATCTTATAACAACATCCTAGTATATTTAATATACTGTTTTTGTTACAAAAGAAGTAAATAAACAGAGTTTAGGGGGTTGTAGAAGCAAAATAAAACAAATGAACATGAGAGAATGAATTACCTTTAAAAGTGTAACTCCTTTTGATTTGAGCCTAAAGGCTTCCTTTGAAAGGATTCTGCCCAAAGGGAATCCTCTAGGATGAGGATAGGGATGTGGAGAGAGTAAATGGGCAGGGGATGGCCGAGACAAAGGCTTGAGGAGTGTGTGAAATGAGGTAGAGGTGGGGGCCTTTTATAAGAGAAGAGGAGGGGCACTTTTGGAAATCATGAAAATATTATTTTATTTTCAAAAGTGTTTCGAATTTATAAGGTCCCACATTGATATATTTTGAAGATAAGATGATAAGGCTTCGAAATATTTCCATACAATAGTTTTTGGACAAGTTTAGGTCTTAGATTTTATATTATTGTTTCATTTTATTTAAAATGTTCATTAATGAGGTCATCGTTGCATCATCATGATGTCATAATTAAATTAATTTATTTAATGTCTAAAAATTATATAAAAAATATCATGAAGTAGGAAATCTTTCTAGATTTCCAAATAGTATTTATAGACAAAATTATGATTAGTATAACCCCTTCTAAAAATTTGGTTAGTAAAACAATTTATGTTAATGTCATTTTCACCTTTATTTTAAAAAAAACATTAAAGTCATTATCTCACCCAAGAGGCTCCATAGGGTCCCCTAAATCGACCCATGGGTTGTCTTGGTCGGCAATGACTCATACAATAGGGGTAGGACAAGTGTCATGGTGTTTTCACATTTTTATAATATCATTTTTACCTTGAATTACACTAATTACCTCTAATCGCGATTAATGAAAAAAAGTTACTATTCACCAAAAACATTATTTTCATCCCATTGAACCACATTTTACATACTAATGACAACCATGTATGTCGGATTTTCAAAATTCAATACACATTAGTGGTAAACTATCATTTAACTGAAAAATCAGTTTGCTTGATTACCACTTAGTGGTTTCACTATTCATCAAAAATTGGAGTTTTTCAGAAAATTACCAAAAATTCACTCTAAGCTATATTCGATATTCCGAATTCAAAAATGATGTTTATATTACCTAATTCAAAGAATATAAGTAGAATTAATTAATTTAATAATTAACTCCCACTGTCAAAACAAATAGCGTGTTTTTAATAAACAATATATATCAAAAGATTGATATTTGTTTATGTCGAATTTCAAAGTGAAATTAATTCCAAAGTCCACCATTGAATCAAATGGTAAAAATATTTTATGGTTTCACTTTAAAACCAATTCAAAAGATAATCTAATCATACAAATAAATTAGATTAAAAGAGGTTTAGAATTAAAATACAACATTTTTCACTTATTCATAAAAAATGAACTTTATCGGAAAAATACCAAAAATTCACAAAAAGTAAATTTTGATGTCCCAATCATAAATAATAATTTTATTTTGACAAACATAGCTTATAAAATTGTCAAAAGATAGATTTAAAAAGGGTTTTCCATCAAAAGTCAGTAAAACAATCTTTTAAGAATACTAGTGTATTCCATGCTTAAGATTGGATTTATATTCATTTTAAGCATCTAAAACACTATCTAATTCATTAATAGACATAGATAAAAATATCTATTATTCATTACTTACTTGGGATGTTACATCCTTCCCCCCTTTAGAAAATTGTGTCCCCGCAATTTATTTACTTAGCGAATAAATGGGGGTACTTATCCCTCATTGCATTTTCAGATTCCCATGTTGCATCTTCAATCATGTGGTTTTGCCACAAAACCTTTACCTGGTGAATCACCTTATTCCATAACACTTGCTCCCTGTGGTCAAGAATCTGGACTGGTTGTTCCTCATAAGATAGGTTCTCTTCTAGCTGAACTACCTGTTGTACCTCTCGTATCCCCTCGTGGTTTAATTTTCATGATCAAAATCACTTTCTTATTTTGTCTAACCTTGTTTTCAAGTGTTGTGGATGATAGGCAAAAGATTTACAAAGGATTGGCCCAAGAAAGTTGGCAAAACTGGACTGAATTGCAGTCCACCGGCCAACCGGTGTGATAGCACCGGCCCGCCGGTGGACCTGGCAGAGGCATTGCCCACTGCCAGGTTCCACCGGTCAGCCGGTGGCTCTGTCACCGGTCAGCCGGTGGCACCCAGACTAATTGGCCAGCTACTGTCTCCCCACCGGCCAGCCGGTGGCTCCTCCACCGGTCAGCCGGTAGAGCCTGGACCAATTTTCTTCTCCTCTGCCAAGGCACCGGCCAGCCGGTGGAGCTGTACCGGCCAGCCGGTAGCCCAGTCAAACTAGCTGTTGGCATTGACCAGTCAACTCCCATTTGGCCTCCAACGGCTCCGAGGCCCTTTACAACGGCTCCGAAGACTCCCCAAGGGTTCCATGCCTATAAATAAAGGCCAAGGAAGCCCCGGACACTTACCGGATCATATACCAAGCCAACGGACACATTTTCCAACATTTGGCGAACCTCCGGCGCTCCACCTTCAAGGATCCTCAAGTGCTCCAACCAATTTCCATTCCAAGGAGCACCTCAAGAAGCTTGGGAGAGCACGCTACATCAACTCCATCATACTTTGCCGCCCAAGTCTTCCTCAATTACGGTTTTTCTTGCTTTATATATTTTGAGCTTAAAATTGGGTTTGTTCCTACAAACCCCAAACTTTTCTCATCCCCTATTTCTTTTGGGTTTCACATCACCATTAAGGTGTGAAGAGGTTGTCAAGCTTTCCTTTAAATAGCTTGAGACATAGGTGAGCTATCCTTCACCTGTAAGAAGGATAGTGGGTTCTTGCTCAACCATCAAAAGCAAGTGGGTTCTTGCTTAACCACCAAAAGCAAGCTGTAATAGGTTTTAGTGCTACCTCAAAGCCTAGTGGGTTTCTTGCTAAAACCATTGAAAAGCAAGCGGTAGAATCTCTCAACGGTTGAGTTGGGAGCGGAGACGTAGGCCGGGTTTTGGCCGAACTCTGTTAACAATTTCTTGTGTGATTTCCTCTTTTATTTTCCGCTGCACATACTTTGATTTCACTTTGATTTTAATTTGTTAATCATTTTTTTAAAAGGCAATTCACCCCCCCTCTTGCCATCCTTCCCATTTTTCTCCGACCCAACAATTGGTATCAAAGGGAGTATTTGAATAATTCCCTAACCGGTTTCAAATTAAAGATCCTTTTTGATGGCATCTACCTCTTTCGCCCCCGAGGGCTACTCATTGGGTCGGGCTCCCTTTTTTGATGGGACCGACTATAATTATTGGAAAACCCGCATGACCACTTTTTTAAGAAGCATAGGATATCCTATTTACAAAATTTTCATGCAAGGTTATACTTTGTCTACCCCCGACGAATCCAAATGGACCCCCGCCGATATTAGAAACTTTGAGCTTGATGGCAAAGCCATGAATGCTCTACATTGCGGCCTTGACCGAAATGAGTTCAACCGAGTTTCCACTTGCACCTCATCTCATGAAATTTGGAAACTATTGGAAGTGACCCATGAGGGCACTAACAAAGTTAAGGATACTCGGTTAGATATGTATAGACAAGACTTTGAATCTTTTTCAATGCATCCAAATGAGTCTATTTCTGAAATGTTTACACGCTTCACTGACGTTTGCAATGGAAGAAAATCTCTTGGTGATGATGTTTCAGCTGAAGCAATGGTCAAGAAGATTCTATGGGTCCTTCTGAGCTCATGGGCACCTAAGGTGACGGCTATCCAAGAAGCTAAGGATGTAAAGAACATGCCGGTAGAAGAGCTCATCGGATCCCTAATGACGTACGAGATCACGATGAGGAGGCAAGCTCAAAAGGAGGGCACACCAATCAAGACACCAAAGAACATTGCCCTCAAGGTACAAAAAGAAGTAAGCTCCTCCTCATCATCCTCATCTTCCTCATCTTCTTCATCTTCAAGCGGCGACTCGGAAATGGAGAATCTCGCCCGCCAAATGCACAAGTTTATGAAGAAGCACAAAAAGAAGAAATCCCGCAAGCACCGAAAGCAAGAACCCACCACAAAATCCGAGCCCAAGGTGAAATGCTACGGGTGCGGCGAAAAGGGCCATTACAAGCCCGATTGCCCACTCAACAAAAAACGGGCCACGCAAAAGGAAAAAGGAAAGAAAAAGGTCCTCAAGGCGACATGGAGTGACACCTCATCATCCTCCTCCTCCTCCTCCTCGAGCGACAATGGTAACAAATGCCTAATGGCATTTCATGAGGTAACATCTTCCGATTCCTCATCCTCTTGTTCTTCAAATTCAAATTCTTTAAATCATTTATCCTATGAGGATCTCCAATACGCTAGAGATCAATTGGAGGAAGGTTTTCACAAACTTTCTTCCAAATTTGTTTCTTTAAAAAAGAATTTCAAAAAACTCTCCTCCGAAAAAGAACAACTTCTTAAAGAGAAGGAGGAACTCTCCCTAAAAATCCAAAATTTCCCCAATGTTGATTCTTTGGAATCAACCATCAAGGACCTTAGAGAATCCCTAGCCAAGTTCACCCAACGTGAACAAAATTTGACCAAATTATTGGGTTCTCAACGAGTATCTAGAACCACCAATGGACTTGGCTATACCAACCAAGCTTCCTCCTCCCATGCTCCAACTGTTTTTGTAAGGGGGAGCTCTAGTTTTAAATTTTGTAATTATTGTAAGAAACCCGGGCACCTCATTTATGAGTGTGATTGCAAAAATGCCCGGTATGGCCAACCCAAGTCTATTTACTATAGTGACGAGTTTTATAGGAGAAGACCCGCCATGAAACAAATTTGGATTGAAAAATCCCTTTTGGCGAGTCTCTCCCGGCCAAAAATAGTTTCGTTTCCCCAATGATCTTTTGTTTTATTTAGGGGGAGAAATTTTCTTAAAATCAAAAATCTCTTTCAATTTTTTTTTAAAAAAAACTCTCAATTTCAAAAATTTCATTTGGTTTCAAATTTCAAATTTCAATTGGTTTTTGATTCAAAACTTTCAATTCATACTGTTATTCAATTTTTGATTCAAAACTTTCAATTCAAACTGTTATTCAATTTTGATTCAAAACTTTCAATTCAAACTGTTATTCAAATTTTCATTTCAATTCCAAAATTTCAATTGATTTTCAAATCTCAAATCTAGTTTTTCAAACATTTCCCTCAATCAAGTTTTATGCCCCGTGCGATTTTGATAATCACAAAGGGGGAGAAATTTCTTGATTGATTGGGGGAGAATATTTTCTATCATGCTTTGATTTATTTTCAAATTATCCTTTAAGAATGTCTTTAATTTCAGTATTTTACTTTGATTGTTTCGGTGATTGTGATCATCAAAATAGGGGGAGATTGTTGTACCTCTCGTATCCCCTCGTGGTTTAATTTTCATGATCACAATCACTTTCTTATTTTGTCTAACCTTGTTTTTAAGTGTTGTGGATGATAGGCAAAAGATTGCCAAAGGATTGGCCCAAGAATGTTGGCAAAACTGGACTGAATTGCAGTCCACCGGCCAACCGGTGTGATAGCACCGGCCAGCCGGTGGACCTGGTAGAGGCATTGCCCACTGCCAGGTTCCACCGGTCAGCCGGTGGCTCTGTCACCGGTCAGCCGGTGGCACCCAGACTAATTGGCCAGCTACTGTCTCCCCACCGGCCAGCCGGTGGCTCCTCCACCGGTCAGCCGGTAGAGCCTGGACCAATTTTCTTCTCCTCTGCCAAGGCACCGGCCAGCCGGTGGAGCTGTACCGGCCAGCCGGTAGCCCAGTCAAACTAGCCGTTGGCTTTGACCATTCAACTCCCATTTGGCCTCCAACGGCTCCGAGGCCCTTTACAACGGCTCCGAAGACTCCCCAAGGGTTCCATGCCTATAAATAAAGGCCAAGGAATCCCCGGACACTTACCGGATCATATACCAAGCCAACGGACACATTTTCCAACATTTGGCGAACCTCCGGCGCTCCACCTTCAAGGATCCTCAAGTGCTCCAACCAATTTCCATTCCAAGGAGCACCTCAAGAAGCTTGGGAGAGAACGCTACATCAACTCCATCATACTTTGGAGCCCAAGTCTTCCTCAATTACAGTTTTTCTTGCTTTATATATTTTGAGCTTAAAATTGGGTTTGTGCCTACAAACCCCAAACTTTTCTCATCCCCTCTTTCTTTTGGGTTTCACATCACCATTAAGGTGTGAAGAGGTTGTCAAGCTTTCCTTTAAATAGCTTGAGACATAGGTGAGCTATCCTTCACCTGTAAGAAGGATAGTGGGTTCTTTCTCAACCATCAAAAGCAAGTGGGTTCTTGCTTAACCACCAAAAGCAAGCTGTAATAGGTTCTAGTGCTACCTCAAAGCCTAGTGGGTTTCTTGCTAAAACCATTGAAAAGAAAGCGGTAGAATCTCTCAACGGTTGAGTTGGGAGCGGAGATGAAGGCCGGGTTTTGGCCGAACTCCGTTAACAATTTCTTGTGTGATTGCCTCTTTTATTTTCCGCTGCACATACTTTGATTTCACTTTGATTTTAATTTGTTAATCATTTTTTTTAAAAGGCAATTCACCCCCCCTCTTGCCATCCTTCCCATTTTTCTCCGACCCAACAATTGGTATCAAAGGGAGTATTTGAATAATTCCCTAACCGGTTTCAAATTAAAGATCCTTTTTGATGGCATCTACCTCTTTCGCCCCTGAGGGCTACTCATTGGGTCGCGCTCCCTTTTTTGATGGGACCGACTATAATTATTGGAAAACCCGCATGACCACTTTTTTAAGAAGCATAGGATATCCTATTTACAAAATTGTCATGCAAGGTTATACTTTGTCTACCCCCGACGAATCCAAATGGACCCCCGCCGATATTAGAAACTTTGAGCTTGATGGCAAAGCCATGAACGCTCTACATTGCGGGCTTGACCGAAATGAGTTCAACCGAGTTTCCACTTGCACCTCATCTCATGAAATTTGGAAACTATTGGAAGTGACCCATGAGGGCACTAACAAAGTTAAGGATACTCGGTTAGATATGTATAGACAAGACTTTGAATCTTTTTCAATGCATCCAAATGAGTCTATTTATGAAATGTTTACACGCTTCACTGACATTTTCAATGGTAGAAAATCTCTTGGTGATGATGTTTCAGCTGAAGCAATGGTCAAGAAGATTCTATGGGTCCTTCCGAGCTCATGGGCACCTAAGGTGACGGCTATCCAAGAAGCTAAGGATGTAAAGAACATGCCGGTAGAAGAGCTCATCGGATCCCTAATGACGTACGAGATCACGATGAGGAGGCAAGCTCAAAAGGAGGGCACACCAATCAAGACACCAAAGAACATTGCCCTCATGGTACAAAAAGAAGTAAGCTCCTCCTCATCATCCTCATCTTCCTCATCTTCTTCATCTTCAAGCGGTGACTCGGAAATGGAGAATCTCGCCCGCCAAATGCACAAGTTTATGAAGAAGCACAAAAAGAAGAAATCCTGCAAGCACCGAAAGCAAGAACCCACCGCAAAATCCGAGCCCAAGGTGAAATGCTACGGGTGCGGCGAAAAGGGCCATTACAAGCCCGATTGCCCACTCAACAAAAAACGGGCCACGCAAAAGGAAAAAGGAAAGAAAAAGGTCCTCAAGGCGACATGGAGTGACACCTCATCATCCTCCTCCTCCTCCTCCTCGAGCGACAATGGTAACAAATGCCTAATGGCATTTCATGAGGTAACATCTTCCGATTCCTCATCCTCTTGTTCTTCAAATTCAAATTCTTTAAATCATTTATCCTATGAGGATCTCCAATACGCTAGAGATCAATTGGAGGAAGGTTTTCACAAACTTTCTTCCAAATTTGTTTCTTTAAAAAAGAATTTCAAAAAACTCTCCTCCGAAAAAGAACAACTTCTTAAAGAGAAGGAGGAACTCTCCCTAAAAATCCAAAATTTCCCCAATGTTGATTCTTTGGAATCAACCATCAAGGACCTTAGAGAATCCCTAGACAAGTTCACCCAAGGTGAACAAAATTTGACCAAATTATTGGGTTCTCAATGAGTATCTAGAACCACCAATGGACTTGGCTATACCAACCAAGCTTCCTCCTCCCATGCTCCAACTGTTTTTGTAAGGGGGAGCTCTAGTTTTAAATTTTGTAATTATTGTAAGAAACCCGGGCACCTCATTTATGAGTGTGATTGCAAAAATGCCCGGTATGGCCAACCCAAGTCTATTTACTATAGTGACGAGTTTTATAGGAGAAGACCCGCCATGAAACAAATTTGGATTGAAAAATCCCTTTTGGAGAGTCTCTCCGGGCCAAAAATAGTTTCGTTTCCCCGATGATCTTTTGTTTTATTTAGGGGGAGAAATTTTCTTAAAATCAAAAATCTCTTTCAATTTTTTTTTAAAAAAAACTCTCAATTTCAAAAATTTCATTTGGTTTCAAATTTCAAATTTCAATTGGTTTTTGATTCAAAACTTTCAATTCAAACTGTTATTCAATTTTTGATTCAAAACTTTCAATTCAAACTGTTATTCAATTTTGATTCAAAACTTTCAATTCAAACTGTTATTCAAATTTTCATTTCAATTCCAAAATTTCAATTGATTTTCAAATCTCAAATCTAGTTTTTCAAACATTTCCCTCAATCAAGTTTTATGCCCCGTGCTATTTTGATAATCACAAAGGGGGAGAAATTTCTTGATTGATTGGGGGAGAATATTTTCTATCATGATTTGATTTATTTTCAAATTATCCTTTAAGAATGTCTTTAATTTCAGTATTTTAATTTGATTGTTTCGGTGATTGTGATCATCAAAATAGGGGGAGATTGTTGTACCTCTCGTATCCCCTCGTGGTTTAATTTTCATGATCACAATCACTTTCTTATTTTGTCTAACCTTGTTTTTAAGTGTTGTGGATTATAGGAAAAAGATTGCCAAAGGATTGTCCCAAGAAAGTTGGCAAAACTGGACTGAATTGCAGTCCACCGGCCAACCGGTGTGATAGCACCGGCCAGCCGGTGGACCTGGCAGAGGCATTGCCCACTACCAGGTTCCACAGGTCAGCCGGTGGCTCTGTCACCGGTCAACCGGTGGCACCCAGACTAATTGGCCAGCTACTGTCTCCCCACCGGCCAGCCGGTGGCTCCTCCACCGGTCAGCCGGTAGAGCCTGGACCAATTTTCTTCTCCTCTGCCAAGGCACCGGCCAGCCGGTGGAGCTGTACCGGCCAGCCGGTAGCCCAGTCAAACTAGCCATTGGCTTTGACCAGTCAACTCCCATTTGGCCTCCAACGGCTCCGAGGCCCTTTACAACGGCTCCGAAGACTCCCCAAGGGTTCCATGCCTATAAATAAAGGCCAAGGAAGCCCCGGACACTTACCGGATCATATACCTAGCCAACGGACACATTTTCCAACATTTGGCGAACCTCCGGCGCTCCACCTTCAAGGATCCTCAAGTGCTCCAACCAATTTCCATTCCAAGGAGCACCTCAAGAAGCTTGGGAGAGCACGCTACATCAACTCCATCATACTTTGGCGCCCAAGTCTTCCTCAATTACGGTTTTTCTTGCTTTATATATTTTGAGCTTAAAATTGGGTTTGTGCCTACAAACCCCAAACTTTTCTCATCCCCTCTTTCTTTTGGGTTTCACATCACCATTAAGGTGTGAAGAGGTTGTCAAGCTTTCCTTTAAATAGATTGAGACATAAGTGAGCTATCCTTCACCTGTAAGAAGGATATTGGGTTCTTGCTCAACCATCAAAAGCAAGTGGGTTCTTGCTTAACCACTAAAAGCAAGCTGTAATAGGTTCTAGTGCTACCTCAAAGCCTAGTGGGTTTCTTGCTAAAACCATTGAAAAGCAAGCGGTAGAATCTCTCAACGGTTGAGTTGGGAGCGGAGACGTAGGTCGGGTTTTGGCCGAACTCCGTTAACAATTTCTTGTGTGATTTCCTCTTTTATTTTCCGCTGCACATACTTTGATTTCACTTTGATTTTAATTTGTTAATCATTTTTTTAAAAGGCAATTCACCCCCCCTCTTGCCATCCTTCCCATTTTGAACTCCGTTAACAATTTCTTGTGTGATTGCCTCTTTTATTTTCCGCTGCACATACTTTGATTTCACTTTGATTTTAATTTGTTAATCATTTTTTTTAAAAGGCAATTCACCCCCCCCCCCTCTTGCCATCCTTCCCATTTTTCTCCGACCCAACACTACCTCTGGACTCAAAACATGAGATGGATCTGGCATGTAGTTTCTCAACATCGAAACGTGAAAAACATTGTGTACCTAAGATAAACTCGGAGGTAAAGCCACTCGGTAAGAAACTGATCCAACTCTCTCCAGAATTTCATATGGTCCAATAAACCTTGGACTCAGCTTTCCTTTCTTACCAAATCGCATCACACTTTTCCATGGTGATACTTTGAGAAAAACATGATCACCTACCTCGAAAGATAGATCCTTCCTCCGGTTATCTGCATAACTCTTCTGCCTGCTCTGAGCTGTTCTCATGTGCTTCTGAATCAGCTGAACTTTTTCTACCATCTCTTCTACCAATTCTGGTCCCATCAACTTCCTTTCACCCACTTCATCCCAGAAAGCTGGAGTTCGACTCCGCTTCCCATATAATTCCTGAAATGGTGCCATCTGTATACTAGAATGAAAACTGTTATTATATGAAAATTCAACCAAAGAAAGATGTTGGTCCCAACTTCCCTGATAATCCATCGAACAAGCTCGTAGCAGATCCTCCAAGGTCTGAATTGTTCGTTCTGACTGCCCATCTGATTGAGGATGAAAAGTTGTACTAAAATTTAATTCAGTACCCAATGACTTCTGAAGGCCTTTCCAAAAGTTAGAAGTAAACCCGGGATCACGATCCGATATAATGGAGAGAGGAAATCCATGTAACCTGACTATCTCTTTAAGATACAAACGGGAAAGTTGATCAAGAGAGAAAGTATCTCATATAGCAAGGAAATGAGCACACTTGGTCAAGCGATCAACAACAACCCAGATTGCATTATTACCTCGAGATGTCTTCGGTAATCCCACAAAAAAGTTCATGGATATATTCTCCCATTTACACTCTGGCACTGGTAAAGGCTGAAGAGTCCCTTTTGGTAACTGCCACTCTGCTTTAACCTATTGACATGTCAAACACTTCACAGTAAAATTAGCAATATCTCTTTTCATTCCATCCCACTAGTAATACTCCCGCAGATCTCTGTACATCTTAGTACTGCCAGGATGAACTGAAAATGGAGAACTATGAGCTTCACATAACAAATCTCTCTTCAACTGTGAATCAAAAGGCACACACAATCTCTTCCCAAATCTCAAAACACAATCATTATCAATGTTGAATTCAGGCAACTTACCTTTCTGAACTAGCTCTACCTTTTTCTGCAACTCACTGTCTTGCTTCTGTGCTTGCTTGATTCTATCTGATAGAGATGATTTCACTGATACCTGAAACAAAACAGAAGAAATTCCTGCACCAACAACTTCTATGACAAAGTTCATCAAATCCTTAACCAAAGGATCACATTCCAAACGCAACATTTCTAATGAAGCATTACTTTTTCGACTCAAATCATCATCCACTTTATTTTCTTTTCCCGGATGGTAATGAATTGTACAATCATAATCCTAGATTAATTCTAGCCATCTCCTTTGTCTCATGTTTAACTCATTCTGAGTGAATATATACTTTAAACTTTTGTGATCGGTATATATTTCACACTTTACTCCATACAAATGATGCCTCCAAATTTTTAAAGCAAAAAAAAAGCAGCTAATTCCAAATCATGTGTAGGGTAATTTACCTCATGCGTTTTCAACTGTCGTGAAGCATAAGCCATTACCTGATCATTCTGTATTAGGACGCAACCAAGTCCTTTCAATGAAGCATCACTGTATATAACAAACTCACCATTCCTAGAAGGTAGTGCCAAAACTGGAGCATTCACCAATCTTCTTTTCAATTCCTGAAAACAATAATCACATTCTTTTGTCCAGATAAACTTAACACCCTTCCGAGTTAGCTTAGTCATTGGACTAGATAACCGTGAAAAATTTCTAACAAACCTTCGGTAATAGCCTTCCAAACCAAGGAAGTTACGAATCTCAGTTACATTTGTGGGTCTTGGCCAGTCTTCAAAAACTTTTGTTTTTGTAGGATCAACAGTTATCCCATCTTTAGAAACAATGTGACCAAGGAAAGAAATTTGTTGCAACCAAAACTCACACTTGCTGAATTTCCCATACAATTTCTTTTCTTTTAAGGTTTTCAAGATAACCCTTAAATGTCTTTCATGCTCCTCTTTACTTTTAGAAAACACCAAAATATCATCAATGAAAACCACCACAAACTTATCCAAGAACTCATGGAAAATTCTATTCATTAAGTCCATGAATACAGCAGGTGAATTGGTTAGCCCAAAAAGCATTACTACAAATTCATAATGGCCATATCTCGTACGGAACATGGTCTTCGGAATATCTGCCTCCTTTACCTTCAGCTGATGGTACCCCGATCTCAAGTCAATCTTTGAAAAAAACTAAGCTCCCTGGAGCTGATCAAACAAATCATCGATATGAGGCAAAGGATATTTGTTCTTAACAGTGATATTATTCAAGGCTCTATAATAAATTCAAAGTCTAATAGAACCATCTTTCTTTTTAACAAATAAAATAGGAGCACCCCATGGTGATGTGCTAGGTCGAATGAAACCTTTCTCTAATAAATCTTGCAATTGCTCCTTCAACTCAAAAAGTTCAATTTGAGCCATTCGATAAGGGGGTTTTGAAATTGGCTTAGCATCAGGAACTAAGTCAACAGTAAACTCAACTTCCCGATCTGGTATTATTCCAGGCAACTCATCAGGAAAAACATCAGGATACTCAATTACCACTGGCACATCATTAATCTGAACAGTTCCTTTATTTTCAACGATGTGTGCAAGGTAACATTCATTTCCATCTTTTACAAGTTTCTCGGCCTCTTGATAAGTTATCAATAGTAAGGGTTCATTCTTGTACACAAACTGAATGTCTTTATGAAAAGAAACTTCTTTAGCTCTACAGTCAATCTTAGCATGGTAAATAGAGAGACAATCCATACCCAGGATAACATCAAACTCTACTAGAGGTAGAACAATAAGGTTTTCAAGTAGGTTCTTTCCACAGATAAGGATAGGAAGATTCTTATAAATTATTTTTGCCTCAACATTTCCCCCAGGTGTTTTTACCACATGTTCAGGAGTCACTTACTGAGATGGTATTCCCATTTTACTAGAAAAGTTTTCAGAGATGAAAGAATGTGTAGACCCCGAATCAAACAACACACTGGCATAATCTGAAAAAACAAACAAAGTACCTGATACAACTTCATTTGATGGCCCGACGTCTGCCGAAGTAGTTGCAAAAGATTTCACCACCCCTTTCTGCTTGTAGTCTAACTGCTTCCCATCACTCAAGCTCTTTGTCAGACACTCGTTTGCATAGTGACCCATCTCATTGCACTTATAACATTTCACTAACTGTAAATCAAATTTGGTCTTACCTTCACCTTGATCCTTTTCAGTGCAATCACGAGCCTTATGTCCCATCTTACCACATCGGTAGAACTTTCCAGAATTCAGAAAACATTCCCCAGCATGCCTTTTTCTACATTTATCACAAACTGGAAACTTAGTTTTCTTACCATCAGACTTTTTTGAAGAATTCTTACCTTTCTCCTGCCACCTCGGTCTCTTCTTCTGTTGGTTGTTATAAAACACTTGGTCATCGGCAAACTCCATTTCCACCTTCTCAGCACATCGAACAAGATTTTCATAACTTTTAAACTCACGAGAAGCTAATGCCCTTCGATATTTTGGCTTTAATCCTGAGTAAAAATGATTGATTTTACTATCAAGGTCTCAGATAAAATTTGGAGCATACCTTGCCAATCGAGTGAACATTTCTTCATAGGTAGCCACTGAGTCTTCCTCTTGCCTCAATTCCAAGAATTGATTTTCCATCCTAAGTCGAACAGCCTTAGGAAAATACTTCTCAAGAAACATACCTTTGAATTCATCTCAGTCGAGAGCATCAATATCATCAGTGTCCCTGTTATTTTTAACCATCGACCACCACTGATCTGCCTCACCCTCCAAACGGTAAATAGCAAGACTAACCTTTTGATTGTCTGAACACCCCATGACATCAAAAATCTTCTCCAGTGCTTTAATCCACCCTTCTGCTAACACAGGGTCAGATGATCCCATGAATGATGGGGGATGTTGCCTCATGAAATGTTCCACCACTGACATATTCCTCTGCGGTTGATCTGGCTGATCTCGTGCATGGATACCACCACCATTTATAGCCTGATTCAACTGTGCCATCACTGCAACAAACTATTCAGTTCTAATTCCGACCATCTCGGGATGCTGATTCGGAAGGTTATTTCCCTCTGTATGCCTTCCTAGCACTGCTTCCCTGTTTCCTCTACGGAAAACCATTCTGAACAAACTTGTCTTAGATGAAGCAACATGGTAATCTTCAAATGCTATATCATTTCAATTTGACCATAAAAAAATATTTTTGGATAATCATTTAATAGAATTCTAACTCCTAAAGTTATCTAAACCGACCTCTGATACCAACTATAAGGCCCCAGCCTTAAAACTTACTTAATCTTGAGTTATTACAAGATTACGCATTGAGGATCTTTTCGGGTATATAGTTTTATAGAATTAGATCATAAAACATGCATTACATTCCATATATAAACAAAGTGGTTACATAAAGATAGTATTCTTCATTCCCATTAATGGAAACATATTTAAGATAAAACATGGATTCTTTCTTGACACTTCCTTGACACTATCATCATATCATGTACCTTTCCCTTGACTTGTGAAAATCATTTCAAAAAAACTTGGGATGAGCATAAAAAGCTCAGTATGGGTTATAAAAACATGGAAAGGAAACATGGGTACATATATACATAAGAATGAAATCATACTTTACCCATAAAACATAATCATTTTAACATACCTCATCAAATAATGAGTAAATCATAGAAATCATAAGACATAAAGGTAACTTGAGGCATTCATAACATTCTTACGTAGGGAGTAACCCTCTTGGTTACGTTTGGAATACCCATCACAGTATATTCCCTAAATCGCTTCGGAGAAACCTTAACGTTTCACTCCTTCACGTTACCCAATGCATTGGAGAGCTATATCGGGATCACCCGCCCTTAGTTTATCACGGAACCACCCGTCTTCATAATAATGCCCAAGAACCTCAACATAATCATACCACATAAAACATTCATAAAGGAAACATAACATTCCCACCTTTCAATCAGAAGATATCAATACAACACATTGATATAAAAACATTATGACAACCATTTTCAATACCAAAATAAAAGAAAATTAAAACATGGTATTTATTTTTCTTTTAAAAAGAAGGTATGGCTTGTAGAGGAAGCCGAAACTCAAATAATGGTCGCGGCGGTGGAGAAGTCGTTGTCGCCGCATACGTACGACAAAAACATTCCCTTTTTTCGTTTAGTAAACGCTTCGTAAAAAAATATTCCTTTTGGATAAACGTAAAAGTCAAAGGGGTTTATACACCGTATAAAAGAAGGTTGTGTATAAAATAAAATATGCCTCAATGAAAGGAGATTGAGACGAAGTCCCATACCTCGTATCCGACTTGACCCGACCATTATTTAATCTCCTGAATAATAAACTTGAGTTAATCTCTACTTGCTTAAGAACCTTTTTCAAGTTCATTATTCCTTTTATACCATGTTATGAACATCATGTAATCATTTAAGTTAATAATGTTCATTTTGTCGGTATTTGGTTCTTAAGTCAAAAATAGACTTCTTACACTTACATGTTGTTACTTTGGTCAAAGGTTAGTTATGTCCAGAAAGATATTAATGATTTGGATAACATATATAACATATATATTCATCATATACATGTATTTATAATATTATATCACATTCAAAGGTAAGAAATGAAATGTATCATTCATGGAGACGGTAAGCCGTACGTACGCATGAACACTACTTCCATTTCTATTTTGTATTTTCTGGAATGGAATAATAAGGATATAAGATTATATTATAATTCCAGTATAATAACATATATAATATCATTAACTTTATCCTTTACACATCCCACATATGGTATTAACGAATCAAATCACTTTCAGGGGGCGGTA
The DNA here is from genome assembly GCA_963277665.1 of Viscum album. Classification (NCBI taxonomy): domain Eukaryota; kingdom Viridiplantae; phylum Streptophyta; class Magnoliopsida; order Santalales; family Viscaceae; genus Viscum; species Viscum album. Next base: position 288,089,757 of record OY728163.1, read on the forward strand.
GTCCGCACTTCCTAAAATGAAGATATCGTGTTTACCCATAATGGAAACAATAATGGTATGCCATAAATGAAAAATACAGAAGCTTAAGGAAAGAATAAACATATTATATATCATATATAAAAATATTGACATCATAATGGCCACCTTTGAAGGTGTTAAATGAGTATTGAACAATCATCGTTTCGGGAGGCAGAATTTTGCCATCCAGGGAAACCGTATGTTCTTTAACCATTTGATGTAGTTTTGTGAGAGTGTAGCTCGAATAAATCTTATAACAACATCCTAGTATATTGAAGATACTGGTGTTGTTACAAAATAAGTAAATAAAAAGAGTTTAGGGGGTTGTAGAAGCAAAATAAAACAAATGAGCATGAGAGAATGAATTACCTTTAAAAGTGTAAATCCTTTTGATTTGAGCCTAAAGGCTTCCTTTGAAAGGATTCTGACCAAAGGGAATCCTCTAGGATAAGGAGAGGGATGTTGAGAGAGTAAATGGGCAGGGTATGGCTGATCCAAATGCTTGAGGAGTGTGTGAAATGAGGTAGAGGTGGGGGCCTTTTATAAGAGGAGAGGAGGGGCACTTTTGGAAATCATGAAACTATTATTTTATTTTCAAAAGTGTTTCGAATTTATAAGGTCCCACATTGATATATTTCTAAGCTAAGATGATAAGGCTTCGAAATATTTCCATCCAATAGTTTTTGGACAAGTTTAGGTCTTAGATTTTATATTATCATTTCATTTTATTTAAACTGTTCATTAATGAGGTCATCGTTGCATCATCATGATGTCATAATTAAATTAATTTATTTAATGTCTAAAAATTATATAAAAAATATCCTGATGTAGGAAATCTTTCTATATTTCCAAAGAGTATTTATAGACAAACTTATGATTTGTATAACCCCTTCTAAAAATTGTTTTATTAAACCAATTTATGTTAATGTCATTTTCACCTTTATTTTAAAAAAAACATTAAAGTCATTATCTCACCCAAGAGGCTCCATAGGGTCCCCTAAATCGACCCATGGGTTGTCTTGGTCGGCCATGACTCATCCAATAGGGGTAGGACAAGTGTCATGGTGTTTTCGCATTTTTATAATATCATTTTTACCTTAAATTACACTAATTACCTCTAATCGCGATTAATGAAAAAAAGTTACTATTCACCAAAAAATTATTTTCATCCCATTGAACCACATTTTCTATAATAATGACAACCATGTATGTCGAATTTTCAAAATTCAATACACATTAGTGGTAAACTTTCATTTAACTGAAAAATCAGTTTGCTTGATTACCACTTAGTGGTTTCACTATTCATCAAAAATTGGAGTTTTTCAGAAAATTACCAAAAATTCACTCTAAGCTATATTCGATATTCAGAATTCAAAAATGATGTTTATATTACCTAATTCAAATAATATAAGTATAATTAATTAATTTAATAATTAACTCCCACTGTCAAAACAAATAGCGTGTTTTTAAGAAACAATATATATGAAAAGATTGATATTTGTTTATGTCGAATTTCAAAGTGAAATTAATTCCAAAGTCCACCATTGAATCAAATGGTAATAATATTTTATAGTTTCACTTTAAAACCAATTCAAAATATAATATAATCATACAAATAAATTAGATTAAAAGAGGTTTAGAATTAAAATACATCATTTTTCACTTATTCATAAAAAAATGAACTTTATCGGAAAAATACCAAAAATTCACACAAAGTAAATTTTGATGTCCCAATCATAAATAATAATTTTATTTTCACAAAAATAGCTTATAAAATTGACAAAAGATTGATTTAAAAAAGTGTTTTCCATCAAAAGGCAGTAAAACAATCTTTTAAGAATATTAGTGTATTCCATTTTTAAGATTGGATTTATTTTCATTTTAAGCCTCTAAAACACTATCTAATTCATTAATAGACATAGATAAAAATATCTATTATTCATTACTTACTTAGGATGTTACATCCTTCCCCCCTTTAGAAAATTATGTCCCCGCAATTTATTTACTTATCGAATAAATGGGGGTACTTATCCCTCATTGCATTTTCAGATTCCCATGTTGCCTCTTCAATCATGTGGTTTTGCCACAAAACCTTTACCTGGTGAATCACCTTATTCCGTAACACTTGCTCCCTATGGTCAAGAATCTGGACCGGTTGTTCCTCATAAGATAGGTTCTCTTCCAGCTGAACTACCTCTGGACTCAAAACATGAGATGGATCTGGCATGTACTTTCTCAACATCGAAACGTGAAAAAAATTGTGTACCTGAGATAAACTCGGAGGTAAAGCCACTCGGTAAGCAACTGATCCAACTCTCTCCAGAATTTCATATGGTCCAATAAACCTTGGACTCATCTTTCCTTTCTTACCAAATCGCATCACACTTTTCCATGGTGATACTTTGAGAAAAACATGATCACCTACCTCGAAAGATAGATCATTCCTCTGGTTATCTGCATAACTCTTCTTCCTGCTCTGAGCTGTTCTCATGTGCTTCTGAATCAGCTGAACTTTTTCTGCCATCTCTTCTACCAATTCTGGTCCCATCAACTTCCTTTCCCCCACTTCATCCCAGAAAGCTGGAGTTCGACACCGCTTCCCATATAATGCCTGAAATGGTGTCATCTGTATACTGGAATGAAAACTGTTATTATATGAAAATTCATCCAAAGAAAGATGTTGGTCCCAACTTCCCTAATAATCCATCGAACAAGCTCATAGCATATCCTCCAAGGTCTGAATTGTTCGTTCTGACTGCCCATCTGATTGAGGATGAAAAGCTGTACTAAAATTTAATTCAGTACCCAATGACTTTTGAAGGCCTTTCCAAAAGTTAGAAGTAAACCTGGGATCACGATCCGATACAATGGAGAGAGGAACTCCATGTAACCTGACTATCTCTTTAAGATACAAATGGGAAAGTTGATCAAGAGAGAAAGTATCTCGTATAGCAAGGAAATGAGCACACTTGGTCAAGCGATCAACAATAACCCAGATTGCATTATTACCTCGAGATGTCTTCGGTAATCCCACAACAAAGTCCATGGATATATTCTCCCATTTACACTCTGGAACTGGTAAAGGCTGAAGCATCCCTTTCGGTAACTGCCACTCTACTTTAACCTGTTGACATGTCAAACACTTCACAGTAAAATCAGCAATATCTCTTTTCATTCCATCCCACCAGTAATACTCCCGCAGATCTCTGTACATCTTAGTACTGCCCGGATGAACTGAAAATGGAGAACTATGAGCTTCACATAACAAATCTCTCTTCAACTGTGAATCACAAGGCACCCACAATCTCTTCCCAAATCTCAAAACACAATCATTATCAATGTTGAATTCAGGCAACTTACCTTTCTGAACCAGCTCTACCTTTTTCTGTAACTCACTGTCTTGCTTTTGTGCTTGCTTGATTCTATCTGATAGAGATGATTTCACTGATACCTGAAACAAAACAGAAGAACTTCCTGCACCAACAACTTCTATTCCAAAGTTCATCAAATCCTTAACCAAAGGATCACATTCCAAACGCAACATTGCTAATGAAGCATTACTTTTTTGACTCAAAGCATCAGCCACTTTATTTGGTTTTCCCCGATGGTAATGAATTGTACAATCATAATCCTTGATTAATTCCAGCCATCTCCTCTGTCTCATATTTAACTCTTTCTGAGTGAATATATACTTTAAACTTTTGTGATCGGTATATATTTCACACTTTACTCCATACAAATGATGCCTCCAAATTTTTAAAGAAAAAACAACAACAGCTAATTCCAAATCATGTGTAGGGTAATTTACCTCATGAGTTTTCAACTGTCATGAAGCATAAGAAATTACCTGATCATTCTGCATTAGGACGCAACCAAGTCCTTTCAATGAAGCATCACTGTATATAACAAACTCACCATTCCTGGAAGGTAGTGCCAAAACTAGAGCATTCACCAATCTTCTTTTCAATTCTTGAAAACAATCATCACATTCTTTTGTCCAGATAAACTTAACAACCTTCTGAGTTAGCTTAGTCATTGGACTAGATAACCGTGAAAAATTTCTAACAAACCTTCGGTAATATCCTGACAAACTAAGGAAGCTACGAATCTCAGTTACATTTGTGGGTCTTGGGCAGTCTTCAACAACTTTTGTTTTTGCAGGATCAACAGTTATCCCATCTTTAGAAACAAGGAAAGAAATTTGTTGCAACCAAAACTCACACTTGCTGAATTTCCCATACAATTTCTTTTCTTTTAAGGTTTGCAAGATAACCCTTAAATGTATTTCATGCTCCTCTTTACTTTTAGAAAACACCAAAATATCATCAATGAAAACCACCACAAACTTATCCAAGAACTCATGGAAAATTCTATTTATTAAGTCCATGAATACAGCAGGTGCATTGGTTAGCCCAAAAGGCATTACTACAAAATCATAATGGCCATATCTCGTACGGAACGCGGTCTTCGGAATATCTGCCTCCTTTACCTTCAGCTGATGGTACCCCGATCTCAAGTCAATCTTTGAAAAAAACTGAGCTCCCTGGAGCTGATCAAACAAATCATCGATATGAGGCAAAGGTTATTTGTTCTTAACAGTGATATTATTCAAGGCTCTATAATCAATGCAAAGTCTCATAGAACCATCTTTCTTTTTAACAAATAAAACAGAAGCACCCCATGGTGACGTTCTAGGTCGAATGAAACCTTTCTCTAATAAATCTTGCAATTTCTCCTTCAACTCAAAAAGTTCAATTTGAGCCATTCGATAAGGGGGTTTTGAAATTGGCTTAGCATCAGGAACTAAGTCAACAGTAAACTCAACTTCCCGATCTGGTATTATTCTAGGCAACTCATCAGGAAAAACATCAGGATACTCATTTACCACTGGCACATCATTAATCTGAATAGTTCCTTTATTTTCAACGATGTGTGCAAGGTAACATTCATTTCCATCTTTTACAAGTTTCTCGGCCTCTTGATAAGTTATCAATGGTAATGGTTCATTCTTATACACAAACTGAATGTCTTTCTGAAAAGAAACTTCTTTAGCTCTACAGTCAATCTTAGCATGGTAAATAGAGAGCCAATCCATACCCAGGATAACATCATACTCTACTAGAGGTAGAACAATAAGGTTTGCAAGTAGTTTCTTTCCACAGATAAGGATAGGAAGATTCTTATAAATTCTTTTTGCCTCAACATTTCCCCCAGGTTTTTTTACCACAAGTTCAGGAGTCACTTCCTGAGATGGTATTCCCATTTTACTAGAAAAGTTTTCAGAGATGAAATAATGTGTAGACCCCGAATCAAACAACACACTGGCATAATCGGAAAAAGAAAACAAAGTACCTGATACAACTTCATTTGATGGCCCGACGTCTGCCGAAGTAGTTGCAAAATATTTCACCACCCCTTTCTGTTTGTAGTCTAACTGCTTCCCATCACTCAAGCTCTTTTTCAGACACTCGTTTTCATAGTGACCCATCTCATTGCACTTATAACATTTCACTAACTGTAAATCAAATTTGGTCTTACCTTCACCTTGATCCTTTTCAGTGCAATCATGAGCCTTACGTCCCATCTTAGCACATCGGTAGCACTTTCCAGAATTCAGAAGACATTCTCCAGCATGCCTTTTTCCACATTTATCACAAATTGGAAACTTAGTTTTCTTACCATCAGACTTTTTTGAAGAATTCTTACCTTTCTCCTGCCACCTCGGTCTCTTCTTCTGTTGGTTGTTATAGAACACTTGGTCATCGGAAAACTCCATTTCCACCTTCTCAGCACATCGAACAAGCTTTTCATAACTTTTAAACTCACGAGAAGCTAATGTTGTTTGATATTTTGGCTTTAATCCTGAGTAAAAAAACGATTGATTTTACTATCAAGGTCTTGGATAAAATTTTGATCATACCTTGCCAATCGGGTGAACCTTTCTTCATAGGTAGCCACTGAGTCTTCCTCTTGCCTCAATTCCAAGAATTTATTTTCCATCCTAAGTCGAACAGCCTTAGGAAAATACTTCTCAAGAAACATACCTTTGAATTCATCCCAATTGAGAGCATCAATCTCATCAGCATCCCTGATATTTTTAACCATCGACCACCACTGATCTGCATCACCCTCCAAACGGTTAATAGCAAGACTAACCTTTTGATTGTCTGAACACCCCATGACATCAAAAATCTTCTCCAGTGTTTTAATCCACCCTTCTGCTAACACAGGGTCAGATGATCCTCTGAATGATAGGGGATGTTGCCTCATGAAATGTTCCACCACTGACATATTCCTCTGCGGTTGATCTGGCTGATCCCGTGCATGGATACCACCACCATTTATAGCCTGAGTCAACTGTGCCATCACTGCAACAAACTATTCAGTTCTAATTCCGACCATCTCGGGATGCTGATTCGGAAGGTTATTTCCTTCTGTATGCCTTCCTAGCACTGCTTCCCTGTTTCCTCTGCAGAAAACCATTCTGAACAAACATGTCTTAGATGAAGCAACATGGTAATCTTAAAATTCTATATCATTTCAATTTGACCATAAAAAAATATTTTTGGATAATCATTTAATAGAATTCTAACTCCTAAAGTTATCTAAACCGACCTCTGATACCAACTATAAGGCCCCAGCCTTAAACCTTACTTAATCTTGAGTTATTACAAGATTACGCATTGAGGATCTTTTCGGGTTTAGAGTTTTAGAGAATTAGATCATAAAACCTTCATTACATTCCACATATAAACAAAGTGGTTACATAAAGATAGTATTCTTCATTCCCATTAATGGAAACATATTTAAGATAAAACATGGATTCTTTCTTGACACTATCATCATATCATGTACCTTTCCCTTGACCTGTGAAAATCATTTCAAAAAAACTTGGGATGAGCATAAAAAGCTCAGTATGGGTTATAAAAACATGGAAAGGAAACATGGGTACATATATACATAAGAATGAAATCATACTTTACCCATAAAACATAATCATTTTAACATACCTCATCAAATCATGAGTAAATCATAGAAATCATAAGACATAAGGGTAACTTGAGGCATTCATAACATTCTTACGTAGGGAGTAACCCTCTTGGTTACGTTTGGAATACCCATTACAGTATATTCCCTAAATCTCTTCGGAGAAACCTTAACGTTTCACTCCTTCGCGTTACCCAATGCATTGGAGAGCTATATCGGGCTCACCCACCCTTACTTTATCACGGAACCACCCATCTTCATAATAATGCCCAAGAACCTCAACATAATCATACCACATAAAACATTCATAAAGGAAACATAACATTCCCACCTTTCAATCACAGGATATCAATACAACACATTGATATAAAAACATTATGAAAACCATTTTCAATACCAAAATAAAAGAAAAGTAAAACATGGTATTTATTTTTCTTTTAAAAAGAAGGTATGGCTTGTAGAGGAAGCCGAAACTCAAATAATGGTCGCGGCGGCGGAGAAGTCGTTGTCGCCGCATACATACGACAAAAACATTCCCTTTTGTTGTTTAGTAAACGCTTCGTAAAAAAATATTCCTTTTGGATAAACGTAAAATTCAAAGGGGTTTATACACCGTATAAAATAAGGTTGTGTATAAAATAAAATATGCCTCAATGAAAGGAGATTGAGACGAAGTCCCATACCTCTTATCCGACTTGACCCGACCATTATTTAATCTCCTGAATAATAAACTTGAGTTAATCTCTACTTGCTTAAGAACCTTTTTCAAGTTCATTATTCCTTTTATACCATGTTATGAACATCATGTAATCATTTAAGTTAATAATGTTCATTTTGTCGGTATTTGGTTCTTAAGTCAAAAATAGACTTCTTACAATTACATGTTGTTACTTTTTTCAAAGTTTAGTTATATCCAGAAAGCTATTAATGATTTGGATAACATATATATCATATATATTAATCATATAAATGTATTTATAATATTACATCACATTCAGAGGTAAGAAATGAAATGCACCGTTCATGGAGACGGTAAGCCGTACGTACGCATGAACGCTACTTCCATTTCTATTTCGTATTTTCTGGAATGGAATCATAATGATATAAGAGTATATTATAATTCCAGTATAATAACATATATAATATCATTAACTTTATCCTTTACACATCCCATATATGGTATTAACGAATCAAATCACTTTCAGGGGGCGGTAGTCCACACTTCCTAAAATGAAGATATCGTGTTTACCCATAATGGAAACAATAATGGTATGCCATAAATGAAACATACAGAAGCTTAAGGAAAGAATAAACATATTATATATCATATATAAAAATAGTGACATCATAATGGCCACCTTTGAAGGTGTTAAATGAGTATTGAACAATCATCGTTTCGGGAGGCAGAATTTCGCCATCCACGGAAACCGTATGTTCATTAACCATTTGATGTAGTTGTAGCTCGAATAAATCTTATAACAACATCCTAGTATATTGAAGATACTGGTGTTGTTACAAAAGAAGTAAATAAAAAGAGTTTAGGGGGTTGGAGAAGCAAAATAAAACAAATGAACATGAGAGAATGAATTACCTTTAAAAGTGTAACTCCTTTTGATTTGAGCCTAAAGGCTTCCTTTGAAAGGATTATTCCCAAAGGGAATCCTCTAGGATGAGGAGAGGGATGTGGATAGAGTAAATGGGCAGGGGATGGCCGAGCCAAAGGCTTGAGGAGTGTGTGAAATGAGGTAGAGGTGGGGGCCTTTTATAAGAGGAGAGGAGGGGTACTTTTGGAAATCATGAAACTATTTTTTTATTTTCAAAAGTGTTTCGAATTTATAAGGTCCCACATTGATATATTTCGAATCTAAGATGATAAGGCTTCGAAATATTTCCATCCAATAGTTTTTGGACAAGTGTAGGTCTTAGATTTTATATTATCGTTTCATTTTATTTAAAATGTTCATTAATGAGGTCATCGTTGCATCATCATGATGTCATAATTAAATTATATTATTTAATTTCTAAAAATTATATAAAAAATATCCTGATGTAGGAAATCTTTCTAGATTTCCAAATAGTATTTATAGACAAAATTATGATTAGTATAACCCCTTCTAAAAATTGTTTTAGTAAAACAATTTATGTTAATGTCATTTTCACCTTTATTTAAAAAAACATTAAAGTCATTATCTCACCCAAGAGGCTCTATAGGGTCCCCTAAATCGACCCATGGGTTGTTGTGGTCGGCCATGACTCATCCAATAGGGGTAGGACAAGTTTCAAGGTGTTTTCACATTTTTATAATATCATTTTTACCTTAAATTACAATAATTACCTCTAATCGCGATTAATGAAAAAAAGTTACTATTCACCAAAAAATTATTTTCATCCCATTGAACCACATTTTACATACTAATAACAACCATGTATGTCATATTTTCAAAATTCAATACACATTAGTGGTAAACTTTCATTTAACTGAAAAATCAGTTTGCTTGATTACCACTTAGTGGTTTCACTATTCATCAAAAATTGGAGTTTTTCAGAAAATTACCAAAAATTCACTCTAAGCTATATTCGATATTCCGAATTCAAAAATGATGTTTATATTACCTAATTCAAATAATATAAGTAGAATTAATTAATTTAATAATTAACTCCCGCTGTCAAAACAAACAGCGTGTTTTTAAGAAACAATATATATCAAAAGATTGATATTTGTTTATGTCGAATTTCAAAGTGAAATTAATTCCAAAGTCCACCATTGAATCAAATGGTAAAAATATTTTATGGTTTCACTTTAAAACCAATTCAAAAGATAATCTAATCATACAAATAAATTATATTAAAAGACGTTTATAATTAAAATACAACATTTTTCACTTATTCATAAAAAAATGAACTTTATCGGAAAAATACCAAAAAATCACAAAAAGTAAATTTTGATGTCCCAATCATAAATAATAATTTTATTTTGACAAACATAGCTTATAAAATTGTCAAAAGATATATTTAAAAAGGGTTTTCCATCAAAAGGCAGTAAAACAATCTTTTAAGAATATTAGTGTATTCCATGCTTAAGATTGGATTTATTTTCATTTTAAGCCTCTAAAACACTATCTAATTCATTAATAGACATAGATAAAAATATCTATTATTCATTACTTACTTGGGATGTTACAATCTATGTCAATATGCTTTGATGGATTTTACACTTGTTTGAAGTTTATTTATTATGATATATTCTTCCATATTGTATTGAAGGTTTTTTATATGTTTAAATGTGGAGTCTTTATTTTTATTATATTAATGGTTTATGGTTAAAGTATTAACATTTTATATGCTAGTTTTAATATTAATGTTTATGTTATGTTTCCAACTTTTCATATGAGGAATGCATTGGACTTAGTAAGTGATGGGTGGAGCCCACTATAGCTCCTTGATGCATCAGTATGTCAAATGAGAAAAACTATTTTCTTGTAACAAGGCCTTGAAAAAGTCTTATTTGTAGTCTTGGCCTGAGGCCTTGACTATGTGGTTATGATTTCCGGCATTATGCATTCTAAATTATGAAATTAGTTATTTATATTACATGTGATTATTCAACTAGTAGAATATCCATGTGAATAAGTAAATAGGATTATTTGATTTATCTTTTAAATATTATGCTATTGTTATTGTTTAAACTAATTTTATTTTATTCGTATACATTTCCTTAAATGTTTATTCTTATTTATGATAGTTTCTGATATATTGTTATCCTTACTGGGAATCTGGGTTCACCACTTTCTTATGTTTAATTTTTCCCAAGATGTGAAGATGTATATTATGATTAACCTTCAAGGATAGGCCAAAGGATATTAATGTGTTCAAAGGAGACATAATGTTGTTTTTTTATTTCATGATGAAATGTAAAATTTATGTATGTATCTAGTACTTACAAAGCAACTAAACTAATCAGTCTTTCGAGACATGATCTCATGTGATCATGCCAATGTTATGTAATAATGCACCGACTTTTGGTAACTTGTGTCAAGGTGTTACAATAAACTTATAGACCTAAAATTGTTTCTATAAATCATAATATTACCTTAAAAGAAAACATACTAATGTCAAAAATTATCTAAACCCTCTTCTTTTACCAATTATAATATCCCCAGACCCGTACTCCTAGTTCTCATACTAAATTCATAAAATTTACATTTCTGGATATAATTCCAATTAATTTGACCTAATTTTTGACATCCAAACCATAAAACATGAAAATAAAGTATTGGAACATGTGCATAACCAATGAAATTTTAGGTTAATAGTTTTATGAATTTTGGAAAAACTCTTAAAAAATTAACACCCATGCCTTTAAATGATCATTTCTCCCACTTAATATAGCCTTACTTATTTAAAATTTAATCAACTTTATCATTGATATGAATCCCTATTAGACAATATTAATTTAACATAATTATTGATATACTGGGGAATAGGAAACATAATAAGGTTTATATCAAGTTCTCATTAATGGTAAACAAAACCATTGACAATTTAATTTCATTAGTGAGCATAAGAATAACCTAATGGTATGATGCCAAAATAAAAGATCATGAGAATAAAATAAAAATATACATACCCATCAATACATGGATCCATAAAAATGTAAATAAGTCACAAGGTTTTAATAATGTTAATAGTATTTATAATTTAAATCATGAGCCATTTGATATCAATCTTGATCAAAGGGAACATTTAAAACCCATAACAAGCCAAACGAAAACATTCTGGTAACATGGAACATAATCATTATAGAACCCATATAGAACCCTTGCAATTGGAATAACCATATGTATGACATATAATTTAATTACATGGAGGAAATAATCATTACCCAATGCATTTGAGAACTATCTCAGCGCACCCCTTGTATAAGTTATGTCGACCTCACCTGGTGCATTCTAAGGATACCTATTAAATATGATCTATCGGGCTCACCTAGCACATCAAAGAGAACATATCATATAAGATATATTAGCTCACCCATTTCTATCAGAGTTCTCCCATTATATTTAAAATTACCATGACCCATAAATAAAGTATTTATAGTGTTCATTTCAACATAAAACTCATAAAAACAATAATTATTCCTTTTATAACATGATTAACCAGTGAGAAATAATTCGGTTCCACGAAAATATCTTTGAAACATTATTAACCCATAGAAAATAAATGGGTTCCATATATATTTTCTAATAATAATTAATCTATGGAAAACAAACCAGTTCAATAACAATTTCATTGAAAAATGATTAACCAATGGAAGGGAAATGTGTTCTTTATCAATATCTTTGAAACAATCATAATCCATCCATAGAAAAAGTGTGAATGGTATCATTAAAAATTTTTCCCATTGGATAATAGGTAACATCAAAGGTTTTCAACATTGATGAATGGAAATAACATTAAAATAACATTAAAAACATTATTAAGGAAAATAACATTTTCACTTTGAAAATAACTTTAGTAAAATAAAAAATAATAATTAATATTGTGAAAAAACAATTATTTGAAAATATCCTATGAAAAATATAAAGAGGTATTAAAATTAAATAATTTTCATGATGGTGGTAAAATCCATTTATGTTGTAAATGCTAAAAATAAAAATTCTTTTCAAATCATTTTGTAAAAGTGAGGAAAACGTTACTCATTTTGGAAACATTAATAGATTTCCCTATAAAAATTTTAAAATACATTAATGGAATATGTTAAATAGATTTTAGAAATCATTTATGTTTATAAAATAACATTTTTTTAAAAAAATTATAAAACTTGGATATGGAAGATAAATATTCTCAATCTAAATAAAGATACAACATGAACATCACTTATAAACAAAGATATTTATATTTATTCAAACCATAAAGGTGAAAGTGGAATTTAAGAATATGAGCCAAATTTTTAATTATACGAGAAAAAAATAGGTTTTAATCAATAAAAAAATATCATATTATGTTCTCTAAAGGAACCTTTAACATAAACAATCCAGAAAGAAATGAAATTGTAATATAAACCCTTTTCCATTTTGATAAATTTTAATTATAATCCCCATGAATGAATATATTTAAATTAAAATTTCAGTTTTATGAAATTAATGAGATTAATGATATAACATACCAAAGTTATGTATATATATATCACAGAAGAGGCAGGTTCATATCATAAAAATATGTCCTAGGGAAATGAAATTGTAATGATCGACCCTAATAAAGACAATAATAGAGAATTTATAGGTAATAAACAAATATATTATGTCTAAAAAATGTAAATACAAAAAAAAATTGTTAATATATAATCAAAAAATTCAATTTTAAATTCACATATAATCATATTATACTAGATACTATGGATAAGATTTATAACTAATCAAAAATAAATTGAGTTAAGAAACCCTTTAACACTTAGTAACTTTCAAATAAAATTCCCTTGGATTAAATAATTAAAATAAGAAATGAAATTGAAATTAATTTTAAAGTATTGATTATGTTAATTTTTAAATGGTATTGTATACTTCATATAAATTAAATTTGGTGAACAAAATTAAAACATTCCATAATTAATGAAAATTGAGACGTAATCCCTTACTGATTTTTTAATCTCTATATCAAACCCCCATGAAAGATAGAACCTAAAATAGCTTCATTAATCCCATTAATTTTTATTAAATTTAATATAAAATACATATATTTTTAATATATAAAAATCAAAATAAAAAAAAATTATTATCGTATATGTCTCACAGAAATAACAGGAAGATAAGAAAATCATTGTCTTGAGTCTAGACATTCCAAGAATTTCCTTTAACTCTGATATAGTAAGATTAAATAAATTATTATTTTTAAATAATAACCTTATATATTTTATGAAACTTATACTTAGATGATTTATTTAATTTTATTTTTAATAACATTTTTCAATACATAATCAGTTTAGTATGCATTAGGTGTTTTTTGGACATTCGGATCATTGTTTCAAAATGGCTTCGATGTGTTGGCCACGGTCCAACATTTCATTGTTTTAACCTATAAAGAATAAAAAAATGAATTATTATTCATATTTATACATCAATTATATTTTTTAAACTAGTCATGAATTATGGTTAGGAAAAATTACGTAGGTTAGGATCATGGAGACGTTTAGCGGTGCATACAAAAGCATAACATTTCCATTTTCAATGATCATTATAGAAAGAATGTATGTATTATTTTATCATTACTTAATTATAATTATAATAGAAATATATTATTATGTTAATAAATAAATATATATATATATCATCTATGTGTTTTGGTGATGAAATAAGAATCACATTGATTCATGGAGGTGATAGTCCACACGTACGCATAAATGATGCTATAATTTTTTAGTTAGTGGAACGATAAGAAAATAATTTATATAATATATTTTAATTATTAAATATATGTTATAAATTTAATAATATTTTTATTTATGTCATATATATTAATTAACATCATCCTTATTACCTTCCATGTAAATCGTTAGTGAAAAACAAATCACATCAGTTTGCGAGGTGGTAGTCCGCTATATACACGAGTGATGTATTCGAATCCCCAAATGAATGGAAGGTGATATGGTTTATGTGATATAATATTTCATGTAGTATAATAATTTCCCAAAAAAATTCAACATTTAATCTATCGTTATATAAAGCTATTTGATTTTATGATGTAAAACGAATTGCATTAGTTCGTCAGGTTATAGTTTACCATGCACACGAATGATGATTTTGTATTTAATTCGATGGAATTGTATATGGATTTAGTTTATTACATTAAAATTATAACATAAAAATATATTTACTATACTAGTGTTATTATATAATAATAATTGAATAATATCTTAAGTATTTTGAAGAAGATATAAAATAAAAACCAACAATTAAGTATGATGCCTCTTCTTTAGACAACCTCTTTATATAAGCACCAATAGACTTATAAGGATTGATTTTTTTATAAAAATAATGAATAAAATACATTTTTCGTGAATAAAATAAGTTATTTTTTAATATCTTGGGTTATAAAAATGGATTTGTGTGAGTAAATTGGAGAGGATAGTGGGTGGTGTTTTATAAGTGAGGTGAGTAGCACACTTGTAAATTCTAAAAATTAAAAGATATTGCCATATTTTTAACATGCATTAAGGATCAATAATTTACCCTTATAGAGACTTATACATTATAGGGTTTAAAATTTGTCATAAAATAGATTTTACACCTGTTTTTGTGTCATTTCAACCCTTATTGTTTTATGTTATCCTTCGGTACACTGATTTTCACCTTAACTATGATGATTAATTTTTAAAAATTTAATTATTCATTATGGTAAAAAAATTATGTTTAACTTATTAAAAAATATATATTATTATTATTAAAAGTATATAAATCATTTCAAAAAATAAATTCATAGAAGTGGAATTTTTTAATTTAAAATTAAACCCACAAGTGTGAGGAAATAGTGGAATTTTAAGAAGTGTATTTATTCAAGAAAAAGATGATTTTATATTAACTATAGGGATAATAATAATTAATATAAGAATTTATCTTGTTAGTTAATAATATATAAACAATAATTTTCATTTAAATCATTACTCGTTAGGTATTTATTTAATTAGCTAAACAAGAGAAACATTATGCAATTTAAAACAGTCTTTTGAATAACACGTTTTTAAACAAAAAAATTAATAAAATCCAATATAAAGTATATCTATATGTAATTAAGTGGATTAAAATAAACTAATTAATAATTTTTAAATAAAATTAAAAGCATTATGTTTCTTTTATATTACTTAATTTTTTTAAAAGAACCCACATTTTTACAAATAAATTGGTATTTTTAATTATTCACTGAAAAATAAATATTTTTTTAAAAATCCCAAATTATCATCCTAAGATAATTTTGATATTCTGATTTCAAAAATGAAATTTATTTTATCAAGTTTATTTTCTAAAAAAAAAATAAAAATATTTTTAAGATTTTCTCATAAAAGTAGTAATAGTCATTTTTGAATAAATTAGATTTTTAAAAAAGATACTATACTAAAAATTGATTTATTTTTTACTATGAATTTATAAATAAATTTATATTGTGTAAAACATATATATATATATATATAATGTAGTTAAACTATTCATACCCATAAAAATAATTTCATGTTTATAATGGTCATATATTTCCCTGGTTATTTAAGATTGGTTTTTTCTGTCGAATAAGTTGTCAAAAAAAATGTTATCCTTTTAAAATAATGAGGTGTTAAATACCTTCTTACCTTCTATTACATTATAAAAAATAAAGTCACCTATCGGAATGTATGGACAACCTCTTCCACAAAGTGATGTAATTGATTTTTTCTTTCAGTTTTTTATGTATATTAATAAGGATTTAATTAAAAAACACATAAGTTATATTTAATAAAAAACATATCCTAGAAAGGTGAATACTTTTTTACCTTTACTTCATTCGGTCCATTAGAATTTGAAGAAAACATTCATGTGTAAGTACGACCTACCAACTCCATGAACAACCAAAATCCTTTTTCAATATCTACCATTCATGAATGTTTTAAAATATATATATAATGTATGTTTGTTATATTTGTATCATGATTTAAATTCTAAAGATGATGGAATCATGATCAATGTGAAAGGACCAAATCCGCTGAAGCAAAACATACATGGAAAATGATGTATTTGTCACCCATAATATAGATTTAAATAATGAATTGTTAATAAATGATGTATAAAAGGTTATATGAAAATAATATATCATATTATATAAAATTGTATGGTTATTGAATAGATTTATATTAAATTCATATTTTTTATACATGAGGTTTGAACACATATAAAGGATGTCGTACCAGAGTTAAGGGTTTACTTCACAATCTCGTCATTATTCAGGATTGTTTATGATAAAGTCTCTACAATGGTAATAATTTTATCTTTCTATCATAAAAGGAATATATTTTCTCCTTATATATTTATTTCTATAAATAAAAAAATTCATTTAATTTTTCACTCTTTATGAACTCAAGATACCAATTTATTGTTTTTAAGGAAAACCGACTTTGTTTTTTTAATCAGTCCATAATATTTTTCTACCATATATATATTTTCTATAAAACATTTTAAATAAGTTTTTTCATATTAGAAAATTATTTATTAATTGAATTTTTACCCATTATTGAATTTTAAAAAATATTTAAATAGGAATCTCTATTATATTTTTTGAATGAGGTAATTTTTGAATTTTCTTAAAAAGTGTGAAAGGAATGTTTAATTTTAACATATATGACATAAATAGGATTTCATGTCATCAAGATTGAACAATGATTTCAATAATCTATTAAAATTTTACAAGGTTCTTCTCAAATAAAATTTTTTCTTAAATATTTTGAAAATATTTAGATTTTAAATAATTGAATACAGAGTGAAAATGAGTTGTTTTCTCATGAAATTTTCCAAAGATCTTTGTAATGTGTTCTATACTATTTTAAAATACTTTGTTGAATATAATGATTTATTTTTGATATTATCCAATGATAACTTCAAAAATCTTCAAATATATTTTATGTGTTTAGTTTTTCTTTGGAAGGTATTGACATTTTGTATGTCAGTTCATCAGAACAAATAGTTATTGATTTTTTAGGCATATTGATTAATATGTATTATATATTTTTATGAAAAATTAATTGGACTTATTATATCATAGGTGGATATTTTAATTAAATAACCCCTCTATAAATCAGATAGTATAATGAGGTAAACTAGTTGTCTATCCTTTTCAAATAGGTTTTTGTTGTATTCTTACCCAAACATTAAATTTTATTACCACAATACCTCAATTATAAGAGTTAGATGTACATCGTTATGAATTTCATCATTATGAAAATAATTATTGATGTACATGAGATTATTTTGAATAATATACATTGAAAAGATTCAATCTCATGTGATTATTTATAAGGAATAATTTTATCTTCATTTAATCCAAACATATTTGTAACACACCGATATTCTTAGAAATATTTTTCTCAAATAAATTTAATCATTTCAATATATTTCATTTCACGTAACACTGAGTTTAACTATCACTGCACAAAACACCAATTTTTTCTTGTTTTACACAAAATAATGATTTTAACTTGCATTATAGTTAACACTATGTTTATCTTGCATTATATAAAACACTAATTTCATAATGTATTACATACAAAACTAAGTTTAAATAATGCATGGAATACTATTAAAATATTATTATTTAATATGATAGTAATCACCTAACCATTAAAATAGTGGGTATTAAAAGAATTAGCTAAATTATTAATCTTTATGGTTTAAACATGTATATATGATGAATTATTTTGTGGTTATTTAATTATAAATGAAAATAAAAACCATTTGAAAATAAAGGTAATGTTTTTTTTAAAAAATATTTTTATATACACAAACATGTTTTGTCATAATAAATTAAATAAATAATTTTTTATTAATTATTTTAATGAAATTAATATATTATATATTTAATCAAATTATTAACATTTAACCTATGTCTTTTCTAGATAATAGTTAATAATAAATCCAATTTTACACTTAAAAACTACATTTTTTTTAAAAACTGATTTGTCCCCTTTTTCACAATTTTTTTAAAATTAATTTAATCCAATTTTGGAAACGTTTTATGGATGAATAAAAAAATTATCATCTCAAAATTATCATAGGGTTATTTTTTTATAATTCTCTATTAAGTTAAATTTTTTTATGAATAGTCAAAAATACTAGTTTTTATTAAGAATTTTTATTTATTTTAAAGAATTTCAAATCATAAAAATTAATTTAAGATTGTTTTACAAGGTAAAATTATTTCAATTGTGTATCTATTAATCTATGTTATGTCATTTTAGTCAACATCATATTGAATTTGGATATAAATACTTATTAATCTTTTGAATATTTTCTCTTTGGAAAACTGTTTCCTTATCATGTCTGAGGGATTAATTTTAAATTAAAAATTTCTTTTTCAGTGAATTGAATTCAGAAACAGGGATTTATTATTTTTAATGATCCTAATTTATATTATATAATAATTTCATCTTAATTTTTTACCATAATAAATAGTAAACAAAATAAAAATTATTTACTATGGTTAAGGTTAATATGGGTTTACCATGGGGTTAAACTAAACGATATGGGTTAAAATGATCCAAAACATGTCAAACTACCATTTTATGGAAATATCTAGACCTTATGTAATCTAGTTTCATTAATGGACCATTTTGGATCCTTTTGGAATGTAAAAAAGGTGTATACACCTTTTTATTTTCAAAAATTACAAGTGTGTCACTCAGCTCAATTAATAAAATTCACACACTATCCTCTCCACTTCACACTTCAAAAACCATTTAGATTAGAAAATACCTACCAAAATATCTTCCTTAATTCTATCATATCAACCAAGAATCGTATTCCTTTCATAAATTCTTCTTGTAAATTCTTCTAGTTCAAACACAATGATGTTTCTTGGAGAAGAGGAAAAGTCCCAAACTGAGTGTTTTACTTTATTTATTTCTCCACATCCTTGCATTATTATAAAAACATAATTTTTTAATAACCTAATTATCTTAAATATGCATAGATGTTATTATTTTAATTTAAAAACCTAAATACTTCTCTTATTCCATAAAATAGGTTATAAAATCATTATTCATTGTACGGAAGACTGCTGCCTCACAAATTAATGTTATTCATTTCCCACCATCACCTCTAACAGATTGATATAATGAAATGTTTACTGTTTATATATAATATTTATGGAATTATTATTTTATTAAATCAATATATCATATTTTTCTTCTTTCCTTCCATTCTGTGGGACTATAGTAATATTGTTCTTGTGTATAGATGACTACCACCTCGTGAAGTGATTTGATTTGTTCACATATTATATAGATGGTAATAAGTATGGGACCAATATTTTTAAAAGAATAGAGGAAATTCCTCATTTATTAGAAAAAAAGAAAAGTAACAGAGTAAAAAATAGGGTATAGGTAAAAAATATATTATTCCAAAATCATATAATTTAGACACTTAAATTTTTCTCAACCATTCACCTATTTTCTTTTCTTCCTCTATTTTTTCATTCTCGTATTCTATTATACATCTGTTCCCCTGACCTATACTTCTCAAATACAAACCCCTGCTTGAAAAAGGATATTTATAACTTTAAAATAATTTTTTAGCATCATTGTTTTCATATTTATAGCTATCAACAGGATTCTCATTGAATTTTCCAGGATAGCAATCCATTTCCATTGGATTCATCATTCCTTTTTCCTCATTTGTTGTGCCGTGAAGAAGTATTTCTTGATGTTTTTTCTCTTCATGAAGTGTATTATATGTAACAAGATTTTTTTATTATATCTCATTATAAGAGTAATTTTTTTTTCAGAAATAGGAATATATTAACCTTCATCTGGTTGATCAACCACCACTTGAAAATCAACTAGACCTCTTGTATTCTTGTAAGAAACAAGTTGAAATCCCTCTTTATCCATGATGTATTTTGAAGAATAATTTTTTGAACCTTTTAAAAATTTTTCCTAGGGATAAATGACTATATAATTAGTGTAAATATCCATTTCCACTAGATTTAAATTTATTTAACAAGATTGGGTATCATTATTTTTCACTAGAGAGTCATATTCAGAAAATTTCTTACCCGTCTAGTCACCTGAACAAACCATCTTTTTTATGAGATCTATTGATCAAAAACATTATGTATATCTTTATAATTCACTTTTATGACCAATAATTCATTACCACTACCTATAATTTTAGAAACTATTTGAGTCCTCTTAGTTTCATCACTTCTACATTTTCTATAATTATCAGCATTTTTCACATTATCTTATTCAAATAAAATGCCATCCCTCATTTTCAGCTTACTTAAAGAAGCAATGGATTTAGCATTAGATGTTATTATTCATAAGATAGTTGTTCAGATCTTGTCCATACATAAAACAAAATCTTCACAATATATAGTGCCTCCAGTTAGATGATTTAGGACCAATAACATTGCAGCCCTTTTAGATTTTTGGGGTTTTCTTAAATATAATCTTCAACAAAATAATATCATCATCATTTGCATGCATTACATTATAAACTAGTTATGAAACCAATTTCTACCTCTACCGAGAAATTTTTGAATTGTCCAAGTATTTATAATTCTACATCCTTATCAATTTTAAACAGAATACTGATTTAAATTGAAATATAATATAGAAATTTACGATATCAAAGTATCTAATCCAACCCATATTTGAGTAGTGGTGTTACCAACCTCAAATGGATTGAATTTTCTATCACATTCAAGAAGGTGAATAATACATAATTTGAATGCAATTTATGAAAATCATCAATCTCATACATTCAGATATTCAATGGGGAAAATCATATTGAATTATCCATATCCAAACGAGACACATTTCCTATAGGAAAATCCCCAAATTCCTGAAATCTGCTCCAATATTAACTCTATTTTCAGAAACTAGTAACCTTTATTTTTAAATAGACAAGCATTAAAGAAATAGTCACCTATTTTATGATTATTTAAAATATAATTAGGGTCTACTTTAATATGTGAAACATTATTTTTTCTTCGAAGGGAATATTCGGTCACTCCTTTGAAGATGGTGAAGGAGTGTTTCTCTATGTATCCCTCGATCTTAGTAACACCACTCCACACATGAATCCATTGTTTCAAATAGGAAACAAAGAAATTATGGGAATAGAATACCCAAAAAATAATAAATATATCTTTCATGACAGAATATGGATTAAAGGATCAAAATATAAGAGGAGGAACTCTAATCACACACAGTTTTTAGAGAGAGACACTCTCAGAATTTATCACTCATCCTGCTAATTTAATGATTAATAATGCTGGTTTTAATAAACATATGTTATATATATTAAATAAAAATGACTCTATAATAATAATATATTATTTGTGATTTTTTAATTTATTTCTATCAGTTAAATGAAAACAACGTTCATGCATACGTATGGCCTACTGTCTCCACAAATAGTGTATTTCATTTTCAATCTCTAACTTTTATAGTTCACTAAAAATAAAAATTTATTAAATATATATGATATTTATATCATTTTTAACATTCTATATCTTATGAAACTATTATCAATTTAGTAGGTTCAAAAATAACAAATCCAAACATACACAATAAACAAAGAAGTTATTTCCCAAAATGTGAATTTTACACGGAATTGTTAATAAATATGTAATAAAAAGGTCATATGTAAATAATATATGGTATGATATATGTATATATAAACATTTTTATTTAATATATTTATAATAATCATATATTTATTTTTTTGTATGTTTTAATGTGTACTAAGAATGTCGAGACTTATGGTAAGGGATTTATATTTGATATGTATTTTCTTTGAGACACTTTCCATATTCATCATGTATCCCATTTATGTAGTGTATATACAACCCATGGATTTATTTTATAATTATTCTCAATAAAATTATTAGCATATATATATATCAATTTGGGTATCTCACTTTTAGGTGGTTCATGGTACAAATGTTACAAAATTGGTAAGTATTTTATGATATAATATCATCGTTTATTGACATTGTTTGGGTTTACAAATTCAATGATAAAATATTATGATTCTTATCTAAAGAAAATGATGAAATATATTATCCTCTGGTTATTACATTTGATTACCATTTTTCCATCATTTTCCTCTTTCTATGTACTCAAGAGTTCAAAAAAATGGTTTTTAAGGAAAACCATCTTTATTTATTTCTTTGGCCGAAAATAACTTTTCTTCAAAAATCATGTCTTCTTAAAAAGGGTTTCAAAAATGTTTTAAAATCCCAAAATGATTTATTAAATAAATTTTTAACCATGATTGAACTTTTTATAAAACTAATTTATAGGAATCTTCATGTCATTTTCCAAACAAGACTCATTTTCATTCTATCAAAAATCTGAAAGAAATCATTATTTTAACTTGTACTACATGAATAGTGTTTTCTACCATCATGACCAAATCATAATTTTAAATAATCAATTATAAGATTTAAATTTTATATTAAAAGAAAAGTATTTTAAAAAATAATATATGAATTTTTTTTCTAAAAAACATATTTTCAAAATAGAAAGGATATTTTTATCAAGAAATATTTTAAATGCTTTTTAAAAGTTTTAGTTATAAGTTTCTAAGAGAATTTTTAATGAAAAGTATTTTGAAAATGTTTTATGTTATAAAAACGTTTTTTACACTGGAAAGGCTATATTCCTCAACAAATGTTCCTAGTGATATTTCAAAATAATTTTCCATCTAAGATGAAATAATTTTATTTTACTTATGATTTATTAAGGATAATATGGAATGATAAAATCCATATTATTGATATATATCGTTAATTAATATATTGATTAAATGTTTATGAGACCCACTTATTTTTTATGTGATATGATATGGTGAAGTGATGAAATGTTTTTGAACTTCATTTTCCTTTCACGGGTTATGGTGTGATGATGTGATGAATGTTTTATGATACTATGAAGCACATATGTATGGATTTAATTATAAGATATGTGGGACCTATATCTCTATCTAATTAATTTATTTAGGCTTTATATTTTATGATATAATATTGGTAAATAATAAATGGGCTCAATACACTATGGGAAAGAGGTGTGTCCTAATCCACTATGGGAAATATGTGTGTCCTGGTCCATAATGGGAAATAGGTGAAAAGTTCTTATCCACTAAATTTATGGTCTTGGTAGTAAAAAATTACATATTAAATGGTTTTATATATATTTATAATGGTTCCAGAATTTAATGAAATTTTAATATTTGTAATGATTGATTTATAATGATCTCTCACTCTCATGGACCATGTTTTATGAAATGATTTAGTTTTATACCATGACTCATATTTATGATTTGGGACATGTTGTGTATCATATTATTAATTTATGTTTATAATAACATACCATTTTTTTATCTTATGATTTCAAATGATCATAGATTGATGTCTTCTATGTTTACCCTTATTGAGCATCTTAGCTCACCCATTATTATGTTTTTTCCCCAGGTTATGAAGAAATGTTTAGTTTGGTTATTTCTAAGAAGATTAGTTTGTAACAATATGTTTAGTGGATATTTTTATGTTATTTAATGAAATAATAATATTTTTTTAGCCTCTAATGAAACTAAACTATTGTGGTCATCAGGAATTAGTTTTAAAAATTTATTTAATATTCAATGAAAAATATCTGATATTTATTTATAAAATTCTATGTCACTATTATTGGTATCATAAAAATAGTTTAGTCAATATTTAGATATTAGGATTAGAAAAATATTAGTGAGATCTCAAGTGAAATTCCTAAGTTTATTTATAGGGATATGTCTAAGGATATATATATAAGGATAAGTTGGAGGATAATTAAAATTATAGTAAAATATCCTAGAATTTTGGTGAAGGATAGAGTAATGTGTTTCTAGTAATTAAATCCATGTATGTATACTACATGTGATTGTGGGTATATAACAGAGGTACATCGGGGTAATAACTCTAAGAATGGATCATTGAGATGGATTTGATCATCACCTGGTGCACAAAATAGGTGTTGATACACACCTAGTTTAACACTCCTAATTTATATTCCTTGGAAACTCCCAAACTCTTTATGAACCATCATAATTGATTTTAATAATGACTATGAATAAACTAGGTTAATAAAAAATCATCATAGATTGAAAAGAGCTTTATTTATTTATACATTATATAAATTATTTTCCATGATTATTTGGTTTTCCAAAATTATTATTGTTTATAATGATATGATTTCTTGTTTTATTGAAGGACTATAATAAAAAAACAATGTTAACGTTGTGTGTGATAGAAAATAAAATTATTGTTCTCCCTTGAAACCAAAAAATGTGGTATTTGGAATGAAAAATATTGTTGTTATGCTCACACAACATTCTCAAGCTATGAATTATGTTGAACTTTCAAAAATGAAATGGAGGGGAAAATGTTTTATTGAGTAATTCATGAAGAAATGTCTATATAATATTATTTTTATATTAATATACTATTTTCTGATTAATGGATCATTACCAATGAAAATATATTGTCTGTTTTTGGTGTTTTGATAATGAAAATTTCATTTTGGTTTTTTATCATTTGGAAAGAAATTATATTAGTGGTGGAATATTATTAATAACACAATGGAACAATAAATAATTGAATATATGTAATGTGAAGAGTTTAAGGAAATATTTCTAAGTCAGTACTTTCCTCACTTTATATAAAAAAAATAAAGAGAAGTATTTCCATAAAATTATGAAAACAATTGATAAATCAATTTTTATTAATGCACCTAAATTTATAAGAATTGAATGGTATAATTATGGATTAATAATAATCCTTAAAAGAAAAATTGATCAATTATTTAGTGACCTAAATCCAAGTCTTAAAAAGGCCTCAACTATAAGATATTTTCATAGCTACAAATAATTTGTTCGATGAGAACTATAGGAAGAAAAAGAAATTGGATATTCCCAAAATTGTGATATTTTTTATAGGAAAAAAAGATTAAGTCTTATGAAAAATCAAATATTTGAAGAAAATTATAGCCATATGCATGCAAAAAATATCGACAGAAGTATCAAGATAATAAGTTGATAGAAACTAGTTGGTTCTTTAAATGTTGAAAGGAGTGTCATAAATCTCGTGAATGTTGAAATTTTATTAAAGGGAATGTTACTATAATAGAGGAGAAGAGGACTCCCACTAATGCATCACTCACCCTCCAATGTGTCAAGCACAAGGATTTTTTAAATTCTGACAAACAATGCCCCAAACCAAGGGATAACATGTATGATATTCCACAACAACCTCTAAATAAAATGGATAAAGGGAAATATTAGGAAGTCATAATGGATGAAGTGAATCTAGATAATTAGGGAAAACTTATCATTTCCTCCTTAGTTAGGAATTTCTTATTTCATTCTGTATGAATGAGCACTGTTAAAATCTTACTTTCAATCCTTTAGTTAAATTTTAGGAGATTATCTCTCGATACATGGATTTTGGACGAACACACTCCTCTATTTTATTTTTCTTGCAATAATAGAATTCTATCGTGCATTCATATGGCTCCATATGAATTATTTTTATGGAAAGAATTGTATATGTCACAAACCAACCTTGATACATTGGTAACCTAATACCCAAGACAACTCTGACATATCCTAAAGGTAATTACTGGTCCCCATGGGTTGGATACATCATACAAGAGTGAATTTTCCAAAAAACAATGAAATATAATAGATAAAAGTTAGAATTCTCAATGATCTAAAAAGAGAAAGTACCAAAAACGAAAGGGGTAAATCAAGACCCAAAACACTACATCATCAAAGTACTAAATAGAAAGACAAACATCGCAAGTAAACATCAATCCAAGACAAAAGTATCAAGAACATCTACAAACTCAATGTGGTGCTTTCCCTTTTCTCTAACAATGAATAAGGAAATATATAAGTGCCTTTAGAAAATGGTAGGGTGTAAGATATAAATCCTATTAGGGTCTCACCAAGTATTACATAAAATTATTCCATAATAACAAACCAAATAATGTTTTCAAATTTCAATGGAACTTGTAATTGGTATATAATTTCTTATTAAAAACAAAATAATATATCATTTCTAAATTATGGAAAAAATTTACAAAATAACTCAAATAAAAAATTATATAAAATAGTTTTTATAAATCATTTAGCATGAGTAAGAATAATTCATATTAAATAGAATATATAATCAATATAGACACTACAAGAGCCATAGGAATCTTCCATGTAGTGTGATAGTTTCTCATTATAGTATCCTTAAGCTTCTCATATCATTGATCATGAAAATATTTGTACACATGACCCTCAATATCGTGCTAAATTGGACACATCAATATATCATCTGGGATAAGATCTTCCTAACTAGGCATTTGTTAGAGTTTTCACAGTCAGTCAACTGTTATGAAATAATCATCCTTGTGTGATTATAACAAATATACTAAAACAATATAGAGGCTCGCATTTATTTAATCAATCAATTGATAAGGGTAGAATCATCCCATTTCAAATCAATTATCATTCAAAATTCAATTTCCCAGTTTTCTTGTTCCAAATAAAAATTCACTATCAAAACCAAAACACCGGTTTTTTATAATTCTATGCATCTTCAATTAAAAACCAATCATTGGTCTTAATATTTTCAATTAAATTGATTTTTATAAAAATAATTCTCAAATAAATTTTCAATTCCCTCAATTTCAAAATACACATCCCAAATACCAATTCCATTGGGATTGGTGGGTTTTCCCAGAATTCTATACCAATTCAATTCAAAATTACAATTCATATCCAATTGGGTTTTCATAAATCAATTTAAATCAAATTAATTCAATTCATGAAAAATCAGGGTTTAATTATATAGAAAATATAAAATGGAACTATCTGCCTTTAATCATAGAATTACAATGCACAACACCTACAATGGTATTTTCCAATGAGGAATTACAATGATGAAGATCAAGAAAACCAAACTAGAATCAAGATCCGTTTAAATAGAGTTTAGATCCATCAAACACATGCTGAACTATGAAAATTAAAGAAGGAAATAAAGATAGAAATGGAGTGAAATAATGGGAGGAGACCCACTTATTGGAGAGGGATCAGATCCTCCACCATCACTTCAATTTTTCAAAGAATGGGTTTGGAGCAGCCAAAATTGGTTTTTTAGAGCCTCCAAAGCCCCTAAAATTGAGATAGGTTGAATAAGGGTCGAGTGGGGACCTAAATGAGGGTTTAAGAAATTTCAAAAAAAAATTTAAAAAGTATTGCACACACTATTAGCTGGGAGGGGCTACATAGTTAGAAAAAATGTCCACCAACCACGAAAATCCTCACTACCCAAGATTGAATGGTTTTTACTACGATGAAGCACGGTTTGGGAATACCGTGCTCCAACCATGCATAGATATAAAACATACAAAATATTTCCAAATTACACATGATTTACCCCGAACCAAGTTTAAACTAAAAGGAAAACAAACCGGTGTCTATGAATACTGGAAAACCAGTAATAGGATGTTACAACCTCTGCACCATAGAATGTTTTTGTCCCAAGAAATCCTATAAAGAAGCATTCATATCAAAGAGATAAAGAAACTAATCTCTCATCAGTTCCTCATGCTACCATATCTAATAAAAATCATAACCATGCTTCCATATCACACACACAAAAAGTATCATCCTCCAATGAACTACATTTTACTCCGAATCAACTATCCTAACTTGATTGTCATTCACAAATATATTAGTCTCCGCATTAGGATCCTCCCAACTCATTATGTGAGATGGATTGTAAAGATAATTTTTTAGCTAAGATACATGGAACACATTATGTATCAATTTCAAATATGAAAAATGTTTTAGATGGTAAGCCACTTTCCCCATATTCTCAAAAACATCAAAATACCCCACAAAATGAGGATAAATATACCATTTTCTCCCAATTTGTTAATGACCTAAATGAGTTGAATTTCAAGAACACTTGGTAACCATATAAAAACTCAAATGGTCCATAATAAATATCAACATAAGATTTATAATAGCTCTATGTCATCATCATTCTCTAATAAGTAAACTAAATCTGCATAGTCATCTCATGCATCAAACTCAGTCCAACCAAGGAAGTCTCACTAATCTTCAACCAACCTAGTTAATATTTACATGTCCTACAAAAGAAGGCCTGAAAATAATTCAATATGATCACATAATGGTAAATATTGTTGTAAGTAAACTCAAAAAGTTATAAATTTTCATCCTAAGATTCTCCAAAATCAAGGACGCACTCACAAATCATATCCCCAAGAATCTTTATGTATCTATATATCTAGCATTCCATGTGTGGATGGTATGTCATACTCAAAAGAACCTAATATTATATTAAAACCTGAATTCTTCTCCAAAAATGACAGGTAAATAAGGTTGTATTTTAGATAGTATTGTAGATTTAACTTTTTATAAACAAACAATCTCTTTTATATAGAGATTTAACAACTCCTTAAATTTGTTTGTGTTATGAATGGGTATAAAGTAAAATTATTTGGTGATCCTATTGATCAAAACCAATATCTAAATATTATTTTTATTGGTATGTGGAGACACAACCACAAATTCTATATCGATCTCATCCCTCTTCCATTTCAGTATTCGAAGTGGTTTACGCAAACCTAAAGGTCTTTGGTTCTCAACAATGACCTATTAAAAAGTATAATAATGAGAAGAATATTAGCAATGTCACATCTCATTCCTAGACACTAGAACTAAAACCTCATATTTTTGGTTTTTGGGTACACCACCCACTAGGAATTATGGAAATCCCCTGTCATATATTTCCTCATGGATAAAGTCACAAAAACTAAATATGAAAACATGGGTTACCCTCTATGGAGAATGACCACACAAAAATAGTCTCCACACAATAAAGAGAGATCTTAATTACTTTGAATTAATCATCAATATTTTGTTCCTAAATAATCATCTTGGAAAGAGATTATGTCAATTTAACACTAGCCAAAACAACCTCGGCCCATTTTTTGGAACTCCTATGTAAAACTATTAAAAAAGTACCATCAAGTTCCACTATTTTGATGATTCTTTCATGTCTTGGGTCAAGAGTTTCCATATCTATCCATCAATAAAGACATTCCATTTTCAATAGATATAGGCGATGTTGAAATCAAAATATTTATGGCACTCCTCCCAAGGCCTCTAGAAGAGATAAAAATATTTTTTAGAGAGGTCATAACTCAATCTATTACGGTCAGAATACATGATCATCCTTTCTATAAAAGTTAAATTCTTACAACTTTTAATCACATGAATCAACTCTTGATGATAAATATCATGGTTTGGATAATTCACCTTTTGTGTCATAAGATGTTGAAAACCATAAGCTACTATGTGATCACCGTACCTTACAACACAACCAAAACTCGAACCTATTATTTCACATAAGACCGCATAGCCCAGTACATCCTATGGGAGAGTCAAC
This sequence comes from Viscum album, assembly GCA_963277665.1. Taxonomy (NCBI): domain Eukaryota; kingdom Viridiplantae; phylum Streptophyta; class Magnoliopsida; order Santalales; family Viscaceae; genus Viscum; species Viscum album. Next base: position 288,120,000 of record OY728163.1, read on the forward strand.
ACTAATGAAACTGTCAAAATATGTTTCATATAAAAAAATAACTTTGTCATTTCTCATCTAAAACAAACATTATCAATTTTGAGTGAGAGAATCTTTTAGAGAATCAAACTTTTAAAATCATTTAAGAACCAGGGATAATACCCCAATAGACCGAAAAATATCTGAATCATGAAAACATTATATGGTTTCTCATGTATCATAACATATTATAAATTATTAGGAACTATTGAGATACCATGTTATGATATCACATGTCCCCAGAAGATCACTTCTTGAATCCATAAATCACATTTTGATAGCGTGGCATAATTTCAGTGTGTTATCAAAATTCCATAACTGGTCTCAGATGACAGACATTATCCTCCTAAGACATAGAATAAACCAAGATGTTATTCAAAAATACCACCATAAATGTATCAAGATACTTGTTTGAAATCATATTAATTAAAAAAATAAAAGTTTTATAAAAATTCCTTAGAAAAAATGAAATAAAAATGTACACATAATAATTATACTTGCTCTAGAAGATAATTTTTGAAATGGATGATTATTTTATTCCCAATAGTTGATAACCAGTCCAAAGATGAATCTTTGAGAACCACTTCACCCCTATAAATTATTCAAACATATCATCAATCTATGGAAATAGATAATTTTCTTTTACTGTAACTCGATTGAGTTTCTAGTCTTCAATACAAAGGTGAAATATTCCATCACTTATATTTATAAAGATAACATGTATTTCTCAAGGTGATACACTCGGGAATATAAATCTTTTCTCTAATATATCATCCAAATAAGTTTTCAACACTTTAATTTTAGTTGGTTACATGGGTTTTGAAGGTATAAAAATGGCTATGTACTAGGAAATAAATCAATAGAGAACTATACCTTTCTTATCGGTTGTAAACCAGAGAAATCCGAAGGAAAAATGTCTTTAAAGCTGAAAAAAACTGGAGGGAGGTGATTTCTCAAAGACTCCCTCTCTATATCAAAAGAAAACACTAATAATAAATTCCCTAACTCTAGATAAGACGGTTCATCTCTACTCAACCTCAAGTCTCATTCTCTCTAAAATACACGGATCACCCCATCATGTATAGTAAAGGAGACCCATCAAAGATATCCATAAATTTAGTCCTTATTAGTAGTTAGCCAATCCATCCTAAAAACTAAATCAAGATGTTTCATGTCATGAACTTGAAAATCTTAGTTAAGATGAATCTATGATAAAGAGAAATCCAAAATAAGAAGAAAAAAAAGATCGCTTTGTCTCTCTTGGTTCTAATGTGCATAGTGATATCCATCACATTGGACAAAATGTCTAAATAAATATATAGAATGATCAGAATATGATTAAATAAAAATTAATATGATGAACTAGTCTCAAATATAGTAGTTACTAAGGGTTAAGCTATAGTTATGGTACCTCTCATAGTCACTAGGACTATATCATCCTCTTTTAGAGACTCTACTACAACGTGAAGAAGATTCATTTTGGATTCTTGTGGAAAGAATATATATGTCCATGAATAATATGATTGTACTATAGTAATTTTAGGTACTTATGAGACCATTCCACTACTTGAAGAAAAAAAGTGACAAAATATATTCTTCAAGTGATGTAAGAGTCTTCATGTGATGCAAATATTGTGTTCAATAATGAAAACTCATATTGAATTCCCATAACTTTCATTCTAGAAGAAAGTCAAAGGGAATATACCATGCACTAAAAGAGTTCAAAAAGAACCCTATTGTGAATATACATAATGAGAATCATCACTTTTTCTCATTACCTTGAAGAAACTCACATAATTTACATTATGAGAAAAAATAACTCCTCAGAGCCCTAAATTACCAGCCATCTCTGGCTCAACCCGAAAATACATAACCATTACATTTGAAAAATAAGTGAGTTTCACTATGAAAATATGATAATGAATATAATATAAAATCTAATCTCAAACAATCAAGCCTTCATCTTTTCATTTGATACAATCATAGGTGAAAACTACACATGCTTGGTAAAGCAGTTTTCTACAGTCTATCAGGATCTTGTTAACCAAATTATGTTTAAAAATCTTTGTATCCTTAGCTATCACCATAAACTATTGATAGAAATATTCAATGAAAAGAAATTTTATTTCCTTCCGCTATAAATATTGTTTCTTCTTTTTTCATCACCATTAAGTCCCACAATCTCTTACTAGGTCCCTCTAGCTTGAATTTATCATATTTTACCTTAATAAAATTATGAATTTACTTGAAATCAAACTAAAGATTTATTATCCTCAACCAACCCTTGGTATCTTAAGGATTATTTGATCCTTGGAAAAAATGTAGATCATAAAAAATGAACTCCTAAGCATTATTACGAGATTTACCCCTCTGAGTTTCCAAAAAAAATATCATGAATGGGAACGACCATAGGTGAATGTCCCAAACCTTAGACAATAGGAACAATAATCTCAACAAGGTTCTGGGCTACTATAGGATTCAGTTGCTATGGTTCATCAGTAGATTCCTTCTGGATCATATTTTCATGTCCTCTCAGAGGCATTATGCTACACAGGATTAGAAAACAATATTGAAGACATCAAAATATTTCTCAGAGAGACAACTCAAACTAGAGAAATGAAAAAATTATTATTATCATATATGATATCATAATTTGTATTTGAACATATCCCAATCAAAAGTATGAAAAAAACTATAAATAGATTAAAGTATGCCTCAAGATGCCTTTCCTAAACCACACATGGTAACTTAATGCTTGTTATATTGGTAGATGGCTAAGAACTTGCTCATAACTTCCTCTTGAGTCCCAAAAAGTTACTCCAAATACATATTGAAAGAAGGAAATATGATAAACATACACCTCTAATACCACTTCTTCAGGAACCATCCCAGATACCCTGTTATCTTGATACTTGAACCAGCTCTGACAAGGCATGAAGGGTGTTTCTATAATGACCTGAACTTTTATAAATAAAATTCCTTTGTGATTTATTTAAAAGTGAGATCATGTAATCTGGTTATAAAAAACAAATGTACTTATTTCATTTTATTATATCCTATTATATTTAAAATACCATTATGTGTCATAGTCTATGATAATATATTTTTTTAATAGTGATCACATGATTGTCATAAATAAAGTGTTTTAACAAATCTAATTGACATGGACAAAGGAGGTGATGGAATCAACCAGTAGGATGGTTCCCTAAGAAGACCATTTATCAAAGCTTTCAAAGGAGATATCATCACAGGGATTTTCCCTTGACCAAAACCAAGCTGATATATAACAATGTAAGCTTGAAAAATATTGTTAAGGGGATAAGTTCAAGATTATCAAGATCAAGGTCCAAACCAAGTACATTGAACCACCCTCATGAAAGTCTCACCATCGCACACTTTACCCTTAAGGTGTTCACTGGTGTATTAAAGGGATACACATCAAAACCATAATAATTTGAATTTTTATATTCTATTTTCAACGTAATAATGGTTATATTTACTTTTAATCATTGTTTGATAAATGTTTTTGATTTTGATACAATATAACACAAATTTTATTTTTTGGGTAATATTAAAATTCAATTAAGGCATTTATTTTGAAAAATAAATGTATTTTTTATATAAATTATATTTTAATTACATAATATTATTAAATCATTTTTATAAAATATATTTGATCATATAATTTTTATGATGTCAAATGTAATTTTTTAAGGGTTCAAAAGGTATTATTATCAAAAAAACACATTATTTATCAACAAATATAAATTCTTATTTTAAAAGTGAAAATTAACATATTTAGAAGTTATTTTTATAAAATAAATATTATTTTTTTAATCATAACATCAAAATTATCCAACTGTTAATTTTTCATTATTTTCTGAGATAGTCAAATTTTCTTGTAAAAATTAAATACGGTATAAATATATGGTGTGTATTATAATTTCATAATGACCCAATGTGATGTAATAAATAAAATATAGGGTATCCACTGACAAATATATACTTTAACATAAAATAATTATATTGTAATATTATTTGATTAATTTTATAAAGCCTTTATGAATCCTTCAAAACCTATAATATAATTAACATTTTTAAAATAAATGCTTTAAGAGCATGACTCACTTCCGTATAAAAATGATATTATTTTAATAATCTAGTACATTTTACTTATAAAATTATGAAAACCATACCTATATTTAAGAAACTGTGGGAAAAAACTTGGGAATATTTTTTTTTGTTTTTATATATAGAGTTCAAAACCAATGTTTGTGAAATAATAAAGAATTCCACACAATTTTTCTATATAAACCCACCCAAACCCCCATTTTTCTTCACTAAAAATCCTTGGACCACATACTGACTCTACCTTCCCTCTATATAATCCTTACAATTTGACCCCAACATCTTTAGAATCTTCATCAAAGCATTTAGAATCACAATATCAAGGTAAGGGGATTTTTCCTTCTCCTCTTTATTCAAGTATATTCATTATCTAATGCCTCTTATATCCATTTTCTAATTTTTTGATATGTTCTTCCACATTACCATACATCAATTATAATGTATAAATAATTAGTTACCCATTTCACTCTCATTTTTTCCTCCTGTGAATGTTTATATTCCCTCGTTATCCTGCCCAATTTTCACCAATATTTTCCATGCCAAACAAATGTGTAATGAATAGTAATACCTATTTCTTATAAAGGTTGATCAAATTTTTGAACATATACATATTTTATTGGTGATTTATATTTATTTTTTCCAAACTCCTTGATCATGTAATAAAAATAGATGAAAATAATTCCATGTTTTTTGATCAATGTGGCACACTTAAGCATGAGAATGAAATGAAAGTCATCAGTGATCCCATAATTATATAGTAATCCAATGTATTGTGTAATGTTTTAGTCTCATGAGACATCATAAAAGTGATTAGGGAGTGAACATAGTCTATCACATAACTTTTTCTATCATTATGTTTTTTAATTTCACCTCAACTTATGTTTACAATTCAATGTTTTAAGTTGTTTCCACATTCTCCGTGTTTCTTTTATGATTATAATGCTTTAAAATTCCTTATTGTACATGTTTAATTTTCTCACTCCATCCATTTCCTATTGATACATCTACTATATAAAAATTATTACTTTATTATTTTTATTCCACGTTTATTCTCTTACTGGGCTATATATCTCACCCTTTTCTTGTGTATTTCCTTAGGTTATCCAATGAAGCATTAAGTATGAAGGAATAATATAGCTTCGCTAAGAAATTTTTTAGTGAAGAAAATTTATTCCCTATTTTTAGTTATTATTTGATGTACCTAATTATAAAATGAAAAATAATTATCGAACTTCTAGTTTTTTATTATGTGTACGTTTATGTAATAAATCATGAATTTATGTGCAATAAAGAAAAGGTTTTTCATAGTTGGTATAAATTACATGTTTATCTATTTTTGGTATTAGTATTATAAAACTCTATAAAAAATCCATAGGGATAAAAATAAGTATAAGAAAACATCCCTAAATTTTGGTAAATTATAGTTGAAGTGTGTTTTCAATATAATACATCCATGTTTAGATACTCTAAGTGGATGTTGCTCTATAACTAATATATTGAGTTGTAAAACCCAAAATCCATGTGTTGTGCTAGAATTGACCATGAAATGGTGCTTGAAAATGGGACTTGTTGTACACCAAGATTGAAAATCTTGGAGGATATGGTTTGATAAATTCACAAGCTCATTATGAACCATTATTAATGAAATAAATAATTCACATGAGAGTACATGATAGGAAATATATTGTGGATTATATAAGTTAATTCCTAAAAATTCATAAGTTACGAAATAAATTTCATTTATAATTTTTCCCTTCAATATAATTGGATACCCATTTATGTTTTTAATAGTTTAAAAATCTCATATTGAATTTTCCATTTATTCTAGAAAGTTGATACAAATAGGATTAAGTAGGCAAACAACCAATGTAAAGGGCAATGTGGTAACTTCCCAAATGTGATTCGTAAACCAATGAGAGAAGGAGTATAGAACTTTGTGATGATACTCTCTCTTATGAATCAGGTTCTAAATAAAATCATGGATTAGGATAAGTTTCCAAATCACCCTAAGAAAGAATGAGCTATAATTGAATATTTTATAGAATAAATGCCTCTAATATTCAATGGATCATTTGATCCCATATTCATGAAAAAATAGATCATCTCAATTAAGAATAACTTCTCTATCCTTCAATATTATGAACAATAGAAGGTTATACTTTTTCTTTATCTTATAGTGGGGGAAGATGATTAGTGGTGGGAACTGATCAAGAATATGAAGCATGAGAAAAGGGTAAAATTGATGGGGTGTATGGAATTTAGGAAAAAAATTGATATATATTTTCATTGCACTCTCTAACTAAAAATGGGAAGAAATTTGTGTACCCTCAATAATAAAGATTATTAATCTATTGGTGAAGAATAGGAAAACATCACCAGACCTGAATGATATTCATATGGCTTTGTCTTTACCCATAGAAGAGATATGTACCACTTCTTTAGTAGGATAAAACCTATTATATGAAAATCCCATGTGATCTGAGACTCTTATAGATGTAATGATATTGTCTAATGTTTCCTCTAAGTCAAAATTAAGATCGAATAATCTTAGGGGTATTAAGGGAGTAATTATTGGGAAGTGGATTTTAATTCTCTAGGTCCTATGGAAAAATCTAATGGTAATAAGAATTTTAAATATCTCACTTGTCAAAAGTATAGATAAGGGCATCCTGAAAATTGCCTAAGGGGAATGAGGAAATTATTTTTGTGAGGGAATAAAGGACACCTATATACTGATTTTTAATGGGAGAATCCCACTACTACAATGGAGGAAAATAATAATCCAGTCAACCCTAAATGAATTTTTCAATATTTCAACTACATGGAAGTTAGATACTTTTCAGACCAATTCACTAATCTAATGGTTTTTTGAAACAGCCAATAACCTCTAAGGAAAAAAGGTTAAACTTATGATATCACAACCGCTAAGGTGGATCCCAAAAACAAAGTGGGGATTGGTATTCATGTAATTCATTCATGAATAGTGAACATAATTTTTTATTATGGGTCTATGAATTCCTTCATATCATGAAATTTTAGTTGAACTATTCAAACACCACCACATAGTGTGGAAGTTTTGTTTCCAATGAAAAAGAAAATTGGTGATATTATTGTATCACAATTATATAAATCCTTGTCTATAAAATATTTATTATCTGAACAACCCAAAAAAAACATTTGATACTTCCTTTATTATAATTTTGATTCAATTATGGGCATGTATTAAATTTCCATATATATATATATATAATTAATTTCTACAAGAAGTAAACCACTCTATGTATCATGAATAATCCCATGATTCTATACAAGTTCAAGGAGGAGAATGAATATTCTATAGAACCAAAATTTCAAGAATGGATATTATTTCCATACGTACAAGCATTTATAACTCAATTTATTTAATATATGGAAAGTACCATCCATGAATACATTCTTGTTTTGAGGGAATTCACTAATGTGTTTCCATAAAAACATTACGGTCTTCCTCCTACATGAGTGGGTGATTTTCTAGTCTATCCTATACTTGGAGAATTTCCATTATTCAAGTCTCTAAATAGAATGGCTTTTTGGGAACTTGGGGAGATTATGAAATGACTATTTGGGAATCTGGATAAAGGGATCATACTACCAAGTGCTTTACCTTTGGGTGCATCGGTCCTCTTCATCAAGAAAAAGGATGGGTCAATGTTCCTTTTCATTGATTATAATAAGCTCAACTACATCATGATAAAGAAAAAGTATCTTATTAAATGGATGGATGAATTCTTTGATCGTCTTTGTGAAGAACAATACATCCCTAAGGAAGATCTTTGGTCAATATATTATCAAGTAATGGTGAAGATGGAGTATATCTCTAAAACCACTTTCCATTAAAGGTACAGGCACTAAAATTTCATAGTAATTCTGTTCAGACTCACTAATTCTCCAGAAATATTTATTTTCTTGATGAATAGATTTTTTATAGATTACCTCAAAAAAATTGTAGTATTTATAGATAATATTTTAATATAAACCAAAATAACGATGGAACATGATGATAATCATAGAATTTTGATAAAAAACATACGTGATAGATATTCAGAGTTCTCTTAAATTATATAGGTATTATCATTAATTTATTAATCATTTATCATGATTTTATCCCCCCCACCCCCAATATAACTCAGAATGGATTCATGTATTTAGGAATTATGAATATGAAGTGAGATTTAAGTAATTTAAGAAGAGGCTAATCTCTACACTTGAAATCAGACTACTCAAAAGTGGACAAATTATTATAGTATACAATTATGCTTCAAATAACGGATTGGGCTATGTGTTAATTCATAATGATAAAGTGATATCCTATGATTCAATGAAATTTAATATTCACGAATAGAAATACCCAATGCATGATCTATAGTTGGTTGTAGTGATCTTCACATTGATGATCTGGTAGCATTATCTCTTTGGGGAGAAGTGTGTAATATATACGGATCACAAGAGATTCAAGTATACATTCACATGGTAAGAGATGAATATGCTCTAATGAAGATGGTTAGAGTTTATTAAGGATAATAAATACTCAATCCACTAACATATTAGTAATTAAAATAAAGTATCAGATTATCTAAGAATAAAGGATCCAACAATTTAATCAATAATAATAATTGAGAAGGATCTGATTTTCTTAGACTTAAAAAGGATGGATATGGGAATCATAAAGGGAAATATAATCAATACTTTCTAAAATGATTTCTCAACCATCCCTTCTAGAGAGGATAAAGGATTATCAATGAAATAATGTGGAAGTTAATTTGATTGTATAAGATATAAGAAAATGAAATCATTTTAGTTCATTGATAATGAAGAAGGATTTGTGAAATTTGGTTCATGACCATGTGCACCATCTAATCTTGAGTTAAAGAAGGATTTGTTAGATGATGCACATAGCTTGACCATCTCCATCCATACAATAATCACAAATATGTATTGAGATCTATTAGATCACTATTTTCAGGACAATATGAAGAATAAAATTTCATAATATACATTACAAAATATTTTATGTTTGAAAGTGAAAGTGGAAAGGAAATTATCCAAGGGGATGATGCAACCATTACCCATACCTATATAAAAATGGGAAAACATCACCATGGAAATTGTCACTAGTCTTCTAATGAATTCAAGATAACATAATGTTATATGTTTTGTGGTATATTGACTTGTAAATACTTATCACTTCATTCAAATTTGAGATGACATATCACTTGGTCAACTTGTAGGGATAGACATTAAATAAGTGGTAAAGATTCATGGAACACCACTATCGATTGTATTTGATCGAGATACGATATTTACCACCATATTCATAAAGAGTATTCAATATTATTTAAATACTATGTGGAACTTAATCACTTATTTTCACCATCAAAATGATGTCGAATCAAAGTGGGCAGTCTAGACACTCGAGGAAATTTTGAGAGCATACTCAATTGCCTTCAAATGAAGACATTACTAACATCTTCCTCTGGTCGAGTTCTTAAACAGTAATAATTTTCACTCAAGCATCCAAATGGATCCCTTTGAATCCCTTTATGGTAATATGTGTGTAACATCTACATTTTTGGATAAAGTTGGGGGAAGAAAACTACTTGTTAAATAAATGGTAAATAAGTGGTGGAAAATGTCAAGACCACTCAGTATCACATCAAGGTTGTTCAGTGTTGACAAATATTTATATTAAAAATCACTGATGAGACTTATATTTTGAGGTTGGAGACAAGGTACTCTTAAATATATTTGTGGAATAAATTCATGAGATTTGGGAATAAGGGAAATATTTTTCAAAGATACAATGGTCCCTTTGAGATCTTTAATCATATCAGAGCGATGACCTATCAACTAGTACTCCCACCTAACATATATCATGTACATGATGTATTCCATGAATCCCTATTGAGTAAGTACATAACAAACCCTTCACATTCACTCAATCCAATGGTAGTACCATTGTAGAATTATCTTTCAGATGAGGGGTAGTCAGTGATTATCTTTGATTGTTGAGAGAAAGTTATACTGAATAAAGAAATTCACCTAGTCAAAGTGTTTTGGATAAATCATGAGTTTTAAGAAGCAATGTGGGAACTAGGGGAGTTGATTTCATGGAATGACACTCATATTTTTTGTGTAGGAAAACAAAATTTAGTGGGAAAATTATCTGAAGGATAGATGATTGTACAACCAAAAATTTTATAAATAAAATTCCCCTTGTGATTTAGTTAAATGTCATATAATATAATATGGTTATAGAAAACACATGGACATATTTGGTTTTATTATATCCTATCATATAAAAAATAACATTAAGCATCATAATCATTAATAATATATTTTTTGAAATGTGATCATATGATTATTATAAATATAGGGTTTTAATAAATTCAATTAATATAGACAAAGGAAGTGATGGCCTCAACCAGTAGGATTATACCCTTTGAATCCCATTCATCGAAGCTTATTATATAGATAACATCACTGGTATTTTCCCTCAATAAATCCCAAGTGGACATATAGAAACTTAAGCATGATTTAAATCGTTTACAGAAGAAGTAAAAGCTCATTGAGATCACAACCCAAAACATGAAAATTAAAGAACCCCATGAAATTCTCACCATCTCACACCTTACCCTTAGGGAGTTTTCTGGTATATTATTAGGATATGTAGAAATACTATAATAATCTGAAAATTTATATTCAATTTTCAATAGAATAATTTTTATATTTACTTCTTATTGTTACTTTATAATTGATTTTGATTTTGATAGAACAAAACACAAATTGTATTTTTGGGTAATATTATAATTCAATCAATGTATTTATTTTGATGAATTAATGGACTTTTAAAATAAATACTATTTTAATATATTATTATTAATAAATAATTTTTGTCAAATAAAAATGATCATATATTTTTTACAAATTAAAATGTAATTTTTATAAGTGTTCAAAAACTCTTATTGTCCAAAAAACCTAGAATTTCTCAAAAAAATGTTGATTCTTATTTTAAATATGAATATTCCCATATTTATAAAATTATTTGGGTAAAATAAATATTTTTTTCTAATCAAAACATTGAATTTATCCAATACTGAATTTTTCATAATTTTATGAGATAGTCAAATTTTTGCGTAAAAATTAAATACGGTATAAATATAATGTGTGTATTATGCCATCATAATGACCCATTAATGATGTCATAGATACTATAACTTTTACCCATGACCATATATATGTTTTATGATTAAAATAATGTTATTTTATTTTTATTTTATTAATTTTATAAAGCCATCATGAATCCTCCAAAACCTATATTATATTTTAATGATTTAAAATAATTTCTTTAAAAGAATGACTCATTACCACATTATAAAGGGTATTTTTTTATTATGATATTCCCTTGGACTTATAAAATAATTAAAACCATCCCTAATTAAAATAAACTGTGGGAAAACACATGGTATGTTTTTGGTTTTGGATATTTTATTATTAGTGTCCAAAACCTTTGTTTGGGAAATAAAAAAGAATTCCCCACTCTTTTCCTATATAAACTCTCCCAAAATCCCCTTTAAATTCATTAAAAATTATTTTATCACGTCCTTACTCTTCCCTAACCTTTCTAAAGTCCTCCAAAGGTTCCACAAAGATCTCTAGAAGCTCCTCCAAATCATTTTGAATCACACTCTCAAGGTAAGGGATATTTTCCTCCTCCACTTTATTCAATTATATTTATTATCATTTACATATTATCTCCATTTTATAATAATGTTATATGTTATTTAGCATCCCTATTATTTACATTATTATATATAAATAATTAGATAACCATTTCACTCTCATTGAGACCTCCCATGAATGTTTATAGGCCCCCATTATGCTGCTGAAATTTCAGTGTGTTTTTTACATCCAAACAAATGTGTAGTGAATAACCATACCAATTTCCTATCAAAGTTATTATCTTTAATTCACATAAAAATATTTTATTTGGGACTTACATGTACTTATTCCACACTCCTTGATCATATAATAAAAACTGATGAAAAATGATTCCATTTTTTATAATATACATCACAAAGTTAGGTATCAAAATGAAATGAATGTGATGAGTACACCAATAAATTATATAGCACTCCAATCCATTGAGTAATATTTTTGTCTCATGAGACTTCACGTAATGGATTATGGAGTGAACCTAATCCATCATTTGGATTTTCCATCATTATTTCTTAGGAGTTATCCTTGACCTGTGTTTACGATGAAGTGTTTTAAGTTGATTTTACATTTCTCATTCTTAATTTATGATTTTCATTCAATAACATGCCTCATTTTTTAATGTTTATGATTTTAAGTCTATTTATGTCCCATTTATATGATTTTTTACAACATGTATTACATTCATCATTTGATTCATTTTTTTCCAAAACTAGGCTTTATATCTCACCCCTTTCTTATGTGTATCCCCAGATTATCCCATACATTTTTAAGTACAATGGAATAATATGATCATGTTAATGAAGTTTTCAATAAATATGATTCATTCTCTATTTTAAGTTGTTATGTAATGTACCTAATTCTAAAATACACTATACTTTATAACCTTTTGGGTTGTATTATGTGTACTTTCAAATGGTAAATCATTAATTTATGGGTAATGAAGATATGTTTGGGCATATTTCCCGATCCCCAAGGTTTGGTGACTATAACATGAAATTATACAAGATATAAGAGTGAATTAATTTTATAAAAAATGATAGAATATTACTGAGACAAGTAATTATCTTAAAATCTCTAAAGGGAATTAATACTAAAAACCAAATAGGTAAATCAATAACCAAAATTGTACATCATCAATGTACTCAGTAGAAAGAAAATATTTGAAGAAAATAATACTAATTTTATATAGTTTTTTTAAAATTGCGTGATCTTGGTGAATAGGTGTGCAAAAGGGGGTTTGATTTAAAATGATGATTTTAAATTATAGATTTTCTAGAATTGCTAAATAGTTTTCAATAGAAATTTTTTTTGTAATGACCTTCCAATTATCATTGGCTTGAGAGAACAAAGAGTCATTACTAGGCCTTAAGAGACATCCCCAAGACGCCAAAGGCTGGAAATAAATGCCGAAGGGTTTCAAATACAAGTGGGGGGATGACTTAACCTTTACGGAATATCCCAATGAACCAACCAACTATAACCAAACATTTACTATATGATGCATGAACAATTGAAAGACAGCTAAGCAACTTCATTTAAGTGAAACACATCAAAGTACACAACAGTGGATAAAAAACTCAAGACTCTCAAAAGAAACCAAGACACACTCCATGGCTCCACACCAATCTCCATGCTCCAAGCACCACCACATCACCCAAGCATCACCACGAACAACTAGCAATGAGATTTCTTACCTTTACCTGTGTCTCAGAATACGACATCTGCAAAAGAACCAAAGTGACAAAGCATGGGTGAGTATAAAACTCAGTTTGTTTTCCCCAATGACTTCCATACTCACGCCACTAGGATAAAAGAGTTAGCAACATTTATATAAAATATTTATATAAAAAAATTCTCAAAAATAGTTTATAACCAAATATCAACAAGTTTCTCAAAACCATTTCCAACTAAAATCATAAAAGTGCAATTGAAACCAATATTTCCAGCAAGTTATTTTTCCAGAAAAATAACAAAACAAGCTTTATAACCACTTCACAATATCCCTTTTTGGAACACCAAACCATTCCACAAACCCATGAAACCAACCATGAATGCTAAGTTATGACAGTTCCATAATCATGAGTGGTTTCTTGTCGATCTACCAAGTCTTCACAAGGTAATTGTTTCCCATGTTCCATCAATCCTTTCGCACCGAGCACAAGGTCATATTTCAAGAAAGCCACATATATGTAATTCCCATGTGCCATTAAACCTTTGGCACTAAGAACAAGGTCATATTTCAACCAAGCCTCGTATATTCAATATGAACACACAACACATATGCCCAACGATCAAGCCAAAATAAACCTTTCAATAAAAACACCTTTTTATTGAAAACTATTTCCATCAAAACCATTTCAATGCCAAACCATTTGAACTCCAAACCATTTCAATAAAACTCCATTTTTATTAAAAACTGTTTCTATTGAAAACCACTTTTTCATCAACCATTTAGCAATTCCAAAAAATCCATAATTTAAAATCATCATTTTAAATTAAACCCCCTTTTGCAAAACTATTCACCAAGATCACGCAATTTCACAAAAACCATAAATCATCACAAATAAATATTTTAATTGAATTTCACTTTCAATAAACCGATTTGAATCTAAGACAATCAATTCTATCTAGAGGAGTTGAGAGAGAATCCGTCTACCTCAAAGGTCTTGACAAAACTTTAACAACAGACGAAGAACGCATAAGAAAGCGGGTCGATTCTCCAAGAGAGGCCATAAATCTCTTATCCTAGAAAGATCACGACTCAACATTGAAATATTTGGCATCCAAAAACGTAGATATACCCACTATAGGTTCAGATATGAGAAATAATGGAGATCAGATAAGCAGATCTAAGCAGATCTAAGAAATAATGAAAAAATGCGTAAAGAATGGTGACATACCTCAAGAATCGGGCTCGAAATCACCCATGGAAGGATCAAGAGTGGCTTCAACTCTTTTGGGAAGGGTTTTCCAGCCTTCTAGGGAGAGTAATCTCGAATTAGCGGTGTTTTGAAGCCAAAACGAAATAAATAGAGTAAAAACGAACAAGCTCCTAGAAAATAGGATCTAGATTTGACCTATGCGCAAGATTTGACCACACGGTTTGTGAAAACCATGTATGGATCATGTGACCTTACTTATTGTATCAACACTACTTATATAACCCCCAAACTCTCCCATACTCCAACTTTAACCTTTTTATGGAAACACATTTTTTTATGGAAACATCACACACTATGGAAACACACACCATTATGGAAATATCCAAATTTATGGAAACAACCAACATTATGGAAATATCTAAATTTATAGAAGCTACCAACATTATGGAAACTCTATATTTTATGGAAGCTCTCTATTTTATGTAAACTATATATTTTATTACACTCTAAAACAAATAAAAACGTGAGGAAAGGGGTTATATACCTGAAACTGGTGGTACTACATTCTCCCCACCATTAGTCTTTCCATCCTCAGAAAGTAGAAAACCACTGCAAGCCAATAAGAGTTTTGGACACTGCTCTTTAATTTATTTCTCAAGTTCACAAGTCTCTTCCTAAATCTGACCATGTTTCCATAAAACCTGCACTAGGCCGATGCTTTTCCCATGAAAGACATTCTCTTTTCTATCCAAGATCCACACTGGAATATGTACTAGTGAAGCATCCTGTTCTAGCACACTGTGATCCCATATGATCACATGGTCAGAATCAGGGTGGTACTTTTTCAACTGGAATACAATGAACACATTATACACCAAACTAAATCGTGGTGGTAATTCCAACCGATATGCCACCTCTCCAACCCATTCTAGTATCTCAAAAGGTCTAATGTATCTAGGATATAACTTTCCCTGCTTCCTGAAACGATGATGTCCAAGCCTTGGTGAGATCCTCAAGAAGACATGATCACCCTCAACGAATGACAATGGTCTTCGACGAGGATCTGCATAATATTTCTGAAGACTCTAAGTTTTCTCCATCCTCTTTATAATCAATTGGATCTTCTCTGTTGTTTCTTGGAGAAGGCTTGGCCCGACTAGTGAAGTTTCACTCGTTTCCACCCAGTATAGTGGAGAACTACAAGGATTCCCATACAATGCTTCAAACAAAGCCTTTCATATTGAGTCTTGATAGTTTTTATTGTAAGAGAACTCCACTAAGGGTATATGATCCTCCCATGAGCCACAAAAATCCATTACACAAGCCTGAAACATGTCTTCCAATGTTTGTATTGTCCGCTAGGATTGCCCATCTATTTGAGGATGATACGCGGTTCTCATAGTCAACTGAGTTCCAAGGGCTTGTTGTAATGATTTCCAAAAACGAGATGTGAACCTCGGATCTCTATCTTAGACTATTGAAACCGGTACACCATGCCTCTTTACCACTTCTCAGATATATATTTTTGAAATATCCTCCACCGTATGAGTTTCACAAATCGAGATGAAATGGTCCGACTTGGTTAGAAGATCTGCTATCACTCAAATGGCATCGTGTTTTCAGACCATTCATGGAATATTGTAACAAAATCCATTGCTATTGGATCCCATTTTCACACTAGGATGGGAAAAGATTGTAACATACCAGCTGGTCTCTGATGCTCTGCTTTAACCTGCTGACAAGTTAAGCACTGCGAGATGAACTCGGCCACCTTCCTTTTGAGGCCGCTTGTAACGACCCAAAATTTCATTAATGGAAAATCCCTCTTGATCCAGTTGAATGTTTCTTTATGTTTTTATAAGATGTCAACTTCTTTAGTTTAACGTTAAGATTTGTGACCGTTACTTTTATAGCCGTTGAACAGTGATCATCTGGGTAGTTTAAATATAAGGCTTTAACGAACCAATTTTTCTACTCAGACAAAGGAAACGATGGCCTCATCCAGTAGAATTGCCCCTTACGAAGCCCATTTGTCGGAGCTCAGAAAGGAGGTGGCGTCTTTGGGCTTTGCCCTTGACCAAGCCCAAGCTGAACTTCATCAAGTCAAGCTCGAACGTGATCGTCTACGGGAAAAATGGAAGTTGATTGAGATTACCACTCGAGCAATGTTATCCGAGCAACCCCAAGAGTCTGTCACCATCGCACACCTTACCCTTAGGTCTTATGCGGCTATTTTAAGGGGTTATGTAACAAATAAGTAGCACCATGTTCATGTACATTATTTTTGTATATAATAATGAATATAATTTCTAGTCATTTTTGATACATTGTAATTAGTTTTTAAAGTACAAATGGTGTTTTTTTAGTTATTATTTAATTAAGAATTATATTTTATTAAATTAAAGGATTTTTGAATTAAATATTATTTTAATAAAATATTATTATTAATATTAAATTAATTTTTATTAAATATAAAGGATCTTATAATTTTATGAATGCAATTAAAATTTTTATTTAGGGTTGAAAGCCATTTCTGTCAAAACCCGTGAATTTTTTTATAAATGTCGGTTTTTATTTTAAAAGTGAAAATTCACATATTTAGAAAATTATTTAGATAAAATAAATATTATTTTTGGAATCAGGACGTCGAAATTATCCAACGGTGAATTTTTCATAATTTTCTGAGACAGTCAAATTTTTGGGTAAAAATTAAATACCATTTATATATATAATGTGTTTTATGACATCATAATGACCCAATGGTGATGTAATAAAATACCATAATCCCTATGTTCGGCCAGTATATGTTTTATCATTAAAATAATGAGGTTTTGGGTTTGTTTGACTCACTTTTCAAAGCATTAATGGAGCCCTCAAGACTTATTCAACACTTTGCCTTTTTAAATTAATTTCCATGGGAGTGTGACTCACCTCCACATAAGCAACCCTAATTTTTTAATAAGTTCGGACCTTGGACTTGTAAAACATTATTTTCCTCTTTCCTTTTCCAGAAACCATGGGAAAATACCATGGTATGGTTTGTGGTTTGGATTATTTTAATATAAGGGGTCCCAAACCTAAATAATAAAGAATTCTCTCACCTTTCCTATATAAACCCACCCAAGCTCCCACTTCCTCCTCACTCAAAGCCCTTTAAGTTCGTCCAACCTCTGCCCTACTCTCTCTAGAATCCTCTCAAGGTGCCCCAAGATCCCAAGAAGCCTCTCACAAGCCTCTCTCTAGCCTTTGGAAGCACACTTCCAAGTAAGGGTTTTTTCTTCCTTTCTCATTTTTGTCAATTTTTCTTTAAGTTGTATTGACCTTTTTATTTCAATTATGAATATTGGGGTATGGTTTCTCACCTCCCCCATACTTCCCTCTTATTTTTTTAATGATGGGAGAACCCTTTCTCTCTCATTAAATGCCTCCCATGTACACCCGTTACTATGCCGAAATTCTGAAAGGAACTTCTCTCTCTTCTTTTACATTCAAGCAATACTTTTGTATCATGAATCTAAATTCCATTTTGATTGTTGGGACATTTATATATATATGACCTCCTTACTTTCCATTACATGTAAATATGATGAGGAACCCCTTTCTCTCTCATCAACCTTTTTATGAATTCTTATGTCATGCCGTTACGCTGCCGAAATCGCACCGATTTTCTAAGCCAATGTCTTTGTGTAGTGAATACCATGCCCATTTCTCCATCAAGGGTATTCACCTTTATGCACATTTACATATTGATTTTAAAGTTTCATGTATGAATTCCACATTCCTTTATCGTGGAAGAAATGATTATGTTTTATGAATCCATGTTTTATGATCCATGTGGCACACTTATGCATGAAATGAAATGTTTAAGAAGGGTGCGCCCTTTATAGCGCTCCAATGCATTGGGTAAAGTATAGTATCATGATACGTCATGTGCAATGAGTGCTGACTCATGCTAATTCAAGTGCAACGAGGGTTTACTCGTGCTTCAAGTGCAATGAGGGTTTACTCATGCTCCATGTGCAATGAGCCTTGGCTCATGCTAATTCAATGTTAAGTGTTGTTGCCACATTTCCATGCTATGATTATCATGATTTATCATGCCTTTATGTTCATGTTTCTCTTATGCTCTATTGATATTCCTATTGCCTAACATGTATTGTACTCCTCATGTTATTCATTGTGTACTCCCTTACTGGGCTTTATAGCTCACCCTTTTCTTATGCATGTCCTCAGGTTATCCCATGCAATGCTAAGTACGAAGGAATGTAGTGGTCATGTAAAGGAAGTTTTCAATAAAGATGTTGTATTTCAAGTTTAAAGTTTTTATGTAATGATCCTAAGCCCCAAAGACACTAAACCTCTCGATCTTCTTTGTTGGATCAAGTGAAATTTATGTAATGAAGCATGTTTAAGTTGTAATAAAAACCAGGGTTTCATAGTTGGTATCAGAGGATAGGTTTAGTTATTTTTGGGATTAGGAAACCCTAGTAAAGCCTTAGATACAAGACTAAGCATAATAAAAACATCCCTAAGTTTTGGTAAATACTAAGTAAGTGGTTTATCAAACAAATACATCCCTGTCTGGATACGAGCAGGTAGAGGCGGCTCTGGCACAGATGTATCCTAGGGGTAAAACCCGAAAACACCGCTTTGAGCTAGACTCGAACGAGAACTGGTGCACGACAACGGGCCTTGCTGCACTCTTGGTTACGACACTCCCGGGGGATATGTTTTGATAAATTCACAATCTTAGTATGAACCCTTATTAAGGGAAAAATGCCCCTAAGAATATATGTTAGAAGGAAGATCATGAAAAGCCTGGATTGAATCCTATAGACTCATGAGTTAAAGAGATTAAAGTTTATTTATAAGTCGTCAACTTTTGTCTTTGGATTACCCTTTATGTGTTACCCCTAACTTTCCTTTTATTCCAGCCAATGGCCGGTAATAGGAGAACTCGGGCTAACAACCATTGTGAAGATCAGTGTGATGATTGTACCAATGAGATGCCCAATCCAATGGGAGCGAGAATCGCGAACTTTGTCACGCTTCTCTCTCAGCTAACTCAAGTTTTGAATAGAAACACTGGTCAAGAGGAACGTTCAACCCCCCCTAAGAAAGAACAAGTCGCTATTGAAAGCTTCATGAGACAAAGGCCTCCTACTTTTAGTGGATCATCCGATCCCACGATTGCTGAACAATGGATCAACTCCATTGAAAAGATATTCTCCATCCTCCAATGCTCTGAAAAAGAGAAGGTTCTCCTGGCGGCTTATCGTATGGAGGGTGAAGCTGATCAATGGTGGACGTTGATCAAAAATACGAAGCCTGAGGAGGATATCGAGGCTTTGGAATGGAAGGTATTCCGGAAGATGTTTTTCGATAAATATTTTCCACGCACCCTCCGTCTTAAGATGGAAAGGGACTTCCTTTCCCTCAAGCAGAAAGATGAGGAATCTGTGGGATCGTACGAGGCAAACTTCACAAGGCTTGCACGATACGCTTCCGGCTTTGTCGTTACCCCCGAATGCAAGGTTGACCGCATCTTTGGTGGGCTGAAGCCTAGCTTGCGGAAAGCATTAGCGATCCGTGACTTTGAAAGCTATGAGGAAATTGTCCGATGTGCCCTCAAGGTTGAAATGGAGATCAGAGAATCACAGGGGTATCATGGGGACAAGAAGTGTAAGGTGGACTTCAATGCTGGTGGTCCGATGGATAAATCCAACGGCGCTAAGAAATTCCAGCACCCCACTTGCCAAAAGTGTGGAAAGAAGCACCCGGGAAATTGCCTTAGGGGGACAAGAAAATGCTTCAAGTGTGGAAGAGAAGGGCACCTAGCTGTTAACTGTCAGCAAGAAGGACCCGCGGCTGCGACGGAGGGGAGGAACGCTCCGTTCGAACCTCAACGCGTTGTTCAATGCTTTAAATGCAAAGAACCGGGTCATTTTGCGAATCAGTGCCCTAATCCAATGGTTATCGGAGGCAATCAACAACCTCCAAGACAGCAAGGAAGAGCTTTTGCCATCACTTATGCCGAAGTGAACCCCGACAACGAAGTGGTGACAGGTACGCTAGTTATTCATTCAAGAATAGCGAACGTACTTTTTGATTCAGGTTCTACGCATTCTTTTATATCTCAAAAGTTTAGTAGAACAATCCCTGCACCACCACAAACCATGGAAGTAAAGATGTCGGTGAGTACGGCAAATGGGGCAATCATTGCATCCCAGGAGTATAAGTCCTCCCCTGTTATAATCTGTGGATTGAATTTCCCGGCGAACCTCGTCATACTCCCTTTGGTGGAATTTGATGCAATTCTTGGCATGGATTGGCTTTCCTTATATAGAGCCAACATAAATTGTCGGGAGAGGTAAATCACACTCCATATGGAGAATCGACCCCCGATTCTTTACAAGTGTCAGGAGGAAGATGAATCTCCTTTAGCTCCATCATCTCAAGCATGGATATTACTGCCTTATGAGCACGCATATCTGGCTCAGATGATTAAGTCCAAGGAAGAAACCACCCTTGAAGAAATGCCTATTGTGAGGGAATTCGCTGAAGTATTTCCCGAGGAACTTCCTGGTCTTCCTCCAAGAAGAGATGTTGAGTTCTCAATTGAACTTATACCTGGGGCGCTACCAATATCCAAGACTCCATATAGAATGGATGTGGTTGAGCTTGAAGAACTGAAGAAACAACTACAGGAGAATCTGGATAAAGGGTTTATACGCCCAAGTGCATCACCATGGGGTGCACCAGTCCTCTTCGTCAAGAAGAAGGATGGGTCAATGCGGCTTTGCATCGATTATCGTGAACTTAACAAAATCACGATAAAGAACAAGTATCCTCTCCCAAGAATCGATGACTTGTTTGATCAGCTGCGTGGAGCACAATACTTCTCCAAGGTCGACTTGCGGTCGGGATATTATCAAGTAAGGGTGAAGAAGGAAGATATCCCCAAGACTGCTTTTCGTACAAGGTACGGGCACTATGAATTCATAGTAATGCCTTTTGGACTCACCAATGCTCCAGCAATATTCATGTACTTGATGAATAGAGTCTTTAGAGATTACCTAGATAAATTTGTGGTAGTCTTTATAGATGATATTCTAATATACTCCAAAACCAAGGAGGACCATGAGGAGCATTTAAGAACTGTACTGGAGACTTTGCGCAAGGAGAAGCTCTATTCCAAGTACAGCAAGTGTGAGTTCTGGTTGAAGGAGGTCTCATTCTTGGGCCATATCATCACAAGCAATGGGATATCTGTGGACCCCTCCAAAACAGATGCAATTGAGGGATGGCTGAGGCCAACATCGGTAACTGATATCCGTAGCTTCTTGGGGTTAGCTGGATATTATCGACGATTTGTGAGAAACTTCTCACGATTGTCCAACCCTCTTACCAAGCTAACTCGAAAGGGAGTAAAGTTTTCTTGGAGTGATGAATGCGAAGAAAGCTTCAAGGAGTTGAAAAGGAGGCTTATCACTGCACCTGTGCTCACTTTACCCACAAGTGGGGAGCTTTTTGTGGTATTCAGTGATGCTTCGAAGAAGGGATTAGGATGTGTGCTGATGCAGAATGATAAATTGATATCCTATGCCTCAAGACAGTTGAAAATCCATGAGCGAAACTATCCAACGCATGATCTGGAGTTGGCGGCGGTGATCTTTGCCTTGAAAATCTGGCGGCATTATCTCTATGGAGAGAAATGTGAGATATATACTGACCACAAGAGTCTTAAATATATATTCACACAGAAAGAGCTTAATATGCGCCAGAGAAGATGGATAGAGCTCATAAAGGATTATGACTGTTCAATACATTACCACCCTGGGAAGGCGAACAAGGTGGCGGATGCCCTAAGTAGAAAGGATCCAGCAATTCTATCAATGATGAGAATTGAGAAGGATCCAATCTTCTTAGACTTGATGAAGATGGATGTGGGAATCATAAAGAAGGGAACATCATCAATCCTTTCACAAATGATTGCTCAACCATCTCTTTTGGAAAGGTTAAAGGATGCTCAAAAGGATGATGCGAGAATCCAAGAAAAAGTGGAAGCTATCAAAAAGGGAAAATCCTCATAGTTTAATGTTAATGAAGAAGGAATTGTGCGGTTTGGGAAAAGACTATGTGTCCCATCAAGTTCGGAGCTGAAGAAGGAAATTTTGGATGATGCACATAGTTCAAATTTCTCTATTCACCCAGGGAGCACAAAGATGTATCGAGATCTCCGAGAAAACTTTTGGTGGGATAATATGAAGAAGGAGATCGCCGAATATACATCAAAGTGCCTGGTGTGTCAGCAAGTGAAGGCAGAGAGGCAGAAGTCTAAGGGGATGATGCAACCATTGCCCATACCAGAATGGAAATGGGAGAACATCACCATGGACTTCGTCACTGGACTTCCAAGGACATCCAAAAGCAACAATGCAATCTGGGTTATTGTGGATCGTCTTACAAAGACTGCACACTTCATTGCTATTCGAGAGGATTTCTCTTTGGATCAACTGGCACAGATATATATCAGGGAAGTGGTACGGTTGCATGGAGTACCACTATCTATTGTGTCTGACCGAGATCCAAGATTTACCTCTATGTTTTGGAAGAGTCTTCAACATGCTCTGAATACTGAACTGAACTTCAGTACGGCCTATCATCCTCAAACTGATGGCCAATCCGAGCGGACTATCCAAACACTTGAGGATATGTTGAGAGCGTGCTCAATGGACTTTAAAGGAGGATGGGATCAGCATCTTCCTCTGGTTGAGTTCTCTTATAATAATAGTTTCCACTCAAGCATCCAAATGGCACCATATGAAGCCCTGTATGGGAAAAGGTGTAGAACACCGGCTTGTTGGGATGAGGTCGGTGAACGTAAGCTGCTTGGACCAGAGATGGTTGAAGAAATGGTGGAGAAGGTGAAAACCATTCAGCAGCATATCAAGGCAGCCCAAAGTCGACAGAAGAGTTATGCAGACAATCGTCGACGAGACCTTGAGTTTAAAGTCGGAGAAATGGTGTTTTTACGCATATCTCCGTGGAAGAAGGTCATGAGGTTTGGAAAGAAAGGGAAGTTAAGTCCAAGGTACATCGGCCCCTTCGAGATTCTTGATCGTGTTGGGGTTGTGGCCTATCGACTAGCACTTCCACCTACTATGGCCAAGGTGCATGATGTCTTCCATGTATCCCTCTTAAGGAAGTACATACCAGACCCTTCACATGTACTCTCTTCCGAGGTGGTACAATTAGAAGACGATCTTTCTTATGAGGAGCAACCAGTGAAGATCTTAGATCATAGAGAAAAAGTTCTATGAAATAAGACAATGCCCCTCGTCAAGGTGTTGTGGAGAAACCACAAGTTTGAAGAAGCAACTTGGGAGTCGGAGGATATGATGAAGCTAAGTTACCCACATTTGTTTTAGTGTGGGAAAAGGAAAATTTCGAGGGCGAAATTTCTTAAGGGGGGAATGTTGTAACGACCCAAAATTTCATTAATGGAAAATCCCTCTTGATCCAGTTGAATGTTTCTTTATGTTTTTATAAGATGTCAACTTCTTTAGTTTAACGTTAAGATTTGTGACCGTTACTTTTATAGCCGTTGAACAGTGATCATCTGGGTAGTTTAAATATAAGGCTTTAACGAACCAATTTTTCTACTCAGACAAAGGAAACGATGGCCTCATCCAGTAGAATTGCCCCTTACGAAGCCCATTTGTCGGAGCTCGGAAAGGAGGTGGCGTCTTTGGGCTTTTCCCTTAACCAAGCCCAAGCTGAACTTCATCAAGTCAAGCTCGAACGTGATCGTCTACGGGAAAAATGGAAGTTGATTGAGATTACCACTCGAGCAATGTTATCCGAGCAACCCCAAGAGTCTGTCACCATCGCACACCTTACCCTTAGGTCTTATGCGGCTATTTTAAGGGGTTATGTAACAAATAAGTAGCACCATGTTCATGTACATTATTTTTTTTATAATAATGAATATAATTTCTAGTCATTTTTGATACATTGTAATTAGTTTTTAAAGTACAAATGGTGTTTTTTTTGTTATTCTTTAATTAAGAATTATATTTTATTAAATTAAAGGATTTTTGAATTAAATATTATTTTAATAAAATATTATTATTAATATTAAATTAATTTTTATTAAATATAAAGGATCTTATAATTTTATGAATGCAATTAAAATTTTTATTTAGGGTTGAAAGCCATTTCTGTCAAAACCCGTGAATTTTTTTATAAATGTCGGTTTTTATTTTAAAAGTGAAAATTCACATATTTAGAAAATTATTTAGATAAAATAAATATTATTTTTGGAATCAGGACGTCGAAATTATCCAATGGTGAATTTTTCATAATTTTCTGAGACAGTCAAATTTTTGGGTAAAAATTAAATACCATTTATATATATAATGTGTTTTATGACATCATAATGACCCAATGGTGATGTAATAAAATACCATAATCCCTATGTTCGGCCAGTATATGTTTTATCATTAAAATAATGAGGTTTTGGGTTTGTTTGACTCACTTTTCAAAGCATTAATGGAGCCCTCAAGACTTATTCAACACTTTGCCTTTTTAAATTAATTTCCATGGGAGTGTGACTCACCTCCACATAAGCAACCCTAATTTTTTAATAAGTTCGGACCTTGGACTTGTAAAACATTATTTTCCTCTTTCCTTTTCCAGAAACCATGGGCAAATACCATGGGATGGTTTGTGGTTTGGATTATTTTAATATAAGGGGTCCCAAACCTAAATAATAAAGAATTCTCTCACCTTTCCTATATAAACCCACCCAAGCTCCCACTTCCTCCTCACTCAAAGCCCTTGAAGTTCGTCCAACCTCTGTCCTACTCTCTCTAGAATCCTCTCAAGGTGCCCCAAGCTCCCAAGAAGCCTCTCACAAGCCTCTCTCTAGCCTTTGGAAGCACACTTCCAAGTAAGGGTTTTTTCTTCCTTTCTCATTTTTGTCAATTTTTCTTTAAGTTGTATTGACCTTTTTATTTCAATTATGAATATTGGGGTATGGTTTCTCACCTCCCCCATACTTCCCTCTTATTGTTTGAATGATGGGAGAACCCTTTCTCTCTCATTAAATGCCTCCCATGTACACCCGTTACTATGCCGAAATTCCGAAAGGAACTTCTCTCTCTTCTTTTACATTCAAGCAATACTTTTGTATCATGAATCTAAATTCAATTTTGATTGTTGGGACATGTATATATATATGACCTCCTTACTTTCCATTACATGTAAATATGATGAGGAACCCCTTTCTCTCTCATCAACCTTTTTATGAATTCTTATGTCATGCCGTTACGCTGCCGAAATCGCACCGATTTTCTAAGCCAATGTCTTTGTGTAGTGAATACCATGCCCATTTCTCCATCAAGGGTATTCACCTTTATGCACATTTACATATTGATTTTAAAGTTTCATGTATGAATTCCACATTCCTTTATCGTGGAAGAAATGATTATGTTTTATGAATCCATGTTTTATGATCCATGTGGCACACTTATGCATGAAATGAAATGTTTAAGAAGGGTGCGCCCTTTATAGCGCTCCAATGCATTGGGTAAAGTATAGTATCATGATACGTCATGTGCAATGAGTGTTGACTCATGCTAATTCAAGTGCAACGAGGGTTTACTCGTGCTTCAAGTGCAATGAGGGTTTACTCATGCTCCATGTGCAATGAGCCTTGGCTCATGCTAATTCAATGTTAAGTGTTGTTGCCACATTTCCATGCTATGATTATCATGCTTTATCATGCCTTTATGTTCATGTTTCTCTTATGCTCTATTGATATGCCTATTGCCTAACATGTATTGTACTCCTCATGTTATTCATTGTGTACTCCCTTACTGGGCTTTATAGCTCACCCTTTTCTTATGCATGTCCTCAGGTTATCCCATGCAATGCTAAGTACGAAGGAATGTAGTGGTCATGTAAAGGAAGTTTTCAATAAAGATGTTGTATTTCAAGTTTAAAGTTTTTATGTAATGATCCTAAGCCCCAAAGACACTAAACCTCTCGATCTTCTTTGTTGGATCAAGTGAAATTTATGTAATGAAGCATGTTTAAGTTGTAATAAAAACCAGGGTTGTCATACCGCTCCTCCAAAATTGCACCTTCAATGCCTTATACATCTTCTGTGTACCTGGATGTATAACCCTTCTTGAATGGTGGTAAGCATGAAAGAGTTTTTCTTGAAAAACCATAAGTACAAAAATCCGATCTCTGAAACACAAAATTGAACCCCCATCATGTTTCCAACCATTAATGGTCTCCCCACCATTGAGTTTTGAACTTACAACTAGACATTCTACATCAGATGTTTGTGATTCTTTGATCATTTTTACTAAATCAGGAACAAGAGTGGTTGAAAATAAAATGGAAACATCACCTCAGTCTTCACATTCAACATTCATGTAGGCTAAAACCGACATCAACTGACATTAATCTGAAGCTTTTTTTTTCCAACTGAGCATATGACTTTCTACTCAATGCATCCGCCACTGAATTTCCTTTCCCTGGTGTGTACATCAAGTCAAAGTCAAAAATTTGGAGATACTCCATCCACCTCTTTTTCCTCAAATTCATATATCTCTATGAGAAAATGTGTTTCAAGATTTTTTGATTCGTAAACACAGTAAATTTCTCACCAAAGAGATAATGTCTCCATGTTTTTAAAGCATGGACGACTACAGCTAACTCCAAATTAGGTGTTGGGTAATTCTTCACATGCACCCTCAACTTCCTTGAACCATAAGCAAATATGTGGTCTCTCTTCATGAGAACACAACCCAACCTTGATCCTGAAGCATCACAATACACTACATACCCCTGTCTTCATTCTGGAAAGATCAAGATAGGTGTCGATGTAAGATGAACTTTTATTTCCAGGAAAGACTTCTAAAATTCCTCTGTCCATTGGAATGGATCATTATTCTTTGTCAGATATGTCATTGGTGAATCTAGTCTTGAGAAATCACACACAAAGCATCGGTAGTAACCAGCTAGACCAAGAAAACATCGTATCTCAAACACATTCTTCGGTGGTTTCCAAGAGATAACGGCTTATATCTTTTCAGGATCTACAAGAAATTCCTTTCTCAGAAATGACATGGACTAGGAAACATACTTCCTGTATCCAAAAATCGCACTTTGATAGTTTTGCATAAAAACAATGATCTCTTAAGATTTGTAACACTATTTCCAGGTTCACCTCATGATCATCCCTTGCCTTTGAATAGACCAAAATGTCATCCACAAACACCACAACAAAAGAATCCAGATATTGTTGAAATATTTGATTCATCAATTCCATGAAGACTACTGGTGCATTCATTTGACCGAAAGCCATGACTACATATTCATAGTTTCCATATCTACTTCTGAAAGCTATCTTTGGAATATCCTCTTTCTGAACTCTCAATTGGTGATATCCTGATCGCAATTCAATCTTGGAGAACCACTGAGATCCCCTTAATTGATCGAATAGACCATCAATGTGTTGAAGTGGATATCTATTCTTTATCGTAACTTAGATAAGCTTACGATAATCAACACACTGCCAAAGAGTTTCATCTTCCTTCTTTACGAACAAAACTGGTGCTTCCCATAGAGACGTACTTGGTCGAATGAAACCCTTACTTTCCAGCTCCTCTAAATGCACTTTCAATTCCCATAACTCTATTGGTGCCATACTATAATATGGAAGGTAAATCAGACTGATCCCTGGAAGGATATCGATCGTAAACTCCACTTCTCTTGGACGTGGTAGCCCTGAGAAGTTCTTGGGAAAGGCATCTGGAAATTAATCCACAACAGCTGAAAACTATTTTCCTCGATCTCTTCCATTGATGCCAAAGTCAACACTACCATTTGGTAAGATATTATTCCCACCATTGGTTCCAACAAGCTCTTTTCACCTTTCTTTATAATCCTCTCTCCTCTAAAGATATGCTTGATACCGTCCTCATTCATGAAACTAACTGTTATCCTATAACAGTCAATTTGAGCCTTGAACGTTGTCATCCTATCCATACCCAAGATTACATCATAGACATCCATATCCAATATTGAGAAGTACCATTTTAACTCATCTCCATCAACAGTTATAGCACATGCTCTACACACGAAGGCTTGACACTCTCTTTCACCAAGAGGAGTTTGCAGTTTCAAAACAGAAGGAATCATTTCTAGTTTTAAACATAGAAAGTCAAAAACATGACAAGAAATGAAGGAATGTGATACACAAGTATCAAACAACACTTACAAAAAGGTTGAATTCAAAATAATCATACCACTCTCTGTAGATGGTCCAGCCTGATCATCAGCAATCATCTACTTAGATCCATATATTTTCTTCTTCACTATATTGTTCTCCTTGTTTCCTTGATGAGGTTTCCCCGGTTGAGGAGTCATGGTTTTTCTAGAATCACCATGGCTAGCTCTGCTCTGCTGATGAGACTGATTCTGTTGTCCTCGTCCAGTCAAAGAATACGATGATTGCGATAGCTGAGAAGCGTCTTGATCACCTAACCTTTGAGAACTGCGACAATAACGCTAAATATGTCCCATCTTTTTACAATTATGGCATGCACTAGGTTGTGCTGTATAATCTCGCTTTATGTGGTCAAGCGAACCACATTGAAAACAACCCACTTAACTCTGGGGTCATGGAGGAAGTTTTTCTGATATATCTATCGGGTTTTGATTTCCACTTGAACCATGGAAATAGGTTTCCCTTTTCCTCTTGTTCCCAGAAGTTGAGTTCCCACTGTTTCCTATAGGTATCATCATGCCTCCTACCATAGATCCTGAGATATCACGTTCAGCCACAGTCTCTCTATTCACCATCTTTGTATAGTCTGTAATACAAAGTACTGCAATCTTTGATCGAATATCCTGTCGTATCCCTGATTCGAAGATGCGTGCCTTCAAAGAGGCACTTGCCGCAACTTCTGGTGAAAAGCCTACTAAGTTCATGAAATTAGCCACATACTCTATGATAGAGAGACTCTCTTGTTTCAGGCTGAATAAGTCCATTGTTTTCTGGATCTTGAACGTGTGAAGATAGAATTTTTTGTTAAACAATTCTTCAAAATCCTCCCTTGTAAGTCCTTCATCCAATTTAGCCTGCACCGCTAATTCCCACCACTGACGTGCAAGATCCTCAAGCATAGACGTCACTAGTTTGACCTTTAGCTCCACTGGTTTTCTAATGAAGTTGAAGATACAATTCATCCTACATAACCACCCCTCCACCTTCTCAGGTTCGGAATGACCCCAAAAATTGGGTGGATTCTGTTTCATGAACTAGATGGTATGATCCACATGTCGTGGCTCATTCCTACGGTTCCTTATGTCCACAGCTTGAAAATATTGGACAATACTCTGAACCCACTCTTGGTTCACATGTGGTTCAGGTGCAACCACATTCTCCATAGCTTCTTCAAGTTGGTTTCGACGACGCCTACTAGGTGCCATTTTCTAAACTAACAACAAACACCGTTAATATCACTCTTTAGCAACTGTTGGATTATCATTTCAAATTTTATCATATCAATTAACACAAAATTGTTTTTTTTTTACATCTCTTTTCCCATGTTCAACTATTTTTGAAACCACTTCACATGCTTCTAAAAATTAAACCATTTTCAAAATACGATAATCATTTTCTTTTTCAAAATCTTTTATTTGAAAACCAATTCCATAGTTTTCAAAAATGATCATTTCTCAAAATGATGTATACACTCCTAGTGGGAAGTCATTCCTCTATAATGTATGTCATGCTCATCTCATTGGCTAAACCCATAAAAATGAGATTTCAAAATCCTAGAAGTGTCTCCAAACACTTATTTACCCAACTCCCTGGTAACTTCAAGTTCAGCATAAAAGGGTTAGCTATGTATTTTTATGCTATATATTTCATGTTCCGACAATCCTACTCCGTTCTATGATTCCCACCCAAGGAATAGAAAAGAAGGGATTTCATCTCCAAAACTAAGAACATCGATGACTACTTGTTAGGAAAGAACCGAACAAGATGATACCATTTGTAATGAACCGCCAATCCTCATTGGCTTGAGAGCACAACGAGTCATTACTAGGCCTTAAGTGACATCCCCAAGACACCAAAGGCTAGCAATAAATGTCAAAGGATTTAAAATACAAGTGGGGGATGATTTACCCTTTAGGTAATAACCCAATGAACTAACCAACCATAACCAAATATTTACTATATGATGCATGAACAATTGAAGACAGCTAAGAAACTTCATTTTAGTCAAACACATCAAAGTACACAACAGTGGAAAAACAACTCAAGACTCTCAAAATACACCAAGACACACACCCTGGCTCCACACCAAGCTCCATGATCCAAGCACCACCACATCACCCAAGCATCACCATGAACCACTAGCAATGAGATGCCTAACCCTTACCTGTGTCTCAGAATATGACATCTGCAAAATCACCAAAGTGCCAAAGCAGGGGGTGAGTATAAAACTTAGTAGGTTTTCCCCCAATGACTTCCCTACTCACGCCAATAGGATAGAAGAGTTATCAAAAATTATATAAAACAATTTCTCAAAAGAAATTTATAAATAAATATAAACAAGTTTTCAACACTGTTCATTACCAAAACCATACAAGTTCAATTGAAACCAATTTTCCAGCAAGATATTTTTCCAGAAAAATAACCAAACAATATTTACAACCATTTCCCAATATCCCTATATTAGCATACCCAACCATTTATCAAACCCATGTAACCAACCATGCATGCTACATTATGACAGTTCCATACTCATGAGTGGTTTCTCGTTGATCTACCAAGTCGTCACAAGGTAATTATTTCCCATGTGCCATCAATCCTTTGGCACCGAGCATAAGGTCCTATTTCAACCAAGCCCCGTATGTGTAATTCCCATGTGCCATTAAACCTTTGACACCAATCACAAGGCCATATTTCAACCAAACCCTGTATATGAAATATGAACACCCAACACATATACTCAACAATCAAACCAAAAAAAACCTTTCAATAAAAACACCTTTTTATTGAAAACTATTTCTGTCAAAACCATTTCAACACCAAACCATTTCAACTCCAAACTATTTCAATAAAAATACATTTTTATTGAAAACCATTTTTATTGAAAACCACCTTTTCATCAACCATTTAGCAATTCCAGAAAATCCATAATTTAAAATCATCATTTTAAATTAAACCCCCTTTGCACAACTATTCACCAAGATCACGTAATTTCACAAAAACCATAAATCCTAAAAAATGAATATTTTTTCATGCATTTCACAATCAATAAACCAATTTGAATCTAAGCCAATAAATTCTATAAAGAGGATTTGAGAGTGATGTAAAGACCCGTAAAATTTAAGGATGATTTTTTCTTAATTTTCTTTGGGATTTTACAAGAACGCAGTTTCTGACGGCACTTGATTCCGAGGCCCGGTGTGCCCGAAATTTCTATCTGAAGTTTAGCTCGGGTACGTTCAGTGAACGAACGAGCAGGAATTTTCTAACTTTTGAACCGGTGCTCGAAATCGAATTCTGAGGGAACCGATGGAACCATAGCGCCGGTAATTTCTTAGGAACGCCTTTTCTAGAGTTGCATTTTCTCGTTATGAATTGTTTAATTTTTTGGATTAAGTGTTAGTGAAATAAAATTTTCGTTATGAATTTTATTTCCCTTTCCATGAGATAGAACCTAAGTGTAAGAGTTAGGGTGGGACCCACTGTTTGTTAGTTTTTATTGAGTGGATTAAAGGTGATGTGGGGCCCACACGAGCCCCCGCCTTTTCAAATCCCTTAACTACCTAACTCCTCTTAACCCCCCACTTAAGTTGTGTAACTCTTATAACTTTTTAACTTCCCATTAATTGGGTGACTTTACCTCTCCTCTTATTAAGTATTCCAACACCCAATTCAATTATTTAATTTAAGTTTTGAATTTTTGAATTATGGCTTAAGTTAATAAAATAAGGGTGAGCCTTATTTTATTTTGGTTGGATGTTGTGTGTGGACAATTAAGGAGAGAACTCTTCATCTTCATTACGAAGAACACCAAGACTTCGACGAAGAACACCAAGACTTCGACGAAGAACGCCGTCACTGTAAGAAGAGATCGATGTGCCGTCTCTTCTCCTCTTCACAGCTTGTGTGTTTCCGAAAATCGACGACGCACCCTCTTTCGATCTTCTTCCCATGTCAATGAAAAGGAGACGCCACTTCCTCCTCGGTCGTTCTCCGTCAACTTACGGAGCTTCACCTCGCGACATCTTTTTCTGCGATGGAAACCCCGTTCAAGCCACGCTCGAGGTAGGGGTTTATTTAATTATCTTTATTCGTAAATTCTACTTTGTCGTCCTTCGTGATTTTACGACCAGTTGCTATCGATTAATGAGAAGGGGCCGGACCACACAAACACAGCCGACCCTCCTCCAATTTGAAAGTTGTTTCTAATATGGTTGGGACGGAATGGCGTGGTGTCGTCGTGCCACGCGGGATCGTACGGCAAGTAATGTGCGGCGCCGTCGCGCCGCGCCATGAAGTTGAACAAAGATGTGACGTCGTCGTGCCGAGTTGAAGAAAACCGAAGACACGGCGGCCGGATCGGGGCCGCGGTGGAGGGGCGCGGTGCCATCGCACCACGCCGGATGAACCAGGCCATGGCCGGTTCCGGGCTGCGGCGGAGCAGGGTGACCGGCAGCCGGTGCCAGGCCGCCGGTGTCGGTGAATGAGGAAGGACCGGCCGTCGCCGGTCCTTTTTGGCAAAACCGGTCAGCCAGTGCGGGCCGGACGGACAAAGGGAAACCGGGGGAATTAATTCTTCCGGCCGGCCAAGCAAAGCGGCCCCATTAATGGGGCCGCAGTTACAGGAAAATCGGGGGCGCAGCGCCCCCCCCCCCCCCCACCCCCCCACCCCGCGAGCCGGAACGGCTCAGCCGCTTGGCCGAGCCAGCTGGCGCCAGTGCGCCGGCTGGGCCGGGCTGCGCCCATCAGGGCTGGGCCGACCCGGACTCGGGGCAGGTCGACCTGGTTCGGGCCGACCGGGGGGTCTCGGGCCAGGTCGGTCCGGGCCCGAAACCCCCGTTTTCGGACCGTCTTCGGTCTTTTTCCATAGCTTAGTTACGGACCTCCGATCGACGCACCGTCAGTTGTGTAGCGATCCTTGGAACGAGACAGTCGTTTCAGTATATCGCACTCAAGGTTTCGTAATACTTTGGGTTCGGCCGGGTTGGTTCGTACACGAAACCAACCGGGCCTTCGGAGTGGAAACGCTCATAACTTGAGTTCCGAACGTCCGATTGATGTGCCGTCGACTTTGTTGAATTCCTCAAAGTGAGACGGATCTTTTGGATTACTCCGCCCGAGGGTTTGACGCAGGTGGAGTATGGTCAGGTTGGTTTTGCCTTAAAAACCAACCAGGCCCCTAGGACGAAAAAGCCAATAACTCTCAGACTGGGCGTCCGATTGATGCGCCGTCTGCGACGTTGAGTTCCTATTGATGATACCGAACTTTTGGATACATCAACTATTCACTATGTGTCAGTTGATGTATCAGCTTCTCGACTCGTGGAGCAGACCCTCCCGAACGAGCTTGCTGTGTGCGGGAACCCTAGAGCTGGCTACGACTGCTACTGTGACGACGATGACTGTACAGAGATCCTCAGTGGATTCGACGGTGACGACTACGGCACTCAGCGATCCTACGTGGATCAGTGCTACCGATCCTGTGTGGGTTTGATCCTATGTGGGTCAGCGCTCAGCGGTTCTGTGTGAGCCATCACCTACAGATCCTGTGTGGGTCTGATCCTGTGTGGGTCATTGCGGGGGTTAGTTTCCTATAGATCCTTTGTGGGTCATTGTGGGGGTTAGTACCTATCGATCTTTTGTGGGTCCGACGACTTAGATGGATCAGTGATCATCTCTATCGTCTTTCGAAGAAGTATACATGTGTGAGCTGAAATCCTATTTTGCTTTCCTATGTGGATTGTGTTGAGCTATCCTGTATGGATTGAAGTTTTGCTTTCCTGTGTGGACTGGGTTGTACTTGGGCTCGGATGTTGGAGCCGAACAAGAATTGGTGACTTAGGTATATTTATGGGCATATACCTAAGCCGTGTTGGATATTACTTCGTGATTGTATATTTCCTTTGTGGTTTATCCTTTGTGGATTATGGGAGACCTTCGGGGGGTCTCGGGGTCCCTTATGAGTAGCTTATACTCACCCCTACACGGGCTATGCCCGCACTATGTTGTGTTGGTTGCAGACGACGGACAATGCTGATCATGGTTGAGGCTTGTGGAGCAGGACGGTACTTGGAGGTGGACCACTAGGTGGGACATACTCGGAGCGGTAGGCTGGACCTGAGGAGCATTGGAGGCTTTCTGTACCCACCCTTCAAGTGGGATTTCCAGTGGACAGCTCGACATTGCGGCTTTACTTTTCAGTTGTTGTTTTCCCTTTCCAGTTGTACTTTACTTTCAGTTTGGGTTTGTATACTGGCCCACTTACTTTCAGCACAGCTTGTTTCAGTTTTACTTTAGTTTTTTACTTCCGCTTGTACTCTGTGGTGTATGTTTACTTTTATAAAGGCAATGCCTTCCCTGTTATCGGGATTTTCGCCTTTGGTGCTAGTCGCCAGCCCCTGGCCTATGGAAGGCGGGCTTGGGGTAGTCACGGCATGGGCCCCGAGGACGGGTCGTGACAAATTGGTATCAGAGGAGTTCGGTTCTACCGCAGAACTTGGGACTCTGATCTTTTTCTATATAAAGGAATAGTGTTTAGCGTATTGGGTGTGGTTATCAGTCTAGAGAGTCTAGTGTTGGTGCGGAGGCTGACGTATCCGTACACCAGGACCCTGAATTCTGATTTCCGACTTAATGCACAAAACATTGATTGCATGTGTGTTTCAAGTTTTCTTTGTGATTACTTTGTATCATCTCACCAGGTATATTGTTCTGACCGTGGCGCACCTGTTACCTTTTCAGGATGGCCCCACGATGACAGCCAGCTAGGGTTCTGAAAGTCGAGCTTGACGACAGCCCACCGAGCGACGAGGCCTCGGTGCAGGGCCCTTTGTCAGCAGTGGCACCGGCGGTACCTTTACCTGCCGATCCACCGATGCTACCAGCCCTAGCCGCTGAAGATGCACATCGCCTCAGTGCACTGCATGAGTTCCAGCACCAGTGAACGCCTAGGTTCCGTGGGGAGACGGACCCCTAGGCAGTCGAGGACTGGTTGGAGGCAGTGGTGAGAGTTTTTAGGTTAGTGAGGACACCAGCAGACCTCATGGTTATCCTCGCAGTGAGCCTACTGCACGCAGCAGCAGGCCGATGGTGGAGCTTGATGCTCCAGGTGCACGATGAGGAATCTCTTCTTTGGACGGACTTTGAGAACCTCTTCCGCTCATAGTTCGTCCCAGCCACCCTCTGTGCGGTGCGCATCCATGAGCTTCTTCAGCTGCGGCAGGGCAGCATGACGGTCGCCCAGTACTCAGCGAGATTTACTAATCTCTCGCGCTACTCGACAGACATGGTACGGGACCCATTCTTCCGGGCCCGGACCTTTGAGCAGGGATTGAGACATGAGATCAGGGCATCGCTAATCTCCCTCAGCATTCTGACTCAGGCAGGAGTACTGGAGCGAGCCCTTTTGATCGAGAGCTTTCTTGCTGAGTCTACACCAGCGCCGAGACCCACCGCAGGGCGGCACGTAGCAGAGTCTTCTGCAGCAGGCAGTCGACGGATGACTCATGGGTCTAGGCAGACCAGACCCTTAGACAGACGACCTCAGGACACTGGCTCAGCAGTGCGGGGCACACAGCGCAGAGCCAGTCTTTCGAGAGGCAGGCAGTGCTACTCGTGCGGCGGGCAGGGCCACATGGCTCGTGATTGCCTGACCCACCGTGCCGAGGAGCAGCAGACGGTTGGGGGACCACCGAGGAAGAGGCAGAGGGTCGACCGTGGCAGTCCGTAGGGAGTAGGAGGACGAGGCATAGGAGTTGTCCGAGCAGCAGGTGGTGGGAGATGCTTTGAGACCCTACCACCACCACCACCAGGAGGTCCACCCCAACCACA
This sequence comes from Viscum album, assembly GCA_963277665.1. Classification (NCBI taxonomy): domain Eukaryota; kingdom Viridiplantae; phylum Streptophyta; class Magnoliopsida; order Santalales; family Viscaceae; genus Viscum; species Viscum album. Next base: position 288,156,918 of record OY728163.1, read on the forward strand.
AGGAGCTGGCGGGCAGAGACAGGCACAGCTCCAGGAAGGAGAGGCCTATGACCATGGATCTCTTGAGATGATTTGAGGTATTATCTGTGTCTATTACACCCTTCCTGTAGTTCTTATAGACACAGGAGCGAGTCACTCTTTCATAGCCGCTGCCCTTGTTCAGAGCTCGGAGATTCCGACAGAGTCGTTGGCTCGATCCTTACGGCGAGAGACTCCTACGGGAGCAGACTCGACGATTACGCACTGGTGCCGGCAGTTTGAGCTTACTCTAGGAGGCGAGAGCTTCGGCTGGGATCTTCTTATAGCGGCATCGAGGCCTTATGACGTCATCTTGGGCATAGATTGGTTGTCTACGGTCCATACACAGATTGACTGTATTAGGTGCAAGGTGCGATGTGTACGCACCGACGGGAGTAGGTTCACCTTCACCGGCGAGAAGGGATCCTTCGCAGCACAGGATGGACTTCCGCAGAGGAGAGGACAGCCCATCACTCATCAGTTGGCTAGCCTCATCCTAGGAGGAGTTGACGTGCGGAGTCCTAGTTTTCCTGCAGTGGTGGATCAGTACGTGGACGTCTTTCCCGACGACGTTCCAGGGCTACCTCCTCACAGAGAGGTAGACTTTCATATCGATATGTACCCCCGGATAGCCCCGATATCAACTCTAGCATATCAGATGGCCCCCGCCGAGCAACGAGAGATACGAGTACAGTTGGAGGACTTGCAGGGCAAGGGGTTCATCAGACCCAGTGTTTCACGCTGGGCTTCCCGATTTTGTTCGCCAATAAGGCGGATGGGATCTTGCAACTTTGTGTCGACTATCGTCGCCTGAACCAGGTGACAGTGTGGAACAAGTATCTGCTACTGAGGATTGATGACCTCTTAGATCAGCTCAAGGGAGCACGGTGGTTCTCGAAGATAGACCTCAGGTCAGGCTATCATCAGCTCAGAGTTTGAGACGAGGACGTGCAGAAGACGGCCTTCAGATGTTAGTATGACCACTATGAGTTCTTGGTTATGCCATTCAGCATAACCAATTCTGTAGCAGTGTTCATGGCCCTCATGAACAGGACCTTTCAGCCATATCTCGATCAATTTGTCATGGTCTTCATCGACGACATTTTGATTTACTCGACGACTGAGGAGGAGCACGCCTACCACTTACGGGTTGTACTAGACACACTCCGAGAGCACCAGCTTTATGGTAATCTCTCAAAGTGTTAGTTCTGGATATGCGAGGTCCACTTCTTGGGACACGTCATCTCTGAGGCGGGAGTTGTGGTGGATCCTGCGAAGATCGAGGCAGTGCTACCTTGGGAGCCTCCCAGGAGAGTGACGGAGGTGCAGAGTTTTTTTGGGACTAGCTGGATACTATCGGAGATTCGTACCAGACTTCTCCAAAGTTGCGGCACCACTCTCAGCTTTGACGAAGAAGGGGAAACCCTTTGTGTGTTCAGACAGATGTCAGCAGAGCTTCCAGGATCTGAGACAGAGATTGACCAGCGCACCTATCTTGAGGTTACCTGAGGAAGGAGTTGGGTACGTAGTCTACTGCGATGCATCAGGGGCCGGACTTGAATGTTTCCTAATGCAAGAGCAGGCTGTGATCGCCTATGGATCACGTCAGTTGAGGCCGCATGAGCATAACTACGCTACCCATGATCTGGAGTTAGCAGCAGTGGTCTTCGCTCTGAATACTTGGCGACACTACCTGATGGGCGAGCGCTTTACAGTCTTTTCTAACAATCAGAGTCTCAGATACATCTTCTCTCAGAAGGATCTGAATCTGAGACAGCGGATGGCTTGAGTTTCTCCAGTTCTATGACTTTGAGATATTTTATACTCCTGGGAAGGGGAACATGGTAGCTGATTCCCTCAGCAGGAGGACGGGCATTCAGCTACTTGAGGAGGCGACAGAGCAGCTAGCCTCTTTTCAGATATCCTTCGTGGATAGAGATGGAGCAGCCTTTCTTCAGTCTCTCACAGTCACTCCTCCACTACTACAGCGGGTCAGAGAGGAACAGCGTGGGGACACTGACTGTGAGACGCGGCGTGCACAGATATCCTCAGGATAGGCACCTGATGGTTTCTACTTTGGAGCAGAGCACGACATCCTTTTCAGAGGACGTACCTTGGTACCAGTTACATTACGGGAGCAGGTGCTAAGAGAGTTTCACACTTCTCCTTTGGCGGTACATCCTGGAGTGGCGAAGATGTACCAGGATCTCAGACAACAGCACTGGTGTCCGGGCATGAAGAAGGTTGTGGCAGAGTACGTTTCTCGATGCCTCACCTGCCAGTAGGTGAAGGTAGAGCATCAGGTACCAGCAGGCTTGTTACAGCCCTTGGAGGTCTCGGAGTGGAAGTGGGACAGGATATCTATGGACTTTGTGACTGGACTTCCACGCACTTCCAGAGGTCACGACTCCATCTGGGTGATTGTCGACTGACTCACCAAGTCGGCTCACTTCTTACCCATCAGAGAGCAGGGCTCAGTAGAGAGCTTGGGGTGTCTCTACGTTCAAGAGATTGTACGACTTCACGGTGTTCCATCATCTATCATCTCCGATCGAGATGCTCGCTTTACTTCCTAGCTTTGGAATGGATTGCAGGAGGCGTTCGGGACGCAGCTACGTATGAGCACCGCCTTTCACCCTCAGACGGATGGTCAGATAGAGAGGACCATTCATACTCTCGAGGACATGCTCAGTGCATGTTTCATCGGCTTTGGTCACAGCTGGGAGGACCACCTACTCTTGGTGGAGTTTGCGTACAACAACAGCTACCACTCCACCATCGGGATGGCACCGTACGAGGTGTTGTATGGCAGACCTTTCTGATCTCCGTTGTGCTGGACAGACCCTGGGGAGTTAGCACTTGTGGGACCAGAGACGGTCCGGGCCATGACAGAAAAGGTCCAGGTCATCCAGGAGCGGATGAGGATAGCTCCGAGCCAGCAAAAATCTTATGCTAACAGGAGGCGGAGGCCACTAGAGTTCGAGGATGGCGACCACATATTCTTGCATGTCTCACATCGACATGGATTACGGAGATTTGGCCGAGGCGACAAGTTGTCTCCACACTTCATTGGACCCTTACAGGTCCTCAGCAGGATTGGCAAGGTGGATTATCGCCTGGCTCTACCACCTCAGTTGCACCGAGTGCACGACGTCTTCCACGTATCTCAGCTGAGGATATACGTGCACGACCCGACGCATATCATTGACCATGGGGAACTTGGTGTTGATGATGGGGCAGATTTTACGGAGGTTCCAGTGGAGATCGATGATCGACAGGAGTGGGTCCTGCGTGGATGGTCGATTCCTCTAGTGCGCATCAGATGGCAGCACAGGAACCTCTAGGAGAGCACTTGGGAGCAGGAGGCTCAGATGCGTGCTCAGTACCCACATTTGTTTCCCTATCTTATGATGTATCTTTACGGGGATGTAAAGCTCTGAGGTGGGAGTAATTTAAAGACCCGTAAAATTCAAGGAAAATTTTTTCTTAATTTTCTTTGGGATTTTACAAGAACACAGTTTCTGACGGCACTTGATTCCGAGGCCCGGTGTGCCCGGAATTTCTATCCGAAGTTTAGCTCGGGTACCTTCAGTGAACGAACGAGTGGGAATTTTCTAACATTTTAACCAGTGCTCGGAATCGAATTCTGAGGGCACCGATGGAACCGTAGCCCCGGTAATTGCTTAGGAATGCCTTTTCTGGAGTTGCGTTTTCTTGTTATGAATTGTTTAATTTTGTGGATTAAGTGTTAGTGAAATAAAATTTTCGTTAAGAATTTTATTTCCCTTTCCATGAGTTAGAACCTAAGTGTAAGAGTTAGGGTGGGACCCACTATTTGTTAGTTTTTCATGAGTGGATTAAAGGTGAGGTGGGGCCCACACGAGCCCCCACCTTTTCAAATCCCTTAACTCCCTAACTCCTCTTAACCCCCAACTTAAGTTGTGTAACTCTTATAACTTTTTAACTTCCCATTAATTGGGTGACTTTACCTCTCCTCTCATTAAGTATGCCAACACCCAATTCAATTATTTAATTTAAGTTTTGAATTTTTGAATTGTGGCTTAAGTTAATAAAATAAGGGTGAGCCTTTTTTTATTTTGGTTGGATGTTGTGTGTGGACAATTTGGGAGAGAGCTCTTCATCTTCATTATGAAGAACACCAAGACTTCGACGAAGAAAACCAAGACTTCGATGAAGAATGTCGTCACCGTAAGAAGAGATCGATGTGTCGTCTCTTCTCCTCTTCGCAGCCGGTGTGTTTCCGAAGAACGACGACGCACCCTCTTTCGATCTTCTTCCCGTGTCAACGAAAAAGAGATGCCACTTCCTCCTCGGGCGTTCTCTGTCAAATTACGGAGCTTCACCTCGCGACGTCTTTTTCCGCAAAGGAAACCCCGTTCAAGCCACGCTTGAGGTAGGGGTTTATTTAATTATCTTCATTCATAAATTCTACTTTTTCGTCCTTAGTGATTTTACGACCATTTGCAATCGATTAACGGGAGGGGGTTGGACCGCACAAACACAGCCGACCCTCCTCCAATTTGAAAGTTGTTTCTAATATGGTTGGGACGGAATGACGTGGTGCCGTCGCGCCACGCCGTCAAGTTGAACAAAGACGCGACGCCGTTGCACCGCTTCGAAGAAAACTGAAGACACCACGGCCGGAGCGGGGCCGCGGCAGAGGGGTGCGGTGTCGTCGCACCGCACCGGACGAACCAGGCCGCGGCTGGTTCCGGGCCGTGGCGGAGCAGGGTGACCGGCGGCCAGTTCCGGGCCGCCGGTGTCGGCAAAGGAGGAAGGACTGACCGTCGCCGGTCCTTGTTGGTAGAACCGGCCGGCCGGTGTGGGCCGGCCAGACAAAGGGAAACCGGGGGAATTAATTCCCACGGCCGACCAAGCAAAGCAGCCCCATTAATGGGGCCGCGGTTACAGGAAAACCGGGGGGGGGCAGCCCCCCCCCCCCCCCCGTGAGACGAAACGGCTCGGCCGCTTGGCCGAGCCAGCAGGCGCCAGCGCGCCGGGTCGCCGGCCGGGCCGGCCCGTGCCCAGCCAGTCTGACCCGGACCCGGGGCGGGTCGACCCGGTTCGGTCCGACCGGGGGGGTCTCGAGCCGGGTCGGTCCGGGCCCGAAACCCCCGTTTTCGGACCGTCTTCGGTCTTTTGCCCATACCTTGGGCTACGGACCTCTGATCGACGGACCGTCAGTTGCGTTGCGATCCTTGGAATGAGACGGTCGTTTTGGTATATCGTACTCAAGGTTTCAGAATACTTTGGGTTCGGCCGGGTTGGTTCGTACACGAAACCTACCAGGCCCTCGGAACGGAAACGCTCATAAATTGAGTTTCGGACGTCTGATTGACGTGCCGTCGACTTTGTTGAATTCATATAAGTGAGACGGATCTTTTGGCTTACTCCGCCCAAGGTTTCGACGCAGGTGGAGTACGGTCGGGTTGGTTTTGCCTTAAAAACCGACCGGGCCCCTCGGACGAAAAAGCCAATAACTCTCAGACCGAGCGTCCGATTGACGCGCCGTCTGCGACGTTGAGTTCCTGTTGACGATACAGAACTTTTAGATACTTCAACTCTGGACTATGTGTCAGTTGATGTATCAGCTTCTCGGCTCGTGGAGCGGACCCTCCCGAACAAGCTTACTGTGTGCGGGAACCCTAGAGCTGGCTGCGACTGCTACTATGACGACGAAGAATGTAGAGAGATCCTCAGTAGATTCGACGGTGACGACTACAGCACTCAGCGATCCTACGTGGATCAGTGCTACCGATCATGTGTGGGTCTGATCCTGTGTGGGTCAGCGCTCAGCGGTTCTGTGTCAGCCAGCGCCTACAGATCCTGTGTGGGTCTGGTCATGTGTGGGTCATTACGGGGGTTAGTTTCCTATCGATCCTTTGTGGGTCATTGCGGGGGTTAGTACCTATCGATCCTTTGTGGGTCCGACGACTTAGATGGATCAGTGATCATCTCTATCGTCTTTCGAAGAAGTATACCCGTGTGAGCTGAAATCCTGTTTTGCTTTCCTATGTGGATTGTGTTGAGCTATCCTGTGTGGATTGACGTTTTGCTTTCCTGTGTGTACTGGGTTGTACTTGGGCTCGGATGTTGGAGCCGAACGAGAATTGATGACTTAGGTATATGTATGGGAATATACCTAAGCCGTGTCGGATGTTACTTCGTGATTGTATCTTTCCTTTGTAGTTTATCCTTTGTGGATTCTGGGAGACCTTCGAGGGTCTCGGGGTCCCTACTGAGTAGCTTATACTCACCCCTACACGGGCTATGCCCGCACTACGTTGTATTGGTTGCAGACGACGGACAACGCTGATCGTGGTTTAGGCTTGCGGAGCAGGACGGTACCTAGAGGTGGACCACTAGGTGGGACGTACTCGGAGCAGTAGGCTGGACCCGAGGAGCAGTGGAGGCTTTCTGTACCCACCCTTCAGGTGGGATTTCTAGTGGACAGCTCGACGTTGCGGCTTTACTTTTCAGTTTTTGTTTTCCCTTTCCAGTTGTACTTTACCCTCAGTTTGGGTTTGTATATTGGCCCACTTACTTTCAGCACAGCTTGTTTCAGTTTTACTTTAGTGTTTTACTTCCCCTTGTACTCTGTGTTGTATGTTTACTTTTATAAAGGAAATTCCTTCCCTATTATCGGGATTTGCACCTTTGGTGCTAGTTGCCAGCCCCTGGCCTATGGAAGGCGGGCTTGGGGTAGTCATGGAATAGGCCCCAAGGACGGGTCGTGACAAGTGAGGTCACCTACCTCAAAGGCCTTGACGAAACTTTAACAATAAACGAAGAATGCACAGAAAGCGGGTCCATTCTCCAAGAGCGGCCTTAGATCTCTTATCCTAGAAATATCACGACTCAAATTTGAAATATTTGGCATCCAAAAACGTAGATATACCCACTATAGGTTTAGATTTGAGAAAGAATGGAGATCAGAGAAGTAGATCTAAGCAGATCTAAGAAATCATGACAAATCTGTAAAGAATGGTGACATACCTCAAGAATCAGACTCGAAATAACCAAGGGAAGGATCCGGAATGGATTCAACTTGTGTGGGAAGGGTTCTCCAGCCTTCTAGGGAGAGTAATATCCAATTAGGGGCGTTTTGAAGCGAAAATGAAATAAAAAGAGCAAAAACGAGCAAGCACTTAGAAAATAAGATCTTGATTTGACCTCTGTGCAAGATTTGACCACACGGTTTGTGCCAATCGTGTATGGATCGTGTGACCTTAATTATTGTCCCAAGACTCCTTATAAAACCCATAAACTCTCCCATCCTCCAACTTTACCCTTTTTATAGAAACGCATTTTTTTATCGAAACACCCAACATTATGGAAATATCCAAATTTATGGAAACAACCAACATTATGGAAATATCCAAATTTATGGAAACTACCAACATTTTGGAAACATCCAAATTTATGGAAACTACCAACATTACGAAAACTCTCTATTTTATGGAAACTCTCAATTTATTACACACCAAATCAAAAAACGTGAGGAAAGGAATTATGTACCTAAAATCGGGGGGTACTACATTCTACCCACCATTGGTCTTTCTGTCCTCAGAAAGTAGACAACCCCTACTGGCCAAAAAGAGTTATGGACACTACTCTTTCATTTCCTTCTCACGTTCCCAAGTCTCTTCCTGAATCTGGTCATGTTGCCATAAAACCTACACTAGGCTGATGCTTTTCCCACGCAAGACTTTTTCTTGTCTATCTATGATCTAAACTGGAATATTTACCAGTGATGCATCCAGTTCTAGATCAACGTGATCCCATCTGGTCACATGGTTGGGATCAGGGTGATACTTTTTAAACTGGGATACATAGAACACATTATGCACCGAACTAAACCATGGTGGTAATGCCAACTGAAATGCCACCTATCCAACCCATTCTAGTATCTCAAACAGGCCAATGTATCTAAGAGATAACTTGCCCTACTTCCCAAAATAACGATGTTCAAGCCTTGGAGAGATCCTCCAGAAGACATGATCACCCACAAAGAATGACAACGGTCTTCGATGGTGATCTGCATAAGATTTATGATGACTGAGCTATCTCTATCCTCTTTCTAATCAATAGGATCTTCGCTATTGTTTCTTGGATAAGGCTTTGCCCAAATATTGATGTTTCACCCGTTTCCACCTAGCATAGTGGATAACAACAAGGATGCCCATAAAATGCTTCAAACAGAGCCATGGGTGTTTGAGTCTTGATAGTTTTTATTGTATGAGAACTCAAATAAGGGTATATTATCCTCCCATGATCCAAAAAAATCCATTACACAAGCCCGCAACATGTCTTCTAATGTTTCTATTGTCCGCTCGGATTGCCCATCCATTTGAGGATGATACACAGTGCTCATAGTCAACTGAGTTCCAAGGGCTTATTGTAATGATTTCCAGAAACGAGATATAAACCTCAGATCTCTATCTGAGACTATTGAAACTGGTACACCATGCCTCTTTACCACTTCTCGGATATAGATTTTTGAAAGATCTTCCACCGTATGACTTTCACGAATCGGGATGAAATGGGCCGACTTGGTTAGATGATCCATTATCACCCAAATGGAATCGTGTTTCTGAACCGTTATTGGAAGACCTGTAACAAAATCCATTGTTATTTAATCCCATTTCCATACTGGGATGGACAAAGATTGTAATATACCATCTGGTCTCTGATGCTCTGATTTAACCTACTGACAAGTTAAGCACCGCAAGACGAACTCAGACACCTTCCTTTTTATGCTACTCCACCAAAACTACGCCTTCAATGCCTTATACATCTTCTGTGTACCTGGATGTACATCCCATCTTGAATGCTGGTAATCATGAAGTAGTTGTTCCTGACAAACAATAGGTACAACCATCTTATCTCTGAAACACAAAACTGAACCCCCATCATGTTTCCAGCCATCAATGGTCTCCCCACCATTGAGTTTTGAACTTACAACTAGACATTCTGCATCAGATGTTTGTTCTTCTTTAATCATTTTTACTAAATCAGGAACAAGCATAGCTGAAAAGAAAATGGCAACATCACCTCGGTCTTCACATTCAACATGCATGTCAGCTAAAACCAACATCAACTGCCATTCATCTGAAGCTTCTTTCACCAACTGAGCATATGACTTTCTACTTAATGCATTCGCCACTGAATTTCCTTTCCCCAGTGTGTACATAAGTCAAAGTCAAACATTTTGAGATACTCCATCCACCTCCTTTGCCTCATATTCAAATATCGTTGTGATAAAATGTGTTTCAACATTTTGTGATCCATAAATACAGTAAATGTATCACCAAAGAGATAATTTCTCCATGTTTTCAAAGCATGGACAACTACAGATAACTCCCAATCATGTGATGGGTAATTCTTCTCATGCACTCTCAACTTCCTTGAACCATAATCAACCACGTGATCTCTTTTCATGATAAAACAACCCAACCCTAATCCTGAAGCATCACAACACACCTCATACCCCTGACCTAATTCTGGAAAGATCAAGATAGGTGTTGATGTAAGACGAACTTTTAGTTCCTAGAATGAATTCTAACATTCATCCGTCCATTGGAATGGAGCATTATTATTTGTTAGAGATGTCATTGGTGAAGTTAGTCGTGATAAATCAAGCATAATGTTTTGGTAGTAACCATCTAGACCAAGAAAACTTCGTATCTCAAATACATTCTTCGGTGGTTTCCAAGAGATAATGGCTTCTATCTTTTTAGGATCAACAGAAATGCCTTTCTCAGGAATGAAATGGCCAAGGAAACGTACTTCCTGTATCCAAAAATAACACTTTGATAGTTCTAAATACAAATGATGATATCTTAATATTTGTAACACTGTTTCCAGGTGAACCTCATGATCATCCCTTGTCATTGAATATAACAAAATGTCATCCACAAACATCACAACAAAAGAATCAAGATATTGTTGAAATATCTGATTCATCAATGCCATGAAGACTGATGGTGCATTCGTTAGACCAAAAGGCATGATTGCATATTCATAGTGTCCATATCTACTTCTGAAAGTTTTCTTTGGAATATCCTATTTCCGAACTCTCAATTGGTGATATCCTGATCGCAATTCAATCTTGGAGAACCACTGATCTCCCCTTAATTGATCGAATAGATCATCAATGTGTATAAGTGGATATATATTCTTTATCGTAACTTGGTTAAGCTTACGATAATCAAAACACAACCGAAGAGTTCCATCTACCTTCTTTACAAACAAAACTGGTGCTTCCCATGGAGACGTACTTGGTCGAATAAAACCCTTACTTTCCAGCTCCTCCAACTACACTTTGAAAACATAAGGCATCATTTCTAGTTTTAAACATAGAAAGTCAAGAGAATAATAAGAAATGAAGGAATTTGATGCACCAGTATCAAACAACACTTGCACAAAGGTAGAATTCAAAATAATCGTACCTCTCACTGTAGATGGTCCAGCCTGATCATCGAAAATCATCTGTTCAGCTCCATACATTTGCTTCTTCATTATATTATTCTCCTTGTTTCCTTGATGAGGTATCCCTGGTTGGGGAGTCATGGTATTTCTAGAATCACCAAGGCTAGCTATACTCTGCTGACGAGACTGATTCTGTTGTCCTCATCCAGTCGAATCAAATGATGATTGCGATAGTTGAGAAGTGTCTCGAGCACCTGAACTTGGAGCACTACGACAATAGCGCTGAAGATGTACCATCTTGTTACAATTGTGACATGATTTAGGTTGTGTCTTACAATCTCGCTTTATGTGGTCAAGCGAACCACATTGAAAACAACCTGCTTTGCTTTGGGGTCATGGAGGAAGGTTTACTGATCCAGCCGTCGGGTTCTGATTTCCACTTGCACCATGGAAATAGGTGTCCCTTTTCCTCATGTTCCCAGTGGTTGAGTTACCACCATTTCCTATAGGTATTATCATGCCTCCTCCTATAGATCCTAATATATCACGTTTATCCACAATCGCTCTGTTCACCATCTCTGTATAGTCTGTAATACAAAGTACTACAATCTTTGATCGAATATCCTGTCGTAGCCCTGATTCGAAGATGCGTGCCTTCAAAGAGGCACTTTCCACAACTTATGGTGCAAATCATATTAAGTTAATGAACTTAGTCGCGCACTCTGTGACAGAGAGACTCTCTTGTTTCATGTTGAACAATTCTCTCATTTTCTAGATCTTCAACATGTGAGGATAGAATTGTTTGTTAAAAAATTCCTCAAAATCCTCCCATGTAAGTCCTTCATCCAATTTATCCTACACCTAAAAATCCCACGAATGACATGAAAGATCATAGAGCATATATGTCAACATTTTGACCATTATCTCTACTGGTGTTCCGATGAAGTTGAAGATACGATTCATCCTACATAATCACACCTCCGCCTTCTCAGGTTTGAAATTACCCCGGAAATTGGGTGGATTCTGCTTCATGAACTGGAGGGTATGATCCAAATGTCGTGGCTCATTCCACTGGTTCCCTGTGTCCACATCTTGAAAATCTTGGACAATAATCTAAACCAGCTCTTGGTTTACATGTGGTTCCGATGAAACCACATTCTCCTCAGCTTCTTCAGGTTGGTTTCGATGACGCCTACAAGGTTTCATTTTCTAAAATAACAACAAACTCTGTTAATCTCACTCTCTGGAAACTGTTGGCTTAGCATTTCAAATTCTATCACCTAAACTACCACAACATTGTCTTTCTAAAACATCCTTCTTACCATGTTCAACTATTTTTGAAACCACTTCACATGCTTTTGAAAATTAAGCCATTTTCAAAATACAATAATCATTTGATTTTTCAAAATATTTCATTTGAAAACCAATTCCATACTTTTCAAAAATGATCATTTCTCGAAGTGATGTATGCACTCTTAGTGGGAAGTCATTCCTCTATAATGCATTTCATGCTCGTCTCATTGGCTAAACCCATGACAATGAGATTTCAAAATCCTAGAAGTGTCTCAAAACACTTATTTACCCAACTCCCCGGTAACTTGAAGTTCAGCATAAAAGGGTTAGCTACATCTTTTTATGCTATATATTCCATGTTCCGACAATCCTATTCCGTTATAATATTACCACCCAAGGAATAGACAAGAAGGGATTTAATCTCCAAAACTAGGAACATCGAATACTAGTTCGGGTACATAACTCTTCTATACAAAGTACTGCTAACTCTCTATTTCGGGTACATAACCCATTTCCTCACGTTTTTGTTTGATTTGGTGTGTAGTAAATAGAGAGTTTCCATAATGTAGGTAGTTTCCATAAATTTGGATTTTTCCATAATGTTAGTAGTTTCCATAAAATTGGATATTTCTATAATGTTGGTTGTTTCCATAAATTTGGATATTTCCATAATGTTGGGTTTTTCCACAAAGTGTGATATTTCCATAAAAAAATGTGTTTCCATAAAAAGGGTAATGTTGGAGGATGGGAGAGTTTGGGGGTTTTATAAGGAGTGTTGGGACAATAAGTAAGGTCACATGATCCATACATGGTTTTCCCAAACTGTGTGTCCAAATCTTGCGCAGAGGTCAAATCTAGATCCTATTTTCTAGGAGCTTGCTCGTTTTTACTCTATTTATTTTGTTTTGGCTTCAAAACGCCCCTAATTCGAGATTACTCTCCCTAGAAGGCTGGATAACCCTTCCCACATGAGTTGAAGCCATTACAGAGTCTTCCCTTGGTTATTTCATGTCCGATTCTTGAGTTATGTCACCATTCATTACAGATTTTCATGATTTCTTATATCTGCTTAGATCTAATTTTCTGATCACCATTCTTTCTCATATCTAAACCTATAGTGTGTATATATACCTTTTTGGATGATAAAAATTTCAATGTTGAGTCGTGATATTTCTAGGATAAGAGATCTAAGGCCGCTCTTGGAGAATCGACCCGCTTTCTTGTGCGTTCTACGTCTGTTTTTAAAGTTTCGTCAAGACTTTCTAGGTAGGCGGATTCTCTCTCAACTCCTCTTGACAGAATTGATTGTCTTAGATTCAAATTGTTTTATTGATTCTGAAATGCATAAAAAATATCATTTGTTATGATTTATGGTTTTTGTGAAATTGCGTGATCTTGGTGAATAGTTGTGCAAAAGGGGGTTTAATTTAAAATGATGATTTTAAATTATGGATTTTCTGGAATTGCTAAATGGTTGATGAAAACGTGGTTTTCAATAGAAATGGTTTTCAATAAAAATGGAGTTTTATTGAAATGGTTTGGAGTTGAAATGGTTTGGTGTTGAAATGGTTTTGACGGAAATAGTTTTCAACAAAAAGGTGTTTTTATTGAAAGTTATATTTTGGATTGATTTTTGGGCATATGTGTTGTGTGTTTATATTGAATATACGAGGCTTGGTTGAAATATGACCTTGTGCTCAGGCCAAAGGTTTAATGGTACATGGGAATTACATATACGGGGCTTGGTTAAAATATGACCTTGTGCTCGGTGCCAAAGGATTGATGGCACATGGGAAACAATTACCTTGTGACAACTTGGTAGATCAATGAGAAACCGCTCATGAGTATGTAATGGTCATAATGTAGCATGTATGGTTGGTATCATGGGTTGGGAAATGGTTGGGTATGCCAAAAATGATTGTTTGTGAAATGGATCTTAAGCTTGTTTGGTTATTTTTCTGGAAAAATAACTTGCTGTAAAATTAGTTTCAATTGATCTTGGAATACCTTTGGTTTTGAATGTGAAGTGGTTATAAATCTTGTTTAGTTATTTATTTGGAAAAATAACTTGCTGGAAAAATTGGTTTCAATTGCACTTGTATGGTTTTGGTTGGAAATGGTTTCGGGAAACTTGTTGATATTTGGTTATAAACTATTTTTGAGAAATTGTTTTATATAAATGTTGCTAACTCTTTTATCTTAGTGGAATGAGTAGGGAATTCATTTGAGAAAACCTACTGAGTTTTATACTCACCCCTACTTTGGCACTTTGGTGATTTTTGCAGATGTTGTATTCCGAGACACAGGTAAAGGTAAGGCATCTCATTACTAGTGGTTCATGGTGATGCTTGGGTGATGTGGTGGTGCTTGGGGCATGGAGCTTGGTGTGGATCCATGGAGTGTGTCTTGGTGTCTTTTGAGAGTCTTGATTTCTTTATCCACTATTGTGTACTTTGATGTGTTTGACTTAAATGAAGTTGCTTAGCTGTCTTTCAATTGTTCATGCATCATATAGTAAATGTTTGGTTATAGTTTGTTGGTTCATTGGGATATTCCATAAAGGGTAAATCGTCCCCCCACTTGTATTTGAAACCATTAATCATTTATTGCCAGCCTTTTGGGTCTTGGGGATGTCTATTAAGTCTTAGTAATGACTCATTGTGCTCTCAAGCCAATGAGAATTAGCGGGTCATTACAAATGGTATCAGCTTGTTCGGTCCTTACCTAACAAGTAGTCATAAATGTTCCTAGTTTTGGAGATGAAATACCTTCTTGTCTATTCCTTGGGTGGGAATCTTAGAAAGGAGTAGGATTTTTGGAACTTGAAATATATAGCATAAAAGGATGTAGCTAACCCTTTTATGTTGAATTTCAAGTTACCAGGGAGTTGGGTAAATAAATGTTTAGAGACACTTCTAGGATTTTGAAATATCATTGTCATGGGTTTATCCAATGAGATGAGCATGACATGAATTATAGAGGAATGACTTCCCAATAGAAGTACATACATAATTTCGAGAAATGATCATTTTTGAAAAGTATGGAATTGATTTTCAAATGAAAGATTTTGAAAAAGAGAATGATTATCGTATTTTGAAAGTGGGTTAATTTTCAAAACAATGTGAAGCGGTTTCAAAAATAGTTGAACATGGGAAAAAGGATGTTTTAAAAAAATTGTGATAATTGATGTGATAGAATTTGAAATACTAATCCAATAGTTTCTAGAGATTGAGATTAATGGAGTTTGTTGTTAGTTTAGAAAATGGAACCTGGTAGGCGTCGTCGAAACCTACCTGAAGAAGCTGCGGAGAATGTGGTTGTTCCTGAACCACGTGTGAACCAAGAGCTAGTTCAAAGTATTTTCCAAGCTTTTCAAGCTGTGGACATTGGGAACCAGAGGAATGAGCCACTCCATGTGGATCATACCATCCAGTTCATGAAGCAGAATCCACCCAATTTCTGGGATGATTCCGAACCTGAGAAGGCGGAGGTGTGGTTATGTAGAATGAATCATATCTTCAACATCATCGGAACACTAGTAGAGCTAAAGGTCAAATTGGAGACATATATTCTCAAGGAGCTTGCACGTCAGTGGTGGGATTTAGCGGTGCATTCTAAATTGGATGAAGGACTTACATGGGATGATTTTTGAGGAATTTTTTAACAAACAATTCTATCATCGCATGTTCAGGATCTAGAAAATGACGGACTTCTTCAGCCTGAAACAAGAGAGTCTATCTATCATAGAGTATGCAGCTAGGTTCATGAACTTAGTACGTTTTTCACCAGAAGTTGCGGCAAGTGACTCTTTGAAGACACACATCTTTGAATCAGGGCTACGACAGGGGATTCGATCAAAGATTGCAGTACTTTATATTACAGACTATACAAAGATGGTGAATAGAGAGACTGTAGCTGAACGTGATATCTCAGGATCTATGGGAGGAGGCATGATATTACCAACAGGAAATGGTGGGAACTAAAATGCTGGGAAAAAGAAGAAAAGGGAAACCTACTTCCATTTTGCAAGTTGAAATTAGAACCAGATGGCTGGATCAGTAAACCTTTCTCCACAACCCCAGAGCAAAGCAGGTTGTTTTCAATGTGGTTCGCTTGACCACATAAAGCGATATTGTACGGAACAACCTAGGGCATGTCATAATTGTAACAAGATAGGACATCTTCAGCACTATTGTTGCAGTGCTCCAAGGTCAAGTGCTCGAGACACTTCTCAGCTATCACAATCATCGTATGCTTCGACTGGACGAGGACAGAAGAATCAGTCTCGTTACCAGAGCAGATCTATCCATGGTGATTCTAGAAATACCATGACTCCTCAACCAGGGAAACCTCATCAAGGAAACAATGAGAACAATATAGTGAAGAATAAAATGTATGGAGCTGAGCAGATGATTGTCGATGATCAGGCTGGACCATCTACAGTGAGAGTTAGAGAAGCTGGAAAGTAAGGGTTTCATTTAACCAAGTACGTCTCCATGGGCAGCACTGGTTTTTTTTATAAAGAAGGTATATGGAACTCTTTCATTGTGTGTTGATTGTCGTAAGTTTAACCAAGTTAAGATAAAGAATAGATATCCACTTCCCCACATTGATGATCTATTTGATCAATTAAGAGGAGCTAAGTGGTTCTCTAAGATTGATTTGCGATCATGATATCCCGAATTGAGAGTTAGGAAAGAGGATATTCCAAAGACAGCTTTCAGAAGTAGATATGGCCACTATGAATATGTAGTCATTCCTTTCAGTCTAACGAATTCACCAGTAGTCTTCATGGAATTGATGAATCATATATTTCAACAATATCTCGATTCTTTAATTGTTCTATTTGTGGATGACATTTTGGTCTATTCAAAGACAAGGGCTGATCATGAGGTGCACCTGGAAATAGTGTTACAAATCTTAAGAGATCATTGTTTGTATGCCGAACTATCAAATTGTGATTTTTGGATACAGGAAGTATGTTTCCTTGGCCATGTTATTTATTATATAGGAATTTCTATTGATCCTGAAAAGATAGAAGTCCTTATCTCTTGGAAACCACCGAATAATGTGTTTGAGATATGAAGTTTTCTTGGTCTAGCTGGTTACTACCAACGCTTTTTGCATGATTTATCACGACTAGATTCACCAATGACATCTCTGACAATGAAGAATGATCCATTCAAATGGACAGAGTAATGTCAGAAGTATTTCTAGGAACTAAAAGTTTGGCTTACATCAGCACCTATCTTGATCCTTACAGAATCAGGACAGGGGTATGTGGTGTATTGTGATGATTCAGGATCAGGTTTTGGTTGTTTTCTCATGAAAAGAGACCACGTGGTTGCTTATGGTTCAAGACAGTTGAGGGTGCATGAGAAGAATTACCCAACGCATGATTTGGAGTTATCTACAGTCGTCCATGCTTTAAAAACATGGATACATTATCTCTTTGGTGGGAAATTTTCTGTGTTTACGGATCACAAAAGCTTGAAACACATTTTATCACAGTGAGATTTGAATCTGAGGCAAAGGAGGTGGATGGATTATCTCCAAATGTTTGACTTTGACTTGATGTACACACTGAGGAAAGGAAATTTAGTGGTGGATGCATTGAGTAGAAATTCATATGCTCAGTTGGCGAAAGAAGCTTCATATGAATGGAGGTTGATGTCAGTTTTAGCTGACATGCATGTTGAATGTGAAGACTGAGGTGATGTTGTCATTTACTTTTAAGATACGCTTGTTCCTGATTTAGTAAAAATGATCAAAGAAGTACAAACATCTGATGTAGAATGTCTAGTTGTAAGTTTAAAAATCAATGGTGGGGAGACCATTGATGGCTAGAAACATGATGGGGGTTCAGTTTTGTTTTTCAGAGAACGGATGGTTTTACCTATGGTTTTTCAGGAAAACTCATTCATGCTTACCACCATTCAAGATGGTTTGTATATCCAGGTACATAGAAGATGTATAAGGCATTGAAGGCACAATTTTGGTGGAGCGGCATGAAAAGGAAGGTGGCTGAGTTCGTCTCGCAGTGCTTAACTTTTCAACAGATTAAAGCAGAGCATTAGAGACCAGCTGGTATGTTATAATATTTTCCCATCCCAATGTTGAAATGGGATCAAATAGCAATAGATTTTGTTACAGGTCTTCCAAGAACGGTGCGGAAACACGATGTCATTTGGGTGATATTGGATCCTCTAACCAAGTCGGCCCATTTCATCCCAATTTGTGAAACTCATACGGTGGAGGATCTTTCAAAAATATATATCTGAGAAGTGGTAAAGAGGCATGGTGTACCAGTTTCAATAGTCTCAGATAGAGATTTAGGGTTCACATCTCATTTTTGGAAATCATTACAACAAGACCTTGGAACTCAGTTGACTATGAGCACCATCTATCATCCTCAAACAGATGGGCAATCCGAGAGGACAATAAAAACATTGGAAGACATGTTTCAGGCTTGTGTAATAGATTTTGGTGGCTCATGGGAGGAGAATATACCCTTAGTGGAGTTCTCATACAATAACAGCTATCAAGCCTCAATATGCATGGCTCCGTTTGAAGCATTGTATGGGTGTCCTTGTCGTTCTCCACTATGCTGTGTGGAAACGGGTGAAACTTCACTAGTTGGGCCAAGCCTTGTCCAAGAAACAACAGAGAAGATCCAATTGATTATAAAGAGGATGGAGATAGCTCAGAGTCATCAGAAATTTTATGCAGATCACCGTCGAAGACTATTATCATTCATTGAGGGTGATCATGTCTTCTTGAGGATCTATCCAAGGCTTGGACATTGTCATTTCAGGATGCAGGGAAAGTTATCTCCTAGATACAATGTCCCTTTCCAGATACTAGAACGGGTTAGAGAGGTGGCATATCAGTTGGAATTACTACCATAGTTTAGTTTGGTGCATAATGTGTTTCATGTATCCCAGTTGAAAAAGTATCACCCTGATCTTGACCATGTGATCAGATGGGACCGCGTTGAGCTAGAATCGGATGCATCACTGGTATATATTACAGTGCGGATCATGGATAGACAATAGAAAGTTTTGCGTGGGAAAATCATCATCCTAGTGCGGGTTTTATGGAAACATGGTCAGATTCAGGAAGAGACTTGGGAACGTGATAAGGAGATGAAAGAGCAGTGGCCAGAACTCTTTTTGGCCAGCAGGGGTTGTCTACTTTACGAGGACGGAAAGACCAATGGTGTGGAGAATTTAGTACCCCCGGTTTTGGGTACATAACCTCTTTCCTCACGTTTTTATTTGTTTTTGTGTGTAATAAAATAGACAGTTTCCATAAAATAAATAGCTTCCATAAAATATAGATTTTCCATAATGTTGATAGTTTCCATAAATTTGGATATTTCCATAATGTTGGTTGTTTCCATAAATTTAAATATTTCCATAATGTTGGGTGTTTCCATAAAGTGTGATGTTTCCATAAAACAATTATTTCCATAAAAAGGTTAAAGTTGGAGGATGAGAGAGTTTGGGTATTTTATAAGGAGTGTTGGGACAATAAGTAAGGTCACACGATCCATACACAGTTTTCACAAACTGTGTGGTCAAATCTTGCACAGAGGTCAAATCTAGATCCTATTTTCTAGGAGCTTGCTCGTTTTTACTCTATTTATTTAGTTTTGGCTTCAAAACGCCCCTAATTCGAGATTACTCTCCCTATAAGGCTGGATAACCCTTCCCACATGAGTTGAATCCATTCTGGAGCCTTCCCTTGGTGATTTCGAGTTCGATTATTGAGGTATGTCACAATTCTTTACAGATTTGTCATGATTTTGTATATATGATTAGATCTACTTCTTGAATCTCAATTATTTCTCATATCTGAACCTATAGTGGTTAGATCTACTTTTTTGGATTCCAAATATCTCAATGTTGGGTCATTATCTTTCTAGGATAAGAGATCTAAGGCCGCTCTTGGATAATAAACCCGCTTTCTTGTGTGTTATTCATCTGTTGTTAAAGTTTCGTCAAGACCTTCGAGGTAGGCGGATTCTCTCTCAACTCCTATTGATATAATTGATTGGATTAGGTTAAAATTGGTTTATTGATTGTGAAATTCATGGAAAATATTCATTTTTGGTGATTTAGGGATTTTTTCAAATTGCGTGATCTTGGTGAATAGTTGTGCAAAAGGGGGTTTAATTTAAAATGATGATTTTAAATTATGGATTTTTTGAAATTGATAAATGGTTGATGAAAAAGTGGATTTCAATAGAAATGGTTTTCAATAAAAATGTAATTTTATTGAAATGGTTTTTAGTTGAAATGGTTTGGCATTGAAATGGTTTTGACAGAAATTGTTTTCAATAAAAAGGTGTTTTTATTGAAAGTTTTATTTTGGATTGATCGTTGGGCATATGTGTTATGTGTTCATATTGCATATACAAGGCTTGGTTGAAATATGACCGTGTGCTCGGTACCAAATGTTTAATGGCACATGGGAATTACATATATGGGGCTTGGTTGAAATATGACCTTGTGCTCAGTGCCAAAGGATTGATGGCACATGGGAAACAATTACCTTATGACGACTTGG
Source organism: Viscum album (assembly GCA_963277665.1). Taxonomy (NCBI): domain Eukaryota; kingdom Viridiplantae; phylum Streptophyta; class Magnoliopsida; order Santalales; family Viscaceae; genus Viscum; species Viscum album. The sequence continues at coordinate 288,177,252 of OY728163.1, forward strand.
TAGATCGAAGAGAAACTGCTCATGAGTATGGAACTGTCATAACGTAGCATGCATGGTTGGTTTCATGGGTTTTTGGAATGGTTTTGTATGCAAAAAAGGGATATTGTGAAGTGTTTTTAAAGAATGTTTAGTTATTTTTCTGGAAAAATAACTTTCTAGAAAAATTTGTTTCAATTGGACTTGCATGCTTTTGGTTGGAAATGGTTTTAGGAAACTTGTTGATATTTGGTTATAAACTATTTTTGAGAAATTTTGATTATGTAAACTATTTTATATAAATGTTTCTAACTATTTTATCCTAGTGGTGTGCTTAGGGAAGTCATTAGGGAAAACCTTCTGAGTTTTATACTCACCCCTACTTTGGTGCTTTGGTGCTTTTGTAGATGTCGTATTCCGAGACACAGGTAAAGGTAAGGCATCTCATTGCTAGTGGTTCGTGGTGATGCTTGGGTGATGTGGTGGTTCTTGGAGAATGGATCTTGGTGTGGAGCCATGTAGTGTGTCTTGGTGTCTTTTGAGAGTCTTGAGTTGTTTATCTGTTGTTGTATACTTTGACGTGTTTTACTTAAATGAAGTTGCTTATCTATCTTTCAATTGTTCATGCATCATATAGTAAATGTTTGGTTATAGTTGGTTGGTTCATTGGGATATTCCATAACGGGTAAACCATCCCCCCACTTGTATTTGAAACACTTCGGCATTTATTTCCAGCCTGTGGAATCTTGGGGATATCGCTTAAGTCCTAGTAATGACTCGTTGTGCTCTCAAGCCAATGAGAATTGGTGGGTCATTAAAAAATGTAACTAACCTTCCCCAATCATTAAACATAAGACACTAACCATTCTAAGTAATATGTAAATGGTTTTATTATAGATATTATACAATAAAATTAGTCATAAAACATTAAATAAAATGTTATATATGATATCATAAATGATTAATCCCAATACGAATCATCAAGAGTGTTGAATCAGATGAAAATACTCTTATAAAATCATTAAGCAATTCTTGGGATAAATACTCTTTTATTTTGAAAAGAAGAGTTCTTTTGGAAAAATATTTGTATAAAACCAGAAGATAAGTAAGATATTATTTTCAAAATAAAATGAGTGATTTTATAAATATTATGGTTTTAAAAAACAAATTATAGAGTGCCCTTGAAAATAGGTAAGATTTGGAGAAACTCCATTGAAACAGGCTTGTATTTCGGAAATAATTTTGAAAGTTCCTTTTAAAACATGTAACTCTACATCAAATAAGGAAGGATTATGGTTGGTAAAAATATATAAAACACTCACATAGATTTTATTAGGATTACATAATAATATACAGTAATTTCATTGAGGTAATTATACAATAAAAGTAACCCGAATGAAAATGGAGGTTCGGGTGAGAAACCCTTACCTTAAGTCTGAATGTATTCACATCTTGAACTTAAGGTCCAAGAATATGAAATTATACTCATTAATAACTTAATTAATAACCTATTATACATTTATTTAGTTTATCATAATTATTTTTAGTTCACTTATGTCCTTATTGATAAGTTATAATATCGAATTTCATCGTTCCAGAGTGTTTGTTTTCATAATTTTTATAATCGGTTCACTAGTTTTTAAGTAATGGAGTTCATTTGGAATGGTTGTAAATCTCCAGAATTAAAATTACATATTATTTATGAACATAAATAATTTTTAATGATCATTTCTATTATTTGGTTACATGGAATGATGATGAATCATTATACGACAATCACTTCGATTATTTAGCGATATTTTTATTATTATGACCTAGTTTGGTCATAAAATTAGTAATATACTAATTCATGAATATCAATTAGGTTATAATACATATATTATAGTCTGGTTCAACCATTAAAATAGTTTCATGACTAGTAATTAAGGAGAAATTGAAGAAAAAAACCTCATCATCCACGAAGGTTATAAATTAGAACCTCATGGACGTTGATTTTGTTTATAAAATAAAAGGGAGAGAGTAAAAATGTTGATGATGGTTATAACATTAACATGATATAATTACATTATATAGAAGATACTGGATTTATCATGGTCATTTTGATAGATTATTTGTGGATATGATAATAAAACAAGATAAATTGAAATGAAACTAAATGAAAAGGAAGCGTGTTTTACCCCTTGAAATAACCTCCTTGAGAACCTCCTTAAGGGAAGGGATTTTGGTATTTTGGAAAGACCAAGAGATTCTTGGTCATAGGGAGTGACTAGGTAAGATTCTTGGGCATAGTTTAGAAAAGTATTTAAGCTTGAGAGGTGTGAGAAAATGAGGGTGTGAAGGGTAATTTTTATAATGGAGGGGAGAGGGGATTTCTCAATATTATATTCATTAATTTATTATTTCTCAACAAGAAAAGGAATTGTGATTCTTCCATGACCAATAATAAAATATTTATCATGTGAATCCAAATAAATTGGGATTACATTAGTAGAACAACGTACATTACTCTATAATTAGTGTATTTAGCTTATTTTGTAAACTATGGTATTTCACTATTCATAAAAAATTCAAGTATTTCAAAAAAATTCCAAAAATTCACCCAAACCATTTTTTGATGTGTGTAATCGAAAAATGAAGTCTATTTTTCAAAAATAATTTTTTAAATATGATTAATTTAATATTTAATTAAAATGATAATTTATTCTAAAAAAAACTATTTTAAAACATTTATTTACTTATTCCAAAACATAGGTATATCATACTTCCACTTGAATATTATTTATATACTATAATGGGTATGGTTACTATTCATTATGGTATATCACTATTCATAAGGGTATGTCACTATTCATAAGGGTAGGTTACTATTCACTAGAAATTATGTTTTTCTTATCGGAGTCCAAATAACTTACTGATCGCAACTATTTATGTCAGATTTTCAAAATTCACATCACAAAAGTGATAAACTTATGTTTAAAGGTCACATAGCACTTAGTAGTTCATTATATTGTGATTTTATGTGATTATGACATATTTATAAGAAAGGAATTTCCATTAAAAAATATTGGTTCATTACATTATCCCCTCCTTACAAAAATTTCATCCTCAAAATTCAAAAAATGTTACCTAAAAATATTTGGGCATGTCTTTAACATAAGCTCCTCAGGCTCCCATGTTGCCTCTTCCATATTATGGTTCCTCCAAAGAACCTTTACTAGACGAGTCATTCTATTTCTTAATACTTGTTCTCTGGTATCAAGAATCTTGATAGGCTCTTCATAATAAGACAGATTGGTCTCAAGTTCTATTTCTTCATAGTTTAGTACATGTGTTGGGTCTCGCATGTATTTCTTTAACATTGACACATGGAACACATAGTGAAATTTGGAGAGACTTGGTGGCATTTCTAAATGGTAATCTATAGCTCCAATTCTGTCTGAATTTTCAAAAGGTCTGATGTACCTAGGCCATAATTTTCCCTTCTTACCGAATCGTATAATACCCTTCCATGGAGATACCTTTAAGAAAACATTTTCTCCTTCTTGAAATTCTAAATCCCACCTTCAGTTATCAACATAGATATTTTGTCTACTTTGATATATTTCGATATGGGTTTGGATAATCTTCACCTTTTTTGTTGTTTCCTCAATAAGTTCTAGGCCTACGAGCTTTATTTCACCAACATCATCCTATAAAGTTGGTGTACAACATCTCTTTCCATATAACGCTTCATATGGTTCCATATGAATACTTTAATGGAAGTTATTTTTATAGGAAAATTCTACGAGAGGTAAATACTAATCCCACATACCTTGAAATTAAAGTGAACAAGACCTCAAAATGTCTTCCAAAGTTTGAATAGTTCGTTTAGGTTGTTCATCAGTTTGTGGGTGGTAGGCAGTATTCAAACGAAGATCAGTATCTAGGTCCATCTGAAGACTTTTATAGAATTATGATGTAAAATGGGGATCATGATCAGAAACAATTGATAACGGTACACCATGAAGTCTTACAACTACATTAATATATAGTCTTTCAAAACGTTCAATTGGTAAATCTTCTCTTATAGTAAGAAAATGTGATGATTTTGTAAGACATTCAACAATGACCCATATCACATTATTTTTTCTTGGAGTCTTTGGTAGCCCCATGAAAAAGTTCATTGTAATATCATCCCATTTCCACATAGGAATAGGAAAGGATTTCATGACTCCTCTAGGACGTTGTCTTCCAGCCTTCACCTATTGACAAACCAAACATCTCGATACATAATCAGCAATCTCCCTCTTTATGTTTTCCCACCAAAAATGTTCCTTTAGATAACTATGCATATTTGTTATACTAGGGTGTATAGATGAATTATATCTATGAGCATAGTCCAATATTTCCCTCTTTAGCTTATGAATAGTGGGAATACAAATCCTCTTTCTGAATTTTAAAATTCCACCTTCATATATGAAGTCAATTAACTTCCCATCATTTAAAGATTTAATTTTCTTTTGAAACTCCTCGTAATTAGCTTGAGAACTTTTTATCATTTCCAATAAAAAAGGTTTGGAAACCATTTTAAAAAGTACTGATGTGTTAACTTCCTTGATAATTCTCATATCCATCTTTACTAGATCCATGAACAATAGATCCCTTTCAACTCTCATCTTATTCAGAATTTTGTAGTCCATTCTACTCAAAGAATATACCACCTTATTTTCCTTCCTCAGGTGGTAATGTATTGTGAAATCATAATCCTTGATTAGCTCAATCCATCTCTTTTGCCTCGTGTTGAGTTCTTTCTGTGAGAAGATATATTTCAAACTCTTATGATCTGTATATATCTCACATTTTTCTCCATAGAGGTAATGTCGCCAAATATTCAGATCAAATATTACCACTACTAACTCAATATCATGAGTTAGATAGTTTTGTTCATGAATTTTTAGCTGCCTAGATGCATAGGCAATCACTCTATCATTCTACATAAGGACACAACCAAATCCCTTCTTTGATGCATCGCTAAAGATCACAAATCCATTATTCCCTGATGGTAGAGTCAAGACTAGAGCATTCACTAATCTTCTCTTATATTATTTAAAACGTTCTTCATATTCCTTTGTCCATATGAACTTAACCCCTTTTTGTGTAAGCTTAGTCATTGGGTTGGCTAAACGGGAAAAGTTATGAACAAAACACTGATAATAACCTGCTAAACCAATAAAACTGCGTACCTCAGTTGTGTTCATTGGAGTAGGTCATTCTTGCATAGCCTTTATCTTTACAGGATCTACAGATATTCCATCCTTAGAGATAATGTGACCTAGAAAGGAAACTAAATGAATCCAAAAATCACACTTGTTAAACTTCCCATATAATTCATTTCTTCTAAGAGTCTTCAGAATAGTGTGCAAGTGTTTTTCATGATCTTCATAGATTTTAGAGTATACAAGGATATCATCAATAAAAACTACCAAAAAGTCATCAATATATTCCTTGAAAACTATATTAATTAGATCCATCAAAATAGTTGGTGAATTAGTTAGTCCAAAAGGCATTACTGTAAACTCGTAATGCCCGTACCTAGTTTGGAATGCTATTTTTAGAATGTCTTCCTTCCTCACAAGAAACTGATGATATCCAGATCGAAGATCAATCTTCAAAAAATATTGGGCTATATGAATTTGATCAAAAAAATCATCAATTTGAGGTAGGGGATACGTTTTCTTTATTGTTATAGCATTGATCTCCCTGTAGTTAATGCACAACCTCATAGACCCATCTTTCTTCTTAACGAAAAGAACAGGGGCTCCCCATAGATAAATTCTAGGGAAAATAAATCTTTTATCACTCAATTACTCTAGTTGTTTATTTAGTTCCACTAAATCCATAGTGGCCATTCTATAAGGGTTCTTTTATATGGGTCTTGAACAAGAAATTAATTCAATGGAAAACTAAATTTCCCGCTCTAAAGGATGTCCAGTTGAATCCTCTGTAAAGACGTCAATATATTCTTGCACAATAGGTACATCTTCTATTTGAACATTCTTTTCCTCACACATAATAATTGCATTTCCTTACTCCCCAATGATTGAATTTAGTAGATCTACTAAGGGTGGATCTATATGAGAATCATATGGCAAGGTTTCTGCTCTAAAGATAAGGGATTCTACAACATTCTCAAAATTATAACTTCTTTCTTCTTGCAATAGATATTCGCATCATAATTTGATATCGAATTCATGCCAAGAATTATATCAAAGTAAATCATTGGTATGATAATAAGGTTAGAAACTAAAGCACGTTTATGTGTCATGAGGGGGACTAATTGACACGCCTTTGTTGCAATGATACACCCACTAGGAGTTTTGACTGATAACTCCTTTATTAAATCATATTGGACATATATAATTTTCTTGGAAAACTAAGAAGATATAAAATGAATGTGATGATCCAGAATCAAATAAATCATTGGCTAAGTTTGATGAAACAATTAAAGTACATGCCACCACATAATTTGGAACTTCAATATCAGCAGTTGTGATCGAATAAGCTTGTCCCTTCTCCCCTGTCCTTTTATGTTGCATGTCTCCTTGATACTTTGGAAAATCATTTTCATAGTTCCCCAACACTCAACAATTATAGCATTGAACATTAATAAATGATTTCTTACCATTTCAATAACCAGTAATATGTCCTTTATTTCCACATTTGTATCATACTCATTTTCCCTTTAAGCATGCACCATGTTGTTTCCTTCCATAATTATCACAGGGTGGAAAATCAATTATTCCCTTCTTCCCAATTTCTTTATTTCCTTTTCTAAAGATTTAAACAGCCCTATTGTTCTCTTGATTTTCATTAAAGTCATAATACTTGGAAAATTCCTTTTCCATCTTGATAGCACATGAAACTATATCTTCATATGATGAGAAACTCTGGGATACCAGAGCCCGCTAGAGGAATGGCTTTATTCCACCAAAGAATCGATCAATCTTGATCCTTGAATTTCGTATATAGTCCACAATATGCCTTTCTAACCTTGTGAATTTAGCCTCATACTTTTAAACATTATCATCTTCTTTTTTCTTTAAATTCAGAAATCGCCTTTCCATATCTGCTCGTTGTTCATGAGGAAAGTATTTCTCTATGAATATTTCCTTAAAGTCCCTCCATTCCATCTCTTCAATATCTTCCTCCTCCTTCATGTTTTGGATTAAGGACCCCCACTGATCTGCATCTCCCGATAGATGATAAACCGCCACGAAGAACTTCTCTCTTTCATTACATCCCAAAGTGAGGAATATCTTCTCTAGAAAACTTATCCATTGTTCAGAAACAAATGGTTTTGTATTCACATTTAATGATGGAGTTTTTTGTCACATAAAGTGATCTAACAAAGATCCTCCACATGGTGGATCCGGATGCTCTATACAAGTAAGGTTATTATTTATAACTGGATTAAGTTGTCCCAGTATAGTTATAAGTTTCTCAGCACTAGATCCAACATTAGTATCTTGCATTGAAGGGAAATCCCTACAGGGGACACGCGCGTTTGTGCAGTTTTTGTTCCTTCCACTAGGCGCCATTTCTAAATAATGGAATACACTATATTAGGGTATAAATCATAATTTATAATCTTAACATAACAAAATACTTATCATAAATTGAGATCCAACACATGGATAATCTCATAATCATAAAACTGGTTTCTTTGAAGAAATATTTACATTTAAATCCTTCATCATGGCTTGTAAAGAAAATGTGAATTATCCAAAGCATATCCCCTGGGAGTGTCAATACCAAGAGTACATCAAGGCCCATTTTCATATACCAGGATACCCTGGGTCAAGCTTGAAACTCCTTGTCGGAGCTTTCACACTTAGGTACATCTATGTCAGATCCACCTCTACCTGTTTGTATCCTAACATAGATGTATTTTCTAAAAGATCCACATAATATATTCCTCACCAAAATACCAGGATGTTATTATATTTTTATCCTCAAATACTATCTTAACAATTTGTTCCCTAATCAACGTTTTCTTAGTTTCCACATTTTCTACTAAACTTTATTTGATACCAACTGTAAGGACCCGACCCCAGTTGCCCGAAGCCAGTGCCTTATTTTATTACATTGGAATATAAACAAGGAATTTGAATCCCAAACGACTAATTAGTTTAGTAGATTTTGGAAACAAGATACATAAATAAGTTCAAATTTACATATTGAAAGGAAAAAATCAATAATTTATTCCATTAGAAACATCTAAGCCTCCTAGATTGTTCTTGAAAGTCACTCATAATTTACTTCTTAATATCTTGGGAAAATGAAACAAAAGAAAGGGGTGAGCTCAAATGATAAGTAAGAGTAATAAATATAGTAAAAGATAACATAAACATTATACATGGTGAATAATTGAAAACACATGCCTTTAAAAATAAACATGAAGATAATATGGAATGAATATGAGCTGAGTAAATATTTCCATAATATAACATAATCAAGGGTATTCTACTAGTCGAATAACCACATGAAATTTCAATTACTAGATTCATAATGAGGGAAGTTCATATGCTGGAAATTCTAAAACATTTTTTTAATTCCTCAGCCAAGACGTCTAAAAATGATTTAGGCCTCATCCAAATCCATATATCATATTTGGAAAGGCCTCAGCCAATTCTATGTCTATTTGTCTCATGATACCTACCAATGAATCGATGGGATATATCGGGCTCCACCCATCACATAATAAGTCCAATGCATTCCTAATATGATTGGTTATAAACATAAATAACAAATACATTAATATTGAAACTATCATACGAAATGTAACTAACTTTCCCCAATCATTAAGCATAAAACACTAACCATTCCAAGTAATATGGTGAATGGTTTTAGGATAGATCTTACAAAATAAAATTAATCATAAACCATTAAATAAAATATGTTATATGACATAATAAATGATTAATCCCAATAATAATCAACAAGAGTGCTGAATCAGATGAAAGTACTCTTATAAAATCATTAAGCAATTCTTGGGATAAATACTCTTTTATTTTGAAAAGAAAAGTTCTTTTGGAAAAATATTTTTATAAAAAAAAGTAAAGTAAGATAGTATTTTTATAATAAAATGAGTGATTTTATAAAGATTATGGTTTCCAAAAATAGATTATATATTACCCTTGAAAATAGTTAATAATTTGAGAAACTACCTTGAAATGGGCTTGTATTTCGGAAATAATTTTGAAAGTTCCTTTTAAAACATGTAACTCTCCATAAAATAAGGAAGTATTGTGGTTGGTAAAAATATATAGAACACTAACACCGATTTTATGAGGATTAAATAATAATATAAAATAATTTAATTGAGGTAATTAGACAATAAAAATAACTCGAATGAAAATGGAGGTTTGGGTGAGAAAACCCTTACCTTAAGTCCAAATGTATTCCCCTCTTGAACTTAAGGTCATATAATATGAAATTATACTCATTAATAACTTAATTCAGAACCTATTAGACATTTATTTAGTTTATCATAATTCTATTTAGTTTATTTATGTCCTTACTGATAAATTATAATATCAAATTCCATCATTCCAGAGTATTTGTTTTCTTGACTTTCATAATTGGTTCACTTGTTTTTAAGTAATGTAGTTCATTTGGAATGGTAGTAAATCTCCAAAATTTAAATTACATATTATTTATGAACATATAGAATTGTTAATGGTCATTTCTATCATTTGGTTACATGGAATGAGGATGAATCATTATATGACAACCACTTCGATTATTTAGTGGTATTTGGATTATTATAAACTAGTTTGGTCATAAAAATTAATAATATGTACATATATTGTTTCATGAATATTAATTAGGTTATAATGCATATATTATAGTCTAGTTAAATCATAAAAATGGTTTCATGAACAGTAATTAAGGAGAAATTGAATAACGAAACTTCATCATCCACGAAGGTTATAAATTGGAACCTCATTGATGTTGATTTCATTTATAAAATAAAATGGAGAGAGTAAGAATATTGATGATATTTCTTCCATTCACATGATATAATTATAGTATATAGATAAAAATAGATTTATAATGGTCATTTTTATAGAGGGGGTGGGGATATGATAACAAAAGTAGATAAATTAAAATGAAACTAAATGAAAAAGAAGGGTGTTTTACCTCTTGAAATAACCTCATTAAGAACCTCCTTAAGGGAAGGAATTTTGGTCTTTTGTAAATACCAAGAGCTTCCTGGTCATGGGGAGTGACTAGGTAATATTCTTGGGAAGATTTTAGATAAGTCTTGAAGCTTGATAGGTGTGATTAAATGAGGGTGTGAAGGGCGGTTTTTATAGTGGAGGGGAGAGGGGATATCTCAATATTTTATTCATTAATTTATTATTTCTCACAAGATAAGAAATAGTGAGTCTTCCATGACCAAGAATAGTCATTTTATCATGTGAATATGAATAAATTGGTATTAAATTAGAAAAACATCATACATGGCTCTGTAATTAGTGTATTTAGCTTATTTTGTAAATTATGGTATTTCACTATTCATAAAAAATTCAAGTATTTCAGAAAAATCCCAAAAATTCACCCCAACCATTTTTTTACGTTTATAATAAAAAAAGTCCATTTTTCAAAAATAATTTTTTAAATATTTTTAATTTAATATTTAATTAAATTCATAATTTATTCTAAAAAAACTATTTTAAAACATTTATTTACTTATTCCAAAACATAGGTATATCGTACTTCCACTTGAATATTATTTATATACTATCATAGGTAATGTTACTATTCATTAGGGTATATAACTATTCATAAGGGTATGTAACTATTCATAAGGGTAGGTTACCATCCACTAAAAATCATTTTTTTTCTTATCGAAATCCAAATAAATTACAGATCGCAACCATTTATGTCAAATTTTTCAAATTTTCATCACAAAAGTGAAAAACTTATGTTTAAAGGTCACATAGAACTTAGTAGTTCATTTTTTTTGTGATTTCATGTGATTATGATATATTTATAAGAAAGGAATTTCCATTGCAAAATATTGGGTCGTTACAGATAGTTTGTTGATTTTGTTTTTGATTATCTAGCCCACTAACAGAGTTAACTCCAAAAGATTTAAATTCATGTGGATAAAAGAGTGTGATGGTTTTTTTAGGAACTAAAAAAGAAGATTAGTGACTTATCTAATTTTTTTCCTACCCTATAGAAATGTGTAATTTCTCATATTCAGAGACGCTTCTTTGAAGGGACTTTGTTCTGTTTTAATATCGAATGGTCAAGTTATTACTTATGTTTCACATCAACTAAAACCTCATTAGTTATGTTATCTTAATCATGACCTATAATTAGTTTTATTATTTCTACTTTAAAATAATTGAGGCATAATTTATATGTAGTAAAGTGAAAAATATATACTTATCATAAAATTTTAAAGTATATATTTACTCTGAAATAGTTGAACATGAGGAAAATAATATGGTAGGTACTGATAAAAATTTATAATTAAAAAATTCATTTCCATCCTATAAACGAAAAAAAAAAGAAGTTGATGATTTGAGTTGAAAATATAATGCATTATTAACCATGATATGTTTGGAACGTGATCCTTTGGTAAATGATTTAATAAATGATAGCCTATAAATTGTGAATATAGGAACCTTCTCTATTTCATTTTAAGTTTTAGTGCAGTCAACATTGTAAAAATATTTAAACAATATCATAAGGAAGACTATGTTTTGTAAGAAAATGTGGAACCAGTAAAAGGTATGTTACCATAATTTAACATTGACAAAGAAGTTTTTTTATATTTGGAAAATGGTTGTGTGTTCCATATATCTCCAAATTGAAAAGGGAATTACTGATTAAAGCTCACATCTATCTATTTTATGTTCATCCTAGTGGTACTAAAATATATACACCCCTTTATGAGTATTATTGGTAGAATGGAATGAAAAAAGATATTTCAAGGTTTACCATGAAATGTTTGAAATGTCAATAGGTTAAAGATGTACAAAAAATACTGAAAGAGGTGATTCATCCTTTATTAGAACCATAGTGGAAATGGGAAAATATATTCATAGATTTCATGGGGGGGTTACCAAATACATGTGAAGGTAATAATTTCATCTGGGCTATTGTTGATCAACTAACTAAAAATGAAAATTTCTTTCCCATTCAATATACTAGGTCTACAGATCATATTTCTTGATTGTATCTGAAATAGATAGTTAGATTTAATGGTTTCCTTCTTTCCATTGTATCTAATCGTGATCATAGATTCACTTCTAATTTCTAAAAATAAATTCATAATTCATTAGGTAATAAATTAAATTTTATTACAGTATTTCATCCTCAATATGATAGATAGTAAAATAAAGTTATTCTTACTTTGTAGAATATTATTTGAGATTTTTAAATGGATTATCAAGTAAATTTTGATCAACATATGACTTTGGTTGAGTTTTCTTATAATAAAAATGTTCATTCTAGTATGTAGATGGAACCTTTTGAGACATTATATGGAAAGCAATGTTAAACTCTAGATTTTTGGGATGAATTAGGGGAAAGGAATTTTTTTAGACTAGAGTTGGTAGAATAAATTTTTGAAAAGGTGAATATGATTCAGCAACATATTAGTGTGTCTTAGAATATGTAGAAACATTAAATTCATAACTGGAGTAATGATTTTTATTTTGATGTAGATTATCATGCTTTTATTAAAGTATCTTCATGGAAAGGTGTTATGTGTTTTGGTAAAAAAAGGAAAGCTTAGTTCATGGTTCATTGGACAATATGAAATCCTAGAGAAAGTTAGATAATTTTCTTATCGAGTAGCCTTTAATCCATGTTTATCTTAGATACATGACATTTATCATGTTTGTTTGTTAAGAAAACATGTTTCGAATGAATCTAATATTTTGATCCTAGAAGTAGTTTAGTTGGAAGAAAACCTTTCTATAAGGAATAACCGGTACATATTATTAACCATAGAGAGAATTTTTTGTGTGATATCGTAATTCATTAATATAAGGTTTTGTGTAAAAACCATATGGTTGAAGAAGAAACATGAGAATTATAAATACTATAAAGGAAAAATATCCCAACCTGTTTAAGTAATAAATAAAATTATAAGGACGTGATTTACAAAAGGGGGGAATGTAAAAACATATTTAAAGTTAATAGAAAATAAATTTCTTAACTTTTTAATATTAATTAATTATATTTTATATATTTATATTCATTATAATAATATTTATTAGTTTTTCAATCAAAAAGGAAATTTGTTTCTTCTTTTTAAATTCATTTTCTTGTATTATAAAGTCTTATTTTAAATTTTAATTTATAAATTTTAGAATTTTAATTTTTAAAAATTAACTTTATTTTTGAAATTATCATATCAAAGTTATATTAGGGTGAAAATTTGGGAAATTTTTTATAAGATTTATTTTTCAGTGAATAGTGAAAACTTCCGATATTTTTATAAAATTGTCTATTATTTTCATTATATAAACTAATTTAAAATTAAAATTTGATATTGAATTAAGATAATTACCCTTTAATTATAAATAATCTAATTATTTTCCTAGTAATCATAATAATATCTGATTTTTTTATAAGTTTATTTTTTGGATTAAAAACACATTTTTCTAAAAACTGTTTTTCATTGAATTTTGTGTTTTATCTGAAAATAATTTCTTCCAATTATAGACATTGAATCTTGAAAAATGGATTCCATATTTGTAATAATAATTTCCAAATTTTATAAATGTTTCCATTTTATTTTTTTTTATTATGAATAGTAACCGTAGTAAAAATTTGTCACCTTGGTAAGGGTGAATCGGGTAATTGAAGTTTAAAATAATCTGATAAGGCCTAAAAATATCCCTAAAAATTCTTAATTTTATTGAACAAGTGTTTTTAAACCATAAACATAACATTATCAAAAAAATTGAAATTTATTTCCACTTTTCTTGGATAATGGCCTTAATATAATTTTAAATAAAGAATAAAAACAAAATATTACTCTCTTTGTTCAAATATCTTTAAATCTTTTACATAATGGAAAAAATAAATTATGTTTAGTTTTAAATGTTTATTTTTAATATGAATTTTTTTTATCATGGAAATTTATTTTTAATTTTTATTGATAAAGTAATTATGTTAAAATCTTACGCAACACCGACATAATGCATGTGCAAGCAGTTGAAAAAAATCATGAAAAATGATTTAAAAACTCTAAAAGTAATAGATATTTTGTGAGATTTAGTGTAAAATAAATTTTATAGATAAATAGAACATATTAGGGATATTTTAATGATTTATATTTGAATTCCATTGCTATATTGAGGTATTTAAATTCAAATAAAATGAATACCTACAAAAAAATGACATTAATGATATTTCATAATAAATAAAATTTTATTAAATTATTTAAAATTCATAAAAATTTATTTTCACCCAATTAAAGTTTATATGGTTTATAATATCATAAATGGTCTATTTATGGGTTGATTTTCCTTTTATAGTAACTTTCTTGACCCGTAGAGTGTAAATAAATTAAATAACTCAGTAATTATCAAAAGGTTTAACAAGGGTTAAAACAAAAAGATAAGGGGAAATTTTCTTAAAATTGTAAAAAAAATTATGAGATTAATTTGACTAATACACATACTATATTTTAAATATACACATTTTTCACTTTTCCATGAAAATTAATTTATATTAATTTAATAATTTATGAAATTCCACGAGTGCCCCTCCCCTAACTTATAAAAGAAAATATCCTCTCCTCTATTAATTACAATAATTGTTATACTTATCTCAAAAATAAATTCCAATAACCTTAAAATAATTCCTATCCATTTATCTCATAAAAAGGAAAAACTATGAGTCTTAAGGTGTCAGACAAAAGTGGTTTTCCAGAGAAGAGGTATAACTCTTAATTGTGCATTTTCATTTTACTTATTCTTATACTTCTTTTAAATATTCTTAAAAAAATCATGAATTAATAACATTGGTATCTTAAATATAAAGATATTTTTTATTTTAATGGAATAACCTATATCTATCTCCCTCTTCCATCAAATGAGAAGTGAAACCATCATTCATATGTATAGAGGACTACCACCTCCACGAAGTGATGTGTTTTGTTTTCTATCACCTCAACTCATGGTTGTTTATAATGATGGATATAATGTATATATATATGATATTAATGAAATTATTATCATTATATAAATTAAATATATTTTTTATTTTCTTACCCTTCAATTCATTTTAAAATTATTACTTTGTTCGTGCGTATATATGGATTACCACCTCTATGAATTGATGTGATTTATTTATCTTATCCACCACTCATATGTGGTTATAAAAATTTTTTAATTTATAAAAATTATTATAAATAAATTATTATTATTATTTATATTATGTAATGATAACATATTTTTATACATTCATACTACCAAAGCAGTTTTGAGATTATGAACCAAACGTCCTCGAAATGTCTGTCATAAACTTAACTAATCAAGTAACTAAATAAAACATTTTAAAAATGATATAAAAGGGATAATTTTATATAATTAACTTGAAAATGTTCTTAAACTATTAAATAATTAATATATTTTTATTACTCATGAATTCAAAAAATGTACATGACGAGTCAGATTCAAGGTAAGGGACTTTCTTTTAAAAATCATCTTTTAAAGATTATCTTTAGACTCTTTTTCATCCATATACATATTGTTTTAAATGATTCAAGAAAATTATTATTTCTGTTAAATAGTTTATAAAGGCCATTTTAGATCATATTTTACTTTCTTTATAGTGTTTTAAAAATAAATGTTTTTTATGTTTTCTGTATGGGTCACTTTTGACTATTTTTACCAGTGTAAAAGAATGCTTTTATTAAACATATACGGCATGAATGGGATTTTATAAAATAATTAATTTTCCTTATTTTGAAGTTTCATTTACAATTTTACATGGTTATTTTCAGCTAAAATAATTTTCACAGTATTTTTTAATTTTTTAATTTTAAATAGTTTTCAATAAAAGGGTCATTTCTCCATATTTTTATGTGAAAAATGAAAATGTTTTGATTATGGGTTCAAAATATTTTTAAATTATTTTTTGATGAAAATATGAAAGATTAAAATGTTTTATCCATGATATGATACTTTATAATTATACATGATAATAGGTGATCCTGATACAACTTAAACAAATGGTTGATTCTGATAGAGCTTATACAAACAGGTAAGCCTATATTGCTTATATAAATGCGTGAGCTCGATATATCACTTCAATTCACTGGATAATGTTCCTTGTCTTCAAATGAAAGAATAATGGATTTAATCAGTGTGATTTTTCTAATGGATTTAACTTAGCTCCAATAATTTCGGACATGATTGAACACAAATTATGAATATGATGATATATGTTGTCTATAATGGTTTTTATTTTCTTGATATGGGTTTTAAAGGTTTTCTTTGAGAAAAAAGTAAAATTTTCATGTGGGTATGTTTTATTTCATAGGTTTAAAGAATATTGTGATAAATGTAAACTTTTTATGGGATTTCATGTTTTTCACTAGACTAACATATTTATTACATTATGTCTCATACTGAGTTTTTTGTACTTATCCCACATTTTTAAATGTTTTCCAAAACATTTAAGGATGATTAAGAACAAATAATAAGTCAAGTTGAAATTAATAAAAACATGAAAATAAAACATGTTTTATTTTAATAGTTTTATATTGTGGGAAAAATGGATACTGGGTAGAAGTATCCACTTAGTAATATATGGGTTTGTTATGTAAGAGTTACGACCTAATTCTCTAAAACACTAAACCATAAATATCCTCGAAATGTAAGAAAGTGAATTCTTGAATAAAAACTCAATATTGTGTAATGTTTTAAGTTTAGGTCCTTATACTTGTTGGGTTTCTATGATTTTATTCTAGGTATTTACATTCATATTGATTTGATCATGTTTCAATTATTGTGGTTTTCCCTATTTTTGTAATTTATTATCTGTTTTATATATATATGTATATGTTTCTATACATTTATATATATATTTATTTATAATTTATATATATTTGTCAATATTTATTTAAAAATTATATATATTTGCATCTATGTCAAGATATTTATATGTATTTCAGCATATTAGCATATATTAATAGATATTTATATCCATTTATGTATAATTATATATATTAATGTATATTTATATATATGATGTTGGTATATATATTTATTTGTATTCTATTTGTTGGTGTGTGTGTTCGCATCCATGTCTTTATGATTATATTTATATACTTTTATGTAAATTTATTTATATTTATATATTTTTATAAGATATATATAATCATATTTAAATAAATTTATATGAAGTAATATATATTTATTTTCTATTTATTATTTATGATTTACTAATTATTATTTCTTATTTCTTATTTCTTATTTATTATTTCTTATTTATTATTTCTTCTTTATTCTTTCTTCTTTCTTATTTCTTATTTATTATATATGTATTTTTTATTTTTTATTAATTATCTATTAATTTATTACTTATTTATTATATATTGATTTATTATTTATTATTAATTCATTTTTAAAATTTTATTTATTTATTTTTTTTTATTGTATATATTTTTTAATTTATTATTTATTACTTATTACTTATTATTTATTATTTATTATTTAGTTTTTAGTATTTAGTATTCATTTGTTTATTATTTATTAATTATTTATTATTTATTTCGTATTTATTTTTATGTGTTTTTTATTATTATTTTTTATTAATTATTATTATTATTATTATTTAATATTGTTATTTATGTACACATATTTATATGTATTTTTCTATATATACGTTTATATTAAATTCTGTTTACTCACCACATGAAGAGCTTACAGGAGTGATAAAGTCTTTTTAAAATAACTAAAAGGTAAGTGGTTCAAATCTCTCCTAATGCATATATATGTTGAATTTATGCATAGCATGCGTGGAATATATAAGAATGTAAGGATAAATAAATAATAAATGATAAACGATCAATAATATTAAAATAACTAAAAAAATTAAAAACTCTTGTGAAACATTTCATAGTTGTTTTCAAATGGGCCAATAATCCATCATCTTCGGAATATTAATCATAGAATAATTATCATGTTTATACATTAAATTCAATTTTATAACTATCCATGAAATTCATACATGAAAAATGAATCACAATGCTTTATGGAGGTGGAAGTCCACACGAATGACATTATCATTTTATAATGGGTTTAAGGGTAAAAAGATAAGTAATATATTATCTTTCCATAATCATAATTATGTTATGAATATCATATATATTCATCAAATCCATCATAATAACCATCCTTTTGAGAATGTTATGAAAAATTAAATTCATTCCTTTATGGAGGTGGTAGTCCATATGTACGTAAAAGAAATGTTTCTGTAATAACCCAAGACCCGCACTCTAGAATCTGGTGCTAAAAAAATAAACATTACATTTCTGGATTTCATACCGATAGATATGACCCAATTTTTTTCATAAAAAACATACAACATCAAAAGGAAGTATTGTATCACTTACATACTCAATGACCTTCTAGGTTTATAGTTTTAGATAATTAAGACAAACACTTAAGAATTTGGGTACATAAATAACAAGATAATAATGATCAACATCATCTCCCACTATACCCATCTTTTCATATTCTATGTTAAGTCTTCATCATCTCCCATAAAATTCCTCACATATGAAACATTTATAATTACAAATCATTTAGAAACATTCTTTATAACCTAGGAAAAGGAAACATAAGAAATTGTGAGCTCATATGCCTAGTATGGGTAAGCATAGGATGTATTAATCGGTAATCATATGAAAGAATAAGAAAATAACAAGAGTATAATATCATGACCATAACATAAAAATTTTATACCCAATCTAAAAAAGATCATAAGTTATGGCTTAAAACATTAGCATGTTAAAAGATATTAATCATAAGAATGAGAATTCATCACAACTCAATCATGAACCATAAGGTCATGTCATAAATGTGTGTGGAATCATCATAAGTATAGAATCCATTTCATATGTCAAGGTCAACTACCAATACAATAAAATATTCATTTAGTAGTGGTTTTTTTATATCATGACAGTTTAAACTGCCACAACATGGTTATGTGGAGGTTTCAAAAAATTGTAGCTAAAATTGGTGTTGGCATTAAACATGTGTTGGTTCCTTTCATTTAGTGGTAGTTTCTGGAAAGTGTTGCAGAATGCATATTTTGTAGTGGTTTTTTCAGTTTTAGAAGCGGTTTTCTTTTAAAAAATTAACAATAATCTAGTGGTGGTTAAAAATCGCTGCTAAATTTGGAAGTTTTTTACTAAAAACTACCACTAAAACGGATAAAACCACTGATAAATAAAAGAAATTCATATTTTTGAGGTATTTTTAACTACCACCCCAAAAAAATACCATAATATAGCGGTGGTTTAAATAGACAAAAAAACTATATATATCAGCAGTTTAAACCATCTCTAAATCATGAATTACAAAAAAAGGTTTTGGATTCTGTAACCCCAAAACCTTCAGCAAAAAAAACACAATAATAAGAATGAAAATTTGACCAGATCATCAAATATATCATCAATGTACAAGGAAAAAACACATTAAACAACACATGTTAAAACTAAATAATCAATGTACATTGATTCTCACCAAAACATAAAGAATCAACACATTTACAATGGAAAAAACACATTGAAATAAATAATACATTTCTCAATACATTGAGAGAATCAAACAAGATACAACACATTAAAAGAATCAACACATTGAAAGAATAAATAATATATTTCTCAATGCATCAAAATAATAAATACATTTCTTAATACATTTCTCATTTAATGTACATTCATTCTTTAAACTATTACACAATATATTTCCAAGGAAAACATAAATTGAATACATTTAAAACTAGATATAAAGAATTAAAAACTAGCTATAAAGAATCAACGTACATTCATTAAAATGAGGCTTCACAAGTTAAAACTAAATCCACCAAAATTAGAAACAAGATAAATTAATTTAATAATAAATAAATAATTATCAACTTGAAATCATCCATCATGAATATCATTTTCATCCAAAGGGTCATTTATGATTCAAAACTAATAAGAAATTCTTAACCAAAATATAAATCACCCTAAATATCCATAAATGATTTAAACTTCCACAAGTAAGGACTAAAACCAATGAAGATTTATACAACGGGTAAATACTTTATTAAACCCTAGGACTTCTAACACCAATCCCACCCCTTGATAAGATCACGAAAAACAACATTGATTCCTATATGTGCCTAGTCTGAAAAGAATTCACATAGTTTGAGTTACCCATTAAATCCCCACATATTATCTAAGACCAATAGGACAGAGCTCAAAAAACAGGTTCTATGCACAAATACAGCACAAAAATCTCCCAAAAGAGAGATCACCCAACACATCATGATTGAGCTCTAACCAAGAAGGTGAAAAAAGAGGATACTAATCGAAAATATGGTTTGATAGATAGGGGTTATCCTATATGTTATTTGCTTGATATATCACTGTATGGATAAGTTATATAGGACCTTAGTTTGGTGAGAGATAACATAGAATGATCCTTGGTTAGTAGGACTGGTTCATGATGTGATATTTGGAAAAGGGTGTAGACTTTCCTATAATGGCTGGGGTTAGATAGATATTACAGTCTTGGAGAAAATCATGGGGTTTTGTGTTAGTAAATGACTTATATAGGCCCTACTTGGGACACTAGTAAGCTGAGAGAGATGCCACATGTTCACCCCCAATAGGAGAAGGGCTAGTGACAAGCACAGAGTAAGAATATCACTGAAGTGGGAGGATTTATCCAATTTTTTGTGAACACACACACACACTCAAATCCATGAAATAGTGCATAGGTATAATAAAATAAAACCTCTATGGTGTAAAAAATCATTTAGTAACCTCTAGAAAATACATTAGAATGAGATAGATAAATATCCAGGAAAGTAAATGGTTAAAATACATTCCTAACCAAGAATAAGGAAAGTAGGTCCCAATCTAGAAACAACTGAAATAGAAAGGAAGATAATTTCCCAACTGAAGATACCTATGTATGACCACCAAACATGGTCAGTTCCTCTACTTACTTCTATTTTCCATAGATACTAGGTCCACTAAGTACACCACCAATCTAATAGTTGTATGTATAAGAAAAAAATCATGTATTCAAGGCCCATACAGGTGTGAGTATAAACATATATAGTAAGGCTCCATGAAAAAAAAGTAGGAAATAGTAGAATATAATAGTCAGATCAATATATATGTAAAAGATAGACAAGAAACTAAACATCATATATGATCATAAAGAAATTTCAATCTCCATATCCATTTGAAACACAACATATAGACACATGGTTATATAACACATATATAGAGAACCCGTTGTCCCGATCCCATTTAAAATATAATTAAAAGATGAAAAATGAATTCATTGAACCTAAATAAACCCTATCCACTAATCATTTCCCAATGATAAACTCTTCTCATCACCCTCTCTATCTCTATCTCTACTTCCTGTTACTATAACCTATAAGATAGTTATATTAAAAATTAAACATTGTATATTTATATTTAAACTTAAAAAACTAAAATTTTGTAAACTAAATGATTTTGAAGTTGTGTGATTTAACTACTCACCACCAGTCATCGTTGTAAAATCCCTGAGGACAGATCTGGTCATCTTCTGATATAAATCAAACAAAACTATCTTCAAAATGGATATCTCAGCCCCCTGTTCCTAAATTTTTTTTCATATAATCAAACTTTCTATGAGTATCTTGTGGTAGGGAGCTACTACAAGCAGGAGTAGATGCACTCGCAATCCCTGTTTTCTTACCAAAGTACTCAGACAGTACCGGTCCCAAACTCATCCTATACACTTGACCAGAATGCTCCTTCCCAAGGAATTTACCAACTGGGTCATCCTGGGAGACAGAGTATGACTATGTAGGATTGGCATCCCATTGTCCATTAATTTTTACCTATAAATCAAATATCAGTCATATTAGAATCAATATATATTAACATAGTGAAAACAAATAATAAGTTATTATAATGAAAAATGAATCCATATCCCAACTTATTTAGAAGACTCATTAACAAAACTCCCATCAAATTTTTTTATGAACATCCAACCACACATCTATTCGGGATGTTGGGTGGCCTAAAATTTGTGACTACAGTAAACAAATATAAATCATAAATTTAATATATTAAATAGATAATATTATCTAATAAATATTTAAACTAATGAAAATATTAACATAGTTGATCAGCTTTTAGAAAAACGTTATTACCCCATAGTGTGAGGGATTATTTTCTTTGCCCGACTTGATACATTCTTCCTTGAAAGATCCTGAAATAAATAAAATGTAATTTAATAGTAATGTATAGAATGTCATTTCCTTTTCATATACATTTATAAATGTAAAATGATATTAATATAATAAAATATATTTAAATACCATTTTCTTCTCATCATGATGTCTATCAATAAAAACTTTCCATTGCTCTTTGGGTACCCCATTGGGTACCTTATCATACATTTGTTGGTTGCTCAATGAAGTATCGTTGACTTAGTTCCATAATCTCGATTTATAATATTTTCATTTCTTGCCAAAATTATTCAATGTCCACTTTCATGCTAGGATATCAGCAATGGTAAAGTGGAAAAACATATGTACACATATATTTATTTTGAAAATATTAGCATTCAATAACATAATGACATTAAATTACATCATAATGTATTAAAATTATCTTTATTTGTGAATCAAAAACTTAAATTTTTCCAAGATGAAGTCATATGCCTCCAATCATCATACATAATGGGAAGGTTAACCAACTCCACTGCCAGCTGGCCTATAATCTGGGCATGTAATCCCATGGCGTCATCTGTAGGGATCCCATAAGAATCACATGTGACAATTATCTTTTCTTTGGTCAGATTATATACATATACACTTTTCTTGTTTTTCTTCATAGTAGCATTGTTTTTATATTTTATGAAAAAATAGTTAGTGTATAAAAAAAGTATAATAAATTTAATCATATTAAAAAATTTACCTATAATAGTCACCCTCTAGTATCCCCATGAAGAACTAGAAGTGGTTCCCTACTCCCTCACTACTGAGGCTTCTGAACGGAAAGGCATCGACTGAGCTGCTAGTGAGACACTACCGTAGGGTGTGAGAGACGGTGTAGGGGGTAAAGAGGATGGTGTCGCAAATATTATAGGTATTGAGATAGATGGATCATTATCTGTTATAGTGGTCAATGGAATGTCGATTGAGAGTTAACTAGAATCAGTATACTGTTTTCTCCTTGGCATTCCTGTCATTTAATCAAATAAAATTAAGTTCAAAACATATATTTCAAAAAAATCATGTAGAAAAAAATATAAATGATAAAATATGAATAGTACTAACAACAAAAAATATTACCAATGATAATGAATGACAAAAAAATGACATAATTTGTTGATAAATTAATGGATAATTGCACATATAATCATTTTCTCCCTCAATCATGTCAGTTTCCTGCTCCATAATTACTTTATCTACTTAATCCACCCTTGAAAGACTAATATTTTCAATATCATGATTTAAAACTAAGTCTGCTTCTTGTTATTTATGGGATTCAATTTCATTGGTCAAATCTTCCACTTCATCACCCATATCATACAAGTCTCTTTGTTTTACATGAGCAACCAAACTCCACCCTTCATCCACAACATATTTCACATAATATACCATTTTTTCTTGTAATGATAAGATATACGGATCATGTAGTTCATGATCACCAACATCCATTAAGAAAGAAAAGTTCATAGAAGTAAATTGAAAGGAATATCTTTTAACACCCCTGATAATATCCACCTAATTTCATTTAAATAAAACAACTGAAAAATGTCTGTAGTGGTTTGATTTGATAATATCAGTCAACTTTCCTTAGTATTCCACTTCAAGAAATGTAAATATTCCATTATTCTATGTTTTCAAAGCCTCTTCCTGATCAACTGTACATAATCTAAAGTCATTCACACTGTAATCATCTAACTTTCTATCTTGTTTTAGAAGACCTTGAGCAAGAAACTTCAAATATTCTGACAACTTTGCTTGAGTATTAGTATTCATGATTTGAAAAAAGTAATATACATTATTATATTTAAAAAATATATGTATCAACCTAATATCTATATTGATTGCAATATTTATGAACTTACACATCGTACAAACCATTCTACAAGCTCTTCATTAATAGATTTTGTTATATCTTTCTCAGTTCATGTTCATCCTCTAATTCGTATCTTTGTTTTTATCCTTGAATCTTTAATAAAAGGATATGAAATTTCACTATTCTGTAGCACATATGTATGTGCCTGTAATAATTCCATTTATATTACTATAACATTTGAGCGCCTCCCAACTGATTGACCAATAGTAGGAAATATTTTTTATTTCACATGTATTTCAGATTGAGTCGATGTGCCATCAACACATCCAACTCGATTGGATCTTTTCTCAATATCATCCAAGTATCTATAAAAAAAGTTAAGTCACTACACTTCCAAATAGCCTTCATAAATATAACCTTTAAGTAGATTTTTAATTTTTTACGTATGATTTAAAATGATCAATATATTTATGAAATAAACTAAAAATAATAATTATGTATTTAATGAAGTTCCAAGAATTATTTATTGAAATTAAAAATATATAAATAAAGTAATACTCAATTGGATACATCCATCGATAATGTATGGGGCCTCCTAATTGTATTTCCTAAAACAAATGCACAGTTAAATGCATCGTGATAGTAAAAAAATGATGAAGAAATATCATCTCTATTTCATAAAGTGTCAATAAAAATATCTTCTGAAGGTTTTCAAGCTAAAATCGATGTAGAGTTTTCTAACATAGTTGTCTGAAAATGTGCAAAATTAGAGTACAATAGAAGTAAACTTTTTAAGTAATAATGTATTCAATTCCAATTTAAGTAACTACTATAACAAAATATGTGAATTGTAGATTTTAAATCCATGTAACCAAAGATGCTTTAATTCAGCACACCTTGAGATGTTACTTGAATACCCATCAGATACCTTCACATGTTTTAAAATTCAAAGGAATGTATCTTTATCCCTATTTTTCATTGAAAATGTTTTTGGGGAATACTTTCCATTATCATCTAGCCAAATATCAGGCTTTATGTTCTTTTCTTGTAAGTATTTACAAGAATTGAGATGATACTTCAACTTACCATGCTCATTAAGCAATGTAAGGATCAAATTTTCACAAACATTCTTCTCAATATGCATCATATCAATATTATGCTACAAAAAATTAAATTACTAATACAAAAGTTTGAAGAATATACTTTTTTCCATTGTTTCATTTTGGTTTCACTTGATGACGCACTTAGAACTATTTTCCCACTATCATTAAAATGATGCACCTTCACAAATTTTGTTTCAACATTTTTAAGTTGTTCCAATATTTTAGAACCTGTTAACAACTTTGGAGGTGGTCTGAAATCAATGAAACCATTGAATTTTGACTTGTTCAGCTAATATATTTAAGATGCATTGAGAAATCTTCAATGACACAAGAAGCGCCATTTTCTACTATGAGGCAGTCATTCAGGCTCAAAATCAAAGTTACAAATAGGACAAGCCAAGCTCGTGTAATTTTTCCAACCAGCTAAATTCCCAAGTCCATGGAAATCACTAATGGTCCACATTAGAGCAGCTTATATTTTGAACATTGTTCTAGAAGATGCATCATATGTCTCAACATAGTTTCTCCATAACTCCTATAATTATTCAATTAAAGGATTCAAGCCTACATCAATATCATTTCCAAGAATTTGTTTTCTAGTAATAATCATTTAAATGATAAAATACATTTGTTGCATAAACATACACAGAGGTATATTATAAGGGATAAAAACAACTGGTCAAATGCTATAATCAGTACCCAAAGTCCCAAATGGATTGAATCCATTGGTAGCCAATCCCAATCAAACATTCCAAGGATCATATGAGAAATTGGGATGTAATGAAACAAATTTATTCCATGATTTTGAATCTCTTGGATGTTTCATTGACACATCATTGTTATCATCTACAAAATTACACTTCATGTGATCGACAGTTTTTGATGATATGAATAATCTTTTCAATCAATAATTTAAAGGAAATTAATGCAAAAAATTTATAGGTGTGTTCCTTTAATTATTATTCATAGTATTATGTTGATTCAGACTTCCAACATCACCCATATATTTCTATCTAGAAGAAGAACATTTTTTGCAATCATATCTACTTGAATCCTCTCCACAATAAAGAATACAATCATTGGGACACACATTTATTTTTTTATAATTCATACCAATATTGTTAATAAATTTTTAATATCAGAAAAATACTCTGGGATCATTGATTTAGGAAACGCATCATGAAAAAATTCTAATATTGTGGACATCACCTTATTTTTAATTCCAAATAGGCATTTCATATAGTACAACTTAAGCAGAAAAGAATGTTTAGAATATTTCAAACATCCAATATACAACTCTTGATTTCCATCTTCAAATAAATCATGAAACATATCTTTCTCCTCATTGAAGTTTTATCTTACATTAGTCTCCATAGAATCAATAGGTGGATCCAATGATATGTTGCAATCCTGATCTGATTGTCTTATAGTCTCAAAAACATCACTTGTCATGTTGCTATTTGTAGCAACCTTAACTAGTTTTTATGATATGTTTTGATATTGATTTTTGTGTCTTGAAATGATGAATTCATCATTTATAAGGTTTTTTAATTCATTTTCCATCTTCCATGAAGTTGGGAGCTCATTATGTGGATGGAAATTAGTTCTCAACCATTTTGTAATGTTCGATTATCTATGACAAATCCAACTCAAATATTAAGCAAATAATTGCTTCAATATCAAGTGTTCATAAACATAATCTATCTTTAACCATCTTCAAAATTTATATTTAGTACATGGACATATTATTCTTCCATCAATGGATCGATTAGAAATTTCAATATCTAAAAACTCTTCCAAACCCTTAGCATACTGAGGTGTGTTCCTTAGTAATGTGATCCAACTTTTATCCACATATATCACAATGTTCCTACATATTATTAAAAAAAATTAAAACACATAACTATTACTTAATAGAAAATAAGATTGATATATTCTAGTTGAAAAAAATATGAATATGTTAAATAAGGTCTTCCTATAGAAATAAAAATAGTAAATAATGAATCTTATAGGTAAATACTATTTAATCCAAATACTAAAGATTATTATATTCACCCCACATAAATGGTATATTTCTAATACAATAAATTCCACATTCAATATTTGAATGAGATATAGGTGTGTTCCATAAATTAAAGGATTAAATAATTGGGTATTCATAAATTATATTCATTTTAAGAAAAAATATTATTCACTTCAAATGATTAGGAAATATAATTGAACTGGTGTATTTCTCTTATGGTAGAAATGAACATCTCATAATCATTTCTGAGAAAGATGGTCGATGGTTTCAAAAGCACATATAACCTTTGTAGTAAATGAATCATAAATGAATTCTTACATTGAAAAACATCCTTAATAATGAATCTTTGAATAGTGTTACACAAGAAGGGATCAAGAATCAATTTTCATGATTATGCGAGTTAAATCACCAAAATTATAAATAATTATATTTATGAAGGAATCAATCATGTAACATAAATTCCTTGAGTTTAAATACTTTTGAATATAAAATGTAAAAATATTTGAAAACATAAAAGAACATTTTGAAAAAAAAAATTACATTGACTTAAAATACATAGATACATGTTATATTCAAGATAAACTTTTGAAAATGTGAAGTGAAATATCATACATATCACAATTTCTGGTCTGACATTTGAATCCTATGCCATATGATCTGTCAAATATAAATGCCCATAATTCGTATTACTCTATGAATTATTGTCCAGATGAGAATATCATGTCATTTAAGTATTATGACCCTTTCCCTTGAATATATCCAACTGCAACTGAGATCATTTAGTGTGAAATTACCCAAACTTTCTACTCTGGGGAGGTATCCTGCAAAAATTCTACATATAACATAAGCTCCAACATTAGTGAAAGTCTTGGAAGATTCCTGGTATTATTGTTTGGTATAACCTACCCTCCATATTATAAATACACCAATGTTCTACACCTTAAAGGTGTCATCGGTCTAGTTACCAGACATGGATTTTAGTTCATATTAAATAATATGAAATACAATGGGTATATAGTCCCATTAAATCCCAACCAATGGGTTGACAAAAAAATATTATAATTATATACTAAATCCATGATACTATCACTACCACATATTATCATCTATAATCATAAATATTAAAAAAAAACTTTATATATCTACAAATTGTATCTATATAAAAATACTTTATAACCCATTTCATTATATTATTCATCAAATTATCAATATACCATTTACCAGAATCATCACATTCATTATTCCATGGAATTTTTCATTTCTAGTTTCAAACCATTCATTAAATAATGTCTCATTTCAAGATATTCATCATTAAAATATTTAATTACATTCTAGTATCATTCATTTAATAATTAAAATAATTCATTAGTTATTTTTGTTTCATCCATAATCAATTAAACATTAACAACTAAAAAATTATAGATTCCATAACACCACTAATTAAAATTTTCATTAATTACAGCCACATTACATGCCACTATGTATATATAACACAACCACACAATAAATGATCTTATTAGCACAAAACAGCCCCACAACACTTGTCAATAGCCCCCATATCAGCCACAATTCTAATTCTTTTCCACAAAACAAATGTTCTCTCTACTATCATAACCTTATAGTACCCCAACTATGTTTACCACATCAATAGTTATTCCACATCCACCCCACCAACTATAAATAATATCATATGGATTCAAATAACTATCAAATATACCCCATAGAAATAAAATAAAAATGGGATACATAGGGGTATTTCACATTAAAGAACCATTATTCAGAAATTATTTCTAGTCAATAAAGAATTTCATGTTCAACACCAACTTAATTACTCAATATCCCACCACATACAAGTTATTTCCATATATTTCTTATTAAACCTAAATTTTGGGTGATTCTATGAAATAATTTTAATAAAACAATGTATATACCATCAAAAACATATTTTATTGTAAACATCATAAAAATATCTAATATATAATCTGTATCATAAAATTTTATAAAAAAACATGTGATTCACCCACTTCCCTTCATTTTCCTTTTATAGAATTCATTTTCTTTTATGTTAATCCATACCATCATGAAAACAAATCCTGATAATTATAGGATTTTTATCAGAATAATGAATTTAATTCCAAGAATTCCTTACCTAAATAGAATCATTAACAATAACAATGTGAGATGACATGGAATCCTTAATCAAACAACACTTCAAAAAAGATAATCAACCCCAATTCCTAAACCTAATTATTTTTATAAAAATGATAACAAATTATGATAAAAAACAAATAAAAACTACTATTCCCACATCAAAAAAGATAATCAAACCCATGTCTTAAACAGATTTATTTTTTTTAGAAGTGATAAAAAATTAAGAAAAAAATTTAATAAACACTACTATTCCCATGAAAAAAACCAAATAAACACTACCTAATTTCTCATAATAGTTGTAAATAACATCATACTATATCAAAATACCCATGAACAAAACTAAAATAAATATGTGATTCCTAAACCCCCATGGTAAATCGGATTTTTATTCAGTAAAGAGCTATACAGAAACTTTCTTTCACTTACCACTCGACCTTTGAGGGGCGATGAGGTGGTAGGTCAGGACTGACAGAGAGGGGTGGCAATTGTTTAGGTTGGGACCGATATCGAGGGGCGATGAGGGTAGGGGGTGGGGAGAGGTTTGGGACTATCGGTGAGGGGCGGCGAGGGTCATGATCTGTGGTGAGGTGTGGTGAGGGTCGGGATCGGTGATGACAATTTGGGAGGTTTGGTAGGGATTTGGGGGGTCAGGGGTTTGGGGGTGAAGCATCAGGTTGTTAGGGGAGAAGTGTCAGGTTTGTAAAAAAATTAAAATGTTTAGTAGTTGTTTTTAATAAATCGCTTCTAAATTATGTAAAAAAAATAGTGGTGGTTTAATAAACCACCTCTAAAGTCTGATTTTGGTTCAGTGTACCAAGTACATGAGATCAAGCATCAACAATTGTTTCTATTTCTTGATAAATCACTTCAACTTGTTTATCATACTATCTCATGATATATATTACTTTACCCAATGAATTGGAAGGAGATATAGGTCCCACACATCACATAATGAAAATCATATATATGTGTGACATAAGATCATAAAACAATAATCATCTAATAACCCATGAAAATAAATCTGTTTCATAAACATTTCATTATAATTGTATATCCTGAGGACCGGTTAGGTTCCTTTGAGAGAGGGGTGAATTAGTAGTACCCTCATTTTATGAATTTTATAAACTTTTAAATTCAACCTCTTGAGCTTTTTAAAGTTATAAATACACTCAATGGAATCTATCAAACTCACCTTGTGTACATTATTAAAATAATAGAGGGTAGTACATTAAAAGGTTTGGAAATTAAAGGCCCACTCATTTCCATGTTGGTTAGACACCCCAACATGGATTCTCTTCACTATCATTATAAGTGAATACAACTTCTTAGACACCCTAGTTACAATATCTTCTCGATTGGTTAGACACCCTAATTGAAATCTCTCCACAGTTGGTTAGACACCCCAACT
Organism: Viscum album; assembly: GCA_963277665.1. Lineage (NCBI taxonomy): Eukaryota > Viridiplantae > Streptophyta > Magnoliopsida > Santalales > Viscaceae > Viscum > Viscum album. Next base: position 288,208,247 of record OY728163.1, read on the forward strand.
ACTCTTCTTCTATGATTGGTTAGACACCCCAATCACTAGCCTCCAGTAGCGGGTTAGACACCCCAGCTGAAAGCTTCCTCTTTAGTGTTTATCCGGTGATAGAGATATCTTTTCCATAGATAGTCTTCCTCTACATGAAAGATGGACACCCCTTTTATTGTTTTAATTTTTCAAGGTCTTTAATAGATGTCTTGAATAATCTTGTTGGCCTCAAAACTCTTTCCGGATCTTGAATGATCTGAATTCTATTCATAAAATTCTTGGGTACATGCAATTACCTTATTCAAAAATTGCCCAGCTTTGGATCACTCTCACTTCAATAAAAATATACATCAGGTTATCAAAATTATCTTTTAATTATATTCCCATTATTTATTACCTACATACACATATTTATACACAATATTATGGTGCATGGGAATCTTAATAAATTACATTATTTAAATTCTCAAATTAAATCCTTATATAAATGTGTTTAAAAATAAACACATTTATTATTTTTACTTGAAATATTAATACCTTAATGGTTATATGGTATTATATTTCTCAACTTAAATACCCCATAAATTGTGGGTATTATATATTTCATATTTTAAATACCCGAATTAATTATGTTGTGTATTTCCATTCTTCATCACGCAGATATGAAAATAGCCTTGGCTTACCCTTGTCTTCATGCATGAAACTCAAATACCCAAGAGACTTGGGTTATTTGTTACTTCTCACACAATAGAAAACCTCTAAAGATCAATTTTCATGCAATTATTATACCTGCAGTATCCAACTCATCAAAATACCCAAAGAATATAATACTCTCAGTTAATCATATGACATTAAAAAAATTGAACCTCATTCTTAATTTCTTCTCGTGGAAAATAAACATCATGTGGCCTCATTATCACAAGAAGAATCGGCCACCCTATTTTTATATTTTATGTTTCTTTAAGCCTCCATAATTTTGTCTATTAATGGCTTTCAAAAACACCAAATATCTTTGTATATCTCAAATATTATGCATCAATAATAGTGGAAATGTGATTTTGCTTTGGTTTCCTTATGTGCATGAGATATTTCTCACTTGCATCTCCTCTCTTTGAAGCTGAAACACATCCATCAATGTAGGATGGTTAAAAGTATTACCTAAACTCCATTTTTCATCCATTAGTAGAAACGTTTTCTAACATTATCTTGTATTCAAGATGTATATTGAATTCGTGGAGGTTTATGGACTCATCACATCAAAAAATTGATCTCAAAATGATCAAAGAAGGATCGGGCTTGATCAACAGAGGATCATCCTAAGTTCCATTGAACTAGAATTCCTCAAGGAATTTGTAGGTAGGATATGATCTCTTGGTAGTGATCGAACGGATCTGATCAAACAGATTAGATGATGGTCATTTTATCTATATCTTTAATGATGGATGAACAGTACATGGTAAACGCTTATCCCACATTGATTTCTTCATATGTTGGGGTAGCGATTTATTACCCAATGCCTCTTAATACACTCATGAGCTACATATGGTGGATCATTACCCATCACACTTTCACCTCACACAACCACATTTTTAAACCAATTAGTACAAGTGGGTGCACACTATGTTCCCACTCTCTATGGGCTAATACACTGCTCATGTACCCCTTCAAGCATGACCTCCTATGGAAAATATACATGGGACCATCCTATATGACATAATGCAAGTTTTCCCTGATTGGGCTACCTTGGGCATGGTTGTCCTTCAGGTCCCTTAAATTCCTTGGTTGAGATTGGATAAGGATTTCATGTATGGTTGGCCCTTGTTTTTTAATAATCCCACCAATTCCAATGTACTTAGAAATATCTACATATATAATATCTTCAATCCACACTCAAATTTAATTTCTCTTCAACCAGACCTAATATAAAATGTAAATACATTTTATATAGCCTTTAACTCTTCTTCAACACCATTCTTCGTCTTCACTTAATCCAAATTCTCATTTTCATGGTCTTTAAATCTTCTTCAGTGATGTTGTAAACATAGTGATAACTCCATAGAATATGTATTATCTATTAAAGATCAATTCAAAAAATCATCATATTTAAAATGGAAAGTTTCTTGAGCGTGACATCTAATTCCATCAAGTGAATCCATAATAATTTTCCAAGCATCGCCACTCCATCTTCACTCACATATTAACTCATTAAAAATAAATCCAACACTTAGGCACAAAAATATCCCCCATTGAATTCTATTTTCAATATTATCACATCATTAAAGTAAATATTTGGAAACATTAACTCTTATCCTCCTTATTGACCTCAAATTAAAAAGGATAATTGGGGTGTCTTCACATCTCACATTTCTTCTAAAAACATGTTCATCTCCCTTATCTGAAAAATTATTTTTCACTTTAAGAGAGGTATGATCTAACATGATTTTCTTGGCAAGGATACATTATTTAATCAACTCTAAGTCTATGTGGACTAACTTGGGGTATAAAACAAGAGATATTAAACCAATTTTATCTAAGTTTTCCATAAATGACCATGCATGTGAAATCATGCTTAGAAAAATTCAATTCTCATTTTAGGGGTAGTAAGAAATCATATTTATTAATAAAATTATAAATCCTTCACATAATTTTAAAAACACATTAGAAAGTTTAGGTTAAAAATATATATCTCCCCCTTTATATCATCTTGAAATCAATCAAACACTCCCCCTTGATTGATAAGATAATATAATAATAATAAGGGATGAAAGTGTGATTGGAATACCTTTGTCTTCATATTTTAATTTATCCCATTCTTTTTCAGATTATCAAGGTTACTCCCCCTTAAGAGATAAACTCTATCATCATCATTAAAAATGATGAAATATATGGTGGGAAACACTTCTCCTTAAATTCATTGTATGTTAGTTTATAACACATAAAATATTTTGGAATTATGAGGATCCTATTGTTTCTTTAGAAGAAAAATTCAAGGTGAGTATTTTCTATCATCCTTTATTTATACTTATTTCCATGCTCATTATAGTATGTTCTTTCATTATTGTTGATATGTTTCATGGATTCTGAAAATCTTTTATTCCCATGAACTTCTTTTTGTGGAATATATTTTTCCAGCTCCATCACAACAAGAACAAACTCTTTCCAATTTTTTTTCTTTTACACCAAGAGTGTTAATGTCAGTGCTTGGATTTTAGATCTTGATAGACCCTTTTTTGTGACCCATTTTAATTCTCTAAAACATTAATCCTATTTTCCAGATTTATGGTCTTGTTTCCAGGATAAGAAATATTTTGGTAAGTCATAGGAGTGGAGTGTCTCCATATAGCTTCATTACCCTTCCATGCATTCCTCCAAGTGTAATACATATGACCATGAAGGTCATTCCTCATTTTATATGTCCTTATTTGAGATGTTATCATTGCTGGAGTTCTTATAACATATTTGGGCTTGCTGATTTTAAAACATCTACTCATAATGTTCCCAAATCATCCATAATAAAAACCCTTTAGTGATTTTATCTTTTGTGGAATCACAGTTCTAAATTTTTCATAGGTTGATATTTCAATTTAAAATTTCAGATTCGGGTTCCTCTTTATTGCTACACAAGTTGAGACATCTTTTGGAGGGATCATTATCTTATCTTTAGAGGTGTTAATATTCTACTTAAGGTATCTTATTTTCAAATATTTCTATTTTAATTTAAAACCCATTATTTTCAAATTTTATGAAACATCAGACCCAATTGTCACCTTTCTTCAAGTTGTATTTTAGAGATATGATGTTGACCTTAAAATCCTCTTCTATTTACATTTTCTTTAGAATATATTGTGAATGTTCTTCAATCATATCACTTTCATCCATCATCTTGGTTCCCATTTTCATTAAGATGAGAATCAAGTACACTTCTTCTCTTCTCAAACTTTTAATTTCCAACATCAAATATTTCACCATTGAATAATAAACTTCATGCATGATTATACATTGAAATTATTTTTCATTTCATGATTATTCCTTAGAATAAAAATTTGATGTTTTTACATCATCATCACCAGAATTACATTTATTTTTTATCCCCAAGAGTGAGTCTGAAATTTCACAACCTTTATCCACAGAGGGATTAAAGTTAGAAATAACGTTAGGTTTATATTTTAAATTTATTTGAGAATAAAACTTCTATGATGGATTCTTCTTCTTCTTCTTTTCATGAATGACAAGGATATTGATTTCATCACTGAATTGGGTTGAAAAGTATGAAAAAAAAATTTATTTCTATTTCCTTCCTTCTTCACTTTACCCTTTTTAAAAATTCATGAAATATGTGTAATAAAATAATTGAAATACTTATCTGATTCCATCTTCAAAACTTATTGGATATTTAGAGGTGAAATTTACTTTGATACTAATTGTAGAGCTTAAGGACTGGTTAGGTTCCACTGAGAGTGGGGGTGAATTAGGGGTACCCTCATTTTATGAATTTTATCTCGTTTAAAATTCAACTGCTTGAATTTTTTAAATTTCTTGATCCACTTGATAGAATATCTCAACCTCACCTCATGTGTAGTATTAAAATAAGAGAGGGAAATACAAGGTATTTTCAAGGTTTGGAGATAAAAGGCTTACTCCTTAACATGTTGGTTAGACACCCCAACATGGATTCTCTTTACAATCTTCACTATTGAATACAACTCGTTAGTCACCCAAGTTACAATCCACAATTGCTTAGACATACCAATTATAGTCTATCCATAATTGGTTATACACCCCAACTTCTCTTATTCTTGTATTGGTTAGACACCCCAATCAATAGCCTCCATTAGATAGTTAGACATCCCAGTCATAGGCTTCCTCTTTAATTTTGATCCAGTGCTTGAAATATATTCTTCATAGATAGTCTTCCTCCACATAAAAGTTGGATTCCCCTTTTCTTTTGTATAGTTATTCAAGGTCTTCAATAGATTTCTTGAAAAATCTTGTTCACCTTGAAACTTATTTTAGATCTTGAATGATCTAAAGTCTATTCATAAAATGATCAGGTATATAAAATCACCTTATGTAAGAATTAATTGGATTTGGATCGCTCTCACTTTGATATAAATATGTATTGGGTTCTCAAAATGATCTTTCAATTCTATGTTCATTATTCATTACCTACATGCGCATATTTATACACAATATGGTGGTGCATGTGATTCTTAAGAAATTAAATGATTTAAATTCTCTAATTATATCCTTATATAAATGTTTTTAAAAAACACATTTATTTTTCTTTCTTGAAATATTAATACCCAAATAGTTATGAGGTATTATAAATCTCAACATAAATACCCCATAAATTGAGGCTATTATATTTATCATACTTGAAATACCCAAATGAATTATGTTGTGTATTTCCATTCTTTTTATGGGGATGTGAAAATATTCATGGCTCACCCTTTGTCTTCATGAATGCAACTCAAAAACCTAATAAATTCAGGATCTTTATTACCTATCACATAGAAGAATTCCTCTGTGGATCAATTTGTATGCATGCATTATACACAAAACATGTAACTCATAAAAAACCTAAATAATACTGGGCTCTTTGTTCATCATGTGACATCAAAAATGTCACAAATAATTCTCTATTTCATCATGTAGAAAACAAACCTTGTGTGCCCTCATTATCACACGAAGACTCAACCAGCCTGTTCTTAGCTTTCATGAAACATCAAGCCTCCAGAATCTATGATGAGTCACATCTTTCATAAACACCAAATATATTGTTATATCTTAAATATTATATGCTGATAATAGCGGTATCACGAGTTCACTTTGGTCTCCTCATGTGCATGTGATAATACTCGCATATATCTCCTCTCTTTGAAGATCGAATGTTGTTGTGGCTCTAGCACATAAGCCTCAGCCCAGTTGGGGAGGACTCTTTAAGTGCATCCAGGAGACCCGAGATCAAATCCAGGAAAAGGCTAATTTCCAGGGGTATTGTAACAATTCTTTAGCAGTACTGTAGCAGGTGCTGTGAAAAACTGTAGAAGGTACTATAGTGGGAACTGTAGCAATCACTGTTTGGCACTATAGCAGCCAGGAATATTCCCCTGTTTGGGCCTTCAGGCCACCGATTTGGTCTCCGAGTCCTTTAAGGCCTTCAGGCCACCTAGGACTTCGGTTCAGTAAGGCCTTTGAGCCACCTAGGCCTTCGGGTCAGTAAGGCCTTTGGTCCACCTTAAGTGTAGATGAAAACCAGACAGCCTACAAGGAACAAGCTTCGGAAGGAGGAAGACAAAGGAGCTTTCACCATAGTAGAAGCTAAACGGATTTCAAGAATGAGAGGGTATTTCACCTATGCATGCATGGGAAATCCTAGCTGAACAGCCATGCGAAGGTGGAGAGCTGATTTCACGATGCAGATGTTGGGGAGGAGCAGTTCCAAGTAGTTACTCTGGGTTGTATGAAATGTTTGAAGCCTATGGGTAATATATTCCTCTAAGGCCTATGGTCCATATAATACTTACACCTACGGGCCTTGTAAGGGATCCACCTCACCCCTTGAAATGTGTATTATCAAAAATCAATAAAAATGAAGGTCTTCAGGCCATTGGAGGAGGAGGCTCTATTTTTACATAGTTTTACCACATATTTTTACTTAATTTTTAATTATTTAGTTTATTATTTAAGAAATTTATACTAAATAATTGTAATTTTGTATTTTTATAATTAAATTTGTTAATTAATCATTTTTTATAATTAATTAAGTATTTTTAGTCTTTAAATTAATTATTTTAATTTTACTTTACTTTTCTAATTTAATTATTTCTTAATTAGTTTGGTTAATTAAAATATTCTTTACTTTTTAATAAATTAACATATATTTTAAACAATTATTTAATCATAGTATTTATATCTAATTAATTTAGACTTTATTTTAATATTTTTTTATTAACTTTACTAATTAATATGTTTAATCATCTTGTTAATTAATTAAGTTAAGAATTTGAGTTTAAAAGAAATTAATTAGTGAAATTTTAACTTTAAGTATTCACTTAAGTTAATTAATTAATCAATTTTGAGTTTTAAAGCATTAATTATCTAATCTTAAGAATAAAGTTTAATTATTAAGTAATTAATTAGTGTTTTTAGCCTACTAGTGAGGTAGACAAGAGCTATCGGTGACTTATTTAGTCACTGATGTGACCATTTTCTACTCATTATAGACTCTTTAATAATTTTTAATTTAAGTCTTATATCAACTTAGTTTAATAATTATCCAGTTTTTTATTTAAGTGTTGTCAATTAATAATATTAATTGTAATTTTAAAAGTTTAAAGTTTTATTATAATTCAGTTTTAATTAGCCTTCTTTTAATTTTTGAATTTCAACCTTTTTATTTTTGATTTTATATTTTTAAATGGTTAATTATTTTTAATATTTGTTTTTAATTACTTAAGTTTTAATTTTAGATTCATTTTACACAGTTTTAATTTTTGTGAATCCTTGTTAGTTGTATTTCTATATGCTACCGATGCAGATTATTTATGTTATCAGTGACCCTTTTATTTCATAAGTACCGGTAAACCGATGTAGTGCATCGGTAACCTTTTTTTTGCTAACAGGGACCCTTTGTTATATCGGTGACCTTTAATTTCATTGGTATCCTTTTTCCTATCGGTGACCTCTTAATTTTTTTATCGTTGACCTTTTTATTTTATTTCAAACAGTGAATTTTTTTTTAAGCAACGGTAACCTTTGATTTCTATAATTATCGGTGGCCTTCTATTTATTCTCCAATGGTGAGCCTTAAATTTTATTTTTAATAGTGACTATTTCCCTTGCAACCTAACAGTGACCTCTCTTCTCATTTTAGCCTTTCGGTGACCCTCGCTCCCCTACTTCAGTCTTGCACCTCACCGATAGTCTTCCAATCATCACAACTATTTCATTCCTATTCTTTCACCCTTTCCTTCCTCTGTTTCTCTCCTACTTTTGACTCACCGATTCAACCTTATATCAGTCTCAAGATGTTGTTTTATCTCCTACCAATGCACGAAGTCAGTCACACAATATTGGTCTCTCACCTATAGGTTGCTTCCACCATTCCATCATTTAGCCTGCAAACTCGAACTCAATTCAACTCAATCCAGCAACCTGTAATTTAAACATTTCATAACTACATTTCAAAGAAAACAAGAAATAATATAGATCGGTTTTCCAACTCCAATCCTTCACAGCTCCGGTCGTCACCCCAATTTCTCTGCATTGTCACAAGTACCACGTGATGCTATTTCTGATCCAGCTTCCCTTGTGTGTCGCGGTTCGATTCCACTGCCACTAGCCACTATGAAATCCAATTCACGCCGTGTGAATTACCCTACCACTGCATCTATAAGGGATCAATCATGCCACCAACTGAAGGTCTGGAGAAAGAGAAACCCTACTCACCTGTGTCGCTCGAATATTCTGCACCTACTGAAGGAGAAGGGTTTTGTTGCTATGTGAAAAGATCTGGAATCTGCCTTGACAAACAGCTACATTACTGTTGAAGTTGTGCTGAGATGTCGTCACCATGGATCTGGACGGTGGGTCGTTGGAATTGGACAATTGTTGGATAAAATCACCTGATGTTGCGTCACTGCTATACAAAGAAACCCTCAGATCTGGAGCCACCATGATTTGTCGTTGTTGAGGGATGTCATCTACTGAGCTGAACCGCCGCAACCCCTACTACGCCGCTGAGGAAGAACCAGGCATCGGTCCTATCTCACGAAACCGTCAAAGACCCCCCCCCCCTCCTTACTGCGCTGTGGAGAAAAGGTGGGGGAAGAAGGAAATGATTAAAATAATAATAAAGATTTAAAAAAATATAGATAATTAATAAATTATGCAATAAATTTAATATATAATAACTATATTATATAAAAATTATTATATAAATAAATAAATACATTATAAAATAAAACATAAGATTAAATATTTAGATTTACTAAAACTAAAATAATAATCTATAAATAAAATTAATTATTAACTTAATTAAAATTTATTAAGTTAACACTTTAATTATCTATGACATCTTTTATAGAATAAATAAAATAATTAAATTAATAAAATAAATTAATTTATATTAATCTAATTTAAGAATTTAATTAATTTATTTTAACTAATTTTTATTAATACTAATATTAACAAAATAACTTAATTAAAAATAGTAAATTAAAACTTAATAATTATCTAATTAAAGATTTAATAATATATTAATAACTATAATAATAATATTTAGTAAAGTAAATAATAATTATAAACTAAATTATTTATTAATTAACTTTAGTTAAACTTTTTTTAATAAGTAATTTAACATTAAACTAAAAAATAACTATAACACTTTCTTTGTATTATTAATTATTTATTTTGTTCTTTACCATGAAGGTTCATGCCAAAACCTAAAACATGTTCAGGTTCACTCAACTGACTCAGCAGGAGTTAGTTTCAAGGGAAAAACTAGTACGACATGTCAGTCGCAAAAAAACGCATGTGTGTGGTGCTATAGTAAAAGATGAATTCAAGTCGGTGAAGAGTTCCGGTGACAAGAAGCAGAAGACAGTGGGTACTTAAAATAGATAAAGCAGTAGTTTTGAGACATTTATAGGGGACACGATGGAGCAAGATTACCATTAGAGATTTGAGAGCTTCACTCTCATCAGATCGGAGAGATCCGGTGGGCAGAGCACATCAATGGGGAGTTATTCTCCCCTCATTTCTGAATATTTTGTACTCTATTCTAGAATATTTCCATTTTTTATTAATAAGGAACATGATAGTGGTATGAACCTTTGATTTCAATGAATTAAAAAAACAAATCTACTTGTATCTTTTCTTTCTTTGCATTTTATCAATTCAATGTATCCAGAATTGATCGGTGAGATCAGTTCTGAACACATTCTACTGTATCATACCACTAGTACTTTATTTCTAACTCTACAATCATTTGGAGAGATTGATTGTGGATACATATTTTAAAATAATTCAGGACTTACGATGAGTTCGTCCTATTTTCATTTACAAATGATGGCATTCATAGTTGATCTTTTTAGAGTGGCGAACTCTGATCTTGATCAATCTATCAGACTTAACTCCTTTCAAGGGAAGTAAGCCACTCTCTTAAAATGGTGGTAATCTGGAATAAATTTTAAAATAATTTAAATACTTTTAAAACTAGTAGAATTCAATTTTTCCCTGAGCGATTTTCTGCATTGACATTTAACAGCACTTTATATCTCTGTTATATACTATTTTTAGTTTGTTTCTTATTTCATTACAGTTTTGAACTAAAAAACAAAAAAGGATTATTGTGAGTCATTTTTTCTTTATAATAAACAAAATAAAAAGTAATATAAAAAGTATAAAAAATATATTTCACTCAACTGCTGACAATAGTGGATATTTTGAAAGTTTTTTTAGAAGAATAGTGGTCAAGAAATGCCTTCTCTGTGGGATCGACCCTACTTTCCACGTATATAGTAGTTAGTAGGAATATAAATTTTAAACTTTTACTTAATTCAATGATATTTCATGTCAGGTTTTTTTCATCGTTGTCAGGGAATGAACGAGCCATTATTTTTCTAAAAAAAACTGAAAAAAATAACATATATAAAAAAATATAATTTTTTTAAAAAAAAATTGTAAATTATAAAAAACTGTTTAATTCCTTACTGAATTGTTATTGTTCTTTTTACTGCTAAATACTGTTTGTTGTTTTTATCATGAGCACAAGAACTTTTGGTGTTAGATTAGATCCTCTGAACCCTGAATTAGATAAACATTTAACTTCTCTAAGAAAGAAAAACAATTTTTAAATGGAAAATATAGATGAGAGAGTTCCTGTACCTAATAACTTCCAAAAGTATCTAGAACTCTTAAAAGAAAATGAAAGGCCTAGGATGAGGGAGTTCCAAATCCCTCAAGTTTTAAGTAATACATCTTCCATTAGACTTAGTCCTAGAGCCATAAATTTTGAACTTAAACAGTCACACATTTCACTACTTCCTGCATTTAATGGACTATCTAATGAGTACTCTTTAGACTTCATTAGAGATTTATATAATATTTTGAAACAACTACCTCTTCTAGGACTCACATAAAATGAACTTAGAATGAGATTCTTTCCCTTTTTCCTTCAAGGGAATTCTAGGAATTGGTTTTTGAGTTTAGATGAGAACATCTTTGAAAACTGGGATCAAGGGTAAAATTATTTTATAATGAAAATTTTTTCTCAAATACTTAAAGGTGAACATAGAACTAAGATAACTTGTTTTTATCAAGAGGATGGAGAATCTTTTCATGAATCTTGGGATAGATTTAGGGATCTACTTAGGCAGTTTCCTCATCATCAACTCCCATCTCACCTTCTTATAGACACCTTTTATGAAGGGTTTCCATCCTCTAAATAGAATCTAGTTGATCAAGCTGCTGGGGGAAATTACAAAGATAAGACAGATGAATAACTTAGGAAAATATTTAAAAAACTTTCACTGAATTCACAACATAAAAAATCAAGAAGGAAGAGTCAATAGAAATTCCAATTCAAAAACTGGTTCAATAAATGAAACTCAAAATCAACTTGCTGAAATCACCAACTAATTTCAATCTTTAATGAACCATAACCATAAACAAACTATTAATCAACTTGGCTATCAAAAAACCAATCAATATTTAAGGGAATAATGTATCTAGTGTGGTATGTTTGGGCATACTGATAACCTATGTCCTAATTTTGATATGTCTTCTTATGTACAAGGAAAAAATGATAATAAAATGTCTTCTAAGCTTGATCTAATCTTGAACAAAATTAACTCTCAAGAGGAAAGATACATGACCCAGCTAACCAAACTTCAAAATCAATATGAGTCAGATAAAATGAAACTGATGTGAGAATGAAAAACATGGAAACACAACTCAAAAAACTTGCTAGAGATTTTTCATCTAGGAAATAAGGTAGACTTCCTAGTACCACTGAGCTTAACCCTAGAGAGAATTTCATGGATGTGCTCACTAAAAGTGGAATGATTACTCAAACTGTTGCTGAAAAAGACCATGAAAATGCCCAAAATAAAAATTTTCTTGAATCTTATAATAAAAATATGCTTTATTCACATGCTGGAAATTCACAGAAAAGTCCTGAAAATGATCAAAATCTAAATTTATCATCTAAAACTCAAGCTAGAAACTCATCTAAAAAACCAAAGAATAAAGGTAAAGAAAATTTGAGGAAGAGGTGAGGGATTTACCTACTATCCTTAAAAAAAATTCCCCACCCATCCCTTTCCCTGAGAATTTGAAACCACAAATTAACACCATGGCTGGACTTCTTCAGTTTTTTGGTCTCCTTTCTAAACATTAAGTAAACATTCCTTTTATTCAAGCCTTAATTCAAATCCCATAATACTTGAAATCTCTTAAAAACTTTTTTCAGTCAAAAATACCCTAGAAGATTTTCCTACCTACAGCCTCACTGAAGAGTGTAGTGTTGTACTTCAAAAGAAAATACCACCTAAACTGAAAGACCCAGGTAGCTTTGTCATACCTTCCACACTAGGAAATTCTGATAATATCAACTATTTGTGTGATCTAGGTGCAAGCATTAACCTACTCCCATACTCACTATTTCGACAGTTGAAGTTGTGTGACCTTCAACCCACCACAGTCATACTATAGTTATCTGATAGATCTTTCACTCATTATTTGGGTAGGATAGATGATTTTCTAGTTGGGGTTGGGAAACTATTTCTACCTGCCTACCTTTTAGTCTTAGACATGAAGTGTGATCAAGAGGTGCCCATCATCTTGGGTAGGGCCTTCTTGGTCACAGTTTGTGCTGTAATTGATGTCTTTAAGGGTCAATTAATTTTCAAAATTGGAGAACAATAAGAAGAGTTCAATGTGTTTAAAAATGTTAAAGGAAATTTTTTTTCTGAAAACTGTTCAATGGTAGAGTCCTTAAAAGATGATAACTCAACTGTAAACTCTGAAGAATTTGAAAATCATTCCTCTACTAAAGGAAATAATTTAGAAGTTGGATATCCTATTGAATCTGTCTTAGAAGTTGAAAATTCTACTCGAATACTGAATCTTAAAAATTTTCCAGAACTGGACAACTATTCGGTTTCTGCTATAGAAGTGTCCTCTGACTCTGAACTTAGGAGATTTTTAAGTGAATTTGAGGGAGTATCTGTAAACACCAACCTTTTTGAACACTTTGATGGTGTAGAGGAAATAATTATAATACAACTTGATGATTTGTCTTTGATTAACCTATTAAATTTTGATCTGGAAAGTCTGGACAGTATGCTGCCCAGTTTGGACAATAGCACTTTTAATTCTGAAACTGAGCATGAAATTGAAAATATTTCATCATTTAATACTCCTTACAATATATATGTTGAAGATAATGGGTATTAGTCCCTCATTATGTATGCATAAAATACTTATAGATCCTGACCATAAGCCTAGGGTATAGTGTCAAAGAAGATTGAATCCAAACATGAAAGAAGTTGTGAGAGAGGAAGTGATCAAACTACTGGACACTAGAATGATATATCCCTTTCCTGATAGTTCATGGGTCATACCTGTTCAGGTTGTTCCCAAGAAAGGGGTTTCACTATAATAAAAAATGAAAAAAAATGAAGAAATACAAGTTAGGAAAGCCACCAAATGGAGAGTCTATATTGATTATAGGAAGCTTAATGCAACCACTAGGAAGGACCATTTTCCAGTTCCCTTCCTTGATCAAATGCTTGAGAGTATTTCTAGAAATAAATTTTTCTATTTCTTGGATGGGTATTCTGGTTAAAACCTGATTCCTGTTGCTCCAGAGGATTAAGAAAAGACCACTTTCACATACCCCTTTGGGACATTTTTCTAAAGGAAGATTCCCTTTGGGTTGTGTGGAGCTTCATCCACCTTTCAAAGGTGTATGATGGATATCTTTTTGGATATGATTGAGAGAATCATTGAGGTTTTCATGGATGATTTATCTATTTTGGGTAGTACTTTGGATACTTATCTTTTAAATATTGAGTTAGTTTTAGGAAGATGCATTGAAACCAACCTTGTTCTTAATTTGGAGAAGTTTCAATTCATGGTTACAGAAGGTATAGTTCTTATTCATAAGGTTTCCAAAAGAGGTCTAGAAGTTGATACTGCTAAAATAGTAGTCATTCAGAAACTGCCACCTCCTGAAAATGTAAAAGGTGTTAGAATTTTCCTAGAATATTCCCGTTTCTACCAGAGATTCATAAAAGACTTTTCCAAAATAACTAATCCCTTTTGTTATTTTCTTGTCAAGGATGTACCTTTTAATTTTGATGAGAACTATTTGAAAACATTTAATATGTTGAAAGAAAAACTCACTACATCACCCATTATCATTGCACCTGGTTGGAAAATACCTTTTTAACTTAGGCATTATGCTAGTGACATAGTTGTAGGTGATGTCCTTGGAAAGAGGAGAGATGGGATTTTACATGTGGTGTATTATTCTAGTAGACTGTTAGATAAAGCCCAAAAGAATTAAACCACTACTGAAAAAGAATTTATAGCTATTGTTTTTTCTCTATAGAAGTTTAGATAGTATTTGATAGGTTCAAAAGTCCTTATTTTCACTGATCATTCTACCTTAAAATACATGTTGTCTAATAAAGAAACTAAACCTTGGCTGATTAGATGTATTTTGTTGCTACAAGAGTTTTATTTAGAGATTAGGGATAAGCAGGGAGATGAAAATTTAGTTGATGACCACCTTTCTAGGCTTACTCTTACTCAATCTGAATATTCTAGAGAAATAAACTCTTCTTTTCTTGATGAGAAGCTGCTTACTATGTCAATCAGGCAATCTGTATGGTTTTTAGATTTTCCAACTTCTTAGCAGTAGGTGTCTTTCCCATAAATATATCCAATAACCAAAGAAATAAATTCATTTATAAGCTTAAACATTACCTTTGGGATGATCCTCTACTGTTTAGGAGATGTGATGATGGTATCCTTAGTAGATGTGTGCCTAAGGAAGAGATGTTGCCTATCTTAGATACTTTTTACTCCTCACCTTGGGGAGGTCACCATGGTGGTGAAAGGACTTCTCATAAATTCCTACAATCTGGTTTCTATTGGCTTTCTCTTTTTAAGGATGCTAGAAGCTTTGTGTTTGGTTGTGATAGATTTCAGAGGTGAGGAAATGTTGGTATGAAGTAGAAGTTACCTCAAAAATGAATTCTAGAAGTTGAGATTTTATATGTATGGTGTTTAGATTTCATGGGTACATTTCCATCATCTCATGGGAATGAGTGCATACTTGTTGCTATTGATTATGTGTCAAAATGGGCTGAGTTAGTGGCACTTCACAACAATAAATCCAATTCTGTAATAAAATTTGTCAAAAATAACATCTTTACAATATTTGGAGTTCCCAAACCATTTATCACTGATAATGGAACACATCTTAAAAACTATAAATTTAAATCTTTGATGGAAAAATATAGTTGTGTTCATAAAACTGGTACTCCTTATCATCCACAGTCCAGTGGCCAGGTGGAAATTTCAAATAGGGAACTGAAAAAAATACTTGATAAAACTGTGTCAACCTCTAGGAAAGATTGGTCTCTTAAACATGATGAAGCTTTATGGGCATATAAAATTACTTTCAAGACCCCAATAGGTATGTCTCCTTACAGGATGTTGTTTGGGAAATGTTTTCATTTACCTATGGAGTTGCAACACAAGTATTATTGGGCAGTTAAGGCTCTAAACTTTGATTTTAAGAGTGCTGGTGAGAGGAGATTACTTGAGTTGAGTGAACTTGATGATATTAGGAGAGAGAGTTATGATAATTCAAGGATTTATAAATAGAAGACTAAAATCTTTCATGATTCTATAATTCAAACCAAAAAATTCAAACTTAGACAAAATGTTCTTCTCTTTAACTCTAGACTCAAACTCTTTCCTAGAAAACTTAAGTCCAAGTGGTCTAGAAAATTTATTATTGTAAGAGTGCTTAAGAATAGAGCTGTTGAAATTGTAGGTGAAGAGAACAAACCCATGTTAGTTAATGGGAAGAGAGTGAAACTTTATTTTGAGGGACAACTAAAGGGCTCGGTTTCCTTCACTGTGCTTGAAACTGATTTTGAATAAAGTTTGGTTGAAGAATTTAAAACTTAGCGCTGCATGAGAGGCAACCCATGGTTCTTTTTGTCTTTACTATGTTTCAATTTTACCATTGAATAAAGTGCTACTTTTGTGCTCTGTTTTTGTGAAATTCTTGTTACTGGTTGTTCTTAGTCTCTTTGTTCTGTTTCACAGTTATCATGAAGTTGCTATTTTTTTCATTTAAGGAGTGGAATTCCCATGATGAAGGATTAATGGAAAAACTAGTCAGGGAAGTATCTTACTGTTAAATTTTTTTTCATTTCTCTACTCCTTAATGCTTTAAAAAATCTTTTACTTGTCATGCATGAGAATTCTATTCTATATGTTTCTACTTTTGGAAACTCTGCTTGAACTGTATTAAATTTTTCTACCTGTCTTCATATTAAAATTTAAAAAATATTTTGTAAACGTTTAAAATTCTGATTATATTGGAATGAAAATTTGTTGTATGTCACTATTGGAATGAAAATATGCATGTAATTCACTGCTGAAAACTGAATTTCATTTCTATTAAAATCTTCTCACTGCTTGGAACTAAGTGTGGGGGGTACATGCAGGATGAAATTTTTTTTATTGAATATGCTTTAGGTTGGAGTGTTTTAGCATTCTATTTTCTGCTCAATTGAACATCCATTTGAACTCAATTTGTTAAAATGCTTGCACCCTTTTCACTGTGTACTTACACCTCACATGTTATTTCTTGAGCTGTATTAAAAATTATTCATTGGACATAAATGTTAGTGCATCTATATTTTAATGAACCTACTGATAATTTATTCATTGTGGAAAACAATATTTTTGAAATTTAAAGAGACCCTTTTTATATGTCATAAATCTACTCTTGTGAAAATCTTTTTTGAACTTTAACTGTCAAATTATTCTTTTCCATGTTTAGAATTCAACTTTGGGGACAAAGTTGGGTTTTAAGTGTAGGGGAGGGGGTCAATTATTTGCTGCGTTGAACCATGCTTAATTCAAAGCCCATCAATTCCCACTACAACTTCAACATTTTGTAAAAAAATGCCTAAATTTTTTCAAAATTATATCATAATTTTAGGATTTACACGGTACTCAATTGGTTCTTTCCTTTAAAAAGTGTTTTGATTGGTAGTTAAGAACTACTCTAAATTTGAAATTGTTGTGGCTGGATGATTACTGAGTGATCTTGCTTAATGCTTTTGTGGAAATTTGATTTAGGAACTATTTTTGAGAGTGATATGGGTACCATTTTAATGGAATTATGATTATAACCCTTGGAACTAAAAGATTTAATTGATCTTAAGGGATTGATTTTTCTTTAATTTATTAAATCAATCATATTAATGAGCCAATGTAAATGATTTTTATATAAATATTTTGGAACTGGAGTAGTCTGGACATCTGGGATCCCACGGTGAATCTTTGAGACCCTAGATGCTGGGTGCATTTCTGTTTACTATAATCCCTTTGTACACCTTGAATAAGTGTGTATGTATAGTGCTTAGCACAATGATACATGGCTTGGGAAAAAATAAATAAAGTGTATAGGGTCCAAAACAAATTCATTAAGGTGAGGGGAATGATGAACACCAAATGAATAAGGTTTCAATTGGTTTATATGGGAGTCATTTGGGTTGTTTCATTAAGGTGATTCAAAAAAAATTATTCTTGGAACCTAGGTGTTGAGTCAAATTATAAGGTTCCTCTGTTAAGTTTATAATTCCACATAATTTTTACCTCTTTTCACTCTTGGATTTATAACTAGAGCTTAGAATGAAATGAGTCATTAAGTTGTATCACATATGAGGCATGACATCTTCATTTCTTGATGATTTGTAGCTTTCTAGATTACCCTTTGAGTATTTTTTCAAGGCATGATTTGATTTGAACATATTTTTCAAAAAGTCTGTTGACAATTCATATCCTCTATTTTTAAGTGCTAGACATGTTATAGTTTGGGTCGAAATATAAATAATACAATTTATTTTTCAAAGAAGACTAAGTGAGGGATTTTTTGAGGACAAACAATGCTTAAGTGTGGGGGAATTTTATGTGGCTCTATTTTTACATAGTTTTGCCACATATTTTTACTTAATTTTTAATGATTTAGTTAATTATTTGAGCACTTTATACTAAAAATTTGTACTTTTTTATTTTTATAATTAAATTTGTTAATTAATCATTGTTTAGAATTAATTAAGTATTTTTAGTCTTTAAATTAATTATTTTAATTTTACTTTACTTTTCTAATTTAGTTATTTCTTAATTAGTTTGGTTAATTAAAATATGATTGACTTTTTAATAAATTAACATCTATTTTAAACAATTATTTAATCATCATATTTCTATCTAATTAATTTACACTTTATTTTAATATTTTTTATTAACTTCACTAATTAATACATTTAATCATCCTACTAATTAATTAAGTTAAGAATTTGAGTTTAAATTAAATGAATTAGTGAAAGTTTAACTTTATGTATTCACTTAAGTTAATTAATTAATAAATTTAGAGTTTTAAAACATTAATTATCTAGTCTTAAGAATGCATTTTAATTATTAAGTCATTAATTTGTGTTTTTAGCCTACCAGTGAGGTAGACAAGAGCTATCGGTGACTTATTTAGTCACCGATGTGACCCTTTTCTACTCATTATAGACCCTTTAATAATTTTTAATTTAAGTCTTCTATAAACATAGTTTAATAATTATCCAGTTTTTTATTTAAGTGTTTTCAATTAATAATGTTAATTGTAATTTTAAAAGTTTAAAGTTTAATTAAAATTCAGTTTTAATTATCCTTCTTTTAATTTTTGAATTTCAATATTTTTATTTTTGATTTTATGTTTTAACCGGTTAGTTATTTTTAATCTTTGTTTTTAATTGCATAAGTTTTAATTTTAGATTCTTTTTACGGAGTTTTAATTTTTGTGAATCACTATTAGTTTTATTCCTATATGCTATCGATGTGGATTGTTCATGCTATCTGTGACCCTTTTATTTCATAAGTACTGGTAAACCGATGCATTGCATCGGAAACCTTTTATTTTTACTAACAGTGACCCTTTGTTATATTGGTGACCTTTAATTTCATCGGTATCCTTTTACCTATCGGTGACCTCTTTAATTTTTGTATCGGTGGCCTTTTTATTTTATTCCCAACTCTGAGCTGTTATTTTTTTAATCATTGGTAACCTTTAATTTTTATAACTATCGGTGACCTTTTATTTATTCTGCAATAGTGAGCCATTAATTTTATTTGTAACAGTGACCATTTTCGTTGCAGCCTAACGGTGACCTCTCTTCTTATTTTATCTTATTGGTGACCCTCGCTCCCCTGCTTCATTCTCACCTACGTCGCATGAATATTCTGCACCTACTAAAGGATAAGGGTTTTGTTGCTGTGCGAAAAGGTCCAGAATCGGCCTTTCAAACCCACTACACTGTTGTTGAAGTCATGCTAAGATGTCGTCGCCATGAATCTAGATGGTGGGTCGCTGGAATCAGAAAATCGTTGGATAAAATCACCCGATGTTGCATCACTGCTATACAGAGAAACCCTCAAATCTAGAGCCACCATGATTTTCCACTGTTGAGGGATGTCGTCTACTGAGCTGAGCTGCCGCAACCCCTGATATACCGCTAAGGAAGAATCAGGTGTCGGGCCTGTCTCACAAAACCTTTGAAGACCCCCCTCCCTGTTGCACCGTGGAGAAGAGGGGGGGAATGATTAAAAAAATAAAGATTAAAAAAATAATAGATAGATAATTAATAAATTTAATATATAATAACTATAGTATATAACAGTTATTATATAAATAAATAAATACGTTATAAAATAAAACATAAGATTAAATAATTTAATTTACTAAAACAAAAATAATAATCTATAAATAAAAGTAATTATTAACTTAAATAAATTTATTTAAGTTAACACTTTAATTATCTATTACATCTTTTATAGAATAAATAAAATAATAAAATTAATAAAATGAAGTAATTGATATTAATCTAATTGAAGAATTTAATTAAGTTATTTTAACTAATTTTTAATAATACTAATATTAATAAAATAACATAATTAATAATAATAAATTAAAACGTAATAGTTATCTAATTAAAGATTTAATAATATATTAAAAACCATAAAAATAATATTTAATAAAGTAAATAATAATTATCAACTAAAGTATTTATTAATTAACTTTAGTTTAACTTTTTTTTAATAAGTAATTTAACATTAAACTAAAAAATAAATATAACACTTTCTTTGTATTCTTAATTCTTTATTTTTTTCTTTACCAAGCAGGTTCTTGCCAAAACCTAAAACACATCCAAAAACTAACTCAGCAGGAGTTAGTTACAAGGGAAAAACTAGCACAACATGTCAGTCGCGAAAAAACACATGTGTGCAGTGCTACAGTAAAAGACGAATTCAAGTTGGTGAAGAGTGCCGGTGACAAGAAGCGAAAGATAGTGGGTACTTAAAATAGTGCAAGCATCAGTTTTGGGACATTCATAGAGGACACGACGGAGCAAGAGCACCATTAGAGATTCGAGAGCTTCTCTCTCATCATATCAGAGAGATCTGGTGGGCAGAGCACATCATTGGGGAGTTATTCTTCCATCATTTCTGAATATTTTGAACTATGTTCTAGCGTGTTTCCATTTTTGTATTAATAATCAACATGATAGTTGGATAAACCTTTGAGTTCGGGGAATTACAAAAAAAATCTACTGGTATCTTTTCTTCCTTTTCATTTTATCAATTCAATGTATCCATAATTGATCAGTGAGATCAGTTCTGAACACATTCTACTGCATCATACCACTAGTACTTTATTTCTAACTTCAAAATAATTCAGAGAGATTGATTGTGGATACATATTTCAAAAGACTTCAGGACTTACGGTGAGTTCGTCCTGTTGTCATTTACAAATGATGACATTCACAGTTGATATTTTTAGAGTGGCGAACTTTGTTCTTGATCAATCTGTCAGACTTAACTCCTGGTGAGGTAAGTAAGTCACTCTCTTAAAATTTTGGAACTCTGCAATAGATTTTAAGAGAATTGAAATATTTTTAAAACTTGTAGCATTAATTTTTTCCCTGAGCTATTTTCTTCATTGACATTTATCAGCACTTTATATCTCTGTTACATACTGTTTTTAGTCTGTTTCTTATTTCATTACAGTTTAGAACTAAAAAACTAAAAAGGATTGTGGTATGTCATTTGTGCTTTATAATAAACAAAATAAAAAGTTACATAAAAAGTAGAAAAAAGAGATTTTACTCCACTGCTAACAACAGTGAATTTTTTGGAAGTTTTTTTAAAAGAATAGTGGTCAAAAAATGCCTTTTATGTGGGATCAACCCTGCTTTCCCATATACAGTAGTTAGTAGGAATATAAATTTTAAACTTTGACCAACTTCAATGACAGTTCAAGTCAAATGAATCCATAAATAGTGGACCCTCAAACTAGATACTACAACTCCATTTTTTGTCCAGTAGTTGCAACTTATTTGAATGTTCACATTCGTGAAATATGAATATTTTATTCATGGAAGTTCATGGACTCATCTCATCAAAAACTCAATCTTGAAATGATCATAGTAGGATAGAGATTGATTTAGATAGGATCATCCTAAGATCTGATCAACTAGAATACCTTGAGGAAGCTGGAGGTGGGAGATGATCACTCAGTAGCGATCGAATAACTCTCATCAAATAGATAAGAGGTATTCCCTTTTATTTGTATCTTTAATGATTGATGAATAGTATGTGGGAAGAACTTTTTCTACATAGATTTCTTCATACATTGAGTTTACGGTTTATTACTCAATGCCTCTTGATACACTCCCAAGCTAGCTTCAGGGGATCAACACCCATCACACTTTTACATCACCCCACCACGAGATTTAGCCCACCGACACATGCAGGTGCGCATTATGTACCCACTCTCTATGAGCTAATACGCAGATCATGAACACCTTTAGGAACTCCCTCTTATAGGCATTATATATGTTCCCACTTGCCTCTATTTCACCATGCAGTTTGGCCCTGGGGGTATCCCTTAGGCATGGTTTACCATCGAGTACAAAAAATTCCATGATTGAGTTTGGTTAAGGATTCCATGTATGGTTGGACCTTATTTTTTAGTAAGGCCACTGATTCTCATGTACTTAGAAATATTTAAGTATATAATATAATCAAAACACTATCAAATATAATTTATCTTCAACCACACCTCATGTAAAATGTAAATAAATTTTACATGGCCTTCAACTCTTCTTCAACATGATTCTTTTTCTTCACTTCATGAAAATTATCATTTGTGTAGTCTTTAAATATTCTTTAGTGATGTTGTAAACATAGTTCAAACTTCATAGAACATGTCTTTTCCATTTAAGACCATTTCAAACAATCATCATATTTAATATTGAAAATTTCTCAAGCATTACATCTATTATCATCAAGTGAATCCATAATAATTTTCTAAGCATCACCAGTTCATATTCACTCACATATTGACTCATTGAAATCAAATTAAGCACTTTGGAAAAGTAATAATTTAGCACCCATATTTTCAATTAATTAACCCTTTATTTATGTATTTTATATATATAAGTGTTTGGGTGATGTTTGGGAGGTTTTGGAGGACTTTTGTAATGTTTTGGGGGCTTCTCTAGAGGTGCACAGTTTGAGCGCGGTTAGTAAAAACTGTGCAACTCCTACAGAGAACTGTGAAAAGTGAGGAAGTGGCCTCTGGTTAGGCGCATAATTTGTAAAAACAATGCATCCACCTAATATAAAACATGCTTTTGGAGATAGACTGGTATGCATGATTAGCACACGGTTTGCCTAACTATTCACCCAAACCATGCACGGTTAAAAATTAGATCAAAAAATTGTGGATATTATTTTAAATTTCTACTTAACCACTCATTTTTTTCATTTATTATTACCCTAAATAAGTTTTATCTCCTCCTAAAGGATATATAGAATCTTCCCTTTGATCTGGGATCAATCTTTTGGAAACTCTTGAGGAATTGATGGTAGTATTAATTGTTAAGTCTTTATTCTTAGTGGTTTTCCATATATATATATTCTTATTTCCTCTCTTGAATAATAGATATAATTATATGGGGATATATCTATATTATTTGATTCCAATCATGATGATATTTTGTTGTTTTTATGTTAGGGAACAAGATCTAAGCAGGGTTTTTGGATATTCAACCCGGTTTTGTTGAAGAATTTGTGTCATTCATCATTTTCACCATAATTTATGAGGTAGGGGGATTCACTATCAACTCTTATTACTATAAATAAAAGTATTGATTTCAAATTTATTTAATTTGGTGATTTAAATTGTGAAATTTATGTGCAAAGCTTGGTAGAACCTTCATGGTGATTGTTTGTGGAAATTGGTTGTTTTGGTGAAGAGTGCAATTGGTTAATGATTTTAAAATGATTATTTTAAAATGGTTGTTTGGTTTTAATAAATGGAAATTGGTTGGAAATTATTTTCATTAAAATGGAATGTTTTATTGAAATGGTTTGAATGGTTTTGCGTTGAATTCAGTTTCGGAATTAATGGTTGGGTGTGAGTTGAATGGGATGGATAATGGCCATAAAGTACCACCATCAAAGGTATGGGTTATGTATGTGAAGTTACACCATCAATGGTAACACCTATCTTGATTGGGTGTGTATGGTTATGTCAAATGGATGTAATTATGCCAAAAATAGGATTTTGGAAATGGTTTAAAAGAGTTGTGTGGTTTCTTTCCTTGAAAAATGTTTTGGTTGGAAACTTTTTTGGGTGAAACTACTTGAATTTGATATAAAATGTTAAAATATTTTGAAGTTTTTTATGTAAATTGTTTGATATAAATGTGCTAACATATTCTATCCTAGTTGTGTGAGTAGGGAATTCATTTGTGGAAAACCTATTGAATTTCATTACTCACCCCCTGCTTGGGAACTTTGGTGTGTTTGAAGATATCATTTATTAGGGCACAAGTAAATAGAAAGTATTTCATTTATTTAGTGGTGCTTTGTGATACTTGGGAATGGATTGTAGAGTTAGATATTGGAGCTTATTTAGAGTTCATGATTTAGTTTCTTTGGAGTCTTTGAGCTTTGTTGGCTTTGTCTTCCTCTTTGTATTTGATGATGATCTTGGTTTCCGCTTGGTACTCTAATATAGTTTGGTTTGATTTGTTATACATTGATTTTTCTTACATGATTATCATGTGACATGTAGTGGTTGTTGGTTATGGTTATCTTGGTTGGTAGTTTTATTTTAAAAAGGGTAAATTTCCCCCCAATTGTTAATGAATCCCTTGGAATTTATTTCTAGCCTTTTTCATCTTGGGGATGCCTCTTAAGGCCAAGTTGAAATTCTACCTTGTCTCAAGCCAATGAGGAGGGGTGGGATGTTACGAGTGGTGTCCTCTATGGCTGGTCTGTCATTTATTTTGGGATAGGTGGTATCAATTTTTTTGACCTTTGGTACCAATTGTTTTGGCATTAGAGTTGAAAATTCATTCTGGTTTAGTCCTTGAGTTGGGATGGTTGTAAGGAGTAGGGTTGTTGGAACTTGAAATGTAGAGCATAAAAATTTATAACTAACCTATTTATGATGAACATAAAGTTACTAGGTAGTTGGGTATATAAGTGTTTTATAGACACTTATATGAGTTATACCCTCGTTGTTATGGGTTTAGCCAATGAGAAGAGCATGACTTCCATTGATAGAAATGACTTCCCATTAGGAGTGAATATTTCATTTTGAGACATGATTTGTGATTTTGGTGCAAAAATTTTGATTTTTGAAAAGTATTGAAAAATGTTTTGAAATGTGATATATTGAAAATTTCAAGATAGTGGTATTTTGGAAATTGTTTTATTTTTTAAAGCATGGTGGAATTTTCAAAATTGGGTTGAAAAATAAAAGTGTGGAATTTTGGGAAAGCCTTTTTGTGATAGTTGTAATATGGTAAATTAGAAATTTTTAAGCCTTTAATTGATGGAGAGTGATACTTATGGCATTCTTTTGGTTATAGAAAATGGAACTTGGTAGGCATCATAAAAATCAACTGGAAAATGCTATTGATAATGTTGTTGCACCTGAGCCACAGGTGAACCGACAATTGGTTCAGAGTATAGTCCAAGAATTTTAGGTTGTGGATAGAGGGAATATAAGGTATGAACAAATTCAAGTGGGCCATTCTCTTTAGTTATAGAATAATAATCCACCCATATTTTGGGGTAATTTAGAACCATAGAAAGTATAGGTGTGGCTAAATAGGATGAATCAAATATTTGATTTCTTTATCACACCAGTAGATCTGAAATTCAAGTTGTAAATGTACATGTTGGAGGATCTTTCATGCTTGTGATGGGATTTCAAAGTTCAAGCTTAATTAGACCAAGTAATTGAATGGGAGGATTTTGAAGAATTTTTCAACAAATAATTCTATCCTCATATGTTCAGGATATCAATAATGATATACTTTTTTAGCTTGAAGTAGAAGAACCTATTAGATATAGAGTGTAAAGAAAAATTTATGAATTCAATCCTCCTTTCACCAAAAGTTGTTGAAAGTTCATCTGTGATGGCACGCATTTTTTAATTGGGGATGAGGTGGGAAATTTTCTCAAATATTTTCATGATTTTTATAATTTATTATAAAAATATGGTTAACAGATAGATGTAGAAATGGAAATCTCATGTATTATTGGAGGAGGAATCATGTTTCCACCTATGGGAAACAGTGGGAACTCTAATGTTGGGAACAAACAAAATAAGGACACCTATTTCCAAGGTAGTTGAATGACTTAAAATCAGATGGAGAGATTGTAAAATCTTACTTTAAACCCTAAAAAATTCCAGGATGTTTCCAATGTGGTTCTCTAGATCATATGAAGCGAGATTATATAGAACCACCTAGATTTTGTCACAATTGCAACCAGGTGGGGCATCTTCAGCGCTATTTTCACAGTGCTCCAAGGTAGAGTGTTCGAGGAACATCTCATTTTTCATATATGTCATATGATTCAAATATATAAGAGAAGAAGAATACCTATTTTTAGTAGAACCAAGATTGCCTTGATGATTCTTGGAATATCATGACTTCCCAACAAGGCTAATCTCAACAGGACAATAAAGAACAGTGCAGTCAGTAAGAAGTTGTATGGAGTTGAGAAAGTAATTATGAATGGTAAATATGGACCATCAATGGTGAGAGGTATTATTCATTTTAATTCGAACCATATGAAATATTTTTTTGATACAGGTGTATCCTATTCATTTATTTCTTCTTGTGTTTTTAATCTTCTAGGTTAAAATGTTGAGATGATGCCTTCTGTTTTGAAACTTCAAAATCTTCTTGGTAAAATATAATGTAGATCCTTTATGTGTAGAGCATCTTCTATAGCTGTTGATGGAGCTGAATTTATATGGTATTTCTCTATGCTATATAATTATGTCTATGAAATAATTCTAATTATGGATGTTTTGACAATGTTTAAGGATCACATCAATTTTTATACATAAAATGTTATTTTTATAACTAATGATGGTGTCGAGCATCTCTTTAGAGGAGAAATAAATGTAAAGGTGGGTAAAACAGGCTTGTTGGCACCATAAGATGGAACAATCTCGTAAAAGTTTTCATCATTGACCTTATAATCAGTGGATAAGATAGGGGATATCAGTTTTCCATTAGTGGTTGATCAGTTTCCTAATGTTTTCCCAATAATTTCACAGGGTTTCCAACTAAGAGGGAAGTGTAGTTTACGATTGATCTCCTCCTAGGGACTAGTCCAATTTCCCTTTTGTCTTACCAAATGGAACCAACATAATTAAGGTAATTTAAAGTAAATTTGGAAAAGATGGAAAGAAAAGGGTTCATTCAGAATAGTATGTCTCAGTGGGCATCACCGGTATTATTTGTCAAAAAATAAGATATAACTCTTCAGTTGTTTGTAGATTATCATAAGCTTAATAATGTTATGATAAATAATCAGTATCCACTTCCATGAATGGATGATCTTTTTTATCAATTTAGGGGAGATCAATGGTTCTCTAAAATTGTCTTGTGAACAAGATATCACCAATTGTGGGTTCGAAAAGAGGATATTTCAAATACAACTTTCAAAAGTAGATATGGAAATTATGAGTATGTAGTTATGACTTTAGGTCTTATGAATGAACCATATTTATTTATGGAATTGATTAACTGGTTATTTTATAGGTATCTGTATTCTTTAATAGTGATGTTTATGGATGATATATGTTTGTATTCAAGGACATAGGCTGAGAATGAGAAACACTTGGAAACATTGTTGATTATTTTGAAGGATTGTCATTTGTATGAAAAATTATCAAAGTGTAATTTTTGGATATAATAAGTATGTTTCATTGGTAATGTTATATCTAAAAGAGGTTTTTCTATGGATACATAAAAGATATAATATATAATCTCTTAGAAAACACCATAGAATGTCTTTGATATACGTAGTTTCCTTAGATTGGCTAGTTATTACCAAATAATTGTTCATAAGTTTTCCTAACTATGTTCACCTATGATAGTTTTTATAAGGAAAAATGTTTCATTTCAATGGAATGATGAATGTTATAATTCTTTTTATGGGCTTAATGTTCTCTTTACATCAACACCTATCTTGATTTATCTGAAATCAAGACAAGGGTGCGTGGTGTATTGTGATACTTCGAGATCTGGGTTGGGGTGTGTTCTCATTCATGGAGATCATGTTATTTCTTATGGATCATGTAAATTATCATTTCATGAGAATAAATACCCATCACATGATTTGGAGCTAGCTACCGTAGTCTATTCATTGAAGACATGATGTCATTACCTCCTTAGTGAGAAATTTATAGTGTTTATATATCATAAGATCTTGAAACACATTTTTTCACAAGTTTATTTGAATATAAGACAAATAAGATGGATAGAGTATCTCAAAATGTTCAACTTTGACTTGATGTATACATTGGATAAAGTAAATTTGGTTGTAGATGAATTAAGCAGAAAGTCATATGCTCAGTTCGAAAAAGTGTCTTCAGATTAGTGGAAGTTAATGTTGGTGATAGTTAAAATAAACTTGGAATGTGAATACTGATGTAATTTTCTGGTTTTATTTCTAGTAAGTTTTGTTCCTAATTTGTTTGAA
Organism: Viscum album; assembly: GCA_963277665.1. Classification (NCBI taxonomy): domain Eukaryota; kingdom Viridiplantae; phylum Streptophyta; class Magnoliopsida; order Santalales; family Viscaceae; genus Viscum; species Viscum album. The sequence goes on from OY728163.1 coordinate 288,236,615, forward strand.
ATAGTTAAATAGGCATAGAAATATGATTCTGAATGTGTTGTGATAAGGTCAAAACTCAATGGTGGAGAGACCATTAAGGGATGTAAGCTGGATGAGAATTCACTTTTGTAGTTTTGAGATCAGATGGTCATACTTATGTCTTGTAAGGAACAACTACTTCATACTTACCACCATTCGATATGGGTTTTTCATCCTAGAATACAAAATATGTATAAGGGATTGAAATCATAATTTTGGTAGGTTAGAATAAAACGGAAAGTGGTTGATTTTGTTTCAAGATGCCTCACCTATCAGCAGGTTAAGGTATAGAATTAGTGACTAGTAGGTATGTTGTAGTCTTTACCTATTATTTATTGTGAATGGGAGCAGATAGACATATATTTTTTGACACTTATCCCAAGGATGGTTCAGAAACACAATGTCATATGGGTGATAGTAGATCGACTCAAAAAGTTTTCCTATTTCATCCCTATTCATGAGTCTCATAAAGTGGAGTATTTTTCTGAAATCTATATCCCAGAAGTTTTAAAGGTGCATGGTGTTCCATTTTCTATAGTATCAAATAGATATCCTATGTTTATATATCAATTTTGTAAATCCTTACAACAATCCCTAAGGACTCATTTGACTATGAGTACGGTGTATCATCCTCAGACGAATTGACAATCTAAAAGAAAGATATATATGTTTTAAGACATGATTTAGGCTTGTGTAATGGATTTTGGTGGCTTATGGGAGTGTAAAGACCCAGAAATTCCATGTATTTTTTTATTATATGGGAATTTTATGAGTTCGTGAAAATTTACGGTGGGTGATTCTGAGGCCCAGTGTGCCCGGAGTGAATTTTTGAACTTTTTTTCAAGTACGTTCAGTAAACATGTGAGTGGGTTTTTGTATCTAATAAACCGGTTCTCTGAATTGAAATCTAAGGACACCATTGAACTCACAGCACAGGTATTTTCTTAAGGAGATATTCACCTCAACCGTAGTAGGTCGAGGGTGAAAGTTAGTTTTTGTGTTTTACGTGGTAATAAAAATAAAATAAAGGATAAGTTTTATTTTATTTTTATTGAAATCTCTCTGTATGGGTTATGGTGGTGAAGACCACCTGAACACTCTTTAATGGGAGAAAACCTTTCAACTCATCATTTAATTAGTTGATCCAACAAAAATTTATTAAATGTGATGACATTTAATTGTGTCAACATAAATTAATTGTTTAAACCAATCAAATACTAAGTAACAGCATTGTTGGAATTTAGGAAGGTTCCTATTAAATGAACCTTCATAAATTCCACGATTGTTACTTACCCACCCTCTCTCTTATTTATATGGAGATTGGGGGAAAATATTTGGCATGAATTCACCAAGTGACGAAGCTCCGGTAAAGTTTTGCGAGCCTCGACACTTGGAGGATGGAGTCAGTTCTGGAAAGTGGTGGCGATCAACATTGAAACCCCAAACAAGGATTGACGATCAAGCGACGTTGTTGGAGGCTATTGCGGGAATGGAGAACACCAACACACTTCCTCAACTTCGAGATTTTCTCCATCATTCACAAAGTAGGGTTTGTTGTTGATTTATACCCCCCTTACCCATTCTTGATGTTTTTCGTGATTCAATAATTATTGAGTTGCTTGCTACCACCCTAACTCGGAGGGTGCGGGCCAAACAAACATGGCCCGGCCTATCCGCAATTCATTGTGATTATTGATGTGTTCTTCGTGATGGAGGAGGATGGCGACCGACACCGTTGGGGATCAAGAACGGCGGCCAAAATCATGGCCGGCCGCGACGAAGGCAGCGGTGCGGCCGCGCCGCCGGAGAAGGGTTGCGGCCCATCGGACGTGACGGAGAAAGGGCGGAGGCCGACTGCACGAAGGGGACGGCGGTGTGCGTCCACGCTACCCAGAGAGAGAGATTCGTGGCTTTGTGATGCAGCGGTGCATGTCGCGCCACGCGGGGAAGGCGGCTGGCCGTCTGTCCAGCCCTGACGGGCCGCCGCACCGTGGGTCGCTGCACCTTGAGTCGCGCCGCACCATGGGCCACCGCACTAGGGGCTGCCACACCGCGGGCCATCGTACCATGTGCCCAGCAGGCCAGGCCATGCCGGGTTGGAACCAGTGGGTTGGGCCGGATCCAGCGGGCCAGGTCGACCCGAACCAGGTCGGTCGGCCTAGGTCAGGTCGGACCGGGTCAGACCATACCCAGACCAACTTCGACCCATTTTCACTCTTCGTCCATATCTTGAGCTACGGGCATCTGTTTGACGAATCGTCAGTGCCACCAAAAACCTTGGAGTGAGATGGACCTTTTGGTATATCCCACATGAGTTTTGGATAAATTTGGGATGTATCTGGGTTGGATCGAAAACGAATCCAACCAGGCCCTCGGGACTAAAAGTCCAATAACTTACAGACCGGATGTCTGATTGACGCACCGTCTGTGGCGTTGAGATCCCTTTTACGTGGTGGTCCTTTGGGATACTTCTCTGTGGGACTTCATGGAAGTTGGATTATTGACCTGTGGCTTGAGTAGAGTATCCTTCCAGAATCAAGCGAGCTTAGTGCGGGAACCCTATAGCTGGCTGTGACATGAGAAAGGGGTCCTTTATGGGTCTGTGCTAGGGATCCTTTGGGGGTCTATGTTTGAGAGTCTCACTTGGATCCACTCTATAAATCTACATGGGACTACTCTAGGATCCTGTGTGGGTTTGCTGTACTAGGATCTTGTGTGGGTCTGATGATGTACTAGGATCCTATGTGGGTCTGCTGTACTAGGATTCTGTGTGGGTCTGATGATGTACAAGGATCCTGTGCGGGTCTGATAATTTAGGATCCTACGTGGGTCTACCTTTTAACAGAGTAAGATGATTTAGTAGTTACATCTAATCATCTCTACTACTGTACCTAAGTTATACCTAGTGTAAGTTGAGTCTTTACCTTTGTGGTATTCTTATATGTGGCGTACCCGTGTAGTACTTACCTTCATGGTGATACCTTTGTGGTATTCTTCTGTGTGGAGTACCTATGTGGTACTTACCTTTATGGTGATACCTTTGTGGTATTATTTTGTGTGGTGTACCAATGTGGTACTAACCTTTATGGAAATCTTTCCTTCATGGAACAGTTGTACTTTGGCTAAGGAGTTGGGCTCCGTGTTTCCTCCTGAATGACATGGGTAATATTTGATAACTTAGGTATATGTATGGGCATGTACCTTATAAGTAGGGTTGTCACTAGTTTACATGCTTTGTGGTTTATCCTTGGTAGATTTTGTGAGACCTTGAGGGTCTCAGGGTTCCTACTGAGTATTTTTATACTCACCCCTGCATGGGCTTCTCCCGCACCTTGTTGTGTTTGGTGCAGATGATGGACAAAACTGATCAAGGCTGAAGGTATCCGGACTGGACGGTGCCTGTAAGTGGACCATACGGCATGTCGGTACACAGAGGAGGTGGGCAGACGTGGAGTGCTGAGGAGGAAATCTGTACCTACCCTTCAAGTAGGAACCTCGGAGTATGAACCAGTAGCTGTCTTTCTATTTCTTCAGTTATATTGTATTTTTAGTTGTACTTGTACCTTTACTGTTGGGCTTGTATTTCGGCCCCTCTTACTTTCAACACTTTTTTTCTATACAGTTTACTTGTGTTTGTATCTTGTTGTATGCTTGGTTGAGTGTGTTTACATGATATAAAGGCAATGTCTTCCCGGTTTTAGGGGATATGCCTTTTGGTGTCAATTGCCAGCCCCTGACCTATGGAAAGCGGGCTTGGGGTAGTCACAGTACGGGCCCTGGGGGACGGTTCATGAAAAATTAGTATTCGAGGAGTCGGTTCTACCATAGAACATTGTACTCTGATCTTTTTAACGGAAATAGTGTTAAGAGTAGTGGGTATTTTTATCAGTTTAGGGAATCTAGTGTTGGTGCGGTGACCAACGTATCCATACACTAGGACCCTGACTTCTGATTTCTGAATCAGTGCATAAAAACACTGAATGCATGTGTGTTTTGAAAATTTTTCTTTGTGAACTCTTTGAGTCAGCTCAACTGGTATTTCTTATTGACCGTGGAACACCTTTTTCTTTTCAGGATGCCTCCACGCAGACAGCCAGCTAGGGTTCTGGGTATAGTATGCAATGATAGACCACCGATAAAGGAGGCCTCGGTGCAGGGCCCTTTATCAGTAGGGGCACCAGCGGAGGCACCAGCGGTACCATTACCTGTTGGGACACTAATTCCACCATTCCCAGAAGAAGAGGGCGCATGCTGCTTAAGCGCGATTCACGAGTTCTAGTGCCAGAGGCCACCCTAGTTCAGGGGTGAGACGGACCAACAGGCTGCTGAGGATTGGTTGCAGGCCATAGTGAGAGTCTTCTGACTGTTAAGAACACCAGCTGACCTCATGGTAATCCTTGCTGCCATTATTCTACAGGAATAAGTAGGAAGATGGTGGATCTTGATTCTCTAGGTTCACGATGAGGTGACACTTCTCTAGGCATACTTTGAGTGCCTGTTTCAGGCAGAGTTTGTCCCAGTGACTCTTCGCGCAGTGCGCATATAGGAGCTTCTTCATCTACAGCAGGGCAACATGATTGTGGCTCAGTACTCAGCGAGGTTCATCGACCTCTTGATCTACTCCATTTATATGGTGTATGACCCATTCTTCGGGGCCCAAACCCTCGGGCAGGGGCTTAGGTGGGATATCAGGGCTTCGATGATTTCTCTCAGCATCCTGATGCAGGAGGGGGTGTTAGAGTGAGCCCTCTTAGTGGAGATTTTTCTTGTTGAGCAGTCACCAACAATGAGAGCCACCACCGTTCGTCATATATTGGAGTCTTCTATAGCTGGCAGCATACAGATGTCATAGAGGTCCAAGTGGAACAGACCTACGGGTGGACGACCGTAGGATTCTAGGTCGGTTGTGTGGGGCACTAGAGATAGAGCCAGTCATGCAAGGAGAAGGCAGTGTTTCACATACGGCGGGCAGGGTCTCATGGAACGTGTTTGCCCGACCCACCATATGGATGATCAACAGATGGTTGAAGGACCACCCAGGCAGAGATAGAGGCTCGACTAAGGAGGTCCACGGTGAGCAGGAGAATGTGGTAGAGGAGCAGACCGTGTAGCTATCAATGGGCGACAATTCGAGATGTTACCGCCACCACCACCAGGTGGTCCTCCCCGACCATAGGGAGTAGGTGTACAGGGGTGAGCTCAGCTCCAGGCAGCTGAGGCTTATGACCATGGTGCTTCAGAAATGATACAAGGTATGATCTGTGTCTATTCTACCTTAGCTTCAATACTTATAGACACAAGTTCCAGTCATTCTTTTATTTCCACTGCCCTCATTCGGAGCTCAGAGATTCCGATGGAGCTTTTTTCTTGAACCTTATGGCTAGAGACTCCTACGGGAGAAGATTTGATTATTACACACTGGTGTCTACAGTGTGAGATTACTCTAGGAGGTGAGAGCTTCGGCTGGGATCTTCTAGTAGCGGCGTCGTGTCTTTACGGCATCATCTTGGGTATGGACTGGTTATCTATAGTCCATGCCCAAAGTAATTTTATTAGGCTCAAAGTGTGGTGAGTCCGCACGGATGGGACTAGGTTTACCTTCACTAGTGAGAAGGGAAAATTTGCAGCACATGATGGACTTACCCGGAGGAGAGTGCAGCCGATCACTCATCATTTGGATATCCTTACCCTTGGAGCAGTTGATGTTGAGAGTTCGAGTTATCCTATAGTGGTGGATCAGTATGCGGATATCTTCCCTGATGATATTTCGGGCCTACATCCACACAGATAGGTGGACTTTTGCATTGACTTATACCTCGAGATGGCACTGATATCTACGCCAACATATAAGATGGCTCCAACGGAGCTTCGTGAGCTGCGAGTATAGTTGGAGGACTTGCAGGGGAAGGGATTCATCTGGCCTAGTGTTTCTCCTTGGGCAGCCCCGATTTTGTTTTCCAAGAAGGTAGATGGGATATTGAGACTTTGTGTTGACTATCGACACCTGAACCAGGTGACCATGAAGAACAAGTACACACTTCTGAAGATTGAAAACCTCTTTGATTAGCTGAAGAGGGCATGATGTTTCTCGAAGATAGACCTTAGGTCAGGCTATCACCAGCTCATAGTATGAGATGAGGATGTGTAGAAGATAGTTTTCATATGTCAGTATGGCCATTATGAGTTCTTGTTTATGCCATTTGGCATGACCATGCTCTAGTATTGTTCATGGGACTCATAAACAAGATCTTTCAGCCATACCTTGATCACTTTTTAGTCGTATTAATCAATGACATCCTGATCTACTTGGCTAGTAAGGAAGAGCATGCCTATCATCTGTAGATAGTTCTGGACACACTTCGAGAGCATCAGCTTTATAGTAAGCTCTCGAAGTGTCAGTTATGTATTTGAGAGGTTCACATTCTGGGACATTTCATCTCGGAGGATGGAGTTTCAGTGGATCCAGCAAAGATCGAGGTAGTACTTGCTTAGAAGTCACTCAGGAGTGTGACGGAGGTACGAAGTTCCCTGGGTTTCACTAGATACTACCGGATGTTTTTTCTAGATTTCTCCAGAGTTGAAGCACCTTTATCAGTATTGACAAACAAGGGAAAACCCTTCGTGTGGTCAGAGAGATGTCAGGGTATTTTTTAGGAGCTGAGGTAGAGGCTGACTAGTGCCCCCATCTTGAGGCTTCCAGAGGAGGATGTTGGGTACGTAGTCTACTTCGACGCATCAGGGACCGGACTTGGATGTGCCCTGATGAAGGAGTGATCAGTGATCGCATATGGTTCTAGAAATCTGAGACAACATGAGCAAAACTACTCTACCCATGACCTGGATTTAGCAGCAGTGGTCTTCTCTTTGAAGATGCGGTGACATTACTTGATGGGCGAATGATTTATAGTCTACTCTAATCACAAGATTATCAGGTATATCTTCTCTCAGAAGGACCTAAACCTAAGACAATGGTGTTGGCTTGAGTTCCTCCAGGACTATGACTTTGACATAGTCTATACTCCTAGGAAGGGGAATGTTGTAGCAGATTCACTCAGCAAAAGATCTGGTATATTCTAGGTGAGGTGACGGAGCAGCTGGCCACTTTGCAGATATCCTTTGTGGATCAAGATGGAGCAGCTTTTCTTCAGTCTCTTATAGTCACTCCCACAATTTTTCAGTGAGTTAGGGAGGCACAGTGTGGGGACACTGACTGTGAGGCTCGATGTTCTTAGATATCCACATGACAGGCACCTGATGGATTTTCTGAAAGTGGAGAGCACGTCATCCTCTTCAAAGGATGTATTATAGTACATGTGTCTCTTTGGGAGGAAGTATTGAGGGAGTTCCACACATTCCCTCTAGCGGTACATCCAGGAGTGGCGAAGATGTACCAGGACCACCGAAGACAATACTGGTGGCTGAGAATGAATAAAGAAGTAGCAGAGTTTGTCTCTAGGTGCCTAACTTTTCAGCAAGTGAAGGCAGAGCATCAGGTACCAGCAAGCTTAGTTAAGCCTTTGGAGGTCCCATAGTGGAAGTGGGATGGGATATCCATGGACTTCATGACAGGACTTCCACAAAAATCTTGGGATCATGATTCTATTTGGGTGATCATCGACAGACTCACCAAGTCATCCCACTTCTTAATGATCAGAGAGCAGGGTTCAATAGAGAGCTTGGGTTGCCTCTTTGTGCAGCATATTGTGTAGCTAAATGGTTTACCCTCAACGATTATCTCTGATCATGATACATGTTTCACTTACCGGCTTTGGAAGGGGTTGCTGGAGGCTTTTGGGATGCAGCTTTGTTTGAGCACCACCTTTTATCCTCAGATGGATGTCCAGACTGAGCGAAGCATTCAGACCCTCAAGGGCATGCTGCGTTCTTTCATCCTAGACTTCGGTCACAGCTAGGAGGAACACTTTCCCTTAGTGGAGTTTTCATACAACAACAGCTATCACTCCACCATTGGGATGTCACCTTTCGAGGCTCTATACGGCCAACCTTGCATATCGCCTTTGTGCTGGACTGACCCTGGGGATTCAGCACTCATGGGACCAGAGATGGTACGGGCTACCATGGAGAAGGTGTAGATCATCCAGGAGTGAATGAAGACTACACAAGGAAGGCATAAGTCTTGTGCCGACAAGATATGGAGACCTATGGATTTCGAGGATGGTGACCACATCTTTCTACGAGTCTCACCCCGATGAGGTTAGTGCAGATTTTTCCGGGGCGGCAAGTTATCTCCGAGGTTCATCGTACCCTTTCCGGTTCTCAGCAGAGTTGGCAAGGTAGATTACCACCACACACGTCTCCCTCAGTTTCACTGGGTGCACGAAATTTTCCACGTATCCAAGCTGAGGATATATGTGCACGACCCATCACACGTCATAGACCACGGCAAGCTAGACATCGATGATGGGGCGAAATTTACGGAGGTTTTAGTAAAGATTGAGGATCAACAGAAGTGTGTCCTTGATGGGCAGTCAATACCTTTGGTGTGCGTACTTTTGCAGCACGGGAACCTCCAGGAGAGCACATGGGAGAGGGAGGCCCAGATTCATTCTCAGTACCCCCACTTGTTTTCTTAGTTTTTGTGATGTGGCTTTTGAGGATTCAAATCCCTGAGGTGGGGAGAATGTAAATACATGGAAATTCTATGCAATTTTTTTTATTATATGGTAATTATATGATTCCATGAAAATTTACAGTGCGTGATTCCAAGGCTTGGTGTGCCCGAAGTGAATTTCTGAACTCTTTTTCGGGTACGTTCAGTAAACGTGCGAGCGGGTTTTTATAACTTATGAACTGGTGCTCGGAATTGAAATCTGAGGACACCATTGAACTCACAACACCGATATTCACTTAAGGATATCTTCACCTCGACTACAGTAGGTCGAAGGTGAAAGTTAGTTTTCATGTTTTACGTGGAAATAAAAATAAAATAAAGGACAATATTTATTTTATTTTTATTGAAACCTCTCTACATGGGTTATGGTGGTGGAGACCACATGAATAATCTTTAATGGGAGAAAACCTTTCAAATCCCAATTTAATTAGTTGATCCAATGAAAATTTATTAAATGTATCGACATTTAATTGTGATAATGTAAATTAATTGTTTAAACCTATAAAATATTAAGTAACAACGTTGTTGGAATTTAGGAAGTTTCCTATTAAATGAACCTTCATAAATTCCGTGACCGTTACTTACCCTCCCCCTCTCCTATTTATATCGATCTTGGGGGGAGGATTTGGCACAAATTCACCAAGTGAAAAAACTCTGGTTAAGTTCCATGAAGCCCGACACTTGGAGGATGGAGCCGATTCCGACGAGTGGTGGCGATCGACACTGAAACCCCAAACGAGGATCGATGATAAAGCGATGTCATTGGAGGCTGTTTTGAGAACGACGAACACTGACCCACTTCCTCAACTTCATGCTTTTCTCCATCATTCAAGAAGTAGGGTTTTTGTTGATTTATACCCCCTTACTCGTTCTTGATGTTCTTCATGATTCAAGAATTATTGAGCCGCTTTCTACCGCCATAACTTAGAGGGTGCGGGCCAAATGAACATGGCCCAACCTCTCTGTAATTCTTTGTGATTCTTGATGTGTGCTTCGTGATCGAGGAGGATGAATACTAGCACCAGTGGGGCTTGGGAATGGCGGTCAGCACCACGGTTGGTCGTACCACCAGAGAAGGTTCGCGACCCGTTGGCCGTGGCGGAGTAAGGGCGGTGGCCGGCAGAGGCTGGCTTCACGAAGGGGACGGCGGCGTGCGTTTGCACTGCTCAGTGAGCGAGAGCCACGGCGGCAAAGGCACGGTACATGACGCACCACACGGGGAAGGCGGATGGTCATCCAGCCAGCCGTGGTGGTCCGGGCCATACCCAGTAGGTCGGGTCAACCCAAACCGGGTCAGGCCGGGCCGGGTCGGGCCGGAACCAAACCAACTTCGACCCATTTTCTCTCTTCGGTCATATCTTGAGATACGGACATCCATTTGATGAACCGTCAGCGGCACCAGAAACCTTGGAGTGAGAAGAAACTTTTGGTATATCCCACTTGAGTTTTGTATAACATTGGGGTATAGCTGGGTTGGATTGAATACAAATCCAACCAAGCCCTCGAGACTAAAAGGCCAATAACTTACAGACTGGACGTCCGATTGACACACCGTCTGTGGCGTTGAGACCCCTTTTATGTGGAGGTACTTTGGGATACTTCTCTGTGGGTATTCATGACAATTTTATTATCAAGCTATGGCTTGAGGTGCAGATCCTCTTGGAATCAAGTGAGCTTAGTGCGGGAACCATGTAGCTGGTTGTAACATGAGAAAGGGATCCTTTGTGGGTCTGTGATAGGGATCCTTTGTGGGTCTGTGTTTGAGAGACTCACTTGGATCTGCTCTAGGAATCCACATGGTAATACTCTAGGATCCTATGTGGGTCTGTTGTAATAGGATCTTGTGTTGTTCTGATGATGTACTAAGATACTCTGTGGGTCTGCTATACTAGGATCATGTGTGGGTCTAATGATGTACTAGGATCATGTGTGGGTATGATGATTTAGGATCCTATGTGGTTCTTCCTTTTAATAGAGTAAGATTATTTAGTAGTTACATCTAGTCATCTCTACTACTTTACCTAAGTTATACCTGGTGTGAGATGAGTCTTTACCTTTGTGGTATTCTTCTGTGTGGCGTACCTGTGTGGTACTTACCTTTGTGGTGATACCTTTGTGGTATTCTTCTATGTGGTGTACTTGTGTGGTAATTACCTTCATGGTGATACCTTTGTGGTAATATTTTGTGTAGAGTACATGTGTGGTACTTACCTTCATGGAATAGTTATACTTTGGCTAAGGAGTTGGGCCTTGTGTTTCCTCTTGAATGAGATGGGTAATATTTGATAACTTAGGTATATGTATGGGCATATAACTAAGTAGGGTTATCACTGGTTTACATGATTTTGGTTTATTCTTTTTGGATTTTGTGAGACCTTGAGGGTCTTGGGGTCCCTACTGAGTATCGTTATAATCACCCCTGCACGGGCTTCGCCCACACCTTGTTGTGTTTGGTGCAGATGACGGACAGTGCTGATCGAGGCTGAGGGTACCAAGACTGGACGGTGCTCGGAGGTGGATCATACGGCGTGTCAGTACGCAGAGGAGGTGGGAAGATGTGGAGTGTTGAGAAGGCAATCTGTACCTACCCTTTAGGTAGGAACCTCAGAGGACAACCCAGTAGCTATCTTTCTCTTTCTTCAGTTATATTGTATTTTCAGTTGTATTTGTACCTTTACTGTTGGGCTTGTATTCCGTCCCCTCTTACTTTTAGCACTCTTTTTTTATACAGTTTACTTGTGTTCCTATCTTGATGTATGCTTGGTTGAGTGTGTTTACAAGATATAAAGGCAATTCCTTCCCGTTTTTAGGGGATACGCCTTTCGGTGCCAGTCGCTAAACCCTGGCCTATGGAAGGTGGGCTTGGGGTTGTCACGACACGGGCCCTGGGGGATGGGTCATGACAAGGAGGATAATGTATCATTAGTGGAGTTCTTATATAATAACATTTATCATGCCTCAATACATATTGCTCATTTTGAAGCATTGTATGGGCTTCCTTGTCATTATCCACTTTGTTGGGTGGAAATAAGTGAGACTTTAATAGTTGGGGCAGGCCTTGTCCAAGAGAAAATAGAGAAGATTCGGTTTATTAGTAAGATAATAAAGATGGTTCAGAGTCATCAGAAATCATATGCAGATCATCACCGATGTTCATTGTTGTTCAAGATGAGTGATCATGTGTTTTTTGAGAATCTACCCAAGGCTTGGTCATCGTCATTTTGGAAATAAGGGAAATTTTTCTCCTTGATACATATGACCATTTGAGATGTTTTAATGGGTTGGTGAAGTGGAATATATGTTGGCTTTTCCACCACAGTTTAGTGTAGTGCATAATGTGTTACATGTATCTCAATTGAAGATGTATCAGATTGACACTGACCATGTGATTCAATGGGATCACATTGACATAGAGTTGGATGCTTTGTCGGTTCATGTGCCTGTGAGGATTGTTGATAAGAAAGATAAATTATTGAATGTGAAAATCATCAGTCTAGTGTAGGATTTTTGGTAACATGGTCAGATACAGGAAGAAGATAGGTAATGGGAGAAGGAAATGGTCAAATGGTGGCCCGAACTCTTTCAGGATAATGGTGGTATTCTACTTTCTAGGGAAGGAAAACCAATATTGGGGGGATGTAACACCCCTAGTTTCAATTAAGTAACCATTTATGTATATTTAGTATGTAAGTGTTTGGGTGATGTTTAGGAGGGTTTGGAGGACTTTTTAAAAAAAAAATTGGACTTTTATGGTGGTGAACAGTTTGATCATGGTTAGTAAAAACCGTCCAAATCCTATAGAGAACCATGAAAATTAAAAAAGTGGGCTCTGGGTAGGTGCATTATTAGATGAAAAAAATTCAAACTATGTGGACACATTGGAGAAACTGTGTTTTTATAGACAGATGCATATGCATGGTTAGCACATGGTTTTCCTAACTATAAACCTAAACTCTGCACAATTAAATATTTGATCCTAAAATTGTGGATCTCATTCAGAATTACTTATTAATCACTCTTTATTCCTCTATTATGATCCTAGCTCGGTTTTCTCTCCTCCCGGAGGCTATGGAGGCTCTTCCCTTAAATTTTAGAGTGATTCATTGGAAAATATTGGTACGTTGAAGGTTGGATTTTTTGGTAAGCCTTTGTTCTTTGTGTTTTTTATTAGATCTCTTCTTATTCCATCTCTTTTATTCATAGATCTAATCCATTGGGGACATATATATGTTATTTTATTCCAATTATGATGATATTTGGTGATTTTTATTTTAGGCAACAAGATCTAAGGTGGGTTTTTGGAGATTCAATCCATTTTTGTTAAAGAATTTGTGTCATTTTTTGTTTTCACCATAGTTTCTGGGGTAGGTGGATTCACTCTCAACTCCTCTTTCTAGAACTATAAGTATTAATTTCAAATTGATTTAATTGTGTGCTCTAAATTGTAAAATTTATGTAAAAAGATTTATATAAACTTCTTGATGATGGTTTGTGAAAATATATTATTTTTATGGAAAGTACAATTGGTTTCATGATTTTAAAATGGGTGTCTAGTTTTAATGAATGTAAATTGGGGATAAAGTGTTTTCAATAAAAGGGTATGTTTTATTTAAATGGTTTTAATGGTTTAGCCCATTTTTTTACATGAGTTTTGGCATTAATGGTTGGGTGTGAGTTGAATGAGATGGATAATGGTCGTGAAGTACCATCATCAAAGGGATGGGTTATGGATGTGAAGTTCCACCATCAATGGTAACGCCAATCTTGATTAGGTGTGTGTGGTTATGTGAAATGAAATGAATTATGCCAACAATAGTATTTGATAAATGGTTTTAAATAGTTGTGTGGTTTCTTTCCTTGAAAACAGTTTTGGTTAGAAAGTATTTTGGTGTGAAAATTCTTGGAATTGATATAAACTATTAAAAGGCTTTATAGTATTTTATATAAATTGTTTTAAATAAATGTGCTACCATGTTTTGTCATAGTGGGATGGGTAGGGAAGTAATTTTTAGAAAACTAATAGGTTTCATTACTCACCCCCTACTTGGGAACATTGGTGCATTTTCAGATTTCATTATCGGGACACTGGTAAAGGGAAAGTATCACATTTCTTTATTAGTGCTTCATGATACATGGTAATGTATTGTGGAGTTGGATATTAGAACTTATTGAGAGTTACTAAGTTTTTTTATTTAGAGTCTTTGAGATTTATTGGTTTTTTCGTCTACTTTGTAGTTTATTTTGATCTTGGTTTCCTCTTGGTACTCTGATATAGTTTGGTTTGATTTTTTATACATTGAGTTTTCTTACATGGTTATCATGTGTCATTTAGTGGTTTTTGGTTATGGTTATCTTGGTTGGTTGTTTTATTTTAAAAAGGGAAAATCATCCCTCTAGTTTTTAATGAAGCCCTTGGAATTTATTACCAGCCTCTAGCATCTTGGGGGTGTCACCTAAGGCCAAGTAGTAATTCTGCCTCATCTGAAACCAATGAGGAGGGGAAGGATGTTACAAATAACATAACTCATGGAAGAGAAATGGGATTCATAAACATCATGCCACCATAAACATAATATATACAGAGAAAGAATAAATATGGTATCCATGGATCATATCCCTAGTAAAGTATAAGAAACATTAAAGTTTTTTGTCGTTGATGAATGGAAATATCATAAAAATATCATTAAAAACCTTCATAAGGAAAATACATATTCATATTTGAAATCACTTATTCAAAAAAAAAGATGTGAATGTATAAAAGAAAATATTTTCTTTGAAAAGAACCTTATAAATTTATAAACTAATATTCAAATAAAAATTTAGTCATGAAAATAAGAAAATCCTTTCATTTTGTATAAGTTAAAAAACATTCCCTCCATATTTTTTCCAGAAAAGTCACAAAGTACCTCATTTTAAAAATGAAAAAAAAAGATTAATTTAAAACCATTTTATAAAATTCAAAAAAGGGTAAAAATTATTTTAACAATTTTATAATAATATTAAAAACCTTTTTGAATTTTTTTAGGAAATCTGGTCATAGAAGAGAGATATTCCCCAATAGAGACTTAAAAATAAATAATCCTAAATAATGATGAGATTTTGAAATAAAATCTTACTGATTTGGTATCATTTGATTGTAATCCCCATGAAATAAATAAAACTAGATTGATATGTAAATCATATAATTTTCATGTAAATAATCATCAAATACATTCTTGTGAATTATATACACCACGAAAAAATAAACAATTGGTATATAAGATGTTTGTCCGGTAGAAATAAAAGTGAGATGAACATTCCTACCTCGAGTTCACCTTGCTTCAAAAGTACTCTAAAATCCTGTATAATAAATTTAAATTTATTATAATTCTATAATATAGTAATTTTAATAATTATATTATCACATATTATCCCTTTATAATATTTAAACACCTTCTTTTATCAATAATTCCTTATTAAATTTGTTATTTCTGGGTGTTAATTGTTTCGTTTATCAAGAGTATTTTAGTTTAGTTGTTCTGGTCCTTGTACAATTGTGTTGGTTACATAACCTCCATAATATTAATCATAATATAAATATAATATATATTAATTATATACATATTTATAGTCTTACATAAAATATATAGATATAAAAATCAATTACACCATTCATAGGGACGGAAGGTCGTACGTACACATTAACATTGTTTTCATTTTTCAATGGATGGAATGAAAGAAAGGTAAATTTTAATTAACCTTTATAGGATAATTATTATATAATATATATTCATTAAATTTTTCATCATTACCATCCAAGTAAAATATAAATTAAAAATAAATCGCATCGCTTTATAGAGGTGGTAGTCCATATATACGCATGCACGATGTTATTGTTTTCCAATGGGTTTGAAGGTAAGAACGTAGACATGATATTATAATTAAAAAAATATAATTGTATTATAAATATCATATATAAATATTAAACACATAATAATACACATCCATAATAGGTGGTTATGAAAAATGAATCGTATCGCAATGTAGAGACGGTAAGTCGTGCGTATGTACGATCAATACTTTCACTTATTATTTGATGGTAAATAGGGTGTATAATGGTATTTTCATAATCATAATATCATTTCAGAATATTTATAATTATGAAGGTATTATTTTATAATAAATACCATAGATTATAGGATGTAAATACGAGTAGAAAAATAAAGTGATCAGTTAGGGAGATTACCTCTTCTTTGAAACGATTCCTTTAGATATCCTCTAAAGGAATATAGTATTGGTCTTTTTGGAATACCAAAACCACTATAATGAGGATAGGTAATTATAAAATAGAATTTGGTAGAGTATTGTAGATATATAAGGCTCAATGTGTTGTAATTAAGTGATTTAAGAGACTCTCATTTATAATTTAGGTGAGGAGCACTTTTGGAGTTTCTAAATAATTAAATTATAATAAATTAATTATCAATAAAAATAACTAAAAATGGAAATATATTGTAATATAATGTATAATAGGGTTATAATACCATCAAAAAATATAATTTATAATAGTTTTGGTGTAAGTTTAATACTTATCATTTTGATAAACCCTTAGTTAATCTATTTAAATATTAATTACGGTAACAAATGTTTCAACATTACAAGGTAGTAATTTTTACTTATAAGGTTAAAATTTGACCAAAAATTGAACATTTATGATATCTTAGATATTATAATAACCTAATTTTATTATTTAAGGATTTTTATTATTTTTAAACAATTTAATAAAGTATTCTTTTGATAAAATATCATTATTGTCAATTTTGACATTGTTCATTTTATTTGACTTTAACTACATTAATATAATAGGATAATTATAATATAATGATTTATAACCTCCCTAATATTTTATATATATCTATAAAATTTGTGGGTCACATTAATTCATTCAAATTATATAACTTTTAATATTTTTTAAATCACTTATTATATTTTTTTATTAAATGGTGAAATACTTCATCTGTGTTTCATAAGAAATTAAGGCCATTATATAATTACTAGAAATTAGAAATAAATTTATATCATAAAATAAATTTTATTAATATAAAAATATACACTTATATTAATTCATAATAAACTTTTTCCCTATGTGGGCACATAATATATATTTAAAACAAAAAGAGTGACATTTTGTAATTTTTATTGATTTAAATAATATTCAAGTCATTTTAATGGATAAGTGTCCATTAAATAACTATATTTAGAGCCTAAGGTGATAAGAGTATAACTAATTTTCTAAAATAAATATTATACAACTTTTGACTATGATTTTACCCTTATCTTTTGGTTTTAACCCTTTATTAACCCTTTTCAAACTTACCATGATAATAAGGTTTTTTACTCTTTGAGGGTAACGACAGTTAATATAAATAGAAAAAATTTCCATAAATGGAACTTTTATGATATAATAATATATATAATAATCAATTAGATTAATATAATATTTTTATGAATTTTATATCATTTTACAAAATATCATTAAAGTCTATTTTTAAAACTATTTGTTACTTTGGATTTAATAATATTAAGATAACACTTATAATTCTAAAAACTTATTTTAACACATCCCCAATATGTCAAGGTAATCTATAAAATTCATGTATTTAATTAATTATCTCAAATTATATTACTTTTATTATTTTTACTATCATTTATTTGATTTTTCCATTAATTGAATAATTATTACATCAGCATTGTGTAAGCATTTAAGTTAATTATTTCTTCACTAAAAATTAAAAATAAATTACCATAATTAATATAAAACTTTTACCTTTCAAGATACCATTTATAACCAAACATATTCTATATTTATCCCCATGTTAAAAATATTATAGTAATTAAAATTAAGAATGTGACATGTTTGACTTTTCTTGAAAAAAATATTATAAAGGTCATAATCTCATCCAAATAGACAAAAAATTCCAAATATCTAAATATTAGATGATTATGGGAATAATTAACTCATTCAATAAATTTGAGGTAAGTTTTAGGGTCATTTTATAGTAATTATTTTAATTTACCTTTAATTATCCAATTTTCCCTTTATTGTGTTAACAAAACATTTTTATGTACTATTAATATTTACCAAAAATAAAATAGAACTATTTAATAAATTTGGAACTATTGATTCCAAATATGGAATCTATTTTTAAAAAATAAAAACATAAAATTTTCATAATTTAATTTAAAATTAAACTTGAAAAAAATAATGAAAAATGGATTTTTCGGAAAAAATTACCCTTTTAAATCAAAAATGTTTTTACACTAAATTAAAGTATAAAATTAATTTAAAACACATGATTGGATTATTTTATATAAAAAGGATCTAATTAAATTTTAAAACTAATTCTAAATATAATTTTACCTTATAAGTACTTTGATTGGAACCTTTAGATATATATTTCAAAAAAAATAAATCTTATTCATACTCTTTAATTTAATGACATGGTTATAATGGTCATATTATAATATTTTATTGTTGAATTATGATTATTGTTGCGTATTTTATACACTATTGAACATAGTTATTCTTTTAAAATATTGGGATATTAAATTTTTCATTTCCCATGGGATGGAAAAGGAGATAAAAAAGGGTTTTACCATAAACATAATAAAATTTTAGTATATTTGAGTTGATTATGTTATTATATTATCATAGTTATGATAGTTTTAAATTTGTTATAATAATAAATAAAATTAAAGAACATGATTGAGAGTTATACCTCTTCTTTAGAAGATATCATTTGACTCGTAGTTTATGCCTCCTAAGTTTTTATTTTGGTGAAACTAGAGACTCTAGGTCATGGGGAGGAAGGTTGGTAATGTATTTGGGTGGGGTTTGGTCAAGATAAATGTCCTAATAAATTTGAGAAAGAGTGGAGAGGTGGTATCCTTTTATAAGCGAGGTGGGTGACAATCTTGTAAATACCCGAAATACTAATATATAATATGTGTCTAAATCATTTGAAAAAGCTCCAAAGTTTCATATCCACAAATATAATTAGAATAAGGTTAAAATAAATTTAAAAAATAAAATTTATACAAGTTTAAGAGTAATTTTGAACCTCATCTCTTATTTTATCCCCCTTGTTAACCCTTTTAACAATAACCATGGTAATAAAATTTTCAATCTCTAAGGGTCGTTAAAGTAAATTTAAAAATTCCAAGTAGAATATACATGGTACATTCATGATATACAAGAAAATTTCACATAAAATTGAGTTATTATAGGATTTTTATAATTATCTAATTAATTAAAAATTATTTTTAAACATTACTTTCCATTTAATGTCATTTTTAAGACTATTCACATATTTTGACTTTAAAGGAATCAAAGTAAAAATAAAATTCAAATATAAAAACTTTCACCAAATATTACCCTTTATAATTATCTATAAATTTTTTTGGACATCATAATTCATCCAAAAAATATTTCTTTTAAGGTTTTTAAAATTTTTTAATTGTTTTTTCTAGTTCTTGCACAAGAACTAAGTCAGTGTTGCCTAAGAGTTTTAGATAATTATACCACTATTAAAATTTAAAAATAAATTAATATAATAATTGTAGTTTATTATAAATAAATTATATCATCTATATTCTTTCATATATCATATTTATCTATATCCATAAAATGAAAACATAATAAGTGAGAGAGAGTGATAATTTTTACTTTTAAAATAAAATAATATAAAGGTTGTAATCAAAGGAAAGTGGAACCAAAATGACATATTTTTTAATATGGAAAGGTTATGGTTACGTTTCACTCATATAGTGAAATAAAGTAAAGTTTTTGATAACTTTTGAGACCTTATCCCATAGTTTCAATCTTAATTAACCCAGTTTACCATTTACCATGGTGATAATCTTTTACCATGGTTACTCTTCATTATGACTAAAGATTAAATGGACCCTATTTAATAAGTTTAATATTATAATTCAAATCATGAAATCCATTTTCTATGATTTGATATTCATAATTTTTTAAAAAAAATATTTTAATATGAGTGCACAAAACACAACTAAAAATAGTTTTTAGAAAAATACTCATTTTAAGCATGAAAATGATTTTTATGAAAATCATATACAATATTGATTATCATGGAATTAATTAGATTTTATTTAATAAAATGAAACTTATGTGACTTTAAAAAAATCCAAAACTAAATTTAACATTTAAATTACTTGTATTAAAAGAAAAGAAATGTTAATTTTTGAAAAAAATGGTATTTTTCACTACTCACCCAAAAATCAACATTTGTAGAAAACTAATAAAAAATTATCTTAAGATGATTTTTACATTATGATTTTAAAAATTATTTCCATTTTATCAAATAATTTTTTTCAAATTGGAAAAGATTAATCATAATGTTCAAACATAAAATGAAATAAAAACTATTTTTGAAGAAAATGTATTTTTGAACTATAAAATGAATTTTTACTCATTCCTTATCTAGTAAAAATTGGAGTTGGTGTTCTAGAAAAAACTTTTTTTAATTTCGATTAGATGTATATTAAAATATTTTAAAAATAATAAAAACATATTATTATATTTTTTTCATTATTCTGCATGACTTTATTATAATAATGTCCTACAGTGTATGTTACATTGATAAGGTCCTAGAAGTTTTTTTCTACTATGATGAGGAACTTAAAGTTCTATGATGAAATTATTAAATATAGTTATATGGTCAGATATAATACTATTACAGGACACATAAAATGTATATTGTCATGTTCGAGTACTCGTAAGCTAATGAAACTTCTTCTCATGAAGTACACACTTGGTAATCTCCAAGACGAGTGATTATGAGAACAGACATGCATATAGGAATTTCAAATGTTTATGTGTCATCAGATATTCCTATATTTAAATGTTTATAATTTTTCTTATAAATTATTATTATTATTAATTCATGTTATGACTCATGAACTTAGATGTCTTTCATAAACCATGATAATAATAGTTTTTAGTGAATTTAGATATGTTGGGAGTGTCATAAGTGATGTGTAATTAATTAATAAGTCATGGAAGGATTTTTCCATTATATCTTTATAGAAGATTATATATTGAACCTTTTATTTAAAGGGTGCCATCACATTAAATTTCATGCTCATGGTGTAATGATTTTTTTATTTCAGATATTAAAAGAAAGGTGTCTCAAGAATATTGGTTGATGACACAGATTTGCAACAACATTTATGAGATATTGTGATAAATGGATTATATCACATAGTAAGTGTTCATATGTGGTTGTCTATGCTAGGACATTAAGTTCTTTCTCATGGGTTCCTTGACCCGTTATTATAAAATAATCTTGGACTTTAGGCAAGACCATATGATGCAAGTGAGAAATAATCCTAGAGGTTTACACACTATGTATATTTGCTAATCTTAATTAAATTCTATTTGAATTTAATTATTATAATAAATATTATTATCAAGAGTAAGGAATAATTTTATTTATGTTTTATCTTAAAAAAATATTTTATTTAATATTTAATAAATATTTTTTCACCAGATTATGAATAAAATATTTATTTATGAATTAAATATTTAATTAAATATCTATTTAAGTAATCAATAAATGTTGGGAAGGACAAGAGGACCAAGATTTTTCTGATAATAAATTTTAATTTATAATCTGGTAAAATAATATTTATCATTGTTCCAATTTACATAATCCATAAAAATATTATTATTATTATTATATGCCATGGGGTTATATAAAGTTTTTTATATTATTTAAGGGTCATTGTATAATTAAATAATATTTTAACCTAAACTTTAATTCTCTAAATAGACTATTACATTTATTTTGTATGCTTAATTTAGAATTAAGGTTATAGAATTTTTGTTCATAACAGACTTCTCTCTTAACTCTTCCTTCTCTCAAATTCTCATGAACGAGAATAGATCCTTAATTCCTAAATGATCTTGAATTGATCAAGATGAACAACACAAGTTGATCGATTCAACATGAAAGAACCCAAAAATAAATTTATATCATATATAGATCAAAAGATTATTTGTGTATTATCACTATAGGTATTCTAAACATGGATCCTACAATAGCAAAAAAGGTAATCCGAAAAAGTATTTTTGGATGTTCAACAATATCTTTATCAAATAAAGTTCTTAAGACAAGGTAACTGATTAACCACTGGAAGAGGCTAATATTCATTCTTAATTTATATATTTTTCATGTGATTTGTTATTCATAAATACCATTTCAGTGCATTTTACACTTTGAACATCATTTCACATCATGATTGCAATTCTTTCCTAAAGTGCACTATTACATAGTACATTTTTGAACATATCATAAAACACAAAATGGTATTTATTTTATTTTTATGTTCTATTTTAAGGCCTCCCATGATATAAGGAACAATTAATTCTTTTGGAGCACTGGGAGATTCAATTTGGAAGACCACCAAAGTGAGCCTTGAACCAACCACATTCTGGGCGAAGTGATTTGGACAGCAGCCCAATACAAGAACTGTGGGGCCCACAATACAGGCCCAATGAAGCCCAAATTTCATGTAAGTATATAAGAAATATAGAGGAACAAATAATCCTTCTGGATATAGTTCTAATTTGTCATAAATGGTGGTGATTAAGGTGGCCCAATTTGAAGATTTAATTCTGGGCCAGATTCTGCGGCCCAGAAAAACAGCCCACAATTTATATCATATCTCTCGCAAGGCTTATTATTTTGGGCTAGAATTTATATTATGTTAGGGGAAATAGGAGGATTAATTTAATTTTTCTATGTCCCACTCATATTCGGCCTTCTAGAAAGGACTTTAGGCGCGTCTTTACGGTGGATGCAAGCTGGATGCAACTTCGGGGCAAGAAATGGAAAAGTCACTCTACATTAATGTTCCACCCACCTTTCCCTAACACAATTAATTAAAGAAACATGGGATGTTGGGGGCTCGGCCAAAGATTCATTGTTTTACTATTTAAGGCAGTATTGGTGGTGTATTTAGGGATCTTGGGTGCTTTGTTTCATTATAATGTTATGTTGTCCATTTGATGTTGTAATCGTTCTTCATTCTCATGTATGTTGTTTGAATCACATTAGTTCTTAATAAAAGTTCTTCATTTCCTATTTTTCTTTTCTTCTTCTTATCACTTTGATACATTTGCTTTAAGGTGTGAATTTATTCACACCATCACTTGTGAATTTATTCATACAATGGTGGAGTGATCATTTTTGTTGTTGTTGTTTTTGCTTCTTCAATTCTGCCCCTATGAGTCTGCTTTCCACTTCCTTTGAGATCATAGAATCAATGGAGGGATAAAACCTTATGGGTCAGTATTAGGGAGTTTCATGGGGAATATTTGATGTTATTTTATGATCCTAATTTCTGTAATCATTTCATTATTTTAAGATTTCTATTTAATGATTTATTTTCTTATTCGTCTTCGCCAACTTTATCAATGACACATTTCAAGTTCTAGTACGATCCAATTCCTTGGAGTGATAATTAAATTGATACTCTAAGTGCATTGGTGATTAGACTTGGAATGGTGTAGGGATTAAATTGGTGAATGATGTTGAGGAATTATATAATTTTTTGGATACATCTTGAATTAGTGAAACGAATGTTATAAGAAAATAAATGCATCCAATCTAACCCTAATAACAACTTAGGATCAACTGATCTCCATTAATTATTTTAGACTAAGTAATTATATTTGTTAATTTATTTTCTTTAGATTAAATTAGTAGTTATAAAAACCAAATCAATCCAAATATTTGGATACTCCATAGCCAAATTCTTCCAAAATCAGAGTGTCTCTCAGTTTCTTCTTCGGTCCCTGTGGATTCGACCCCTACCTGTACTACAACAACCACATACCTGTAGGGTAAATTTGGGCGCAACCAATTATTTTAAAATAAACACATGCAGGTCCTCTAGATCATGGGGTTTTAGTTTGAGTTATTGGGGACCCATAATAAATATCATAGGATTGGCGGTCATTTTAATTTTAACATGAGTATTCAAAAAAATCAATTGCACGTAGAGTAATGAATTGACCTAATGTGTGGTTTTCGGCACTTGGGGATCATGACTCCATAGTTGTTTGGCCTAGAGTTGGGAATTTTATCTCTATTTTTGGTAATTTGAATTTTTTTTTTGATTGAGTTAACTCGAGATGATGCCTGAGTATGTGAGCTTCACTTGGTGCCCTAAGGTCTTTGAGCCTGGGAGTCATCGGCAAAGTGTTGCTACATGGGTTGACTCGATTGAGTTCAATTTCAATTAACATGGAAAATTGCAAAAAAAATCCAAAAAAATAAAAAAAACAAATAAAATAAAAAAATGAGTACTCATCTTATTATTAAAATTTTATTTCTCCTAGAGCTTCTATCTTTTCTCCCTCGAATGAAAATGAACCCCCATGTCTATTGTGACGCACAACACTTCATCATGCTTAATTGAATTTGGATGAAATATGGAGATGAATTTGAACAAAGGAATGGGATTGGGCTTGAGATATGCCTATGGACATAGCTTGTTTTTAAATTATTTTTATGGATTTCATAATTGTTTGGTATGAGATCTTTGGGTAATAAATGTGTATTAAAATGTTTTTGGACATGGTCATTCAAATTTCATGTTTATGAGATATACTTTGCTCGGGACTAGCAAAACTCAAGTTGGGGGGGTGTGATTAACCAATGGAAGAGGCTAATATTCATTCTTAATTTATATAGTCTTCATGTGATTTGTTATTCATAAATACCATTTTAGTACATTTTACACTTTGAACATCATTTCACATCATGATTGCAATTCTTTCCTAAAGTTCACTATTACATGGTACATTTTTGAACATATCATAAAACAAAAAATGGTATTTATTTTATTTTTATATTCTATTTTCATGACTCCCATGATATAAGGAACAATTCATTCTTTTGGAGCACTGGGAGATTCAATTTGGAAGACCACCAAAGTGGGCCTTGAACCAACCACATTCTGGGCGAAGTGATTTGGACGGCAGCCCAATAAAAGAACTTTGGGGCCCACAATACAGACCCAATGAAGCCCAAATTTCATGGTAGTATAGAAGAAATATATAGGAACAATTAATCCTTCTGGAGACAGTGCTAATTTGTCTTAAATGGTGGTGATTAAGGCGGCCCAATTAGAAGATTTAATTCTGGGCCAGATTCTTCATCTCAGAAAAACATCCCACAATTTATATCATATCTCTCGCATGGCTTATTATTTTGGGCTGAAATTTTACAGGATGTTAGGGAACATCTGAGGATTCATTTAAGTCCCCTATGGCCCACTCATATTCGGCCTTCTAGAAGGGACTTTAGGCGCGTCTTTCTGGTGGATGCAAGCTGGTGGCAACTTCAGGGCAAGAAGTGGAAAAGTCTCTCTACATTAATGTTCTACCCACATTTTCCCAACACAATTAATTAAAGGCACATGGGATGTTGGGGGCTCGTCCAAAGATTCATTTTTTCCTATTTAAGGCATTAGTGGTGGTATATTTAGGGATCTTTGGTTCTTTTTTTCATTATAATGTTATGTTATCCATTTGATGTTGTAATCGTTCTTCATTCTCATGTAAGTTGTTTGAATCACATTAGTTCTTAATAAAAGTTCTTCATTTCCTATTTTTCTTTTCTTCTTATTATCACTTTGATATCGTTTCTTTAAGGTGTGAATTTATTCACACCAGCACTTGTGAATTTATTCACACAACGGTGGAGTGATCATTTTTGTTGTTGTTGTTTTTGCTTCTTCAATTCCGCCCCTATGAGTCTTCTTTCCGCTTCCTTTGAGATCATAGAATCAATGTAGGGATAAACCCTTATGGGTTGGTACTAGGGAGTTTCATGGGGAAGATTGGATGTTATTTTATTATATTAATTTCTATAATCATTTCATTATTTTAATATTTCTATTTGATGATTTATTTTCTTCTTCGTCTT
Source organism: Viscum album (assembly GCA_963277665.1). Lineage (NCBI taxonomy): Eukaryota > Viridiplantae > Streptophyta > Magnoliopsida > Santalales > Viscaceae > Viscum > Viscum album. The sequence continues at coordinate 288,262,265 of OY728163.1, forward strand.
GGCAAACTTTAACACTGACACATTTCGAGTTCTAGTACGATCCAATTCCTTGGAGTGATAATTAAATTGATCCTTTAAGTGAATTGGTGATTATCCTTGGAATGGTGTAGGTATTAAATTGGTGAATGTTGTTGAGGAATTATATCATTTTTTGGATACATCTTGAATTAGTGAAATGAATGTTATAAGAAAATAAATGCATCCAATCTAACCCTAGTAACAACTTAGGATCAACTCATCTCCATTAATTGTTTTAGACTAAGTAATTATATGTTTTAATTTATTTACTTTAGATTAAATCAGTAGTTATTAAAATCAAATCAATCCAAATAGTTGGCCACTCCATAGCCAAATCCTTCCAAAATCCGAGTGTCTCTCGGTTTCTTCTTCGGTCCTTGTGGATTCGACCCCTACCTGTACTACAACGATCGCATACCTGTAGGGTAAATTTGGGTGCAACCAGTAACCTTTATTTAAATAATATTTTAATTAAATATAAATTTTACATTAAAGATATCTTCTTTGGGTTATGTGATTTCCTACGTCAATATCCAATTGGAAAAACATTAGTCATGGTTTTCACATCATTCAGAATATGTGAATGATCCATCAGATCTGAAAAAAACATTTGATTCATAACTCACTAAGGTGATTCTGCTACACCTAAAACCTTTAAGTAGTATCAAAGGGGTTATGTTTTAAATTTATAATTATTTATTTTATTTTTGATCGATTATGCACAATACTGCTTAGATCTTTCATTTCTAGATTTTTTTTCCTTTAATATGATGTTTAATTAACATGATTTAAACATTTTAATTAATTAATTCAAGATTAATATTTTATTAAAGGACTAAGAACATATGAATAATGAATATATATACCATCAGGAAGTTCTAAGGATTCTGGCTAGATAGCATGTGTTACATGATGTGTAGCTAGATTACACATTGTGTACCCAAGTACACTTCATTTATACATGTCATGGGACACACGACACACTGAGCAGTTATCACACGTAATGAATTTATTGAACGCCACATGTAGATCCGACCAACCTGGAACATGGATTGTTAGATTACATGGTGTGTAGCTGGTGTAAATGTCATGTCATTTACACTATTTAACAGCGAAATTCACCCTAACCGTGTGGTCAAATACATGGTTAAAATTGAGTGAGACTGAAAACCTAAAACATGAATAAAATATGTGATGTATTATAGCATCCCACCTTTTTATCACATAAACTTTCATTACATTTTACAAAACTTAGGATCTTTAAGGTTTAGTGTCTTGGAAACCAGGAATATAAAACATGAAAACATAAAATATTCTTCTTAAACACTTGAAAGGCTTCTCCTCATGTTCATACTAGGTTCATTACTGCATCTCATAACCTGGGGACATACAACAAAAGAAAGGGTGAGCAGAAGGCCCAGTAAGGGAAACAAGAGAAACATTTTACATGTGAACTTGAGATACTTGAATAAGGTCATGAAAAGAACTTTAAGGTATGAGAAAGAAATCATGAGATATATCATAATAAAAATAACATTTTTAATAACTTGAAGATGTGGCTACATCATTTAACATAGAAAATCATGAACATATCACCAAGGTCCATCCCGAAGGTGTCATTTGGAAATTACCAAGGTTATTCACCACGGTATCGTGAAAATTGTAATCTCTAGTGGTTACATCATTACCCAATGCATTGGAGAGATATCAGGGCGCACCCTTAAATTTGACTTTATTATCATGTGAGCCAAATATATCATCATCAAACATTTTATAAATAACCCATATAGCATAAAATAAATGGGTTTCATTTCATAATCATAATGTTTTAAAAACTGCTTTAAAGACATGATCTTAATGTCACTTTAAACCCACAGAAAGGGAAAGAGGGTCTCATGTATGTAAATCCCAGAATTTAAAATATAACATTTTGATATATATTTGAATACCCTTGTAGAAATAAGAGCTTTGAGTATTCACTTTATAACATAAAATAATTTTGAGAAAAGAGAGAGGTATTTTGAGATGAAAATTCTGCAGCATAACGGCTATGTTTTGGGGTTTTAGAAAACATTGAAAGGAGAGGGGACATGGGTAAAACATTAATAAATGACCCATAAAATAGTATAGGGACATAATAAGAAGGAAATATGAACATGGTAATGAAATTTGAAGGACATACCATTTGAAATTAAAAACATGGAAGGAAGACAAAAATTATATTTCTCTTATGAAAATTCGGCAGCCTAACAGCATCACTTAAACTTCAACAAAATGATTTGAAAAGATAAAATAGGGTCTCTCATCATGTGAAAATAAGAGTTCATTATGATATATATAGATATCATAACCCAACATAGTAAAAAAAATAACTTGAAAGACTTGACATGAAAGTATAATTTTGAAAAGAATGAGAAGGGTGAAATAATCCCCTTAAAAATTCAACAGTCTAACGGCATCACTTAAACATCAAAAAAATGAATTGACGAGATCAAATAGGGTCTCTCATCATATGAACATAAAATATCAGTATGATAGATATCGAGATCATAACCCAACATAATAAAAAGGAACTTGAAAGACTTTACATGAAAGTAGAACTTTGAAAAATGAGAAAGGTGAACGAATCCCTTAAAAATTCGGCAGCCTAACGGCGCCACTTAAACTTCAAAATACTGAATTGAAGAGATAAAATGGGGTCTATCATCATATGATAATAAAATATCAGTAATATATATATAGAGATCATACCCCAACATAATAAAAAATAACTTGAAAGACTTGACAAGAAAATAGAACTTGAAAATGAGAAGGGTGAAAGAATCCGTTACAAAAATTTTGGCAGCCTAACGGCGCCACTTAAACTTTCATAAAATGAAATGACGAGAGTAAGAGGGTGTCTCTCATCATATGAACATAAAACGGAAAGTATAATGATTATAAAATAACATCCTTAAACATAAGAACATGTATCATAAAAGAAATGACATAAAAGAGATCACTTGAAAAGAAAGAGAGGGGGTCGGATCCCTTACCTTAAAATGTAACTCTTAAAACTCAAAGGTTTGGACCTTGAGGGATTAGAGGCACCTTGGGAGGACTCCTTGGGAGGTAAGTAGACCATAACTTCGTTGAGAATGATTTTGGAGTCCAAAGGATGAGATAATGTCTTGGTATTTATAGGGAAAGTGAGGGGACAAGGCATTAATGGCCAAGGGACACCTCATAAGTGGGTTTCTCAAAACCATGTGCTCTCCCAAGATATTTCCCATGAAGTTAGGCCACATGGGGCCCCAAATACAATAATTCATCACCTTTGGTCGTCTAACCCATAAAATATCTCATGAAATCATCATGACACAGTTATGATGTCATTAAACATACTGAAACCCTAAAACTGTATTTTAACTATTCACTGAAAATTCAACTTTCTCAGAAAAATCCCAAAATTTCACCTTAACCAAATATCAATGCTCTGATTTCAAAAATGTACTCCATTTTATAAAAATAATTTTCTAAATATTTTTAATTTATTTTTTAAGTAAATACACTATTCACCAAAAATTCATTTTTTTTCAGAAAAATCCCCAAAAATTACCATAACATAATATCGATGCTCTGAGTACAAAAATGAAATCCATTTTATAAAAAAAATTATAAATATTTTTAATTTAATTTTTAATTAAAAACACTATTCACCTGAAAAAACTAATACTTGAATAATAATATATGAAACTGTTATTTAACCATTTTATTGAATCACACTACTTAATCAAGGTGCCTAGATTATATTAATACTTTCTTTAAGTGAGATTACTAATCCATTTGGTCACATTACTAATCCTAAGCATAAAATCACTATTCATAATTTATTATTCATCAAAAATTAAGTTGATCTTATTAGACTCTAAATTTCGTACTGAACATAATTGTAGAAGACCATTTTTTGAAAATCATTACACATTTTTAATTATTTAAGGTTTACATAAACATTTTTTAAAATATCCTTTATCTAAAATTCACCAAAAATATGCATACTATATTTATCCGGACATTTAAAAAGTCATAAACATCATCATAAGAAGAAATCCCAATTTTTATTTAAAACAAAGGATTACACAAGGAATTTACGGTCTCCTTACATAGCCCCTTATCACACCATCATAGGACTTAAGTGTAAGGTGTGCTATGGTGAGAGAATCCGAGGGAGGCTCGGCCAACATCGCACGAGTAGTAATTTCTATCAGTTTGAACTTCTCGCGAAGACGATTCCGTTCTAGCTTCACACGATGAAGTTCGGATTGGGTTTGGTCCAGATCAAAGCCTAGTGGTGCTACCTCCTTCCCAAGTTCTGTTAGATGGGCTTCGATCGGTCCAAGACTACTGGGTGAGGCCATCGAATCTTCTTTCTGTATTAATTAACCAAGATTACTTGTATTTAGAGACAATAATCGAAACGTTTAGTTTCCAGTGGTCATATTGACCAATGGTCATATAACAGTCAAAACCCAATAGTCTCATTTTAATTATACTCATGTTATCAAATGAAATAGTTTTGTTGAGTATAAAAAAAATAAAAAAATAATAAAAAAAAAATTAGGAAACAAGATTTATTCAAAATTTCGGGTCGTTACAATCTTCCCCCCTTAAGAAATTGCATCCTCGCAATTTTTTTAAATTTGGTCTTTGAAATTTCATTGAATGTCCCACATAGGAAAAAGAGTCAGTAACACTATTACTTTAAAATATAGAAAAGGAAGTACAAAGGTCACCCGAGTTAACCCATACTAGGATTCCATGTAGTAAAACATGTATATGGAAGAAAAAAACAAAGGGTCAAGTTCTGAGGGAGAGTGATATAAAACATTATTAGGAGAAAGTTAACAATAAGAAAATCACAAACTTATAATGTGTGTAAACAATCTTTTATTACCCAGTAGGAAATGTTAACATACAACGTTTTTGTTTTACGTTCCTTTTCATAGTTTTGAGGAATTCATTTACTACATAGAATAAAAACATAAGGAAATATACCTACCTTCAAGTAGAGTTTCATCCTTTAAAAATTTTCTACCAAAACTAATATTTTCTCCAAACAATGAGCATTCAAAACTACTTGGCCTCATAAAAGCACAAGAATAATCTTATAGAGAATCACATAATCCACCAAAGATTAACTATATATTTCTTCTATCTTTAAACATTATCCAAAAAACAGAAAGGGTAAGATAAAACAACTCTTCCAAAAAGAAAGAATCCCATAGGAATGGAAACTACTTTTAAATCTTCAAAGTTCCATGGTACTACCCAAAGTTCATCATTGACCATTCCATAAATAACGGTTCTTAAAATTCCTCAAAATAAAACAAACTAAGATTGAAGCCCAAATACAAGAAGGATTTGATATCATAGTCTTCCAAAATAAACTTCATTGTTCATCTCCAAAAAACATCAACCACTCCTAACATCTTATAACAAAAGTAGCTAACCTAATCATATTTTACCCAAGATAAGTTAATCACCACCACCAATGGCCCGAAGGCCTTCATTTTTTTATTTATTGATAATCCACATTTCAGGGGATTAGGTGGAACCCTATTACATGCCCGTAGGCCATTTTTTAGGAACCAATGCCCGTAGGCACAAACATACCATACAACCCAAACAAACAACTTGGAACTTGCTCCTCCCCAGCACCTTCATCTTTGAAATCAGCTCTTCACCTCCGCATGGCTGTTCGGCTAGTCATTCCCGTGCATGCACAGGCTTGTCCCGATGGTAGGTGTCATACCCTCTCATTCTTGCAATCTGTTAGCTCCTGCTGTGGTGAAAGATCCTTTGCCCATCCTCCTTGTAGAGCTTGTTCCTTGTAGTTTTTGGTCTGGTGTTTGTATCTTCAGGTGACCCAAAGGCCATATGGAAAGCCCAAAGGCCCAACTGACCTGAAGGCATGGGTGCCCGAAGGCCAATGAAGGACTCGGGGACCAAATCTGATGCCCGAAGGCCCAAACGGGGGCATATTCCCGGCTGCTACAGTGCCAAACAGTGCCTTCTACAGTACTTCTACAGTAACCCGAAAATCCTACCTCCGCCTGGTTTTGATCCCTGGTCGCTTGGATGCACCATCAGAGACCTTGCCAACCGGGTTAAGGCTCATGTGCCAAGATAGGTTAATCATTTCCATAAGTAACCTAAATTACTATAATTCCACCTTAAATTCATCGATTCATCAAAATATAAGTCAACCTTACTCCTCAAAGAAAATACTGTAGTAATCTATTTACCTCAATCAAATAGGGTTCTCAAAATAGTGAACATCTTCCAAAATAATAATCATCTTTTAATCCCCTAATCATCTCTGTCATATTAATACGGAAATCGTCACATTTTCTATCTCATTGGTTGTTGGGACATGTTCTTCCATTTCCCGCCATTAACTAAGAAAATAAAGTACAATTAGGGGCTTAAATACTTAGCCAATAATCATGAAAAGGAGCTTAAAGCATAGAAGGATAACTTGTAGAAGAAAAATATACCCTAACTTGTGATCCCCTAGGATCCAAACTAGGTTATCCATGATCGTATATTCTTATGTGAATCTTTATTTTATTTTATCTTTGTTCCTTTAATAATGGTTCATACTAAGCTTATGAATTTACCAAAGCATATCCCCCGGAAATTTCGTAACCAAGAGTGCAGCAAGGCCCGTTGTCGTGTACCAGTTCCCGTTCGAGTCTAGCTCAAAGCGGTGTTTTCGGGTTTTACCCCTATGTACATCTGTGCCAGATCCACCTCTACCTTCTCGTATCTAGACAGGGATGTATTTGCTCGGCAACCCCTTACTCAATACTCACCAAAATACCAGGAAGATTTCCTATATTTAAACTTTTATATAGGTTTCTTCCTAAAGTTTTCATATCCTAATTTCCACAAATAACTAAACCATCCTTTGATACCAACTATAGCATCCCGCCTTTTTATCACATAAACTTTCATTACATTTTACAAAACCGAGGATCTTTAATGTTTAGTGTCTTGGAAACCAGGAACATAAAACATGAAAACACAAAACATTCTTCTTAAACACTTGAAAGGCTTCTCCTTGTGTTCATACTAGGTTCATTACTACATCTCATAACTTGGGGACATACATCAAAATAAAGGGTGAGCAGAAGGCCCAGTAATGGAAACAAGAGAAACATTTTACATGTGAACTTGAGATACTTGAATAAGGTCATGAAAAGAACTTTAAGGCATGAGAAATAAATCATGAGATATATCATAATAAAAATAACATTTTTCATAACTTGAAGATGTGGCTACATCATTTAACATAGACAATCATGAAAATATCACCAAGGTCCATCCCCAAGGTGTCATTTGAAAATTACCAAGGTTATTCACCAAGGTATCGTGAAAATTGTAATCTCTAGTGGTTACATCATTACCCAATGCATTGAAGAGCTATCAGGGAGCACCCTCAAATTTGCCTTTATTATCATGTGAGCCAAATATATCATCATCAAACATTTCATAAATAACCCATATAGCATAAAATAAATGGGTTTCATTTCATAATCATAACGTTTTAAAAACTGCTTTAAAGACATGATCTTAATGTCACTTTAAACCTACAGAAAGAGAAAGCGGGTCTCTTGTATGTAAATCCCAGAATTTAAAATAGAACATTTTTATATATATGTGAATACCCTTGTAGAAATAAGAGCTTTTAGTATTCACTTTATAACATAAAATAATTTTGAGAAAAGAGAGAGGTATTTTGAGATGAAAATTATGCAGCATAACGGCTATGTTTCGGGGTTTTAGAAAACATTGAAAGGAGAGGGGACATGGGTAAAACATTTTTAAATGACCCATAAAATATTAGAGGGACAGAATAAGAAGGATATATGAACATGGTAAGGAAATTTTAAGTACATACCATTTGAAATGAAAAACATGGAAGGAAGACAAAAATTAGATTTCTCTTATGAAAATTCGGCAGCCTAACGGCGTCACTTAAACTTCAACAAAATGATTTGAAAAGATAAAATAGGGTCTCTCATCATGTGAACATAAGAGTTCAGTATGGTAGATATAGAGATCATACCCCAACATAATAAAAAAAAGAACTTGAAATACTTGACATGAAAGTAGAATTTGGAAAAAATGAGAAGGGTGAAAGAATCCCCTTAAAAATTCGGCAGCCTAACGGCATCACTTAAACTTCAAAAAAATGAATTGACAAGATCAAATAGGGTCTCTCATCATATGAACATAAAAGATCAGTATGATAGATATATAGATCATAACCCAACATAATAAAAAGTAACTTGAAAGACTTTACATGAAAGTAGAACTTTGAAAAATGATAAAGGTGAATGAATCCCTTAAAAATTCGGCAGCCTAACGGCGCCACTTAAACATCAAAATACTGAATTGAAGAGATAAAATGGGGTATCTCATAATATGATCATAAAATATCAGTATGATAGATATAGATATCATACCCCATCATAATAAAAAAGAACTTGAATGACTTGACAAGAAAATAGAACTTGAAAATGAGAAGGGTGAAAGAATCCGTTACAAAAATTTCGACAGCCTAACGGCGCCACTTAAACTTTCATAAAATGAAATGATGAAACTAAGAGGGGGTATCTCATCATATTAAAATAAAAATGACAGTATAATTAATATAAAATAACATTCTAAAACATAAGAACATGGATCATAAAAGAAATGACATAAAAGAGATCACTTGAAAAGAAAGAGAGGGGGTCGGATCCCTTACCTTAAAATGTAACTCTTAAAACTCAATGGTTTGGACCTTGAGGGATTGGGGGCACCTTGGGAGGACTCCTTGGGAGGTAAGGAGACCAGAACTTCGTTTTGAATGATTTTGGAGTCCAAATGATGAGATAATGGCTTGGTATTTATAGGGAAAGTGAGGGGACAAGGCATTAATGGCCAAGAGACACCTCATAAGTGGGTTTCTCAAAACCATGTGCTCTCCCAAGATATTTCCCATGAAGTTAGGCCACATGGGGCCCCAAATACAATAATTCATCACCTTTGGTCTTCCAACCCATAAAATATCTCATGACATCATCATGACACAGTTATGATGTCATTAAACATACCGAAACCCTAAAACTGTATTTTTACTATTCACTGAAAATTCAACTTTCTCAGAAAAATCACAAAATTTCACCTTAACCAAATATCAATTCTCTGATTTCAAAAATGTACTCTATTTTATAAAAATAATTTTCTAAATATTTTTAATTTATTTTTTAAATAAATACACTATTCACCGAAAATTCATTTTTTTCAGAAAAATCCCCAAAAATTGCCATAACATAATATCGATGCTCTGAGTTCAAAAATGAAATCCATTTTATAAAAATATTTTTCTAAATATTTTTAATTTAATTTTTAATTAAAAAATACTATTCACCCGAAAAAACTAATACTTGAATAATAATATATGAAACCGTTATTTAACCATTTTATTGAATCACACTACTTAATCAAGGTGCCTAGATTATATTAATACTTTCTTTAAGTGAGATTACTAATCCATTTGGTCACATTACTAATCCTAAGCATAAAATCACTATTCATAATTTACTATTCATCAAAAATTAAGTTGATCTTATTAGACTCTAAATTTCGTAATGAACATAATTGTAGAATACCATTTTTTTAAAATCATTACACATTTTTAATTATTTAAGGTTTACATAAACATTTTTTAAAATATCCTTTCTCTAAAATTCACCAAAAATATGCATACTATATTTATCTGGACATTTAAAAAGTCATAAACATCATCATAAGAAGAAATCCCATTTTTTATTTAAAACAAAGGATTACACAAGGCAGTTACGGTCTCCTTACATAGCCCCTTATCACACCAGCATAGGACTTAAGTGTAAGGTGTGCTATGGTGAGAGAATCCGAGGGAGGCTCGGCCAACATCGCACTAGTAGTAATTTCTATCAGTTTGAACTTCTCGTGAAGGAAATTCCATTCTAGCTTCACACAATGAAGTTCGGCTTGGGTTTGGTCCAGAGCAAAGCCCAGTGGTGCTACCTCCTTCCCAAGTTCTGTTAGATGGGCTTCGATCGGTCCAAGACTACTGGGTGAGGCCATCGAATATTTTTTCTATATTAATTAACCAAGATCACTTGTATTTAGAGACAATAATCGAAATGTTTAGTTTCCAGCGGTCATATTGACTAATGGTCATATAACAGTAAAAATACAATGGTCTCATTTTAATTATACTCATGTTATCAAATGAAATAGTTTTTTGAGTATAAAAAAAATAAAATAAAATAACACAAAAAAAATTAGGAAACAAGATTTATTCAAAATTTCGGGTCCTTACATGTATAGCCAATGTAAACGAAATGTAACTCATTATTTCCCTCATCTATGATACACACCGAGTCATTTGGAGATATATGTGGACACACCACCAGTGGAACACACAGTATGTAGTTGGAATACACTTTATGTGATCCCACATCTGAAGAACATGTTGAGTCCTTCAGTGGGTTATGTGAACACAAAAAAATCATGATACATGGTTTGTAGCTGATGAGTACATGTCTTACAGTCCAATCGAAGTACATGCCAAATCCCCAAGAATGTATCCAGGGTAAATGGCATGTAGCTCTTAAGTACACATTGTGTAGTATCCCAATAAAGGATAGAATTAAATCACATTAAAAAATAATTAATTACAGCAGTAAAATTAAATTACACTATTGGAACCATATGTTTTTAAACTATGTAATAAAGGTTTTAATGAATTATTAAATGCTTCATTAAATTAATGTAATTATCTATAATTATTGGTCATTCCATTTATTTTCCATGCATATATTTATTTTGGGTATCTCTAGGGGAATTTTTATGGTCATTAAGATAAAAAAGGAATTGATTAGTTAATTAATGAAATCATGATTATCTTAATAATAAATAAAGGATATAAATGAATGTTAACTAATATAATTTTGAGTATTCATTGCAAGTTTATGACCGATCATGAGCTTGACCAAGACCTATGTATGTTGGTTTTATTTAATGTAATTTGTAACATGTTTTTGTAATTATTAATTATTAAATTAAATATGTTGGTCTGTGAGTCATCCCTCACTTTTTTATTATATTGGTCATGTGTTTCCAAGGTTATTTATGAAATTACCCTTAAAAATCATTTGGTTCCCCCCACCTACGTGTGATCTATAAATAAATGAAATAAAAGGAGTATCCCAAGGCACATGGAGACGGTTCAAGATGTAACCAATATAATGTCAACCCAGGTGATACATAGGTGGATAGGTGGAATGCCACAACTTGTTCCAAGACTGGCACAATTATTTTTCACTTAGGTCATAGGTTTATTTATTATTCTCTATAAATCAATCATTAAATAAGGTCATGATTGGGTAATTTATTTATTTTTTCTTGTGAATTATTTATTTTATGGATGAAAAATTATGATCAAATAAATAAACAAACTAATATGAAAAGATTAAGTTTAAATAGATGAATTATTCATAAATGTTTTATCAAAACAAGGTTAATAACTTAAGTAAAATACACTTAATATTTACAATACATGTAAATGATAAAGCATGAAATCTTTACACATAATAAAAAAATCCCTCAAGTTAATATTAAGTCATTATGCCTTCCAACATCTAAATTAAGATGAAATCATAGTTAAGGTTTCAATTTAATCCAAATTCAAGTGAATTTTTAATTATTGGGTAGTTTTAATAAAGATGATGGGTTGAGTTAACTAAACTTGTATTGAATTTAATAACTAAAGTCTGTTAAATAAAAATTTGGAGGTAAGTGTTGTGTAAATCCTAGTTATGATTTCTATTTTGGGGATTCCACTCAATGGATCAAGGAATTGCAGGCCCACAGTTGGAAAGACCACCTACTTAATAACCTTATTTTGATTTTCATGGCCAAATTATGGATCATTAATAAGGGAAATATGGATCCGTTCCACTTTAATTTCTTGAGTGATGGTACATTTCTAGTTCAATGGTGAGAGTAATTGGGACTTGATAAAATAATAGGAGACTTAATAAAAATTAAATTCATTATTTCTCACATAATTTTTAGTTAAGAAAAGTACTAATTATATGACCTTTTAAATTATATAATAAATTAAATCTTAATAATCCAAATTGGCCCTATGATCAATATTAGGCAAATACCATCTTATTACTATTAATAACTTCTAGGAATGTTTCAGACGCTTTTAGGTTATGTTGTGCTGGGAATGGAAATCTTACATGCTATAATCCTCACTAAATAATACTCCTACTAAGGAGTCAAGTTATGAATAGTTCACTATCTGTGATAAACACATGAGTGACATGATCTACGTTCAGTGCTTAATTATTTCATTAATTTCTAGTTATCTCATTAATTCTCATAAAAACATAGATACTTATAACATGATCAAGAATTTTCATGGTTTATACCATGAGAGAGAAAGAAAAGAATGGTTTGATATTTCAAAGACACTCTTTCAAAGTAATCTTGAAGAAGGTTCACTATATGAGCCTTGTGTATTTAAAATCATTGTCTACATTGTGTGTCTAGAGGTTCTAGGGTATAAATTTTCTAAATAACTATGCATAGATCTCATTTTTGTATCACTTCATCAAATCTCTTCTATATTTTTTGTGAATTTCAATATGAAAAATATTGAGAAGTACCTTATATATATTTTTACACTACTTTAAAAAGTTTACAAGGAGATGAAGTGTGAAATGTCTTTTGTCCTTATGGTGAATAAAATGAAAGGCCAGGAAAAGAGCTCCAAGTCCAAAGATTCTTCACAATTACCTTATAATAATATAAACATAAAGGGATAGTAAAGGGAATAGGATGATATTTACTTTGAATATGGAAATAAATCCCATTGAAAGAAAATATTCACCCATGAAAATAATCAAGAGAACTCTTTAGGTAAATTTTTTATCAAGTGAAATTTATCTATTTCTATAAATTTGGTATTATATACAAATTTTTGTACTCACATATGTATTCAAATATAGGAACAAAGTAAATTCAAGAAAATTGACTAAGGGGAGGTAAATATATGAGTAGTTAATGGATCAAAACTTGTTATTGTGGCTATAGGGGACTACCACATCACATTTCCAATGGGAATGATATTAGTTTTGAATGATTTTTATTATGTGTCATCTGTTACCAAAAACATTATTTATGTATCCAAATTAGATATGTATGGATTTATTTTCAAATTTAGGAATAAATGTTTCTTCTTTTATAAATATAGAATTTTTTTATGGTAAGGTACATTTAAATAAAAAACCTTATGTGTTGGATTACACAAATCAAGTAATGGAGATCGATAATGAAGCTAGTTTGCATGACTCATACCACACCCAACTTTGGAATCATTAGCTAGGTTATTTAAATGAAAAGAATTGGACCAAATTATACCAAGATGGATATTTATATTCCTTTAAACTAAAACTACTTGGTGTATGTCACACATGTTTATAAGGTAAAATAACCAAAGATTCGTTTAGTTGAAAAGGTGAAAGGGCTAAGGAGCTTCTTGAATTAGTTCATACCGATGTGTGTAGACCATTTCCAATTAAATCTAAGGTTGGGTACTCATACTTCATAACTTTTACTGATGCTTTTAGTAGATGTGGATATGCATACTTAATAAAGTATAAATAGGATTCCTCTGATAGATTCAATAAATATAAGAATTAATTTGGAAACTAGCTTGGTAAGAATATTAAGAAACTCCACTCAGACAGTAGTGGAGAATATCTTAATCAAAATATCATTGATTATTTATGAGAGTTTGGGATTCTATCGCAATTGACTTCTCTTTATACACCTTAGTGGAAAAGTGTAAGAAAAAGGAGGAATAAAACCTTATTGTACATGGTGATATCAATGGTTATTCATGTGAGTCTTCCAATATCCTTTTGGGGATACCTATTACAAATAGTAGTATACATACTAAACTGAGTTCCAACTAAAGTAGAAATTGGTATTCCATGCAAATTGTGGAGTGGAAATAAACTTGTGTTGTTATACATATGAGTTTGGGGCATTTGTTAAGGATGTTTCCAGAAACAATATTGCATCATAAGGCAGTAAGTGTATCTTTATTGGGTATCCTAAAGAAACTATAGGATATTACCTATATGACCCTATAGAAAATAATTTTTTTATTAACAGAAATCCCATATGTATTAAAGGGGATAACATCTCTAAAATAAATAGCGAGAGTGGGATTGAATTAAATGAAGTCCTGTATAACGATATATAGGATTTTTTATAGTAATAGATTCCACAAATCCCCATGTAAAAAGAAGTTATAGAGATACAAGTACTATGTAGGAGTGCAAGAGAGGTTAGAGAACCAGAGTTCTATTATTTTAGACTCACAGAAGATGGTGACTAATTATTAGTTTATAATAATGATTATATGACTTAAAAGGAAGCAGTAAGTGGAATAGATGTTTCTAAGTGGAAAAATCTATAAATTTTGAAATGGATTCCATGTACCAATGCCAAGTATATATTTTGGTTGATCCTCCAATGGCTGTAAATACTATTGTTTGTAAATGGGTATTCAAGAAGAAATTGGACATGGATGGAAAAGTCAGTACTTATAAGGCATAACTGGTTACAAAAGGGTTCATCTAGCTTCATAGAATAAACTATGATGAAACATCTTCATTGGTTTATATGATGAAACACATCATAATTGTACTTTACATTGAGTATTTCCATGACTATGATATTTGGAATATGGATTTAAAAATAGACTTCCTTAATGGGAACCTTTAGGAAGATGTCTATATGACTCAACCTGAATGGTTTGTAACTCAAAAGTATTCCAACAAGGTGTGAAAATGGAAAGTATCAATTTATAGATTAAAGAAATCATTCATGTCATGGAATATTCAATTTGATGAAGCCCAAATAGAATATGGTTTAATAAAGAATGAATGTGAGACTTTTTTATCTAAGAGGATTAATGGGAGTGATTAATTTTCTTAATGGTATATGTTTAAGAAATATTACTTATTATAAATTAAATACCAGTCTTATAGTTGGTTAAGGAATGGTTGAATAAATGATTCTCTATGAAGGACTTAATCAAGGTAGCGTATATTATTTGGATCAAGATCCATCTTGATAGATCCAAGAGGCTGCCCGATATAAGTCAAGGTATATATATTGATAAGATACTAAATAAATTTTCTATAGAACAATCCAATAGGGGATTATTTCATATGTCATGTGACATATATATTTCTTGAAAAAATGTGTCCTCAAAGACATGAGGAAATATAGAGGATATAAAGGATTCGATACTCATCTTCAATTGGGTTATACTTGTATGTTATGTTATGAATTATGATAGATGTCACATATTCTTTAAGTGTGGTAGGAAGATATCAAAATGAATTGGGTGACCGCCATTGGATGGATGTTAAGACTATCCTTAAGTATATGATTCTAACTAAGGATATGTTCTTAGTATATAGAGGAGATAAGAAACTATTCATTTGTGGATATATAGATGCTAGTTTCCAAATAGAATAAGATAATATGAAATCATAAATGGGATACATCTTCACTGTCAATGGAGGTTTTGTGAGCTGAAAGAGCTCAATGTATGTTGTGGTGACAGATTCTACCATAGAGTATTATTATATTGTGGATTCTGAGGTGGCTAAATAAGTTGTTTGGATATGTAACTTCATCCAATAGATTGACTTGGTACCTAGATGTACACATCCTATCACACTCTATTCTGATAATACTTCAATAGTAGATCTCACAAAGGGGTCAAGGTCACATCAATGGATGAATCACATATTTCATATGTATCATCTCTTGATATACTTTTCTCAAATATGTGATGTCACGGTGAGTAGAATATCCAAAAAATACAACATGGCAGACCCATTGACTAAATCCTTAACTCGACAGAAACATTATCATCATGTATAGTCTAGTGGAATAAAAGTCATAGGTATATGGCTCTATTCTAAGTGGGAGTTTGTTAGAGTTGGTGTTCTATAACCAAATATTTGTAATTTGTATTAAATGTATATTCAAATATTTTAATATTAATAAAAATATATTATTACATATTGTTCATTGTTCTGTATAACTTTAATGTAATAATGTTCTAGAGTATCTTCCATATTGATAAGGTCATATTTTTTCTCCTATATGATGAGGACCTTGAGGTGATATGTTGATATTCTTAAATATAGTTCTATAGTATAATAAAATACTATTATGGGACACATATAATATTGACAGTCAGGTGCAAGTACTTGCAAGCTAATGAGATTTCTTCTTATGAAGTTTGCACTTTGTGATCTCCAAGATGGTAGATTATATAAACATACCTACCTGTAGGAATTATATATGTTTATGTGTCATCAGATATTTTTATCTATGAACCTGTGTAATGGTCCTTATACTTTAAGATTATTATTAATTCATGTTACAGCTCGGTCACTTAGATGTATTTCATAAACCATGGCGATAATAGTTCATGGTGAAGTTGGATATGATCGATGCCACACGAGTGATGTGTTATTGATTAATAATTCAAGGAAGGATTGACCCCTTTCATATTTATGAAAGTTGATATCTTGACCTTTCGATTGAAATGTAACCATCATATTAAATTTTATGTCCATGCTGTAATGACGTGTTTATTTCAAATTTTCAAATAAAGATGTACCAAGCATATAGGTTGATGACATATATGTGCATCCTACTTGATAAGATATTTAGAAAACTAATTATATTATACATTAAGTGTTCATATGTGGTTGTCAATGTTGTGACATTGATTTATTTCTCTTGGGTTCCTTGACCAGTTGATAGATAGTAATATTGGAATTTAAGAAATCCTGCCTAATTCCAATGAGAAATAATCCTACAGGATTACACATTAAGTGTATACATTGATCTCTATTAAATTTTGATTGAATTTAATTAATGGAATAAATATTATTATCAAGACCAATGAAAATTTTTATTCATGTTTTATCAAACAAAAATATTGTATTTAATATTTAATAATTATATATTCACCAAATTGTAAATAAAATATTGATTTATGAATTAAATATTTAATTAAATATAAATTCGGGTATTTAATAAATATCGATGAGGATGAGCAGACCGATATTTTTTTCAGTGATAAATATTAATTTACAGGATAATAAAATAATATTTATAATTTCACCAGTTAGCAAAAACTACAAAAATATTATTATTATTATATATGGAATGGGGTTATATGAAGTTTATTATATTATTTAAGTGTTGTTGTGAAATTAAATATTATTTTAACTTAAACCCCAACTCTATTAGTAGACATTTATGTATGTTGTGTAGGGTTAATTGAGAATCAAAGTTTGAGAGTTGCGCACAACAGACTTATCTTTTAACTCTTCCTTCTCTCATCTTCTCAAGAACAAGAATAAATCCTTCAAGCTCAAAGGATATTTAAGTGATAAAGACAAACAATAAAATGTGATTGATCTGCCATACTAGAACCTGACAATCGATCAATGTTGTTTGGAGATCAAAGGAGCATGTATGGATCACCACTAGAGTGATTCTGCACTTAGATCTTACAAAAACTTCAAAAGTAATATAAAAATTCATTTTTAAATGTTTAAAAATATATTCATCAAATAAAGTTACTAAGAAGAGGTAACATTTATTTCAATCATATCCTAATTAATTATAAATTTAATATGAAAAAGGTCCTCTTTCGGTTTCAAAATTTCCAATGTCAATATTTGATTGGAAACTTTTTTTGGGTTGTGGTATTCATGTCATACATAATATGTGAATGATCCATCGAATCCAAAAAAACTTTTGGTTTATCTCCAACCAAGGCGCTTCCACTATTCCCAGAACCTTCAGTGACCACAATTAAGTAAAGGTTAATTTTTTATTAAATATATGATCTATAAATTTCATTAAAATAATTTATCTATAGTGATTACCATAATTTATTTTGATAGAAATAATTTTAACATATAAATCATTTTTCTAAAATATATCTCCATTAATATTATATGATCATATTTAAAATTGAGTTCTTATTTACTAGGCATTAATCAGTTCATTTATTTTAGATAAAACTTCTCTACATATATTATATAATGTGGTTAATTTTATTCATACCCACTAATACAATAGATAGGTTATAATAATCATATTTAAATAATAATATTTTAATAGTATATCACATTTTTTAAGCTCGGTATTGCGTGTGGTGTGTAAATTTGAATGTAGTATTCTTTTTAAGCTAAAATCACATAGTGTTACAAAAAAGAGTGAATGAGATGTGATGTATTCATTGATCTTGTCAATAAATACTTAGCTAAAAAAGAACATGTGAGTATATATATGGTATTAACATACTACGTTTCTAGTGGTTACTCAATGTCTTAAGGATCATATGAAAATGAATGCTTTCATATAATGCAGCTGGTGGACATACTGGTGGACATAGGTATAGAGTTATATGTGTTTAATGGAGATCACACCAGATACTTTTATAGTTTGGGTAATACTAATGTTATTCTAGTGGCTTCTCTTTGGTTACATTTATAAATTTGGGAAGTCATATTTGTTATTAATTCCACAAATTCCCATGGGTTCATGCTTTGTGGTTTATGGAATGGGGATTGAGTTTTACTGAAATAGTTTCTCTAAAATGTTTTTTAGATTTTATATAAAAGGAGTTTTGGATGCATATTCACAAGGTATTGAATATGATATGATACAAGGTGAATTTGATTATAGCTTTTTAAAAGTGTTTTTTAAGATATATGAAAGTATGTTTGGATATGATTTAATAGGTTATTATATATGATATGATATAAGGTTAAATTACATAAAGCCTATAAGGCTTTAGTGTTAGTTTGATATTGATGGAGATATTCTTACTATTGTGAGATGGTTTTTTCAATATCATATGGTATAATATAAACATATCTTTAAGCATGATATATAATTACAGTCTTATACCTTTTCCGATCATAGTGTATGACATATCTAATTCATAAGTCTTATTAAATCATATCATATGATTCATAACACCTTGTAATTCATCGGGAAACCAAATTATAAGTGACATCATTTGAGTTTGATGATCATAATTTTTTTTGTTGTATTTGTTATCAATAAGTTAGTAAGTGATGGAGTACTTGATTTTAATATGAATTTAGTAAATAAGAATAGATTTTATGTTCATTGGTGTTTTCAAGCATGTTGAAGTTTTTATGAATTTCCACCCTTTGAAGTTCAAAAGTCACATGATGTTATTTTGGATGCATATTCACAAGGTATTGAATATGATATGATATAAGGTGAATTTGATTATAGATTTCCAAAAGTATTTTAGAAGATATCCCAAATGATTTTCAGGTATAGTTTCATAGGTTATTGTATATGATATAATATAAGGTGAAATGGCATAAAATATATGAGGCTTTAGTGTAAGTTAGATATTTATGGAGATATTCCATAACAATATATCATATGGTACAATATAATCATATCCTTAAGAATAATATATGATATCATTCTCCTGCCCTTTCCAGTCATAATGTATGATATACCTGATTCATAAGGCTTATTGAATCATGACATAAAATTCAAAACACCTTATGATTCATCAGGAAACTAAATGATAAGCACTGTCATTTGAGTGTGATCATCCAAATTTGTGTTTTTTTAAAGGGAATTTATAGGATGGCTTTGTTCTCCCCCATCTCTACGCTTCCTGCTCTCGGCCTCATCTAGGGTTTCTCTCGAAACCCTTCTCCTTCAGGGGATGGAGGTGCGTCTGAGCACCATTTCCCCTCCCCTTCCTCTCCTTTTTCCTTTCTTGCTTCCTATTTCATCCTTGTCCTTATTCGTGAGATGATTATATCTGGTGGAGTGGTTTTCTTTTTTTGGTGCTTCTTTCGCAAGTGGTGTTCGATCTCGAAGATGGTGGTTGTTGTATCCCCAGACTGCTGCGTCCCTTCCCTGACCTCATGTTCCATCGCTCTTATCTAGTTCGGATCTGGAGAAATGGTTACTCTGTGGTTTTGGGATAAGTGGAATGGCAGTCATGGTATTTCTAATTGCACCTGTGTCGGCTTGATCTTGGTTTTGGTTTCCGATTTCAGTCTAGGTGAGATGTTGTCTCTTGGAGGCACTAGCCTCTCTCATACTTGTCGTGACCCCAAGGACCTCTGCTCCTCTCTGAGTTGGAGCTGTAACGGTGGTTCCTCAAAGGTTTTGGGAGGTGGGATCTGACGTCAATTTATACTTCTCGTGCGACCTGTGTATCTTTGTTTTGATGAAGAACTGTGTGTTCCTTCTACAGTGGTGGATTTGTATGAGGTTTTCCCAGTGATTCTTTCGACTTCTGCATCTGGTATGGTTGTTCTCTGGCTTATTCATGCCTCGATTATGGTGTGGTGTTTAGATGAGGATGACGACAGTGGTGTAGATGTTGGCGTGATGTTCGAGTATAGCGGAGATGATGAAGGTTTCTTCGACGGCGATGGCGGATGGAGGTGGAGTTCACCGTTGATCTGGTTTGATTTGGACTAGGCGGTTTTCACGTTCGGTGCAAGACTCAGGGAATGGTGTGAGACTCGAGGTGACACGTGACGATATGACTTGATTTTCATGATGGATCGTGATGCCTTTATTTTTAATTTTTAATTTTGTGGATTTTTGGATTGTTGCAGTGGTGGTAGGGTTTGGCTGGTGTGGATTTTGAATTTGGTATTTTTTATGTTATGGTGATCATCTAAGTGGGATGTGCGGGTACTGGTGGAGGTTTTTGTATGGTTCCCACTTTTCCAAAAAAGTGGCTTCTTAAAAAAATCGATTGGCGTGTTTGTTTTGTATTTTTTGTCAACAAGTCAGTAAGTGATGGATCACTTTGTGTCAATATGAATGTTTTAAAGAAGAATAGCTTGGAAGTTCATTTATGTTCCCAAGCATGTTGAAGTTTTAAATAATTTCAAAGGTCACGTGATCATATTTTGGATGAAGTGGCTTTAATTTTGATGATTGTTAAACCATTATTAATTCTCAAGGACTTATACTAATATTTTTTGGTGTAAGCACATTTTTTACTATAATGGAGAATGAAATATGATCCATATAAAGTCCCATGTTTTCCAAATTTTTATATTTGAGTAGAAATATAAATTTTCTACTTTTAGGTGCTCATGAGATATAAAAATTTCATTTTACCCTAGAATATTATCTCATATAATATTTATAACCACTCTGTTGGTCCCAAAATAGAGTGACTATACTATTAAATGAGTTTTTTGGAATTCCAAGTATTTTAAATTTTGGTGTAATATTTAATATTTAATTAACTAAATATTAAATAATTTATGTAGTTTCGGGTGGTGATATTTTTCATGACCCGTCCTCGGGGCCCGTGCCGTGACTACCCCAAGCCCGCCTTCCATAGGCCAGGGGCTGGTGACTAGCACCAAGGCGTAAATCCCGGTAAAAAGGGAAGGCATTGCCTTTGTAAAGTAAACAAGCACCTCAGAGTAAACAAGCGGAAAAGTAAAAACTAAGTAAAAAGCTGGTACAACAGTAAGTGCGGAAAAGTAAATGGGCCAGTATACAAACCCAAACTGAAGTAAAGTACAACTCGAAAGAGAAAACAGCAACTAAAAAGTAAAAGCTGCTACGCCGAGCTGTCCACTGGAAATCCCACCTAAAGGGTGGGTACAGATAGCTCCACTGCTCCTCGGGTCCCGCCGTCCGCTCCGAGCACGTCCCACCCAGTGGTCCACCTCCAGGTACCGTCCTGCTCTGCGAGCCTCAACCATGATCAACACTGTCCGTCATCTGCAACCAACACAACGTAGTGCGGGTATAGCCCGTGCAGGGGTGAGTATAAGCTACTCAGTAGGGACCTCGAGACCCCTGAAGTTCTCCCAAAATCCACAAAGGATAAACCACAAAGGAAAGATACAATCACGAAGTAACAACCGACACTGCTTAGGTATATGCCCATACATATTCCTAAGTCATTAATTCCCAATACGCTCGAACCTCTGAGCCCAAGTACAACTCAGTCCACACAGGAAAGTATATGTATTCCACACAGGAAAGCAAAACGTAATCCACACAGGATAGCACAACACAATCCACACAGGAAAGTAAATAGGATTCAGCTCACACAGGTACACTTCTTCGAAGACGATAGAGATGATCACTGATCCATCTAAGTCGTCAGACCCACAAAGGATCGATAGGTACTAACCCCCGAAAAGACCCACACAAGATCGGACCCACACAGGATCTGTAGGCGCTGGTTCACACAGGACCGCTGAGCGCTGACCCACACAGGATCAGACCCACACAGGATCGGTAGCACTGATCCACACAGGATCGCTGAGTGTTGTAGTCATCGTCATCGAATCCACTGAGGATCTCTGCACAGTCGTCATCGTAGTCACAGTAGCAGTCGCAGCCAGCTCTAGGGTTTCTGCACACAGCAAGCTCGTTCAGGAGGGTCCGCTCCATGAGCTGAGAGGCTGATACATCGACTGTCACAAAGTCCTGAGTTGATGTATCCAAAAGTTCCATATCGTCAACAGGAACTCAACGTCACAGACGGCGCGTCGATCAGACGCTCGGTCTGAGAGTTATTGGCTTTCTTCGTTCCAGGGGCCCGGTTGGGTTTTAAGGAAAAACCAACCCGAACGTACTCCACTAGTGTCCAAACCTCGGGCGGAGTATGCCAAAAGATCCTTCTCACTAATAGGAACTCAACAAAGTCGACGGCACGTCAATCAGATGTCCGTAGCTCAAGATATGAGTGTTTCCGCTCCGAGGGCCCGGTTGGTTTCGTGTACGAACCAACCTGGCCAAACTCAAAGTATTCCAAAACCTTGAGTGCGATATACCGAAACGACCGTCTCGATCCAAGGATCGCATCACCGCTGACAGCACGTCGTTTGGAGGTCCGTAGCCCGAGTTATGGGCATTTGAACCCAAACAGTTCGGTATCGGGGGTTTCGGGCCCGGGCCGACCCGGCCCGAGACCCCCCGGCTGGCCCGAACCGGGTCGACCCGACCCAAACAGGGTCAGACCGGCCCGACCCGGCTGGGCGCGGCCCGGACCGGCGCGGCCCGGCTGGGCGCGGCCCGGACCGGCGCGGCCCGGACCGGCGCGGCCCGGCTGGGCGCGGCCCGGACCGGCGCGGCCCGGACCGGCGCGGCCCGGCCCGGCTGGGCTCGGTCCGGCTCAGCGCAGCGCGCTGGGCGCGCTGCCAGCTCGGCCTTCGGCCGAGCTGTTGGAAAAATGGGGGGCGCCTGCCCCCCTTGTGTAACCGTGGCCCCCCCTCAATAATGGGGGGTCGTTCAAGCTGGCCGGGGGAATTTAATTCCCCCGGCTTTCCCCATTTCCGACCGGCCCGACCTGGCCGGCCAGCTCCTCCTCAACGGGACCGGCAGTGGCCGGTCCCTTTTCGGCTCCGACACCAGTGGCCCGGCTGGCCGCCGGTCACCATACTCCACCGCGGCCTGGAACCGGTAGCGGCCCTTGTCTTCCAGCATGGTGTGACGGCACCGCACCCCTCCGCCGCGGCCCCGCTCCGACCGCGGCGCCTTCAATTTCCTTCAACGCGGCGCAACGGCGTCGTGTTCTTGAATTTCTTTCCACGGCGCGGCGCGACGGCGCCGCGCATTACTTGCCGTGTGATTCTCGTGTGGTGCGACGGCACCACGCCATCCCGTTCCATTCACAAAGAAACAATCATGAACAAAGGAGGGGGTTAGGCCGTGTTTGTGCGGTCCGACCCCCTCTCGTTAAACGATAACATTTAGTCGATTAACCACAAAGTTCGACATGCCAGAATCAAGAACGAAATTAATTTAATCGATTAACAAATAATCCCCTACCTCAGTTTCAAGATCGGAGCACACCACCAAGCCGCGGAAGACAAGCGTCGCAGAGGTTGGGCGTCGTGGGAATCGTACGTCGATTCCGTTGACGTCGAGGTGCGTCCGAAGAGGTAACGTCGCTGGAGAAGCTTCGTAAGCTGACGGAGAAAGCCCGTGGAGGAAGTGGCGTCTCCTTTCGTTGACACGGGAAGAAGATCTAAAGAAGCGGTGTTGTCGATCTTCGGAAACACACCGGCTGCGAAGAAGAGAAGAGACGACACGTCTTTCTCTTCTTATGGTGACGACGTTCTTCGTCGGAGCCTAAGTGTTCTTCACGTTCTTCATCGAGGTTGAAGAAGATGAAGAATGCTTCCCAATCCTCTAAAGGTGGCAAAAGAAAACTAACCAAAATAAAATAAGTCTAAGCCTTATTTTATTTACACAACCCAACCTCTTTGAATTTCAAAGGTTTGAAATTAAGTAACTCATCTCAATACATAACTCAAGTTGTCAAATTAATTAGAGTGGAGTTCTTGGGGAGTTTAAGGGAAGTTGAAGAGTTAGGGCTCGTGTGGGCCCCACCACACTTAATCCTCTCAAGGGAGGTTATGTGGATATGGGACCCACCTCTAACTCCCTTTGGGAGGAAATAACTAACAAAGTTAAAAATAAATTGTGTTCCACAATTTATTTAACTTCTTCTAATTTCCCCCAAAACTAACTTTCATCCCGCATAAAACGCAACCTCGGAAAAGGTCTCCTTAAGCGAATATCGGCACTGCAAGTTCATCGGTGCCCTCGGAATTCGATTCCGGGCACCGGTTCAAAAGTTAGAAAAACTCGCTCGTTCGTTCACTGAACTTACCTGATCCAAACTTCGAAAATTGATTTCAGGCACACCGGGCCTCGGAATCAGGTGCCGTCAGAAACCGTGCTCTTGTAAAATTCCAAAGAAAATTAAGAAAAAAATTTCCCTTGAATTTTACGGGTCTTTACATTACTCCCACCTCAGGGCTTTACGTCCTCGTAAAGATACATCAAAACTAGGGAAACAAATGAGGGTACTGAGCACGCATCTGAGCCTCCCGCTCCCAAGTGCTCTCCTGGAGGTTCTCGTGCTGCCATCTAATGCGCACTAGAGGAATCAACCGTCCACGTAGGACCCGCTCCTGTCGATCCTCGATCTCCACCGAGACCTCCGTAAAAGTCTCCCCATTGTCAACGTCAAGCTCCCCATGGTCAATGATGTGCGTCGGGTCGTGTACGTATCTCCTCAGCTGAGATACGTGGAAGACGTCGTGCACCCGGTGCAACTGAGGTGGTAGAGCCAGGCGATAAGCTACCTCGCCAATCCTGCTGAGGACATGGAATGGTTCGATGAAGCGTGTAGATAACTTGCCACCTCGGCCAAATCTCTGTAATCCACGTCGAGGTGAGACACGCAAGAAGACGTGGTCTCCATCCTCTAACTCTAGTGGTCTCCGCCTCCTGTCAGCGTATGACTTCTGCCGGCTCTGACCTGTCCTCATCCGCTCTTGGATGACATGGACCTTCTCTGTCATGGCCTGGACCATCTCTAGTCCCACAAATGCTGACTCCCCAGGGCCTTTCCAGCACAAAGGAGATCTACAAGGTCAGTCTTACAACCCCTCGTATGGTGCCATCCCGATGGTGGAGTGGTAGCTGTTGTTGTACGCAAACTCCACCAAGGGTAGGTGGTCCTCCCAGCTACGACCAAAGTCGAGGACACATGCGCGAAGCATGTCCTCGAGAGTCTGAATGGTCCTCTCCGTCTGACCATCCGTCTGAGGATGAAAGGTTGTGCTCAGACGTAGCTGCGTCCCAAACGCCTCCTGTAATCCCTTCCAAAGATGGGAAGTAAAGCAAGCATCTCGATCGGAGACGATAGATGATGGCACACCATGTAGCCGCACAATCTCCTGAACGTAAAGGCGTCCCAAGCTCTCCATTAAGCCCTGCTCTCTGATGGGTAAGAAGTGAGCCAACTTGGTGAGTCAGTCGACAATCACCCAGATGGAGTCCTTACCTCTGGAAGTGCGTCGAATTCCAGTCACGAAGTCCATAGATATGTTGTCCCACTTACACTTCGGAACCTCCAAGGACTGTACCAAGCCTGCTGGTACCTGATGCTCAGCCTTCACCTACTGGCAGGTGAGGCATCGAGAAACGAACTCTACCACAGCCTTCTTCATGCCCGGCCACCAGTTCTATCGTCTGAGATCCTGGTACATCTTCGCCACTCCAGGATGTACCGCCAAAGTAGAAGTGTGAAACTCTCTCAGCACCTCCTCCCGTAAAGCAACTGGTACCAAGGTACGTCCTCTGAAAAGGATTTTGTGCTCTGCTCCAAAGGAGAAACCATCAGGTGCATGTCCTGAGGATATATGTGCACGCCGCGTCTCACAGTCAGTGTCCCCACGCTGTGCCTCTCTGACCCACTGTAGAAGTGGAGGAGTGACTGTAAGAGACTGAAGGAAGGCTGCTCCATCTCTATCCATGAAGGATATCTGCAAAGAGGCTAGCTTCTATGTCGCCTCCTCAAGTAGCTGAATGCCCGTCCTCTTGCTGAGGGCATCGGCTACTACGTTCCCCTTCCCAGGAGTATATACTATCTCAAAGTCATAGTTCTGGAGGAACTCGAGTCATCGCCACTGTCTCAGGTTTAGGTCCTTCTACGAGAAGATGTACCTGAGACTCTGATGATCAGAAAAGACTGTAAAGCGCTCGCCCATCAGATAGTGTCGCCATGTCTTCAGAGCGAAGACCACTGCTGCTAACTCCAGGTTATGGGTAGCGTAATTTTTCTCATGCGGCCTCAACTGATGTGATCCATAGGCAATCATCGCCCGCTCCTGCATCAGGACACAACCGAGTCCGGTCCCTGATGCATCGCAGTAGACTACGTACCCTACTCCCTCCTCAGACAACCTCAAGATAGGTGCACTGGTCAATCTCTGTCTCAGCTCCTGGAAGCTCTACTGACATCTGTCTGACCACACGAAGGGTTTCCCATTCTTCGTCAAAGCTGTGAGTGGTGTCGCAACTCTAGAGAAGTCAGGCACGAATCTACGGTAGTATCCAGCTAATCCCAAGAAACTCCGAACCTCCGTCATGCTCCTGGGTGGCTCCCAAGCTAACACTGCCTTGATCTTCGCAGGATCTACTACAACTCCCGCCTCAGAGATGACGTGTCCCAAGAAGTGGACCTCACATATCCAGAACTGGAACTTTGAGAGCTTACCATAAAGCTGGTGCTCTCGGAGTGTGTCTAGTACAACCTATAAGTGGTAGGCGTGCTCATCCTCAGTCATCGAGTAGATCAAAATGTCGTTGATGAAGACCACGACAAATCGATCGAGGTATGGCTGAAAGATCCTGTTCATGAGGTCCATGAAAACTAATAGAGCATTGGTTACACCGAAAGGCATAACCAAGAACTCATAGTGGCCATACCGACATCTGAAGTTCATCTTCTGCACGTCCTCGTCTCTAACTCTGAGCTGATGATACCCTGACCTGAGGTCTATCTTCGAGAACCACTGTGCTCCCTTGAGCTAATCAAAGAGGTCATCAATCCTCGGTAGCGGATACTTGTTCCTCACTGTCACCTGGTTCAGGCGACGATAGTCAACACAAAGTCGCAAGCTCCCGTCCGCCTTCTTGGCGAAAAAAATCAGGGAAGCCCAGGGTGAAACACTGGGTCGGATGAACCCCTTGCCCTGCAAGTCCTCCAACTGTACCTGTGCTCCCTTGAGTTGATCAAAGAGGTCATCAATCCTCGATAGTGGATACTTGTTCATCACTATCACCTGGTTCAGGCGACGATAGTCAACACAAAGTCGCAAGCTCTCTTCCGCCTTCTTGGCGAACAAAATCGGGGAAGCCCAGGGTGAAACACTGGGTCCGATGAACCCCTTGCCCTTCAAGTCCTCCAACTATACCCATGGAGGACGGAGCACTACCTATGTGACAGTGCAGACCCGCGGTACTCGTCCGGAGAGTACCTCAGCAGGCTACTTGGGGGTGTGCACTATTGTGTTTGGGTGACATACCCCGGCGGGAAGCACTACTGTGTTTGGGTGGCTGACCCGCGGTACTCGACAGGAGGAGTACCTCAGCAGTCTTAGGTTAGTGAGCAGTACCTCGGAGTCGTGACAGGACCACTGTACACTCCAGAGAAGGAGCTCTTCAGCAGTTACGGTTTCGATAATGAAAATCCTTGTTTGAGCTGAGACTTTTGACCTTTGTGTTTTCCTCATGATTGAGATGGGTCACTTGTTAACTTAGGTATATGTATGGGCATATACCTGGGTAGTGGTTATCCGTTGATTTCATGATCCTTGTGTTTCCTCATGTTTGATATGGGTAACTTGATAACTTAGGCATATGTATGGGCATATACCTAAGTAGAGGTTATCTGTTGAGATCTTCTTTGTGGTTATCCTTGTTGGTTTAGTGAGACCTTGAGGGTCTCGGGGTCCCTACTGATTATCATTATACTCACCCATGCACGGGCTATGCCCGCACCTCATTGTGTTGGTTGCAGACGACAGGCAGTGCTGACAGAGGCCGAGTGTTTGAGGACTGGACGGTACCCGGAGGTGGACTACACGACGAGTCAGTACCCGGAGGTGGACTACACAACGAGTCAGTACCCGGAGGTGGACTACACGACGAGACGACACACGGAGGAGGTTGACGGACGAGAGCGTGGAGGAGGCTATATGTACCTACCCTTCAGGTAGGATCCGTTGTGGACGACCAGGAGCTGCGTCATCTGTACCTACCCTTCAGGTAGGATCCGAGGAGGACGGCCCAGGAGCCGCTTTCATCCTTCCAGCTATTATCTTTTCTGTTGTACTTGTTCAGTTGTAGTTGTACTTCCTTTTGGGTTTGTATTCTGGCCCATTTACTTTTCAGCACTTCTCTTGTACTTAGTGTTTACTTTTTTTCTGCTTGCTTACTCTCTGGTTCTTTTTTTCTTTTATAAAGGCAATGCCTTCCCAGTTATTGGGATTTACGCCTTTAGTGCTAGTCGCCAGCCCCTAGCCTATGGAAGGCGGGCTTGGGGTAGTCACGGCACAGGCCCCGAGGACGGTCGTGACAATATCTTTTGAGTGGAGTTTTAGATTGAGGTTATGACTCCATGGTTGAGTCTAGAATGGGGTTTTTTCTTAGGAAAGGTGTAAACCTGATTCTGGTTTTGGACTCAGGATGAGTGTTTTAAGTGGTATTTTAATTTAATTAATTGATTAACTAAAACACTCCTCTCTCCTATTTTGGATATATACACATGGAAGGAGTGGGGGAGAGGTCTTCTCCATTTCACAATGGTTGAATCGAGAGGTAAGGGGGAAGGAGGTTTTTATGGAATTCATCCATGACAGCGATCGAGACTGGATCCAGGTGAAACAACTTCCAAGTAGAAATTTGGACTTGAAGCTTCAATTTATTCGCCATGATGTAGGTCGGTTTTTAGTTTTATTCCCTAATCCCCATATATTAATGGTTTTTAGTTTTAAAATTATTTTTATAACTACTAAGTACCCCCTAGGGGATCTATTTGTGCTTAATCAAGGGATAACGGAAGTTTGAGGAGGTGCATAGGGGTTTCCCATTCAGAAATCCCAATCACATGGTGTGTGGTTTAAAGAAAACATGGAACGTGTTCTTCTCATTTGGAGAAGATGGACATATTGTAATTACACTCAATTAACTTGGAGTATATTTTTTTTAGTGGTATATGGTCATGTAGCTGAGTAGTTGGAAAGATAGATTTTTAGAACTACACATCATTTACTAGAAGTACGTGCCATGTAGTGGGACATGGATATGCGGACAACTACATGGGAAGAAAACCCATGTAAGGGGGACATAGCTATATAGTATTATATGACCAGACCCAAAGTATTCCTTGGTTATGAACTAGTACATGGCCATACCCTAGGTGTACCCAATCTATGTAGAAGTATATAGCCAGGTTGGAGGTTTGGGAGTACACATTATGTACATAGGGTACACATCGTTTTCTACCCCTTTGTTACCCTTTTGAGGTTTCTGTGTGATTTTTTCACCCCAAAGATTGAATTAGACATAAGAGGAGTCCATTTTGTGTATTTTTTTCCATGTATAATGTGATGGTGGAGCCCTTGGAGAATTTTTATGTCTAGGAAATAAAGTTGTGATGGATAGGTTTTCCTCTAATAATTTATTACAACTATCTTAGAAGGGTGACACATGATATGAGACCTAGGATAGGGTCATGAGAATGATTTATGGATGTGTCAAGGGTTCACCAAAGTCTTTTTTTGTTGTTAGAATGGGACTATCCATGGTTAGTGGGATTAGGTTGTGACTCGAGGTGATAGGTAGGTTGGGTTTTCAGAACAACCTTGGGTGGATTGGAAAGGGGATGGTCTTGAGTTCATATCCATGTTTGTTTTACCCCTTTTCAGTATGTGAGGATGTGATATTCTAGAGACTGGGTTTTGGGATATGTGACCCTTAAGAGATGGGTGTTGAAATGAGAGATTATTTGTGATCAAGGGTTGGAAAAGGGATGCCTATGCTTACATTCTAACCCTGAGGATCTCAAGAAGGATTTAACTGCTCATGTAGTAGTTATGAGGATCCCAATAGGGATCTGTTAATTATGTCTTGACACAAAGGGTCTAGTGGGTTCCTAATTGATAGATCGAACTTGAGTGAGTACGTGTGTTTGGGTAGTAATAGTTACATATGTCTCCTTAGGACCTAAATCAATTTTGGATATGATCGGTCTATGATGTTGGTGCTGGGAATAGATATTTGACTATCCCTTGACATTTTTTCTCTTGATTTTTTATGTTTATACTTCTTACACATGCAGGGATGTTGTGATATGGTTGGGTTGAAACATTTTCAATCCTCATTTACTAATATAGACTTCCATGTTTGAGAGGGTTGGACATGATTCTACTCATTTATAGTTTCATATGTCTACCATCCCATATCTATTATTGAGAAGGTTTTACATGACACTCTACACCTATGGGATATGATGATTGGACATGATTCTCTATATTGGTACTGATAGTTTGGTTCATGGTTTGTGTCATGCACTAAGGTTCCATGCACATTTTATTTTTTATATAGTTGGAATGGTGGACATGAATATTCACATATGTTGTTAAGATTTCAGACTGATTATATAAGCATGGGTACTATACTATATGGATTAAGTTTCATACTGAGTCTTAAGACACTGATAGTATACTTTATGGTTTAAGTACCAGATTTATGCTCTAGGAAAAGATGGTATACTAGGTGGAATAGTATGGAGGACTGATGCTCTTCATCCATGGGTTGGGTAATGGATTTTTTCTTCAAGCACTATTGTTTTGATGTATGGTTTAAGTGACATATTGATGATTTAGGAACTATAGTTTATAATACATGGGTTATATTTTGGATCGGTGCTCTAGGTACTAACAGTACATAAAAATGGTATGAGTACTTGAGACAGATGTGTATTGGTACTAAGTAAGGGATAGCAAGTGAAGTCGTGAGGTTTGGTTGAGGCTTCCATAGAGGTGGATCCTGCATGTTACATGGGATACACAATCATTGAGATGTGATCAGAGATACTCTGGTGTTGGATGAAGGTGGTATGGTCAATAAAAGTCATAACCGATGGATTGATAGTGGTTTCATTATTCTTTATTTTAGTTTTGTTTCAACTAGGCAGAGAATATGGAATTATCATCCACTTTTGATGAAAAATTATAGGTTCACCATTGGGTGTGACCTACTAAGATTTATTTTTACCCTTTTACATGCACCTTGGTTCATTTTCATATCTTATGTATTATTTTAGGTTGATCATATATGCATGATAGATAGGGTAGATTCCTGAGATTGCATGTTTGAGCAGAGTCACTCATATGGTGTCTGATGATTAGACTATTATTGCTCGAGAGGGTTCTAGAGACTGGGTATATGGAATAACTCAGAGTTGGAATGGAGCCTGATGTATTTATTTTTCAGTTTTTTATTTTGTATGTGTGATCATCTCAGTAGGAGATTAGAGTTGTATATATCGCATGGTTTCTCAAGACTTTATAATATTTCATCATATTACGACATGCTTCTATTTCAGTTCATTTATTCTTTTTGTGTATCCTGATGTGTATGATGATTAGTTGATTATTAATGGTTTTTCACTCTAATATGGGGGTATAGTCTTCTTATAGTACCACCTTAGACCCCCATTGTTAGTTAGTATCCTCTAGTGTATGTGGAGGCACACCTGAGGTATTTTGTCCAACCAGTTTGGATATTTTTGATAGATTGAGATGGGGTGGGATTTTATAAAGTGGTCTCATAGGAGTTACTTTTCTTTTATTTAAATATTTGTGATTTAGAAGACTGTAGATATAAGAATGTGTTGGAGGTTGTGATGGATACCAAGCTAGCTCATTGAGAACACCAGTTCTAGTGGGACGTCCAGGTTACTAGGGCATAAGATTGATGTTCTTAGTTTGTGATGTTATGATTTTATATTATTTTCTCTTTGATATACTCACATTTTGTTTAGATATGATGGTTTGTGATAGATATTTGTCTCTTGGCCCATTAGAAAGAGGCCATTGACTTATCCTTGACACTTGGGTTGTGGAGGCAAGAGGTGCCTCATGCATCATGATAGGCACCTATGATATTCATGTTATAGAACTTCTAGTGTTTGATTTTACTGAAGACATGGACTCAGTTTTTTAAAGTTTATACAACTGATCATACATTGTTTTATCATATAAGTAATTGGTAGAATTCTACCCAACTAGGCTTACTGTTATATGGATCTCTTTCTGATGGTAGTTCATATAGATCTCTAGTGAGATTCTTGATGATGAGGATAAGGATTTGGTCCTCGTGCATAGCTGGTCTGGTGACCCCGTTGTTTCATCATCGAATAGGTTCCTAACCATTGGGCCTCCCTTGTGTGTGGTTATTATTCAGGTTTAGTTTTATGGACCAATCCTATAGGGATTAGTCTTATGTATAAATTCTTAGAGGGGATGGTGACTTATTTATGGGTGATGGTTGAAGTGTGATTTCATTGTATATGGGACCCCATGATTGGGTGTTTGGCATGATAATATCATGTTACATTAGTATGGGAGTGTTCTTGACCCCCTATGAGCAGTGTCCTTATACTATTTTTCCTAGACCTAAGTGGTTGGACCTAGTGTCCAGTGAGTATACTTGACCATTAGAGTTATGTGGGAGAGACTGGTGACCTTCTTTGACATGACTCCATCTTAGATATTCAGTGTTATGTGACTTTTTAGGGTTACCCTAGAGTGAGGTCAACCCAGGTTTGTTTTTTCTTAAAATAGAAAGCATAGGTTGGTGCTTTGGGGTTTTAGATTGATGCACATTAGGTGATGAGGGTTTTTGGTATGGGAAAGATTGTGTTTTTGCTTTATTAGGAAGCACCTAGGGTGCTTGGGTTTTGAGATAGGCTTTGGTGGGTGGGACTTTCGGGTTCCTAGCCCGGGTAACGGTTGTGCAGGCAGGTTATTCTTGGTGGTTATGAGCTAGATCAAGAACAAAAGAGGGTCTTTCAGGTATGTGGTTAGGGATTGTGGGATGAGTTTTCATGGGGGAATGACTCACTGGAGTTGGATAGGTTTTGTGTTTGTGTAATGAAAGATTTTGTAACTGTTAGGTGTTAATGATATCATGGAGTCATGAACACATGGTGAAGTACTATATCGTTAGGTTTGTGGATTAGGTTTTATGGAATTGATGCCTATTATTCTTGAATTGAGAAGGTATTTGTGAGAAGGTATCTGTGAGTAGGATAATAACCAATGTGGCTGTGATGAGAGGCTGGTGGGTAAGGTGTCCCAAGGCTCTTGGGATAGAGTCATGATGTTCTGGGAATGGATGGGTTTGTGGTTTTATTCATCGATGACATCTTAGTGTACTCCTATTCTAGAGATTATCGTGCCCAATATCTTAACATCATCTTTAGTCCACTTAGATAACATCATCTATAATTCATGCTATCTAATGTTACTTCTAGTTTGATGAAGGGCCTCGAGGGAGGTTACTCTTATGGAGCGGTGTGAGTGAATTCGTATGCTGGGAAGTGAACCATCGGTCATCTGTGAGTGAGGTCTTTATGATGGATTGGGTATCGATGAATATCATGGGTGTTGTTCTCAGGATTCGGTAATTGGCTATAGTTGATGTTTCCTTTTGTCGCTCAGGTGAGAGTGATTCAACCACATCTATTTTTGAGGTACGAAATTGATTAGACCATGGTTCATGGAGTTGGTGTTCAATCGTGAGGTGACAATAAGGATACTCCTATAGTAGGGAGTATCAAATAAATTGTGATGATGTGACCCTTATGTAGTTAGGGTTGAGGATGAAATAGTAACCACATCAAGTGGGTTGGTGGACTATTGAGGATGTGTTGTGATATGTGACTCCGACAGTGAGATGTACCATGGAATGGAATTGACCATTGTAGGATGAGTTATATAGTGGGGAACACCATGAGAATGATGATTAATTGTGGATTATGATGTGACCTCTTAGGATAGATGGTTGTGTTTATTCACTTTCCTAGTATTTTCATATGGTTGAAAGTAGTGGCTTGACCTTTGATGGATTGTACACCTTATCTTTGGAGTTTTATAGATGAAATCAGTTATTATCCTCGAGTAGAATGCAATGAGTTGATCATGAATTGACAATTGAGGTGGGTCGATATGTGTGGTTGGAAGGCCACTGAGGCTTCTCAAGGATTAATAGTTTTATGGTGGGGAGGTTTTAACAACCCATATTTTTTCGGATTTTCAAATTTGAGCAGAAATATAATTTTTTTTAGGTGCCCATAAGGGGTAAAATGGTCATTTTAACCTAGTAGATCATATTGGATAATTTTTTTGACCACTCTATTGGTACCAGAATAGAATTTTTACCCTAGAATATGAGATTTTTGGAATTAAGAGTCGTGCGAATTCTGGTGGAAGATTTAATATTT
This sequence comes from Viscum album, assembly GCA_963277665.1. Taxonomy (NCBI): domain Eukaryota; kingdom Viridiplantae; phylum Streptophyta; class Magnoliopsida; order Santalales; family Viscaceae; genus Viscum; species Viscum album. The sequence goes on from OY728163.1 coordinate 288,297,351, forward strand.
AATTATTTGTGCGGGTTTGGGTGGTGATATCATTTGAGTGGAGAGTTAGATTGAGATTATGACTCCATATTTGATCCTAGAAAAGGGTTTTTTTAGGATATGTGTAATATAACATCGTGATATTTTAAAATTAAGGACTATATTTGATATCATAAAATATAGACAGCACCAAACTTAAACAAACAACAGAATCTTATTATTTAAATGTGACCGTTATAACCTAGCCATGAAATTAGTGGGAATGAATATTATTAACCACATTATAAAATATATATATATAATGGTCCTAATAATTTATAATATATTAATTAATTATTTTTAAATAATTATAGATTTTGAATCATGAGTTTAAAACTTATTAAATGTCTCTTTTATTTTTGGGAAATATGAATAGTAACCTTAATAATTTTTATTAACATGGTAAAGGGTAAATCGGGTAATTTATGTTACAAATAAAATGATAAGAACCATAAAATGGAAAAAACAATTGCCTAAATATTATTTTATGAGTACATGTGGAAAAAAATCATACATGGGTCTAATTTATGACCTTTTAGGGCCACTAGAATGAGGTTATTACTGTTATAGTATTTTATTTAAAAAAATTCAAATAAATCACTCTTATTTTTAATAAGTGTAATATTTTTAATATGGTGTTATACATAGAATATGTTATTTTATAAATATTATTTTAAAATATAAAAAAAAATTGTCTTTATTATCATAATTTATTTTTAATTTTTAGTAAATAAATAATTACTTTAAATTCTTGCACAACACTGATGCATTAATTATTTAGTTAATGGAAAAATCAAATAAATAATATTAAAAATATTAAAATAAATATAATTTTTGATGAATAATATTTTCAAAAAAATTATATTTTACCATGATATTTTTGGTATATAATAAAAAAAATCTAATTTTATATGCTTTATTGTTATTATTGAAGTTAACATAATGAATAGTTCTAAAAATCGACATTATAAATATTTTATAGTAAATAATATTTTATTGAATGATATAAAATTCCTTAAATTCTTAAATTCATAAAAGTGAATATTATAAGGTTAAAAATATAAAATATGGTCTATTTTAAAGTTTTTTTTTATTTTATATTAACTATATTGACACGCAAAGAGTAAAAATCCATGTTGTCACGGTTAAAGTTAAAGGGGTTAAATAGGAGTTAAAACTAAATGATAAGGGTATAAATATGACAAAACTTGTCTAATTTTTATTTTATTAGGTTATTTATACCCATAATCATCTTATATTTGAAATAAATTACTTTTTATCTATTTTTAATTCAAATTTAATTTATATTAATTTAATATTTTATGAAATTTCAAGAGTTCCTCTTCCATATCTTATAAAAGAGAACCTCTTATTCTCTTTTCTTAACACTTAAAAACCCATTTTTTCAGCCAATAACTGCCCAAATTCATTAATAGAATACCTACACTCATTATAGAGGTCTTGTTTTAGGCATAACACTAACATTAGTTGTCTTAAGTTGTTAAGAAAAAGAGATATTCTGAAGAAGAGGTATCATTTTTAATCGAGTGTTTCTATTTATTTCTTCTTACACATCCATAAAATATAACTTAACCATGAATATATAATAAAAATAGAATATTACATATAATTATATATTATTATTTTAATATAATAACCTATATTTATCTCCTCTTCCATCAAATGGTAAATGAAACTATCATTTGTGTGTACAACAGAGTACCACCTCGTAAACCGATATAATTCATTTCCATCACCATCTCTCATGGATGGATTATAATAATGGAATAAATGTTTATATATTATATTAATGAAATATTTATCATTATAAAAATATAATATATCATTTACCTTCTTACCTTTCCATGAACTAAAAAATGATAATGTCATTCGTACGTATGTGTGGACTACAACCTCTATGAAGTGATATGATCCATTTTTCATCACGACATCATATGAATGATATATATATATATATATGTAAGTATATTTATATAAATAATATGATATATATTATATTATTATAATTAATTAAAGATAAAATAGTATTTACTTTCTTTCCATGATGATCGTTAAAAAATGGAAATGTTAATCATGCGTACATACAGCCTACCGTCTCCATGGTTGTAACGTAGTTCATTTTTATAACCATATTTACTAGATGAATTTGAAAGTATAATTTATATATAATAATGATAATTATGTTATTATTATTATTATTTAGGTGATGAAATCATTAGTCAAACTACTGATGTCATTTGTGGACTTATGAATTGAATATCATCAAAGAGTATGACAAGAACATAAATGATTAATAAATTGTATATAACATGGTAATAAGTGATATATACAAAATAATAAACATGAAAAAAAAATTAATTAATTAAATAATTAATCTAATTTTATTATTTAGGAAGATAAAGAGAGAACATGATGAGTCGAACTCAAGGTAAGTGACTTTCTTTTAAAAATCCTCTTTTTAGGTTCTTTTTTCAATTTTTTTACAAAATCCAAAAAACAGGAATATTTTTTTAATATATATGGTATGATAATAATTTCCTACCATCGTGAATAATATTTTATTTAAATATTCCATTACAAATTTACATTGTTATTTCCAAAATTAAATGTTTTCTTTTGTATGTGCACAGTTTTTCTAAAAAAGCGATTTCAAAATGAAAAGACTATTTTCATTAAAAATGTTTTTATGATGCAAGTTTTCATGATTTATGATTATTTTATGGTTTTTGGGAATTTTTATGATATTGGGTGGTTCCGTTATAAACCAAGGATGCACGGTTACATTATTAACCAATGAAGGGTGGTTTCATGGTAAACCAAGGATGGGTAGTTATGTTATAACCTCTAATGAATTAGGACTATAAGTCTATTGTATGGTTATTACATATATGAGATAGAGTTAACTAATTAGGTTTCTCCTAAGAGATAATGGGAATATATTGTGATGGTTATTCCAAGATTAACTGTGATGGTTAATAATGAGTAGTTGTGTTGGTTACTCTAAAGTAATGTTTAGAAGTTAATAGTGAATGTCTTTCATGAGTAGTTATGGTTTTTACCCCAATGATGCCCCAAGTTTCCAATTCATTTTTTATATGTTTTATATTTGTTTTAAATGTTTTTTTGAGGAAAAAGTGTTTGTTTCCCATAATCGCATAGAATAATGTGATAAAGGTACGTATATTATGAATTTTCATGTTTTCCACTACACTAATGATTTTCTTTCTTTTTATGTCCCTTAATGAGTTTTTTTGTGCTCATTACACATTTTAAAATGTATTTCACAGTTTTTAAAGGAATTTTAGTTACAAGGATGACATCAAGAATAAAATTTTCAATATTTTTCATGAAAATAAATCATGTTTTATTTAAAAGGGTTTTGTTTTGTGAAATAAATGGATATTGAGTAGAAGTGTACTCTAGTAATATATGGGTTTACTATATAATATTTTTTCCTAATTCTCTAAAACGCTAAACCTAATAGATATTTTTAAATGTAAGAAAGGTATTTCTATTATAAATTCACTAGAATAAGTAATGTTTATAGCTGAGTCTTTATAGTTGGTATCAGAGAAGGGTTTAGAGAACTTTGGATATTAAGATATTTTCTAATGATGTTTTATTAAGAGTTATGGACATCATCATGGTTTTATAATTTTATGGTTCATTATAAGTTCAAAGTCTTAGACACACCCTTTTTTGGTTTTATGTGATGAAATTTTAAGGCGACTAATGATATTTTTGGGAGATTTTTTTGGGTTGAGGTATATGTAACCCTTAAATTAAAAGAGAAGTATTATTTGAGTAAGAATGACATTAATTTTTTTGATATAAGATTAATTGTAACCTTAAGGGTTTAAAATATCTTTGATGTTGAGGTAATTATGAGTTATTATAATTTTGTGAAAATTATGTGATTAAGGTAAAAAAAATATTGTGGGATTTTATTTGAGTAATAAAGTTTGAATTATATTTTAGAGTATTATATTATTTTATTGTGGAATTAGGGTGATTCGTGTTATGTAGCACCCCTGGTTTGAGGTATCTAGCCTTTTTTATGCTTATTTATGTGTTTAAAGTGCATGGGATGAGTTTAGAAGAGGTTGGGAGAGTTTGGAATGGTTTTGAATGATTTTGGAGGATTTTATTAAAGAGCGCGGTTTGAGCATGGTTAATGAAAACCATGCGGGTTCTCCAGGAAGCCATGCAGGGGGAGACAGTAGGCTTCGCATGGCCTATGCACAGTTTTCTAAACCATGTGAGGAAACTGTGTGGGCTTTTCTCCTCGATATAGTAGCATGCGCATGGTTAGTGTACGGTTTTCCAAACCATGTGGGATAACCGTACGACCACTTAAAATAGGGTTTTAAAACCCAAGTTCACTCGGGATTGCCTCATTCCTCTCCAAATCCTCTCCCACTTGATCCACACTCGTGATTTTGGGTTCTCATGGGTTGAAGGTGATCTCCCACTGATTCTTGAAGCGATTCAAAGGGGTTTCATGGTGGTTTGAAGGTGGTTTCTCCTGGGTAAGTCTCTTCTCTTGGTTTCCTTGTGGTTTCCTCAAGATCTGCATCTCCCTTTCTCTCGATTTTCTAGATATAATTCTGTTTCATGTAGATCTAGGGTTTCAGTTGCCATGGATGTTAATTTTAAGGCTTTTTGAAGTTAGGTAATGTGATTTAGAGAGGTTTTGGTGGTGCGTTCACCAGTTTTGAAGAGTGGTTTCTTGTGGGTCGATTTCACCAAAACACTAAAGGTAGGTATCTTATCTCTCAACTCCACTTAGTTATAACTAGTGGTTTTGGTTGCAATTAATTTGTGTTTCTTAAAATTAAATTTGTTTTTGATGTGTGAAATTGGATGGAAATCCCTTTGGGGATGGTTCGAGGATTTTTGGGAAAATGGGTTTGGGGAGAAATGCTCTTGATGTGATTTTAAAATGGGATTTTAAAATGAGTTGTTTTGTTGGTTTGATTAAGATGATTTGAGAAAATGTTTTTCAATAAAAAGGTTGTTTTATTGAAATGTGTTTTGGTATGGAAAATGATTAAAGGGTGTTTTCAATAAATGTTTGATTTATTAAAGTGGATTGACATGTAATGGAAATAGTGAATTGCATATTGTTGTGGCCTTGGTGGGTTACATGATTGGTTATGGCTTGTGTTGGTTGTGTGGAAGTGGGTGGGAAGTCTCACTATAAAAGGTGAATGGGATGGGTGGGAAGTCCCACTGTTTTGAGTTTTCAGGTAGTGGGTGGGAAGTTCTGCTAGTTGAAGATGGGGTGAATGAGTTGGGTGGGAAGTCCCACTGTTATGGTTGATTTGTTGTGTGTTTCTTCGCATAGATGGAATTTGTTGTAGAAATGTGAAATGGTTGAATTGGATTTCTTGTGTGGCATGGTTGATTGGGCTTCCTTGTGTGGCATGTTTGGCTCATGGCATGATTGTTTGGCTTTCTCTGATTTTACTTGGTTTGGGTGAAATGTCTTGGTAAGGGTGTGTTTGGATTATGGTAATGGATGCACTTGTGATTATTTTATATAAACTATTTTATATAAATTTTCTAATGGTTTTATCATAGTGGCATGTGTAGGGATGTCATTTGGGGAAAACCTACTGGGTAGTTGTACTCACCCTCTACTTTGGAACTTTGGTTTCTTTGCAGATGTCGTGTACTGGGATACAGGTAATGGTATGGCATCTCATTGCTAGTGGTTCGCGGTGATGCTTGTGATGTGTTGGTGGAGCTTGGAGATTGGATCTTGGTGTGGAGCTGTGGTGGTGTCATGGATCATGGTGTTTTGATGTTTATTTTCCTTTTTGTACTCTAATGTTTGGTGGACATGTCTAGTTGAACGATTTTGGGGTATGTGATGGCATTGTTAGTATCATATGGTTGGGTTTGATAGTGCATGCATCTTTCATTGTTGGTTGGTTGAGTTAGGTGATATCCTTAAGGGAAAATCATTCCCCACTATTCCTTAAAGCCCTCAGAATTTATTTCCAGCCTTTGGGGCCTTGGGAACGTCGGTTAAGGCCAAGTAACCCTCACCGCCTTCTCAAGACAATAAGGTAGGGGCGGGGTGTTACAAGTGGTATCAGCTTGTTCGGTCCTTTGGAGTTGATTCTTGGATTTGGTGTTGACATTCATTTTGGTATATTCCTTGAGTCGAGATGGTATCAAGGCGTAGGAATGTCGGAACTTGGAATGTATAACATAAAAGGACATAGCTAACCTTTTATGCTGAACATCAAGTTACCCGGGAGTTGGGTGCATAAGTGTTTTGGAGACACTTAGAGGCATTGGATATCTCATTATCGTGGGTGTAGCCAATGAGATGAGCATGTCATGCATGGTAGAAATGACTTCCCTCTAGGATGCATATTTCATTGGGCATAATGATTTATGGTCTGAATTGAGAAATTGTTGTTCAAATGTGTGAAATTGTTATGTGAATAAATTTGGTATTTTGAAAATGGTTTGATTTTTAAAAATGGTGAAACATGGAAAATTTGGAATGGTGGAAAGCCTCGTTGTGATAGTGTTGTGTAATACGGTGTAAAATGGGAATTATTAATGTCTACATAAGTGAGACTCATGATTGTTTGTTTTTTATTTATAGAAATGGCACTGGGTAGGCGTTGTATAGACCAACCGAAAGTAGACGATGCGAATGTGGTTGCACCTGAGCCTCAGGTGAACCAGTAGTTAATGAAAAGTATAGTGAAAGCTTTCCAAGCTATGGAAAGTGGAAATAAAGTGGATGCACCAAGGCATGTGGATCATGCGGTTCAGTTTCAAAAGAAATATCCACCCATATTCAGGGGTGATTTAGAGCCAGAGAGGTCAGAAGCATGGTTGAATAGAATGAACAAGATCTTCTAATTATTGGGAACACCGATAGAGTTAAAGGTGAAGTTGGACACGTATAGGTTGGAAGATCTTGCCCTTTAGTGGTGGGAGTTGGTAGTCCAAGTAGGGACAGACCAGGGTATGACGTGGGAAGGCTTTGAGAAATGGTTTAATAAACAATTCTACCCACATACGTTCAGAATTTAGCACACAATTTATTTCTCCAGTCTGAAGCAAGAGCATATGTCTGTGAAGGAGTATGTATCTAAGTTTATGAACTTAGTGAGATATGTACCTAAGGTTGCAGGTAGTACATCGTTGAAAGATCATATCTTTAAAGTTGGTTTGAGGTAAGATATCCATTCAAAAATAGTAGTGTTGTGTATTAGTGATTACACAGAGATGGTGAATTGAGCATCGGTGGCTGAGTGGGATCTGTTGGGAGCTCCAGGAGGAGGAAGCATGGTGATACCCATGGGGAATAATGGGAACTCTAACACAGGGTTCAAGAAGTGGAGGGACACTTATTCCCAGGGCGGGAGTATGGCACAAAATCTGATGGTAGGATCGGTAAATATTCCTCTGAATCCCCAGAGCAAACTGGGATGTTTTCAGTGTGGCTATATGGCGCACATCAAGCATAACTATACGGCATAACCTCGAGCATTTCACAATTGTAAGCAGATGGGGCATCTGCAGCATTATTATTAGAATGCTTCAAGGTCGGGTTCGCATGACACTCCTCAGGGATCGCAGATGTCATATGCATTGACGGAATAGGGACAACAGCATACCCCTCGTCAGCAGAGAAAATTTAGTTACGGTGATTCTCATAACACCAGAACTCCTCAGTAGCGAAATAAAGAGCAGAGTGTGGCAACCAAGGCATTGTTTGGAGCCGAGCAGGTTTGGGTGGATGATCAGTCGGGACTATCCATGGTGTGAGGTACTATTATTTTAAATTCTACCTTGATGCAAGTGTCGTTTGATAGGGGTTCCTCACACTCTTTTATTGATGCACATGTGGTTGATTTTCTAGGTTTAAGGGTAGAAATGATGCCTTTGGTTTTGAAACTTCAAACTCCTCTGGGTCAAAGAGAGTGTTGATCCTTCTTGTGTATATCATGTTGTATCGTTGTGGGGAAGGTTGAGCTAATGTGGAATTTCTCATTGCTTGAGATGGATGGGTATGATGTAATCCTGGTAATGGATTGGCTGGTGGTGTTTAAGGCCCACATCAACTATAATGTGTGGATAGTGGCTTTTATAACACACGATGGTGTTAGACGTCTCTTTAGAGGAGAGAAGCATGAAAGGCAGGGTGCAACGGGTTTGTTGGCACCAGCAGTGGGCACGTTATCATATCAGTTGGCAGTTTTGTCGTTGGAATTGGTAGAGGGTGTAGAGAATAGTGTTCTTCTGCCAGTAGTGGACCAGTTCATGGATGTTTTTCCCAAAGAATTCTCTGGTTTAGCTCCCGTAAGAGAAGTGGAGTTTACGATTGATCCTTTTTCTAGGGACTAATCCTATCTCACTTCCGTCTTAACAGATGGAACCTACTCAATTTCAGGAATTGAAAGTCCAGTTGGAAGATTTAGAAAACAAAGGGTTTATCAGGCCTAGCACGTCTCTGTGGGCAGTGCCAGTGTTGTTTGTGAAAAGTGCAGATGGAACTTTGAGGCTCTGTGTTGATTATCGTCGACTTAACCAAGTTGCGATAAAGAATAGATATCCACTTCCACTAATTGATGATTTGTTCGACCAGTTGAGGGGATCCCAGTGGTTCTCCAAGATTGTCCTGAGGTCAGGATATCATCAATTGCAGGTGAGAAAGGGCGATATTTCTAAAACAGCTTTCAAAAGTAGATATGGCCATTATGAATATGCGGTTATGCCCTTTGGTATAACGAATGCGCCAGCGGTGTTCATGGAATTGATGAATCAAATATTTTAGAGATATCTAGATTCATTTGTGGTGGTTTTTGTAGATGATATTCTGGTGTATTCAATGATAAGAGTGGAGCATGAGCAGCACTTGGTGACAGTACTGGGGATCTTGAGGGAAAATCGATTATATGCCAAATTTTCAAAGTGTGACTTTTGGATATAGGAAGTCCATTTTATAGGCCATGTGATTTTTGAAAGGGGTGTTTCAGTGGATCTAGAAAAGATAGAGGCTATTATCTTGTGGAAACCACCAAATAATGTGTTTGAGGTACGAAGTTTCCTCGGTCTAGCTGGGTATTATCGGCGTTTTGTTTGTGATTTTTCACGTTTGGCTTCACCGATGACAGCTTTTACAAGAAAGAATGTTCCATTCCAGTGGAATGAATAGTTTCATCAGTGTTTCAAAGAGCTAAAGGGTCGCCTTACATCATCACCAATCTTGGTTTTTCCAAAACTAAGAAAAGAGTATGTGGTGTATTGTGATGCATCGGGATTGGGGTTGGGGTGCGTTCTCATGAAAGGGAATCATGTGGTTGCGTATGGCTCACGACAGTTGAGGGTGCATGAGAAGAACTACCCAACTCATGATTTAGAATTAGTAGCAGTGGTCCATGCTTTGAAAGCATGGCATTATTATCTCTTTGGTGATAAATTCAGGGTATATACGGATCATAAGAGCTTGAAGCACATTTTCTCACAAAGGGATTTGAACTTGAGGCAGAGGAGATGGTTGAAATATCTCTAGATGTTTGATTTTGACTTGATGTACACACCAGGTAAGGGAAATTCAGTGGCGGATGAATTAAGTAGAAAATAATATGCTCAGGTGGTGAAACGGGCATCAGACCAGTGGCAGTTGATGTCAGTTATAGCTGACATGCGGTTGGAATGTGAGGACCAGGATGATAGAGTGATCTTCTTTCCAATCTTGTTGATTCCTGAATTGGTTGCACTGGTTAAAGAGGCACATATATCTAATTCTGAGTGTGTGACCATGAGATCGAAACTCAATGGTGGGGAGACCATTGAGGGTTGGCAACTGAATGGAGATTTAGTTTTGTGTTTTCAGAATCGGATGGTTGTACTAGTTTCTTGTCACGAGGATCTTCTCAGGGCATATCACTATTCCAGGTGATTTGTTCATCCTGGAATTCAGAAAATGTATAAATCATTGAAAGCGCAGTTTTGGTGGGCTGGTATGAAAAGAAGTGTGGCTGAGTTTGTTTCGACATGCTTGAATTTCCAGCAGGTCAAGGCAGAGCATCAGAGGCCAGTGGGAATGTTGCAGTCTTTACCAATCCCTGTTTGGAAGTGGGAGAAAATAGCAATGGATTTTGTCATAGGTCTCCCAAGAACGGTCAGGAAGAATGATGCTAATTGGGTGAGAGTGGATATGCTAACAAAGTTGGACCATTTCATCCCAATTCGTGAATCTCATACGGTGGAGGATCTGTCCAAAATCTATATTTAAGAGGTGGTAAAGAGGCATGGTGTTCCAGTTTCGATCGTATCCGATAGAGATCCGAGGTTTACATCTCATTTCTGGAAATCCTTACAGTAAACCCTTGGTACTAATTTGACCATGAGTATGGCGTATCACCCTCAGACGGATGGTCAATCTTAGAGGATGATACAAACTTTAGAGGATATGTTGCGGGCTTGTGTCATGGATTTTAGTGGCACGTGGGAGGATCACTTGTCATTGGTTGACTTCTTGTACAATAACAGTTATCATTCATCCATACATAGGGATCTATTTGAAGCATTGTATGGGCGGTCGTGTCGTTCTCCACTATGTTGGGTGGAAATGGGTGAGTCCTCAATGGTTGGACCGAGCCTTGTCCAGGAGACTATAGAGAAGATCAAGTTAATCAGGAAGATAATGGAGATGGCTCAGAGTTTTCATAAATCGTATACAGATCATCGTCGACGGTTGTTGTCGTTCGAGGTGAGTGATCATGTTTTCTTGAGGATCTCTCCTTGGTTGGGACATCGTCAGTTTGGGAAGCAGGGAAAATTATCTCTGAGGTATATTGGACCTTTTGAGATTCTTGAGCGGGTTGGTGAGGTAGATTATTGTTTGGATTTTCCACCTAGGTTCAGTGTGGTACACAATGTGTTTCATGTGTCACAGTTGAAAAAGTATCAGCTGGATCCGGGCCATGTTATTCGATGGGATAATGTTAAGCTAGGGTCGGATGCTTCGTTGGTGCATGTGCCAGTGCGGGTTGTGGATAGGAAAGAGAAAGTCTTATGGGGTAAAACCATTGGTCTAGTTCGGGTTTTGTGGCATCATGGCCAGATCTAAGAGGAGACTTGGGAGCGGGATAAAGAGATGGTCAAGCAATGGCCCGAACTCTTTCAGCAAAGGGTGGGTTCACTACTTTTTTAGGATAGAAATTCCAATGGTGGGGAGAATGTATCACCCCTGGTTTGAGGTATCTAGCATTTTTTATACTTCTTTATTTTTTTAAAGTTAATGGGATGAGTTAAGAAGAGGTTGGGAGAGTTTGGAATGGTTTTTAATGAGTTTGGAGGATTTTTTTAAGGAGCACAGTTAAGGGAAACCATGCAGGTTCTCTAGGAAACTGTGCAGGGGGAGACAATAGGCTTTACACGGCCTATGCAAGGTTTGCCAAATCGTGTGAGGAAACTATGCAGGCACCTCACCTTGAGATAGTATCATGCACACGGTTAGCGCACGGTTTTCCAAATTATGTGGGATAACCGTGCGACCACTTAAAATAGGGCTTAAAAACCTGAGTTCACTTGGGATTGCCTCATTCCTTTCCAAATCCTCTCCCACTCGAGCCTCACTCTGGATTTTTGGTTCTCATGGGTTGAAGGTGATCTCCCACTGATTCTTGAAGTGATTCAAAGGGGTTTTGTGGTGGTTTGAAGGTGGTTTCTCCCTGGTAAGTCTATCCTCTTGGTTTCCTTGTGGTTTCCTCTAGATCTACATCTCCCTCTATCTCGGTTTTCTAGATCTACATCTGTTAAATGTAGATCTAGGGTTTTGGTTGCCTTGGATGTTAATTTTAAGGCTTGTGAATGTTAGGGAAGGATATCTAGATAGGTTTTGGTGGTGCGTTCGCCGGTTTTGAAGAGTGGTTGCTTGTGGGTCAATTTTACTGGAACCCTAAAGGTAGGTGGGTTCTCTCTTGACTCCACTTGGTTAGAACTAGTGGTTTTGGTTGCAATTGATTTTTTTTTCTTAAAATTAATTGTGTTTTTGATGTGATAAATTGGATGGAAATCCCTTTGGGGATGGTTTGGGGATTTTTGGGAAAAAGGGTTTGTGGGGAAATACTCTTGATGTGATTTTAAAATGGGATTTTAAAATGAGTTGTTTTGTTGGTTTGATTAAGATGATTTGAGAAAATGTTTTTCAATAGAAAGGGTTATTTTATTGAAATGTGGTTTGGTATGGAAAATGATTGAAGGGTGTTTTCAATAAATGTTTTATTTATTGATCAAGTGGATTGACATGTAATGGAAATGGTGAATTGTGTATTTTTGTGGCCTTGGTGGGTTACATGCTTGGTTATGTCTTGTGTTGGTTGTGTGGAAGTGGGTGGGAAGTCTCACTATAAAAGTTGAACGGGATGGGCGGGAAGTCCCACCGTTTTGGGTTTTCAGGTAGTGAGTGGGAAGTCCTGCTAGCTGAAGATGGGGTGAATGAGTTGGGTGGGAAGTCCAACTGTTATGGTTGCTTTGTTGTGTGTTGCTTTGCATAGATGGAATTTGTTGTGGAAATGTGAAATGGTTGAATTGGATTCCTTGCGTGGAATGGTTGATTGGGCTTCCTTGTGTGGCATGTCTGGCTCATGGCATGATTGTTTGGATATCCTTGGGTTTACTTGGTTATGGTGAAATGTATTGGTAAGGGTGTGTTTGGATTTTGGTAATGGATGCACTTGTGATTATTTTATATAAAATGTTTTATATAAACGTGCTAATAGTTTTATCCTAGTGGAGTGTGTAGGGATGTCATTTAGGGAAAACCTATTGAGTAGTTGTACTCACCCCCTACTTTGGAAATTTGTTGTCTTTGCAGATGTCGTGTACTCGGATACAGGTAAAGGTAAGGCATATCATTTCTAGTGGTTCGCGGTGATGCATGTGATGTGTTGGTGGAGCTTGGAGCTTGGAGCTTGGTGTGAAGCTATGGTGGTGTAATGGCTCGTGGTGTTTTGCTATTTAGTTTCTTCTTTGTACTTTGATGTTTGGTGGACATGTATAGTAGAATGGTTTTGGGGTATGTTATGAAATTATTAGTATCATATGGTTGGGTTTGATAGTGAATTCATCTTTCATTTTTGGTTGGTTGAGTTGGGTGATCTCTTTAAGGGAAAATTGTTCCCCACTGTTCTGTAAAGCCCTCGGCATTTATTGTCAGCCTTTGGCGCCTTGGGAACTTCTCTTAAGGCCAAGTAACTCTCACCGCCTTCTCAAGCCAATGAGGTAGGGGCAGGGTGTTATAGGTTATTTATGAAAGTGGTTAGCATATCTTTGAGATTATGTGATTAGGGAAATTACATTTTGGTATGAGACTTTAAGAGTTATTAATATTATTTCAAGATACATATTAAATTTATCTTGAAAGACCATGTGATCAAATCCTTGTAATTTTTGGGTTTAAATCTTAGTCTAGAACATTTTTGAGTAATTTTAAGGATAGTTGGTTTTTAAATGATCTAAGTTTAATTTTTGGTATTGCTGTTAAATTTTGAAGATTAAAAGTAGTTTTTCCTCATTTTAAGGTTTATTCATTTTGGAAACTATCTTATCTTGTGCTAGAAATTTTTGTTTTCATTAATTTATAAAGATATTTGGAATATATAGTTATTATATTTTGGATTTTTTATCCATATAGTTTTATTCTAATGCTTTAGGTATTAAAAATTTATCTTGAATACTCATTATTTTGAGAAAAATATGAGATTGTAGTGGAAATTGATTAATGGATGAAATTATAATTATCAAGTATGTATATTTCCTTTCTTTATATAGATGGAAATATAATTCCTCAACTTTAGTAAAATTATTCTGAAACAAAAACATTATTTTTTTACTTTTCTTACCAAGAAATCAATGGTCTTTTAATCCATCACAGATTTACAGTATTGTGATGGTTAAGTTTCACATGACCATGTTCTCTATCACTATCTATCTATAATTGGAAGTTATTTTTCTCTTCCATATCCATGTTTTCACTTCCCACTAATATTCTTTTATTTGGGAACTTAGTTATGTGTTATTCCAGATGACCATTGTGATTCTCTTTCTCTCTTTTTAAGTGGACGTTTTATTGACCCTTTTTATGATGTGAGATTTCAACAAAGGTATTTGAATAGTCGAACCCCAGTTACTGAGACAAATTTTAAATTATGAGGATGCAATTTATTAAATGGGGGAGTGTGTAACATACTAAAAAATTAAAATTAAAGACTATATTCTCTAGAATACACAATATGAAACATCAAGCTTAAACGAACTACTGAATCTTATTTTTTAAATGTGACCATTATAACCTAGTTGTTAAATTAGTGAGAATGAATAGTATTAATCGTATTATCGAATATATAATGGTTTTACTCATTTATAATGTATTAATTACTGATTTTTAAATAAGTTCTTTATTTTTAGTAAATTCCTTTTATTCTTTAAAAAATATGTTTTCTTCAAAAATGATTTTTATTGATTTTTATTGGTGAATATTATAATTAATTTATGGAAGTTTTATAAAATATATTTGAAAAAAAATAATTTCATGTTTCAATTCATCATTTCAAAAATTATCTTAGGATGAATTTTGGATACTTTTCTAAAAATATTTATTTTTATGGAATAGTGAAAATACTATTTTTTATTAGAATCTGTATTATATATTAAAGTATTTAAAATGTAAAATTGTGTTTTGGATTAATTTTAAATTGTAACCAGTTAAATTATATTTAAAATAATATAATTGTGTTTTTTTAAAGATTTTTTATACTTGAATTTATCATAAAAATATTTTATATTTAAAAAGGACATTATTTTAAAAAACCATTTTTCGTTGCATTTTACCGGTTTGATTTTAAATTAAATTATGCCACTTATATTATTTGAATTTTAAAATGTAGATTTCATATTTGGACTCATAAGGTTCAAATTTAGTAAATATATCCCTTTTATTTTTGTAAAATATGAATAATAACCTTAGTAATTTTTATTACCACAATAAAGGGTAAATCGGGTAATTTAGGTTACAGATAAAATGATAAGAACTATAAAATGACCTAAAAACTTACCTAAATATTATTTGATGAGTATATATCAACCATAATCATCTAAATATCAAATTTATGATCGTTTGGTGCCGATAGTATGATATTATGAATTTTATAGTATTTTATTTAATGAAAAGTCAAATATGTCACACTCTTGTTTTTAATAAGTGTAATATTTTTAATATGGTGTTATCCAGAAGATATGTTTAACTAAAAATATTATTTTTAAATTTAAAATATTTATCTTCATCATGGTACTTTTTTTTAAATTTTTAGTGAAGAAATAATTACCTTAAATGCATGCACAACGATGATACAACAATTATTTAATTAACAGAAAAATCAAATAAATGATATTAAAAATATTTAAATAAATATAATTTGAGATAAATAATGTGATAAATGAGTTTTATCGATTCTAATAACTTGTTTTGAATATAATAAGAAATTCTAATTTTAGATGTTATCTTGATATTATTAATGTCAATGTAATGAATAGTTCTAAAAATTGACATTATGGATATTTTATAGTAAATAATATTTTATTAAATGATATAAAATTATTAAAAGTATTAAATTAGGATAAGTGGTTATTATAAAGTTAAAAATATCAAACATTATCCATTTAAGGGTTTTTTATCATTTTATAGTAACTATATTGACACTCAAAGAGTAATAATCCATGTCCTCGTGATAAAGGCTAAATGGGTTAAATATGGGTTAAAACCAAAAGATAAGTGTAGAAATATAGTAAAAAAAATAAAAAATTTATTTTATGAGGGTATTTAAACCCATAATCATCTTATATTTGAAATAACTCATTTTTATCCTTTTATAGTTTAAATTTAATTTAACATTAATTTAATATTTTGATCAATTCCAAGAGTACCCCTCCCCTATCTTACAAAAGAACACCACTTATTCTCTTTTATTCACACTTTAAAAGCCATATTTTTCTAATACCTACCAAAATAAATTACAATAATCAATAATATCATTATATTTGACATTTTTTAGGAAACAAATAACCTTAGTGGTCTTAAGGTATTAATAATAGGAGATTGTTAGAAGAAGAGGTATCATTTTTAATCGAGTGTTTCTATTTTATTTCTTCTTACACCTACATAAAATATTCCTTACCCATTAATATATAATAACACAAGTATATTACATATAATTATATGTTATTATTTTAAAATTATAACTTATATCCATATCCTCTTCTATCAAATGAGAAACGAAACTGTCATTCGTGTGTATGGTGGACTACCGCCTCCCAAACTGATGTAATTATTTTTTCATAACCATATATCATGGATGAATTATAATGATGAAACTAATTTTTATATATTATATTAATGAAATATTTATTATTATTAAAAGATGATATATCATTTAACTTCTTACCTTTTCGTGAACTGAAAAATGACAACTTCATTCATGCGTATGTGTGGACTACCACCTCCACCAAATAATATGATTTGTTTTTCATAACCACATCACATGTATGACATATAAAAGTATATTTAAATAAATAATATTATATATTATTATTATTATTATTATATAAATATAAAATAATATTTACCTTTTTTCTATAATTATCATTGAAAAAATGGAAACGTTACTCATGCGTACATACAACCTACCGTCTCTATGATTGTAATGTAGTTAATTTTTTATTAAAATATTTAATGGATGGATTTAAAAGTATAATTTATGTATAAAAATTATAATTATTTCATTATTATTATTCTGTATATTATGTAATTCTAAAATCTTTTACCATAGTCAAAATATTGATGTCATTTTTTGGACTTATAAACCGAATATCGGCAAAGTGTATGATGTGAACTTAAATGATTAAGTAATTGTATATAGCATGGTAATAAGTGATATATACAGAATAATAAACATGAAAATTTTTCTCATGACAGGCTCTTTTCTTGATTTCCTAGCTTGAGTTCTTTTTTCCCTGAAGGAGAAGATCTAGTCAGAGAGGACGCCCTCAGACTTCACCATTTTAGGCCTCCATGACTGTTTGGTAGTGGATTTTGGCCCTCCTATTTTTAAAATAATAAAAATGTCATATTGGAGACTCAAGGTAAGGGACTTTCTTTTAAAAATCCTCTTTAAAAGTTTTTTCAAATTTTTTACAAAATAAAAACAAGAAATATATTTTTTAAAATTATACATCATGGTATTATTTTACCTCCATCATGACTAATATTTTATGTTAATCTTCCTTGAATTTACAAGTTTATTTTCAAATAAAATTTTTTCCTTTGTATGTGCACAATTTTTATAAAAATAATTTATTTCAAAATAAAAAGGTTATTATCCCTAAAAAAAATTTAATGATGAAAGTTTTTACGATTTATGATAATGTTATGGTTCTTGGAAATTGTTATGATGTTTTTTAGTTTTGTTGTAAACTAACTACGGGTGTTTACAATATTGACCAATGATGGGTGGTTCCTTGATAACTTAAAGATGGGTAGTTACGTTATAACATCCAATGCATTACGTATGGAATTCCACCATATGGTTGTTATATATATGATATAGAGTTAACCGATTATATTTCTTCTAAGAGATAATATTAATATACTATGATGGTTATTACAAGATTAACTATGATGTTTAATCATGACCAGTTGTGATGGTTACTCTAAGTTAATGTTCGGAAGATAACCATGAAGGTACTTCATGAGTAGTTGTGGTTGTTACTCCAATGATTTCCCAAGTTTCCAACATGTTTTGTCTATGTTTTCTATGGGTATTAAGAAAATCATTGAGTAAAAAGTGTGTGTTTTCCATAATCTCAAATAATAATGTGATAAAGGTAATTATATTATTAATTTTCATGTTTTTCACTAGACTAATAGATTTTTTCTTTTTTATTCCCCTTACTAAGATTTTTATGCTCTTCCCATATTTTGGAATGTTTTTCATAGGGTTTTAAGGAAGATTAAGGACAAGTATGAGGCCAAGAATAAACTTTTTAAGACATTTCATGAAAATAAATAAATTTTTATTTAATAGGGTTTTGTTTTGGGAAAAAATGTATATTGAGTAGAAGATTACACTTGTATTGTATGGGTTTACTATGTAATAGTTTTTACAAATTCTATAAAATGATAAACCTAAAAGATATTGAGGAATTTAAGAAAGATATTTCTAATCTAAATTCACTAAAATATGCAATTTTTATGGTCGGATCCTTATATGTAAACCCGTTTCGAGTTCCAAGACTCTAGATGAGGGTTTTAAGTGGGAATTTGATTTAATAAATTAATTAAATTAAAACACTCTCACCCCCTCCCCATTTTGGATTCCTACACACATATAGAGGAAGGTAAAGGGATTCTCCCTTATGTGATGGTAAAATAGAGAGATAAGGGGTAATGAGGTGTTTTTGGACTTTTTCCATGATGGAGATCAAGACCGAATCAAGGTGAAATGGATTCTGGGCACATATTTGGACTCAAATCTTTTGCATTTTCACCATAAGGTAGGCCGGTTTTGAGTTTTATTCCCCGATCCCCATGGATTAATGGTTTTTAATTTTTGATGTACTTTTATGACTACTAAGGACCCCCTAGAGGTCAACCTATTCTTAATCAGATAAAAAAGGGGGTTTCATGAGGTTTATAGTGGTTTCCCATTTGGAAATACCAATCACATAGCATGTAGTTTCAATAAAACATTCCATGTATTCTTCCCATTTAGGGAAGATTGAATTTTTGGAAGTAAACATTGTGTACTTGGAGAACGCATTATGTAGTGGTACATAGACATATGGCTGAGAAGTTGTGAAGATGATGTTTTGGGACTACATGTGATGTAATATACATACCATGTAGTGGTACATGATCATGTGTCTAAGTACATGGGCCGACAACCCATGTATGGGGGCATGGTCATGTAGTAGTACACGACCAGACCCCAAGTATGTCATGACCATATAATAGTACATGATCAAACCCTTGGTGTACATTGGCCATATACAAGTACATAAACATGTTTGAGGTTTAAAAGTACACACCATGTACTCGAGGTACATGTCGAGTACTACCCCTTTGTTTCCCTTTTTAGGATTTTGGGTGATTTTTCACCCTAAAGTCAGATGTGTCTGCTGATCACAATTTTCATTCACCTTCAACCTACAATTTACCCTTACACTCGATCTACCTTTACTCATGTAATGGTTTATGCAAGTTACCCTTACATTGGGATAGGAAAAAATTTAATTCCCTTATATAAGTTGAAATCAACCTTTACACGAGTGAGTTTCAGACAACTGACATCTATTAGACTCCAACATTTTATGAGCATCGTGTCATCCATCTCTTATGGTCAAGCTGAAAGATTGAGACAAGCTTAATCGATTTGAGGTCATGCATGCATAAAATTATTCAAATAATATGATATAGATGAGGATGAAAACAAATATACAATGAGGAATTCATATATTTGAATTCATGTGATATGCTCGTATACATGTGAGAATTCTATAATAAAGGAAGTATCAGCTAATTACATGAAGACACCATGATTCTCAGTGTCATGTGATATTGAAAGATAATAAAGAGGGGAAAGATGATATCCTATAATATTGTGCTTCAATGATAAAGCTTTCTTTGAACCTGGTCGATGTGAGAATAATGGGTTCAAGGCCATACCCTTGCCTATTATTTTCTTGATAATAAAATAGATGTTTTGTGTGAGTGGGATAATAACCATCATACACCAAGGAAATAGTCATCCTCACTAGAGGCGAACCTCATAAAAATCCTGGTGTTCTATATGATTTATTATTTTATGTTCATGATTGCTAACTATAGGTGAAGAATAAAGTGGGATCATTCACTAAATAAGTGATATATTTATAAAAAGAGATTAAAATTTTAAATTGATAAAAAATCATCCCACACTAATCCACCCCTTCTCAATGTGGTCATCCCAAAGTAATTATAATAGAGTGATCTTCCTCATGGACTATCATTCACTATTAACCTTTCATATGATAAAACTATAAAGACCATGACCCCAATATACTAGAGTCGATGGTTACTTTATTACATTGGCGTAATATATAAGGAATCACATCCTGGTGGATAGAATAGTTTAGTAGTATTGATAAACAAGATACATACTTGAAATTCACCTTACATTTTAAATATAAAATACAAACAATATTTTCTTTGAGAACACCATTATTTTCCTTAGCATAACCCTACATATCAATCATAAAACACTTCCTAGTATCTTGGTGAAAATGAAACATAAGAAATGGGTGAGAAAAAATTCTCAGTAAGGGTTAAGTACAATAGAAGCTATCATGAATTAATAAGCATAATCAACATGGAAAGGTAAATAAATAAACACCCATTCCATTTAAATAACTTGACTATCATAATATGATAATGCATAATAAATATGGAAAATTAAATAACTGAAAACACATTTCATTCAATTAATAAAATGAGAATGAAATTCATTAAGAGATAATATCATTATGAAAATATCATGGATAATAATGATAAAAAAATTCTAAAAAAGTAAATTGTTAATTATTGTAAATCATGTCTCTAACACATGAGAACTCTACTATCAATACCTTTTAGAATACAGTTTAAAACTAATAGGGACAAACTAATCTAGTTTGTCCAACAATGCCTCTACTTTCAAGACCTTTCATAAGATGGTTTAAAACTACTCAGTACAAACCAATCAGGTTTTTCCAAACGATTTGTCTCATGATTCCTATCAATGCATCGAGGGGCTATCTATAATTGGTCCCCACCTATGTCTACATATCCAAATCATTCCTCATATATCAAATAATAAATTTAATTCATTAACAATGTGTCTTATTAAAAAATATCCATAATGATTAAAGGATACAAATTTATCAATATTTCCTCATATAAAAAATATCTGTCAATGTAAATATCATATATAAAAATGGTATATGGTTTAAGCAATAATCATATTCATCATGAAAGAATATGGATATTTAAGAGAAATGAAATATTTAATGATCACAAGTAAGTGAATGGTTAAAAGTATGGTATTATTAAATCATTAAAAATTACCCAATGATGAATAGTTAAAATAAACTATTGTTTTCATTGATGAATAAAAGTACTATAAAAATATCATTAAATCATTTTTGAGTAAAAAAATCTTTTTCACTTTGAAATTCACTTTTAAAAATAAACTACACAAATACAAAGGAAAAAAATTTCTTTGAAAATAACCTTGTAAACTTTTAAAGAGAGCCTCAAATAGGCATCATAACATTGGGAAACTCTTATCAGGCTATATAAGTTAAAATAAAACATTTCTTCCGTTTTTTTGTCAAAAAAATCACCAAGTACCTCATTCAAAAAATGATAGGAAAATCCTTTTAAAACATTTTATAAAATGTAAAACGTGGTTAAAAATGATTTTAAACAATTGTAAAATAATAGTAAAAACCATTTTTTAAAAACTTTATAAAATATGGACATGGAAGATAAATATTCTCCAATGTGAAAATAAAAAACCCCAAATAATGATGATATTGTGAAAAAAAACTCTTACAACTTGGATAATTTATAAATTATAAGCCCCATGAAAGAAATAACATCAAATAAATCTTTAAATATCAGTAATAGAAATATATTCATGATATAATATATCAAATGGTAATTATATATACCACACAAAAGAAATAAGTGGTGAATAAGGAATGTGTCCCACAGAAATAAAAGTGAGACGAGAATCCCTTACTATAAGTTCGAAATTATTTGTATGTGTTTGAATATACTAGATAATAAATATATTTTTTTTATAAATATATAATATAAAAATAATAATATATATAATAACTTATATTATTTACTTATAATATTTTATCACCCATTTATTATCAACTCATTGTTAAAATCATTGTTTCGGGTGGTAACTGGTTCGTTTTTCATGTATGATTTGATACAATAGTTCCTTAACTTATAATTTTATCATATTTAAATCATATAAAAATATAATTTATGATTTAAATATCATATATATTAAATATATATATTTATATCCATCCATAATGGTAAATATGGAAAAATGAATTACACTATTCATGGAGACGGTAGGCCGTACATACGCATGAACGTTGTTTTCATTTTTTTATGGATGGAATGAAAGAATGACAGAGAATAATTAACCTTTACATGACCATTATTATTTCATATATATATATCATATATATCTATTTGTTCCATATTTATACCCATCCAAGTTAATTAGTGATGATAAACGAATTACATCGCTACATGGAGATGGTAAGTCGTATGTACGCGTGCACTATGCTTTCGTTTTTCATAGGATGGATGAAAGGAAGAATATAGTTATATCATACTAATAATAAAATATCAGTATATTTATGATACTATATTTATTAAATTATTATATAAACAACATATTTATAAGAAGAAGAAGAAATAAACTTAAAAGAGCCGGTAAAGATGATTACCTCTTTTTCGGCGAACTTCCTTTAGATATCTTCTTAAGTGATCTAGGGTTTGTATTTTGGAAGGAAAAGAACATGTATAGATTGTATAATTATTTTTATAAGATAAATGGTTATATTTTGGTCGATTTATATAGCTCAAAGTGGTGTAAATAAGTGAAGTAAGGGATGCCATTTTATAATTGAGGTGAGGGGCACTTTTAGAATTTCTCAAAATTTTAAAATATAATAAGACTATTCTAGATTAAAATGCTAAAAAATTTCCTATACATGCATAGGGGTAAATTTTTAGACTATATATTATCTAATTTGTGATTATTTAATATTTTTTATATTTTTTATATAATTTAATAAAATATTATATTCATGAAATATCATTATTGTAAATTTTGACATTATTCATTAATTTGATTTTAATAATATCAATACAGTAAGGTAACTTCAAAAAAGTCTTTTAATTCATAACTAATATGTCATATCCATATAGAAAATTTTTATATCACCTTTTTTAATTCAAATATTATTACTTTTAATATTTTCAATATCATTAATTTAATTTTTCCATTAATTGAATAATTATTGTATCAGCATTGTGTAATCATTTAAGGTAAATATTTCTTCACTAAAAATTAAAAATAAATTACCATGATTTATATAACTCTTTTATATTTTAAAATAATATTTATAGTCAAACATATCCTCTGGATAACCCCATATTAAAAATATTATAGTTATTAAAAACTCAAATGGGACATCTTTGACTTTTCATTAAATAAAATATTATAAAGGTCGTAATATAATACAAATGGCCATAAATTGTCATATAAAAAATTATTGAATGATTATGGATGAAAAATACACATTAAATAAAAAAAATTCAAGTTTTAGGTTCATTTTATTGTTATTATCATTTCATTTTTAACTTTACTTAATTTACCCTTTACCGTGGTAATAAAAATTATTAAGATTACTATTCATAATGAACAAAAATAAAATGGGAATATTTAAAAAAATTGGTTCTAATAATTTAAAATATGGAATCCATTTTTTAAGTTTTAATTTCAATAAGTGGCAGAAATTAATTTAATATTTCAATGCAAAACTCAATGAAAAATAGCTTTTCCAAAAAATACCTTTTTAAGTATAAAAATGTCTCTATACAAAATTCAACTATAAAATTGATTCCAATGAACATAAATAGATTTTTACTAATATTATAGAAATAATTTTACTTTTTAACCATTTTAAATAAAAATATTACTTTGTAAATTCTTGAAATAAAATACAATTTTCAAAGATAGTATTTTTCACTATTTAATTGAAAATCAATATTTTCAGAAAAATACAAAAACTTCACCATGAGATAATTTTGATATGATAATTTAAAAAATTAATTTCAATTTATAAAATAATTTTTTAGAAAGTTACAAAAATTAATTATATTTATTTTCTCATAGAAAGCAATAAAAATTATTTTTTGAAAAAAACATATAATTGAAGAATAAAATGGCTTTACTAAAAATTGTGTGCTTATTTACTAAACATTATTAAATAAATTTTCATTTAATATGACCTTAATATATATTTAATAAAATATTTAATCCTATTTACACCCACCAATTTAATGGCTAGGTTTAACAGTCATGTTAAAATAATAATATTTAATAGTATATCGTGGTTAGTTTAAGCTTGGTGTTGCATGAACTGCAAGCTATTAATTAAATTTTACACATTATAAAATCTCATGATGTTAAATTCTCTATGAATTCAAAAAATTCCATCCTCACAAATTTAAATTTGACTTCAAAAATCAAGTATTTTCATTTGAAAATTACATTGTGGAAATATCACATTGTAAAATGGGTTAATCAAACTTACTCTTAAAATGAAGGAAAGGAAAATGAAAAGATCACTACAAAACTAAGATTATGAATAGTATAAAATTTATGGGAAGTGAAAATATGGATATATAAGAGAAATATAATTATCAAAGACCTATGGAGATTGATAGATAACATGGTCATGGAAAAGTTAACCATCAAAAAACCATAAATTTATGATGGGTTAAAAGGCTATTAATTTCTCAGTAAGAAAATGAAACAGATAATGTTTTTTTCTATGTTAAAGGATTAATTTAATATCTAGATAAATAACTTGAGAAAATAAACTTACTTGATCCTTTCCATTTCATAATCATAACCTCATCATTTGGTTGTGCTTTGGTCTATTTCCACTTCTTCTCTTACACCAAGAAACGGATATTCAAGATAAATTTTTAATGACTGAAGCTCTTTTAATGAGTAAAAAGATCCATAATTAATTCCTTAAGTCTCTAAATATTTACTAAAACCCAAGTGGTTATCATAGATTATCCAATATGATAAATCAACAAATAATAACATCCAAATCGTAACTCAATCAATTCCATAAGTTGGCAACCTTACGACTCATTGAAAATGATTCTATCCAAATTCCATGTCCAAAAATTTAGAAGGAAGGTCAATAAATTTACAAAATATTTTTAAGATTATATTTCCCAAACAACATAATGTATCTCTTAATATCACCTACCAAATATATGAATACATTTATCACCTTAAACCCTTAATGAAAATATACATGCTTCCAAAAAAAATCTCAGATTTTTGAATATATTCCTTAAATAAAAACATATAATAAACTCCATAAATGATAACATAAACCATAAAATCACTAACCAATAACATCTATTTATCATTATTATCTCAATATATGGCATGTATTTAGGGTTATCTTCCCCAAATCATGTGTTTTAAAAAAATCAACTTGCAACAGAATCACTTCTCTTCATTACTGGTAATATTCCCCATGTGCTTCTAAATCCTTAAAGAAGAAGTTTTGTAGTAAAATCCTTATATATCTCATGATTATTATAAATAAAATATCATTGATAAAATAATTTTACAACATAATTCTTAAATATAAATATAAAATTAATTTAATCATTCTAATTCAACTATAGTAATAACATAAGCTTAACCTTGATCCCTTTTCTTATTCAGAGTTATATTCCATTAATTCTTGGGTCATTCATTTTAATAGTGCCACATATCCTTACAGTTGAAGCATTGATCATTGTAATCTTCTTACTTTCCCTTGAAATCATGAGTCTGGTGTCCTTTCTCTCCGCATTTGTAGAAAACTCTCATTCCCTTCAAGCAAGTTATGTGGTCTTTCTTTCCCCAATTATAACATGTGGTAAATCCTTGTTTCTTTTCATCCCCTTATTCATTTATTTCTATTTAATCCTCATATTCTCTTATTTTCTTTAAAAATAATAAGACTTGGATAATTCTTTATCAATATTTATAACACAAGAAACTATATCCTTATATGATGAGAATGTTTGGGAGACTAGTTCCCTTCAAAGGATTGGTTTAATCCCATCAAATAAATGTCCAATATTACAATTTGGATTATGTAGATAGTATATAGAATGCCTAGATATCCTTGTAAAGTTATCATCATACTTAGAAACATTTTCATATCCCTTTTTTATAGACTTGAGAATTTTATCTCCATATCTGCTCGATGTTCTCAAGGAAAATATTTTTCAAATAAAAGTTCTTTAAAATCCTTAAATTCTATATTTTTTATTTCCCCCTCCTTCTTAGTGTTTTGAATCAATGGTCGCTGTTGATACACATCTTCTAGGAGATGGAAAATTTCCATAACAACCTTATCCCTTCCATTACTTCCTAAAGTGAGAAATATCTTCTCGAAGGAACTTATCCATTGCTCATCTATAAATGGATTTGTAATCCCATTAAATAATGGAGGTTGTTAATGCATAAAGTGATCTAGCATTATTGCACCATGTTTTGGATTAGTAGGATACTCTATAAAGGCAAGGTTTTTGCTCATAACCTGAGTCATTTATCCTAGTATAGTTATAATTTTTTCATCTCCAGTTGTAGATCCAACTCCAGCGTCAATATCTTTCCAAGAAGAATAATCCCTATATAGATTATGTTCATTGATATGATTTATATTATTTCTACTATATACTATTTTTTTAATTTGAGGTCGAAGAATCTTTTTAGTATGAAATAAAATACATCTTTATATCTAGTTAGAGGGAGACCCATTACATAGCATATAAGTCCAATGCTAAGTGGTCCATTTTACTAGCCCAAAGGTCCAGTGCAGCGTTATTCTTGCATCATCTCCTGTATCATCACCTACCTACTTTAGGAATACATCACCACCTACCTACGTCTTTCTTGTGTCACTGCCTGCAACATAAATCATCTGTAAGGGGATTTATAGGATTTTAACCCCTATCTTTTAGATTCAGTATTGTGGGGTTTACCACTCAAGCGCCACCCCAACTGCAAATACATTTCTAAACAATAGAATACAAAATATTATGAATCATAATATATAATTTTGAAACAAGTGAAACACTTAACATAAATTGAAAATTTATGTATAATTAATCTCAAAACCATAATATTGGTTTCTTTGGAAATATCCTTAATGTATATTATAGGATTACTTCTCCCTAATCTATGTCTTCTTTAATCTAGTTCCCAAGGTTTCTACTAAAATTCCTATAATACTAACTGTAAAGATCCTGACCCCAGTATCCTTGATTTGATTATTACTTTATTACATTAGAATAAGATACAAGGAATTTCATCCCGAATGAATGAATAGTTTAGTAGTCTTGATAAACTAGATACGTACTTGAAATTCACATTACATTTTAAATATAAAATACACAAAGTATTTTCTTTGATAACACAATTATTCCCCTTAGCATAACCCTAGATATAAATCATAAAGTGATTATTGTTATCCTAGGGAAAATAAAACATAATAAATGGGTGAGCTCAAATGCTCAGTAAGTGTTAAGTATAGTGAAAGCGATCATGAATCAATAAGCATAATAAACATGGAATGGTAAATAACTAAAAACGCATTCTATTTAAATAACTTGATTATTATAATATGATAAGACATAATCAATATGTCATGGTAAATAACTA
Source organism: Viscum album (assembly GCA_963277665.1). NCBI lineage: Eukaryota > Viridiplantae > Streptophyta > Magnoliopsida > Santalales > Viscaceae > Viscum > Viscum album. Next base: position 288,325,010 of record OY728163.1, read on the forward strand.
AAAACACATGTCATTAAATAAATAAAATGAGAATAAAATGCTTCCATATATAATACCATTGTAAAAATATCATGGATAATAATAATAACTTGATTCTAAAAGAAGGAAATACTTAATTATTGGATGTCATGTCTTAGGCACATGATACCTCTACTGTCAGGAACTTTCATAGGATGGTTTAAAAATACTGGGTACAAACTTATCTAGTTTGGAAAATAATACCTCTACTGTCAAGATCTTTCACATGATAATTTAAAACTAATCGGTAAAAACCAATCAAGTTTGGACAATTTATTTGTCTCATGAGACATGTCGATGGATCAAGGGGCTATATATAACCAGGCCCCACCTATGTCTGTACTTCTAAAGCATTCCTCATATATCGAATAATTGATTTAATTCATAAACAATGCGCCTTATAAAAAAATATCCATATTGGATAAAGGATATGGATTTATCAATATTTTTTCAGAAAAAAAAATATCTTTATATGTAAACACCTTATGTAAAAATGGTATACTGTTTAGGAAATAATCATATCCATCCTGCAAGAATATAGATATTTAAGGTAAATTCAATATTCAATTATCACATATAAGTAAATGCTTTAGAGGATGGTATTATTAAATCATATACCCAGTGGTGAATAGGTAAAATAAATTTTTGTTTTCATTAATGAATAAAAGTACCATAAAAAATTATTAAAACGTTTTTGAGTAAAAATCTCTTTTTCACTTTTGGAATTCAATTTTTAAAATAAACTGTATAAATATGAAGGAAAACATTTTATTCAAAAATAACCTTATAAAATTATAAATAAATATTTAAATCATTAAGGAATCATGATTATGGGAAAGTCCTCTCATTCCATATAAGTTTAAATAAAACATTCCTTCTGTGTTTTTTTGAAAAAGTTACAAAGTACCTTGTTTGGAAAACGATAGGAAGATACCTTTTAAAACATTTTATAAAAATTAAAACATGGTTAAAATTTACTTAAACAATTTTAGGAGAATACTAAAAACCTTTATGAAATAAATTTTATAAAACATGTACATGGAAGATAAATATTCCCCAATGGGAAAATAAACAATCCCAAAAAATGATGATATTGTGAAATAAACCCTTACCGCTTGGGTAACTTATCAATTATAGTCCCCTTAGAAGAAATAAATTCAAATGAATAATTAAATATCATGAAGAAAAATATATTAATTATATAATATATAAAATGGTAAGTATATATATAACACAAATGAAATCAGTTTTGAATAAGGCATGTGTCCCACAAAAATAAAAGTGATACAAAAATCTCTTACCTCAGGTTCGACTTCTTTTGTATGTGTTCGAATATACTAGATAATAAATACAGATTTACTATAAATATATTCTAGAACCATAATCATATATATTGTACCTTATATTATTTAATTATAATATTTTAACACGTGTTTATTATCTATTTACTATTAAAATCATTGTTTCGGGTGATAACTGCTTCGTTTTTCATATATGTTTTAATTCGGTAATTCCACTCTTTATACTTTTATCATAGTTCCATCATATTTGGGATATTATTTATGGATTATATATCATATATATTAAATATATATATATATATATATATATATATTCATACATAAAGTTAGAGATAAAAAAATTAATTACACCGTTTATGAAGACTGTAGGTTGTACATACGTATGAATGCTGTTTTTATTTATCGGTGGATAGAATGAAAGAATGATAAATAATAACTAAAATTTAAAGAATCATTTTTATTTCATATATATATATATATATATATCACATATATTCATTATTTCTATATTTATACCCATCTAAATAAAGTATTAATGAAAAATGAATTACACCACTATATGGAGACGATAATTATACATACGTATGCACGATGATTTCATTTTTCATAGGATGGATAAAAGGTAAAATATGGTTGTTTTATAATCATAATAACATATCAATATATATATATATATGATAATGGAGTTATTAAATTTTTATGTAAATAACATATGAAGAATATGTAGAAGAAGAAATAAACTTGAAAGAGTTGGTAAAGATGATTACCTCTTCTTCGGTGGACTTCCTTTAGATATCTTTTTAAGGGATCTAGGGTTGGTATTTTGGAAGGATCAGAACCTATATAACTTGTATAAATATGTTTAGAAGATAAATGGGTAGATTTTGGTTGAGATATATGGCTCAAAGTGTTGTAAATAGTTGGAGGAAATGGTTCCCTTTTATAATTGAGGTGAGGGGTACTTTTTAAATTTCTCAAAATATTAAAATATAATAAGACTATTCTAGATTAAAATTCTTAAAGATAGACTATAAATGCATAGAGGATGACTTTTAGACCATATATTATCTTATTTGTGATTATTTAATATTTTTATGAATTTTAAATAATATAATAAATATTATATTCATGAAATATCTTTATTATCAATTTTAACACTATTCATTACTTTGAATTTAGTAATATCAATAAAATAATATAAATTAGAACCAAATATTTTAATACATCCCTAATATATCATATTAATCTATAAAAATAACATGTCACCTTATTTAATTAAATTATATTACTTTTAATATTTTCGATATCCTTTATTTGATTTTTCCATTAATTGAATAATTAGTGCATCAGTGTTGTGTAATCATTTAGAATAATTATTTATTCACTAAAAATTAAAAATAAATTACCATGATGTAGATAAATTTTTTATATTTCAAAATAATATTTATAGTTTTTCATATCCTCTGTATAACCTCATATTAAAAATATTATAGTTATTAAAAACATGAATGTAACATCTTTGACTTTTCATAGAATAAAATATTATAAAGCTCATAATCTCATCCAAATGGTCATATAACCAAACCTTAAATGATTATGGACAAAAATTTCTCATAAAATAAAAAATTTCAAGTGTTACGGTCGTTTTATTTTCCTTATCATTTTATTTTTAACTTTACTTACCTGATTTACCCTTTTACTATGGTAATAAAAATTACTAAGGTTACTATTCATAATGAAAAAAATAAAAGGGGTATATTTACTAAATTTTTAACTCCTTATTGAAAAAATGGAAAAAAATTCAAGATTTAATTTCTTTAAGTGATAGAAACTAATTTAACATTAAATTAAAAAACGTAAAGAAAAACAGTTTTTTCGGAAAATGACTTTTTAAATATAAAAAAAAATCTATAAAAAATTCAACAATAAAATTGATTTCAATTAACTTGAGTGGATTTTTAATAATATAATAGAACTAATTTTACTTTGGATTTATTGTCAAAAAATATATTACTTTGTAAATTATTGCAATGAATATAATTTTCAAAAATAGTATTTTTCACTATTTACTTGAAAATCAACCTTTTCATAACATGCCATAATATTTTTTAAGGTTATTATAATAATAAAATCCACTATAAATTCATAAAATTAATGTAATTATCTATATAGAAATCATAATATAATTAAATAAATTAAATTTAATAAGGAACATTGTTTAATGTTTGATTAAATCAGCTTTCATGTTATGAAATAAACATAGATATATATAAATTTTTAACTAAATGTTTTTAATAGAAAAATATAAAAAATATATTTTCTTATAATATGTATTATAAAACTAAAAACTAAAAAAATTATTTATAAATATTTGGATACTATAAAAATATCTTTTCTTTATCTCATTCTCATCCTCTATTTATTCATTTTTACTTTATCACTTAAATCATAATGAAGTAAGTAACAAATGATGAGATTAATGGATATTATCAACTGAATCATGTTGTCATTAAATTTATGGAATGTGATTATTGACTATACAAGGGAATCCTAAATTGAGCATCATCCAAGAACATTGTGGCCACACACTAAGAAGAAAAATAAACACATGTAGGTGAATGTGCAACAAAATATCATCCAAAGAGGTCAGTTTGGGACATAAACTGATTATTAGACACAAATGGCCTTTTCTATGTGATATTGAGTGAAAATATTAGCCTAAGAAGATATAACAACCTGATTGGAACTGCCTAATAGATCGATAATTCTATATTGACAATAGAATACTAATATAATAAAGTATGTTTTTACCAAAAATATAAGACAACCCCAAAATGAAATGACACATAAAACATATATTGAAAATGTTGAATTAATAATAGGTTTTCGAATATATTATAACTTGTTAAAAAATAATTTTAAATTATTTTTTAATTATATTTTGAACTTAATTCAACAATATGATGAATAATATCTTCTTCTTGAATTCTCACAAACCCAACCAATAATTCCTCGGGAGTGTGGGTGGTGGGAATTGAAGGTCGCTAATGTGGAGGATTAGATAAGCTTTCCTTCTCGGCCCATGGATCACCTAGATTAATAATTAAGGTGGAATGGTAGTGGAAAATGACTAGCGTCATGCATTCTTGTTCGATTTCAGGGTTCCCATTTTCATCTAAATCACCCTCTCCCCCACCCAAGTCCACCCCCCGATCCCCAATATCAATCCCTTCATATCACCACCAAAGTTGTTGTTGCCCACCACAATGGTTCCCCATCATCTCTGTGACTCTGAGGGGTACCAAAGTTTTCAAAGAGACCACTCATAAGGACTTTTAGTAAGCATGATATTTTCCTTAATATGAGAATTGAGATGTGTTGTCATTTATGCATTGACAAGTTTGTTATGACCTTCGTATTAGATGACTGCCTAGGAGTGTAATGTTTAAGTGTGGGAGAATTGATAGAGAAACTATTTTCAATTATTTTACTTTTAATATCAATGTTTTTAATCCCATAGAAGTGTTATTTAAAGGGAAATTGTCACATTTTAGGGTTTAGTATCATTTTGAGATTAATTTGAAAAATTAACTAATTCTAGATTTTATCTATTTTAATTTATTTTTGTATTTCGATCATAAATTTTTTTACACTAACCCAAAATGATTTTTTTTTTATTTTTTTGGTTTATATATTTTTTATCTTCATTTAATTACTCTAGACCCAAATCTCAATCCATAATTTTAAGACCCAAAATCATCTCACAATTCAGGCCTCGAAATCTACGCACAAATCTAGTGATTTTTTTATGTTGGTCCCATATCTCATAAATGGTCAAACCAATAGATATGAAATTAGACATGGAGTTGGAAAAGATATCAATGAAAAATTTTAATTTATATTTTTATTCCTACTTCTTCATATTTAAACGCCAAAATGAATGTGAAATCGGATTTTTGGAATACAAAGAGTTTGTTTGTGCATAATAAATTTTAGAAGTAAAACTATCTTAAATCCTTAATATTATAGAAAATAATATTTAAATTTTGATCTTTAACATGCATAAAGTACTGGAAAAAAATTCAAGAATACCACCTTCCCAAATTATGTCATTAATTAGGGCTACCACGCGTAAACTTTCGGAGTAAAATTATGAAGACAAAAACTCCACTCCTTTTGCCTATAAAAATGTGTTTCTTCTTTATTTAAAAGGGTTGAAAACTTTTGTTGGAAATTTATTTTAACTTTTTTTATTTTATTTTATATGTTAATATTATTATGAATTTTTAATATATTTTACTATTCTTCTTCCTTGCATTCTCATATTTTTATGTTTTGTGTCTCCGTCCTGTTTTTCTCCACCGTGATATCTATGACTCTTTATCATGAGTAACTGACCCAAGGAAGTTCTCTGGGGAGAAATCCAATGTTTAACCCAAGTCATTGCACATTAATTTTTAATATTTATTATTTTCTTATAGTTAGGTCGAGGGTGATCTTAGTTGGTAAGAAATCTTTGTGTATCTACTTTCCACCTAAGGATTATCTTTCTCTTATGCAATATTCTCTCTCAATCGATGAGGAAGATGTGTTTTTTCTCAATGATCATTTAGTGTATAGTATATTCACAAAATGGTCAATAGAGGATTTAAATCTAAACAATAGATCATTTTCATTAAATTGATATGGAACTAATGATGAGATGATGAAGGTTCACTCTAGGTGTTCTCGAGGGAGGATCTCCTTTCTATCTAACATCATTTTTTGTGCATTCATTCTTTTAGCATTACATTATATTTATATATATATATTATATATAAATCTTCCAAACATTCCCTCTTTATATTATTTATTTTTATATTAGTTAGAATATAATTAGTGACAATAGAATTTCAATGTTGTGTGAGTTGCCTCCTCGAGACCGACCCTGAGTGTGCACTATATTGCATGATATGGTAAATAAAATATTTACTAAGGATCCATTAAAAAATCCCCGCACATTAATTTGGAACTATTTCTAGGGAGTAGCAATACTTGAACACGCCGTTTTTCTTAAAAAACATGAAAAATCATAAATTTAAAAAACTAAAAAAAACTTTTTTTGTCTATGATTTATTCAAATTATGATTATTATGCATGGATTTACTACTCTCATGTGAAATAAGTAAAATAAATTCAAAAATATCAGATGAAATAAATTCAATAATAAATAATGGCCTGGAGAGAAAAATGTAATGGATAATGGAATATTTACATTCATGTCAATAGAAATCGAAAATTGAGCCAGAACCAGAACCATAATGAGTGGTGAAATATATTTCACCAATAATTTTTTATGTTAAAGAACCTGAGGTGGTTGATAAGAAGCTACTAAAGTAATTAATTACATCATCCCAGACTCAACCATTACTCAAGGAGGTCCCTAAATAACACATTCATGATGATGCACTTATGGGAGATCTACATTTTCAAGAAGAATTCTAGAATCACTTTTTTAAATATAACTTGAAACTTGATCTTCACATTACTAATAATGAAACATTAAAATCTTTATACCTATCTCTTACTTGGGAATAAAATAATGAATATTCACCTACTGAGATTGATTTTTTAATAGTCTTTCCCGAATAGATCAATTTTCAAGCTGACTTACTTAAAAGGGAATATTTCTTTATTGATTCTTTATTTTTTAATATTATTCAAGATAAATTGTTTTCTAACTTATCTTTTTCTAAATTTTCTAATACAACATAAATAGAGTAGTCCTTTTATGTTAAGGAAGAGGCCACATGAGTTTTGGTCATAAGAGAAGAGCTTAATAAGCATGTGGTAATGTGACTACCTCCCCTACAAAAAACTTGTGTATATTATAGAATAGGACACCACATAAGTCAATAGGGAGCACCCCTATATTCTTTTCCCTCCAAATATGAATCTAAAATTCTATATTTCTTTTTTCTTGGGGTTTGGAAATTTTATTATATTCTTTGTGGTTCTACATTTTTAGTGTCTGCTGATGGAAATCAAGAAAAGTCACATGTGGTGGTTCGTCTCAAAAAAGCCACACCCACCTTCTGATTAGGAATAATCCACTACAACTTCTTGACTATAGGCAATAAAAACCTTGCACCCACTTAGGGGGTATAAACCAAGAATTATCCTTTTTCTTTACCCCTTTTCTTTCTCTTTCTTTATTTTTATTATTTTTTGTCCTTTCTTTCTTGTAGTTTTAATGTGGTATAATCTAGAAGCTTAACTCAAGGATGTCAGTAAAAAATAAATCAAGTTGTGCCTTTCCTTTTCATTATTTTATTTTCTACCCAATTAAAATTCTATTTGAAAATATTTATTGATCTGATTTGAACTAAAAAGAGGGTAGTGAATATAATAATTGTGGGGGAGGGATGTCAACTTGTTTTCTTATGAATTTTGTGTGTGCTTCCATTTTATTTTTCGTGTATTTTTCTGAATTTTTCATGTTTTCCTTTTTAAATTTTTGGGTCTTTTTAGGATTCTCAAGTTGAATCAAATACTTTGAAAATATAAAACTATCTTAGGGTTTATGGAACATTTCTTGATTTGAATAATTTAGGATTTAAATAATTTCTATATGGATTTTGTTTCTTGATTTATGGTCTTTTCATTTGATGAAGTTTGATTGATTGTGAAAATCATGTGCATAAGTACTATCAAAATTGAAAATCATGCCCAACCCGAGAGGTTTCTAAATTTTTTTGACATCTTCCTTACATTTATCTTTTTTTTAGAGTCTTGAGACATGTTGTCTGATCTATAATTTGAGTTATCTTCTATATGGATTATCATATACTATTAATGTTTCATAAAATGAAATATTGGTAGGTTGAAAAATGCATTCATGCGATGAATGCATGAACCAAAAAAGATTTACCCATGTGTTTTCTAATGCTTGATAAAATGATATAGTGACTTGGGAATTTCCTAGGGGCTTATGTATAGGGGTAGTCACCATGATAAAGTAGTGATCTAACCTTGTGCAAGCTTATGTGTGAAACTCTATCTCCTTATAAATTTCTCTTCCTCCACTTTTCCTTTGCCCCTAGAGATACTAGAATATCATGGGAATGAGGAGGATCATTTCCATATAGTGGGTGATTCATTTTATACTATGGATACACTAAAGAGGAGTGATTCCTTCGATTTCTTCAAAGGGGTCTTTATTAAGAACTCAGATGAAGGAGGATAAGCTAATCGTTGGTGAAAGATGCACATATATTCTTCATTTTATATATAAATGTTTTCAGTTTCATGCATGGTAAATTTGATGTTTGAGGTTTCTAATCACTTATGTGGCCTTCAATGAGGTTTCTTTTATCCTTAAAAACCCTTCATAAATTTTAATTTGAACTTAAACTCTTATTTCTTTAAAATAAATTTAACTTTTTTAATCAACCACTTAATTAAATGGAATTTGAATATTGAACTTTTAAATAATAATGTTTTATATATCAAATATTATAACATATTTCACATATTTCTCAATTGTTATTAAACATTCTAGATACTTATAAATTAGTGGTGGAATTTTATTTGAATTCAAACTCTTGTTTTTTTAAAGAAATTGAATTGAAATGTATCACTAAACTTATAACCACACTAAATTTGAATATTGACATTCAAAACCAATCATTTAAAGCTTTAAGAAAACATAAATTGAAATAAAAATATCATTTATAAGTTTTTACTATTTTTTTATCAAAAATTGTAATTATACATCATATTTACTACTTACTATCATATCTTGTTTTTTTAATAAATTTTTAATAAAATATTTTTCATCCATTTTTGACATTCCAATTCAAAAAAAATTATTCATTTTAATAAAATAATTATTTCATTATTTAAGGTCAAAATTTTAAAAAACTTATAATATATTAAAATAATTTTTTTATAAAATTAAATATATTTTTAAAAATTGAAAATCAAATTATTATTTCATAACATGTAATAATATTTTTTAAGGTTATCATAATAATAAAAACCATTATAAATTCATAAAATTAATGTAAATATTCATTTAGAAATCATAATATAATTAATTAAATAAAATAAAATAACATTATTTAACCTTTGATTAAATCAACTTTTATTTTATGAAATAAATATAGATATATATAAATTATTTTAAATAACTGTTTTTAATAGACAATTCTAACAAATATATTTCCAAATAATGTGTATTAGAAAACTCAAAACTAAAAAAAATATTTAGAAATATTTGGAAGCTATAAAAATTTATTTTCTCTCCCTCATTATTAACCTCCATATTTTCATTCTTGCGCTATAAATTTAAATCAAAAAATTAGGAATGAGTAAAAAACTAATCTGGATTGAGGAACCCAAAGAGAGGTAGGTAACAGGGGATGAGATTAGTGATTATTATCAAATGAAGCATACTGCCATTAAATTCATGACAGGTTATTATTGGATATACAAGAGAAACCTAAATTGAGCATCCATCAAGATCATTGTGATCACACATAAATAAAATAAAGAAGAACATATAAGCACATTTGAAACAAGATATCAGTTATAGTAGACGGTTTGTGGCATAAACAGATGATAGGATACATATAACATCATTTATGTGAGTCTGAATAACAATAGCATCCCAAGAATATAGAATAACATGAGTGTCAAGACTCAATGGATCAAGAATAAGTATATATCAACAATATAAGCCTAATGTAATAAATTTTGTGTTTACCAACAATAAAAGAAATGACACATAAATTTAAACTAAATTTACATATATTATAAATTTTATAACTTGTGAAAATTTATTTACAATTATTTATTAATTATATTGTGAACTTAATTTAACAATATGATGAATAATATATTATTCTTGGATTTTCACGGACCCAAATAGTAATGCCCTAGGAGAGTGAGTGGTGGGTATTGAAGTTCACTGATGTGGTGGATTGGATAATCTTACTTTCCTGGCCCATAGATCACCTAGATGAATAATAGAGGTGGCACGATAATGGAGGATGACTGGATGTATGCATTCTTGTTGGATTTCATGGCTCCTTTTTTCATCCAAATCACCCTCTCCCCCACCCAAACCCACCCCCCTGATCCCCAATCTCGATCCTGTCATATCACCCCCAAAGTTGTTGCTGTCTACCGTGATGGACCCCCATCTTCTCTCCAGCTCTGAGGGATCCCTAGGGTTCGGAGTGACTGGACATAAGGAGGAGGATATGAGGAGGGAGAAGGATATGAAGGATAAGGGAGGGGAGTTAATGCCACTGATAGAGAGGAATAGTGGCGATGATGGTGGATTTATTTTGATATCTTGAAGAAGGATGATGGGAAGATTCTGGAGGTGGTGACAGGGAGGAGGATGAGACAAATGGGGGAATCTATGGGGATCCTAGTGGCATTGGGTGTGATGATGTTGTTGGCGTTCTACTACCTTAAAATAGTCTTGAAGGTTGATGTGTCCACCTAGATTCCCTTTATGGCCTCCTTTATCTCCTTCAGGGTGGCGCTGCTAGGGGTCAATTACAGTATCGTCTCCTCCAGCTAGGACCCCCTTTGGGAGGGCTCCCTTCTTAGCTGGATTGAAGCTCGAAAGAACTGGACCATATATAGAGATCCCTTGGGGGAATATCTCATGAAACTAACTAGATCCAGGTTCATCTTCCCCCACTCTCCTTCTCACTGCCATTGAAATACAAGGCGAAGTAAGTTCAATGGATTTTCAATTAATTTTATTGGAGTTTTATTAGAGCAAAGAAGCTTAAATGAGATGCATACATGGATGATCCTAATGTATTTATAATTTTATTGAATCAAATAGTATGAAATTAAAATGGAGTAAGTTGATTCACCTTTCGTTTGATCATCGAAAAAACATAGGTATGATTCAATCTTGTTCTTCCTTTCACTTTCTCACTCTAGTCATGAGAGAGAGTATGGATGAGGAGAAATTTTAAAAGGTTTTGATTCTTAAATGAATTTTTTATACCTAATTTCAATATTTCCAAAATTATATTTAGGTTATTTGATAAGTTTAACATCTTAAACCAACTCAATATGTCACAAATGACTTAATTTTCTTTTCATTACATGTAAACCCCATCACTGAAATATATCATTCTTAAATGATATGTGATAAATTATGAGTTATTAATTCAACCCATTCCACCCAATATGTATTATATGTGAGTTCCTTAGACCTCATTCCTTTGTGTATTTTGATTACCATTACATCTACATTTTGATATATACATGTGTTTATCTTACCATAATAGTATTGATACTTATGATTCCACTATATTTATAGTAATTTCCTTAGATTACATGTCATATAAAAAGGTTATAGTAGTTATAATACTATAATGAAAACCTAGAGATACTATGATAGTAATATTAAACATATGTCCCATAGTCTAGATATATCATGCTGGCAGAACACAAATGATGTGCAACCATCAGGTACTAGAGGCTTATAAGCAGTTGAACTTATTTTCATGAAATTCACACTTGGTGGGCTCGAGTAGATGAGATCATGAGGATTGATCCCTCAATAGGAACACCATGTGTTTTAGATGTCATTGGTTGTTCATATATATGAACACGTGTAATGGTCTCCTAACTTGAGATTATTATTAGTGCATATTATATGATTACATACTTTTTTTCAAGATTAAAACCATGAAATTGATTTCGTAGTGGGGTAGCTTGCATTGGGTTCGTCATTGGTTATATGACATTGATTTAATAATCAAGATAGGATTTATCACTTCCAAAAAATAAGTGATATCTCAAACCTGGTTGATCAAGATGGTAGTACCTTTGTTAAACCCATAACCATGGTAGAAGAAGGTATGTCCATCTAGTTAGGTCAATGAATAATAAAACAAAGAGGGATGATGACACAAAGTGTGCATCCTAATTTATAAGATATCATACGGAAAAAATATTATATTACATGATTTGTGTTCGCAGGAAATGTTTTCATTATAAAGTTTCATTATTTCCTTAGGGGCCTTGATGGGTTGCTAGAATCTGCTCTTGATATGTGAATAGTATTCATTGATATCGAGATAATGGCCTAGAGGATCACACACATAGTGTATTTAAAAGTCTTCCATATTTTAATTAATATGACTATAGGTCATGATGAGCCCCACCGCAAGCTCTAAGAGATGTCCAAGTATTAATGATCATCAATGGATAAATAAATTCATTATTATTCAAGTATAAAATAATTGGAGTTGAATTTATTTATTAAAAGTATTCACAAGGTATTAAGTTAATACCTGAAAAAATATTATATGAATGAATATTATTTTAATATTCAAGGTTCATTTAATATTTGCAGAAATTTCGAGTCGAATTAATGACTCTCTTTTATCACATACTATATTAATTATATAATACAAGTAGGTGATAAAAATATAAATTATGTTTATGATGTAGTTAGTTGGTCAAAACATATAAGGACTTGGCCTTAAACATTACTTATTATAGTGTTTTTGAACTAGAATTGACATTATAGGATCTTTTCAGTTTAGAGTTTTATAAAATTAGGAACAACTCTTATAAATTAGACCCATACATTACATATGGAAAGTTATACTCGTTATCCACTTTTCCTCCAAAGGAAACACTTTTAAAATAAAACATGATTTATTTTCTTAATAAAAATATTCTTAACTTCTTCCTTTCTCTCAACCATCCTTATAGAAAATGGAAAACATTTCAAAAACTGGAGATGAGCACACAAAACTCAGTAATGGATACAAAATAAGGAATGAAACCTTTAATCCATGAATATTTAAAATTCATGGAAACATTTTCACAAAATCATAATTTTCACCCATAAAACATAAACCCTTTAGCTTACCTTATCAAATCATAATATTTATAAAAAACATATAGAAATCATAAATCATAAAGGTAACTTGTGGCATTCATATCATACTTAAATTGTTGCATTCACAACTACATAGGGAATAACCTTAAGAGAAACCCAACTGGTTAACTCTATCTCATTACCTAATGTATTGGAGAGATATCACAGGCTCACCCAGCTATGGTTTATCACAAAACCACCTATATACATAAATAATTCCAAAAAACCATAACATAATCATAACACATATAACATGCATAAAGGAAAAATAACATTTCCACTTTGAAATCACATTTCATTTTAAAAAACGCACACACTCATAAATGAAAAAAACTTTATTTGAAAATAAGAGTGTAAACTTGTAAAGTAAACATCAAAGTGACATAAAATTGAGAAATTTAGTTCATTATGTGTATTCTAAAATACATTCCAAGTTATTGAAATAATCAATCCATTTTTAAAACAAAATTAAAACATTTTAAAAAATAATATTTTAGAATCAAAGTGTCTCATACGACTTTTAAAATTTTGAAAGGAATTGAAATTTTAAAACATTCATGTACATATATAAATAAATATTTAAAACCATTTTGAAAACATGAACATTAATTGAAAATATTTACAAGAATAAGTATTTAAAACATTTAAAATGATGTTTTAGTTAAAGAGTCCCTTACCACTTGAGAAATACTTGAATAAAAATAACTAGAGAATAAAATTAAACAAAACTTATAATATCATGATAATAATTATATTCATTATATAATATTTCAAAGGGTATTATATACACCATATAAAAGTGAATTGGTGCATAACAACAAATAAGTATCAATTGAATGTAAATTGAGACGAAATCCCTTACCTTGAGTCCGACTTGTCTCGTAGTTAATTATCTTCATAAATAATAAAATTAGGTTAATTTATAATTTATTCATAACCTTTTTAAAGTTTATAATTCATTTTATATCACTTATTTCCATTTTATAACAATTACATAATTATTTAAGTTCACATCGGATGTTTTGTCGATATTCGGTACTTGAGTTGAAAATGACCTTGGAATGATGTCAATAGTACATGTGGTCACAAGTCCATCATATCCAGAATAGTATTCATGAAATAATAATTAATTTTATACATTAATAATATTTTTTAAATCAAACCATTAATTATGGTTATGAAAAATGAACAACGTTATAATCATGGAGATGGTAGGTCGTACGTACGCATGTGTAACGTCTTCATTTTTCATTGATCATTATAGAAGTTGGGTAATTATTATTTTATATTTACATAATGATAATATAATTATTAATATCATATTAATAATTTAAATATAATTACATATATCATACAGGTGATGTGGTGAATAAAAATGAATCACATCGCATCATGGAGGTGATAGTTCATGCATACGCACGAACGATGTTATCATTTATATGTGCATGGAAAGTAAGAAATTAATTGATTTATTATTATAATATAATGATTAATATGTCTTTAATATCATATATTTACATTAATTACATCTTTATAACTAGTCTTGAGAGATGGTACTGAAAAAATGAACTATATTGGTTCATGAGGCGGTAGTTCGCCGTACACACAAATGAAAATTTCATTTCCCATTTGATGAAATTGTAGATTTATTTAGGTGATTATATTAACATAATAACATCTCAATATATTTATTGTAATGGATTTATTATCTCATTATGGTTTGATAATATTTAAAGGAAGTGGAAGAATAAATAAAATAAAAACACTTAAATAAAATGACACCTCTTCTTTGGCTGATCACCTTTGAAGAACACCTTAACACCTCTAAGGAAGGTGTTATGCCTAAACTAAGCCTTAAATAATGTATTTGGGAATTTTAGAAAGGTTTTTTGGAAGATATTGGCTGAATTAAATGGTTATTTAAGTGTGAGTATTATAGAAGAGTGGGCACCTTTTTATAGGAGAGGGGAAGGGCACCCTTGGAAACTCTTAAAATATTAAATCAATATAGATTAATTTTTAAATAAAAATGACTAAAACATGAGTTATATAGAATATAATATGAGTATGGTTCTAAATACTCTCATACAATAAATTTTAGACATGTATTTATTTTATTTTAAACCTTATATTTTCAGTTTACCCTTAATTAATCTATTTTAATTTTAATTGTGGTAACAACATCTTCAATATTAAGAGGCTATATATTTTACTTATATGGGGTATATTTCTCATAAATGGACACATTATGAACCTTCAGACCTTATCTTAGTCACTTGGTAATTATAAAATATTTTTATTATTTTTAAATAATTTAATAAAATATTTATTTATAAAATATAAATAGTGTCAGTTTTGAAACTATTCATTTCATTGAATTTAAATAAATTCCATACAAATATATAACTTATAAAAAACCATTTAATAGAATTATAATATGTAATAATCACCTATAAAATTCATTTAGTACCCTAATTAATTTGAATTATATTTATTTTAATATTTTTTATATCATTTATTTGATATTTATATTAATAAAATAGTTATTATATCACTGTTGTATCAGTATTTATGGTAATTATTTAGTCTTTAAAAATTATAAATAAATTTCCATGATGCAGATAATTTCATTATATTTTTTTATACAATTTATTATCAAATTTTTATCATGTTTATCCTTATATTAAAATTATTATACTTATAAAAAATAAGAGAGTGATATGTTGTCACTTTCTCTTGTTTTAATAATATTTTTATCACTTTTATGGAAAAAAGTCTATTAAATGAGTCATTTACAATAATTAGGTGTTAAGGGTATACTTTTATTCTTCAAATAATAATTTTTAAGGTTTTAGAGTAATTTTTTTGTCCATATAATATTGTTTGTTACCCTAATTTACCTGATTTACCTTTAACCACGTTAAATAAAAATTACTGTTGTTACTATTCATAACATACAAAAAAATAAAAGGAATCTAATTTGGCCCACTGATTCTAAATATGAAATCAATTTTTTAAAATTTAAAATACATAAGTTTCCATAATTAATTTAAAATTAATCCCCATTGAGAAAACAAGAAAACGAGTTTTTTAAAAGTAAAAATCATCAAATGATTGACATTCGTTTATATAAAATTTCAATGTAAAATTACTTAAAATGGAAAAAATTGGATTAAATGATAAAAACTTAATATAATTATACTTTAAAACTAATTAAATGGATAATCTAGTAATATAAATAAATTATATGAAAAAACAGTTTTGAATTAAAATGCAGTATTTTTCACTATTAATTAAAATATGAAAGTTATCAAAAAAACCAAAATTTTATCCAAACTACATTTTTATGTCACTATCTAGAATAATAATTTTATTTTGTCAAATATAACATATAAAATTATCAAAAAATATATTTAAAATGGGTTCGTCATCAAAAGGCGGCAAAACTTATTTTTTTAAATACTTATTTTATCCAAAAAATTAAATATGTTATTATATATTGTATAGAAAACATATAAGATGAATTTTAAACATTATATATATATCATTAATAAAATGTATCAATAGTGATTTTATTATGTTATAAACTAATTTTTTTTCTTTTAAATAGTTTTTTCAGAAAAAACATTTCCTTTTATTTAAAAAGGATTTTACATTCATTTATAATTAATTGTTCACAAAAGAATTAATTATAATCATGTGTAAACCATATTTTCAAAATTCAATTAATAATGTTCATTCTTGCTATTTTAACAGTTGGGTTATAACTACCATATTAAATAATAATATTTAGTTTTTCGTTTAAGCTTGATGTGGCATATCATGTACGCTATCTAACATTGTGCTTCCTTTTAAAAACTCAGGATGTTACATAACATGTCATTTATTAATTATTTCGTGGATTTTATTTATATAGAGAGTGTGAAACCCATTCAGGGT
The DNA here is from genome assembly GCA_963277665.1 of Viscum album. Taxonomy (NCBI): domain Eukaryota; kingdom Viridiplantae; phylum Streptophyta; class Magnoliopsida; order Santalales; family Viscaceae; genus Viscum; species Viscum album. The sequence goes on from OY728163.1 coordinate 288,342,176, forward strand.
GTTTAACCTCCACTATATAAGTAATAGGGAGTTCATTTCGAAGGAACTATTCATTCACTCAATTTTGGGAGCCCATGTCTCTTCCTTACTACACCCTAGTGAGAGAAGTTCTCATTCCAAGCTTTTGATCTTCAATATTCTTTATATATTGAAGGAATAAGATAGTGGTGATCATCAGGATGTTTAAGGCTTCATTGGACCTCCCCTCTTGCATATGGATTTCAATTATCGTCGTTCCTACAGCCCTTGAAGCGTGTATAGATGATCTAGAGGGATTTGACATTGAATCGTTTGAGCAACGATCACTGATGATTAGAGTTTATCGATCATAATTTAATTTTGAACAATTTAAATGTTTATTTTAGTTTTTGTTCTTAAATAAATTCATGCGAGAACCCTGACCTTTATTGGGGCTTGGATTGTCAAAGGTGACAAAGTTATGTTGATCCAGCGATGACAATTTTAAATCCCCAACCCATCTACTTGTACTAGGTTTCTCAGCACCACTTTATCTGTAGGCACCACATCCTTCCTTGTCACCACCCCTGCAGTGCCACCTCCTCTAAGAAGCCTCCCCACTAGTGCCGCCTCGGCTCATCACACCACCACCCAACCGACCTTCTCCCACCAAGTGTTGCCTTAGTCAACCAACTAGCACCTTCCACCACCGTTGCACACTCCCGTAGCCAGCCCTCCTTCACCACATGAGCTCTTGTGGCCCACTAGACTAGACTCCCACCATCATCTTTCCCCTATCATCAGCCACCCGCAGCCTCAACCTCCATCCACAATCTGAACTACTATAATCAACCTACTGCACTCGACCAACCCCAGGTGCCCTCATACCAGCAAGTCCCAGCAAACTTGGTTGATCATTGGCCTCCTATTGGTCGAACTGACTCAGAATGATCCTATGTTGGTTTTGCTCAAAATGGAATAGGTCTGGACAAGATCTTCCTGACCAAACCGATCCCATCTAGACCCAGGAAGGCCCGAAAGCCCTTTTAAGGGCTTTCCAGGCCAACAGGGGTTTGGGAATACTTTACAAATATTTTAAAAATTAATTTAATTTTTGAAATTAAAAATAATAATAAATTTTATGAAGAGCCATATTAAAATAAATTATTTGAATTAATATAATTCTTTTAATTCATTTAAATTCCCTTGAAATAAATTTATTACAAGTTTAATTTTATTATGCGTTTGATTTACCTATTGAATGGTATTGATCATTGACCAAACAATGTTTGTCTGTGTTTTTATTTTTTTAATTAATTGTTACAATTACGTGTGATAAATGTAATAGTTTATTTATTTTTTATGGTATGCGCGTCATATATTTTCGCTTAATATGTATAAGGGTTTACGCATCCATCAATATAATTTTGTATGTATTTTTCACTTTCTGAGACCCCCTCGCTTTCATGTGATTATTTATTTATTATGATGATGATGCTATAATACATGGACCACATCCAAATGAGGTCGTATCCCAAACAAGATGTGAAAACATTAGACCGAGGTGTGAGATGCAATTAGATTCATACATGACTTAGGTATTTTACCCCTAGGGTCAGAGATGGTCTATTAAATTAAACAACATTAAATTTTTATTATCAATTGCATAGTTTATTTAATTTATCCATTTTTTATTATTTTTATGAATATGCATGTTTGTGGGAACACATAAAATAATGAACAAATAATGCATAAATTAAAACAAATAAATTCATGATAAATGTTTTTTATTAACACATTGTTCATATGTTAGTGAGATCACATAGTATGAAAATTTTTAATATAAAAATATTACATTCATCAAGAAATAATAGAAAACCTCAAAGTAATATTTTGTCATAACGCCTTCTATTGCTTAAATTTGAAAATTTTGGGTGCACGAGGTGCTTATCAGCCATAGTTGAGGATGGATCCTACTACTAAAGAGTTCTTATAAGAGTTATGATCCAACTTAACTAAAGCTAGTGACAAAGAAGTATTCATATCTTTCTTTCTACCACTTTATATGTAACGTGATGACGGAATCAAGGTTATGATTATGAGAAGCTAATAATTCACTCAACAGTTCAAGGAGTCGCGAGTGAATGTAATTGGCCAGTATAATTCCTACCTTGAAATTCTCTGAGTAGTGGAGTAGCCATAACTTAGACTATGAGGAGAGGTTTCAAGGTTCCTTGCTAGTATAATACTCAATTGATAGAGTATTCCAAATCTAGTAGTGAAGGATACTAGGGTTCAATAAAATAACAGAGATATTTAATGATTTAATCAATAATTTCTAAACAGTAATCAAGATAAATCACTAACTACTAAATTTATTTATTGTAGATAAAATTACAATCAACGCCACTGGTACATTATCACTGCTATCAATTCTTGATAAAAAAAATATAATGATCATCCATAAATTCTTGGAGTGGTACAAGTTCTTGTACATAGTACTATGCCAAGAGAGGAAGCTTTATGTGCTGAATTCCTCACTTCTTATTGAGCCCCCTCAGGGAGAAATTAATAAATTCTTTGAATTTCTCAAAGGACATAGACTTATATCTCATCAAGTAGACATAATCATATCTACTCAAGTCATCAGTAAAAGTTATGAAGTAAGAATACCCACCTCTAGCTTCTACTAGAAATGGGTCACACACATCAATGTATACCAATCCTAAAAGTTCTATGGCCCTTTCACCCTAACCATCGAATAATGGTTTGGTTATTTTTCCTTGTAAACAATCATGACATATTTTAAGTGGTTTTAGCTCAAAAGAATCTAAATTACCATCTTGACAGATAATTATAAAATTCTTATCATTTACATGACCAATATGATGATTCTATAGTTGGGTGTTATATGAGTCATGTGAACATGATTTTTTATTTATTGCCAATGCTTGGTTTTTTTAATTTAATAAATAAATTCCATTATTTAAATTTTTTATACCATAACATATGTTGTATTTATAAAATAAAAAACATTTATTTGTAAAATTGAAAATAAAACCATCTGTATCTATGCATGATACAAAAACTATGTTCTTAGTAATAGTTAGGACATAATAACAATACCTTAAAACCAAAATCATTCTTGTTGGTAATAAAAGGTGGTAGTCACCAATGGATAGAGCATACAACCTCACACCATTGGTAGCTCGTAAATCCACCTCTCTTATAACAATCTTTTGGAATCTACTTGGTTCCCATATTTGGATATAGATGTGAGCACCACAAGCTATATCTAATACCCAATTTGTAGAAATTAAAAGATTACACTCAATAATGAATGCACCTTTAGATTCCCCATGCTTATGGGTGCATTTATTCTTCCAATGGCCTTGCATTCCACATGAAAAATATATTGCCTCCTTTTTCATTGCCCTACCTTTGTATCTTTCTCTTCTTGGAAGGATGGTGCTTGGGATCTTTAGACTTGTTATGAGTCTTAGCCCCCTTTGCCTTGTTATTCCTTTTCTTATTCACTATAAGGACTGTGGGTTTTTCACGCCCCATGTCCATATCCACTTGAATAATAAAAGTAAGAAGTTTTGAAAGACTCTTCCCATTATTTCTCATATTATAATTAACAATAAAAGTGGATAAGGTATTGGTTAGTGAGGAAAATATGAGATCTATGTGAAACTTATCCAGGAATTTAATCCCTAATATGTATAAGCATTCGATTTAGCTAATAATATTGACTACATGAATCCCATCTAGAACCAAGTCTCCAATATTAGTTATAAACAACGAATTGGAGATCTCATATCTCTCATTTCTCACCTTCTCTTGATAGAGATCCAGAAGGTGAGACATCATGTTATACGCATCCATGTCCTCATGTTTCTTAAAAATCTCATTGGTTATGGACGATAGCATGAAACACTGAACATATGTACCATCATTCAAATGTTTCTCATACGGAGTCAACTCTTCCTCACTATCATCATTACCATGCTTATTAGGAATATGTTTTTCCCGCACATAGAATTTTCTTTCTTGGCATAAGATATCACGTTAGTGCCTTTACCACTCTTGAAAATTTATGCCGATGAGAAGATTATCCTTCTAAATTATGGATCTTAGTGATATTTTTGAAGTAATTTGTATTTTTGTTTCTACAAATAATATGAAAAGATTTTTAGTACTTAATAGGATAAAATTTATACAAATAAATAAATATTATATTTATTAATCACCCACCAATTTATCGAAACCCAATATCCCTTACCATTGGCCTCATAATATCCTATTTCTTGGACATTCTAGTGTCAAGGATCCATATTCCCCTTCTCATCACCCAAAACTTGGTTGGTTAGTAATTTGATGGGTTTTAGGTATACATTCCAAATTTCAACTGATTAACTCACAGTTCCTTGATCTGTTGAGTGGACTCCCTAATCCTGAGATCCTTAAATTGGATTTCCTTAACCATTTCCTCTTAGTTTCACAAATCCTTGATTTGGCAGTCAACCCTTGATGTAAAATAAGTTAAGTTAACCCAAAACTTCAAGTTAAAATTCCCCAATAGTTAAAATCAACCCAACTTTGGCTGGTCAAGAACATTGAACTATAGTTCGATTTTAACTGAAGTAGTGGAATACTATACCTACTTAATATATATAATTGAGGTATTTTATCTTTTATGCATAAATTTCTAATTATTATCTTTATTTCATTATTATTAATATTAAGTGGATTTACTTAAGTGATTAACCATGTCTTAGATAATATTTATGCATAATCAAGTTTATTTTTGTTCTATCTTTCATGCTTGTTAATTAATTATTTCATGTGATCACAAAAAAACATCCATAATGAAATAACCATGCAACTTGAAAAAAATAAATTAATAAAGTGGTATGATCATGAGGTTTTACTAAAGGTTAGTTTATCTAGCAGATTATAAACTAACTGTCGACCTAGGGGAAAGCACCTTGAACCAATTGAGTTTTGTGTTGTAACTTTCCACTTGTCCACCTATGTATATCTCTTGGATTGGTTTCTCCTAAACTCTAAACTTAAACCACATCCACTAGATTGGGATATCCATCTATTACATATAATTTTACTCACACATAGTTAAGGGGAACTAAATTATTGGTTAAAGGGTTTACATAAAAGAAACCATGGTCACACATGCCCTTACATATTAAGAGGGGGGTGGAAAACATGTTATGAATTTAATTTAATAATAAATTAAAATAAAAAAATCACATACAAAGGTACAATCTTGGCTCATGATTATCCATATACATGCAATGAATTATACATTTAGTAAAATTATTATTCAATTCTAATCATTCTTATTTAATATAAATCATGCTCAAATCAATTAATTATATTCATTAATTAATAAATTATTTTATCTTAATTCTCATCTAAATTTCCTTGTGATTCTCATCCATCATAATTTTAAACAAATTAAACAAATTAATTTAAAATTAACTATATACAAAAAATGTACCTTGGAGGTAACACGATGAGTACCCATCCGAACTAACCAATGCGTATTATACTCATATACCGTTTACTCTTGTGATATGTGGCATACACGACTTTTCATGTAATATCATGATGTGTGATATCAACTTAATGATCACACGATTTACATGTTTTTATTTATTTTTACAGTGTGTTGCTTCAATACACAAATTAACAACTATAATATGACTTATACATGATATGTTGATTCAAATATTACTTAGAAATTAATTAAACATGTATATATATATAACACATCACATGATGTGTCCTATCAACTTGATGACCACACACAAATACATGTTGATAAGTTTTTCAAAATATAATAAATTAATTTTAATACTATGTAATTTGGTAAAAGTACACGATGTTTACATTTAAGATACATGGTGTGTATTATTCTCACCATATATATGCGGAACACGCCTAGGGAATCATCATGTAACGGTGCTGCAAAATTTTTTCGAGTACATGACATGTTTATGGACTACACAGCATGTGGTCTACGAGTTACACGACCACCAATCATGTAGGCTATGTAAGAAGATACACGACATGTCTGTGACTAAAGGACTACACGTTGTGTATGAAAGTTACACAATGTGTAATCCAGCTGATTGTGCACCAACCTGGCCCAATCACCATGTGATGTATAATTAAATTCACCACGTGTAATAAATGAACATAATGTTGAATTAATTCCAAATTAATTTTTGGTGCATTAAACAATAGTACATGGCATGTACCTCTGGGTTACACGGTGTGTACTATCGTGTTATCCGGCCAGACTTCTTGTCACTTCCAAAAGAGATTTTTGAATTTATTTCATTCATAAAATTGATTGATTTGATTATATTTATAAAAAACAAAGAGGAAGAAAGTAGATCACATAATTTGGATTAAATAACGATTAAAATGGAATTAAAAACCAATAATAAATGCTTAAATTAATCAACAATCTTTATGAGACTCACTCTAATACCACTTGTAGGTTTCGGGCATAGCATAAGTGTGTGATGGGTCATGCCCAACTTATATTTTTTTCATGATCAATGATTAATCCAAGATTTACATAATGATGAATATCATGATCAACAAAATTAAATCAAAGAATATAGACAATGGATAAATGTCAGAACCAAAGCACAAGATCGTCACATATTATTTATAATTAATTTAAGCAATTAAAGAATTATCTTGCATGAAATTATTTATTCATTGATGAATCTAACAACAGATCTACATAGTACCATCATTACATTGTAGGAATCAAGATTATATTCCCTCTAGCGGTTATCCGCACGTGCTCCACAAATCACCGAACATCACCATAGAAATATTCAGGTGCTAGCATGACATATCATATTGCTTGCGCCGTTCACCTTTGATCGCCCTAATAATTGATTCCAATGGAATCTTCTTAATCTCTCTAGACTCGAGAGTGGAAGGTGGAGGAAGATCACTCTCTATTCTCAAAAGTGATCATGGATAAGGGAGCTATCTAGGGCTTCAAGAGGATTGTCTCGATTTTTTTTTCACAACAAATGAAATGAATTGGTTCTCTTGAAAAATAATATAATCGGGTTTATATACTACTAGGGTTAGAAATAAATAATTTCACAAATGACCTTTAATATTTATTTAATCCCTGTAAAACCACATGTATATAATAATAATATTATTATTATTTCTTGACATGCTCTAAACTCGTGAATTAAATTAAATATTATTTAATCAAATAATTATATATATTATTTCTCATCGGACCATTAAACTCAGCCCGTCGTTTCTCCCCAATATTTATCAAGCCTTGAATAATAACTATTTATTTAATAAATAAATATCATTACATTATTCACAAATAAATAAATAAATATTATATTCACTAAATAGAAATTAAATATTTATTAAATATTATACTCACATAAAATTCTCTCGAATAACAGGTGATGAAATATAAGTGATCAAGAAGACATAAATAATTATTAAATCACATGCGGGAATAATATTTATTCAACTTGATAAATAATAATATATTATTTAACTAAGATTTTGGATACATTTAGTGTGTAACCCTCAAGGTCTCTTTCTCAATGACATTAGATGAACCAGCCTAAAGTCTAATGTTGGCTTCTAACAATAATCCAAATCACCCATAGAGAAAGAAGATAATGCTGCAATGACATATTAATTCATACGGATTCTTACCGTGTAATATAATTATTTATCCTGATATCTATAATTAAGAAGGTTGCATGCTGGTGCCATCATCCCATATGCTCGATGTCTCTTTCTTTGACATTCTGGAAATCAAACTTGCCTATGGAACACCATGACCATGGATTTATTTAGGCTATATCATTTTCATCAAAGGGTATGAGATATAAACTTTTGTTAAAAAAAATAAGGGAAAAATAATTTCTCTCTTTATTCCTTAATGAAATATTTCTTGTGACGCACCCAACACACCCTACCTCGCTGTGAACATATATCGTCACAGTTTTCATCAATACATCAAACTAAGTGAATTATAACACTCATTAATAATAATATTAAAGTATAAGGATAAATAAAAACATCTTCATATAGAAACATCCAATGACATGTATAAATGTGGATTTCCTAATGGCAGGTCTTATTCTCATAATATCTTACACTAGATATTACCAAGGGCATAAACTATGAGAAGGTGCCTCAATGACTTATGAATCTCCACCCCTGATAGCCTGAATCATTTATGTCCCTCAAATGATTTCATTCATCTATAGAACATATATTTAAGGATATTATCATGACACTTATGGGTTCTCGTCATAGAAAGGAACTGTTATGACATTTCAGTGTGACAACTACTCTTAGGACATTATCACATACTAAGTCACACAGAAGAACAATCATGATGTGATAAGAAGTTTATTAATATTAAAAATAATGAATATAGGTTATTATAAATTAAACATAAGTTAGTTCTAGTGCATCAACTCCAACAAAGAAAACCGATGTAAGGGGGACATGGCCATGTTGTAGTATACGACTAGACCCCAAGTATTTCTTGGTCGTGTAGTAGTACATGGATAGAAATTGGGTGTACCTTGGTCGTGTACAAGTACATGGCCAGGTTGGAGGTTTGGGAGTACACACCATATACTTGGGGCATATGTTGTGTACTACCCCTTCATTGCACTTTTGTGGGTTTTGGGTGATATTTCACCCCAAAGTCAAATACTTGTTCCGATCACTACATTCGGTCACCTTCAACCTGCAAGATACCTTTACGCCTGATCTACCTTTACATAGGGAATGGTATATGCAAGTTACCCTTACATAGGTACAGGGACAAGTCGGTGTCCTTATGAAAGCTACAATCTACCTTTATACAAGTGAGTTTGAGACAACCAACGCCCACTTGACTCCAACGTTCGACAAACATCATGTCATCCATCTTTTGTGGTCAAGCTAGGAGATCAAGACAAGCTCAATCGATCTGAGGCCATTCATGCATGCCATTATTCAAATAAGATGATATGGTTGAGGTTGAAAACAAAGATATAGTGAGGCGTTCATATATCTAAATGCATGTGATATGCTCCTATGCATGTGAGAATTCTCTTGCAAAGGATGTAGCAAGTGATTGCATGAAGATTCCATGATTCTCTGTGTCATGTGATGCTGAAAGATAGGAAGGAGGGATAGGTCGATCTCCTATAATCTTGTGCTTCAAAGATAAAGCTTTTTTGAACCTGGTCGGTGCTAGTAGAACATGTTCAAGGTCATACCTTTGTATGCGCTTTTCGTGATAATAAAAGAGAAGTTGCGTGTGAGTGGGATAATAAGCACCGTACACTAAGGACATAGTCATCCACACTATAGGTGATCCTTGTAAAAAATTTAGTGTTCCATGTGCTTTACTATTTTATGTGCATGCTTGGTAACTACAGGTGAAGAATAAAAGGGGGTCTTTCATTGAATAAGTGACAAAGGTATAAAAAGGGATAATAGTTTTAAAGTGGTAAAAAATCATCCCACGCCAGTGTGGTCATCCGAAAGTGATCCTAACATAGTGATATTCCACATGGATTGTCATTCACTATTAACATTTTATAAGATGAAACATTGGGAGGTTGGACAATGCATTCATGCGATGAATGCATGACCGACCAAAGATTTTCCCATGTATTTTGTAATGCCTAAGAAAATGTTGTAGTGACATGGGAATGTCTCAGGGGCTTATATATAAGGGTCGTCTCCATGAGAATGTGGTGTGTTAACCTTATGCAAGCCTATGTGTGAAACTCTCTCTCCTGATAAATATCTCTTCCTCCTCTTTTCGCTTACCTTGAGAGATACTAGCATATCGTGGGATGAGGAGGATCATGCCCATACAATGGGGGATTCATTTCAGCCCGCGGATACATCACAGAGGAGAGTCCTTCGATTGCTTCAAAGGGATCTTTATTAAGCACCCGAACGAAGGAGGTTCTGTTAATCGTTGGTGAAAAGTACACATATGTTCTTCATTTTATATATGCATTGTTTCAGATTCATGCATGGTAGATCTTGGGTTTGAGGTTTTTAATCACTTCTATGACCTCCAATGAGGGTTTTTTGATCCTTATAAACCCTTCATGAATTTTAATTTGAATTTAAACACATATTTCTTTAAAAGGAATTTAATTTTATTAGTCACCCACTTAATCAAATAGAATTTGAATGTTAAACTTTTAAATAGTAATGTTTTATATTTTAAAATATTCTAACACATTTCATATATTTCTAAATTGTTATTAAATAGTTTAGATACTTATAAATTAGTGGTGGGATTCTATTGGAATTAAAACACTTGTTTTTTTTCAAAGAATTTGAATTCAAATGTATCACTCAACTTATAACCACATTGAATTTGAATATTGACTTTCCAAACCATTCATTTAAAGCTTAAGAAAACATAAATTGAAATAAAAATATCATTTATAAGTTTTTACGATAAATTTTATCGAAGACTGTAATTATACATCACATTTACTACTTACTATCATATTTTTTTTAATAAATCTTTAATAAAAATACTTTTATCCATTTTTGACATGATAATTCAAAATATGTTATTCTTTTTATTAAAATCATTTTTTCATTATTTAAGGTCACCGTTTTAAAATAGAACTCATGATATATTTTTGTAGAACATTTGATATACTTTTTTAAACTGAAAATCTCATTCTTACTTCGTAACATGCCATAATATTTTTTAAGGTTATAATAATAATAAACACCATTATAAATTCATGAAATTAATGTAAATATGCATATAGAAATCATAATATAATTAAATAAATTAAATGAAATAGCATTATTTATTCATTGATCAAATCAACTTTTATGTTATGAAATAAACATAGATATACATACATTGTTTTAAATAACTATTTTTAATGGACAATATTTGCAAATATATTTTCATAGAATACATATTAGAAAACCCAAAACTAAAAAAAATATTATTTATAAATATTTGGAAGGTATAAAAATCTCTTTTTTTTCTCTCATTCTTAACCTCTGTCTATTCATTCTTACACCATCACTTTAAATCGGAAAATTAAGAATGAGTAAAAAACTAAGCTAGATCGAGGAACCCAAAGAGAGGTAAGCAACAAAGGATGAGATTAATAGATATTATACCACCACAGTGTCATTAAATTTAGGGAATGTGATTATTGGCTACACAAGAGAAACCTAAATTGAGCATCAACCAAACTCATCATGATCACGCATAAAGAATCATATGTAGGTGCATATGCAACAAGATATCACCTAGAGTATATGGTTTGTGACATAAATAGATGACGGGACACAAATAACCTCGTTTATGTGAGTTGACTAACAATAGCACCCCGAGAATACAGAACAATCAAAGTGGAAAGACTCAATGGATCAAGAAGAAGTATAGATCAACAATAGAAGCCTAATATAATAAAGTTTGCGTGTACCCACAATAGAAGACAATCCCACAAAGAAATGACTTATGTTATAAAATTAAACTAAATTTACATATATTGTAAATGTTGAATCAAGAGCAGGTTTTAGAATATATTACAACTTGTGAAAAAATCATTTACAATTATTCATTAATTATATTGTGAACTTAATTTAATAATATGATATCTGCTTCTTGGGTTCTCACGGACCCAACCAGTAATGCCCCGGGAGGAGAGTGAGTGGTGGGTATTGCGGATCGGATAACCTTGCTTTCCCGGGCCATGGATCGCCTGGATGAATAACGGCGGCGGCACGGCGGTGGAAGATGACCGGCGGCATGTGTTCCTGCTCGATTTCAGTGCTCCCGTTTCCATTCAAATCGCCATCTCCCCAGTCCAAGCCCACCCCCCGATCCCCAATCTCGATCCCGTCGTATCACTCCCAAAGCCGCTGCCGCCCGCCGCGATGGACCCCCATCTTCTCTGCGACTCCGAGGGGTCCGCGAGGGTTCGGAGCGACCGCCCGGAAGGAGGAGGAGGAGGAGGAGTCGAGGAGGAAGATGAATCTGAAGGAGAAGAGGGGGAAGCCGATGCCGCTGACGGAGAGGAACGGCGGCGGCGACGACGGATTCGATGATTCCGATAGGCCGGAGGAGGAGGATGGGACGATTCCGGAGGTGGTGACGGAGAGGATGATGAGGCGAATGGGGGCGTCTGTGGGGATCCCGGTGGCGCTGGGTGTGATGATTCTGCCGGTGTTCTACTACCTTAAGACGGGCCTGAAGGTGGATGTGCCCAACTGGGTGCCCTTCATGGCCTCCTTCGTCTCCTTCGGGGCGGCGCTGCTAGGGGTCAGCTACGGTATCGTCTCCTCCAGCTGGGACCCCCTCCGGGAGGGCTCCCTTCTTGGCTGGACCGAAGCTCGGAAGAACTGGCCGGTCTTCTGGCGATCCCTCTGGGGCAGATCTCGGGAAACCAACTAGATCCAGGTTCGTCTTCTTCCCCCAATCTTCCTCTCATTGCGATTGAAATCCTGAGCGAAGTAAGTTCAATGGATTTTCAATTGATTTGATTGGAGTTTTGAGCAAATCGGCTGAAATGAGATGCATACATGGATGATCCTAATGTATTTAGCACGTTATTGAATCAAATAGAATGAAATGAAAATGGTAGAAAGATTTACATTCCATCGTTTAAAATAAATGCTACCATCTTCGTGCGTCCTTCACATCTCATCTTGAAGTTATCCTATAAGGGCTCTAATGTTAATTTCTCCTCCTCAGATTAGAGTATTAAGAGAGGCAGAGTTATCTTTAAAGTAGATGTCTGCTAGTCTTGATTTCAGTATTTCAGTTCGTTTTTTTCCTTTAATGCTTGTATGGAGCATCCGGTCTGGTGGATTGCCCATCGCTCTGTTTTTGCACTTTCCTCTGCCTTTAAATAGGTTTTCAATAAAGTTCTGTTTATAAAAAAAAAAGTCACTCACATGTTGGTTCTTTTATTTAATTTTTGACACATGTTGTTAGCCCATTTCCATGTCTATGCGCCTTGAAATCAGCTAAATTTAATTTTTTGGACTGTATCTGTTATGAAACATTGGATTCGACATTGAAGTACGAGTTTCCCATCATGGATCTTGTGCTAATGATATTTAAGTATGAAAAACTAAATTGAAATGATGCCTCATTTGAGTTGATGACATTGGTGTATTCCACTCCTTGCCGGTGTGTTGCAGCTTTAAGGATCTAAGCTTTGAGGATCTAACCTAGGAGCCCTCTAGATCATCCACAAGTCTTATGTAAGCTTATGGTTCATCGTTCTCCAAATTTAGTGTGCTGACATGAGAAATCGATGCACGTTATGATGCTCGTTTCATCATGAGAAGAACACTCGAACGTATCAATGAAAGAAATCGATTCAATCTTGTTCTTGCTTTCACTTTCTCACTCTAGTCATGAGAGAGAGTATGGGAGAGGGGAGAATTGGTGCGAAGGGGTGCCTAAGGTTTTTGGGTCTTAAATGAATTTTTTATAGCCGGGTTAATATTTCCAAAATTATATTTAGGTCCTTTAAGAAAATTAACCTCTTAAACCAACTCAATAGGTCACAAATGGCTTAATTTGATTTTCGTATATAACATGTAAACCCTAATCATTAAAATGTATCATTCTTAAATGATACATGGTGAATTGCAAGTCAGTAACTCATCATGTTCCTCCCATATGTGTTGTAAGTGGGTGTTCTAAACTTAACTCCTTTATGTACTTTGATTATCATTACATGTACAATATGCATTTATCTTACTATAATAGTGTTGATACTGTTGGAACCACTTTGTGTATAGGTTTGTATTTGTTGTCAATAGTTGTCAATGGAGATCAAAATGAAGGAGATCAAGAAGTAATCCAATGAAATGGAGGATTGGAAGATCACAATGAAAGAGATCATGAAGTACTCCGCTGAAGTAGATGAATGATGATTCAGACGATTGCTGTACTGATCGTAAGTTCAAAGAACATGTGTCAAAGGTGATACATTGTTTACAACAATGAAGAATGTGAGGTGCAATCCATCTGAGGATGATTAAAGAAGAATGATGTTTTTTGGATGAAGACCATGCAATTCCTCCTAATTGCATGAGAACCATGGGCTTTGATGAAGACCATGCAATTCCTCATTATTGCATGAGAACGATGAGTTTTGATGAAGACCATGCAATTAATCATGATTGAATGAGAACCATGCAAGAGACTTCTTGATGAATAGAATCACATGGTTTGCATGAAGTTGACCATGACGGTTGATGAAGAAGACAATGTGCCAATGACTGGAATTCTAAGAAGGTCGTGCAATGATTGGAATTCTGCGATAGCCATGCACGTCACATTGTCATAGAAGATGATGATGCTAAAGCTATGCCTTCAAAGAATACATGTCACAATAGTGGAGTTTGTGATAAAAGCAGAAGAGTTGCTGAATGATACATATCACCAAGAAGAAGTGTTGTTGAGGTAATCGTGCTTGTTGACAAAGCAAACAGACGACATACAAATTTGTTGACAAAGGAGATTCCATGATGGCATGTCGAGTTCGAGGACTGTGGATAATGATCCATGTTTTATTCAAGGAACATCGACAAATGAATGGATGATCTGGAGGCGGACAAAAAGAGCAGATACAAGGTGGCGTCGTTTTCCAGTGTTTGCCAAATTTTTGGAGTCCAAAATTTGGAGGTTGGTGAACATCGCGAAAAGTGGATTTCCATGAAGATCATGATTTAATATGGCAAAAGCATGAGTTTCGCGAAGATGTGATGCATGGATTGGATTTCGCGAAGACCAGAAGAATGAAGACAGTGATTCTTCGCGATTACGTCAAGATTCGCGAACGACAGAGGCTGGAGAGCTTCGCGGCGATGAAGGGCTTTGCAAGGGAGCTTCGCGGCGATGAAGGGCTTTGCGAGGGAGCTTCGCGACGAAGGTGCGAAGTAATTGACAGGATGCTTCGCGATTACGACGAGCTCCGCGAACGGAAAATTACCGTAGTGCTTCGCGATTTTGAGAGAATTTCGGCGGGAACTTCGGAGCTTCGCGATTTGAGCTGACGTGGCGCTGACTTCGCGCGGAAGGGTCGAGGGTCGGTGGAATCGCCTATAAATAGAGGTCGACCCCCTCAAGACAAGTAGAGAGAGAGCTCTCAACGAAAATCCTTTGCTCTCGGTTCACAAAGGTCACTCGCGAAGACAGTGTGCTTCGCGAAAGAGGAGTTTCGCAGCGGCTATTCTAGCTCCACGAAAGTCGTGCGCCCCGCGTTGGCTCAGTGAGCTTCGCGAAGAGGCAGGAGCTCCGCGATAGCCAAGCATTATGAAGCCTGGAGCATCGCGAGAGTGCTTCGCGATTGAGCTTCGCGAAAAGGCAGAGACTCCCCGAAGCCTTGTTTGAGCTTTGCAAAATTGGGAGCCTTGTGTAATAGGGTACTTTGTGAAGGCCCTTTCCAAAGGTTGTTCGCCCAGTGGACAAAGGCAAAAGGGGTATTCATCAGTGGATGAAATTTGGACTTCAACAGAGCATCATTTATTGAGCAATCACACAAGTGATTGTGATTCCGGCAAACGAAGACAAGGGGATCTAGTGCATTCAGTCATTGCACTAAAGGAGAAGGATTGAACTAAAAAGAGCATCAACTCTGAACCCTGATGCAAGCAAAGTCTCATGTTGAACAGGAGACAAAAAACTTCATGTCTATCTATTGAAGAGACCTTCACGTCTATAAACTGAGTGAGACTTCACCAACGGCCGTGAGCCAGAGGGAGTCAACGGGAGTGACCCGAGGGACGCAGTGAGCTATTCCTGAACTTTTGTAAAGGCAGTGAGCCTGGGACAGAGTGACTGTACCCGAACCTCTATAATCCACAGTTAGTGAATATTAGTGGAATTTGGTACGGCCGACAACTTGTCGGCGTATGCTCCTTGGATGTAGCCCTTTGTGGTGAACCAAGTAAAATTGTTGTGTTATCTCTGTGCATGCGAATGTTTCATTACTGATCATATTCATCATACAGGTTTAAGTAGTTCCTACCAACGTGGGAACAAGATCCACAACTTTAAGAAGAAAAAGTTGACACCCTGATTCACCCCTCCCCTCTCAGGGTGTCCCGGGGTCCTACAAGTGGTATCAGAGGGAAAAGTTAACGTATGTTGGATATTCTCCAGTAATTCTATAGAGAAGAGGATTTGAGTTTCTTTTCTAAAGTCAACAATGAAGAGCAGTCTTGATAATGACGCAGTCATTTCTGAGCAGAAGTCTACATCTATCAAGACCATGACAAACAGAAAAAAGAAAGAAAAGAAGCAGTTGAAGAAGTCCCTCATATCCAAAGAAGATGCAGTGTCTTGTTCTCCATGCCATTCTAATAATGAAGAAACATCAGGCTTGGAAAGTATCGAGCAGGTGGCTCAGGATTCTTCCAGAGGAAAGGATGACACCCCTAATTCAAGATTTCAGAAAAAACTCAAAACATATCTGCATGATATTCCTGAAGAAAAGGTTGCGATTATTTGTAGCCTATTCCAATCTATGCAGGTTGAGATCACTCGATTAGAAAGGGAAGCTGACAATATGGAAAAGGGGTTGGAAAGAAAAGTTCTGGAAAGTATGAAGCTCACCAAACAGGTGAAAGTCTTTGAAGAAAAAGAGGAAGTCAATAAGACTCTAAAAGAAAGGATCCATGCACTTGAAGCTGAGCTGAAGAAGAGCAATGAAGTCAAGAGTTTTTGTTTGGAAGAAACTTCCATGAAATTCAGGAAACTTGACTCTTTGTTACAAAACAAAGTTAAGATGCATGAGGATGAGGTTGAAAGATTGAAGAAGACTTGTGAAGAGAAGATGATCATGATTGAAGATCAGAAGATCATCCTCAATAATGAAAGTCAAAAATTGGAAGCCCAATTGAAAAATCTTGAGAAGACACATATTGAGACTCCACAAAAGAATGAAACAGGAGATGCTGGTACTCAATGTTCATTGGAGGCTACTAAAGCTGAAGTACCTCCAACATGTGACAAGAAGATTATGACAACTCTTGAGTGTCCACCTCAAGAATCAGTCGCTGCTGGTACTCAATGCTCACTGGAGGATTCTATTGTCAAAAGACCTCCAACATGTGATAAGAAGATCATGACTTCACTCATTGATCTATCACAAGCAACTGAGAAAGTGAAGGTACCATCCAAACCATCTTCTACTCATGTTTCTAAATACGTTCCTACAATCAGTGCAGTTTGGAAGAAAAGTTCTAAGCAAGTATGGATGAGGAAAGGTGAGTGGAATAAACCTACCACCATGGCTAGGGTGGATGAGAAGCAAAAGGAGGAAGTTGATTCCTCAAATAGAGCACAAAAGATTAAGAAGATGGCCCAACAACCTCATACAGAAGAAACAAAGAAGAAAAGATTTGTGGGCCAATGTTGGTGCTGCAACAGATTTGGGCACTGCGCACTGGATTGTTTTTATAATCCCTTACATGGAAAAGCACAGGGAAAGCCTATATCAAAGGGAAGGAATCCAGAGAAGAAGAAGCAACATCCGCAGGTCCAGAAGCATCTGTTTACCGCAAACAGATTTGGAATTCTTGATAACATCTGTGATGTATGCAACGACAGCGGTCACAAGGCAGACACATGTCCATATCAACATGATTTCACTATTGATAAGAAAAGAAGACCTCCGATGCCGGTTAATCATGAAGAAAGTACCTTGGGAAGAAATCAGAAGAATTTTGTGAACACACATTTCCCCAAGAAGATCTCAAGTAGGGAATCTGAGGAGACCCAGGATTTTAGATCCATGAAATTGATGGGTCATTCATCCAAAAGAAAAACAAAATGGGATGATACTCAGATGAACCCATGTGGAAGATCCAAACCTGCCACAAAAGCTCCAAATGACATATTGGTCATCTGGCCAAAAGATTTGAAAAGAATAAGGAAACTTGAAGATGAAAAGGCCAAGGCTGGTGACAAAGGAAAAGGAAAACTTTCACATGATGAAGACACAGTGCATGAGAGATTGCAAATAAAGAGAAACACATATGTCAAAGAAGTTCTGTGTGAGAGATGCAAGAAATCTGGTCACACTGCAAAAGGTTGCCTAACCTTAATACCAGAGCAAGAATCACTCCTTAAGTGGAGTAAGAATGTATCATTCATGATGGCTGTTAAGAAGAACAATTCCTCACACAATATAAAAGAGAATGTGAAGAAAGCCATGCCACACCAACAGATGTCAGAACATATGTTCAAATGTGCAGGCATGAAGACTGGAGTGAACAGAGGACCTTGGTTGAGAAAATAACCTCAACCATGCAGGTCTTGTTGATGAAGCAAGGAGGAACCACCCTATTCCCTTATTCATTTGTGTATTGTATTTGTGCTAATAATGCAGGGAATTGAAGGTGAAGCATGCTCTCAGGGGGAGAACCTGAGAAGTAGTGAATGTTGTCAACTCTTGATAGCCAAGCTAAAGAAGTTTCCATCCTTAGTAGATTCTTCAATTGATATTCAAATATTATGATGATGAAGGATCACTCTTGATGAAGATGATGAGGAGTGTTTCCCTTGAGGGGAAGAAAAATGAAGAAGCTTCCATAATCATTGTGTCAATCAATATCAACTCTAGCTGGACTCAAAAGTTGTTACTCTGTGAATTTCTTGAAGAACATGTCAATGGAGAAGGTATGCCATTTCTCAATCTCTATCCCTTGGTTACTTAGATCAAAGATCATTCTACAGAGGGGGGTAACTGAATTGATCAGTGACATAAGAAGAATGGATGTGCCCCAAGGTCACTTATCCTGCAGATAGCACTTGAATGTTTTTGATCAGTTTGCTGATGTAAGTGCAAGAATTTCAGGTTGATCATTCCCTATCACATTTTATTTCTTATGACTGAAATAAAAGTGGTAAACCCTTGAAGACAAAATACACGAGTTCTCATCTCATGTTGGTATCATGATCTGTGAATAATGGACAACCTTGTTGACTTAATCAAATCCTCTTGTTTTCTACATCGAGCATTTCTTAAGTAGACTTAGAGTGAAATGATTAATGAAACATTGCTTAAGTATGGATTGATACCCTCCCTACCATGCGTTTTGTATTTCTTGTCAATAAGGGGGAGAGAAAGTGAAATGAATCTTTGAAAAGAAAAGTTCATTGAAGAGAAGATTCTCATTTTGATGTTGGCAAATTCATTTCAGAAGATGTATAAGGTATTGACAACAAAATACAAAAGGGGAGATTGTTGGAACCACTTTGTGTATAAGTTTGTATTTGTTGTCAATAGTTGTCAATGAAGATCAAAATGAAGGAGATCAAGAAGTACTCCAATGAAATGGAGGATTGGAAGATCACAATGAAGGAGATCATGAAGTACTCCGCTGAAGTAGAGGAATGATGATTCAGACGATTGTTGTACTGGTCGTAAGTTCAAAGAACATGTGTCAAAGGTGATACATTGTTTACAACAATGAAGAATGTGAGGTGCAATCCATCTGAGGATGATTAAAGAAGAATGAGGTTTTTGGATGAAGACCATGCAATTCCTTCTAATTGCATGAGAACCATGGGCTTTGATGAAGACCATGCAATTCCTCATTATTGCATGAGAACCATGGGTTTTGATGAAGACCATGCAATTACTCATGATTGCATGAAAACCATGCAAGAGACTTCTTGATGAATAGAATCACATGGTTTGCATGAAGTTGATCATGACAGTTGATGAAGAAGACAATGTGCCAATGATTGGAATTCTAAGAAGGTCGTGCAATGATTGAAATTTTGCGATAGCCATGCACGTCACATTGTCATAGAAGATGATGATGCTGAAGCTATGCCTTCAAAGAATACATGTCACAATAGTGGAGTTTGTGATAAAAGCAGAAGAGTTGCTGAAGGATACATATCACCAAGAAGAAGTGTTGTTGAGGTAATCGTGCTTGTTGACAAAGCAAACAGACGACATAAAAATTTGTTGACAAAGGAGATTCCATGGTGGCATGTCGAGTTTGAGGACTGTGGATAATGATCCATGTTTTATTCAAGGAACATCGACAAAAGAATGGATGATCTGGAGGCGGACAAAAAGAGCAGATACAAGGTGGCGCCGTTTCCAGTATTTGCCAAATTTTTGGGGTCCAAAATTTGGAGGTTGGTGAGCATCGCGAAAAGTGGATTTCCATGAAGATCATAATATAATATGGCAAAGGCATGAGTTTCGCGAAGATGAGATGCATGGATTGGATTTCGCGAAGACCAGAAGAATGGAGGCAGTGATTTTTCACGATTACGTCAAGCTTCGCGAACGGCAGAGGCTGGAGAGCTTCGCGGCGATGAAGGGCTTTGCAAGGGAGCTTCGCGGCGATGAAGGGCTTTGCGAGGGAGCTTCACGGCGAAGGTGCGAAGTAATTGACGGGATGCTCCGCGATTACGACGAGCTCCGCGAACGGAAAATTACCGTAGTGCTTCGCGATTTTGAGAGAATTTCGGCGGGAACTTCGGAGCTTCGCGATTTGAGCTGACGTGGCGCTGACTTCGCGCGGAAGGGTCGAGAGTCGGTGGAATCGCCTATAAATAGAGGCTGACCCCCTTAAGAGAAGTAGAGAGAGAGCTCTCAACGAAAATCTTTTGCTCTCGGCTCGCAAAGGTCACTCGCGAAGGTAGTGTGCTTCGCGAAAGAGGAGCTTCGCGGCGGCTATTCTAGCTCCACGAAAGTCGTGCGCCCCGCGTTGGCTCAGTGAGCTTCGCGAAGAGTCAGGAGCTCCGCGATAGCCAAGCATTGTGAACCCTGGAGCATCGCGAGAGTGCTTCGCGATTGAGCTTCGCGAAAAGGCAGAGACTCCATGAAGCCTTGTTTGAGCTTTGCAAAATTGGGAGCCTTGCGTAGTAGGGTACTTTGTGAAGGCCCTTTCCAAAGGTTGTTCGCCCAGTGGACAAGGGCAAAAGGGGTATTCATCAGTGAATGAAATTTGGACTTCAACAGAGCATCATTTATTGAGCAATCACACAAGTGATTGTGATTCAGGCAAACGAAGACAAGTGGATCTAGTGCATTCAGTCATTGCACTAAAGGAGAAGGATTGAACTAAAAAGAGCATCAACTCTGAACCCTGATGCATGCAAAGTCTCATGCTGAACAGGAGACAAAGAACTTCATGTCTATCTATTGAAGAGACCTTCACGTCTATAAATTGAGTGAGACTTCACCAACGACAGTGAGCCAGGGGGAGTCAACGGGAGTGACCCGAGGGACGCAGTGAGCTATCCCTGAACTTTTGTAAAGGCAGTGAGCCTGAGACAGAGTGATTGTACCCGAACCTCTATAATCCACAACTAGTGAAGATTAGTGGAATTTGGTACGACCGGCAACTTGTCGGCGTATGCTCCTTGGACGTAGCCCTTTGTGGTGAACCAAGTAAAATTGTCGTGTTATCTCTGTGCATGTGAATGTTTCATTGTTGATCATATTCATCATATAAGTTTAAGTAGTTCCTACCAACGTGGGAACAAGATCCACAACTTTAAGAAGAAAAAGTTGACACCCTGATTCACCCCTCCCCTCTCAGGGTGTCCCGGGGTCCTACAGATACTTCTGCACCCACTATATTTATGATAATGTCATTGGATCACATGTCATATCAAAAGGCTATATTAGTTCTCATGCTATAACGAGAACCTAGAGATAACGTGATAATAATCTTAAACTTATGTCTTATAGTCCAGATACATCATACTGATAGAATAAAGATGATGTGCGGCCATCAGGTGTTCAAAGTTCATAAAAATTGAGACTTCTTCTCATAAAGTTCGCACTTGATGATATTGAGTAGATGAGATCACAATGACTGACCTGCCAATAAGAACACCACATGTTCCGGGTGTCATTGATTGTTCATATCTGCGAACACGTGTAATTGTCTCCTGACTTGAGATTATTAGAAGTGCATACTATTTGATTACATACTTTAATGCAAGACAAAAATTATAACATTAATGTCATAGCGAGTGATGTCATAGCGAGGTAGCCTGCGTTGAGTGCATCATTGGTGATATGACATTGATTGAATAATCAGGATAGAATTTGTCGTTTTCGAAAGGAAGTGACATCTCATGTCTAGTTGATCAACATGATAATACCTTTGTTAAATCCATAACCATGGTAGAAGAATGTAAGTCTGTTCAGTTCGGTCAGTGAATAATAAAACAAGGATGGATGATAACACAAATGCGCATCCAACTTTATGAGATATTGTACGACAAAACGATTATATTACATGACATGTGTTCGTAAAAAATGTTTTCGTTGCTATGACTTTTCCTTATCTCCTTAGAAGTCTTGATGAGTTGTTAAAGTCCGTTTCTGGTCTGTGAATAATATTCATTGCTATCGAGATAAAGGTCTAGAGAGTCACACACATAGCGTATTCAAAAGCATGCCATATTCTGATGAACATGAGTATATGACATGGTGGGTCCTACCACGAGGCCCGAGAGATGTCCGAGTATTAACGACCACACCAACGCATAAATAAATTCATTATCATTCGAGTATAGAATAATTGAAGTTGAATTTATTTATTAAAAGTATTCACAAGGTATTAAGTGAATACACTGAAAAATATTATACGAACAAATATTATTTTAATATTCAAGATCCGTTTTTTATTTGCGAGATTTATGAGTCGAGTCAATGAATCATTTTTATCACGTAATATATTTATTATATATGCCCCCCACGCTCGGCTGGGGTGGTACGGGAGGGGAGGAATTTGGGACGAGGTCGCGGGGTCAAGTCCCCGGGCCGTCAAATTTACCTGTATTTTCTTTCTTTGTGTGTGTGCCGCTTTCGTGGTTGTACCCAACCTTTTATATTTATTATATATTATAGGTAGGTGATAAAAATACAAATGACAATTATGATGCAGTTATTCGGTCATAACATGTCATTCATGACTTATTTAACGGGCGTTATTTATACTGGGGTCGGGAAACTCATTTTGAGTGTTTAACCTCCACTATATAAGCAAAAGGGAGCTCATTTCTGAGATGTTATTCATCTACTCGAATCTGAGAGCTCATCTCTCCTTCACACATCATAGGTATAGATGTCCTTGTTCCAAACTTTCGATCTTCGTTCTTCTTCACGAATCGAAGGAATGAGATAGTGGTGATCGTTAGGATGTTGAAAACATCGTTGGACATCCGCTCTAGCACTCAGATTTCGGCGATCGGCATTCCTGACTGTCATGACCCGCCTCGGTGGCCTTAGCCAAAGTACGTGTTCACACACACGTGTCTCCGAGCCCACAAAGCTAAAAGAAAGGGAAAACACCAACCACCATGCATGCAAACCACTAACCGTAAAAGTAATACTATCAAAGTGCAACCAGAAAGTAAAGTGCAGTACTGCAAACCGGGGCTAGAATACAAGCCCAATAAGAAAGATAATTACAAAGACCGACCTGCTAATGAGGGCACTGAAGCTGTAGTAGAAAACTATCTGGAACGCCTCGACTCGTCTGATCTCACAAGGCATTGTCCGGTCCTGGCCCTAGTCCTGCTCCACCTAGAACTCCATCAAAGCGTCAGTCGTCTGCACAAGACACGTGCAGACAAAGCCCGTGCAAGGGTGAGTAAAACAATACTCAGTAGGACACTCCGAAACCACAAAAGAAGAACTACAAAAGAATGCACAGTCAGCTCTACACAGGTATAGACCCATACATATACCAAGGATATCCAAATATACTCATAAACAGCCACGAGGAAAGTGAGGGCAAGTCACAGTCAAAAGTCAGTCATAAGACTCCGCTAACTTGGGTCCTGCCAAATGTGGAAACACTGGTCAAAGGTCATGATATACAAATAAGGGATTCCGAAGAATACCGCGAACCCAATCTGTGTTACCCCGCACCGTAGGGGATTCTTAGAGAATACCACAAACCCTATGGTGCATCTCACAACGTAGGGGATTCCGAAGAATACCGTGAACCCTACGATGCAACCAACTAGATGGAGGATTAATGCCTTGCGCTCAGAGGTCACGTCAATACGCAACGGACTCCATTCGGGGTGTTAGATTATCACTCCCGTCCCAAGGAGGATTTACAACTCTATCCGGGATTCGTCTCTCGAGGGGATTTCCATGTAATGTCGTACCAAACCCTCGAGGGAAGAACCAAGGGGGAACTCTGCACCTATACTGGTCTTTGCTAACAATCCAACAAGCCCTCTCAAAAGATCTGCCTCGTCGTAAGAGTCTCAACGCCGCAAACAGTTCGTCAATCGGACTTACGGTTTGAAAGTTATGACTCTTTTTGTAAAAAGGGGTTGGTGGGGTCTGGGTTCGGTCCGACCTAGTCGGACCGACCCGACCCGAGGTCCACTGACCCGCCCGCTGGGCTCGGCCTGGACCGGTCGGGTCTGACCCGACCCGTTGTGTCGGCCCGACCCGAGGCGTTGTGCCCGACCTGCCTGACCAACCCGGACCGCTGGAGCGGGTCGGTCTTCTCCGCCCGGGACGCGGCGGGCGCCACGATCCAGCCAGATCGCGACCTCCAGCTGCGTGACATGGCTCGCCAGCCGCGTCCGCTGAATAACTCCGCGGCCTCCAGCTGCTAAAACTACTACTGTTTATTATTTGTTACTTTTATTGAAGATCATTTGAAACCAGGATCTCTTCAAAGATATTATTTATTGAATAAATTAATCTTTGCAGAAGAAGATCCATATTATTTCAGTTGTTGCTGCAACTGTGAAGATCAACTTGTACCATTCAAAAAATAAAAAACTTTTGATTTATTGGAGTTTTAACTACTCGAACTCAGTCATGGATTAAGTTTCATCTTCTTGTACTAATATGTGGATATTCGTTTCCCTATAAAAGAACCTGAATGCTCTGATTAGTCTTTTTATAAAGGTGTCAACTGTGTGCACTCAGTTCTGGATTTGAAGGTCATATGATAAGAGGACTTTTTCTAGTGAAAATCACCATGCTCGCAGAGAGAGCGTTGATGGAGTGAACTAAGAAATCTTTGTGCCCTATAAAAATTGATGTGTTAATGTTTAATATTTATTTTCCACTCATATTACTTATAGAAGAGAACACCACGTATCTTCATAAATCGCAAAGTGAGTTAAATTCTAGAATCTTTCAAGATTATCGAAAAGATACAATTCACCCCCTATTTTGTATCTTTGTATTATTCCAACATAACAAGTGTATCCAATGTTTCAAAGTACATATATGGGATAAAGACTATGATGGAGTGATTTTCATCTAATTTTTTTTAGGAATGTCAGGTGGATATACCATTATTTATGTACATATGAACACCTTAGGGTGGGGTTGAGGTGTTCTTTAATGGTTGAACATGGAAATAAAACTGATGAGCGTAGAGTGTAGAACCAACAAGTGTTTATTGTTGAATATTTTGAGATGTGCGGTGACAGACACTAGTATCCTTTCCAGAATAATTCCAAAGAAGGTAGGCACAGGGATCGTTCCATCTTGGTTATTAAAGGATGAATCGACATTTGTGTGGTTGGTTGTTTATTTATGCACTAAAATCATGTTGGGGGCATACACCACAGATATATACATATATATGAAATTGTGTTAAGGATGCATCGTTGTTGTCTTATTCAATTATTACTCACACCATACACGGGCATCTTGATACACATGTAGACATCATGACCATGGACCCGTAATAGGAAAAGGGCCTAGAAACAAGTTTATAAGGAGATGTTGCATGAGTGTAGAGGTCATACTGGGATAGAATCTGGATAGATGTCACATTATATTTATTTACCCTTCTACTATTACTTCTACTTTTCTTGAACTACCACATTCAGGGGTCTTGGATAAATAAATTTTAATTGCTTAGCATATGTTATCACATTTCTTTTTATTTCAGTTCAATTATTATTTTTTCTCTTGTTATATGATATGATTTTGATGCATGTATAATGATAATGAGGGTATAGTATCCCCACTTCATCATCAAGACCCTCGTTACTAGTCGGAAACCTCTTGAGTATGGGAGGTGTGCATGAGGTCATGTTACACTCTATCCCATTCTGGGTGTTTCGGGTTGAGGAGTAACAAATAAGCTTCTAAATTTTCATCCAAATAATATTTTATTGGAATCTACATGTATTAATATAGATTTCATATAAAAATTAAGGATTCATGAAAGTGATGTTTTAATGGTGTTCAGTGCGGCTCCTCAAACATTTAAACAAACTTTCATAATTTTCTCTTAAAATTTAATATTTAAAATAACTAAGTTCTTGCTATCATGGATTGAATCAAGTTCTCTCAATAAATAATCGAATTTAAAAATATAAAAAAATTTATAAAAAACATCTAAGGACTTTAAAATATGGAATTGGGAAGGGATCATGTCATGGATTTCTAGATTCAGTTCAATTGCATTTATATTGAAAAATAGATACATGGAAAGAAAATTCAAGACATAAATCATTTTATATTTTGGTAATCATGTACATTTTTTCAATCATAATTCAATAAATAAATCAAGTCAAATTGAGTATTCTATTAAGATAAAAAAATTAATATATTTTCATTTTTTATTAAAAAAAATACACATAATATTATAAATTGATTACTACCCTTCCCCAATAATTAGATTTTATTATATTTTGTGAAGTACCCATATATAAAATACAGGATAGGAAAAAACATGGATAAATAATTATTATAGTGCTAACATTATGGGCTATCATTATAAAATTTCCCATAGATTTTTTTATAAACCTACATGAGAAACAATACCATTATGTCATACTGACTTAAATTATAAGATTCATATAAAGAGAAATATAGGAAATAAGAAATAAATATTTATTTAACTCCCTAAAAGTATTTCATTTTTACAATTTATAGTAATATAGTTTTAGTGTTCATCTCAAATCTGACGGGTCATGTGGCTTATGTGATGAGAACTATGAAAAACGTGTTCTTCCAATTCTTTTCTCCGTGAAAATGTCATTAAGGCCCCATGTAGCAAGATTTTGTGTGTTCATTCCATATTAAATAAGAACCCAAATTCATGGTGGGGGTGTAAAATGATAATGATCGCATTTATGTTTATCTTAAGAAGTTATTGTGTTTTTTTACTTATCTATATTCAATATTGGTTGTGGATCCACTTTTTGGTAGTGGGTAGTGAGTTGTATATGGTCTTCAAAATAATTTCTAACTCTATCTTTATATTTAATTATATCCAAACTATCCCTCTATCATCTATTAAACTACACCACCTATCCCAAGGATTCTTTTTCAACATCCTCTAAGGAAATAATCTATGTTGAATCTAAAATATAATTGCATGGGAGATCAATAGACAATTCATTTTAAAAAACATTATATTAAAAATAACTAAAAGTGGAGATGTCTTCTTTATTAGTTTCAGCTTAAGGTTCCTCTTCATTTTATAAAGACTAAGGAAATTTCTTTTAGAGGGTGAGGTAATGGATTATTATCCTATAACTCTATCATTATCCTCTTGGAATCATCATCAATGTATGCATGGAAGGGTTTCAGTATTGCTGTGTCATGAACGTTGATTTTTTCTTATTTCCATTGAGCTAATTCATCAAATTTTACATTAATAGTGTCTTTGACTTCTTCAATATCCTTTTGTTTACTTCATGAAAAAAGCAATATTATGGATATCACAAGTAGGATATTTCTCTTATTCTTTATAAATTTTCTAACTTTCTTCTTGGTATATGTAGTGAAATATCTTGTTTCCATAATTTTCATAATAAGTAAATGAAATCTAAAATTCTATAATTCTTAGGTTTTGTGTGATTATGGAGAGGGGGAGGGGTGAATTAGTGTTCCATTTTTATTTCAATTAATTATCTATTTTAACTCATCATCGGTGAACATTTAATATCTTGATCCACTATTCTTATTTTCTCTCATCCTCCCATGAATTTGAAGAATGTAAAAGGCACACGACACAAATATTTTTACATGGTTCTATCTCAAAGTTATCCTACTCCATTCCAGGTATGGGTCCAATTATGAGACATTTATTCCCTACTATAAAACTATTGATTACATAGTATATGCGATCTCCCAAAAATCATGATTAGAAATCCCATGAAATAACCAACATAAAATCTTCTAAAATTTATTTACCAATGTGCATGTAGTGGCCACCTCCTGGTGGGTTATTTTTACTAGCTCATACCAATTGAATCTATCTCCCAAAAATCTACCAACCACCTCCCAGTGATGTCTTAATACTGCCTCCTAATAGTTATCCAAGGATCATTCTAAACACCACCTTGAATAGGTCTTTGAATCAATTCTCTCTTGCTATAAATAGTTAATCTTTTTCTTCTTCAAGTCTGTACATGCTCCTTCCTATGAGGATCACTTTTCCCTTTTCACTCCAGTGCTATTGTTGTCGTGTGGGTGTTATTATAAAATTATACCAACACAAATAAACTTCTTTGTGTCTTTAGATTTAGCTTCATCATCATCATTTATTAGAAACTCCATGATGTTTTGGGGGTGTCTACTTCAATACACGTCAAATTTTCTCTAGAGTTTCAACTTCATTGGGGTCTATATATTTTATTATGTATTTTCAAGAAAATATATGTATTCATAGAATAATATCATCAATAATATTTCCATAATTCATAGTGAAATACCATTATTATAGGCATTGAGAAATTATTCACTTTTAACTAATTTAATCTAATTTATGACTAGTCAAATCTATCCATTTAAATATCCTTATGACTTATTCTCATAATTTCGACATGATATTTAAATATTTGTTGAAAATTTTTCTACACAAATCTCATAACATCAACATCTATATGAATGAATGTAGAATGATGGATTCACCTATGGTGTTATGTGAGTTAACATTTCAAGAGTTGATTGTAAACCAAACATGACTATCAAAACACCCACATATAATTCGCCATAGAGTACTCTCATCTTATTTCATAACTACCTATGACATGGTACCTTATCTTGTAGCATGGAACACTCTCAACATCCATCACTCCCTTTTAAAATTATTCTCATTTATTCATATATTGAATTATGATAATTTGATTAATCAGATAATTTTAACAATTATGGGCATGGAATCACATCTTCAGAATTGATTTCTTCATAATATTTTTTTGGGAAGCATAGATTTTCACTTACTGGATAAGAGTCGGTGAAAAGGGATGTTAGGATCGAATGTGTGATGTAGACAAGTAATTTCATAGATTGAACACTTGTACAAACTACTAACCATGATGATAAACCATGTAATGAAGATAGACAACCATATGGATTGACCACATGTATAAACTTTTTAACATCAAGATAGACCATGTAAAGTAGATAAGTGACCGTATAGATCCACCGCATGAACGAATCACTGACCAAAAAGATCAATCATGAGGTATATAACGACCGTATTACCTTAACATTAAACATGTCCTTAAATACCCTTACAAATAAATGCAATAACATTTACAAAAATCATAGTCTTTGGTGCTACTTTTAAGCTATAAACATCATACCTTCACATAACTTCTGATTTATAGTGTACTATTACAAATAATCATGGATTATTTGTCTTACCTTTATGAAACTCATGAAATTCGTGGAATAAATTTGCATAGATATTGTTATTACTATATTAACCCTACTCAACTTGCATAAACTAATATTTACCTTTACACCGATAACCATTTTAACTCAAATCATCCCAATGATTTCTTAGTCAAACATGAGGCCTTACATCTTCCAACAAATGTTTTAGAAATTACTCTCAACATTTTTACTTACTATAATATTAATGATCATAACTTAAATTATTACACATAGTGTATTACTTCATAAACCTATTCATTCAAGATATCTAAGATAGTATCTGAAACTACATCATTCTATTTTCCATGTAGTATGGAAATATCTCAACATCATCTCACCATTTCTCCAAAACATATTGAAACCTCTTATAATCCTAACAAAATTTTTTATAGAAAAAAATATAATCCATATTTGGTTATAACAATTTAACCCTTTGTAATTGTTTTCAACACCACCACACATCTATAATGTGAATATATGTACTCATTTATTTATCCCCTTATTGAAAATAAAATTCTAAGGTTATGTAGGGATTGTAAATGCCTAATTTATCCCATATTCTATATGTGGTAGGGGTTTTCCATCAGATATTCTTCTCCATATTTAAATTTATGTTTAATATTTATATAATTGTGAGAGAAATATAGAACCAAACACAACTTATACAAGAGAATTCGGTTAATCTACTCTATGTCTACTTCAGTTAGTTTGATATAGAAAAAAAGATAGACATCCCCAAGATATAAAGACTATCTATAAATATATCAGCATGTGATACTATTACTAGAAATATAAATATAGATAATGTTTAACAAAATTCCTGAAATACATACCCTTCACTCAACTCAACAAATAATTTATCAATTTTCAAGTTAAATATAATTTACTCCCTATTTATCCAACCAAACACATAAACCAACACTCCAACATTGTTTTTTTAGAATCTGAATAACTGTGACTAGTGTGATTAAAATACCTCAAACTTTAATTACTTAATGGGTTGTCCGGAATTATATATTCTATGTATTTTGAAATTTTAGATAGCTTATCATCATTTTTTTCTTTCAATTTATGGATATACTTGCTTTCTTCATCATGGTAGTGAGATTACTCCATGTTGGTTATCTTATTTAGCATTCCAGTAGTGATAGGCTCATCCAAATCCACATTTATATGATTTATTTTACCTCCTTTCATATTAGTATTCATAAATGATACAAGAAAATAAATAGGGAGTTAATTTTTTATTCTAATATATATAATAATGGGTAAGATTTATCTCCCAACCATATTTTTATCCAACTCCCATATTCATCTCTTAAAAATATTTTCATGCTTGTTTCCCTTTTGATCTTCAAGGGAAGTGATTCTTGGGAAAACATGAAATTAATTATCTCAAGTTACTTATGTTGGTTCACATTTATGTTTAGAAAGATGAACATTATTTATCTATTGTCTTCCCCTACATCATCTTTTCATCTTTAAATGGTAACACAAATTGTGGATTCTTTGAATAGTTTCTAACTGGATCGGATTTACCATATAACATCTTGTTTTTACAGATTTGTAATTTTTTTATAAGAATAAATTCCAAAAAAGTATCTTAATGATGGATTTATTGACAAAAAATTCCATAATTTTCAATCATTATTCCAGATTTTTTTATTGGAATAATTATTTGATTTTTTAGTTAGAAACCAATTCTTCTTGAAACAGTTCCTCTTACTCATAGAAATTCTTTTATTCCTTTTTGAATTATACACCATTTATTTATTCCAGATTAATAAATGATACATGTTAAACTAGTAGATTCTGAATTTATGTCCAAATAACCCACAACAATTGGAGTGGACTTTAAATAATGGGCCTTAAATATAATGATGAGTATATCTAGGAAATTCTTCTTGATGTACAAGTGCCCTATAGACTTTATTTACTCTTATTATTGGTGATTTTTCTCCCCTCCTCTCGACTCTAACGACCTTTTTTGTCAGAGTATATATTTTTTCAACTTCCTTTAGCCATAAATAATAATATTTTTCCTTTAAATCCTATACAACTAAGTTAACTATATTTAGTATCCATTAAAAAAATAAGAAGTTGTTGGTACCTTACATTTAGGGATAGTTTTCTCAGAAACCTTGGAAGATTCATACTGAATATCGATTCCTTTTTTATAGTCAAATCCCATATTTTTCAAGGTATTTTAGCATTAAGTCATCGATATTGATCCAAATTGGTTTTTCCTTCCTTGAATCTGACTTTTGATTAATAAATTTAAATATCTTATTATTCTGTAATCTTCACCTTTGAAATTACAATCCCTTCTATTTGATTATTTTTTCACATATTCATTTATTTTCTCCTCCCGATGAAATTTTACATTCTACACGTGATTTCCATTTTCAAAAGGAATTCCTATATTTCATAACTAATTATAAAGTCAATATAGAATTATTTTCCCTCCCCATCACTACTTGACATGTCTTTTATCTATTTAATAAGAGAAATGAATATTGTATGTCATTAAGGGACATCATTATCATCTGTCTCATATGAGGCTGTTGAGGATTCACTTTCTTCCATTTTCATCACATTTTCTCTATACTTGATGGCTTACTATTTCATAATAATCTTTTAGATAATCTATTATCTTCCCCATCAATCTCGACCAGATCATATTTTTTAGTTAATAAATTGTAAAATCCCTAATTCCTATAAATCATATAATATATGATAGATTTTGCCTTTGTATTTTAAAATTCCTCTTCTTATGATTTAGGAGATAAAATAAATGACCTTATTGTGTCATTAAATTCATTATTTCTCACTTTATTCATCTTTTATATAATATATTAGCAGTTCTTCTTTTGTGTATTTCATATTGAGACAATTCCAAGCTTTAAATTTCATTTTTCTTTCTTTCAGATTCCTCTAGAATATAGGGTTTTTTCACATCTCATAATTGAGAAGTGTCTTATGCATCTCATCAAGAGATAGATTCATATAGGATTGATATCCTTAGATCATATAAGTCCAAGAAATTTATCATCACATTTTTGAAAATAGTGGATTCCGATATAGTATCACTTAATTTAATGATATTACTTAGTAACTCACTGACTTGGGTGAAGAAATCATCAGTTTTCACATTATCTACCATATGAATATATTAAACCCCCCAAAAGAAATATGAATATTTTCTTAATTTATCTTTACATTTAATTTATACATATTTTATATCTGTTCATACATCTACATGGTAGTTTTGTGTCCCATCACCATGCTATAAACATTTCAGATAAGGATGATAGGATAAAAGTAGTTTCTTTTACATCTACATAAAGGATTATCTTATCTATATGATTCATTGGAGAATATATTCTAATGGGGATAAATATCAATTTTAAAATAATACTAACCTCAAGTCCTTTTAAAATCATATTTGGAAGCATTATGCTATTGCATTCTTTATTATTATTTCAACAATGAAAGGAAATCCTCTAGCGTTGGTTGAATTCAAATTCTCCCTCATAAATATTCACCAGAGTTCAGATGCTCCTAGGGAACCTGGCTAGATCCAATACCACTTATAGTTCTCAAGTCTGATGTGATCATCTAGAGGGGGAGGGGAGAATTAATGATCCTTTTTTATTTTATTAATTTTCTCTTTTAAATAATCCACTTTAACTAGTTATGATCCTGATATACTCTTCTGGTTTTTTTCTACCATTATCAAATATATTTAATGTAAAAGAAACATGACACAAGAATATTTACAAGCTATTGTACTAATTCAATCCTAATAAATTTCTAGTATTAGTCTAGTTACAAGACCTACAATATCTACTATAAAACACTCAAGTATATAGAAAAATCTATCTCTTTAAATTCATTACAGGAAATATCCTGAAATACCCAATATACAATCTCTTGAAATTTATGAACTCTTGTGTATGTAGTGGATCTGTTATAATAGGTTCTTTATAAAATATATTTCCATATGAATATATCTCTATAATAACTTGTGGATATCTCCTAATGGGGGTTTTATACTCTCTACTGATAGTTATTCAAGGGTCCTTTTGAACACCACATTGAATTGGTGTTCAAAATTTTCCTCTTTCCATAGTCATTTAACCTTGTTCTTCTTCAAGACTACACACCCCCTTCTTGTGAGAATAATTTCTTTTTTTTTCTTACTATAGTATTTTTGTTGTAGTGTTGGTCTTCCTCTCTCTCTATCTTGATAAATAATAACTTCTAGATTTCTTTTACTTCTTGTCCTTATTCATCAATGTAGAAGAACTCTTGGATGTGTTGGGACCTCTACTTCAATACACAAAATTTATTATCTAGAGTTTTAGAAGAATTGGGATTTTTATATATTTTATTCTTCGTTCTATTGAAAATATCTATATTCATTGAATAATATCATGAATAATATTTTTATAATTCATATAGAAGCTTCATGATTAAAGGTTGTGAGAAATACTTCTCCATGAACTCATTCAATGTATATTAAATCATATAAAAAATATCAGTTTAAATATTCTCAATTCTCATGTTCTTAATTCCTATTGGATATTTGAATATTTATGAAATCATACACTTCACAAATCTCACACATTCTATGTATGAATGAATTAATGCCGAACTCAAGTTTCACCTATAGTGTGGAGTGTGTCTTCATGAAATAGGTGGAATGAAAACATTATATATCTTTAAAAATACCCACATATATTTCACCAAGGTGTATTACTAACTAATTTCTTAATAACCTATAACATGGTAATTTCTCTTATTATATGGACTACTCTCAGTATCCAACACTCCCTCCTAGATTGATTCTCCTTTTTTTATGGCTTGACTTATAATCATTTTATTTATTATAAAATTTAAACAATGAAAAATAGATAATCATATCATTTGAATTTAGTTATTCAGATTATAAAAATTATGTAAACTCATATCTTCAACCAACTAACAATCATTCATGAAAAGAAACCATAAAAATAGATCATTTGATGCAAACATATGACCATATGAATCAAATTCATCTACAAACTACTGACCTTGAATATCTACAATTTGAAGTAGAAAATTGACCATATGGGTCAAATTCATAAATAAATATCTAACCATGAAGATTCATTGTATGAAATACATATGAGACCATGTGTATAAACTATATATACAAATCACCAACCATAATGATCAACTGTGAGGTAAACAATTGACGATAAAACCTTGCCTTTATGTCTGTCCTCAATTACCCTTATCTAGGTCAACCGTTACCTTTATTCAAATCCTCATCATCAGTGCTACCTTTACATAGGTATTTACTTACCCTTAAATAACTCATAAATTTCATTGTGCCTTTCTAAAACTTCATGGAATGTTTGTATTAACTTTATAAATCTCATGAAATGATTTCCTTACATTTACGTAGGTATTGTAATTATGAATTTTCCCTTATATAGTATGTATAAAGATATATATACCTTTATTAATGTATCCATTTTAACTCAAAATAATCTCATTCCATTATTAATATATTTTGGGTAATTCCATATTACATCAAATCTTATAGTCAGTAGTATCAACATCATTATTATCCTTAAGAATGAAGATTTTCACATCAACCATCACGTTTAAGGGATTAATTCTTAAACCTCTACATTCATTATGTCAATGAAATCACTAAGAATACATCATTCTCTTCTCCATGTTATATGGAAGTAGATAAAAATCCTTTCATCATTTCTCCAACACATACTAATACATTCTCATAATCCTCACAACATTCATTATTGAAAACAAATCAATCCATTCATCATAATAATAAGTTTCTTCCCATGTGATTTTCTATGTGTTTTAATGGGGTTAAAATGAATTAACATAAATTAACAGAATGTTTGATAATAGTGAAAAATATAATAAATAAAACTATGTGAATTTATGTTATCTCTAAAAATAGATGTAGAGACCCGATTTTTGCCTTGTAAGATTTGGAATATTTCTACATATAATTCCAGAGTTAGGCTCAAAGACGGCGTGCGATTCCGAGACCCGGTGTGCTCGGAATACATTTTATAAAAATGTTAAGTGTTTTTATAATATGCATGTGGTAGGGTTGAGTTTCCTCCTAAACGGTAGCTCGTATCAGAAATCCGAGGGCACAATTGCATCTGGAGTGTGCCGTTTACCCTAGGCGGAGTGTAAAAGTTGCGGGCGCGGACCTCCTGTGAGAGATGTCACCCAGGGGAAAAATCGCCATTTTAAAATAATGACTTAGTGATTTTTATCACTGACGTCCCTTTCAAATAACTTTCAAATGAAGTCTTGGAATGTAAATCTGAAACTTCCGTTGAGTTTGAAATGAGGCGTTTTCCCTAGGCGTGTTATAAAATGAGCAGGCGCGGAGGTTTTGGAATCCGCACCCGTCAGCGGAGTTTCTGAGAGTTATAAATTCCAAGGGTTGGAATTAAGGGGGGACCCATTTCCCCCTCCCTCTCTCCCTCTCTCTCTCTCATCCGTTCTTCGGTGTTCTTCATCGTTCTTCATCGGATCGAGGTGCAGTCTTCGCCAAAACTTTGGCGAATCAAGGCAGGAGCCTTGCGGACGCATCGCCTATGACGTGCATAAAAAACGAGGTAGGATTCTTGTTAATTTCTGGACCCTCATCAATTTCTTGAGTTTTGTCAATTTCGTCGTTTAATTTCTATAATTTTGGAATTGGGACGATGGCCGAACGAACACGACCATCGTCCGAGCCCCGTTCTTAATTGTCATTCTTGGGCGTTCTTCGTCCAAATTTTCGGGCGCACCAAATCTTGACGGATTGAAGAGCGAGGGGCGGCGTTGAGAAGATCCGGCCCCGAGGATCCCGAAACCGGTGTCAGATAATGTTTCCGACCACCAGAGTGGTAGGGGGACTGGCCGAAGGTTCGGCTCCGGCAAGGGCGGAGGCTGGAGCGCGGTGGCCAAGGTAGCTCTGGGAGGAGCCGAGGTGGCACGACCGAGGCTTCAGAGCTGCCGACATTGGGTGTCACCCGAGCAGAGTGTGGTGGACCAGGAGGAGCCGGCTGTTGCGGCGGTGGCGTGGCGTAGCGGGGAGCCGAGGCGACGGCAGCGTCGGGTGAAGGTGCCGCAGAGGGGTGGCGTCAGGCGGCGTGGGCCGCGGCGAAGCGCGGCGGTGTGCTGCGGAAGGAGGAGGCGCCAAGGGCGCCGGCCCGTCGCGGTCGAAGGGGAACCCAAGGCGATCAACGCCTCGGGTGTGCGGCGTGGACAAGGACCCGCCGAACGTGGGTCCTGTGCAACGCGACGAAGACTGGCCAAAAGGCCAATCTACTGGGGAGAACCGGACCCAAGGGATCCGGTGCAGCTGGAGTGGGCTGTAACCAGCGGGCCGCGGCGGTTCGGGCCGGACCCTTGGATGGGCCATGTGCCGGTGGTTCAGACCGGGCCGACCGGGGTGAACCGGCCCAGTTGAGCCCCCTTGCGTTCGGGGGGCCGTAACTTCTAAACGGCGTGTCCATTTGACGCGCCCTCTGCGGCTGAAGGACCGTGTCTGCGAGACGGACTATTTGAAGTAGGTTCTAGGGATTTTCAGTTCTAAGCCCGAGGGTGGGTGAGCCGAGACGCTTTAATTTAATAATATTAAATTATTATTAAAGTTGCGACGAACGTGGATCGCGAGCCAGATGTTCGTTTGTTGCGCCGTCAGAGGCGCTGTGGCCCTAGAGTTGAGATGGTCCTTCCAAAGTTGGTTCGAAACCCTTGCGGTTTGGTTTCGTTGCTCGGAGGCACGAAACACTTAATGTGATTAATTAATTAATTAATTAATTAATTAATTAATATTTCTTGCGTCAGACCTAACTCCTGCTTGGGATGCCCGATTGACACGCCGTCAGCGGCAGCATGACCCCAGTCCTCTTGCGAACTTTTTGAGTTTCTTTCCGAAGCGTTCGGGTTGGAGACAAGGTACGGGCTCCACAGGGCCCAGTTCACACGTTTTACGGTGAAACGCCACTTTTTCATCTGACATCCGTTTAGGGTGTTTGACTACTCATTTATGAGTGTTTTTCTGAGGGGATTGCAACGACACAATCCGTCCGCCTAAATTTGGGCCCGAGGCGTGGGCCCCACGAGGTGGTTTTCGGACGCATGCTGCATTTTTTACGACTTATGCTACATAAGTTCGTTCAGGGAAAATGAATAGCCTACGATGCATGGTTATCTACAAGGAAAGCGATGGTACGATCTACGTGACATGTTTCAGGGTCGAGGTGTGGGCCCCATAGGGCCCCGTTTGCATATAACGCGGGGAGTTGCAGCTTCTGCATCCGGAGTCCGTTTTAGGAGCCGTCAGCAGCGTTGTGACCCTGGCATCAAGACAAAGTTGACCAGGGTGGTTTCAGGCGTTAAAACCAGACTTGAGGCGTGGGGCCCACATGCCGTCTTTTGAGCTGTGTGCAACGTACTATGACATTCTCATCAGGCATTTTTTTGGGGCGTATGAATAGTCGATTCAGCGTGTTTTTCTGAGAGAATTGCGATGGCGCAGTTCACCCAACCTCTTTCGGGACCGAGGTGCGGGCCCCATGAGACGTCGTATGGGAATAAAGTGGTGTTGAATAAATTTTCCACCGGGAGCCCGTTTCCAGTGAGTAAGTAGTCTATCTCGCTTGTTTTTTCGTGAGGATTACAACAATGTAATTTTTTGGGCGTGCAAAGCCTCTTTTGAGATCTCATTAAATGTGGAAACATGAAAGGGCGTTGGTCGGAGGTTCCTTTGACGCACTCCGAACTTATGCACGGTTGCGGTGTTAGTGACACCCAGTGATGGCACGAGCAGTGCAGAGTTATCAGACGAGTTTCGGGTTTTCCCTCTAGCAGGGCTAGGAAGTGGGTTACCTGTTGACCTTAGGGTTTACCCTATAGCGGGGCTAGGTAGTGGGATACCTGTTGACTTTAGGGTTTAACCTCCAACGGGACTGGGCAGTGGGTTACCCGATGACCTCTTGTGGTTTACCCTCCAGGTGGGCTGGGTAGTGGGTTACTCGATGACCTCTTGTGGTTTACCCTCTAGCAGGGCTGGGCAGTGGGTTACCAGATGACCTTCTGTGGTTTACCATCCAGTTGGGCTGGGCAGTTGGTTACCCGACGATCTCTTGTGGTTTACCCTCCAGCGGGGCTGGGCAGTGGGTTAACTGATGACCTTTTGTGGTTTACCCTTCAGCGAGGTTGGGCAGTGGGTTACCTAACGACCTCTTGTGGTTTACCCTCCAGTGAGGTTGGGCAGTGTGTTACCTGATGACTTCTTTCAGACTCAGCCCTTTCGATGTGGCTATTCAGTGGCTTTTCTCCATGTTTATCGGAGCAGGTCCCTTGGTTGTATGGTTCTGCGATGAGACAGCTTGGGCGTGCAGGACTCTTGGGCATCAGTGATGGCTACCCTTAGAACTGTTGGCTACTTTTCCTGGGCTGAGATTGGAGACAAAGATCCCCTTACACACTCATTTGTGTTTCTTTTTGAGCATATATATATACACCCTACTTTTGTTCCCAATCCTTGGGTTCGGTTACTCTCCTTCTAGGAGGGGCGAAGACGAGCGGGGTATGCCACATACTTTCCGTGTCTAACTCCTCTTGGATTGGACGAGTCTACTTCCCTTCTTTTGTTGGGTTGAGATACACTCTCTCTATTGTACCCTTGCACTGTTCATTGTTATGTCTACTGCTCACCGTTTTAGTACCTCCTTTGTTGCTCCCTCGAGCTTTCGGGGCATCCTACCGAGTATCTTTATACTCACCCCTGCTTGGGCTTTACCCGCACTTGGTTTTCCCTTGCAGATGACAGACATGCCGATCAAGACTACATAGGAGTGTAGAGGACACAAGAGCTTGGGCTACGTTCAGTGGTCGTAGGAGGATTTTCGGGCGTGAGACTCACCAACGGTTTACTTTCGTTTTACCTGTTGCTGGGTTGTGGCACCTTTCTGGTTGAGCACGTGTTTTTCCCATTTTACTGTTCAGTTTACTTGTCATCACTTTACTTGTACTGGTTAGAGGTTGATGCATGTATGTTGGTTTCCCTTTTGTAGTAATGTTGTATCTTTCTTTCCTTTCTCCGCACGTTTTCATTGAGTTGGATGCGTGTGTGTGTACAGTTTCTTAGGAAAAGGCCTCCCCTAGTTTGTTGTGCCTTCGGCGCTAGGCGCCAACCCCTGGCCTATGGAGGCGGGCTTGGGGTAGTTCCGAATCGAGCACCGGTACGGGTCAGGTCGTGACGAAGTGGTATCAGAGGTGGTTCGTTCCTTGGGGCATTGTTCGGACATCCCTAAAAAGGAATTGGTTGAGTTTTGGGGAAATAGTGTCAACGTGTCTCG
Organism: Viscum album; assembly: GCA_963277665.1. Taxonomy (NCBI): domain Eukaryota; kingdom Viridiplantae; phylum Streptophyta; class Magnoliopsida; order Santalales; family Viscaceae; genus Viscum; species Viscum album. The sequence continues at coordinate 288,382,242 of OY728163.1, forward strand.
AGAGTGGCTCTCAGGCCAGGGAGTCCAGTGATGGTGCAGCGACCAACGTATCCATTCACCAGGACCCTGAAAACCCGCTTGTTGACTCGGCACACTGAGACACTTGTTGTAGGGAATTTGGTTCGTGCATCATATAGGATTGAGTCTTTGACTGTCCTTCTTGAGTCATCTCCCCATCATTGTTGATATATATATGCTCATTTGACCGTGGTACTCCTTGATCGGATTCAGGATGTCACCGTGATGATAGCCAGCCAGGATACTAGCTCCGGTTCGTGACAACGACTCCGTGAGCAACGAGGACTCAGTTCAAGATCCATCATACAATTACCCTTTCTCTAGGAGGACATGCAGTATCACCTCCACCTGTGGAGAAGCGGATAGTACCGGCAGTGAGGGTCGATGACGAGCGCAGGCTGAGCGTACTACGTGAGTTCCAACATCAGAGACCGCTGAGGTTCCATTATGGGCCATACCCTTAGATAGTGAAGGGTTTTCTAGAGTCAGTGGTTCACCTCTTCAGGCTTGTTTAGACACTGACAGGTTGATGGTGGCTTTAACAACCAGTCTTCCAACCAAGTAGTTTGGCATTAGTAGAGCCAGGGTTACTTAGATACATGATGAGTCGGTACTCTTGTGGGATGACTTCTAGCAGCTGTTTTGTGAGGATTACTACCCCTCGCACATACGCTTCTTACGGTTTCAGGAGCAGTTGGGGCTTCAACGGGGAGTGATGACAGTGGCTGAGTACGCGACTGTGTTCACAGACCTTACTCGGTACTCTTTGGATGTGGTCCATGACGACAACTTCCAAGAACATAATTTTGAGCGAGATATCTGTAGAGGAGATTCATTCCAGCGTAGTGCCCTTGTGCATCCTCACCCATCTCGGGGTGCTGGATCAGGCACTGGTGACAGATAAATTTCTGGTAGAGGGACGTTGATTGGCAGGGCCTTGATGCCAGAGGTCTCCCCTTGACGAGACCCAGACACATGGTCAGGGATAACGTAGAGGACCAAGATAGCCCAGGGAGGACTGGTGCTATGTTTGTGATGTGCAAGGTCACGTGGCGTGAGACTACTCAACCAAATGTGTTGAGTTTTCCAGATAGTTGGTAGATGCACTGCCATGACAGAGGCAATGTCATGATCAGAGAACTCCGAGGTGAGGATAGGGTGGTCCCCAGGGAGGTGGTGTTGGCTGAAGAGAAGGAAGAACTGTGGTTGGTGGATGACGTTTCGAGGTCCTTCCACCACCACTAGGTGGCCATGTTAGGCTCAGGGAGCTGATGGGTGGGGCCGCGGGCGGCTGTGTGCGATGGATGTATACAACCCTGCAATGCATGAGATGATAAGAGGTATGCTCTGTGTCTTTTCTACTTCTCTCAGTAGGACTTGTTAGACACTGCATGATGTACTCTTTTCATCTAACTCCTTGTTTGAGGGGTTACCGAGGGTGACATAGGGCATCAGTGTAACCCTGTGTTGGTATTGACCAACGTATCTTTGAATGCACAAGAAAGAGGGGTTCTTCCCCCACTGAGACACATTTTTGTGATGTGATCAAAACCGTGAGGGAGAGTCAGTACCACCCAAAGCGGATAGTATTGAGGTGTGGTGGATGAGTCCCTCTAACATGTGCATTCATGTCAGGGTTGTGTGGTGGAGTGTCAGAATAGGTTCTGGATTTTCGAGTGGGGATTTTCTGCTTGACCTCCCTTTGCTTGAGGTGCCACTAGTGGGCTTGGCAGAGTGCCTGTTTTGGGGATTACTCTCCTTCCAAGAGGGGAAAAGACATGTGGGGTATGCCACGTGCTTTCCGTGTCTAGCCTCTGGCGGTTGGATGAGTTGCTCGCCTCCCCTGTTCGTTGGTACCTTGCGAGCTCAACATCAATCTTGATACCGTTATCAAGTCCAGGTCGAGGTGATGGGGACCCCATAAATAGAACTACGCATTTCACTATGTAGTGATGGTGGTGGTAGTTCTTGCGCTGAGAATGTGGAGACGCTATCTTCTGGGAGAGCGCTTTGTGGTTTGCTCAGACCACCAGTGTCTCAGGTATGTCCTCACCCAGAGAGACTTGAACCTGAGACAACAGTGCTGGCTGGAGTTTCTGCAGGAGGGTATATCTTTTCTGCGGTCGATGATACTGACTCCTTCACTTGTTGAGTGTATAAGAGAGTCTCAGTTGTGATGCACCGACTGTGAAAAATTGTGTGACCGGATATCCTTGGGTGTTTCACCAGATGGGTATTCTGAAGGAGGGAATCATGAGACCATATTCTAGGAACAAACCGTAATTTTGGTCGTGACGTGGGAAGTAGAGGTTCGTCCAGGGAAGTCCCTCGAGTTTCTTTGGGCCATTCGGGAATCGTGCAAGCGGTTGAGAGGTTGCATACCATTTGCCCTACCCTCCCAATAGTAGAAGTGGGCGCACGGTGTCTTCCACGTGTCGTAGCTGATGAGGTGTGTGTGTATTCGCACGCTTGTCCTCGAGAGTAGCAGACCTTATGAGTACGGACCACCCCTTTGGTTCGTGTGTTGTGCCAACATGGTGTTGTGCAAGTTTTCTTGGGAGTGGGAGAGCTAAGTGTGAGCACTGTATCCCGAGTTATTTCTCCTAGTTTTACTTTTCGGGTATGAAAAGCTTGAAGGAGGGAATGATATAGAGACACGGTTTTTGCCCTGTAAGACTTTGGAATATTTCTACATATAATTCTAGAGCTAGGCGTGAAGACGACGTGCGATTCCGTGGCCCGATGTGCCCGAAATAAATTTATAAAAATGTTAAGTGTTTTTATACTATGCACGTGGCGGGGTTGGGTTTACTCCTAAACGGTAGTTCGGATCGGAAATACGAGGGCACAGTTGCGTCCGGAGCATGCCGTTTACCCTAGGAGGAGTGTAAAATTTGTGGGTGCGGGCTTGCTGTGAGAGATGTCACCCAGGGGAAAAATCGTCATTTTAAAATAATAACATAGTGATTTTTATCACTAATGTCCCTTTCAAATAACTTTCAAAAGAAGTCTCGGAATGGAAATCCGAGACTTCCGTTGAGTTTGAAATGGGGTGTTTTTCTTAGGCGAGTTATAAAATGAGCGGGTGGAGAGGTTTCGGAATCCGCACCCGTCAGCGGAGTTTCCAAGAGTTATAAATTCCAAGGGTTGGAATTAAGGGGGGACCAATTCCCCCCCTCTCTCCCACTCTCTCTCTCATCTGTTCTTCGGTGTTCTTCATCATTCTTTGTCAGATCAAGGTGCAGTCTTCGCCAAAACTTTGGCGAATCAAGGAAGGAGCCTTGCAGACGCATCACCTACAACGTGCATCGAAAACGAGGTAGGATTGTTGTTAATTTCTGCACCCTCGTCAATTTCTTGAGTTTTGTCAATTTTGTCGTTTAATTTCTATAATTTTGTAATTGGGACGATGGCTGAACGAACACAACCATCATCCGAGCCCCGTTCTTAATTTTCGTTCTTGGGCATTCTTCGTCCAAATTTTTGGACGCACCAAATCTTGATGGATCGACGAGCGAGGGGTGGCGTCGAGAAGATCCGGCCCTGAGGATCCCGAAACCGGTGTCAGATAATTTTTCCGACCTCCGGAGTGTTCGGGGGGACCGACCGAATGTTCGGCTCCGATAAGGGTAGAGGCCGGGGTAGTTCCGGGAGGAGCCGATATGGTGCAGCTGAGGCTTCAGAGGTGTCAGCGTCGGGTGTCACCGGAGCAGAGTAAGAGGGACCAGGCGAAGCCGGTTGTTGCGGTGGCGGCGTCAGGTGAAGGGGCCGCGGAGGGGCGACGTCGGGCGGCGCGGGCCGTGGCGAAGCACGGCGGTGCGCGGCGGGAGTCGGAGGCACCGAGGGTGCCGGCCCGTCATGATCGAAGGGGAACCCGAGGCGGTCAGCGCCTCGGGTGTGCGGCGTGGACAAGGACCCGCCGAACGTGGGTCTTGCGCAACGTGACGAAGACCGGACAAAAGGCCGGTCCGCTGGGGAGAACCGGACCCGAGGGGTCCGGTGCGGCTGGAGTGGGCTGCGACCAGTAGGCCGTGGCAGTTTGAGCTGGACCCGCTGCTAGGCCGCGGGCCGGCAGTTCGGACTGGGCCGGCCGGGGTGAACCGGCCCGGTTGGGCCCCCTTGCGTTCGGGGGGCCGTAACTTCTAAACAGCGCGTCTGTTTGACGCGCCGTCTACAGCTACAGGATCGTGTCCGCAAGACAGACTATTTGAAGTGGGTTCCGGGGATTTTGGGTTTTGAGCCCGAGGGCGGGTGAGCTGAGACGCTTTAATTTAATAATATTAAATTATTATTAAAGTTGCGACGGACGTGGCTCACGAGACGGATGTTCGTTTGAAGGGCCGTCAGAGGCGCTGTGGCCCTGTAGTTGAGACGGTTCTTCCAAAGTTCGTTCGAAACCCTTGCTGTTTGGTTTCATTGCTCGGAGGCACGAAACACTTAATGCGATTAATTAATTAATTAATACTTCTTGGGTCGGACCTAACTCCTGCTTGGGATGCCCGATTGACACGCCGTCAGCGGTAGCATGAACCTAGTTCTCGTGCAGAATTTTAGAGTTGCTTTCCGAAGCATTCGGGTTAGAGACAAGGTGCGGGCCCCACATGGCCCTGTTCACATGTTTTACGGTGAAACACCACTTTTTCACCCGAAATCCGTTTAGGGTGTTTGAGTACTCGTTTCTGAGTGTTTTTCCAAGGGGATTGCAACGGCGCAATCCGACCGCCTAAATTCAGGCCCGAGGCATGGGCCCCACGATGTGGTTTTCAGACGTATGCTGTATTTTTTACGACTTATGCTACATAAGTCCGTTCAGGGAAAATGAATAGCCTACGCCACATGGTTATCTATAAGGAACGTGATGGTATGATCTGCGTGATGTGTTTCAGTGTCGAGGTGTGGGCCCCACAGGGCCCCGTTTTCATGTAACGTAGGGAGTTGCAGCTTATGCAGTCGGAGTACGTTTTAGGCGCCGTCAGTAGCATTGTGACCCTAGAATCGAGACGAATTTGACCAGAGTGGTTTCAGGCATTGAAGATGGATTTGAAGTGTGGGCCCCACATGCCGTCTTTTGAGCTGTGTGCAACCTACTGCGAGTTTTTCATCAAGCGTCCGTTTGGGGCGTATGAATAGTCGATTTGGTGTGTTTTTTTGAGAGCATCACGATTGCGCAGTTCTCCCGACCTCTTTCTGGACGGAGGTGCGGGCCCCACAAGATTCCGTATGGGCATAAAGCGGTGTTGAATAACTTTTCCACCAGGAGCACTTTTCCAGCGAGTAGGTAGTCTATCTCGCATGTTCTTCCACGAGGATTACAACGGTGTAATCTGTTGGGCGTGCAGAGCCTCTTTCGAGATCTCATTAAATGTGGAAACATGAGAGGGCATTGGTCGAAGGTTCCTTTGACACACTCCGAACCTACACATGGTTGCGGTGTTAGTGACACCTAGTGATGGCACGAGCAGTGAAGAGTTATCGGACGAGTTTCGGTTTTTCCCTCTAGTGGGGTTGGGTAGTGGGTTACCCATTGACCTTAGGGTTTGTCCTCCATCAAGTCTGGGTAGTGGGATACCCATTGACTTTAGGGTTTACCCTCCAGCGGGAATGGGTAGTGGGTTACCTGATGAAATTTTGTGGTTTACCCTCCAGATGGGCTGGGTAATGGGCTACCCGATGACCTCTTGTGGTTTACCCTCCAACGGGGCTAGGTAGTGGGTTACCTGATGAACTTTTTTGGTTTACCCTCCAGCTGGACTGGGCAGTGGTTTACCCGATGACCTCTTGTGGTTTACCCTCCAGCGGGGCTGGGCAGTGGGTTACCCGATGACCTTTTGTGGTTTACCCTCCAGCGGGGCTGGGCAGTGGGTTACCTGATGACCTCTTGTGGTTTACCCTCCAGCGAGGCTGGGCAGTGTGTTACCTGATGAATTCTTTCAGACTCAGCCCTTTTGATGTGGCTAGTCGGTGGATTTTCTCCGTGTTTATCGGAGCGGGTCCTTGGTTGTATGGTTCAGCGATGAGACAGCTTGGGCATGCGGGACTGTTGGGCATCAGTGATGGCTACCCTTAGAATTATTGGCGACTTTTCCTGGGGTGAGATTGGAGATAGAGATCCCCTTACACACTCATTTGGGTTTCTTGTTGAGGATATATATACACACCCTACTTTTGTTCCCACTCCTTGGGTTTAGTTACTATGCTTCTAGGAGGGGCGAAGACGCACAGGGTATGCCACGTACTTTCCGTGTCTAACTCCTCTTGGATTGGACGAGTCTACTTCCCTTCTTTTATTGGGTTGAGCTGCACTCTCTCTATTGTACCCTTGCACTGTTCTTTGTTCTTTCTACTACTCACCGTTTTAGTACCTCCTTTGTTGCTCCCTCGAGATTTCAGGGCGTCCTACTGAGTATCTTTATACTCACCCCTACTTGGGCTTTTCCCGCACTTGGTGTTCCCTTGTAGATGACAGACAGGTCGATCGAGACTACAGAGGAGCGTAGAGGACATAGGAGTTTGGGCTGCGTTCAGTGGTCATAGGAGGATTTCTGGGCATGAGACTCACCAGCGGTTTACTTTTGTTTTACCTGTTGCCAGGTTGTGGAACCTTTTTGGTTGAGCGCGTGTTTTTCCCCTTTTACTGTTCAGTTTACTTGTCAGCACTTTACTTGTACTGGTTAAAGGTCGATGCATGTATGTTGGTTTCCCTTTTGTAGCAGTTTTGTATCTTGCTTTCCTTTCTCTGCACTTTTTCATTGAGTTGGTTGCGTGTGTGTGTGCAGTTTCTTAGGAAAAGGCCTCCCCTAGTATGTTGTGCCTTCAGCGCTAGTCGCCAGCCCCTGGCCTATGGAGGCGGGCTTGGGGTAGTGGCAGCTCGAGCCCCGGTATGGGTCAGGTCATGACAATAGACCCAACTATGCTTGATGATTTCCCAATAAATGAATAAGGACCATTATAGTAATATTTCAATTGAGTACCATGTCAATATTTACAATGGTATATGTTTGGATTTCAATTTCTATTTTTAGTGTATTGTATGAAAATAAATAAAATAAAATTAATGTGGTTGATTGAATAGGAATGTAATGAGTAGTTTTCTAACTTAAACTATAAAACCAATGTTCTCTCCTTTACATTATTGAAAAAAATTACCATAAAAAATGATCTCAACTAGAATATCAAAACATCAACTACTGGTTATGTAATTGTGTTAATAAACAATATAGATTCTCATTGATTTACCACTTTTGAAAGAAAAATAATTTTCTAATGAATCTATATTTCCCACTGTGCTTCTTTTACAAGACTCAATTTGAATCATGAATCTTAGAATTGATAGTGTTGTTCTTTTCCACACTATTTTCATTCATGGGTTTGCTAGTTTGTAATTTTCATTCCCAATGTGGTGTGGTTATCAATCAAAGAGAGGTAATATTTCACTCATATAACAACCCTTACTATCATACACTGTGATGTTCCTTATATGCTTGCAATAATCTTCCACTATCATGCTATTACTCACAATCAATGTAAAGTACCAAGTGAATGTGTGGAGACCTAAAGTACCAAGTGAATATATGAAGACTCCCAATTCCTTGTGTAGGATTCCACTTTAACTCCATTACTAACACACACTAAACACCCAAACTCTAGTTATCTAGACAAAAATTGAGATAGGGTGATAGTTTGATCACAAAAGCGCTCCCAAAAATTGAAAAAAGTATAATTCAATTGAAATTATATTTATCAATCTAGAATTATATTAAAACTAATGAGAAAAATAACATCATGTGTGAAAATGATTAAAAGATAGAGAAGGAAAATTAATTCTCATTATGCTAACTAGAAAAATCCTTCTGATCTTCATGTTATCTCCCCCAACATGGGCACCCCTCTATAGTTTTATCTACATCTCAACATGGTTCCAAACTCCTCCTCTAAGGAATTATTCCTTTTGGAATCTAGATAGGGATCAAAGACATCTTAAGTACTACTAAAATTTGTACCTGAATAAGGACCTCATATGATTCTTTTCTTATCAATAAATCGTAGAGAAATATAGAATTCACTTTATTTCACATAATCACCTAACTCCTAGATTTATATCTATATAGAAATACTGTTATTCCTTTACATGATATAGTTAATTAGGTATTTACAGGGATTGAGTTTTCCCCATATTCATATACATGTGGGAAAAACATGAAAAAAAATCCTTCATTATTTTTAATAAAAATCAATTCTTTATCATTTATATATTTTAAAACTACCGTGGAGAAATAAAATATTAATGTGGAATAATTACAATAGTTTAGAAACATTAATCATAGTTTTATGGATTTTATGATATAATTATATATTAGTCTACAATAAAATTTTTTTATTGAGTGATATCTATGTATTATTTTTTGATTAGTGAATATCATATGTAGTTTTGTGGGATTATTCAGTGACATGAGTGTTGATATTAAAATATTTTTTACTATAATGGAATTTTTTTATGATATTAGGATGTTGTTGGAATTAACTTTGGATTTAATTGGATTTTTATTTTCCACCTTTAATATCATTTATATGATTCAACTTTTGTAAAAAGGGATATGTCTATATATATCGTAGTTCTAAAATCAAAAAATGGAGCATCAAGGAATATAAATGTTGCAAGAATCTACTAGATCACCCTTAAAACATGATTCAATCCTAACCCATTACTCACCATGTCCCTTTGATTCTATTTTTTTGATCCTTCGATATGAAAATATTTTGTCCAATAATGGTTTTAATTATAGATACATATCTTTGTCTCTACATTGGGACATATCAATGGGAAGTAGTATGGTTTTCCTATTGAAAATAATAGCTCTATTTTATTCATAAAAGTTATTTTTTTCATAAGTGATTCCCTTATGCCACCTAAGACGGAATAAAATAATCTTTAAATACCCTTAGATTTTTATAATGTTATGTTTTGGAGGTATTTCTAACTTGTAAATTTTGTTTAAGAATACTCCAAATCCCAATTAATCATAGAATCTATCTATACATTAGGAATTAATATTAATAAAGAACCATAAAAATGTGCCTTAAACCAGGTTTTCTAGCCTCTCAAATCTTTTTTTTGGATTTTGATCAATATTTTCGATTTGAAACTAAAAAAATTCCTCATGCGGAGGTATACATGCATCATGGGAATCACCCAACACACATGTTTGATCTCTCCAAATTAAGGGTATTTTACACACCTTGGTTAAAGGATGTTCAAAATATAGAGTTAGATATTGTTTTGGATGATGAATGTCTTGGATTTAATCACATACATGAATAAAAAACATAGATCCTTTTTATAAATTCTATCCAAGGATGTTACTTGGAAGCTCAACATTTGGGCTACCAAATGAAAGATTTCACAAATTTTTTAGAGGTCTCAAATCCTTTTAACCTAAATCAATTTATTATTTAAATAATAAACATATTTTTAATTCATTAAAACTCCTAATAATCTATATATCATGATGAATATACATGTATAATACACATTAAAGATAAATTGGAATAACTCGTACATTGAATACATCAAATTCTATTCATCATAGAGGATGATCACATCACATTCCCCTCAAAAAAATAGATAAGTGCATCATATATTCTATTTTTCTATAGATATATGATTCCCATTCTATCTCAATAAAGTGAATAATTGTTACACTCATTATATGATAGAAAAAATCACATCATGAATAAGATCCAACCGATGCTGTGATTAGAAACATACCCATCCACCCCTTATTATATAGGCATCAAGGATTGTATAAGTAAGGTATAAAAGTATGAAGGTTCTCATGTTAGGTATCTCTCCAACCTTAGTTATGGGGATTTAATATAAAACATGAACATATCATATACAAAATACATAGTTTATGACACCCTATATGGTATATACTTAGTTTTTTATTTAGCAAACAAAAACTAATTTGCGCCTCAGTAAAATATTCTTATATTTAAAAGATAATATTAATCACAATGAAATTAACATTTCATTACGACCTAAAATACTACATGAGGAAAATTAGTTAGGGATAACACTAAGAATTCATTAACATGTTAATTTCCATAAAAATCACATATGACATATATCCAATATGGTGGAATGATAAAGTGGTAATGAAAATAGTATAGAATGATAAATTTTATATTCTAAAACTCTTTAAAAAAACATAACAAAAATATATATAATTACATTTCAAAAATATCACATATGATAGAATTATAGATCCACCTTATGATTGCATCATTTTTTAACTCAATACGTCTAGTTGTAACTCTTAGAAAATATCTATGTTTCCATCTATTAAAACCCTCCCACTAAACTCTATTAGTTAGTGATATATATGATGTAAGTTAGTTTGAATATTTTATTAGGAATCATACTCCTAAAATTTTACTCTTTGAAAAAATTATTCAAACTAAATAACCTCCCCAAGTCCAATGTTATGATGTTAATAACTTCATTTTTCAATATAGATTACTTTCTAAGTTCATCATCATCATCATATATGGAAAATTTCCATAAAAAATTTATTGAGATCATATTTTCAAAAAATGTAAATATTTTTAATATTTCATTACCAATACATCCTATGATATTTTAGGATATAAATATATATTTACCTAAATATTCTAAATAAATGTGACTCTTTACCATTTATTTTCCTTCTTACCCTGAACTCTTCTATAATATCACTTGATGTTTTCTTAGAATATGAATTCAATAATATTTATTTGTTAACTTTGAACTTATCTATATCCAAAATGTAATCACACTATCCACTTGGAAATTGTATTCTATTTAAATATCATTTAGTCATATATAAATTAATTTGTGTTCAGAAAATAAATCAAATTTATTTTATTATAAATATTTAAAAATAATTTTTTCTCAAATAATATATGATATTACATGTTTTTGGAGAAAAATTATAAAAATAAGATCTTTTTCATTAAAATATGTCACTTCTAGTTGGTGGGAACTATTTACCTCATAATTTAAAAAATTTATTAGATAAAATATTTTAACTTTTATATTTTTATTTTTTTCCTTTTATTCCTCTCAAACATGTTATAGAATTCTATGAATCATAAACCTTGTATATCAAATCCATCATCTTGTATTATTCATAAAAAATCATTTCTAATAAAAAAATTCATTCTTATATACAAGAAATAATATGGAAAAAATGTCATTTCATACGATCTATTCGAGCTTGAATTATTCCTTTTTTATTTTACTTTATGATTTAGCCACTATTTATTCATCATTAAAATAAAAACTAAAATCATAAAAAATTATTTCCATGATTTTAAACTTCTTAATTTTTATAAAATTTATAAAACTACCATTTTGAGTCATATAAATTTCAAAATAGATGAATTGATAGTATTATACTGATATATAACATGAACATTTGATATATTCTCTCAAACCCCTTCAGGTATAGTGTAAAATTATATAAAATGGAAAAATATCCCGCCCCTATGAAATTACCATTAAAATTCAATAATTGAGGTTAATTATTGAAAAAATTCAATCTTATTTTTTATTTAATATCTACAATTTAGTAATATCTACATAGAACCATATCCTATATGTCACATTCCATGCTCATGTGTCCTCAATATTTTTATGAAAAAGAATAAACATTTCTTCCAATTATTCACATTATCATAATTTTTTCAATAATAATTAAAGAATTAATTTCATAGAGAGATTAATCCTTAAAGTATAATTTAATTCTCACTATATAATTAACACACTCAATAAATTAGAGTTTATAATAGGAGGCTTGATGTTCCTTTGATCATCTTACAACTAAATGTGTTGAATCCTAAAAGGAATTAAATAATCTTCATAATAATCATATATATATTATCTCTATTTACAACTCCAAATGTAGGCTACTATGACACCAAAAGTTTTTAAAATAATACTATGTTTGATATCATATACATCACGTAACATCGAGCTTTAAGGAACCATGAAATATTATTATTTAAATATAAAAATTATAACCAATTCATAGAATTTATGAGTATTAGTAGTATTAACCAAATTATGATATATAGATATATATATAAATTAACTACTCAATAAAAATATATTTATTAATTCTTAGAAAATAAACACTCAATTTTTTGAAAAGAAATTTTATTCTACAAAATATGTTTTCTTTAAAATTGCTTTTTTTCTTTTTATGATAAAATATTATAATTAATTTTTAAAATATTTTGATTTTTTTTTTCAAAAAAATGATGTAACTTCTATAGTAATCAGGGAAAAATTATCTTAGAGTGAATGTTTGGTATTTTTTTGAAAATTTGATTTTCCAGTGAATAGTAAAAAATACTATTTTTTTAAATGAAATTTTTGTTTCAAGAATTTACAAAGTTACATTTTATTTTATGATTATTTAAAATTAAAATTAGTTCTAATATACTATTAATCATCCAATTGAGTTTATTAGAATCAATTTTATAGTTTAACTTTGTATAAAAATATTTTATAATTCAGAAAGACATTTTTCTAAATAACCGTTTTTCATTGCTTTTTGTGCTTTTAACAAAAATTAATTTCTTCCACTTATTAAAATTAAATCCTGAAAAATGGATTTTTTATTTAGAATCATTATTTAATTTTTTTAAAAATAGGTCCCTTTTATTATTTTTCATTAAGAATAGCAACCTTTGTAAATTTTTGTCACCTTGTTAATTGTAAAATGAGTAAAATAGTGTTAAAACCATGCAATAAGGTCCGAAAATCAAGACAACACATTAGATTATCCTATTTTTTGGGTTTATATTGTTCATATACATATATTTATTGAATATATGAACTCTTTTTTCTATATTACTTTTATTAGTACGTTTATATTAATTTATGAAAAGAATAAATACAAAATGGAATTCTCTTGATTTTAATAACACTAAATTATTATTATAAGGATAAAAATTTGTAAAGTATAGTTTCAAATGTTTATTTGGAAAAAAGTTTAATTTTATTCATCATGGTAATTTAATTATAATTTTTAGTGATTAAATAATTACATTAAATTTTTACGCAACCCCGATATAGTACTTATTCAATAAATAATTAAATAAAAATATATAATAAAAACTTTAAAATAATATTTTATTAGTGATATATAGTTAAACATTAATTTTATAGATTTATATAAAATATTAGATATTTTTTAAAAGAATACATTTGAATTAAATATTTTTATTCATGCCTTTATAGACAGATTATATGAATAGTGTCAAAAAATGATTATATTGATATTTTATAAAAATAATATTTCATTAAATTATTTAAAAATCATAAAAATAATTCATGAGATTAGGTAGAATATAATAAGGTATAAAATTTCATCCCTTGGACATTAATGTTATAATATTTACTTTAAAAGTAAATTTATAACCCTTTGAGAGTGAAAAATGTGTTACCCCGATTAAGGTAAAAATATGTTAACTAAGGAGTTAAACTAAAAGATAATATTTAAAATACCATATAAACCTATCAAAATTTTATTGGTAAATTATATTTAAAACATATACAACATAATATTTTAATCTATTTCCATTTGGAATCACTTTTTTTGAGAATAACCTTATTATAATTTTAATCTTTTAAGAAATTCCAAAAGTACCCCCACCCCCACTTATAAAAGGACACCCCTACCCTATCATATTTATTAGACCTTGAGAAACCTAGCTCAACCAATACCTCCCAATTTCTATTATAAGCATCCTTTTTTATTTTTTCGAGGTTCTGAGATTCCCAAAAGACCACCCCTAAGGTCTTTAACAGGATATCTAAAGGAGTTTTTTCAAAGAAGTGGTAATCACTTTAACCGATCACTTTTTTACTTCTTTTTTACCTACTTTAAATCTGTGGTATTTATTATAAAATAATAACTTAATTATATATAATATATTGAATTTTCATTATGATTACAAGCAACCATTATAAACCGACTTTTTCATTAAATGGGAAGTGAAATGATTGCTTGTGCATATGTACGACTTACCATATTCATGAAGCAATATAATTCATTTTTCATCACCATATTTTATATTTTATTTTTATTTTTATGAGTTTAGTGTTTATACATGAAAATTATTAAATCATTATTCTTTTATAATTATAATATCATAACTAACTTATAATATCCCCAAACCTGCACTCTTGGATCTAGTGTTAAATTCATAACGTTTATATTTTTTGGATTTGATTATGATAAATGTGACCCAATTTTCTCCATCCAAACCTTACAAAATCAAAAGGAAATATTGAATCACTTAGATACCCAAGTATGTTTTAGGTTTATAGTTTTATATAATTATGAAAAACTCTTAAAAAAACAATACCCATGTATTTAAATGAGAATTTCTCCCACTTAATCCAACCTTTATTATTTCTCATTTAGTCATTTTCATTATCCATATGAAACCCTTATAGATACAATTCATTTAACATAATTCTGATAACCTAGGGAAGATGAAACAAACAAAGAGCATGATTAAATGCTTAGTAAGGGTAAAAAAAATCATTAAAAATTTAATGTCATTAGTGGGAATATTAAGAACATAATAGTTTGATGACATAATAAAATTTTAGGAGAATTAACATAATAATATTTATACCCAACAATACCTTAATCATCAAACATGAAAAAATCACATAAGGATTTAACAAAGGAAAGAGTCATCTGAATCAAATTTCATGATCCATGTGATATCAATCTTTATCAAAGGAAACATTTATAACCCATATTAAGCCTAACGAAAATGTGTTGGTATCTTGGAACATCATCATCATAGAACCCTTACAGAACCCTTGAAATTTAATAACCATACCATTAACATCCAATATAATTATCCAGAGAACATAATTATTACCAAATTCATTAGATATATATTTGGGAACACCCATAATATAATCTATATAAGGCTTACTCAAAGTTATCTGGGTGCACCCATGAAATAATTTTTATAATGCTTACCCAATGTTATATGGGTGCACCAATCGTTTAAGCTATATCGACCTCACACACCACTATTTGGTCACACCCATCATATAATAAATTTCTAGAAACAATAAATAAAGTACATTGATATTTTATTTTATTGTAAAACTCATAAAACCAATCATTATTCCCTTTATTACTTGATTAACCCATAGAAAAGAAATGGGTTTCATGACAATCTCTTTGAAACATGGTTAACCTGTAGAAAAGAAATGGGTTCCATGTAAATATCTTTGAACATTATTTACCCATTAAAAATAAATGGGTTCTATAAAAATCTCTTTGAAATATGATTAACCCATTAAAAATATACTGGTTCAATATCAATACCATTGAAATAATCATTATCCAACCAGAGAAAGAATATAGACGATATCATTAAAAAAATCCTTAGTGTTTTATAAGTAAAAACAAGGTTTTTTTTTGATTTTTATGATTGAAAATACAATTAAAATATCATTATAAACATTCTTTAGTGAAATAACATTTTAAATTTGAAAATATATTTTTAAAACTAAAAATTTATAAAATATTTTGAAAAACCTATAATTCAAAAATAGCCATGGAAACTTGTAAAGTATGTTTCAATGAAAATAATATTCATGATGGCATGAAAATATTTTCATGCTGTAAATGTTATAAATAAATATCATTTTCAAAACTTTTTCTAAAAGGGAGTAAAAAGTGACCAGTTTGTAAAATTTTAAGAAATTTACTTTTAAAATAATTTTAAAAAAGGTCAAAGACCATGTAAAATTGATTTAGGGAATCATTTATGTTTATTAAAGAACATTTTTGGAAAAAACAAAATAGAATTAGTATCAATTATAAACATCATTATTGATGTTTCTTTAATACATAAGGGAGGACATGGAATTGAAATATGTTAACTACATTCATAAAAATACGACAAAAAAATAAATTTTGTTAAAGAAAATTAGATCTTATTATTTTTTTAAAAGGAACTTGAACATAAACAATCCTGAAAAAAAGAAGATTTTAACATAAAGACATTTCCATTTTGGAAGCTTTTCAACCATAATCCCCATGAAATAATAAATTAAAATGAAATATTAAATATCATTAAATTAAGGAGATTTATTATATAGCATTCCAAAGGAAAGTATATGCACCTCATAAAATAATATAGTTTCATATCATAAAGATATTTCCCAAAGAATGGAATTTGGGATGATTGACCCTTACAAAGATCATTTCACTGAATTGAGAGTTAATCAATGGAGATATTTTGTGTTAAAAATTTAAATCCACATGAAAAAATTTTAAAGACAAAATAATAGAATTTATAGAAAAATTCAAAAGTAATCATGTTAAGGAAGATATAGTGAAGAATTATTATATCCCAATGAAAGAAAATTGAGTTAAGAAATCATTTACCACTTGGTAACTTCCAAATCAAATACTGTTAGATAAAATAATTCAAATTGAAACTTAAAAATATAATAAATTATTAATGAATCAGTATATTACATGAAGAGGGTCAGTATATACAACATATAAAGTAAATTTGGTTTACAACATTAAAATATGCCTTAATGATGGGAAATTGAGATATAGTCCCTTACTAATTTGGTAATCTCTAGATCAAAACCCAATGAAAGGAAAAACCTCAAATGGATTCATAAATAAAATTAATTTTAAAGAAATGAATAAAAAAGACATTCATGTGAAGTAAATGAACCACATAATAAAAATAAGTGGTTAATATGATATATGTCTCACAGAAGTATAAGCGAGACAAGAAACCCCTTACCTCAAGTCCAGACTTTCCATGTATATCCTTTAACTACGATATAATAATATTATATAAATTATTTATTTTATAAATAAATTTTTACATGTTAAATACCATTTATTTAAATAATTTATTTTATTTCTTTTTTAATTCCATATTTAAATACTTAATCAGTTAAGTCTACGTAGTGTGTTTTTAGGACGATCGATTCATTATTTCAAAACATCATCAGTGTATTAACTGTGGTCAATGGGGTAATTGTTTTAACATCTATAGAATAATAATTAAGAAATATTTATAATATTTATGCATAAATTATACTATTAAAACTAATCATTTATGATGGTTATGAAAAACGAACTACGTTTTAATCATGGAGACGGTATGCCCTACGTACGCATAAGTAACATTTCCATTTTCCAATGATAATTATGGAAAGAAGGTAAATATTAATAATTTTCATTATAGAATAAATAAAATATAATTTTATTTGATATACTTATATATCATCCATGTGATTTGGTAATGAAAAAATTCACATCACTTCGTGTAGGTGGTAATCCACACATACACACGAATGATGTTATCATTTTTCAATGAGTGGAAAGGTAATAAATACAATGATATAATATATTTTAATAATGATAATTATGTAATTAATATAATAATTATTTCTTTTTTATCACACACATATATATATTAAATTTATCCTTATTACATTCCATATAAAGAGTTTGTGAAAAATGAATCACATCGTTTTACGAGGCGGTTGTCCGTTTTACACATGAGAGACATTATTATATCCCCCATGGAATGGAATGTAATAAGTCATACATGATATCAAAATTCATTAGTATAGTAATTCTAAAAATATTATATATTTACTTTTATCCAATCATTATATCAATCTGTGCGAGATAATGATGTAAAATGAGTGACATCGATTCGTGAGGCTGTAGTCCGCCATACACACAAATGATGATTATGTATCCCATTTAATGGAAGAGGAGATTTATTTAGGTTATTACAATAACATAATAAAAACTAATTATATGTAAGATACTATTTTTATTATATAATCATAATTAATTTTTTAAGGAGTTGGAAGAATAAATAAAATTTAGCATGAATCAACTTCTTTGGACAACTTCCTTTAGTAAGCACCAAAAGCCTTATAAGAATGGATTTATGATCAAAATAATGGATCTAATTAATTTTTAACCATGGTAATTTATTTTTACTATTTCAGTATTAATTATAGTCGATAATAAATTTTAAATTATTATATAATATAAATTATGATGATAAAAAATATTTAATATAATTACCAAATTCAATTAATATAATCAAAAAATTTTAATTTAAAATTAAACCCGCCTAAGCGATGAAAAAGTTGGTTTTTAAGAAGTGTATTTTACAAGAAAAAGATGATTTTATATTAACTCAATGACTAGTAATAATTATTAAATTAATTAGAATTAATATTTAATGATATATTATTTATAAATTTCATTTAAATCATTCCTCATTAGGGTTTTTATTTAATTAAAATAGAGAAACATTATTTACTTTAAACTAGTTTTTAGAAAAACCCATTTTTAAACCCAAAAAAAAAACTTATAATAAAATAAAATATAAAGTTGATTCAAGATTAATTAAGCGGATTAAATATGAATAAATAATACTTATTCTAATAAATTAATATCATAATTAGAATTTTAAATTAATTAATTTATTGAAGAATAAATCATAGCTTTACAAAAATCGGTATTTTTTCGTATTCAATAAAAAATCAATATTACCCAAAAATTTTTAAATTCCCACCCTTAATTAATTTTAATATAATTATTTCAATTTTTTTTTAATTTTATCAAATTAAATTTTAAAAATATATAAAAATTAATTATAATATTTTCTCACAAAATTCCATAAAAATCATTTTTTGAATGAAGAATATTTTTAAATAATAAAATTACTCTACTAAAAAATGATTGATTATTTATTAATAATTTATAAATAAATTTGTATTGAATATAATATATATATATATTTCATAAATTAGTTAATTATATTCATAATTTTCAAATTAATGTCTAGGTTAAAATGATCATATATTTCACGGGTAGTTTATGCTTAGTGTCGCATGTCGAATAAACTATTGAACGTATTGATTTACTTTTAAAATATAGGGGTATTAAATACTCCCCTAATTGATAAATCTTTTCCTCATAATTTTAAATTTTTCTCTATAATCAAATTCTATACATTATAAAATACCATTGTTTGAAACCCATATTGTAAAAGGGTTAATAAAACATCCTCTTGGTAAGATAGAAAAGGGAAGAATAAAGTTTAACTGGAATAAAAAAATACTAGGTTTCCAAATAAGAGAACATATGTGGGAAGTGAAGATTTTGACATGGGAGAAAAGTTTAATGTCAAAATAGTTATGAATATTAATAGAGATAATTGATCACATGAACTTTAATAATCAAGAAAAATGAAACAACCACAAAACCATAAACCATTGAGGTGTGAAAATGCTCATTGATTTCATCAGAAATGGTGGTAATTGGGAATTTTTTCTGTAAGATTATTTTAATATTTAAGGAATTAAATTACCATATAGTTGAATAGAATAATGAATTATACATAATTTATGAGTATAATTTCATTATTTAATCAATTTCCATTAAAATATCATATTTTTATCCAAATAATGAATATTCAATATTAATTTTTCATTCCTAAGACACTAAAATAAAATTTTAACATATCACTTTATCCCCAAATGGTTACCTAGATATTTATCCTATCTTTAGAAATTAACTACAACCAAAAAATGTTAAAACAATGTTTGGTAGTTCCCAAAAATAAATAAACCATCATATTATGATATAATACATCAATCTCAATAGTAATGCCAAAAGTTCAACCTAAATCATTTAATAAATTAATGACCCTATTTCCCAAATAACCTCAATAACCTCAATAATACAGACCATTTTAACCTCAAAGTTTGTATCATTCCTTTTATCTTATATGCCAAAAAATAAAGTGATCTTCATCACTTAGTACCCAAATTAGTTTTTTAATCCCATGGTTATCATTATGAAAAAACATGTGTCCCCATAATTAACTCAGTATCTGATATCATATAAAACCTAATCTTATCAATACCTTAAAACATATATTATAAAAATTTTATGGAATAATAATTATAAATCAAATATTTATATAAAATTTAATCCGAATAAAACGTCTCCTAGTATTTAATTAATCACTTTAAGATATAATCACTTAAAACCTCAAAAGTGGTGTCCTGTTCTTTGAAGCTATGATCAACCATAAACTTATATACCTAAAATGGTGGCCATAAATCTTAATATGACCTTACATGAAAACCTCATAATCTCAAAATTTATCTAAACCCTGATTTGATACCAATTATAATAGCCCCAAACCTATACTACAAGATCTGATACTAAATTCATAAAATTTACATTTCTGGATTTAATACTAATAAATGCGACCTAACTTTTTTCCATCCAAATCATAAAACATAAAAATAAAACATTATATCACACACATACCCAATGAAACTTTAGGTTAATAGTCATAGGTAATTTGGAAAAACTCTTAATAAAACAACAACCATGCCTTTAAATGAGTATTTATCCCACTTAATATAGCCTTACTTATTTAAAATGTAATCATCTTCATCATCGATATTAAACCCTTATAGACATGATTCATTTAACATCATTATTGATAACTTGGGGAAGAGGAAACATAATAAATGTTTGATTAAATGCTCAGTAAGGGTAAACATAAGTATTAACAATTGAATTTAATCAGTGAGAATATGAATAACCTAATGATATGATGAAATAATAAAAGATCATAAGAATAACATAATAATATTCCTACCCATCAATACCTGGATCCTTAAAAATGGAAAAAGGGAATAAGTATTTAAAAAATAAAGAGTCTTTAGAATCAAAATGACGATCCATGTGTTATCAATCTTGATCAATGGAATTATTTATAACCCATAACAAGCCTAAAAAACATGTTGGTAAATTAGAAAATCATCATCATAAAACCCCTACAGAAACCTTAAAATTTTAATAACCATATGGATGAATTATAATATTATTATCTAGAGGATATAACAATTACCCAATTCATTGGATCACTATCTGGGTGCACCCCTCGTATAAGCTATGTTGGGATCACCCGACGCAATCTGGGAATACCCATCGTATAAGCTATATCAGGCTCACCCAATATGATAAAAGAGCACCAATCATATAAGATAAATTATCTAAACTAGTGCTATCCAGGTGCACCCATAATATATAAAATGTCTATGAACCATAAATAAAGCACATATAGTGTTCATTTCATCAGAAAACTCATAAAAAATAATTACTCCTTTTATAACATGATTAACCAGTGGATAATAATTGGGTTCCATGAAAATATCATCGAAACATTATTAAACCTTGGAAAATAAATGGGTTCCATCTCAATATCTTTGAAAAGTGATTAATCTGTGGAAAAGAAACCAGTTCCATAACAATCTTCTTGAAAAATGATTAACTTGTGGAAGGAAAATGGGTTCTATATCAATCTCTTTGAAAAAAATCATAATCCATCCGGAGAAATAGCGTGGATGGTATCATTAAAAAAATTTACCCATCAAAGCATAAGTAACATCAAAGGTTGTCAACATTGATGAATAGATATAATATTAAAATATAATTAACAACATTTCTGAAGAACATAACATTTTTTGCTTTGAAAATCACTTTTAAAAAATAAAAAATTAATTAATATTATGAAAATAATTTTCTTTGAAAACAACCTTAAAAAATATAAAGGGATTTTCAAATAAAATAATTATCAGGATGGTGGTAAAATCCATTCATGTTGTAAATGTTAAAAATAAAATTCTTTTCAAAGCATTTTGTAAAAGCGAGTAAAAAGTTACCCATTTTGGAGAAAATAATAAATTTACCTTTAAAACATTTAAAACAATTTCAAGGAATATGTTAAATATATTTTAGAAATAAATTATATTTAGAAAATAACATTTTTAGAAAAAAATTCAAAAACATGGATATGGAAGATAAATATTCTCAATCTAAAGAAAGATACAAGATCTACATCACTTATAAACAACATTATTGATGTTTCTTCAAACCATAAGGGGGAAATGGAATTTAAAAATGTGAACCATATTCATAAACATAAGAGGAAAAAATATATTTTGTTCAAGAAAATAAGATCATATTATTTTCTCTAAAGGAACCTTGAACATAAACAATCCCAAAAGAAATGTAATTGTAACATCAATCCTTTTCCATTTTGGTAAATTTCCAATTGTAAGGCCCATGAATGAATATATTCAAATGTAAATTTATGTATCATGAAATTAATGATATTAATGATATAACATATAAAAGGGTAGTATATACATCTCATAAAAGAGGATTGGTTCATATCATAAACATATGTCCTAGTGAAATGAATTTTTAATGATTAGCCCTAACAAAGATAATATGAGTGAATTAAGAGTTAATCATTAGAGATATTATGGGTAAAAAATGTAAATCCAAAAAAGAGTGTAAATATATATTCAAAAAATTTAATTATTAATTCTCATATAATAATATCATAATAGATACAATGGAGAAGAGTTATAACCCATTGAAAAGAAATTGAGTTGAGAAACCCTTTACCACTTGGTAAAATTTAAATCAAATTCCCTTGGATGAAATAATTCAAATTGAAAATTAAATTACCATTAAGTATGAATTATTAATGATATTAATTTTTTAAGGTTATTATATACAACATATAAATTAAATTAGGTGCAAAAAATTAAAACCTTCCTTAATGAAGGGAAATTGAGACGTAGTCCTTTACTAGTTTGGTAATCTCTATATCAAAACCCAATGAAAGATAGAACCTAAGATGGATTCATAAATCAAATTAATTTTCATGAAATGAATCATAAAATAAATCTATTGGTAATATATACACCTCAAAATAAAAAGCAATGATTATACTATATGTCCCATAGAAATAAAAGCAAGATGAGAAACCCCTTACCTCAAGTCTAGACTTTCCATGCATGTCCTTTAACTTTGATATAATAAATTATATCAATTATTTTTTACATAATAAAATTTTCTTGGTTAATTACCTTATAATTAAATGATTTATTTTATTTCTTATTAATAACATATTTAAATACATAATTAGTTAAGTCCGCATCGGGTGTTTTCGGGACGTTCAGTTCATTGTCTCAAAACGACTTCGATGTGTCGACCATTGTTAAAGAGTTCATTGTTTTAACATATCCAAAATAAAAGTAATGAAATATTAATCATATGTATACATAAATTATAATTTTAAACAATCATGAATGATGGTTATGAAAAATGACCTAGGTTACGATCATAGAGATGTTAAGCGGTATGTACACATGAGTAACATTTCCATTTTTAATGATCATTAGGGAAAGAATGTATGTATTATTTTATAATTAAATAATGATAATTAAATAATAAATAAAATATTATTTTAATATATATATATATATATCATTTATGTTTCATGGTGATGAAAAATGAATCACATCGATTCATAGAGGTGGTAATCCACATGTATGCATGAACGATGCTATCATTTTTCAGTGAGTGGAACAATAAGATTTTTTTTATATAATATATTTTAATAATTATAAATATTTAATAAATACAATAATGATTTAATTTATATTATATATATTAATTAACATTATCCTTATTACCTTATATGTAATGTGTTAGAGAAAAATGAATCACATTAGTTCGTGAGGTGGTAATCCATTATATACAGGAGTGACATACTTGAACCCCCCACTGAATGGAAGGTGATATAGTTTATGTGGAATCATAAGTCAAGGAGTATAATAATGTTTCAAAAATAATATATGTACATATAATCTATAATTATGTCAAGCTGTGAGACGTGATGATGTAAAATGAATGACATTAGTTCGTGAGGCGGTAATCCACCATACACACAAATGATGATTTTGTATCTCATTTGATAGAAGATGATATAGATTTAGGATATTAAATTAAAATTATAAAATAAAATTATATTTAATATACCAGTGTTATTATATAATAATAATTGAATAATATTTTAAGGAGTTTGAAGAAGAAATAATATAAAAACCCACAATTAAGCATGATACCTCCTCTTCAGATAACCTCCTTATGTAAGCACCAATTGCCTTATAAAAAATGGGTTTTTTTTATAAAAATAAGGGATACAATTAATTTTTAATGAATAAAATAAATTATTTTTAAATATATTGTCGTATAAAAATGGATTTTATGGAGTGAATAAGAGAGGAGATCGAGTGGAATTTTAAAAGTGAAGTGAGTGGGACACTTACAAATTTTGAAAATAAAAAGATGTTCCCATGTTTTTAATATGATACAGGGATTAAAAATGGACCCTTATAGAGACTTAGACATTATAAGGTTTAAATGCATTCATAAAATAGATTTTAGACCCGTTTTTTTTCTCATTTGAACCATTATAGTTTTATTTTAATTCCCCGATAAACCCTTTTTCACCTTAACCGCAATGATTAATTTTTACTATTTTTACTATTCATTATGGTAAAAAATTAAGTTTAAAAAATTAAATAATATAAATTATTATTATTCCAAATATGTAATCCATTTAAAAAAAATAAATTCACAGAAGTGGAAAACATTAATTTAAAATTGAACACACAAATGTGATGAAAAAGCAGGTTTTCCAGAAGTGCATTTTCAAGCAAAAGATAATTTTATATAAACTTTATGGATAATAATAATTAATATAAGAATTTAACTTAATATTTAATAATATATAAAATATAAATTTCATTTAAATCATTCCTCATTAATTTTTTATTTAATTAATTAAAATAGAGAAACATTATGCAATTTAAACAGTTTTTAGAAAAACACGTTTTTAAATAAAAAAACATTTAATAAAATCCAATATAAAGTATATTTAAAATTAATTAATTGGGTTGAAAATAAATAAATAATAAAATTTTATTAAAATTAATATCATTATGTTACTTTTATATTACTTAATTTTTTGAAAAGGAATGAAATTTTTACAAAAATCGGTATTTTTAACTATTCATTAAAAAATCAATATTTTTTTAAAATCCAAAATTATCATCCTAAGTTAATTTTTATATTATTATTTAAAAAATAAAGTTTATTTTATCACATTAATTTTTATAAAACTCTAAAAACAATTTTAATATTTTCTCATAAAAATCAATAAAAATCATTTTTGAAGAAAACATATTTAAAAAAAATAACAATATTAAAAATTGATTGATTATTTAATAATAATTTATCAATAAATTTAAATTGGGTAAAACACACACACACACACACATATAATTTATTTTTAACTATTCAGACCCATTAAATTAATGTTTAGGTTATAATGGTTATATATTTCGTCGGCCGTTTAAGCTCGGTGTTGTGTGTTGAATATGATATCAAACATAATATTCTTCTTTTAAAATATAAGGGTGTTATATAACTTCTTTAATTCCATTCCATTGGAAAAAATAATATCAATTGTGGGTATATGTGGACTACCTCCTCCATAAAGTGATGTAATTCATTTTTTGTTTCAGTTTTCTATAGATATTAATAGGAATGTAATTAAAAAACATATAAGATATATATGATACAAAAAATATCCTCGAAATGTGAATCATTATTTACCTTTCTTTCATTCCATCCATTGAAAAGTGAAAACAAAATTCATGTGTAAGTAAAAACTATTATCTCTATGAACAACATAAATCAATTTTCAATATCTACCTTTTATAAATTTTTCAAAAAATACTTATAATGAATATATATGATATTTATATCATCATTTAAATTCTATAGATGATGGAATCATGATAAAATTACAAGGAAAAAATCTACTGAACCAAAATATACATGGGAAACAATGCAGTTATCACACAGAATAATGATTTAAATAAAGAATTATTAATAAATGATGTATAAAAGGTTATATGAAAATAATATATGGTATTATATATACTTTTATGGTTATGTAATTGATGTATAATAAATATATATTTATTATTAATGAGTTTTGAACACATATTAAGGATGTTGTATTGGAGTTAAGGGTTTATTTCACAATCACATCATTATTCAAGATTGTTTATGTTAGTCTCCATTATGGTAATTATTTATATTTTTATATTAAAACCAATATATTTTATTCTCCTATATTTATTTATTGAAATAAAATGTTTTCATTTCATTTTTCACTTTTTATGTACTCAAGATACCAAATTATTATTTTTAAGGAAAACTAACTTTTTTTTACTCGGTCGGGAATCATTTTCTTCCATATCTATATTTTACATAAAATGTTTTAAAGAAAATTTTTACTATTATAAAATTATCTATTAAATACATTTTTACCCATGATTGAATTTTAAAAAATGGTTCAAGAGTAATCTTCCTATTGTTTTCCGAATGAGGTAATTTTTGAATTTTTTTACAAAAGTGTGAAATGAATGTTTTATTTTATCTTATATGACATAAACAAAATTTCATGCCATCATGACCACACAATGATTCGAATCATCCATTAAAATTTTACAATTTTTTCACAAATAAAATGTTTTCATAAATATTTCATAAATATTTAAATTTTAAATAAGTGATTATAAAGTGAAAAGGATATGTTTACTCAAGAAAATTTCCAATGATATTTCTAATGTATTTTCAATTATTTCAACATTTTTTGTTTAATATTATAATTTATTGACGATATTATCTAAATATAACATCCACCATATTTAAATATATTATTTATGTTTAGTTTTTCTTTGGAAGGTATTGACATTTTGTATGTCACTTCTTCAAAATTAGATAGTTGTTGATTTTTAAGTCATATTGATTAAGATGTGCTATTTATTTTTGTGAAAAATGCATTGGAATTATTATATAATAGGTGGGGATTTGAATTAAATTTCCCCTTGATAAATTAGCAGGTATCATGACACAAACTAGTTGGATAGCCTTTTTAAATAGGTTTTTGATGTATACTTACCCACACTTTAAATTTTATTTCCATAAGGCCACGATGATAAGTTTTAGATGTCCAACATTATGAATTCAATCATTATGAAATCAGTTATTGATATACATGAGATTATTTTGAATAATATACATAGAAAGTTTCAATCTCATGCAGTTATTTATATGGAATAATTTTATCTTCATTTAATCTTACCTTATTAGTAACACACCGAGATTTTGAGAAATATTTTTTTCAAATAAATTTAACCATTTAGATATTTTTCATTACACGCAACACTGAGTTTATCTTACATTACACACAATACCAATTTTATCTTATTTTACACACAACACCAATTTTATCTTGTGTTACAAGTAAAAATATGTTTATCTTGCATTATACACAATACTAATTTTATCATGTATTACACACAACACTGAGTTTAAACAGAACATGACATACTATTAAAATATTATTATTTAATATGATAGTTATCACCAAGCCATAGAAATGGTGAGTATGAATAGGATTAAATAAATTATTTAAATATATTTTTTACACATGTATATATGATGAATTTGTGGTTATTTAATTATAAATAAAAATAGAACCATTTGAAAATAAAGAGAATATTTTTTTTAAAACTATTTTTATACGCACAAACATGTTATATCTTAATAAATTAAACAAATGACTTTTAATTAGTTATTTTAATTAAATTAAAATAAAATATATTGAATAAAATTATTAAGATTTATCTACTATTGTTTCTAGACAATAGATAATAATAAGTCAAATTTTACGCTTAAAAACTACATGTTTCAAAAAAATAGTTTTCCTCTTTTGCGTACTTATTTTAAAATTTATTTTATCTAGTTTTAGAAAATTTATATGAAAAAATTATTATTTTTTAATTTTTATCTCAAAATTATCTTAGGGTGATTTTTTGATAATTTTCTAAAAAGTTAATTTTTTTGATAAATAATAGAAAATACTTATTTTCATTAAGAATTTTCATTCAGTTTAAAGAATTTAAAAACAT
Organism: Viscum album; assembly: GCA_963277665.1. NCBI lineage: Eukaryota > Viridiplantae > Streptophyta > Magnoliopsida > Santalales > Viscaceae > Viscum > Viscum album. The sequence continues at coordinate 288,410,269 of OY728163.1, forward strand.
AAAAATCATTTTAATATCGTCTAAAAGGTAAAATTATTTCAATTATATACATATTAATATAATTTAGGTCATTGTAATCAACAATATATTGAATTTTGATTTAAATACTTATTCATCTTTTGAACATTTTCTCTTTAGAAAACCGCTTTCCCGTTGCGTGTGAGGGATTAATTTTAAATTTAAAAATTTTAATCTAGAGAATGGAATTCTGAAAAATGGATTTAGTATTTTTATAAATATTAATTTATTTTATCTAATAATTGAAACTTAATTTTTTACCATAATGAATAGTAAAAATAGTAAAAATTTATACCAGGGTTAAGGTTAAAATGGGTTTACCGTGGGGTTAAAATAAATTATATGAGTTAAAAATGACAAAAAACATATAAAACTACTATTTTATGGAAATCTATAAACATTATTCCATCTTGTTTTTTGAATGGACTATTTTGAAGCCTTTTGGAATGTAAAAAATGTGCGTACACCTTTTTATTTTCAAAAATTACAAGTGTGTCACTCACCTCACATAAAAAATTCCACCCACTCTCCTCTCCCATTCACACTTAAAAAACATTTGTTTAAGAAAATAACTACAAAAATAAATTCATTAATTACATCATATCATCCTAGAATCCTTATTCTGTTCAAAAATCCTTCTTGTAAATCCTTTTAATTCAAACCAAAAGATGTTTCTTAGAGAAGAGGTAAGGTCCCTAACTAAGTGTCTTATTTTTTTTCTTTCTCCACATCCTTGTATTATTATAAAAACATACTTATATAATAACATAATTATCTACCATATGAATATATGTTATTATTTTAATGTAATAACCTAAATCCTTCCCTTATTCCACCAAATGGTTTATGAAATCACCCTTCATTGTACGATGGATTATTGCCTCACGAAACGATGTTATTCATTTCACATCACCACCTCTCATGGATGGATATAATGATAGATTTATTATTCATGTATTATATTTATGATATTATTAATCTTATTAAATCATTATATCATATGTTCCTTCTTACCTTCCATTCTGTGGGAATATAGTAACGTTGTTCGTGTGTATGGGTGACTACCGCCTCACAAAGTGATGTGATTTGTTCACACATTATATAGAAGGTAATAAGTATGGGTTTAATTTTTTTAAAGGATGGAGAAAATGATTATTTCATTATAAAACAATAAAATTAATAGAATAACAAAATATGGCATGGGAAAACAAAGCAATTATGCCCAAATCATAAAAGTTAGACACTTAACTTTTTTATCAACCTTTCACTTATTTTTCTTTACTCTTTTAAAACTTAATTCCATTGAACTCTTCCACATCCACACCCCGAACTATGATTCTTGAATATTGAACCCTAATTTAAGAAAGATATTTCATCATTTCATATAATGTTTCATCATCAGTTCTTTCAGAGTCAAAGATATCAGCATGATGCTCTTTGAATTTTTTAGGGGAGGAATCCCTTTCCATTGGATTCATCATTCCTTCTACCTCCTTTGTTCAATCTAGAATATATATTTCTTAATGTTTTTTCTCTTCATTAAGTGTATCTTATGTACCAATATTTTCATCCTGTATCTCATTATCACAATAATCATTTTGTTCAAAAATATTAATAGATTTACATTCATTTGGTTGATCAACCACCACTAGAAAATAAATTGGAGCTCTTGTCTTCTTGTAATAAACAAGTTGAAAACCCTATTTATCCATGATGGATTTTGAAGAATAATTTTTCAAAACTTATGAAAATTGGTCCTTGGAGGATTTTTTTTCATTAGTAGGAATATTCATTTCCACCATATGTAATCTCATTGAACAAGATTTTCCATCTTTAGTTATCACTAGAGAGTCATATTCTAAAATTTTCTTACCCTTTCAGTTACCTGAAGCAACCATACTTTGTTTTAAAAGATGTTGATCAAATACTTTTTGTATATCTTATTTATTAATTTGTTCAACCAGAAATTCATTACCTATGACTATAATTTGAGGAACTATTTGAACTTGCTTAGTGTCATCACTTCTCCCTTTTCTATAATTATCAAAATTGTTCACATTATCTTCTTCAGAGAAGATGTTAACCCATGTTTCTAGCTTACTTACAGAATAAGGGGATTTAGCATTAGATGAATCGCTTGGTAGTCTTCCCTTCTTATAATCCATTGGTTTGACTTCAACCTCATGAATATATCCTTTCTCTTTTATCTTATGTTTGAAATTATCAGTAGCAATGTCATTTACATAATCAATCTGATCATGATTTTTCCCATATTTATTATGAATAATAAACTGTATCTAAGGAACAACATCTATATTATGAACAGATGAGTTTTTAGTCTTCTTAAAATAGTTGTTTAGATCATTTCCATGCATAAAATAGAAACTTTACACTATAGAGTTCCTATAGTTAGAGGATTCATTACTGATAACATTATAGTCCTTATAGAATTTTTGAGTTTTCTCATACATGATCTTTAACTCAATAATATCATCATCTATTGCAAGCATTAATTTATAAACTAGTTCTGAACCCAATTATACCTCTAAAAAGAACCCACAAAAGTGAAAAAATATTTCCACTTCTATTTCGTTATCAATTTTAATTGAAATATTGATTGATAGTTAAATATCATATAGAATTTAAGATGCCAACATATTAAATTCCACCCATATACCCTTACCCATATTTGTGTAGAGTTGTTACCATCCTCAGATGGATTAAATTTTTTATACCATTCATGAAGTTGAATAATAACTGGGTTGAGAATAATTGAGATAAAAACTCAGGCTCATAATTTTAGATATTTTGAGGGGAAAATCATATGGAACTATCCCTATCCTAATGAGACACATTTCCAAGAATAAAAACCCTAAATTCATGCAAAATGCTCCAAAATTTAGTCTATTTTCAGAGGCTGTAAGCCTTTAGAGAGAAATATATGAGCTATGATGGAATGATAACCTATTTTAAGATTCTTTGAAATAGATTTAGGGTCTACTTTGATAGGCGTAACATTTACTTTTCTTTGAATGAAAGATTCAGTCACTCCGTTAAAGATGGCGAAGGAGTGTTTCACTATGTCTCCCTCAATCTCCTTATCACCACTTCACACATGAATCCATTTTTCCAACCCAAAACTAGAGAAATGATGGGAGTAAAATTTAACTAGCACAATTAATCCATATTCTATGAAATTATATGGATCAAAGGATCAAAATATAGGAGAAGGAAACCCTGATCACCCATGATTTTTAGAGAGAGAGATGCTCTCAGTGTTTCTCACTCATCTCACCTCTTTAATGATTAATAAGGATTAGTTTAATAAAAATATGTGATATATATTAAATAAAAATGATTCTGTAATAGTAATATATTATTTACATTTTTTAATTTCTTTCTTTCGGTAAAATGGAAACAATGTTCATGCATATGTATGACCTACTATCTCAAAGAATCGTATATTTAATTTTCTATCTCTAAATTTTATGGTTCAATCTAAATAAAAATATAATTAATATATATGATATTTATATCATGTTTAAAATTCTATATATTATAGAACCATGATCAATATAATAGGGTCAAAAATAACAAATCAAAGCATACACGATAAACAAAGCAGTTATTGCCCAAAATGTGACTTTAACATAGAATTGTTAATAAATAGGTAATAAAAAGGTAATAAGTAAATAATATATGGTATGATATATATATATCCAAGTTTATTTAATATATTTATAACAAACATATATTTATTATATAGGAGGTTCAAACATGTACTAAGAAATTTAAGACTTTCGGTAAGGCATTTCCGTCTCACATTTACTTTCTATGAGACACAAGCCATATTCACCACATGTTTATTTTATGTACTGTATATAATTTACATGAATTTATTTTATATTTATTCTCAAGAAATTTTTTAGGATATATATATCCATTTTATTATCTCTCTTTCATGTGTTTTATGGTACAGATGTTACCAAATTGGTATGGGTTTTATGATAAAATCTCATCGTTTATCGAGATTGCTTGTGTTTATGCATTAAATGATAAAATATTTTGATCCATCTATCAAAAAACTCATAAAATATCTTATCCTATATTTATTTCATGATAATAAATGGTTTCCCTTAATTTTCCTCTCTTTATGTACTCAAGAGTTCAAAATAATGGTTTTTAAAGAAAACTAACTTTATTTCTCTCTTTCGCAGAAAATTATTTTTCTTCCAAAATCTTATTTTCTAAAAATTGTTTTAAAAAATGTTTTCAAATACTAAATATGATTTATTAAATTCATTATTAACCATTATTTATTTTTTTATAAAAATGTTTGATAGGAATCTTCAGGTCATTTTTGAAACAACTCTCGTTTGGATTTTATCAAAAATGTGAAGTCAATCATTATTTTAAAATGTATAAAAGGAATGGTATTTTCTACTATCATGACCAAATAATCATTTTAATGATTAATTTATAAGTTTCAAAATTTATTTTCAACGAAAAGGACTTAAAAAAAATAATTTATGACTTTTTAGTTTTAAAAAAGTTATTTTCCAAAAGGAAAGAATATTTTTATAAAAAAATATTTTAAATGATTTTATAGATTAGTTTATAAGTTTCCAAGATAATTTTTAAAGAAAATTATTTTGAAAAGGTTTTATATTTTAAAAATTGTTTTTCAAAGTGGAAATACTATATTCCCCAATAAATGTTCCCAGCGATCTGTCAAAATTATTTTCCATATAAGATGAAATCATTTGACGTTACTTATGATTTATTAAGGATAATATAGAATCATACCATCCTTATTATTTCTATAGATGGTTAATTATTATTTTGATGAAATATTTATGAGACCCAGTTATTTTTCATGGGGTTTTTTATGGTGAATTGATGAAATGTTTATGAAATGAGTTTTTTTACACGAGTTATGATGTGATGGAATGATGCTTGTTTTATGATACTGTGGAACACATAAGTATTAATTTCATTATAAGATGTGTGGGACTGATATCTATCTCTAATTCATTGGGTAAATATTTATATCTCATGAGATAATAATGGTAAACAATTAAATGGGCTTGATACACTATGGGAAATAGGTGCATCCTGATCCACTGTGGGAAATATATATGTCCTGATCCATAATGGGAGATAGGTGATAAGTCCTTATCCACTATATTAATGGTATTAGTAGTTAAAATTGACATATGAAATTATTTTTCTATATTTATGATGGTTCTACAATTTTATGAAATTATCATATGGTTAACAATTGATTTATGATGATCTTTCACTATCATGGACCATGTTTTTAGAAATGATAAAGTTTTATAACATGAATCATTTTTATGATTTGTAATAGGATGGGTATGAACTTCCTAAGTTATGTTTATAATCACATACCATTTTTCTTATCTTGTGATTTCATATAATCATAGATTGACATCTTCTATATTTTCCCTTACTAATCATCTGAGCTCACTGTAACGACCCGAAATTTTGAATAAATCTTGTTTCTTAATTTTGTGTGTTATTTTATTTTTGATACTCAACAAAACTGTTTCATTTGATAACATGAGTATAATTAAAATGAGACCGTTGGGTTTTGACTGTTATATGACCATTTGTCAATATGACCACTGGAAACTAAACATTTTGATTATTGTCTCTAAATACAAGTAATCTTGGTTAATTAATATATAAAGAAGATTCGATGGCCTCACCCAGTAGTCTTGGACCGATCGAAGCCCATCTAACAGAACTTGGTAAGGAGGTATCACCACTGGGGTTTGCTATGGACCAAACCCAAGCCGAACTTCATCGTGTGAAGCTAGAACGAAATCACCTTTGCGAGAAGTTCAAACTGATAGACTTTACTACTCGTGCAATGTTGGCCGAGCCTCCCTCAGATTATCTCACCTTAGCACACCTTACACTTAGGTCCTATGCTGGTGTGATGAGGGGCTATGTAAGTAGACCGTAACTGCCTTGTGTAACCCTTTGTTTTAAATAAAAATTTTGATTTCTTTTTATGATGAATTTTATGAATTTTCAAATGTCCGGATAAATATAGTATGCATATTTTTGATGAATTTTAGAGAAAGGATATTTTAAAAATGTTTATGTAAACCTTAAATAAATAAAAATTTGTAATGATTTTCAAAAAATGGTCTTCTACAATTATGTTCAGTTCGAAATTTAGAGTCTAATAAGATCAACTTAATTTTTAATGAATAGTAAATTATGAATAGTGATTTTATGATTAGGATTAGTAATGTGTCCAAATGGATTAGTAATCTCACTTAAAGAAAGTATTAATATAATCTAGGAACCTTGATTAAGTAATGTGATTCAATAAAATGGTTAAATAACGGGTTCATAAATTATTATTCAAGTATTTGTTTTTTTGGGTGAATAGTGTTTTTTAATTAAAAATTAAATTAAAAATATTTAGAAAATTATTTTTATAAAATGGATTTCATTTTTGAACTCAGAGCATCGATATTATGTTAAGGTAATTTTTGAGGTTTTTTCTGAAAAAAATGAATTTTCGGTGAATAGTGTATTTATTTAAAAATTAAATAAACAATATTTAGAAAATTATTTTTATAAAATGGAGTTCATTTTTGAAATCAGAGCATTGATATTTGGTTAATGTGAAATTTTGGGATTTTTCTGAGAAAGTTGAATTTTCAGTGAATAGTAAAAATACAGTTTTAGGGTTTCGGTATGTTTAATGACATCATAACTGTGTCATGATGATTTCATGATATATTTTATGGGTTGGACGACCAAAGGTGATGAATTATTGTATTGGGGGCCCCATGTGTCCTAACTGCATGGGAAATATCTTGGGAGAGCACATGGTTTTGAGAAACCCACTTATGAGGTGTCCCTTGGCCATTAATGCCTTGTCCCATCACTTTCCCTATAAATACCAAGCCATTCTCTCATCTTTTGGACTCCAAAATCATTCTAAACGAATTTCTGGTCTCCTTAACTCCCAAGGAGTCCTCCCAAGGTTCCCCCAAGACCTCAAGGTCCAAACCTTTGAGTTTTAAGAGTTACGTTTTAAGGTAAGGGATCCGACCTCTCTCTTTCTTTTCAAGTAATCTCTTTTATGTCATTTCTTTTATACTCCATGCTCTTATGTTGAAGGATTTTCTTTTATATTCATATTACTGCCCTTTTGATGTTCATATGATGAGAGACCCCCTCTTTCTCTAATCATTTTATTTTAAGAATGTTAAATTGGCGCCGTTAGGCTACCGAATTTTTAAGGGATTCTTTCACCCTTCTCGTTTTCAAGATCTATTTTCATGTAAAGTCTTTAAAGTTCCTTTTTATTATGTTGGGGTATGATCTCTATATCTATCATACTGATATTTTATGATCATATGATTAGAGACCCCATTTTATCTCTTCAATTCAGTATTTTGAAGTTTTAAGTGACGCCGTTAGGCTGCCGAATTTTTAAGTGGTTCTTTCACCCTTCTCGTTTTCAAGTTCTACTTTCATGTCAAGTCTTTCAAGATCCTTTTTATTATGTTGGTATATTATCTCTATATCTATCATACTGATCTTTTATGATCATATGATGAGATACCCATTTGATCTCTTCAATTCAGTATTTTGAAGTTTTAAGTGACGTTGTTAGGATGCCGAATTTTTAAGTTGTTCTTTCACCCTTCTCGTTTTCAAGTTCTACTTTCATGTCAAGTCTTTCAAGTTCCTTTTTATTATGTTGGGGTATGATATCTATATCTATTATACTGATCTTTTATGATCATATGATGAGATACCCATTTTATCTCTTCAATTCAGTATTTTGAAGTTTTAAGTGACGCCGTTAGGCTGCCGAATTTTTAAGTGGTTCTTTCACCCTTCTCGTTTTCAAGTTCTACTTTCATGTCCAGTCTTTCAAGTTCATTTTTTATTATGTTGGGGTATGATCTCTATATCTATCATACTAATCTTTTATGATCATATGATGAGGGACCCATTTATCTCTTCAATTCAGTATTTTGAAGTTTTAAGTGGCGCCGTTAGGCTGTTGAATTTTTAAGTGGTTCTTTCACCTTTATTCTTTTTCAAAGTTCTAATTCCATGTCAAGTCTTGCAAGTTCATTTTTATTATGTTGGGATATGATATCTATATCTATCATACTAATATTTTATGTTCATATGATGAGAGACACTATTTGATCTCATCAATTCATTTTTGGTTAAAGTTTATGTGACGCCGTTAGGCTTCCAAATGTTCATAAGAGAAATCTTATTTTTGTCTTCCTTTCATGTTCTTCATTTCATATGGTATATTTTCAAATTTCATTACCATGTTATTAAATCCCTTATATTCTATCCCTCTACTGTTTTATGGGTCATTTATGAATGTTTGAACCATGTCCCCTCTCTTTTCAATGTTTTCTAAAACCCTGTAACATAGCCGTTATGATGCAGAATTTTCGTCTCAAAATGTCTCTCTATTTTTCTAAAGTTCTTATATTTTATTATGTGAATACTCAAAGCTTTATCTTATATATGGGTATTAAAATATATACCAAAATGTTCTATTTTAAATTCTGGGATTTACATACATGAAACCTGCTTTCCCTTTCCGTGGGTTTAAAGTGACATAAAGATCATGTCTTTAAAGCAGTTTTTAAAACGTTATGATTATAAAATGAAACCCATTTCTTTTATGCTATATAGGTTGTTTATGAAATTATTGATGATGATATATGTGGATCACAAGATAATAAATACATGTCAAGGGTGCGCCCATATAGCGCTCCAATGCATTGTGTAAAGACTTAATCTCTAGAGATGACTTTTTAGACTGATACCTTGGTGAATAACCTTGGTAATTTTTAATGACACCTTGGGGATGGACCTTGGTGAAATGAAATTATTGTCAATATTAAATGTTTCAGACACATCTTAAAGTTATGAAAAATGTTATTTTTATTATGATATGCCACATGATTCTTTCTCATGCCTTAAAGTTCTTTTTCATGACATAGTTGATGTATCTCAAGTTCACATGTTAAATGTTTCTCTTGTTTCCCTTACTGGGCCTTCTGATCACCCTTTCTTTTGATGTATGTCCCCAGGTTATGAGATGCAATAATGAACCTAGTATTAACATGAGGAGAATCCTTTCAAGTGTTTAAGAAAAATGTTTTATGTTTTCATGTTTTAAGTTCCTGGTTTCCAAGACACTAAACCTTAAAGATCCTCAGTTTTGTAAAATGTAATGAAAGTTTATGTGATAAAAAGGCGGGATGTTATACTCACCCTTTCTTATGTTTCCTTCCCTAGGTTATGAATAAAGGGTTAGGTAGAGTATGCCTTATAGGAGTACTATGTAACAATATCTTTATGGGATATTTTGAAGTTATTTAATGAAATAAGAATATTTTGTTTCTATTATCTAAAGAAACTAAAGTATTATGGTTATCAGCAATTAATTTATAAAATTTATTTAATATTAAACTAAAAATATCTTATATTTATTTATAAAATCCTGGGTTAGTATTTTTGGTATCAAAGAAACGTTTTCTCAAATATTTAGATATTAGGATTAAAAAAATAGTGATATCCCTAATGATATTTCTAAGTATATGTCTAGGGACATGTCTAGGTATATATATAAGGATATGATTAAGTATAATTATAATTATAATAAAATATCCTAGAGTTTTGGTGAAGGATAGAGAAATGGGTTTCCAAGTAATTAAATCCTTGTATGGATACTACAAGTGGATATGGGTCTAGAACAGAGGTACATAAGAGTAATAACTCAGAAAAGGGAGTATTGAGATGGATTTGATCATTAGTCAGTGCACAAAAACAAGCCTTAATGCACACCTAATTTAACAATCCTAAGGGATATGCTTTGGAAATTCCCAAACTCTTTACAAAAAATCATAAAGGATTTTAATAAAAACTATGAATGGCCAAGGTTAAGAAAAAAGTGTCATAGATTGAAAGGAGGTGTCCTATTTTAGATATTTTATAAATTTTTTTCATGATTATTTGGTTTTCCATTATGATTAGTGTTTCTAATTCTAGGATTTATGATTTTAGTGAATGGATATAATCGAAAATAACTATTTTAATGTTGTGTATGATAGTAAATAAAATGATTTTTCTACTTTGAAACCAAACATTATGGGAGTTGGAGGGAAAATCTTGTTTTTATGATCACACAAATTTCTCAAGCTATGAATCAGGATTAAAATCCAAAAATGAAATAGAGGGAATAAATTTTGGTTGAGTACTTCATGAGGAAACAACCATATTCTTTTAGTTGTTCTATTGATCCACTAGTTTCTGAGTAATGGATAATTACCAATGAAAATATATTGTCTATTGTTCGGTGTTTGGAGCATGAAAAATTCATTTTTGTGGTTTATCATTTGGAAGTAAAAGTAGATCAGTGGTGGAATCTTATTAATAACATAAGAGAATAATAATGTATGGAAAATTAATTTCATGAGATTATCCAAAAAAGCAATGAATCAATTTGTACATATGAAACTAATTTTATAAGAATTTAAAGGTATGATTCTGGCTTAATCATCACACCTAAAAGAGAAAATGATTAATTATTTAGTGACCTAAAACCAAGTCTTAGAAAGGCCTTGTTTATAAGATACTTTTATATCTATAAAGAATTTATTCAATGAGAACTGTATGTAGAAATAGAAATTGGATATTCCCACTATTCCTATAGCGTTGATAAGAAAAATAAGATCAAGTACTATGGAAACTCAAATGGTTGAAAGAAATTACATCCATATGAATGCAAAAAATATGGGAAGAAGCATCAGGGGAATTACTTGAAAGAAACTGATATATTCTTTAAATTTGGAAAGGAAGGTCATAAACATGTGAATGTCGAAATGTGATTAATGGTCCAATTAATGTAATATAGGAGAAGAGGGCTCTAACTAATGTGACACCCACACTCTATTGTTTCAAGTGCAAGAAGTTTGGGAATTATGAGAAATAATGCCCCAATCCAAGGGATAATGTGGATGATAAGACATAAAAAACTCTAATGAAAATGGATAAAGGGAAATCTTATGAATTTATAATGGATGAAGTTAATCATTATAATTAGAGAAAACTTATCATATCCTCCTTTTTTGGGACTTTCATGTTTCATTTTGTATGAATGAGCCCTATAAAAATCATATTGTCCATACTTTAGTGAAATTTCATGTGATTTTCTCCCTATAAATGGATTTTGGAATAATGAAATCACATTTGAAATTTTATTAGTACAAGGATGAACCCAAGCATCCATTGAAACAAATTTGTATAAGATAAGATGTTATATAAGGAATAAAGGGTGAATTAACTTTTTTATCTGTACATGTATCCATTTAAGATTAACTTATGTTTTTTGGACACCATCATGATTTTAATAGTTTAAGGTTGATCATAAGATTAAAGTCATTGACACCCCTTTTGAGGTTTTATGTGATGGGATTTTATCCTGATTAATGATATTTTAAGTGATAATTATGGAAATAAAACACTTTTTTTGAATATGATTTAGTGAAAAAGTTATTTAAGGAGTAATTCCTTTACACTTTGTGGTTATATGACTAAAGTAACTATAATCATTAAGGTTTTTATTATCTTTAATGTTGAGGTAATTATGTATTGTAGTCGATCACCTTACAAAGTTAGTGCACTTTATCGCTATTTGTGAAGATTTCTCTCTGGATCCTCAATGAAGTGGTATGGTTGTATGGAGTACCATATAAAATTGTATCTGATCAAGATCCAAATTTTATAGCAATAGTTTTGGAAAAATCTTCAACAAGATCTTAATATAGAGTTTAGTTTCATCACTGTGTATCATCCTCAGAAATATGGTCAGTCTGAGAGAAAAATTCAAACTCTAGAGTATATAGTAAGATCTTATTATATGGATCTGAAAGGTAGTTTGGACCAATACCTTATTCTAGTTTATTTTTCTTACAATAATTGATTTCTCTTGAGAATTCAGATGGACCTATATAAAGCCCTTTATGAAAATAAGTGTACATGTCAAAAACCAACCCCGATACCTTGGTACCCTGATACCCGAGCTAACTCAGACATAGCCTGAAGGGCATTCCCTATCCCCACGGGTTGGAGACTAGCAAATGGTATCATACATGATAAAAGAGGGAACAAATTTTCCACAAAACAATAGAAGAAAAAAGATACAAGTCAGTATTCTCAATTCTATAAAGGGATAAAGTACCAAAAACCAAAAAGGTAAACCAAAATCCAAAATAGTACATCATCAATGTAATCATCAGAAAGACATACATCCCAAGTAAACATCAGTCCAAGAAAAAAAATCAAGAACATCTACCAACTCTAAGGGGTGATTTCCCATTTATTTAACTAGGCATAATGAAATCTATAAATTATCGAAGGAAAAGGTAGGGCGTGAGCTATAAATCCTTATAGGTTCTCACCAAGTGTTCCATAAAATTAATCCATAATAATAAACCAAATCATGCTTTCAGTTTCAGTAAAAAAAGGAATGGAGATATAATTTCTTATTGAAAGAAAAACATGATTTCATTTCTGAATGATGTAAAACATTCCAAATGTGGCTCAAATAAACATTTTATATACAATAGTTTATATAAATTATCTGGAATGAGTAAAATAGTTTCATAATCAATGGAATATATAATCAAAATATACACTACAAGCACCATGGTCATCTTCCATGCTGTATGATAGTTTATCATTAAAAAATCCTCACAATTCTCATATAAGTGATCATGGAAATTTTTGTACACACATCCCTTAGGATCATGAAAAATAGGATTCATCATTAACTCATTAGGGATAAGATCTGCCTAACTAGGTTTTTGTTAGAGTAGTCATCATCAAGCAACTACTGTGAAATAATCATCCTAGCATGATTTTTCTAAATAGACCACAAAATACCCAGGATCACATGTTCATAATAAGTCAATTGAAATAGGGAAAATCATCTCATTTCAAATCAATTATCATTAAAAATTCAATTTCCCACTTTTCCTTTTCAAATTTCAAATTCACTTTCAAAACTAAAACATGGGTTGTTCATAATTTCATGCCTCTTCAATAAAAAACCAATCATAGTTCTTAATCATTTCAATTCAATCCATTTTTCTAAAAACAATTCTCAAATAAATTCATCAATTCCTTCAATTTCAAAATACACACCCCAAATTCCAATTCCATTGGAATTAGGGGGTTTTCCTAGAATTCCATACCAATTCAATTCAAAATTACAATTAATCTCTAATTGGGTTTTCATAAATCAATTGAAATCAATTTAAATCAAACCAATAAAATAATGTTTTAATTATATAGATAAAATAAAATGGAACCACATACCTTTAATCATGGAATCACAATGAAAAACACCCGTAATAGGATTTTCCAATGAATAATGACAATAACAAAGATCAAGAAACCAAAATTAGAATAAAGATCCATTAAAACATAGTTTAGATCCATCAACCACGTGATGATATACAAAAATATATGGATAAAAGAAATATATTGAGGGAGATAAAGAATCGGAGGAGATCCACATACCAGAGAGGGATCAGATCTTCCACCAGTGCTTTAATTATTCAAAGATGGGGTTTGGAGGGGCCAAAATTGGTTATTTAGAGCCTCTAAATCCCTATAATTTGAGATAGGTTGGGTAAGGGTTGAGTGGGGACTTAAATGGGGGTTCAAAAAATTTTAAATAAATTTTTTAAATTAAAAGTCTTGTACACATGGTTAGTTGAGAAGGGCCACACAGTTAGACAAACCGTGAACCAAACGTGCAAACCCTCACTTCCTAGGGTTGTACTGTTTTCACTAGGTGGGAAATGTTTTGGGAAAACCATGTGCCAACCATGAATATCCCCTAAACTTCTAAAAAAATTATAAATTCCACCTGATTCACCCCTAACCAAGGTCCAACAAAAAGAGAATCAAACATGGGTATAGTAATACCAAAAAACAAGTAACAAGATGTTAGAACCTCCCCACCATAGAATGTTTTGTCCTAATAAATCCTCTCAATAAAATTTCATATCAAATAGATGATACCACTAGTCTCTCATCAATGCCTTGTGCTCCCAATTCTCATGAGAATCAGAACCATGCTTCCATAGCACACAGATCAATAGTATCATCCCTTCATGAATTACATTTATCTTAGAATCAACCATCCTGACACGATGCTCATTCAAAGATAAATTAGGATCAATATCAAGATCCTCCCAACACAATATGTGATATGGATCATAAAGATAATTCTGTAGCTATTATATATGGAACACATTATGTATCAATGTCAACTATGGATAATGTTATAGACGGTAATCTGCTTTCCTTATATTCTCAAAAACATCAAAAGGACCCACAAAATGAGGATATCTCTCAAATTTTTGATGACCTAAATAAAGTGAAACTTTTAAGAACACCTGGTCATCAGATGAAAAATCTAATGGTTTACAACAAATATCAACATAGGATTTATAGAAGCACTATGTCATCAACATTCTCTAATGAGTCAACTGACTGCATCGTCATCTATTGGATCAATCTTGGACCAACCAAGGAAGTATCTCTAATATCAATCCAACATAATAGATATTTACATGTCTTACGATACAAGGCCTCAAAAGAAGTCATTCTGGTCGTGGACTGGGAACTATTATCATTAGAAAACTCAAAAATTCATAAATGGTCATCCCAATATTCTCCAAAATCAAGGACATATGTGCAAATCATATCCACAAGAATCTGTATAGATCTCTATATCTATACATCCATCTATGGATGGTATATCATACTAAAAAGAACATAATATCCCATCAAAACCTGAAGGTATCTCCAAAAAACGATAGTTAAAATAGGGTTCTCTATTAGATACTATAGAAGATGGAAATTTGTGAAAACAAATAATCTATTTCACATAGAGATTTCACAGCTCGTTAACTTTGTTTGTGTTATTAATGGTTATAAAGTGTTATGATTTGGTTAGCCTATTGGTCAAACCCCATATTTCATTCTTCTTTTAATGGGTATGCAGAAACCCAACCAAAATTTCCATATAGATATCATCCCACTTCCATGTTGGAATTGGAAGTGGTTTACAAAAAATTGAAGGTCTCTAGTGCTCAACCATGGCCTATTGGAAAGTATAGCAATGAGAAGAAAAATTAGCAATGTCACATATCATACCTAAACACTATAGCTAATGCTAAATATTATAAAACATCATTGTGGTTCCTGGGTACACCACCCACTGGGAATTATGGTAATCCCCTATCATATATTTACTCACAAATAAAGGCACAAAAACTAAATATGAAAACATAGGATTTCCTGTATGGATAAATACCACTCAAAAACAGTATCCCCACTATAAATAGAGCTCTTAATTTCGTGGAATTAATCACGAATATTTTTTTCCTAACAAATCATATTGAGAAGAGCGTATGTCAACTTAACACTAGCCAAAAAAACATCGACCCCTTTTTCTTGAACTCCTATGTGAAACTGTGAAAAAAGAACCATCAAGTTCTACTACTTTAATGATTCCTTCATGTATAGAGTCATAAGTTTCCAGATCAATGCATCTGTAATGACATTCCATTTCACTCGGGTATAGGTGATGTTGAAATTAATATATTTTAGGTAATCCTATCAATTCCTCTGGCAGAGATATAAATATTTTTTAGATAAGTTTCAACTCAAGATCATATGGTCATAATACATTGTAAGCCTTTCTGTAAAAAGTTAATTATTCCAAAATTTAGAACACATCCCAAACCCGAAACTATTTCTTCATAGAAGACCAAATATCCCTGTATGACCTCTGCAAGATTCAACACCAATTTATAATTCAAAATATTTTTCATCTAAAGAAATAGCTATATCATTTCTCATCTTAAAAAAACTTTACCCCATTTCGTGTGATAGAAGTCTTTGGAGAATCAAACTTTTTGAAATATTTTAAGCACCAGGGCTAATACCCCACTAGAACCAAGAAGATATGAATATAAAAAACATTATATGGTTTCTACCATGTCATAAAATATTTCGAATTCTTAAGATCAATTGATATACCATGTTATGAAACCACGTGTCCTAATAACTTCACTTCCTGAATCCAAAAATCACTTTTTGATAGATTGTCATAAAGTTAGTGAGTTCTCAAAATTTCAGAACTGCTCTTAGATGAAACACATGATCCTCCTAAAACTTAGAATAAACCAAGATGTTATACATAAATACCACCATGAATGTATCAATATATTGGTATGAAATACTATTAATCAAATTCATAAAATATATAGGAGAATTTTTTAGACAAAATGGAATTAAAATGTACTCATAATGGCTATACCTGATCTGTAAAGACCTAGAAATTTCAAGGAAAATTTTTTCCTAAATATTTTGGAATTTTAAGAGTATGTGGCTTCTAACGACACTTGATTCCGAGGCCCGGTGTGCCCGAAATCAATTTATGAAGTTTAGCTCAGGTACGTTCAGTAAACGAATGATTGAGTTTTTCTATCTTTTGAACCGATGCTCGGAATTGAAATAGAAGGGCACCAATGAACTCACAACGCAGGTAATTGCTTAAGGGTACCTTTACCAAAGTTGCATTTTAAGCTGGTTGAGAATTTGTTTTGGGGAATTAGTTTAAAATAAATAAAATTGGTGTAGCACAATTTTATTTTATGGATGGTGGTTATTTCCTCCCAAGGAGAGTTAGAGGTGGGGCCCACACCCACATAACCTCCCATGAGAGGATATTTGTGGGGTGGGTCCCACACGTGAACTAAACCCTTGAACTTCCCATAACTCTCATAAACCCCCATTAAACTCCCATGTTTAATATTGACTACTCTCCCAATATTAATGAGACTCTTCCTCTTCCCCTCTTCCCCTCTTTAAGTTTGTCAACATACCTTAATTAATGAAATTAACCTCTTCATTTAATTAATTAAGTGGTTTAATTTTGAATTTTAAATCTTTGTTGTGTGAATAAAAATAATAGAATGAGCTATTTTTTTTTTGAGATTTTGGTGTGTTGAGAAAACTTTGGGGAGAGAGCTCTTGAGTTTTTGAAGAACACTGACTCTCCGACGAAGAATGACCTTCCCTCTTGGTGAAGAATGCTCCAAGTTTCTCCAAACCTCTTCTTCCTCCACATCAAGGGTGGGGACACCGATGCAGGGAACTCACCAACGACGATGGTCCTTTCTCGGCGTTGACAGAGCGACATTGCTTTCCGCATCTACGACGAACAAACCATATTCGAGGTTGGGGGTATGCTTAATTTATTTTAAATAAATTACTCCTCCGTTCTTGTTTTATTCAAGTGAAGATATTTGGACGATTGTTACCACCTAACGTGGAGGGCTCGGGCTGAAAAAACACGGCCCGACAACCCTCCGTCGTTCCATGTCTAGTTTGGAATCGGGAAGCAGCGACGATCGAAGGTGGTGACCGCGCGCCGGCCGCATGTGGAGGAACCGCGGCTCGCAACCGCGGGCCACTCGACCGAAGAAGAACCGGCCAGCCATAGCCGGACGGGCCAAAGGGAGAAACCGCAGTGCCCCACGACGCCGCGCTGCGGAAGACCATGGCCCGCCCGAGCGGGCCGCTTCGGTGGAAGAGCCGACAGGCCCGTCGGCTGACCGAGCGGAGGGGAGCCGCGTCGTCAGGAGGGCGCTGCGCTGGAAAACCGGTCGGCCCATCGGCCGGACGGGCGGAGTAGAACTGCGCCCCCAGGAGGGCGCCGCACTGGAGAACCCGCAGCCCGCCTGAGCAGGCCGCTTGCACTAGAAGGCCAGCCGGCCTAGCAGGCTGGTTTGGGAGGGCGACACCACTTGGTGCCGCTGGTTTAGGCAGTCAGGGGGCCGCGCCACCCCCTCGAACTGCTCGGCCAGCTGGGTTGCGCCCAGCCAGGCCGCGCCGGACCGGGCTGGGCCGGGCCCCGCCCCGCCAGGTCGGGTCGCGCCCCCTCGGGCCGGGCCGCTCCCCCTCGGGCTGGGCCGCGTCCCCTCGGGCCGGGCCGCGCTCCCTCGAGCCGGGCCGCGCCCCTCGGGCCGAGCTGTGCTTTTTATTCAGGTCGGTCTGACACCCCTGCCGGTTCGGACCCATCAAAGATGGGTTAACCCGACCCCGCCAGCCCACTGGGCTTAATGGGCCGAGCCCGTTTTTACTTAAAGGTGAATATCTTGAAGACTGCGCGTCCGAACGACGCGCCGTCTACGTCACTGGGACCCTATCGACGAGGTGGTGCTTTTGTGATAATCTAAGTGAGTTTTGGACAACTTTGGTAAACAGCCGGGTTTGGAACGAGCATATTTCCAACCGGGCCCCTAGAACGGAAAAGCCAATATCTCTCAGACCGATCATCCATTTGATGCACTTTCTATTGCGTCAGGTTCCTTTCTACGAGATAGAACTTTAGGTTACATCAACTGTGGACTTCGTGATAGTTGATGTATCGAACCCTTTACTCGAGGAGCAAACCCTCCCGGAATCGAGTACGCTTTGTGCAGGAACCCTAGAGCTCGCTGCGACTGTGATGACTATTGTGCTGGGTTCCTTCATGGGTTCGACAACGATGAAGACTGTAATTGGATCCTAAGTGGGTTCGACAGTGAGGACGACTGTACTTGGATCCTCCGTGGGTTCAGGAGCAATGACGACTATACTTGGATCCTACGTGGGTTCGGCAGCGATGGTTACTGTACTTGGATCCTATGTGGGTTCGGCAGCGACGACTTCTGTACTTGGATCCTACATGGGTTTGATAGATGAGATGATTCAGGGGCTACATCTAATCATCTTCACCCCACTTCGTGAGTAGTATACCTATGTGAGCCAAGTCTTGTCTTTTAATCATTATCATTGATGTGATTGACTTTTTTCCTGTGTGGACCGGATTGTGCTTGGGCTTGGAAGTTGGAGCAGAATTGAGATTGATGACTTAGGTATATGTATGGGCATATAACTAAGTAGAGTTGGTTGATACTTTGTGACTGTATCTTTCCTTTTTAGTTTATCCTTCGTGGATTTTGGGAGACCTTCCAGGGTCTCAGGGTCCCTACTGAGTATCGTATACTCACCCCTGCACGTGCTACGCCCACACTACATTGTGTTGGATGCAGACGACGAACATCACTTACTGAGGTGGAGGCTTGTGGAGCTGGATGGTACTCGGAGGTGGACCACTTGGCGGGACGTGCACGGAGCAGATATCCAGACCCGGGGAGCTAAGGAGACCATCTGTACCCACCCTTCAGGTGGGATATCCGGAGGAAGACTCAGTGGTTTCTTCTTTACTTACTACTGTTGTACTTTCTTTTCAGTTGTACTGTACTTTCAGTTGGGTTTGTATACTGGCCCTTTTACTTTTCAGGACTTAATTTTGTACTCAGTTTTACTTAGTGCTTACTTCACTTGCATACTCTGTTGTGTTTGTTTACTTTTATAAAGGAAATGCCTTCCCTTTTTCCAGGATTTACGCCTTTGGTTCTAGTCACCAGCCCCTCGCCTATGGAAGGCGGGCTTGGGGTAGTCACGACATGGGCCCCAAGGACGGGTCATGAAAAATTGGTATCAGAGGAGTCGGTTCTACAGCAGAACTCAAGACTCTGATGATTTCTTTCTGTGAAGCAATAATGTTAAGAGTATTGAGTGTGGTTCTCAGTCCAGGGAGTCCAGTATTGGTGCGGCGGCCGACATATCCATACACCAGGACCCTGACTTTTGATTTCTGACTCAGTGCTCAAAAACACTGATTACATGTGTGTTTCAAAAGTTTTCTTTGTGATTAATTTGTGTCAGCTCACCAGGTATACTGTTTGACCGTGGAACACATGTTTCTTTTCGGGATGGCCCCATGAAGGCAGCCAGCTATGGTTTCGAGCTACGTGCGAGATGGCAGCCCACTGAGCGATGAGACCTCGGTGTCTGGCCCCATTATAGTGGAGGCACCAGTGGTACCACTACCCGCTGATCCACTAATACCACCAGCCCCAGCAGCAGAGAGTGCACGCCGCCTGAGTGCGCTGCACGAGTTTCAGAAATAGAGGCCACCCAGGTTCCGTGGAGAGACAGACCCTCAGGTAGCCGATGATTGGCTGGAGGCTATCGTCAGGGTCTTCAGATTGGTAGGGACACAAACAAACCTTATGATGATCCTTTCCACGAGTCTCCTTCATGCAGCAGCAGGTAGATGGCGGATCCTGATGCTCTAGGTGCACGATGAGGCATGACTACTTTGGACGGACTTCGAGAGCCTCTTCCACTCGGTGTTTTTTCTAGCCACCCTCCATGTGGTGCGCATCTAGGAGTTACTACATCTTCGGCAGGGAAGATTGACAGTAGCCCAGTACTCAGCGAGATTTACGGACCTCTCGCGCTACTCCACGGACATGGTATGAAACGCATTTGTCTAGGACCGAACATTTGAGTAGGGATTGAGGCATAAGATCAGGGCTTCAATGATATCCCTCATCATTATAACGCAGGCAGAAGTACTGGAGTGATACCTTATTGTGGAGAGCTTTCTTGCTAAGCCGATGCCAGCAGTGAGACCCACCGTAGGGAGACAAGTAGCGGAGTCTTCTGCAGCTGACAGTAGACAGATGTCACAGAGGTCCAAGCGAACCAGGCCATCAGGTGGGTGACCTTAGGATACTGGTTTGGATGTGTAGGGCACACGAAGTAGATCCAGACATATGAGGGGCGGGAAGTGCTATGCATGCGGCGGGCAGGGCCACATGACTCGTGACTGCCCGACCCTCCATGAAGACGAGCATCAGACAGTAGAGGTACCTCCCAAGCAGAGGCAGAGGTTCGACCATGGTGGTCCACATGGAGCAGGCGGACGAGGCATAGGAGCTGGCCGAGCAATGGGTGGTGGATGATGCTTCAAGGCTCTACCACCACCACCACCAAGAGGACCACCCCGACCACAGAGAGTAGGCAGATAGGGGCAGGCTCAGCTCCAGCCAGTCGAGGCCTACGACCACGACACACTTGAGATGATTCGAGGTACTATCTGTGTCTACTCCACCCTTTCTGCAGTACTTATAGACACAGGAGCGAGTCATTATTTTATTTCCACTGCCCTTGTTCGGAGCTTGGAGATTCCGATGGAGCCGTTGGCTCGATCCTTACGTCCAGAGACTCCTACGGGAGCAGACTCGACGATTACGCACTGGTGCCGACAGTGTGAGCTTACTCTATGAGGTGAGATCTTTGGCTGGGATCTTCTTGTAGCGGCATCGAGGCCATAGGAAATCATCTTGGGTATGGACTGATTATCTATAGTCCATGCCCAAATCGACTGTATTAGGTGAAAAGTGAGGTGTGTCCACATAGATGGGAGCAGGTTCACCTTTACCGGTGAGAAGGGAGCCTTTACAGCGTAGGATAGACTTAAACAGAGGAGAGGGCAGCCAATCACACATCAGTTGGCTTGTCTCATCCTAGGAGTGGTTGATGTGCGAAGTCCGAGTTTTCCTGTTGTGGTGGATCAATATGCAGACATTTTTCCTGATGACATTCCAGGACTAACTCCTCACAGAGAGGTAGATTTCTACATTGACATGTACCCCAGGACAACACCGATATCTACTCCATCATATTGGATGGCACCCGTCGAGTTTCGTGAGCTGTGGGTACAGCTGGAGGACTTGCAGGGAAAGGGATTCATCCGACCCAGTGTTTCGCCCTGGGCCTCTCTGATTTTAATCTCCAAGAAGGCGGATGGGAGCTTGCGACTGTGTGTTGAATATCTTCACCTGAATCAGGTGACCGTAAAGAACAAGTACCCACTCTCGAGGATTGACAACCTCTTTGATCAACTCAAGGGAGCACGATGGTTCTCAAAGATAGAACTCAGGTCAGGCTATCATCAGCTCAGAGTTCGAGATGAGGATGTGAAGAAGACCACCTTCAGGTGTCGGTATGGCCACTAAGAGTTCTTGGTTATTCCCTTAGGTGTAACCAATGCACCGGTAGTGTTCATGAGTCTCATGAAAAGGATCTTCCATCCTTACCTTGATCGTTTTGTCGTAGTCTTCATCGACGACATACTGATTTACTTGACTACTGAGGAGGAGCATGCCTACCACTTGCGGGTTTTACTGTACACACTCTGAGAGAACCAACTTTATGGTAATATCTCGAAGTTCCAGTTCTAGATTTGAGAGGTTCACTTCTTGGGGCACTTCATCTCAAAGGCTGGGGTTGTAGTGGATCCAGCGAAGATCGAGGTGGTACTTGCTTGAGAGAAACCCAGGAGCGTGACAGAGGTGCAGAGTTTTCTAGGTCTGGTGGGGTACTATTAGAGATTTGTGCCAAACTTATCCAGAGTTGCAGCACCACTTTCAACATTGAATAAGAAGGGGAAAAACTTTTTGTGTTTAGATAGATGCAAGCAGATATTTCAGGAGCTGAGATAGATATTGACTAGTGCGCCCATCTTGAGGATACCAGAGGAGGGCATTGGGTATGTGGTTTAATGTGACGCATTAGGGACCAGACTCGAGTGTGTCCTGATGCAGGAGAGAGCAATGATCGCATATGGTTCACGGAAGTTTAGACAGCACAAGTAGAACTATGCTACCCATGACCTGGAGTTAGCAGTAGTGGTCTTCGCCTTGAAGATTTGGCGACACTATCTTATGGGTGAGTGCTTTATAGTCTACTCTGACCACCAGAGTCTCAGGTACATATTCTCACAGAAGGAACTGAACCTAAGACAATGGTGATGGCTCGATTTCCTCCAGGACTATGACTTTGAGATATTCTATACTCCTAGGAAGGGGAACGTTGTGGCTGATGCTCTCAGCAGGAGATCGGGCATTCAGCTACAAGGAGAGGTGACAGAGCAGTTAGCCGCTTTGCAGTTATCCTTCATGGATAGAGATGAAGTATATTTTCTATATTCCCTCACAGATACTCCTCCAATACTTCAGAAGGTTAGAGAGGCACAACGTGGGGACATTGGTTGTGAGACACGATGTGCTCATATTTCCACAGGGTAGGCGCCTGATGGATTTTTTGAAGGAAGAGAGCAAGTAATCCTCTTCAGGGGATGTACCATGGTACCAGTTTCACTGTAGGAGGAAGTGCTAAGGTAATTTCACACTTCCCCTCTAGTGGTACATCCTGGAGTGGCGAAGATATACCAGGACCTCAGACGATAGCATTGGTGGCCGGGTATGAAGAAGGCTGTAGCAGAGTTTGTTTCATGATTCCTCACTTGCTAGAAAGTGAAGGAGGAGCACCAGGTACCTGCAGGCTTGGTACAACCCTTAGAGGTTTTGGATTGGAAGTGGGATGGGATATCCATGGATTTAGTGACGGGGCATCCATGTACTTCTAGAGGACACGACTCCATCTGAATGATCGTAGAACGACTCACCAAGTCGGCCCACTTCCTTCCGATCAGAGAGAAGGGCTCAGTAGAGAGATTGGGATGCCTTTACGTTTAAGAGATATTATGACTTCATGGTGTGCCATCATCTATCGTATCCAATCGAGACGCTCTCTTTACTTCCTGGATTTGGAAGGGGTTGTATGAGGCATTTGGGATGCAGCTATGCCTGAGCACCGCCTTTCACCCCCAGACGGATGGCCAGACAGAGAGGACCATTCAATCTCTCAAGGACATGCTCCGTGCATGTGTCCTTGACTTTGGACGCAGTTAGGAGGATCAATTACCCTTGGTGGAGTTTTTTTACAACAAAAGATACCACTCCACCATCGGGATGACACCATACGAGGCACTGTATGGACGACCATGCAGATCACCTCTGTACTGGACTGACCCTGGGGAGTCAACACTTGTGGTACTAGAGATGGTCCAGGCTATGACAGAGAATGTGTAGATCATTGAGGAGTGGATGAGGACTACACTGAGTAGACAGAAGTCCTATACTGATAGGAGATGGATATCACTGGAGTTCGAGGATGGCGACTACTTTTTCTTACGGGTCTCACCTCGACGTGGATTACAGAGATTTGGCCGGGGTGACAAGTTATCTCTATGCTTCATCGGGACTTTCCAGATCCTCAATAGAGTAGGCGAGGTGTCTTACCGCCTAGCCCTTCCACCTTAGTTGCACCGGGTGCATGACGTCTTCCATGTATCTCAGCTGAGGAGAAACGTTCACGACCCGACCCACATCATTGATCATGGGGAGCTTGACATCGATGACGGGGATACATTCACGGAGGTCCCAGTGGAGATCGAGGATCGACAGGAGAGGGTCCTATGTGGATGGTCAATTCCTCTTGTGCACATTTGTTGGCAGCACAGGAACCTCCAGAAGAGCACATGGGAGCGGGAGACTTGATGTGTGCTTAGTACCCTCATTTGTTTCCCTATTTTATGTTGTAGCTTTATGGGGACGTAAATCCTTGATGTGGGAGTAATGTAAAGACCTAGAAATTTCAAGATTTTTTTTCTTAAATACGTTATAATTTTACGAGTCTGTGGCTTCTGACGACACTTGATTCCGAGGCCCGGTGTGCCTGAAATCAATTTCCGAAGTTTAGCTCGGGTACGTTCAGTAAACGAACGAGTGGGTTTTTCTATCTTTTGAACCGGTGCTCGGAATTGAAATCCAAGGGAACCGATGAACTCGCAGTGCCGATAATTGCTTAAGGGGACCTTTACCACAATTGCTTTTTAAGTGGGTTTAGAATTTATTTTGGGGAATTAGTTTAGAATAAATAAAATTGGTGTAGCACAATTTTATTTTATGGTTGGTGGTTATTTCCTCCCAAGGGGAGTTAGACATGGGACCCACACCCAAATAGCCTCCCATGAGAGGATATTTGTGGGGTGGGGCCCACACGTGACCTAAACCCTTTAACTTCCCATAACTCTCATAAACCCCCATTAAACTCCCATGTTTAATATTGAAAACTCTCCCAATATTAATGAGACTCTTCCTCTTCCCCTCTATCCCTCTTTAAGTTTTTCAACATACCTTAATTAATGAAATGAACCTCTTCATTTAATTAATTAAGTGGTTTAATTTTGAATTTTAAATCTTTGTTGGGTGAATAAAAATAATAGCATGAGCTATTATTTTTGTTTAAGCTTTTTGTGTGTTGGGAAAACTTTGGGGAGAGAGCTCCTGAGTTTTTGAAGAACACCGACTCTCCGACAAAGAACGACCTTCCATCTCGGTGAAGAACACTCCATGTTTCTCCAAACCTCTTCTTCCTCCACATCAAGGGAGGAGACACCGACACGAGGAACTCACCAACGACGACAGTCCTTTTGCGGCATTGACAGAGCGACATTGCTTTCCGCTTCTACGACGAAAAAACCATATTTGAGGTAGGGGGTTTGCTTAATTTATTTTAAATAAATTACTCCTCTATTCTTGTTGTATTCAAGTGCACATATTTGGCTGATTGTTACAACCTAACACGGAGGGCATGGGCCGAACAAACACGGCCCGACAACACTCCGTCATTCCATGTCTTGTTTGTAATCAAGAAGCGGCGACGATCGAAGACGGTGACCGCATGTGGATGAACCGCGGCCCGCAACTGCGGGCCGCTCGACCGACGAAGAACTGGCTGACCATAGCCAACCGTGGTAAAGGGAGAAACTGCAGAGCCCCACGGCGCCACGTTGTGGAAGACCACAGCCCGCCAGAGCGGGCCGCTTCGGCGGAAGAGCCAGCCGGCCTGTCGGCCGACCGAGCGGAGGGGAGCCGCAGTGCCAGGAGGGTGCCGCGCTGCAGAATCGGCCGGCCCATCGGCCAACCGGGTGGAGCAAAACCGCAGTGCCAGGAGGGCGCTATGCTGGAGAACCTGCGGCCCTCCCGAGAGGGCCGCTTGCACCAAAAGGCCGGCCGGTTTGGGAGGGCGGCGTCACTTGGCGCCGGTGGTTTGGGTAGCTGGGGGGCCGCGACCCCCCCTCAGACCGCTCGGCCTTCGGGCTGAGCCGCACGACCAGCTGGGTCACGCCCTACCAGGTCGGCCCACGCTCCGTCATGACGGGCCGCGCCCCCTCGGGCCGGGACGCGCCCCTCAGGCCGAGCCGTGTTTTTTCTTCAGGCCTGTCCGACACCCCTGCCGGGTCGGACCCGTCAAAGCTGGGTTAACCCGACCCAGCCAGCCCACTGGGCTTAACGGGCCGAGCCCGTTTTCACTTAAAGGTGAATATCATAAAGACCGCACGTCCGAACGATGCACCGTCTGCGGCACTGGGACCCTATCGACGAGGCGGTACTTTTGTGATAATCTAAGTGAGTTTTGGAAAACATTGGTAAACAGCCGGGTTTGGAACGAGCATATTTCCAACTGGGCCCCTGGAACGGAAAATCCAATATCTCTCAGACTGGACATCCGTTTGACGCGCCGTCTGTCGCGTTGGGTTCCTTTTGAAGAGATGGAACTTTGGGATACATCAACTCAAGACTTCGTGACAGTTGATGTATCAAACCCTTTACTCGAGGAGCAGACCCTCCTGGAATCGAGTACGCTGTGTGCAGGAACCCTAGAGCTGGCTGTGACTGCGACGACTACTGTGTTGGGATCCTCTGTGAGTTCGACAACGATGACGACTGTACTTGGATCCTACGTGGGTTCGGCAGCGAGGACGACTGCACTTGGATCCTCCGTGGGTTCAACAACGATGACGACTGTACTTGGATCCTATGTGGGTTCCACATCGATGGTTACTGTACATGGATCCTATGTGGGTTCGGCAGTGATAACTTATGTACTTGGATCCTATGTGGGTTCGATAGAGGAGATGATTCAGAGGCTATATCTAATCATCTTCACCCCACTTTGTGAGTAGTATACCTGTGTGAGCTGAGTCTTGTCTTTGAATCATTATCATTGATGTGATTGACTTCTTTCCTGTGTGGACCGGATTGTGCTTGGGCTCATAAGTTGGAGCCGAACTGAGATTGATGACTTAGGTATATGTATGGGAATATACCTAAGTAGAGTTGGTTGATACTTTGTGATTGTATCTTTCCTTTGTGGTTTATCCTTTGTGGATTCTGGGAGACCTTCAGGGGTCTCAGGGTCCCTAATGAGTTTTGTATACTCACCCTGGCATGGGATATGCCAGCACTACATTGTGTTGGATGTAGACGACAGACAACAATGATTGAGGTGGATTCCTGTAGATCTGGATGGTACACGGAGGTGGAACACTTGGCGGGACGTACACGGAGCAGATATCCGGACCTGTGGAGCTGAGGAGACCATCTGTACCCACCCTTCAGGTGGGATATCCGGAGGATGACTCAGTGGTTACTACTTTACTTACTACTGTTGTACTTTCTTTTCAGTTGTACTGTACTTTCTATTGGGTTTGTATACTGGATCTTTTACTTTTCAGCACTTACTTTTGTACTCATTTTTACTTAGTGCTTACTTCACTTGCGTACTCTGTTGTGTTTGTTTACTTTTATAAAGTAAATTCCTTCCCTTTTTTCGGGATTTACGCCTTTGATGCTAGTCACCGGCTCCTGGCCTATGGAATGCGGGCTTGGGGTAGTCACGGCACGAGCCCCGAGGACGGGTCATGAAATGCTCCAGAAGGAAATTTTATAAATAGAGGATTCTTTTATTATCAACTGTTGATAACCAGTCCAAAGATCAATCTTCAAGAACCACTTCTCCTATTTAAACTTTTCAAATATATCACAAATCCATATAAACAAATAATTTTTATTTACCATAACTTGATTGAGTTTTTTGTAATAAATATAAAGGTGAAGTGTCCCATTAACATTATTTGCAAAGAGAACAAGTTTCACCCTAGGTGACTTTTGGGCATATAAATACTTTCTCCAAGAGATCATCCAACTGAGTCTTAAACTCTTTCATTTTAGTTGGTGACATGTTATAATAAGGTATATAAAATGTATGAGTACTAGGAAATAAATCAATAGAAAACTCTACCTCTCTTACCGATGGTAAAACAAAGAAATCAGAAGGAAAAATGTCATTAAACTCCTTAATAATTAGCGGGAGGTCATTGCTTAAAGACTCCCTCTCTAGATCAAAATCAAACATTGATAATAATTTCCCCAACTCTAGATAAGAAGGTTTATCTCTACTTGACCTTGAGTCCCATTATCCCTAAAGAACACAGATTCCCTCGTCAGGTGAAGTAAAGGAGACCCATCAAATGTATCCATTAATTAGGTCCTTATTACTAATGATCCAATCCATCCTGAAAACTATATCAAGATTTTTTATGTCGAGAACTAGAAAATTCTAGTTAAACTCAATCTTGGATTAAGAGAAACCCCAAATAAGACAAAAGAAACCTTTCCCTCTCTTCGTTCTGATGGGAATGGTGATATCTATCACATGCGGAAAAAATATTTGTATAAATATTTAGAATGTTTGAAACATGAGTTGATAAAAATGAATGTGATGCACTAGTATCAAATAAAGTAGTCACTAAGGATGAAGAAATAGTGATAGAACCTCTCACAGTCACTAGACCTATATAGGCTTCCCCTAGAGACTCTACTATGATGTGAAGAAGATTTATTCTAGATACTTGTGGATAGAAACTATTTGTTCATGAAGCATCTGATTACAACATAGTAATTTTAGGTACTGATGAGACCGTGCCACCAAATGAAGAAGAAAAGTTATAACATGACTTCTTCAAGTGACCCAAGCATCTGTAGGAGCTCTAAATATTTGGTTCCATAATGAAAACTCATCTTGAATGTGCAGGATTTCCATACTGGAAACATGTCAAATGGACACTACCATGTACTATAAGAGGTCAAGAATAACCCTACTACCAAGATCCACCATGAGACTCATCATGTTTTATCTTTCCCTTGAAAGAACTCACATAATTTCCATTGGGAGAAAAATGAACTCTCGACAGCCTTGAATTACCAGCCTGGTCAAGCTCAACCATCAAATCCCCATCCAGCACATCTAAAAAAGAAGTGAGCTTCATTTTGAAAACATGAGAATGAATATCATATCAATGCCCATCTTGAACCATAAATCCTTCATCTTATCATTCTATACAATCTCAGGTGAAAACTGCACATGCTTGGTAAAGTAGTTTTCACACTCTATCATGGTTCTTTTAAACTTCTTGACTTTAAAAAACTTTATATCCTTATCCAACACCATAAACTCTCTATATAACTGACCAGTGAAAAAAAAATTGATTTCCTTCAACTCTAAACCCTTGTTCTTATTTTCTATCGTCATTAAGTACCACCATCTCCTACTTGGACCCCCTAGTATGAAGGTGTTGGGACCAAGTTGAATGGATAAGCTTTTGTAAGTAATAAAATATTGTTTTCAAGAGTGTTGTATTTTTTTATAAAAAATGATAAATCAATTCACTTTGTAAAAGAACTTGGAAAATAAGATGATGATTTGCTATTTTTTAATTCATAAAATTCATAATTATTTGGTAAAAATTTTATTCAATCCTTATGAAGTAAAGGGGGAGAAAATGTAATGGAAATCCTATTCAGTTTTGATTGGAAATGAAGATATTTATAGAAAACAAGGAAGTTTAAATACTTTCCTTATAAAATATGATGATGCTAAAGGAGATCGATCAATGACTATATATCATGATAGATAAGGTTCACAATGAAAGAATCATTTTTTTAATAATATAGATAAAAGAGAAGCAACATGAGTGTTCTTATAAAAGAATATTTTTAAGTTTGTGCCGTCTACCAGTGTTTGTCAAATTTCTGGGCCTCAAAATTGGGAATTTATTGTCACGACCCGTCCTCGGGGCCCGTGCCGTGACTACCCCAAGCCCGCCTTCCATAGGCCAGGGGCTGGCGACTATCACCAAGGCGTAAATCCCAACAAAAGGGAAGGCATTGCCTTTGAAAAGTAAACAAGCACCACAGAGTAAGCAAGCGGAAAAGTAAACACTAAGTAACAACTGTAACAAGCTGTACTGAAAGTAAAAGGGGCCGGAAATACAAGCCCAACTGTAAAGTACAACTGAAAGGGGAAAAACAGCAACTGAAAAAAAAGCCGCAGCGTCGAGCCGTCCTCTGGAAGTCCCACCTGAAGGGTGGGTACAGATAGCCTCCACTACTCCTTGGGTCCACCTGACTGCTCCGAGTACGTCTCGCCCAGTGGTCCACCTCCAGGGACCATCCTGCTCCACAAGCCTCCA
Organism: Viscum album; assembly: GCA_963277665.1. Taxonomy (NCBI): domain Eukaryota; kingdom Viridiplantae; phylum Streptophyta; class Magnoliopsida; order Santalales; family Viscaceae; genus Viscum; species Viscum album. Next base: position 288,440,525 of record OY728163.1, read on the forward strand.
CCACAATCAGCGCTGTCCGTCGTCTGCAACCAACACAACGTAGTGCGGGCATAGCCCGTGCAGGGGTGAGTATAAGCTACTCAGTAGGGACCCCGAGACCCCCGAAGGTCTCCCAGAATCCACAAAGGATAACCACAAAGGAAAGATACAATCACGAAGAAACATCCGACACTGCTTAGGTATATGCGCATACATATACCTAAGTCATCAATTCCCATTCGGCTCCAACATTCGAGCCCAAGCACAACCCAGTCCACACAGGAAGAAAAACGTATACCCACACAGGATAGCACAACACAATCCACAAAGGAGAGTAACACAGGATTCAGCTCACACAGGTACTTCTTCGTATGACGTTAGAGATGATCAGATGTAACCACTAATTCATCTAAGCCGTCAGACCCACAAAGGATCTGTAGGTACTAACCCTCGCAATGACCCACATAGGATCGATCATGAAGTTGAACCCAAAGCTATTGGGAAACTCCTTCCCCATCAAGTAAAGTGGTTCTGCCGCTACAACCAAGCGCTTCCCTCTTACCTTGGACTGCTGTAGTTCTCCACCTATTGGGTACTGTGGGCCTGCTGCTACAACCAAGCGCTCTTCCGTCGTGGGTCTGCCGCTACAACCAAGCGCTCCCCTGTGCCGCTACAACCAAGCACACCTCTGTCGTGGGTCTGCCGCTACAACCAAGCGCTCCCCTGTGCCGCTACAACCAAGCGCTCCCCTGTGCCGCTACAACCAAGCGCACATCTGTCGTGGGTCTGCCGCTACAACCAAGCACTCCCATGTGCCGCTACAACCAAGCGCACCTCTGTCGTGGGTCTGCCGCTACAACCAAGCGCTCCCCTGTGCCGCTACAACCAAGCGCACTGAGTCGTACGATCAGCAGTCATCAAGTCTCAACCGGCTTCAGGGTTTCCGCACACAGCATGCTCGTTCTGGGAGGGTCCACTCCATGAGCTGAGAGGTCGATGCATCAATTGACATGTAGTCCGGAGTTGATGTATCCCAAGATGTACCATAGAGGTCACTGCCGAAAACACGGAGGATTCCCGTACTGTTTCCATCATCATCGCAGTCGAATCCACCGAGGATCACTGTACAGTCGTCGTCGTCGAAGTCACAAAAGCAGTCGCAGCCAGCTCTAGGGTTCCCACACACAGCAAGCTCGTTCGGGAGGGTCCGCTCCACGAGCCGAGAGGCTGATACATCAACTGACACAAAGCCCGAAGTTGATGTATCCAAAAGTTCCGTATCGTCAACAGGAACTCAACGTCGCAGGCGGCGCGCCAATCGGACGCCCGGTCTGAGAGTTATTGGCTTTTTCGTCCCAGGGGCCCGGTTGGTTTTTAAGGCAAAACCAACCTGACCGTACTCCACCTGCATCCAAACCTCGGGCAGAGTGAGCCAAAAGATCCGTCTCACTTAGAGGAATTCAACAAAGCTGACGACACGTCAATCGGACGTCCGTAGCTCAAGATATAAACGTTTCTGCTCCGAGGGCCGGTTAGTTTTGTGTACGAACCAACCCGGCCGAACCCAAAGTTTTCCGAAACCTTGAGTGTAATATACCGAAACGACCGTCTCGATCCAAGGATCGCGTTTCCACTGACGGAGAGTCGTTTGGAGGCCCGTAGCTCAAGTTATGGGCATTTGACCGAAAACGGTCTGAAGAAGGGGGGTCCGGGCCCGGGCCGACCCGGCCCGACCCCCCCTGGGTCGGCCGAACTGGGTCGACCCGAACCGGTTCGACCCGGTCGGACTGGCCTGGCTCGGCCGAGCGGCCGAGCCACTCGGGGGGGTGCCGCCGCCCCCGCGTGACACCCCCGCGGCACCCGCGGGGTGTCGCCCTGGACGACCCGAGCGACGCGGGGGGAAGCTGCCGCCCCCACGTGACAACCCCACGGCACCCGCGGGGTGTCGCCCTGGATAGCCGGACGCAACTTCAGCCGCGTCCCGCGCGTGCCGGATCTGCGCGGCCGCGGGTGAAGCCACCGGCGCCACCGCACCGGCGACCCGCGCCGCCGCCGGCTTCCGCAGGCCACCGGAGTCACTCTGGTGGTCCGTTTTCCTCTCCGTCTGCGCTGTTGTTCCTCCCGGGTTCTGTTCTTCACTTCGGTATCATCAAATTGCCCTTGCGTCACGTTCCGTCGTCGCCCATCAAATCCGCACAACCACGAAGAACGGCGGAGGGTTGTCGGGCCGTGTTCGTTTGGCCTGCACCCTCCGCGTTAGAGATAAACAACTGGAGAAATATATTCAACACATGAATCAAGAATTTTAATGGATTAAAATTGTTCTTATTGTCCGGTTCTTCACTTTCAAAAGAAATGATCACGGGAAAAAGGAATTATTCACAACAACCCCAACCTCGTAGTCGTCTTCGTACGCACGTTCTTCGTGTATTTGTTCGTTGCGGAAGGAGGGGATCGTCGCGTCGTCGCGGAAGGGCGTCGCGTCGTTGCGGAAAACGGCGTTGAGTCGGCGAACTCAACGGACCAAGAAAAAACAGATTTAATTTAATTATATAAAATTAAATCCGTGTTAAAAAAACACAAGGGAGATTTAAGAGAATCCTGAAGTCTCTTACCTCAAATAGCCGATCGAAGATTTCATTGTGAAGGAAGAGACATCGTAGAAGAACGTTGCAGGAAGGGAACGTCGGCGTCGTGGAACACGGCGTCGCGTCGTCGACTTCTGCAGGTTCGGCGTTCTTCGTCGGAGGCCGGCGTTCTTCGCTTTCTTCGCGTTCTTCGTGAAGGAGGATGAAGGCTCAAGAACACTGACAAAACCTCTCAACGAGTAATCCTCCAAAAAGACTTGTTGGTCTTATTTTATTATTACACCAACAAATGAAAAAGGTAAGTAACGACCCATCAATTCTTTGAATTAATTCAACGAAAGAAACCGCCCATTTAATTCATGAAATAAACCGCCCAATTAATTGGTGCGTTAAGGATTTAAGAAAACGCATCAGTTGACTTTCATAATGACGGGTTTTCGCGGGTGCGTTACTTAGCGGAAAGAAACGGCGGGGCTAATGCGGGCCCCACCTCACAAATATCCTACCAAGGGGGTAGGATATTTCTGGATAGAACCCTATCCGTTTTAACTCAGTTTAAGTGGCTTTCATGTGGCTTCAAGTGGCTTAAGTGAAATAAAATAAAGTTTGTCGAACAAATTATTTTATTTCTAAACTTTAAGCCCAAAAATTAAAAACCACACCCGAGCAAACGCAACTCCGAAAGAGGAGTTTCTAAGCAAATACCGGCGCTGCGATTTCATCGGTGCCCTCAGAATTTGATTCCGGGCACCGGTTCAAAAGTTAGAAAAACCCGCTCGTCTGTTCACTGAACGTACCCGAGCCAAACTTCGGAAAATGATTCCGGGCACACCGGGCCTCGGAATTAGGTGCCGTCAGAGACTACGTTCTTGTAAAATTACAAAGAAAATTAAGAAAAAATTTCCTTGAAATTTTACGGGTCTTTACATTACTTCCACCACAGGGCTTTATGTCCCTGTAAAGCTTCATCACAAACATAGGGATACAAAGGCGGTACTGAGCACGCATCTGAGCCTCCTGATCCCAAGTGCTCTCCTGGAGGTTCCCGAGCTGCCATCTGAAGCGCACTAGATGGATTGATCGTCCACGTAGGACCCGCTCCTGTCGATCCTCGATCTCCAATGGGACCTCCGCAAAAGTCGCCCCATCATCAAAGACCATCTCTCTATGGTCAATGATTTTCGTCGGGTCATGCACGTATCTCCTCTACTGAGATACGTGGAAGACGTCGTGCACCCGGCGCAACTGTGGTGGTAGAGCCAGGCGATAAGCCACCTTGCCAATCCTGCTGAGGACCTGGAAAGGTCCGATGAAGCGTGGAGACAACTTGCCGCGTTGGCCAAATATCCATAAACCACGTCGAGGTGAGACACGCAAGAAGACATAGTCGCCATCCTCGAACTCTAGGGGCCTCAGCCTCCTGTCAGCATAGGACTTCTGTCAGCTCTGAGCTATACTCATCTGCCCCTGGATGACCTGGACCTTCTCTGTCGTGGCCTGGACCCTCTCCGGTCCCACAAGAGCTGCTAAGATTTCTTCCTTGCCGATAAGAGAAATCTGGTCTCATCCCCCCTGGATGAACCACTTCCTTTGCCTAATACAGTCAATCCCGACATGGATGGTACCAATCCACACCAAGGATGACGTCGTAAGGCCTCGACTCTACTACCAAGAGATCCAACCGTTACTCTCGCCTCCAAGGGTTGAGTCACACTATCGGCATTAGTGTGTGGTAACTGGGTCTCCTCCAGTAGATTTCTCACAAGTGAGGGTCAAGTCAACAGTCTAAACCGGAACCTCTTAGTAACAACCCAAGAGAGGACAGGAAAGTAAATGCCACAAGAAAATGTGTCTTTTATTACTGCAGCTCAAGTACAAAGACACAAAGCATCTACAAAAATTCATCAACAAAACTAGAAGCAACATGAACAAAATTCTCCAGGTCTGGAGCTAGTCCCGCTCCTGTCCATCTGCTCTCAGACCTCCATGATCGAAGGCCTCAGCTGCCTGAAGCTGAGCTCTCGCATGTCCACCGACTCCCTGCGGTCGGGGTGGACCTCCTAGTGGTGGTGGTGGCAACACCCCAAAGCGTCGTCCACCTCCAACTGCACGGCCAGCTCCCCTAACATGGCCGCCTACTCCTTGCGGCCTACCCTGATCGAACCTCTGCCTCTGGCTGGGGGGTCCTTCGTTCATCTGCTGGTCATCCGTATGGCGGGTCGGACAGTCACGAGCCATGTGACCAATCTCGCCGCAGGAGTAACACTGCCCTCTCATGGCAAGTCGTTGTCCACCCTGAGTGCCTCGCACAAATGATCCAGAGTCATGCTGTCAACCACCTATAGGTCTAGTCCTCTTGGACCCCTCCGTCATCTGTCTACTGCCCACTGCAGAAGACTCTGCCGCATGCCGGAAAGTGGTGGGTCCTGCTGCTGGAGACTGCTCAGCAAGGAAACTCTCCACTAAGAGGGCTCGCTCCAACACCCCATCCTGAGTTGGAATGTTGAGGGAGATCATCGAAGCCTTGTTCTCGTGCCTCAGTCCCTGCTCAAAGGTCCGGGCCCGGAAGAACGGGTCCTGTACCATATCTGTGGAGTAGCGCGAGAGATCAGTAAACCTCGCCGTGTACTGGTCTACTGTCATGCTGCCCTGCCGCAGCTATAGTAGCTCCTGAATGCGCACCGCACGGAGGGTGGCCGGGACGAACTCTGATCGGAAGAGGCTCTCGAAGTCCGTCCAGAGGAGAGATGCCTCGTCGTGCAGCTGGAGCATCAAGCCACACCATCGGTCCGCTGCTGCGTGCATGAGGCTTGCTGCAAGGACCACCATAAGATCTGCTGGTGTCCTCACTAATCTAAAAATTCGCACGACCGCCTCTAGCCAGTCCTCGGCTGCCTGGGGGTCCGTCTCCCCACGAAACCTGGGTGGTCGCTGGTGCTGGAACTCATACAGAGCTCCAAGTCGACGTGCATCGTCAGCGGTCGTGGCGGGAAGCATTGGTGGCTCGGCGGGTAAAGGTACCGCCGGTGCCTTTGCTGACAAGGAGCCCTGCACCGAGACCCCGTCGCTCGGTGGGCTGTCATCACGTTCCACTCTCGGAACCCTAGCTGGCTGCCGTCATGGGGCCATCCTGAAAAGAAACAGGTGCGCCACGGTTAGAACAATATACCTGGTGAGCTGACATAAGTAATCACAAAGAAAACTTGAAACACACATGCAATCAATGTTTTCGTGCATTGAGTCGGAAATCAGGAGTCAGGGTCCTGGTGTACGGATACGTCGGCCGCCGCACCAACACCGGACTCCCCGGACTGATAACCACACTCAATACGCTTAACACTATTGCTTCACATAGAAGAAAGATCAGAGTCTGCGGTAGAACCGACCCCTCTGATACCAATTTGTCACGACCCGTCCTCGGGGCCCATGCCGTGACTACCCTAAGCCCGCCTTCCATAGGCCAGGGGCTGGCGACTAGCACCAAGGCGTAAATCCCAACAAAAGGGAAGTCATTGCCTTTGAAAAGTAAACAAGCATCATAGAGTAAGCAAGCGGAAAATTAAACACTAAGTAACAACTGTAACAAGTTGTGCTGAAAGTAAAAGGGGCCGGAAATACAAGCCCAACTGTAAAGAACAACTGAAAGGGGAAAAACAGCAACTGAAAAGAAAAGCCATAGCGTCGATCCGTCCTATGGAAGTACCACCTGAAGGGTGGGTACAGATAGCCTCCACTGCTCCTCGGGTCCACCTGACTGCTCCGAGTACGTCTCGCCCAGTGGTCCACCTCCAGGGACCGTCCTGCTCCGCAAGCCTCTACCACAATCAGCGCTGTCCGTCGTCTGCAACCAACACAACGTAGTGCGGGCATAGCCCGTACAGGGGTGAGTATAAGCTACTCAGTAGGGACCCCGAGACCCCCGAAGGTCTCCCAGAATCCACAAAGGATAACCACAAAGGAAAGATACAATCACGAAGAAACGTCCGACACTGCTTAGGTATATGCGCATACATATACCTAAGTCATCAATTCCCGTTTGGCTCCAACATCCGAGCCCAAGCACAACCTAGTCCACACAGGAAGCAAAACGTATACCCACACAGGATAGCACAACAGAATCCACAAAGGAGAGTAACACAGGATTCCGCTCACACAGGTACTTCTTCGTATGACGTTAGAGATGATCAGATGTAACCACTGATTCATCTAAGCCGTCGGACCCACAAAGGATCTGTAGGTACTAACCCTCGCAATGACCCACATAGGATCGATCATGAAGTTGAACCCAAAGCTATTGGGAAACTCCTTCTCCATCAAGTACAGTGGTTCTACCGCTACAACCAAGCGCTTCCCTCTTACCTTGGACTGCTGTAGTTCTCCACCTATCGTGTACTGTGGGCCTGCTGCTACAACCAAGCGCTCTTCCGTCGTGGGTATGCCGCTACAACCAAGCGCTCCCCTGTGCCGCTACAACCAAGCGCACCTCTGTCGTGGGTCTGCCGCTACAACCAAGCGCTCCCCTGTGCCGCTACAACCAAGCGCACCTCTGTCGTGGGTCTGCCGCTACAACCAAGAGCACCTCTGTCGTGGGTCTTCCACTACAACCAAGTGCTCCCCTGTGCCGCTACAACCAAACGCACCTCTGTCGTGGGTCTACCGCTACAACCAAGCGCTCCCCTGTGCCGCTACAACCAAGCGCACCTCTGTCGTGGGTCTGCCGCTACAACCAAGCGCTCCCCTGTGCCGCTACAACCAAGCGCACCTCTGTCGTGGGTTTGCCGCTACAACCAAGCGCTCCCCTGTGCCGCTGCAACCAAGCGCACCGAGTCGTGCGATCAGCAGTCACCAAGTCTCAACCGGCTTCAGGGTTTCCGCACACAACATGCTCGTTCTGGGAGGGTCCACTCCATGAGCTAAGAGGTCGATGCATCAACTGACATGTAGTCCAGAGTTGATGTATCCCAAGATATACCGTAGAGGTCACGACCGAAAACACGGAGGATTCCCTTACTGTTTCCATCATCGTCGCAGTCGAATCCACCGAGGATCACTGTACAATTGTCGTCGTCGAAGTCACAGAAGCAGTCGCAGCCAACTCTAGGGTTCCCGCACACAGCAAGCTCGTTTGGGAGGGTCCGCTCCACGAGCCGAGAGGCTGATACATCAACTGACACAAAGCCCAAAGTTGATGTATCCAAAAGTTCCGTATCGTCAACAGGAACTCAACGTCGCAGACGGCGCGTCAATCGGACACCCGGTCTGAGAGTTATTGGCTTTTTCGTCCCAGGGGCCCGGTTGTTTTTTAAGGCAAAACCAACCCGACCGTACTCCACCTGCGTCCAAACCTCGGGCGGAGTGAGTCAAAATATCCGTCTCACTTAGAGGAATTCAACAAAGCTGACGACACGTCAATCGGACGTCCGTAGCTCAAGATATAAGCGTTTCCGCTCCGAGGGCCCGGTTAGTTTCGTGTACGAACCAACTCGGCCAAACCCAAAGTTTTCCGAAACCTTGAGTGTAATATACCGAAACGACCGTCTCGATCCAAGGATCGCGTTGCCGCTAACGGCGAGTCGTTTAGAGGCCCGTATCTCAAGTTACGGGCATTTGACCGAAAACGGTCTGAAGACGGGGGGTCCGGGCCCGGGCCGACCCGGCCCGACCCCCCCTGGGTCGGCCGAACTGGTCCGACCCGGCCGGTCGGACCGGCCTGGCTCAGCCAGCCCAGCCCGGCTCGGCCGAGCTGCCGAGCGACGCGGGGGGGGGGGGGGGGGGGGGAGCCGCCGCCCCCGCGTGACACCCCCGCAGCACCCGCGGGGTGTCGCCCTGGACGACCCGGGCGACGTGGGGGGAAGCCGCCGCCCCCGCGTGACAACCCCGCGGCACTCGCGAGGTGCCGCCCTAGACAGCCGGACGTGGCTTCAGCCGCGTCCCGCACGCGCCGGACCCACGCGGCCACGACGGTTCTTCCGGCGGTGCGCCGGGGCGCTGCCGCCTCTGGCCGTCGGCGCCGCCGCGCCGGCGACCCGCACCACCGCCGGCTTCCTCGGGCCACCGGAGTCGCTCCGGTGGTCCGTTTTCCTTCCCGTCTGCGCTGTTGTTCCTCCCGGGTTCCTTTCTTCACTGCAGGATCATCAAATTTCCCTTACGTCACATTCCGTCATCACCCGTCAAATCCGCACAACCACGAAGAATGGCGGAGGGTTGTCGGGCCATGTTCGTTTGTCCCGCACCCTCCGCGTTAGAGATAAACAACTGGAGAAATATATTCAACACATGAATCAACAATTTTAATGGATTAAAATTGTTCTTATTGTCCGGTTCTTCACTTTTAAAAGAAACGATCATGGGAAAAAGGAATTATTCCCAACAACCCCTACCTCGTAGTCGTCGTCGTACGCACGTTCTTCGCGGATTTGTTCGTCGTGGAAGGAGGGGATCGTCGCGTCGTCGCGGAAGGGCGTCGCGTCGTCGCGGAACACGGCGTTGAGTCGGCGAACTCAATGGACCAAGAAAAAACATATTTAATTTAATTATATAAAATTAAATCCGTGTTAAAAAAACACAAGGGAGATTTAAGAGAATCCCGAAGTCTCTTACCTCAAACAGCCGATCGAAGATTTCGTTGTGGAGGAAGAGACGTCGCAGAAGAACGTTGCTGGAAGGGAACGTCGGCGTCGCGGAACACGGCGTCGCATCGTCGACTTCCGCGGGTTCGGCGTTCTTCGTCGGAGGCCGGAGTTCTTTGCGTTTTTCGCGAAGGAGGATGAAGGCTCAAGAAAACTGACAAAACCTCTCAACGAGTAATCCTCCAAAAAGACTTGTTGGTCTTATTTTATTATTACGCCAACAAACGAAAAAGGTAAGTAATGACCCATCAATTCGTTGAATTAATTCAACGAAAGAAACCGCCCATTTAATTCACAAAATAAACCGCCCAATTAAATGGTGCGTTAAGGATTTAAGAAAACGCATCAGTTGACTTTCATAATGACGGGTTTTCGCGGGTGCGTTACTTAGCGGAAAGAAACGACGGGGCTCATGCGGGCCCCACCTCACAAATATCCTACCAAGGGGGTAGGATATTTCTGGATAGCACCCTTTCTGTTTTAAGTTAGTTTAAGTGGATTTCATGTGGTTTTAAGTGGCTTAAGTGAAATAAAATAAAGTTTGTCGAACAAATTATTTTATTTCTAAACTTTAAGCCTAAAAATTAAAAACCACACCCGAGAAAACGCAACTCCGGAAGAGGCGTTTCTAAGCAAATACCGGCGCTGCGATTTCATCGGTGCCCTCAGAATTCGATTCTGGGCACCGGTTCAAAAGTTAGAAAAACCCGCTCATCCGTTCACTGAACGTACCTGAGCCAAACTTCGGAAAATGATTCCGGGCACACCGGGCCTCAGAATTAGGTTCTGTCAGAGACTACGTTCTTGTAAAATTCCAAAAAAAATTAAGAAAAATTTTCCTTGAAATTTTATGGGTCTTTACATTACTCCCACCACAGGGCTTTACGTCCCCGTAAAGCTTCATCACAAACATAGGGATACAAAGGCGGTACTGAGCACGCATCTGAGCCTCCTGCTCCCAAGTGCTCTCCTGGAGGTTCCCGAACTGCCATTTGAAGCACACTAGAGGAATCGATCATCCACGTAGGACCCGCTCCTGTAGATCCTCGATCTCCACTGGGACCTCCGCAAAAGTTTCCCCATCATCAAAGACCAACTCTCTATGGTCAATGATTTTCGTCGGGTCGTGCACGTATCTCCTCTGCTGAGATACGTGGAAGACGTCGTGCACCCGGCGCAACTGTTGTGGTAGAACCAGGCGATAAGCCACCTTTCCAATCCTGCTGAGGACCTGGAAAGGTCCGATGAAGCGTGGAGACAACTTGCCGCGTCGGCCAAATCTCCGTAAACCACGTCGAGGTGAGACATGCAAGAAGACATGGTCTCCATCCTCGAACTCTAGTGGCCTCCGCCTCCTGTCAGCATAGGACTTCTGTCAGCTCTGAGCTATAATCATCCACCCCTGGATGACCTGGACCTTCTCTGTCGTGGCCTGGACCCTCTCCGGTCCCACAAGAGGTGCTAAGATTTCTTCCTTGCCGATAAGAGAAATCTGGTCTCATCCCCCCTGGATAAACCACTTCCTTTGCCTAATACAGTCAATCCCGACATGGATGGTACCAATCCATACCAAGGATGACGTCCTAAGGCCTCGACGCTACTACCAAGAGATCCAACCATTACTCTCGCCTCCAAGGGTTGAGTCACAATGTCGGCATCAATGTGTGGTAACTGGGTCTCCTCCAGTAGATGTCTCACAAGTGAGGGTCAAGTCAACAGTCTAAACCGGAACCTCTTAGTAAAAACCCAAGAGAGGACAGGAAAGTAAATGCCACAAGAAAAGGTGTCTTTTATTACTGCCGATCAAGTACAAAGACACAAAGAATCTACAAACATTCATCAACAAAACTAGAAGCAACATGAACAAAAGTCTCCAAGTTTGGAGATAGTCCCGCTCCTATCCATCTTCTCCCGGAGCTCCATGATCAAAGGCCTCAGCTGCCTGAAGCTGAGCTCTCGCATGTCCACCGACTACCTGCGGTCGGGGTGGACCTCCTGGTGGTGGTGGGGGCAACACCCCGAAGCGTCGTCCACCTCCAACTGCACGGCCAGCTCCCCTGCCATGGCCGCCTGCTCCTTGCGGCCCGCCCTGATCGAACCTCTGCCTCTGGCTGGGGGGTCCTTCGTTCATCTGATGGTCATCCGTATGGCGGTTCGGACAGTCACGAGCCATGTGACCAATCCCGCCACAGGAGTAACACTGCCCTCTCATGGAAAGTCGTTGTCCACCCCGAGTGCCTCGCACAAACGATCCAGAGTCATGCTGTCGACCACCTGTAGGTCTAGTCCTCTTGGACCCCTGCGTCATCTGTCTACTACCCGCTGTAGAAGACTCTGCCGCATGCCGACAAGTGGTGGGTCCTGCTGCTGGAGACTGCTCAGCAAGGAAACTCTCCACTAAGAGGGCTCGCTCCAACACCCCAGCCTAAGTTGGAATGTTGAGGGAGATCATCGAAGCACTGATCTCATGCCTCAGTCCCTGCTGAAAGGTCCGGGCCCGGAAGAACGGGTCCCGTACCATATCTGTGGAGTAGCGCGAGAGATCAGTAAACCTCGCCGCGTACTGGGCTACTGTCATGCTGCCCTACCGCAGCTGTAGTAGCTCCTGAATGCGCACCGCACAGAGAGTGGCCGGGACAAACTCTGAGCGGAAGAGGCTCTCGAAGTCTGTCCAGAGGAGATATGCCTCGTCGTGCACCTGGAGCATCAAGATCCACCATCGGCCCGCTGATGCTTGTAGGAGGCTCGCTGCAAGGACCACCATAAGATCTGCTGGTGTCCTCACTAATCTGAAAACTCGCACGACCACCTCTAGCCAGTCCTCGGCTGCCTGGGGGTCCGTCTCCCCACGAAACCTGGGTGGTCACTGGCGCTGGAACTCATGCAGAGCTCCAAGGCGACGTGCATCGTCAGCGGTCATGGCGGGAAGCATTGGTGGCTCGGCAGGTAAAGGTAACGCCGATGCCTCTGCTGACAAGGAGCCCTGCACCGAGGCCCCATCGCTCGGTGGGCTGTCATCACGTTCCACTCTCGGAACCCTAGCTGGCTGCCGTCGTGGGGCCATCCTGAAAATAAACAGGTGCACCACGGTTAGAACAGTATACTTGGTGAGATGGCACAAGTAATCACAAAGAAAACTTGAAACACACATGCAATCAATGTTTTCTTGCATTGAGTCGGAAATCAGGAGTCAGGGTCCGGGTGTACGGATACGTCGGCCGCCGCACCAACACTGGACTCCCTGGACTGATAACCACACTCAATACGCTTAACACTATTGCTTCACATAGAAGAAAGATCAGAGTCTGCGGTAGAACCGACCCCTCTGATACCAATTTGTCACGACTCGTCCTCGGGGCCTGTGCCGTGACTACCCCAAGCCCGCCTTCCATAGGCCAGGGGCTGGCGACTAGCACCAAGGCGTAAATCCCAACAAAAGGGAGGGCATTGCCTTTGAAAAGTAAACAAGCACCATAGAGTAAGCAAGTGGAAAAGTAAACACTAAATAACAACTGTAAAAAGCTGTGCTGAAAGTAAAAGGGGCCGGAAATACAAGCCCAACTGTAAAGTACAACTGAAAGGGGAAAATAGCAACTGAAAAGAAAAGCCACAGCGTCGAGCCATCCTCTGGAAGTCCCACATGAAGGGTGGGTACAGATAGCCTCCACTACTCTTCGGGTCCACCTGACTGCTCCGAGTACGTCTCGCCCAGTGGTCCACCTCCAGGGACCGTCCTGCTCCGCAAGCCTCCACCACAATCAGCACTGTCCATCGTCTTCAACCAACACAACGTAGTGCGGGCATAGCCCGTGCAGGGGTGAGTATAAGCTACTCAGTAGGGACACCGAGACCCCCGAAGGTCTCCCAGAATCCACAAAGGATAACCACAAAGGAAAGATACAATCATGAAGAAACGTCCGATACTGCTTAGGTATATGCCCATACATATACCTAAGTCATCAATTCCCCTTCGGCTCCAACATCCGAGCCCAAGCACAACCCAGTCCACACAGGAAGCAAAACGTATACCCACACAGGATAACACAACACAATCCACAAAGGAGAGTAACACAGGATTCAGCTCACACAGGTACTTCTTCGTATGACGTTAGAGATGATCAGATGTAACCACTGATTCATCTAAGCCGTCGGACCCACAAAGGATCTGTAGTTACTAACCCTCGCAATGACCCACATAGGATCGATCATGAAGTTGAACCCAAAGCTATTGAGAAACTCCTTCTCCATCAAGTACAGTGGTTCTGCCACTACAACCAAGCGCTTCCCTCTTACCTTAGACTGCTATAGTTCTCCACCTATCGGGTACTGTGGGCCTGCTGCTACAACCAAGCGCTCTTCCGTCGTGGGTCTGCCGCTACAACCAAGCGCTCCCCTGTGCCGCTACAACCAAGCGCACCTCTGTCGTGGGTCTGCCGCTACAACCAAGCGCTCCCCTGTGCCGCTACAACCAAGCGCACCTCTGTCGTGGGTTTGCCGCTACAACCAAGCGCACCTCTGTCGTGGGTCTGCCGCTACAACCAAGCGCTCCCCTGTGCCGCTACAACTAAGCGCACCTCTGTCGTGGGTCTGCCGCTACAACCAAGCGCTCCCCTGTGCCGCTACAACCAAGCGCACCTCTGTCGTGGGTCTTCCGCTACAACCAAGCGCTCCCCTGTGCCGCTGCAACCAAGCGCACCGAGTCGTGAGATCAGTAGTCGTCAAGTCTCAACTGGATTCAGGGTTTCCGCACACATCATGCTCGTTCTGGGAGGGTCCACTCCATGAGCTAAGAGGTCGATGCATCAACTGACATGTAGTACGGAGTTGATGTATCCCAAGATGTACCGTAGAGGTCACTGCCAAAAACACGGAGGATTCCCGTACTGTTTCTATCATCGTCGCAGTCGAATCCACCGAGGATCACTGTACAGTCGTCATCGTCGAAGTCACAAAAGCAGTCGCAGCCAGCTCTAGGGTTCCAGCACACAACAAGCTCGTTCGGGAGGGTACGCTCCACGAGTTGAGAGGCTGATACATAAACTGACACAAAGCCCGAAGTTGATGTATCCAAAAGTTCCGTATCGTCAACAGGAACTAAACGTCGCAGACGGCGTGTCAATCAGACGCCCGGTCTGAGAGTTATTGACTTTTTCGTCCCAGGGGCCCGGTTGGTTTTTAAGGAAAAACCAACCTGACCGTACTCCACCTGTGTCCAAACCTCGGGTGGAGTGAGCCAAAAGATCCGTCTCATGTAGAGGAATTCAACAAAGCTAACGACACGTCAATCGGATGTCCGTAGCTCAAGATATAAGCGTTTCCGCTCCGAGGGCCCGGTTAGTTTTGTGTACGAACCAACCCGACCGAACCCAAAGTTTTCTGAAACCTTGAGTGTAATATAACGAAACGACCATCTCGATCCAAGGATCGCGTTTCCGCTGACAGCGAGTCGTTTGGAGGACCGTAGCTCAAGTTACGTGTATTTGACCGAAAACGGTCCGAAGACGGGGGGTCCGGGCCCAGGCCGACCCGACCCGACCCCACCTGGGTCGGCCGAACCGGGTCGACCCGAACCGGTCTGAACCGGGTCGACCCGAACCGGTACGACCCGGTCAGACCCGGTCCGGCCCGACCAGGGCCCGGCCTGGCTCGGCCGCGCGGCCGAGCGACGCGGGGGGGAGCCGCCGCCCCCGCGTGACACCCCCGCGGCACCCGTGGGGTGTCGCCCTGGACGACCCGAGCAACGCGGGGGGAAGCCGCCGCCCCCGCGTGACAACCCCGCGGCACCCGCGGGGTGTCGCCCTGGATAGCCTGAAGCGGCTTTAGTCGCGTCCCGCGCGCGCCGGACCCGCGCGGTCGCGGGTCAGTGGGCACCGCCGCCGTGGATTCAGCCGCGGCGGTTCTTCCGGCGGCGCGCTGGGGCGCCGCCGGGCCGGCGACCCGCACCGCTGCCGGCTTTCGTGGGCCACCGGAGTCGCTCCGGTGGTCCGTTTTCCTTCCCGTCTGCGCCGTTGTTCCTCCCGGGTTCCGTTCTTCACTGTGGGATCATCAAATTGCCCTTGCGTCTCGTTCCGTCATCGCCCGTCAAATCCGCACAACCACGAAGAACGACGGAGGGTTGTCAGGCCGTGTTCGTTTGGCCCGCACCCTCCGCATTAGAGATAAACAACGGGAGTAATATATTCAACATATGAATCAACAATTTTAATGGATTAAAATTGTTCTTATTGTCCGGTTATTCACTTTTAAAAGAAACGATCACGGGAAAAAGGAATTATTCACAACAACCCCTACCTTGTAGTCGTCGTCGTACGCACGTTCTTCGCGGATTTGTTCGTCGCAGAAGGAGGGGATCGTCGCGTCGTCGCAGAAGGGCGTCGCGTCATCGCGAAACACGGTGTTGAGTCGGCGAACTCAACGGACCAAGAAACAACAGATTTAATTTAATTATATAAAATTAAATCCATGTTAAAAAAACACAAGGGAGATTTAAGAGAATCCCGAAGTCTCTTACCTCAAACAGCCGATCAAAGATTTCATTGTGGAGGAAGAGACGTCGCAGAAGAACGTTGCATGAAGGGAACATCGGCGTCGCGGAACACGGCGTCGCGTCGTCGACTTCCGCGGGTTCGGCGTTCTTCGTCGGAGGCCGGCGTTCTTCGCGTTCTTCGCGTTCTTCACGTTCTTCGCGAAGGAGGATGAAGGCTCAAGAACACTGACAAAACCTCTCAACGAGTAATCCTCCAAAAAGACTTGTTGGTCTTATTTTATTATTACGCCAACAAACGAAAAAGGTAAGTAACGACCCATCAATTCGTTGAATTAATTCAACGAAAGAAACCGCCCATTTAATTCACGAAATAAACCGCCCAATTAAATGGTGCGTTAAGGATTTAAGAAAACGCGTCAGTTGAATTTCATAATGACGGGTTTTCGCGGGTGCGTTACTTAGCGGAAAGAAACGGCGGGGCTCGTGCGGGCCCCAACTCACAAATATCCTACCAAGGGGGTAGGATATTTCTGGATAGCACCCTATCCGTTTTAACTCAGTTTAAGTGGCTTTCATGTGGCTTTAAGTGGCTTAAGTGAAATAAAATAAAGTTTTTCGAACAAATTATTTTATTTCTAAACTTTAAGCCAAAAAACTAAAAACCACTCCCGAGCAAACGCAACTCCGGAAGAGGCGTTTCTAAGCAAATACTGGCGCTACGATTTCATCGGTGCCCTCAGAATTCGATTCCGGGCACCGGTTCAAAAGTTAGAAAAACCCGCTCGTCCGTTCACTGAACGTACCCAAGCCAAACTTCGGAAAATTATTCTGGGCACACCGGGCCTCGGAATCAGGTTCCATCAGAAACTGCGTTCTTGTAAAATTCCAAAGAAAATTAAGAAAAAAATTTCCTTGAAATTTTACGGGTCTTTACATTTATTTTATGGAAAAGGAAAGATTTTTCACAAAGGAGTTCATCAATCATAGTTTGCGAACCACTAAGGACATTTAGAAAAATGAAAAGGATAGATCTTAGACCGCATAGGAGGTACGTAGAGTGGTGAAGGAAAATTAGAAAAAGAAGGATTTCGCATAGCATTGCTATGTGGGCCATGAAGTGAGATATGCTGATCACGTAAGAGAAATAGTTTGTGGGAGGACAATAGTTCATGTAAGGATTGAAGTTCATCATGAAGGATGTCATTTTAAGAATGGATGTGGTGCTTTGTTTTTAGATGGAATCATCCACCATGAGGAAGGAAGAGAAATTTTATATTGACCACGTTGGGGAAAAAATTCACGGTACGAGCATAGTATGTAGTGAAGACTGTAACACATTGGAAATTATAGAAAATTATATTAGGAAAATTTTAGGATTTATTTTCCTATATAATGGAAGATAATCCTAAAATTAAAATAGAGAGAATTTTATAGAAGATATCATCACTATGGGAATAAATTTATAGAATTCCAAAGTAGTTCATAGAGAATAGTTTGCTTGAAGGGAAGTTTTTTGTAGAGGACAATTTCCATGAAGGAAGAAGCAGTTCATGAGGATCACTTCTTGGATTGAGATGGTTAGCAAGGAAAGTACATGGAAGAAGTTTTTGGGGCACTATATTCCATAATGTAAAGGATACCACATAAGAGAGGTGGTACATAGAGGATCCATCTATTTGCTAAGCAGTGATGGTTCGCGGAAGAATCCAATGTCCTCAAAGTAGGGGTAGTTCACAAAAGAAGAAGGTTGTTTGGGAAGCTTTCATGCCACATGGTGAAAATTAGTATTTGGAGGATATATAAAGTTCACAGAGGTCTAAAGTATGTTCCTACCAGCTTTTGGGTAGGAAAGAGAAGAGTTTTTTTTGAAATATTAAATTGTGAACATTGACTAAGAATCACTATACACATTATTTACCCTATTTGTGCTAAGAGGGAGCACACACACTATTGGATTGTTTTCAAATATCTACACGAGTGTAAGGGAAAATCATACTCATTTTATTACACATAAAAGGATTGTTTTATATTGATTTTTTTTGGTATTGGATTGTTTCCAAACCATACCAAGGATGAAACTACTCTTGTTGAGTAATGGAGCTTATAAATTCTTGCGTTCCTGTGGATTTGTGTTTGAATTTTTTTAGTAGGGAAATAAATATTTAAAAAAAGGAGAAAAATGTTTTAAATGTAAGGAAACATAAAATAAAAATATATCATTGATTCACCCCTCCCCCTCTAAGTGATACTTGAATCCTAACTGGGAAACTTCCGAAGGTGTCACATTTCACCTCAATCGAATTAGGTATTTCCAATAAATAAAACTAAAGATTTATCTTACTCAATATATCCTCAAAATATTAAGGTTAACTTGAGCCTAAAAAAGAAGGTGGATTATGGAAAAAGAACTCCAAATAATGATTTCAAGATTCATCCCTTTGAGTTTCCACAACTTTATCCTGAATAAGAATGGGTGCATGTGCATGTCCCAGACCTTAGACAACATGCACAGTAATCTCAACAAGGTTCTAGTCCACTGAAGGATTCAATCGCTATGGTTTATCAGTAGATTCCTCTTGGATCCTATTTTCATGTCTTCTCATAGGCATGATGCTATAAAACATTATAAAACAAAACTGAAGACATCAGAAGATTACTTAGAGTGACAACTCAAACAAGAGCAATGAAAAAATTAATCGTATCATATATGATATCATGATTTAGATTTCAACATACCTAAATCAAAATTATGGAAAATACTATAATTAAATTAAATTATTCCTCAATACACCTTTCCCAAACCACAAATGGTAACTTAAGGCTCATTACAATGGGAGATGGCTAAGAAATCACTCCCAACTACCTCCTGAGTCCCAAAAAGATACTTCAAATGCATATCGACATCATGGATAGATTCTAAAACTAAACCTCTGTTGGCGCCAAAAATGTGGCCCGCAAGAAAGGAACGAAAGAGGCCGGCGCGCTGCCTCGTGAAGCTCCGCCGCGAAGCGCCGCCGCGAAGCTCCGCCGCGAAGCGCCGCTACCATGGCAGCGCCGCGAAGCTCCAGAGGCGGTAATGCTCCGCGAACCGCTTTGACGTTCGCGAGCCTCCGCGAAGCGCCGCTACCATGGCGGCACCGCGAAGCTCCAGAGGCGGTAATGCTCTGCGAACTGCTTTGACGTTCGCGAGCCGCCGCGAAGCGCCGCTGCCATGGCGGCGCCGCGAAGCTCCAGAGGCGGTAATGCTCCGTGAACCGCTTTGACGTTCGCGAGCCGCCGCGAAGCACCAGAGGCGGCGCGCGAGCCCTGCTCCGCGGCGCCCCTTCCCTATAAATACTGGACTCCCCCTGAGTCCCGAGGACTGACAATCCGACCTTTCGGCTTCTCCTCTCCCTAATCGCGAAGCACGCTTTTCCCCGGGAATCATGAGCTTCGTGAGGTATTTCTACTTCGCGAGACGACTCTGCTTTGTCTCGTTTTGAGCCCCTCTTCCGGGAGGGATGCCCTTCGCGAAGCTCAAGGGCGTTCGCGGAGGAAGGGGATTCCCAAGGGAACCCGGGCAGCCGCGGAGCACTTGTGCTTCGCGAAACACCCAACCCATACGAGTGATCCCTATGCTAGGGCATGACCACTCCACTTCGCGAAGCACACTGCTTCGCAGGACCCTGCTTCGCGAGGCACCCCTTCTTCGCGAGGCAGTGCTCCGTGAACACTGTTCCACTTCGCGAAGCACCTTTCACTCACACCTATGCCCCATGATAAGGCCAAGGCACCCCACTTCGCAAAGCACACTCCTCTGCTTAGAGATTCCTCTTCCCGTGCGGCCCTCCAGGTTTGTACGATGTGATTTCAAAGTCCCATGGACAATACCTCCCGTAGCGTTGCTTCGCCTAATGCTTCTTCGCATAGGCACGCTAACAGCTATTGCTTCTTCGCATAGCCACGCTAACATGGACCCCTCGATGGTTCGTCCCACGACCCCCCTTTACCATGGCCTTACCGGTACCTTCCCTTCCCCAAGGACCAGAGGGTACCAGTTATGTAAGTCCTAGGGGTGTGGAGTGAACCCACCTCGTCAGAGCTGCAGGACGTTAAACTGCCAAGCACCACGTCCTCAACACATGACGCTAAACTGTGAACCGACCTCATCTCCCTCACGAAGGGTCCCCCCAACTTGAGCATTTCTTACACCACTCGTCTCCACGGGAATGGAACTCTTCCGCACATGGAATGAGATCCTCCTTGTCGGAGCGGTGTATGTTCGCAGGGGAAGGGCCGCCTCAGAGCATAAGCCCCTAACCTTTCGTACGGATGATTGCACCCGTGCATCTCTGTACTTCCCCACTACCAAGGTCAGTGGAGGGAGTGATAGGGAACGAGGAACCCCCATATGGGCCTCCATCCTGGAGTAAGTCCCAACACCATGGGCCGCCCAACACGTAAGCCCCTCTTCGCTTCTCACGGACGCACCCTTCGCGACGTGATCGTCAGGTCCTTGCAACCTCTTGTTTCTCACACCGAGCATGACTCCCGTGGGCTTAGAGTGAGCACCGACCCTGACCCCCACCCACATTTGAACTACGAGGTCTTTGATCCATGTCAAGGCATGGTACGTAGGAAGCCTCCACGAGGTTCAAGCCCACCAATAGTGGACCAAGGTCTACTTTCACGTCGGTTCACCGACACACCCACCTTTTGAACTACGAGGTCTTTGATCCATGTCAAGGCATGGTACGTAGGAAGCCTCCACAAGGTTCAAGCCCACTAATAGTGAACCAAGGTCTACTTTCACGTCGGTTCACCGACACACCCACCCGTCGTTTCTTCACGTCGGGACCCACCTTCGTCCGACATGATGTTAAACTCCATTCCCTTTTGAACTATGAGGTCTTTGATCCATGTCAAGGCATGGTACGTAGGAAGCCTCTATGAGGTTCAAGCACACCCGTATTTCACGTCGGGTTTCACCCCCGTCCAGCGCGACTTTAAACCGCACTCCGGTCCAGTGGTAAGCCATTGCGACCCACCCATCATTTGAACTACGAGGCCTTTGATCCATGTCAAGGAATGGTACGTAGGAAGCCTCCACGAGGTTCAAGCCCACCCATCACCCAATTCACGTCGTGTTCTACCTACGTCCAACATGACGTTAAACTACATTCTGGTCCAGTGGTAAGCCATTGCGACCCAACCCCATTTGAACTACGAGGTCTTTGATCCATGTCAAGGCATGGTACGTAGGAAGCCTCTATGAGGTTCAAGCCCACCAATAGTGGACCAAGGTCTACTTTCGCGTCGATTCACCGACACCCCTCCGAACTACGAGGACTTTGATCCATGTCAAGGCATGGTACGTAGGAAGCCTCTTTGAGGTTCAAGCCCACCCGTCGTTTCTTCACGTCGGGTCCCACCTTCGTCCAGCATGACGTTAAACTGCATTCCCATCTTGAACTACGAGGTCTTTGATCCATGTCAAGGCATGGTACGTAGGAAGCCTCTATGAGGTTCAATCCCACCAATAGTGGACCAAGGTCTACTTTTGTGTCGGTTCACCGAAACCCATCTGAACTACGAGGACTTTGATTCATGTCAAGGCATGGTACGTAGGAAGCCTCTTTGAGGTTCAAGCCCACCCGTCGTTTCTTCATGTCGGGTCCCACCTTCGTCCGGCATGACGTTAAACTGCATTCCCATCTTGAACTACGAGGTCTTTGATCCATGTCAAGGAATGGTACGTAGGAAGCCTCTATGAGGTTCAAGCCCACCAATAGTGGACCAAGGTCTACTTTCACGTCGGTTCACCGACAAACCCATCTCTTGAACTACGAGGCCTTTGATCCATGTCAAGGCATGGTACGTAGGAAGCCTCTATGAGGTTCAAGCCCACCCGTCATTTCACGTCGGGTCCCATTCTGGTCCAGTGGTAAGCCGCTGCAACCCATTCCCACCTGAACTACGATGCCTTTGATCCATGTCAAGGCATGGTACGTAGGAAGCCTCCATGAGGTTCAAGCCACATTGCTCGGTCGTTCATTTCACGTCGAGTTTCGCCCTCGTCCCGCATGACATTAAACTGTATTCCCTGAACTACGAGGTCTTTGATCCATGTCAAGGCATGGTACGTAGGAAACCTCCCAAGGTTCAAGCCCACCATTAGTGGACCCACGGGTCTACTTTCACGTCGGTACGCTGACGATGCCCATCGGACCGAGGTCCACCTTCAAGTTAGTACGCTGACAATGCTCATCGGACCAAGGTCCACTTTCACGTTGGTTCACCGAAGACGTTCATCGGGCCAAGGTCCACATTCACGTCGGTTTACCGGCACCAACCCGAACTACGCAAACTTTGATTCCCTGCCACGGGGATACGTAGGAAGCCTCGTCAAGGCTCAAGCCCAACTTCACTGTCGCCCCCTGCGATGGTCCCACTTCACTCTCCTTCTACTCCATTCACCAATCGCCCATGGGCCGGCCCCGGTGTCGATATCCGTTCAAGGAGGATCCCTCAAATCCGATCTATCCTAGCTAATGCTCTGGTTGGGCTGATCCATCTCCGCTGGACGTTAAAATCGCGGCATACCCTGTGTTGAACCCGGGAAGCTGAGGAAAACCTCAGATATGTGTCTATGACATGTAATTCCCCACGCTCGATGTGGGATGCCTCGGGCTTCCACGCCCTCGAGAATCCTTGTGGTCAAGGATAACAGACGAACATTCCAGGTACCCCAGCATCCAGACACGCTACTGATGCCTCAACGTGACTACTCCCCTGACCGAAGGTTGCTGCCCTGACTGGACCCTTTGGAATGTCCCGACAGAAGCAGTGTAATTAACCGGCGTCCATGGAAACATGGCACTGGGAAGAGTTTCACGAACTACGTATTAAATCTATAAGGGAGACCCGGACTAGGTGACGAGTTCCGAGGAGGAATCCACGGAAGGAAGAACCGACATCCCATCATCCCGTTTTGATCAAGGAGAAGACGTCCCTGAATAAGGAGCGAATGCCACCCGCCTTTGGAAAGCGGGAATACGGGGCAACAAAGCCACGCGTCCTCCTGCAGACGGATGCGCGCGCCCCGAAGAAAGCGTCGGAAACAACCTCTAATACCAATTTTTCATGAACCAGCCTAGATACTCTAGTACCCTTATACTCAAACCATCTCTAACATGGCATGAAGGGTGATTATGTAATGACCCAAACTTTTATAAATAAAATTCCCATTATTATTTAATTAAATGTCATATCAGGTAATATGGTTATAGTAAACACGTGAAATTATTTGGTTTTATTATATCCTATTGGATTTAAAATACCATTAAGTATCATAACCATTGATAATATAGTTTTTGAATGGTGATCATAGAATTATCATAGATATAGTGTTTTAACAAATCTAATTGACATAGAAAAAGGAAGGCATGGCCTTAACTAGTAGGATTGTACCTAATGAAGTCCATTTATCAAAGTTTCCAAGGGATATATCATTACTGGGATTTTCCCTTGACCAAAACCAAGCTGATATCAAACAACTTAAGATTGAGTAATACTATTTATGGGATAATTTCAATCTTATCAAGTTCAAGGCCCAAACCATGTACAATGAACCACCCCATAAAAATCTCACCATCACGCACCATACCCTTAGAGAATTTACTAGTGTATTAAATGGATACGTATCAAGTCCATAACAATATGAATTTTTATATTCAATTTTTAACAGAATAATGGTTATATTTACTTCTTATCATTATTTTATAAATTATTTTGATTTTGATACAATACAACACAAATTGTATTTTTTGGATAATATTCAAATTAAATTAAGGCATTTATTTTGATGAATTAATAGATTTTTGAAATAAATAATATTTTAATAAAATCTTATTATTAAATAATTTTTATCAAATATAAATTATCATATAATTTTTATGAAGTCAAATGTAATTTTTATAAGGGTTCAAAAACAATTATTATAAAAAACACCAGTATTTCTCAATAAATATCAATTATTATTTTAAAATTGAAAATTTACATATTTAGAAAATTATTTTTATAAAATAAATATTATTTTTTTAATCAAAACATCCAAATTATCCAATGGTGATTTTTTTATAATTTTCCAAGACAGTAAAAATTTCAGGCAAAAATTAAATACAATATAAATATATGGTGTGTATTATGATATCATAATGACCCAAAAGTGATGGAATAAATACTAGAGGGGGTATCAACAGAAAAATATAAATTTTAACTTTAACATAATGTGATTTTAATTTTATTTTATTAATTTTATAAATCCTTTATGAATTATCTAAAGCCTATAATATATTTTAATGTTTTAAAATCATTTATTTAAGAGCATGACTCACTTTCACATCACAAAGGGTATTATTTTAATAATTTATTTCATTTTTCTTATAAAATAATTAAAAACACCCCTCTTTGGTAGAAACCATGGGAAAAAAACCTGGTAATGTTTGTGTTTTTTCTTATTTTATTATATAGAGTCCAAAACCTAAGTTTGTAAAATAATAAAGAATTCCACACACTTTTTCTATATAATCCCACCCAAGACCCGATTTCTCTTCACTCTAAATCCTTATAATATATCCTTAATCTACCCTCCCCTATCTATATTCCTTATAAGGTTCCTCTAATCACTTAAGAAGCTACTCCTAAGCATTTATAATAACACTCTCAAGGTAAGGGATCATTTCCTTCTCTTTATTCAAGTATATTCATTATCTTATGCCTCTTATCTCCATTTTATATTTTTTTGATATGTTATTCCATATCCCCCATACTTCCATTATGATTTCTAAATAATTATATACCCCTTTAACTCTCATTTATTCCTCCCATGAATGTTTATATTCACTTGTTATACTACCAAATTTTCATCGCAATTTTCCATGCCAAACAAATGTGTAATGAATACCAATACCAATTTCTTATAAAAGGTGTTCACATTTATACACCTATAATTATTTGATTGGGTAATTATATTTTTTTGTTCCAAACTCCTCTATCATGGAATAAAAAGTGATGAAAAATAATTCCATATTTTATGATCTATGTGGCACACTTAAGCATGAGAATGAAATAAAAGTGATGAGTGAGCCTAGAATTATATAGCACTCTAATGAATTGGGTAATGTTTTAGTCTCATGGGACATCATACAAGGGATTAGGTAGTGAACCTTTTCCATCATGGGATTTTTTTCCATGATGTTTGGTCATTTATCATTGACCTATGTTTACAATTCAAAGTTTTAATTTGTTTACACATTTCTCACGTTTTCTTTATAATTATCATACTATATCATGCCTCATTGTTCATGTTTATGATTATCACTCCATTAATTTCCCATTTATATATATATTTTCAACCAATTATTACTTTATTCATGTTATTCCATTTTTATTCCGTTACTGGGATTTATAAATCATCCCTTTCTTATGTTTTTCCTCAGGTTATCCCATTCAATTTTAATTAGGAAGGAATAATATGATTTTTCTAAGAATGTTTCAATAAAGATAATGTATTATATATTTTAAGTTTTTTTAATGTACCTAATTCAAAAATAAACAATACTTATTGATCTTATGGGTTGTATTATGTGTACTTTTTTGTAATAAATCATAACTTTATGTGTAATAAACAGAAGGGTTGTCATAGTTGGTATCAAAGTAAAAGTTTAGTTATTTTTGGGATTAGGATTAGAAAACTCTAACAAAAGACTTAGGGATAAAACTAAGTATAATAAAAAATACCTAAATTTTGGTTAAGTATAGAGTAAGTGAGTTATCAATCAAATACATCAATGTCTCAATACTATAAGTGGATGTGGATCTGGCATCGATATACATAGGGGAAAACAAAAAAACACCATGTTGTTCTAGACTTGACTAGGAAATGGTGCTTGACAATGGGCCTTGCTGGAAACCTCGTTTGACACTCTCGGAGGATATGATTTAATAAATTCACAATATCATTATGAACCATTATTAAGGAAACAAAAAATTACCATGAGAGTATATGTTTGGAAATATATCATGGATAACATAGATTGAAGCCTAAAAATTCATATGTTAAGAAATATATGTAATTTATAGGTTATACCTTTAATATAACTGGATCCCCATTTTTATTTTTAATAATTTAAAAATAATCATACCTAATATTACCATTATTCTATCCAATGGATATAAATAAGATGAATCGGGTAAACAACCAATGTGAAGGGCAATATGGTGATTGGCCAAACAAGACTCACAACACGATGAGAGCAGGAATAGAGAAATTTTTGATAATAATCTCTCATATAACTTAGGTTCTGAATATAAACCTAGATTATGATAAGTTTCCACACCCCCTAATAAATAACAAGATGCAATTGAAAATTTTATAATCTAGAGGAATCTAAAATTTAGTGGATCATCTGATCCCTTAATCATGGAACAATGGATCAAATCCATTGAGAAGAACTTCTCCATCCTTCAATATTCTTTGTATGGGAAGGTCATACTAGTTATTTATCATATAGAAGGAGAAGCTGATCAATGGTTTACATTGACCAAGAATATGAATCATGAGGAAGAGATCAAAGTGATGGGGTTAAAGGAATTCCAGATTTTTTTGATAAATATTTTCCTTACACTCTTTGACTAAAAAAGGAAAGATATTTCCTTAACCTCAAGAAAAAATATGATGATTCTATCTAGGAATATGAGGAAAAGATCACAAGACTTGTATGATATGCCTCTGACTTTTTCATTACCCCCAAAAGAAATATTTACCACTTCTTTGGTGGGATAAAATCTAGTCTATGAAAATCCATGGTGATCCAAGACATTTATAGCTATTACAAAATTGTCTAATGTAACCTCAATGTAGAAATGAAGATCGAAAAATCTCAAGGTTATTAAGGGGATAAGAAGTGGAAAGTCGAGTTAATTCTATAGGTCTTATAGAGAAACCTAATGTTTCTAAAAAATTTCAATATCCCACTTGTCAAAAGTGTGAAGGAAGCATCCCAAAAATTTCCTAAGGAGAATGAAGAAATTATTTAGGTGCCAGAATTCAGGATGCCTAGCTAGTGATTATTGATGAAAGAAACCCACTAATAAAATGTAGGAAAATAATTCTCTAGTTAAACCTCAAAGCATTTTTCATTATTTCAATTTCAAGGAACCAAGATACTTTTCAAACCAATTCACTAATTCAAGGGTTTTTTTGAGAAAACCAAAAACTTGTATGGTAGTAAGGGTGAGATTATGATATCACAACTACTAAGTTGGATCCTAAAAAAAGTGGGGATATGTATGCTAGTTATTTATTCAAGAACAGTGAACATAATTTTTGATTCCGGTTCTATGAATTTATTCATATCATGAAAGTTTAATAGAACTATTCATATACCACTACATATCATGGAAATAGTGTTGTTGGTGAAAAAGGAAAATGGGGAAATTATTGCATATCAAGTATATAACTCCACAGTAAAAAATTTATTGGTTGAACTTCCTAGAGAACCTTTTTATACTCACTTCAGTTTAATTTTTATGCAATTATGGGAATATATTGGTTTTATATATATAGAAACAATATAATTTCCACAAGAAGGAAATAACTCTTGGTATCGCAAATCGTCCCCCAATTCTATACAACTGCAAGGAGGAGGATGAATCTTCTTTAGAACCAACATCTCAATAATGGATATTATTTCCCTACACACTAGAATTTCTAACTCAAATGATTGATTATATGGAAATGATCATCCTTGAAGAGATTCACATTATGAGGGAATATGATGATGTGTTTCCTGAATAATTTTATGGTCTTCCTCTTAGCTGAGAGGTTGAAACTTTAGTCTATCCTATACCTGGGTAATTTTTATTATCAAAGAATACAAATAGAATAGTTTTTATGGAACATGGGGATATTAATAAAATACTATAGGAGAACCTGGATAATGGGTTCATACGCCCAAGTGCTTCACCTTAGGGTGCACCAGTTCTCTTCATCAAGAAGAAGAATGGGTCAATTCACCTTTTCATTGATTATAATGAGCTCAACAAAATCATGATAAAGAAAAAGTATCTTCTTCAATAGATTAATGGATTCTTCAATCATCTATGTGGAGAACAATACTTATCCAAGGTTTATCTTTAGTCATGATATTATCAAGTAAGGGTGAATAAGAAGAATATACCCAAGATCGCTTTTTGTACATGGTAATAGCACTATGATTTCATAGCAATGCCATTCAGAATCCCTAATTCTCTAGAAATATTTATTGACTTGATGAATAGATTCATTATAGATTACCTCAACAAATTTTTGGTAGTATTTATAGATGATATTTTAAAATAAACCAAAAGAAAAAAGGAGCATGATGAGCATTCGAGAAATGTGCTAATAACCTTATAAAATTAGAATAAATATGAAAAGTTTATAAAATGTGAGTTCTATTTGAAGTAAGTCTCATTCATGGGGAATATTATCAAAAGAAATTGGATATCCCTAGACCCTTCAAATATAGAATCAATTGAAGGACGCTTGAGGCCAATATCTATGACAAATATCTATAGTTTTCTTAGATTATATGGGTATTATCATTGATTTATGAGAAATTTATCATGATTTTAAAAACCCCTAACCAAGATAACATGGAAGAGAGTTGTGTTAGTTTAGAATTATGAATGTGAATAGAGCTTTAAGTAGTTGAAGAAAAGGCTTATCACTGCACTTGAGCTCACACTACCCACAAGTGGAGAAATATTTTTTAGTATACAATGATGATTTGAATAAGGGATTGGGATATGTGTTAATTCAAAATGATACAGTGATAGCCTATGATTAAATTAAATTGAATGTTCATGAATAGAACTACCCAATGCATGATCTGTAGTTGGATGTAGTGATCTTCTTATTGAAAATCTGGAAGGATATATCTTTGGGGAGAAGTGTGAAATATATATAGATCACAAGAGACTCAAGTATATATTCACATAGAAAGATATGAATATAAACCAATGAACATGGAAAGAGCTGATTAAAGACAATGAATAATCAATCCAATAACATATTGGGAAAGAAAACAAAGTGGAATATGCTCTAAGTAAAAAGGATCCATAAATTTTATCAATGATTGTAATTGATAAGGATATGTTATTATTAGACTTAAAAAGGATGTATATGGGAATCATAAATGGAAGAAAAATCATTAATCATTTAAAAATTATTGCTCAACCATCCATTCAAGAGAGAAGAAATTATTCTAAAAGATACAATGTGGAAATTCAGAAGAATGTGGAAGCTACAAGAAAAAGGAAGTCCTTTAAGTTCAATGTTAATGAAGGAGTTGTGATATTTGGGTCATGAACATGAGTACCATAAAATATTGTGTTAAATAAGGTTATGTTGGAATATTCACATAGATTTACCTTCTCCATCTATCTAATAATCACAAATATGTCTTGAGATCTCTGAGAGAACTATTGGGGGGAAAATATGGGGAAGGAGATCACATAATATACATTAAGATGTCTTGTATGTCATCAAGTTAAAGTGGAAATGAAAATATCCAACTAGATGATACAAAAATTACCCATACCTACATGGAAATGGGAAAACATTACCATAGACTTTTTCACTGGTATTTTGAAAAAATAAAGAGAAAATAATGGTACATGGGTTGTGGTGGATTGTATTACAAATACTACTCACTTAATTTCAATTTGATAGGACATATAACTTGGTCAACATGAAAGGATATAGATTAGAGAAGTGGTGAGGCTTCATGTAACACCATTATTGATTGTATCTAATAGAGATCCCAGATTTACCACCATATTCTTAAAGAGTTTTCAATATTCTATAAATAGTGAGTTGTAATTCAGCATGGCTTATCACCCTCAAACTGATATCTAATCTGAGTGGATATTTTCTTGAGTAAATATTTAGAGAATTCTCAATTGACTTAAAATGATGATGGTACCAACATCTTCCTCTGATCGAGTTCTCATACAGCAATAGTTTGAACTCAATCATCCAAATGAATCCCTATGAATCATTTTATGGGAAGATGTGTAGAACACCTGCATGTTGAGATAATGTTAGGGAAAGTAAACTACTAGGTCAAGAAATGGTGGAAAAGGTCAAGACCACTCTGTAGCACATCAAGGCTTGAGAGATATGTTGGAAATTACTGATGATACTTAGAGTTTGAGGTTAGAGATAAGGTATTCCTCCACATATATACATGGAATAAAGTCATGAGATCTTAGTCCAAGATACATCAGTCCCTTTGAGATCCTTGATCGTATCAGAGTGATGGAATATCAACTAGAACTCCCACTTAAAATATCTAAAGTACATGATGTATTCAATGTATCCATATTGAGTAAATACATACTAGAGCTTTCACATGTACTCAATCCAGATGTGGTACCATTGTATAATGATCTTTCATATGAGGAGTAGCTGATAAAGATCTTAGATCATTGAGAAAAAGTTCTACTGAATAAGAAAATGCACATAGTCAAAGTGTTATGGAGAAACCATGAGTTTAAAGAAGAGGTGTGGGAACTGGGGGAGGTGATGAAACAAAATTATTGTCATCTTTTTTAGTGTAGGAAAATAAAATTTTGAGAGAAAAATTCTTCAAGAAGGGATGATTGTAACTAACCCAATATTTATAAATAAAATTACCCTTACGATTTAATTAAATTTCATATCTTATAATTTGGTTATATAAAACACATAAAGTTATTTGGTTTTATTATATCCTATCATATTTAAAATATTGTAAAGCATCATAATCATTAATAATATAGTTATTGAATAGTGATCATATGATTATTATAAATATAGGGTTTTAATAAATCCAATTGACACAAACAAAGGAATTGATGGCCTTAACCAGTAGGATTATACACTATAAATTCCATTTATTAGAGCTTATGGGGGATATAAAATCACTAGGATTTTACCTCAACCAATACCAATTTGAGATCCAAAAACATAATCATGATAGAAATCATTTATGGGAGAAGTTCAATCTCATTGAGATCACAGCACAAACCATGTACGCTAAACCATCCCATGAAATTATCACCACTATGCACCTTACCCTTAGGGAGTTTTCTAGTGTATTAAAAGTATATTTAGAAAGACCATAATAATATGAATATCTATATTCTATTTTCAGTATAATAATGGTTATATTTACTTCTTATTGTTACTTTATAAATGATTTTGATTTTTATATAATAAAACACAAATTTTTTATTTGGGTAATATTAAAATTAAATTAAGGAATTTATTTTGATGAATTAATAGATTTTTGAAATAAATAATATTTTCATAAAATATTATTAATAAATATTTTTTATCAAATAAAAATGATTATATAATTTTTATGAAGTCAAATGTAATTTTTATATGGGTTTAAAACTGTTATTGTCAACCCCCCAACATTTATCAATAAATATAAATTATTATTTTAAATATGAAGATTCCCATATTCAGAAAATTATTTGGGTAAAATAAATAATATTTTTTTAATCATAACATTGAAATTATCCAACATTTATTTTTTCATAATTTTATGAGACAATCGAAGTTTCGAGTAAAAGTTAAATATGACATAAATATATAATGTGTATTATGACATTATAATGACCCAATTGTGATTTAATAAATAATATAAATATTATCCATGACCAAATAAATGTTTTCTGTTTAAAAAAATGTGATTTTATTTTTATTTTATAAATTTTATAAATCCTTTATGAATCCTCCAAAACCTATAATATATTTTACAGTTTTAAAATATTTTTTTAAAATAATGACTCAATAAAACATCAGAAAGGGTATTATTTTAATATTTTAGGCCCTTGGATTTATAGAATAATTAAATCCACCCATATTTATAAGAAACCATAGGAATAAACCATTGAATGTTTTGTAGTTTTAAATGTTTTATTGTTAGAGTCCAAAACCTATGTTTGGGAATTAAAAAAGAATTTACCAATATTTTTCTACATAAACTCACCCAAACCCCCCTTTATATTCACTAAAAATTATTGGATCATGTAATTACTCTTTACTTAACTTTCTACATTCCTCAAAAGTTCCCCATAAGATCTGAAGAAGCTCCTCTAAAGCATTTTGAATCACACTCTCAAGGTAAGGGATATTTTCCTTCTCCACTTTATTCAACTATATTTATCATATTATGCCTCTTATATTTATTTGATAATGTTGGGATATGTTATTTCATATCTCTATTCTTGATATTATTATGTATAAATAATGAGATACCCCTTTCAATCTCATTGATCCCTCCCATGAACATTTATAGGCCCTTATTATGCTGCCAAAATTTCACCATGATTTTCATTACCAAAAAAATGTGTACTAAATACCCATACCCATTTACTATCAAGGGTGTTCACCTTAATGCACTTAAAAATATTCTATTATATAATTACATGTATTTATTCCATACTCCTTGATTACAGAATAAAAAATGTTGAAAAATTATTCCCTATTTTATAATCTATGTGGCACACTTAACCATGATAATGAAATAAAAGTGATGGTTGTGCTTGGAAATTATATAGTAGTCCAATCCATTGGGTAATGGTTTAGTCTCATCAGACATCATGAAATGTATTAGTGAGTGAACCTAATCTATCATGATAATTTTTCCATAATGATTTCTTGGTAGTTATACTTGACCTATATTTACGATGCAGTGTTTTAAGTTATTACCACATTTCCCATGTTGACTTTATGATTATCATTCTATATCATGCCTCATTGTTCATGTTTATGATTATCACTCCATTTATTCCCCATGGATATGATTGTTGTCTAAAATTTATTAATTTCTTCATGTTTTTCCATTTTTATTCCCTTTCTTATGTGTCTCCCAGGTTATCCCATGAAAATTTAAGTACAAAAGAATAATATGGCCATGTTAAAGAAATTTTCAATAAATATGATGTATTACCTATTTTAAGTAATTTAATATACCTAATTACCAATGGTTCTAGAACTATCAGCCTTATGGGTTGCATTATGTGCACTTTTATGTAATAAATCATGAATTTATTTGTAATAAAGAGAAGTGTGGTCATATTTCTTGATCCCCATGGGTTAGTGACTAGAACTTGGAATCATACAAGATAAAAGAGGGAATGAATTATACTAAAAATAGTAGAATATTATTGATACAATTCCGTATGTTCAAATATCCAAAGGTATAAAGTACTAGAAAACAAATGGGTAAATTAGAACTGAAAATAATACATCATCAAAGTACTTAGTAGGAAGAAAAATATCCTACAGAAACAATACTCTTTTCCCAAAGGATCAAGAACATCTTCCAACTCTAAGGGGATATTTCCCTTTACTCAACCCTAGAATTAGGAAATATACAAATTATAAAGGAAAAGTTATGGTGTGAGCTATAAATCCTAGTAGGGTATTACCAAGCGTTCCGTAAAAAGATTCCATAATAATAAACCAAATAGTGGTTTTAATTTCAATAAAACCAGAATGGAGACATAATTTCATATTTAAAACAAAATATGATTTCATTTCAAAATTATGGAAAACATTTCAAAAACGGATCAAATTTTTTTTTGTAAAAAAATTTATATAAATCATCTAGAATGTGTAAAATTGTTTAATAATCAATTTATATATAATAAAAAAAACCCAACATGCACCATTATTATTTGAACTATGGAACGATAGTTTCTAGTTATTGTATCTTTAAAATTATCATATTTTTGATCATGGTAATATGTGTACACACATCCCTTAGGCTTAAGTTGAATAGGACTCATAAACAACCTATCAGGTATAAGATCTACCTAACTAGTTTTTTATTAGAGTTTTCATTGTTAATCAATTGTTAGGGAATAATCATCCTTACGAGCATGTCCCAAATAATCCAATAACTACCTAGGATCACATGTGTTTGATCGATCAATTGAAAAGGGAAAATAATCTCATATCAAATCAATTATATTTCATAATTTAATTACCCACTGTTCCTTTTCAAAATTCCAATTCACTTTTAAAACCAAAATAAGGTTTTTTCATAATTTCATGCCTTTTCAATACAAAACCAATCACAGGTTTTAATAATTTAAATTCAATCCATTTTTATCAAATAAATTCTAAAATAAATTCATCAATTTGAAAATATTAACCTCAAATTCCAATTGCATTAGAATTGGAGTTTTTTCATAGAATTCCATGATAATTAAGTTCAAAATTCCAAATCATTTGGAATTTGGTTTTTATAAATCAATTGAAAGAATTTTAAATCAAATAATGAAAATTTGTATTTAATTATATAGTGAAATTCAAATGAAACCACCTATCTTTAATCACATAATCACAAGGTATAGCACCTGCAAAAAGATTTTCTAATGAATAATGATGACAATGATGATTAAAAAACCCAACCTAGAATCAAGATCCATTGAAATGTATTTTTGATCCATCAAACATTTGATGATATTAAAAACTCTATGGAGGAAAGAAAGATAGAGTAGGAGAGAAATAATGGGAGGAGATCCACTAACTAGAGAGGGATCAGATCTTCCACCAGTGCTTTGATTCATTAAATCTGTGGTTTAGGGGGGGGGGATCAGTTCTTAAGATTCTATAAAGCCCTATAATTCAATATAGGTCTAATTAGGGTATATTTTGGACTTAATTGGGGCTTTGGGGTATTTTAAATAAAATTTTGGAATTAAAAAGACTCGCGTGCACAGTTAGTTGGGTTGGGCTACATAGTTAGGAAAACTATGCACCCTAATTCCACACCCCTCCACTAGGGTGCATAGTTTATACTAGGTTGGTGGATTATTTTTCAGACCATGCACCAACTATAAAAATTCCCATTTCCTTGGTTTTCAAGGTTTTCACTGGGAGGTTTCACGATTTGGGAAAACCATCAACCAACCGTGCACAACTGAGAAACTTCCGAAACATTTATAAATTCCACCCAAAGAACCCTTAACCAAGGTTTAACCAAAATATAAAAAAACATGGGTCATGGAATAACTGAGAAATATTAAAAGGATGTTATATTAGAACATCAATGTTCGGGAATTATGTTATGGAAACAAAGCTATAGGGACCTGAGAAAACCGATGAGATGGTAGAGAAGGTTAGAGACATTCATTAACTCATAAAGATAACACAATGTTGATAGAAATGTTATAATAATAATCATTGATGTGATATAGAATAATAATTTTTTATAAGTTATATCAATGAATTTATCCAAGGAATAAATAAGTTAAACCTAATCCCTAGGTATATTGGTCCCTTTGAAATACATGATCACATCGGGATAATAGCATATATGTTAGCACCTCGAATGATCCCCTCTCAGGTTCACAATGAACTCCATTTAACCTTACTGAGGAAGTATATAACTAATATTTGAAATTTACTAAACTTAGTGGTTGTACTGCATGATAATGATCTTTCTCATAAGGAAAAATCAATTGAGATTCAGGATCATACATAAAATGTTCTACAAAACAAGATAACTCACTTTGTCAATGTTTTGTGAAAAAATCACTTGATAATGCTATGTGGGAACCTAAGGATGTAATGAGGAATAATTATCCTCATTTTTTAGTACCAAATTAATAAAATTTTAGGGATAAATTCATTTTAATGGGGGTATAACTAAACACCCATAATTGTTTTGAAATATATATATTTTGGAATAAATTTAATATTTTTAAAAATTTTCATTACAAACAACATTGATTTTTTATTATGTTACAAGAGACACCTAGTTTTACTTGAATTACTTTTAACAATGAGTTTAGCTTTCATTACATGTAACATTGAGTTTACCTTGTTTTACACACAATAGTGAGATTAGCCACCATTACACGTAACATCGATTTTAAACAAAATATGACATACTATTAAAATATTATTTTTAATATGATAGTTATCACCTAGCCATTGGAATGGAGAGTATGAAAATTATAAACTAAATTATGAAAATATATGGTCTATACATGTATATAAAATGAACTCCTTGTTGACCAATTATTTATATATGAAAATAAAAACCATTTGAAAATACCTGTTTTTTTATGAAAACTATTTTTATGTGCACAAATATGTTCAATCTCAATAAATTAAATAAATAACTTTGATTTAATTATTTAAATGAAATTTACATATTATATTTTTAATAATTTTTTTAATATTTATCTTATGTTTTTTCTATATAATAGGTAAAAATAAATCCAATTTTACCCATAAAAATATATTTTTATAAAAAGTAGTTTTGTTGCCTTTTGTACACTAATTTTAAAATTAATTTCTAAAAATTTTATAAAATTATTTGAAAAAATTAAATTAATATTTATAATAATCATATCAAAATTATCTTAGGGTTAGTTTTTGGTAATTTTCTAAGAAGCGAAATTTTTTGATGAATAATAAAAATACTGCATTTTATTAAGAATTTCCATTTATTCTAAAGCATATAAAAACATCCAAAATGTTTTAAGATGGTTTTAAAGGTAAAAATAGTTTAAATATGTATATATTAATACAATTTAATTTATTTTAATATATTTCTATTTGAATTTTTATATTAAAAATTTCTAAACATTTGACCATTTTCCCTTCAAAAACTCACAATCTCATCATGTTTACAGGATTAATTTTAAATTAAAATTTTACACTTACTTAAATATTATTTGTAAAAATGGATTCCATATTTGGAATATTAATAATTTATATTATATAATATAGTCAAATTAATTTTTGATCATAATAAATAGTAAAAATAGTTAACATTATTTATCATAGTTAAGGTAAAAATGGGTTTACCGTGGGTTAAAGTAAAAAGACAAGGGTTAAAAATGACCCAAAACATGTCCAACACCCATTTTATAGCCATATTTCGACCTTATATATTATATATTCTACAATTGAATATTATTTAGTCTTTTTACTTATAAAAAATGTGGGTAAAATGTTTTATTTTCCAAAATTACAAGTGTAGCACTCACCACACTTATAAAAGGCCGCCCCCTATACTCTTCTATTAAACCTCCAAACCCTTTGTTTCAGAAAATACATGACCAAATAACTTCTTTAATTACGTTATTTAATCCTATAATTCTTATTTTTTTTTCATAAATCTATCATAAGAATCCTTTTGGAGCAAACCAAAAAGAAGTTGTCTCAAGAAGAGGTAATGCCCCTGATCGAGTACTTTATTTTTTTATTCCTACAAATAATTCAATTATTAATAAAAAATGATTATATAATAACATAAATATATTAATTATATTGATATTTTTTATTTAATAACCTAAATCCTTCTCCTCTTCTGTTAACTGTGTTATGAAATCATCATTCATGTGTACGGCGGACTACCGCCTCACGAAGCGATGCTATTTGTTTTCCATAACAACCTCTCAAGGATGAATATAATTATGACTTTATTATTTATATATGATATTTATTATGTTATTATGATTTTATAATAATGAAAAAACATGTGTATTTTTACTTTCCATTCCTTGGGAATACGATATCATCATTTGTGTGTGCGGTGGACTACTACATCGCGAAGCAATGCATTTTGTTCACTCTTTTCATGGAAGGTAATAATGATGAGTTCATAGAAAATATGTGATATATATGACATAATTTATTTTCCAAAAAGTTAATATAATATTTACATTTCTTTATTTTTTTACTAGGAAAATGGAAACAATATTCATGTGTACGTACTACCTGCCATCTCCATGAATGGTGTATTTTAGTTTCTATATCTAACTTCTATAGATCAATCTAAATATATATAAACTGAATATACATGATATTTATATAATGTTTAAATTTTTTTAGATTATGGAACCATGATAAATTTTAGTTTAACAAAAACAAAAAAACAAAACATAAATGAAAAATAAAGTAGTTATTGCTCAAAACATGAGTTTAACATGGAATTGTTAATAAAAAGGTTATAAAATGTCATAAGTAAATAATATATAGTTATATATATATAATTATGGTTCTATAATATATTTATAATAAACTTATATTTATTTTATATGAGGTTCAAACATGTACTAAGGAAGTTGATAATTGTAGTAAGGGATTTCTTTCTCACTTTTATTTTCTACAAGACACATGGAATATTAACCACATGTTTATTTTATATGGTTTATATAACAACCATGAATTTATTTTATTTTGATAATATTAAATATTAGTGTGATTTAAATATCCATTTTAGTATCTCTCTTTTATGGGGTTTACAGAATAAATTTCACCATAGTGGTAAGGGTTTTATAATACAATCTCACCATTTATCGAGATTATTTATGTTTATGTTTCCAACGATGAAATATTATGATCCATATATCAAGAAACTCATGAAAGTTATTCTACTATAGTTATCTCATGTGAATACATGTTTTCCCTTAATTTTCAACCCTTTATGTACTCAAGAGTTTAAAAGAATGTTTTTTTAAAAACCAACTTTATTTATCTCTTTGGCCAAAAAGCCTTTTTCATCCAAAATCATGTTTTCTAAATTTTTTTTCAAAAATGTTTTCAAATTCTGAAAATGATTCATTAAATAAAATTTTACCCATTTTTGATATTTTTACAAATTTTTTCGAATGAAATATTTCTATCATTTTTCAGATAATTCCAATTTGGGTTTTACCGAAAATGTGAAATAAATCTTTATTTTAATGTGCATGACATGAATAATATTTTCTAGCATTGTGGATACATAATTATTTTAATGATTCCATTATATGTTTCAATGTTTAATTTTAAATAAAAGGTTTTTCAAAATATTTGATGAATATTTCTCTTAGAATAATGATTTTTAAAATGGGAAGTATATTTACCCCATGAAATGTTTTAAATGATTTTTAAAGCTTCCTTTATATGTTTCCAAGGTTATTTATAAAGAAAATTATTTTGAAGATGTTTTTTTAAAAGTTTTTTTCAAATCGGAAAGGTTATATTCCTCATGAAATGTTCATGGTGATCTTTTAAAATCATTTTCTATCTAAGATGACATAATTTGATTTTATTTATTCTTTTCTGGGTGTAGGATTGAATGATTATAACCATATTATTTCTATGGATGTTTAAATTTTATGTTGATAAAATATTTATGAAACCCATTTAATTTTCATGGGTTATTCTATGGTGAATTAATTAAATTTATATGAAGCAAATTTTATTTACATGGTTTATGGTGTGATGATATGAATAATGTTTTATGATATTATGTATGACATAAGTATGATTTTAATTATGATATTGGTGGAAACTAAATCTTCATCCAATGTATTGGGTAAAACTTTATATACCATGAGATAACTATTGGAAACAATTCATTGTTCTTGATCCACTATGTAAAACATGTGCCTTCTAATCTACTATAAGAAATGGGAGTGTCCTGATCTACAATTGGAAACATGTGGTCAATCCTCATCCACTATGTTGTTGATCTTGGTAGTT
Source organism: Viscum album (assembly GCA_963277665.1). Taxonomy (NCBI): domain Eukaryota; kingdom Viridiplantae; phylum Streptophyta; class Magnoliopsida; order Santalales; family Viscaceae; genus Viscum; species Viscum album. The sequence goes on from OY728163.1 coordinate 288,479,783, forward strand.
AACCTTTAAATATTAAATATATTTTATATATTTATGATGGTTCCACAATTTTATTAAATGATATTATGGTTAATGATTGATTTGTGGGTATTTCACACTCTTATGGTCTATGTTTTCTGAAATGATAAAGTTTTATTCCATGACTCATGTTTTTGATCTATGATAAGTTAGGTGTCAACATCCTATGTTATTTTCATGATAAAATACCCTTATTATTATCTTATGATTTATTATAATCATATATTTATATCTCTTATGTTTACTTATACTAATCATCTTAACTCACCCTTTCTTATATTTACTTACCTAGGATATGAATAATGTTTTAGTAAGGGTATGACTAAAAGGATTACTATGTTGTAAGAAATTTAAGGGATAAACTGAAGATCATTCATGATATAAGATTATTGTGTTTTTAGTCTCCAAATACACTAAACTATTATGGTAGTTGGGCATGTGTTCATGAAATGTATTGAATATTTATCTAAAAAGGTATGATATTTATGTATAAAACATAACATCCCTATATTATTATTCCTCATTCTCAAATTATTGATTAAATAAAATGTGTTTTATATTATTTATATTATCATATTTATTATTCCTTATTTAATCATGACATACTACATTGTACGTAACCCTTACTAAGCAACTGATCTCACCCTAATTTTGTATCTTTTTCCCAGTATATGAATAAGGGTTCTTTGAATATGTTCATGGATAAAAAATATTTACATTCGCTATGTTTTATGCTTTTATGTTTTCAAATGTAATGTGATATTCAATTTTTTATATAGTTTACAAAGTCTACAAAACTATTATATCAATTGGGATTTGATTCCCTATATTTAGTTCCAATGTAATAAAGTAACCACTGACTCTCATCTATTTGGACCATGATCATTATAGTTACTCTAAGAGGATGTTTAGAAGAAACCATGTGAACTAGATTAAGTAAAACATATATTAATGAACATAACCCTATGATTGAATTTTTGGATAAGTCTAAGTATATGATAACATCATAATGTTTTGGTAAGGTAGAGATTATGTAGTTTTCTTAGAAATATATCCTTGTCTACATACTAAAAGTGGACGTGGTTTTGTAACATATTCATCTGGGGGTAACAAACCTAAAAATATTTGGTCAAGTATATCTTGACCATAATTATAGTTCTTGGTGAGTGTTACCTTAAAAAACAAATGGTTTGAAACTTCTGAAGGATATGTATAAAAACCATTCTCTTTATTAAACACTTAAACATGATTTGTTACATAAACATGCACTTAATACAACTATAAGGATTGATAGTTCTAGTGTCTTAGAAAATTAGGAACATTACATGACAACTTAAGACATAAAAAAACATATTTATTGAAAAATTCTTTTATATGACCAAAAAATTCCGTCGTACATAGCATTGTGTGGGATAACCTGAGGACATACATAGGGAAAGGGTGAGCTATAAAGCCCAGTATGGTAGTAAAAAAGGCATAACATGAATAATACAGTACATGTTGGGCAATAGGTATATCAAGGGATCCAAAGATAAAAATGAACATAAAGGAATGATATAACATGATTATCATAACTTTTAAATGTGTCAACAACATACAACATGATATGAGCATGAGCCAAGGATCATTGCACATGGATTAGCATGAGTAAACCCTAATTGCACTTGAATTAACATGAGTAAACCCTCATTTCATATGAATTATCATGAGTAAAACCTCATTGAACAAGAATTATCATGATTAAACCCTCATTTCACATGGATTATCATGATACTATACATTAACCAATGCATTGGAGTGCTATCAAGGCACACCCTTTATAAAAATTTCATTTCATGCATAAGTGTGCCACATAGATCATATAACATGGACTTATTCAACATCATAATTTATTCGAAGATAAAGAAATGTAGAATACTATGTGAAAGTATTTAATAAATAAGTATATGTCAATAAAGGTGAATACCCTTGATATAGAAATGGGTATGGTATTCACTACATGGTGATTTTGGCTTGGAAAATCAATGTGCAATTTCGGCAGCATAACGCCATCATATAGAAATTCATAAGTTGGGTTGATGAGAGGGAAATAGGTATCTCATAATTTATAAATGAAATATATAGTAAGGTTATAATTGAACATAATATCCTAATATATGAAATAGAATTTAGATTCATAATATGGGATACATACTTGAATGGAAATAAGAAGAGGGAAATCCCTTACAGAATTTTAGCATGGTAACGAGAGTACACAGAAGGAATTAATGAGAGAGAAAGTGATATATCATCATTAAAAAATAAGGAGGTAAGTACGGGGGAGGTGAAAAATTATACCCCAAATTTTTTAATTTAAAGTAAAAGGGTATTACAACATATAGAAACTTGGATAGAAATGAGAAAGGAAGGAATCCCTTATGGAAATTCAGTATGGTAACAGGTGTACATAATGGTTCATAAGAGGGATAAATGAGAGTGAAATGGGATACAATGATTTATAAATCAAATGCGAATTAATTATTTTATTTAATAACATATCCCAACATAGTAATACAATAAATTAAAATACATAACATGAAAATAATGTTTGATAAAAGAGGAGGGTGGAAGATCCCTTACAAAATTTTGGCATAGTAATGACTTAGGTAAGGGTCCAAATGAGAAAGGATAAATGATAAATAATTGAAATAACATCAATTTTACTGTAAGTTAATGATTTAAAACGAATTTCAATGCATGAAATTGAAATTAAAGGAACTACTCTCAAATAAAGTGCTTGAATTCAAAGAGGTGGAGAGGAATCCCTTATGCAAAATTCGACAGGGTAATGAGTATACATAAGGATTCCGAAGAGGGATAAATTAGAGTGAACGGGGATATAATAATTTATACATAAAATGGGAAGTAATTAGTATATATAATAATATATCCCAACATAGGAATAAAATAAATTCAAAGATATAACATGAAAAGAATGCTTGTTAAAAGGGGAGGTGGAAGATCCCTTAAGGAATTTCAGCATAGTAACAGGTGTTCTTAAAGAATCATAGGCTAGTTTGATGAGAGTGAAAATATTATATAATCATATATAAATAAAATTTAAATTATGGGGGTATGTTAACATAATAACCCAACATATAAATCTGCAACTTAAGAAGTATAATGTAAAAGAGCAGCTTGAATGGAAATGAGAAGAGTACAATCCTTAATAAATTTTGGCATAGTAACAACTTAGGTAAGGGTAAAAATGAGGGATCATAAATAAAAACTCATTAAAATAACATAAAATTGATTTTAATATAATTATTTTAAAATAATTACATTATAAACATTCAAAATTACAAGAACTACTTTCAAATAAGATGCTTGAATTTGAAAGGAGGAGAGGAAAGTTAGTACCCCTTACTTGGAAGTGTGATCCCAAATGCTTAGGAGAGGATTATTGGGAGATTAGGGGAACCATGGGAAGAATGTAGGGAGTATTTGGAATTGTTTGGTCAAGATAAATTTTTTTTAGTGAAGATTAATGGGATATTGGGTGGGTTTATATAGGAAATGAGAGGGAATTCATTATTATTTAGGTTTTTGACACTACACATTAAACTAATCAAAACTGTAAACCATACCATGGGTTTTGCCCATGATTTCTCCCAAAGGGGAGTGGTATAAAAAATTTTATAAGGAAAATGGGTGAAAAAATTAAAATATTAGGCTTGCTTATGTGGAGGTGAGTCACACTCTCAAGGAAATCATTTTAAAATGTTAAAATATTCTATAATTCTTGGAGGGTCCACGAAGGCATTATAAAATTAATCAAACAAATCTAAAATAAAACACATTATATATTTATTCGGTATTTAAGTTTTACCCAAAAATTCGACTGTCTCAGAAAATTATTAAAAATTCACCATTGGATAATTTCGATGTCATGATTCCAAAAATAATATTTATTTTATCTAAATAAATTTCTAAATATGTTAATTTTCAACTTTAAAATAAAAACTGACATTTACTGAAAATTGACCGGTTTTGGAAAAAACAGTTTTTAACCTTAATAAAAATTACATTTGACTTCATAAATATATTATAATAATTTATTATTCATAAAATTAATTTTAGAATAATATTTTATTAAAATATTAATTATTTAAAAAATTCAAAAATTCATTAATACAAATTCTTTAATTAAAAATACAATTTCTGTTTTATCCTATAAAAATATAATTCTTATCAAACTGAATACTTAATATTTTATAGAGTAAAAAAAAATATAATCATCATTTATAATTAAAAGTAATTTTATTATTACACTATTATAATAAAATTATTAAAAAAACTAAGTTTAATATAATAATTTATAGGTTTCTAAAAAGTACCATTTTACCCGAAAAGTCAATTTATCTAATTCATTATATTTTTAAGAAAACCTATTCTCATAAAGGAATTGATAGAATAAGAATTTTATTTATAAAATGGATTACACAAAAAAGTAACTAATACCTTGTTAAATAACCCCTTATAACACCCGCATAAGACCTAAGGTTAAAGAATGTGATTGTGAAAGACTCTTGGGGTGGCTCAGATAACATCGCTCAGGTGGTAATCTTTATTAACTTACACTTCTCCCGCATGCAACACCATTCAAGATTAATGTTTTTAATCTAAGCTTGGGATTGGCCAAGAGAAAATTCTAGTGACACTACCTCCTTTCCGAGCTCCAATAAATGATCTTTGTATGACCCGAGTCTACAAGATGAGGCCATAACATCCTTTTTCTATGTCTAAAGGATTTGTTAAAACCTTATATTTGTACTAGTCATGGGATCACTGTTCAATGACTATATTATCAATGGTAATGATACTTAATGACCATTTAAATAAAATTGGATAAAATAAAAAAGTGATTGTTTTTTATATATCTGTAATACATTTAATTAAATAAAAGAAAGGGAATTTTATTCATGAAAGTTCAGGTCGTAACTATATACTTGGGATAATTAAAATTTTCTATAAAACCCATTATGAAGGATTTGGATAGATGATAAACATGAATTACTTATATTAAACCAAAGGTGTCTTATATTTAAAATAATTATTTGTGATTTAGACATCCTATAAGTGATTTTCATGATTATATGATTTCCCAATATGATTATTTTTTTCTCATTCTATGATTTTTAGTTTCAATCAATGGTTAGAACATTATGTAACCATGTTAGCATACAATGTGATTGACAATGTGGTTATTATGATAAATCAAATGGGATGATGACTGGTGTGAATGATATTGTGATTTTTTTTCTAATCAGCTATCATGATATATGGATAATTTCATTAACCTTACCCAAATCGATAACTCACCAAATAATTGAAAGACGTATTTTTCTAAGAGATCATGTAGTAGAGACCATAGAGGAAAGAAGAATAAATACCATTCATATTAGAAATTTGGAAAGATAAACCTTAAGGAATGTCTCAAAGTAATAAGAATATGTTTTTGTATGAAAATAATGGCTATAGAACAACAAAGTTACAAGGATTTCAATTCCTTATGTGCATTAAACAAGGGGTTTATTTGACCCAAAGCCCTAATCCAAGGGTTAACTCCTATTCCCGGGAAGGACTTATTCCATGTTAATCATTGAAGTAGAAGGATTAAAGTTTTAATGTATTTGGATTTGATAATTATGTTATTAAGGTGTTATATCAATGATATGTTGGTTATAATAATCATGAAACATCTAAGGATTGTTCCATAGTAGCTTTTCTTTAAGGGTTTGAAAGTATATGTTGAATTGTAATTATTATTGAGAAAACTAATGTAATGTTAATGCCATATTTTTTTTAGAAACACAAGATTTAGGGAAACATAACCCTTAGTATATGCTCTATGTTAAGATAATAATTTATAGTCGAGATAAAGATATTATTAACATCGATAAATTAAGTAGGACAATATTGGTGGCCTTGGAACTAATTATTGATTTGATGGCATCTTTGCTAAAGTTTACTACATTTTTGGATATATGGTATATATTCAATAATATGAGTTTTTAATTAAGGAATATGAAGACAGTAAATTTTTGGAACTATGAATTTTTCCATTATGTTTTTATGGTGATTTAGGTTATTACTATGTTTATTGAGAATATATGATCATGGTACTCACATATTTGGTATTTGACAGTAAGGAAAATTTTATGTTGTTTGGGGAAGTAATTTTATGTTGGTTTTGTGAACTTACTTCTCATCTGTATGGATTTTGAATTTGGTTAAACATATTTTTGAAGGGTTTTAAGGTAAACTATTTTATTTAAAGGATTATGTTAAACTATGGGTGTTACTGTTGAGATTAATTTGAGATTAATTCATTATATTATATAACTTGTGGTAAATATTTTGGTTTTGGTAAATATTTAGGGAAAAATGAAAATACTTTTCATTTTTTATAGATCTCATGATTTTTTAAAATTTAATTATAGTACTTTTGGAATAAAAAATTTATCTGAGGTGTTCATTTATTTGAGAAAGATATGAAGTGGATATTGATTGAAGCACAACCAAATGATAAAATTGTGCTTCTGAAATAGAAAGATATCATGTATATATATTTTCTGGTTTTCTTTGTCTTAATATTAAAACAATACATAAAATTCATGGCAATGATCTTTAAATAAAAATTTGATACTTTAACTTTAATCTCTAATGAATCAATGGTATTGTATCCTATCACACATTTATGGGTTTGTTGTAATTAAATTTACCATAACCATGTAATTTATCACTATATATTAGTCCTTTGGAGTTAGTTTTCTTATACATGTCATTATTTTTACATCCCAGTAATGATCTCTTATTTAGAAACCAATTTTATTATTATTTCATATGAAATTCATATTTTTCTTTCCATCTTTTAAGAGGATGTTTTATTAACCCTTTTTATGATGTGGGTTTTCAAACAAGGTATTTTCAAATGAAATGACCTTAATTATAAAGAAAAAGTTCATATTACAAGGCTTTAATTTATTAGATTGGGAGAATATGACACCCTAATATTTTAAAAGAATACTATTTTTGAAAGAGTATACAACGTGTAACACTGAGGTCAAACAAACCATAAGATATTTTTATTTAAATATAACTATTATAAACTAGATATTGAATTAGTGGGTTTAAATAGAATTATCCACATTATGAAATATATATATAAATTAACTAATCATTAAATATTTATTGATTAATAATTAATAAATAATCACTCAATTGTTAGAAAATAAATTTTATTCTTGAAATTATGTTTTCTTCAAATTTTTTTTATTTTTGTGAGGAAATATTAGAATTATTTTTCTGAACATTTATAAAATTTATTTGATAAAAATGATACCTTTTTTAATCACCATTTCAAAATTATCATAGAGTAAATTTTTGGGATTTTTCTAAAAAGATTGATTTTCCAGTGAAAAGTAAAATAGAATATTTTTTATTGAAAATTTTAATGTTTTTATTGAGGGTTACAAAGATAAATTTTATTTTTAAATGGTTTAAATGTAAAAAATTATTTTATATTATTAATAATTTGATTAATTTTATTGGAATCAATTTTATGGATGAATTTGATATACAAACAATTTTAAATTTAAAAGGAATTTTTTCTGAAAATATATTTATCATTTCATTTTTTTATCATAAATTATGTTTTCCACTTATATGAATTGAATCTTGAAAAATGGATTCCATATTTGAAATCATAAGGTCCAAATTTGGAAAATAATACCCTTTTATTTATGGTCATTATGAATAGTAACTATGGAAAATTTTTATCACCTCGATAATGGTAAAATAGGTAAAATAAGGTTAAGACCATGAGATAAGTTCTCAAAATCAGCCAAAAACTTTCTTTTATCCTATTAAATGAGTGGAATTTAATAATTTTCCATCCAACTCTCAAATATATGACCACTTGGTGCCATATTTCTTTAATTAAAATATTTATATTAATTTAAGAAACGAAAAAATAAAAAATTACACTCTCTTGACTTTAGTAACTCTAAATTATTATTATCATGATATAAATATAGAATGTTCATTTTTAAATTTTTATTTTAAAGATAAATTAATTTTTTTTCATCATGTTAATTTACTTTTAATTCATAGTTATTGAATAATTCCCTTAAATTATTCCCCAACCCCGATATAGTATCTATTCAATAAATAAAAAAATAAAATTAATTATTTTAAAAACACTAAATGTTATATTTTTATGTAATGAACCATCCTAGACACATTGGTACCCTAATGAATAGGCTAATCCTGACATGTCCCAAAGGGCGTTCCCAATCCCCATGGGTTGGAGATTAGCACCTAGCATCATACAATATGAAAGTGTTAATGAATTTTCTACAAACACAATAGAATAAACAAGACAAATCAATATGCTCAAAATAAAACTCCATAGGGACAATAACACCAGAAGTCAAAATAGTATAAAAAAACCAAAAATTAAATCTTAAAAGTTATAAAAAATAGGATAAAAAATCCAAATCCCAATAGACACCGCCCTCTATGCCAAATATCACTAGAAGCTTCCAAATCCAAGTTGTTCCTTTCCCTTGCTAAAACCTAGAAAAAGTAAATATAAAAATAACTAAAGGAAAAGGTAGGGTGTGAGATAAAATACCAGTAGGATCTCACCATGTGTTACATAATAACATTCCAATATAAAAAACCAAATAGTGATTTCAATTTGAAATAGAAAAGGCATGGTAGTATAAGAACATATTTTAAAAAATAATTCTTTTCATTTCAATTGATGGAAATATTTCAATAATATCTTAATAAATTTTTTGTAATAGTTTATATAAATTCATAATGCATGTGTAAATTAGTTTACAAACAATAGAACGTATATGTAGCAAAGAATCAAAAATGATAAAAATGGTCATATTCTAAGAGGTATGATAGTTTAAAGTTATGGGATAGTCACACTCTCATATAATTATAATGGAAATGTGCACACACGTCCTTTCAAAACTAGCCAAAGAGGACTAAAAAACATCCCACTAAGGATTAGATCTATCAATAGGTTTATGTTAGAGTTTTAAAGTGGAAATCCTTTTGTTGGTCAATTTCAACCAAGTGTGTTTTTCCAAAATAACTCACTAACTACCTAGGCTTGAATTTTTTTCAAACAACAACCAATTATAGGAAATTTATTTCAAAATTATTCAAAATAAAATTAACCCATTTTCTATTTAAAAATTATAATTCCTCTTTAAAAACCAAAAATTATTTTTGAATGAATTCATAACTTTTTAGAATAAAACCAAATGGGTTATTATCAAAATAATTCAATCAATTTTCTCAAATCAATTTCACAAATCAATTATACAATTCAATTTCAAAATTCCATCAATTTCAAATCACACCACAATTAATTAGAATTAGGGTTATTCTCCAAAATGAATACCATTTCAATTTAAATCACAATTCTCATAAAATCATATTTTTCACAATACAATTGAAAGAAATTTAATTCAAATAATTACAATCAAGGTTTATTAAATTGGATAAACTTTGACGGTACCACCTACCTCAGCATGGAGATCACTTATCACAACACCCATAATGGGGAGAACCAAATAAGAACATCAGGAATGAAGATCCAAGAATAAGAAATATATTCAAGATCTAAAAAAAATGATTTTAGATACCTAAATAATAGTAAGATATAATAAACCATAAGGGGGATAGATAGAGAGGGGGAGGGAAGGAAGAAGAGAAAAAATCTTAATGGGAAGAGATCAAACGACATTCTCCATGCCTAGATCTGCTTTGGAAAGGGTTTTTAGGAGCCAAAGGTGGTTATTGTGACCTCCAAATAACTAGTAATTCTTACAACCTGGATTTAGGGTCGAGTATGGGTCTAAATAGGGGTTCTGAATTTTGTTTTAAGAATTTTCAAAAATAAAAAAGTCTGCATGCATAATTTTTTGGGTAGGGATGCACAGTTTTTCGAACTCCGCACCCTAAAAATGTGCCCCTATAAAGCAGTTCATGGTTTCTACTAGTTGGGTGCACAATTTTTTAAACTATGCACCAACCGTAAAAATCCTCACTATATTGGTTTTCACAACTTTCACTAGCAGGGCACACATTTTTAGAAAATTATGTGCTGAACATGCACAACCCAAGATCCATCCAAAACCTTTAAAATTTCTCTCGAAGCACCCATAAACAAGACCCATCCAAATAATTATCAAAAAAAGGGTTGAGGAGAACATGAAAACAGTAATGTGATGTTATAACTTTCCCACCATAGAAGCATTCTATCCCCAAAAATTATGTCAAGAAGTCTCCATGTCAAAAATATGTGGCCACTTCTCTCTTATCAGTGACTCTATCTCCCACATCTCATGTGTATCAGAACTGTGATTCCATAATCCATGAATCAATGATATAAAATTATAATGAAGTACTTTTGTTTTAGAATGTACTATCCTAATTGGATCCTCAATCATAGATAAATCATTTTCAACCTCAAAATAATTCTATCTTAGAATGTGAGATGGATCAAAAATCTACTTTCATAGACATGATACACGGACCACATTATGTATTGACATCAACTATGGTGAGAGTTATAAATGGTAATCTATGTTACCCACCTGGTCAACAACCTAAAAATGCCCCAAAAAATGAGGAGAAATATTCCCTTGTTACCCAAGTCATCGATGACCCAAACGAGGTGAAACCTTCAAGAACACCTCATCAGTAACTAAAAATTACAACTATCTAGGAATAAAACCAACATAATATTTATTTTGGATCTGTGCCATCAACATTCTTTGATGAATCAACTAAATTATTTTTAATTTCTCTTTAATCATGTTTGGTCCAACCAAGTAACTTTCATTGATCTCCTACCAATATAATAGATATTTAAACGACCAAACATAAAAGACCTCAAAAGGATCTATCATAATTATGGACTATTAAGTTTTGGTATAAAAAAATAAATCATCCCCAAATGGTCATCCCAAGCTTCACCAAATTGAATAATGTAAGAACAAAGCATACCCTTAAGAATATATATAGCCCTATCATTATGGCTATCCATCTACAAATGATATGAGATACTCAAATGAACATGAGATCCCAGTGCCTCATAGAGGCCTCTCCAAAAGAGATAAGTAAAATGGGAATCTCTATCAGAGACTATTGGAGATGGAATTCCTTGAAAATGAAAAATCTATTTCACATAGAGATTTCCTAAATCCTCATATTTTGTTGTATCATGAATGGGTATAAAGTGATACGATTTTGTTGACCTATAAATAATAAACCATATTGTATTCTTATTTCTCTGGTTATATGGAAACCCAAAAAAGAGTTAATAGAGAACTCATCCAACTTCCAAGTCAGAACTGGAAGTGGATGAAACAAACTTAAAGGTCTCTGGTGCTCGACATTGACATGTTGTCAAGTATAACAATGAGAAACAAAATAAGAATTTCCCCATCTCATACCTAGAAACCAGAATTGTTGCAACATGTCATAGAACATATTTTTTATTCCTAGGTGTACTATACATTCAGTATTATAGAAATCCAAAATCATAGCTTTATTTTCTGATAACAATACAACAAAATGAATATGACAATATAGAATGCAATCTATGGAGAAAAAACACTCAAAAATGGGTTTCCCACCATTATGAGAGTTTCTAATTCTACGGAACTCATCATCAAGATGATGTTCCTAAAGAATAAATTCAAGAAGAGAAGAGGTCAACAGAACACTATCCAAGACAACCTCAGTACCTATTTAGTAGACTCCAATATGAAACTGTGAAAAAAGAGCCATATAGTTCTAGTCTTCCAATGATTATTTCATGGATGAGGTTAGAAGTTTCCTTCTACAAGAATCTACAATGACATTTCCTTTCCCTGGGGTATAAGTGATGTCAAAATAAAAAGAATTCAACTATTCCACCTAATTATTATGGTGAATATTAAAATCTTTTATAGGGAAGATACAACTCAAGATATTGTGGTTAGAATACATGGTAAACCATCCTTCAAAAAGGAAATTCTTCCAAATCTTAAGTGCATTCCTCATAGCTACAAGATAAAGGTCATGAGTCAAACAATTCTTCTCATGTGGCATAATCTACCAAGATCCATAAGCAATGAAATAATCACCCAATATGAGAACACAACCCAAACATGAACCTAATGTGTTGTAAAATACCACATAGCCCTTCTTGGATTCTAGTAGAGTCCACACTGGAATAATAGTCAAAATAAATTTCATCTCAACAAAATAACTCTGATATTTATCATCCAAAAAAAAATTTAGTCCCTTCTATGTTAGATCAGTCATCGAAGAATCCAACTATGAGAAGTCACTTATAAAACAACAATAATATCCAGCCAAACCTAGGAAAATATGAATCTCAAAAACATTTAGTGGTTGTTCCCAAGTCATAAAAACTTTAACCTTCTCAAGATCAACTGAGATACCATATTATGATGTCACGTGTCCCAATAAATTTACTTCCTAAATCTATAAATCATATTTTATAGTTTGGTATAAAGTCAATCACTTCTTAACAATTCCAAAACTACTCTCAAATGACACACATAATCTTCCTCAAAGTTTGAGTAAACAAGGATGTAATCCACAAATACCACCATGAAATTATCAAGATACTCATGGAATATAATGTTCATTAAATACATAAAAACTATAGGAACATTGGTTAGACCAAATGTAATTTTAAGTTAATCATAATGGATATACCTTATCAGGAAGGTGGTCTTCTGAATTCCATATTCTTTTATTCTAAACTGGTGATAACCAAATCAAAGATGAATCTCTAAAAACCACTTTTCCCATTTAAACTAGCCAAATATATTATCAATTTTTGGTAATGGATACTTTTTCTTTACCATAACTCAATTGAGTTTTTGATAATCAACACAAAGGTGAAGTGACCCAACATATTTTATAGAAACGAGAATAGGAACCACCCAAGGTGATACAATTGGGAGTATAAAGAATTTTTCTAAAAAATAATCCAACTAATTCATCAAATATTTCATTTTATATGGTTTTATATTGTAATAAAGAATATATACCAATTGAGTACCAGGAACTAAATTGATAGAAAACTCTTCCTCTCTTACAGGTGGCTAGCCAGAGAAGTTAGAAGAAAAAATGTTGGGAAAATCAACAAAAACCAGAGGGAGATCACCACTCAAGGATTCTAAATCTAGGTCAAAAGAAAACAATTATATTACTTTCAACAACTCTGGAAAATATTTCCTAGATATACTCAACCTTGGGTCCCATTATCCTTGAAAGATACAACACACTCTATCAGGTCTAGTAATGGAGACCTGTTAAAGATAGAAATCAATTTGGGATTTATTATCAATGATGAAATCCATCCTTATAATAAAATAAAGTGGTTTCATGTCAAGAATAAAAAAATCTCAAGAAATATTGATATCTGATAATTAGAAAACATAAGCTAGACAACAAATACCCTTCTCTTTATTTGTTCCAAGAGGTATAGTAATATCAAGCATATAAAATAAAATTTCCATAAAAAGATTTATCATATTAATAATATGAGTTGGAATGAATGATCGAGATGCACCAATATCAAATAAAGTAGTCACCAAAGATGAAACAATAGTGATGGTACCTCCCATAGTCAATAGACATGTATATTCTTCCTATAGATACTCTTCAACTGCATGAAGAAGCTTCATAATGGATTCCTATGGCTCAAAACCTATTTATCTATGAGGTATCTGATTTTAACATAGTTTTATTAGGTGTTGATGCTCTCGTTCCACTATGTGGAGTAGAATAGACATGAAATAACTTTTAAAAGTGACCCGAGAGTCTACAGAAACCACATATATTGGGTTCCTAAGTGTAAGCCCATTTAAAGTGCCCACACCTTCTACACCGGTAGAAAATAAAGGGGCCTCTTCCCAGAACTCCAAGAGACCTAGGAAAACCTTGTTTTTTAGAACCACCAAGATACTCAACACACTTTCTCTTTCCATAGAAGGAACTTATAGAACTTCCACTATGAGAAAAAGGTATGCACAATAAACCCTGACTTGCTTGCCTAGTCAAGCTCAACCGTCAATGATCTATCCATCACATCCACATAAGAAGGTAGCTTCAACAAGAAATACTAATAATGAATATCATATTGAAGTCCCGTATCTAAACTTTGATTCTTCATCTTATCATTTGATACAATTTTAGGTGAAAACTTCCAAAACTCAATAAATCAATTTTCATACTCAGTCACGATCCTATATTCCTGCTTGAGTTTGAAGAACTCTATAGCCTTGCAAAAACCATAGAAACTTTATAAAATTGGTAAGTGAAAAAAATATAATGTCCTTAAAATATAATCCCTTTTCCTTATTTTTAGTCACTATCATGTCCCACCATATCTTAATGGTTACTTCCATCTCGATGGTGGAACATTTCATCTTGAATTTATCAGGTGTCTCCAGTAACTCAGAAAAACACTAAATTATTCTCAAAAAATCATCATCATCTTGAGGATCATTAGAGACTTTGAACATTGGTGGATTCTAGAGAAGGAACTCATGAGCATGATTTCTAATTTCATCCCTAGGAGGTTCCACAGCTAGATCTTGAAAGGGAATGGGTCAAGGTGCATATCCCAGGTATTGGACAACACACACAATAACCTCAACTAGATTCAGGTTCACGAGAGGATTTTCTCACATTATTTCTTTAAAATATTTCTCTTGGATCTGATTCACACATCTTCTTAGTGAAATGATGATACAAAACATTAACAGAGAAAATTGAATACATCAGATTAACACTCAAGTAGAGAAATACGATAAATTAATCCTAACTGATAAGAACATGAGATTTTGATTTCATCCTATCCAAATCAAAATTAGGGAAAATACTAGAACTAATCCTTAAGATGAATTTCCCAAACCACCCATGGTGAATTAAGGCTCATTACAGTGAGGATGGTTAGGCACTCAATCATAACTACCACCTATGTCCTAAAAAAATTTAACAACTGCATATTGACATCAAGGAAAGATGCACAACCTGCACATTTGATACAATTTTTTCATGAAACGGCCCAGAAAACATGGTACCCTGATACCCAGGCCGATCTTGACATGGACTAAAGGAAATTCCCAATCCCCACATGTTAGATACTAGAACATGGAATAATATAATATATAATTTGGAATAAAATTTCCACAAACACAATAAAATAAACAAGACAAATCAGTATGTTTGAAGAAAAAATCCATATGGAAAATAGTACTAGAAGTCATACTGGTATAATAAAAACCCAAAATTATATCATCAAAGTACCCAAAAATGGGATGTATAACCCAAGTCCCAACGAACATAGTACTCTAAGCCAAATATTTGTAGCAACTACCACCTCCAAGTTGTGCCTTTCCCTTACTCGAACCTGGAAGAAGGAAATCTACAAATGCCTGAAGGAAAAGGTAGGATGTGATATAAAATCCTAGTAGGGTATCACCAAGTGTTCCATAATAAGATTTAAATATATATAAACCAAATAATTATTTCAATTTTAAACAAAATAGGCATGGAATTACAAGATCATATTTAAAACAAACTATTATTTCTATTTCAATTTCTGGATACATTTTAATAATGGATTAATAAACATTTTATATAAAATAGTTTATATAATTTCCTAATGAATTTGTAAATTAGTTTACAAAAAATGGAACATATATGCATCAACACATAAAAAAAGAGCAACATGGTCATCTTCCAAGAGGAATGATAGTTCCAAGTTATGGGATCCTCATACTCTCATATAGAGATAACAAAAATTTTCACACATGTCCCTCTTACAATGGACAAATAGGACTAACCAATATCCCAATAGGGATTATATCTACTGATAGGTTTGTGTTAGAGTTTTAAAGCATCAATTTGTTTCTAGGGAAATTCCAAACTAGTGCTTTTTTACCAAATAACTCACTAACTACCTAGTTTTTCATGTTCTCAAGAAATAATCAATAATTGAAAATTTATTTCAAAACCATTTAAAATAAAATTAACCCATTTTCCATTTCAATACCTAAATTCATATTTTAAAACCAAAACATGGGTTTTTAGTCAATTCATTCCTTTTTAGTATAAAACCTAGTAGTTTCTTATCAAAACAATTCAATCCATTTTATCAAATAAATTTTACAATTCAATCTCACAATTCCATAAATTTTAAATCACACCCCAATTCATTGGAATTGGGGATTTCACCAAAATCCATACTATTTCAATTTAAATCCAAGTTCTCATAAAATAAAATTTTTGCAGTACAATTAAAATAATTTTAATTAAAACCAAGAAAATCAAGGGTTATTCAATTGGCCAAACATAGATGGAACCACCTAACTTAACATAGGGATCACATATCACAACACCCAAAATGGGGAAAACCAAAAAAGAACATCGACAACAGTGATCCAAAAATCAAATCTAGATTTAAGATCTCAAACAAAGGACTCTATATCTATCAACAATAGGAAGGTATAAAAAAACCTAAGGAGGAATGATAGAGAGAGTGGGAGAGAAGGAATAGGAAAATTAATCTTACCAGGAAGAGATCTAACGATGTTCTCCTTGCTTAAATACACCTTGAAAAGGGTTTGGAGAATCTAAAATTTGTTATTGAGAGTTATAAATAACTAGGAATTCATCCAAACCCAAGTTAGAGATGAAAGGGGGTCTAAATGGGGGTTCAAGAATTTTTTTAAGGATTTTTTGAAATAAAAAGATTGCGCTTAGGGTTTTCTTGGTAGGACCAAATAGTTTGTCAAACTATACACCCTAATTGTGCATCCCTCTAAAGGGGTGCACAATTTCTACTAGGTGGGTGTACTATTTTTTAAGATATTCACCAACCATGAAAACCCTCACTGTATGGGTTTTCATGGTTTGAAATAGTAGGGAACATTATTTTGGGAAACTGTGTGCCAACCATGGACATCCCAAGTTCATTCTAGAATTTTCAAAATTTCTCCTAAAGAACCCCTAAATAATACCCAACCAAAGCAAGATCAAAAGAGGGGTTGGAGAGAACCTAAAAAATTTCAAATTGTTTCATTTTATGAGTGATTTAGAGTAACCAAAGAAATATATATATATATATATATATATATATATGACATATTATAGATGGTTTAAAAACCTACATTCAAATTACATATTTTTTATGTCTTTAAATTAAAATTAAATCAATAGTGTCAAAAATGATGTTATTAATATTTTATGAAAAACTATAATTTATTAAATTATTTAAAAATCATAAAATTCTTTAAAGATGACAATTAGGATATAAAATGGCCTAAAATTTCATCCCTTGTCCATTTTTTTCCAATGTTTACATTATATTCAATATTACAAACCTTTAAGAGTGTAAAGGTCCTTACCATGGTTCATGATTAAATAAGTTAACTAAGGGGTCAATACAAATTATAAGTTTTAAAATACCACTTAAACCTATAGATATTTTATTAGTTGATGATATTTGAACCATATCCTACCTTATATACAAATATATGTCCATTTTGAATAATTGTTTATAATATTTTCTTTATTATATATTTTATATTTTAAGAGATTCCAAAAGTGACCCCCATAACTGATATAAGGACACCCCTTCCCTCTCTTATTTAAACAACCTTGAGCAACCTATATCAACCAAGAACAAACAAAATTACCTTAAAAACATCTATTTCCATGTTATAAAGGTGTTGGGATTCCCAAATTATTAACCCTAGGGTCCATAACATGATATCTAAAAGAGTTCTTTTAATGAATTGGTTATCTCCCTAACCGTTCACTTTATTTTTTACCTCATATTTTACCACCTAAAAATTTATGGCATTTATCATAAAATAATTATTTATATAACCTAAATATATTTAAATATTTTTATGATTATGAACCATAATTATCCACCAAATTTATTATAAAATGGGATGTTAAAGTATTGACCGCGTATGCGTGTGGCTTACCATCTCCACATAACGATACAATTTATTTTTCATCAACATATTTTATCAATGGGTTTAATGTTCATATATAATAATTTTTAAGTAACTATTATCATTTAATTATAATATTATTTATATCTTATTACTTTCCAATCCATTATAAAATTATAACCTCGCTCTTGCGCATGTGTGGACTACCGCCTCCATGAATCGATGCGATTCATTTTTCATTTCTATTATATATATATAAATATAGTATTAAGGATGGATTTAAGGGATATATAAGATATATTTATATATACATATTATCCTAAAATAAATAATTATTCTTTATCTTTATTTTATTCCATCCATTGAATAGTGAAAGTAGTGTTCACTCTTACGTACAACTTATCGTCTCCCTGAACAGTGTAATTAAATTATATATATATATATATATATATAAATTTAATGAATGATTATAAATAGATATATATTGATTACATTTTAATTTATATGATGATTAAAATTATGGATATTACGTAACCATGATCAATATATGAGGACCAAAATAACCAAGAAAAACATATATGAAAAATGAAGCAGTTATCAGAAAGAATAGTGATTTTAATAAAAAATTATTAATAAATGAGTGATAAAAGGTTATTAGAAAAAAATTCATGGTTTCATATAGTTTATTATGGGTTTAGAATAAATTTATAACAAATCATTAGTTATTATACATGTTGTTCAGAAACATATGAAGTAAGTTAAACCTGAGTTAAGGGTTTATTTTATAATCTCATCAATATTTTGGATTGTTTATGTTAGAGTATATTTAGGGGAATTATATGATTTTTATTTATTAAAACCAATATTATTTATTCTCCATTGAATATTTATAAAAATTACATGTTTTCCATTCATTTTTCACTATTTAACCACTCAATATTTTGAAATCATTTTTTAAAGTAAAACTAACTTTTTTTCCTACAAAGTCATGAATATTTTTATTCCATATCCTTATTTTCCTTAAAATGTTTTAAGGAATATTTTTACCATTATAAAATTATTTATTGAAGAATTTTTTACTCATGTTTTACTTATACAAAATTGATTAAAATAAATATTCATGTTATTTTCCTAATGATGTACTATTTGACTTTCCATAGAGAAGTGTGAAAGAAATATTGTTTTTTAACTTATACGACATGAATTTAATTTTATTCCATCATAAACACTAATTATTTTGATAATTAATTTAAAATTTTAAAATTATATTTTTAAATAAAATTTTTCCTTAATATTTTATAATATTTTAGATTTTAAATAAGTGATTTCAAAGTGAAAAGGCGTATTTTCCTGAAGAAAATTTGCGCTAATTTTTAAAGTATTTTAATCTTTGTCTATATAATTTATTGAATCATATTATTTAATAAGGATATACTCAAAATATACCATACAATATTTTTATGGATGTTTTATGTTTAGTTTCTCTAGGGAATGTATTTACATTCCTTATGCTTATTCTTACAATAAAGACAATTATTTATTTTTAAGGCATATTGATTAAGCTATATTGTTTATTTATCAGATGGATGAATTGGGATTATTAAGTGATAATTGATGCTCATAATTACATAGTTTTTAGATGAATTTGTAGTTATCATGAGAAAAAGTGTTTGGGAAACATTATTAAATGGGGTTTTGGTGTATATTTATCCATGGTTTAATCTACCTTGGCATAAGGCCTCGATGGTAAGTTTTAGATGTACAATATTATACATTAAATAATTATGAAATCAGTAATTGATTACTATGATATTATTTTTAGTACTATCCATGGATATGTTTCAATACCATGTGATTATTTCTCTAGAATCATTTTATCTTCATTTACTCCTGCCATATTATTCTTCATGTTTGACTTAATGATTCAATAGAATGTGTTTTCTATTATTGACCCTGATATATTGATTATTACTTATTTAATAATGATATATTTCATTGTACATAACCCCTACTAAGAAACTGGTCTCACCCTTATTTTTTTCCTTTCCCCATGATATGAATATGGTATCCTTGAATGGGTTCAAGGATAAAGAATACATAATTTCTACATTTTTTGCACTTTTATATTTCAATATGTAATACAATATTCAAGTATGTATCATGTCTATAAATAATAATAAAATATTTAGTCCATTGATATTCAATTCCTTGTATCTAGTTCAAATTTAATAAAGTTAACCCCAACTCCAGACTATTAGGGTTAGGGTCTTTACAACTACTTAGTAAGGGATTATATCTAACTTAGAGGGTTTATTACTTAATTAAAAATATTTATTAAATGTATCACCAGCCTATGAAAATTTATATATCAATTTTTAATGCCCCGACCCTAGTTACTTAGAGTCGATGCATTATTACATAACATTGTCATGATACAAGGAATCCTGTCCCGAAAAACCGATCATTTTAGTATCTTTGGAAGAACTAGATACATAAATTTGTTTTACATTATATCATGAGACAAAAACAAAAAAAAACATTTTTCCCCTTTGTATACACTTATATCCCTTAGCCTATCCCTACAACTCAACCATAAAATACTTCTTCACATCTTGGGAAAAATAAAACATAGGAAGGGGTGAGCTCAGATGCTCAGTAAGGATAACAAGATAATGGAAACTTTCATAAATAAGCATAAAAATTTAAGGCAATGTTTAAGGCTAAAACCTAAGCCTTTTAAATTTAAAATTTCAGCATAATTTGTCAAATATAAATCAATTAATTCCATTTACTTATTCACATGGATATTCTACTAGTCGAATAATCACATGCAATATCAAAAACCAATTTCATAATGATGGAATGCATAATGCCAGACTTCATAACCACATAGTCAAGGCCTAATGCCAAGACTACAAATAATATTTTGTCAAGGCCTTGTGAAAAGACATTAGTTTGTCTCATGAGACCTACCGATGCATCGAGGTGATATAGCGGGCTCCACCCATCACTTACTATGTCCAATGCATTCCTCATATGAAAAGGTTTAAATATAACATAAACATTCATATTAAAACTATCATACGAAATATCAGTACTTTATACAAAAACCATGAATGGTATAAAAATAACACATCCACATTCAAAAATATCAAAAAAATATCAATACAATATGGGATATTTGTATCATAATATGTCAACTTCAAACAAGTTTAAAATCCATCAAATGATGTTGACATAGATAAAATGAAAAATATTTGAAAGGAATACCTATTTATATTTTGAAACCATTTAAAAATCAATTAATTATAAAAGAAAACATTTGTTTTTTAAATATTATTATATGCTTGTAAGGTAAGAATCGAAGGTGTTATAATGGTGGAAAATAGCCGCACCCGCTGTATAAGTTAAAAAAACATTCTTTCCTTAATTTTTTTGAAAAGGTCGTAAAAGACCTTGTTTGGAAAAAGAAGGAAATAATCCCTTATAAACATATTATAAATAGTCAAAAAGGGTATAAATGACTTTACCCATTGTCTATGAAATAGTAAAAATGTTTTGAAATACTTTTTTAAGAAACACGGATGTGGATGATAAAGAGGTCCCAGTAGATACTCACTTATAAACAACCTCAGATAATGAAGAAAATGTATAATTAAACCATACCTTATACTTTTCCTTGGTCGAGGTCGCATTAACCTCCTTTATAATAGTTAAATAGTTTTTATTAAATTATAAAAGAACCACATATATAATTATGATATCATATATGATCTTCTAATATTTCTTTGTTAATAATATTTCAGTAGTATCATCATTTCGTGTGTTAACTGGTTCCTTTTCTATGTTTTGTTATGTAAGTCATGTTTATTATGGATAAGATATATTTGATTCATATCCATAATTATATTAAGTTCTTAAACATTATTTTTTATTCATAAAATAAAATTTATTCTTGAATGGTTATGATGGGGAATTAATCTCATCGCGTTCGTGGAGACCGTAATCTATACGTACGCATGGGCGACAATACGATTCTATTGATGGTGAAATAATATGTAATTGGATGGTATATCTTATATACATAATACTTAACATGTTTTATTTATTATTTACATTATTTTTACTCATTATTATACTCATCCAAATAATGAATAGTTTGAATAACAAACTACACCACGACGTGGAGACGGTAAGTCGTACGTACACACGTATGGTGATTTGTCATTCATAGGATTGATAGAATAATGAATATGGTTGTAAAATATTTATAATAACATAATATTATGTATAAGGTACTAGAGTTATTATTTTGGTATGAAAACAACAAATTAAGAGGAAATGGAAGAAGAAAAGAACTTTGAAAGAGGTGGTGAAATTATTACCTCTTTTTTGGGTGTTTCCTTTTGACTTGATCAAAAGGGCTCGTTAGGTTAGCTTTATGATCAAATTAATACCTCTAGGTTGAAGGTAGGGTAGTTTTGAGGATATTTGGGTAGGGTTTGGCCGAACCAAACTGCATTGGAGGTGTGATTTTGAGAGAAGGGGAAGTACCTTTTTATAAGTGAGGTGACAGTCACTTTAGAAAAAACATCAAATATTATTTTATTATACAATCATATTTAGTTTATAATGGCTCCAAAATGATTTATTTCGAAGATAAGGTGGGTATGGGTATAAAAAATCTCAATCAATAGGTTTTAGATAGGTTTAGGTCACCATATTAACCTTATCTTTTAGATTTAACTCTTAATTAAATAGTTTAACTTTTACCATGCATTCTTGTCTTATTATATTATATGGTTAATAATCTTACTATAAAAATCAAAGAGAACCCCAAGTGGTTAATTATTAATACATATAACCTTATCTATATCCTTTGACTAGACCTTATATTTTTATGAATTTTATATCAATTAATAATATAGTATTTGTTTTAAAAACTCATTTATGTTAATTCTGACACTATATGGTATTTTGTTTTTGTGAAGGCCGTAAAAACTTTATCACTTCAATTTTTTTTTTAATAAACCCTAACATGTAATATTATCCTATAAAATTAGTGGAATTCATTAGAAGTCTCAATTTACAATTATTTGGATATTTATAATATCAATTATTTTAGTCTTTCATTAATAAGGTAATTACTACATCATCATTGTGTCATAAATAAATTTAGTCAATTAATGTATAAAAATTATAAATAAAATACCATTATTTAGGAAATATTTTTTGATTTATAATTAATATTTATAGTTTAATTTATCTTATGTATAAACCTATATTAAAAATGTTTTAGTTATTAAATTTTGAATTTAATACTTTTAACTCTTCTTTAAATAAAATAATAATAAATGTCCTAATATAATACAAGCGGACCAAAAGGATCATATTTTATTCCTAAGGTTGATTTTATCCGAAATACACTTATTCAATAGAATTAGGAAATGTGTTTGGGTAATTATAATATAAGTTTTACCCTTAATTTCCCTATTTACTTTTAACCATGGTAAATAGAAGTAAAAAATTACTATTCACCAAAAATTATTTTCATCTTATTGAACCACATTTGCCATACTGATGTCAACCATGTCTATCTAATTTTGTAAATTCAATTCACAGAAGTGGTAAAATTACGTTTTAGGCAAATTTGCTAACATGCCTAGAATGTGGGTAAAAGACGGTAAAAAGTTCAATAAAATATTATATATCTAATATTATTATAAAATGACTCCAATGAATTACATTGAACATATATAGTTATTATGTGTCTATCATTACATAATATAAATTTAAATAAAATATCTAATTATTTAAATAAATTGTTAGTTTTAAACAATAATTTTGTGTTTTTCACTATTCATCAAAAAATGATTGCTTTCAGAAAAACACCAAAAATTCACCCTAAGATAATTTTGATATTTTGAATCCAAAAATGAAGTGAATTTTAAAAAATAAAATTTATAAAATTTATAAAATTTTAAAAGTAGGTATTACTATTCATAATTACTAGTTTGATTGGTCATGGTGTGTTAGAACTCGAAGTTGTGTACAACACAAGCTATTGTATTATTCAAAGAGAATTGTACTGTGTAAGCTTAGGGTGTTACATTCTTCACTCCTTCAAAAAATTTAATCCTCAAAATTTCTAAAATATTACAGCATACAAATATTTGGGTGGTTCTTCATCATAAGTTTCTCAGGTTCCCATGTTGCCTCTTCCATCTTATGGCTTTCCATAGAACTTTCACCAAACAAGTCTTCCAGTTTATCATCACTTGTTCTTTGGTATCAAGAATCTTGAAAGAATATTCACAATAAGATAGATCAGGTTCCAGTTCTATTTTTTCATAGGTGAGTACATGCGTTGGGTCTGACATGTATTTTCTCAACAGTGATACGTGGAACACATCATGAACTTTATAGAGACTTGGCGGCATTGCCAAATGATAAACCACAACTCCAATTCATTCTAGATTTTCAAAAGGTATGATGTAACTGAGACTTAATTTTCCCTTCTTACCGAATCGTATAACACCCTTCCATGGATATACCTTCAAGAAAACATGATCTCCTAATTGAAATTAAAAATCCTTCCTTAGACTATCAACATAGCTCTTTTTCCTACTTTGTGCTGCTTTGATGTGGGTTTGGATTAAATTCAAATTTTCCATTGTTTCCTTAACAAGTTCTGGGACTATGAGTTTTCTTTCACCAACATCATCCTAACAAATTAGTGTATGACATCTCTTTCCGTATAATGCTTCATATGGTACCATCTGAATACTTGAATAGAAGCTATTATTATAGGAAAATTCTACCAGAGGTAAATATTGATCCCATATACCTTGAAAATAAAGTGTGTAAGATCTCAACATGTCTTCTAAGGTTTGAAAATTTCGTTCTGATTGTCCATCAGTTTGAGGGTGGTAGGCAGTGCTTAAACGAAGTTCAGTATCTAAGGACTTCTGAAGACTTTTCCAGAACCTTAATGTAAAACAAGGACCATGATCAGAAACAATCAATAGGGGTACTCCATGAAGTCTTAAAACTTCATTAATATACAGTCTTGTTAGACGTTCAAGTGGTAAATAATCTCTTCTTGCAAGAAAATGTGCTGACCTAGTAAGATGATCAACATTGACCCACATTGCATCATTAATTCTAAGAGTCTTTGGTAGCCCCATGACAAAGTCCATCGTAATATCATCCAATTTCCACATAGGTATGGGAATAGGTTGCATGAATCCTCTAGGATTTTGTCTTATAGCTTTCACTTGTTGAAAAACCATACATCTTAACACAAAATCAGCAATCTCTCTCTTCATGTTGTCCCCAAACAATGTTCCTTCAAATCCCTGTACATCTTAGTGCTACCAGGGTGGATAGAGAAATTGGAGCTATGGGAATCATCCTAAAATTGCATTTTTAGATCAGGAATATCAGGAACACAAAGTCTCTTCCCAAATTTTGAAATTCCATCTTCATATACGAAGTCACTCTATCTTCTATCATTAACAACATTAGTCTTCTTTTGAAACTCCTCATCATTAGTCTGAGAACTCTTTATCCTTTCTAGTAATGATGGTTTGGCAACCATTTAAAAAAGTATTGATCTTTTACCTTCCATGGTTATTCCCATATCCATATTTACTAGATCCATGAAAATAGGATCCCTTTTAACTCTCATCTTATTCGAAACTCCATGATTCTTTCTGCTCAAAGCATCTGCCACCTTATTTTCCTCCCTCGGGTGGTATTGTATAGTGAAATAACAATATTGAGAAGTTCAAGCCATAGTCTTTGCCACATGTTGACTTATTTCTGTGTGAAAATATACTTCAAACTCTTGTTATCAAAATAAATCTCACATTTTTCATCATATAGATAGTGTCTCCATATTTTCAGTGCAAATATTACAGCTGCTAACTCAAGATCATGAGTGGGATAGTTTTTCTCCTAAATTTTTAGTTGTCATGATACATAGGCGATAACCTTATCATTATGCATAAGGAAACTACCAAGTCCTTTATTTGATGCATCACTATAAATAACAAACCCATCATTCCCTGATGGTAGAGTCAAGATAGGAGCAATGAATAATATTCTATTAATTTCTTCAAAAAATTCTTCACACTCTTTTGTCCAAAAAAATTTAACCCCTTTACGAGTGATCTTGGTTAATGGGTTAGCCAATCGGGAAAAATTCTGGATGAAACGTCGATAATAACCTGCTAAACCAATAAAACTGTATAACGCAGTTATACTTGTTGGTGCTGGCCAATCTTGGATTGCATTGGTCTTTGAAGGATTAATAAATATTCCATCCTTAGAGACAATATGGCCAAGAAAAGAAATCTCCTAAAGCTAGAATTCACACTTGTAAAACTTCCCATATAATTCATTTCTTCTGAGGGTTTTTATAATAGTGCGTAAGTGATTTTCATGATCTTTTTTGAGTATACAAATATATCATCAATAAATACCACTACAAAGTCATCAAAGTATTCCTTGAAAACTATATTCATTAGATCCATGAAGATAGAGGGTGTATTATTCAATCCAAAAGGAATTACTATAAACTCGTAATGCCCATACCTAGTTCGAAATGCTGTTTTCAGAATGTATTCCTTCTTCACACGCTGCTGATGATATCCAGATTAAAGATCAATATTTGAAAAATATTGATCTCCATGAAGTTGGTCGAATAAATAATCAATGCGAGGTAGCAGATACTTGTTCTTTACTGTTATATCTTTGATCTCCCTGTAGTCAATGCACAATCTCATAGATTTGTATTTCTTCTTATCAAAAAGAACAGGGGATCTCCATAGAGAAACACTAGGGCCAATAAATATTTTATTACTCAATTTTTCTAGTTGTTTCTTTAGTTACACTAATTCAACAATGGCCATTCTATAAAGGGCCTTTGATATGGTCCTTGAACTAGGAATTAAATCAATGGAAAACTCAATTTCTCATTTTGGAGGATGTCCAGGTAAATCCTCTGGAAACACATCAATATATTCTTGTACATTAGGTACATCCTCTATTAGAACATTATTTTCCTCACCCATAGTTATTTCATTCTCTTCATCCCCAATAGTAGAATTTATTAGAGCTACTTGGGGTGGATCTAGATAAGAATTCGGTGGAAATGTTTCTTCTCTAAAGATAAGGTACGCTTTATCATCATCGAAAATTGTAACCTCATTCTTCTTACAATAAATATTTAAATCATGGTCCAAAATCCAATCCATAATGAGGATTATATAAATTCAATCATGGGTATAATGATGAGATCAACAGATAAGAAATATTTATATACTCTAATGGGGACTAATTCACAAAACTTTGTTGTAATGATAATTCCCTTACGATTTTTGACTGACAACTTCCTTGTTAAATCAAATTGTAAATATCTAATTTTATCAACAAACTAGGAAGATATGAAATAATGTGATGATTCAGAATCATATAAAGCATTGGCTAAACTTGAGGAAACCATTAAATTACCTACCACCACGTCTTTCGGAGCTTCAATCTTAGCAGTAATGATCACATAAGCTTGGCTTTTCTCCCTTGTCCTTTTTTGAGGTAAGTTTCCTTGGCTCATAGAACATTCATTTTCATAATGCCCCATTTCTCTATAATTGCAGCATTCAACATTGACAACCTCTTTCTTTCCATTACAATCACGAGTTTGGTGGCCTTTTTCACCACACTTGTAACTGACTCTCATTCCCTTTAGGTAAGTACCAGGGTGTTTATTCTCACATTTACCACATGATGGATATTAAAATTTCCCCTTCTTATCCTTAATTCCATTTCTAGAGTGTTCAGTAGATCTCTTCTTCTCTTTATTTACTTTAAAGTCGTAAGACTTAGAGAATTTTTTTTTTCTATCTTGATAACACATGATACTATATCTTTGTACGACAAGAAGGATTGTGAGACTAATGCTCGATGGAGAAATGATTTTAACCCATTAAAGAATCGATCAATCTTACTCTTTGATTTACGTATATAAAATGCTGCATGCCTTGCTAACATTTTAAAGTTAGCCTCATACTTTGCTACATTCTCATCCTCCTTTTGCCTCAGACTCAGAAATTGTCTTTCCATATCCACTCGATTGTCACGAGGAAGGAATTTTTCTAATAAATCTCTTTAAACTCCCTTCATTATATATTTTATACTTCTTCAAACTCCTTTTTGTTTTGAATTAATGACCACCATTGATCTGCATCTCCTGTGAGTCGATAAACTGCCATGACAACTTTTTCCCTTTCGCTACTCCCCAAATAATGAAATATTTTCTCTAAGGAACTTATCTATTGCTCAGATAAAAATAGATTTATAGTCCCATTGAAAATTGGTGGTTGTTTCCACATGAATCAGTCTAACATTGACCCTCCGTATTGTGGATCATGGTGCTCTATACGGGTAAGGTTATTATTCATAACCTGAGTGAGTTGTCCCAGTATGGTGATAAGCTGATCAGCACCAGTTGCATCAATAACTCTACTATAATTATCTTGAGTAGGAGGGAAATAACTACATGGATTATGTTGGTTGATACAGTTTCCATTACTTCCACTAGGTGTAATTTCTAAACAATGGCATACACTAGATTAGTTTATGAATCACAATACATAATTACAAACATGTAAAATACTTAACATAAATTGACAGTTTATGGATATAATCCATAATCATAAAAATGTTTTCTTTAAGGAGGTATATACTCATAAATCATTCATAATGGTTTGTAAAGAAAATTTGAATTATCCTAATCATATCCCCTAGAATTTTCATAACCAAGAGTGCAGTAAGGCCTGTTGTCGTGTATCAGGATACCTCAGGTCAAGCTCGGAACTCCATGTCAGAGTATTCACTCCTAGATACATTTGTGCTAGAGATGGATCTTCCTGCCCATATCCATATAGAGATGTATTGTTTGGAAAATACACAAAATATCTACATTACCAAAATTCTAGGAAGTTCTTCTATACTAATCCTCAAAGTCTAACATAGGGTAATGTTCTCTAACAAGAGATTTTCTAAATCTAGATTCCATGGTTTCTACTAAACTTCCTCTGATACCAACTATAACTCCTCAACCCTAGTTACCCAA
The DNA here is from genome assembly GCA_963277665.1 of Viscum album. NCBI lineage: Eukaryota > Viridiplantae > Streptophyta > Magnoliopsida > Santalales > Viscaceae > Viscum > Viscum album. Next base: position 288,509,003 of record OY728163.1, read on the forward strand.
AGTTGGTGCGTTATTACATAACTTTGTCATGATACAAGGAATTGTGTCCCGAAAGACCAATCAGTTTAGTATCCTTGGAAGTACTAGATACATACCTAAGTTTTACATTATATCATGAGATAAAAATTAAAACATAATTTTTCCCCTTTAAACACACTTATATCTCTTAGTCTATCCCTGTAGTTCAACCATAAAATACTTATTCACCTCTTAGGAAAAATAAAATATATAAATGGGTGAGCTCAGATTCTCACTAAGGATAACAATATAGCGGAAACTTTCATAAATAAGCATAAAAATTTAAGGAAATGTATAAGACTAAAACATAAGCCTTTTAAATATAAAACTTTAGCATAATATATAAAATATAAATCAATTAATTCCATTTACTTATCCACAAGGATATTATACTAGTCAAATAATCACATGCAATATCAATAACCAATTTCATAATGATGTAATGCATAATTCCAGACTTCATAACCACATAGTCAAGGCCTCATGCCAAGACTAAAAATAATATTTTATCAAGCCCTTGTGCCAAGACACTAGTTTGTCTCATGAGACCTATCGATGCATCAATGATCTATAGTGGGATCCACCTATCACTTACTAATTCTATTGCATTCTTCATATGAAAATGTTTAAACATTACATAAACATTCATATTAAAACTAGCATACAAAATGTCAATACATTATCCATAAACCATGAATGGTATAAAAATAACACATCCACAGTCAAACATATCATAAAACCTTCAATACAATATAGAAGATTTGTATAATAATAAGTCAACTTCAAACAAGTTTAAAATCCATCAAAAGATGTTGACATAGATAAAATGAAAACTATTTGAAAGAAATACCTATTTCTATTTTGGAACCATTTAAAAGTCAAATAATTACAAAATTAAACATTTATTTTGAAAATATTATTATAATATTGTAAGGTAATCTTCAAAGGTGTTATAATGACAAAAAATAGCCGCACCTGCCATATAAGTTAAAAAACATTCTTTCTTTAATTATGTCGAAAAGGTCGTAAATGAATTTATTTGAAAAACGAAGGAAAGATTACTTTATAAAAATATTATAAAAAGTCAAAAAAGGGTATAAATGACTTTAACCCATAGTCTAGGAAATAGTAATTTTTTTTTGAAATGCATTTTTAAGAAACACGGATGTGGATGATAAAAAGGTCCCAGTAGATACTCACGTATAAACAACCTCAGATAATGAAGAGATTGTAGAATTAACCATTAACTTGTACTTTTCCTTGGTTGAGGGTATGATAACCTCTTGTATAATATTTAAATAATTTTTATTAAATTATACAAGAACCACATACATAAATATGATATTATATAGGATCTTCTAATATTTCTTTGTTAATAATATTTCAGTAGTATCATCGTTTTGGGTGTTGACTGATTCATTTTATATATTTTGTTATGTAAGTCATGTTTGTCATGGATAATATGTATTTGATTCATATACATAATGATATTAAGTTCTTAAACATTATTTTTTAATCATAAATTGAAATTTATTCTTGAATGGTTACGATGGGGAATGAATGTAATGGCGTTCGTGGAGACGGTAATCCGTACGTATGCACGAGCGACAATACCATTCTATTGATGGTGAAATCTTATGTAATCAGATGGTATATCATATATAAATAATACTTAACATTTTATATTTATTATTTACATCATTTATACTCATTATTATACCCATCCAAATAATGGAATGTTTGAATAACAAACTACACCACGACGTGGAGACGGTAAGCTGTACGTACACACGAAGAGTGATTTTTCATTCATAGGAGGGATATAATAATGAATATGGTTGTAAAGTATTTATAATAACATCACAATATGTATAAGGTACTATATTTAATATTTTGGTATAGAAACAACAAAGAAAGAGTAAGTGTAAGAAGAAAAGAACTTTGAAAGAGATGTTGAAATTATTACCTCTTTTTCGTGTGTGTCCTTTTGATTTGATCAAAAGGGATCCTTATGTTGGCTTTATGATCAAAGTGAGGCCTCTAAGTGGAAGGGAGGGTAGTTTTTAGGATATTTTGGCTGGGGTTGTCTGATCCAAATATCTTTGGAGGTGTGATTTTGAGAGGAGGGGAAGTATCTTTTCATAAGAGAGGTGAGGGTCACTTTAGGAAAAGAATGAATTATTATTTTATTATACAATAATATTCGATTTATAATGGCTCCAAAATGATTTATTTATAGGATAAGGTGGGAGTGGGTCTAAAAACATTCATCCAGTAGGTTTTAGATAGGTTTAGGTCACCATATTAACCTTATCTTTTAGATTTAACTCTTAGTTAAATAGTTTAACTTTTACCACTTATTCTTGTATTATTATATTATGTGGTTAATAATATTACTATAAAAATCCAAGAGAACCCCAAGTGGTTCATTATTAATATATATTAATTTATCTATGTCCTTTGTATTAACCTTATATTTTTAGGAATTTTATAGTAATTAATAATATAGTATTTTTTTAAAAAACTCATCTATGTCAATTTTGACACTATTTGGTATTTTGTTTTTTGAAATTCATAAAAACATTTATCAATTATATTTTTTTAATAAACCCTAAAATGTCATATTAACCTATAAAAATAGTTTAATTCATCATAAATCTCAATTTACATTTATTTGGATATTTATAATATCAATTATTTCAGTCTTTCATTAATAAGGTAATTACTGCATCATCTTTGTGTTATAAATAAATTTTATTATTTAATGTCTAAAAATAATAAATAAAATACCATTATGTATGAAATATTTTTTTATTTCTAATGAATATTTATAGTCTAATTTATATTATGTATAACCCAATATTAAAAATGGTTTACTTATTAAGCTTTAAATTTAATACTTTTAACTCTTCTTTAAATAAAATAATAATAAATGTCATTTCTAATCCAAGTAGACCAAAAGGATATTATTTTCTTCCTAAGGTTTATTTTCTACAAAATAAACTTATCCAATATAATTAGTACCTATTTTTGGGTAATTATAATATCATTTGTACTTTTAATTACCCTATTTACTTTTAATAGTGGTAAATAAAAGTCAAAAGTTACTATTCACCAAAAATTATTTTCATCTTATTGAGCAACATTTTACTTAATGATTTCTACTGTGTCTCTTGGATTTTTTAAATTCAATTCACAAAATTGGTAAAATTATGTTTTTTGAAAATTTGATAACATGCTTAGAAGGTAGGTAAAAGACGGTAAAAAGTTTAATAAAATTTTATATATCTAATATTATTATAAACTGACTCCAATAAATTACATTGAACATATATAGGTATTATGTATCTATTTTTACCTAATAAAATATATAATTATTTAAATAAAAAGTTAGTTTTAAACAATAACACAGTGTTTTTCACTATTTATCAAAAAATGAAAGTTTTCAGAAAAATACAAAAAATTAACCTAAGTTATTTTTGATATTCTGAATCCAAAAACGAAGACCATTTTAAAAAATAAAATTGATGAAATTTTAAAATGTGGATATTACTATTCATAACGGCTAGTTTGATTGGTCGTGGTGTATTAGAACTCGAAGTTGCATACAATGCAAGCAATTGTATTATTCAAAGAGAAGCATACCATAGAAGCTTGGGGTGTTACATAATTTTTTAACTTTAATAGGATGGACCAAAAAATAGTTTTTTATGATGATGAATACTTATCTATAATAGAATTTTTAATGATATGAGTGTCATATTTTACATTCATTTACAAAGATTTTTTACTTAATGTTATCCCACTAAAATAATGATACCTTTTAAAATCTATTATATCCACTAGTTGAAAAATATTTATATTTATCTATTTAATAAGTCCAAATTAGGTTTTATTTCAACAAAAAGTTATTTTATCATGACATCATTCCAATAATATTAAATATGACTCTTTTATAGTTGAGAAGACAATTATTTTCCCATTCCATCATGTTGAAAAACACAGCTATATTCATGTTTCAACAAAATCTTTTGGGGTCTCCCATAGAAGTTCAACCTTGATAAAATAAAAAAATGTCTCTACATCCTATTAGGAATACCCATTAATTTATTTCCTTACATATGATAATCATGGGGAACCAAGCTCTGGAATGACCAACATGACTGGATGATCGAGGTGTTGACAGGTGTTCCCTTTTAATGTAATATAACACTGGGTATTTAAATGGTTATTTCATATCAAAATAATATCTCATGTTATTACCTTTAAACATATTCATGAAACCTATTATTTAATTTGTAATACATATCCCTTCCACTAAATTAATTTATTCAAACTCTAATTATGTGTAACTAATTTAAAGAACTCATCACTTGGGTTACTAATCCCAATTAAAAACTAACTATAATAATTCATATCTAAATACACCCCATACATAAGTAAAATTGATATAATTCATGTAAAATAATTGAATTATATAAAATTAATTATCACCATATGATTAATCCTTGAGTGATAGGTAGCCAAAAAATCACTTTTTTGAACTAGGTATACACATTTAGGCTGGTGAGAAATCTGACAGAAAGTCCATCTACCTAATGATACATTACTAAAAATATATTTTTATTACATAAATATTACAGAAACAAATATATATATATATATATATATAACTATAATAAAAATAATTATTTATTTTTGTAAACTAATATAATCCAACATCAATGTAGAATAAAAATAAATCATGTAATTCCTCATATGTATGTATGAAAATTCATTAAAGTTATTAAAATCTTAAAACTAAAGAATAAATATGTCATCTTATATAAAAGTTATATTAATTAAAAAATGAGTAAATTATCTACTTAAATAAACCAATTATCAAATTTTCTCATTAGATAAATAATATAAGAAAAAGTACAAAATTAATTATAAACACTATAAAATTAGGCACATATAAACTTTAATAATTCCCTTTTATCCAATATAAAAATTTTATATTACCATTTACTTGGCATTAATATGAAAAATTATGTATTTCACATTGTGAGATAATTTATGAAAATATTTATTTTTTAATAATAACCATTAGAAACATTATTTTATAAAATTTACGTAGTATGAATATTAAACAATGAATTTTATTTAAACAATCGATCATTTCATTAAAAAGTACTTATATAATGGTATAAATAAGTGTTTTGAATAAATCATAATTATAAATACCTTATATTATCATTTATAATCTATTCAAAATTTACTATTTACACTAATATATTCCTTATATTAATTTTATAAAAACTTTATTTAAACTTTCCCATGTAAATCCACTTTAAAAATTAATTATATCTGCCAAATTTTTTATTATCATTTAAACTCCCCTCATATTTAGTGTGGGGATATAATAGTGAAAAATTTTAGGAATTAATTTTTTTCAATTATATCCAAAATGTATTTTAGTTTTCCATAATAAATGACATTTATGTCCTATTGAGATTGTATAAACCACATCCTTTTTATGGTCTTCTATTTTATTCCATGATCTGTGAACATTTTTAGTGAAGCTACTTTAGGAACGACATAAAAATATCAAAATAGATTTCCATTATTCGGCACGAATTGGTTTTCCCCATAATGGTAGTCACTATTACAAAGTGCATGGGTAACCATAATGTAAAGTAATGTTCTATGATGCTCTATTTTTTTCTGGTTATTTCATAATCACTCACAATATTTATTTCGTAAGGACTATACCATTTTTATTCCATACAATGAACCAAAAAATTTATTCTTCATAGTGTTTATGCCACATACCATTGATTTAAAGAAAAAATGGGATTTTCCCTTGTAAATTCTATTATATCTATAAGTATCAATTTTGATGTTTCATTAACCATTCAAAATTGAAAAAAATATTGATTTATTACAACTGATACCATTTTTGGACTTCTAAAGGATTTCTAATAAAAATCACATTGAATTAATAATCTAAAACCTGATTAATCCTAGAATTAATTTATACATTTGAATTTAATATTAAATAATAACAAAAAAATATAACTTAAACAAGTTGCTCAATCTTGTCAAATATTTTTAAAGGAGTTTGATCAAGATCACCAAGAAGTATATGAAAGAATCATTCCTCTGAATGTATCTATAGATTTTGGTAATCCTAGATTTTTTATATATGATATCTGTCTTCTCATTGTATATTAGAATTATTGGTTAAAGGATAAAGAGAATTGTTAACGAGATGTTATTTTTTTCTGAGTAGTATTTTGGATCCAATAATCAAAATGATAAATAAAATATGAACCTTCTTATATAGTCCATCAAAGTAACCTCACTAGATTCCCAATGTTTTTCCTAATAAATGAGACATTTCATAAACACTTCATGTGTTGCATATAATTATAATTAATGGATCGTTAATTTTTAACACTTTATCATTTATTTTGGATGATAAAACTTCTACAAATCAAAATATCATTATGAATTTAAGAATCAAGATCTTCTTTTTAGGTATGGATCTTGATTTCTGGTGTTTTTGAGAAAAAGAGAACTTTTTTGGAAATTTAAGGAGTACATGATGTGTACTTAGGAGTACACGTCATGTACCTGGTTTATGTGGGTAGCCGTGTACTGACCGTGTAATGGCCGAGTACATGGCTGTGTGGGGTGACCTAGAGATTGACTAATGTGGGGCATAGTAAAGGCATATACACTCCATGTACTTTAAAAGGACATGCCATGTATATTTTTTTCAATTGATTAAACAGACTAGGGTCACGTCTAATCAACAGAAACATCTTCTTCTTGGCTCGTCTCGTCTAGGAGAGACTGATATCGCCGATTATTCCCAGAGCTCCTGAACGACCATCCGTTCCCCAAATCAACTGCCATTAATTGTGTTGTAATCTCTATAGTGAGTTCTTCCTTATTCTATAGCCTCATCCCTTGATTCCCCCTATTTTATGAGAAATCCATGGTTGATCATTTTTGATGTTTTTGTAGATATATGGCATTCTAGGTTGATTCAAAGGCTAAGGTTAAACTATATCGATCATAAAACATTGAGGTAGGTGTTTTGTGCCTCTCTGTAGATTTTATTTGAATTATATGTGCAAAAGTGACTAATACCCTAGTGTAGGGTATTGCATGTTTAGGGTATTTAACCCTGTTAATTTTTTCCATGCCTTGTTTGCTTGAGTATGGGTTTTTTATTGTAAATAGGGTTGTTTACCTTGATGTAGATGTGTTTTCCCCTGTTTTATTTGATATTGGTTGTTGGGTCTAGAATTTCCTATTAGACTATTATGATTTCCATGCCTAGTATTATTAGGATGGAGTTGATATTATATGAAATGCTTGTGATATGCATTGTAGTTGCTTAGCCAAGTAGTATTTGTGATTTACTTTGGATGCAGAATGTTGTTTGTGCACAATTGCTTTACATAGGGCTATGAGAACCTGGTGTAGTGAGACCATAGGGAGAATTGACGTTGAGGGCTTCCCTAGAGTATCTGTTATATTTTTCACACCGTGAGACCATATGGGTGATTAATGTTGAGTGCTCCCTCAGAGTGTCTACAGTTATCGTTACGAGACCAAAAGGGGAATTTCCATTGAGTGATTCTTTAGAGAGTCTATTGTTTATCCTTAAAAGTCTATAGGGGTAATTGAAGGTGAGTGCTTACTCAAAGGGTCTTTGTTTTTAAGATACCAAAAGGGGTTAGACTGTGTGAGCTATCCCAATGGTTCGTTATATCTTTTTTGTTGAATTATAAGTTGAACTAGAGGGGTTAGGCCATGAGAGATTTCCCAAAGGGTTACTTGTGAATGATTGGTTGAATATTTAATAAATGTAAATGAATGTGGTTGAAACTATAGGACGGTTTACTTTTGAGTACTTCCTTGTTTATTACTTCAATTTGCATATTTTCCTATTATATATATTCAATGATATTTAGGCATAGATATTTGGGTGGTTTCCAACTAGTATTCATATCACAACCTGTCTGGGTCATGATTTTGGGCCCAAAAATATTACATTGTTGTAGGTATAGATAATGGAAGGAGCCCTTCTACTTCAGGTACATGATTGCTGTGGAGTTGGAGAGCGTGGGACAAAGAAGAAGTTTGCGATGATGCTGGAGTTGTTTACTTGTTTTAATTTGTACTTTGACTTACTATTGTATTCCAACATCATGACATGTTTGGATGTTTTCCTAGATACTTGCGACATGCATCATTAATTATATATATATATATATATTACAATTGTTCATTACTTTCAGTATTCCATTTTTTGCTTATTGTATGGTATTAATACTTATGATTTGGTATATTATTGTTAATTTCCTTTGTTACTCTTCAAATGAAAGCATAGTTTCCCCACTATCACACCCAAGGCCCTTGCTTTTAGTCGGCAGTCTCTGGTATTTGAGAAAAATGCACTTGGGGACATGTGACCAACCGAGTATGGGGCACCTTTGGGCGGATCCCAGAACTGGTAAGTTACAAAGTGGTATCAAAGGGATCCATTTCTTCTTGACTTACTATTTGAAGCCTATAGATAGGGATAGGAAGGAATAATTAGTTGGTAATAAGCTGTTCCTAGGAGTAGCTAACCCATGTATAGGGAAAATCCAATTTACCTTGTATATTGCAATTTTTCTGGTTTTACAATTATTACAGTTGATTTTATTTCACCATTGGGTGATTCACATGTACTATGTTGTTATTTTTGATATTATTAAGGTTTAATTTATGTTGCAACCCAATGAGATGAGGGTATTCCATCTCATGCATCATATAGAAACTTTCTAGAGACCACATTTCTTGAATTCTTGTCATTATATTTTGTGTGCATTAGTGATTGCATGTTGTTGTGATAGATGTTGTGTTAGATATGCATGTTGTTATGCTATATGCCTTGATATAATACCTGCTATTTGATAGGATATTAGTAATATTTAATTTACATTTTAATGAACGCCAAACTTTGGTCCCTGAGGTGTTATGGGCCCTCATGGATCAGAATTTGGTGGCTCATGTGATTGATTGCATTGTTACAATTTGTGATATACATGAATAAAATGTTAAGATTTTATTTATAGGGAGTATGGGCCCCCACGGATAGGAATTTGGTATTTTTATACTTGTTATAGTGTTTTATGGGGTTCCAAAGTAGTTTCTAATTCTTAATGCCTGAAAAAACCCAGAATACACGACGTTTAATGATGAATACACGCTATGTATCCTTCTGTTTGGGAAGGAACAACTTTTCTTAAGTACATTCCATGTAATCCTTGACCATGTGAATGATTGTGCGGGCAAAGACACGAGGTTGATAGATGATTGGTGGAACACCCCATGTACAAAGAGTACACGCCGTGTTGCAAGGACCATGTATCCAGTTGTGTGACTAACAACACTAGTCAGTGAAATACTTCTAGTACACGCCGTGTCTAGAATAAACACGCCGTGTATAGTCAAATCTATCCTCGAATGTGTGACTAACGACATGGGAAGTTGAAACTAAGGTGGTACGCACTGTGTTTAGGTTGAACATGCCGTGTAATTTTGTTCTAGAAAAACCATGTGGCTTAGCCATGTAGAGGAACTCGGGCAGGGGAAATCAATTCAAGTACACGCCGTGTCCTTAGGAGGAACACACCATGTGTTGGGGTGTTACATGAACAGTTTTGGGAATAAGTACACACCCTTGTAAATACTTGAAGGAACATTCCATGTAGTGTTCATACACACCATGTATCCATGTTTTTTATAACTGGATTGTTTTCTTCTCTTATTCCTTTCATGCACATCTAAATTTTAGTTCTTGAAAATCTTGAACTGAGATGTGTGCTTAACCTTACAGATTCATGCCACTGAGAAGTCCTCTGGTTGTATGCCAGATACATGGTAGTGATCAGACACCAAGCATGGCTAGTTAAAAACTACCAGTAAATCCTCTCATCTTGCTGGTCTTGGCACTAACCGTCATTCTGGACACCGGTGTTGACGCATAGTTTCGAGAGAGATTCACGAGGTTTATGTAGACCTTACATGGAGCACCTCATCCTACCCCATCTATGGAAAATTTAACATGGGTCATTTAGCAGCAGCATCCTCCCACATTCTCAAGGGATGGAGGACCTTAGGCTCCAGAGTCGTGGTTAGAATCCATGCTGTCAATTTTTGATCATATAGAGACGACTACAGAGAGGAGGGTGAAGCTATCTATGTATATGATTTGGGATTCTACCAAGAGATGATGGGATATGATCTCACGGGTAGTACACCATTAGATTATGGCGTGGGATGAGTTCTAGCATACCTTCTACTATTACTTCTACCTAAAGACTTTGAGGGATGAGCATGCCTGAGAGTTCATGAGTTTGGAGCAGGGTACTCTATCAGTCATGTATCATTTTTATTACTTCACAGAGCTGTAGTGATTCAAACCCTTTCTAGGGGTTGATGATATATTCCTAGAGAGGAAGTTTGAGGATGGTCTCAGGCATAGAATTCGATATCAGGTGAACATCTTTAGGTTAATGACCATATCTTCCATAGTCAACTAAGCACTGATCACTGAGGACAACTTGAGGTATTCTAGAGCTATGGGCTATGACGGTTCAACATCTAGAGTTGCTTCTTCTTCATATGATTGTAGGAGGTTCCATAGTAAGTTTACACATGGAGATCCAAGTAGGCATGATACACCTTTTGGTAGCCAGGTTGTATTCTACAAGTTTGGGAAAGGCGGGAATATGAGGCCACATTTTCCGAGAGACCCAGTTGAGTGCTGGTATTACGGCAAGATGAGTCATCTTCAATGTTTATGTCAGTTCTTCTCACTAGAAGTGGGTGAAATTGGTTCTTCTATGACTCCTCGTTCAGAAGCAGGACAACTAGTTTCTATCATTTTGGGAACTGGAGTTCATTTGGCTGCTCAGGATGAGGTGGAGGTCATGGCCATGGTAGCAAGTCTCTAGGATTTCAACAGCAACATGGTGGATTAGATCAGGATGGTCAAGCAGGGTCGCAGGGTGGTGTTATAGGTCAAAATTTTGTAGTGGAGCAAACCCAACACGAGTAGGATCTCAGAACCTCTATAGTTAGAGGTACGATTATAGTTTCCTCAGTTTTAACTTCTACACTTTTTGATATAGGAGATTCCCATAATTTCATATATGTTGCTATTTTAGAGAGTTTTTTTCTCTATATCTTTACTTCTGCTGATGTCTTGATGCTGGACACACCATTGAGGACTAGAACAGCTAGTGTACGTCAGTGTAAGGAGTGCCCTCTTGAGGTTGGTGAGTTTCACTTCACATGGGACCTTTACTTATTAGAGATGAAAGGCTATAAAGTCATTCTCGGGATGGACTAGTTAGTTCCCTCCTAGGAATTTGTCGATTTCTATCACCGTAGGTTGAGTTTAACATCACCAGAGGGAGGTTTGTTTCTATATAAGGGAGAATGGGATATCCAGGAGAGAAAAGTGGGATCTTATCATCATGGGTTGGCAGGAGTTACAACCTAGATTTCTAGTTTATATCTGGATGACCATAGGAATACACAGATGGACTTTTCTCCAGTGGTGGATTGTTTCAGGGATGTATTTCTAGAGAACTTCTCAGGTTTTCCTCTAGAGAGAGAGGTATAATTATCTATTGATCTTGTGCTACGGGTAGAACCAATGTCCATTTCTCTTTATAGGATCACTAAACTAGAGTTATATGAGCTCAAGAAGCAGTTAAAGGAGTTACCGTAAAATGGTTTTATCTAACCCAATACTTATCTTTGGGTTTTCCCTATCCTCTTTGCGAAGAAGTTAGACAATACTCTTAGAAATTGTGTAGATTATCAGAAGTTGAACCTATTGACGATCAAGAACCGATATCCCTTGCATTGGATTGATGATCTCTTTGATCAGCTTCATGGAGCCTGGGTGTTCTTGAAGATTGAATTGAGATCCGATTATCATTAGTTTCATGCTAGAACATATGATATTCCTCTTACAGCCTTTTGGAGTAGGTATGGCCTATATGAGTATGTGGTTATACCATTCGGTCTCACAAACACGCCTGCAGTTTTTATGGAACTGATGAACCGAGTGTTCCATACATACTTGGATTCCTTTGTGGTGGTTTTCTTGGATAATATCTTGGTGTACTATCAAACCCAACATGACCATGCTACCCACATTGAGATCATTTTGAGAACATTGAGAGAGAATCAATTATAGGATAAGATCTCAAAATTCCACTTTTGGATGGACCAAATTCACTTCATGGGTCATGTTATCTCAGAGACAGGAGTATCAGTAGACCTAGAGAAAGTGAGAGAAATAGTTTCTTGGGATCAACCGAAGAACATCTTTGAGGTATAAAGTTTTATAGGGTTGGCTGGTTACTATATATGTTTTATACAGGTCTTTTCATGCTTAGCATGGCCACTAATGGGCCCGACTAAGAAGGGTTTATAGTACATGTGGACATATTCCTACAATTCTGCCTTTCAGAAGCTGAAAGTGAGGTTGACTTAAGCACCGATACTTGTTTTGATAGAGCCGGTCAAAGGGATATACTATTTACTGCGATGCATCAAGTATCGGGCTGGGAGCAGTGCTTATACAAGGGGAAGGAATTGTTACCTATGGGTCTCGATAGTTGAGGCCAGATTATAGGAATTACCTAACACACGATCTTGAGTTGTCTATTGTTGTTCATGATTTACGCTGTTGGCAACATTATCTGTTGGGAGATCATTTTGTAGTTTTCACCAAACAAAAAAGTCTCAAGTACATATTCACTCAATGTGATATGAATTCGAGACAACGAAGGTGGGTTGAGTACCTTCAATTCTTTGAATTTGGGCTTGACTATCGCCTGGTAAAGGCAATGCAGTGGTTGATGCATTGAGTAGGAGGACTTAGACACGAGAAGTTCAGGAGGCCAACAATGAGTGGCAGCTTATGGATTTATTCTCTGAGATACATTTAAAATTTCATGACAGACAGGGAGAAACATTTCTTTCTTCTATAGTTGTTACCTCCACTCTACTTGATCAAGTGATAATGATGAAACTATCATATTCTGAAGGCCTAGTTCTATGGAAACGTGTGTCAGTTGAAGACCCTATTCCTGGATGGACTATAGGTAAGGATGAGGTCTTGTGTTTTCATGGGCATGTATGGGTGTCAGCAGACATACATGAGGAGATGATGTATGATTTTCATTCCTCAGTTTGGGAATTTCATCATGGTTTCACCAAGATGTACTGAGATCTAGACTATCAGTATTGGTGGCCAGGTATGAGGAGAGATTTTGCTGGTTTTGTGATGAGGTGTTCAAGCTATCAGTAGGTGAAGGCAGATCATCAGTGACAAACAGGGATTTTTTTGCAGTTACTAATTCTCAAGTGGAAGTGGAATGATGTCACGATGGACTTCATGATAGGCTTACCAAGGTCACCTCATGGGAACGATGTAGTTTGGGTTGTCATTAACAGACTCATGAAAGTTGCACACTTCTTACTGATCAAGGAGACCTTTAGTGTTGATGAGCTAGGAAGGTTGTAAATCTAGGAGATTGTAAATTTACTTGGGGTTTCTCACTCCATTGTTTCAGACATGGACTTCCATCTTACTTCTCGGGTCTGGAAAAGACTACATAGGGATTTGGGTATATAGGTACTTCTGAGTAAAACTTACCATCACCAGACAAATGGTTAGTTTGAGCTTATGATTTAGGTGCTGAAGGACATTATTTGAGCATGCATCCTATATTTTGGTGGTTCTTGGGAGAAGCATATACCAATGGTGGAGTTTTCCTACAATAATAGTTTTCAAGCAACTATTCAGATGGCACCTTATGAGGCTTTGTATGGTAGGCCATGCCGATAACCCTTATTTTAGATAGAGGCAGCAGAGGAAGCTATATTGGGACACCGTCTTGTTGAAGAGACCATTGAGTAGGTTAAATTGATTCAGAAGAGGATGAATACTGTACAATCACGACATAAGTATTATGCTGATAGATAGAGACAACCTTTGGTGTTCGAGGTCGGAGATCAAGTTTTCTTATTTGTCACACCGAGGGTGGGACATATAAGGATAAGATGACATGGTAATATTTCACTAAGATACGTCGAACTGTTTGAGGTTTTGGAGAGAGTCAGACCAGTTTCCTATCAGTTTCAGATACCTGAGAGGTACCATGATATACACAACATCTTCAACATTTCATAGCTATGACGTTACTTATCAGACCCGTCTCTTGTTTTTCAACCCGAGGAGGTTGAGTTAAAGGTGGACACCTCATTTGAGGAGCATCCTATCTGGATTGTTGATTTAAGCAGAAATGTTCTCTATGGCTGGTCTGTTACTCTAGTGCGGGTGCTATGGTAGCACGAGAGAGTACAAGATGAGACTTGGGAGAGGGAGACCGATGTACGATCGCAATGACTGGAGCTGTTCGAGGATTATTCTTATACGCCTCCTTGCTAGGGAAATTCAGGGATGAATTTTTTTAAGGGGGGAAGTTTGTAAGAATTTGGATCTTTTTTTCAGGTATAGATATTTATTTCTAGTGTTTTTAAGAAAATTATTAGTTTCTTGAAATTTAAGGAGTGCACACCATATACCTATTTTCCATGGGTAGCCGTGTACTGGATGTGTAACGGACGAGTACATGGCCGTGTGGGGTGACTTGAAGACCGCCAAAATCAGGTCCTGGTAAAGGAATATACACGCTCTGTACTTTTAAAGGACATGCCATGTATATTTATTTTTAATTAATTAAATAGACTGGTGTTACATCTAATCAATAGAAACATCTTCTTCTCAGCTCGTCTCGTCCAAGAGTGATGAATATCGCCGATTATTCCCGAAGATCCTGATAAATCATCCATTATCTGAATCAACCTCCATTTATTGCATTGGAAAAGATATGGTGGGTTCTTCCTTCTTCTAGAGCCTCATCCCATGATTCCCCTTCTTTCCTAAGATATCCATGGTTGAGAGTTTTTGATGTTTTTGTAGATCTACAGCTTTCTAGGTTGATTCAAAGGATGAGGTTCAAATATATCGATCATACAACATCGAGGTAGTTGGTTTGTGCCCTTCCGTATATTTTATTTTAGTTATATTTGCAAAACTGCCCAATAACCTAGTTTATGGTACTACGTGTTTAAGGAATTTAACCCTGTAAATGTCTTTCATTCCTTGTTTGCTTGAGTATGGGTTTTTTATTTTAAATAGTGTTGTTTACCATACTATGGATGTATTTTCCCATGTTTTATTTGATATTGGCTATTGGGTCTATAATTCCCTATTAGGCTATTATTCTTTCCATGCCTTGTATTTTTAGGTTAGAGTTGATATTATATGACATGCTTGGGATATGAATTGTAGTTTCTTAGCCAAGTATTATTTGTGATTTTCTTTGGCTGTGGAATATTGTTTGTGCGATATTTCTTTAAACATGGATGTGAGAACCTGGTGTAGTGAGACCATATGGGGAATTGACAGTGAGGGCTTCCCCAGAGTGTCTATTATACTTTTCAACCTACGAGACCATAGGGGGGATTGACATTGAGTCCTCCCTCAGAGTGTCTATAGTTATCGTTAGAAGACCACATGGGGGAATTGTCATTGAGTGATTCCTTAGAGAGTCTGAAGTTTATCATTAAAAGACTATAGGGGGAATTGAAGGTGAGTGCTTCCTCAGTGAGTCTTTGTTTTCATGAGACCAAAAGGGGTTAGATTGCGTAAGATATCCTAGTGGGTTGTTATATCTTTTTTGTCAAAAGATAAGTTTAACTAGAGGGGTTAGGCCATGAGATATTTCCAAGAGGGTAACTTGTGAATTATTGGTTGAATATTTAGTAAATTTAATTGAATGTGGTTGAAACTATAGGAATATATACTTTTGAGTACTTCATTGTTTACTACTTCATTTTTCATATTTGCCTATTATATATATTCACTGATAGTTAAGAACAGATATTTGGGTGGTTGCATACTCAGATTCGTCTCATACCCTATTTGGGTCATGCTTTTGGGCCCAAACAGATTGTATTGTTGTAGGTATAGATTAGGGAAAACACCCTTCTACTTCAAGTACATGATTTCTATAGATCTGGAGAGCATGAGACCAAGATAAGGCTTGTGATGCTTGTAGAGTTGTTTACTTTTCCCGTTGTACTTGTATTTAGTAATGTATTCTGACATTGGGACTTGTTTGGCCATTTTACTAGATACTTGTGACATGCATAATTATATATATATATATATATATATATATATATATATTCTACAGTTGTTCATTACTTTTAGACATCCACTGTTTTCTTATTGTATGGTATTATTGCTTCTGCTATTGTATATCATTGTTATTCCACTGTGTTACTCTACCAATGAGGGTATTGTTTCCATAATATCACACCCAAGGCCCTCACTGCTAGTCGGCAACCTCTGGCATTTATAGAAATGTGCTTGAGGCCATGTGACCAACCAGGTACGGGGAACCTTTGTGTTACACCCAGAACCGGGACGTTACAATGAAGACCCATGAATGATATCCATTAGAGATAAATTAGAATAAATCATGTATGTTATCACATAACATACATAAATATATGAATCATGATGGTGTGGTGACACTCACCACATCATGGTGTATCCCATGGAATACATGATGTTGTCTAAACCACTACACCATAGTGGTTCATTTAGTCCACAATTCTATCACAATATGCACGGGGATGTATAGAATTCCGATGACTTATACAACAAGAAAATTAATTATTCACTATTATTTTATGGAAATAAACACCTAAATAAATAGAAATTAATGCATTTAATTACTCTAGGTTAATTTTATAGTTTTTCTCAACAAATATAAAAATTATAAAAATGAAATAAAATCCCCAAAAAATGAGTGTTAGGGGGTATTTTCAAAAAAAATGAATAAAAATAATATGATTAAATATTAAATAATTAGCCAACCTTCACTAAATATAAAACACTCTAAGGAGATTCACAATGAAATAAAGCTAAATATTACCCTTCCTTATTCAAATAGATAATCTAAAGATGTTGTATTAGACTAATTCATTAATAATTTCTGATTATCATGAATCTTTTAATTATAAAATTCCCTTCCTTACATCCATTCAATTCTATTTTTAAACTTTTTTTCTTATATATGTAAAATAATGACTTACCATAAAATGAAATGTTCTCCCATCACTCATGGAAAAATTTTAAAAATTATTTATCATTCTACAAGAGCATATTTTCAAACATAGCTAGCCATGATTTTATGTTTTCCACTACTGGAGATAAAGTACACTAATCAAAAGGACATATGAAGGGTTATTTTTGAGCTCATGTGTATGATGGTCTTTTACCAAAAACATTTAATGATGGGATAAAGAGGATTATATATAATCACAATACAAGATTTTTTTCAATTTCAATTATGCTACACAACTCGTATCCTATGACTGAATCATTGAAAATTCATTACATTTTTTTATATTAGGGTTTTATAAGGAATATTTTGTGAATAAAATCATTTAATTCATTTATATTATCTCATTTTTCATGAATATATTTATTTTATAATTTTTTTATAAATATAATTTTAATCACATGACCTTTTATTTCTCAGAGATTAAGATTTTAAAATAAGTAAAATACAATATTATGTTGATACAAAATTTCAAATAAAAAATTAAGGGTCTCCCCACATGTTTCCAATAAATAATGAACTTATTCCAAATATATCTTAATAAAATCTATTTTACCCAACACTTATAAAACTTTATATCATGAAATTCACTAATACATGGGTTGGAAAGGAATTAATGGCCTTTAATATAACTTATCTTTGAGGGATTTCATGATCTATAAGGCTTAAGGGGGTTTTTTTAAAAGTTTTATTCAATGGATATATAATGGAAAATAAAATAAAAATATCCTTAATAATTATTAAATCATAAAATTATTATATAAACAACATTAATTTTATGTTCTAGTTTTCTTCAAATACTGAGACTCATGAAATTGGGTATAAGAAATAATATTTCAATTATACTTGGAATGAATATATGGAATGGGATGGAAATATTAGGTAATAATTTTTTATAAATAATAATTATATTTTTATTTACTTACTCATGAATAAATAATATGAAAATAATAAGTAACCTGTATCATCAATTAAATAAATTCATGAAATTAAAATCAGTTGGATTATCAAAAATAATTATGAATATTCACTTAGAAATGTTATTTAATTCTCAATATTTTTTTATTATTATATTTAATTAAGCACTATAAAAAGAAAAAAAAACAAAATTTGAAATCATATCTATAATAATATGAAGACATCAACCCCCACCCCTTTACACATAGATGTTATTTTCCTCTATAATGATCAATTATGATAAAATATGTTGAGAATATTAAAAATTAAGAGAATGAAAAATAAAACAGGAAGGATATAAAAAACATGATTTTCATTATTCTATTAGATAACTTTGAAAAAATACCTCAAACCCATTTTTTTACAATAAAAAAAATAAATAATAAAATCATAAGAATAATGAAATAATTGAAATTTACTTGATTTTTTTTGTTTTTTTGTTTTATTGTTTTTATAATTTTTTTCCCCAAATACAATTATAACTTAGCGCTTATATATAGATATATAACTATTTTTACATAGGATATTTTTATTTTCCTCATAGAATTATATTTATAAACTTTTATAAAATTAGCATAGGTCAGACCTCGATGATGTCTATCAAGGAAGACCAAATCACATTATAATTTTTTTTCATTTTTTTGTTTTTGTTAGAATAAATAAGTATTGAGGGTGAGTAATGGGAAGAAAAAAATAATATATTAAATAATTTCAACAAAAATAAGATGAATTTAAAAAATAATCTACGACATATCCTTGGTTGATCACCATTATAACTCCCTAATTACTCTTAATAGAATTTCAATCTAATACACCACTTCTCAAAATATTTACATCATATTGGAAATGTCCAATATTATATAATAGGGTATTTATGAATTATATTAATAGTAAACTAACTTCATTATTCCTGTGAAATCTATTTTAAAGTCCTATGGTTTGTATTGGTATACTAGTATAACATAACCACAATCACTCTAATAGTATTATTCAAGAAAAGGGAAACTATAACACATACTATAATTATAAGATATATTCCTAATACATTAACCCCTAAACCACATAATCTATAAAGGAATGATTTAATGATAGATCCTCTAGTCTAGAGAAAGAGAGTCAATGAGAATTAATGGTAAGTAAATTTCACATAATACTATGACTTAATACTTTTAATCCACATAGAAAGAGAAAATAATAAAAAATAATTATAAACACATAGAACAAAATTCAATACTTTGATTTTAATTTCCTTTATATAATCCATAGTGGCTTAAAAATCACCTGGAATAGATTTAATTCCCATATAGAGAAAGGAAAACATAATAAGAAAACTGAATAAAAATTATAGAAAGAATGTAAATCACATTCTATTTATAAATCAATATGCCTGAGTAGGAATAGTTATTCCCTATCCACATTCATCCTTCTGTAAATCAAACATCACTATTGGGTGTTGGGATCACCACCACATGGACATGATACCATTAAGGTAATTCTTGTATGTGTAAAATTAGACCTCATTATTCATTCAATATACACTATTCTTTAAGGAAGAAATGGTTTTAGTACCCACAATTTTCTTTCCTCTTTTTCCTCTATCACCCCTTATAGGTTTATTTCTTAATTTATTGCATGATTTAATTGGTAAATATGTATATAAAATATTTTATAGTCCTCTAGGTCATTAATTCATTCCATATAGTAGAAAATATTCATCAATAAATTTGGTATTTCTATTTTCATTAGATCATCATTTGTATTTATTTTGATCTTTATATATAAATGTGTTTATATGGACCATTATATGGCATCAAAATTCACTATATATAGATTTTTATGAAAAAAATATGCATGCTTCAAGATATTTTGGTTATATTTTAATATATAGAAAACCCCAGTATAATTAATAAATTATTGTCTCTAATATATCCATAGTATAGGATATGATTCCTTTAACCTCATATTTCATGGTCTTTGATTTGGTATGTATCTATCCATGATAGGCATGTCTACTTGTGTTTACAATATTGTTTAAAATGAATCATACTATCAACTGGATAACATTGGCAATGAAAACCCATCTTTCTTCACTCTCCAATGCTAATATACCATTATTATTATAAACTATTTCCTATATATTAACTATTCATTATTATGAAAAACATAATATGATTGACCTATATTGATATCTAGATATCATATTTTGAGATTGGTTTATAGTAATTGGCTTGGGGATTTAGTAAAAGATAACTATCTTCCCCATGTTCATTTTTTAAATTATTACCACTAATATCTTCTTATATTATAGGAAATATTTTATTATAGCTAGTGAACCTATCCATTATATTCCATAGTTATTATGATTTATGTTACATTGAATTTTCACTTCCCCTGATATTTGGGTTCTTTCAACATTTAGGTATAACAACATAATATATCACCATGTCATAGGATATAACATCCCTTTATTCTTTCATTAATAAATTGAAATCTATTTCTAAATGTCTAGGATCATCCCTTAATCACCAATACACCATAAAAAATATAAAATCCAAATTACTACAAAAAAGTTTATAAAAAAATGTTGAAATAATCAATAAAATTAACATTTTGGGGCATATTTTAATTCAAGTCCATAAATTCCATTATAATTAAAAATTAATTATTTTCCCAAAAATAAAAGAACAATGGATATATTTTAATTGAATTTTAGTTTGAAAAATTAACTCATGTTTTCCCCAATCATTTATCTGTTCATGAATATTTCTCTATAGGGGAAAAAGGATCATTGAAGCCTAATATCATTAGAGTAATTAGTAATTATTTCCATAAGATTTCTTTTGTATTTTTTTAATGTTGGGTATTATAATAATAGTAGTAAAATATAAGTAATAAGATATATATGAAAGGAAAATAGTGAAAATTTTCTTTGTTTAATAAGAAAACTAGGGTTCTCACTTTCACTTCAGTAGAAAATGATTATATGGTGAAATGTTCTAAACTATTCTACTCATAAATAACTGATTGTCCATATATATATAGTGAAACCAACATGTTACTATTTAGATTTTACTCTCAGGGGAATTCAAGGTCTTTGAAATGAATCCATGAATTCATTTTATATTTCGAAATAAAAACAATTAGAACCATGGATCTTGAATTTCCATTGTATATTCAAGCAAGGGTTTTCTTTTGTAGGGTTGTCAACCCCAAACTAGTTTGTTTTCCAATCACATATAGGTATGGATTCACTCATTCACCCTCTATAGCTATGAAATATAGTGATCTTCCTCTTTTACTTAGGTTAATATTCAACTCTCACTTTATCACTCACACTCATAGTACATTACCAAGTGTCAATGTGAAGGATTTTAAAGCCTTGTGTGAGCATCAACTTATACTCAATAAATTTCTCACAAAAAATAAAAAAACTATCCAACAAAATACACATTAACATTATTTTGAAAAAATATTATAGAATCACACACAAATATTTAAATAAGAGAAATTCAATTAAGACTTTAATTACAATAGTAGTGTTATAGAAAACCCTTAAAAACATAATATCATGCATAAAAATAATGGATTGAGAAAATAAGGTTCATTAATCATCATGATGTTCACTCATTAACTACATGGTATCTTCATGTGCTATCGTCAATCTTGGAATTCATCTTAGTTATCTCTTATTCATATTAAAATGGTTTCATACTTCTATCTATATGTATTATTTAATCTAGATCCCCAATAAGTATTTAAGGATCCTTTCGCCTTTACATCAACTTTTATGTATAATAATTGTTGAAAATGAAATTATTCATCGTGGAATTTTATGTACATATTATTTTTTTACATGGATGAGACTCCCAAATAAATCCTTTATTTTCCCATAATCCTAGGATGGGATGACATTATATGAATTCCTTATTGTCAATTCTCTCCTAGATTAAGATCTACATGGGAATCTTGTTATCTCTTTACTTGATTTTGTTAGAATGGTATATAATAGTAATATTTAATATAAATAGTCCTATATTTATAAGCTATGTATCTCCTCTTCTATATAAAAAACTATGATCTTATTTTATTCCTTTCTTTTATTATACTTTGCTTTCTTTACAATTTCTATAATTTTAATATGAAGGGAGGATTTTAATTTTTAGGTGGATTCTCTATGATAGTCTTATATTTTTAGTATGGATTTATAGATTTTATAGAATCAATATAACATATTCTATGATATGAAAAAAATTGTATACCATATCAATGGAATTAAATGATCAGTGGATTTCATGTTTGGTTACATTGGTTTATTCTATTATGTAGGTGAAAATATACTAGTTTCATCACCTACAATGAATTTATAGTTACATAATAATGATGTTATAGTAAAAAACCTAATATTACCATGGATTTTTTGTTTCCACATGCCACATTTCATGGATATTGGGTTAATGTAATAGAAAATATGGATGATTGCACATTGTAGCTCAACTTTGTAAATAGAGCATCATGGGGTAGCAAAAATATATGAATATTGTACGATGTTATCATATTTCCCTTGCTAACATGGTTTAATTATTGTTCATGACGAACATGGTCCGTTAAAATTTAGTATCTTGTGTCCACTGATATGAGGATTTCATATCCAGTGGCAGTCTCAAAAATAATTTCATATCATTATTGTTCCTTTGGGATATATCATGGGTAAGTGACAAGATTTTGTCACTACGTCCAATAGACTTGTCTCTTCAGAAAAAAGGAATTTTGTTACCAGTTATTCATATATTTCACTATATATAAGATGAAATAATCTCTATAGACCTATAGATTTTAATTTTTAATAAGTACACCTAGAAATCCTCTAACCAATAAATGATCATTCAAATGATTCAACATTCATCCATGTAATTAAACACTAAAATAAAAATAGAATAATAAATTTAACCATATTAAGTTGATTTCAGCGTAATTCACTTATAATATATAAATCATGCTAGCCTAATTAGGTCAATTACCCTGAGGGGGGGGGGGTGAATTAGGGTATGCCCGATTAAAAAACCCCCCTTAGGATCTTGTTTCTCCATTAAACAAATATCTCTTCTCTATTCTTCCTATATAAATATATGAATAGAAATTAAATCTTGCACAAGACACATTGATTTTTACTTGGTTAACCCTCACTGGGCTACGTCCAAGGAGAATAAAATAACGTTGTCCTGATGTACCAAATCCACTAAATCTCATTTTTAAATTACATGGTTTAGGCTAGATCACTTGTATACCCAGGCTCCCTGCCTTTACATGATTTTGTGTCTTCTCACTAGATTCCCCAGGGTCACTCCCTATGTCTCTTTCTCTGGCTCACTTCTGATGGAAAGCATCACCAACTTACTCTTCCTTCACTCAATTCTCTTGGAAGGGATCAAATCACAGTTTATGGAATTATAGGTCCCTTTATATTCATGAAAAAAGTCATCCTAAACTGTAGGTAGATGCTATGTCGAAGTCCCTTTTTCACCGGTAGATGAAATCCACTTTTCTGTATACTATTAGTTAGCAGAAATTTCTTTCCTACAATTTTTAAGTCCCTTCGTGAACAACCTGTAACCTCTAAAAACTATGCTGGACCTCATATCATGTATTCTTCGTGGACTACCTCCTCCACATATCGCCAACATATACCACTTCTTCCTACCAATTCAGTATACCACTTCCACGTATCGCTTCCACATACCAGTTCTGCATACCACTTTTGTATACTTCTTATGCATACTGATTCTGTGTACTTCTTCCACGTACTACTTCCATGAACCACCTCCACTTTTTTGGAATTCTTTCATCCATAGATTTCTTCTTCAAAAGATCACTTCTTCTCCTTTCAAAGAATTCTCCTTGAGTACTACAACACCCTTTGCAAAATTCTCCCTTGAGAACCAGTTTCAGACTTCATCGAATTTCTAGAGAAAATATGTTCTATTATAAAAATAAGTCTATGTAATGATGGGATTAGTGATCATTATATAAGAAAATAGAAATGAAAATGTCACTAATCTGATCTCCTCAAATCTTCGATGTAGTACAACCTTTACCGCGTACCGCTTCTTCCGTGAACCGCTTCCCTACATGGTTCCCGTTCTAGCTTCCTTTTCTTTACGTTAGCCCAAATCACCATTTTGTTTTCACCAATGATAATAAATATCATGTATTGAAGGCCTTCCTTGTACCGTTGGAATCCTGTGAACTAAAATACTCCTCACAAACCGTTTTCCATTCACAATCTTCATATCGTCCTTTGTGGTCCGCATTTTACTGCTATATGGGAATCTTCATATACTAAATTCCTTTTCCATTATGTTTACTACCTTTTCAGTTTGCGAATAGAATTTCACAATTCATGTACTATTCAAAAATATGAATAAAACATCCATTTTTCAAAAACAAACTACTAATTTTGAGACCCAAAACTTTGGAAAACACTGGGAAACTACAACACCTTAAAAACATACTTCAAGAAACTTCAACCATTTTTATTTGTAGTCATTTTTATTTTTCAACAAACACAACTACACCCAAAACATATCGAGAGGAAACCTTGAGGTATTTTTTCCCAAAAAATTATTATAGTGAAAAAAACATTCCAATAATAAAAGAATTATATGTGTACTTTCAATGAAAATTATGATGAATAATATGTTTAAATTTTCCTCAATCACTATACATTCAAATTTAAGGGGGAATTCATGGCTTTACTAGTGTTCATGGTTATTAAAACTTTTAGAGCTTGTATAATTATATTAATAGGGTTAATTTATATTGGGGAAACTAGTTTATGATTGATGATGGCCTTGCCATGAGTGGATAATTAGAAGGGGAATAGAATGAAGGGATCCTTGGGTTTTCAATCCTCTTTTAATTAGAACATAATGTATATAATTTCATGGGTATTAGGTTAATGATTTGGGTGAAATGATGAAAATATATTGGTGTAATACCAAGTGGTAGTTAAAAGAGTGGGATTTGAGATTGGTTCACCAATGTTCATTAGTTCTTCAATTAGTCTTGCATATATACTTTGGGGTGTGACTATAAAGAAAGTGGCTGAATGAGGACAATATAGAAGTTGTTTCTTTTGTATCTCTCATTAGACCTGATTATATATATCCAATGAGATTTTTAATCATCATTGAGTTGATGTGTATGTGTTGAAATTTATAGGAAATAACCTATGAAATGTTATATGTAACCAAACAATATTGGTCCCATGAGAAATGCGGCATGATTATAAGATTATAATTTAATTTCATGTGAGCCAACACATAGTTTGATGAGGGTTTATTGTGTCGATTAATGTTTAATGATTGTGTTTATGGTAATGTTGTAAATTCATGGAATGATCATAGATTGGATCATGGGTCAAAATATGGGACATAGTGGATGTGTGAGATACAAGCAGAGTACTAATACTAAAGTTATTTATTTTATTATATGTATGTTATTATATTGGACTTCAAATGATGCAATGTGTATATACAAAAACATATATCCTCCAAAAGTTTATTAGAGGCTTAGAATTGAGGACTAGACATAGGGTCCTCATAATTTTTTTCTTATATGGATTAGATAGATTTGTATTTTTATAGGGACACCTTGATTTTCCATGTATTTGGTAGAAAAAATAACTAAACAATATTATTTAATGGCATGTGGGTTATATTTATTTTTTGGGTTACACAAACCCCATTTTAGTATGTTTCATGTATAAAAAATATGTGTTACTAGGACTCTAATACAAATTGTTTCTTCAGTAAAATAATTATATTACTAGGAATTTATTCTAGTATATGGATTGGAAATATTAGTTCTTTTTTAGGAATCCTTTCTCATATATGGCTTGGATTGACCAATTATGTCATTAAGACACTATATAAGTCGATGGATTGGATATAATGGTCATTTTATAAGGCCTCCTAGTATGAATTTGGATTTGGAAGACCATTTAAAAGAAACATTATATTATATTATGTGTCAAATCATTGTATGATTTAGAAACTTCATCGACATTGATAAAACTAGGAAGTGTTGGGTTTCATGGAGGCCTAGTTATCACATGATTCCTAACCTGAAAAATTTAGTAATTTCCCCAATTTTTTTTCTTAAATACAATAATATAGTGTATTGTATATTAGATAAACCAATATTAGTTTCCGAAAATATTTTATTCTTATACACTGAACATGAACCAAAGTGGAAATAAATATATTATATATGATATGATGTCTTAAGAAAATATTTTACTGGGGATTGTGCTAGATTAAGTCAACTAGGTTTAGATAACAGATAAAGAAGATGCTTAGGGATTTATAGTTGAGCCACTTGGTGTATCTTCTTCTTTTATTTATAATATATAAGATCGAAATACTTGAAAATTATTCATATATTCATCATATGACATTATAATATATCAAATATTTTAGGATGTGGTTATTTATTTATTTATTTATTTTATTGATATAATTTCATTTATATACTCACATATTCATCTATGAATAATTTTTTTCTATTTATTTTAGGTTATATGTTGTAATATTGATATTATAGTCTTTTTAATGTTTTTCATATACTCTCACAATTATTTGATTACCTCTAACATATAGGTAGGTTCCCCTAAGATCATGTATTTCCACTATCTAGATAAAAATTTAGGGGCATTGAGCTAAGGAATTATTTTATGGGATAAAAAAGGTAGATGAGTTATCATAATCTATAATCAATAAAAGGTTAAAAAGTTTTGATGAAACAGAATGGGAAACCTATATCTAATATAGAATTATATTTTTTAGGGTTATATACATATTATAGATATCAATTATCTAGAATATAGAAATATAAATCTTATAACCACTCTGACTATCCATCAATTTATTATGAACAACACCATAAGAAGAAAAATTACAGCAAATAACATAATCAAGTGGTAATTACAAGTTAATTGTACCTCTGATAAAAACCATTATATTAAGAAAACAACATATATTAAAATCTTAATGATGATCTATCCCACCACTGTCTCAACATATAACACTCATAAGACATATCTCATTAGAAAATGGCCCCTAGGATACAGTCTGTCAAATTCTCATTCTATGTTAACTAGAAACTCCAACACCTGACTGATTTTCATGACTCATAATATTGGTAAGTTATCATTTAATAACTCAACACCACACTTGGTATTCATATGTAATCAAATAACATCTCTAAAGTTTCTATAAAATTGCTACATAGACCTTACAAACCATTACCAAAATTTCCATAATGAATCCCCCTGGAAAAATACCTTTCCTAAAACTACCAACCTAATATAATATTGGTACAATCACACTCATGGAATAATTAGAACACACTAGTCATCTCATAATATATCCTGAAATAGAGGATTTAATTAACCTATAAAACTCTATTTTTTATATATATATCTAACCAAACTATACATATTGCTAAATGATTTTTCACCCCTTTCAATATAATTATGTGAATCACTCAATGGATCCCAACAAGTTATATACTATCACAGTTGATGGATAGAAACTCTATTTGAGTTTTGATTCCAATTACATATAATTCCATCACATTGATATAATAAATATAAACATATAAATTGAGGTTTAATTTGTATAGAATGCCTTTTATATCACTATAAATCCATTTTCACTCTATCACAAACACCTGATCACTATTGGTTTTGATTTTCATCCATCAAACCCACATACATTGTCCTAAAATTATAAAACAAAACAAAGCACATGTAAAATGATGGAATATATTGTGGACCACCTACATAATTTTTATAGGATTATAATCTTCTGAAATCATTGGATGAATCAAATGTAATTGAAAAAAAAACTCAAACCCTAACTAAAACATGTAAATAGGTGTTTACGAAGAAAATATGTGGATTAACAAGATAACCCTCCACTAAAAGGGTATAGATAAAGTGACCAATCAAGAGGGATCTAATGGGAAAAAGATAAGTGAATATGATTATAAACATAAGTGAAATCTACTCGATAATTAGAATAGGAGAGGGATAGGCATATGAGTTGAGATTCTTGATACAGGAGAGTATGATATAAGATATAAAATTTAGGAAAAAACACATTTTTATTAAAATGAAAAAAACATTGATTAAGGCCACTGAGTACATATTTCAATGCAATTGGGTACCTTATAGTCCATTGGATGTCTGAAAATAATCCATTATCCATTTTTTATCTACCTTCACTTACTAGCCCCATTCAATATAAAATTTATTATCCTAATACTAGGACACCAGGTACGCAGTGGTATTTACTATACAATATAAAATTTTAACACATAAATTATTTTCGATAAATTTATTTCTTGGCCCCTTCTAAAAACCATTTGAACTATAAGCAATAAATATAGTATCCATTAACTTCTTTTGTATTTTAATGGTTATATAGATTTTTTCCTATATTTTATTTTTTATATTAAATCCCATATTTAGTTATTTTTCTCAAAACAAATATAACAATAATTTCCTTGATCAACTATCATACTAATTGTATTTTATCAATCTATAAAAATGTAGTTCTACCTTTGTGTAAATAAAAACCATTTAAAAAAAATACATATATAACAACAATAACATGAGATAAAATGTAATGATTCATATATACCTTCCATATATGAAATATATTTTTATAAAATATTATAAAACCATTAAATTTAAAAAAATACGATGGTCCGTTAAATAAAGTATTTAGAATAAATCTATAAGGGAAAAATGAGGCCCTCATACCAATTATGAGATCCTATTAAGTATTAAGGGTCACTTAGAGTAGGGAAGGGTTGAATCAATGATCTTAAAAAATTAAAATAGTTTTGGATAAAATAAAATTATTTATCTCACTACCCTCACAAATATATATTTAATGTATCCATAATTAAAGATAATATGTTTTTACATGGTTTTCCAGTCAATGTGAGTAAATTGTCTTTGGGTTATTCTAATTTTTATTCCACTTCATATGGTTTTATTATTTTTATCATGTAAAAACAATTGGGAGAGGATACAGTTTGAACCTTTAGGATTTCTATTATAATAGTATATAGGCCACCCAGTAATTTTCACAATATAATAATGTGATTATCGAAAAAAATCAAGATAAAAATAAAGATAACATATGTATTTGTTGGAAAATGATTTATCTTCTCCTTTAATACTTGTATTATGTTTGTATAACTAATTTCATTCAATTATTTTTCATATAAATATATTACTTAAAACAAATCACAACCTACATAATCACACAAGGTTTCTTGTATGTCTTATATGATCATTTATTATCCTTCTTCTTCTCTTTATATTTTCTGTTCAATACATCATACGTTCATCATTAACCTAATATTTTTCTTCTCATTTTTCTTATTTTTTTCTCTCCCATATAGTGATTGTTTGAACAATATCATTTATTTCTATTTTTCATATTATTTAAAATTGAATAAATAATGGATAATAACATCTTCTATATTGAATCCAATTGATCATGAAAGTTATTAGCTATTTTGGAAGCATGCGCAAATCCCCTATAATCCTTATGAATTAATTTTTATATACTATTCAATATTTTATACAAATTAGGATAATATAAATCTTGATTTTAATAAATAAATCACCAATAGAAAATTTTAAGAAAATACAATCACTTTTACACAACATAGTGGTCACTAATACACAATATGTGAAATTATTTATTAAATCGTATAAAGAATGCATAAATATATTTTAACTTTTATTATAATTTTTAACATTTTTAATAGACAAATTTTGTTGATATAACTTCCAATTTTATCTAAATACTTATTTGTGATACATATTAATTGTGAATAGTATGTTGTATGAAATCACATTAAAATATCTAAATATTACAATTCCCCATGAAAATTATTATCTAGTGAGGGTTTTTTCCAACATGGAATATCATAAATAATGAAATATTAATTGATAATAACTATTAATAAATAAATTTATTCCCAAAATGAAGTTAATATAGTGTCTGTGATGGAATTTCATTCTAAAAAACAATTTTATCATATTATTTTATAATAGATATTCTAATTTTAGCGATGGAATTTTAATCAAAAAATATATATTTTTTGAAATTATTTGTCTAGGAATTCCAAAATTGTTAATATATTAATAAAAATTAAAAATAATAACCTGGAATTTTTTTTAAATCCATGACTATAAATTTATATTAAAATGTTCGTATAAAAATTGTTTATAAAATTTATTATCTTATAATCACTATAATGGGGTGGGGGATCAGTGGTTGTAGCATCATCACATAGTGATGAGTGAGTAAACTATATCCATAAACCAAATTCAAATCATTATATATACCCATGAATTTCATCATTCTACTTCCAATGATGATGATTCTTATCTTCCTGCTATCTATTCGTCTGCTAAATGATCTCATCATGAGATCTCTACTTCTCCTAATACTATATTGTAAAGAATTTTTTTATAATATATTTCATTAAAGGTGGGTAAAGATGGAATCACTATTATACCATAACAACTAATCATTGTGGATAGTGAAAAAATATTGATAACTAGTCCTTCTATATTACTAGTCACTCAGAGAAACACCTCATTAATAAACTATGAATGTACTATGCTCTGGAAATCATCCTCCCTGCCTTGAGTTTTTCATAGCTATACTATATATGAGAAAATAATATATACATAAATTATAAAATTTTATAATAAAAAATAAAAAATAATATATATTTAATAATTAAATAAAAATATATATAAACCATATTCTTTGGATGCCTCTCACCAAGAAAACAATCCTATTTTATGATCAATGTACATCATTTTGGAAACACCAAATATCATAAACAAATTTTAATTCATAGACAATATATCTTAATAATATATATTAAGTATTATAAATATATAAAAAATAATTAATAATTAATTAAAATTATATCTTACTAATAATAGATGACATATAATTAAAGTATGACTCCAATCATTTTGAGTCACATCCTATCTCACCTAACTATGTTCACCTTAAGAATATATACTCTTAAATTTTTCTCCAATGAAGTTATAAAATAACACCTCTCATTATTATTAAATAATATCATGGGGTCTATAATCCATACACGAGTCATGGAAAACAGTGATCAAATCTCTCTTTATTTCTACTATACTAATATTGCACAAATTATTTTCAAAATGATCTTGTATTCATGACACAAATGAATCCTAGAAAGAGGGTATAAATTACTCCTTAATAGGATACCATTGAACAAATTTATTATAAAAAATAGTATAATAAATATTGAATAGATTTTCTTGTAAATCATAATAAAGATTAATTTTGATACCCCAAAGTGATTGATCATGCGTTTTTATATATTTATGGGAAAATGATCCCATGACCACAAAGAAGAAGAAAAATAATTCCTTAGTATTCTAGTTGTATGACCAATGGCCTAATGTGAAAAAATATGAATTGATATAGTCAAAAAATGAATGATAAAATAAATAAATGATAATTTATGAAAATATAAATTTTAATTCCTTTATTAAATGATGATCTAAATCAAGAGATAAGATTTGATGAAAAATATATTTAAATTTATCAATCTTGCATATCCTCAACCCCTCTTGGATGATCCAATAGTATCATAACAATTATATAGATCAAATGGTATAATAAGGGGCCATTACCAAGTAAGATAATATTGATAATGCTATAAATAAGACCTTAGAATTCATGTTAAGGATTCTAAAATTCAAAATAAGAATATTATTTAAAATTAAATTTTGAAAACCCTAAAAAAATAAAAAAGAATAATTAATTTATCTACTTGTTACAATTTTATATTACTATATATAATACTATTTTTTATTATCATAATTATCTTAATATTAATCACAATAATTGCCTTCAACTTTTTATTAATCATTATAAATTTTAATTTCATTTTAATTTTCATTAATTTATATTTTTTAATATTCATTAATAGATATGTCATCGACACTGTCTTCATTATTGGCCTGTAATTGTAAAATATAATTATAGATATCTATATTTATATGAGAATAATACATGTTGTAATATTACATTAAGAAAAATTATATTTTTAAAATATATTGAAAATACAATTTTATTTTTAATATATTTTCCATCACGAGATTTAATTTTTATTACACTCTACCTATCACTTAATTCCCTACTAAAAGCGTAGTAATTCACATAATAAACATGATGCTATTAATGTGATAATATATATTGGTTATTTAATAAAAGGTAACCATTATGTTTTATGTAAAAAATTATATGATGTTTACAATTAAATAACCCTCAATCATTATCAAATCAATGACAGATAAACATTATAATAATGATTTTTCTAAGAAAAGTTAATTCGATTATTTCATCCTAAATAAAATAAATGTAAATGTCAATTTCATTATCAAAAATTCTATTAAATGAATCATATATATTCATTGAGTTCACTGGATATATATATGTGAATATATATAAAATCAAAATTAACTAATTATATAATCATTATAATTTTTTTTAAGTTAGTTGGTGGTGTACTCAGTGCATTAAGATGCCCAATTGTTTGATTAATTAACACTAAGAATGGAGAGTTAAACCAGTTTTAACTTTTTTTAAATTTCTTTTGAAATTAACCTCTATGGTTGGTTAAATTCAAAATTATATTAATTTTTAAACTCACCCTCACCCGCATATTGTAGATAAGGAATATCACAAAAGAACATAAGATTTTTTAAACTTTTATTTATTCAATGATGTTTCTCATCTTTATTAATTGACTCACACATAATTCATAATTGTTTTCCTATATATAAAAGTCATGTTATACCATAAAATGTATCCTTTATTAATATAATATATACTAGACCATCAATAACATTAAAAAATCATAGTTTTTCATGATAATTGTAATTTTTTTATGAAATATCTATTGCTTTAAAGGTGTAAATTTGGTTTATTTTTCCTTTGTTTTGGGAAATATTCCTTCTTAAATTATCTTAAACATACATTTTATAAATATTAGTTATTCCCAATGTTTATAAAAAAACATGACGCATTATGGTTTTATAACATGAATTATTAGTTAAAATAGTTTGAAACCATTAACAATTATAAGAGTAGGATTTACCTTTGTTTATTCATAAAAACAATCTGAGTAGCTTCTAATGATCCAAACTTTATCTCAATATATTTTTTGAAATATTATATCACCTTTCTGATAACATTTTTAGTATCTTAAACAATCATTGAAAATTTTTTAGTTATATTTATTTAGAAGTGTATTTTGGATTATATAATCTCACACTTTTTTCTTATTCAAAAAAATAACCATGAGTAGCCTGAGTTCTTCAATGTTTTAAACTTGTTAATTATGTTATATGGAATATAGTTATTTTCATTTCTCAAAATCCTACTTATTTATTTTTATTTCATTATAAATATTTTTCTTTAGATCAAGATGATCCTCACATTTTGTTTTCCAAATATTCTTAATATTTCTATACTCATTGACCACATCACTTCTTGAAGATTATTCATTATTTTTTATACGTTTGATAAAATTTCTCTGTTTATTAGTGATCAATTTATATTCTAATGAAATAGTTTTCTTATTATTGTTTAACTTATAATTTTATAAATAAACATCATTTGTTACTTTGTAAAAATATATTCTCACCATTGATATATTTTGATTTTTTGTGATTTATTCCTTAGGAAAACTTCATCCTTTTCATCACCTTTAGTACTATAATGAATATTATTTAGATAATAAATTATAATATTTTTAATTAAACTATAATTTAATCATTTTAAAGGTTATTTAACTTTATGTTTTCCTATTAATTTTCTAAAATTATTTGATAAAATAGACATAATCCTTTCATAGTCATCATTTTAATCATTATTTTTAGAGCTATCTGGGAACTCTTATTTATTTTTATTGATTTTAAAATTCATTATTAAATTTAATTAAATTTTCATATAATTTTTTTAATCTTTGAAACAAGATATATTTATATTTTATATGAAACATGAGTACTATATAGACCAATAATAGAGAGTTGATATGAATCTTTATCTTTATGTGAGGTATCTTTGTCTCCAAATCTATTAAGAAAAATTATAAATAGATTTTTAATCACAGTGTATCCCTACAATATTCCTCTTAAACGTTTTGATATTACTCAAAATTTCATTTACTCTTTTGAAATATTAATCAATGACAATAACATCAAAAATCTTAACATCTTAAAATCTAGCCCTCTGTTTTTTCAACAAAAATTATTTTTTCCTTAATATTCCCATTTAAATATCTTTTATAATTTCCCTTTTTTACTTTACAGTATTTAACCCCATCACTTTGGTAATATATTTTATATTTACAATAGAATTTACTCATGTTAATTATATAAAGTGGAAAAAAACTATTTAATAGAATGTGTAGTCATATAAGTAAAATAAGTATAAGTAAAATTTACAAAGAAGAATATGTGAGAGATAAACCCAATTTTGGGAGTTAAAGAAACAATATTTATAAGACTTTTCAAGATATAAAATTATTTCAAGTGGGGCATATGATATTAGAGATATTATTCACAGGGGTAGTTTAACTAATTCATTCTAATTTGTATAGGATAATGAGACATTACTCACCCAAATTTGATCATTATTTCAATACATTAAAAAATTATTTCCCTAAAATGACTAGTTTCTTAATTATTAATCATAAGACATAATTTGTGAAAATGATAAAAACTTTTATAAGAGTTGCTGAAAAGGAACTGGTATAGTTTATTAATACGTTGAGAAGATAATTCGAGAGAGTATACTAGTGATTAATGTGAAACATTTATATATAAACATGGTATTGAAACAAAATACAATACTCCATACCCACCATATTAAAATAGAGTTACAGTGAGAAATAATAGAAACCTTATTCATAGAGGAAGGACCATGGTGGATAAATTCGAGTTCTCAAAATTCTTTTTTAGTCAAGTTGTTTCAACTTATTTTCATATTCAAAATAGTTATTTATTTAGACCAATATTAAATATGACTACATACGAGTTGTGGTATTAGAATCAATCATTTATAAAGTACATTAAGGTGTTTTAAAGTCCATACTTGATGAAAGTATAAAATATAGAACTATAAATAGTTGATGAGGGAGATGAAGAAGGAATTCACATGGGTTATGAATCAAATG
The DNA here is from genome assembly GCA_963277665.1 of Viscum album. Classification (NCBI taxonomy): domain Eukaryota; kingdom Viridiplantae; phylum Streptophyta; class Magnoliopsida; order Santalales; family Viscaceae; genus Viscum; species Viscum album. Next base: position 288,544,576 of record OY728163.1, read on the forward strand.
TTAGAAGATATACATGAAGAAAATATAGAATACCCATTATGAATAAATATGATCCCACACTGGTGTATGTAACAAATTAAAGTGTGTAAAAAAATACACAAAATACTTAATATTATGATTCACCAAAGAAAAACGTGTATGATTATTCTATTGGAGGAAAGTAAATATCAAGTATTTTAATAATTAATTTATTTGTACTATTATAAAAGTTAGAAAACTAGAATAAAATGTAAAATTATTCCTTGAATGACATAATAGGATTGGTTCAGTGGAATACATTTGGATGGATATGCAAAATAATGTCCTTAAATTTCATGAGATTTTGGGAAAAGGGCATGACTCAAATACTCTTAAAAACTATATTCAATATGAAATAATGATGGATAAAATAGAAAATAAAGAATACATTAATTATATCCTAGTTGAAAATAGAATTAAATATGAAGTGAGTGCATGATATTTCATGCATCTCCTAGCTTAGGCAAGAAAATAAAATCTACACAGTGAAAGAAGATGAGAAAGAAGACCTCAATACCCAATGACATTGTTGTTTTTATAATTAAATATTTAATCATAAAGGATACTCACAATATCAAATAAAAATGGAATGAATTTTTGGGTTGAGAAATAAATCTCAACCATGTCATACTCTCTAAACAAGTTAAGGGAGAATTCACCATATTCCAATATATATTCTTTTTTCTACCAAGTGCATGATATTACTTCTTATTTTTATTGATTTCAAGGAATGGAAAGATTATTTATTTTTTGAGGATGGTGAATTATAGATTATATTAAATTAATTAGTCATTAAGTTTAAGTTCCATTTGTAAACAAGAGGGATCATATACAATAAACCTATAATGAGACATAAAAACTATTGGAAAATATAATAAGGGTCCATAATGTTACCTTCCCTAATTTATTAACATTTTTATGTTAGATAATATCTATGTATCATATTTTATCTAACTTAGAAAGGATGAAATAACTAATGTTAATGTAGAACCTAGTAAAAATATCATGTATTTTTGTCTCTATAAAATTTATTCTTGCATGCAATTTGATTTTGTTGGGTATCATAAACTAGATAAAATCATTTTAATTAGGTTATAGGTTTGAAAAATAAAAGGAATGAAATTGAGTAAAACCTATATAATATTTTCAATAACACCTTTAAATTTTATAATTTATATTTTTTTAATTAATATTATGTTTGTTTTCACATATAAACCCCAATTACAAGCTTAAAATGAATAATGAAATATTATTAAAATATTATTATTTAAATATGACTATTATAACTTAATCGTTAAATTAGTGGAAATAAATAGAAGTAACCACATTATGAAATAAAAATAAAAATAAATTCTTAATAAAATTAAAAATAATTCCTAGAATAATTATTAATTGGTTATAAATTTATATAAAACATTTAAAAGGTAATATAAATATTTTTTATAAAACTAATTTTATGTGCAAAACTTATTTTTTCCATAATATATTAAATTAATCACTATTGATAAATTATTCTAATGAAATCAATAGAATATATATCTAATAAAATTAATTAACATTCATCTCATTGGGTTTATTAGACAATGAATGGGAATAAATTTATTCTATACTTCCAAATGGATTTTATTACATTATGTGTTTAGATATTGTAATTAAATTTCTCTAAATATATAAGTTTTATTTGATAAAATGGAATTAATTTTTTATATCATCAATTCACATAAGTTTATTGTAATGTTTTTTGATTTTTTTCAAAAGATTAATTTTTTATTGATACTGAAAAATTCCATATTTTACAGAACTATCATTTTTCTTCTATAAAAAAATTAATCTAAAAGACTCATAATATTTTGGATTGTTTATAAATAAATATTATTACCCTTTTAAAAAATATAATCTATTTAATTTCATAGGAATCAAAATCATACTTTATTTTTTTATAAATGCATTTTTAGTCTTAAAACCTTTTTTTAAAACTATTTTTTATTGCATTTTACTTCATTATATTAAAATTAATTTCCTATTAATATATAGATTCAATTAGGAAAATTGATTCCATATTTTTAATCAATATTCTTAGGATCATTAATGAGGTTAATTCCATTTTTGGTCATAATTATTAGTCACCATGGTAATAATTAGTTACCATAGTAAAGGGGAAAACTAGTTCATTAAAGTAAAAACTAAGAGATAAGGTCAAAAAATTGTATCTTAATTATTATTTTTTGTGATTATTTTAACCCTTATCAAATTATATCTAAAATTGGATTTATTTTGTTCTAATTTAACATGGTAAAAAAATTTATAATATAAAAAAGTTAAGGATACTTACAAGAGTGTGACTCCCATCACTTATAAAAGGGAACCTCTTATCCTCATTTATTCACAAACATTGAGAAATCTAGATCATCCAGTACCATCTAAAAATACTATTGAAAATTACTTACCCATATCCTAGAGGTTTTTTTTCTCCCAAAAATTATTAACTAAGAAGGCTTAAGGTGTAAGAAAAAGGTGTTTTTCCTAAGAAGTGCTATAACCCTTAACCGAGGGATTTTGGGTATATTTATTTTTCTACCTTTATAAAATATATCATACCCATTATTATATAATAACATCAATATATCAAATATATAAATATTTTATTATTTTTATAGTATAACCCTTTTAATTATACATGTGTATCCTATGGGATATGGAAACATCACACATGTGGATGTTTGGACTACCACCACACCAAAGTGATATATTCTGTATTTCATCACCATATCACAGGGATGGTAATAAATATTATATTACTGAGAATATAATATTTTTGTGAAATTATTATGATTTAAGAATCATTAAATATTATCTTCCTTTTCCCATTCATATATTTACCGATGATAATGTCTCTTGTCCAAACGTGTGGCCTACCACCTCCAAAAGGTGTTGTGATTCATTTTTCATTACCCCCTTAAATTGTTGGTCATAAAGATTCAACTAATGAAAAAATATTACATGTTATTTTTTAGAGTTAATATATTATATTCTTTAATTATTTTTTCCATGGTAGAAAAATGGTAACATCATTCATGCATACATGATGTCTAACATCTCCATGGAATGATGTGAATCAATTTTTATAATAAACATAAATTGATGGTTTATAAGGTTTATTAAATTTATAAGCATTATAATTTTTCATGACTACTATCCCAGAGTTGATGAAACAATTATTCTTTTACCTAGGGTTAACCTATCGAAGTAATTTTGGGATTATAAATCAAACATCCTCAAAATTTACAACATAAACATGACACATAACTAAATATAACATGGTAATAAAGGAAATAAATGGAATAAATATATTAAATTGAAAAAGGATCCTAAATAGGTATAAAATTAATAAAAATTTATTATTTAATAAATTAAACTTTTTACATTGTGATTTGGGAGATTAAGAAAGGGATTTCACATATCAATTTCCTTTATTTGATATATATGACATTTTCACCACATGTTTTTATAGTGTATAAAGTTCCATATAGACAGACTTTATTATTTATTTATTAGAATTTCACGTGGATAGAAATTATTTTCATGTTTTATCCTTCAATGTTATTTTAAATAATATGATTCAAAACCCATGTGTAATTTTTCTTGAAAATATTGTTTTAAATGTTTTAAACTCTTTCTCTTTTATATACATGTTATTTAAAATATTTTAATAATATTATTCATTATACTCCATTGAATGGTTCAATTTATTTTTCAACTATCCTTATTCTTTTACAATGGTTTTAAAAAATAATATTCTAAACCTTTTTTATATAGATCACTTTTGAATATTTTTACCAAAGTCAAAAAGAATATTTTTAACATTTATTTCTTGGATTATATAGTGAACCAATAATTTCATACATAGATATTACATATATTCAATATATATTAAAAATATACACTAAAAAAATGTTTGAAAACAATAAATTATTAGTGTACTTAGAGAATAAATACATAAACATATTCATTAAGTATTATCATTATGATCTCAAATATTTTTATTTACATAAGGTACCCTTATAGACTCATCATACATCGTAAAACTCTTTATAAGTGAATGAAAAAAAATAGAAACATAATTAGGGGTGAGATCTATTACCCAGTAAGCGTAAACATGAAAGATATAAATCAATGATCATACATAAACATATCATGATCATAAGGGTTTTAAAACATGCAATTATCAATAGATTATCATAGCCATCAATTCACATATCATAATCATGAGTCATAGAATAAAAAATTTGTATTTCATAAGATTGGGTAATCCTTAAAAAATCATTCACGAACCATTAGTTCTAATAATGAGCATATCGACATGTCATATGTGTTTTTCCCCATCATAATAATACAAAACATATCATATGTCAAGGTTAAATACCAAGACCATGATATCATAATAGATCAAGCATCACCACATGTTTCTTATGTTATATTGGATCATGAATCCTTACTTTTTCCCATAGTGGATTAATCACATCAACTCATTTCCCATAATTATGTAATGAGGTATAAATATTTACCTAATTTTTTGGATGAATTTAATAAACCCACCCATAAAATAAATAAATCAACACATATGTGTTCCACATGATCATAAAATGATCATTATTTTATCACATCATGACCTATTGAATAGAAATATGTTTCATGAAGATCTCATCATAACATAATTAACTTGTATGAAAGATACTTGTTTCATAGGATCATCAACATAATAATCCATCATAAGAAATATAGTGGGTGGTATCATTACATAATAAATATAGTGAAGAATATAAATCCATAAAGGATGATGAAATAGATGAAAAATACCATTAAATGACCTTTTAAATATTCCTCTAAAAAATGTTAAAATATCATTTTCCACTAATACCATTTAAACTAAAAATGTGAAAAATATTTGGAAAATATTTTTGAATGAAAATAACCATAATAACTTATAATATTATATTTAAATCATGGAAAAATATTGATAGTGGGAAAATTCATTCATTCTATATACGTTAAAAGAAAACATTATTTGCACACTTTTATAAGAAGGTAGAATTAACATCATTAGAAAACATTAAGCAATATTCATTTTAATCATTTTTAAATAAATTCAAAGATTTTTAAAATGAAATTTTTAAATAATTAATTTATAGGAATGAAATTTTATAAAATAATTATTAGGTTTATGGATATGGAAGGAAAGGTTCATCAACCAAATAGGAAATAAGGTTGTATTTTATTTAAAAACAATTATGGATCATTTAAATTATAAAAGAGAGAAAAAATTATAATAATACTTGAAAATTATTATAATAATCATAGGATAATAAAATATATGGGTTATAAAGGATAATATCTTTAAAATTTCCCTCAATTAATATTCAGTATAGACAATCGTGAAGAGAAATGAGATTGTAATATAAAACATTACCCCAAGGCTTTTCTTGCTAAATACGTGTTTAAACCTATTATATAAAAAATATATATTTATTATACATATATTCTAGAACCATAATAATATATATAATATCATATAAAATTTACTTATAAGATCTTATCACAATTTTATAATCAATTATTCCCTTTAATCACTATTTTTATTGATAAAAACTTCATTTTTCATACATAATTCAGTTCATCAGTCATAATACTTGTGCATTGATCATGGTTCCATAATATCCATAATTTTATTAATATTAAAATTATAATTTTTAATAATTATATAAAGATTTATAACTATCTATATAAATTGGTGAGGAAAAATGGATTTCATCACTTCGTTGAGACTATAGTCCCTTCATACGCACAAGTGATGTTTCATCTTTTTGATTGACATATATAAAGAATGTTAAATAATAATTCACCATTAAAGTAATATAATAATATCATAAATATCATATATATTAAGTAAAAAAGTCATTATGACCATCAATTTGTTGCAATCATAAAAAATAAAAAGCATCATTTCATTGAGGTGGTAGTCCACACGTATTTACGAGTGCTGATTTCTTTTCCCATAGGATGGATAAAAGGTGGATAATAGTTATTACATATTAAAAATAAAAATTCATTATATTTTAGGTAAATAATTCATTATTTTATAATGGATGCTATAAATTTTTAAGAGGTAGAAGAATAAATCAAATATATAGTTCTCAGTTAAGAATTATACCTCTTCATTGAAAAACCTCCATTACCTTACACCTTAATATTTGAAAGGATGGTACTTTGACTTGGGAATAAGATCTATGTCATGAAGAAGGAATATAAGATGAAATTAGGTTAGTTATTGGATGATATATGAGACTAAAACTTTGCTAATAAAGGAGGACAAGAGGTTACCTTTTATAAGTGAGGGAAATGAAACACTTTGAATTACTTAAAATAATTTAATAAAATATATACCATAATCACAAAAAGTAAAAAAATGGACATAATTTTAGATTTTGGATGTGATAAGGTCTAAATATCTTTTTCCAATAAAATTTATACATGTTTATGTCTCATTATAAACATTAATGTTTGGATTAACTCTCTCATCAACCCTTTTAAACCTTTACTATGGATATAAAAGTTTTAGCATTTAAGGGTGATAAATTTACTTATAAGTTGAAATGTGGCTCCCAAATGGTCTATAGATGAAATTTTAGACCCTTTCACATAATTATATTTTTATTTTGAGAATTTTTTATTTTTAAACCATGAGATTGAGTATTAAATTAAAATATAATTAATGTTATTTTCAAGACTATGCATTTAACTTGACTTCAAATTCATCTAGAAAAAATATAATCTTGATCAAAACACATTTACTATAATATTTAGTTTATAATTTCCTATTAAAGTATTTTAATACCATTATTAATCCAAGAACATATAAATTTTATTATTTATAAAATTATTTCCCTTGATTTTTATATTATTTACACATGAACTATATCAACATTGTGTAAGCATTTAAGGTAATTATAACATCATGAAAAAAATTACCATAATAAATATAATTAATTTATGTTTAAAATAACATTTTAGATTTGTTAATTAATTCTTTTTATCCTTATTAAATAAAATAAGAGACCTTAAAATCAATAGAATGAAATTTTTTATTTATCCTTTTATTGAAATATTATAAATGTTATGATCAATGAAATGTGCTCTGAATGGCACGAAGGGATTCATTTTTATTGATTTTTGATAACCCCCCTTTCAAGGGATAAGGGGGAACCCTTACAAGGCACGTAGGCACAGAGATTACATGGACCGTAGGCTTAGTAGATTACATGACCCAAAGGTCTTAGGGAATTTAACCAGACTATCTATAAGGAACTGCCCCTCCCCAACATCTGCATCATGATAATATCTCTCAAACTTCATATGGTAGTCTGGAAAGGCTTCCCGTGCAAGCCCAGGCTAGTCCCGATGGCATATTCATACCCTCTCATTCTAACAAATCTGTTTGGCTCTGCTCTGGTGAGTGCACCTGCTCTGAATTCTCTTCTGGGGATGCTCCTTTTTTGTAGTGTGTCTGGGACAACTACATGTGGCTCAAATGCCTTAAGGTGGCCCGAAGGCCTTAAAGGTGGCCCAAAATACCTACTGACCTGAAGGCCTCGGTGGCCCAAAAGCCTTAAGGAATCCAAGCCCAAACCGGTGGCCCAAGGTGAATAGTTCAAGCTACTACAGTATCAAACAGTACCTGCTACAGTAACTGTTACAGTGCCTACTACAGTATTGCACAATGTGCAGTTTTGCTATAATACCTGTACAGTGTATAGTTCTGCTACAATACCCACACAGTGTACAGTACTGCTACAGTACCTACTACATTACTGCTACAGTACCATAAATATGCCTCTACCTGGTTTTTAACCTAGGTCTTGTGGATGCACTTAAGGATACCTCACCAACTAGGCCGAGGCTTCTGTGCATTAATGGAATGTGCTAATAAATTGATACATGTTTCAATGTAAGATGGTTTTTTTCTAACTCCACTCATACAATAGGATAAAACATATTCTAATGGATATTTTAAGGCTTCATATAATAATTTAAACCACATTTTACCTATTTTTCCCTTACCATGCTGACAAATATTAACCATGGTTACTATTCATAATGCCCAAAAATAGAAGGGACTAATTTACCATATTTTATCATCCTTATTAAATATATGGAATAAATTTTGAATTATTAAATATTTATAATTTTTAGAAATCCATTTTAATATAATCGTACAAAACACAGTGAAATTATTTTTTTGGAAAATGTATTTTGAGCATAAAAGTTGTTTGATACATATCCCATTCCTAGTAAAAATTATTAGAAGAATATTAGAAAATTATATTGAATATATAATCTATAAATTTCATTAAAATAATTTATAAATATTTATAAATATTATTTATTATGATAAAAATACATTTCATGCATAAAAATACTTTTAAAAACACCTTTTTCTTTCAAATGATTTTATTAATTGATAATGAATGAATTCATTCAATACATGTCTAAGAATTTTTTTTTCATAATTTAGAAAATATTATATAAACCATGGTGTTGCAGCAATTCTATTCACTAGATAGACCATTTGGCCATTATTTGGGCCTTTAGACCATGCAATGGGATTTAATGTCCTCTGGGCCTAAGAGCCATATAATGGGTCTCCTCTACCCAAAAAAGAGGTCCTTTTTTTAAAAAAAGTTTCTTTATCCCCAATATTAAAAAATATATCAAATTTATTTATAGATAAATACATAATAAAATAATGGGGTGTTAAATTATAACTAACTTATAATAATTTATCCCTCAAATTTATATCATTATGACATGACCAACTAAGGATACTTCTACAAGTTCACATCCTTGGGTTCTTTTGTAGCTTTACAAAATTTATTATTTTGACATAAAACATTGACCATGTGAGTGGTCTTATTCTATCAAAATTTCTATATTCAATTCAGAATATATATTGATTGTTCCTCATAAGAGAGATTATACTTCAGTTATATGACTTCTGAGTTCAATAAGCATTATGTTTTGACTTCCTCATGTGAGATGAATTTATCACATCATGATCTTAAGAGAGATTCAATGAATGAAAAAAGAGATAATATACCATCCCTATAAGATCATTAATTTCAAATAGAACTATATATCATGTACTCATCTAGACATTGTTTCTAAAAATTTTAACCATATTTTAAAGAGATATTCATAGGAGTCCCTTTTCACTAACTTCAAACACTAGATCACACTAATGATTTTCTGGATAATTGTTTTGTCAAAACAGAGCTTTCTTGATATTTTAAGGAATGAATCATACCTTATAATCTATTTCTAGAACTAGATCATATCCCAATAACTTTCAATCACCAACACCATCCAAACACATTGGAGATCTTCACAACCTATAATAAAGGGAATCATAAGGATCCTTCTAAATGATCGAGTGAAAGCAATTGTCATTAGAAAATTCCAATAAAGAATGGTTTTGTTCCCAAACACATTTCAAATCCATAGATAAATCTCTCAAAATTTCATCTAGAATTTGAATGTTCCTCTTATACTAACAATATTGATGAGGATGATAACATTAATGAAACTCTACTCTATATCAAGATCCTACTGAATCCTTCTTCATAAATTTGAGGTATAACTAGTACCCTTATTAGATAAAATTAAGGGAGGTACTCCATGAAATATCATCAATAACTTAATGTATATATGATTAAGTTTAATAGAAATATAATTTGATGAATTTGTAAGGAAATAAACTACAACTCAGATAGCATTACACCCTTTATATATCTTTGGAGTCTTGTAAAAAATTACAAGGAGATGTTTTGAAATTTTCATTTAGGTAATGGTTGTAACACCCCCTTAGACTATTATCTCTCATCCTAAACTTGCTGACATAACTGACATTAGGATATATAATATGAAATATCCCTTTCATGTTATCCTACTAAAAATATTTACTCAAATATAAATATTTTTTATATATAAAAAGAGTAGAGAATGATAAACTATGATAATAATATAAATATCCTTATTCAATTCTAGTATTGATGGGTCATATACTATATTCCTAAACCTTATCATTCAATCACAATCATGGTCAAACTGAAGAAAATTTCTCACTTTCTTCTACTATTCTATATCTTTTTTACACCTATTTTATCCCTAAAAGGATTAATAGTTTAAAATTTATCTTCAAATGATCAGATATGTCCCATTTTCTTAGTATTTTATGTTCTGTCATCTGAAAATAAATAAGTACTTTATCTTTTTCAATCCACATTATGGAAACCAAGTATGGTTTTTCCGATACAGAGTATCATCCAACTTATTCTTTATCCTAGAGATTTAATTTATTAATAAGTAATAATCTTTAATCATATCCAAAATTATTCTCCATTATATATTTAACTATTTCAATGTGAATATATACATAAAACATTTATAATCTATATATATGTTATAAATTTTACCACAAACACTACCACAAAACCGGATTTTATCAGTGATAAAAAACGCCGTCATTAGTGTTAAAAAATCACTGTTCATTATGATGCTATTAAAGGGGGTACCCTTTATCAGCACTCGAAAATGTGCTGATAAAGTTCCCATTTTTTAGTGTTATTCAAAGCAGTAATAATGTCCCCATTTATCAGCACTTCAACTAGCACTAATAAAGGCTTCCCTGTTTGGGCATGCTATTTTTATAACAACACACCCAAAAACACGTAAAAAATTAAATAGCCAACAAAAATAATGAAACTAGAAAAAATAACCTACAAAAACTAGAAAAAACCAACTAATATATAACCACTCAGAGTATATATATAAAAAAGAATCACATACATGATGAAAATGATGAAAAAACAAGCAACACACACAAAATATTGGAAAACAATGCTATATACATTTAACTGACATCCTGAATAAAAAAATATTCACTCATGGTATATACCAAAAGACACTTCTATATACATTTTGAAAAATATTTTATAAAATTACATTTAAAAATATCCAACAAAAAGTAAAAAAACATTAATGTTATCTATTTTAATGTCTTTGGTCCCCTTTAAAAAATGTTCTCTGATGGTAATAGTCACTGAAAAAATCATCCCAACTCGAGAAAAAGGTTCCACCTATATAATATAACAATTTTTTTGTTATTAATACTATAAAGAAATAAATTAAACATTAATATTAAGAATACATTAAAAAATGTCAATTTTTTTAATAAAAATGACACATTTGGAGTCATACCGGTGACACCATGCATCTTATCATGGTGGGGTTGATTCCTACACATCACAAATGACTAATGGATAATTTTCATAAATTATAAAAACAATCTATATGCATTTACTCAGTTTTCAGTATGTCAGTTGTGTTTTTTTACCAAAATTTCATTTTAAACCGAAGACATGCAATTTGAGACATACCAGTCATATCGTGCATCAGTTTGATGTGAGACTTCTTAATAAAAATAAAAAAGGACTAAAGAATTATTATCCATAATTTGAAATAAAATTAGAGTGTGTTTTTTTTTGGTTTTTAGTGGGTGACACGTTTTGAGTTAAAATGTCAATTTTAAACTGATAACGAACACTTTAAGTCACACCGATCACACAGTTTATCAGATTGAGGTGGGGTTGATTCATACACATAAAAAATGACTCATATATTATTCTCCTAAAATATAAAAATAATCTGAATGCGTTTTCTTGACTTTCATTATGAGAGTTTTGTTTTCTTACTTGAATTAATGTCAATTTTAAATAACAAGACACATTAGGAGTCATACCGGTGACACCATTCATCGTATTGAGGTGTGGTTAACTCCTAAATGTCAGAAATTAATGATGGATCGTCATGCTGAAGTATTAAAACAATTGGAATGAATTTCCTCGGTTTTCAGAATGTCAGTTGTTTTTTTACAAAAATGTCATTTCAAACCGAAAACATGCAATTTGAGTCATATTGGTCGCATCATGCATCGGTTTGATGTGACACTACTTCACACACATCATAAAGGACTTAAGAATCACTATCCTTAATTTGGAATACAATCGGAGTGAGTTTTCTTTGTTTTTAGTGAGTGAAAATTTTTGAGTTAAAATGTCAATTTTAAACATATAACGGACACTTTTAGTCATACTAGTCACACCGTTCGTCGAATTGAGTTGGGGTTGATTCTTACACATCAAAAATTACTCATGGATCATTATTCTAAATTATCAAAATAATCCAAATACCTTTTCTCCATTTTCAGTATGTCACTTGTGTTTTTTACTTGAATTAATTTTAGTTTTAAATTATAACACACATTTAGAGTCATACCAGTGACACCGTGCATCTAATTGAGGTGTGATTGGTTCCTAAACATCACAAATGACTGATGTATCATTTTTCTAAAGTATCAAAACAATTAGGATGCATTTCTTCTGTTTTCAGTATGTCGGTTTTTTTTTACTAAAATGTCATTACAAATCGAAAACATGAAATTTGAGTCATACCAATCGCATTGTGTGTCAGTTTGACATGATAATGCTACATACACATTGAAAAGGACTTATAAATTGTTTTAATTTATTTGAAAAAAAATTAAGCACGTTTACTTGGTTTTCAGTGACTGACATGTTTTGAACTAAAATATCAATTTTAAACTAATATCGAACACTTTTAGTCACACCGGTCACACCGTTTGTCAGATTAAGGTGGGGTTGATTCCTACATATCAAAAATGACTCATGGATCGTTTTCCTAAAGTATCAATATAATAGAAATGTGTTTTCTTAGTTATCAGTATGTTAGTTGTGTTTTTTTACTTGAATTAATGTCAATTTTAAATAACAAGACACATTTGGAGTTATACCAGGGAAACCATGTGTCGGATTGAGGTGCAGTAGATTATTACATGTAAAAAATGAATGACTGATTCTTGTAATAAATTATCAAAAAAATTGGAATTTATTCCCTTATTTTTTAGTATGTTAGCTGTTTTTATACTAAAATTTCATTTCAAACCAAAAACATGCAATTTGAGTCATACTGGTCGCATCGTGCATCGGTTTGATGTGAGACTGCTTCATACACGTCACAAAGGACTTACTAGTCACTATACTTAATATGGAAGACAATAAGAGTTCATTTTCTTGGTTTTCTATGAGTGACATGTTTTGAGTTAAAATGTCAATTTTAAAATGAAAGCGGACACTTTTAGTCATACCAGTCACACCGTTCGTCAGATTAAGGTGGGGTTGATTCCTACACATCACAACTGATGCATAGATCATTTTAATAAATTATCAAAACCATAAAAATGAATTTTCTCAGTTTTTAGTATGTCAGTTGTGTTTTTTTACTTGAATTAATGTAAATTTTAATTTACTTGAATTAATGTCAATTTTAAATAAAGACACATTCAGAGTCATACCAATGACATTATGAATCATATTGAGGTGCAGTTGATTCCTACACATCATAAATTAATCATGGATCATTGTGCTAAATTATTAGAACTAGTTTTAAGTACATTTTTCTACCTGAAAATAAATGAACCCTTGCCTTTGAAACCTAAAAAAGATACCTTACCTGCTCAATATTCTCAATCTACCCAGTTTAGAAGAATTATGGAAAAACCTTTGATCCCTATATGATTTACACAGAATAACATCCACATTCTATAGCATATCATTAGTCATCCCTATGAAGAACCAACTATCATATATTCAGGACCTCCAAATGAATATATGATAGTTGGTTGTTCACTGGATCGACTAAAGAGGGGAACTTCCAATGTTACAGATTGAATCAATATTTTTTTTGGAGAAAGACCCTTCTCGTTGTTGAAAACGAGAAGAGTGGAGTAAGATCCTTTTCCCATTATGTCTCAATATGTCACAACAAACTCAAGGGATAGGGAAACCCATTCTTGATACTCGTTAAATTTTTTACTCTATCAATAACACACATACCCTATAAATGAGGACCCCCAATTTATTTTTAAAAACCATTCAACATGTAATTCATTTAGTGCACAAACAAGGACCACCAACAACCATGATTTTTAGTGGGAAATTTATCCTGTAAAAATCACAACATTACCATTAAACAACGAAAAAGATAAGGAAGGAAGGATTGTTAAAGTTGAAATTATTTGAGAAGTTTACCATCTTCATTTATATTTGTACATTATTCCATCAGGTATGCTACCAATTCGTTTCTAATCTTATCTATATCATCTTGTGAATATGACTATTTTCAACAGTCTTGGTAGTACTGAAAAAAATATAAATACACAAAGGATTAAAAAGTATTTTAAATTAAATAGCAACTATCTTCAAAAATACCTCTTCAGGGATGCTAGTTTGTTTATGGAATATGATATGTTTCATAAATTTGTAAACATAATAACCATAGTATTTACCATTTGTTTGTTTCAGGAACTGTTGAAACATTGAGAAAAATAAATAATTTTCTTATATATTTTGGTATATTGAAATATTATTATATATACCATAGTTTGTATATAGTCGTAGCACTTGTCAGGTTTCTTTTCCTTTTCCCCTAGCATCATTCCATGATGTAGATTATATTCATGCACCACCCTATCTTAATATAATTATCATTAAAAGATAACATAAATTATATAACTGGATGTTTAGTTCTAAAATGTTGGATGTAGTGTATTAAAAATTGAAAAACTCCATCATTTTTGGTCAGTTTATTGGAAATCCATGCCTTGAATCTAGAAAATAAATCTTTGGAGTATCCAAATTGACAGGAATGAGTATCCAATGATGCCTAAGAACAAAAAAAAGAATAAGTAACAAAAAAAATAAAAATATATTTGATATGATTAAATTGTAGAGTTTTACCCTTTCATCATTGGTATTAATAATATTATGTCATCCATAATTTTGCTGTTAAATGATTTGAGCAGTCCTGCAACTATTTCACCATGTTCTATGGATGTTATGTCTTTTTTGTTCTGTAGAGGTGACGTGAGGAATAATGAGTCCAAATTTGTGTTCATGGGGAAATCCCTTCGACTATTTTTCATATATACTCTTATGAAAAAATGAAATGTATTTAGTCATTATTATCATAGTGTATCATCTTTTGGAAAATCAAATTATGAAAATTTACCTCATGTAAATATTTACAACTGAGCCACCTAACCAATCATAGTCTAGGATTTGAGTTGCACTTTCAACACCAATGAAGTCTAGATCTTTCCCTCCATACATATTTTCTTGAAAATCAATCATGCAAATACCACCATCTTTCAACTTCTTATCCACACGATCCTTCAATTATAATAAATGTGGATATATAGGGGGGTTAAAGTGATTTGGGTAGGTTGTTTTGATCGGTTGGTTGATCCTTGGGATGGTTTTGAATTGGTATTTCATTTCACCCCCTTTCCTTTGTTTGTATGTAATAATTGAATCAGTTTAAATATTTTTTCATTAATGATTTTGGGTTTAGATTAAAAATTAAATTGGAAATGAATACCTCATTGTCAACATGTTTTTTTATATGATGTGACGGCCATACAATGAATGTTACAAGATATTTTTTGACCGTATGAATATCTGCATAAAAAATTGGAACAGGTTGCTCGACGCTCAGCTCTAGGGATACAGTAATTGACACTCTGACATGATCTATTAGAAGTGGTCTGTTGTGTAGCATGTCATTCTAGATATTGAACACTGTAGCCCTTACTACAAGGCGATGGGTGGGTGCTGATAGATATAAATCACAGTTATTTTCACCCTGTAGAATATCAATACAAGAAACGTATCATTTTATAGTGTCTTTCTGATTCACGTTTCAATGAAACAATTATTATAAAATTGAATACCTCATTTAAGAATTATTTTTTAGGGGAACATATCACCTCAAAACTGGAGGGGGTGGGGTAGGATCTTCACTGGTGGATTGTTCTTGAGTTTTTTCTTCTCTTTGCCTCCCCCATCTATCATGCTATCATCTCTCTCTGATATTGTAATCTTCATGAAGCATATCTAATGTTTCTATTATATTTTTCATTTCCACAGTTTGACCCTCCGCTTGTTTTTTTCTCAAAATATGTTCGGGGTGTCACCCCAAAACTCGCACCTCTAACACAACCATACTTTTTTGTCTTCTTCAAGGCCACTGAATGTATATCTGCATCTAGTGTGGATGTTGTTGATTTTTATGACTATGTCAGATAGAAAATATAGGAAAATAAGCAATCATTGTTATGTAATCAAAATTTAAAGAAAAACTAATTTTTATTATGCCATACTTACACATGTTTCCCACACTTGTGTGTGTTTTTATCTATTAGTTTTCCATCTTTAGTTACATGCACCTCCTTCCATATCACATGACATAGAATGGAAGTGACTGTGGATTTGGACTCTTCAAGTTTCATATAAACCAAAGAACATAGTTATTGTGTTGTTTTATGTCACATAAAAGTATTATGGTAGATTTAAAATACATACCAATTTTTTTTCAACTGATGCATACCCCATCCTTACTTTACGGTAGGGGTAAACTAGTTTTGATGACCTTTATTAAATTTTCATCACATAGTTTCTATTTTATAAATAAAATACATTCAATGAAATTTATGAATACACATACCGTTAAACAAAATATTACCATAAACCATGTACCTGAAAATACTACTTTGCATGACTTCTAGTAAACGCATCCCAGGATGCTTGGGTTATCAGTTGTGCATAAATAAGAGGTGGGTGCTGTTTTATCTTCCCTTAAACATATTTAAGATGATATTTTGTTAAAAGCATGAAAAACCCCTATGAATTCTTCCACTAACCCTTAAAACATATTGTTTTTTAGATTCATCTACTATAAATGCACTCTACAAGAGATAATAATGTGTAAGTCAATGTTTCATTATTTAGTTTTTAGTAAATTTAAAAAATGATACCATAATGTTACCGTAATATATCCTACATAAGTTTTTTAATCTCAACCACAACATGGTTCCATGAATTTACATCAATATCCATACATTTCCAAGTGATGATTCCAATGTAACTACTAAACATGGCCTTATTGGGGTTCATGTGTTGGCCTTGCTTATTCCATCCAATCTCATATTTTATGCCTTTCTCTTTAGCCCTAATGATTTTTTCTAATACCGTCAAACTACAACACTCCTATTTTTTCTACATCACCGGTGTTTCTTCACCTTTAATTTCCTCAGATCCACCATCATCAATCCGTTCTTCTAGATCTGGAGGGATAGTATCGACATGTGCAGATGGTGGTTATACCTCTGCACTAGGAGCAACAACAGGTGGAGAAACCTGTTGTTCGTCTACACTATTAGAAGGAGTAGGTTAAGAAACCTATTGTGCCACGGGATTAGGAGCATCATTATGTGAAGAAGTCATTATCTTCATTTTTTTAATATTTAATTTAGATAACATAAAAGAAACAACAAACATATATTAATATAAGAAAATAGGTTGAGAACCCTCTTTATTCACCTACACTGCGAGCAGTAGTAGGTTGAGAAACCTGTTGTGCATGGGGATTGAGAGCATCATCACGTGCAGAAGTCATTATTTGTAAAAGTGGTTTAAAATTTAATTTAGATAACATAAAAGTAGTAATGAACAGATATTAACATGAATTAACATTATGTATATTAGAAAACAATAACCTAATTATTGAACTCTTTTTTTAATGGTTGAGGGGATTTAACCCCTCTATCGACTATCCAAATCCCTTCATTGTGGTATCCTATGACATAGATAATTCCATCTACACTAAGAACACTACGAAATGATTATGAATTCCTAATGAAAGAGTCATCCTCCATTGAATTTTCATCTGAATCTTAAGTGGTTTTGGTCGATAACAAAACAATTGACCAGTTTTAGTTTGTAGGATCTGGAACATAAAATACTTGTACTGCCTACGATGCCATTATAAATGGTTCATATTTTTACCCTTCCTTACTAAAATCAACCTTCACAAATCCCAACTCATCTATTTTAATAGTAGTTCTGTTATCAACCCACTTGCATTAAAAAAGCGGCACTCAGAATGTCGTATAATCTATCTCCCATATTTTTTTAATGAATCCAAAATATGACATATTCATGTAAATTGGATTTCTATCCTTAGCACCAGAAACATGAATTGCTTTAGTAACAATTGTAACTCCACTATTCTATATGGTACTATCTTTATCATGTTCATCAGTATAGAATTTATGACCATTAATTACATAAGCATTGTAAGATAATATATACACTCTTGTTCTTCTGGAAAGCCATCAAAGTCATTCTAAAATTGAGTCTGGATTTTCATTTGACTCCTTAAAAATATAGTCCTAAAACCATCCTATAAGCTATTGATTATGTTTATTTGATATCCATTTTCAGTCCATAATGGATTCTAATTATTAATAATTTCTTTGTGGGTTTAAACATATAATTCAACATCCAAACTATTATGAAAAAACATAAAGTTGGGTCTGCTCATGATCTGTAAAATTGATTGTGATGAACTCCTTTCTAGAAATTACTTCAACCATAAATCTTCCAGTGTGATGATATTTCGTTAGACCAACACTTTTCACACTGGATCGTTATTCGGTATAGAATTCAACAACTTCCTCAATAATATATCACTGTGCAATACAACCCTATGGTCAACTTCAATTTTGGACATACCATTTCAAAATCATCATATACCATTCAATGGGGGGGGGGTATCTCCATCTATAGTGAACAAGACCACATAGACTAATCTCTCTCACCAAGTAAACCATAAAATGAATAATCATATCAAAGAATGTCGGTGAGAAAAACATTTCCAATTCACACAACATGACAATAATTTTTCTGGGTCTATAAATTTTCAATATATATATTTGATGAAGAAATATATATTCTTTAATATATGATAGAAATTCTTGTAAAAAATGAAATGTAAACCTATAATAATTACATCTTTCATCAAAACATGGCATTCATGTTATTTTAGACCTTTTAACTTTAAATCATGCATTTACACGATGTTATTTATATTTTATGAATAACGTTATTGAAACTTTACGTCATTCAAGAATTTAAAAAACTGATAAGTCTCTTTCCTGGAAAGAGTGTAACTAGTAGGAGGAAGAAATGTTCATTTTTCACCCTTCACTAGTACAAACTCGTATCATATTCCCTTGTCAACCATATCCTACCTAGCCTTAATTCTATCCTTTGTTTTTCAGGGTGTATTTCACAATGTGCCTATGACACTATCACATATTTTTTTTTCAACAAGAATAAAAATAAGAAAATTCCCTACATATAGACAAATATAGTATGGTAATTAAAAAAATGGATTTCTTTTTCCAACTGGTTTTCATAATATTTTTTGAAAACAGTTTACCGAAATTAGTTTCCACATCTTTAAATTTCTCAAATAGTTGATCACCTGTTAGTGGAAATGGTGGTGTATGTTCTTCTAAAATTATATCAAATGATGTTATCAATTATTGGTACTTATGTCATTGGAGTAGAAATCTACGATGTCCTAGAAACATAGTTTTTGATGAATGTTTCAACCTAATTGATTATATACCTTGTTCACAGATGGGACACCTAAGAGTTCCTTTAATGCTATATCCTGAAAAAATTACCTAAGAATGAAAGTCATTTATCATCTCATACAACATGGATATTAATGTGAACTTTTCATTTCTATAAGAATCATACATCATAACACCTGAATCCCACAATAATTTCAAATCCTCAATCAATGGAGCAAAATAAACATCAATATCATTACCCAGTTGTTTTGGTCCTGATATAAGCATAGATAACATAATGTGTTTTTGTTTCATGCATAACCATGGTGGAATGTTATTATTTACCAACATAACTGGCCATGTACTATGAGTGCTTCTTTGAAAACCAAAAGGATTCACTCCATTTGTAGATAACACAAGACAAAGGTTTCTTAGCTTGTTTCCAAAGTCAGGATACTCACGATCAATTATCTTCCATTGAGAAGAGTCTACCGGATGCCATAGTTACCATCTTTATTTCTTCTATCTTCATGCCACATCAATTGATATGTAGTCTCCTCACTTCTATATAGACGACTAAACCTTGGAATGATTGTAAAGTCTCATTTAACTTTCATAGAACCAGATCCATCTTTCTTGTATCGAGAAGCACCACACTTTGGGAATTCTCTAAGTGATTTTTGGTCCTTGAAAAATAGTATACAGTCATTCAGGAAAGAGTGTATTATTTCAGATATCATACCCATCGAGTGCATCATTCTTCTGGAGTCATATGTTTATCTCAATATCTCATTATCTTTTTGATGCATGTAATTAAAGAGAGCAAGTAATTCCTTAAAACTGGCATCGATCCATCCATTGGCTGCTTTCAAATTATAAAACTTCAGTATGACTGAAAATTCTCTATATTTAGTGCAACCATCATACAATGACATCTTTGAAAAACTCTTTAACTGATCAAACAATTTTGGGGAATCACAAAGTTTATCTTCAACTATCCTTATCATTTCCTTAATACGATATTTATCATCATGCACATCTCTAATCACATCCTTGATAAAGTCTTCTTCATTTTACACACTTGTAATCATATTAAATGATGCGTAAAACACAGTGTTATCCTAGTCACTAGCTACATTCACTTTTTTCCTATGTTTATTCCAACATTTATAACTTCGTTTATTCCATGATAGATCAAGTGTTCTTCCAACTCGTCTAGAAAAACTTCTCTTGAATAACCACAACATAAAAACAAACAAAGGATTTGAGAAAGATCATATGCATGATCTTTTTAAAACTTGATGAACTCTTTCACTCCATCTTTATACTCTTTTTTCACATGATTGGAATCCATCCATTCTTTATTCATGTCCATCCTATTTGATTTGGTTATATTA
This sequence comes from Viscum album, assembly GCA_963277665.1. Taxonomy (NCBI): domain Eukaryota; kingdom Viridiplantae; phylum Streptophyta; class Magnoliopsida; order Santalales; family Viscaceae; genus Viscum; species Viscum album. The sequence continues at coordinate 288,565,600 of OY728163.1, forward strand.
ATATTTAACAAAATAAATACACAAAACATTGATATAAAAATTAACCAAGGCTAAAAAACTTATGGTGGGTTGACTTAAGTGTTGGGATATGATAACTTAGGGTGATCTATAAAACTTTTACTAGGAAATAATTTCATGTTTGTCATAGTAAAGGTTTATTTATCCCTTAATTCTAGGAATAATGATAAGTTTAGTGATGAAATTTTTAATCCAACCAGCTTCCTTCACTGCATTTTATGAAGTGATGTACAATGATTTTGTAGTAAAGTGTTTCATTGTGAATTTTTTGGAATTATTATAATTGATATCTCCACTATTGAGTTAAAACATAAAATGGTATTATGACATCTTATCATCTTTTTCAGTTTGGAAACTACCATCAGTGTAACCCCCTGAAATCATATCATTCTCACCTATAAAGATAAAAATCATATACTTAGTTTAAATTATTGATAGAAATCCAATAAATCTCACCAAGATTAGATATGTATCTAATTATTACACTCAAATAATAGGAAATTCAGGTCTATTACACAACATGGAATACATGATAAATACTATGGTGAATGTATTAGTAATTTTATCCCTATTTCTCATCTCTAACTCATGAGAAGAAAATTGAGTCATTATAAGGCTCATGGCATGTAACAATAGTAAATAAACATCCTTAGATTGATACATTCGAAACTACTCTATCATTTTACCAATATATATTTTTTGACACAATTGAAGAAACCTATTTTATCTACCTTAAAATTCATTCATACCAAGTATGTAGGTTTCTTCACCCATTTATTTTATAAAGAATCATCTTCCTAATGACAACTTTATATAATGTAACCAATTAGGTTAATAATAATTAATGAAAATCATTTCCCTTCCAAAAAAAATATATATCATTTTTTTTAAATTTTTTGTGAGATCATTGAAACAATTTTCTAATTCTATAAATCAGAAGAGTACCAAACCTTGTTTCCCACCATTATCACGTCACTTTTCTCAAGACCTATAGGGGAACCCATTCCTTAATAAATGATAGATCTTTATCAAGGGAGTATTAAAAAATACCATCATAACAACCCCATTATGAGCAAACCTACTTCACCTATAAAATATATATAAAGGGACCAACACCTTGGTGAAGTATATGCATTGGTCGAGGGAGTTTCTATCCCTAATAGAGGACCCTTTCCACATCAAGGAGTGTTCTTTAGAAGATGGAGTATCAAAATCTATGGATATGTGGGGGAGTAATGAAATATATTAGCTGTGTGTGGGGGATCAATACCTCATCAGTGTTGAGGGAGTACTGACCCCATGCTCGATTTGGGAGACTTGTAATCTATGTGTGTGAGGGAGTTCCAAACTTCATGAAGAATATGGGGGGCCTACACTCATCCATTAGAACATAACCATGGGAAAACCGTACCCTATGAATGATTTGATCAACATACACAATCCCCATCTTCATTCCTATGAAACTAATATGATTAAATTGAATGAATCACCTCACATCCCACCTATGATGTTGAAGAGAATATGACCACTACATTATATAAAGAAAATGAACATGATGTATTCATGCACCTAAATATGGGTCATGAACTAGGTGATAAAAAAACACATGAAGGTTAGAAAAATAAAATAGAATGTATTGTAAGGGTACATAGTGTATATACCTTCAACAATAGTATTATCATGTATTGATTCTTTTTATGGAATGTGAATTCAATGTACATATCTTTCACTATGATGTGTAGAAATTATGAGACCAATAGGTACTTAAAATTTATCCCTGATATATAGATCCACGTCTTCTCTGGGTGCATGGAATTTTTGAGATGATAAACAGTGTGTGATTCCCAAGTGATTACTTAGCGTGTACTATTAAATAGTCAAGACATGTAGTCCCTAACTACAAAATGTGTCTTTGTGGACACATGCTATTTATTATATGGATATATCCATTGGTGTGTACTACTACCCGATTCATGTCATATAGGCATACATGGAATGTAATCAAACTACACTTCATGTGGAAAGTTGTTTACTCAGCCTACCAACATAATCTCATGCATGTGGAAGTTAATTTTATATATACAACATGGTGTGTGAATCCATACAATTTGTTGTGTGAGGATTATAATTTTCTAAAACCCTATCACCACATATAAGGAGGTAGATTGCATGTGTTCCTTTGAATTTCACATTATGGAGTCATGTTCTTCACCCATATTCCTATATTCATACACAGTTCAAGACGTTTACACCTTAAAGAGCCAAAAATCACATCATAGTTCACCTCATTGCTATCTAGGAACCTTGAGGGCTTTCCCTGCTAATCTACTCTTCATAGTCACACCCCCTCAGATTTTATTTCTCATCCCTTGATCAAATCTATGCCAAATATCCACTCTAAAATCACCTTGTGTGCATTTAACATTATCCCAATTTCCCAACATCACCTCTTTATACCATTTTTCATTCATAATCCACACCCAAACCTCAATCCATAATCCGTGATGAAGTATCATGATACACACAGTTAAAAGGGATCAAGACGAAAAATAAAGGAGGTAGAATAATGAATGATGGAAAATTTTCCACTCAAAGTTATCATCAAGGGATCATTTGATGATGGATCCTAAGGGAATAAATTGAGGATATAAGAATATTCCATGCAATGATGTTAGGTACTTCACAAAATAACTTACAAGGGATGAATCTCTATTAAAATGATTATTTGAAATATCCTAAACATAAAAGAATAATTGAGAATGCATGTGGCTGTGCAATAAATGATTCACCACATGAAGAATACAAATTCATAATGTTCAATGGAATAATAAAAATTATGAGGTAGAAATAAAAATAAAATCCACACCACAATACGAATTTGGTTCGTGACGGTGAAGGAGTCGGCAAATGAGGAGGAGGAGTAGGTAGGAGAGGAGGGAGGAGAGGAGAGAGGAAAGTAGGCGGTGACAATTGCAGTAGTGACAATGAAGATATCTGTGACAGTGGTGCCGAACATAGAGGAGAAGGAGGGAGGAGAGGAGACGATGGCGAAAATTGCAGCGGTAGGGATCAGTTTACGCGAGAGCTTGAGGGTGCGATGAATGAGTAGAAAGTTAGGATTTATTTAGAAAACCCAGTGACACTTTATCAGTGGTAGATAAAAATCACTGATAAAAGTATATTTTATGAACACTAAAATTGAAATCAATGATAAAACATTCCTTTATCAGTACAAAAAAATCACTGATAAAGGTATGTTTTATCAGCACTACAACTGAAAGCGCTGATAAAACATTCCTTTATCATCGCTTTTTTTAGAACTGATAAATAGATGTTTTATTAGTGATTTTTAATTAGAATTGATAAAAAATACCATTTATTCAAAATTATAAAATTATAACCAATATATTTATTACATTTATAATTTTATAAATATATATAATTAATATATTTATTATAATTTAATAAATTAAATTAAATTATATATATATATATATATATTTGGTGTTTGTGTATAAATTATAATTAAATATATATATATATATAATTTTATAATTTAAATTATAAATAAGTATATATAAATATAAATATAAATTGATATATTATTTTTAATTTTAATTTCATAAGTATATATATATATGTATGTGTCTATGTATATATTCATTAAATACATATATTTTTAAATAAATATATTCAAAAGGTATTCATAAATATATATTTATCATTTTAAAAAAATATTTTATAATTTTATAATTATTTTAACATATTTATTTTTAATTAGTTATATATAATTATAATTATATATAATATATTTAAAAAGTAAATAATTATATATAACTAAATATTTATATTTTTAAATATACTAAAAACAATTATTCCTTTTTAAATATATTTATTGCGATTTGAAGTATTTATGAGATGAAAAGCTTCATCTATATAGGAAATGAATGAATACACCAAGTATATATAGTACTATAGTATATTTGGACAACATTATGGTAAACAATGAACATATATTCATGATAAGAACTTATGCATCAATTGACACATTCATTTGGAAACATATTTTTTTAAATATATATATATATTTAATAATTATATATATATATATATTAAAAATTATTTATATATAATATTATAAACATATAGTATAATAAATATATAATAAAGATACAACTAAAACTAATAAACATAATAAACATAAATAAAAAATAAACATAATAAACAAAATAAACATGAATTTTTATTTATTGTATACATATAAAAATAATTTTTGAATACAATTAAAATATTTTTATATAAATTAATAATATTTTATATTAAAATCTTTTATCATGGCTATTATTATCGCTGATAAAGGATCATTATTATCAGCACTTTTTGTGAGCGCTGATAAAGGGAGGGACATTATCAGTGCTAATATTAGCACTGATAAAGGGTTGATTTATCAACACTTTTTTTCTAGAACTGATAAAAGTACCCCTTTTATCAGTTCTTTTCGATTAGTGCTAATAAAACCTAAGAACGTCCCTTGCCCACATTTGTGGTAGTGGAAGATAATTTGTTTATAACATTAATGATAAAATTACCATTGCCTACTCTAAATCCCGATTTAGGAAAATTTTCTCTGGTATTTCCAATTAGAGAGAGGCACATACTATCACTATATCATTATTTTTAAGGAAACATCCTAGTAATTTTTTTGGTATATCAGTATAGATCACATACCCTTGTCAATTATAGAGTCACGTGATCATAAGTGCACTAACTAACCTTCCCTTCATCTCTTTGAATTTATTATCACATTTATATTTCCATAAGCACTTAAATCCCTTTTAATTAAACTTGGTGAGTGGATTTTATAGTTTTGAGAATCTATAAAAAAAATTTAGTTGTATCCTACCAATAAAATACAATTACTGATATCGGTTATCATGGTTGGTCTAGTCCATTACTTAATAAATTCTATCATTCAAGGATCCACTGATATACCCTTATTTGAGATTATAAAACCCATTAATGAAACTTCCTAAAGTAGAAATTGGAACTTAGTAAATTTAGCATACAACTTCCCCTTCCACAGGGTCCTCATCACAAATCCAAAGTGATATTAATAATCTTCCTTATACATATAACATATAAGAATATCATATATAAATACTACCAAAAAATGTTAAAAGTAATATTTATAGACACTATTCATTAAATCAATGAAGATAATAGGGGAATTTCTAATTCAAAATGGAATCACTATAAATTTATAATGAACACACCTTTTCTAGAATGTTGTTTGAGAGACTCCACATTTTGGAACTCAATTTATGATATCCAAAATGATTTTTGGTTTAGAAAAATATTTAAATTCTCATGATTGGTCAAAAAAATTAACGATACAGGGTAGATGATACTTTTTATTGATATGGATCTTGTTATGTTCTTCATAATCAATTCAAAGATGCATTGACCCATATTTATTATTAATAAAAAGAAAAAGTTCACCCCAAGGTGATTCACTAGGGAATGTGAAACCCTTTTCAATATTCTTTTATAGTTTCATCTTTAATTTTTGTATCTCAATTAGGGATATTCTATATGGAGACTTTGAAATATCCATATAACAAGGTGTAAGTCCTTTTGAAAACCCTACTTCACAATTCAAAGGAAATCTAGGAAAATCATCTAGAAATACATCAACAAACTCGCGCTCAATAGGAATATTCTCAATGTTGAGTTTCTCCCCAAATAATCTAAGATAGATACCTTTTATAGAAAGGATTTAATACCCATAAGATAAAAGTAATTTCCATTAGAAGTTCTTATTCATCCTTGCATCAATAAATTACTATGTGTTCAATCAAAATATGAAATGTGAATTTTCCTTCTAGAAATGGGGATGACCTTGTTTGTTTAAGGTTCAAACTTTCCAATCGGTTTCTGACGAGTTTATTCATAGAACCAAAAACATCTAATGACTCTATATCCATATGGACCTACTTTCCCAAGTTAGGTGCTCATTAGACATGGACCGATGAGGCTTAAGAATTTGCATTGGTCAAGAGGATGGGAGGTCAGGCTCGTCACACCTTTTTGGGGGGAATTATTACATACTCCAGGAATCTCTTATAGATTTAAGTTATGTTCATGAATCCTTATTAATTCACCAAGTATAAAAATGAGTTTTCCTTTAGATTTAGCGATCAATGGTTGATATTTATGAGATTTAGAGAATCTTTTATATGTATTTTAGGTTCTTCATCGATGGAGAATCATCCTTATGTATTATAGATTATTAGTTAATGGTATCCTTAAATACATTATATAGAAATCTATTGGTCATTATGATGAACATACTGGTTTTAAAGTCACTCAGTGGGGAAATTGAAGTTTATTGTCCTTCAGAAAGACATAGATTATTTCAGAGTTGGGATCGTACCCGTAGATGGGCTACCTACGTATCCTTGTTAAAAAAGAATTTAAAACCATGTAGTTCGATACAAGAATATGGGGTTTATGCATGGTTAATGGACCAGAAAGAGATGTCGTGATTACTTTCATACTCTAAGCTCACATGATTCATGCTCAGTGTGAGAAATAAGAGGTATCGGTAAACTTGGAGATGGTGCCATAAAAGATGCAGTTATGAGAAATGATGTGGGGCTTACGTAAGTATGACTACCCAGGAAAATAAAGACAATGACTTAGGAAAAAATCCCACGAAGTAGGGTCCATAAAGGTACTTGTATTTTATGGATATTTGGTATTTTAACTCGGGACTTACTCTTAAAAAGGAAGCCTAAATTAAAAGGGACTTATTATTTAGTTTTCTTCCTGATAATGAAACCCAAATCAAAAGAATTAAGATTTGTGCTTACTCCTGAGGAGGATGCCCATGTTAATGGAACCTATGACTGGGTATTACTCTTGAGAAGGAGGCCCAGGTTAAAGGGATTATAACTCGGGCTTACTCCTGAAAACGAGGCCCAGGTTAAAAGGATTATGACTGGGGCTTACTCCTGATAAGGAGGACCATGTTAAAGTGAACTTATAACCTAGGGCTTAATCCTAAGGAGGCCCAAAGTTTAATGAAATTATGATTGGGACTTACTCCTGAGAAGGAGGCCCAGGTTAAAGTGGTTATGAATGGGGCTTACTCCTGAGAAGGAGGCCCAGGTTAAAGGGATTATGATTGAGGCTTACTCCTGAGAAAGAGGCCCCGGTTAAAGGGATTATGACAGGGGATTACTACTGAGAAGGGGGCCCAGGTTAAAAAGATTATGACTGGGGCATACTACTAAGAAGGAGGCCCAGGTTAATGAGATTATGACTGGGGATTACTCTTGAGATGGAGGCCCAGGTTAAATAGATTATGACTGGGGCTTACTCCTGAGAAGGAGGTCCAGGTTAAAGGGATCTTCTCATCTTAAAGGATGATGTTATATAGGAAACCCCTAACCGTGGTGACATAAAGTTTGTAATTCATGAGGTTTTGCGAGATTTTCTCCCAAAATTCCTTTCAGATAAGGAATCCAACAAAGGAACTATGCCATAAATGACTTTGAAGAGGGTTTTGAAGGCTATATCTTGAAGAGGAGAGGTGGGTTTGAAGAAAGGAAGTGATTAGGAAGGAGGCACACAAGTTTTGTTCTGGCGTGCAAGTCTTTGTCGTGTAAGTATACTTACGTGACATGAGTCACCTTTGGAGACAACTAATCTATAGGATATTTCTTGGGCGACTTGAAATCAATCCCTTAGTATCATCCCTTGAGGGTTCTAGAAGTGTGGCGCGCAAGTTCCCTTGATAGGGAAAGGCGGAGCGCAAGTGTATTCATTTCCCTTAAGGGGTGGAAACTTAGGTGCGCAAGTGTTGATGAATTCTAACACATAGGCCTTATTATTCCTCTTTATAAGTTCAATTATAGGTAAATAATTACCTTTATAGTGTTCAGAAGACGGCATAAAAAGACTTGGGTGACCAGAGCTTGAATCTGAGTTTTTGAAAATTCGTCCTCTAAATGGGAGGCCCACATGGGCTATTTATAGGCTACTGGAAACCTTGAAAAAAAAGTAATAGGGTGCACAAGTGACTTGCACGACCCATATTTGGCGTGCAAGTGACTTGCGTGACCAGAAGGAAACTTGTGCGATCTCTTCTTAAAGGGTTCCTTGTTCATGCCTTTGTCAATTTTTGATGTTCTTCAAAGGATGACTCTTGTTGTTCTTAAGGTATTCCCCCTTTTCCATTTGTTAGACTCTGTGATGGAAAAGAGCATCAATAAAAGTCCCCCCTCAGAGTTGGATCTGAAAAAGGAAAGAGGATTTTACTTTGAGGAAAAGGAGAAACCAGGGTCCAGCGGCGCGCAGGTTATAGGCGCGTAGGTACCGACGCGCAGGGTCCAGCGCACAGGTTTCTGGATCGCCTATAAATATGGGCCTCACTCTCATGAAAATCACCCGAATTCTGAATGCTTTGATCTCTCATCGCACAAGTTCTTCTTGTCATGCATGTTTTCTTGGATCTTTATTCATTCGTGATTTTGTTCGTGTGGCGCTTCTTCAGTGAGTTTCTGACTTGCATGCCCGAACTAGCGCGACATTACTTGCACGACAATACTTCCGCGCCTTAATGCCTTATCCATTTTTCGATTTCTTCACAAATTTTATGAAAAACCAACTTACTTAAAAGTTAATTATTTGATCTTTGTGTAGATTCAATGGATCCTAGAAATATTAGATCAGCTGACGAGTTGGCTAGCAAGCGGATCGATGACATGATGAACATAGTTGGCCATGACTATTATGATATCTGCGACAATACTCTCCCAGATTTGGCCAAGTACTTGAAAACATATCATGTCAATTTCCCATAGAGCATTTATTTTATATGGCCATGGTCATCTGTAAGGAGTCAACATTCCAGAGGCAAAGAATTACATTCCTCATTCCTGGTTTCAGACTTACACCAATTTCGCTTCCAGAAATTTCTCAGTTACATGATCATTCTTTAATGCTGGGACAGTGGAGAAGGCATTTAAAATGCATCATAACCCATGTTCTCTAGATTTTAAGCCTCACAAGCCTGATCTGCAGCCACATTTCTATCCCTCTATTTTGGTTATGTTGTGCATTAAGAGTAACAACAATGGTGTGAACATTCAAATTTTTCCTCCATGTCATTTCCTTGCAGATATGAAAATAGAAAACCCATGGGATAATATGTTTTTCGCTTCCAGTCGGTGGAGAGAAGAATATCATGACATTAGAACAATATCTGAAAAGAGTACTCTCTCCAAATGGATCTTTACTTCCAATACTCCATTCTCAAATTCATGTATCCATATTCTGAGTCTCTTGGACAAAAATACAGTCACTGTTTGATCAGCAGAAAATTTTCTCGAACCGCACTCAAGAACATTCTTTTACAATTGTTCCAAGAAGAGCTAGTATCACTACGTCTCTTATTGTATCCTGTTGAATGAATGAATTCTAGGTGGTTGCTGATGAGGCTCAGGATGCTGTGAAGTAAATGAAGAGTTATGTTGAAAGACTCTTGTAATTCTTGAAAAATAGAAGATGCTCCAATCTGTGGATGTCCGTCTAACTCTTGTGCATCAATGAAAAACACATTCATCTTCAATCATTTGTACCAACATTCTCTTGATAAATACTTATATATATATATATACCTAAGACAATGGGCCTAGTAAGAATAGTTTAGTTTTTAAAGGATTATACAAACAACCCTACAAACTTTGCATCTTTTATTGCTCAATATTGACTAAATCATACAATATGTACATTTAGAAAGCTGGGACTCGACTTTTGTTCAGAGTCCCTTTTACAGGTGCCCAATTTAATGAGTACCATGTCTTTTTTTGGCAGTTTAAATTCATGCATGTTAGACATAAAAAGGCTAATGTTTAAGATTGAATATCTTTGACCAAATGGATTAAAATTGACTCAATTCCTTGATAATTTGTTTGAAAACATATTACCAAATTCATGTATGGGGGAAAACATGTAAACTATGACTTAAGAAATTTTGAATCTGAGGGATGATATGAAAAAAGGGCTAAAAGGCATTAGAAGAAGAATTTCTTAAGAGTGAAGTTACCACTATTTAAAAAACCCGTTAGGGGGTTGATTTATGCAGGGAAACTTAAGGGAATTGGATGCATAGTCAAATAATTATATATTTTGGATGACAGGTCCATTATGTAGACTACTTATGCAAGGCCACATTGGGGCATGTGCTACATAGTCAGGAAAAAGAACTCTCAGAAATTTTACTTTTCTATTGCTAAAATCCAGTGAAAGTTTATGGAGATTCAAATTTCCCAAAGCATAGAGTCTACTATATGGGGAGAGGTAATTGAATATGGAGAGGATATTACCAATCAATATTGTCAAAGAATTGGATGAATGTCACTCATGCGAAGGTCTGACCCAAATGCAGGGAAAGGAAATATAAACCATAGACTTGAATATTTTCAGATCATGAAAAAGGGCATGGGACAAATATGTTAAGGATGGTTGTTTCATTGCATATCACTACATATCATCATTAAGAATAATAAGGAAAAAAGAGGTTTTCCCCCCAAGAATGAAGTTACCACTATTTGAAAAACCCGTTAGGGGGTTTGAATTATGCAGAGCCACCTAAGGGCGTTTGATGCATAGTCAAATAATAGCATCTTTTGGCTAACAGGTCCATTATGTAGACCATTTATGAAAGGTCGCCTAAGGGAACATGCTTCATGGTCAGGAAAAATAATTCCTGTGTATCAGAAATTTTGTGATCATAAGTCAAGAAAAGGGTTATGGAGATCTGGAAGTATTTAAGGTTAGTAGTATGACACATAAAAATGGGTATTGTTTAATAGATGAAAGTGATTCATAGACCAATGCTGACCATAATCATGTTGTGGCTGGGTCCTAAATTGAGATGCTGGACTTCACTACATATCTAATTAGGATGAGAATCAAGCCATATGTAGTTCTTGAAATACAATTTAATGTCATGTGAGATGGGAATGTAGGAGATCTTAGTTTAGGGTCGTAGCGCTCGGACCATAATGATGGAGAAACATTGTTTGTTTGTTATAAACCTAATGTGATTAATGACTAGGGTTTTCATACCACATTCATGTGTTCGTAGGGGGACTTTTTAGCCAAGGGACTGAAATTAGAGTTTGGGGTTAGGCCCAAAGACTTGGGGGTGGGTTCGAGGGATGCTCGAACGTTCCTATGTATCCCATAAGGATGGGAATCAAGCCATAAATAGTTCTTGAAATACCTTCTGTACAAATTTGGTTCGTACATGTGAAGGGTGAAAGGGGAATTTAGTGCAATGATGGTTGGATCCAATATTAAAGGTTAAAGCATTGCCATGTATGCATGTATTCTTTGGAATATAACATGATTGGAGATCAATGTCAATAATGATTCCCTCTTAGGTGAGGGTGTCAAAGACTGTTGTAGTTTATTGTCGTATAGGACAAAAGTGTGAATAGTTTAAGGTCATATTCATGGACCGGTGCTATATAGTTTAGCGTCATGTAGCTATACTTCTATGCAGTTTAATGTCTTGAAACGAGGAAAATGGGGGACTGTATAGTTTAATGTCATATATCAAGGATGATGATGAACCAATGTGAATATATTGGTTTAGGAGGGGGGGGGGGATTCACGGATCAACATCGTATGAGATGGAGGTGAACCAATGTGAAGATATTGGTTTTGGTCTTGAACTTCGGGAGGTTTCCTACGTACCCAGCCTAGATGGAAATGATCAAAGTACATGTAGTTCTATTGAGAATGAATTGATGATCGAGTTGTACTTGAGGACAACCCGAAGATGGTGTTGGGAATTATTCGTGGTTAGCGGCCCCGAAAGGGTATTACAGTTGGAGCATACTCTAAGCTCACATGATTCATGCTCGATGTGAGAAACAAGAGGTAACAAAAACCCTAACGATTTATAGTTTAACGTCATGTAGGACGTATAAGGGGCTATTTAATAGTTTAAATATCATGTGTCTCAGACATGGGGTGCTTGGAAATTTAACATCTTGCAGCTCAGATGAACAGTTTAACGTTATGTTGGATGACAAAGGAGACACAATTTAATGTCATGTTTGGCGATAGAGGGGCTATAAAATTTAATGTCATGTAGAAAGGAAAAAAGGGACCATGCAGTTTAATGTCTTGGAGTGAGGAAAAAAGGGACCATGTAGTTAAAAGTCTTGCAGTGAGGACTAAAAATAGTAAAAGGTCATATGCATGGAACAATGCTACACAGTTTAACATCATGTAGCCAGGAAAAAAGAGGTGTATTTGTGTTCCACAAAATACTACTTCAAGAATATTTCATTGTTTAGAGTTTTAATAAGTTCCCCATCCATTGAGATTAAAGAATAAGCTCCATTGGAGTAGACCTTATGTATTGAGTAAGGTCCTTCCCACTTTGGCTCAAGCTTTGGAGGCTTCTTTCCAGGTATCATTAGAGTTCTAAGGACCGATACCAATTCTCCTTGAATTAATGAATTAAGACATACTTTGTTATTGAAATATTTTGATATTCGATTCTGATTGACTTCTATGTGGTGCAGGGTGCACAATCATTTTTCATCTAATTATTCCAATTCATCAAATCACTTCTGAGATTGTTCATCCGTGGATGACTGATCACAAATGGCTACTCTGAGTGAAGGTAATTGAACCTCAATGGGCAAGAATACTTCTGTTCCATATACCAAGGAATATGGAGTTGATCGTGTAGTAGTGTGGGTGGTGGTCCGATAAGCCCATAAAGCATGAAAAAGTTTATTAGTCCATGATTTCTTATCTTTATCCACCAACTTTTGCAGTTTGTTTGAAAGAGTCTTATTGAAGGCTTCTATTTGGCCATTGGCCGCTGCATGATGATGAGATGAATTGTTGTACTTGATGTTGTATTCTTGATACAACTTTCTCACCTCGGATCAACAGAAGTTGGTGCCATTGTTTGTCAATATGGTATGAGGGACACCAAATCTGGCAATGATGTTAGACTTGAAGAAGCTAACAATTCCTTAAGAACTAATTTATTTTAGAGGTATTTCCTCTACCCATTTGGAAAAGAATTCAGTAGTAGTAAGAATATACTTAAATTGCTTGGATGTAGCTGGAGGATAATGTCCTACTACATCCATTCCCTATGTGGCAAATGGCCTTGTGTATTTAGCTGTATGAAGCAACTATGGGGGCTGATGAATGAAGTTGGCACATAATTATCAAGAATGAAACTTCATAGTGAAATAAACACAATATTGCATCATTGAAGGCCAAAAGTATCCAAGCCTTCATATTTGACCAGAAAGTCTATGTCCAGACTGGTGGGCACCACAAACTCCTGCATGTACTTCATTCATGACAATCATTGTCTCTTCACCATTAATACATCCGAAGAGAATTCCATCAAAACCTCTCTTGTAGAGAATTTTTTGGTGATCTGGGATATCATAAAGAGTAAAATTTACCACATGTCACCAGACTTGTTCTTTCCCTGCTCTATCAGGTGGGAGTGTTCCATTTTGAAGGTATTCCTTGATAGGTGTCATCCATCCTGTAGTATGACCATATGGTTCATAAATGGTACTAATTTAATTGATTTCCTCTGTTCTGATTTGAATAAAAGGTGAAACAACACGACAGTGGGCAATACTGATGGTTGTTTTATCCCAATTTGGATCTGCTAGGGTTGTGGCTACATTAGCCAGTGCATCAGCTTGGGCATTTTGTAATTGAGAGACATAAGAAAATGTCGGGTTCGAGGGAAATTCTGCCATTAACTATATGACATAATCAAAAAAGGTATTAACTCTTATTTTCTGATGGAATAATCCCCATTGATTTGTTTGATTACCAAATTTGAATCACCTTTTACCCTCAGGTGATTCACCTGTTCCTGAAGTGCCAATTCCAAGCCTGCGGTGAGAGCTTGATATTATACTTCATTATTTGTATCGCCTTCCAACAATAAGAAGGAATAGGGTAGAACTGCCTTTTCTGGGGAAATAAGAACGATTCCTAACCCAACTTTGTTGAATTTAGGATCTTCCATTTTCTTCCATATTGGACTTCTGGAGGCTCCATCAAAGTAAATTTCCCATGTTTGAGGATTATCTTGAATAGAGAAAACTTCCTCATCAGGAAGTTCAATATTTAAAGATGTATCTTCTACTAATGGGTGTTCAGCAAGGAAACCGTCCATAGATTGGCCCCTTATTACCTTTTGAGACACGTACTGGATATCAAAATACTGCAAAATAACTGCCCACCTTGCCAGGCATCCTGTAAGCATTGAATAACTAAGGATAAATTTGAGAGGGTTATTGTGAGATACCAATTGGACCTCATGATGTTTCATGTAGTGTCTCAATTTCTGAACTGAAAAGATTAATGCTAGGCAGCACTTTTCAATACTTGAATATCGAGTTTTATCCTCAAGCATAGTCCAACTGAGATAACAAAGGTTGTTTTCATTCCCAGCATCATTCTTTTGGGAAAGGAAGGCACCCAATGATCGCTCTAAAGATGTCACATAGAGAATAAGTGATCTTCCTTCAACAGGTGGAATTAATACCGGTGGACTCAAGAGATATTTCTTGAGGGTATCAAATGATTCTTTACATTCTTCAGAGCACTGGTATGTGACTCCCTTCTTCATTAATTTGGTGAAGGGTAAACACTTGCCTGCCAAATTGGCAATGAAACGCCGAATATAGGCCAAGTGTCCTTGAAGTCCTCTTAATTATTTCAAATTTCTAGGAGGTGAAATACCAAGGATTGATTTTGTCTTCTCAGGATCAACTTTTATACCACAATGGCATACAACAAAGCTGAGAAATTTTTCTGAGGTTACCCCGAAATAACATTTCAAGGGGTTCATCTTCAAATTGTGTTGTCAAAGTTTGTTGAATATGATTTTCAGACAGGGTAAGTGATTAGAACGTTTTCTGGATTTAACCACCAAATCATCCACATAACATTCAACAAATTTCCCTAAAAAGGGTTTGAAGATATAGTGCATGGAACATTGATACGTTGCACCTGCATTTTTCAGGCCAAAGGGAATTACCCGATAGAAAAACACACCTTGAAGAGATTTGAAAGCTGTAGACTCCTCATCCTATGGGGCCATTCATATTTGATTGTACCCAAAATATCCATCCATGAAGGAAAGAGCTTCGTAGCCAGGTGTTGCATCAATTAATAGTTCTGTGATCGGAACTGAAAAATCATCCTTGGGACAATGCCGATTACGATCTCTGAAGTCAATGCACACTCTAATTTTTCCATGATTATTTTTCATAGGGAAAATATTATCCATCCATTTAGGATATTGAACATCTATGATGAAGTTAGCCTTGATAAGCTTATCAACCTTATATTTAATTTTAGAGGCATAAGTTGCGTGTGTCCATCTTGCTACTTTCTTGAATCCTCAATGTTCTTCTGGAAAACCTAAATGATGAGTGGAAACATCGGGATGAATAACTGGAATTTCTGTATAATTCCAAGAAAATAAATCTCGATTTTTCTTTAGAAAAGTAGTATACATTTCTTTCTCTTCAATATTCATGGTCACACTAATTAATGTGGGGCATGGATATTATTTTGTACCCAGATTTATTTCTCTGAGTTCATCCACAGTGGTAGAGATACCCTCTTCAAATGCTGGAGGAGCATCTCTAAGATCTTCCTCTTCTTCTTCAATATTTGTTATTTCTTATGTTTCTATTTTCATAGTAGATGATGAACCAGAATTTCCATGGTCAGGGGAGAAGTTAAAATGTGAACATCTTGGAGAAGAGGCTGCCATTTCTGACCCTATTGACGATGAAGGGTATTTCTGAGGTTCTAGAGAGGAGATGATGGATTGATAATCGACATCATTGTTTTCCTCTGGTATTGCTATAACTTATTCTGGCCTGGTTGATGAGGTATAGAATTGCTGGATTTTAGAGGATGAAATAAAGACATCTCCATTTAAGCTTTCATCACTGCTTGGCCAATCAATAATTTCTCCCATGTTGTCTGGCTTGATTTCTATAATTGACATTATGGAAGTTTCAATAAGAGTGTTTGGATTTGGGTCTATCCCATCAATTTGACTGATAGGCAACACATAATCTATACTCACATGTATGAATGGGTTTACTGGAATCTTTTCCAAACCATATTGAGCATTAATTTTGGTAACCTTCTTTGCCATGGATTTTTCTTTTCCCTCCATGTGATAAAAAACCTGACTTAATGTATTGAGATTCACATATTTTGAATGTGGATTTGTCACCATACAATGTCCCAATTTGACCATTGAAACAATATTTGAGACACTGATGGTACAAAAAAGGTATGACCTCATGTTGATGTAGCCAAGGTCTTCCAAGAAAAATGTTGAAGGTTGTGTCCTGATGAACAACCATGAAATATGAATTAGAAACAAGATCTCCAAAATGAATTCTGAGTGCAATATCACCCATAGGTTCTTGTTCATTCTTATCATATCCTTGCAAAATCAAAGTAGAAAGGGATAAATCAGATTCGGTGAGGCCTAATCGACGAAGTGTATGAATAGGAATAAGATTGACTCCTGAGCCATTATCAATGAAAGCTCGTATGATGTCTATATCATTGATTTTTCCAGATAAATATAAAGGTCTGATGTGCCCATGCACAACATCATCTTCATCTTCATCTGTAAAAGATATCACTGCATGGTATTCTACAGATTCATTCTCTATATGGTAGACCTCAGCCGCAAGAATTTCAGTTTTGAATTCTTGAGGACATGACAAAGCCTCAATAAGCACATCCCAGAGATCTTTTGATAGATTCAAGGCATACAGAATTTATAACTTGGCCGGTAATTGGGATGAATGTTTCATGACATCATATTTTTGGTCCAACGGTCTGTGTTTCCCATCAAAAGAATGTGGTTTTGCAGGTGCCTTGGAAGTTGATGCTTTGGCAGTAGATGCATCCCGTATCGGGGTGGGAGTTGGAAATACTCCTGGCTTCGGTAGATTAGACCGACTAGGTCCATCAATTTTCTAAGAGGAAGAAGGGGTGACCTCTAACTGGTCTTCCAAAATAACTGTGTCAAGACCGAATCTACCATGTGTGGAAGAACTTACTTGTTCCTGTTGAGCCCACTAAAGGGATTTTCCATGAGTTTCTGCCACATATATAGTTCTAGCAGAGGTAGGATTTAAATAGTGGTTTCTGGAATATCCATGTCTTCCCTTATATCCTAGACCTCTGTCTCTTCCTCTAATTCCTCTGTCATATGCAAATAATTCAGGCTGATCATAATCAAAACTTTCATTGGCATAAGGATCTGTCAAATGAATCATGTTTACAGAACCAAAGACTAATTCTTCATCTGATGAAGATTCTTCCTGATTGGCCAGTTCAGGCTGTGCTATTTGGTGGGGTGGTGCCTATAGTTTTGAAGTAGATGGAATAAAATATTCCAGAGTCAAATGCAATTTAGGCTTTGACACAAACTCATCTTCTTCTGACTGCTCTTCTTTCTTCAAATTACACTGCTTCTTTGAAGATTTTCCTTCTGATGAAGGGGGTTTTGCTGTGGCATTCATAGTAGAAGACATAATTGGTTGATTCAATTGTGTTCATAAAATGGCATGAGTTTGGTTGATCATTTTCCTGACCATCCAATCATCATATTTCTATACGTTTTTACTTTTGAATTCACGCCACTCACCTAATTCCTCTGGATCAGTAGCAATAACACAAGCTGCCTAAGCTCAAGAACATTTCAATTTCACTTTTCCAGAGTCCACCATATTTTGTAGGAGTTCTTTGAAGACAAAAAACTACTGAATGGGATGCCCCAACATCTGATGAAATGGGAAATAGTTTGGGAGGTCTTCATCTCCTTCATTGTTCGGCCTTTTGGGCCTTGGAAACTAAACCATATTGTTTTCCAGAGCCAAGATGAAGTAGCCAGGAACTTGTTCATTCTGGAAAGAATAAACTTTGTTCTTCAAATATTTAAATTGTTTCTGTCTTTGATCTCTTTGATCATCTTGATGAGGCGGTTTTTGTTGTTGACGCTTAAGAGGTGGAGCCCTTCGATACAATGAAGGTTTTGAAGTGGAAGCAAGTATAGGTTCTTGTTTGAGTGTAACTGTAGTAGTCTCTTCTTTCCCTATTATCCTTCCTGGAAGTGATGGAATTACATGAGTTTTAGCCTTAGTATTTGTAAGAGAATCTTCAATCTGCTGAGCGATTGAAGTAAGGTCTCGAAACCCTCCTTTGTATTTCACAAGGATCAACAGTGTACGTAATTCATCATGCAGATTTTCCACATAGGTTGGCAGAAACTCTTCTTGAGGGAGTGATAAACTTAAGGAATATGTTAATCCCTTCCAGCGAGCAATGAAATCTGAAACTCTTTCATTTTTTCATTGGTTACAATTGGTAATATAAAAAACTATCATCTTTGGCAATTTTGAGCTAAATTGAAGAAGGAAATTTTGATGGAGATCTTCCCACCTAGTAATTGACTGGGTATGCAAGCTTGTATACCAGACAAAAGTAGTCCCTTGTAATGAATACAAAAAACACCTGAGCTTAACTACTTCTTGTTGTTGAGGAGTTCCCATCATAGCATCACAATAAGAAACAAAATGTGTTAGGTGTTGTTCTGGATCTACCGAACCATTAGAAATTGGGAATGTGGAACTTGGAAAATTTGACGGGGGAAGAATTGCATCCACCCATTCAGGGTAAGCTTTCTTATCCGGTTGAACTGGTGCACACTTTCCTTCCATCGCTTCCAACCGAGTTGTTAATGAATTAATGGTAGTCATTAATTTTAGAGAAACATATGGTTGAGCTTGGACCTATGCAGGTGCAAGAAGTGGAGTTTGAATGGGTGTGGCGACTGGTACTGTCACTAATAGTAGTATTACCAGTTTCTGTCCTGTATAACTCATAGGATTAAACCTGTGAGGGTGTACTTGTAAAGGGGTATATTCTTGATCCATCCCAGCAGCTGCAACAAATTCCCTTGATTTATTAACTCCAGCATGCTTAGGAGGAAGACTACCTTGAATTAGTTCTTCATTTAACCTCCTTAACTCCTTCATTTATTATTCTTGTTGTGTGAACCTTTCCTCTAATTAGAGTGACTGGCCTTATCCATAGGTAGGGTAAAATGTAACCTGAATTTTTCCTTTCCCCTTGTTGGACACCTTCCAGAGAGGGGGGAGTTGGTTATTTGAAGGAATACCTAGATTTTGGGTAAGTCTTTGATTCTGGGTACGGAAACCTTATTCATTTGTTTTAGTATGTACAACCTCTTGAACAAGAACTTCTTCATCCGATTCCCCTGAGTGAGCCTCATGTTCTGGGGGATCGGTGAAAACAGAATTGATGACATTTATTGATGCATAACGCATTACAGCCCTTTTGTCAGTGCTTCTATGATACTGTCTTCTTTCATGTCCTTTATGAGACATTTCCTTTTGTTTGGTTGATCCCTTAGGAACTTGTTGATGAACCATAATTTGGAGGGAATATCCTGAAAATTCGGCTCTGCGTTCCTCTTGTGGATTCTTCCCTAATCAAGAGAAGACTAAATTTCACTGAGGAAGAGATTGAGAATTTAAAGAAGTCCCCAGTCCGGTGGACTGGGGATATTAATTTTTTTCCAACTCAATTCCTTGAATTTTGTCTATTGATCCCAAGGGTTGAGTTAAAAGAGTTCCCAGTCTGGAAAGCTGAGGTGGCTCTTGATCTACTATATCTGAAAATTTCTTAAAAGCTCTCATGATTTGGACTTTAGTCTGGAAATTGGATAGATGCATCATCCTACATCCACTCAAATCACCTGGTTCAGATGACCATTGGATTATTTCTGAAACTTCTATCACTTGATGATGTGCCTGCTCTAAACGAGAAGCTTGTTCGATATTCTCATTTTCTTGATGCAAGAGTTATTCGACAACTTGTTATTTATATGCATGACTTTGGGAAGAACTTGTTGAGGCCTATTCTTGAAAAATCATCTGATTACACAAAAAACTAGTTGTATGTGGCTATACATGGGAAATAATAGTGCATGAGACAAATTTGGGTGGGTTTGTTAGTTGGAAAGCACAGTAAAATACAATGCTCCATGAACACCCCATCCCCTCATATGAATATCAGACGAGGCATTGGTAATTAACTGGCACAACCTTTTTAACACGTCAAGGCATGAAAACTAAAGGGATCTCTACTGATTTTTAACCTTTGGATGTCGGGAAACTGAGAGAGATTCCAAGTCAATTTGGCGTTGCAACCCTTATATTATCTTGACATGATTTTGATATTCATCACAAGATAATATTTTATCTTTTAAGTGACAAAGAGTTTTCCATATGTTGAGATGAATATCATGAATACAATATTCTGTCAATGTTTTTAGAATATCATAAAGAGAGTCAGCCAAAGGCCAAAACATGACTGGTAATTCACCTTTCGCCAATTATTTTCTCATATTCAGCACTTTATCTTTGTCATTCAATGAAGATTCTTCTACCTGATTGGACCAAAGATGGTGTTTCTTTATTTCTTCATCATATTTAACAATATTGGTAGAGAATTCATTTGTCAAATTAGAATATGAATGACCCAGGGGTGGTTCGAAGAATGGCCAACACCCCAGGCTATCTTATGATTGAGAAATTATTTCACCTGCTAGCAGTAAGGCATCAAACATGAATGGATTTGCATTTGAAAGTGCCTCAAAATAAGAGAGATTTCTCATTACTGTATGTCCATTGAAGAATTTTATAGGAAATTTGAATTACTACTATGGAGAGGACTTTCACAGCTAAATTCATCATCATGGGGAGGATCACTATGGTGAGTTACACCAAAAGATGAAACTTCTTGCTCCTTGGTCTTCTAGCCACACAGAGGGTTATCGTGACTCTCATCTGAAGATGATACTTTGAGATTGACTAAATTTTCATGAAGAAAGCCTTCATGAGGAAGTGTCTAATGAAGACCTTCAGAATTATTATTGTTACTTTCAGAATTTTTAAACGAGAGAGTAGAATCTTGAGTTGTAACAGATAATTTTCTGAGAGCTTCAAGAACTCTAGAATTGAGCAAGGCCTTATTGCAGATTGGCTCTTGATTTTTCAACTGTGTTGGATGGGTCTTTTTCTTGGATGCCTTCTTACTCAATTTGGAAACCACTTGTTGATGAAAGTGGTTATTATGGGCAGGTGTATGTGCATGCTCAGGATAAATGGCCAGGTTAGGCTGATTATCTCCATTTAAATCGGGTGTATGTGCCCGACTTGATTGTCCGTATGACATGGGGGAGTATTCCCCATGACTCTCCTATACTGAAACAGAGGTGTGTATCTACTCTGGAGTGACATGTTGATGATTCACTCCACTAATAGCAATATATTTATGTTTCTTTCCCTGTGATGTCGCTGAAGTTGTTATAATATTCTGATAGGCATCTATAATATGGGTTGGGATTTTCTTCTTCTCTTTCACCATTTTTAGAATGTGCCTGGTGACTTCAGCTGCTAGAACGGGAATATACATCTATTCTGTGTTTGGAGTAGGTGTATGTGTCCCCTCCTGTCCTCCTATTCCTATCAATAGATATTGACAGTACTTACGCATAGGAGCAGAGAGTTGAGTCTGCTCCAAATTTGTCGTCGGAGCTTTCTGACTGACTTCTTCGGGTGATACCAAACGAGAATGTTGGAAGACTTGATGAACATTGGAAAGTGTATGTGCCTGCTGTGTATTCTCCATCAAGTATGGTTGATGGGTTTCCTTCAATACTGGCAGATGAGACTGCTGACAGAATTGGTGATTGTAAATAGGTGTATGTGCCTGTTTACAGGTGGTCACCCCATTTGGTTGGAAAACTCCTTTGGATGTAGTCAGACAAGCCTGCTTACTAGATGATGAATTATAAGAACATGTATGTTTCTTCCTATAGTACTCCGTTGGAATTGCCTGGAGGGATTGGCAGGTTGCTTCCAGACGAGTCTGCTGGACAGTGGGATTAGAACAGACGGGTGTGTGCGCCCTCTCATTACTTGCCATCAAGTTAGGTTGATGGACTTCTTTGGAAGGGTCAAGGGTATGAATCTTCTCCTTGTTGGATGAATTTTTCCTCTGACTGTTCGTTTTGCGTGCTCGGGTATGAGGGACCTGATTTGAACCCCTAGAGATGATATACCCTCATCTTGTTGAGGGTGCACTACCACATGAGTTTAGCGGCGATTGTTGATGGGATTCCTCAGGAAGGACTCATGTCTTCTTGAACTGAGGCCTTGAGTGACCTCTTCATTCACCTCCCTGTAATATGGGAGGGACTGGTTTTTGCATTCCAGGGATAACGACCCAAAACGGTTGGAGACGGTGGTTAGAACTGTCTGCTTCTTGATCACTGGTCGTCACCGTCCAGGCAACCAAGTTGAGTTGTTAACCTAGAGGGCTTTTCCAGCAGCCTCCAGAGTTGAGATGGTACCGTGTTGACGGTATTCCCTCACCAAAGAATTCAAGACCCATAATTGAAGATGTTGAGTAGGTGATGTCGTCCTCTGATCGGACGAGTATCCAGTAGGAGTAGCGGCCAAAGTATTCACAGGTGTGAACATTAAAGAATCCATTCTGTGTTTGCATGGAGATCTTGGAAAAGAGTGCCTATTTGATATAGCAGACATAATCAAGATAATTCTAGCTAGAATACATCTTTTGGATGAGTGCTCATGTTATTAACTACTTTGTTGGCCCTCATATTGAGTTTAATAGGGGCCTAACAAATAAGTAAAAAATCATTTTAACTTGGTTAAGGATTCACGTCGGGTTCACCATTTTTTGTTTATTTTGGAAATGGGTATGACCTTGTTTGCTTAACGTTCAAACTTTCCAATCGGTTTCGAACGGGTTTATTCATAGAACTGGAAACATCCAATGACTCTATATCCATCTGGACCTTCTTTCCAAAGGTAGGTTCTCATTAGTCGTGGACTGATGAGGCTTAATAATTTTCATTGGTCAAGAGGATGGGAGGTTAGGCTCATCACACCTTTTTGGGGGAATTATTACCTACTCCGGGACTCTCTTATACATTTAAGTTATGTTCATGAATCCTTATTAATTCATCAAGTATAGAAATGAGTTTTATTTTATATTTAGCAATCAATATTTGATATGTATGAGATTTAGAGAATCTTTTATATGTATTTGAGGTTCTTCATCGATGGAGAATCATCTATATGTATCATAGATTCTTAGTCAATGGTATCCTTCAATACATTATATAGAAATCTCTTGGTCATTATGATAACCATACTGGTTTTAAAGACACTCATTGGGGCACTTGAAGTTTATTGTCCTTCAGAAAGACAGGTATTATTTTAGAGTTGTGATCGTACCTACAGATGGGCTACCTATGTATCCTTGTTAAAAAGGAATCAGAACCCACATATTTTGATAAAGAATATGGGGTTTATTCAAGGTTAATGGCCTAGAAAGAGACATCGTGATTACTTTCACACTCTAAGATCACATGATTCATGCTCGGTGTGAGAAACAAGAGGTATCAGTAAACTTGATGATGGTTCCATAAAAGATGCAGTTATGAGAAATAATGTGGGTCTTACGTATGTATGACTTCCCAGGTAAATGAAGACCGAGACATAGGAAAAAAGCCCAAGAAGAAAGGTTCATAAAGGTATTTGTATTTTATGGAGATTTTGGATTTTAACCCGGGACTTACTTTTAAAAAGGAAGCCTAAATCAAGAGGGACTTATGATTGAGTTTTATTCCTGAGAAGGAAACCCAAATAAAATTAATTAATATTGGGTCTTAATTCTGATGAGGATTCTCAAGTTAAAGGAAATTATGACTGGGGCTTACTCCAAAGAAGGAGGCCCAGGTTAAAGGGATTATGACTGGGGCTTACTCCTGAGAAGGAGGGCCAGGTTAAATGGATTATGATTGGGGTTTACTCCTGAGAAGGAGGCCCAGGTTAAAGGGAACCTATAACCTGTGGCTTAATCCTGAGAAGGAGGCCCAAAGTTAAAGGAAATTATGATTGAGACTTACTTCTGAGAAGGAGGCCCAGTTTAAAGGGGTTATGACTAGGGATTACTCCTGATAATAAATACCAGGTTAAAGGGATTATGACTCGGGCTTACTCCTAAGAAGTAGGCCCATGTTAAAGGGATTATGACTTGGGATTACTCCTGAGAAGGAGGCCCAGGTTAAAAGGATTATGACTGAGGCTTACCCCTGAGAAGAAGGCCCAGGTTAAATGGATTATGACTGGGGTTTACTCCTGAGAAGGAGGCCCAGGTTAAAAGGATTATGATTGGGGATTACTCCTAAGAAGGAGGCCCAGGTTAAAGGGATTTTCTCATCATAAAGGATGAGGTTATATAAGAAACCCCTAACCATGGTGACCTAAAGTTTGTAAGTCACGAGGTTTTTGGAGAGGTTCTCCTAGAATTCATTTTAGATAAGGAATACAACAAAGGAACCATGCCATAAATTACTTTGAAGAGGGTTTTTAAGGCTATATCTTGAATAGGAGAGGTGGGTTTGAAGAAAGGAAGTGACTAGGAAGGAGCCACACAAGTTTTGTTCTGGCGTGCAAGTCTTTGTTGCGCAAGTATACTTGCACAACATGAGTCACCTTGGGAGAATAATAATCTATAGGGTAATACTTGGGCGACTTGATCTCAAGCCCTTAGTATCATCCCTAGAGGCTTCCAGAAGTGTGGCATGCAAGTTCCCTTGAGAGGGAATGGTGCCGTGTAAGTGTCTTCATTTCCCTTAAGGGGTGGACACTTAGGCATGCAAGGGTTGATGAATTATAACACTTAGGCCTTATTCTTCCTCTTTAGAGCTTCTATTCTAGGTAAAGAATTACCTTAGAAGTGTTTGGAAGACATTAGAAAAAGACTTGGGAGACTAGAGCTTGAATCTGAGTTTTTGAAAATTCATCATTTAAATGGGGGGCCCACAGGGGCTATTTATAGGCCACCGGGCACCTTGGGAGAAAAAAGGAATAGAGAACACAAGTGACTTGAACGACCCATATGTGGCACGGAAGTGACTTGCGCGACCACAAAGAAACTTATGCAACCTCTTCTTGAAGGGTTCCTTGTTCATGCCTTTGTCAATTTTTGATGTTCTTCAAAGTATAAATCTTCTTGTGCTTAAGGTATTCCCCCTTTTCCATTCGTTAGAATCTGTGACAGAAAGGATAATCAACAATGACTTCACATATTCAAAAATTGATATGGGATCTATATAAACAATGTAAATCCATTCATAGAATCATATAAAATTCAACTATATAACAAATCATAATATTTGTAGGAAACGCATTCCCACAAACAATAGTGGTTGAGGAACCATATACTTATGTTGTGATCATTATACCATTATGATCCTTCACTACTAACTCAAAAAATAATAACGAATGAGGTAATTTCATAACCTCATTAAATTAAAAAGATATAAAAGAGTGGTTATAGCTAGAATAAAATAATACATTATCCTTTTTAGAGTTTAAAATAAGTGTATCTTTCACCACATCATTATTGCAACCCATGGTTGGGTCTTGAAAACCCCACATAGAATGTGAAAAGGATTACATGAAATTAGAAAATAGGATAATAAACCCAAAATAAAGTTATAAATTTTTTAAGGGCTATGAAGCTACAGATTAGGGCTTTATTCCACATAGAAATATTGTTATGTGGACTCCCACTCTGCATGGTGTCCCGAAAATGGAAAATTGTTTACTGGATGGGATGCTATTTTTGGGAATCCCACAAATGGAAAGTTGTTTGTGGACACCAAAATTATTTCTGGAATCCCACAAACAAACATTTGTTTGTGGGTACCATCAATCATTCCTCTGAGCAACAAATGAAAAAATCATTTGTCGGAAAAAATGGTATTTTTTTGGCTCCCATAAATGGAAAATATTTTGTTGCATTGTGAATTCCATTTTAGACTCCCACAAATAGAGAAAACTTGTAGTTGATGTGGATTGAAAATCTTGGAAGGCAGTAACCTCTGTGACCCTCTATAAAATCCAAGAGGGGGAGATGAAAGGGGATGAATGAAAAATTGATAGAAGCTACAAGAGAATTTTTTTGGAAGGTAAACCTATGGCATAATGTTAAGGGAGAAATAAAAATCACCAAACCATCTACAAACCCAATACCCTTTGTAGACACCATCCCACAAACCATTTGTGTATGACATCCTTGCAAGCCATAAAACCATGCAGTAAAGGGCTATGTGGAACAATCACTACCCCACATAGAAAAATGATATGCAGAAGGAGTTCTTACCCACATAGAAGAACTCTATGAAGATGGAACCCAGACCCTTTTAGAAAAATGATATGGGGAGGGAACCACAACCCATGTGGGAAAGTGCTTCGTGGAATGAGGCATCCTAGGGTGCTTCGTTATGCCGCTCTCATTTATTCACTGTGATGTAGTGTTCGACCTCACCTTAGCCTCTACATGAACTATTATAATGGACTTTTTCATCAACCACCTTTTTGTAAAGATATAAGCCTTAAGTGGGGCCACATATAATGTATTGGTCCAAGGACTCTCCCAAAACTTCTAGATATTTATGATCAAATCACTATATGTGACAACTTTTCCTTTAGAGCATACATACCCATGGTAAATGAGGTTCTATTGGAAAGATACCTAAAAAGGGGGTCCTCATAATGTTCTCCAGTATAAATTCCCATGGCAATGAGGGTCCCAGACTTAAGTACAGTGATTGTAGTTTTCTCTATCTAGGTAGAGACATCCATTTCTTGTCGTCCCTCCCTCATCCCCTCTTATATTAGTTGAATGGGGAAGAGTGAAAAATCAGAGTAGAGAATCCATATCAAAGTAATCCCTTAGCATAGAGTCAACCCCTCCCCCTCTTAGTATACTTAGGATATAAATAGAGATTGAAATTGGGTGCTAGAGCCCTCTCTTTCTCTCTCCCTTTGAGACATGACCCCATACATTAGTGGAAAAAGAAAATTGTGAGGTTTGAAAATTAACCAATTCCACTTATTTCTCACACAAAGCTTGACTCACATGGTCTTATAGGTTAGTGTAAATAATGAAATCTATACAATCCTAAGAATATGATCCTACCATTCATTATAATCCCAAACCATGTTATCACTATCTCAAAGGGTAATATTTCATGCGGGATAAACCTTCAAAGGGCTATATTTCTGATGAAGTAAAAAAAGGGCCTCCCATTCGGTGTAATACCCAAACATATTTAATGGTACTACTACAAACAATAATCCCAATAACCATGTTTTAACTTCCTCAAAAAGGTCATATTCTTGATGAGGGAAATGGGCCTCCTCCATAGGTTTAATCCCTCACTTTACAAACTATGTGGGCTTTGATTCCCAACTAACTGAGATATGTAGGAAGCCTCCTTGAGGTCTAACCCTAACACCCCAAATCAATCCTAGTTATCTTCAGGACACATTCTCAGTAGGGTCATATCTAACCCAGGAGACCACATCCATTTCAAGTTCCTTGGGATAATTCGGTATAAGTCCCACACTAAACTTTGACTAGGGACCTTTTTCCTAACCATCCTTGCTGCATGACATTAAAATTCATTTTTTGGTACTTATCACATGAACTTAAAAGGTATGATGTGTCTTTTTAAGTGGAATTGAACTATGTGGGTTTTGATTCCTTTCACAAGGATATGTATGAAGGATAATATTATGGGTATGATCCCAACATCAAATAAAATACCATCTCCCAGTAGGATAATAAATTCTAGAGTTCCCCATTATGCGGCTTAAAACTAGAATCATAAGGACAAAAGACATAAGAGATTCTATTCTATCAAGAAAAGGAACCATTGATGGAGAACCACAAACACATATAGATATCTCTACCGATAAGGAACCTCATAAACATACCAGTGATTCTATGTCCATACATATTAATAATCGATTGTCAAACCAAGGGTGACCCATGTAGTACTTGGTATTGAATAACAGATTCATGAACATATCTTAAATCAAAACTATAAGAGAGTCCATGAATAAGTAAAAATCACACCCAAAAGGGTGTGATGAGCCTATCCTCCCTTACTATCGACCGATGTGAGTTCTTAAGTATCACTGGTAATGTTTCATAATGAGAACCTACCTTTGGAAAGTAGTTTCATGATTCATCATGGATATAAGAGACATTCAGTGCTTCCAGTTCCATCAACAAACCCTCTTGGGAACCGACCAGTTAGAAATGAGCGTAGAACAAAAAAAATGTTGAAACCGATGTGAATGATTGTAAAAATATACTTGATCCCACATAATAAATATTCAAGACAAATCTTTATATGAAAAAAATATTGAACAAAACATGAATCCTTAACCATGATTACTATGCTACCCACATGTTAGGCCCCTTTCACATCCAAAATAAAAGAGATGCAAACAAAAAAATTTATTACATATATGCTCATTTATTGAGATGATTTTTTGATGAGGTTTTCTTGCTTGTGTTTGTAATATATATATATATATATATATATATATATATATAAGACAATTTCATGAGAACTCTCTTTGATCCAAATGAAATATCACTAGTACAAGAAGATGTTTTCCTCGACCACTGAATAAGCCATATATTCATTCAATCAAAGGATGTTATCACCAACCTAGATCCTTCAATATCTGGAGTCAAATATGATGATTCAGGAGAACCACCTAAATGATACACTCCCAACTCCATAGGATACATGAAAATACTTTCAGTTCATAAATCCCCACTAACCATCAGCTCAGCGATGACTGGTAGTCTAAATGTCGACGACTCCATTAGTTGTCTCAGACTTCTTTGGGTGCCTATCCCCGAAACGTGATAATGCGTTCCTCCCTTACCTTAGGTAGGCTGATCAAGAGGGCACC
This sequence comes from Viscum album, assembly GCA_963277665.1. Lineage (NCBI taxonomy): Eukaryota > Viridiplantae > Streptophyta > Magnoliopsida > Santalales > Viscaceae > Viscum > Viscum album. Next base: position 288,594,645 of record OY728163.1, read on the forward strand.
AATGAATTTATACCGGTGATAAAGGAGTCCCACCTAAGAGATTCTATTGGTAGTCGACACCACCAACACCATACAACCTAACATCCTTAGCATAAAGAGGAAAAAACCCCAAGAGCTCCATCCCAAGTCATGCATACCCGGGTCCCTAGCGTAGCCCGTAGAGGGATATATTCAAACAATCAGGGATAAGAGATCATTCTTATTCCTTATTAATAATAACTACAATACAATATGACTATAGATAGTGAGTATATGAAAATACATGATCGTGTATATCAAGACCATAAGTCAAATACATCGGAAACCTACAAGAAGCTACAAATCCCTACAAACACATATCAAGCTTCCAGTCAAACACAATGATAGACATCGAGCTGATAAAAATATGTACTCCTGTATATAAATCCATTAAATCAAATATAGTAGAAAACTACGAGCATATTAAAACTCCTATTCACATATATCATGGATTCCATTCAAATTCAACACTAGACATCGAGCATATGTAAATCCATACTAATGTATATCATTCCTTCTTGTGAAATATGGTGGAAACCTATGAGTAGATAAAAATTCCTACTCATACATATCAATCCCACCCATAAAATACATTTGAAACCTATAATAAGATAAAAATACTTTCTCACATATATCAATCCCTCCAGTCAAATATAGTGGCAGACAATGAGAATATATAAAAACATGCTCGTGTATATCAACCCACTAGTCAAATACTGTGGAAACCTATGAGGTGTGAAGATACCTTCTCATATATATTAAAACCACCAGTCAAATACGATGGGAAACTAGAAGAAGATGAAAATCCCTTGTCGTTCATATCAAGCCCACAAGTCAAATACCATGGAAAACTGTTAGTAGATGAAAATCTCTACTCATGCATATCAAGACTTTTAGTAAAATATGGTGGAAATCAGAGCACCAAGTTGGTGTTCCTCATATATTAATTGGGGGAAGACTAAGATTATGACTAAAATAATAGAATGTATGTATATCCTTATTCTCTTTAAGTATGTTTCTCATTATTCTCTTAAAATGATGGAAGGTCAGACATTAGTTCCTCACCACATCCATCAAACCCACCAAAACATAATCTCATCAATAGAAATAGCTTGGAGTTGGGACCATGAGACTACTTCCTGAAGTAGGGTGGATCATATACTTAATGGTAGGGTAACTTAGGAGCCTAATTACATCCCTTATCCCACCTAGGAGGGTCTTTGAAAACATTCCATGATAAATGGAAAACCGGATCACAAACACATCCACATTCCAACTAGGGATTACCAGCCCATTTCTGGGGCCACTCTAGGGTAGGCATATAACCCTGCCAAAATTAATGAAACTCATCATCATGCTCCAAATCTAACCTGAGTGTTATCTAAACCCTTTAAATTTCATGAGAATCACCATTCACAGTATGTAGTTCCAGCTGCCCGTGAGAGAGCATCAAAAAAGAAACCTAAAATAGATTAGTTCAAAATTTCAAATCAGACTCATGACCCTGCCCTGTTAAAAGCTAGATTTATTGAGCACATGAAGAATCTATCAATGATATCCTCTGATCATGCCATTTTTTAAAAAAATTATGGAATTGGTAGTACTATTTGTGAATTCCCTTCCCACAGTACCACTACTAACTACTATGGAGGTCCTCCCCATAATGTTTACCATAAAGGATTTCCTTGCATGCAAAATTCAAGAGATAATGAGATTTCATCTATTGATGAGTGCTATGAAATCCCTCCCCATGTCCTGAAGATCAATCAACAAGGAGGTTCACCCCTTATCAAATCAAATGTGAGAAATACCTCATATTTTATACAATTTGGAAAGATGGGTTCAGTCATGATTGACACCCTATCAATGAAAAGCAACATTATTTCTTAATCAGAAGATATTCTGAGTCAATTTTAATCCTCTGAACCACCTTATAATTGTTTCCATGACAAAAAGACCCATACTTTCCCCACTTCTTTTGAATAAATAGCCAAAATATCTATTTTTAGGAGGATTAAGTAGAGTAATCTCTAGTAGAAGACCAAAAACATATGTTACTTTTGAGAAGGTAACTATCCATTGATAATATAACCATCATTTTTGGCCCTCAACCAATTCTCAATTCAACATTCCAGAGGAAATTTAAGAAGAGTTCATACACAACATCCATATGAATCTCCAGAAAACTCTCATCCACCTAAAATAAAATTTATTTCATTATGATGGCTATACAGACCTTTTTAAAGTATTAAGAGAGATTCATCATCAAGTTGACTTGAAAGCCATTCCATTTAAATGACGACCATGATCAGAGAAACAGTTAAATAATTTTCAACTAGCATGCCTCAATGCATTTCATACATTACATGGTCTAACCATCAATGCACCGCCTGGTGTTCATATTCGAGGATGGGGAAAACATGGAGCTTTACATTTCACCCCATGATCTAGTCATAAAAATTCACTAAATGTGAAATCCTGTAATTGTTTTGCTCCATGGTGGATACCAAACAAGACCTTTCTCAATAAAGGTATAATAATCAGTATGAATCGACACTGAATAAGTCTCAAAATCATCAGGTCTTACAAGAACAATCTATTGAAAAAATATTGAACCAAGAAATTGATAATCATAAGTAGGATTCTCACTTAAGGGAATCCAATCATCAGGAACTTGGTATATACTTATAAGAAGGTGGTTCTCTTGTAGATCCTAAATTGAACCCAGCTCATGGTAAAATAATGATGAGAAAGATCAAGAGAGAAGAGGTCATAGCAATAGACTCTGTAGTATGGGATCATCCTCTACTGACATAATTGGGGGAATTTTTAATAAAAAGTTCCACTTCAATGCCAATTTTTTGCCTGAGGCATGGAAAAGAAGAATGAGGGAAACAACAAACCACATGGATGGGGGGAATTTTTATCTCAACCTCATATTAAATGGAAATTGGTCTTTTCCTCTTTAGGAGTAACACCAAGAAATTAGGTTTCACAATTTGTCTCGACTCATGAACTGAATCTCTCATATAGGAAATAAATGACAAGGTTGTGTGGAATTTCCCTCCAAGTCACTCTTTTCTAAGAATCTTGAACAAGATTCTAAAAATGAATGAAGAAATATAGTAAAGGGCACCAATAACCCTCCAATCATTCCATGGTTGATATAAAACCTAATATTCATTATTCGTCGGTGAACATCATGTGTGTCAACCCTATAGATGGTGCAGAAGATGATTCCAACTCATAAAAGTAAAGAGAGGATGTTTCCATTCAGAATGTGATACCGACTGAGGTAAACGATGGATGTGTGCGTACCCAGAACAAGACACTTACTCTGAATAGGGTGATTCCCTTGACCACTCCACTACCACCTTCCAAGAAAACTTCCACCAAAAAATGGTAAAGGAATGGAAGAATACAACCCACCCCTGAAGAGATTGAACCTCTTACACTTGAATAAATATTCTCTCAGTAGGAGGAAGATATGAAGAAGGTGAGAAGACTCAATGAAAAATTGATCTGAGATAGCATTCCCACCGAATTTGTTCCACAAGGAAATCCTTAACTCTTACTTCCAAATGGAATACCTCAATGAAGAGGGTTCTCCCTAGTGACTCAAGTAGAGTCAGGACATACGCTCAACCCTGTTTCAAGTCCAAATATTTACCTAAAACCAATTAGGGATGGATATCATGAATTCACTCCACTTGAGAAACAACCAGAGATGATTCAGGTAAACCCTCAAAAGGTGACCCCTATTATAGATATTGGAAGATCCATTACATCATGCCCAAACTATTATGTCCCCTGTTCAAGATCCTATTCAACCAAAAATTCATTAAGGTCTTATCAACACCATCAAATCCTTAGAAGCTCTATTGAAAGTTGTGGAGAAATTACACACACTAGTGAATCAAGAACAGAAGCCTTAACCTGAATGGGTGACCATGATCCCACCCTCACTAAAATTTAGGAGCCCTACATTTCCATTTTTCAATGGATTGGGAGATACAGAATATCATCTAATACATTTTGTGTCCCATTTTGATCCCATGATGGAAAAAACTTCACAACAATAATTAGTGAAACTTAGATACTTTGTGAAAACCTTCAAAGGAATAGAATTCCTAGGGTATACCAGTTTTCTAGCTTTTTCAATCAAATGATGGGATGATCCCCATCGGAAATTTCTCATTTAATTCATCTCAATAATAAAAAAAATGGTTCTTAAACTCTTGAACTACAAACAATGAGAAAATTCTAGGTTCTCCAAATTAATTTCTAGATGTTAGGGGATAAAATATTCCTTAAACTAATAGGTTCCCTATTAGGATTTGATTTCTCTCTATATAGAGAACCTCTACGATGAGTTATGAACACTGATCATATCGGTAAGATATATATATGGGTTTTGGGATCTCATCGAAATTTATTAATGAATGAAAGATTCCATATTGTTAAATAATATCAATTCCCAAATGATCCCATCAGACCCCTGGAAGATAACAGAAAAGGCATATGTTTTAGTCATCACACTTAAGCCAACCTCTACATTGGATCCATTTCCAAAACCTGCACCACATCATGAGGCACCCCATGGGTGTCAAAAACAACCCCACCTCATCAGGATAAGAGAAAGGGGATATGTTGAAACCAATTTGAAGATATAAATTATAAATTTTATTCAATCTGAGATGAGAAAATATTTGTCTACTTTATAGCAGCTATATAAAATAATTTACTCTAGTTTCTAGATCCCAAAAGGTTCAACCTAGTGGGTCTCAATGACCATCCAAATTATTACCATTTTTACCAATCCCTGAGGAACACCATTCAGGAATATATATTTTCCAAAGACATATTGTAAAAATGGTATACTTTAGGAAAATAAAGTTAGGGAAACTACCATTACAAATAGCACATATTTTTTATACTAATCCCGAGAAAGGAGGTGTGTGGAAATAAGATTATTGAAAATAAAAATAGAATTTTGGTGATAGGATGAGTCTAAATACAATCAAATTAACTCATGATATCCTCCCAGAACAATTAAAATAACCAATTATGACCCGGATGCTTCTGCTATGACATAACTGACCCCATTGACATCACATTCCTACAAAATACAGTCTTTCAAAAAATGATATAGCTAGAAGTGTGGGGAGACACTACTGGAATGTGGGTTTTTCCCCACAGTTACATACCAACGGTTTCATAGAACCGTTGGTAAAGGAGGTTTTTCCCAACGGTTCATTAGAACCGTTGGCATAGATGTTCCTTGGGAGGTTTTTTCCCAACGGTTCATGAGAACCGTTGGGATAGATGCCTTTTACCAGGTTTTTGCCAACGGTTCATCAGAACCGTTGGGATAGATAGATTTTCCCAACGGTTCATGAGAACCGTTGGGAAAGAGGTATGCTTTGGGGAGGTTTTTCCCAACGGTTCTAGAGAACCGTTGGGATAGATATGCATATTCCAACGGTTTTAAAAAACCGTTGGCAAAGGTTCTCCCCAAATTCCCAGCCGCCTGTTCTCTCCCCCATTCGCGATACACAACCCTAAAACGGGAGCAGCAGCCGATTTAGGCGATTTTGGAGGTACTGACAGCCGGACCTTGAATCTTCCAGCTCTTCTTCAGGTTATTCTTCTTCTTTATCTGAAAACGTATTCAAATGTTTGGATAGTATTTAAACGTATTTTCATTTTTCCCATCAGTTTAGGCGATTTTGGAGCTACTACCGGCCGGACCTGCCTAAGGGTGAGTTTTCTTGAAAATTCCTTTTTGGATTTTACCCCTTGAACATGGGATGTCATTTGTGAAAGGTTATATAAATCGAATTGATTTTTCGATTTCTGAATTGAATTGTAAATTAAATTAATTAAGGGTATTTTATGGTTTTCATTCCCCTTTTAACACATGAATGCCAATTATTTTTTAACACATGTTTTAATTTTATTGCCTTGCCAATGTGAGTAAAGTAGAGACTATGCTATGAATCTATGAAATTGGATTGAATTTATCTTATATTTTATGTTACCATGTTAGATATATTATAACTAATGCATGTGATATGTTTATATTCTTGTTAGGAGTGTTCTATTAAAAATTCCCATGTGAGTGCTTGAATTTTCATTGAATTTCTAGCCATTATGAGTTATGTTGAGACCATGATATGGAATTGATTGATTAAGCAAGGGAATCTCATTATCTTGTCATTACAACATGAGTAAATGAAGATTAATTCTTTTCAGGTTATTATTTGATTGAGTCGCCATTTTGAGGTGATTTGTATTAAATACCTTTGTTTTTGACCTTGGTATGTTTAATGAATTGTTTAAATGAAATGGAATTCATTAAATGATTAATAGTAAATAGTGATACATGGATTCTATTAGGATGCCAGGTTTATAATCTTGTTTCTATTAACTTATACGCTTTATGTGATAAATGGATTCACAGTGGAATTCCACGGATAGACTCATTTCTTTGAATATTGATTAAGCCATGGGTGATACATGGATCCAAGGGAGGGATTCCATATATAGACTTATTGAATGTAGAATTATATTCCAATTGATACATGGATTCTTATGATAATTCCATAGATAGACTTATTGAATGTAGAATTATATTCCAATGCTATGCGTCTTGTGTGGTGGTGGTGTGGTTTATGTGTTTTATGGTAGTAGTGAAGTGTGTGATTATGTAGTTAATGTGAACCCATAGGTTGAGTATTTTGTGCTATCTATATATCATGTATTTTTATGTTATTTCTACACATTCCCAACCAGAGTTGGATAAAGTTACCAACGATCAGAGGTTTTGAGTTATGAGTATTTTTTCTAATATCTAGGATGGTGGTTATATGTTTGGATAGCTACCATATCTTCCCTACTCTTCCTTCAAAAGTGATTGACCATGTGTTTTTAGGCAAGATGCGATGTGATTTTCCATGTGTCTTCAGGTGAGATGTACTATGATTTCCCTAGTGTTTTTCGGTGAGGTGTGATGTGATAAGGCTATAATAAGATGTGGCATGTGGTTGGGGTCATGTAGGGTAGGAGGATGGCACAAGGTTGATGTTATTCATGTTCATGATACCCTACTAATATGGTTATGGGATGAGTCATGCTCTTATGTGATATAACACATTAAGTTCTTGTTGGTTTTACATTTTTTCAATAACACATTTGTATGTTTTTTGACATGTGTAGTTGATACCTTGATTATTTTCTTCCTTTATCGTTTACTTAAATGTATTTTCTATTATAGTTAATGCCTATTGAATTGTTTATGACAAAATGACTTATATAAATTCTTTTTACAGAATGGACAGAAGTTGGATGTATGAAACCGATCGGATCTCAGACGATTTTCAAAACAATTTGGAGAGCTTTATAGATTTTGCATTTCACAATGCTTCAGATAGTGGTCACATACACTGCCCATGTTCCAATTGTGTTGGTAGACCTTGGTTGAGCCGTGAAGAAGTCAGCTACCACATAACCAAAAATGGGTTTCAAGCAAACTACTTTCTGTGGTATCACAATGGGGAGAAAACGAAATCTCAAATTGGTGATGATCGAAATGAAAAGACTGGAATGGAGAATTTGTTAGATGATCGGTTTCCGTTTATTCGTCATCATGAAAAAGAAAGGATTTCGACTCAAGAAGACTTCGATATGAGGACAGTTGATGCATCTAGTGAAAATGATGATATTGATAGGGTGAAAAAATTGAATGATGCTGCCACGACTCCAGTATATCGACAATGCGATAAAATGAAAAAGCTTGAATTTTTAATCCGATTATTTCATGGGAAAACTATGTATGGGATTTCTAATACAGCAATCGATTACATTCTTACCCTCTTGAAGGATTTACTTCCAGATGATGCAGATATTCCCTCAAACCACTATATGGCATGGAAGTTAGTTGAGGAACTTGGATTTTCAAGAAACAAAATTCATGCTTGCCCGAAAGATTGCAGTTTATTCTGAGAGGAAACCGCTGAACGAAATGAATGTATAAAATGTGGCACATCCCGCTGGAAGTCAAAATCTTATGGAACACCATCTCTCATTCCACAGAAAGTAATGTGGCACTTTCCATTGATCCCCAGACTCCAGAATCTTTTTATGTCTGATGACATATCAATAAAAATGAGATGGCATGATACCGAGAGAAAGAAGACTGATGATGAGTTGGTTCATCCTGCAGATGGATTTGCATGGAAGAGATTTGATGCTCGACATCCTGATTTTGCAGCTAACGTGCGTAATGTGAGGCTGGATCTTTCATGCGACGGTTTTAATCCGTTTGGGCAGATGCTTACTTCGCACAGCACATGACCAGTTTTTATACACATTTATAATCTTCCCCCATGGTTGTGTATGAAAAAATCTTTCACTTTCATGAGTATACTCATATCTGGTCCTTCTGATCCCGGCATTGATATTGATGTATACATGCAACCTTTAATAAAAGAGTTGAAACCACTTTGGGATGTGGGTGTGCGCACATAAGATGCATGTTCGAAAGACATATTTCAGATGCGCGCTGCGCTTATGTGGACAATCAATGATTTTCTGGCTTATGTAATGATGTCTGGATGGAGCACGAAGGGAAAACTGTCATGTCCAGTTTGTATGAAGAATACACGATCCAGAAGACTGAAACATTGTTGTAGTTTTAGTTTTATGGGACATCGACGATTTTTGCCAAAGGATCATCCATATAGAATGAATCGTCGAAGATTTGATAATACTATAGAGACCGATGATCCACCTCAGCGTATGTCTGGAACTGATGTTCTTAATGAATTGAAAGATTTCAGTTTTTCGTTCGGGAAGGGTCAAATGAAATCTGGAATGAGAAAGAATGTTTCCACAGAAACCTGTTACAATTGGAGGAAGAGGAGTATCTTTTTTGATTTGCCTTATTGGTCAACCAATTTTCTAAGTCATTACTTAGACGTAATGCATATTGAAAAGAATATATGTGAAATGTTGCTTTCAGTTCTTCTAAATGTCAAGGGGAAGACAAAAGATGATTTACGATCTCGACGTGACTTGGTGGATTGGGAAATCAGACCAGAATTGCATCCTGTGCGTATCAGTGAAAATAAATGGAAACTTCCATGTGCTTCTTATGTGATGACACCTACTGAAAAAAAAACAATTTTTGGAAGTATTAGAGAGTATTAGAGTTCCTGATGGCTATTCAAGCAACATATCTAAACGGGTCAACAGAAGAGAGTTGAAGCTAAAATCTTTGAAGACTCATGATTATCACGTTCTACTGCATGAGTTGCTTCCAATAGCAATCCGTCATCTTTTGTCCAATAATGTAAGGGTGGGTGTTATTCGGTTGTTCCATTTGTTTAGAGATCTTTGTGCTAAGAAGTTGTCCAAGTCTTTCTTGCAAAAAATGTTGACAGATGCCCCATTAATTTTGTGTGAGTTGGAGAAAATATTTCCCCCATCATTTTTCACATGCATGCTACATCTAACTGTCCATATTCCAACTGAAATACTTCTCGGAGGACCTGTTTATTTTCGTTGGATGTATCCAACTGAAAGAAATATGTTCACATTAAAGTCTTATGTTCGAAACAAGAATCATCCCGAAGGTTCTATCGTGAACGGTTACTTAGCTCACGAATGTATGGATTTCTGTTCAATGTATTTGTCTGATCTTACTACAAGAATGAACAGACCAATGAGAAATGAAGAAGAACAATATGAGAAAATTGAACCCAGTTTTCCATCACTTCCTCAAAAAGGAGGAATTCCTGGATCATATACATTGAAGACATTAAGCCATGAAGAGCGGGAGATGGCACATCACACAGTTTTGTTCAACTGTGATTTGTTCGATGACTATATCAGGTAACAAAATTGAATATGTATATCTTACATATATACCTGTTAAACTATTCATATTTTTTTATCTATAGGGAACATAAAACAATGATAAATAGTAAGCATCGTTCTTTATCTTTGAGAAGGAGAGAGACTTTGCATAGCAAAGAGTTTTCTGCTTGGTTAAAATTGAAGGTAAAAATATTACTGTTTAAATTAATTATTTCAATATTTACTTAAGTTTAACTGTCATTTATATTGCAGGTATTGAGTTTGTCTGCTGACTCTGTCTCTGAGGAAATAAGAGCTTTGGCTTTTGGTCCTAATACCGTGGTTCGTGACTGTAAATCAATTGTTATCAATGGGTACAGATTTATTGTCACTGAACGAGCCAAAAACATGAGAACACAACATGATGGTATTATGGTTACTGCCACAACAGATTGTTATGCCAGTGCATCAGATAGTAGACCGCGACTTGAAAATGTGGGTTATTATGGAGTCGTTGAGAAAATAATAATATTGGATTATTACTCTCATGGACGAGTCACAATGATGAAATGCCATTGGTTTGATTCGATGACGAGACATGGCACATTTATTGATGATTGTGGATTTCGAGTAATTAATATGACCCGCACTCTTGCAACCGAAGAACCATATGTGTTGGCATCAATGGCTAAACAAGTTTTTTATGTCAAAGATCAACTTCAACCTGAATTTGGTGTCATAGTTGAAGTAATTACAAGACATATTTTTGATGATGCTGATGATGGAATTGACACTGTCCCTATTGCCATTGGAACCAATCCATTTATATCTTTTGATGACTCCAATAGCTCAATTGTCAGAGTTGATTGTGAACCTGAAGTTGTGGTTGGAAATATATAGAATCATTCATCCATGTTCTCAATTCTTTTGGTTTACCTCGAGTTGGGTTGTTAAGGTTGGTAATATTCATATTTATTTAGTATTGATCACAAATATGTTTTAGCTGACTTGACCGTTATGTGAATTTTCAATGTTTATTGGTTGCTGTTTTATTTGAATTGAATTTTCTAATTTGGAAATGAACTGTATTCAAACCAAATCAGACAACATTTCTAACTTGGTGAACATTACAACTTGTACGTTTTATTAAATTAATTCAAGCTCTTCTAAAACAATTGATAGCTAAATTACCAATGAATCCCCTCATTCCCTCATATATTTAGTTTTTTGGTTTACACATTAATTTTCTTTTTCTAATTAATTACATATTTGTTTTCCAATGCAGGAAATGAAGCCAATTGAAGAGAGACAAAGAAAAAAAATGGCGGAGAACAATCGTCGGATGGAGGAGATGGGCATTCCACCATTAGTGCCTACAGTGAGTACTTTATTTCAAATATATATATATATATTTACAGAATATATAATGTCATGTGATTAATTTTTTTTGTAAACTTTTTTGTAGGATCCACCATTACGTCGATAGTTATTCGACGAGGAGCCTAGTACTGGTCCTAGTACTCAGGCCGGTGGTACGAGGAGGGTTCGTACCAGAGGTGGACGTAGAGCTGCGCATGCCCGACTAGACCCTGCCCCTCCCACTGACATTTCAGCCTTCCCACATTCTGATCCCGGTGTGTCGTTAGGGACACACGGGATATTTAGACCTCCCATGTTTTCTCTACCTTCTGCATCCTCTGCCCCATCATTTTCACATCCCATGATGATTCCCACTCCCCAGTCAGCATCAGGTCATACAACTGTTCCATCTTCTTTTCCTTCCACTTCTATCTCTCCGAGCTTTTATATTCCATCGTCTTCGACTCCTGTTCCACCAGAGGATGTTCCATCAGGTTCTGTGGATCCGGCGCCACTCATTGATCAGACTAGCGCAGGTATATTTATAAAACCCTAACAAATTTTTATAGCAATATTTATTTTCATTATAACATGTTTTGATAAAATATTTGTTTTTCTTTCATGACAGATACATCTACTGACAGGAGGTGGGGGCGGGGCCGTACACGCATGCGTTCGGTGTGGAACCATCGCACACAGGTTATGGTGGAATATAATGAAGACAATTAGATGGTTGAGAAAACAGGGCAGCAATGTCGGAGTTTTATGGCGACGCTTGCCAAATACTCCGACATCATTCCCGTCAGCCCGCTGTCGTGGAGACATTTTCCACATGAGGTCAAAGATAGAGCTTGGGCATAGATATGGGTAAAAAAATATGTTGTATTTAATGCCATGAATTATTTTTGTATTTATATGAATTAATATTTTGATTTCAGCTTCGATTTAATTTTCCTGATGGTGAGGGTGCACGACTGGCACGTCTAAAGGATTTAGGCGAGCTTTGGAGAGCCTACAAGCATGATCTGTATATTTGTTAGCATGCTAGAGTTGGCACTGAGTTAGAGGCGGTACCAGTTGTGGATGATTGTCCTATCGAGCAGTATCGTCAGATGATTACTCATTGGACGATTACTCAGTTTAAGGTATGAATTACATTTGAGGTATTTAAATAATAACATTCAAATTTTGCATTAATATTATCCTTTGCATTATCTAATTTTATTTAGGAATCATCTGGAAAAAATAAAAAAAACATTGATGCAAAAAAATACCTCCATACACTAGGACGCACGACGATGTCGGATCATGAGAGGCAGTAGGTATGACAATTGTTTATAAGTTTTCTTTACGACTTACATTTTCTTTTGTTTCCTCAATTATTTAATCATTTGCTAAAATTTTTATATAACTTTTGTTTTCAATGTCATTGTAGAGGCAAGTACAAAATATTGAAGGACATGTGCCTCGAGCAAAACTGTTTTGCTCGAGTAGACGAAAAAGGATGGAAGTGCTGTCAATGAAGCGACTCAGCAGTAGATTGCAAGTTTTAATCTGTTGATTTTATATTTTAATATCTATTTCGTAACTTAATAATATATTTATATTTGTAACAGGATGCTTTAGAGGCCCTCGATGCCCAAGAAGCAGACAATTTTGGGCCATCTGATCACTTACATCAGGTGTTGGGAGATGATCATTCTGGCAGAGTACGCTGCCGACCTAGGATAACCCCGACGAGGTATTGGCCTGCCTCAGGTACGAGTTGTAGTGCCACCGAGCTGCAGCAAGTTAGGGCACATGCAGAATAGGCTGAGAAAAGGGCCACAGAGATGGCAGAACAGTTTGCTAGGGCAAACAGTGCATTTATGAAATTTATTGAAGTTCTACGTCCAACACTTCCAGCAGAGGCCAGCCCAGCGATTGATGAATACATGTCATCGATACATTCTATATATGGTGCACCTGGTGGAAATTCCAGTAGTGGTCAGGCCGATGTCCAGCTTGAAGATGATGATGGCGAGGAGTCTGATGCGGAAGAGGAGGGAGATGAGGAGGGCGAGGAGGAGGGCGAAGGCGAGGAGGAAGGCGCTGTGGAGGGTGAGGACGATGAGGAGGACGATGACGAGGGTGATGACGATGATGGTGATGCTGATGCTGATGTGGGACATATTGATCCGTTACATTTTTGACTTATATTACTGAGATTTGATGTTTAATCTATTCTAGTTGTTGGTTTTATCTAGACTCGTAGTATAGTATTGGAGTTGAGTTATTTTTATATATTGTCTGTTTTTATGGATGTTGTTGTCTTTTAGTGGTTGTGTGTTTGAGAACTCCCTGGACAACCCCCCTCATTCTTGGACCCTGGACAACCCCCCTCCCCCTTGGACCCCGAACACCCCCCGAACACCCCCCGGACAGCCCCGCGGATAGCCCCCCTGGACAGCCCCCCGTACAGCCCCCAACCCTCCACCCTGGACCCCGGATAGCCCCCCGAACATCCCCCCGGACAACCCCCCCACCCTTCCCCTTGGACCCCGGACAACCCCCCAAACACCCCCCGGACAACCCCCTGAACAACCCCGGACAACCCCCTGAACAACCCCTGAACAACCCCTGAACAACCCCTGAACAACCCCCTGAACAACCACCGGACAGCCCCCTAAACAACCCCGGACAACCCCCTGAACAACCCTCAAACACCCCCCGGACAGACCCCGCACAGCCCCCCCACCCTCTTCCTTGGTCCCCGGACACCCCCCCGGACACACACCGGATAGCCCCCACGGACAGCCCCCGTGGACAGCCCCCTGGACAGCCCCTCGTACAGCCCCCCGTACAGCCCCCACCGGACAGCCCCCGCGGACAGTCCCCTGGACAGCCCCCCAGACAACCCCCCCACCCCCCCTTGGACCCCGGACAACCCCCCAAACACCCCCCGGACAGCCCCCTGAACACCCCCGGACAACCCCCTGAACAACCCCCTGAACAACCCCCAGACAGCCCCCTGAACAACCCCGGACAACCCCCTGAACAACCCCCAAACACCCCCCGGACAGACCCCGCACAGCCCCCCCACCCTCCTCCTTGGTCCCCGGACAGCCCCCCGGACACCCACCAGACAGCCCCCCCGTACAGCCCCTCCACCTTCCTTAATTTCATTAGCTCTGAAATGTTTCATAGCACGATCAACTAAAATCTAATCCATACTAAATATGATATAAAAATATTCTATATGAATTTCCATAAGATTTTACGTGAAAACAAAAAGTGACATACGAAAAACTGACCAAACGCATTCGAAATGTGTTGATGCTTTAGGACAACGATCCATGGGTCATATGTGACGTGTACGAATCAACCCCGCCTCAATCCGAGTCGCGGTGTGGCCGGGATCAGTCTAAGTGGCTCTCTTTTGATTAAAATGGACATCATTTTAAGTACATACAGAAAACCGACCAAACGCATTCGGTTTCCGTTGAGAACGATCCATGGGTCATATGTGAGGTGTACGAATCATCCCCGCCTCAATCCGAGGCACGGTGTGGCCAACACCGCTCTAACTGTGTCTGTTTTGTTTAAAATGGGTAGGATTATAAGTGAAAAGAACTGGCATACGCAAAACCGACCAAACGCATTCGGTTTCCATTGAAACTTTAGGAGAATGATCCATGGGTCATATGTGACGTGTACCAATCAACCCCGCCTCAATCCGAGGCGCGGTGTGGTCAGAACAACTCAAACTGTATGTCTTTTGTTTCAAAAGGACATCATTTTAAGTGAAAAACATCAACTGACATACGGAAAACTAGCCAAACGCATTCGGATTGTGTTGATACTTTAAGACAACGATCCATGGGTCATTTGAGACGTGTACGAGTCAACCCCGCCTCAATCCGAGGTTGTCCGCTATGAATTTGACCGTTTGACGCCCGTTTTGGCCGTTTATGACACCAGAACTGCGTTGTCGGTCACCGCGCGCACACGACACGTCCGATTGATGTGCCGTCTACTCGACCACTTCATAAATCACTCACTTGTATTTGTCGTCTGATTTCAGGCCATTCTGAAATCGTTCGGCCCATTTAGACCCCCCTCACGCGCGTTTACGAAGCGCGCACATCACTTATAACACGAATATTGAGCCGTACCGCGCAAACCGCACGTCCGATTGATGTGTCGTCTGCGCGTACACGTCACGAATAATAATTATAATGTTTCCTGGTGGTTTCAGGTCAATCCGAGGTCGGCCGCTATGAATTTGACCGTTGGACGCCCGTTTTGGCCGTTTATGACACCAGAACTGCGTTGTCGGTCACCACAGGCACACGACACGTCCGATTGACGTTCCGTCTGCTCGAACACTTCAGAAATCACTGTCCCGTATTTTTCGTCTGATTTCAGGCCATTCCAACTTCGTTCGGCCCGTTTGGACCCCCCTCACGCGCGTTTACGAAGCGCGCGCATCACTTAAAACACGAATATTGAGCCGTACCGCGCAAAACCGCACGTCCGATTGACGTGCCGTCTGCGCGTACACGTCACGAATAATAATTAGAATGTTTCTCGGTGGTTTCAGCTCAATCCGAGGTCGTCCGCTATGAATTTGACTGTTGGACGCCCGTTTTGGCCGTTTATGACACCAGAACTGCGTTGTCGGTCACCGCGGGCACACGGCACGCCCGATTGATGTGATGTCTGCTCGACCACTTCAGAAATCACTCACCCGTATTTTTCGTCTGATTTCATGTCATTCCTACTTCGTTCGTCCCGTTTGGACCCACCTCACGCGCGTTTACGAAGCGCACACATCACTTAAAACACGAATATTGAGCCGTACCGCTCAAACCGCACGTCCGATTGACGTGTCATATGCGCGTACACATCACGAATAATAATTAGAATGTTGCACGGTGGTTTCATCTCAATCCGGAGACGCGGTGTGGCCGGCACCACTCAAAGTGTCTGTCTTTTGTTTCAAAAGGATGTCATTTTAAGTGAAAAGCATCAACTGGCATACGGAAAACCGACCAAACGCATTCCGAATCTGTTGATAATTTATCCCAACAATCCATGGGTCATATATGAAGTGTACGAGCCAACCCGGGATGAATCCGAGTCGCGGTGTGGCCGGGATAAGTCTAAGTGGCTCTCTTTTGTTTAAAATGAACACCATTTTAAGTACATACGGAAAAACGACCAAACGGATTCGGTTTCCGTTGAAACTTTAGGAGAACGATCCATGGGTCATATGTGACGTGTACTAATCAACCCCGCCAAAATCGGAGACGCGGTGTGGCCGACACCACTCAAAGTGTCGGTCTTTTGTTTCAAAAAGACGTCATTTTAAGTGAAAATCATCAGTTGACATACAAAAAACCGACCAAAGGCATTCGGACTGTGTCGATACTTTAGCACAAGGATCCATGGGTCGTATGTGACGTGTACGAGTCAATACCACCTCAATCCGGGGAGCGGTGTGGCCGACACCGTTCTAACTGTGTATCTTTTGTTTAAAATGGACAGGATTATAAGTGAAAAGAACAACTGGAATACGCAAAACTGACCAAACGCATTCTGAATCTGTTGATAATTTATCACAACGATCCATCAGTCATATGTGACATGTACAATCCCACTCGGGCTCAATCCGAGTCGCGGTGTGTCCGGGATCAGTCTAAGTGGCTCTCTTTTGATTAAAATGGACATCATTTTAAGTACATATGGAAAACCGACCAAACGCATTCGGTTTCCGTTGAAACCTTAGGAGAACGATCCATGGGTCATATGTGAGGTGTACGAATCATCCCCGCCTCAATCCAAGGCGCTGTGTGGCCAACACCGCTCTAACTGTGTCTGTTTTGTTTAAAATGGGTAGGATTATAAGTGAAAAGAACTGGCATACGCAAAACCGACCAAACGCATTCGGTTTCCATTGAAACTTTAGGAGAACGATCCATGGGTCATATGTGACGTGTACCAATTATCTCCGCCTCAATCCGAGGCACGGTGTGGTCCGAACAACTCAAAGTGTATGTCTTTTGTTTCAAAAGGACATCATTTTAAGTGAAAAACATCAACTGGCATACGGAAAACTGGCCAAACGCATTCGGATTGTGTTGATACTTTAAGACAACGATTCATGGGTCATTTGAGACGTGTACGAGTCAACCCCGCCTCAATCCGAGGTCGTCCGCTATGAATTTGACCGTTTGACGCCCGTTTTGGCCGTTTATGACACCAGAACTGCGTTGTCGGTCACCGCGCGCACACGGCATGTCCGATTTACGTTCCGTCTGCTCGACCACTTCATAAATCACTCACCCATATTTTTCGTCTGATTTCAGGCCATTCTGAAATCGTTCGGCCCATTTGGACCCCCCTCACGCACGTTTACGAAGCGCACACATCACTTAAAACACGAATATTGAACCGTACCGCGCAAACCGCATGTCCGATTGACGTTCCGTATGCGCGTACACGTCACGAATAATAATTAGAATGTTTATCGGTGGTTTCAGCTCAATCCGAGGTCGTCCGCTATGAATTTGACTGTTGGACGCCCGTTTTGGCCGTTTATGACACCAGAACTGCGTTGTCGGTCACCGCGTGCACACGGCACGTCCGATTAACGTGCCGTCTGCTCGAACACTTCAGAAATCACTGTCCCGTATTTGTCATCTTATTTCAGGCCATTCCGACTTCGTTCGGCCCATTTGGACCCCCCTCACGCGCGTTTACGAAGCGCGCACATCACTTAAAACACGAATATTGAGCCGTACCGCGCAAACCGCACGTCCGATTGACACGCCGCATGCGCGTACACGTCACGAATAATAATTAGAATGTTGCACGGTGGTTTCATCTCAATCCGGAGACGCGGTGTGGCCGGCACCACTCAAAGTGTCCGTCTTTTGTTTCAAAAGGACGTCATTTTAAGTGAAAAGCATCAACTGGCATACGGAAAACCGACCAAACGCATTCCGAATCTGTTGATAATTTATCCCAAAAATCCATGGGTCATATGTGACGTGTAAGAGCCAACCCGGGATGAATCCGAGTCGCGGTGTGGCCGCGATAAGTCTAAGTGGCTCTTTTTTGTTTAAAATGAACACCATTTTAAGTACATACGGAAAAACGACCAAACGGATTCGGTTTCCGTTGAAACTTTAGGAGAACGATCCATGGGTCATATGTGACGTGTACAAATCAACCCCGCCACAATCGAAGACACGGTGTGGCAGACACCACTCAAAGTGTTGGTCTTTTGTTTCAAAAAGACGTCATTTTAAGTGAAAATCATCAAGTGACATACGAAAAACCGACCAAAGGCATTCAGACTGTGTCGATACTTTAGCACAAGGATCCATGGGTCGTATGTGACGTGTACGAGTCAATCCCGCCTCAATCCGAGGAGCGGTGTGGCCAACACCGTTCTAACTGTGTATCTTTTGTTTAAAATGGACAGGATTATAAGTGAAAAGAACAACTGGCATACGCAAAACCGACCAAACGCATTCCGAATCTGTTGATAATTTATCACAACGATCCATCAGTCATATGTGACATGTACGAGCCCACTCGGGCTCAATCCGAGTCGCGGTGTGGCCGGGATCAGTCTAAGTGACTCTCTTTTGATTAAAATGGACATCATTTTAAGTACATACGAAAGACCGACCAAACGCATTCGGTTTCCGTTGAAACTTTAGGAGAACGATCCATGGGTCATATGTGAGGTGTACGAATCATCCCCGCCTCAATCCGAGGCGCGGTGTGGCCAACACCACTCTAACTGTGTCTGTTTTTTTTAAAATGGGTAGGATTATAAGTGAGAAGAACTGGCATACGCAAAACCGACCAAACGCATTTGGTTTCCATTGAAACATTAGGAGAACGATCCATGGGTCATATGTGACGTGTACCAATCATCCCCGCCTCAATCCGAGGCGCGGTGTGGTCGGAAAAACTCAAAGTGTATGTCTTTTGTTTCAAAAGGACATCATTTTAAGTGAAAAACATCAACTGGCATACGGGAAACCGGTCAAACACATTCGGATTGTGTCGATACATTAAGACAACGATTCATGGGTCATTTGAGACGTGTACGAGTCAACCCCGCCTCAATCCGAGGTCGTCCGCTATGAATTTGACCGTTTGATGCCCGTTTTGGCCGTTTATGACACCAGAACTGCGTTGTCGGTCACCGCGCGCACACAGCACGTCCGATTGACGTTCCGTCTACTCGACCACTTCATAAATCACTGACCCGTATTTTTCGTCTGATTTTAGGCCATTCTGAAATCGTTCGGCCCGTTTGGACCCCCCTCACGCGCGTTTACGAAGCGCGCACATCACTTAAAACACGAATATTGAGCCGTACCGCGCAAACCGCACGTTCGATTGACATGCCGTCTGCGCGTAAACATCACGAATAATAATTAGAATGTTTCACGGTGGTTTCAGGTCAATCCGAGGTCAGACGCTATGAATTTGACCGTTGGACGCCCGTTTTGGTCGTTTATGACTCCAGAACTGCGTCGTCGGTCACCGCGTGCACACGGCACGTCCGATTGACGTTCCGTCTGCTCGAACACTTCATAAATCACTGTCCCGTATTTTTCGTCTGATTTCAGGCCATTCCAACTTTGTTCGGCCCGTTTGGACCCCCCTCACGCGCGTTTATGAAGCGCGCGCATCACTTAAAACACGAATATTGAGCCGTACCGCACAAACCGCACGTCCGATTGACGTGACGTCTGTGCGTACACGTCACGAATAATAATTAGAATGTTTCCCGGTGGTTTCAGCTCAATCCGAGGTCGTCCTCTATGAATTTGACCATTGGACGCCCGTTTTGGCCGTTTATGACACCAGAACTGCATTGTCGGTCACTGCGGGCACACGGCACGTCCGATTGACGTGCCGTCTACTCGACCACTTCAGAAATCACTCACCCGTATTTTTCGTCTGATTTCATGTCATTCCGACTTCGTTCGTCCCGTTTGGACCCACCTCACGCGCGTTTACGAAGCGCGCGCATCACTTAAAACACGAATATTGAGCCGTACCGCTCAAACCGCACGTCCGATTGACGTGCCGTATGCGCGTACACGTCACGAATAATAATTAGAATGTTGAACGGTGGTTTCATCTCAATCCGGAGACGCGGTGTGGCCGGCACCACTCCAAGTGTCCGTCTTTTGTTTCAAAAGGACGTCATTTTAAGTGAAAAGCATCAACTGGCATACGGAAAACCGACCAAACGCATTCCGAATCTGTTGATAATTTATCCCAACAATCCATGGGTCATATGTGACGTGTACGAGCCAAACCGGGATGAATCCGAGTCGCGGTGTGGCCGGGATAAGTCTAAGTGGCTCTCTTTTGTTTAAAATTAAAACCATTTTAAGTACATACGGAAAAACGACCAAAAGGATTCGGTTTCTGTTGAAACTTTAGGAGAACGATCCATGGGTCATATGTGACGTGTACAAATCAACCCCGCCACAATCAGAGATGCGGTGTGTCCGACACCACTCAAAGTGTCGGTCTTTTGTTTAAAAAAGACGTCATTTTAAGTGAAAATCATCAAGTGACATACGAAAAACCGACCAAAGGCATTCGGACTGTGTCGATACTTTATCACAAGGATCCATGGGTCGTATGTGACGTGTACGAGTCAATCCCGCCTCAATCCAAAGAGAAGTGTGGCCGACACCATTCTAACTGTGTATATTTTGTTTAAAATGGACATGATTATAAGTGAAAAGAACAACTGGCATACGCAAAACCGACCAAACGCATTCCGAATCTGTTGATAATTTATCACAACGATCCATCAGTCATATGTGACATGTACGAGCCCACTCGGGCTCAATCTGAGTCGCAGTGTGGTCGGGATCAGTCTAAGTGGCTCTCTTTTGATTAAAATGGACATCATTTTAAGTACATACGGAAAACTGACCAAACGCATTCGGTTTCTGTTGAAACTTTAGGAGAACGATCCATGGGTCATATGTGTGGTGTACGAATCATCCCTGCCTCAATCCGAGGCGTGGTGTGGCCAACACCGCTCTAACTGTGTCTGTTTTGTTTAAAATGGGTAGGATTATAAGTGAAAAGAACTGGCATACGCAAAACTGACCAAACGCATTCGGTTTCCATTGAAACTTTAGGAGAACGATCCATGGGTCATATGTGATGTGTACCAATTATCCCCGCCTCAATCGGATTCCACATATAATTGTCATCTAAATTTTAAATTGAATTATATATGAATTATGTATGTTTATGAATTGTAATTTAATTATGGATGTGTATAGTTTCAGGATCCATTATATGTTAAATGTGTATGAATTTGTTCGTAATTGTATATGTATGTTTTATTTTATTACAGGTACAATAGTTGGATCGAAAATGAGGTGAAAATGAGGCCTGATGAGATGAGAGGTGCCTGATGTACAGGGGAGAGGGTCTGTGCAAATTGCAGGCCGCTGCAATTTTCAGCATAGGGTATGCCAACGGTTTTAAACCGTTGGCATATAATCCTAAATAAGTTTTTACCAACAGTTCAATGAACCGTTGGTAAATATACCCATGGAAAACTATCCCAACGGTTCTTCAAAACCATTGGGATAGTTAAGGTATATTTGGTTTTCCCAACGGTTTGGGAGAAACCGTTGGGAAAAACTATCCCAATGGTTCACCAAACCGTTGGGATAGAGTGCCTTCTGTCAGCCTACCCCAATGGTTTCCAGCAAACCGTTGGGAAAGGTTTTCCCCACGGCTTGCTTCCCTATGGTTGGGAGAACCGTTGGTATATCATATACCAAAGTTTTGAGGGGCTTTCCCAACGGTTGTGAACCGTTGGGAAATAGTGTATTTCCAGTAGTGAGAAAACACATGAATATGTACCAATAATAAGGCCAAAGTTTTCATTGACTCTATCAAACTTCACTACCCTATCAAACGGTACCACCAAAAATGGTCAGCCATACCGAACCCTCATCAGATGAGGAATTAATCTTCGGTTCCATTAATATCATTAATTTAATGGATCTATTATCTGATTAAAAGTATGGATATAAAAACAAGTCCCCTACACCCTATTTGGGAACTAGAGTAAGTGATTATTGGAGTTAAGGGTACAAGAGATGATATAGTCATGGAAGAAACCATGATTCAAGTTGTTCCCCTCCTCTGACTATCAGTGCCGTAGAAACTAATAGAAGATCCCTCTAATGGGTCCAATAGGAGTAGAAAAATCCCTATGCATTTTATAAAAGATTAACTAACCTGATCATTCTGAAATATCAATTAGAAGGGGTACACACATCTGATCACCCTCAGTTGGAAGGAATACCAATTCAGGTAACAAAACAAGAACACGAGTGCCTTAAAATCCTATTTCAAGGGACAATAAATCTAAGTTAAGTTCCTTAGATTCTCATGTGACTATGAAAGAGCATATTCACATAGAGAAGCACATGCCTTTATCCCGTAAGTATGAAATATTGAAGTAATTATCTTTGGTAATATCCATGTTGTTGATCCTAGATGCCTTGAGTTTATCAAAAGTCTTCATGGAGGTGCTCATAGAGGCTTTTTTGAGCCCATAAGCATTTCAAGATGAGGTGTACACTGCTATGGTATATCAGGGAAAGATTAATCCTGTATAATTTCACGTGTTTATCTCTTTTACATACCAAGATAATGATACTATTATAAATGGACACATCAGACCCTTGTACAAGTCCAGTAGGATAAACAATATCGATATCCTATAGGCTTTCATTGATAATGTCTCAGGAGTTAATCTCATTCTAATATAGACACATTGTTGGTTGGACTACAACGAGGCTGACCTAACACCTTCAACTCTGATACTAAAAAGTTATTTCAAAAGAGAGAAAAATCCACTGACCCAAATCAAGCACAAGGATCAATTTGGGGAATTTATATCCAAATCATAACATTTGGTTGTTTGAAAAGATACAACCTTTATTATTTTTCTAGGAAGGTATTGGTTGAATAAACATGTGGTCATCCCCTCGCTATACCATCAATTCCTCAAATAATGAATTAATAGAAAAATTGGGATGTTGCACACAGATAAGGCCTTATTATTATATTTTGAGTCACGTTATATCAATGCAAGATCCTATTAGAGGAATGGGAAAAAACCATGGTTGAAAGTTTCTCTTTGGTAACTCCCCCAAATGGTATATAAATGACCCCTGGTAACCCCTTCAAATATCTAAATAAAGAGTAAATTTTACCCATCAATGAAGTTGATCATTTGAGTCAAAATTTGGACATATATTCCACAATATTCTTGATATCAGTCATGAAAATTGAGCACAAAAGCGATGAAAAGGCCATTTAATCTTCAGGTAGTGGTAAAAGTTCACATGAAAATGACCTCTTTCCACCCCCCTAAGTTTCGATAGATCCCTACTTCATCAGTTGAGTCAGAATAAGTCATTATTTCACCATAATAAAGTGAAGATACTCATTTAATGTCCCTCATCTCTCCTTTGGAACTTCAAATATACCCCACATCATCAATTGGGTTAGAGGAAGTCGCATCATCTTCTGGATGTCAAAATGTTGACTCCTCTCGTAACTCTGAATAATTTTCTAATCACCAACTCCATCTTAAGGGTAAAGTTTAAGAGCATGAGAAAGAGGAAAGAGATGAAGAGAATGAGGATGAGGAACATAGGGATGCACCTCTATTGTTTGAGTAGGGTGTATCTACCAACATTGATGAACTTAGAGAGATAAATTTGGGTACATAAGAGGACCCATGACCCACTTCAATTTGTGTGTCCCTATCTTACAAAGAATAAGAGGAATATACCTCCTTTATAAATAAATATAATGACATGTTCAACAATAAATACACATAAATAATGGTCTATGATCTTAAGGTGGCCACTCACCACTTGGAATTTCTAGAGAACAACCGGAGACATAAGCATGTAGCCGGAAGGACGCATCCGAATCATGCTTCCAAAATTAAAGCAAAAGTTGAAAAACTCATCTGGGAAAAATTAATCTGGGAGGTCCAATATCCAAAATTTATGGCTAATATATTCAATTACAATAATAATAAGGTGTGAAAAATTAGAGTCTTCTTCAATTTCATATATCTACACCTGTATTTTCCAAAGGATGAGTTTACAGTCCCAATCATAGAGCTACTGATCAATCCAATGGTTGGATATTAAGACGTATCATTTATTGAAGGATATTCGAGGTATAATCAAATATAAATGGCACAGGAAGATGAAGAATCCACTACCTTTAGTACCACTTAGGGGTTTTTATCAGTTTATTCCATTTAGATTGAAGAATGATGGAACTACATACCAACGTGTCATGCATTTCATATTTAAACCCTTATTGGGGAAGTTTTTAGATTGTTATGTTAATGTTCAAGTGGTTAAGAATCATCAATGATCTATCCAAAATTTTGACATTGAAACCATCTTAATCAAACTATGATAGAAAAACCTGAAAATGAATCCCTTGAGATGTGATTTCAGGGTCACCTTAGGGAAATCTTTCAACTTCGTCATATACCATTACAACATTGAAGTTGACTGAAAAAGAAAAATTCTATCCTCAGAATTTAACCTCCTAAAAAATTCAAATAGTTGAGAGGAATTCATGGAAAGTTAGCCTACATTTGAAAAATTATTTCCAACATTGCAAGAAAATGTCTTCCCTTCACCAGGTTGACGAAGAAGTTTATTACATATTAGCGGACTGAGGAATGTTAGGAATAATTCAATAGTCTCATTAAATTTATTTTGAGCCTTACATAGCTAATTTTACTTGTTGAAGGAATAATGATTATTTTATATATGAAATCCCTAGAGTATTCACTAGGTTCCTTCCTAAAAAAATGACACCATGGGTGAAATTGACCTTTATTACCTCATTCGAACCATGTTCAAAGCTAAGAAACATTATTAAGATATTGGGAAGTTTTGTTTGGTGATAATATTTATAGTCCAAAAATTAATTCATTACCTGAAGCATCCTCAGGTTTATTTGGTCTCTCGTAGTAATCCACACAAATACAAACTCAAAAATCCAATGTTCACCATACATCTGCCACAATGCGAAGTTATCCATGAGTATTTTGATATTGAATTCATGCCTCATAAAGTAGTAAAAGTACCCATGTTGGTAGAATTCATTGAAGATAAACCCTCAGAAGAAATCGAATCATTAAATATTGAATTAATCGATGAATAGATCTACTATATTCAAGAGGGCCCCTGGATAGGGGAGATATATTTCGATAGTGCGTCTAGAAGCCTGAATGGGAAGAGGATGGAAGACCCCAATCTCAAAAAAATTGGATTGGGACTAGTTCTCATTTCCCATTCAAAGGCAGTTCTACCCCACTCATTCCTACTATCAGAAGGGTTCACAAACAATGAAGAAGAATATTAATCCATCATTGTGGGGATATAATTGTAACTTCATGTACTAGTAAACCATTTGAAAGAAAAGGTGATTTGGAATTGGTAATCAATCAATTAAATAGTGATTATGACATCAAAAAGGAATATCTAATCCCCATACTAGATTTCATATGAGGACTAATGAAATAATTACCTCTGGATCCAATATTGAATCACATATCGCACTAAAAAAGTTCATAGGTATATGCCTTGGAAAATGTAGATACAAATTTGGAAGATCCAAACTGGGATGAAACTATCATCAGCATTTTGCACCACCAAATGGTTCCACCTTTTTTCTCAAAAAACATACTAGAGATCAATGAGGTCAATCCCTTTCTTGAACCAGAGGGTGATTTAATCAGATGAATGACACACATTATAGACTAACTTCAAAATGGAGTACTTCTATCAGATAGAGATGGGAAAGATAAAACATGATGATGTGAAATTAATTTTGTTCTTTATGATGGCACAACAAATCAATAAATACTCTATATGTGTGGCCTTGATGGGGTCCTTCTTAGGTGTATTTATGGGGAAGAGATCATTGATTTCATAAAAGAAGTGAACAATGATGCTTCCAGTCGGAAAAAATTAGGGTTCAAGCTTTCTCATTAAATTCAAAGACTTGGGTACTACTAACCCACAATGACATAGGTTTTCACTAAATTCACTAGAAACTTCTATTCCTTCCAGGTACAATCCAAATTCTCTCATTAACCCCTAGAGTTACAACACACTACCAAATACTTCTATCCATTTTTCATAAGGTGAATAGATTTTGTGGGACTATATACTTCTACTATAACCAATAATATCAATTACATTCTCACTGAAACTATCTTCTTATCCAAATGGGTTGAAGTTTTACACCTCAAAGATGTTTGGGGAGGAAATATTTTTAGTTTTGTGAGATAAAATAACATCACTTGGTTTGGAATCCTTCATACAATATAGGCAGATAATAAAACCAACTTTTTCTCTGGTGAGTTATGGAGGAAGTATCAGGAGTACAACATCAAGTCCAATCATTAATCTCTCTATCAAACAATGGATAATGTGCCGATAGAGGCCTTAAACAAGACCTTATCAAGTATACTCCAAACTATAGTAGATAAGGATAAAAAGTATTGAAAAAACAGGTGCCTGAATGACTTGTGGTCTTACCGGACTACAACTCACACAACCACACAAGCGGCCCAATACTCATTGGTACACATGATAGAGGTAGTCTTGACTATTAAGGTTCAATTTCCTTTTCTCCGCATTTCCATCTACGAGTAGTTTTCCACAGACAAAAATTCTAAAAATTAGCTAGATGAATTAGAGAAATTGGATGAGTAGATATTTCACATCTTGCATCATTTTTAAATCCACCCGAATCATATTGTGCAGGGCTTTGGAAAAAAAGTTTGACACCATTAATTCATTAAGGAAGATATGGTGTTGGTCCTCAGGACTCTGAAGATACATAGAAATAAACCTCTTAATATATAACCTAAATGAGAGGCACCTTATGCCATACACAAATTCAAATCAAATAGAGATTATTATTTGATCTTGATGGATAGACGGATTATGACAACTCCCACCAATATGAAGTTCCTAAAGAAATATTTTTTGTTATCACAAATCCTTCATCCTCACCACATTATGCTAAAATTCATGGATAAAATCCCATTTATTTGATGTAAAAAGTTTTCCTCACCGCATGAAGCAAAACTACATGGTTAACATCCCTCCTTTTTAAGCAATAAGTTTTTTCCTCACTACATGAAGCTAAATTTCATGGTTAAATTCCCTCTTATTTAGTATTAAAATTCATCCTCAATACATGAAACTAAACTTCATGGTCATAATCCATCTTATTCAGCATTAACATCCTCCCTCACCGCATGATGCTAAACTTAATGGTTAACATCCCTCTTATTCTACATTAAAATCCATCCTCACCGTATGATGATAAATGGAATGGTTAACATACCTCTTATTTGGCATTAAAAATAATCCACACCGCAGGATGATAAAATACATGGATAATTTACCTCTTATTCAATGTTAAATGTTTTCCTCATTGTAAGACACTAAATGAAATGGTTAACACCCCTCTTATTCAATGTTAAAATTTATCTACACTGGATGAAACTAAACTGCACATTTAATGTCCAACTTATTCAGCATTAAAATTTATCCTCACCACATGAAACTAAACTTCATGGTTAACATCCCTCTTATTCGGCATTAAAATTCATCCTCACCACATGATGATAAACTTCGCAGTTAACATCCCTCTTATTCGGCATTAAAATTTGACCTCACCACAAGATGATAAACAACATGGTTAAAGTCCCTATTATTCGGCATTAAAATTCATCCCCACCACATGATTCTAAACATTATAGTTAGCATCTATCCTATTCAGTGTTAAAATTTGTTCAGATTTCATGATGTTAAACTTCGTGGTAAAGTAATTTTTGCACGACATTAATTTTCATGGTAAGCATCCTTAACACGCGATGTTAAACTATATCCTTTATCTATGTAATAAACATGGAATGCCTCATGTCACATATTGAGATATGTCAATGTCCTCACAAGAGGGGAAACCACCATGGCATCAGTATTCAACCATGACATGCTCCAGAAATACATGGGGCTTGATGCCTTCCATGGTAGGATATCCAGCGATGCCTAGATCTCTAATCCTAAGTCCAAAAGCAACATAAAAATACACCTATATATATATTAGTTAGAACTACTCATGAATCCTTTCTAAATTACACATGGTTTGATTCCCATCTTTATGAGATACATAGAAATGTATGAACCCCTTATTCTAGGTCTAACCTCATCATCAACTCATCTTGAAATCCTTTCCCTTTGGTATTGTAATGGTGGACCCTCTACAATATTTCTGGAGGATTGGTGAAAAAAAGGGTATGACTATCCCTCCTTTCATGCCAGTTCATCACTTGTAAGCCACACAAGTCCCCTTTAATACATTCTCACCCCATCATGGTCCAATCTATCAAATGATAAATTAGAACACTACCCCCATGGTAAACCATGTATGCCTGATGTGACTAAGTATGAGAGGAACAAATGAAAGAATCCTCAACACATGATGATAAAATATAGACTTAACCCATCCCATAAATATAGGATATCTCATGACATATTTGGGATGCCTTGATATCCCCATCAGAGTGGACACCCCCATTTTTGGCATCAGTATTCTACCACGACATCTTTTAAAAATATGTATGGATTGATTCCTATCCACACATGACATATATCTACTCTCTAAGACTTTATATTTGACCATCTATAGTTTACAAAAAATATCTCCTTCCCTATATTTGAGTTAGATCTATGTAGGGAATTTGACACTCCATGGATAATTTTAGTTTGAATGATTCTTGTGTTATCAGACACATTCCTGCTAAATATCATACTAATTTTTTTTGGGAAATTTTGGATCTACATAATCATTATTGATCCATCAGTAATAGGATGTCATATTCTAGGTGACACTTTTTTTGACTATACATAATATTCCCCAGTAAGTTCTACATAATCCCCCCTCAAAAGTCTTATCAACCAATGGAAAATTAGTCTTCTAGAGAGACCTCTTCTATCTCTGTAAGCCTCAACAAAATCAGGCAATAAACCACTTTTTGAACATGGTCCACAGTCTTTCCATTAATTTACGTCCCATATCATTTCTCCTAATATGATAACCCCCAAGATTATGTTTTATGATTTCCCTCTCCACATATGAGGCATGGTAGAACATCTTGGCCCAATAATCCTTTTATAACTCATTTTTTCCATGACGTATAGTCATTTTTATATGACCTAAAACAATAAGACACCATGTCATCCTTAGTGCATGATGATAAACTAAATATTTAATGGCCATCATTATTGGAATTAAAATCCTATAAGTATGTATTTATTTATTCTCATTCACTTGAGATATGTAGAAATTCCTAGATCCTATATCTTGGTATAACCAAAACAAGATAAGAATTCCCCTTTTTTCCTTTTAACTACCTTTATGTGGTGAAAGAACCCTTTTCCACTCCTTTCCCCCCCACTAATCATAGATCAAGTGGTCTTAAGAGTTTTGGTAGAGGATTTATCACATGATCAAGGCATATCATTCCACCACAAGGTTACCCTAGTCTTGGTAGAAATATCTTAAAAGGCATACCATACATCATTACTGTGTGACGTTAAATTGCATGGTTGGTGTCTCTTGTAATATGTAAATCCAAGAACTATGTATGGATTGAATCCGACCATCACAAAAAATGTAGTGAGGGCCGGATCTCCAATATTGTGTCTATCTGAAACATAAAAAGTTCCCCCCTTCTTGGTGTATGGGTCATACCTGCACGGGGAACTTTCATACAATAACTACACGTGGATTGATTCCTTCCATCATAGGATACATAATGATGCTCCGATATCCAATCCTAATAAAATATGTCTCTACTCTCCTATATATGAGCCAAATCTATATAGGAGTGTCCAATATGGATTATCACTTCTCTAGTGATCCTGTGTTTAAATAAAAAAAATTCCCTCTGCCTATACAAGAGCTCGATCAATGTGGGGAGTCTTTCGAGGAACTACACATGGCTTGATTCTTGCCTTGATGTGATGTGTAGCGAAACCAGAACCCTATATATTGGGACCAATTATAAAAAAAATTCCTATCCTTATGTATGGGTCATACCTACATAGGGAAAAATTCTCTCCTAGATCTTGGTTAATTTTATTATGAAGTCAACCTTTCATATTTAGGCACATTCCTTCCACAAACAAAACTCCATGTCTGGGAAAATATAAATAACTATAAGCTTTGTACAACCATTTATAATAGGATATAAAATTACAGGGGACACCATTATTTTGACATTAGATAATATTCCCCAGTTGGATCTGCATAAGCCTCCCTCAAAAAGCCTATCAACCGAAGGAAAATTTGATCTCAAAAGATAGCTATTCTATTTCAATAATCCCTAAAAACATTATGCTATAAACCTCTTTTCAAAAGTGGTATATGTACACTCCTTTAATACTTGTCCCATACCAATCCTTATATTTGGAATCCCTCATATTGTATCATATAATCTTCCATCTCCATGCTTAAAGAGGGCGAAAAATTCTAGATTATACCACCATAGAAATGGAAAATCACTAATCTTGCGATCAAAGATAAATGAACTTAAATTATATCCCCATCCTTAGAGAAACATGTTAAACCACACTATCTATCTCCTAGTATCATGACATTAAATGTCACTATTCTTAAAACCTCATTTAAAAAAATTTCATTATGCTTCAACCCTACTTTACACAAGCTAAATTTGTGTAGGAGTTGTTTCCCATTCATGGTCAGTGATAATAAATATGCTCCCACCATTATTAGATTCATTCCATTCAGAAATTACCCTCTGTGGTCTTGAAAAAACTAAATCCTTATAATCTCTCCTTGTCCATTGATAATAGAATGTTAGATTCCAGGGGTAACCTTTTCATTGAATATGCATAATATGCCCCGGTCTAGATATGTTAAATCCACCCTCAAAAGGCCTATCAACTAAATGGAAATTAATTCTTAGGAGATTCCTCTTCTAGTTTTTTAATCCCTAAAAAATTTATGTTGGAAACTTCTTTTCAAAATCAGTCCATGAAAATTACTTGTATAATTGTTCTATATCACCTTTCTGAAGAACCTTTGTGGTGTTTTGTTTAATTTTGTTTTATTAGTTGAAAAATAATCTTTTTGTTGAAGAATGTTTTTGAGTTACAAAATGTTGATGTTGCCGGTTGCTGAAGATTTCCTTAAAAAAGATTATGTTAAAGAATAAGAATTCAGAAGTTAAGAAAGTATCTCAATATTTCTAAATGTAATCAGTCGATCCTTTGCTGATCTTAAAGTTCTCAAAGATCCTGAAAAGTTTCATGATAAAATATGTTGATGAAATGGTGAAGAGGATTGAGGTTTTTCACTAAGAAAAATTATGAGGAAATTCAGAACCAGTTTTCCTGAACTAGTATTCCAGAACCTATTTTTCTGAACCAGTTTTCCTGAACCAGTTTTCCTGAACCTATTTCTTGAACCTATTTCTTGGACCAGTTTCTTGAATCTATTTCTTGAACCTAGAATTCAGAATCTATTTTCTAAGCCAAAAATTCTGAGTGTACTTCATGAGCTAGAAATTTGGAGTCTACTTCTTGAGCCCAAAATTCGGTGTCTACTTCCTGAACCTGAAATTTGGAGTCTACTTCCTGAACATGAAATTCCGAGTTTGTTTCCGGAACCTAAAATTTGGAACCTATTCCCTGAACCAGTTTTCATGAACCAGTTTTCCTGAACCAGTTTTCCTGAACCAGTTTTCCTGAACCATTTTTCCTGAACCAGTTTTCCTGAACCAGTTTTCTAGAACCTATTTCCTAAACCAGTTTCTTAAATCTATTTCCTGAACCTAAAATTCAGAATCTGTTTCTTGAGCCAAAATTCAGAGTCTACTTCTTGAACCCAAAATTCTTATTCTACTTCCTGAACTTGAAATATGGAGTTTGTTTCCTAAACCTAAAATCTAGAACCTGTTTCCTAAACCAGTTTTCTTGAACCGGTTTTCCTGAACCGGTTTTCCTGAACCAGTTTTCCTGAACTAGTTTTCTTGATCCAGTTTTCCTGAACCATTTTTCCTGAACCAATTTTCCTAAAGCAATTTTACTGAACCTATTTCCTGAACCTAAAATCAGAACCAAGATCCAGCCTTATCAATCTAAGGAATATATGAAGAGTTCAAGAAAACACGAATTTTGACATTTCATAAATCTCAAAGAAATTTAAAGAGATTTGAAGAAGTCAAAGATTGAAGATTAAATTTGAGAGACTTGTGGAGTTTTTGAGATTTGAGGAAGAAGGAAAGATTTTCAAGATTCCCTATTTTTTTTCTGAGTTGCTTATAAATATGTGCTCAGATCATTCGTCTATTGACAACTTTAACAAATGCGGAAAAGGCGGATCACTGGAGAATTCTAAGTGAAAAGTTCCTACCATCTTGAAGAAGTTTCCTTGAGTGTTTGATAAGAAGAGAATCAGAATTATCTTATCTTGCTGAGAAGATTAGTTTTAGAAAACCAGATTCAAAAAACCGGATTGAATATTCGGAGTGAGAACTTGTGCGGAATCATCTTATCTTACTGAGAAGACTGGTTTCAGAAAATCAGATTCAAGAAATTAGATTAAAGATTTGGAGTGATAATTTATGGAGCAGCTTAACAAAGTTATTATTCTTGTGTTTGGCTCATTTATCCATTAAAAAAACATTGTAAACTAATGGGAGTCAGTATAATATTTCCTATCGGGAGATAGAAGGCATCCAACGAGAGTTGGCATAAGATGTATTCACTTCTTCATTATAGTGGATTTCCATAGTCCCACGGGAGTGGATTTGGCAAGGACCTAGGTTCTCTTATTGAGGCCGAACCTTGTAAATCTTGCATGACTTTCTTGATTTACCTTTCTTGTATGCTTGAGTTTCTTACTGAAGGTTGATAAGGAAATAAATCCTAACAGGTTACAAGGGTTATGTTTCTTACAGTTTTGAAACTTATAAAAAGTTAAACAACTGATTCAACCCCTCCCCTCTCAGTTGTTATTCGATCCTTGGAACCTCAAGTGGTGTCAGAGGAAGGTTCCCTTGTTTAATCCTTATCATGTAGAATATCAATTCTGTCAACAGTAGAGGAATTACTACATTTTATGGAAATAATTATTATGGATGAAAAAATAGGATGATTCCTTATCTCCTATCTCTTGGACTTGAAGTTGTTGATGCTACTACTATTGGTTTTCCACCTATTGATAAAAATGCTCCTATAACATTTTCTAATAAGAGAAACATAGAAATTGATGGAAAGGCTAGAAATTCTATTATCATGTCCTTATTAGAAAATGTTTATCAAAAGGTGATGGGTATCACAACATCAAAAAGCACATGGGACAAGCTGAAAAGTGTTTTCGAATGAAACACAAAAGTCAAGGAGGCCAAGCTACAAATCTGGCGTAGTAAGTTTGAAGACATAAGGATGAGAGATGATGAAACAATTGATGAATAATTCACCAAAGTTAATGAAATTATATGAAACATCAGAGGTTTCAGATAAGACTTGTAAAATTCTACAATTGTGTAGAAACTTATGAGAAACTTTATAGACAGGTTTGATTATAAAATTTCAACTTTAGAAGATAAGGATGATTTATCTCTCGATGAACTGCATAAATTTCTTGTTGCTTATGAAATGAGGAAAGCTCCAATATTTAAGAAGAAGATAAAATATGAAATAGATCTTGAAGCTATGAGAAAGATGAAAATCCAAGATGATGATGAAGCTGATCCTTGTGAGTCCGTTGATAAGGAAGATGAAGAGTTGAATAAAAAAATCACGTCTCTCATATCCAAGAACTATCGAAGAGGAAGAAGATAATATGGAGGGAAACTTCCTCTCAAATGTTTTGAGTGTGGTGGAATCAAAAAATTTGCTATGAATTTCCCTAAGAAGAAAGTTGTAGAATATAAATATGTTTCTAATGAGAATACTTGATGGAATAAGTATAACAAGAATAAAAAAGAAGAGAAGACTTCTAAAGAACTCAAGAAGAAGTTTCATGGAATGAAAATAAGTATGTTGAGCAAGAAGGTTGAATCCGAATCATCTGAAAATGATTCCTTAGAAGATGAAAGAAAATAAATATTCATAACCTTCATTGAAAAAGTTTAGAAAACAAATGTTTCCTCAGAGAGTGAAGAAGGTGGTGAAGAATCTTATAGAGAATATCAACTAAGATCCGAACTTCTGGCATGTCTTGAGAAAAACAAATCTCTCAAGAAAGAAATTCGTGTGATGAAGAAAAATCATGAAGAAGTTCATGATGGAAGTAAATATGTCACCAAGAAAGAACATGAATACATTTAAGAAATTTTATGTCACAAACTTAAAATCACTGAACAAGGAAAGATGATTGAAGATCTTAGTAAGAAGCTGGAAACTAAAGGAGAAGATGTCAACAAGTTGCAATAAAAAGTTATTGATTCCAAAAATTCCCTAAGGAAGATGAATGAAAACTCCCACAAAGCCACTGAAGTAAAATCTGAGACTTTCAAGATTGTTGGAAAGTCTTACCATGAGAATCAGGTGAAATATTATCCTATCAAAAATAATGTTTCATCTGATTTTTCTAATATTTCAAGTTATAGAAAAAGTATTTGTAAATATTGGGTGGAGAAAGGATGTGAGAAACCTATCAATCCTATAAAAGTAAAAAATTCACTCAAAAGAAGAAATTACCTACATCTTGAGTTTTCTAGAGTTGAAAGAAGTTATCAACCTCAAAAAAAAATTCTATAAAGAAAGATCATTCTTTAATAGAAAATAATGATTTGAGGTCTATTGTTGGTGTTTCAGAATATATGGGCATAGAGCTTCTAATTGTTGGCACAATTTATTTCTACCTGGAAGAAGGTTTGAGAAAAGTGGAAGAAACAATGAAATAAAAATGAGTAACTTTCCATACTCACAGAAAGTTGAAAAGGTGAATTCTCAAGATGTCAAAAACATTCAAAAAAATAACCAATTTTAATGTTTAGAAGAAGTTTTTGGAAGATGTTATCAGTCTGGTCATCATGCCAAATGATGCATGACACTCCTTCAAGAACATGTTTTTTATGATAAGAAAGAAAAGAGAGATGAAAATAAGAAGGTTTATGAGAGAACTTTTGTTGTTGAGATAGCTTTGAAATCAAGTAAGAGGAACATAACATGGATTCTTGATAGTGGTTTTTCTTCACACATGACAGGTGATATAAAAATCCTGGAACATGTTGAAAGTCATGATGGAGGAGCAGTTACTTTTTCCAATGATAGTTCCTTAAAAATTAGGGGAATCAGAATGACAGATATTGAAGCAAAGAAACTGAAATCTAGGGAAGTCTTACTTATTGATGGGCTAAAACATAACTTACTTAGTGTAAGTAAACTTTTTAATGATGGAAAATAAGTTACCTTCAGAAAGGATTCTTGTATCATCAAAAGTGTGAAAAATGGAAAAGTTATTACAAAAGGAGAAAGAACCAGGGGGAATATCTTTCAAATTTTAGAATAAAATAACTCTTGTTATTTGAGTGCTGAAGATGAAAACAAGTTGTGGCACCGAATACTTGGCCACTTTGGGCAGAAGGACATGAATAATCTTTCTAAAGTTGATACTGTTCGGAATTTTCCCAAACTGAAAAGAAGAGATGAATATGTTTGTATTACTTTTCAGAATGAAAATATGAATAACAAAAGTCATAAAAGAGTTGAGATTCAATCCAACAAACCACTTGGGCTTATTCATTCCGATCTATGTGGGTCGATGATACATCAATCAACAAAAAGAGATTTATAATTTATCACTTTTATTGATGGATTTACTCGAATGACAAACATCATATTCATGAAGCATAAGTCAAAGTCTATTCAAATGTTTCAATTCTTCAGAAGATATGTCGAGAAAGAATTGTGAGCTTCCATAAAGAAGTTGAGAACAAACAATAGTACCGAATTCACAAGCAATGCTTTTGAAACTTATCTAAGGTAGCATGGTATCAAATATCATTATAGTGCTCCCTATACTCCACAACAAAATGGAGTAGCAGAAAGGAAAAATAGAAGCTTGGTGAAAATGGGAAGAAGTATGTTATCAGAATAAAAAATTTCAAAATTCTTTTGGAGAGAAGTTGTTAGCACTGCTGTAAATGTTCAAAATAGATGCTTGTTGAGACTGGAAACTGACATGACTCCTTACGAGATGTGGTATAACAAAAAACCTTCTTTTAATTACTTCAATGTTTTTGGAAGTCCATGCTTGCTCAAAATAAAAAATATGGACTTAGGAAAGTTTGATGAGAAAGATGAAGAAGGGATATTTATGGGTTATTCACCAAATAGAAGAAGTTACAAATGCTGGAACAAATGTTTACAGAAGTTGGTGGACTCATATGATGTGAAGGTAATTGAAAATCCAAGTTCCTTTACAAAATTTGTTAAGAATACTGAGGAAGATAAATTAGAGAATCCCCACCAGAGTGAAAGTGACTTAGATAAGTCACATGGGGAAGAAAATGATGCTGGGAAAGAAAATTTGAGTTTTCCTACATTACAAAAACATGTTGAATTTGAAAATATTATTGGGGATCAGAAGGCTCTAGTTCAAATAATAAGGAAGTTAAGATTAGAAAATCAAACTTCCCTTATCTCAAAAGTTGAACCAGAGTGAGTTTCATAAGATATTCAACATAAATAATGGGTGGATTCTATGAATGAAGAACTTCTTCTAAGGCCAGAAAATAAAAATGTTATCAGAACCAAGTGGGTTTATAGAAATAAATTGAAAG
Organism: Viscum album; assembly: GCA_963277665.1. NCBI lineage: Eukaryota > Viridiplantae > Streptophyta > Magnoliopsida > Santalales > Viscaceae > Viscum > Viscum album. The sequence continues at coordinate 288,631,828 of OY728163.1, forward strand.
AGCATAGAGAAGTTAAAAGAAACAAATCAAGGACTGTGTGTAAAGGATATGCACAGGTGGAAGGTGTGGATTTTGATGAAATTTTTCCCCCTATTGCAAGATTGGAAACTATTCGAATGTTTCTTGCAGTAGCTGCTCATCAGAATTACAGGGTTTATCAGATGGATATAAAGTTATCATTATTAAATGGTGATATCAAGGAAGAAGTTTACATTGAACAACCTTGTGGGTTTTTAATTGATGAAGATGAAAATAAAATTTTCAAATTGAAGAAGGCCTTGTATGGGCTGAAATAAGCTTCACCAACATGGTATTTGAAGCTTGAAAATTCTTTAAGAAAGATGAAATTTTCTAAAGGAAAGGTTGATAACAATTTGTATGTTAAAGATGTCGACTCCAGAACTTTAATTGTAATTGTTTATGTGGATGATATAATTTTTGCTGGAGATGAAGAAAAGTTCAGTGAAAAGTTTTTTGAAGAGATGAAGAAATTTTTTGAAATGTCAATGTTGGGAGAATTAACTTTCTTCATTAGACTACAAGTTCAGCAACAAGAAAACTACATTTTCTTATCCTAAGAAAAGTATGACAAGGAATTTTTAAAGAAGTTTGGGATGGAAGAATCAAAAGAAGTTTCAACCCCTATCTTAGTGAGCACAAAGTTGAGAAAAGATGAGTCAGGGAACAGTGTGATTCAGAAAGACTTTAGAAAGATGATAGGAAGTCTTCTTTATATTATAGCCTCAATGCCTGATATTGCTTATGTAGTGACTCTCTATTCCAGATTTTAAAGAAATAAAAAAGAATCAAATATGTTGGCAGTTAATAGGATTCTGTGATATGTTAAAGGAATAACTTCACATGGGTTGTTATACAATAGAAACAATGAGATGAAGTTTCATGGTTATACTAATGCTGATTAGGATGGTGATTGTAATGATAGAAAATCAACATTAGGATATAAAAATTTCTTAGGGGGAATATTATGTGAGTTGGCACAATAAGAAACAAAGTTCAGTAATTTTAAGTACAACTGAATCCGAATATGTTTCAGCTACTCAGGCTTGTACTCAAATGATGTGGATGAAAGTTCAGCTGAAAGATTTGAAATTGAAAGTTTCTAAACCTTTGAAAATACTCTGTGATAATCAAAGTACCATTGATCTTTCAAATAATCTTGTTCAAAATTAAAGATCAAAGCATATTGATATAAAGTATCATTTTTTAAGAGAGAAAGCTACTGCTGGAGAAATTTTGATGGAATATATTTCAAAAAATTATTATATTGCTGATATTTTCACAAAAGCAATGTCAAAGGAAAGGTTTGTTGATCTGAGGCTGCAACTCCATGTTCAGCCTTCTCCCAAGACTTCCTAAAACTCATAAGGAAGTCAACCCCCACCGTGCTTAAGATTATGTTGACAAAGGGGAAGAGAAAGTTTTATTTTATGAATATAAAGCTGTGGTTATCATATAATAGGGGAGAGAGAAAGAAAAATTATAGAGGAAAAGAAAAGTGAGAAATAGAAAGATAAAAGTTTAGGGGGGAGTTTGAGTATGGTTAAGTTTATATTTATATGGCCACAAATGTTTCTTATCAACTAGGGATATAAATCATTCAAAAACATTACTTTATTCAGTAGTGTGGTGTCAGGACACACTTTTGGAGAAAGGCGATGTTTTTGTAAAATTCAAGAACTTGAGATGTAAAATTTTTGAGAGGTGAAAAATTGTGAACAAGGGTTTCCAAAAAATACAAAGGGGGAGATTGAAGAACCTTTGTGGTGTTTTATTTAACAATGTTTTGTATTTTTTGACAACTAATATTTTTGTTGAAGAATGTTTTTGAGTTATAGAAAGTTGATGTTACTGGTTGCTGATGAATTTTTTAAAGAAGATTATGTTGAAGAATAAGAAGTCAAAAGTTAAAAAAGTGTCTCAAACTTTCTAATTATAATAAGATGATTCCTTGATGATCTTAAAGTTCTCACAGATCATGAAAAGTTTTATGATAAAAGAAGTTGAAGAAATGGTGAAGTGGATTGAGGTTTTTTCACTAAAAAAAATTCTGAGGAAATTTGGAACCAGTTTTCCAAAACCAGTTTTCCTGAACCAGTTTTCCTGAACCAGTTTCCCTGAACCAGTTTTCCTGAACCAGTTTTCTTGAATCAGTTTTCCTGAAACAGTTTTTCTAAACCAGTTTTTCTGAACCGATTTCTTGAACCTATTTCTTGAACCAGTTTCCTAAATCTATTTATTGAACCTAAAATTTGGAATCTGTTTCCTGAGCCAAAAATTCGGAGTCTACATCATGAGTTAGAAATTCAGAGTCTACTTCCTGAGCCAAAAAATTGGAGTCTACTTCCTAAACCTAAAATTCAGAGTCTATTTCCTGATCCTAAAATTCAGATTCTGTTTCCTGAACCTAAGATTCAGAACCTATTTCCTAAATCAGTTTTCCTGAACCTTTTTTCCTGAACCAGTTATCCTAAAACAGTTTTCCAGAACCTATTTTTCTAAACCTGTTTTCCTGAAAATGTTTTCCTGAACCTATTTCATGAACCAGTTTCCTGAATCTCTTTTCTGAACCTAAAATTCGGAATTTGTTTCCTAAGCCAAAAATTCAGAGTCTACTTCCTGAGCTAGAAATTCAGAGTCTACTTCTTGAGACAAAAATTCAGAGCAGACTTCCTAAACCTGAAATTCGGAGTCTACTTCCTGAACCTAAAATTCGGAGTCTGTTTCCAGAACCTAAAATTTGGAACCTGTTTCCTGAACTAGTTTTCCCGAACGAGTTTTCCTAAACCAGTTTTCCTAAACCAGTTTTCATGAACTAGTTTTCCTGAACCAGTTTTCCTAAACCAGTTTTCTTGAACCAGTTTTCCTAAACCAGTTTTCCTGAACTTGTTTCCTAAACCTAAAATCAGAACCAAGATCCAACCTTATCATTCTGAGGAAGATATGAAGAGTTCAAGAAAACCCAAATTTCAAATTTTCATAAATCTTAGAGATATTTAAGGATATTTGAAGAAGACAAAGATTGAAGATTAAATGCGAGAGATTTGCAAAGTTTTTGATATTTGAGGAAGCGAGAATGATTTTCAAGATTTCCACCTTTGTTTTCTGAGTTGCTTATAAATATATGCTCAGATCATTAGTTCATTGACAACTTTAACAAACATGGAAAAGGTGGATCACTGGAGAATTCTAAGTGAAAGTTTTTTACCATCTTGAAGAAGTTTCCTTGAGTGTTTGAGAAGAAGAGAATCAGAATTATCTTATCTTGCTGGGAAGATCAATTTTAGAAAATCGGATTCAAAAAATCAGATTGAATATTTAGAGTGAGTACTTGTGCAGAATCATCTTATCTTGCTGAGAGGACTGGTTTAAGAAAATCAGATTTAAGAAATCAAATTGAATATTGGAAGTGAGAATTTGTAGAGTAGCTTAACAAAGTTTTTATTCTTGTGTTTGAATCATTTTTCCTTTTATGAAACATTGTAAACTAATGAGAGTCAGTATAATCTTTCCTATCGGGAGATAGAAGGTGTCCAACGGGAGTTGGAACAAGCTGTATTCACTTCTTCATTATAGTGGATTTCCATAGACCCACGGGAGTGGCTATGGAAAGGACATTGGTTCTCTTATTGAGGCCTAACCTTGTAAATCTTGTGTGCATTTCTTGATTTACCTTTCTTGCATGCTTGAGTTTCTTTATAATGGTTGATAAGGAAATAAATCCAAACAGGTTTAAAGGGTTATGTTTCTTAAAGTTTTGAAACTTATAAAAAGTTAAACAACTGATTCAACCCCCCTTCTTAATTGTTATTCAATCCTTGGAACTTCAGTTTCATATCTGAAAATAAAAAAAGTGTGACTCATAAATTTCCCTTATGTATTTTAGAATAATATTGGTACATTATTATCTAGCCATCCAAACCTAGGAAATCATTTTATAACTCATGGTTAGGGATATATGACCTAAAACACCTATCCCCTTAGTCTTGCAAGGTCCTAAACATAGAAATTTCAAAAATTCTCCAATTTCCATTATTAAAAGTTAAACATATTAATACATGGAAATTTTGACCATAAAAAAGTTAACTTGAGTATTACTATTAATGTCTCAAAAGAAAGATGGAAGAAAGAGACAAATGATTTAGGACCTCAAAATTTCCATTAATTGGAAAATTTTTGGAAGAGCATCCTTATCCTAGAGTCTCTACCTAACATTATGAGGCAATGAGAAACAAATGAAATGAATACAATAAGAATTAACTTGCTTTGTTCTACAAATCATCTAACTCATGATATAATTACTCAATGGAATTCTCAAGATTTGTTCTTTTCCCATATTCATATTAAGTTAATAGACACATTTGTTTAATAAAGGCCCATAACTCTTAACCTTTCTCTTTGATGGATTAAAGTCCTATATTTTTTGATGAAAACTATTCCATTATCAGATGTACATGAGCATCATATTCTTGTATCTCCATAGTTTGTGCAACCATAAAATCATAAAATCATGATTCTTCATCAACTAAGTGATGCAACTTTGTAGTAGTTTCTTTTAAAGAATTCATATAACAATTGGGAATATTAAAATCAATTAGATCGAATTCATGAGTGATTAAATCTTCTCGATAGATGATTAATTGATGGAGAAAGAAGTGAATGGGTTGGAAATAAAATCCACCTATACCTAATCCAAGGAAATGTTGATGATGGATATCTATCTAATAAAAACTCTCCACCAAAGGAGTCTCTGTGCTGATTGTGTAAATTTTTAAAAATACCATTTTCAAATATCTTTATGTTCAATGATAACACCAGGATATAAAACTTCCCCCCACTAATACTGTTATAGAATCTAGGATCACATTTTTTATAGAAGAGCATTATCCAAATTGTGACACATTTATAAAATTATTTTCCACCACCAGCTCCAATTTAATTTATGGGACTAAGTTGGTGAATCTAGAACCTATAAGTGGAGTGTTAAATACTGTTTCTCTGAGACAAATATCAATGGGGTGGAAAACATTATCATTCATGAGGTATTTTTCACTCCCAACATGAGGTTGAATCATAGATGAGTGTCTCCTAGGATACATTGAATGCTTGGTCACTCGATCGTCTCCCTTATAAATTAGTGAGGGGAGCATGATAAGAAGAGGACATGGAGAAGATAATGGCTTATTCATCCATCAGAATATTTTTCCCAATATTCCATCAGGGTAATAATATATCCTCATCTTGGAATAACCACATGGAAAATTGGTTAAATTTTTTATGGAAAGGAAATTAATTTTTATGTCATAGTCCTCACACATAATCATTGACAACATTTGATAGAGGATGGATGAGTGTGACTCCCTCTTGATTCTAATGAAGTGTTGGGATGTCATCTGTTGCAGAAATATCAATTTTTGTACAAATTAATAATGAGAATATAGCTCAGAAATGGTCAACCCTTCTATCAGATAATAAATAACCACATCTCACATTGAGACAATGTAAGAGTGTTCCTATGAAGTTCCTCCACCATTGTTTGTCATCGTTCCAAAAGGTTCTAAGTAAGAAGTGAAAGAAAAATGAGAATGATCCCTTAACAAATCAATAATGCGATTGATACCAAAATATTTTGGGAAAACAATAGAAATATTGAGTAGTGTAGGGAGAAAGGCATAATGAGGGATCATTGCAATATATTGATACTCACAACACTAAATGTATTCTGCAACCCATCTATATAAAAAGTAGAAGGGTCCACCAAGGAAATGTGGGGACCCCCCATCCTATATAAGACCCAGTAACTTGTAAATACAAGTGAGGGTGAGTAAAAATAAATTGATTGGCCCCACTCTATAATATCCACCATCAAAATGTTTAAAAACCTAATGCTCATGTAAGAATCACGATAGGGAAATATCCATCAACATAGGAACATGCAAAAAACCCTGCTAGTCTAAAGCTTAGAGAAATATCTAACTAGACCATGTACCCAATGTAGTATGCTACCCTACCATGAGAGTGTCTTATTATGATCCAAGAATACCTTCAGATTTTTGAGTTGGGCATGTCTTGTGGTGGAGAACCTTCATCTTATGCCTGATGTATTTCTAAAATAGCTTTATCCATTCACTAAATGGAATAAGTGATTTAGAATAAAGGGGTTGACCTAGTGATTTTTATTATGTTTCTAATAAGACTATTGATAATAAAGAAACTTGTTTGGTATATTTATTAGTGTTAGATAAATTAAGTACTTCATTATATATATTTTCAATAATGGGAACCCCCATAGTTGGTAGACATCGCATAGGTTGATCCCAAATTTTCCATGTGGTAAATGTTAGGTATTGGTGCTTTAACACCAACAACCTAATAATTCACAAAAAATAATATTTGGAGAATACAAAAAAAACTAGGAAATATTTTTTTCCTGATATAATTTGATAACCTATAAGCACTAGGAAAATTACTTTCAATTCTGGTGCACCCAGAATGCCCATGCTAATTCATATGAGAAACTCCCTCCAAACTGCAAGTCCCACATGGACGTCTACCTTCAATTGGGATCACCTCATGAGAGGGTGAAAATGGATAAATGATATTGTATGGAAGAATGAAAGTATATGTCATGATTATTATGGTTATCATATGTACATGAGGATCCATTCATAATGAAAACCTTCTCTTGAATAGATTTTGGAGTAATGTGTTCCATAATATAAATGTTCACTTGAAACTGATTTGAGGATTCTTCAAACCAATAATATAGAAGATTATGATCAGTTGATGGAATTGTAATGTCATATTGGACGTCATAGTTTTATAAATATAGTTTTTTTGATAATGGGTATCCTAGAAGCTCCACAAAAGTAGTATTTTCATAATACTTTTCTGGGTAATGATATGATATTGGGGGTATTCTTCAACATTAAAAGCCATATTAATTTTCATATCATTGAAAATTGAAGAAAAAACTTGTATGTGATACCTTTCATTTGATTTTTTTGCAACAAAAATTTAAAAATATTTGATAATTCTAAAAATTGTGCATGGAAAAGTATGTTGAAATCACATATCAAGCTACAAGGTCTATTAGGAAATTACTCTATGAGTCATCAAAACTTCCACATAGATGACTGTATCAATATTTGTGTTAGTAAAAAAAATATTCGTGGATGACAAAATTTTAGTTTGTAGAGTGTTTTCTTAAAAAGTAGAATTTTATGTGAAAGAAGTAAGAAATGGAGAACCCACAAAGGGCCAGTTCACACAACAATGGTTTGGTAAGGTAAAAATGATCCTGTCTACATTTTATAGGTGTGGGTCTTATTTTGAGTCCACATGCATACTGTAGAGTAGTTCAAATGGGACCAAATTCTTCATCAAAATAAACTCCTCTTCATCCTAATCTGATCTCATTCTGATGGGGGCATTCATTAGGTCTTAAAAAACATCATTGAAAAAAGGATTCCATGAATTTTGTAAAAGGGATAATCAAAATGAAAGAAAGTTTGAAAATTTTTAAAGTCCATGAAGCCATAAAGGAGGGCTCAGTTCTACATAGAAATATCTTGATGAGGCCCGAAACTTCATATAGTGTCCTACAAATGGAAAATCATTTGCCAAACATGATGTTTTTTTGGGAACTTGACAAATTAAAAGTTATTTGTGGGTGCTGATGGTCATTCTGGCATCCCACAAATAAAAATTCATTTTCAGGCACAAACCTTTTTTTCACCTTTCTGCAAACGAAAAACTCATTTGTGGGTGTTGAAGATATTTTCCAGCTCCCATAAAAGAAAAAATAATTTTCATGGTTGGGATTTCCATTTTGGTCTCTTTCAAATGGATAAACCCCATAATCAACATTTTTTGACTGTCATGGAAGTCAGTTACCTTTGTGCCCCTTTATAAAATCCTAGAGGGGGAGCTGAAAGGGGACAAATGAAAAATCAATAGAATGTGCGGGAAATATTTTTTTTTCATAGGTAATAGTTTTGTATAAAATTAAGGGAGAAATTAAAATCCCTTGAACATTTATAAACCCATGATCTTTGGTGAACACTATCAGACCAACCATCTATTGATGATCTCTATATGACCCATCACCCTGCGTAGAAAAGGGCTATATAGAAAGATCATTACCCCGCATAAAAAACCATTATGCAGAAGAAGTTCACACCCACATAGAAAAATTCTATTTTTATACAACCCAAACTCACATATAAAAATTATACACAGACGTAACTTCACCCCGCATGACATTGTGCTACAAAGAATAGGGAATCCTTGGGTGTTTCATTGTCCTATAGTCATTGATTCCCTTCGGTGTAGCATTCAGGCCTGCCTTGGCCTCTCCATGAACTATCCTAATGGAATTATTCATAAACCTATTTTGTGTAAATATATATGCTTTAAGGGGGCCCGTTGTGAGGTATCAAGCTAAGGACTCTCCCAAAACTGCAAGATATGTATAATAAAATCACCAGATTCACTTTCATTTCCTCTTGAGAACAAATACCCATGGTAAATGAGGTTCTATTGGTAACCTTTATAAGAAGGGGGTCCTCATAATGTTCTAAAGAATAAATTCCCATGGTAATGAGGATCCCAACCATAGTTATAGTTACAATAAGTTTCTCAGGGCGAATAGTAACATTAATTATTTGTTGGCCCTCCCTCATCCCCTCTTCCTTAGGTCAAATGGAGAAGAGAGGAAAGTTAGAGGAGTTAAACCCTATTTTAGTAACCTTATATCTTGGGGTCAAACCATCCTCCTATTTATCTACTCAGGATATGAAAAAATAGAGTTGGGCACTAGATCCCTATCTTTCTCTCTCCCTTTGGGGCTCCGACCTCATCCATCAATTGATGAAGAAGATTGTGTGGTTTTCAGATCAACTACTTCCTCTTGTTTCTCACACTTAGCATGGGTCACTTGAGATTATATGTTAGTGGAGATAATGAAATCTATATTATCCCCATCATATGGTTCTACCATTTGGTATATACCCCAACCAGGTTATGACCATCTTGAAGGGCCATATTCCATGTTAGATTAATATTCAAATGTCCATATTCTAGCTGAAGCAAGAAATAGGGCCTCCCATTTTTTATAATCCCAAACATTATCTAATGGGACTCTTATAAGGTATATTCCACAAAACTATTTTTTTACCACCTTAAAAGACCATATTTATAATGAGGAAAATGGACCTCCTTTATATGTGTAAGACCCAACTTTTTGAAATATGTGGACTTTGATTCCCAAATAACTGGGATACATAGGAAACCTTCTTGAGGTCTAAACCCAACACCCCAAATAAAACATAATTATCTCTATTATGAATTCTATATAGGTTCATATCTAACCTATGATCACACATCCCTTTCAGGTTCCTTGGGATGTTGTGGCACAAGTCCCACAAAAACATTTGACTAATCAACTTTCACCTAGATGTCATTTCTGCATGATGTTAAAATACACAGTTTGGTCCTTTTTACATGAAATTAAATGGTATTATGTGTAATATTAAGTGGCACAAACTATATGGGTTTTGATTCCATTCACAATGATACGTTGGAAGCACATCCTAGGGGTCTGATCCCAACATCAAAATAACTCTTATCTCCTTGGATGATAGTAAATTACTGAGTGCCCTGTTATGTGTCTTAAAAATAAAATTATAATGAAAAATGATTTAAGGGAATATAACATTTCCATTTAAAGGAACCATTAATAGAGAACCTAGGATATATATAGACAAATTCATCAATAAAGAACCTTAGACACATATAGATGATTCTTTTTCCATGAATACTAATAATAGATATTCAAATCAAGGGTGACCCATATCATACATGTGAATGAAAAAATGATTCATGAAAGTGTATTAAATCAAAACTATAATAGAGTCCCAAAATAAGTAATAATTCTCCATAAAAGGGTTTCATGAGCCTGACCTCTCATTCTCTCAACCAACATGAGTTCTTAAGTATTGTTGGACAAGTTCCCCAATGAGAACATACCTTTGGAAAGAAGGTCTATGATTCATCATAGATGTAAGATCCATTGGGTGTTTTGGATCAATGAATAGAACTTGTTGGAAAATGAACCATCATAAATGGGTGTGAAACAAAAAATTGTGAACCTAACGTGAAATATTATGCAACTATACTCGTTCCCCCACAATCAATCATTGGGCCCAATCTTTATTATAAAATCCTACTTTATCAATCACGTTCTCACGATATTTCTCTATTTCTATGGGCATAAGAGGTTATTGATTCCAATCATGATCATTGACTTTAATAAAATTTCACTAGTTGGAATAACACTATACACTTCACATTTATAGAATTGAGGTGTGGGTGGTTTATTAGTTGGCATCTTCCTTTCCTCAATCATATCAACCATCCTATTTACCACCTTTAAACATTCATAGGATTTATAACCAAACCTTCAACATTTGAATTACAACTCAGATCAATTCAAGAAATCAACTTGGTGTTTCTTCCCACATTTTTAGATATTAAGTGATTGTAATTTCTTTCCTCCATTTGATATATTATATTTTTCATGAGACTCCATTATACTTTTCATATCAAAACCATGTGAGTGACATGAATATAAAATTTTCATTTCTACCTTTAGTACACATCAAATGTTTTATCCAAAGCTATTAAAGTCCCATATAACTAAATTATCCCAGTGACTTGGTTTTAATCCACCGATATTCAGTCAATTTTTCTTTTAGGAAGGATGATTAAACCATAAGAATATCTTTCATGAATTGTAAAAATTTCTTTATAGGCTTCAATGGATTCCTCATCCTTTTACTTAAGATCTAAGAATACCTTCTCAAATATTATAAATTGAATACAAGAAATGTACATACTAAAATATATCATCTAAAACTCATCTCATTACATGGATTTAATTTCATTTACTTAAGAAATATTTTTTTAATAAGATCCCCCCATTTATCTACTTTACATTCTAAACAAAAAATGAATGAGATAACTTTTTCATTTTTTGTATAATGGATAACAAAATAAATTTTATCAATGGAATAGATAAATCACTGAATGATTATCCAATAAAAACATATATTTTAATTACATTATAATGGTATTAAATGTTCATTTTTGATCTTATGGTATGGAGTTAGGGCATTTTCATTATGAACATCCATTCTCATCATTTGTGCACTTCATGCCTAATATACACCAATTAAAGCCCAACGATTCATCTGATTATAAGGAATGTAATTATCAATATTTTAATTTGATATTTTGGGAACTATATCTACACTTAAATGTGAAATTTTTTCATTCAGGGATCAATGGATTATTCATAAACAATGATGGAGATATTTAGAGATGAATGGAAGCAATTCTAAGAGAAGGCAGATTGGAAACCAGCCCACTTATGAGACTTTGGTGCCCAAAATACAGGACCAATGAATCCAAACTCTTGTGGGATGATATAAGAAATGTATAGGAACAAATAATTCTCCATCATAAAATTCTAATTCGGCCTCTATGGTGGTCATTAAGGCGGACCAATTTAGATATTTAATTCTGGGCCAGATTCTGCGTCCCAGAAAAACAGACCACTAATTTAATCATATCTCGGAATCCACAACTCCAAATGGGCCCAAATTGTACAGGAGGTTATCATACATCAGGATATCCATTTTCCTCTTCTATGAACCACTCTGATTCGGCCATCTAGAAGGTCATATAAGCGCGTCTATTCAGTGGATGAAAGCTGGCTGCCACCTCGGGTCAAATGTGGAAAAGTCTAAGTTCCACAAGCTTTCCACCACCCTAGGCCTACCATAATCAAGTAGGATGCTTTGTACTGTTGGAGGATAGACCCAAGGCTTCCAAAATTCCTATTTATGTCAGTGGTGGTGGAGTAGTTGATGATCTTTGGTGCTTGATTTCATTATAGTGTTATGCTGCCACTTTGTGTTTGTAATCGCATTTCTTCCTCATGTAAGTTGTTTAATTCACCTTAGTTTCTTAATAAAAGTTCTTCATTTACTCTTATTATATTTTTCTACTTATCATGTTGATACTGTTGGTTCAAGGTGTGAATTTATTCACACCATACTTTGTGATATTTATCACACAACAGAGGAGTGATCTTTTTTTGTTGTTGTTTTTACTTCTTCAATTCCACCCTTGTAAGTCTACTTCCCGCTTCCGTTGAAGACATGTCATCAATGGAGGGATAACTATTTTATGTGTTGATCTAAGGGAGTAGCAAGGGGCTGGATTGGATTTTATTTATCACTCCCTTAATGGCTAATCACTTCTTTTAAATGAGATTTTTATTTGATGATTTTAGAACATCTTCATCCTTATTGAATTTAAGGTCACACATTTCAAGTGCTAATACGAACCTCTACCTTGGAGTGCTCAAAACATTGATCATTAAAGTGTATAGGTGATTAGTATTAGGGTGTGTATGCATTAAACTAGTATGTGATGATTTCATTTGATCTTCTTAAATGAATCCATCTCATTTATAAGAAATTGAAATCATTAAAAAAGTAATTCATCCAATCCACCCTGAGCGATAACCTTGGATCAACTCAGTATTTTAAATTGAATTCACTTAAATCTGTTAGTTATCATTTAAACCCATATAAAATAAACCCAAGTTGGCCACTTCATAGACAAAAAAAGTCCATAGAATGTATGTGTCTATAGGTTTCTTCTTATGTCTCTGAGGATTCGATAACCCAAGCTAAACTACAAGGACCGTTCTACCTTCATCTCTTGGATAAATTTGAGCGAGAATCAAATTTTGGCTCCTTTTCCGGGGACCCAAGTAAGTCAGCTAAACACCCATTATATTCTCCCCCATTTCTTCTCTTCTCATCCAAATTATCTTATCTTGTCCCTTTATCGTTTTTTTTTTCTTTTGGCGCATGTCCGCCTACACCCGCGATCAATCAAACCGTCTAGTTAGGGTGGATAGTCCTGGGGTTGGGGAGTCAGGTACACCAAAGGAACTCATTCCATTAGATAATATTCTTCCTAATACTATAGAGTCCAAAATTGAGCCAATTTCAATGGAAGGTCTTCAAGGAAACCAACTCATAAACCCAGGTGGAAACCAAAATGGAAACCCAAATGAGGCAGCCCCAAACTTGGGGAATGCGATGGATCAAACCATGAATGACCACCTCACACATTCCTGGACCAATTCCCCTTCATACATTATACACAATTCCCTAAGAGATGCCAACTATAGCTTTAAACCCCATGTCCTAAACCACCTTCCCACATTCCATGGAATGGAGTCCGAGATGCCATACCTGCACATTAAAGAGTTCAATGACATTGTAGAAACCATGTGTCTCCCACATCAAATAGAATCAGCTAAGATGAGGCTATTTTATTTTTCTTTAAAAGATCGAGCTAAAAATTGGATAAACAATTTGATACCATCATCCATAAATTCTTGGGACCAACTACAAAGAGAATTCTACAAAAAATACTTTCCCCACCACAAAAAAATGCACTTAAAAAGAGTATCCAAAACTTTTTTATAAAAGAGGGAGAGTCATTCTATGAAACATGGGAGAGGTTCAAAGACACTCTAAACATGGTTCCACACCATGTTTTTTATATTCCTGAACAAGTGAGAATTTTCTATGAAGGGTTGGGTCCGGGGAACAAACAATTCATTGACATGATGTATAATGAAACCTTTAAAAACAAAGCCCCAAATGATGCTTACGAGTATCTAGAAAGCCTTTATGAATAAAATCAAACATGGGGAACTTCACCTTATTCTGAAAATCCACAAAGAACTACTGGAATTCATACAGTTAAAGAAGAGGAAAGCCTTAGGGATAAACTCGCAGCACTCTCTAGGAAGGTTGAAGAGATAGACCTTAGGAAAGTCCATGAAATCCAAACTGTAGGCCTTGTTTGCACAATTTGTGACAAACATGACCATAAGACAGACAACGGCCCAACTATTCCATCCATCAAGGATGTTATTTTAGGAGGACCTGTAGTAGAAGTAAATGCCTCGAAATTTTGAAAGACTCAATACCAAAACAACTTCAATCCTAGGTATAACGACCACCCAGGATTCCGCTGGAAAGATAACCAACAACCTAGACAACCACATGGACAAAATCCTTACCCCCATCAGAACTACCAAACCCATAACTAGTTCCAAACCCAAACTATCCAATACCAACAACCGCCAGTCCATTTTCAACAAACCATCCCACCCCCAAAATATCCCCCTGGGATAAACCAACCTACTCAAGCACCCACCCAAACTGTTCCACAAAGCCTACTATAACAACTATGCAAAAAAATGGAGAGGATGAACTCAGAAGTCTCTTCCCTAAAACAAGAACTTCAAACCATCAAAACTAGAAAGGCACCCATGCCTACTCAGGTGGTGCCATCGTCAACTTCAAGGGGAGAGTCAAGTTGTGCTCAAACAACTCATGAACAACTAAAGGCTATGACTATTTTAAGAAGTGGGAAATCAATTGAGAAACCTGAGCAACTAATTCAGAACCCACCTGAAGATTCAAACTTGGATGAAAATTCAAATGAACCACAAGATCAAACTGAGGAAACTGATAACATTGTCAAGGAAACAACTCTTCAACAAAAAACACCACAACCTACACCATTTCCTAAACACATGAGGGGAAACCCAAGCCTGAACTAAATGAAACATTGAGGGAAATATTCTCACAAGTCAAGCTGAACATTCCTCTTCTCGATGCCATCCAAACCATACCTGCCTAATCAAAGTACCTTAAGGACTTGTGCACTTTAAAAAGAAAATTTTCACAAAAAAACCAAGTCCTTTTAGATGCTAATGTGAGTACCACCATTCAAGGGACCATTCCTCCTAAGTTGAAAGACTCAGGTTTCCCTTACATCAATGTTTAACTAGGAGAAAGAAAAGTTGTAAAGGCCTTGTGTGACCTAGGTGCTAGTGTCAATCTCATCCCATATGATGTGTACTGCCAGTTAGGACTAGAAGAACTCCAACCCACATCTGTCACACTTCAACATGCTGATCGTAGCATTAGGGTTCCAAAGAGGATTTTAAAGGACGTTCTGGTAAAGGTTGAAAACTTCATCTACCCTGATGACTTCATTGTCCTTGACAACCATCCAAACTTAGGAAATAAGGAACAAACCCCAATCATCCTTGGTCATCCTTTCCTTGCAACAATCAACTCTGTTATCCAAGTTTGAATTGGGAACATGACCATCACCTTTGGGAACATGAGTCTAGACTTGAACATCTATAATGAAAGCTCACAAATAGGGTATGACGAGGAAATTCATGAAGTAAACATGATAGGAATAATTGATAATAAATCCATGGAACACCAAGGAATATTTGATGAATGTTTAAGTCAGGATGATATTGATTTCCTTTGTTCATATGAAGGAAGTTTATCTCTTTGGCTTGAATCATTTTCAAATTGCTCTTATGATGAAGTCTTAGGTCCAACAATCAGTGAAACCTTTCAAGAAACCACTTTAATGAAGACCACTCCAAATTACTTCCCTAAATCTGATCAAGCGAATCTAGTAGCTAAAACTTCTACATATGGGGAATCAATCCTATTTGAAACTCTAAAAAAAGAAATTGAACATGATCCAATGTCCCAATCTTCTGCTGAAATTTTGAACCAACCTGATCTTGAATTGAAGGAACTTCCAGCTACACTCAAGTATGCTTTCCTAGGGAACGATCAAACACATCCTATTGTCATTTATTCTTCTCTTGAAGCCAATCATGAGAGGATGCTTCTAGATGTCCTTAGGAAACATATGAAAGCCATTGGTTGGACCCTATCTGATATTCCTGGGATTAGACCACTTGTTGGGACTCATAGGATTATTCTGGAATCTGATTCAAAGCCATGTCATAAACCTCAAAGACGAATCAATCCTAATCTCATGGAGGTAGTAAGGAAAGAACTTCTGAAATTGTTAAAAGTTGCTATCATATATCCCATAGCTGAGAGTGAGTGGGTGAGCCCAATCCAAGTGGTTCTAAAAAAGGCCGGAATCACAGTGATAATCAATGAGGATGGGGAGATTCTTCCAACAAGGGTGAGTAGTGGATGGAGGGTCTGCATTGACTATAGTAAGCTAAACTCATTCACTAAGAAGGACCATTTCCCCTTACTATTAATTGACTAAGTCCTTGAGAGAGTGGCAGGTCATGCCTTCTACACTTTCTTAGATGGGTACTCAGGGTACAATCAAATTGAGGTCTCCCTAGAGGATCAAGGGAAGACTACATTCACATGTCCTTTCGGTACCTTTGCCTTCAAACACATGCCCTTTGGTTTATGCAATGCCCCTGGAACCTTCCAACGGTGCATGATGGGAATCTTCTCAGACATGGTAGGGGATTTTCTAGAGGTCTTCATGGATGTGTTTGGGGATACATTTGAGGGATGTCTGAGGAATGTAGAGAGAGTCTTGTCAACATGTGAAGAAAAAAATCTAGTCCTAAACTGGGAAAAATTCCATTTTATGGTTAAAGAGGGACTAGTTTTAGGCCATCTGGTCTCAGGTAGGGGGATTGAAGTTGATAAAGCCAAGGTTGACATCATTCGTCACCTTCCTTCACCCAAAACTATCCAGGAAGTGAGGTCTTTCTTAGGACATGCTGGTTTCTATAGAAGATTCATCAAGGACTTTAGTTCAATATCCCGTCCCCTTTGTGCTCTCCTAGTAAAGGATGCTCCATTTGTTTGGACAGAAATCAGTGAGGGTTCATTCTCAACCCTCAAATATTCTCTCACCTCTCCTCCCATTATGAAATCTCCAAATTGGAACCTTCCTTTCGAACTTATGTGTGATGCCAGTGACTTTGCTGTAGGAGCTGTGTTAGGAAAATGTTGTGATAAAGATCCTTATGTCATTGCTTATGCAAGAAAATCCTTAAATGATGCCCAAATCAACTACACCACCACTAAAAAAAAGTTACTCGCTATTGTGTTTGCCTTAGAGAAGTTTAGGTCCTACCTCTTAGGATCCCACATCACTGTGTTCACTGACTATTCTGCACTAAAATACCTCTTCCAAAAACAAGATGCTAAGGCTAGACTGATTAGGTGGGTCCTTCTCTTACAAGAATTTGACCTCACAATCAAGGATAAAAAGGGAGTTGAAAATGTTGTAGTTGATCACCTCTATAGGATTGAATTCAAAGACAACTCAAATCACCTTTCTGTGTCTGATTCGTTTCCTGATGAACACCTATACTCTGTGAGTGACTTCCCTTGGTATGTCGACACAACCAATTTCTTAGTTACAGGAGTCATTCCAAAATTCTTAGGGACTCAAGCTCGAAGGAAATTCTGTTATGATGTTAGAAACTATGTGTTTGATGATCCATACCTCTTTATGTTCTGCCCTGACCAAGTCATTAGGAGGTGTGTTCCAAAATCTGAAAAAGAGTCCATCCTTAAATTCTGTCATAGTGAGGCATGTGGAGGTCACTTTTCCTCTAAGAAAACATCTAATAAGATTCTTCAATGTGGTCTCTTCTGGCCCACCCTCTCAAGGGACTCCTACACATTTTTTCAAAGCTGTCCTAGGTGTCAACAAGTAGGGTCCATCACAAAAAGGAATCAAATGCCACTCACTCCTATCTTAGTGGTTGAAATATTTGACTGTTGGGGAATTGATTTCATGGGTCCCTTCCCAAAATCTCGAGGATACCTCTACATACTCTTAGCTGTTTATTATGTCTCAAAATGGGTTGAGGCCATTACCACTAAGTCCAATGATCATCAAGTTGTTATTCGATTTCTGAAAGAGAACATATTTTCTCAATTTGGAATTCCTAGGGCTATAATCAGTGATCGAGGAACCCATTTCTGCAACTGCCCATTCTCTTCACTCATGTCTAAGTATGGTATTTATCATAAAGTTTCCACTATATACCATCCTCAAACCAATGGTCAAGCGGAGTTAGAAAATATGGAGATTAAGCAAATTCTTGGAAAAACTGTCAACCCCTCTAGGAAAGATTGGTCTGAGAAACTCTTAGATACTCTTTGGGCCTATAGAACCGCATATAAAACCATTTCAGGAATTTCCCCTTATAGGTTGGTTTATGGTAAAGAATTTCATTTGCCAGTAGAGATTGAACATAAGGTCTTTTGGGCAATTAAGAAAATGGATTATGATCTCTCATTGGCCAGAACAAAAAGTAAATTAGATCTCAATGAACTAGAGGAACTAAGGATGGAGGCTTATGAAAATTCAAGGATCAATAAAGCTAGAGTTCAAGCCTACCAATCTAGGAATATCAAGGTCAAACATTTTGAACTGGGAAAACTTGTGCTCTTGTATAGTTCAAAACTTCATTTACACCCGGTAAAGTTAAGGTCAAGATGGTCAGGTCCTTTCATAGTGCATCATGTATACCCCCACGGGGTAGTAGAGATTCAGGATCCCACAAGTGGTAACATTTTCAAGGTCAATGGTCATAGGTTAAAACCATTCATTGAATCCTTCAATAAACAGTAAATAGAGGTAGAGTTAACAGAGGCAATATATGAACTAGGAAAAAAATTGACAAATTTAGGATCTATATCAGGCTAACGACGTTAAAAAAAGCGCTGCACGGGAGGCAACCCGTGGTTTTTATGTTTCTAATCTTTCTAAATCATATTTATTTTTCAAATAATATTAATTAATCATTTTTATATTTAAAAATAAAAAAATAGACTTTTGACATGTTCTTCTCTTATGTGTATGGATGGGTACGAAAGGGGAGCACCATATTCATCCGTGTCACATGGTGTGATCCTTGAGTAATACCTTAACCAGAAATTTAAAAAGACGACAATGTATCATCAGATTATTTTGCTAGGTTAAGATAAAGATAATAATAATTAAAAAAGGGGACACGCCATAGGCCGTGGGGCAAACCTCGTCACAACCGGCGAAGCCGCGGGGACTCGAACCTGGGACCGAAGGGAGACAGGGGTGCACGCTTACCAATGACCTACGGCTTAATGTGCTTACTTATTCTATAATTTATATATATATAATTATATTTTACTTATATATATATATTGTTTTGTTTTGTTTGTTTGTTTTCCTTTTTCCACCAGGGAACTTTGCAAGCGAGATGGATATCAAAGAACTAAATTCGAGCGACAAGAACGTCAAACTTCAACCACCAGGTGACTTCATTCCATGATCCTCATATTTCAATTTCCTTATTGAACTCCCCTTTTATTCCTATACCCCATTCTAAATATTATTTTTACGAAACTAGGGACAATTTCATTCTAAGTTGGGGGGTGTGGAAACAAAATGTTTGTTTAAAAAAAACGATGATAAAAAAAGAAGTAAAATTCCTTTATCATTCATATAATAACATATTTGATCACATTAAAACTACATAGAAAATAACCTTTATTTCCTTGACTCTTAATTTAATTCATGATTAAGTTTAAAAGCATTGATTTTGGAAGTTTGGTTGTCTAATAAAAATTTTCATCATTTTTTTCATCCATTAAATCAAAATGCCACAATGCACGTCCTCTAGACTATGGGGTACTAATTTGAATTTTTGGGGTCCCATAATAAATAGCATAGGCTGGTTTGATTTTTATGAATAATATGAGTATTCAGAAAATAAAAAAAATTGCGTGTAGAGCAATGGATTGATAAAATGTGAGGATTTCGGCATTTGGGGATCGTGACTCTAGAGTTGTCTAGTCCTGAGTTTTTCAATCTATCTTTATTTATGGTAAGATGACTTTGTTTTTGATTAAGTTAACTCAAGACGATTCCCAAGTATGTGAGCTTCACTTGGTGCCCTAAGGCCTTTGAGTCTGGGAGTCATCGGCAAAGTCTTGCTACATGGGTTAATTTGATTAACTGCAATCTCAATTACTATAGAAATATTGAAAAAAAATCCAAAAAAAGAGGAATGAAGATTACTTATATTAGGATTAAATGTGATTCCACCGAGCACTTCCATGATTTCCCCCTTGAATGAAAATGAACCCCCATATCTATTGTGATTCACAACACATCATTACACCTAATTGAGTTGGATGAAGTATGATGATGGATTTGATCAAAGGAATGGGCTTGGGATTGGGGTCTTCTTTTAAATTCATCTTGTTTTAAATTATCTTGATAGGTTATAAAAATATATTTGTGTGTTGTTTACATTGTGAGCACTGTTTGTTATAATGTGTTTAAAGAAAGGAATTCAAATAAAATCATTGAATTATTTGCTCGGGACTAGAAAATATCAAGTTGGGGGGGTGTGATTATTCAATAAAAACATATATTTTAATTAAATTTTAATGGTATTAAATGTTAATTTTTTATCTTATGGGCCTGAGTTAGTGCATTTTCATTATGAACATCCATTCTCATCATTTGTGCACTTCATGCCTAATATACACCAATTTAGGCCCAATGAGTCATCTAATTCTAAGGAATGAAATTATCAATATTTTAATTTGATATTTTGGGAACTATATCTACACTTAAATTTGAACATTTTTCATTCAGGGATCAATGGATGATTCATAAACAATGATGGAGATATTTAGTGATGAATGAAAGCAATTCTAAGAGAAGGCAGATTGGAAACCAGCCCACTTATGAGACTGTGGGGCCCAACATACAGGTCCAATGAATCCCAAATGTTTTGGTACGATAGAATACATGTATAGGAACAAATAACTCTTCATGATAAAATACTAATTCGGCCTCTATTGTGGTCATTAAGGCGGCCCAATTTAGATATACAATTCTGGGACAAATTTTGTGGCCCAGAAAAATAGACCACTAATTTTATCATATCCTGGAATCCACAGCTCCAAATGGGCCCACATGTTACAGGAGGTTAGAATACATCCGGAGATACATTTTCTTCTTCTATTTCCCACTCTGATTCGGCCATCTAGAAGTTTATCTAAGCGCATCTGTTCAGTGGATGAAAGCTGGCTGCCACCTCGGGTCAAATGTGGAAAAGTCTAAGTTCCACAAGCTTTCCACCACCATAGGCCTACCATAATCAAGTGGGATGCTTTGTACTATTAGAGGCTCGACCCAAGGCTTCCAAAATGACTATTTAAGGAAGTGGTGGTGTAGTAGTTGATGATCTTTGGTGCTTGGTTTCATTGTAGTGTTATGCTGCCGCTCTGTGTTTGTAATCGCATTTCTTCCTCATGTAAGTTGTTTAATTCACCTTAGTTTCTAAATAAAAGTTCTTAATTTATGCTTATTCTATTATTCTACTTATCAATTTGATAATTTTTGTTCAAGGTGTGAATTTATTCACACCATACTTTGTGATATTTATCACACAACGGAGGAGTGATCTTTTTGTTGTTGTTGTTTTTACTTCTTCAATTCCACCCTTGTAAGTCTACTTCCCGCTTCCGTTGAAGACATGTCATCAATAGAGGGCTAACTATTTTATGGGTTGATCCAAGGGAGTAGAAAGGGGCTGGATTGAATGTTATTTATCACTCCATTAATGTCTAATCACTTCTTTTAAATGAGATTTTTATTTGATGATTTTAAAACAACTTCATCCTTATTGAATTTAAGGTCACACATTTCAAGTGCTAATACGAACCTCTACCTTGGAGTTCTCAAAACTTTGATCCTTCAAGTGTACAAGTGATTAGTATTCGGGTGTGTAGGAATTAAACCAGTAAGTGATGATTTCGTTTGATCTTCTTAAACGAATCCATATAAATTATAAGAAATTGAAATCATTAAAAAAGTAATTCATCCAATCCACCCCGAGCGATAACCTAGGATCAACTCATTCTTTTAAATTGAATTCAATTAAATCTGTTAGTTATCCTTTAAAGACATATAAAATCAACCCAAGTCGGCCACTACATATCCAAAAAAGTCCATAGAATGTACGTGTCTATAGGTTTCTTCTTAGGCCTCTGAGGATTCGATAACCCATGCTAAACTACAAGGACCGTTCTACCTTCATCTATTGGGTAAATTTGAGTGAGAATCACTAAACAACTAGTGTATTAGAAGACCCGAAAAAAGAGGGTAGATGTTTTATTATGAAAAAATAAATGGTAAATTTATACTACTAATGAAATTTTGGAAGCTCAGAATGATTCATGGACTGGGAAAGTTGCATGATCCTAGCAATAAAAGTTTGTATTACAACTAAAAAACATTTGGTTTCATAGGTGTAAAATAATTTCATTATCCATCAAATTAATTTTTATCATGATTAATTCTAGTAATATACATTGAATAAAACAAGAAATCATAGTGTGATCACCATGTTACAATAATCCGAGTGTGTAATAATATTATAATGAAAATCATTCAAATGATTTCATAAATAATGTCACTTTCTTTTAAAACTATGACATTTAAGGTTCATTCAATATAACTCAATGTTTCACACAGTTTATCCTAGGTTCAATACCCATATATATAATTATATAATCTTACTAAATAAAAAAAAAATTGCCTCAGATAAAATATATAATACCCAAGCATAACATATACATTTTTTTGATTAATATTAAATATATATTCCAAATAAAAATTCCTGAAAACAAAAATGTACAGTGTACATAGATATTAGATATATAATAATATTATTTATGTGAAATATTAATCATCTCAAATATAATTATTTAAATAAGTTACCATTATAGACTCATAAATCTTAGAAAAATTCTTTATAACCAAGGAAACAATTATATCATAAGAAGCGATGACCTCACATACCCAATAAGAGTGAAAATGGGAGATATTAGTCAATTATTTTATATAAGAATATCGTGATCATAATTTTTTGATAATAATTAATTATAATTATAAAATCATACCTAAAAATTCATAGATCATAATCATGATTCATGGAATAAAATATTATTATGTCACAATATTGGGGAATCATAAAAAAAATCAATCATGAGCCATGAGTTCAAATCATAATAATTTTATTATTTCATATGAGTGTGGCACCATCATAATAATAGAAACAATATAATATTTCATGTTTCACTACTAATAATATCATATAATATCATAAATGAGGCAACTATAAGATTCCCATATCATACTGGATCAGTTATCCTATATATTTCCCATAGTAGATTGAGTACACCAACTAATTTTCCACAATGATCATATGATACATAAGGCATTAACCAATTATTTATAGGGATATATTGAACCCAATTTTCATATAATAAAAAATATACATATGAGTTCCACATTATCATAAACTATTCATCATTTAAACTAATCATAAACCCTATAAAATGAATGGGTTTCATAAATATCTCATTGTAACTTAATTAACCTACACGAAAGAAACTTGTTTCATAGAATCATCATCATCATAATCCATATGAGGTGTGAATTTATATGATATCCTAATATCATAACCCTATTATATTCAAATAATGTAACATTAATGATGGTGTAAAATCTACTCATTCCATACTCTTTAAAATAAAACATATTTTTATACTTTTATAAAATATCAAAAATGACTTGTTTGGAAAATATTTAGAAAGATACATTTTTAATGCATTATAAAAAATTTAAATAGGTATAAAAATTTATTTTTAAAAAATTTCATCTATAGTATAGATATTTTATAATAAAATTCCGTAGAGTATGGATATGGAAGAAAATATTCATCGACCCATGAGAAAATGAGGTTGGTTTTTATTTTGAAACATTTTCTCGATCATTTTAAGTACCAAAAAGTGTAAAATAGTACTAATACATTAAAATTAAAAGAATAAATATAAAAAATAATACATATATGGCATTTTAAGGATAGGATACCCTAAATTTACCTCAATTAGAATTTTGGTTAGAAAATCCCGAAAAGAAATAATATCATAACAAAAACCCTTACATAAAGTCTCATCTTTGTTTGTACATGTTCAAAAAATAAAGTATCATAAATATAAATTTATTATTATATATATATATACTACAAAACCATACTAATAAATATAAAACCATATATGATTTAATTTTAATATCATACCACCCATTTATTAAAAAAGCTTTACTAAAATCACTAATTAGGGTAACAATTGCTTCATTTGTCATACATATTTCATTTCAAAAGGCTCAGTCCCTATACATTGATCATGTATTCATAATATCCCAAGTTATTATTTTATAATTAGCATCACATTTAATCATTGTATACAATTTTATAACTACTCTTATAATGCGGTGATGAAAAATGATTTACATCACTTTTTTGGAGATGGAAGTCCATAAATACGCACAAATGATGTTTCCACTATTAATTATATTGAATTAAAGAATAGTAAATACCAATTAAAATTTTTAGAAAAATAATAATATAATAAATTATATATATATATATATTCATTTAATCTATAATTATAACCCTTAATGTAAAGCGGTGATAAAAAATGAAACGCATCACTTTGTGGAGGTTGTAGTTAACATGTATGCACAATTGATGTTTTCATTTACCATAGAATGTAATGTTTGGGAATAATGGTTCTTAAATTATCATAATAAAAAATATGAATATGGAATATATTTAATTCATAAATCTATAATGGATACCATTTTTAGGAGGTATAATATGAAATAAAATTACATGTACCATGTTAAGAGTTATACCTCTTCATTGAGGAGCCCACTTTAGTTTAAAAATTAATACATGAAAGGATGGTATTTTGGACGGATGAAAAGATCTAGTATGTGTGGAAAGAAGATAGTATAGCAGTAGGTATGTTTTTTTCTAACATATAATAACATAACATTATGATCTAGTGTGCATAGGAGGCTGCCTTTTATAATTAATGGAAAGGGAACACTTTGAATTACATAAAATATTATAATATAATATATATGATAAAAATGAAATGTGGATGAAAATGACCATAATATATAAATTAAGACATGGTAATGTTAAAATAACTTCATTCAATAAAATTTATACCAGTTTATGTTTCATTTTAAACCTTATCATTTGGTGATTCTTGCTCAAATTTACCCAAGAGAAGAAGGTAGGACGGTCCTTGTAGTTTAGCTTGGGTTGTCAAATCCTCAGAGACCTATGAAGTAACCTATAGACACGTACATTATATGGAATGTTTTTGGCTATGAAGTGGCCAACTTGGGTTGATTTTATATGGGTTTAAAGGAACTCTAAGAGACTTAATTGAATTCAATTTAAAATAATGAGTTGATCCTAGGTTATCGCTTGGGGTGGATTGGACGCATTTCCTTTTTAATGATTTCAATTTCTTATATTTGAGATGGGTTCATTTAAGGAGATAAAACAACATCATAACTTACTGGTTTAATGTCTACAACCTTTAATACTAATCACCTATACACTTGAAGGATCAATGTTTTGAGCACTTCAAGGTAATGTTTCGTATTAGCACTTGAAGCGTGTGGCCTTAAATTCAACAAGGACGATGGAGTTTAAAATCATCAATTAAAAATCACAATTAAAGATGTGATTATACATTAATGGGGTGATAAATAAAATCCAATACAACACCTTTATACTCCCTTGGATCAAACCATAAGTGGGTTATCCCACCATTGATCCCATGGTTTCAATGGAAGCAGAAAGTAGACTCGTGAGGGAGGAAATGGAGAAGTAAAGAGGACAACAAAAATAAAATGATCACTCCACCGTTGTGTGAATAATTTCACAAGGTTTGGTGTGAATAAATTCACACATTGATCCAACGGTATCAAAGTGATATGAAGAAAAATAGAATAAGAGTAGAAGAAGAACTTTTATTAAGAAACTAAAGTGAATTGAATGACTTACATGCGAAAGACAAATTTGAGACATCAAAATTATAGCATAACATTACAATTGAACAAAGAACCAAAGATGATCAAATCCTCCACCACCACTACCTTAAATAGGAATTTTTGAATCCTTGGGTCTAGCCTCCAACAGTAAAAATAATCCCACTTGATTATGGTAGGCCTAGGGTTGTGGAAAGTTTGTGGAAAGACGACTTTCCACCTTTAACCCGAAAAGGCATCCAACTTGCATCCACCAAATAGAGGCGCATGAAACACATTCTA
This sequence comes from Viscum album, assembly GCA_963277665.1. Classification (NCBI taxonomy): domain Eukaryota; kingdom Viridiplantae; phylum Streptophyta; class Magnoliopsida; order Santalales; family Viscaceae; genus Viscum; species Viscum album. The sequence goes on from OY728163.1 coordinate 288,657,973, forward strand.
GATGGCCGAATTTGGGTGGAACATAGAATATGTAAATTACTCTCCTGATTTCCCCTAATACAATTTAAAATTTAAGCCCCCTAGGAGTTATGGTTTTAGTGATATGGTGTAATTTGTGGGATGTTTTTCTGGGCCGCAGAATCTGGACCATAATTTTATCTCTACCTTGGGCCGCCTAAATGGATATCATGTAAGCTGACGTAGCATTGGATCCTGAAGAGTGATTTGTTCCTAGACAGGTAATCTATCATCCCACGAAATTTGGGATTCATTGGGCCTATATGTTGGGCCCCATCATCTCATTAGTGGGCTGATGTCCAATCTACCTTCTCTAGAATTGCTTCCTTTCATCACAAAATATCCCCATCTTCTTACATGAATTATCCATTGATCCCTGAATGAAACATGTTCATATTAGAGTGTAGATCAATTTAAAAAAAAATATTAAATTAAAATATGTATAATCAGATGAATTATTGGGTACTTCAAATGATGTTAAAAAATGCACCACATAATAGTGCATTTTAAGAAGGTATTACAATCATAATGTGAAATGATGTTCAAAGTGTAAAATGCACTAAAATGGTGTTTATGAATAATAAATAACATGAATATTATGTATATTAAAAATAAATATTAGCCTCATTTAGTGGCTAATCATTTGGTTTAACCCTCTCGTTAACCCTTTCTAACATTAACCACAAAAACCATTTTTTAGACTTTAAGAAGTATAAATTTACATATAAGGAGAAAAATGGATCAAAATGGTCCATGGATGAAATTTTTTAGTGTTTTATATCAAAATTATTCTCTTTTATTTTTTTATTTTTAAATCAATTAATAAAATATTAATTCACATAAAAAAACATTAGTCATTTTGGAGACTATTCATTTAATTTGACTATATAGAAATCAATAATGAAATGGAATTATAATATTAATAACTTTAAAATAATTTAAAGTTTATAATTATCTAAAAAATTCATGGAATACCACAATTAATCCAAAACATATTCCTTTTATTGATTTTAAATTCATTTACCATGATTTTTGTACTATTTACAAAAGCACTATATTAGTGTTGCATAAGTGTTTAAGCATATTATACCATCAAAAAAATTAAAAACATATTAGAATCATAAATATAATTAATTTATGTTAAAAATAAAATTTTAAATTAATTCATAATTTTTTTATCTCTATGAAAATATATAAGTGATATTAAAATCAAGAGAGTGGCATTTTTTGTTTATCATTTTCTGAAAGAAATATAAATGTTATGGTCAGTGGAAATTGGAAACAAATTTCCTTATTTTTTTATTAAATATGTATTTGGTTTAAAAACACTCATAAAATATAATAAATTCATGTTTTAGTTAAATTTTTAGGCCTTATCACAAAACATTAACCATGTTTTATCTGTTTTACCCTTACAGAGGTGACAAATATTTACCACGGTTACTATTCATAATGTCAAAAACTAAAAGGGGATTATTTACCAAACTTTATCCTTAAGATTAAAAATATGGTATCAATTTTTAATGATTAAATTTCTAGATGTATTAGAACCCATTTCAATATAAGGGCACAAAATGAAATAAACTACTTTTTATAAAACAATTATCATAAAACTAGATTTATTCTTATCTCATGCCTAGTAAGAACTATTAAATTAATGATAAATAAATTAACTAAATATATTATTTATATATTTCATTAAAATCATTCATCAATAGTGATTATTTTAATTTATTAAGATAAAAACACATTTCATGTATAAAAATAGTTTTTATAAAGATAACTCATTTTTTACTTTCAATGTTTTTTATCAATTGATAATCAATAAAATCATTATATAAATGTGTAAATAATAATTTTCCATAATATAATTATTCATATTCATACCCTAAAATATAATGGAAATGTGACGAATATGAAATTAAATAATAATATTTTCATAGTATATCGATGTCCATTTAAACTCAATGTTACATGTAATAAATACTATCAAATTTATTTAAAGAGATATATATCATAAAATCCTAGGGTATTATAGATAGATTTAGCACTTTAATATCCATTATTTATTATCAAAATCCCTCTACTTGATTTTTTCAAATAATATAATCTTATAGTTGTTCTAAAAATTTTTAATTAAAAATATGTTTTAAGAGAAAAGGGCATGTCTTGTAATTTTTATGAAATAATTGTAACGGTTTTTCATATGGGCTCAATTGAAAATTTTTCTTGGTTTTATAATAGAAATGAAGAAATTATCTGTTTCCTCATGATATGGTTCTTAAAAATATTATATGATGATGTATTTAATGGTAAATATGTTTCTCCTAAGATATATGTATGATAATTGGTGATACAAATATATATCTCTAATGCAATTGGTAAATTAAAATTTTTAATGATAATCAAGTTACTCTTATTGTATATAATGGAATTAACTATAATTTTCATTATATTTTAAGTGTTCTTGTATGGGTGAATGTAATAATAATTTCCTAACAAACCTATATGGGTTTCCAATTCTCGATATGGGATTTAATTGGAACCTTATGATTTTATAAGGTATGAATAGTGTTTCATGATTTAAATGGTAGTTTATGATATTCTACCTATGAATGATTTTTTTATGAGTTCTCATTTTTTCTTAAGTAACTTTCATGATAATTATTTTTTCATTTGGCTTTGAAGATGATTTCATGAGAAAGTAACAATTATTTTGACCGTAATGTTTATCATATAAAGTGGAAAGTTACCTTATGGGTTTTTTCAAATTTTCAAAAGGGATAATGGGTTTTCTTTCTTCTTATATCCCATACGGAGATTTATATTTCTTATCCACATTAGTAATTTGTAATTATTATACCAATGTAATTAATGGAATGTCACGAATGAAGAAAAATTGTTATAAATAAAACATGAGTGTAAATATAGGAACAATTTATTATAAAAGAAATGTAAACTATATGGAAATTATAACCATGTTAAGTATTAAATTTCCTAGTAATATAAAAATATAAATTTAAAAGATCCAATAAATATAATAATGTGAAACCCCTTTTAGAAAACCTATATCTACAAGATTTTAAGGAATATTCCATTAGAGATTTAACCCCCTCTTTGTGTATCTTCACATTTTCCCTGGGTATTACATGTACATAACTATCTATTAATTATTTTTTTCATACTATTAAAACATAATATTTTTAATATTATTAACATAATTCATTTTTGAATTTATTAATTATATAGGTAAACATATTTGTATCACTATTATCTAAAAATATAATATTAAATTTTATTTCCTATGATCTTGAAGACTACATGAGTTATTGGATGGAAATTGTTTTAATATAATGAACTTATAATCCATAAAATAAAAAATAAATTTTATTTTCATAAATAATATGTGAAAAAGTTTTATCTAATAGTATCACTAATAATATGAATCACATCACTGTGTTAAAATTAACTTAAACATATGCATGCACTATTTTTTCTAAGGATTGAAATACAATGTTAATTTTTACCATTGAAATCAAGTCTAAATTGATTAAATATTGACAATCAATTAAATGTGTATTCATATTAATTTTCATTATTATAAAACATTCTATTATATTTTTAGGCATATCATGATTGAAAAAATATGAACATAAATTTAAAATTTTACTCTGTAAATATGCATCAATAATTAGTTAGTTAGCTGATTATTTATTATACACCTTCTAAATTTTTAATATACGTCACTAAAATAAATACATCAACTGAAATTATATAGTCCCCCAAAAATGTTCATCATATAGAAAATTTACATTGAATTATTTAATTAAATAAATGAAACCTATTGGAAATACACTTTCAAATTTATATAATCATCCAACAACCTATTCTCGTGACTTTATTAATAACTCATAGTCCAATGTTATTTTATAAATATCATAGAGAAAAATTATTATTTTTTGAAATAACCCAAACTGATGAAGTAAACAGCCTTTAATGACTAATAGGAAGTAAAATTTCCATTAACATATAAAATTCATATATTTTTAACCTCATGTTGTGATTATTTTTTACACAATGTGCGAAATTATAAGCATATCCTTCTAAAAATATTAATTCCATTATCATGTTAATAAATGATTTTTTAGTGGATATGATAATTTATTCTTCATTAAACGTAAGGATCTATAATTTCTAAATAATTCATTTTTTAGGATGCCTTTAAATTTTCCCAAGACCAAATTGTTTCTTAATGGTATCTTCTTTATTGTTATATGTTTATAAAATTATAATAAATAATTGATCAATTTTTTTTTCAATGTGTATCACATCAAGCAAGTGAAAGACTAATAAATAAAACCAATTTTGTAAATTATAAAAGACAATTAATTTTATTAATTTATGATAAATATTAAAACCAACTATTTTATATTTATTTGTTATTAGAAGAAATATGATTGTAAAAAAATGTTTCTAATTGAATACTAAAGATAATTAATGGAGGTTAATCTATTTAAATTTTACCCTTTATAAAAATATTTCTATTTTAATAAAAGGGGTGATAATTAGGTACAAAATCTTACAACAGTTAAAAAACAACGTGTTTTTTTATTAACATGAATGTCATATTTTTTGATACACTTTTTATACTAATTAATGTTTAGACCATGTATATTATATCGAGAAAACATATCATATGATTAAAAAAAAGTTTGGTCCATAGTAACATTGTTTTGAAAGAAAAATATTGTATTATAACTATATAATTTGTAGCAATAATATCACTACATAATAATTAATACTTATCAATAATTGGTATTAAATACATATCAATATTTCATATTATATAGTTCAAAATTAATAATATAAATTAAATATAGGGTTATTTCTTTAACATAAAACTCATTAAGTTGTTTGGAATTATGAAAAAATATAAAAAAAATTGATTACCATAAGAATCAAAAAGACAAAAAACATCTGTTGAAATTCCTAAATTTATATTATGACATTTTGAAGTAAAACATAACTACATATAATCAAAATATTTCAATGAGTTACCTTCAAAATAATGATTTAATATGTAATTTAAAGAAGCATTGAATCGATTCAATGTTATAAATGATGATGTGGTAGTGGTTATAAAAAAACATTAATTTTCATGAAATATTAAAATAAATTAACTATTTAACATAAATAAGTTTATTTTTCCATATATCCTTTCATTGTACCTTGAATTCACCCATATTGATAAATTATATAATCATTCAGAATTACCATAATATAAGATCAAATCATGTGTACAAGTATGAATCTTCTGATCACTCATACACAAATTAGGTATAAAATTACTATAATTATAATTTTTTTGATACATATTTAAATCTTGGGAAAATGTTTTAACCAACCCAATTTCTCTAATGAAAGTAGTAATATGTATTCCAAAATATGATTTAATAACTATTGATGTTTTATGTTTCATCTTATTTTTTGATTTGAAAACTAGTATTTGACGACACCATAGAATATTTAACCAAATAATATAATTGGGATTATTAGAAATTGAAATTATCTCTAGCATTCAAAATTTTTTTATTGTTGAAAAAGTTTCATTATTAACTATTGTAGTAGTTTATAAAATTGTAATTTTTTTAAAAAAAAACTTTGAACATCACTGAACATGATTCTTATGATGATGATACAAGAAAAATTATTTTTATGGAAAACCAAAGTATAAGAGATGACCTCAATAGTATTAAACAATTCACATATCCTAAAATCAAATTTCATGAAAGGAAATTTAATTATCCTTTCTTAATAATGCCCAAATATTTTTGACATAAATGTCTAAAATGATTCTACATCATCAACAAAGAAAAGAATTATACCATAAACATATATATTTTAATGATAACAAATCCATCTATAGAAACATATTTAGCTGTGATATCTATTTTCTCCATACATTATTTTCCAAATAGTAGATAAACTAATAAAAATTTTCAAGATAAATGATAAAATCATAATTTTTTTAACAATTACATAATTTTTATTATTTTTACATGTAAATTTTATTAATTAATATTAAAAAATAATTACAATGACTATTGAAATTTAATAATTAAATAATTTTAGGAAATAAAATGCTGTAATAATGTTTATAAATATTTAATTAATTTTAATTAATAATAATTATTAAATAATACAATGTTTTTTATAAATATTATAAATAAAAAATCTATTTTTATTATTTCTTAATTAATTTAACCAATTAATCTATAAAATACTTGACTTATTTTACAAAATATTTTTTAATTAATTATATTAAAATTTTAAATAAATAATTTTACAAATAGTTTTCGTTAAATTATTTTTATATTGGTGAAATTTTTATTAATTTTTATTTGTGTTACTTGTTAATATTAATTATATTAATAAAAACATAATTAAATTGAATTTAAAAATTAATTAATTTTTATTAATTTTACTAATTATTTAAATAAACTAATTGAATATCCAAATTAATTTTAATAATTAATTAATTATTATAAAAAAAATAAAATTTAACCTATGGTAATATATTATAGTAATTTAAAATAGGTTGAAAATTATATTGATTTTTATAAGTATTAAATAATTCTCAAAAATGTTATTTGTTTTTTATAATTTTGACTAATTTTACTAATTATTACTTAATTAATATAATGATTAATATTTCAAATTTTCATCAAATTACCTAATTTTAATTTTTTATATTAATAAAAAACATGATTTACTTTCTTAGTAATGAATTTTTTCTAATAATTCTTATATTTTTTAATCAATTTTTTTATAATTACATGAATATTTTATAAATTCATAGTTATTATTACTACTTATTGTTAACAAGTTAATTTTTTTATAAATTTTTCTTTTTAACTGATCTTAATTTTATGTATAGTTGGTTAATTTTCAAAAAATAATTTAATTTTAAAAAAGATCAGGTCAAGCCCCTTTATTAAGGAATTGAAACCTCTTTTTAATTAGGTTGAGAGGGAACCCATTACATGATTCATTGGGTAAGCACTATATTTTCCAAAGTCCTAGAGGCACAAATTCTGTATACATGTGTTTTCACCCGTCAATTTTTTGTGGCCTGTAACACCTTGTCGCAGGGTCTTAAGATACACTGCAATGCCTGGAACATCCCACCCACAACACCAACCTATGTCATTGTTGGACTTCTAACTCTATAAAATCCTACACCATGCTACATCACTCGAGCACTATGTCATAGAGTTCCTATTGACATCATCACACTCAACATTTTGACATGGTGCACCTCCCCAATGTCTGGTGTGAGCCTTTCCCTATATCATGGTCTTCTGTTTTGTGATGTGGTTGGCCTCCTACATTTTGGCCTTTTCCCAGACACCATGGTGTTGTCAGGAAATTCCATCAATTTGGTGCCTTCCAAAGTTTACTAATTTTTTGATTAAATTTATTAATTTTTACTAGTTTTTATAAATATCCAATTTTCTTATTTACCTTTACTAATTTATTTTAATAATTAGTATTAACTAAAATATATAAAAAAACTTAATAATTTTTGTAATTCTAAATTAAATTTATTATTTTTTATAATTTATACTAATATTGAAAATATTCAAAATAATAACTTTATTCAAAAAAATATTAATTAATTTATAAAGATAAATGTTAATTCTGAAAGTATTTAGATCTTAAAAAATGTCAAATCCAATAGTAATTTAAATATATTTCAAATATAGAAATTTATAATTTGGAGGTATTAAAATTATTTAACATTATCATAATACTTTTAATATAAAAAAATATAAATATAGAACTATGGTTTGAAAATTTTAGTGAATAAAATGTTTAATGCACATGATATTTATAGTAATATTACTTTTTAAAGGTAACTCTAATGAAAATAAATCTATCTCAATTCATCCCCATGTAATTATAATACTCATTCCCCAAATTTTTTTAATGGGAATTTTTTAAATATTATCTATCAATAAAAAATAATTTGATATTCCTTTGCATTTTTAATAGTTATTAGCATTGGTAATTTAGAACAGACGAACAAATCTTTAAAAAATAATAAGATATTTTAAATTAAATATGATGATATAATTTTTATTATAGATGGTAACAGATTTTTAAAACCAATATTGAAATATTAATTTTTGATTAAAATTTATTAAAAATATAAATTTTTATAATGAGGGTAAAAACATATCTATTACAACTACTTTCGCACACCATGTGGATAAATTCATACTAAAACATAATGCAGTTGACTGATAATCCTTTGAAATAACTCATCATAAAAAACATGTATTTTCAACATCCAAATAATTCATCCCAAATTAGGGCCAATATTGTTATTATCTATGATATAAAGGAATTACTTCCAAATAATTTATCACAAAAAACGTCTTTTCCTATTTTTAGTCATTTAAATAACTCTACCATTTAATAACTAATCTACATTAACTCAACCATTACAAAAATTTTATTCTTTTATATTTACACTTATGGGACATTGTTTCTACATATTCTACTATGATGATGCTTTTATTTGTTCACTTTCACTCTTATGAAACTGAAGGTAACAATTTCATGACCTTTGGTTTTTATACATTAATTTTATTCAAAATAACTAACCATTAATTGATATTTTTAATAAGAAACTCAATCTTATACATAGTAGAAAATATTGTTCCATATCATTTATAATTTGATATGAAATCTTACAAAACCCACCATTTTTTTTTTCAGTTTTCAACTATTTTTTAATCTCAATTATGATATTATGCTATGTATGAACACTACCATAGAATTCTCTGTCATTTTGAGGAATATATGGATCAATTTTATGGATTAAGGTTAATTTCAATAATAAAAATGTTTAAAATAAAAAACAACAAAATTAGAGATCATGTGATCATTTACCTTTTAAAAAAACTACATCAAATTCCTATGGAACTCATCATAATTATCCAAGGGGTATCAGTGATACCCAACATACATAAAGAAATATCCAATCATAATTATGAATATCCTACCACATGATTATTAATATTCTAAATCATTCCCTGGTTAAATAAACCTCAATTTCAGAATATGAAAGGTGTCAAATTATTAAATTTCAAATGTACAGTAAATTTTTATCCCAAGTAATAAGGATTACTATAAAACAAACATTCCAAGCATATCAGTAATACTATGTGTGAAAATACATGTTTTATAATTGGAAGGTCAATCCAAAATTAAATTCATATTTGTATCTCGTGAGTGAACTTTGTGTCTCCTTATGAGTCCCTCGACATAATTATAATAAAAATTCATTATAACCTATGATTTTCTATAGTGATCATAGAATAAGGAAAAATTATGGGTTTCATTGAGGAATTAATTATCATTATAATCTCATGATATATACAAAACATAAGATAGAATAATATAGTGTAAATTTCCTTTTACAACATGTTATATTTGTATAAATTTAACACACTTCTCAGAAAATAATAAAGAAACCATATAAATAAGATTTTTTCTCACCACATCCTAATATATTGATACATTAATGACCATATGTTTTCCCATTTTAATGGTATTATAAAAAATTAAACATTTTTATATAATATCTACTATATAAAATTGTAACACCTTCTACATCACTGTGTGTATTTATGAAACATTAACCATGTAAAAAAACTATTAAAAGAGATTATGTAATATAAGAAATAATATATGGGCTATGATGGAGGTATTCTTTTTAATAATTATGTTTAACACTTAATGAAATTTGTTTAAATTAATATATCTTATAATATCTCATATTATTATGTATTAATTTTTTAAAAAATAGATAAAACATTGAAATATTCTCAGAATATAAACATTTATTTTAATATCATTGATAACAATAAACATTGAAAATATTATATTATTCTCTTACCATACAATCATATAACAAAAATTCTTCTCAAGTAGATATGTTATTTTCTTAGTGACTTTTAGATGGATTAAACTAGATTCTAATAAATCATATTTTTTATAATATATATTATCTATTTGCACTACTTAAAGATTAATACTAATTCTCAATGGTGTCAAATAAATTATTCATGATCATAAAAAACACATTGAGTGCCTAAATCACATCTCATATAATTTTTCATATTGAATTAAAATATTTAAATTCATTTATCATATGGATTATGTAATAATATTTAAAGAAACAAACTTAAATAATCATTTTAAACTAAAATGTTAGAAATGAGACCCAGATACCAATCCTTCAAAATTTTAATCTTGGTTGGGACATACCTGAGGAATTTTCCCGATCATATAAAGCTAGAAACTAGTCCCAAAGTTATATAACATAATCATTCAACATGATTTCTCATAATTACAACGAGATCAATAATAAAACATCACCATAAGAGTAAGGAGATACATAAAGGATAAAAACGGGATACTAAATAAGAAACATGAATGTTAACCAAAATATCTACATACACTGTGTGGGGTATATAGTATGTGAGAAAAATTGATCGATGTAGGTAATATCCATAGAGTTTCTCAAATTACTTATACAAGACAATCCATTTTAGTCTTGCTATAAAATAAAATAAAAAACTGGTTTTCAAAGCCCAAGTATAAAAAAGAAAAATCACACTCATAATTTTTTTTAAAAAATTATTTGTATTAAATGAAATCAGTCACTTGAAACCACTTTTCTTGGGCCTCAACCCAATTTTATAACACACCCACCCTTATTATAAAATAATTTTTAGTAGTGTCAAACTATTCTTCTAAGAACATTAATGCACCAGAAGAAGACATTTTATTAGAAACCATGTAACAAACAAAATTTAATTTTACCCCCTTTACTTTTTTCCCAAATATCCCTTTAAAAATTAAAACATATTGTGTTTTAAATCCAATTTCCAAATGATTTTAATAAACCAATTTGAAAGTGAATACAATAACTAGTCAATCAGGACTAAGAAACCACTGTGCTGAGAATAAACAAACAATTTAAAGAATCCAATTAGAATTAAGGTAAAACAACTCAATAAATAGTAGGAGATATAAAAAGAGAATAAATTATAGAATCCAATATGGATTAAAAAAATTAACATATCATCACGGGGAACCTCATAGGACTAAATTTAAATGGTCTATTTTAGAGACACAAACATAAGGACAATACTACTAAATTTGTATCTTCCCCAATAGTCCCATAAAAAATCATAGATAAATCTATTGGGTTAACAATGTGACTATAGGCCCTAATAGTCTCCTCCATCAGACCCTTATTCTATAATACCTTATGATTTTAAATTTTATTTTCCTATAAAACCCAATGTGTTCAATAACAATCTTAATATACAACACTAAACTAAAACAAACAACAATAATTTAAATAACTGTTAAAAGTTTAGCCATTTAATGGGTGAGAAAAAACTTAGGAAATTTAATTATGAAATATAATTAGAAAAAAATATTGTTTTTTAATAATATTTCATTGATAAAATTCAATTAGTATATCTAAATAACAAATAAAATCATTTAATGTGTGAAAATATATTTTCCTAAAAATTGTCTTTCTAAGCATTTTGATGTCAATTTTATTAAAGTAAAATAACTATTTAAATTTAAATTATAAAAAATATATATAATAAAATAATCTAACATCCATTCATTATATATTACTATGAATTTAGTAAATTTATTTATTTCATAGAAAATATATTTTTCCTAAAATTTTATTATGCATTATGAAAAATTATATTAAAAGTTTTTCTATTCACTTTTATAAATTGAATAAGATAAAACGTTTTTTATATTTTTAATTATAAATATGAAAGTAGATAATGGGAATAATATCATATATAGTCAATAAATTAAATTCAAAAGGTAAATATTAGTTAGCATGAGAAACAATTATTTTCACGAGTGATGATTTTTAATATATTCTACTTTTAAATTAAATTGATCTGTTTTAAATTAATGTATCTAATATGATTTTTAAACAGATATTAAAATAAATTAACAATTATTTTATTTTAATTAAATTTTAAATAATATTTATAACTCCTAATGATTAAAAATACATTTCTCTACAAAATAGTGATTATACACATTATATGTTTTAATTTAAACGTTATATTTCTCATATTTAGATATTTAATTATAATAAACGTTTTCAAAATTTGGATTCATCATATAAAAATTAATTATGAATGGTTATATTATATTTTTAGTAATAAAATATTTACCATGGTTAAATTTTAATCATTTTTAATATGTGTTAAAATGGGCAATCTAATGTGGCTTGATTTTTACAAAATCAGTATGACACATAAAAATTCTATAATACATTTTCTAGGTTAAAAAGTCATACATATAGATCTCACCAGCATTTCCCCACCTATATAAAATAGATCTTAAGCAATTTCGTTGTTATCCATTCCCTAAAATTCCTTTCAAAAGAGTTGCCCCTCTTTTTCACCTATAAAAAGAGCTCCCATCCACCATATTAACGAAAAAAACATAGTTCAAAATTCCAAGTAAAATCTACCCAATTTACTTCATTGGTAGACCCAATAAGTTTTTATCCCCTACACTCAAAAACTATTCTCAAGTCCTTCATTTTTAAAGGATAGTTCAAGAGAATATCAAAATTTTCAACATAAATATTACTTACCCTTTAAATTGTTTCCTTTTTCTTCTCATCCACCATACTCCAAACCTATTATAACCATATGTATATAATGAAATATGTGTAATAAATATAATTAAATTTTATTATATTGATTTTATAACCATTATTTATTCACCTCTCATTTAATAAATAAATTGAAAATGTTCCTCATGTGTGTGTGCAGACTACCTCCTCTATGGATGATATATTTCATTTTTCTTCCTCACCTTTTTGGGATGGTTATAGAAATAGGTTTAGGGAATAAATATGATATTTATTTAATTATTTATACAATATAAATTTAACTTAGTCTCTATTTAATTAATATTATTAATAAGAAATCATTGTAAAAACCAATAGTCTAAAATGAAAACTCCAAGAGGAAAAGATATTTATTTATATGTTAAAAATGTTTTACCATTTACCATATTAATTTAAAATTAAAAAATTAATATTCATGATGTTAATAACATGAAAATAATTTCATAATACTTTTTTTAATAATTATATAATAATAAAATAATCTCTTCTATAGCTATATACATAAATTGTAGAATATTCTGGTTGGGTCGGTTTAACCACCAATTTGAAAAAGAGATATAAATTATATCAAGTATAAAATTAGGAAAAAATATTATATATTAGAATGAGATTATTTTTTTTTGTTGTTAATATAAAAATTTAAATTATTATTTATATTACAACCATTTTTTTGTTAAAAATAATTTAAACATGCATATTGCTAATTTCATCGGCATGAACTGTAACTAGAAATCCCATATAAAGATAATATATATTTATAAAGTAACATAAAAAATAAATTCCATTTCTTTTTATGATATAGTAATGATGAAAACTAGTAGAATAATGAAAAAAAACCACTATCATGAAACTAGTTTAAAATGATCAAGATTACACATAACCAATAATGAAAATAGATAATGAATATATATTTTACATGTAGAGAATAGTTTTAAATAAATTTTATAAACTGATTACACACATGAATAAAGTTCTAAAATATTTTATTAATATTGTTATTTCTTATAATGGATATTAATCTATGATCAACTAAGTGATAATTTAATGTAGGGGTTTCTTGTTTCAAATATCACCTCTTGAGACTTCTTTATTATTATACATCATGTTTTATAAAATATGTTTTTTTAATTTCCCTTTATTTTATGGGGTTATACAATTATTCCTTGAAAACTTATTACCAAATTATTCTTACCTCAAATATCATGTTACATAAAAAGTTTTTTTTTCACAATTTCTAGTTTTTGAGAAATAATTCTTATTATAAACCAATTTAGTATTATATTCTCTATATACTACCTATTTATTATATGATATATAGAATTATATTTAATTTATGGAATTTTAATTTTAATTTCAATATATTTATTTTTTAGGTTTTTGTTTTATATTATACTCATGTGGTAAGGTTTATTTTCCCAACCTAAATTTAAATTGAAGATCTCTCAGATGTGATAACCCATCAAGGAAATTTTTATAGTTTTCATTCTAATATCAAATTAATTTTATTCCCATAATATTATACATGGTTAGTTTTTTTATCTTTAACTTTATTTAAAATTAATTTTTTTTATCATTTTTAAAATGATGTGGTTTTCGAAAAAGGAAATATTTTTTAAAATAGTGAATTTTTATTTCTCATCATATTATTTTCTTCTTATATAAATATTTTTCTTTTCCCTATATGTATTTCAAAAATTAAAAAAATGTGATTTTAAATTAAACTGAATTTTATTAGAAATGCTTTAATATGAAATCGATTTACATTTTTCGATATGGTTCATTTTAAGAAAAATATATATATTTTTACATTTATATGAGAACATATTTCTTTGGGTCCATTGTTATTTTATATGAAACATTCTCCAAATATTTTAATGGTTTATATAAGAAATTATTTCACCTAGAATCATAGAATATTTTATTTAAAATGATTTCAAAATATCAAGGATATGTCATATTTCAAAAACATTTTTTCTAAAAGTCCTAATTTTTTTAATCTAAGTAATTATGCTTTGATATATATCATGCTTCATCAAGGATATTTTTTAAATTATACCATACATATTATTTCTCTAATGCCTTAGAAAATTTTCATTATTATCATAGAAATGATCCATCACTGCCTTTTTTTTCCCTATTCATTTAATGTTTATAAACAAAATTTTCTTCCAATGCCTTTATTATGAATATGCTATTTTTTATTTATTTAATGGGTTTTTACCTATATATCATACATTGAGTGATTGGGGTATTATTTGCATAACTATATACAATTTATATATATAGTGTAAATACCACATTCTTTATTATCTAGAATGAATGGTATTTACACATAAAGTTTTTGAATATCATTGGATGCCCATTTATTTTCCATGGGTATATCATGTTACAATAGGGTTATGAATATTTTCGATATGTGTTTCCATTTGAAAATTATATGATACCTATTTTCTATTTATGGTTTCTTTATGTTAAAATTTTGATTTCATACCACACACATATGTATAGATAACGACGATTAGGTACTATATATCTATCCAATGATTTATTTTAAGCTTATATCCCAAGATACAGTCAAGTATGGATATAATTATTTTTTTACATAGGAATGGGCATAATGAATCTCGTAAAATTATAAGGAGTATAAATATGGATTTTTTTCCTATATGTGTGGTAATAATGAGGTTTCTTACAAAGATTTTCTCATAATTATAGTTGTGCCACATTCGCATGTTTTTATCAAGTTATTAATAATTTCCAAGATTCATTTCAATTTCATGATATGAAATTTTTTCATATTATGCCTAATTTTTAAAGTATTCCACACTATTATGTTATGATCACTTGTTTTATGATTATTGAGATGTATTCTCATCCATGTCATAACTTTTAGGCTTTACTAATATTCTTTTTCTGATCTTACGTTCCTTTATCATATTTTATGATTATAATATATGGTATTATAATCATTTATTTAGATATTTATCCATTACTCATGTTCTCATCCATTTTTATTATCAGACACATAATGATACATTTTCTCTTAATGGGCATCTAAGATCAACCTTTATTTTATTTCTATTCCTAATTTATGAAGATTATTGCGTCGTGTGTGATATCTTGATAAAGATATAGAGTATAAATATTTTTTAGAAATGTTTTCAAGTGTTGTAAAATAAGATGTTTATTTAGATAAACTTCAATACATTAAACCTTTTGGTCCTTGAGATGTGACTATTTGTGAGATGTATTATATAAATCATGAAATTAATGTATTATTTTAGTTATTCTTAACTTATGTTTCTTTATTATGTATCTGATAAATGTTTATTTATTTTGGGGATTAGATTATATAACATTTCTGAAAACCCTAGGGATATATATACGAGATAAATCTATGAATGTGACAAAATCTCGATATTTTTGTAAAGTAAATATTTTGTGATTCTCATACAAATTACATCACTGTCTAAATACTGGAATGTTAACCCAACTAAAGAAAAGCTTCATCAAGGGGTAATAAACCTAAAAAGGTAAATTCAGTGTCAACTCAATCTTCAATATGGTTCATGATGAGTGGACTTATAACTGTACAATTGTATATACACTCACACAATATTTTCTTTGGTTAATCATATTATATTCACAAGATATTATAATGGATTTATTTGTTAATTACATTAAGGAATTAGGTTAAAATATATGAGATAACACAACTAAAAGTAACCTAGGTTAAACTAATAGAGTTATTAGTTGAACCATATGTGACATTGTTCAAATTAAATAATCATTAGTTGAAATGATGGCTTTATTTAAGAAAAAATATTAAGATATAACATTAATATTTACGTAATAATTTACCCATATTCTATTTTATATTATCATAATCATTTTAGTTTTAATATTTAGTTGAAAATAGGATCTTGAAAGTGAATATTTTAAAGTTATATCTATATAAAATCATATTTCTTAGAAATAGAGAGAATTTAGGAATAAATGTTTGAAAATTAAAATATAAGCCTATTGTGGGGGAAAGGTTATAGTACATATTCTTATATAAGATAAAGTGGTATGTATCTTGTAACATGAGTAATGATTATATTTAGATACACATAGGTATAGTTATTAGATAATGGTATTTAAAATTGTAAGGTCATGATTTATTTAATGGGAGAAAATGTGACACTCCAAGATTTAAAATCAAAATTTTATTTAAAACATAATTTTTTCAATATATTTCTTCAAACACAACACTCAACCAAAATGATCCATATAAAATTATATAAAAAACAAAATGTAGTTGTCTAGTTGGCGGGTAAATATAAAGGTAAGAAAATTATAAAATATAATTATAAATAAAACTAAATGTATTTTTAATTGCTAATGATTTGATAAAATTCAATTATTATATCTAAAAAAATAAAATCATTTTATGCAATCAAATATATTTTCTTAAATATTACATTTTCATGCACTATAAATCATATTACATCACAGTTAAATAATGATTTAAATGGAAATTATTGATAATATATACAATAAAATATTGTAAATCTATCAAATTTTTATCACTATATATATAATGATTTTATTTTATTCTTAGATGATATATTTTCCCTTAAAAAGTATTATACATTATGGCTGCTACTATAAAAAATCATTTTTACCAATTTTATTTATTAAATCAAGTAAAATGTTTTTCATATTTTTAATCATTATGTTGATATTATTTAGTGGGTTTAATTTCTTTTTTATTCATGAAATTAAGCTACCAGTGAAACTATTAGTTACTATGGTAAACTATTTATTTTTTAATAGAATTATAAATTTCTAAATCTTGTGGTTTTAAATTAAATTGATTTATTTTAAAATAAATTCTCTAAATTATTTTTAAATATATATTCAAATAAATTAATAATAATTTAATTTTTAATCAATGTTAATTATCTTTCATAATGTATAATGATTAAAATGACATTTTTCTTAAAAAATGGGGTTCAACACATTATATGTTTTATTTAAAAAGTGAATTTTCATATATTTAATGGAATTAGATTAAATGGAATATAGAATCATATTTTGAATATAAAAATTTAGTATGAATGGTTTTATTATATTTTTAGTAATAAGATAATTTCCTCGGTTAAACCATAGTCATGAAAAATACATTTCAAAATGAGTAATCTAATGTGGGTCAAATGTTTCTAAATCAATTTTACACATAAAAACTCTAGAATAACTTATTTTGGGTAAAAATACTTACCTAAATTTCTCAACTATATTTCTTAGTCCAAAAAACCTAACTCTCGTGAAGTACCATTTTTACCCCATAATATTTATTTCCAAATACATGTCCTTCTTTTTCACCTATAAAAGGAGCTATTTTCCACCTTTTTCATGTCACACAACTAGTTTGAAATTATGATAAAACTCTTTTGAATATAAATTTTATAGATCTTATCTATTCATTTTTATTCTTATATCCCCAGAAATTTTTTTCAGGTCCTTTATTTCTAAGGGATACTTCATGAGAATATCTAAATTCTCAATATAAGTATTAATTACCCTTTAACTATATTTATTTATCCTTACCATGAACCCTCTTACATAACCTATGTGATTAATAATAGTAGTATAAATAATATACATAATTTTTATTATATTGATGGTATACAAATAATCTATTCCCCTCCATTTCAATTGAAAAAATTAAAATGTTCCTCATGTGCATGTGTGGACTACCACCTCCACGAACAATACATTTAATTTTTCATCATCACCTTTCTTGACAGGTTTTAAAAATGGGTTTACTAAATATACATTTTATTTATTTGATGATTTATATTTTTAAAATTCAAATTGGGAATTATATAAATAATTATATCAATAAGAGATCACTGTGAATATGAATGCCTAAAATGAACATACTAGGAGGAAGAATGATATATATAGCTAAAAAATTATTTTTCATTTACTGTATTCTCATAAGTCATCCAAATTATGAGTCATAAACTTAATAAAATATAAATAATTTCATTATAATTTTGTTATGAATATTTTATAACAAAGGAATCTCTTCCATAATCATGATCACTCATAGATTGTTGTGTATTCTAATTGAGTCAATTTATATAAATACATAAAAATAGCTATAATTGTATATCAATTATGGAATTGAAAACTTAATATTGTATATTAATAAGTAAATAATCATTCTTTTGGATCTTTATTGGTAATATAAACATTTAACTCATTAATTATTTTACCTATATTCATTTTTTAGAAGTCACTAAAACATGCTTGTCTCTAATTTTTCCTAAAAGAAATATTACTAAACCTCTCATAGAATGAAATTATAAGTTTATAAATTATCCTAAAAAATAAATTATTATACCTATTATTATCTATTAATGATGAAATATGAATGAAGAATCATAAAAAATTCCAATATTATGAAACTAGATCAAAACGATCAAGATTACTCACATTAGATATTGAAAATAGATAATAACTCACCCAAATACATAAAGCGAATAATTATAAATCTTGTTTTTAAAATTATTATAGGAAATAAAAAGCTTTTAAAATAGGTTATCAATATATTTATGTTTTTTATATAAGATTTTAGAGTGTGTTCATCTATGTTAGAATTAATTTTATGGGTTTATTGTCTAAATTTTCACCCATTGAGAAATATTTCTTATTAAACACCGTGTTTCCATTAGAAATGTGTATCTTCTTCCCATTTTATATTTTTTTATCATGATTCTATTATGTATCATAATATTAAATTTTTTATTCTATATTATTTATCTTATGGGTGTTTGAAACATAAATTAAGGGTTTGTGCTAACTCAACTTTCTTTCTTTGGGTAACCTATATCCTTGTTAAAATCTAATGATCCATGCGTGATTTATTTAAAATAATTAATAAATTTTATTGTATTTAATTCTTCTTCTATGGGGTTACAAATTTCATCTTTATAACTAAGTTATAAAATAATTCTTACCTTAATGATTATGTTACATAAATTCAATTCTTGGTCTCAGTTCCCACTTCTTGAGATATACTTCTTATTATGCACAAATTTACTTTTATACAGTTAATATAATACCTATTTATTATATTATATCATGAATTATCTTCCATTGAACATATTTGATGTTTAATTTCAATGTATTTTGATTTCAATAGTTTTTATTTAAATGTTACTGAAGGCATAATGTTTGTTTTCCTAACATCAATTTTAAATCAAGATCTCTCAAATGTGATAACCCACTAAGAAAATTTTAATATTCTTTATTTATGTTTTTACAATCATTTTTCCACTCAGGTTATCTTTAATGAGTTTTCATTTCCCTTCAAAATAATTTAAAATAAATTGTTTATAATAATTTAAAATGATTTGTTTTTCAATAAAAGTATTTTTAAATTAAAAAAATATGAATTTTATTTTATGATTTTATTTTATGATTAACTAAATATTTTATTGATATCTCTATTTTTATTTTGAAAATTTAAAAAATTTATTTTGAAATAACATTACTTTAATTGAATTTTTTTAAGAGAGAATAAATTTAACTTTTCTTGTAAGGTTCATTTACATAAAATAGAATATATATTAATGTTTCCTTTTAAATGAATATTTTTTCAATTTTTTTTATTTTATATAAAAAATTTGTTCAATTTTTTATTCATTTCTAAAATAAATTATGTTTCAACTACTTTTATAAAATATATATTTTAAAATCATTTCAAAATATAAATGATATTTATTCATTCCAATGTTTTTTTTGTAAAAATCCTAAAAAGTGTTTTAATCCAAGATATTGTCCTTTGATATATATTATGATTTATAAAGGATATTCTTCAAATGAATCAAAAAACCTTATTTCCCAAATGGCTTATGAAATGTTAATTTATATCCTAAAAATGATGCATCTATACCTTTTTCATTCATAGTTATTATTTTTTATAAAACTAATTTTTATTCAAATTTATTTCAAATTTGAATACAATGTTATCCATTTACTTAATTAAACAGTGTTAACCTAGATTCCATATATTGATTGATTAGGGAAATTATTAACATAATAATATACCATTTTTTATACTATATAAATACCTTGTCACACATGTGATTTCTTTTTAGGTATTATTTTATTTATTTTTGGTTTAGAATTTTTACCGTTTGATTTTCCTTTGAGTTTTGGAGAAAAAAGAAATTTTGGGTAAACATTACATGGTGCACAGTTTGGAAAACAATGCAACTTTGTCTAGGTAACCATGATACCAGGTGGTGTTTTTGGGTAGAGGTTTATCACACAGTTAGCACATGGTATGAAATCCATGTGCGATAACCATGTGACATTTCCTACTTGGATGATAGGGGTTCACGATTGCTGCACCATTTGGAAAATTGTGCTGGAAAACCTTGTGGACTATCCAAGTCAGTAAAAATTAGATTTTTCATTTTATCTCTCCCGTATTTTTAACCCTAAACCCATATTTTTCTTCCACCTTAGGATTTACTACCATTGGCACCTATCCTTCGCCTTTCTCCTCCCTTGGAGCTCCATTTTGGTGGTGGATTTGAAGCGATTTCTCCTTGATCATTCCAGTATTTATACTCCTCTCTTGGTTTCACGATCTTTTCTAGGGTTTTCTTCTTATTTATTTGGGTATTTTTTTCTCCAGTGGTTTGAATGTCCAATTTAGGGTTAGATAGAAATTTGTAGTGTTTAATATTGATATTTTAGGTTCTATCTTTCCTCCTTAGGGTTTGATTGGGGTGCAATTGATGTTTTGCACTAGTTTCTGGAATTGTGTTCCTTCAAGGTAGGTGGTTCTGTGCTCAAACATTATTTGATGAATTTAATATATTTTCTTGAGTCTTCATATGTGTTCTATGATTCATGTGTGTGGTTAAAAATGTGTTTTCAAAATGTTTTGATATGTTTATGTCTTGAATGTGGGGTTTCTAAATGAAATTGAGTGTATTTCATGTATAAACCCTTATTTTGAATTTTGAAAATGTTTTGTTAATTATGATACATGTTTAATAATTTTGAATGTGGTAAAAATCATGTTTTAGGTTGGTTTTGGTGTGTGTTTGAATTTAAAAGTGGATTTGGTTGTGAAAGTAGTGATTTATCAAGCATAGATATATTTTTGGCATATGTTTATCTGAAATTGATGTTGTATATAATATGTGAAATGAAAATTGAGCACTAAGGGAAACCTGGGTAACTTGGTCGGTGGACTAGGAAAAATATGCTATTTTAATTGGAACTGGTTTATCCCATATTCATCTATCAGGATTAATGATACAAAACTAAGTAAATGATATTGATTATTGGAGACCACTAGGCCCATAGGGTTTCCCTACATAGTGGACCGTGCTTGAGAATGCAATTATTTGTGGTGTTTATTCGACATTTTACTGAGATACGATGTTACTAGTGTCCCATTTCTAGCTAGATCATAGAGTGGTTTTCCTTGACATAGTGTTTTTTGTGATATTAAACTTACTGTTGGTATACAATACACCGTCGATTATCTAAAAAGCAAGCATATTTTCTTTTAAAATGTTTTCCATAAAAATTATTCTTGTTTTTATTTTATGAAACTTGCATGTTTATTTATCTTATAATGTTTATAGAATAGAATCTATTATAGGGTGGAATCCTAATTGTCATTGGATCCCACCCTACTTACACCTTTGGGTGTAAGTAGACATGATTATGTTTGACATAGGTAAATGAAAGGTGTTTTTGGATAGTGGTTCAAGATGCTAGTTGTCTTCCCTTTTAGGTGTTGTGGTGGTGGCTTTTGGATGATGCTTATCTTGTTATATGGTGGTTTTTGGGATAGTGACTTGTTTCTTTTTTAGTTGTATACCTTTTGGGTTTTTATTTGGAGTTGTAAACTTGAAATTGAAATTTTTTTATCCCTTATTTGGTTATGATAATTCAAATTTTATTTATTTATTGTTTATATTTATATAACCAAGTGAAATCATTCCCAAGTTATATTTTTGATACCCAAACACTTGTTTCTTGCCTGTGGGGATCAAGAACACCCTTGAGGTCATGCCACAGATTGGGTTGGCCACCAGTTTAGATGAATTCTCAGCTTGGTTTGTGAAAACATGGTTTTAGAGTAGGTATCACTCTTTTGGGGTAAAGTTTTTTGGGATGTTTCTGGATAGAATGGAGCTAGGATCATCAGGGATTGAGGTTCTGGTTGTGAAGAAGGTGTCTGGCCAGTACACATTGTGACATATCTTAAGTCTCTAGGTGATTCTAGGATTTCTGTTTGACTTCTCCTCTAGGTGAGACATGTAGGCTACAAATTATATGTTAACACTATGTAGAGGTGAAGTGGTTTGGTTGTTATGTTATTGTAATGATTTTTATTTTCTTGGATTTATGGAATGTTGGTATTTATTGTCACTACTAAAAATTCTAAAAATGGGCATATTAATGGGCTTTCTTGTGATTGTTTCTTCTTGTAGTAAAATTCCTCCTCGGTGATTTCTTGTACAACCGTGAGAAGAGGATATAGAGAATTTTACCTAATATAATGATCAAAGATTAGTGGAATCTATGGTCTGGGATGTTTAGGATTTTAGACAAGGAGTGGTTCGTGGTCCTAAATAGTCTAGAGAGGCTGAACATGGTCATAGGAAGGATAAATCTCTGAAGTTTCTTTGGAACAAGACTCCTTCCTTCAGAGGTAGCATGGAACCTCATTAAGTAGAAGAATGGCTTGAGAAAATAGAGAAGATGTTTGTGTTTCATGACAAACCAGAGGAAGTGAGGGATAAATGAAATTCATTACTGATATAATGTCCTAATCAAAGTTGGTAATACTCTGTGGTGAAAACTGGAAAGAATGAATATATTAACTAGAATGACTTCAAGGATACTTTAAATTATTAGTATTGTTCTAAGGAGTTAGATTCTACTGGATACATGGAGTTTATGAACCTTGTATAGAGAGAACAGTCAATTATGGAGTATGAAAAGTACTTTTTGGAGCTAGTTTGATATACACCCGGAATCATTTCCAATGAATAGATGAAGGCTTAGATATTCAAGTGGGTTTGCGACCCTAGATTTATTATTAGGTATTTATATTCAAGATGAGGACCTATACCTTAGTGTTTTATCATGCTTGTATGGTAGGAATTGATTAAAAGGGTAGGTCATATTCTACTGGGGATGTGTCAGCAATGTACAATGGCAATTAATCCGAGAAAAAGAGGAAGTGAAAAAGAGAAATAGTGGTGGTAGTTGAGGCCATATTCCTTGATAGTCTTTATCTATGGATTCCGATGTTGGGTTAGTTGTATGCCATTAGTGTTAGAAGATATGACACATTTGACTTAGATGTACATATCCTCCTAAAAATTTCTATCATTTCATATCTATAGGAAATATGCAGTTTTCTTCAAAGTGATGAACGCATATCAGACTAGTGTAGGATCTATATCTTCCATAGGAATTTCATCTTAGTCAGAACATTCTCATATGGTGGGATCTCATTTTGGTAGTTGTGATAGTAGGAATAGATCCTATTATGACTAGATTCAATTTAGGACAGATCCATAGTTTAGTGTTCACACTCAGAACCTGGTAGAGGCAAGGCATCTCCATACCATAGACTAAGAACCAGCATACCTAGATGTAGGGCCTTCAAAAATTAGAGGTACTATTTTGATCACATCATTTATAGCTACTGTTTTTTGAAACTGGTTATTCTATTTGGTTTATCTATTCACATTTTATGAATCTGTTGAATTTTATAACTGATCTCATGTCATATGTGATGGAGTTGGTAACACCTCTTGGTAAAAAGTGAGTGAATGGTATCAAATTTCCATCATGTGCACTCACCATGTTTGGGGTTGAGCTAGAATGGGATTTAATAGTCTGGGATATGGACCAATTTGATGTAATCCTTGACATATATTGTATGGAATGATTTCAGAAGCATATCAACTGCTATAGGCGATGGGTGAGTTTCCTAACGCCTGATGGAAGTATCCATGTTTTTCATGGACAATGGTATCCTCAGATGGGTAGTTCCAGACCTACAATATCAGAACTAGGTAATCTGGTTTTTTAGTTATCATTGGTAATGTTAGAAGATGATGTTGGCTCACCTAAGGGTGGATTACCTCTAGTGGTTGATGAATTTCTAGAAGTTTTCCTAGAGGATTTTTTGCGTCTACCTCTAGAGTAGGATTTGGGGTTCTTAATTAATATGCACTGGGAACATAGCTAATAACTCTTCCCTCATATCATATGCCCCCACCAAATTGTGAGAATTAAAGGCACAATTGTAAAATTTGTAATCTAATTGATTTATTCACCTGAGAGTCTCTCCTTGGGCTACCCCAATCTTGATTTTGAAGAAGGTTGATAGATCTCTTTGGTTGTGTATTGATTACTAGAAGTTGAACAAGGTAACCATCATGAAAAAAGTATCATTTCCCATAATTGTTTGATCAGTTAAAAGGGGAAAAGTGGTTTTCCTAGATTGACTTGCATTCTATTTATCTCCAAGTCAAATTTAGGGAGGTGGATATTCAGAAGACGACTTTCGAAAGCAGGTACAACCATTTTGAGTGTTTGTTCATGCCTTTGAGATTGACGAATGCTCCAGCGGTATTCATGGTGCTTATGAATAGAGTGTTCCACCAGTATCTCAATTATTTTGTTATGTTATTCATGGAATACATCTTGGTTTATTCAAAATTAGAGGAGGAATATGAGTGAAATTTTTAGATTATGTTGGGTACACTTTGGGACCATCATTTCTATGCCAAGTTTTAAAAAATTGACCTTACACATTAAAGAGGTGAAGTTTATAAGCATGTTATTTTAGAATAAGGAGTTTTAGTGGGCCGTGAGAAGATCAATCCCATTATGTCATGGGATCATCCAAGGAAATTGTTTGAGATCAAAAGATTCAAAGTCCATGATAGATATTACAAGCAGTTTTTTTGGGACTTCCTTTTAGCGTGATTCACCTATGACGACACTTTCTTAGAAATGGGTGAAGTTTGAATGGAGCTTAAAATGTCAGGCATCATTTAAGGAGCTAAAGAGGTTGTTGACTATCACTCTTATTTTAATCTTTCCAGAATCTAGA
Organism: Viscum album; assembly: GCA_963277665.1. Classification (NCBI taxonomy): domain Eukaryota; kingdom Viridiplantae; phylum Streptophyta; class Magnoliopsida; order Santalales; family Viscaceae; genus Viscum; species Viscum album. Next base: position 288,683,916 of record OY728163.1, read on the forward strand.
AAGGGATGTGTGGTTTATTGAGATTCCATTGGTATGTGTCTCAGGAGTGTTCTTATACAGGATAATCGAGAGGTGACATATGATTCTATCTAACTATAAACACACAAAAACAATTACTCAACCCATGAATTGGAGCTAGTAGCTGTAATGAATTACCTAAATACTTTGTTTCATTATCTTTTTGGGGAAATATTTGGGGTTTACTTATATCATAAGAGCTTTGAATTTATTTTATTGCAAAAGGATTTAAAATTGAGGAAGCACCATTTGGTTGATTACCTTTAGGGGTTTGATATTGATATAGTCTATACATTGGGTAAAGTTAATGTTGTGGAGGATGCTTTGAGTAGGAAGGTGCCAGTGAAAGCTTTGATGTAATCCAGTAATGAACTGATATTAATGAGACTTCTTTACTTGTTTCATATGGAGACTAAGAATCATAGTGGAGGTGTTTTCTTGACCAATTTTCAACTGAGTCCTTCTGTTCTGGAGTTGATTCAGCATGATCATCCTGATGATGAGTTGTGCCAGCAGTATATGCAATTTCTTCATGGTGTGAAGAATCTTTGAGATATGTCATTGTCACCCAAGGTAATATTTCACTTTAAGGGAGGTGGTGATGCGGGATAGCTTACAGTCTCAGTGTACTATCTATCTTGGATCCACCAAGATGTATTATGATGTCTGTAGGCAGTTCTGGTGACTAGGTATGAGGTGAGGTGTAGCTATAATCATATCGAGGTGTTATACATGTCAAAAGTTGAAATTAGAGCATTATTGGATCTCATGTTTTCTTTATCCACTACCTATACCTACATTGAAATGGGGTGATATCACTATTGATTTTATCATTTTCTTTCTTTGTACACCTTAGGGGAATAATGTAGTATGGGTAGTGATCAATTGTCTGACCAAATCTGCCCACATCATTCATATCAAAGATTTAGCTAAGGTGGATGATCTAGGCCAGTTGTATATTTGGGTGACTGCGAGACTCTATGGTGTGCCATCAAAAATAGTCTTAGATAGAGACCCCCTGTTTGACCTCTCGATTTTTGAAAGGCCTTTAAAAGGAATTTGAGTCGTAGGTGAAATTAAGCACAACATACCATCCTCAGATGGATGGTCAGACAGAGTGGGAAAATCAAAATTTTGAAGACATTATTTAAGAATGTGTCTCAGATTTAGGAGTCTTATGGGATATCCATTTGGGATTTTTTGAGTTTTCATATAACAATATCTATCAATCCTCTATTTAAATGGCTCCTTATGAGGCAGTCTATGGTGGGCCATGTTGGTACCCTTTGTGTTGGGTTGAGATAGGTAAAACCTCATTGATGGGGACTAGATTAGTGCATGAGACATCTGAGAAATTCAAGTTGATCATGTAGTGATTGTTGACAGCTCAAAGTTTCTACAAATCTTATGTTGATCAGTGATGTTGAGATCTTGAGTTTTCTGTGGGTGACTGGGTGTTCTTGAAAGTGGCACCTTGTTTGGGTTACCGCCATTTGGAAAAGAAAAAAAAGCTAATACTGAGGTTTCTAAGAACTTTTGAGATCATAGTGAGGGTCGTAAAGGTGGAATATAAGTTAGGTTTTCATTTCTATTTGGCATAAATTCATGACATGTTCCTTGTCTCCCAATTGAAAAGGTATAACCCAGATTCATCGCATTAGTTGAATTACGAAGAGTTGGAGTCAGAACACACCTTATCTATGTTTGAATAGCCAATACCAATTTTAGATTCCCAAGATAAGGTTCTTTGGGGGAATTATATTATGTTGTTTCATATTCTTGGGAGGAACAATTGTGATGAACATGAAACTTAGGAGTGTAATTCATGGGTTGAGCAAGAGTATCCATTTTTATTCTACGATCAGGCTTTAGGTTGAATTTCTGGTTGTAGAATGTTTTCATGGTGGGAAACAATATCACAGCTGTGATTTATTTTGAGGCATTTTTCCATTAATTTTTGGTGTATCATTTTTCCTTTTTTGGTTTCCTTTGAGTTTTGAAAAAAATGGAAATTTTGGGTAACAAGTAGGTGGCACCCGATATGGAAAACTATGTGCCCTTGACCAAGTAATAGTGTGTCCAAGTAGTGTTTTTAGATAGAGTCTTATAAAAAATTTAGTGAATGGTCTGAAGAACATGTGGGGTAACTGTGAAACATGTAATTATTGGACATTAAGGGGCGCACAGTTTCTGCATGATATGGAAAACCATGCGGGAAAACAGTGTGACCTGTCCAGGTCATTAAAAGTTTTATTTTTCTCTCTCTTTATTTTTAACCCTAAACCATAATTTTTATTTCCCCTTGGAATTTTATACCCTAGGAACCTCTCCCTCCCCTTCCTCCTCCTTGGATATCTATTTTTCTGGTGGATTTGGGAAGATTTATCCTTAATTGTTCAATTAAGTCTCATCCTATCTTGGTTTCTTCCTCTTTTCTAGGGTTTTCTTCTTCTTTATTTGGGGTTTTTGTTATCCAGTGGGTTGGGTGTCTGATTTAGTGCTATATATTAATTTTGTGGGTTTAATATTGGTGTTTTATGTTTGATCTTACCTCCTTAGGGTTTTATTGAGGCGCAATTGATGTTTTTCACATGATTCCATATTTTTCTTCATTTAAGGTAGGTGGTTCTGTGCTAAAACATTATTTGATGAATTTAATATTCTTTGTTGAGTGTTTATATGTGTTCTAGGATTTATGTGTGTGGTGAGAATGGTGTATTAGATTTTTTTATATGATTATTTCTTAAAATTTGATTTTCCAAAGGAAATTTGGTATATTTCATGTGTAAACCCTTGTTGTGAATTTTGAAAATGTTTTATAAATTACAAAACATGTTTAATAATTGTGAAAGTGGTGAAAATAATGTTTTAGGTTGTTTTTGGTGTGAGTTTGGATTTAGAAGAGTATTTTTTTTGTGAAATTGGTGATATATCAAGCATAGATATATTGTTTGGAATAAATTTATATGAAAGTGATGTTGTATGTGACATGTGAATGAATATTGAGCATGAAGGGAAACCTGGGTAACTAAGTGGGTGGACAAGGACTAGTACGCTAGTTAACTCATAAGTGGTTCATCCTAGATTCATCTAGCCGGATTCATGATAGAACACTAACTAAATGATATTGATGATTGGAGACCACTATGCCCATGGGGTTTCCCCACCTATTGGATCATGCAAGATAACGCTTTTAGTGTGGTTGTTATACCACATTTCACCGAGATAAAATATACCTAGTGTCCCATTTCTAGATAGATCCTAGCAGGGTTTCCCATGACATTATTCTATTTTGTGATATTGTACTTTCCATCATCATATAAAACACTATATTGGTTATCTAAAAAGAAAGCATGTTTTTCTTTAAAATGTTTTCAATAATTTATTTCCAGTTTTTATTTTATGAAACTTGCATATTTATTTATCTTATAATATTTATATCATGGAATCTCTTATTTGGTGGAATCCTATTAGGCCTTATGTCACACCTTACTCACACATTTGGGTATAAATAGACTTGGTTATATTTGACATAGGTAAAGGCAAGGTGTTTATAGATGTTGGTTCAGGATACTAGTGGTCTTCCCTTGGAGGTGTTGTGGTGGTGGCTTGGGGATGATGCTTCTCTTATCATATGGTGGGTTTTAGGATAATGACATGTTTATTATTTGGTTATAGACCTTTTGGGTTTTTATTTATTGTTGTAAACTTGAACCTGAATATTTTTTCTCCCCTGTTTGGTTGTGATAATCCACCTTGGGTTTATTTATTGTTTTTGGTTGTTTATGTTTATATAACCGAGTGAAATCATTTCCAAGTTATATTGTTAATACCCGATTACTTATTTCCAGCCCGTGGGGATTGATAATTCCCTCCAGGCCATGCCAAAAACTAGGTTAGGTGCTAGTTCAGATGAAATCCTGGCTTGGTTTGTGACATACCATATTCTCTATTACCATTATTGATGTATTTTTACCAAGAAAGTTACTAATTATATTTATATATCCATTAATTTTCCACTAGAATATCATGTTATGATGTAGTTATAAATGTTTTCATTATGTGATTCCATTTGAAAAGTATATGAAACCCATGTTCTATCCATGAGATTTTTATATGGAATGATTAATTTCTTATGGAACACGTATGTATGGATGATGATATAGAGGGTCTTACATTAAACTAAAATATGTTAGATTAAGTTTATATCTCATGAAATTATCAGTCATAGACACAATGATTTTTTTCACATAGGTGAGGGAATAATGAGTTTTATTAGATTTTTAGCTATGAACATAATAATGTTTTTCACATAGGCATGGGTATAATGGGTTTATCACAATGATTTTCCTATGAATATTCCACATTCCCATGTTATTTAACATGTAATAACACATTTCCATGATACATTTCATTTTCAAGATATGTCATTTTTTTCATGTTTTGCCTTATTTTAAAAGTATTCTAAACTCTTTTGTCCTTATAACATGTTTTATGATTATTGAGATGTATTTTTATTCATTTAATAACTTTTATGATTCCTTAATGACCTATTTTTTAACTTATGTTTCTCTATCATGTTTTATGATCATCATATATGTCTATATGATATTTTATTTGGATATTAATACCTACCTTGTGCTCTATTTCATGTTTATGATCAAATACATTATGAAACATTTTTCACTTACTGATAATCTAAGCTCACCTATTTCTAATGATTCTATTCCCCAGGTTATAAATATGGTTATATCATTTGAGTTGTCTATAAAAAGGGTATATAAGATCATGATTATAAGGGAAATTTTACAATTTTTTTGAAATAATATGTTTATATATCTAATCTCCAAGGAACTTAACCATTAGGTAATTGGATTTGGACTTTTTTTTGTGAATTATTATTTAAATCATGAAATTAATGTATTATATGAGTTATGTTTAGCCTTTTCTACACTATGTTTTAATGAAAATTCTCAATTCTACAATCTCAATCAGGCTAGCGAGCCTCTATCCCTAGTTAGACTATACTCTATTTTAAGGATTTCACTTATTCGTTACTCTACTTCATGTACTTGGAATAACATGAGACATTTAAAATAGAAGTGATAAATTACATGCATCAAAATATCAAATAAATAAATCACACCTCACCCCCACACCATCATAATCAATAACTCTATCCCATTTAATTCACCGCATGAAATATATAAGATGACACTTAGGCCAAAAATCACATAATAAAATATAAAATAACTCTCCTCAGTATCATAATAAAATTAGGGGATCAATAAGTTCTCAAATCACCCACAACATTTTGAAATAACCCAATGTTTCAAAATGGAAATTATCAGAATACTCAAAATGTTAAGTTATTTCTCAATAGTTTGAAGTACCATTCTGAACCATTATTTAGGATCTTGCTCTTAAAATCCATTTTAAAGGAATATTATAAAATATGTGACTCAAAACCATTTGGAAGAACCATTTAAAAAATAAAGAAATTATACATTAAAATATCAATGTTCAACAAAAAGAATTTTCAATTATCATGTTGACCCTAATAGGGTAAATGAATTTTAAAACATGACACTCTTTTTAAAACTATTCTTTATATATTTTCAAAACACTTGGAATTTTAAATCCCCACATGAAATAATAATAATAAACATTTTAATGTACAAAAAGCACACCCCCAATATATTTTATGAACCAAATGAGATCAAAACACTTTAAACACAATATTTTACTTAAAATAATTCTTTAAAATTTTTATTTTTAATTATAATTTCATGTACCTATTGAAATTAAAATTTAAAACTATTATACTTAGTGAAGAGATTCCAGTTACACATTTATAAATTCATCCAAACCACTACACATGGATTTAATTTAACAAAGAAAATAATTTAAAACTATCAAGAACTCAATGACATGAAAATTTGTGGATATTCACAAAAACACCTATATAAATTAAATGGTAACCATCCTAGAAGTTGAAACATTATATAGTGAAATTTCCAACAACAATAAAGGGACCATAAGTATTTTATTACATGAAAAAACCCACAGGAATAAAAAACCCAAACCCTAAAATCAAACACATTTTATCCATAGTTTGAGGGATAAAGGAAAATCCAAATATAAAAGAAGAGGATAGTTAAAGGATAAGAACATGAGGCTTACCATGAAGGAATCTTCAAGAAAACTAGAATGAGAGGCCTAAAAATTCATAGGAAATGGGGGTAGTGAACTACCATTGTGTGAAATAATTTGGCCAAATTAGAGGGAGAGAGAATAACCCATTCCTATTTAATTCTGAGTGGAAAAAAATATGGAAAAATAGAAAAATGTAACACCTAATCACTTCACTTGTTTTTCCCACCCAGTTTGATAAACAATGTGTAAATTTCATGGTTTCCACTGTAAGGATAAATATTTAATGCAAAGATACTCTTAAGGGACATTCATGGTTTATATACCCCTTTTCAAACAATTTCTAATCGAAATATAGGACATTATAACAATATAAAATGCCTGTGGAATATTTTATACACCCAAAAAAATATGTTCACAAGGAAAAATTCAAGTATTGGTAATGTTGAATAGATTCTATATAGAGTCACCTGAATCGTGATCTATAGGTTTTGGTCAAACCATATACACTCATAACCATTTGTGAACTTTTTTATGTAGTTATACCTAGAAATATTTCTATTAACCATGCACTTTAAACCATGATCATAAGAAATATTTATATAAAAAATTTGTCTTTAAATTGAAAAAATTTAAAATTCCTTTAAACTTAATTAATGTAATTAATTAGAAATAATGATATGGTAATATGGGGTGTTACAATATCCCCACCATTCCACATTATACCCCTAGATTGTCTTTAATCAAAGGAGAAGTAAATGGAATGATTCAAAACCTCTTACCCATATAATGAGAAGAGTCGGATGGATAATAAAAATGAATGAATAAGGAAATGAAGCTCTTGAACACCAATGATTCTTCCCTACAAAAGAATCAAGTCCAGAAAACTCTGTGATTTCTCTAAGAAAAATAGAAACCTAATCCATAATATAATAATTGAAGGGGATAGAGACCTAACACATTTTCTCCACCTTTTATAAATTCTTTAAATGTTTTCTGAAAAAGAGAACATACCTAAAAAACATCCTCTATGGGAATTCATATCCCTGATTTCCAAGGGACACCTTGGAATAATTCAATAAATTGATTCCTACTTATTAAATAGATAACCAACCTTAAGAAACTCGATATCTATAAGTCCTAGCCCTCATAAATTTTAATAAGAATATCATCCATGAGTGAAATTCATAGCCAATCCATGAAAAGAAAAGGCATAAACTCTCAACCTAGGTCACTAAAATCTATAGGTAAACTTGAACTTCAGCCCTAAAACATAGTCACATAAAACCCCCACAATGATAACACAACCATGCTCTCAACACCATGTATAATCATATGTACTAATAAAAAAATAATTAACATAAATGTGACTCATGATCATGTTTACAAAAACTATCCCCAAATGGTCATAGTATAAGAAAATACCAGAAGTCTCTTGAAAATGAAATTGATACCACAAGGTATTCACCAAATCCTAAAACAAAAAATTCATATACACAATCTAGAAGGTCCCCAAACTAGTCTCAATATAAATTCCCATCCCCAAGAGGACAAATAAAGCCTCCTTGATACATACCACAAGAGGTTCAATGAAATAAACAAAAATTTAAGGAAATTAAATATAATCCTTATAAAACAACCATGAGACTTAATTAACAAGCTAGATTACCCAAAAATAACTCATTAGATGGAAAATAAATACCCTATTAACTAAACCTTCACAAATAAGGGAAGGGTACTAACTAAAGAACCCCTAAATCATAAATGAGGCTCTGAATACCCCAAATACACTTTGTCATTAAGAGGTGTCTAGAATAGAAAATGTCAATTTATTAAAATGGATGAAACTATGGATAGATAACTCATAGAAAAAATCATCTACCTTCTATCAAGACCTTTATAAGTGGCACATAGCAACTAAAACATGACATGAACCTAGCTACTCATGATTCCAAAATGAAAAAATGGACCCATTATAATGGTAACAAATCAAAATCACCTATTTAAAAGCATAAAATTGAAAAACAAATTCAGGAAATTTTTAAAATATCATTTGTAAACACAATCATTTTCAAAGAAAACAACTTTAAAAATATTAAAAAAATAAGTCCCAACGGTATGAAAAATCAATAAAAACATGGGCCGACCCTTTTCATTTTCAAAATAATCTAAGAAATTTTTCCAAAATCCCAATATACTTTTGAAAAAACCTTCAATTTCTATTTTAAATTTTAAAATTAATTTTTGGGAATTCTTTTGTAATTAAAATATACCATGAAATACATTTAATATTTGGCCCTTTATCAAACTCAAATAAATTTTAAAAGTCCATTTTCAAATTATTCACCCTTTTAAAAAAAATTTCATAAAAAAATCTTAAAAAAAATCCTCCATTAAGATTTTAAATACTTTGGAAAAGTACACCATTTAAGTTTCAAAAAATTATCACACCAAACATATTCTTTACCTAATTTTTTTTAAAAAATTAAATAGGGTTTATAAAAAACAAAACATCTTTACACAACCATTAAAAATAGTTTTAAAAACAAAATAGGTCATGGAATTACACTCATCCATTTCAAAAAGTTATTTATACCACATAACATAATGTCCCCAAGGAGAAAAACCTAGAACACCTGTATCGTTCCAAAATCAAACCACATTCAACCACATAAATTTTTATAAAAAAAACCTTAAGAAAAACACCATATATGATAACATGCTAACAAAATTCTATGTTGTAATCAATCCAATGAAGTGGTAATGAAGAAAATGTGGTGGAGAAACTGCACCATGCATGGTTTAGCCGCAAAAAAAGTTAAACCATTGGTTAACAGTGCAACGTTAACTATCATGGTCATAAATCCATTCCACATGGGCACTAAATAGTTTAACATATTTCAAGTGCTAACCATACATACCTAGTTATCTTAGTAGTTCTACCTAATATACTAAAATAGACCCATGCAATCATTACAACATTTAATAAAGATCACAAAATTATCAAAACATATCAAAATAAATTAATGATATCCTAATATGAACTAAAATTTTGACTAAAGACTAAAACACCCAAGGAAAATTGAGTTTTAGTCTAACAAAGAGTTAGCCTAACACTTTACCATATATTACACCCAAGTCCCAATGAATATCATGCACTCCAAAATACATAGACACAACATAAATAACAATAGGGAGTACTTCAATACCATTTTTTCATGAAGTAACTCGAGTCATCCATCCATCAAAATCTCATGCCAGTACATGAAATACCCAAGGAATGTTCCTAATTTTCCTAAGTTGGATAATAGTATAAGGGTCTTGAAACATAATCATTTTTAATGATTTCACCCTTAATAAAACTACCACATCAGTAAAGAAGCATCAACATCAATAAAAAATAAACCAGATAAATGAAGACAAATAGAAGATGAATAATAAAGAAGGCAAGATAAAATACATAATAACATGGAATATAGATTAATAAACATAAAATCTTTTAAGAAATAAAGGATTAATATAGAGTTTATATATATATAACCCAAGGGAAAATAAAAAAAATGTGTTACCTATAATCTCGGTGTGACCCATGTTTGCTCTCCATACCTAATGTAAAAAATCTACCATAACCCTAACCACAACAAAAGGAAAACCAAATCTATGTCACATAAAAGAAAATCATTAGATCTGTATATATCAATTGGTGTATGAAGTGTATAGGAGAAACTAATCCCATTATTTTAGAAAAATAGATTTTGTGTGGTTCTTTTCAAAATAAAATCTATTTTATGCTAGTTTGAAAATAAAATGAATATGTTTTTTAAGTCCATAAGGATAAAAAATTCAAATCACACTCAAAGATTTTACAAATTTATTTTATTTGAGAAAAATGAAAAAACACTTTTCCTAGGCCTCGACCCCTATTTAAAAAACACACCCCCTTTATATTAATGAATGAATGGTGGATTCAAACCCTTTTTCAAAAACACTTTAAAGAATATATGGATGGTATTTTAGTAGTAAATACATAATAAACAAAAACTACTTATATTATCTTTTATAACATTTTTCAAATAAACATTTCAAAACCACAACACTTTAATTTTGAAATCCATTTTCCAAACCATTTTTAGAAAAACATTTGAACATGGATATAAGCAATAATCAAATAATAGTAAGCATGAATGGTAAAATAATAATAAAATCAATAAAAATAATCCAAACATAATAATTATACTATAATCAAATAAAAAAAAAGAGATATAAGAAAAGAATAATGGTCAGAAATCCCTAAGTAATCCAAAAATGATCCAAGCATCATGGAAAATGTCTATAAACACATGAATAATGGAAAAAAATATAGACATGATCCTTAGATTGACACTAATGAATATATCACACCCTCAATAGTCCAATCAAACCAATAATAGATAAAAAACATGGGTTCATAATATGACCACGTGGTATAATAAAGTTTTATGTTAGCTACCTTAATCTAATTTCCACACAGTATTCCATAAGATCAATTAACCTAGTGATCCATCATCCCTAGTCAGAACACCGTCTAAAACAATAATTTCTCTTATCCAGATGAAAATATAGTCTAATATGACTCCGATGAAATATATTAAATTGAGGTGATAAATAACATTCCCCAATATTTCAAACAAATAAATAAAACCTCACATTCTATACCCTCACAATCAATAGTCTTATTAAAATTCTTTCATCACATAAAATATACAACAATACCATCAAGATAAAAAATATATCAGGAAACAAAAAATAACCCTCTCTATGAATAATACCTAAAGAGGATAAAAATGGTATCACACTCACCCAAAACATTTGAAAATCATGCAAAGTTCTAAACATGCATTTATCAAAATAGGAGGAATGTCATGTTACTTCTTAATGGTTTGAAGTACCACATGAAAACATTATTAAAAATCACTCTCTTAAAACCTATTTAAAATAAATATTTCATAATAACTCTCTTAAAATAGTTTTGAATAACCATTTCATGAATCAACACATTATCTATAAAAATGGCAAGGGGTATAAAACACCCTTATCAATTCAAACCATGTCTTAAATAGAGATAATGAATTTCAAAACATCACACTCTATTTAAGATAATTCATACAAAAATTTCAAAAAAAATTATGTTTTTAATAAATACATGAAATTACATGAAAAAACTTTGGAAGTCTAAAAACATACTCTAATGTATGTTTTATGAACAAAATGAGGTCTAGAATTATTAATTATCACTATTTAATTAGCATCCTTCTTTAAAACATTTAACACTACATTGTATTTCACATGCCACATGGAAGGAAAAGTAAAAATCATTTTAACCCATGTAAAACCACCTTTAAAACATTTATAAATTTGTGAAAACCACCATAAATGGATTGAATTTAATAAAAAAAGGAATTTAAAACAACTGATAACTCAAGGGCATGAAAAGTTAAGGTAAATCACAATAACTGTAACACCCCAAGACTACTATATTTTCAATTCTGAATAAATCTAATTTCCTTTGTTGAATTGTTTATACACGACACCATTTTAAGCATAAACTACATACAAAAATGAGCTGGCTTGCATTACATGCAAGATCCAGTTTTACCGAACAACAATATATTAACAAAATATGATTATTTAATGTAATATATAAACCTGAAGCTAAATTTGTAGTTATAAATTATATTGAAAAAATTTTATTTTTATATATTCCATATAATTTTAAAATTTATGTTATGTATTTTCTTGATATGATATAAAAAATATTCAATTTTTGGGATAAAAATGTATTTTTCAAAAAATGCAGTTTTATCGCCTTTTGATGGAGAATCCATTTGAAATCAGGTTTTGACACCTTTATGAGTTCTATTTGAAAAAATAAACTTTTTCTTTGGAAGCGGGACACCAAAATTTACTTTGGCTGAAATTTTGGTATTTTTATGTTAAAATTCATATTTTAATGAATAATGAAAAATACTGCATTTAAATTCAAAACCGCATTTTTATCTAATTTATTTATATTGTTATATTATCATTTTAATTGTTTTTAATTTATAATTTGATCATGTTTTTTTATTTAATATAATATAGTTCGTTAGAATTATTTTAACATTAAAATATGATATAAACACATGTCAATCTTTTTAAGAATTTTAATTTGAAAAAAATCGTTTTCTCATTTTTTCAACAGGAATTAATTTTAAATTAATTACTACAAATTATTTGTTTTAAATCTTAAAAAATAGATTCCCTATTTGGAATTAGTGGGTCCAAATTATGTTAATAGGTTACTTTTATTTTTGGATATTATGAATAACGACTTCAGTAATATTTTATTACTAGAGTTAAGGGTAAATTGAGTAATTAAAGGTAAATATAATATTATAAAAATACCTTAAAACCTATAAAAATCCTATTGAATGACTAAATTAGAACCTTAAATTAATGTTTTCTAAATTTAATAATTTAATTGACCCTTTACATGAAAATGACCTTAATATTATTAAAATTAATGAATGTGACAAAATGTCACACTCTCATTTTATATAAGTATATTAATTTTCATATATAGATAACCAGAAGATAACATCGATTATAAATAGTATATGGAAAGGTAAAATAATTAATTAAATCATATTAATTTATTTATAATTTTTATAGATTTAATAATTTCTATTAATTATGACACAATAGTGATGGAGAAATTATTTTCTTAATAGAAATATCAAATAAATGATTTTAAAAATATTACAAAATAATATAATTTAAATTAATTAAAGATATCCAAACCTTTTCTATGTTACTATAAAATATTTTGAGTATATTAAAATAATTTTTTCAAATTTATCTTCTATTTGTATTTTATTTCAAGTTAATGAAATGAATAGTGTTAAAATTGACACTATTAATATTTTATAAATAAAACATTCTATTAAATTATTTAAAAATCCTAAAAATACTTAAAAATTACGAAGTGAAATTTATAAGGTATAAAATTTCATAAAGTATACAATTATTCAAGTTTAACACCACATAAGTAAATATTTATAACCATTTAATATTTAGAATATTATTACCATAATTAAAATTAAATAGATTAATTAAGGATAAATCAAATGATAAGTTTTAAAATAAAATAAAAACATGTATAAATTTTGTTTTTCGAGAGTATTTATACCCAAGGTCATATTAGCTTCTAAATAATTCAATTTGGATCCATTTTTAATTGAAAAGTATTTTATATTAATTTAATATTTTTTGAGTTTTCTAAAGTGACCCTCACCAATCTTGTAAAAGGTAACTTCCCATTTTCTTTAATTCAAACATATAAAGACCTTTTCCTCGGCCAAACCATTCCAAAATCTCCTAAAATATTACCTCATTACATCATATAAGTCATAATTTTGGTAGAAATAAATCCTAAGGAGTGCTTTTGTGCAAATTAAAAGAAGATACCCAAAAATAGGTAATTGTTTTATCACCTCTTTCAAAGTTTTTTTCCTTCTTATACATGATCTTTCTATGTTTGTTTCCATAAAAAAGTAATAACTACAACATAATCCATATACTTATATGTAATTATAAATATGGTATTACAAAATTCCTCATTTTACCCATCATACGAATAACAATATTACAATATGTGCATATGTACGACTTACCGTCCCCACGCTGTGGTGTAATTTGTTATTCAAAAATACTTTATTTGGATGGGTATACTGATGTGTATAATGGATATTAATATTGAATATAGCATGATAATTATTATGTATAATTAATATACCATCAAATTCTATACCATTTAACCATCAATGGAATGATACTGTTGCTCGTGCGTACGTATGACCTACCGTCTCCAGGGCGTGGTGAGATTCATTCTCCATGTTAAGCATTCAAGAATGATTATACAATTTATAAGAAGAGTTATAATAATAATTATGATCCTTATATCATTATATATATGAATAAAATACATCCTATTCATAAAAAACATGACTTGCACAATAAATCATGTATATGAAAACGATGGAGTTAACACCCGAAACAATGGTAATACTGAAATATTATTAACAAAATTATATAATAGGATCATATATTATATCATAAATATGAATATTTTCCTTGTATAATTTAATAACATGTTTTAACCATTAGACCAGAGTTTAACTCACCCTCAAATAAAGGAAATTGCAATGTAAGGGTTAATTTCATAGTCTCATTATTATTCGAGGTTGTTTATACGCAAGTATTTACTGGGACATATTTATCATCCATGTCCATGCTTCATAAAAATGTTTTCAAAGTGAATAGTTTATGGTTTTTTGTAACAAAATTTTTAACTAAAACATCATTTTAAATTTTTTAAAGATTTATTTTTCAAAATCATTCTTATTAATGTGCATGTTTTCAAAATGGGTTTAAGGATTTATTTATATGTATATGAATGTTTTAAATGTTAATTAATTTAAAACATTTCAAAGTGGTATGGGAAAATTTGATTCAAAAATCAACTTTAAACGTATTATTTAATAAATTTCATGACTTTTAATGTTTTCAAAGAAAAAAGGGATATTTCTCTCAAAGAGTTTAATAATTTTATTAAATTATTTTTCATCTACGTCAACATCCTTTGTTGGATTTTATGCATAACTAAGGTTGATTTTTTTTGATACAATCTTCCATATTGTATTGAAGTGTTTATGATATATTTTACTATGGATGTTCTATTTTGATACCATTTATGATTTATGGTTAAAGTATAAACATTTTTTATGCTAGTTTTAATACAAATGTTTATGTTATATTTTACCCCCTTCATAAGAGGAATGCATTAGACTTAATAAGTGATGGGTGGGGCCCACTATATCCCCTCGATGCATCGATAGGTTTCATGAAACAAAATAGATAAGTTTTGGACAAGTCCTTACCCATTTATTATATTTTTTCCATGATGCCTTGAAAGTATTAGATTCTTGGAATGAAGCCTTGTCAATATTATATTTTTGGAATGAAGCCTCACTTGTAAGTTTCAAATGTCTAGAATTATACGTTCCCTCATTATGAGATTATTTATTGATATTATATGTGATTATTCAACTAGTAGAATATACATGTGAATGTATAAATGGAATTATTTGATTTATTCTTGTTATATTATCTTGGGGATTATGTTTAAAAGGTTTGTATTTTAACTTCATACCTTACCTTAAATGTTTATGCTTATTTATGAAAGCGTATGTTGTATTATTTAACCCTACTAAGCATGTAATATCACCCCTTTCTTAGGTTTTATTTTCCTCAGATTATAAAAAGTGTTTTATGATTGTTATGAAGGGTTAATCTTAGAAAAAATGGAGTTCTCAAATAATTATTTATGTTTTGATTTATGTTTTGTATTGTAATGTAAAGTTCATGTATATAATATTTTTTCCAAGACTGCTAAACTGATCTATCCTTCAATATTTGATTTCTTGTAATCATGTAAATGTATTAAAATAATTCACCGGCTCTAAACATCTAGGGTCGGGGTGTTATAGTTGGCATGAGAGGAAGTTTAACAACAACCTTGGAAATTATATTTAGAAATAAAAGATTAGAAAACATAATTATAAGGGCCAAACCTTAAAACATTACATAATCTTGAATTAAATGAATAATTCACATTGAGGGTCTTTTCAGGTTTAGAGTTTTAGAGAATTAGGTCATAACTATTACATTACATGCCAAAAGTTACAAAGTAGACACTTCTACTCAGTACCCATATTTCTCACAAAATAAAAATTCTTGAAAGAAGATTCATGTATAGTTCCATGTTTTAGACAACATGATTTTTTCTTTATCCCATACTTGACCCTATTCCACTTTATGTCCCGTGAAAAAATTTCAAAAACATTGGATGAACATAAAAAGCTCATCAAGGGATACACAATGAAGGAAAATTGTTAGTTTTTTATAAAAATAAGTAAACCATGAATACTTTATCATAAGTAATAATTTTCACCTTTATGAAGTAGTAAATACTCTTCATTGAATAAATGATCATTGATTACCCTTTTATAACCAAAATATGACCATAAAACCTATATAAAGAACACATAACATATAAAGGTAACTTAGGGCATAAACATACTAAAATGGAATAACCATACAGTCGACTTCCACACATATCACTAAATGGAATAGCCATACAGCCGACTTCCATACCCAATGCGTTGGTGGTTATAACATAACCACTCATCCCGGTTTATCACGGCAACACCCTTCATTTGGTTTATCACGTAACCACCCATCAAATGTCCAAGTACCACTATAAAATCATAACACATACAACAGATATAAAGGAAATAAAACATTTCCACATTTCAATAACAATATACCACTTAAATATATTGAAATAAAAAATCCATTTTCAAAACCATTTTCAATTCCAAAATACATAAAAGTGTATATGGTATTTCTTTTCCTTTTAAAAAAATAATATAGCTTGTTAAGGAATCCAAATATCAAATAATACTCGTGGGGCTGAAAGGTCATTTTCACCACTTACGTTAAAATAAAAATTCTTTTTTTTGTTGTTTCGGAAAACAATTCTTAGAAAAATATTCCCTTTGAATGAAATTTAATGTCTAAAGTGTTTATACGGTGTATAAAAAAAGTCATGCATTAAAACAAAATATACTTCAATGAAAGGAGATTGAGACGAAGTCCCTTACAAAGATCATTTTGTAAATAAAATGGATTGATTATGTGTATTAAATATTAAAACAGATAATGAAAGTATAAATACATGATAAGATATAAAAATTCATTTCTGACATAATCAAAGAATGACATAAACAAGAAAGAGAAGATCAACCCAAAGAACAGAAATTGGGTTAAGAAGTTCCCTTACCTCATTTCCTAATTGACCTGTTTGTTCTCTAATCTAATTAATAATAAAATAAAGATAATTTATACTTGCTTAAGAACCTTTTTTTCATGTTTATAATTCCTTTTAAATCACTTATTACCATGTCATAACATTATGTAATCATGTAAGTTAATAACCGTTGTTTTGTCGATATTTAGTACTTGAGTAAAATATGAACTTCTTATAATTACAAGTTTTTCATGTGGTAAAATATCCATTATCTCCAGAATAATATTCCAGATGTAGATATCATATATATCATATATATCCAGTATATGTATGTATTTATAATAGTACATAACATTTGGAGATAAGAAATGAAATGCACCGTTCATGGTGACGGTAAGTCGTACGTATGCATGAACACTAATTTAATTTATATTTCTTATTTTAATGGAATTAAAACATAATTATACAAAGGTATATTATATTTCCTATATAATATCATATATAATATCATTAAATCTATCCTTTATACGTCCCACATGCGGAAGTAACGAGTCATATCACTTTGAGGGGGTGGTAGTCAGCACTTCCTCAAATGAAATTATCACGTTTACCCATAATCAAAACCATAAAGGTATGATATAAATGGAAAATATAGAAGCATAAATAAAACATAAACATAATATATATAATATATAAATACAGTTCCATCCAAATGGAAACCATGAGAGGTGGTAGGAGATAATTGAACAATCATCATTTCCTGAGGCATTAGTTTTCCATCCACAGAAACAGTAAGTTCTTTACCCATTAGATGGAGGTGTGTATAGGTTTAGTTCGAATAATTCTCATAAAAACATCCTAGTATATTTAGGATACTGGTTTTATTATAAAATAAAATAATAAAAAGATTTTAGGGGGTTGGAGAAGTAAAATAAAACAAAAGAACTTAAGAGAAACCATTACCTTTAATTTGGGTAACTCCCTTTGGTTTGATCCAAAAATACTTCTTGAACTACCTTGTGCCTAAGGTATGGATTCTAGGTTAATGATATGAATCTTTAGAGATTATTTGGGTAGGTTTTGGACGAGGCAAGGGGCTTCAAGGGTGTAAGGAATGAGTTAGAGTTGAGATATTTTTATTAGGGGGAGGAGGGGCTCTTTAGGAAAGTGTGTAAATATTATTTTATTATATAATGATTATCGGTTTATAAAGGTACAAAACATATTAACATTGAATATAATACGACTCATGGTCTGAATAAAATAATCCACTAATAATTGGATAGGTTTTTAATATCATTTTAATCTTTATAATCTTATTTATTTAAATCATTTATTAATGAGGTAAACACTACATCATTATTGTGTCATAAATATTTTTTTTTATTTAATGTCTAAAATTTTTAAAAAATATCCATCATATAGGAAATATTTTTAGATTTTAAAATAATATTTATAGTTGAAAAAATAACTTATATAACCCTATGTAAAAATTAATTTACTAAAAGATATTTGTTTATGTCATTTTTGTCATTACTTTAAGTTAATTAAAATAAAGTGTCATGGAATGGGGTGCTCGAGGGTTTCCTCCGCGATGATCTTCCCCTCCCAGTGACGATGGAGACCACTGTTCTGGATCCTCCCCCTTCTGTGGGGGAGGGGGAATCACCGCTCCATGGGAAATCCATGCCATTTCCACCCTTCTCTAACTTGGAGTTTCTCCCCCCGTTTCCGAATTCCTCTTTAAACCCTAAAGTTCCTAATTTGATTGATGGTTTTTGGAACCTTCAAATTTCCTCTTCTGAGTTTTCGGAAGCCTCAGCTTTGTTGAACCTCACTCTGGTGGCTCGATTCAAGCACAGGAGGCCATCAGTTGATGATTTCGACCGGTTTATCTTCGGCGCTTGGGATATTCGTGACAGAGCGGTGGTCGGTTTATTAGACAGCAGGAAAATCATGATTAGGTTTGATTCAGAGGAAGATATCATTCGAGCTTGGTCGTCATCTCCTCATAGCTTCAATGGTTTTCCTTTTATTCTTTTACAATGGTCGTTCGATCTGCATATGAACTGTGATTCGCCATCCATGGCGGTGTGGGTAAGTCTTCCTTCCCTACCTTTGTCGTTTCAAAACCCTTCAATTATAAGTATGTTGGTAAATCTGATTGGTAGATATTTATGATCTGATTGTCGCACCGAGATGGTCTGTCATCCAGTGAACCCGCGGGTATACGTCGAAGTTGATGCTTCTCGCACCCCTTTTGAATTCGTTTGGATCACAATCGGTGAGGAATACCGATGCAAACAGAGAGTGGTTTATGAGAATTGGACTAGGTTTTGTGGATCTTGCAAGAGATTTGGGCATTCAGTCGAGGTTTACCGACGTGAACGGAGGTCAAGGATGTCACAGTCTTGTTATAATGGGAATTCTGTTTCTGTGAACACTGTGGATGGTGCAAAAAGTGGCGTCAAGGCGGGTTCGGTATCGAGATCTATGCAACTGGCTGGAATAGACAAGGATACCCATTGGTCTGGTGATGTTGGGGCTGTCAATTTATCGAGGCCCCGCAAGGTCTCTTTAGAAGGTAATCAGATCACTGAGGCAACCGCTGCTATATCGAGCCAGGGTAATTCACTGGTGTCTGAAGTTTTCAAAAGATTAAGGAAGGATTTGGGAGCTCCTGCTGCTACCATGTCTGGGAAGAGTTCAGCGCAGAGTGAGGATGGAAGAGAAGCCAGTCTTGTGGAAAAAGTCTTCACATCCAGTACTAAGGTTTCTAAAAACCTTGATCCTCTGTCGAAGCCATTCATTGCTTTGAGCAACAGGTTCGAAGGACTCTCTGAAGACCAAGAGGATGCGGGTTTGGACGACCAAGCGGATGCGGGTTTGGAAGAGGGTGTTGTGGTAGTAGGTGAGGAAGGTGTGGAGACCTTGAAAGAACATCAAATTGATTGTCGGGTGCTTGAGACAGTTCCAGTTGTTGATAAGACAGGGGAGGACCACCAGGCTGGATGGTTGAGCCATGAGGCAGGTACCAAGATAGTGGATAGTGCTGCTATTGAGGATAGGCGTAGTCCTGTGGTGGAGAGTCCTGTGGTGGAGATTTTGGACCAGAGGCTGGGGAATAATGTTGAATACATTGTTGAAAGGGTTTCCGTTGAGGATAGGTGCCTTCCGCTAATGGAGTGCAAAACTCCAACCCAAAGACAGGAGAGCAACCCGGAGTTTGGTGATGCTGCTTTGAGGGAGAGATCCATATTTGAGAGGGAGAACTCTGGGGAGGGGAAATAGAATGTGATTGGTCTAGTTGGCCATTCATTTAGTGATGTTGTTAAAAGTGGGAATAAGATTTTAGCTCCAGGTGAAGGTCCTTTGTCTGCCACCCTAAGAAGAAGACCAAGGAAAGACTATTCGTTTCTTTCAAGACCGATGCGGACTCGATCTGCAACAAAGAGGAACAACGAGGTGACTGTGGCCTTTAAAAAGGGGAGCGTGGTCACGATGGCATGTCCAGACCAATCTGTTCTTGATCAGCTTTGGAGTCAGGTTCAAAGTGGGAGTTTTTTGAGGCATCCAGATTGGGAATCAGCTACTGGAGAAGAAGACTCCTACTTGGGGTTCAGAGATGAATCTGGTTATTATGATGTGTAAGCCCTTTTGGTTTTTGGTGTCTGTCCTTTTGTAGTTGTTTTGTTGGGGTTCTGAGACCCCTAAACCGGCCTATGGAAAATGAAAAAAAATGATTTCTGGCAATTAAAATAAAGTGTCATTATCACTCCCACGTGGCTCCATGGGGTCCCAAAATCGACTCAAAGATGACCATGGTAGGATATGTGTCAAAAACTAGGATTAGGACACATGTTAGGGTAATTTTATATTATTATGATAATATTTGTTTACCCTTATTTACCATGTTTACCCTTTAACCATGGTAAATAAACCTTTTACTTAAATAAATATTCATAATGTCTAAAAATAAAAGTTACATATTTACAAAATTTGGAACTCATGATTCAAAATATGAAATCCATTTTTCCAAATTCAAAACATATAAGTGGAGGAAATTAATTCCCGCTGTTAAAACAAAAATCGTGTTTTTTTTTGAAATATTAACTATCAAAAGATTGACAAATTTTTATGTCCAATTTCATATTGAAATTTATTACAATGACCAACATTGGATTAAATGATAAAAATATAATATAATTACACTTTATAACAAATTAAAAAGATAATATAAAAATATAAATAAATTAGATTAAAAGACAGTTTTGAATTAAAATACAGTATTTTTCACTTTTCATTAAAAATTGAATTTTATCAGAAAAATACCAAAAAATTTCCCAAAGTAAATTTTGATGTCTTGATTTTAGAGAAGAATTATATTTGGTCAAATAGAATATATAAAAGTGGTCAAAACTATATTTAAGGAGGGATTTCCATTAAAATACAGTAAATCATCCTTTAAGGTAAATTATGCTTAAAATTAGATTAATTCACATTTTAAGCCTCTAAATTTTATTGGATAAATGTAAAAAAATTTAACAAACATGTATAATAATATTTTAGTTAGTTCTATTCATTCCCTCTAATATAACGGTTAGGCATTAACTACCATCTAAAATAATAATACTATATTGATAGTGTGCAACGTAATATTTTAAAGAAACCCGTTGTTGTGTATTAGGTACTCCATCTAACATGGAAACCCATTTAAAGTAAAATTAATATTTAATTCAAAAAATATTAGTAAATATGAAAATGTCATATATCTTTATTTATCTGGGATATTACATCCTTCCCCCTTTTGGAAATTACATCCTCACAATTTTATCCACTTATCAAATAAATAGAGGTATTTAACCCTCAAAGAATTTTTATATTTCCACATTGCCTCTTCAACCATATGGTTTTTCCACCAAACCTTTACCTAGTTCATTACCTCATTCCACAATACTTTCTCTCTTTGGTCAAGAATCTAGACTGGTTGTTCCTCATAAGTGAGATTCTCTTCTAACTGAACTACCTCTGGGCTCAAAACATGAGAGGGATCTGGAATCTAATTTCTCAACATTGAAACATGAAAAAAATTGTATACATGGGAAAAACATGGAGGTAAAGCCACTCTATAGGAAACAAATCCCACTTTCTCTAGAATTTCATAAGGTCCAATGAACCTCAGACTCAACTTTCCTTTCTTACCAAAACACATCACACTTTTACACGGAGAAACTTTGAGAAAGACATGATCCCTACCTCGAAAAAGAGAGATCCTTCCTCCAGTTATCCGCAAAACCTTTCTTCCTGCTCTGAGCTATTCTTATGTGATTCTGAAACAATTGAACTTTCTATGCCATATCTTTTACCAATTATGGTCCCATCAGTTTCCTTTCACCTACTTCATCCCAAAAAGATGGAGTTCGAAAATGCTTTCCATATAATGCTTCAAAAGGAGCCATTTGTATACTGGAATGAAAGCTGTTATTATAAGAAAATTCAACCAAATAAATATGTTGGTCCCAACTTCCCTAGTAATTCAGTGAACAAGCACATAACATATCCTTGAAGGTCTAAATTTTTCATTTAGACTGCCCATCTGATTGCGGATGAAAAGCTATACAAAAATTTAATTTAGTACCCAACGACTTCTTAATGCCTTTCAAAAAGTCAGAATTAAACTCGGGATCACGATCAAATACAATAGAGAGGGGAACACAAAGCAATCTTACTATCTCTTTAACATACAACTGAGAAAGTTAATCGAGAGACAAATTATATTGAATATGATGGAAATGAGCATATTTAGTCAATCGATCAACAATAACCCATATTGCATTGTTACCTTGAGATGTATTTGGTAATCCCACAACAATGTCCATGAATATATTTTTTCATTTCAACTCTAGCACTGTTAAGGAATGAAGTATCCCTTTCGGTAATAACCGATCTGCTTTAACCTGCTAACAAGTGAAACATTTCACAGTAAAATCAACAATATCTCTTTTCATTCCATCCCACCAACAATACTCCTAGAGATCTCTATACATCTTATTACATCCAGGATGAACTGAAAATGGGGAACTATGAGCTTCAGATAACAACTCATTCTTCAAATGTGAATCACAAGACACACACAATCACTTTCCAAATATCAAATCACAATCGCTATCAAAGTTAAAATCAGGCAACATACCCTTCTGAACCAACTCTACATTTTTCTGAAACTCACTGTCTTCCTTCTACACTTGCTTAATTTTCTCTGATAGAGATGATCTCCCTGATACCTAAAACAAAATAGAAGAATTTCCTACACCATCAACTTCTTTTCCAAAGTTCATAAAAAACCAAAGGATCTCGTTCCAAACGTAGCATGTTAAATGAAACAGTACTTTTTCGACTCAAAGCATCATCCACTTTATTTGCCTTTCATGGGTGATAATGAATCGTGAAATCATAATCCTTGATTAATTCCAAACATATCCTCTGTCTCATGTTCAATTTGTTCTGAGTGAATATATACTTGAAATGTTTTTGGTTAGTATATATTTCACATTTTACCCCATACTGATGATGCCTCCAATTTTTTAAAGAAAAAACAATAGCAGCTAATTCCAAATCATGTGTAGGGTAATTTAACTCACGAGGTTTCAATTTATGTGAAGCATAAGAAATTACCTGATCATTCTGCATAAGGATACATCCAGGTCCTTTCAGTGAAGCATCATTATAGATAACAAATTTATCGTCTCTGGAAGTTAGTGCCAAAACAGGAGCATTCACCAATCTTTTTTTCAATTCTTGAAAATAATCATCACATTCTTTTGTCCATATGAACTTAACACATTTTCGAGTTAACTTAGTCATTGTACTAGGTAACCGTGCAAAATTTTAAAAAAACCTCTCGTAAAAACCTGCCAAACCAAGAAAACTAATAATCTTTATTATATTTTTGGGTATTGGACATTCTTCAAAAACTTTTGTTTTAGTAGGATCAATAGTTATGCCATTTTTTAAAACAATGTGATGAAGGAAAGAAATTTATTGTAACCAAAACTCAAACTTGCTAAATATATCTTACAATTTCTTTTCTTTTAAGGTTTACAAGACAACCCTTAAAATGACTTTAATGTTCCTATTGGCTTTTAGAATAAACCAAAATATCATCAATGAACACAACCACAAACTTATCCAAGAACTCACAAAAAAATTATATTTACAGGATCCATGAATATAGCAGGGGCATTGGTTAACCCAAAAGGAATAACTAAAAATTCATAAGGGACATATCTAGTACGAAACATGGTCTTCAAAATGTCTACTTTCTTTACATTCACCTAATGGTTCCCTATCCTCAACTCAATCTTAGAAAAGTACTAAGCTCCCTGGAGCTGATCAAACAAATCATCGATATGTAGAAAATGATTCTTTTTATTAACAGTGATGTTATTCAATACCCTGTAATCAATGCATAGTCTCATTGAACTATATTTATTTTAAGCAAACAATATAAGAGCACTCCATGGTGATGTGCTAGGTCGAATGAAACCTTTATCTAATAACACATGTAATTTCTTCTTTATCTCTAAAAGTTCAATTTGAACCATTCAATAAGAGGGTTTTGAAATTGGATTAGCATCAAGAACCAAGTCAACTGTAAATTCAACTTCCCGATTAGGTATAATACTGGCCAACTCATTATAAAAAACATAAAGATACCCATTTACCACTGGCATATAATTAATATGAACAGTTCCTTTATTTTCAATAATATGTTCAAGGTAACATTCATTTCCATATTTTACTTGTTTCTATGCTTCCTGATATGTTATCAAAAGTAAGGGTTTATTTTTGTACACAGACTGAAAATCGTTATAAAAATAAACCTCTTTAGCTTTGTAGTTAATGTTAGAATGATAAATAGAAATCCAATCCATACACAAAATAACATCAAACTCTAAAAGAGGCAAAACAATAAGGTTTGCATGTAGATTCTTTCCACACACAAGGACATTATGGTTCTTATAATTTCTTTTTGTTTCAAAATTTCTTCTAGGTGTTTTTACCATAAGTTTAGGATTCATATCTTGAGATGGAATTCTCAATTTACTAGAAAACTTCTTAGAAATGAATGAATGTGTAGAACCCGAATCAAAAAACACATTGGCATAATCTGAACAAACAAATAGTGTACTTGACACTACTTCATTTGATGGATCAACATCTTTTAAAGTAGATAAAAAATACTTAACCACCCGTTTCGGAATGTAGTATCTTTTCTTTCCCTTAGTTTAGTTCTTAGATTGACACTCATTTTCAAAATGACCCATTTCATTTCACTTAAAACAACTTACCACTGGATTTTCATTGCCTTCTTGATCATCTTCCTTACAGTTACAAGCAATATGACCAGACTTACCACACTAGAAGCACTTTATAGACTTTGATAAACATTCTCCAGGATGATTTTTACTACACTTCTCACAATATGGATATTTAGTTTTCTTACCTCCATGCTTCTTTGATTAATTCTTTCCCTTTTCCTTCCAACTAGACCTATTATTCTGTTGTTTGTTAAAGAACACCTGATCATCGGAAAACTCCATTTCCACCTTCTCTGCACGTTGAAAAAGTTTTTCATATCTTTTTAACTCACTAAAGTCTAATGCTCTTCGATATCGCGGATTCAGTCCTGAGTAAAATTGATTTATCTTACTATCAAGATCTCAGATGGAATTTAGTGCATACCTTGACAGTCGAGTGAACTTTCCATCAAAAAACAGCCACTGAGTCATCCTACTGCCTTAATTACATGAATTTTTTTTCCATCCTAAGTTGAACCACCTTAAGAAAATATTTCTCAAGGAACATACCTTTTAATTCGTCCCAATCAAGAGAATCAATCTCCTCACTATCACCGATATTTTTCACTATCGACCACCATTGATCAACTTCACCTTCAAAATGGTAAACAACAAGACTAACCTTTTGATGTTCTGAACACCCCATGACATCAATTTATTTTCCAGTTCTTTAATCCACCCTTCAGCTTGCACAGGGTCAGATGATCCTCTGAATGATGGGGGATTTTAACTCATGAAATGCTCCACTACTGACATGTTCCTATGTGGTTGATCTGGCTGATCTCATGCATGGATACCACTACCATTTATATCCCGAGTCAACCATGTCATCACTACAACAAACTGTTCAGTTCCGATTCTGACCATCTTAGGTTGCCGATTTGGAAGGTTGTATTCCTCATGATGGTGTCCCAACAAAGCTGCTATATTTCCTCTACAGAAAACCATTCTGAACATAGAAATATCTTAGGCGAGGCAATATGGTAATCTGTAAATGCTATCATTTCAATATTTACATAAGTTAATTTATGGATATTAATTTAACAATACCCTTACTCCTAAATTTGTTTAAAACGAGCTCTGATACCAACTATAAGGACTCAGACTTAAAACATTACATACTATTTAATTAAATGAAGAATTTACATTGAGGATATTTTTAGGTTTAGAGTTTTATAGAATTAGTTCATAACTGTTACATTACATCCAAAAATTTACAAAGTAGACACTTCTACTAAGTTCCCGTATTTTTCACAAAATAAAAATTCTTGAAAAAAGATTCATGTATAGTTCCATGTTTTAGACAGCATGTATTTTTCTTGATCCCATCCTTGACCCTATTTTACATTATATCCTGTGAAAAACATTTCAAAAAATTTGGATGAGCATAAAAAGCTCAGTAAGGGATACAAAATAAAGAAAACTATTAGTTTTCCAAAATAACAAGTAAACCATGAATAATTTATCATAAGTAATACTTTTCACCTTTATGAAGTAGTAAATACTCTTCACTAAATAAAATATCATTGCTTACTCTTTTGTAACCAAAAGATTACCATAAAACCCATATAAAGAACACATAATATATACAGGTAACTTAGGACATAAACATACTTAAATGTAATAACCATACGGACGACTTCCACATATATCACTAAATGGAATAACCATATAGCCGACATCCATACCCAATGCATTAGAGGTTATAACGTAACCACCTGTCTTGGTTTATCATGGCACCACCCTTCATTTGGTTTATCACATAACCACCCATCAAATTCCAAAGTACCATTATAAAATCATATCATATACAACAAATATAAATGAAAGAAAAAATTTCCACATTTCAATCACAATATACCACATAAATATATTAACATTACAAATAAATTATCAAAAGAATTTTCAATACCAAAATACATAAAATAGTATATGGTATTTATTTTCCTTTTTTAAAAACAATACAGCTTGTTAAGGAAGCCAAAGATCAAATAATACTCGCGACGGCTGAAAGGTCATTGTCACCGCTTACATTAAAAGAATAATTTTTTATTTTTCATTTAGTAAAATGCTTCGTAGAAAAAGATTCCCTTTGAATGAAATGAAAATTCAATGGTGTTTATATAGCGTATAAAATAAAGTCTTGTATTAAAATAAAATATGCCTAAATGAAAGGAGATTGAGACGAAGTCCCTTACAAAGATCATTTTGTAAAAAAAAAACAAATCGATTATGTGTATTCAATATAAGCACACATAATGAAAGTATAAATAAATGATAAGATATAAAAATTCATTTATCATATAATCAAAGAATGACATAAACAAGAAAGAGAAGATCAACCTAAATAACAGAAATTGGGTTAATAAGTTCCCTTACCTCATGTTCGGTTTGACTCGTTCACTATTTAATCTCCTAAATAATGAACTAAGGATAATTTTTACTTGATTATGAACTTTTTTTTCAAGTTTATAATTCTTTTTAAATCACTTATTTCCACTTTATAACATTATGTAATCATTAATGTTAATAACGGTCGTTTTGTCGATATTTGGTACTTGAGTAAAAAATAAACTTCTTATAATTACAAGTTGTTCATGTGGTCAAATATCCATTATCTCTAGAATTATATTCATGATGTAGATATCATACATATAATATATATCCAGTATAATTATTTATTTATAATAGTGTATAACATTTAGAGATAAGAAATGAAATGCACTGTTCATGGAGATGGTAAGCCATACGTACGCGTGAATGCTACTTTCATTTATATTTTTTATTTTAATGTAATTAAAATATAATGATAAATAGGTATATTATAATTATAGTATAATATCATATATAATATCATTGAATCCATCCTTTTATACGTCCCACATATGGAAGTAACGAGTCATATCACTTTGAGGGGGCAGTAGTCAACACTTTCTCAAATGAAATTATCATGTTTACCCATAATGGAAACCATAAAGGTATTATATAAATGGGAAATGTAGAAGACTAAAGAAAAAAATAAAAATAATATATATCATATATAAATATAGTCCCATGATAATGGCCACCGTGAGAGGCAGTAGAAGATAATTGAACAATCATCTTTTCGGGAGGCGTTAGTTACCCATCCACAAAAACAGTATGTTCTTACCCATTAGATGAAGGTGTGTGTAAGTGTAGTTAGAAAAATTCTCATAATAAAATCATAGTATATTGAGTATACTTGTTGTTTTAATAAAATAAAATACTAAAAAGATTTTAGGGGGTTAGAGAAGTAAAATAAAACAAAAGAACTTAAGAGAAGTTGTTACCTTTAATTCGGGTAACTCCCTTTGGGTTGATCCAAAAAGACTTCTTGAAGTACCTTCTGCCTAAGGTAAAGATTATAAGTGGGAGAAAGGGATTTTTAGAGATTATTTGGGTAGGGGTTAGATGATCCAAGGGGTTTGAGAGGTGTAAGAAATGGGTTATAGGTGAGGGCTTTTATAAGGGGTAGGAGGGGCTCTTTAGGAAAGTATGAAAATATAATTTTATTATATAATGATTTTCGGTTTTGAAAGGTAAAAAACATATTAATGTTGATGATAAGATGACTCATGGTCAAAATAAAATCATCCAATAATAATTTTACATGTATTGGATATTATTTTAATCTTTATAATCATATTTATTTAAATCATTTATTAATGAGGTAAACACTATATCATTAGTGTGTCATAAATAATTTGATTTATTTAATGTCTAAAAATTATAAAAAAATACCATTATGTAGGAAAGATTTTTAGAATTACAGAGAATATTTATATTTGAAACAATAACTTATAAAACCCTATGTAAAAAATTAATATACTAAATTATATTTGTTTATGTCATTTGTGTCTTTAAGTTAATTAAAATAAGGTGTCTTTATCACTCCCATGTGGCTCCATGGGGTCCCAAAGTCAACACAAAGATGCAAAAGGTCAGATATGTATCAAGAAATAGGATTAGGACACATTTTAGGGTAATTTTATATTATTATAATAATATTTGTTAACCCTAATTTACCAGATTTACCCTTTAACCATGGGAAATAAAATTTTTACTGAAGTTAATATTCATAATGTCTAAAAATAAAAGTTACATATTTAAAAAATTTGGACATACTGATTCCAAATATGAAATCCATTTTTCCAAATTTGAAACACAAGAGTTGCATAAATTAATTTAAAATTAATTCTCGCTGTCAAAACAAAAAGAATGTTTTTTAGAAATATTAACTATCAAAAGATTGTCAATTGTTTATGTCCAATTTCAAATTGAAATTAATTCCAATGACCAACATTGGATTAAATGGTAAAATTTTAATCTAATTAAAATTTATAACAAAATAAAAATATAATCTATCCATATAAATAAATTATATTAAAAGACGTTTTTGATTTAAAATAAAGTATTTTTCACTTTTTAAAAAATGAATTTTATCAGAAAAATTCCAAAAATTTACCCAAAGTAAAATTTGATGTCCCGATTCTAAAGAAGATATTTTTTTGGAAAAATAGAACATATAAAAGTGACCAAAAATATATTTAATGAAGGTTATCCATTAAAATGTGGTAAATCAACCTTTAAGGTAAATTATTCTTAAAATTAGATTAATTCACATTTTAAGCCTCTAAATTTTATCGGATAAATGTAAAAACATTTAACAAACATGTATAATCATATTTCAGTTAGTTCTATTCATTACCACCAATACAACTTCTAGGCGTTAACTACCATTTAAAATAATAATATTATATTATTAGTGTGCAATGTAAGATTTCAAAGAAACCCATTGTTACATATCGAGTACGTCATCCAACATGGAAACCCCTTTAAAGTAAAATTAATATTTAATTAAAAAATATTAAAAAATATTAAAATTTCATATTTATTCATTTACCTGAGATGATACAATAGTCCTATCAATGATTTTGAGAATATACTTAAGCATAGGATATCATCCCTTAGATTTGAAAATGGTTAACCATGGTTCATCCTATGGACTTATGGATTGAGAAGAAGATGGAATAATTTAGAGATCCTACAAATGATTATTCATTACTATATCACTTTAATTAGTGTTTCTCACTTTTTTTACTTTGAGTTTTAGTTAATGGTTAAAATCAGAAAGTTTATACAAGTAATGGTTATATTACTAATAATGAAGAAGCTACAAATGAAAAATGAGATGAATGGGGTATTAAAGAATAAGATATTGAATCATAGTTAATGGTTTAAGAGTGAAGTGGAATGATTAAAGTTATTTTAGGTTTGGATTTAATAATTATTACATCAATGGTTCTATAGCTATAATATTCATGAGATATATAAGGATTGTACTACAATACTTCTTCCTTAATAATTTGGAATTATAAGAGTTTTTATTGAGGATTGAAATATGATCAAATATTTTGTACATGAAAATAAGAGCCACATTATGTTGTTTGATGAATCTGATGTTAATATTGATTTTAGAAATTTAGAGTCCCTTTTAGACACTGAATTTAGATGGAAGTATTTTGGTCAAGTATTAAAGTTGGAATGAATTATGTTGAAAACTAAATATTATTTTTTTATGTTTAAGTATTATTTATTGGATATTATGTGACAATATATTTGGTTATAGTAAACATTTAAAGGTTGAATGAAATAATCATGGAAATTGGGATTTGTTAAAAGTAGATCATTCAAAAATAACCATATTGAATATCCATCTTTAGGTGAATGAAATGATGTGAATATATATCTAAGGACATCCAAAGTATAACATTTATGGAATCAAGAATGTTTTCTCAAGTTCTCATTTGGATAGTAAAATAATCATTCAACTCTAGGAATGATTATATACACAAATGTGTTTTCCTAATACCTTAATTTTTTTTGAACTGATGGTATTTTAAATCATCATAGATTTATAGCTTTAAGGCCCTTAATTTTCCATTTATTGTATACTTGTTTTTGATTGATGACCTCAATAACTCCTTATAAATTTTTACATTTTTAATCCAAGTACGTATCCATACTTGCCACTAATATTCTCCTATTGGAAAGCCTGATTTTTTTGTGACCTTCACATTTCCCTTTCCCTCTTATTAAGCATATATTTTATTAACCCTATTTTGGATGTGGATTTTAAATAAAGGTATTATCTAGTATCAACGTTTAATTTTTTAAGTACAATTTCAAATTTTTAGGACAAAATTTATTGAAGGAGGGGAGAATGTAACACCCCAAGAATTCACAATATTTTTATTTTTGAATAAATTTAATTTTTTTGCTTGTATTATTTTTACACAACACCTTGCTAATCTTACACTACACACAATAATGAGTTGGCTTGCATTACAAGCAAGGCCCAGTTCTATCGAACAATAATATATTAATAAAATATTTTTATTTAATATAATATATAAATTAGACGTTAGATTAGCAATTATGAATAGTATTAACCACATTTTGAATTTAATATATTTTATATAATTTTAAGATTCATCTTATGTATTTTAATGACATGACATAATAAAATATTCCATTTTTTAGATAAAAGAAGTATTACTCTAAAAATGCAATTTTGTAGCCTTTTGATGGTGAAACCATTTGAAATCAAGTTTTCTACACTTTTATGAGTTATATTTGAAAAAATAAACATAGTATTTGGAATTGGGACACCAAATTTTACTTTGATTCAAATTTTGGTATTTTTATGATAAAATCCATATTTTAATGAGTAGTGAAAAACAGTGCATTTTAATTCATAATAACCTTTTCATCTAATTTATTTATATTGTTATATGATCATTTTAATTGGTTTTAAAGTATAATTTGATTATGATTTTATTATTTAATATAATTTAGGTCATTGGACTTATTTTCCCAATAAAAATGGAATAAACACATTTCAATCTTTTGATGATTTTTACTTAAAAAAATATTTTCTCGTTTTGTTAATGGGAATTAATTTAAATTAATTACTAAAACTAATTTGTTTTAAATATTTAAGAATTGATTCCATATTTGGAATAATTGGCTCCAAATTATGTTAATAGGTTACTTTTATTTTTGGATATTATGAATATTAACTTTAGTAATTTTTTATTACCACAATTAAGGGTAAATTAGATAATTAAAGGTAAAACAAATATAATAAAATTACCCTAAAAACTATAAAAATTCTATTGGATGGATAAATTAGACCCCGATATTCCATTTATTGAAATTTAATCACTTAATAAACCCCTTTACTCAAAAATGACATGAATATTATTAAAATTGTTGAATGTGACAAAATGTCACACTCTCATTTTATATAAGTATATTAATTTTAATATATGGACAACCAGGAGATAAAATCGATTATAAATAGTATCTAGAAAGATAAAAAAATTTACCTATATCATAATAATTTATTTATAATTTTTATACATTACGTAATTTCCATTAATGATGACACAATAGTGATGCAGAATTTATTTTATTAATAGAAATATCAAATAATTTATTTTGAAAAAAATAAAAAAATATAATTTTAATTAATTAAAGTTATTCAAGAATTTTATAGATTATTATGAAATGTTAGGAGTATATTAAATTATTTATTTTGATGTTATTATTGATGTTCATTTAATTTACAGTCAAAGAAATGAATAGTGAAAAAATTGATAGTGTTGATATTTTAAAAAAGTAACATTTTATTAAAATATTTAAAAATAATAAACATCATTCAAAATTAAAAAGTGAAATTTATAAGGTATAAAATTTCATAAATTATCTAATTATTTAAAATTTACACCACATAATTAAATATTAATAATCATTTAATATTTAGAATATTATTACCACAATTAAAATTAAATAGATTAATTAAGGATGAATAAAAATGGTAGGGTTTAAAATAATCTAAAAACATGTCTAATTTTTATTTGTTGTGATTAGTACAACCCATAATTATCTTATATTCAAAATAATTCACTTTTGAGCCATTTTTAATTAAAAATCAATTTTTATTAATTTAATATTTTGAGAGTTTCCTAAAGTTACCCTCACCTCTCTTATAAAAGGGCTCTTCTCCTTATCTTAAATTAACAACCCTAAATCCCTTTATCTTAGAAAAACCCTTACCACACCTCCTAATAACTTATTTAACTACATTATAGAGCCAATAAGTTTGGTATAAAGCCATCATAAGAAGTTCTTTTGTGAAAATCCAAAGGAGATACCTGAAAAAGAGGTAATTGTTTTCTCACCTCGTTCAAAGTTCTTTTCATCTTTTACTTCTTTTTTATATGTTTTTTCCATACCAAAGTAGTAAATAAAGTATCATACGTATAATTATATTTTATTATAATCATGTTACAACCATATTTCTCATTTTATTCACCATAAAATAACAATATCACCATGCGTGCATACGTACGACTTACCGTCACCACGTCCTAGTGTAATTTGTTATTCAACACTACTTTATTTAGATGGGTATAATTATTCATATAATAGATATATAAAATTAATATAAAATTAAAATGATTCAATATAATTAATATACCATTCAATTCCATACCATTTAACCATCAATGGATTGATATCGTTGCTCCTGTGTACGTACGACCAACCATCTCCATGACTTGGTGAGATTGTTTCTCAATGTTAACCATCCTAGAATAATTATAAAATTTATATGATGATTTAAAAATATAATTATTAACCTTATATCGTTCTGAATATGAATAAAATACATCCTATCCATAAAAAACATGACTTACACAACTAAACATGCATAGGAAAATGATGCACTTAACACCCGAAACAATGGTAATACTGAAATATTATTAATAAAATGATATTATATGAAAATATATGATATCATAAATATGAATATGGTCATGGTATAATTTAATAAATTTTTTTAACCATTATATAGAAGGTTAACACACCATCAACTAAAAGAAAGTTAAAGGAAAGGGTTAATTTCACAATCCCATTATTATTCTAGGTTCTTTATACGTAAGTAATTACTAGGACATATTGATCATCCATGTACATGTTTCCTAAAAATGTTATCAAAAGGAATCATTTTAATGTTTTATTTAAGATAATATTTAATTAAAACATCATTTTAAATGTTTTATAGATTTATTCTTCTTAATGTTTCTCATTAATGTGCATTTTTTCAAAATGGTTTTAAAGATTTATTTATTTGGACCTGAATATTTTTAATGATAATTCCATTAAAAATATTCAAAGTGGTATGAGAAAATTTGATTAAAAAATATCTTTTAAATGTATTATTTTATAAATTTCATGACTTCTAATTTTTTCAATGTAAAAAATGGATATTTCTCTCAAAGTGTTTTAATGATTTTATTAGATATTTTTACATCTATGTCAATATCCTTTATTGGATTTTATGCTGAATTGAGATTGATTAATTATGATAAAATATTCCATATTGTATTAAAGGGTTTATGATATATTTTACTTTTAATGTGCTATTTTGATACCATTCATGGTTTATGGTTAAAGTATTATCATTTCATATGATAGTTTTAAAACGAAATCTTATATTATGTTTTACCCCTTTCAAAAGACGAATGTATAATACTTTGTAAATGATGGGTGGGGGTCTATATAGCCCATCAATGCATCGATAGGTTTCATGAAACAAAATAGATATAGTTTTTTGTGGAGGCCTTACACATTTATTAAATTCTTGTCACAAATCCTTGAAAGTATTAGATTCTTGGCATAAAGCCTTTACAATATGAGATTCTTAGCATAAATCCTCGATGGTAAGTTTCAAATGTCCTAAATTATGAATTCCCTAGTTATGAGATTAGTTATTGATATCACGTGTGATTATTTGACTAGTAGAATATCCATGTGAATGTTTAAAAGAAAATATTTGATTTATTCTTTCCATATTATGCTGAGTATTATGTTGAAAATGCTTTTATTTCAATATTATACCTTTCCTTAGAAGGTTATTCTTATTTATGAAAGCTTTTATTCTATTGTTTAACCTTAATGAGCATCTGAGATCACCCCTTTATTATGTTTTATTTTCCCAGGATGACAAGAAGAGTTTTATGATTGTCATCCATGGTTAATTTAAGAAGATAATGGAGTTCTCGAAGAATTACCTATGTTGTATTTTTTTTGAATTTTAAGGTAATGTTCATGTATGTAATCTATTTTACAGGGCTTCTAAACTAATCTATCCTTTGATTTTTTATTCCTTGTAATCATACAAATGTATTAAAATAATGAATTATCATTGGGCATATGGGGTCAGGGTGTTACAATTACACTAACCATAGTTCAATTAAAACCAAGATGAAACTCCACACCTAAGATAGTGAACTCTCCAGCTACTATCAAGGGACCTCAAGTAATCACTCATAGGTAAAAACCCCATGAATAAAAAATAAAAAAAATTATAATCAAACCGAATAGATTTTAATGTTTGTAAGAGAGAGGAAAATCCAATTAAAAAAGAGAGGGAGTGAAAAATAAGAAGAAGAAAAAAGACTTAACTTGAAGCAACCTTAAAGAAAATTTGTTTTGTAGGATTGAAAGTCAAAATGATGGGAGGGAGAGACCTCCCATTAAGTTTAATGTAATGGATAAATCATAGGAAGAGAGAAGGGTTGAACCCCATTTATGTTAGAGTGGGGGAAATCTATAAAATCCCAAAAAATTACACTTGGTCACTTCTCATGGTCTATCTACATGGTTTGGTAAACCATAGGATAACCATGAGTTTTCGACTAGAAGAAAAAACCATCAACACACAAATTCTCATAGGGGACACACACAATTAATCTACCCAAGTTCCATCCATATATAATGGTTATGTCCAACCATAGAGCCATATAACATTCGTATTTCACTTTTTACCCACCCATGATGATCCGTGAAATTGGAAAAACTCAAGGAAATGTAAATTCATACTTATACTACTAAGAGACAATTGATCCATGTCCTCCCTATTCATGTCCAACCCTACACACTTGAAAAAAACAAGAAATTTCACAAAAAAATGTTACTCAAAAAGTTTTATATAAAATGTGTTCTAAAAAATTTCACATATGAAAAAATTCAAGATATAAAAAATCATCCTAAAACTTACATAAATTTAAATTTCTAAAAAATTATTTATATTAATTAATTAGAAAAATGATATAATTACATGAGGTATTATACAAAATCATTTTTATAATAACCATATGTAAAAATTATTTAAATAATAACATAATGATTTCTTTAATAAATTCTTTTTTACGTTATTTTATATACTAGAAGAAATTTAGGAACATATGTTTCTAAAAAATATTTTATTGAAAAATTATGTTTTTTATTACATAAAATGTTCTTATATTATCACATAATTGAGAAATAAATAAAAAAACATATTTATCAAACCTATGAATCTAAATAGGCACCTCTTACATTGAACTAATAATCATTGTTAGCTTCTGTAGGTGTAAAACTCCATATTTATCTATTGAATCCACTTTATTTCTATACTTTTATATGTATTTAGAATATTTTTATAATTTAATATTGGTATCATATACATTTTAACAATATAATTATTAATTTTTATTATATTAATAACTTATTTAGAATCACTATATTTTTTATTAAGCATCTCCAATAATTCCATAAAATTATATTAGAATGGTTCCACCATCTCATAATGGAATCATTCTTTTCCTTGATAACACCTTCTATTAGTTTAAAATATGTAAGCATGTACACCCTAAGAAATTATTTTTTATTACTCTAAAAAGAAAATATCTAATTAATATTTATACCATTATCTTGATTTTGTAGGTTAAACATTCAATTAAATGTTATGTTTACCTCAATATACT
The DNA here is from genome assembly GCA_963277665.1 of Viscum album. NCBI lineage: Eukaryota > Viridiplantae > Streptophyta > Magnoliopsida > Santalales > Viscaceae > Viscum > Viscum album. The sequence goes on from OY728163.1 coordinate 288,721,232, forward strand.
CAGATGCTTGGGTAAAGTTTTTTTACTCCATCATGATGCAATAAATTATTAATTTTAAAAATATTTATGATAATCATTGAAGGATAAATTTCATGTCTTGGTCATACCCAAGTAGTGACCCTAGTCTCATAAAATCCTTTATAAACATAATGATGCTGAGAAAATGACTTGAAATAGATATACTACTAGAAAAAATTCATTTAAATAGTTATTCATATAATTTATAGATCCCATCTATATCAAGTTACTAATAAGGCCTTTTCAACTAACTTATCTTTAGAAAAATGTTAATGTTATTTAGTTAATTTTACTACATTGGATGCCTATATAGATAAAAAAATGTATATATTTGAATAGTATTCATAATATAATTATTATAAAAATTATTTTACTCTTGACTATATTGTTTTATAGGTTTCATATAAATCCTTTTCTCTAAAAAATTTAACTTTTCTTCTTATTTGATAACTATTCTGATATTTTTTATTTGAGTCTATGATATTTAAATAATTTAATTCTTTATTCCCCATGATAGATCCCAAATATACTTTTTATTATTTATTTTTTTGAATTTTATTTATAATATATAAATTTATAAAAAGGGTATTATATTTTATAATTATTCAATAAGAAATTTTATTTAATATATACCAATGAAAAAATTAAACAATATTTCAATTATATATATTTATAGAAATATATCCAAATTTAACTTAATGTTGATACCTTTTATAGTTTATATCAAAATTTAGCTATTTAGGTATACCATCATGCCAATTATATAACATATAAATATTGTATATTTTAGTGGATAATAACATCCCACAATCTATATTGTATATTTTTTAAACACAATTCTTCTATTTATCTAAACATTATGGTTCCCGAACTAAGTTTATAATAAATAATATAATAATATATATCACTATAATTTGAGTTTTGTTTGGTGTTCCCATCAAATAAATTCCAGTATTTCTTATAATTAATACATAAAATAATCCATGAGCACTCAACTTTGACTTAAGCAACCCTTACTTGACGATCATTGTCTTGAATGATTTTTTCTAAGGAAGGAAACTAAAAAATGTTATTCTGAGTCAAATTTATATTATCGATTAATTAAACTTTATATACATCTTATATATATAACATATCATTGATTCCCAATATATATATATTCTTCAATTTGATTTAATTGATGTATATTTTGTTATTTAACCAAATTAACTTGTTTTAATCATGTTATTATATAAATATTTATATAATCAATATTATGTGTTATGAAACATTGATATATATTTTAATTATAATACTCAACATTGATCAATTTACATCACATAAAACAGGACAATGAAACTCTTTATTATAACGGATTGAGATATTTATAATATTAAATTCAGTTAAGGATAATGTATGGTGAAATTGATAACAATCCCCACTGATCTAAACAGGATAATACTCTAACATTTAATCGAAGTCTAGCCTAAAGTCCAAATACCTATAGATAAATACTCATGTGTGATTTAAAATTATAGTATTATCTTAACTCCATACATATACAAAAACTAATGATAAAATAATTATTTATAATTTATAAAAATCAAACCACTATTATTTGTTGAAATAAATTAAATCATATTATATACATTAGAATTAAACTCTTTAAATTCATGGTATATACTTTTATTAAAATAATTTAAATTTTTTTAAATAATAATGAAAATTCAAAACATAAATAATTAATAATCATTAGTTTTATAATACCTAAATAAATGAATAATTACTTAATTTTGAGTTGAGATATAATGAAAATTTCAATATACTTTAAGATAAATATTTTATAATTCATTGTTTGGAAAAAATTGACATTCTATATAATATAAATACATGAACCTTATATTTATTCATAGATATGAACTTTTCCCAATTATCATTAACATATTATATATATGAAGTCCTTCATACTAAAATATATTATTTATAAAAACATGAAATTTTATATTTTTAGAACAACTATAAACACTTAAAATTAATATTGTAAACAATTTACATTATTTAAGTAACATATATTGTATATTTATTTAATCCTTTGATCTCATCCTCCAAAACTATTTTGGTATAGTATAAATAAACTCCATAAATAAGACATGAATATGATAATTTCTTAATTTAATTTTTAAACCTTTCATAAAATCATTATGAACACTTTATATTAGCCTTATTTTATAATTTGAAAATAGTTTATACCATTATTTATAATTTAAATATAATTAATTTACAGAAAAATAATAAATTAAATAACCTTTAAATTAAGAAATTTATAATGAAATTTTAATATTGAAACATTTATAAATTATAATTTTATAAATATTCAATAAATAATTAAAAATATTTCATTATTTTATAATACATTTTTGAATACTTCGTAAATTATGTATATATAATTGTTTTTTTATAATTTATCATTAGTATAAATTATATTTTATTTCATCCATGAAAATAAAGAAAAAAGATCAGAACAACTATATCTTATGTGATGATATCTTCTTACTTTTAATCTTGATATTGGTAATCCTATATCGAGGGAAAATGGTGTACTATGATATCCAATATCTTTAGACTTATTTAATATATAATGTAAAAATATAATCACATATTTATTTTTGTAACACAATGGATGAAAAATATCACAATCTTATCATTCCCCTACATTGAATCATAGAAAACAATATCACAATAATTTTTTCACATTTCCATTAAAACTCATACTTTTAATAGTATGATAAATGATATTATGCAATATCATAGTTGCAACATGACATTCCATTTTTAGTATGCATGAATAAATTATTTCTTGAACAAAATTACCCCATAACTCTATTTTTATACATTAATTAAAACTAAGATTCATTATTGATTACAATTTTTTATCCTGGAATGTGATATTGACTTCTGATTGTGTATGATATCCCTGTCCTTCAAAAAAATAAAAACTTTTTTAAAATCAAAAAATTTATTCAAATCATCCAAGAATTAGATTTAATACAAATATAGGGATTTTATTGATATATTCTATTCCATAATTTAGAATTATAAAAATAAAAATCATGTTTCTATATGATATTTAATGATAAGTTTTGAAAAAATATCACAGAATGATGAAAATACATTACAATTGATGTTTAACATTCACATAAAGTGGCTATATATGACCTCCTAGTGATAAAGAATTATTTAACCCCTCCAAAGAGATATATATATATATATATATATATATATGTTTTGAAAATCACCAATAAAATATCATAGTGTGATTTCCCACTTATTCTATGTCCTTTTAGATCCCTATAATTAAATGAGAAGGAAAATTAGGAGAGATTTGAATTAAGATATCTCAAACTATATTTTAATTGGAATGAAAAATTATCTTTCTTAACCTTCGGTAAATAGGTTCTCCTTCTAAATTCCTATTGGCTGAGTAAATCCCTTAAGAATATAAAATTACACATATCATTAAAACATTATAACTTGATAAAAAACTAATATTAAATATCAATGCATTAAAATTTATTTTCATCCATTTCAAATAAATAATTATCATCTTATAATATTAAGATGAATATATTATATCATTATTTTAGAAGAATCCATATTCAAATAAATAATACCAAATATAAAAATAATATAACACCATGAAATAATCTTCTATAACTTAGAGCAATATACACCTCACAACTATATGACACCAAAAAATATATTTATATCATAAAAACTACTACTATATCACATATATTTATAAGTCAATATTAAAGTAATGTATATATTCCTTCACTATATAGAATATATCTCATAATACTTCATTGATAATATTCATATATAATAATCTCAAAATGATCAATACATTCATCATAGGAATTGACTACTTAGTAGGAAAATATAAAATGATGATTTTGTTCCATTAACCATATGACATTTATGAATACATTAATATGGAATCAACCATTGATTCATAGATTTTTTTGTACCCCTTTAATCTCATAAGATATAATAATTGTAAAAACTATTCCCCAAACCATGAACTATGATTATTCCATGTCACTAGACGTGATATATGTTACAATATTATGGTTATATATGATTATATTGAACCGGAGGCTATGATTCAATCACTACTTATGGTAGAGAATTTAACCTATATATGATTCAATAATGATCTATAAAATCCACATGTCACTAACTGATCATTTTATCCTTTTTATCATATTAAAAACAATTTTTGATATATGTTTTTCATGCCTCATATTGAAAATAAAATCTATCAATTGTGACCCATAATAAAATTCCAGTTGATGATATACTATTTCACTATAAGTGATTGAACTTATTTCAATGTTAAACTATTAATTCCCTAATATCACATGTTTCAATTTTTATATCTCTGTTTTAAGTATCTATATTCAATTTCCATTAATTTCTTATAATCATATCATATATTTCATATGATAAATGTAATCTTGTAAAAAAAACTATTCATAGATCTAAAAGATTATTATCCATCAACTTATAAAGAAAGGCATTCCTCCTTTAATCCATAAAAAAATAAAATATGAGGCATTTTGTTCCCATACATAGCAGAAGAACCTATCAGTCATGGAAAGTATGGATTTTTTGTCATAATGATTTAATAATATCAGATGTACAAGAAAAATAACATTATAACTGATGAAATTAAATTAGGTAATAATTTAATTGTTTGTGGAGGAACTAAAAGGCGAGATCATTTTGTAAAATTTATAATTAGTTTACAGATAAATTAAGAATTACATTGTCCTAAAATTAAGGTAAGATAAATTCATTTTGAATTTACAAAGGTCCTTATAGTACATTCATCATCAATTTTTTATTTATTTACCAAACATAGGAAGAATCCCCATACGAACAAGATCAAATCAAGGGGGTGTAAAGTAGTGAATCCTAAGAGAATTACCCACTGTCCAAAATATCATTATTTATTCAGGATTTGTTTGACTGCTCCCATTATACTATAATTTAATTATGGGGTCTATGTATAGAATCCACCTTACAATGATCTATATGTGCTCTAAAAATTGGGAACATCATCATAGAATCACTGGGTTCTAGAATAGTTTTTCTTGATCACTTACATCATTCATCATTCATTACAAGAATAATCTCATCATGTATAATGGATTCTTAAGGATCAATCTAAGGAATGTGATGTCAAAGGAGGGTGGCACTCTTGTTCATGAGTTTTTTCTTGATAGTATTATCTCTAGGGTGAGAGATAATTCTATCTAGGTTTGTTTGGATTGAAAAGCAGCTAACCATGTAATGCGATATATGATTTTATTATTAGATCTAGGTTCAGGTTAGAAATTACAAATTGGACCTTATCCAATTCCTTATTTCTTAGTTAATCTCATATCTATATATTATTATTATTTTCATGACATATTGAATAACTGAAAATAAATTAATTCCATTTGTTTAACAAATTAATTATTATTTATTTAATTAATATTCAATATATCATTTCCTTATGGATAATTAGGCATTTCCATTAATCCTTATTAGTATTTAATTGATCTTGAATTATTATTATTTATTTATTAAGAAAATATTACTACATTATTCAAAAATAAATATAATAATTATTATAAAAACTAAATCTTTAAAATAAATATTTATTATTATTTAACTCGTATATTTATTTTTATAAATAAATCATGATTTAATCTTGGTGATCAGCCAATACTTATTAATTGTTAAACCAAAATTCCAAAAATAATATTTATTATGACTTGTTAAATTTAAATAAAATTTAATTGATATTTTGAATATACTTATTATATGTTATTCTTGGTCTCTTTCTTAGGGAGATTATATATAACTACATAAATTTGAATGATGAAATCTGGAAACATGCCAAGCTACCCATAAAGATAGTTGTTAATTCTATAATTACATAAAACATCATAAAAATTATCACTAGGTAATATAATCCATTTATCATTATAACTCTAGTCAAATTGGTGGCAAGCTGGCATCATGAAATTATGTTCTCAATGTCCCTTACTTTGATGTACTAAAAATTAACCTTCAAATAGAGCATCATTTCTTTGGATTTATTTAGACTATTCTATTCCCATCAATGGTTGTGACACTATAGTTTCAATTTTATGTGCGGATAATTGATCAATGGATTGGCCCCTGAAGTTAGACATGCTTTGGAATGGAAGGTGAAGATTTTAGGACATTTTCTAGGTTACATGGTTATGAAAGGTGGTTAAACTAACTGTGTAGCCTATTTATATAGCCCCTTAACTTATTAAAAGTGGTGATCTGTATAGTTACCACATTATTTGGTAAATCATGTCGGTAACCCGTGAAACCTTGTAATGGCCCGGACCTCTTCGGTCCATTACTTTGTGAAAATGTGGTGTTTGAGGTGTTCCAGGAGGTCAAAGTGACTTATCCCCAACAGTTATCCAAATTTCCAATTTTATGAATAGTTCCATCAGTGAATAGTTATATCAGTAACCTATAACAGTAGGTGAACAGTGTTCCATCGGTGAGGTTCAACGAACAATGTTCTATCGGTGAGATTTAGTGAACAATGTTCTATCTGTGAGGTTCAGTGAACAATGTTCTATCGGTGAGGTTCAATGAAAAATGTTCTATCGGTGAAGTTCAGTGAACAATGTTCTATCGGTGAGGTTCAGTGAACAGTGTTTCCAGAATAGGGAGGTCTATCGGTAACCTCTATCAGTAACCTTTAACGGTAGGTGTACAGTAACAGTAGGTGTACAGTGTTTCCAGAACAGTGAGGTCTATTGGTAACATCTAATGGTAGGTGTACAGTAATGATAGGTGTACAACGTTTCCAGAATGGTGAGGTTTAATGACAATGTTTTTCCTTTTCCAAATTTTGAGTATGTGAACAGTGTTTCCAGCTTCTTACCGTTTCCCCCCTTTGACATTTCCTTTGACGTAAAATACATTTAAATCCCTATTTTTAGGACTCTTAAGGCTGATTCAAAGACCATAAATCCTATATTAATTATTTATAAGGCCTGAGATGTTTTTACTTAGTCAAATTGCGTGGTTTAATGTGATCCACTTTTAATGGGAAATTAAGCGTATCTTAAACCGTCGCCCCATTAAATCTTCAAAAGGGACAAGATATCTTCCCCCCTTGTTCTTCCTCTTTGTTCTCGGCTATGAGAAACTAAATCCTTCCAATCATTCCTGTAGGAGTTGCACAATCAAACTTTACTCCTCGGATTGGTTCTGCTCTGTTTTGATGCATCTAAGCTGTTTTGATCAATCTTCGATATAAGGTATATTTTATCGTCGTTCTTTTAGGGATAATATTCTCCTATTTCTTATTTACATCTTATAAAATGTAATCTCCATGATTCTAATGGGGTTTTCCGTGGGGTTTGGTTGGTGCGGTCGTACTGTGGAATCCTCAGGTGGATGCAGTTGTCGCGAGAGGAGGATCATGACCCGTTGTGTGGATAAAGAACATGATGAACTGTTTTAGGTTGGGGATTCGTTGCTTCTCTTTTCTTTTACATGAAACTGTATTTTTAGCATGTTTAATCCCACAGGAAGACAATGGAATTGAAATAATAAATATTTTAACAGGATTAAAAAATAGATATTGATCGTATGTTATTGCCTCTTATTTTGCTAGATAGTGTGATATCTATGCTTTCTTTACTTAGATGTTTGTTCTTGATGGAAATTAGTAAAGAACATAAATTGGGATTAATTGATAATTTTTTGGCTAAATATAAAAAGGCATGTAAGAAAATCTGGATCTTATTGTAATTTACTGTTAATCAAATTGGCGTAGTAAGAATGTTTAATTAATTGTGACAACTTACTGATTAGGTTTCCCAAATTTGGAACCTAAGAATAATAAATCTGTTAATTCAATATGGATTAAAGAACTTATTGTTTAATAATTACTTGAAGGGTTTTGAGTTACCCTCTTGATTGTTAAAGGGACAATAGCCCAATTGATGTGATGTTTGTTTTTCCTGCTTCTTGTGCTGTGATGTAATCCTGGATGATCATTGTGATATGTGGGGGAATAGAGGCTTTTGTTTGTCGTAGTAGATGACACCTAGAGTGGTGAGATGCGTCGGTTTATGCATGTGAGTGTCGGGGAGGACACCAGGGATGATTTAATGGGATGGATGTGATTGTTGGATGTTTACTATTTTTTTGATTGGTTGTTTACCTACGTTACTTTCTCTACTTCTCAAGGTAGTCGGTCTTACTTACCCTTCTTCCAAAAGAGGTGAAGACACATGGGGTATTCCACGTGCTTTCCGTGTTTAGCTTCTCAAGGAAGGATGGGTATATGCTCTTGCTATAAGTGGAAAAGACTCGACGGGTAGTACATCTACTCACTGTGTTGATCCCCCTTGTGTTTAGTAGCATAGAATGTTTTTCTAGAATGCCTGAGAATGTGGTAAAGTAACTCTATAATGAATAATTAAATAAATGGTGTTAACCCATGGAAATGGAGTCGCTGGAACATAATGATGAGGTTGTAATTTTGAAGGAACAATTGACTTTAGGTGTGATGCTAATGAAATTTAATGTGGAATTGTTCATGGTTAATTAATGTTTAAAGAATTAATTAATGTAAAGTAGAACTGATAAGAAAATGGAATAAAGTAATCTAATAAATCTCTTTAAATGGTTGTGAGCTTATAGGATACCTAGTCTTAGAAGTAGCAGCCAAGATTCTGAGAGACGTTAGTTGTAGTTGTGTCTAAAACTAAGTTATGCACATAGTGTGGTTGTGAGATATAGTATATCCTATAATTTTTTTGTTTTTATACACTACTCCACCAAATCAGTAAGGGAAACTGACACCCCAGGGATTTTAAGCCACAGGGGGTGTTTTCCTTAACATTCTGGTGGGTGGATGAATAACTGACTACCCCTTTGGCCTCGCTCTCTTCTCTAGGTAGTTACTTGTTCTAGAAGGAACATTGGTTAATTTTCCCCATATATGTGTGTAGAGGGCTGTAATGGCTTGTGGTTATTCACACACATATATTCTGGATGTAGTTTTCTATGGACTACTGTAGGTGTAATGTGTATAGGCTATGATGGCTTGAGGATCATTATTTGGTGTATGGTCTATAATGGATTGAGGTATAATACCCAACATATGATACACGTTATGCGAGCTGTGGTGGATCCCAAAAACTACCTGGTTACTTTTGTGTGTGGATGTGGTGGTTTTGTTGCATGAGGTGCATATTGTGGTGCTTCACCCATTTGTCTACGGGCAAGCCTTTTTGGAGAGATTTTCTCAGGACGTGCGATGTTGGGGCAAAGCGGAAAAACAGTGGGAAAGTAGTAATGGGGTACCCTTTATATTCTTTATTATATGATATTTTCTTGTATGTGTTACTTGATGTGAGTATCCATGGTGATTTTGGGAACTTAGTATACCTGTTTAGGTGAAAAGTTAGTTTCACTTGTTGTTCCCAATGCTTTAGCATACTTTCTTAACTTTTTCATGAGAGGCTTTGGGGAGGATCCTACTGAGTATACTATTATACTCACCCTATGTATATATAAACTGTTTTTTAGGTCACTTGGAGAAGGTTGCAGATCAAGCTGGTTTCTACGAGCTTGGGGTTGTAAGAGATGTTTGGGTTTGTGGTTGCTGCTGTTCTTACTTTATTTTGGGTACTTGTAGTTTTACCCTTTCAGTTGTAGTACTTCTGCAAGACATTTCATATGTGTACTTGGGTTTCCATTTATATTGCTATCTGGGTTGGAGTTGGTTGGTTTCTATCTTATCTCTCTCTTTACCATGTGTTCTCTTCGAGGGTAATGCCTCCCATTTGTTTGTTTATTATACCCTCATTGCTTGTCGCAAAACCGGAGCCTACTGGAGGCGGGACTCAGGGGTCATTGTCTCCCTTCTCACATTGCCAACCCAGGAGGGGTACACATTGTCGGGAGGGGGTTGTGATAGAGTGGTATAAGAGGTCTGGTTGAGGGATAAGATGGAGTTTAGAGTAAGGCATAGTGAGGTTGCATGGGTTTCTAGGGAAACGATGTCATTCATGTTTAGCAATTAAGGAAAACACTGGAGACCAGCTGAGACATAAGAGTTTAGAGCCCCCTATGATCTGATGTACGGACCTTTAAGTTTACAATGTCTACTAAACAAGGTGATACTAGTTACAGGGTAGAGACCTTGGAAAGGATCATGCATCATTATTCTTTGTTTCTATGTTTGAATGGGTAAACCATGGGATAGGTTAACCTAAAATGAATAAAAGAAATTAATTAAATAATTAATGTTGAGTCTTCCACATTCCAGGTTTAGGAACTCTAACCGCTTCTTATTTTACAGGTATGTCCCCATGTCGATGTCCTTATCAGGTTTGTGAAGAAAATATACAGAAGGCTATTCCATCAGATCTCCCCAGAGTAGAGGTTGACGACGATGTCACTTGGAGGAAGACACTCTGAGAGTTTCAGCGCCAAAGTTTGCAGAAGTACAAGGGCTACGTTTTAGATGCAGTCACAAAAGACTGGTTAGAGGAGGTCGAGATCAGCTTCAGTTCGATCCATGCTCAGAAGGAGGACTGAGTGTCCTTGGTTGTGACGATGCTTCATGGAGCAGTGAGGAAGAGGTGGTTCTTGTTCCTCGGGGATCATGAGGAGTTGACGATATCATTGGAGGAGTTCCGAGACATGTTTAGAGTCGAGTTTCTTTCTTTGAATGCGAATGCATCAAGACGCCAGAATATTCTTACCCTTTAACAGAGGATATCCAGTGTTCGAGAGTTTGGAATATGTTTTTTGAACCTTTTACGATTTTCATTGGACCTGTTTCCAGATGTGGAGGCTAGAGCGAGACATTTCGAGGAGGATTTGCGTCCAGAGATCCAGTGCCAGGTCACCCCATTTGTGCTGAAAACATATATTGAGGTGATGACAAGGGTAGAGGTTTTTGAGAGGACTTTGTCCAGGACCGGATCATCACAACTGGGTAATCAGTATGATTCCTCCCGAAGCAGAGCTGTGGTCCGGGGTTCCCAATTTTTAGGGCAGAAGGGTTTCTGTTCAGTTGGGGGTAGGTCCCAGCCCTTCAATCTCGTTTCTCTAGACGAAGCAACTCTCAGGCCTATGCCAAGGGATTGGGTGCTTGTTTTTCTTGTGGTGGTTATGGTCATCAGTAGCGGGAGTGCCCGACCTTTCAAAGCAGTCATCGGGCACCAGGCGCTACGCTCCAGATTCCTCCATTGAGGCAGTTCCAGTAGAGGCAGTAGCAGCCGATTGCACCAACATTAGGTCAGAAGAGGGTATATGGGGCAGACAGAGGACAAAACCATGATGCTCCCCATCCTTAGAGAGCAGAGAACAGCCATGGTGGTGGTCTTCATCAGGGTTAGAGAGGCCGTGGAGGAGGTCATGGTCAGCTTCATGTTCTAGCATTGCCAGCTCCAGGCAATACAGAAGTGATTCGAGGTACCCTTTTCTTGTTTTCTACCTTGGTGTATGCCTTATTTGATTCAGGAGTGACACACTCCTTAATATCACCTACCCTTTTCTATGATTTGGGACATGAGGTAGAGAGGCTTCCAGTGACCTTGGCGTTGACTAAGCCAGTTGGAGGTCGAGCTGACTTATTTGAAGTATGTAGAGACTGTGAGATAGTGTTGGGGAAACATCACTCTTGGGGTGATTTCTTATGTTTAGGAATAAAACCATATGATGTCATCCTCATCATGGATTGGTTGTATTCAGTGCAGGCTATTGTGAATTGCTTCAGGAAGAAGGTTGTTTTTATTGGTGCGGATAGAGAGCCAGTGGTGTTGATTGTTGAGAGAGATCCTAGGATGGGTCATAGGCACATTCCATCCTTATCATCCATGATATATGAGATCATTCTGAGTTTTTCAGAGGTTCAGCAGTTTGCATTTCCTAGGGTCGTAGAGGAGTACCCTGATGTCTTTGTAGAAGAGGTTGTAACATTACCCCCCTCGACTTGAGATTGAGTTTGGGATCGAGCTACAAAAAAGAGCCTCTCCTATCTCTATGTATCTATATATGATATCCCTTTCTGAGTTATGAGAGCTATGTATACAACTTGATGTTCTATTACAGTGTGGTTTGTTTTGTCCAAGTGTGTCGCCGTAGGGTGCACCAATTTTGTTCATGAAGAAGGTTGATGGCAGTTTGCGGTTGTGTGTCGATTATAGTCTCTTAAACATAGTTACAATAAAGAATTTCTATCCTCTTCCATGTATTCATGATTTATTCGATCAACTGAAGGGTGCAAGTTGGTTCTCAAATATCGACTTACGGTCAAAATATCATCAGATGCGTGTGAAGGATGATGATATTCCGAAGACTGCTTTCCATTATCTTCATAGGCATTATGAGTTCGTTGTAATGCCATTTAGCATGATGAATTCTCTAACTGTATTCATGGGATTGATGAATGCTGTGTTCCGTGAGTTCCTAGACAAGTTCATGGTAGTTTTCATCAACGAAATATTTGTGTACTCCACATCTGAGGAGGAGCATGCAGAGCATCTACAAGCCATTTTGGGAGTTCTTCATCAACATCAGATGTTTGGGAAGTTGTCGAAGTGTGAGTTTTGGGCTCAAGAAGTCAATTTCTTGGGGAATGTTGTGTCCCAACAGGGATTAGTTGTGCATCCATTGAAGATAGAAGTAGTTGTGTCTTGGGAAGTCCCCAAGACAGTGTCAGAGGTGCGAAGTTTCTTTGGTCTCGCAGGATACTAGAGGAGGTTCGTAGTCGATTTCTCATGAGTTGCGACTCCACTGATATCTTTGACCAGGAAGGATAAAGCATTCATATAGACTGATCAGTGTCAGGCAGCTTTCGAGTATATAAAGGAGAAGTTAGTAAGTGCTCCAGTCCTCTGTCTTCGAGTGGAGAGAGTTTAGTTTGATGTTTTCTACGATGCTTCATATCTGGGGTTAGGTTGTGTTCTCATGCAGTTGAGGTCAGTTGCTTCTTATGGGTCTCTACAGTTGCTTCTCCATGAACACAACTATGCCACCCATGATCTTGAGTTGGAAGCCGTGGTGTTTGCTCTGAAGTTGTGGAGATATTACCTCATTAGGGAGCACTTTTTGGTTTTCACCGATCGTAAGAGTTTGAGGTATGTTTTCTACCAGCGTAACTTGAACTTGCGACAGTGTCGATGGATGGAGTTCTTACTGGAATACAACTTATAAATATTATATACACCTAGAAAATGGAATGTTGTAGCTAATGCGCTAAGCCAAATGTCATGTAGTGATGCTGTGCATGAATCTTGTGATTGTTAGAGAGTAATGGAAGAACTGTCAGAATTACATCTTGATATGGGAGAAGTTGGGGGTAGAGGTTGTATTTTTTAGATGATGGTACAATCATCCCTGATTCAGAAGGTAGAAGAGTCTCAATTGGGAGATCTAGAGGTGGAGGTCTGGAGAGACCGATTTGTTTGTGGTGAGGCCCCTGATGGTTGGTCGGAGGATGAACAACACCGAGTGTTGTATCATGGAAGGATTTTTGTTCCCTTAACGATGTGTAAGATGGTTCTCAGAGAGTTCCACAGTTCACCTTTAGCAGTACATCCTAACATGACAAAGATTCACCGATCCTTGAGGAGTCAGTTTTGGTGGCCTAGGCTAAAGCATGCGGTTGCAGAGTTTGGGTCTCGATGTTTAGTCTCCCAGAAGGTGAAGTCTGAACACCGTGTTCCTAGTGGTCTTCTCCATCCATTAAATATTCCTCAGTGGAAGTGGGAGGACATCTCAATGGACATTGTTACTGGTTTACCTCGACCTCCAGGAGTACATGATGCTATTTGGGTGGTAGTGGATTGTTTAAAAAAAATCGGCCCAATTCATAGTGATCAAGGTGTCAAGCTCAGTGGAAGTTTTATCGACGAAGTATCTAGAGGAGGTGGTGAGACTTCATGGAGTACCTAGGATGATCATTTCTAATCGATATCCTTATTTTACCTCCAGGGTGTAGAGAGGTATCCAACATGCTTTTGATTCTCAACTATGCCTTAAGACTACTTTTCATCCTCAAACGAATGGTCAGACAGAGCGAACCATCCAGACTCTTGAATACATGTTATGATCTTGTGTTCTTGATTTTGGAGGTTCATGGATGAGACACGTAACCCTGGTGGAGTTCACTTACAATAATAGTTTTCACTCCACCATCGGTATGACACCGTTTGAAGCCTTGTATGGCTGGCCTTGCTGTTCCTTGTTGTACTGGACTAGGGTCAGAGAGTCAGCAATTCTCAGACCGAAACTTGTGCAGAATACAACATAGATGGTCTAGGTAATTTGTGAGAGGATGAAGACAATGAAATATCACCAGAAATCATATGTTGATTAAAGTGGGAGACCCTTAGAGTTTAATGTCAGGGATCAGGTGTTTATAAATGTGACTCCCCGTCGTGGGCAACAAAGGTTTGGTTGTGGAAGTAAGCTTTCTCCCTTTTTTGTTGAGCCTTTCTAGGTGTTAGGTCATGTTGGAGCTGTGGTCTATCAAGTTGCACTTCCCCCATAGATGAGTCAGATACATGATGTTTTCCATGTATCACAGCTCCATCGTTATCTTCATGATGACTCTCACATCGTCGATTAGAAAGAGGTCGATGTTGATGATGATGCAACCTTCGAGGAGCGACCTATGGAGATCCAAGACCGTAAGGAGAAGGTGTTTCGTGGGCGTTCTATCCCCTTAGTTCGTGTCTTGTGGAGACATAGTGTCATGGAGGAGAGTACCTGGGAACGTGAGTCATATATATGTGCTCATTACCTAGAGTTGTTTGATGTTTAACATTTTTCATGTAACGATGTTCCCTATGTGGTTAGACCTTTCATGTTTTATTTATGATTTTCTTTTGTTGCTTTTGTGGATTGATCTCTTTTGAGAGGTATCTTGATGGGTGGTTGTTCGGACCTCGTTTCTTTTTTTATCTTTAGGTGGGTTTTGAATTCTCGAGGACGAGAAAGTTTTGAGAGGTATTTTATGTAATGGACCAGACCTCTCCAGTCCATTACTTTGTGAAAACGTGGTGTTTGAGGTGTTTTTGGAGGTCAAGGTGACTTATCCCCAACACTTTGATAAATTTACAATTATGTGAACAGTTCCATTGGTGAACAGTTCTATTGGTAAACTATAATAATATGTGAATAGTGTTCTATCGGTGAGTTTCAGTGAACAATGTTCTATCGGTGAGGTTCAGTGAAAAGTGTTCTATCGGTGAGGTTATGTGAATAGTGTTCTATCGGTGAGGTTCAGTGAACAGTGTTCTATCGGTGAGGTTTAGTGAACAGTGTTCTATCAGTGAGGTTTAGTGAACAATGTTCTATTGGTGAGGTTTAGTGAACAGTGTTTCCAGAACGGTGAGGTCTATCAGTAACCTTTATCGGTAACCTCTAACGGTAGGTGTACAGTAACGGTAGGTGTACAATGTTTCCAGAACAGTGAGGTCTATCGGTAACCTCTATCAAAAACCAATAATGGTAGGTGTATAGTAACAGTAGGTGTACAATGTTTCTAGAATGGTGAGGTTCTAATTGTGAGGTTCATGAACGGTGTTTTTCCTTTGCCAAATTTTGAGTATGTGAACAGTGTTTCCAGCTTCCTACAGTTTCGACCCTTTGACGTTTCCTCTGAAGTAAAATACATTTAAAGCCTTATTTTATGGACTCTTAAGGCAGATTCAAATGCCATAAATCCTATATTAATTATTCTTATGTCCCGAGATGTTTTTACTTGGTCAAACCTCATGGTTTAATGAGATCCGCTTTTAATGGGAAATTAAGCGTATCTTAAACCGTCGACCCATTAAATCTTCAAATGGGACAATATATCTTCCTTCCTTGTTCTTACTCTTTGTTCTCGACTATGATATACTAGAACCTTTCAATCCTTCCTGTAGGAGTTGCACAATCAAACTTTACTCCTTAGATTGGTTCCGCTCTGTTTTGATGCAACCAAGTTGTATCGATCAATCTTTGATATAAGGTATGTTTTATCATCATTATTTTGGGGATCATCTTCTCATGTTTCTCCTTTGCATCTTATATCATGTAATCTCAATGATTCTAATGGGGTTTTTCTTGGGATTTGGATGGTGCGGTCATACCGTGGCATCCTCAGGTGGATGCAGTTGTCGCGAGAGGAGGATTGTGGACCGTTTTGTGGATAAAGAACATGGGGAACTATTTGAGGTAGGGTATTCATCACTTCTATTTTCTTTTATGTGAAAATGTATTGTTAGCATGTTTAATTCCACTAGATGACAATGGAATTGACATAATAAATATTTTAACCAGATAAATAAATTGATATCGATCGTATGTTATTGCCTCTTGTTTTGCTAGATAGTGCGATATCTATGCTTGTTTTTCTTAGCTATTAATTCTTGATGGAAACCATTAAAGAAAATAAATTGGGATTAATTGATAATTGTTTGGATAAAGATAAAGAGGCATGTAAACGAATCTGCTTCTTGTTGTAATTTAATGTTAATCAAATTTGCACAATAAGTTTGCTTAATTAATTATGATAGATTACTGATTAGGTTTCCCAAATTTGGAAGCTACGAATAATATATCTGTTAATTCAAGATGGATTAAAGAACTGATTGTTTAATAATTCTTTTAAGGGTTCTGAGTTACCCTCTTGATTGTTAAAGGGCCAATAGGCCAATTGATGTGATGTTAGTTCTTCCTACTACTTGTGCTGTGATGTAATCTTATATGGTCATTGTGATATGTGTGGGTATGGAGGCTTTTGGTTGTGGTAGCAGATGATACCTAGAGTGGACGAGATGCATCAGTTTATGCATGTGGGTGTCGAGGAGGACACCAGAGATGATGGAATGGGATGTATGGGATTGTAGGATGCTTGTTGTTTTTTTGATAGGTTGTTTATCTGCTTAACTTTCCCCACTGCTGAAGGCATCTGGTCTTACTTAACCTTCATCCGAAAGAGGAGAAGACACATGCATTATTCCACATGCTTTCCGTGTTTATCTTCTCAAGGAAGGATGGGTATATGCTTTTTCTATAAGCAAAAAAGACTCGACGGGTAGTACATCTACTCACCGTGTTGAGCCCCCTTGGGTTTAGTAGCATAGAATGTTTTTCTAGAATGCCTGGGAATGTGGAAAAGTAATTCTATAATGAATAATTGAATAAATGGTGTTAAACCATGGGGATGGTGTTGTTAGAACATAATTATGAGGTTGTAATTTTAAAGGAACCGTTGACTTTAGGTGTGATGCAAATGAAATTTAATATAGAATTTTTCATGGTTAATTAATGTTTAAAGAATTAATTAATGTAAAGTGGAACTGATAAAAAACGGGAATGAAGTAATCTAATAAAGCTCTTTAAATGGTTGTGTGCTTATAAGATACCTACTCTTAGAAGTAGAATCCTAGATTCTGAGATACGTTATCTGCAGTTGTGTCTAAGACTAGGTTATGACCATAGTGTGGTTGTGAGGTATAGTATATCCTATAATTTTTGTATTTACATATGCTACTCCACACAGTTAGTATAGGAAACTGACACCCCGAGGATTCTGATCCCTCAGGGGTGTTTTCCCTAACATTCCGGTGGGAGGATGAATGGCTGACTACCCCCTTTGGCCCCGCTCTCTTCTCTTGGTAGTTACTTGTGCTGGAAGGCACATTGGTTATTTTTTCCCATATATGTGTGTTGAGGGATCTAATGGCTTCTGGTTATTTACACTCATATATTCTTGATATAGTTTTCTATATACTACTATAGGTGTAACGTGTATAGGCTGTGATGGATTGAGGATCCTTATTCGGTGTATGGGATATAATGGATTGAGGTATAATGCCCGACGTATGATACACGTTATACGAGCTGTGGTGGCACTCAGAAACTACCTGGTTACTTTGGTGTGTGGACGTGGTGGTTTTGTTGCACAAGGTGCATATTGTGGTGCTTTGCCCAAGTATCTGCGGGAAAGCCTTTTTGTAGAGATATGCTCAGGATGTGCGACATTGGGGAAAAGTGGAAAACGAGTGGGGAAGTAGTAACGGGGTACCCTTGATATTCTTTATTATATGATATTTTCTTGTATTCATTACATAGTGAGAGTATCCATGATGAGGTTGGGAACTTAGTAAACCTGTTTAGGTGACATGTTAGTTTCACTTGTTGTTCACTGTGCTTTAGCATATTTTTTTTTACTTTTGCACGAGAATCTTCAGGGTGGATCCTACTAAGTATACTGTTATACTCACCCTATTTATATATAAACTATTTTTCAGGTCAGTTGGAGGATTTTGGAGATCAATATGGATTCTACTAGCTTGGGGTTGCAAGAGCTATTTGGGCTTGTGGTTTCTACTATTTTTTCTTTCTTTTGGGTACTTGCAGTTTTTCCACTTTTAGTTGTTGTACTTCTGCAGGACATTTCATATGTGTACTTGGGTTTCCATTTATATTTCTATCTGAGTTGGAGTTGGATGGTGACTATCTAATCTCTCTCTTTCGCATGTGTTCTCTTAGAGGGTAATGCCTCCCATTTGTGTGTTTACTATACCCTCAGTGCTAGTCTCCAACCCGAGGCCTACTTGAGGTGGGACTCATGGGTCATTATCTCCCTTCTCACATTACTGACCCAGGAAGGGTACACTTTGTGGGGAGGTGGTTGTGACAAACCCACTCTGAGAGGGGTAATTGTTTCCTTCTAGATTCTTTTTTATTGGGGTTTTCTCTATTGGATTCCCGATTTATTTTTCCCTATCTTGGATGCCTTTCTAGAACATCTCTCCCACTTCAAATCTCGTCCAAGGTGGATTTTTATGGTTTATGGTGATTAATCAGTTGTATTGGATAGTTATGGTTCCTTTACATTTTCTCTTGGGTATTATTCTTGTTTTTTTTACTTTCTCTATAACTCTATAGGTCATGGTTGGATGGTGTATATTAATAGGTTTGTTTTAAAATTGTAGTGTTTCTTTATAGGGGGTGTGATCCTTCTCTTGAGTCCTTATATGGTGTTTTTCATTAAAGGTAATATGATTCCACCACATGTGGTATGTGTTTTCATTTCATTACATTTTATTTAATTATTCCATGCATTCTTGTATGTATAAATTCATCAATATTTTGGATTAATAGGATGTGGTTTATCTTGGATTATATTATCAATTTTTCCATTATCTTCACTTCATTTTCATGTTGTTTAAAGGATGAGATTATTTGTTTAAATGTATATTTGATGTAAATTGATATTTTATGTATTCTATATATTTGAAAAAATTACATTTTTTGTTTTCTATACGAAAAAAATATTATCATTTTTTTAATCCAAATTTTATTTTCAAATTGGGTTTCCCTTTTGGGTTTAAGCAGTTTACATGATTTAAATGTGTTGGTTTTGTCTTTTGAATTGAAATTGAGATTTTGTTAAGTTATTTGGTTGTTTTTAGAATTGATTTTGATTTCCATTGGATTTATATATAGATTCAAAATGGTTTTATAAAGGTATTTCCAAATGTATATATTATATGTGATAAGTGAAAGACTAATTTAACACCTTGTGAAGTTATGTTTGATTTATTGTTGATTTTTCCCTTGTTGATTACCATTTTATTTGTTGACTATTATCAGTTGTATCTAGGTAATGAATGTTTCTAATGTGATTCATGACGTTTTTATGGGTTAATACTATTTCTAAGGTAAATGTGTGGTGGAAAGTATTTTATTGTGATTTTATCCTTGGGTATTTTTTATTATCATCAGATAAAATTTTATTTAAAAGCAGCTCACATCCATTAGTTATTTGATGAGGAACTTTAGGATACTAAGTATGTTGTCATTGAAAATTTATTGTATAGTTGAGATTACACATGGGATAGTCTCCCCTAGTTTTACATATTCCTGTCTAGTTATTGGGTCATCAATGAGACTTGTCAGAGGGTGATTCAGTTGATGGGTTTTCTAACCATTAACCTGCCATAAGTAGGTACACTTTTGCATGTCTTGTACGTTTTCCATTAGTCCCTATGGTGTTAACTCATAATATTCCTTTAAATATTTAGTTTCTTTTTTTTCTTATTTATTGGATGGAATTACATTGATGTATTGATCCTCTTGTAGTTTAGTCCTGATAATTTCTAGTATTGTTCATCTTATTTATTAGAATTATTTCTTAAATTATATTTCTCATTTTTCATTATAGTTTATCCATGTTTCCTTGATTATATTTAAGTAAGGTTTATTGAATATTTTAAAGGAAAAATGTGGATGTTCACTTTTAAAGTTATTGTATTGAATAAAATTTCCTTTGAAATGTTTTAAACCATGTGAGGGTTTTTTATCAAAAGCGAGGTTTTAATTTAAAAGGTAATGAAAAAATAATTTCAAAATAAAATTCAAATTAGAAATCTTAGGATAGTGGTTGGTCAGATCAAGTACTGGTATAGTTAGAGGCCCAGACCCGTTAATTAAAAAAATTTATAAATCCTAGTTTTCTTGAAAGGGGAATGAATTTTTTTTATTCACCTTTTCTTTGTATTTTGGGTCAATGGTTGAAAAAAGATAAGTCTTCCATAAATATGATGGTAGGTTAGGGGAAGTTCTTTTCCTACTCTTCCTTGTGCGAAATCATGATTTTTCATGGGTGGTCGGGTGATTTATTTTGAGTTTGGATTTTGTTGTTAGTTATTCATGGTTTAATAGAATGTGGTTTTATCTTACATCAAGCTAAGGGAGATTTTAACAGACATTCTAGGAAATTAATCATTTAATAGTGAAATTGTATGAGATTCATAGGGAATATTGTTAAGGTTCATGGTCTTTCAAATATTATTTACCATTATGTACAACGTCCAATGGAACTAGCAAGGTTAGAACACAGTTTGAAAAAACATTTGGCCAAAATGTGTTCATTAGAGAATATTTGAAAAACAATTATTTCACCCATTTGTTGATTTTGGATTATTCTTTTCTTAATGGTGTTTATTTATGGTTATTTGATTAGGATTTATTATAGAGATAATTTTACATAATGATTTATTAAAATCAATGTTTGATGATTTAGTAGTCAGGACTTTTGAAAAAACCATGTTTCAGGTGTGTGAGGAGTTCTTATAAAAACATTTAACCATTTTGTAAGATATTTGAGTAATAGAAGATATTTTTGGGTTGTGTTATTTTTAAAATTATTTTGGTGTGTGATTGAAATGTATCTAATGATTTTTTTGGTAAAAATTTGAAATATATTTTGTGACCTTGATATATTTGCATCATTATTTTATTTCCTTCTCTTTAATTTTGATATGGTTTTGTAATTTGGATTTCTTTGGTTAGTGTTTATTCTCTTTGTGTTGAAATTTAATGTGGTTTTATTTAGTTTTTTGTTTTTTTATGTTTTATAATGACACCCCATGAAA
Organism: Viscum album; assembly: GCA_963277665.1. Taxonomy (NCBI): domain Eukaryota; kingdom Viridiplantae; phylum Streptophyta; class Magnoliopsida; order Santalales; family Viscaceae; genus Viscum; species Viscum album. Next base: position 288,742,741 of record OY728163.1, read on the forward strand.
TAACAAGCATGTTAAGATGGGAATTCATAAGGTAGTTATCCTAGTGATCCTAGAGTTGTCTTTCTAGTCACTAATTCTACCTAGAATGACGATGGAGTGGCAGTTCCATGTTCTTCTCAGTTCATGGATCATGAAAAATATTTTCTAAATGGATACCTTCAAGTATTATATTGTGAACTAGGATCCTACGAGGTGATAGAGTGGATATCCAAGGTTTATGAGATTTTTTACTCGGTACACACTTCTAAAGAATCTTGGGAGAGGTGTACCATTCCCTTATTCTAAGGATTTGGATTGGAGTTGTGGAATCTCTCTATTAAAGCCCAATCATTTGAGGCTCTATCTTTAGGATATTTTAAGGTTGATTTCATTTAGCATCATTATCCTGAAGAATTGAGTGTTGAGAAGGAAATAGAAATTTTGGGTGTTCTCGAGGGTGATTATTCAATGAAAGGATATGTTTAACATTTCATTGAGTTGTTAATATACTCTCCATAGTTGGATAATGATGATTTAAAGAAGGAATAATACTTTTCTAGGGTCCATAATCAAGAACTACGTTATTCAGTGCTTCATTCAGGACTTGAAACCTATATGAAGGTGTTTCATAAGGCCATAATCCTTAAAGAAATATTAGTAGGAAAATATATTGTATAAGATCCTATGACCCCTGTAGAGCTAGTAATGATGATTCATTTAGTTATAAGTGGAAACATAGAAGTGATAAAGATTTTAATTTTTCTTCTCAACCCACCATTCCTATTTCTTTAAAGAAAAAGTGGTTAATTTTTTTCTTTTGCAAGAAAGATGGACATATTAGGTACTCATGTCAACCATCTCTGATGATATTCTATCTATGTGACTATTTTAGTCACATTTAAGTTTTCTGTGAGATGGTTGAGCACGAGAAGAAAACTTCATGGACATAGCTTGAATTTAATCATAGGTATGGAATTTTTCTTCTATTATAGAGTTTGAAGTTGGGTATTATTTTGGGAGCATCCTTTTTTGTAATTTTTCCGTTTTATGTAGTTTTCTCATCTCACTTGTACCTAGTTCTTTTATATAATAAATGAATTGAATTTCAACGCTATTTTTGTATCATTTTAAATGTTGATTATTAATTAATTCTAGATGATTGATTTCTTTTATACATAGTGTATACCATGTGTTCAGGTTTGTTTGATAGATAGAATGTGGATGCCTTGGGTATAAGATATTGTAATAGGGATAATTTTTTTTCTATCGATTAGACTGTGAGAGATACTAGGTTGATATTTTCTTCAGGATCACTATGAGTGGTATTCCATTATTTTACCCATGATTTAGTTTCATGACTTGTGTTTCAAACCATTCCCTTCCATGTTAATGAATGTTCATTTTCAGGTGTCCCTCTTGTTTCTTAGAGTAACTTTTTTTGGTGATCGGTTCTAGTTTCATATTGGTTTTTCTTAAGGACTCACTCACTTCTTGTGTTTTTATATTGTTTTCATGGTTAATGTAATCATACCTATTTTGATAATGATAATATATTTGGGTCCACTTTGCTAATGATTCACCATTTTTAGGAAATTTTAAATGGTGGGTAGACAAACCTTTTCTTGGTCTCAGTTTTTATTTACTATTATTTAAGAGTGATCCATTGGGATTACTTTTGTTGGGATGTGCTTTCATTTTACTTTAGTGAATTTGGATGTTCTGATGGTAGTGTTTATGTTTTCTCATGTGATCTAGGTTGGAACTCAGGGGGGGGGGACTTAATAGAAGTGGTGGATATCATGATATTCCTAATCTAAAGAATATAATTGGTGTGGTTATCCCTAAATTATCTTTTGTTCTATATTTACTTTTATTAAGTGAGGTGTACTCTTCTTAAGACCCTTGGTTCATTTTTTATTGGGGAATTCCAAATCTTTCAATAGTGGACATCCCATTGAATGAGTTGTTCATGAACAATGTTAATGGTTTCAAGGTTTTAGAAGTTCGTTATTAATTGAGTTCTCATTTAAGATAAGGTGGTATTGTAATTCATACTTGTACTAAGTTCCCAAATACATTCTAGTGAAAAAAGTGGAATCTCGGGGAGTCTTTGAAACCTAGTGTTAGTTTTATGTGTGAATATATTATTAATTTCCTGGCCTCATGATTTAGAGGTGTTTCAGAGTGGAAAGTATAATGTTTTGGTAAATATTTTAGGTTTCAGAGTTAAGGTGCAAGGTTAAACTGACCATGTATCCTAAGTGGGTATAACCCACACTTTTTATGAGGGGTGATATGTATGGTTGACACAAAATTTTGTCAACCATATGATTAAACCGAGAAAACCCACTCAAATATAGTTAATTTTTTCTTTCATATTCTTTTTTAATTGGGGTTTCCTTCCTTATCTTCCCCATTTGTTTTCCTCCCACTTGGATTCCTTTCCCAGCCATCTCTCCTTCTCCCAAGCTCATATAAGGTGTATTTTTGGTGTTTTCTTGGTGAATTATCACCTAAAATTAATGGTTAGGGTTTCTGTCTCTATATTATTAGGTTTTATTACCATTTTATCATTTCTCTCTATCCCTAGTTCCAAAGATTGGTTGATTTTTATACCTATGGTATTTATAATTTTTAGGTGTTTATTTATAGGGATTTTGATCCCTATATTCAGACATAATCTAGTAGATTTTGTCAACAAAGATTTGATTCCACCACATGATCTTGGTATTTCCATTTAATTGTCTTTTATATAGGAGTTATATGGATTCTTGTATTTCTAAATACATGTTTAATCTTGATTATTATGATATAGGTTATCTAAAATTGGTTTATCAAAGTTTTATTATCTTAACATGGTCTATGTGTGGTTTAATGTTTTTAGTTCTATATTTATATAAATCATTGATGTAAATTTGTATTTCATGAATTATACATTTTTTATATAATTCCATGGATGGTTTTATATAATACTTTTTTTTCATTTTATTTTAAGCAAAATTTTAATTTTTAATTGGATTTACCTTTTGGGTTTAAGTGGTTTGAATGATTTAAATTGGATGGAATTTTCTTGTGAAGTAAAATAGAGATTTTTTAATATGTTTGGTTATGATTAGTATTGATTGTGATTTACTTTTGATACATGTATGGATTCCAAATGATTTTTTAAAGGGACATCCAAATTTATATTTTATAATTCTTATATGAAATTCCTAATAAGAAACATGTGAAGTGATGTTGCCTTTATTATTTATTTTAACCTTGTTGAGGTCGATTGGGTTTGTTGATGATGGTTATTTTTATCCATGTGATGTATGTTTTTAATTTGATTCATGATGTGATTATGGGTTGGGGAAATTTATAAGGTAAATGTGGCAGGTCATAAGGATGTGATTGTGATGTTATAATTTAGCTTTTTTTTCATGGGATGACATTTTATTTAAAATGGATCACCTCCTTTAGTTATTCCACTAGGATCCCTAGGCACCTAAGTGTGATTAAATTTTATGTTTCTAGGATATATGACATTTTGTTCTAGCTAGTAACCACTAGTTATACATATTCCTACCTAGTGGGAGGTTCATCGATGAGACAACTTTTAGAGTGCGTTGTTTGATGGGATGTGTGACCACTAACTTCTCAGAACAAGGTTCACATTTGCAGGTCTTATACCTATATCATTAGTAACTATGATGTTGCCTCTTGATATTTATCCTATGTTGCAAATTTAATTATTTATTTTAATGTGTATTTATTATTTCATGTATCTAATTTATTTGATGTATTTTTCCTCTTGTGGTTTAGTCAAGATATTGACTAATGTTGTTCAACCTACTTATTAGTATTCTTTATGATCTTCTATGGTTCATTTTTCATTATAGTTGATCTGGGGTTCCTTGATTACATTGGATATTGGTGAGTTAACTCTTTTAATGTAAAAAATGGGGTATTACTTTCAATGTGATTTTATTTATTATATGTTCCTTTAAGATGTTTTAAACCATTTGAGGGTTTGTTTTCAAATGTTATTTTTTAAATGAAATAGAAATGAAAACATATTTTTTTATAATATTTTCAAACAAATAGTTTAGGTTTATTTTATAAAATGAATTAATTGGAATCACGGTGTTATCATACTGTCCTTTTGCTCACACTATACATAATCATATTGGTGGGTATGTAGTCTTCATGTATTATGTAGGTTTCTTCATGTCTTGGCCTTCAGATTTGATTATGTGTTGTTTTCATTTAGAAGATAATGGTTTTTTGGGTTGATTGTGGTTACTTGAGATTCATATAGATATGGATGTCGGTTATTCGGTTTCATGGAACCAGTTGGCTCAAGTTATGTTCTGACCTCTCTACACTCCTATTGTTTTCCTTTTAGTTTTTAGTTTGTTGTTCTGTAATCTTATAATGAATAATTATTTGTTGTAAATGTATTTGATGGAATTTATTATTATTTCTATTTTTGATTAAATGTTTGGATATTTATTTTTGGAGTCTTAAAGGTGAAACCATCTCCAAAAATTATGTTTGATACCTTTTATTCCATTCATCACCCTAAGGGAGTTAGGGGCACCCATCAAGTTAGTGGTTGGTCAAATTAGATGTTAGTCTTGTTGGCAGCCTGGGTGGGTTTGTCAGAATGGTCCTGAGATATAAATATCTGTTAAATAACATTAGGGAAAAATCATTTCTTTCATTAATCATTAATACAATATCCCACATTATATACCCAACTATTTTTACATCATCACAAACATATACCATCAAAATTTTCATCAATAAAATAATGTATGAGACTAATGAAACCTAATAATAATAATCATAAAGTTTAAGGATCAATACATACAACCATGGATAGGAACATTTGATGAGACATATAAATGTGGATTCCCAACTACGTGGTATTGTTCTCATAATTTCCCACACCAGGAATTAACCAGGGAATACACCATAAGAACGATAATCATTGTCCTATGAATCTCCACCTTTGGTATCCTTTATCATTTATGACACCTTAAATTACATATTTCATCTATAGAATTATTTTTAAGAATATGTTTCATTTCATTTCTAGGCTCTCGTTATAGAAAGGAACTACTATGACCTTCCAGTGATATAGTAACTATTAGTACCTTATCACATATTTTTCAAATGAATGCATGTAATTATAAAGAATATAGAATTTGGTTTTTGGGAACCAAATCCAATAGGCTGCTACTTGAACTAGATCCAACAACTAATAACCTTTATCCCACTAGATCTCACATGATACACATACTTATATTAAGATAATTATTTAGTATTGGTGTCCACCATGCCTACTTATATTTAAAATATTGTCACTACAAACTCACCGATATGAGAAAAATTACACATGTGGTGATACTTTAATAGTATATTCTTTGTTCATAGGTGTGTCCTTAGTTCCTTTTCAAGGGATACCTCTATGGTATTATCAAAATAAAACGTGATAGTTTCATTACTTCCTGGAACCACTATAACGACCCAAACTTTTATAAATGAAAATTCCACTTGATTTAATTAAATTTCATATTATTGTTATATAAAATGGGAACTTCATGGGTTTTATGTTTCTAGATTTCAAAATACCGTTATGAATTGTGACCATTCCTAATATAGTTGTTGAATAGTGATCACATGATTAGTATAACTATAGGGCTTTAATAAATACAATTTACTCAGACAAAGAAGTGATGGCCTCATCCAGTAGACTTGCCCCGTATGAAGCCCGTTTGTCGGAGCTCAAAAAGGTGGTGGTGTCATTGGGCTTTTCTCTTGACCAAGCCGAAGCTGAGCTTAAACACATTAAGCTTGAGTGGAACCGACTACGAGAGAAGTGGAAGTTAATAGAGATTACCACCCGAGCGATGTTATTCGAGCCACCCCAAGAGTATTTCACCATCGTACACTATACCCTTCGGTCTTATGAGGGAGTTATAAGGGTTATGTAACAAGACCCTAGAACTATGACAATGTACATTATTTTTCTTTAAAGAATGTGCATTCATTTTATTATAGTTACTTTGTAAATAGTTTTTAAACCACAAATAGTATTTTTAGTTAATATTCATCTAAGAAATATATTTTGATGAATTAATGGATTTTTGAATTAAATAATATTTTAATAAAATATTATTATTGAATTAATTTTTATTAAATATAAATGATCATATAATTTTATGAATGCAATTGTAATTTTTATTAAGGTTTGAAAACTGTTTTTTTTCAAAACCCATGGATTTTCGGTAAATGATGTTTTTCATTTTTAAAGTTAAAATTCAAATATTTATAAAATTATTTATGTAAAATGAATATTATTTTTTAAATCAGGATGTCAAAATTATCCAATGGTGAATTTTTCATAAATTTCTGATATAGTTGAATTTTTGGGTAAAAATTAAATACCGTTTAATTATATAATTTTTTTAGGACATCATAATGAACCAATAGTGAGGTAATAAAATACTATAAACATTATGTTCAGACAATATATTTTTTAGAATTAAAATAATGTGATTTTATATTTGTTTTATTTATTTTAAAAAGCTTTTTTGGACCCTCCAAGACTTATAAAACATGTTGTCTTTTTAAATTGTTTTCCTTGAGAGTGTGACTCACCTCCACATAAGCAACCCTATTATTTTAAGAGGTTCGACCATTTGACTTATAAAATATTGTTTTCTACTCCCCTTTTTAAAAAAACATTGGAAAAACCTTGTGCTCATTTGTGGAATTGATTAGTTTAATGTGAGGTGTTCGAAACCTAAATAGTAAAGAATTCCCTCTCTTTTCCTATATAAACCCACACAAGATCCCACTTCCTCTTCACTCAAAGCCTTTGAATTTATATCAAACCCTCCAATCCTCTCTATATATTCCTCCCAAGGTTCCCCAAGCACCCAAGAATCCTCTCTCAAGCCCCTCCAATGCTTTTGGGATCACACTTCCAGGTAAGGGATTTCTTCCTTTCTCATTTTGTCTAATTTTATTTATGTTTTTATGCCCTTTTTCCTTCAATAAAAAATGTTGGGGTATTATTTCTAACCTCCCCATACCATCCTATTAATTTTTGGATGATGGGGGACCCCGTTATCTCTCATTAAAGCCTCCCATGTACACCCATTACAATGTTGAAATTTCGTGAGTGATTTCTCTCTCCTCTTTTACATCCAAGTAATTCTTTTGTATTATGAATCTAAATTCCATTATGTTTGTTGGGAAATGTATCAATATGACACAATTACTGTTCATTTCACGTAAAAATTACAAGACACCATTTTCTATATCATCAACTATTTTCATGAATCCTTATGTCACGCCGTTATGCTGCCAAAATTGCACTGCATTTTTCCAAGCAAATATTTTTGTGTAGTGAATACCATACTCATGTCTCTATCAAGGGTATTTACCTTTATGAACATATACCTATTTAATGGTAATTTTATGTATTTATTCCACATTACATAAACGTGGAATAACTTATGATTTTGATTGATTCCATGTTATATGATCCATGTGTCACACTTATGCATTAAATGAAATTTTTAAGAAGGGTGCACCCTGATAGTGCTCCAATGCATTGGGTAAAGCATAATATCATGATATGTCATGTAAAATGGGTTTTGACTCATGATAATTCAAGTGAAACATGGTTTTAATCGTTCTTCATATGCAATGAGGGTTTACTCATCCTCCATGTGCAATGAGCCTTGGCTCATGCTAATTCCATGTTAAGTGTTGTAGCCATATTTCCATGTTATGATTATCATGCTTTATAATGACTTTATGTTAATGTTTCTCTTGTTCTCCATTTATAAGACTATTTTCTAACATTTATTGTATTCCTCATGTTATTATATGTTTATTCCCTTACTGGTCATTATAGCTCACCATTTTTATGCATTTTCTTAGGTTATCTCCTACAATGCTAAGTATGAGGAAATGTAGTGGTCATGTAGAGGAAGTTCTCAATAGTGATGTTGTGTGTTTTATGTTCTAGGATGTTATATAATGTCCCTAAGCCCCAAATACACTAGAAATCTTGGTCATCTATGTTGTATCAAGTGAGGATTTTATGTAATAAATCAAGTTTAAGTGTGTAATAAAAAGAAGGGTTGTTATAGTTGGTATCATAGGATAGGTTTTGTTATTTTTGGGATTAGGATTAGAAGACCCTAGTGAAGACTTAGAGAAAAGAATAAGTATAATAAAAATATCCCTATGCATTGTTGAGTATTGAGTAAGTGGTTTATCAATAAAATACATCTCTGTCTGGATACGAGCAGGTAGAGGCAGCTCTGGCACAAAAGTCTCCTAGGAGTAAAACCCGAAAACACTGCTTTGAGATAGAATCAAACAAGAACTAGTGAACGACAACATGCCTTGCTACACTCTTGGTTACGAAACTCCTGGGGGATATGATTTGGTAAATTCATAAGCTTAGTATGAACCCTTATAAAGAAAATTAAAAAAATGCCCCTAAGAATATATGTTGTAAAGTAGATCATGGATAAGCATAGATTGAAGCCTATGGATTAATAAGTTAAGGAAATAAAAGTTATTTATAAGTTATCAGTTTTGTACTTGGATTACTTATGTGTTACCCCTAAATTTCCATTTATTCTAGCCAATGCCCAGTAATAGGAGGAGTCAGGCTAACAACTGATGTAAAGAACAATGTGATGACTATGAAAATGAGATGCCCAATCTGATGGGAGCGGGAATCACAAACTTTGTCATGCTTCTCTTTCATTTAACTCAAGATTTGAATAGAAACATGGGTCAAGAGGAATGTTTAACCCCCCCTAAGAAATAACAAGTCTCTATCGAGATCTTCATGAGACAAATGCCTCATAATTTTAACGGATCTTCTAATCCCTCAATCGCCAAAAAATGGATAAAATCCATTGAAAAGATATTCTCCATCCTTTAATGTTCCGAACAAGATAATGTTCTTCTGGATGCTTATCGTATGGAAGGTGAAGCTGAACAATGATGGATGTTGATAAAAAATATGAATCCTGAGGAAGAGATAGAGGCATTGGAATGGAAGGATTTTCAGAAGATTTTTTTCGAAAAATATTTTCCACGCACCCTCTGTCTTATGATGGAAAGGGAATTACTTGCCCTCGAGAAAAAAGATGATGAATCTGTAGGAACGTACGGGGAAAACTTCACAAGGTTTGCACGATATGCCTCCAGCTTGGTCGTTACCCCTGAAAAAAAAAGGTTGACTGCTTCTTTGGTTGGGTGAATCCTAGCCTACATAAAGCGCTAGAGATCCTTGACTTCGACAGCTATGAGAAAATTTTCCAATGTGCCCTCAAGGTCGAAATGGAGATCGGAATATCTCAGGGGTATCCTAGGGATAAGAAGAGTAAGATGGAATTCAATACTGGTGGTCTGATGGATAAATCTAACAGTTCTAAGAAGATCCAACACCCCACTTGCCAAAGGTGCAGAAAGAAGCACCCTAGAAATTGCCTGAAGGGGACGAGGAAATTCTTTAGGTGTGGAAGATAAGGGAACCTAGTTGTTAACTTCCAACAAGAAAAACCTGAATCTGCAACAGAGGAGAGGAATGTTCTGTTCGAACCACAATTCGTTTTCATTTCTATAACTACAAAGAACTAGGGCATCTTGCAAATCAGTGTCCAAAGAAAATGAATTTCAAAGGAAACCGACAACCTCCAAGGAACCAAAGGAGATATTTTTCTGTCACTACTATTTAAGTTAACCCCGGAAATGAAGTGGTGACAGGTATTCTAGTTATTCATTCAATAATAGCGAACTTACTTTTTGATTCAGGTTCTATGCATTCTTTTATATCCCCAAAGTTTAGAAGTACAATACCAACACCACCAAATATCATGGATGTAATGATGTCAGTGAGTATGGAAAATGGAGAAATCATTGAATCCCGTGAATATAAATCCTCCCCTATCATAATATGTGGATTGAATATTTTGGAGAACCTCATCATACTCCCTCTAGTGGAATTTGACGTAATTCTTGGAATGGATTGGTTTTCCATATATAGAGCCAACATAAATTGCTGTGAGAGTGAATTCAATCTCCATGTGGAGAATCGACCCCCTGATTCTATACAAGTGTGGGGAGGAAGATGAATCATCTATAGCTCCATCATCTCAAGCGTGGATATTACTACCCTATGAGAATGTGTATCAGGCTTAGATGATTGAGTTAAAGGAGGAAACCATCCTTAATGACATGCCTACTGTGGGAAATTTAATGAATTGTTTCCTGAGGAATTTCCTGGTCTTCCTCCTTGAAGGGATGTTGAATTCTAAATTGATCTTATACCTGGTGCATTTCCAATATCCAAGACTCCATATAGAATGGCTTTTGTGGAGATTGAGGAGCTGAAGAAACAACTACAAGAGAATCTAGATAAAGGGTTTATACACCCAAGTGCTTTACCATGGGGTACACCAGTACTCTTTGTCAAGAAGAAGTATGGGTCAGTGCGCCTTCACATTGATTATCATGATCTTAAAAAAATCACTATAAAGAACAAGTATCATATCCCATGAATTGATGACTTGTTCGATCAGCTGCATGGAGAATAATACTTCTCTATGGTGGATTTGTGGTCAGGATATTATGAAGTATGGTTGAAGTAGGAAGATATCCCAAAGACTGCTTTTGGTACATAATACGGGCACTATGAATTCATAGTAATGACTTTCGGACTCACTAATGCTCTAGAAATCTTCATGGCCTTGATGAATAAAGTCTTTAGGGATTACCTTGACAAATTTTTGGTAGTCTTTATAGATGATATTATGATATACTCTAAAACCCAGAAGGATTATGAGGAGCATATAAAAACTGTACTAGAGACCTTGTGGAAGGAGAATCTCTATGAAAAGTATAGAATGTGTGAGTTCTAGTTGAATGAGGTCTCATTCTTGGGCCATATCATCACAAAAAATGGGATATCTATGGATCCCTCTAAAACAGATGCAATTGAGGGATGACAGAGGCCAACCTTTGTAATAGATTTTTGTAGCTTCTTGGGGTTATCTGGATATTATCGATGATTTGTGAGAAATATCACATGATTTTCCAACCCTCTTACCAAGATAACTTGGAAGGGAGTAAAGTTTTAATGGAGTGATGAATGTGAAGAAAGCATTAAGGAGTTAAAAAGGAGGCTTATCACTGTGCCCGTGATCACTTTACACACAAGAGGAAATGTTTTGTGGTATTTAGTGATGCTTCAAAGACGGGCATGGGCTATGTGTTGATGGAAAATGACAAAGTCATTCCCAATGCTTCAAGTCAATTGATAGTTCATGAGCATAATTTTCCAACACATGATTTGGAGTTGGCTGCGGTGATCATCGCTTTAAAAATTGTGAAGCATTATCTCTTTTGGGAGAAGTGTAAAATATATACAGACCACAAAAGCCTCAAGTATATATTCACATAGAATGAGTTGAACATGCACCAACGAAGATGGTTAGAGATGATTAAAGACTATGACTGCTCAATCCATTACCGCCCTGGGAAAGCGAATAAGGTGGAAGATTCTCTACGTAGAAAGGACCCAAAAATTCTATCATTGATGTGAATTGAGAAGGACCCAATCTTTATAGATTTGATGAATATGGAAATGAGAATCATAAATAAGGGAACATCCTAAATCCTTTCACAAATTATTTCTCAACCGTCTCTTTTGGAAAGGTTAAAGGATGCTCAAAAGGATGATGTAGGAATTTAGAAGAGAGTGGAAGATATCAAAAAAGATAAATCCTTGGAGTTAATTGTTAATGAAGAAGGAATTGTGAGATTTGGGAAAAGACTATGTGTTCCATCAACTCCGGAGATGAAGAAGGAACATTTGGATGATGTACATAGTTCAAATTTATCAATTCACCCAAGAAACACAAAGCTGTATAGAGATATCTGAGAGAAATATTGGTGGGATAATATGAATAAGGATATCACTGAGTATACATCAAAGTTTCTGGTGTGTCAGCAAGTGAAGGTAGAGAGAAAGAAGTCTAAGGGGACTATGCAACCATTTCACATACCATCATGGAAATGGGAGAACATCACCATGGACTTTGTCACCAGACTTCTGAAGACATCCAAAGTCAACAATGCAAAATGGGTTGTTGTGGATCATTTTACAAAGTCTGCACACTTCATTGCAATATAGGAGGATTTCTCATTTGATCAAATGGAAAAAATATATATTAGGGAAGTGGCAAGGATGCATGGAGTACCCCTATCTATTTTATCTGATCGAGATCCAAGATTCACCTCTAAGTTTTGGAAGAGTCTTCAACATGCTATAGATACTGAGCTAAACTTCAATACGGCTTATCATCCTCAAAATGATGACCAATCTGAGTGGAATATCCCAACACATGAGGACATGTTGAGAGAATGTTATATGGACTTAAAAGGAGTGTGGGACCAATATCTTCCACTGGTTGAATTCTCCTACAATAATAGTTTCCACTAGAGAATCCAAATGGCGCCTTATAAAGCCCTGTATGGTAAGAGGTGCATAACACCAGCATGTTGGGATGAAGTCGGTGATCGTATGCTACTAGGACCAGAAATGGTTGAAGATATGGTTGAGAATGTGAAAACCATTCAGTATCATATTAAGGTAGCCCATTGTCGACAGAAGAGTTCTGCAGATTACCGTCGACGTGACCTTGACATTAAAGTTGGAGATATGGTATTTCTAAGCATATCTCCTTGGAATAAGGTCATGAGGTTTGGAAAGAAAGGGAATTTAAGTCCTAGGTACATTGGCCCCTTCAAAATTCTTGATCATGTTGGGGTAGTGGCCTATCGACTAGCACTTCCACCTACCATATACAAAGTACATGATGTCTTTCATTTATCCCTCTTAAGGAAGTACATACCAGACCCTTCACATGTACTATCTTTAGAGGTAGTACATCTAGAGGATTATCTTTCTTACGAGGGGAAACCAGTGAAGATGTTAGATCGTAGAGAAAAAGTTATATGAAATAAGACAATTCCCCTCATCGAGGTGTTGTGGTAAAACCACAAGTCTTAAGAAGTGACATGGGAATTGGAGGAAGTGATGATGCAAAGTCACCCACATCTGTTTTAGTGTGGGAAAAGAAAATTTCGAGGGTGAAATTTCTTAAGGGGAGAAGATTGTAATGAATCAAACTTTCATTAATGAAAATTCCTCTTGATCTAATTAAATTCCTTATTATGGTTATATAAAATGTGAAATTCATTGGTTTTATGTTTCTGGATTTTAAATTACCATTATGATTTGTGACCATTTCTAATATAGCTGTTGAACAATGATCACATGATTTGTATAAATATAGGGCTTTAAAAAATCCAATTTTCATAGACAAAGGAAGTGATGGATTCATCTAGTAGACTTTCCCCATACGAAGCCCATTTTTTGGAGCACGGAAGAGAGGTTGCATCATTGGGATTCACTCTTGAACAAGCCCAAGCTGAGCTTGAACACATTAAGCTTGAGCGGAACTGACTACGGGAGTAGTGGAAGTTAATAGACATTACCACCTGACCGATGTTATCCAAGCTACCCCAAGAGTCTATCACCATCACCCACCTTACCCTTTGGTCTTATGCGGGTTTTATAAGGGGTTATGTAACAAGACCCTAGCACTATGACAATGTAGATTATTTTTGTATAAATAATGTGCATTCATTTTATTATTGTTACTTTGTAAATATTTTTAAAAGCACAAATAGTATTTTTAGTTAATATTCAACTAAGAAATCTATTTTGATGAAATAATAGATTTTTGAATTAAATAATATTTTAATAAAATATTATTATTAAATTAATTTTTATTAAATATAAATGATAATATAATTTTATGAATGAAATTTTAATTTTTATTAAGGTTTGAAATCTATTTTTGTCAAAACCCATGAATTTTCGGTAAATGTCTATTTTTATTTTAAAAGTAAAACTTCACATATTTATAAAATTATTTATATAAAATTAATATTATTTTTGGAACCAGTATGTCTAAATTATCGAACAGTGAATTTTTCATTATTTTCTGAGACAGTGAAATTTTTTGGGTAAAAATTAAATACTGTTTAAATATATAATGTGTTTTATGACATCATAATGACCCAATAGTGAGGTTATAAAATAATATAAAAATAATATTTGGCCAATATATGTTTTAGCATTAAAATAATGTGATTTTAGATTTGTTTGATTTATTTTACAAAGCTTTTGTGGACCCTCTAAGACTTATAAAACATATTGTATTTTTAAATTATTCTCCTTGAGAGTGTGACTCACCTGCACATAATGAACCCTACTATTTTAAGATTTTCTGCCATTTTCCTTATAAAATACTGTTTTCCACTCCCCTTTAGTAAAAATCATGGGCAATAACCATGGTCTGGTTTGTGGTATTGTTTAGTTTAATGTGAAGTGTCCCAGACCTAAATAATAAAGAATTCCATCTCCTTTCCTATATAAACTCACCCAAACTCCCACTTTCTCTTCACTCAAAGACTTTAGAGTTAGAAAAACCCCTGACTTCCTCTCTCTAGATTCCTCCCAAGGTTCCCCAAGGTCCCAAGAAACCTCTCTCAAGCCTCTCCCAAGCCTTTGGGATCACAATTCCAACTAAGGGATTTCTTCCGTTCTCATTTTTGTCTAATTTTCTTTAAGTTGTTATACCCTTTTGGATTCAATTAAAAATGTTGGGGTATGATTTCTCACCTCCCCCATATTGTGCTATTTATGTTTGGATTATGGAAGACTCATTTCTCTCTCATTAAAGTGTCCCATGTACACCTGTTACCATGTCAAAATTCCATGAGGGATTTATATCTCCTTTTTACATCCAAGTAATTCTTTTGTATTATGCATTTAAATTCCATTAAGTTTATTGGGACATGTATCCATATGACCCCCTTACTATCCATTTCATTTAAAAATTATGATAAACCCTTTTATATATCATCAAATATTTTCATGAATCTTTATGTCACGTTGTTATGCTGCCGAAATTACACCACGTTTTTCCAAGCCAAGATCATTGTGTAGTAAATACCATACCCATGTCTCTATCAAGGGTATTTATCTTTATGGACATATACCTATTGAATGATAATTTAATTTATTTATTCCACATTACTTAATCGTAGAATAACTTATGATGTTTATTGATTTCATGTTATATGATCTATGTGGCATACTTATGCATGAAATGAAATGTTTAAGAAGGGTGCGCCCTGATAGCGCTGCAATGCATTGGGTAAAGTATAGTACCATGATATGTTATGTAAAATGGGTGTTGAATCATTCTAATTCAAGTGAAAAAATGTTTTACTCTTGGTTCATGTGTAATGATGGTTTACTCATGCTCCATGTGCAATGAGCCTTGGCTCATGCTAATTCCATGTTAAGTGTTGTTTCCACATTTAGATGTTATGATTATCATGATTTATAATGAATTTATGTTCACATTTATCTTGTGATCAATTGATATTGATATTGTATAACATGCATTTTATTCTGCATGTTATTCCATTTTTATTCCCTTACTGGGCTTTATAGCTCACCCTTTTCTTATGCATGTCCCTAGGATATCCCATGAAATTCTAAGTATGAGGGAATGTAGTGGTCGTGTAAAAGAAGGTTTCAATAAGGATGTTGTGTGTTTTATGTTCTAAGATGTTATGAAATGTTCCTAAGCCCCAAAGACACTAGACTTATCAATCTTCTATGTTTTATCAAGTGAAGATTTTATGTAATAAATCAGGTTTAAGTGTGTAATAAAAAGTAGTGTTATTATAAACACATAATTATATAGAATAATGTTCCTCCCCAAAATAGATTTTTTTTTGTTTTCATTAGAATTCATTATATACTTAGAATCAATTATAGAATAATAATAAACTAGTTTTTATGAGCTCTTCTAGATTACATATCCTCTATTGAGACTGAAGAATTATCCTGAATATAACATTATATTGTTATGATCTTTCTGAAGTCTAGCATCAATATAATTCCTGATGACTAGCTCCCCATATTCTCCAAATACACAGAATTTATCCTTAGTTCACATATGATACTTAAGAATATCCTTAGGAGGAGACTAATGTTTTTTACAAGGACCATTTTGAAATATTCCTACCATTACCAAGGCATAGGAATCATCATGTATCATTCCAAACATGTCTTACATGGTTAATCCTATCATAGAATCCTATGGGATATTAATCGTTCTCTCTCTTTCATGTTGTGTCTAAGAAAACATATTATTAGAAATATCTATACAGTGTGACACTAAAACCAATTCCCTCTTGGATTGTTCTATATTGATCCTCTCCATTTTCTTATCAATATATGCACGTTGAATTAGTTCAAGATTCCTCTTGGATCAATAATGAATTCCCTTGATTCGAATGATATCAGATGATTCACCTATGTCCTTTATAGAGAATCACTTTTCAACTAGTCTCTAACTAACTATATGACTAGTACTCCATTTCAAATAATTAATATTTTATCAATATATACTATTAGTAAAATGAACGCACTCCCACTAAACCACTTCGATAAATATCAATCAAATTTATTTTTAATGAAATGAAATTATTTTATTAATTTTTCAAACCAAATTTTATATGACCTAGATACTCTCTTAAATCATTAAAAGGATATATGAAAATGGAATATTTCTTTTCCATTACCTGAAGTTTTATAATATTCTAATTTTATCATGGAGACATCTTCCTGAAGGTTTCTACTAATGAATATTTTTTTCAAATCCATCTTTGAAATCTTATAGTCCTATAATGATGTTATAGTTAATAGAATAAATTTGGATGTAAATATGGATACTAGAGAATACGTTTCTACATAGTCAATGCATTTATTATTTTTAAACCCTTTATCCCCCATCTATGATTTATAGGTATTCACTTTTACTTCCATATCCATATTTCTTTTAAAATCCAATTTACACTATGGGAATAACATTAGATACTAAATAGTATAAAACCCAAAAATGTTTCTAATACATGGAATCCATTTTTCAATTCATACATTCATGCTATCTTGTAGATTCTGAACATTATACTCCCTCTTTTTCGGAAAGAGGATCACTATTGTAAATAATTAATGATTCACCATAATTAGTGACTAAAAAAGGATATCTTTATGGTTCTCTATCATCTATGGTTCTTCTATATAGTTATTGGGTTTCAATAAAAACATCATCCATAGGGATCTATAGAATTTATTCCTATATCAGTTCTTATATATTATGATCATAAACATCATCAAAATAAACCTAACTCCTATTATAATCCTTGAATATATTATCCCTCATAAGAAAAATGGATTTTATTACGACAATCACATTCTTATTTTAGGGGTTGTATTGATAACATCCCATTTTTTCTTTTGGATACCCTATAAAGATACACGTTGTTATGTAGGGATCTAGTTTGTTTTATAGTTGGGACTTATAAAACTTCATGCAGACCTATGCTTGAGTATGTTAAAAACATGTATCTTTCAACTTTAGAACATGAAGAGAATACCTTTTTTCACTTTTTATGGATCTCAATTTAGTATTTATGTTATTGTGTGTAATATATAACCCTAAAAAGATAATGGGTGGTATATGTGACTCATCACCAGTCATACTAGGTAGTGTATGTTATGGTTCTTCCTTTCAATAACACCACACCACTCTATTATATAATATGGATTTAGTTTAGATAGAATATCATAATACAATAGAATTTTGGATAACTATTGGTTAATATATTTTCTTCCTCGAACAAATAGAATCTTCCATATCTCCATTCCAAGTTAATTCTCTACTTCATTCTTGAATTCCTTGAATATAAAAAAAACTCAAACATATAACTCACCATGTAAATATAACCATATCTACTAACTCCATCCACAATTGTTATAATGTAGGAATTAAAACCTCTAGATTCTGTGGGAAAATTTCTAAAAAAATTACAGTGTAAAAAATCTATGCGTACTATGTCTTTTTCACATGTCCACTAAATAGTGGGTTTTTTCATCATCCACTGTAAACAAGAATTTCATATTTCAAGATTCTTTATCTTAAAAAATTATAAATAACTATATTGATTCATTTTTGTTATATTTTTTTCATTTACAAAACCAAGATGGTGATACCACACCATTTTTTTAATTAGTAATGTGAATTTGATTCAATATCAAATGAAAATATTTGGTTTCTGTAACCTAATACATAAATACCATTATCCAGTTCTTCCCTACCATAACTAATTCCATTATTATAAAAGTTAAAATCACTATTTAAGAATTTAAAAATAAATCCATCCATATCAAGGAAATAAACATAGATTTTTTTTCTTAGTAACACTAGTCAGAAATTACTATTTTATCAAACCAAAATCACTTAAGTTGTTAATGGAAGGTTGTAGTCACTTATAACAACAGTATAATGATACAATTTTTTAGCTACATGAAGATCCAAGACTCTAAAAATCCTTCAAAATATACTTGGTTATGACATTTGGTTATAGATTTTATCACTATAAGCTATATATAATACCATATGTTTAGATATAGAAATATTTCACTCGATAATGAATTCACCATGAGCTTACCATTTCTTATTTAAAAATTTCCAGTTCTTCTTCTAGTGTCATGGATATCCACATGAAAAACAAGCTGTATTTGATTCCTTTTCAGGTTGTTTCATTTTATTCTTCTTTGAATGGATAGTGCTTAGGAGCCTTGGACTTGGAGTGAGTCTGTGGGACCTTTTCCTTGTTCTGTCTTTTTGTATTCACTATAAAGTCAAAAACTATTTCACACCCTATTTCATTATCAATGTGATAAAATAGATTAATAAATTGAGAAAAATTATTCTCACTATTTCTTATATTGCAGTTCAAAATAAAATTTGAAGTGATTTTATGTCGTGGGCATTGAATTGAGATCTATGTGCATATCAACAAGGATCATAAACCCCAATTTGTATAAGTGCTATATGTATCCATTCATCAATCAGTACTAACTCTCCATACTTGGATGTGAATGGTTTATCAGAGATATAATATCTCTCTTGTCTTACCTTCTCTAGATAAATATCATAAAGGTGATACATAATGATATATGAATCAATATCCTCTTGTTTATTTAAAATACAAATATATATAGAGGATAGCTGAAAAATTGGACATCCCTAGAATCTTCTTTATGTTTCAGGAAGTAAGATACTTCATTCTCACTATCATCCTCAAAAGGTGACATAGGAATTGGGACTTATGTCATATATAATCTCTATTCATGGAGTATTATAAAATGTAAGAACTTATACAATTTCAAAAAATTGAGATGGTGAGAAGGTTATCCTTCTCTAGTATAGATAAACATAATATAGTTGATTTCAGATGACTATACATTTATAAAATAAATAGAATAATAATTTTAGTACATTATCTAGAATAAAAAATTAGAAAAAATAAACTTTTAAACATATTAATCTGACACTAATTTTATAAGACCTAAAATTCCTCTCCATTTGTTTCGAAATATCCTTTCAGATGGATATTCTATGTAAAAGTCACATATTCCCCATATTATAACCCAGATTGGGACCTGCAAATTTATTTAATGGGTTATTTGTAGGAATGAATTTCCAACTGCAATAACTCAATGATCCTTGTTCTATTTAGTAGACTCCCAAATCATGAATTCATAGGCAATGATTTCATTAACTATTACATCACATTTTCACCAATTCCTTATTGGGTAGTCAACCCTTGATGTGAACTATGGTTATGTAAACCCAAATAAAAAAAATCCTTGCTAATTGAAAAGACACTAACATAGGCTGGTAAATCAAATTGAATAATTCGTTTAATTTTAAATTAAATAGTGGAAGGTTATTCCAACTTTATATTAATTTTGAGGTAATTTATCTTTATTCATAAAAATTTCATTTTAGTTTTATGACATGAGTCTTAATATTAAGTCAATTCACTTAATTCATTAAACATATCATGATAAAATTAGACATAATAAAATTATTTAATTTGATTTTGAAATCATTTTTAATTCATTTATTTAATGTGAATACTGATGTAGCATTATTATGTGCACTCTCAAAAATATTTATAACTAAATGCCGCATATGGGATGACCTAGGTCGTTCTCTTGAAGATATTTTGTGGTCAATCAATCACTACTTCTAATTCACATTTTTTATATTTTTTATTTATGAAATAAAACTAAAATAAATTTATCTTTTTGAGAAATGATTATTCAAGACAATGAAAAGTAAATATGCAATGCATAATGTAGATAAAATGAATGCATACAAAATGATGTCAGAAAGAAATGAGATATTCTCGAGAGAATCACCCAGATTGAACCTTGATTGTCTCATTATTAGTTTCAAATTTAATTAATAAACACAATCCATCATATGTGTGAAAATCCTCTTCTATATGTGGTTGTGAATATACAATGCTCTTAATTATCGCTGAGAGACTGCACATCCACCTCTTCGGTCAAGGGAAAATATTATAGAAGAGAAAGTTAAGTCTCAGGTGGTAAGTGGAGAAACAAAGGCGCCTTACCCACTAAGATCCCCCTGAAACTAACTCTAATAAAATATGAAACAATTAAAATTAATATGCAATGACTTAGGTTCAACAATGTATTGATCCCCTGGGAAGTTCTCGGGTTAGTTACTCATGATCATGAGTATAAGAGATCCCAGTAGAGAGAAATGGGGTGGAAGAACAAAAGATAAAAAAAATGAGAATGAGATGAAGAAGAGAAGAAAAATATATTAAAAATGAAAAATACTATTACAATGTAAAGAAACTATAAAACAATAGAAAATAAACACACATAAGTTCCAATTATTTGAGATGGGGTGATGATACATATTTATAGGGAGAGGAGGTGAAGAATTCACACTCAAAACATTTAATCCAAAAGATTTCGCATGGATGTGCCCTTAAATTGCCGAATTTTTAATAGGTGTCTTCATCAATATTGTTCCATAATGTATTATCCGTTTTACTAAAAAAAATTGGCTTCATTGGACACGCCTAGAATGTGTTATGAATTTATTATTGACAGTATCTTTTTCTGGACGTAGGTTCCTTCACAAATATGTCATTCAATGTCCTCTATAATGGATTCCAAACGCCATGAAATTTATTGAGTGAACACTAAATTGAGTCCTAGTATATCTGAAAGGGGAATAAACTAATTTGGAATTGTGTAGACCAAATTGAGTTTTCGTTACAGAAGTGGGATCCACACAGTCCGCCTAGAAAAAGCTTCAACATCAATGAATTTTTAGGCCCTTTAGATGGCTGAATCAGCTCCGGGTCTGGAAGAGAAAATTGGAGGAAATTAAATACCGAGTCTAAAAAAATTTAATCACAAAATTTGGACATATATTTTATGAGAAATGAAAAAAATACCCATGTGATAACAATCTGTTAAAATTGAAGAATTAGGCTATGTTTGCATTTAATCTCAAATTACCACTAAAACCTAAAAACATGACAATTACCCATACAATAACACTATGGTGGGATTATAAACAATGATTTACAGTATAAAATATATTCAAATATGAGATTCATCACTCCCCCAAACTTAAAAATTACACTCCTGGGCAAACATCTTATATCCAAATTAAAATCCACACAACAATCAAAAATGAGAAAATATCAATGATCTTATCCAAAATATAATTCCATCATGTATTATGTATGAAAAACAATTCTCTCTCATTTTTATTTCAATAATTAAAATTTTTTCAACCTCATTAATCAATACATGGCCCAATCACAACCTACCTCACATTAATTTTTATGTAACTCTTCACTCAAGAAAAATTGAATCTATATTTATTCTCGTACTTGGAAATCGCATCTATCACCATAGGCTTGTGAAAATTCTTATTTCTCCACAGAGTGAAACATGAAAATGAATTCAATAATTAGGGATTTAATTAGTGGTTCAAAATATTCTGTGGCTTAGGGTTGGTGGAAAAATTATTGAAATAAATCTTCAGGCCAGAAAGAGGCGGTTGAACTTTTAAGTAAAATGCATGATTAATTCAAGTTAAAACACAGGAAATTTCTATCTCAATCCTGCTTGAAAATGTGGAAAACAACACCACACCATTTTATGACATGGTAAATGAGCCAATAAGTTATTATAATTAATGATATCATCTATGTTCTCCCCCTTTTTTGTGAAAGCTCCCGAAAGGCACAACTTTATTTTCTTTTTTTTCATTTTATTTTTCATGGAGGATGAGATGAAAATTGAATACAATCAATGAATGAAAATTCATGCTCTTTATTTCTGATAGGGACATGAGTCATAAAATAATGTACAATGAGGAATTCAATCTCATCATCATTTTTTCATTTTTTTTTGAAGGAGAAATGGATGAAACAAATAAAGCGCAATGAAATGATGACACATGCCCAATTCTCTTATTATACACTGCCCAAAGTATTGAAACACACCTTGCACCACCCATAAATGATACAAATCCAAAAAAATCACATGAAAGGCCCTTCCCCCACACTCAAACATAAAAATAACCACTAAAACAATACTAAATGTGCAGGTTGGTAAGAAAAAACTGTCTTATAATGTGGCTTAAACCTATAAGGCAATTCATGGCATCTAAGGGCTTATGAAGGATAATTATAAACATGTGCCTCAAGATAAAATTTGGCTATACAAAGAGATTCCTCAATCATTTCAAATACATTCCCTGAAATCCAAAGCTTCAAAAGAGAATATTCACAAATTCTGGTTCTCACACAAAATTCATGTTTCCCTCAAGAATGTGTGGGTATTTTGAAGAATATGTAAGAATGGTTTAGAATAACTCAAAATATTGGAGAAATATTTTGAGTCAGTGATTCATGGGCATGGATTTTAAAAATCAGGCAAACTCATAAAAATGATTGAAAATTCATATCAAGAAAAATGTTTTCACATAAACAATCATTTAAAACTAATTATTTCAAAAATCATTTTAACTTTTTAAAAATAAATTGATGTGTGAAAAATGATAAGAATATTCATTAAAGCTCAAAAATCCTAAAAATCTAATAAACAAAAATGAAAATCACACAATAAGAACTAAGTATGTTGACACTCCCCCACACTTAAATTTTACTACCTCTCATTTCAACTCAACAAAATAAAAATATAAAGGTAGAAAAGCCATGGGAAGGAAAGATAAAACCTAACATTATTTTTAAAGTGGATGCCTTGAGTTAAGATCTTAGAATCTACCACTTTAAGACTATAATAAAGTAATGAAAATACAGAAGAAAAATAAATAAAAAGAATGAGAAAGGAAAAAAAGAGATAATTCTTGGTTTAGACCCCCAAGCAGGTGCTAGGTTTTTACTACCCCTAGTCAGGTGGTTTTAGTGGATTATCCTTAATAAAAAGGCGGGTGTGGTTTCTTTGAGATGAACCACCACATGTGACTTTTCCCGATGTTTATGAGTAATCAATGAAAGTAGAGAACACCAAAGAAGATAAGATAGTTCCCAACCCCACAGAAATAATAAAGAGAGAAATTAAGTTCCAGAGTGGGAGGGATTATAAGATAAGGGTTCTGCTTGTTAATTTCTATGGTTTCCTCCTCCATATGGTATGAATTTTTTTTGATGAGGTAGTCACACCACCATATTTTCTGAATGTTCTTCTTTAATAACCACCACTTGAGTGGTGTGTTCTTTAATATCCAAGGTCTGCTCTAATTTTGAAGTATTAAAAATTTCAGAGAAAGATAATTGAGAAAATAGTTCAACTTGAATAAGATTAAACATGATGAATTAATATATAAATATTCTCTTTTAAGTAAGTCAGCTTGGTAATTGATCTATTTAGGCATGACCATTTGGAATTCAATCTTAGAAATTGCAACTTATTCATTATCTTCCAAATAAAGAGAGAGGTAGAAAGTTTCTGATGTTTCATCATCAAGGATGGGAAGATCATGTTTCATGTTATCATCGACAAAGTTATTCCAAGATTCTTCCAAAAAATTTTGATCCCCCATCAATGCATCTGTTGGAATGTGTACGTTGAGGACCTCCTTGAGAAATGATTGAGCGGGGGATGATATGATTAATTCCTTTAGAAGTTCATTCTCACCCTCCTCAAGTTCTTTAACATAAAAAATTATTGGTTAAATATATTCCACCACTTGTTCCGGTTCAGGTTCCATCTTGAGTTTAGATTGCTCATGGGATATGGGTACATATTTAGTAATAAATTCTATTTGACTCTCCAATTTTTTCACTTTATCATTAATCCTTTGAAACTGATCATCAAGATCATTCCAAACATTTTCTGGCACATGAGATTGTTCAGTCCAGGAATAATAATTTGAATTGAAAGACATCATGAACAAAGAATTTTTTAATATTTTTAATTTATGAATTTCTTTGGTTTTTTTATATAAAGAAAATTTATTTACAAAATGTGAATAAAAATAGTGAATAAAAGCCATTTGGCTCCCCAGAAACGGTGTCAATTTGATGTGTCCCTGTCGTAGGGCATGGAGAATCATATTTTTATGTTTTTCGAGTGAAGCATAGTGTCTGACCATGGTCGTCTCACATGAGGAGCTTTCTCAGTTATTCACCCACTTAATCTAATTTACCTAAATTACTTTATTTTTTGATTTATATTTTATGAAATAAATAGAATTTAATATTACAAATCAAAGTTATAAATCAGATGAAACTAATATTAAATTATAAATTACTGTACAATGCTAAACAGAATGGAATTAGAGAAGAAAGGAAGTTCTCTCGAGAGAAATTTCAGGAAGCAGCTTCATTGTCTAGCTTCAAATATTCTTAGTGAACACACTCCATTTTATGTCTGCACACCTTAGTCTACCTTGGTTATGAATGAAAAGTCTACTTAGCCATCGCCAAGCACACCCTCCATCCACCTCCTCAATCGAGGGAAAATGGTTGTAGATTAAGAAGTTTAATCATTAGACAACCACAGTGAGGATACAGATCGTGTGTGGGTCTGATCCTCTGTGGGTCATTCCGGGGGTTAGTTACCTATCGATCCTTTGTGGGTCGTTGCGGGGGTTCGTACATATCTATCATGTGTGGGTCTGACGGCTTAGATGAATCAGTGGCTACATCTGATCATCTCTATCATCTTACGAAGATTTATACCTATGTGAGCTGAATCTTGACTTTCATTCCTATTATTAAAAATGAACAATAATATTAAAATGTAAAGAAACTATAAAACAATATAAAATGGCCACACAGAAGTTCCAATTCTTTGAGAAGGGGTGATGATACATATTTATTGGGAGAGGAGTTGAAGAATTCACACTCAAAAAATTTAATCCACAAGTTTCCATGTTGATGTTCCATTAAATGATAGAATTAACAATATGTATATTCATAAATTTTGTTCCATAATCTATCCTCAGTTGGACCACAAAACATAGGATTCATTGGACGTGCATAGAATGTGTTATGAATTTATTATTGACGTTTCTTTTTCTGGACGCAGGTTCTAGGAAGGTTCTTTCACAAATATGTTGTTCAATATCCCCTATAATTGATTCCAAACGCCATTAAAATTTTTTATGTGAATAAGGAATTTAGTCCTAGTATTGTTCCAAGTAGAATCAACTAATTTGGAGGTGTGTAGACCGAATTGGAGTTCTGTTATGAAAGTAGGTTCCATGCAGTCCGCCCGGAAAAATATTCAACATCAATGATTTTATAGGCCTTTTAGATGGCCGAATAAGCTCTTGGTCCAGTTGAAAAAATTGGTGGAAATTAAATAAGGAGTCTAAAAAAAATTAATCACAAAATTTGGAAATATATATTATGATAAATGACAAAAATATCCCTGTGATAACAATCTGTTAAATTTGAAGAATTAGTCCATTTTTGAATTTAAGCTCAAATTACCACTAAAACCTAAAAACATGACAATTAACCACACAATAACACTATGGTGGGATTATAAACAATTATTTATAGTATACAATATATGAAAATGTGGGCTTTATCAAACACCATCCATTAAAATAAATAACTAATCAAGAAACTTCTTTAAATAAATAAATAAATTGGTATAATCAGGAGATTTAGCCAATAAATGGGTTTCCTAGTGGATGATATAAAAAAATCTCCCTTATGGGAATAAATACTTGAATGTATATTGGTTTAAGATAGTGAATTACACTTTTTATCCTATTAACTACTTGAATTGTCTTCACTATAGAACCTAACTTGAATAACCTCCACTTTCCAGAGATATCCATCCATTACCTAAGTAATAATTATACATAGTTGAGGGGAACCAAAGGATTAGTTATATAGGGTTTAAAGGAAAGGAAAATATAGGTACACTAACACTTAAATAATTAAGGGAGTGGATAACACATTGGCCATCAATTTAATATAATAAAAATAATAAAACAAAAGGAAATTGATCACGTAAACCTGTCTAGTCTATGCTCATTATTATCCATAGATAATAAAAAATATAAATATATAATCAATATATAACTTAATTTGATTAATTTACTGATTTAGATAAATTACTTGATTTAATCTACTTAAGTTTAATATTTATTAATTATTTAAATTTATATTTATTCAATCTAAACCGTTATGAAATTTCCATCACCCATAATTTTAAAAAAAAATTAATTATTTGATTTTATTTAATATTAAAAAAGTACACAATTTTACTTGGAGGGAAATAAATATTCTCATATAAGCCACTCAGTATGGTACTTTTATAGTGTATTCACATGGCAACCATCATACACTTTGCGCCCCATAATTAAAAGGAGTGAATTTTTCAATAAATGACACCTGATCACAAGTATATTGGGCATCATGTGATTATATCAACACATTGGAAGTACACTAAAATAAAATTCCATATAGAGATTCTAGTTAATAATTTAACATACAATGTAACTTAATATATAATTAATAATATGATCACATCACTTATATAGTCAAATTACTGACATAGAGAACACATATAAATAGGTTTAATTAAATATTTATTTTTTCACTCTATGTTAAATTATTTAAATGAGGTACATTAGGTTACACAACATGTATTGTATCAACATGATGTGTACCCTATTTTTTCCATGTATGGGTCACATTCCTAGGAACTATGCATATACATCATTCATAAACATGTATGAGGTAAATATCATGTATGCCAACTACATGTTATATGACCTCAAAGTTCAATGTATTTTCAGCCCCTATGTCATGTAATAAATACATTACATGTTTTGTAATATTTACGTTTTCTATAGGGAAAACACATGTATTACATGGTGTGTAAGTGAGTTACCTAACATTTAGTATGGTCTAACTGAATTCTATCTTATCCCAGTCAACACGTGGTGCACATTAAATCCATTATGAAAATGGTCAATGTATGATGAAAAAACATTAAGGTGATTTATACTAGTGAATTATATATAGGAACGCAATTTATACCTTCAATCTATCTGCCATGTACTCATGTGTTATTTGGCCAGAAACCTCAACATCTCCAAATAGATCCTTCAGATGTCTATTAGTGTAATTCATCCATTTCATGATTATATGAGCTAGAATGAAGAAGAGAATAGAATAATTTAACATTCATATATAAAGAAAAAAATAAATTACAAGAAAAACTAACAACAAATGAATTTAATCAATCAATGCATAATAAAAAATTATAAATTAATTATGTAACTATTTTGATAACACTTGTTTGTTTGGGTCATAATAGAAGTGCATATTAGGAAGGGAAAACTCATCTTTTTTTTGAAATTGAGGATTAATATAAGACACACATGATGAAGTGCATCATGTAAAAAATAGTTTAATCAAATATTAATCCACATGTTAATATTAAACCCAAAAGGAAATATTATAACATATAATTTATAAATAATTTATAGATTGATTTAGAATTACCTTGTATAGTAATTATATCATTGTTGATGATTTTATCAACTACTCTAGCCATACCATTATTTCATCATAGTTTCCAAGCATAGAATCCCACTTATTGTGATACACATATGCTCTAAAATCTATAAAATTAATCATATAATTGTGAGGTTCTCATATGGTCAATCATGATTTCTTGCATTATTTTCATTTTATTGCTGGAAGAATCCCTTCTTAGATGAAGGCTTATTAAGGATATCTCAAAGGATATAAAGGTTGGAGGAGGATTGGAACTCTTGTTCTTGAGTGAATCCTTCATAAGATTCTCTTTGGGGCATAAAATAATTCTATATGTGTTTGTTTTTCAAAATATGTGGCTAACCCTATAAGGTTATATAACCGAGTGTTAACATAACATGGTAATAGTTTATAATTAGAAAAATTACCTTACCCAATTCCTTATTCTTTAGTGACCCCAATGTATAATATTAATATTAATATTATTTTTCATGATATGTGAAATACCCATGTATAAATTAAAAAAAATTTAAATAAATAAATAAATTTTTATTTAAATGATATTTAATGTTTCATTTCCCATTGGACCATGAATCTTGTAATGTCTATAATCAACACTATTTACCGAACTTTGAATAATGAATATATCTACAATAACTAAATATCACCACATTATTCAACGATAAATATAATAATTATTATATTGACTATATCTTTGAAATAACTATTTATTATTGTTAAATTAATGTATTTATTCATCTGAATAACTTGTGATTAAATCTTGGCTACCAACCAATATATAATAATTATTAAACCAAAAATAGGGAATAATATTTATTATCGCATGATAAATTCAAATATAATTTATCTGATATTCTTCATACACTTACTATGTTACCCTCTTGACCTATTTTAGAGTATCTATAGGAATACCTATCTAATGTCCAAGGATAATATATTTCCACATGCCAAGTCACACATAAATAATGTTATTAATTCTACATTGATATTCAAAACCATATGAATGGTTATTATATACTATAATCACTTTATCAATATATCTCTAATCATGTAGGTTTCAAGCTGGTGTCATTAACCTATTCACACAATGTATCATGATTTAAAATTTTGGAAATGGACTTTCCTATAGAACATAATGGATATTGATTTATTTAGGTTGTTCTATTCCTATAAAAGGGATTTAAATTTCAGATTCCTTTATAGAATAGAGGGGATATATCATTTCTAACATTATTCATTAATGAAATACAACTTGACACTCACTCAACATATCATATTGACCCTGAACATATATAGTCATAGTTTCAACAGTACTTCAAAGTATATAATAAATTATTTCCATAAATAAAATTCATAAAATTATAAGGATAAATTAACATTACTTCATATAGGAATATACAGTCACACATATAAATGTGGATTTTGTAACGACCTAAAATTATATGAATGAAATTTATCTTCTTATAGTTATTTAATATTTCATAAATCATATAAAATAACTTATAGAATAGAATACAAACTCTATAAATGAGTAATAAATTAAATAAGAGGTATTTATAAAATTTAAGGAACTTATACCACTGAAACAGTAACTTGACCTTAGGAATAGTAATATGACCCTTGTGAATAGGAAAACTGGCCAAATGAATAGTAGACACACCCATGAAAGTATAAATAAAATTTAGGAATCTTATAAATGAAATTATGATATAATTATATCATTGTATAAGTTAATTAATATTTTAAAAATTATTAATTTATCTCTTAGTATTTTTGTAAGTAATAAATAATTAATTACAATTTTACAATTAATAAAAAGATTTAAAAGATTTTTTTTCATACAATAAATTGATAAATTAATATTTTATTATCTTATGATTATAATATAATTTTATGAGGCCTTATTTAATTTTTGAAAGTGTCATAAAATCAGTTATAATATTAAAATTTGAATTTTTTGAGTAAATTATTATTTTAATTAAACATTAAATTTATCATATTTAGAATTTTATTTTCATAAAATGGAGTTAATTTTGGAATTATACACATTAAAAAATGGTTAAAGTTAATTTTTTATATATTTCTAAAATACTTGAATTTTATGAATAGTAAAATATGATAAATTACAATAAATGCAAAATACATGAATTTTTGATTCATTGTTGATGTAAGGATGAGGTAAGTGACATTATTTCAAACACACATGAACTAGTTACTGTATGTAGTCTTAATAACCCCCACTATTTCTTATCTTGATCCAAAATAATAAACTAGTGAATAAAATATTCAAAAAAACCCCTCTCCTCCACTATAAATACCACACCCACCACCGCTTCTCCTCACACCTTACGATCTTTGAGTCTTGTCAAATTTATACCCAATCCCCTTCCCAAGCCCCATACCCATGTTTATGAGCCATTGGTCTCATCAAAATAAAAATTCAATCCTGTAAGGATGTTCTCAAAGTGGATAATTCAAGATGTAAAAACACTCTTTATTTTATTTTATTTTCAATTTCTTTTAATTTTTTATCCTTACCTCAAATCCCCTATCCAAAAAGATTTGATAACTACAGTATATTTTATATATAGGAATTAAATCATGTTAATGGAAGATCCCTCACCAAATTCCTTTCTCTCTCCCTTTTATTTTAAAAATGGAAACGTCGTCCATGAAGTGTTGTTTTATCACCTTAAAGAATGAAAAGTTTTCATTTTCCTTCCCCATATTAAAGTCTAGTCATAAAAATATAATTATGGTTAAAACATATTGTATTATAAATATTATAAGTTATTTATTATTCTGTAACTAGTATATAAACATGATATTAATTAACAAGACAAAATTATTTCATGGCGATAAAAAAACTACCAAAATGATCTAAACGATTATCATTAATGTTCTATCCATTGAATAATACTCATCTCTAAAAAATATATATAAAACCATTAAATTTTATGTATGTTTATTAATAACATATAATTCAAATTATGGATAGTTATACTCATTTTACATGAACTTCCATACTCACATACCAGTAAACCGATAAAAAAACCAAAGGAAACGAACGATCCCAAACAATAAAATTGTATATTATAACTCATAAAAAAGACCATAAATGAACTTAAAAAAATTATAATAAAGAAAATAAACATATAAAAGATTATTAATTAATGAATAAATATATTTAATTTGATTAACCCATACATTATGGTCAAGTGAAGAAGACTTCAGACATTAGTGAAGAGTTTCTTCCTAAAACTCCATTTTTATTCAGGTTATACTTTATCCCTATATAAACCAATGAAATTATACATTATTTTTATATAATTCTTATAAATTATGTTTATTAATTCATAACTCATCTTTCCAGATCATTTTATCTTTATTTTATAAGAAATAAACGTTTTTTTTCCAAGTTTCCCTTTTCAATTCTTTCTGATATGCTAGCCCAATTAAAGGGAATGTCTCAATTTCTTTCCAATTTTCAAGTACAATCCTTAATCTATTTTAAGACACAATTATTTATCTAAAATCAAAAAAATATCATGAAAAAAATTTATTTTTCATTTCTAGTTGTATAAAAAAAATCATGGAATATACAAATGATTTTTCGAAAAGAACTCTTAATTGAAAAGTAAAAAAGGGCATTTCTCTTAAAAATTACTAAATGATATTATTTGAGTATTTTCAGATATTTCAACACCTATTATTAATTTTAAACTTTATTGAGAGTTATATCTTATTATTATAATCTAACATATTTTATTAAATGGTTTATGATCAGTTTTACTATGGATGGGCTGTCTTGATACCATTCACCATACAACTCCGGATGGTTAGTGATTATGCTTACAGATTGGGAAACTTTATTTAAAATTCATATGTATATGTTTTTTTATGTTTAAGACCATTCATATGAATAATTAATTAGACATATAATGTTATGGATGGGGCCTAGTAAAACACCAAGATGCATCAGTAGGTATCATGAGAAAAAATAGAATTGGATTTGGGCCGAGACATTATCCATTTTAGATGTCTTGGACGAGGCCTTGATGATATGTTTTAGTTATCTATAATTATTCATTACCTCATTATGATATTAGAAATTTATAAATCATGTGATTATTAGAATATTTGAATATCCCTGGTTTGGTTCCATATGATTATTTATATGGATTTCTTTATTTAGATTTTATTCTTGTCATATTATGCTCAAGTTTATTTTCTAATGGCATGTGATTTTAGTATGTTAACATGAATTATTGTTTATATTAGATTATACTATATTACAAATTATTATTTATCATCAAATATCACCCCTTTATTAGGTTTTATTTTTCCTCTAGATATGAAGATGTAAATTATGAATGAATTGCAAGAATTATTTCAGAGTTTATGGGTGTTTCTGATGGAGTTTCTATGTTGTATTTCCTTCCAAGTTATAATTTACAATTCATGTATATAATATAGTTTCCAAAACCACTAAAATAATCGGAACTTTTAGGATTCATGACTTTTATTATTGAAAATGTAATAAAGTAAGTCACTGGATTCAGCCTACTAGGTTTGGGGTGTCTACAGTTGGTATCAGAGAAAGTTTAGTAGAAACATTAGAATCTAGATATAAAAAACATATATTATGGAACATAAACCTAATATATATGTTGAGTATAATCATAAAATAGTGTCCTAAAATTTTCATAATGTAGAGATTACGTGGTTCTTTCTAGAAATATATCCTGGTATGGATACTACATCTGGACATGGTTCTGGCATAGATACACCTAGGGGTAACAACTTCAACAAGGTGTCCGAGGCCTAACTCGGTTTAACCTTTTACACAAAAAATGGGCCTTAATTCACACTTGGTTTCACACTCCTAGGGTATATTCTTAGGATAATTAAAATTTTATTTGAGAATAATTATGAAGGATTTAAAAAAATTCCCCAAAGAAACTATGTTTAGGAATATGATATTAGATATGTACAAATTTTCAATTTATGTTAACTGTTATGCTAGTTTGAGATTATTTATTTTGATTCATAACCTATTTTCATATAGGTCATTAATTATAAATGGATACTGGTTGAATGAATGTGCACTGTATCCACACACGTATCCCATGTATGGATTTCCCTTCTATGTAATATAATGATGTTGGTACTTGAGCTAAAACTAGTGATGAGTAACTTACAACTATACTGGGATTGCTGACTCGGTTTATAAAAAATAACCTTAACCATATGGTGTATCCTGATCCACAATGTTAAGGAGAAATATTGGATCTCTTTATGTGACAACATCCTCCATTATTCAATGGGACTACAGTCTTATCTGTAGTGGTGCAGTGGATAAGTTCCTTAGAAAAGATATTTCTCACTTTGGGAAGTAATGAAAGGTAAAAGGTTATCATGGTATTTTATTATATCTCAGTATATGGTGATCAATGGTGGTCATTGATTCAAAACACAAAGTACGAGGAATATATTGAAAATATGGAATGGGAATAAATTAAGTAAAATCTTCAAGAAAAATATTTTCCTCATGAACAACAAAAAATATGGAGAGGAAATTCTTGAGTCTAAAAAAAGAGGATAAAAATGTTCAAAAGTATGAATAAAATTATACAAGGTTAGAAAGTCATGCCATAGATGACATACATAATCTTAGGAGTAATATTTGTTGATTCTTTAATTGTTTAAAACCATTCCTCTGAAGGTAACTGGTCTCCCAAAACGTATCATCATATGAAGATATAGTCTTATGTGTTATCAAGATAGAGAAATAATTCCTTAAGTCTTATGACTTTAAGGTAAAATAATCGAATAATAGGGTGTTGGAGGAAATAATATATAAAGGGAAGAATAAAAAAAGAGTTTTCTATCCCATAATAAATATGGGAAGAAACACCCCAGTATTATCCAGAAGGGATTGGGAGTTTGTCAAAAGTGTGAAGGAAAAGGCCACAAAAACCATGATTTCAAGGGAAATAAATAATCTTCCAAAGATCAATGATAAAATTGTAAATATATGAGACATTATGAAAATGATTTTCCTAATCTTCAAGAAAACTTTCCCCAGAAAATTGCAAGGGGGTAGGTCCAAGCATATGTGATCACAACTGCTAAGGTTGAAGTTCATAATGATGTAGTGGTAGGAACTTCAATAATTTCATAAAACATTGACAATGATTTATTTGATTATTTATCATCTAATTATTTTATATATTTTCTGTTTTCTATGAAAATAAGGCTTTTTCATTTTGACTTAATAAAGGAGTTGGCAGTCAAAACTCTTAAGGGAAGTATAATCGCAATAAAGATGTATCTATCAATCACTTTTATGACTTAAAAACATGCATTATTTTATATCTTTATAATAATATCTATAATTCACTTTTAAATCATCATAATTATGGTCTTTATTTCAAATTATGATGAAAAAATCTATTACAAAAAGAAGTAAATTATGATTGGTGAAAAAGATGTAGAATCCCTTATTTTCAGAGAAGAAACCTCGCCATCTGAGTCATACCTAGATCTACCTCTAATAGCTCTTCTAAATGAGATTCTTGTAGAGGAATAGAAAACATCATCTATAGACAAGGAATTAAATCTTCAAATTAAATAAGTTCCTATTATGTAAGAATATGTTGATGTATTTCTAGAGGATTTACTTATAAATCCTAAAGAGTGGGAGGTTATGTTCTATATTGATTTAATTCTTAGTGCATGACCATTATCAAAGACTCCTTATAGAATGGATGCTATGGAATATGTAGATCTAAATAAACTACTAGAGTAATTGAGTAATGAAGGATTTATTCACACTAGTGTTTCTCCATGGGGATCCCATGTTCTTTTTTTTCAAGAAGAAAGATAGATCCATGAGGCTATGCATTGACTATAGAGAAATCACTGCTATTAAAATAAAGAATAATAAGTATCTGCCACTCATTGATGATTTATTTGATCAACTTCAAGGAGGTCAATATTTTTCAAAGATTTACCTTTAATCTGGATATCATCAATTGCGTGTGAGGAAGGAAGATATTATAAAGATAACATTTCAAACTAGGTATGGAAATTATTAGTTTATAGTAATTCTATTTGGATTGACCAATCGACCCTATATTTTTATGGATCTAATTAAAAAAATGTTAAAGGAATATCTTGATGATATTATTGTGGTATTTATTAACGATAAATCTTGATATATTCTAAAATATATGATGAACATGAGAACCACTTACGAGTTGTTCTGGAGGCTCTTAGAAGAAAAGAGTTATATGGGAAGTGTAGAAAGTGTGAATTCTGTCGTCAAAATATTTGTTTCTCATCCATATTTTCCATAAGGATATAATTTTAGTTGATCCTATGAATATAAAGGTTGTTCATGAATGTCCTACACCAATGAAGCTAACTGAGGCATGTAGTATTTTTGATCTAATAGGTTATTATCTATATTTTGTTCATAACATTTTCGGATTAGATAACCTATTAACAAAGCTTACTCATAAAGGGGTTAAGTTTTTTTAGACAAAGGAATGTGAATAATGAATTGAAGAATTGACAAAGATATTAGTGGATGCTATGATCTTGACTCAACCATTGGTAAATTTTGGTTGTGTTATTTATAATGATGCATCAAAAGAAGGGCTTGGTTGTCTCCTTATACAGAATGATAGAGATAATACATATGCATAAATGAAGTTAAAAACACATGAAAAAAACTATCCAAAACATGATATTGAGTTAGCAGCCATAATCGTTTCTCTAAAGATATAAAGACACTATCTATATAGAGAAAGATATGAGATATATAAAACTCAAAAGATCTTAAAATATATTTTCTCTTAGAAATAACTCAACATGAGGAAAATAAAATGGCTTGATCTACTCAAGGATTATGATTTTTTAATACAATACCACATAGGGAAGGAAAATATGGTAGAAGATGCATTTATCATGAAGGATCATAGATTCCTGAAGAAAATGAGGATTGGAAAGGATATCATGTACATCGATCTAGCAAGGATGGATATGGGAACTATGAAAGAAGGTGAAACATCATTACTTTTTCAATTGGTTTAGCAAAGATATTTATTAGAATGGAATAAATGTTCTAGGTCTTATGATGATAATCTTTAAAAGAAAATTAAATTTGTGAATAATGGGAAGTTGGAGGACTTTTTATATGAAAAATAGAATTATGAAATTTGGGAGGTGGTTATGTGTTCCCTCTATACCCCAAATAAAGGGGGAGTTATTGGATGATTCACATAGCTTGAACATCTCTACAAACCCTGGTAACACTATCATGAATAGATATTTGATGGAATATTTCTAGTTGTATAACTTGAAGTGTGGAATTGCTAATTATGTATCAATTTGTTTATTCTGTCAGCAGGTGAAGGATGAAATACAACATCCTAAAGGAGTCATGCAACATCTATCAAATACATGTAGAAAAGTTTCTTAATTAATTATTTAGGGGATTTAATTTGATTATATAGGACATTAAGGTCAAGAGAAGAACACTTTCAGACAAAAGTTAAGGGTTTCTTCCCAAACCACCATTTTTATTCGGTTTAGGATTTATCCCTCTATACACCAAAAATATTATTCATTATTTTTTTACAATTATTATGAATTATATTTATACATTCTAAAATCATGTTTCCAGATCATTTCATCTTTCCTTTATAAGATATAAATGGTTTTTTTAAGGTTCCCTTCTCAATTATTTCTGATACGCAAGCTCAATTAAAGGAAATGTCTCGATTTCTTACTCATTTTTAAGTACCATCCCAAATCAATTTTATGATGACATTTTCCTAAAATTACAATTTTTTCTAGTGAAAATTATATTTTTTTCATTTTTGGTTTTATAAAAACAACCATGGAGAATAAAAATTATTTTTCCCAAAGAACAGTTCTTTTCAATCTAAAGAATTCCTTGACGATTTTATAAGAGTATTTTCAACTATTTCAACACCTTGTTCAATTTTATGATTTATTGAGATTTATCTTTTATTATTATCATCAAACATTTTTTATTAAATGGTTTGTGATCAGTTTGATTTTGGATGTTATATCTTGATTCCATTCAGCGTACTTCTTAGAATGGTTAGTGATTATTTTTACAGATTGGGGAAAGTTATTTAAATTTCATATGTATATGTTGTATATTTTTAACCCAATTAATATGATAAATTCATTAGAATTATTAAGTGATGAATAGGGACCAATAACACCCCTTTATTCCTAATTAGGTCTCAATAAGAAAAAATAAAAATGGATTTTTTTCGAGGCCTTAACCATTTTTTAGATGTCTTAGTCGAGGCCTGGACGATATATTTCAGATGTCCTAAATTATAAATTCTCTCATTATTATATCATTAATTTATAAATCATGTGATTATTAGACTAATATTTTTTCAATGTTTATATTTCATGTGATTAATTATCTCAAATTCTTTATTTGTCTTTTATTCTTTCCATATAATGAACAAGTTTATTTTCTAATGCCATTTGTTTTTAGTCATTCACCATATGTTATTGTATATATTAGCTTAATCTATATTACATACCCTTACTGATCATATGATCTCACCCATTTATTTTTTTTTATTTTTACCAAGGATGAAAATATTTATATTATAAATGACTTCCATGAATAATCTAGGAGTGTATGGGTGTTTCCGATGTAGTTATTATGTTGTATTTCCTTTCAATTTGTAATGTAAATTTCATGTATCTAATTTGGACTCAAAAAATGATAAACTGACCAGTACTATAGGATTAATGTCTTGTATCTATTCCAATGTATTAATTTGAGGCACTAGATATGGGATACTAGGGTTGGGGTCTCTATAGATTTCCTACTGGCGGGTTATGTTCTCGTAATATATTTTATAAGACATTACCAGTGGTAAACACCATGAGAAAGATCCAAAAATTACTCTAAGTCTTGAGGTTACCCAAGATTAACATATATACACATTACACCATTCTATATGAATATTTAATACATATAATAGTTATAAATTCTTGAGGAACATTATGTTTTAGTGTCTTTGGGGGATAGCTACACAATAAACATATTTAAAAAAATATCTCAAACATATCCAATAAATAAAAACATATTACTACCCATATAAACAAGTTATATTTGGATCCTTCTATAAAAATGGGCATGTAAAGTATAATAAAGTGTGTTCTTATACACTTAGAAATGGTAAACATAAAATATATCAATCACAAGTGCATAAGATGATCATGAGGGTATAATAACACAATCAAGTTTATGTTCTAAACATAAAATATTCATACTTAGAAAGGATTAGATCATAAAATTTAATATATATATATATATATACAAATATAAGCATGATCATAAGGTTTTAAAAAAAATAACCATCATTTAAGAGTCATAACATAAGCATGTGGAATTATATTTATAAGAAATCATAATCCTGTGAACATTTTTATTCACAATCATGTTAACACATAATTTTGTGATCATAGTTAGAAGAAATCACAATATTTCATCAATAATTAAACAGATTCATTTTTAATATTTTCCCAAATTAATCATGTGAGAATATCTATAATTCCATCACACTCATAAACAAAAATATGTACACATCTATTCAAAATCATGTCTGCACATTTTTTTGTGATAATAGATTGAATAAATCAAACTTAGAAATCAAAATGTGAATAAATATTTTCAAAATAACGTTCAAACATCATATTATGAGAATATATAGACTGAAATAATACCAATACATTAAAATTTGATGAAAGCTATTTAGAATCATGTGCATGAATTTTATTTTGATCATATATAGAAGAAATTGTGCTCATATATAAAAATTTGAATAATTCTATTGAAAACACTGTCCACACATATCATCATAATCTCTTGAGATACCAATATCATGTTACCTAATTAATTGGTGGGACATATTAGACTCATCCATCACATAATCATAATATATTTATATGTATCCACTAAGATTATAAAACATTAATTAAATCATCATTGTATAAACCATGGAAAATAAACGGGTTTCTTAAACATATCATCACCAAATTCATAAACCATATAAAGAAATAATAATGATTGTATAATTGAATAATAAACTTACTAAAGAATAATTATTATCAAATGAAGTTATAATAGGTAAAAAATTTCATTAAAAGATCACTGGAATATTTCATGAGAAAAATAAACTTTTCATTTTGAAACAATTTACATAAAATATATAAATTTATAAAATATTATGGAACTCATTTTCATTAGAAATCATGGAAAATATGAAATAAAAATTCAAATAATTGAGCAATAGTGTCTATAATAAATTCTATTCATACCATAATTGTGAAAATTAATTATTTTTGCACAAATTTTAAAAGTTACCTCATTCAAAAAGTAACAAGGTTATTATTTTAAACCATAATTTTAAATATGTTTAAAAATGACATTAAAAATAATTAAAACATAGTAAAAAACATTCTAGAGAACATTTTAGAGAAATTGGATATATAGTAGAAATATTTCTAACTAAATTTGGAGAAATACTATTAGCTTTTCTTAAAAATTATTTTGAACCATTTTGAGTACAAAGAGAGGAAAATAGTATAAAAACATAAAAATTATATAAATAAATAGGGGGTATACAATTAAAGTGGTTCTTTAAATAAAAATTAAATAATTTTCATCAATTTAAATTTAACATAAAAATATAGAAAAGAAATGATATTTTGACATCAATCTTATAGATTAAGTCTTATCTTTCTTCATATGTGTTAGAACATCCTATTTGTTTTGAAATATACTTTGTTTTAAGCCTTAAGACTTATATGAACATATTATGGAATGAGAATAATATTTGGGAGATGTGGTAGGAAGATAAGATGGTATTTATGAAGGGAATATCCTACCTATAGTTCTCAAGCATTGTGAATAAGGGAGGAGAGGTGGTGCCCTTTTCTAACTAAGGGGAGGGGCCCCCTTGGAAATACTTAAAAGATTAAATTAGCATTAATTAATATTAATAAAGGTTCCAAATTGTTATATATTAAATATGTTATGAGTATAATTTTAAATACACTCATTGAATAAAATTTAGATAGGTTTAGGCAATGTTCAAACCCCCATCTCATAGTTTTAACCCCCTATTAACCCTTTTTATTATTACTGTGATATCAATGTTTTTGCTCTTTAGGGGTCATGAGAGTTACTATGAAATCAAAAGTCACCAATAAGTATAAAATCGTTGATATTCTCTACCATATCCCATATAAATTCATAATGAAAATATTTGAATTAATTTTAAATCATTTAATATATTTAATATTTAACATAAGATACCATTAAATTCATTTTTGATACTATTCATATAGTTTGAAATTAATGAAAAAAATGTTGAAATGGAATTATAATATAACCATTCAGGAAATCGAAAAAAATTTTTGTTTATATATAAATGTTTTGGATACAATAGTTCATCCAGATTTTATTACATTTAATATTTTTAAATTCATTTATTTTATTTTTGTATTACTTGAAAATGAACTCTATCAGCATTTTATAAAACATTATACTAGTTATTCCATCAACAAAAATAAAAATAAAATTCCATTAAAATAATAATTAATTCATAATTAAAATAAGGATTTATAACCCACAATTTCATCTTTTTATCATTTTGAAATTATATTATTGATATTAAACCAAAGAGAGTGGCATTTTTTATTTATTCATTAATCAAAAATAATATTATGGTCATTCGAAACAAATGATTCCAATTTTCAATATCATAAAATATTGGATGATTATGGTCAAAATAAAATCATGCAATTGAAATTATATAGTTGTTATGTTGAATTTTTAAACCATTTAATAATATTTTTAAATTTAGTTACCTGATTTACCCTTTTCAAAGTGAAAAACATTTACCCCGATTACTATTCACAATGACAAAAAATAATGTTGAAAAATTTTAAAAATATTATTATTTTTATTCTATGTATGGAATCTATTTTTTAAAATTAAATTTATAATTATTTAATTAATCCATTTTAAATAACTGTACAACACAAAATGAGAATCCTTTTTAAAAAATTGTGATTTGTGCATAGAACTGGTTTTATTTATATCTTTTCCCATTTAAAAACTTTTAGATTAATGTTAAAATATTTTACTAAATATATAATATATATATGTATATTTTATTACAATAATCCATAAATAGTTATTAACTTAATTTTTTAAATAGAAACACATAGTTTATTTAAAAACAGTGTTTTAGGAAAACATCTCTTTTTTACATTTGAATACTTTTAAAAATTTATATCCAATTATTTAACTAAATACATGTGTAAGAAATGGATTTTAATTATTTATTTATTACTATTCATTCCCACCAAACCAACTACTAGAAAATAATATAATAATTATATAGTATATAACAATTCATTTAAACTTGGTGTTGTGTGTAAAAAAATCCAACAAAGATTTTTATTATTTAGATTGAAATATATTATAAAATATTAGGGTGTTAAAAGTATCCACATGTGATATCGTATATCATTTTTATCTAAAAAAATTATATTACTAATCTATATAACATATATTATATAATATTTTCATTGAACCTCCAGGTTCTCACTATAGTGGGGAACTGCTATGACCATTTAGTGTGACAGTTACTCTTATGAAATTATCACAAACTATATTATATTGAATTCAAATAATTATGTAGTAATATATATATATATATATTAATATTTAACATAATTAATATTGGTAGTCATAATGTAAATTTATTTTATTTCTAAGTCACCAACTCCAACAATGTTATAATAGAGCCTCGAATCAAAATTGAAATATAGCCTAATAAATATATGTTGAAACATATCCTAGTGTGAAGAACTCCATTCATTACCAAATCACATTATTTTATAGGTCAACACCATACCCTATGAGTATAACAAGAGATATTATTATAAGATATCATATTCTAAGACACCAATTGTTGTTGAGGTAGCCTATACCATGGAGTGTGATAGTCATGGTGTCTTCTTTAACTCCATTTTCACTCGTATATGCATGAATAATTTCCCACTAAATTCCATTTAACGGTTTTGATACCTATAAAATATCCTATGATATCCATAATAACCATTTTTATTCACTTTTATTTTTGTATATACCTCAATTATTATAATATCTGATGACCTAAGAAAATCCACATGACAAATTAATGAAATACTACAAAAACTAGGTAAACCACACCAAACAAAAATGTTTTCCTACTTATATAGTGATCCTATTATAAATATGGTAATGAAATTATCTTAGAATAGAAAATAAGTGTAATACTCAAATGTATATAGAATTTTGTATGACTTGTCTTTATATTAAACTAACCAACTGGTGGAAACAAATTAATAAGCCACAATGGAATCCTATATTCTAGTATATCAAATAAAATATTAATTTATAGGATAGATACATCCATATAATATGGAGTAAAAAATACATAATAATGAATTAATAAATATATAAATATCCTAGACCCATAGATGATATAGATTCAATAGAACAATTAAAATAAAATACAATGGATTTTAACAAATCTTTTTTACTATTATATTCTACTGGCTTTTTTATCCATGTAATATTTTGTAACACCCTATGATTTTATGATATAATTATCTATAAAAAAATGATTTCCTCATAATCTTGATTTATTTTCAACACTATGTTTAAATAGACCATGATATACTATAGAGATATTGTTATTTAATATGAAATTTATCACCTAGCTGTTGGATTATCGGTTATGAATAGTATTAAC
The DNA here is from genome assembly GCA_963277665.1 of Viscum album. Lineage (NCBI taxonomy): Eukaryota > Viridiplantae > Streptophyta > Magnoliopsida > Santalales > Viscaceae > Viscum > Viscum album. The sequence continues at coordinate 288,785,694 of OY728163.1, forward strand.
TAAATTCATATTTTTTACAAATTTTATTAGATTTGTGATTGATTGTGGGAGAATTACTATAGTTCTACAATAATTCACGTGAGATAGGTTTATCATTTGGAACTCCCAATATCTCTCACATATATAACAAGATAAAGGCATGCTTTTCAAATGTAGACTGTCACTAGGGTTTACTTCCAATGATACACAAGAACTATAATTGGTTAAGGGGATGCGAGGTTTGAATCATAACACCCTATTAGGGGGAATTATTAATTTTTATGTGAATCTATTACAGATTTAATATATGTTTATGAAACTCTATTAGATCCTGATAAAAGACTGGTTACCCTAGAAAAAAATTAGTTGCTAAATACCTATACTTCTAAGGATATCTTATCGATGACAACATCTGTACACATAGAGGATCCCCATCCTTTTATGAATTTATACTTAATAATGAGGAAATTATTGTTTTTTAAATCCATATAACTATGAAATCTTTGGTTTATTATCTTTAATTTAGGTAATTATTGTTTTAAAAATGGGAATAAATCTACAGGAGGCATATTATGTATCCTGTGAGATCAAGAATCAAAACCCTTGTAGTTAGTAAGGGACTATAACATATATTTCAACATAGTGAATTGAGGATATAATTGGGCATTGGATATGGGCAGTCAATATTTATAGAGTAATCTTACATATACTATGATATAAGAACTATTGTTCACATAGTTTGAATTTGGTGTTTATGTCATAAAAGGAAAAACAATAGAGGGTTGCATGGGACTTATGCATATAGAGGCTACCTTGATAAATTTAATTATCAATATGGTCATATAAAGGAATTAAATATGTAATCAGACATAAATATTAAATAAGGTACATATTGGGTTCATTTTTATCATTAAAATGGTATGATTATAGATAGTCTACAAGATAATGGTAGTCATTATCTTTGTGGGAAACAATAAATAGAGGAAAATTAGACACATTACATCAGAGAGTAAGATTTAATTGTATGTGGATTATGCACTGAGGATTCCCTAGGATTATTCATTATGAATATAACCCTTTTTAATTAAAATACATGTGGTTAGTTTTTACTCCTAATAAGGATGAGCATTTCAAAATATCATCGTATGGGGAATACACAATGTAGTTTCCCTAATATGTGACCAGGGATTTCACATTGAGTCTATCCTAATGTTTGTCTCATTGGTAATACATATATTTTATGAAAAGGATATGTTTGAGGCTTATAACTATATAGGGTTCCCATTTTCTGGGATTTTTATTATACTGATGACATGATCATAGAGGCTCTCTAAGCCCATGTGAATCATGCTTGTCATTGGAAACAAGAGATAACTAGAGATCAAATGCATTGTATATAAGTGTGGTGTGTCTACACTGGGGACACCATAATGGGATATTATCATATTCCAATGAATTATATAGATCTATGAGTTAATTTAATAATAGTCCAAAGGATACAATTGGTGTGAAAATAGAGAATTAAAATATGTGTGGTATGGAACTCGGTCGTTAGGAAGGTATCCTACATATTCTGTGAGATGTAAATCAGAGTCCACATAGTTTATAATTCTTTTCCCCATTGATTAGAAAGTATTAATGGTTGGAATTATAGAAATAATGGGCTTATGATTTAGGGAGTGTTAGAGGATATCTAAAAAAATAGGGCCTTTATGGCTGGAGAAGGGCTTAAGAGAGCATGAGTGTCACCCTAGGGATTCATGTGGATGTCAGGGTGTCTTGTGATTCGTGTGAAGGCATGATGTCATGTGATCCATGTGAATTATATTAAGCTACATGACCATCTACAGGGATTTGGGTTTATATGATCATGTGAATATGAGTATCCATGTTCTACACATGAAGTACTTGAAGTTACATATGTGTGAAAGTTTTGAAGGACATGATATATCATAAATGACATGAACCAGCCGATCACATGGCCTTATGTCATGATGAACAATTTGTATCATGATCACACACCATCACATAGCCCATAGGGTATCTCAATATCTCATTCACATCGCATGACCACAAGATTATATTGAATTCACATGACCATGGTTTATAACACAACTGATCTTTGTGTAACTCCTTTTTATTTTTATTTATCCTAAGATACTCTCCATGATTAATTTTAAGACTCATATGATTTCATAATCCCTCCACTCTAGAAATTTTTCTTTGATGTGTATTTTTTCATTTCCAACTGAGAGGTTTTATAGGCATCACTAGCACTGTATTAGTGCTACATTACCTGGTGAAAAATCCATGTACCTCAGTCTGAGTCAATGAAAAGAAAAATTAGAATAAGTAAACTATGTCTTATGTGTTTCATGTTACTAAGATACAAATCATCGATGACATTATCTTCATAGAATGATAAATCATGGCCATGTGATTGGTCCATCATTACCAACTTCCTTAAACCCACAACATGTTCATGATCACCCAATTTACAAAGGGTTCTTGGAAAGGGGTTTGAGTTGCATATACAAGGCCACATAAAGGAATCAAATGATGTTCATGGTTGAAATGTACAATGGTGTTTGTATTTCAAGGATTACATTTCAATGAGATTTCATTTGATGAGGTCGACATGTCCAAGGGATTTCATGTGATCAAACTAACATGTCAAATGGATTTTCTGTGATCAGGATCACATGTTCAAGTGTATCTTAATGAAAATACTGCATGTTTAAGGGCTCCATCATTATCAGTTCAACACATCCAAGGTCTTACACATTATTATACTAACAAAACTAAGGGAATTCACTAGATTATGTACAAGCTATTTTTAATGATTAGGCCGACATCATCAAGGGATTTTTTGAGATCATGCAAACATGTCCATGGGTGTCTTCATGACAAGGTGACATGTAAAAGGAATTATTCATGATCAAAACAAAATTTCAAAGGGTTTCAGATGATCAAGATGACATTTCAAAGGGATTTCAGCTAATTGGGATGACATATCAAATGCAATTTGCATGACCAGGACAACATTTCCATGTTATTATGCATCTTCTTAAGAAGAAAACAATTCTAATGGATCCAATATGATCAGGTTGACATAAATAAGGGATTCTTCATGATTAGGATAAAAATTTCATTGTAATTTTTATGATCATTCCAACATGTACAACGGTGTCTGCAAGACATGGCTTACATGTCCATGGGCCTTATCTTGACCAATATATCGATCACACAAAATTCATAGGACTATTTTGTAGATAAAAATGTATATTCCATCATGTAAAGATCCCATCATGGGAATCCTTTATCGCATAAATGTCCATAGTGTTTTTCCATCAATTTTATAGAATGGCTTCTCATTCTCAATAAGAAAATCAGGAAAACTGCGTAAGACCTTATCATTCAGAATATCGTAACATCCATCACATGAAAATTATGTATTAGATAGTTTTTATCAGATAAATCCCTTGAAAGTTATCCAATAGTTGTCAACCAGGTCCTTATGTGATGAATATTCTAGTCACACATGTTTTATGATCCCTTTACATTAACCTAATTGTCAAGGTGTCAATCACATGAATTGAGGAGGAATCATGTTATCATCTGTGGATCATGCATTGATGTGAAAACCGTGTCATGGAAAACCACTCTACTTATAATTGGTGCATCATGTGATATCTCATGAGTTATATGATTTCAAATCTTATTAAGTGATATATGATCGTGTATCCATGGTACTTGATTACTATGTGGTCATGTTTCTTTATTTTCCCTTCATCCAAAATGATAGTTGTAGTTTGGGAAATTTTTACTCCAATTTATCTAGTTATCATTTGTAAGGTTTCAAAAACCCCTCCCCCCTAAAATGTTATGTCTAAAAGAAAGATCAATGACATGTTTCAAAGGAAGTAAATTCTTAGATGATTCCCTTAAACTTCCACATGTTGATCTTCTAGGTGACTATTCTTCTCTCAAGTGACCTTTTGTATTCTACGATATTCCCTAGAAATAGGATGGTTATGGGATGTCCATTTGACCTTAGATCTAGGAATCTAGAGCAATTAAAATTTTAATTCTACTTGTTCATATTATTAGATCCCATTATGTAACCAGATAAGGTTAATTAATCATTCAATCCCATCACTTGAACCAATGATGTGATCCAACTACATGACCTAACTATGTGACCAAATTTTCTAGGAAACTCAGATAACTACGATACTAACTAATCGATGGTAATTAATTTAATTTTTTTTAAAAATCTTTTTTTGAGGTATTTCCTTAATGTGATTTTCATGATTCACTTGGGATTCAAGCATTCAAATAATGATTCTATGTTTATGTGATTTTTGTTAATGTGACATGGTCATGCGATCACATGAGGATTTTAGAGTGATTCCTATCACCCACTTAGGAATTACATTATAGAATAATTCTTAGGAGGTTATGTGGTTTGCGTGAGATTTCCATGGGAAAGAGATCGCATGACTCATAATTGGTCACACTCCTCGAATGATGCCACCCAAAATATAAACTTATTTTTTTTAAGTCCATAACAATTTATACTAAAAACTATCTTCTATTTCCCCTAATTCAGATTTCTTCAAGAAAGGAAGTTTTATAAGAAGTGGATCATTATAATTACATGGTTTTTAGTGTGTACGTTGACCATCATTTCACAATCTCTTGTTCTCAGAAAAATATAGAGTTCTTGGTGGGGGAAATCATTTAATGTGTCCTTTTTATGAATGCGTAGATTTATATGTATTTTTCCTAAAAATAAATGATACCATTATAGTAATATAGTTGGGGGTTGTGACACCCTCTTTGATTCTGAAGAGTCATAATATATTCAGGGTGAATGTATCCCATCTGGGGAACTATATTTATGAGGATAAATTATCTTATGTGTATATGTTGATGTTTATGCCAATATATTTTGAAGGGATTTTTCATGAGTTCCATCCTAATTTCAGTATTTAGTTATCAATAATTTGGAAATATATCTCTAATAATTAATTCATATGGTTTTCCAATAGGGATATGTGATCAAGGCGATGCTTTGGGTTTGATTAGCGTTGGACCACTAGGGTGAACTACACTACCAAAAATATTAAAACTGTGTTAAAATAGATCATCTTATATGAATCCATATGGATTTCACAAGCCCCCACCTATTACAACAATGTTTTGGTGGTATATTGATCTAGATTATGGAGTTTAAATACAAACACATTACATATAATGCACAATGAGGTTGACATTACTCATTGGGATGTTGAAAATACCTATGGTGCACAGATCCTATGGCTTTTGTATGATGAGATTTCCCCCCAGGGTCTTCCTGATATGATGATAATAGGACCCCCTATCATCAGGGATCTAATCAAAATTTCCAAGAAGGACCTTGGGATAGACCCATTTCTATGAGTGGAAATCCCATTCAAGAAATAGTATGAGTTCTCCATCAAGAAAAATAGTCCTAAAACATTGATGAAGAATCCAAAGGCCTTTCAATCTTTCGAATATCATGGGTCATATTGTGTGTACTAGCTAATAGTTTAGGGAGTATTGTTCAACGTCTGGGGGTGGAAGGTCACATCCCAACCAGACCGACCTATTCAATTAGTCATCTTCTTTATTATACACCAAAGAAGGTACTTTCTCCCAATCAAGGAATAGTGGGATTCATGGTCTCCACTATTAGGATGGTAGTGACCATGGTTAGAGGAATGCATAATATTCTTTCCATTTTTTTACTGGACATGTTTTATTTCCAAGTGTGCTATATCTATAGGTTAAAATCCCTTTAATGATCTTCGACCCCTTATAAGTGTTATAATTTTTTATGGGGGAACACCTGGGTGGATATGAGTATTTGAGCACACAAAATAACCTAAAAACATGGTGTAATACAAATTTTTAGTATATATATGGTGTTAGAACTATGGTTTCGAAGACATAAGAAATAATGAGAAAATTGAATCTCCAAGACATTTCACCCTTATGTTATTTGAGGATCCCACTGACAATGTAACTTAAAATAGAAAGGAATATCTTGAGGGTTAATCTTATATAATCACTATTCATGATGGTGTTTCTCTACTCAAATTGATTTTAAGATCCATTACAAGTTGTACTCACCTAGTCTATTTGGGTGGTAGTTTTGATGTGTTCAAATGAGATTACCTACACTTCCACTTGTCTGGTTAGTGAGAAATCCAATGGTGGTTCATCAATTCTGATTCATGTTATCTAGGGAGGGTACTCAGACCCAAGTAAGCATTCCTCTAACTGTTATGTATTTCTGTCTCTCCAAATCCTATATCACTTATTGGATTCATTCATTCTTAAATGGGAAGAAACATATATTTCTAAAAAAGAACATGGGGTTACAACCAATTATTTAAATTGAAACTAATACAAGTTCAAGAAAGTATCCTTCACCTAGTTGACCAATGACTCTAGAGATTCCCCACAAGCAGGTGAAGCATCTAGAGTTAAATTTTTCACTCTTCGACCCATGTGACTCTTTCATTTTATGTTTTTTTCTACGTTTAAATAATTTTTATTGGGGTTAGGGTGAACCTCATACGGAAATTTGGGAATTATATTAAAAAGTATGCTTTGGGGTGTCGACGTCATCAGGGGCATGGACAGAGCACGATTTGAAAGTCGTGCAACTTCACCCAGGCAACTGCGCAACCATCCGTTTTCAGAAACTGAAAATAAATAAATTTTTTAATTAAAAAATACATTAATTGTTGTTGTTATTTAAATTTTTTTATTGTTGTTACATATTTCTTTATCATTAATATGAGTGAATACTTTTATTATTTTAAATATTATTATTATTATTATTATTATTATATTCATTACTATTTAGTTATTAGAAGTTTAACTATATATATATATGTGTAGTTTTTTAGTTTTTTCATTAACGTTTTTATGGGGTTTCATGCACCCTATCTATCTCTACTATGTTTCCATTATTGTGTGCGACCTAACAGCCCCGGGTGCGCTCTCCCCTTCGGATGTCACTTCTTCCTTCAGGCGCCCTGACCGATGCAGCTCCCTCTGCCACCTCTATCCTCTCAGTCGGCCACCTCCAGAACCCTCGTCGGTGTCGCCACCTCTAGCCCACACTCCTCTTACCCGGCTTCCGACCAACCAGCACTCTCCCCCCTACTGCAACACTTTTCCAGCCCCCTCCCTGTCAGCAGTTGCCTTGCCGGTGTTACACAACCCATCCGTCCAGCTACCCAGCCAGTGTCGGACCTCCCTCTGACGACCCCACCTATGGTCGCACATACCCCCATTCACTGTTAGTGACCTGTCCGGCCCACGGTTAGCCTCTGACCACCCTCTTCCGGGGGTGTTCGACTTGTCTCTGAGGACCACTTGAGGTGTGTGTTAGTTTTCACCATCATAAATGAGGAGTTTTGAATCATCTCAAGTTGCACCACTATTCTAGGTGAGGTTTTCTCCCCACTTCTTGGTTTCACATATTTTAATTGGGGTTTTTGAATGTGTTTTGAGTCTTTAGTTTTAATCTGCAGGGCATTGGACCTTACCGTGTGGTTTCAGACACCTATCGTTTTGTTTCATCTTGGTTTCGATGCAGTCTTTACCCTTTCACTTATCTTTTTAATTTAATAGTCACTACTTCATGATATTTTTAATTTCTGCACATTCTAAAAAACATCAATTGATTCTGTGAATAATTCTATAGACTGTAAAATATTATTTTATCCCATGTTATTTGTTTAATTTCATTGTTTTGTTAAATGAGGGCACATTGCATGTCTGATAAATTATTTATTGACAATTCACTAATGATTCGTAATATTTAAAAAAAAATTCAACTACTTAAATAATGTTAAGTCATGAAATTGGTGTTTATATTTTTCTTTGTATTAAATGTAAATTGTTTTTTATAAATATTTCATGACTTGTGAACTTTTTTATATTTTTAAATTGCCCGATTGGCTTTTATGGGTTAAGTGTAATTTAAAAAAATGACTACTTGGGATTTATAAATATAGAGGAATTATGAAAAATGATTTTTTATAGTTCCTTATATGGTTTATGATTTTTTTTTGATTTATAAAGTAATGAGTTTCCATTATCAAGGTAGTTTTGTTTGTTTTTACCTATTCATTAAAACTACATGTGTATACTGATAAATGTGTTTTTAATAGTGTTTTATATGGTTTCAATTAAAAAGAATAATAGTTGTGGATTTTAAATTGGTTGTATTTGAAATGTTAAATTGTGACCCAGTTGATGTTTTCATGTAAAGTGGGTTTGTTTTGACTATACAAAAGAAATGTTTCGAAGAATGGTTATAAACATTATTGAGTGGAAATGATCTACGTAACACCACTTTTGAAAAGTGTTTTCATTTTGATATAAGGGTTTATTGGTGAATGTTTAAGGGATTGTTTTTCCAATTCATGAAATTATTGAAAATTGTTTATTATGAAAACCCTTTTTGGGTGTTTCTTATGCCTAGATTGCATGCAATGGGCGGGAGGTCCTTGTTGGGGGATTCTCTGGATCTATTTTTAGGGTTCTTAAATTTGAACCCTTTATAATATTTCTTATTTTAAGTCATGAGAATGGTCCCAGGGGAGACTTGGGGTGAGACCTATTATGAATTACTATTATATATACTGTGATTGGATACTTGGATGACATTAGTTAGTTCACCCCCTTTTTAATTACACGAGACACGAGAATATTACATATTAAGAGAATATTCTGAGAATGATTTCTGCACTGGTAGGTTATGGTATTGACCAGGGGACCATAGTAGGTGGATGTATTGGGTTTATTGCTATGGGATTTTCCCTCAGCTTTCCTAAGAAAATATGGACGAGCATTTTTGAGTGTTCTGATTTCATTACATGTGACATGTCAACGAGGATGAGGTATAATGTTTTGCTGTCTTTTGGATTATTCTTGATCTCATAGGTTCACCCATATCTTTCGGCTTTCAGTTTCTTTTAGTGATGAATATGGTTCCTGTATGTATATCTACATTTCCCTTGTTGTGTGACTTATCTTGTTAATTTTTGTGTATTTTCTTTCTCAGAATGTGTTAAGATTGTTTTGATTTGGTTTCTAAAAATGGGTTTCAAATGAAATTGTTTTTTCATTTTTGTAAAAATATGAAAATTTAAGAATCAATTTCCCTTTGAAAATGTCATTGACACTAATGAAAAGAATCAATATTTTGAAATGGTAAAGGAAAATTTTTAATACTTTTCTTTTAAGTAAATTATTTATAAAAACCTATTTTTTATAAATTTTAGTTCAATATTTAAATGGTGTTTCTTTTATTTTAAAGGTAGTGAATTGGGGAATAGATATTGGGCTAGCCTACTGAGTTTTAATACTCACAACTATAGTTATTTTCTATTTTTTGTTATTTTTAAGGCTCCAACATGGGTGTGCATGCCTTGGGAGATTCTTGATCATTGAGTTGGGGAGTGACCCATGGGGTCACATGGAGATAGTGTTTTCTTGTTTTGTTAGTTATTATTTCATTCAGTTCTTATTTAGTCATTTTGTTTGGTTATTTATTTTGATCTATTCTCCATTATTTCTTCTTATTTTATTTATTTATATTGGGAAAACTATTCCCATCATCACTCTTTAGAAGCCCATGTGCTTGTCGCCAGCCCGGGAGGATCGGGAATGCCTCTTGGGCCTTGCTGTGGATCGGCTTGGGTGACCGGTTCAGGGTCGACCTTGGTTGGTTTGTAACATATATCAATATCAATAATGATTCCAATAAACATAGAAATTATGAGTGTGGTTCTTATGTATGAATTCCCAATTACATTGGAATTTTCAATTTCATGTCATCAATGGTACAATTGGAGGAAATAAAATTAAATCACAGAGGTATGGAATTTGATGTGTCAGACTGAGTTAGAAATGAAGGGATTTTTTTTATTTCACTACTTCCAGGGGAATAACATTCAATGAGAATCCCTCAGAGGATGATACATTTCTTCAGGACATCCATTTTTTAATCCAAAGTGTGTAGTACTAAATATATTACCTACCCTGGGCATTTAATATTATGATTTCTATCACGGTGATGGATTCTAAGGATAGGGAAGACTATTATGATTCTTGGAAAGAGGTAAATATAAATTTTATTATCTTATATATTAATTTTATGTATTATCAAACCTATTTTGATCACTATCAAACCCTTTCCGTATTATAGGATTCTTGAATTATTTGTTCACCCATTGCATCTCTAGAATATTCTCCTTATTGTTCGATAACTAGGATTGAATTAGGTGATGGACATGATGTTGAGGATGATGGAATCCCTATTCAGATGGAGAAAATGAACACAGTGACTACTAGCCAAGAGGCAACACAATACATGGATCTTTCAATGTTATCCTTATAACCTTTAATGTCTCCCTCTTCAATAGAACCTTCCTTAGAGAGGAAAAGGTTTAAGAAACTGGAAAAATCACCATAGCACTCCCTCATGGAATAAAAAAGTAAGAATTTCACTTTTCAAGCACCTTTTATTTTATTTACTTGGGGTTTAATTTAGTATTCTATCAAGAAAATATTGATTGTTGTGGGCCCTCTCCAAGAATGTAAGGATGAACAAGATTAGATACACAAGTTAAAATATATACCATCTACATCTCTGGTAAAACGTTCAGCATTGGACATAGTTCATATAGGGGTAGAGGTGGTGGGGGTATAAGAAAGATCAGAATTAATGTCTACTACTGATGCATTAGAACTCAGGCCTTTCGATTCATCAAGGGCGAGTGCACTCCTAGAAGAGGCTGACACTAGAAGCTATTCCTCTGCTGACTTCTCTTAGATGGAGGCAATATTTAGTGAGGGTATGCACTTATTTGGAAACTAAACACATCATTAAATCAGTATATTTCAATTTAATATTTCATTATTAACACTACTCCCAAAAGGAATCATGTATACTATGCTGATAGAAAAAAATTTCAGTAATGCTGCTTGGACATCTGACAAATAAGATGTCACCACATCCCTTGATGGTGGAGCTAGGACGACAAGTGTTATTAGTGGCATGGATGATAATTTTTTCTTTTTAGTGATTATTTTAACGACCCTGAATTCTATCAAAGTAAATCCCCTTATTATAATTATATTATATAGTATAATTATATAAAACCACATTAAAAACAAAATTAAAACCTTATAAATGAAGAATTAATGAAATAAAAGTTATTTCTATATGTTAAGTAACATATTCTAATGGAACAATAACTTGACCTTTGAAATAATAACATGAACCTTAGGAATAGTAAACCAGAAAAATGAATAGTAACCTCACCAATTAAAGTATAAATAAATTTTATCTATATTATAAGCGAAAATATGATATAATTATATCATAGTATAGGTAAATAAATATTTTAAAAATTATTAATTAAGTGTTGGTATTTTCGTGGGCCATAAATATTTAATTCAAATTTTATGATTAATTTAATAAATGAAAAAACATATTTTCATAAAATTTATTCATAAATTATTTTTTTGATGTCTTATGATTAAAAGATAGTTCAATGAGACCTTAGTTAATTTTTCAAAGTGTTATAAAATCAGTTATAATCTTAAAATTGATATTTTCCAAATAAAAAATGATTTTAATTATAAATTAAATTTATCATATTTAGAAAATAATTTTCATAAAATTGAGTTTATTTTTGGAATTATAGACATTTATAAATGTTTAGGGTAAATGTTTTGTATTTTTCTAAAATACAACCAATTGTTGGTGAATAGTGAAATACAACAATTTACTATATATATACATTATAAGTTAAATAAACTATTACCTTAGTCATCACTAATGTAATCACCATTATCTAGAACTCACCTTAATTATTTTAATATTTTTTTAATGATAATTCTCAAACTATTCATAGTATTGAGCCAAAATAATAAAATATTAATTAAAATAATGAGAAAACACCCCTCTCCACCACTATTAATACCACCCTTCACCGCCTCTTCTCCTCAAACCTCTCAAGCCTTGTGTCTTGTCCAAATTCTACTAAAATCACTTCCCAATATCCTCTCTCACATCCAATATCGCTTGGTCTTAACAAAATACCCCATCAAATCCCCTATGGAGGATCTCAAGGAGAATAAATTCAAGAGGTATATCCCTCTATCCTATTCTTCAAATTTCTTTTCAAGTTCATTTATTTTCTTTTTCTATGCTCACCTCCCCTCATAAAATGGTTATGATATCTCAATTAACTTACAAATAATGTTATTTTTAAATTCTAATTTAATAATTCATCATCTTTTCTCTTTCCCCCTCCTTTTATACTAAAAATGAAAACATCATCTGAGATGTGTTAATTTATCACATTCTAGGATGACAAAGTTTTCAATTTCAATTACCATATTCAAGGTTGGTCATGAAACTATTTTTATGGTTGAAAAAAGATTATAATATATGTATTATATCTTATTTAAAGTTTTGGAATCAGTATTTACACATGATATTAATTTATAAAACAAAATGAGTTTGTTGTGATCGAAACCCACCAAAATATACCCAAATTATTATCTTTAACTATTTGTATAATGATTCATAATCATTAAATAAAACCAAATGATATAAAAACAATTTAACCCTTGTAATATCTTTAATAACATATAAGTTCCATTCTTTATAATTACCCCCACTTTACATGACTCTTCATACATGTATACAATTAAACCGATCATGAAAACCAAGGAAATCAATGCTCACAAAGGATGAAATTGAATATGTTAACCCATAAAAAATTCCATAAATGAAAATAATAAAGTTATAATAAATAAAATACCTATAGAAATGGTTCTGTAATTATTAATTAATGAATCTAATTCGATTATTCATGACATTAATATCAAGTGAAGAACACCTTCAGACATAAGGTAAGGGATTCTTCCCAAACCTCCATTATTCCATAGGGTTACTCATCCTCTCTTTTTAACCAAATTAAATTATATTTTATTTTTATTTTAATATTATAAATTCTATTTATATGTTCTGAAATTATTTATCAAGATCAATTCATCCTTATTTTTGATGGTATATATGTTTTTAAAATGTCCTCTACTCAATTCTTCTTGATAAGTAAGCTCGATTGAAGGGAAATTCCCAAATTCTTACCAATTTTCTAGGGCACTATATATTATGTTTTAAGACACCATTATTTTTATAAAATTAGTCATTTTATTAAGAAATTTTTTTGTTTCACTTATGGTTTTATATAAAATATTATTACTTTTTTTGTTTTAAAATCTTTTTAATATTTTCCTTAAACCGCACTAAAATTTTTTAATTATAAAGTTTCTTAATTACTATGTTAACATGTTATCACTTCAGTTGGACATCACTTATCATGATATATGCCTATTTTACATTTTTAATGTCTATTTATGATTTAATTCCTTTCTTTTCATGGACAATTTATTGATATGACCATTTAATATGCCTTATAACATGATTATGATACCGAATTCTTACAATGGGTAACCCTTATATTTATGTTTGATTCCTTATGTATGATACTTAATGTGGCACACATTTTAATGAACATGTTATGATGGGAACACCTAGATAACATTCCAACTAATTGGGTAATGTTTAGTGTCATGATACGTCATGTGCAATGGTCTTGGTGGTTAGCCTTGACTCATGCTCCAAGTGCAACCGTCTTGGTGGTTATCCTTGGATCATGATCCTCTATGTGAAATGAGCCTTGAATCATTCTAAATTCATGTTTTATGTTGTTTAAATTTTTTTATTATTCCATGATTATATTATCCTATGTTCTTCATGTTATGATTCCTTATGTTTAACCAAGTTCTATGCCTTTTTATATCATTATGTTATGCCTTCTAACCCATGTGCTAAAGATTTATTTTAATTTTTATTCCATTACTAGGATTTCTAGATCATCCTTTTTTTTATATTATCCCCAAGTTATCCTATATAGATATAAGGGCTCAAATGATGTTAGGAGCTCATAATCATGTACCTAGTCTTCCAAAGACACTAGACTTTACGATCCTTGGCTTGTAATAGGATATTTAATTATTCCTAAAATCATGAAATGATATGTGTAAAAGGATAGGGTCTTTATAGTTAGTATCAAAGAAATGTCTAGTTATTTTTGTTGATTTGTAATAGAGAACTTTAGTAATAACCTTACGGATAAGACTAAGTATAAGAAAACATCCCGAAATTTTGTTAAGTATAGAGTAAGTGGCTTATCAAGAAAATAAATCCATGTTTAGATAATAAATATAGACCTGGTTCTGGGATAGATGTACCTAACAGTAATGACTATGAAAAGGTGTTCTAGGCCAGACTTAGGGTAACCTGGTACACGATAACGGGCCTTACTAAGCACCTAGTTTGACACTCTTGGAGGATATGCTTTGGTAAATTCAAAATCTCATTATGAACCATTATAAAGGGAATGAAACAATTACCATAAGAAAATATATGTTAGGAATGAGATCATAGATAACCTATATTGAAACATTAGGAATCAAAAGTTAAGATACGCTTTTCCTTTAAAAATTTATCCTTTTATGTTTAAAGTTTTATTTTTTATGCTTATTAGCTAAGTATTAAAGCCCCCTAATTGAATGTTTTTTCTTATAAATGGATGGAAATATAAGGAAACTTTACAATAATAAATGTGATAGGAAATTTGAGGATTTCCACAATTATATTCCAAATATATTTGGAATGGGTGCTAAAATATTTATGATAATACTTTCTCAGCAGGATCAAGTTATGAATAATAACTTGAATCGTATGGAACACCCTCATTATCTAAGGAAATATAAATTTACTATCGAATCCTTCATGAGAAAAAGGCTTCCATGTTTAGTGTATCTTCTGATCCCCTCCTTATGGAACCATAGATTAACTCCAATGAAAAGATAGTATCTATCTTCCAGTGCTCAGAAGAAGAGACATTTCTGTTGGTGGTCTATTATTTTGATGGGTAAGCTGATCAATGGTGGACATTAATAAAAAAACTAATTCTAAAGAATAAATTTATTCCATGGAATGGGAGGAATTCAAGAAAATGTTTTTCAATTAATATTTTCCCAAAACCCTCCATCTCAATATGAAAATAGAGTTCTGTGGACTTAATTATAAGGAGGATAAATATATCGGGGCGTATGAAGTAAAATTTACATGGATTTCAAGATATACCTTCGACTTTATCATGAACACTGAAATAAAGGTGAATCACTTCTTTAGCGGACTAAAACCGAGTCTATAAAATGTGTTTGGGATTTGATACTTCAATAGCTATGAAGATATTATTTGTTGTTCCCTTAATGTTGAAATGGATATCAGAGACCCTCAATGGTCACATCAACCAACAAAGAAAAAGAGGGAAATTGAGTCTAATATGGGTTGGTCAGTTGATAAATCCCATGATGTTAATAAGACCAAACACCCCACATGTCAAAATTATGGAAAGAAGCATCCTAGAAACTATTAAAATGGAACCAATAAATGATTAAAATGTAGAAGAATATGACATATGACTAAGAACTAATGAAGATATATGAATAATTCCACTAACGTGGGAGAATAAAGGAAGGTTCAGATCAATACTCAGCCTGTAGTACAATGTTACAACTACAATGATCATGGGAATTATGCAAACCATTTCCCTAATACAAGGGTTGTAAGAGGAAATCAATAAAAACTCAAAGTAAAAAAATCATGTCATAATTCCTTTTTTGTATTTCGATGCTATTTTTGGCATGGATTAGCTATCTTTATATAGATCCAACATCAACTGTCTGAAAAGTGAGATCATTATTTACATCCCAAAGAGTACTACAATTATGTACAAGTGTATGGAAGAGGATGAATATCATTTAGAATCATTGTCTCAAGACTCTATATTACCTTTGTATGATAAAGAATATATATCTCAAATTATTGAGACAAATAAGAGAATCATGCTCAAAGACATGCCTATCATGAGGGATTACATTGACATATTCCCCGAAGAATTGATTGGTCTTCCTCCAGATCGATAGGTTCAGTTGTCAATTGATATTATTTTTGGATATTTTCCTATATCAAAGACACCACACATAATGGCCACCAAAGAGTTGGAAGAGCTAAAGAAGAAATTATAGGAGAATATGGATAGGGGTTTTATATGACCGAGTGCTTCACTATGGGGTGAACCCGTCCTTTTGTTCAAGAATAAGGATGGATTAGTGTGCCTCTGCATTGATTAATGTGATCTTAATAAAATATTGATAAAGGAAAAGTATCCCCTACCATAGATAGGTGACTTGTTTGATAAACTATGTGGCTCCAGTTATTTCTCCTTGGCAGACCATCATTCTAGATATCACCAATTAAATGTAAGGAAGGAAGATATTCCCAAGACCGCCTTTAAAATGAGGTATGAACACAATGAGTTCATAGTGATTCCCTTTGGACTCAATAATTATCCAGAAAAATTCGTGGATTTAATTAATAGAGTCTTTAGATATTACCTTTACCAATTTGTGGTATTATTTATAGATGATATTTTGATATACTTCAAGTGGAAAGAGGAACATGAGAAGCATTTGAATATTGTACTAAAGAATTTTCGAATGGAGAAACTATATGAAATGTATATGAAATATGACTTCTAGATGGAGGAGTATCATTATTGGGAAATTTTATCACAAGAAAAATAATATTTGTGGACCCTTCCAAGACTAAGGCAATCAAAGAGTGGCCCATGCCAAGATCTATAATAAAAACAGATAGTTTTCATGGCCTAGCTGGTTATTACCAACAATTTTTGAAAACATTGTCACAATTTTAAAACCTAATGAATAATATAACACAAAAGGGAGTGAATGTTTTCTAGACTCAAGAATGTGAAGAATGATTTAAGGGGATTAAAAGGAGGATTATTATTAAACTGATTCTATCACTCCTGAGAAGTGGAGAAATCTTTTTGGAATACAATGATTTTTAAAATAAAGGCTTAGGTGGTGTACTGATGAAAACTGACAAAGTGATAGCATATACATCATTCCAGGTGAAAATTGATGAGAAAGACTATCCTATTCATGATATGGAGTTAGAAGCTATGATCTTTGCATTGAAAATCGGGCAGCATTATCTCTATAGGGAGAAGTGTTGGATATATACTAATCACAAGAGTCTCAAATATATATACTCACACATAAAGAGATTAATATGCACTAGAGAAGATCATTAGAGATCATCAAGGAATATTACTTCGCAGTCCACTATTATATGGTAAAGGAAATTAAGCTGATAGATTTTATAAGTAGAAAGGATCCTGGATATTTATCAATGATAAGAACTAAGAAGGATTCAATCTTCTTATATTTTGAAAGGATGAATATGTGAATCATTAAGAAAGAATCATCATCAATCCTTTCTCAAATGATTTCTCAACCATCCCTGGTGGAGAAAATAAAGGATTTTCAAAGAAATAATGTGGAATTTAAGAAAAGAGTGGACGCTATCGGAAATGGGAAATCCTATGAGTTCAATATTGATAAGGTTTTAGTCAAAAGATTTGGGTCACGATTATGTGTACTATCTAATCTAGAGATAAAAAAGGATCTTCTAAATGACTCCCATATCTAAACCTTCTCTATTCACTAATGGATCACAAATATGTATTGAGATCTTCATGAGAACTATTGGTGGGATAATATGAAGAACGAGATTGCTGAATATACATCAAGGTGTCAAATATGTTATAAATTGAAGCCTGAAAGGAAAAATCCTAAAGGGTTGATGCAACCATTACCCATACCAACATAGAAATGAGAAATGATCTCCATGAATTTTTTCACTAGACATCCAAATACATACTTAGGGAACAATTATATATGCATTATTGTGGATTGTCTTACACGGAAAAGTCACTTTATTTCAATTTTATAGGACTTATCACTGGATAAACTTACACAAACATATATTAGAGAAGTGGAAAGTATGCATGGGGTACCAATATCAATTATATATGATCGAGATCCAAGATCCACCTCAATGGTTTGAAAAAGTCTCCAACATGATCAGAGCACCGATCTGAACTTCAATACATCTTATCATCCTAAAATTGAGGGAAAATCAGAAAGGACAATTCAGACACTAGAAGACATGTTTAGAGCATGTTATATGGACTTCAAAGAAGTATGGGGCCAACATTTTCCTCTAATTGAGTTCAAATAAAACAATAGTTTCAACTCCAGCATATACATGGCACCTTATGAAGTCTTTTATGGGAAAATGGTATAGAACACCAGTGTGATGGGATGAAGTCGGTGAGCATAAGCTTCTAGGACCTGAAATAGTGGAAGAAAGGGTGAAAAGTGAAAACAATTCAGCAACACATCAAGGCATCCCAATGTCGACTAAAAAGATATACATACAATCATCGATGAGACATTGAGTTTATGGTCAGGGAGATGGTATTTCTCTGAAAATGTATATGTAATAGGATCATGATATTTGGGAAGAAAGGAAAGTTAAATCTTAGGTACATCGGCCCCTATGATATCCTTTACCATGTCAGAGTTGTGGCCTATAGACTAGAACTACCACCAACCATGTCTCAAGTTCATGCTTTATTCCACATAACCTTCTTCAGGAAGTACATAACAGACCATTCACACACACTTTATTCATAGTTTCTATAGTTGGAGAATGATCATTCTTATGAGGAGCTTCCATCGAAGATCTTGGATTGTAGAGATAAAGTTATAATAAAAAGGACTTCTCACTTGGTCAAAGTACTATGGAGAAACCATAAGTATGAAGTGGAAACATGGGAACTGGAGGAAGCAATGAAGGAAAAATACCGACAACTATTTTCATCTTATAATGAAAAAACAAAATTTTGAGGGAAAAATTTCAAAAGGGGGGAAGAATGTAACGACCCTAAATTCTATCAATTGAAATTCATTTATTATAATTATGTTATATTTTTTAATCACATAAAATAACATTGAGAATATTATAAAAAACTTATAAGTGAATAATTGATTAAATATAATTTATTTCTAGAGGTTAAGGAATATATACCAAAGGAATATTAACTTGACCTTTAAAATAGTAACATGCCCCATTTGAATAGTATACCAACCAATTGAATAACCTCACCAATGAAAGTATAAATAATTTTTTTACATATTATAATTTATAATATGATATAATTATATCATAGTATAAGTAAATAAATATTTTAAAAAATTATTAATTAAGTGTTGGTATTTTTGTAAGTTATAAATATTTAATTAGAACTATATTATTAATTTAATCAATTAAAAGAAAATTTATTTCCATCAAATATATTCATAAATTTTTATTTATATGTACTATTATTATAATATAATTTTTTGAGTCCTTATTAAATATTTTAAAGTGTTTTAAAATCAGTTATAATTTTTAAATTTGTATTTTTCTTGTGAATAATGATTTTAATTAAAAATTAAATTTATCATATTTTGGAAATTATTTTTAAAAAATAGAGATCATTTTTTTATTCTACACATCAAGAAATTTTTATGGTAAATTTTTGGGATTTTTCTAAAATACTTGAATTTTTTAGTGAATAGTGAAATATAGAAATTTACAGTATATATAAATTATAAGTTGAATAAAATATTACTTGAGTCAGCATTGATGTAAGCACCCAAATAATTAACTTACTTTCATTATTTTAATATTTTTGATGATAATTATCAAACTCTTAATTGTATTGATCCAAAATAATAAACTAATTATTAAAATAATGAGAAAACACCCCTCTCTTTGACTATAAATACAACCCCTCGCCATCTCTTCTCCTCACACATATCAAGCCTTGTGAATTATCCAAATTATGATCAAATATATTACCAAGATCCTATCCCACTTCCAGGATATTTTCTTCTTAAATAAACACCAACACTAATCCCTTAAGGAGGCTCTGTTGACACTCCTTTCCGTCACAGAGTCTAACGAATGAAAAGGGAAATATGTGGAACAGAAAGTTATTCATCCTTTGAAGAAACATCAAAAATCGACAAAGGCATGAACAAGGATTGCTTTGAGCATGGGCCGTGCGGGTTCCATTATGGTCCCACAGGTATACCTGCATGCCACATTTTGGGTGCGAAGGTGACCTACATGCCATATGTAATTTTTGCCCAGGGTCTTCAGCAGCCTATAGATACCCCTTGTGGACTCCCCATTTCAAGGATGAAAAATCCATAAACTCAGATTTCAGCTCTCAGTGCCCTAGTCTCTTCTTGAAGACTTCCAAACACTTTTAAGGTAATTTTATACCTAGAATGGAAGATCTAAATAGGGGGGAAAAGGCCTATGTGTTGAAATTCATCAACACATGCGCGCCTAAGTGTCTAACCCTTAAGGGAAATGGTCACACTTGTGTGCCATCTTATCCCAAACAGGACCTGCGCGCCTACCTCTTTTTGGGTGTCCCTCTTGTCCATTCATCTCTTTTCTTCAAATCTATATCTCCTCTTCAAGATTTATCCTTTAGAATACTCTTCAATGCCATTTATGGCATGATTTCTTAGATGGCTTCCTTATCTGAAAGTAATTCTATGGAACATCTCCCAAAAACTAGTGATTTAAATATCTTCATGTCAATAAGGTGAGAGATTTAATTCATTCATACTCATCCTTTAAGATGAGATGATCTTTAACCTAGACCTTCTTTTCAGGAGTAATCCCCGGTCATAATTCCCCTAACTGGGGCCTACTTTTCAAGAGTAAGCCCCAGTCCAAGTTCCCTAATTTGGGCATCTTTTTTAGGAGTAAGCCCCAAGTTCCCAAATATGGGAATCCTCCTAAAGAGTAAGCCCCAAATCCCAAATTCCCTTAAAATGGGCCTCCTTCTCAAGAGTAAGCCCCAGTTCTCAAGTCCCTTTAACATGGGACTCCTTCTTAGGAATAAGCCCCAGTCATAATTTCTCTTAACCAGTCTTAACTCCTTTTGATTTGGGCTTCCTTCTTAAGAGTAAGCCCCAAGTCTCCTTATAATTTTTGCATCTTCCTCAGGAGTAAGCCCCAAGTTAGAGTATCCAAATCTCTATATAGCACATATACCTTTATGGACCTTGTTCCCGGGCTTCTTCTCTAAAGTAAGTCCTGATCTTTATATATTTGGTAAATCATACATACATAAGCCCCATATCATTATTTGTGACCATATCTTTCATGGAACAAATTGTCAGGTTTACTGATACCTCTTGTTTCTCACGCCGAGCATGAATCACGTGAGCATAGAATGTAAAAGTAACCACGACACATCTCTTTGGGCCATTAATCATACGTAAGCCCCACAATTCTTAATCGAACAACGTGAACTTTGATCTATACATTAAAATTAGAGTACGTAAGAAGCCTTTATGAGGATCAATCCCATCATCCATTAATTCTCATCTGTCCTATATGATGTTAAACTATATCTTAATTCCTGAACTACAAGGGATGACATTGCTTTTTTAACAAGGATACTGATGTATCCCATCTGTAGGTACGATCCCAACTCTGAAATACTCCATGTCCTTATGAACGACAATAAACTTCCAGTGCCACGTTGAGTGGCTTTAAAACCAGTATGGTTATCATAATGACCAATAGATCTTTATATAATGTGTTGAAGGATACCATTGACTAATAATCTCTAAAAAATACATATGATTCTCTATCGATGAAGAACCTCAAATACATATAAAATATTCTCTAAATATCATACATATTAATTATTGATTGTCACATCTTAAGGAAAGCTCATTTTAATACTTGGTAGTGTAATAAAGATTCACGAACATAACTTAAATCTATAAAGAGAGTCCCGGAGTAGAAAATAATTCCCCCCAAAAAGGTGTGATGAGTCCGACCTCCCATCCTCTCAACCAATGCAAATTCTTAAGCCTCATTGGTCTACAACTAATGAGCACCTACCTTTGGAAAGTAGGTCAAAAATAGATATAGGATCATTGTTTGTTTTCGGTTCTATGAAAAAACCCATTAGCAATCGATTGGAATGTTTGAACTTTAAGCAAACAAGGTCATCCCCATTTCCAAAGGAAACACAAAATGGTGAACCCAACGTGAATCCTTAACCATGTTAAAATGATGTTCTACTTATTTATTAGGACAATATTTAAACTCAATGATAGGTCCAACAAAACAATTAATAACATATATTCTCATCCAAAATATTTAGTGGCCTAAATTATCTTGATTATATCTATTATATCAAACATGCACTCTTTTCCAAGATATTATGCGTTACAGAAATGGATTCTCTAAAGTACGACACCTGTGAATGCCTCTACTGTGAATCCCTCTACTGCTGCTATTGTTGTATTGTCGTCCACTCTGAGGACGACATCACCTACTTAGTGTCATCAACGCTGGGTATCAAATGCACTGGTTAAGGAATACCGTCGACACGGTACCATTCCGATATTGGATGCTACTCGACAAGCCCTCCAAGTCAATAATTCACCCTGGTTATTCGGATAGCGATGACCATTAATGAAGAAATAGGTGGTTCCAACCACCATCTCCAACCGTTTCGGGTCGTTATCCCTAGAATTCAATCACCAGTCCCTCCCATATTATGAGGAAGTGAATGAGAAGGTCACTCAAGGAGTTAATTCAAGGATTCAACAGTCCTTTCCGAGGACTCCCGCCTACAATTGCCACCAGACTCATGAATTTGTGTGCCCTCAACATGATGAGGGTGTTGTTTCTAGGCGTTCGTCTTAGGTTCCTCAAACCCGAGAAGGAAAGACAAACCACCAGAGGCAACGACCGGTCAAACGTGAGTAGATTCTTATCTCTGCCATCTCTGGAGAAGTCCACCAACCTAGATTGGTGGAAAGAAACGAGCGAGCACACGCACCTGTCCGTCTTAATCCCATTGTCCAGCAGAATCATCTAGCAGCAACCCACCAATCCCGTCAGGCAATTCCGATGGAGTGCTATGGGAAGACACATACACCTGTTTATAACTCATTATCTAGTCAGAAGTCTCGTCTGACTACAATCAAAGAAGTTCACCAATCTGATATGGTGGCAATTGATAAGCAGGAACATACACCTGTTTACAATCAATAATTCTGTCAGCAGTCTCGTCTGCCAGTATTGAAGGGAAATCATCAACCATACTTGATGAGGAATACACAGAAAGCATATACACCTTCCAATGTTAATCAATCCTACCAATAGTCTCGTTTGGTAGCATTCGCAGAAGTCATTTAGAAAGCTCTGATGACAAATTTGGAGCAGACACAACTCTCTGCCCCCACACATGAGTACTGTCAGTATTCACTGGCAGGAAAATGAGGACAAGAGTAGTAACAAACACCTAATCCAAGCACAAAATGGATGTATATTCCCATTCCAATAGCTAAATTCACCAAACACATTCTAAAAATGGTGAAGGATTAGAAGAAAATCCCTGCCCATATTTTGGATGCCTGTCAGAATATTATAACAGCTTCAGCACCATCACAGGGAAAGAAATGAAAATATATCCCTACCAGTGGAGTGGCACATCAACAGTTCACTCCAGAACAGACACACACCTCTGTTCCAGTCCAAGAGGGTTGTGGGGAACACTCCCCCATGTCAAACGGACAACCAAGTCAAGCACATACACCTGATTTGAGTAGAGATAATCAGCTTAACCTGACTATTTCTCCTGATCAGGAACATACACCTGCACATAATAACCGATTCTGTCAACAGGAGGTTTCTAAAGTGAGTAAGAAGGCGTCTAAGAAGAAGGCTTATCCAGCACAGTCAAGAAACCAAGATCCTATCTGTAATAAGGCCTTTCTCGAGGCTGGAGTTCTTGATGCACTCAGACAATTATCTATTGCAACTCAAGATTTTACTCTCTCATTTCCCAATAGTGGGATCATTAATTATGAAGGTATTCATCAGAAACTTCTTCATGAAGGCTTTCTTCATGACAGTTCAGTCGATCTCAAAGTATCATCTTCAGATGAGAGCCACGAGAACCCTCTGCATGGCCAAAAGACTAAGGAGAAAGAGGTTTCATCTTTTGTTGTAACCCACCACGGTGGTCCTCCACATGATGATGAATTTATCTGTGAAAGTACTCTCCCTAGTAGTTATTCGCATTGACTGGAAAATTCTTCAAAGGACAATGTAGTAATGAGAAAGCCCTCTTATCTCGAGGAACTTGCAAATGTGAAGACAGTCATGTCTGATTCTTTACCAATAACAAGTGAAATACTTTCTCAATTAGAAAATAACCCAGGGAGTAGGTCATTTTCTGAACCACCCCATAGTCATTCATCTTCTAGTTTGATAAGTGAATTCTCTAAAATCTTGTTGAATTTGATGAAGGAACAAGGAAGCACCATCTCTGGTCTAATCAAGTAGAAGAATATTCATTGAATGATAAAGATGAATTGCTGAATATGAGAAAACAACTGGTGAAAGGTGAAGTGTCAGTCATGTTTTGGCCATTGGCTCTCTCTCAATATGACATTCCAGATATGTTGACAAAATATTGTATTCAATATATTCTTCTCAAAATGTGGAAAACTCTTTGTAAATTGAAAAAGAAAATATTATCTTATGATGAATATGAAAATCATGTCAAGATAATAGAAGGGTTACAATGCCAAATTTATTTATCCTCTCTCTCAGTTTCTCAATATCTGAAGGCTGAAAAGTAGTAGAGAGAACTTCAACGTTCATGCCTTGGTGCACTAAAGATATTGCACCAATTAATTTCCAATGCCTCATCTGGTATTCCTATCAGGGGATGGGGTGTTCATGGAGCACTACATTTCACTTTACTCCCCAGTCAACAAAGCCCGCCAAAAATGGTTTCATGCAATGTTATTGACCATGTACATCCATAGCCAATTGGATTTGTTTGTAATCAGATGCTTTCTCAGGAACATGCCTTAACTAGTTCTTCCCAAAGTTGGGAATAAAAAGAACAAGTTGTCAAATTACTCTTGCATCAGGAAAACGAGAATATCAAACAAGCTTCTCGTGTAGATCATCCACATCATCAAGTGACGGAAGTGTGACAAATAATACAACGGTCATTTGGGCCAGGTGATTTGAGTGGATGTAGGTTGATGCATCCATCCAATTTTCGGACTAAACTCTGCAAAATCAGGAGAGATTTTATGAATGTCTCAGATGTAGCAGCTCAAGAGCCACCCCGGCTTTCCAGACAGGGGACTCTTTTAACCCAACCCTCGGAATCAACAAATAAGATTAGAGGAGTTGAGCAGGAACAACAGGAATGGCCCCAGTCCACCGGACTGAGGACTTTTTCAAATTCTCAATCCCTTCCTCAGCGGAAGTCAATCTTCTCTTGAATAGGGAAGAAGACACAAGAGGAATGAAGAGCTGAATTATCAAGAGATTCCTTCCACATTGTGGTTCATCAAGAAGTTCCTGAGGGGTCAAATAAACAAAAAGAAATGTCTCATCAAGGAGATAGAAGAGGAAAGTATCGCAGAAATGCTGATATAAGGGATGCAATGCGATATGCATAAATTAATTTCATCAATGTCGTTGTTGCTGATCCCCCAGATAAGGCTCACTCAGAGGGATCAGATGAAGAAGTTCATGCTCAAGAGGCTGTGCACACAGAAGAAAATGAGGAAGTTGTGCATACCCAGAATCAAAGGCTTACCCAGAATTTAGGTAATCCTTCAAATAATCAAATCCCCCCTCTCTGAAAGGTGTCCAACAAAGGGAAAGGAAAAAATCAGGCTAAATTATACCCTACCTATGGAGAAGTCCAATCACTCTCATTAGAGGAAAGGTTCACACAACAAGAGGCAGAAATGAAGGAGTTAAGGAGGTTAAATACATAACTACTTCAAGGTAGTCTTCCTCCTAAGCATGCTGGAGTCAGTCAGCCAAGGGATTTTGTTACATCTACTAAGATGGATCAAGATTATCCTCCTTTACTAGTACTCCCTCACAAGTCTAGTACTATGGGTTATGCACAACAAAAATCGGTGGTGCTACCATCAGTTACAGTACCAATCACCACACCTGTCCAAGATCTTGTTATTTCACCGACTCAGGTACAAGCTCAACGAGATGTTTCTCAGAAGTTAATGACTACTATTGAGTCATTAACAGCTCGGTTAGAAGCTATGAAGGTAAAATTTTCACAAATTCAACCAAAAAAGAGATCTTACCCTGAATGGGTTGATGCAATTTCTCCCCCATCAAAATTTTCAAGTACCACATTCCCAATCTTTAATGGTTCAGGAGACCCAGAGCAACACTTAACACATTTTGTTTCTTTTTGTGATCCTTTGATGGTAACCCCTCAGCAACAAGAAGTAGTTATGCTCATGTGGTTTGTACAGTCATTACAAGGTCTTACTTTTGTCTAGTATACAAGCTTCCAATCCTGGTCAATTACTGGATGGGAGGATCTCCGTCAATGATTCTTTCTTCAATTCAGATAAACTTTTCCAAAGACAATAGTTTTTTATCTTAAAAATTGTAAGCAATGGGAGAATGAAAGGATTTAATATTTCATTGCTCGCTATAATGGATTAACATATTCCCTGAGCTTAGCTCTCCCTCAAGAAGAGTTGTTTCCAATCTGTGTGGAAAATTTGCTTGATGAGTTATGCACACCATTGATTCGAGTGAAATACATATGAGGGTTTCGATACCTTACTTCAATCGCTCAACAGATTTAAGATTCTCTTGTAAAGACTAAGGATAAAACTCGTGTAATTCCATCAGCTCCAAGAAGGAGAATGTTTAAAGTAGAGACTACTACAGTTACACTTAAAGAAGAACTTGTACCTTCTTCTACTTAAAAACCTTCATCTTATTGAAGGACTCCACCTCCTGAGTGTCAAAAACAGAGGCTATTTCATCAAGATGATCAATGAGATAAAAGAAAAAACAATTTGAGGATCTGAAGAGCAATGTTTATTCTTTCCGAAATGAACAAGTTCTTGGTTACTTCATTTCGGCTCTGGAAAATAATTTGGTTCAATTTCCAAGGCCCAAAAGCCAAATAAAGAAGGAGATAAAGACCGTCCCAACTATTTCCCATTTCATCAGATGTTCGGGCATCCCATTTAGGAGTTTTTTGTCTTCAAAGACCTCCTAAAAAAGATGGTAGACTCAGGACATGTGAAACTAAATAGTTCTTTAGCTCAGGTAGCATGTGTTACTGCTACAAATCTAGAGGAAGAAAGCGAGTGGAAAGAAGTAGAAAGAAAAAATGTGTAGAAATATGATGATTGGATGGTTAGAAAAATAATCAACCAATCTCATGCCATTTTGCGAACGCAATTGAAAAAACCAATTGTGTCTTCTGCTATGAATGCCACAGAAAAACCCTCTTCATCAGAGGGAAAATCCTCTTTGAAATGACACAATTCAAAGAAAGAGGAACAGTTAGAAGAAGATGAGATCGTGTCAAAGCCCAAGTTGTCTTTGACTCTGGAAGAGTTTATGTCATCTACTTCAAAGCCACAGGCACCGCCCCACCAAATGGAACAACCTAAATTGGATAATTAGGAAGAGTCTTCATCAGATGAATAGTTGATCTTTGGTTCTGTTAACATGACTCACTTAACAGATCCTTATGCCAATCACAGTTTTAATCCTGATGAGCCTAAGTTCCCTATATCAAACATAATAATTAGAGGGTGTTCCAGAGGTCTGGGATACAGAGGAAGATGTGGATATCCCAGAATCCACTATTCCAATTCTACCCCTGCTAGAAATGTATATGCAGTAGAAACTCGTGGCAGAGCCCTTCAGCGGGCTCAACAAGAACTAGAAAATTCCTCCAACAATAGCAGATTCAGTCCTGGAACAGTTATTCTGGAGGATCAGTTAGAGGTTCCACCTTCTTCCTCTCAGCAAGTAAATATACCTATTTAGTCTAATCTTCCAAAGACAGGAGTATTTCCAACTCCTACAGAAATACAAGATGCATCTACTTCCAAAGCATCAACTTCTAAGGCACCTACGAAACCACATGTTCCTGTTGGGAAACACAGACCTTTAGATCAAAAATATGATGTCTTGAAACATTTGGCCCAAGTACCGGCCATGTTATTAATTATGGATTCCTTGAACCTATCAAAGGATCTTCAGGGGCACTCATTGTGGATTTTTCAAGCCCTTGGGAATTCGAAACTAAAATTGTTGCGGCTGAAGTTTACCATGTTGAGAATGGTCCTGCAGAATGCCATGTAGTGATTTATTTTACAGATGAAGATGAAGATGATGTTGTGCATGGACATATTAAACCTTTGTATTTATCTGGAAAGGTCAATGGTGTAGACATACGAAGAGATTTCATTTATAATGGTTCTGGAGTCAACCTCATCCCCATTCATACACTTCATCGATTGGGCCTCACAGAATCTATTTTATCTCCTTCTAGTCTGATGTTTCAAGGATATGAAAAAAATGAACAAGAACAACTGGGCAAGATTACACTCAGAACTCAGTTTGGAGACCTTGTATCCAATTTAGATTTCATGGTTTTTGATCACGATACAGCCTTCAACGTTTTTCTTGGGAGACTTTGGATACATCAACATGCGTCTATCCCTTCATCATACCACCGATGCCTCAAATATTGTTTCAATAGTCAAATTGGGACATTTTATGGTGGTAATCCCCCATTAAAAACATGTGAATCTCAATATATTGAGGTGGAATTCTATCACATAGAAGGGAAGGAGAAATCCATGACGAAGTAGGTTACAAAAGTTAATGCTTCGTATGGTTTGGAAAAGATTCCTGTAAACCCATTCATACATGTGAGTATGGATTATGTGTTTCCTATCATCAAATTGACAGGATAGGCCCAAATAAAAATACTCTTATGGAAACATTCATAATTTCAATTACGGAAATCAAGCCAGACAACATGGGAGAAAGTGGTGATTCAACAAGCAATGATGAAAGCTCAAATGGAGAAGTCTTCATTTCATCCGCTGAAATCCAGCAAGTCTATACTTCTCTAACCATGCCATAAGAAGTTATAGAAATGTCTGAGGTGAATGATGATGTCGATTCTCAATCCATCATCTCCTCTTTATTACCTAAGGAAGACCCTTCATTATCAATAGGGTTAGAAATGGAAGCCTCTTCTTCAAGATGTTCAAATTTTAACAGCTCTCGTGATCATGGAAAGTATACTTCATCGTCTACAATGAAAGTAGAAATAGAAGAAGTAATACAGGTTGAAGAAGAAGAGGAAGATCTCAGGGATGCTCCTATATCATTTGAAGAGGGTATCTCCACTACTGTGGATGAAATCAGAGAAATAAATCTGGGTATAAAAGAAGATCCACACCCCACATTAATTAGTGCGGCCATGACTCTTGAAGAGAAAGAAATGTATATTTCATTTTTGAAGCAAAATTGAGATATATTTTCTTGGAATTATACAGAAATTCTAGGGTGTGGTCCTGATGTTGCTACTCATTGATTGGGTTTTCCAGAAGAACATCGAGGATTTAAACAAGCTGCAAGAAGAACACACCCAAATTATGCTTCCAAAATTGAATCCAAAGTGGATAATATTATCAAAGCTAACTTCGTCAGAGAAGTTCAATATCCCATGTGATTGGCTAATATTGTACCTGTGAAAAAGAAGAATGGACAAATTAGAGTTTTCATTGATTTTAGAGATCTTAATCAGCATTGTACTAAGGATGATTTTCCAGTTCCGATTACAGAACTCATAATTGATGCACCAGATGGCTATGATGAACTTTCCTTCATGGATGGATATTCCGGATATAATCAAATCCGAATGGCTCCAGAATATGGAGAATCTACAGCTTTCGGAGCCCCTCAGGGTGTGTTTTGCTATCGGGTAATGCCCTTTGGCCTCAGGAATGCAGGCGCAACATATCAGTGTGCCATGCACTGTATCTTCAAAACCTTTTAGGGAAATTTTTTGAATTTTATGTAGATTATTTGGTGGTTAAATATCGAAAACATTCTAACCACATGGGTAATTTGTAAGTCATATTCCACAAACTTTGGAAACATAATTTGAAGATGAACCCCTTGAAATGTGCTTTTGGGGTAACCTTAGGAAAATTTCTCCACTATTTTGTGCGCCATCATGGTATCGAAGTCGATCCTGAGAAGACAAAGTCAATCCTTGGTATGTCAACTCCTCAAAATTTGAAATAATTTAGAGGACTTCAAGGAAAATTGGCCTATATTCGGCGTTTCATCGCCAATTTGGTAGGAAAAAGATTACCCTTCACCAAATTGATGAAGAAGGGAGTCATTTACCAGTGGACTGAAGAATGTCAAGAATCATTCAATATTCTCATGAAATATCTCTTGAGTCCATTGGTATTAATGCCACATGTTGAAGGAAGGCCACTTATTCTTTATGTGACATCCTTAGAGAGATCATTGGGAGCCTTCCTTGCTCAAAAAAATGATGTTGGGAATGAAACAAACATTACTATCTTAGTCGGACTATGCTTGAAGCAGAAACCTGATATCCAAGTATTGAAAAGTGATTCCTAGCATTAATCTTTGCAGTTCAGAAGTTATGACACTAACTGAAACATCATGAGGTCCATTTGGTATCTCGCAATAACCCGCTCAAATTCATCCTTAGTCGTCCAATGCTTACAAGATGTCTAGAAAGGTGGGTAGTTATTTTTCAGCAATTTGATATCTAATATGTTTCTCAAAAGGAAATAAAAGGCCATGATCTGGCTGATTTCCTTGCTGAACACCCTTCATTAGAAGTTACATCTTCAGATATTGAACTTCCTAGTGAGTAAGTCTTCTCTATTGAAGATAGGCTTCAAACGTGGGAAATGTACATTGATGGTGCTTCCATAAGTCCAATAGGGAAGAAAATGGAAGATTCTAAATTCAAAAAGTTTGGGTTAGGAATTGTGCTCATTTCTCCAGAAAAGGTAGTGCTACCCTATTCCTTCTCATTGATGGGAGGCGGGATAAATAATGAAGCAGAATACCAAGCTCTCATCACGGTATTGGAGTTAGTGCTTCGGGCACAAGTGAATCACTTAAAAGTGAAAGGTGATTCAAACATGGTAATCAAACAATTCAATGGGGATTATACAATCAGAAAAGGATAGTTAATCCATTTGCATTATTACGTCAGAGATTTAATGGTGGAGTTTCCTTCGGAACTGATATTTTCTCATGTCCCGCGATCACAAAATGCATAAGATGATGCATTGGCTAATATAGCCACAACTCTGGAAGATCCAAATCGGGACGATACAATCATTAGTATTGCCCACCGTCGTACAATTTCACCTTATGTTCAAACCAGAATAGAGGAAATCATTGAAATTAGTCCCGTTTCTGAACCATATGGTCATACTACAGGATGAATGACACCTATCATCGAATACCTTCAAAATGGAATACTTCCACCTGATAGAGCTGGGAATGAACAAATCTGACGACGTGTGGTCAATATCATTCTTTATGATAGCCCAGATCACCTAGAGAAAATTCTCTACAACAGAAGTTTTGATGTAATTCTCTTCAGATGCATTGACGGTGAAGAGACAATGGCTGTCATGAAAGAAGTGCATGCATGAGTCTGTGGTGCCCATCAGTACAGACATAGACTATCTGGTCAAATTCAAAGGCTTGGATACTTTTGGCCTTCGATGATACAAGATTGTGTTGATTTCACAAAGTGTCATTCTTTCCATGTACATGCCAAATTCATTCATCAAACCCCAGAGTTTCTTCATACAGCTAAATACTCGCGGCCATTTTCCTCATGGGGAATGGATGTAGTAGGACCTTATCCATCAGCTACATTTAATCAGTTTAAGTACATTCTTACTGCTACTGTCTTCTTTTCCAAATGGTAAAAGGCAATACCTCTCAAAGAAGTTAGTTCTAAAAGAATTGTTAGCTTCATCAAGTCTAACATCATTACCAGATTTGGTGTCCCTCATACCATATTGATGGACAATGGAACCAACTTCTGTTCATCCGAGGTAAGGAAGTTGTATCAAGAATACAACATCAAATCCAACCATTCCTCTCGGTATCATGCAGTGGCCAATGGCCAAATAGAATCCTTCAACAAGACTCTTTCAAACATACTACAAAAGATGGTGGATAAAGATAAAAATTCATGGCCTAATAAATTTTTTCATGCTTTATGGGATTATTGAACCACCACCCGCACTGCAAACGCGGTCGACTCCATATTCATTAGTATATGGAACAGAAGTAGTATTTCCCATTGAGGTTCAATTACCCTCACCCAGGGTATCCATTTGTGATTAGTCATCTATAGATGAACAATCTCAAAAGCAATTGGATGAATTGGAATGATTAGATGAGAAAATATTGTGCACCTTGCACCACTTGGAAGTCTATCAAAATCGAATAGCACGAGCTTTGAACAAAAAAGTTCATCTTTGTTCATTCATTCAGGGAGAATTGGTATTGGTTCTCAGAACTCCAATGATAACAGGAAATAAACCTCCCAAGTTGGAGCCAAAATGGGAAGGAACTTATTCAATACATAAGGTCTACTCCAATGAATCTTATTCTTTAATATCCATGGATGGAGAACTCATCACGACTCCAACTAATGCCATATTTCTGAAGAAGTATTTTTTATAACACAAATACATCACTATGGTCCATGCATATGACCTTAAACTATTTTCCCTTACGTTCAATATGACGTTAAAATGTGATGTCCTAACTACACGATGCTAAAATGTATAACACTCATTCGTCCAACATGATGTTAAACTATGATAAAGTCCCTAAATCGTCCAACATGACGTTAAACTATGTCCCCAGTATTTTTACTACATGAAATTAAACTGCAAAGTCCCCCTTTCGTCCAACATGACATTAAACTATATTGTCCCCATCGTCTTAGCTACAGGATGCTAAACAGTACAACACCCTTATTTTCCAATATAATGCAAAACTGTGTTCACATCCAACATGATGTCAAACTTTACTTCTCATTCATCCTACATGACGTAAAACTAAAGAAATTCCCTTAATACGTCCTACATGACATTAAACTGTATTTTTTCCCTGCTACATGACACTAAACTGTGCAGCACCAATAGTCCTCACTACAAGACTTTAAACTACACAGTCCCGTCATATGTCCTACATGACTTTAAACTGTGCATCATTAAGGTTGTTGCTACCTCTTGTTTCTCACACCGAGTATGACTCACATGAGATTAGATTAAACTTCAACCATAACACCCTCTCTGGGTCGCTAACCGTGTGTAAGTCCAGACACTATTTTTTAGGTCGTTGTCCTCAAGAACAACTTGATTACCAATTCATTCTTTAATTTAACTACGCGGACTTTGATCCTTGCCTTCTAGGCTGGGTACGTAGGCAACCTCCAAAGGTTCAAGCCCAAAATCAATCTCTTCACATCGGTTCACCACCATCTCATATGATGTTTATTCGTGAAACCGCTCCCAGAACCAATATTTTTTTTACATTGGTACACCATCGTCCTTTCTATATGACGTTAAACTGTTCGTACTTTTGTCATGTACAACAATAAACTACAACATTATTGTACACCCTCACCTAAGAGGGAATAATTATTTACATTGATCTCCAATCATGTTATATTCTAAAGACTACAGGCATACATGACAATGCCTGCACATTTTATCTTGGGTCAAACCATCATTGCACTAAAGTCCCCTTTTACCCTTCACTTGTACGAACCAAATCAGTACAAATGGTATTTCAAGAACTATGTGCGGCTTGATTCCAATCCTTATGGGATACGTAGGAATGTTCGAGCATCCCTCGAATCTAGCCCCAAGTCTTTGGGCCTAACCCCAAATTCCACTTTCAGTCCCTTGGCTGAAAAGTCCCCCTGTGAAAACATGAATGTGGTATAAATACCCTAGTCTTCATTCACATAAATTTTATTACAAACACACAATGTGTATTCCTCATTATGGTAAAATCTCTATGACACTAAACTAAGATCTCCTACACTCTCATCCCACATGAAGTTAAACTGTATTGCAAGAAATAAATTTGGATTTATTCCCATCCTTATCGGATACGTAGTGGAGTCCAACACCTCAATTCAGGACCCAGCCACAACATGATTATGGTTAGCATTGGTCTGTGTATCTCCAACATGAATTGGAAAATATTCATTTTCAGGTGTCATAATCCTAACCTTAAATACTTCAATATATCCATAACCCTTTTCTTGACTTCTGGTAAAAAAATGTCTGATAACCAAGATTTCTTTTGCCTGACTATGCAGCACGTGCCCTTAGGTGGCCTTGCATAAACAGTCTAGATAACGGACTTGTCATCCAAAATATACTATTATTTGACTACACAACCAATGCCCTTAGGTGTCCCTGCATAATTCAATCCCTAACAAGTTTTTCAAATAATGGTAACTTCATTCTTGGGTGGAAAACCTCTATTTTCTTTATTTGTCTTAATGAGAATATGTAGGGATCCACAAAAATATCCCTCCTTAACATATTTGTCCCATAATATTTTTCATGATCTGAAAGTATTCAAGTCTATAGTTTATATTTCCCTTCCATATGTTTGGGTCAGACCTTCGTAGGAGTGACATTTATCCAATTCTTTGACAATATTGATTGGAAATATCCTCTCCATATTCAAGTACCTCTTTCCATACAGCAGACTTTGTTCTTTGGAAAATTTGAATCTCCATAAACATTCATTGGATTTTTTAGAAATAGAAAAGTAAAATTTCTAAGAGTTCTTTTAACTGACTATGAAACATGTTCCCTTAGGCGGCCTTGCATAAAGTAGTCTACATAACTGACCTGGCTGCCAAAAGATGCTATTATTTGACTATGCATCCAATGCCCTTAAGCGGACTGACATAATTCAACCCCCTAACGGGTTTGTTAAATAGTGGTAACTTAATTCTTGGAAAATACTTCTTATAATGCCTTTTATCCCATTTTTTATATCATTCCTCATATTCAAAATTTCTTAAGTCATATTTTACATTTTTTCCCATACCTGAATATGGTTTTATGTTTTCAGATAAATTATCAAGGAATTGAGTCAATTTTAATCCATTCGGTCAAAGATATTTAAACCTTAAACATTAGCCTTTTTATGTCCGACATGCATGACTTTAAACTGCCCACAAAAGACAAGGGAACTCTAAACAAAATTCAAGTCCCAACTCACTAAACATACATTTTTTATGATTTAGGTAATATTGAGTAATTAAAAAGATTCAAAGTTTGTAAGGTTATTTCTATAATCCTAGAACAAATAAAACTATGCTTACTAAACCCATTGGATTATGTGAAAATTTTAAGCAGGAAGCTAGAGAATGCAGGTACAAATGATTGAAGATGAAAGTGTTTTTCATTGATGCACAAGAGTTAGAAGGACATCCACAGATTGGAGTCTCTTCTCTTTTTCAAGAATCACAAGAGGATTTCAACATAACTCTTCATTTTATTTAGGTCATCCTGAGCTTCATAAGCATCCACCTAGAATTCATTCATTCAACTGGATACAATAAGAGATTTAGTGATACCAGCTCTTCTTGGAACAATTGTAAAGAATGTTCTTGAGTGCGGTTTGAGAAAAAAAATTTCTGATCAAACAGTGAATCTATTTCTTTCCAAGAGACTTGGAAGATGTATACATGGATTTGAGAATGGAGCATTGGAAGTAAAGAGCCATTTGGAGAGATTACTCTTTACAGATATTTTCACTAATTCCATGATAGTCTTCTCTCCACCAACCAGCAGTGGAAAACATATCAGCCCATAGTTTTCCATTTTCATATCTATAAGGAAATTTCATGGGGGAAAATTTTGAAATTTCACACCACTATTTCTGCTCTTAATGCAAAACATTGTAGAAATAGAGAGATAATAGTACGGCTGCATCTTGGGAATATATTTCTTTGGCTCTGGAACATTGACTTCCTTGAGATGACCATGGCCATAAAGAGGCAGGTAGATGCTTTGTGAAAGATTAAGATGATGCTTCTTCAAGTACTTGGCCAAATCTGGAAGAGTGTTGTCACATATATCATAGTAATCATGACCAACAACATTCATCATGTCATCAATCCACTTTCTTTCCAGTTCATCAGTCGTTCCAATTCTTCTAGGAGCCATTGAATCTGCACAAAGGTCGAATAATTAACTCTTAAGTGAGTTGTTTTTTCATAAAATTTGGGATCAAAAGTGAAAAAAAATGGATAAGTCATTAAGGCGTTCAATTCCAATTTTGGCGCACAAGTGTAACTCTATCGCACAGGTTTTTGTCACACAGGTATCACCGCACAGGTCAAAATACTTCTATAGCAGCGTGATATGAACAAAAGCAATGAAACCGCGAAAAATCAGCCACCTTCGTGATGAGAGCAATATGCGTGGTGAGAGCTCAGAAGCATTCAAAGTCCCATCATTTGCGCGAGAATGAGAAGCCTATTTATAGGCCAGGACGCACCCATGCGCGCTGAAGCCTGAACGCTAGCACCTACACGCCAGCACCTGCACGCCGCTATCTGCATGCACAAAACATGCGCGCCACTCTTCCTTGGTTGTCTTCTTTACCTCAGAGTCACATCTTCATTCCTTTCGGATCCAACTCTGAGGGGGGACTTTTTTTGACGCTCCTTCCCGTCACAGATTCTAACAAATGAAAAGGGAAATACGTGGAACACAAAGTGATTCATCCTTTGAAGAAACATCAAAAATCAACAAAGGCATGGACAAGGATTGCTTTGAGTATGGGTTGTGCAACTTCCATTATGATCACACAGGTATACCTATGGGCCACATTTTGGGCACACAGGTGACCTTCATGCCATATTTAATTTTCTCCCAAGGTCTTCAGCAGCCTATAAATACCCCTTGTGGGCCCCTCATTTCAATGAAAAAAAATCCAGAAACTCAGATTTCATCTCTCAGCTCCCTAGTCTCTTCTTGGAGACTTCCGAACAATTCTAAGGTAATTTCTTACCTAGAATGGAAGATCTAAAGAGGGGGGAAAAGGCCTAAGTGTTGAAATTCATCAACACCTACATGCCTAAGTGTCTAACCCATAAGGGAAATGGTCACACTTGCACACCGTCTTATCCCAAACATGACCTGCACGTCTACCTCTTTTTGGGTGTCCCTCTTGTCCATTCATCTCTTTTCTTCAAATCTACATCTCCTCTTCAAGATTTAGCCTTTAGAATCCTCTTCAAATACATTTATGGAATGATTCCTTGGTTGGCTTCCTTCTCTGAATGGAAGTCTGTGTAACATCTCTCAAAACCTATTTATTTACATATCTTCATGTCACTAAGTTGATATATTTCATTCATTCAACCTCATCCTTTAAGATGAGAAAATCTTTCACCTGGGCCTTCTTTTCAGGATTAATCCCCACTCATAATTCCCCTAACACGGGCCTCCTTTTCAGGTGTAATCCCCAGTCCATGTCCCCTAATTTGGGCATCCTTCTTAAGAGTAAGCCCCATGTTCCCTAATATGGGCATCCTCTTTAGGAGTAATCCCAAAATCCAAAATTCCCTTAAGATGGGCCCCCTTCTCAAGAGTAGGCCCCAGTTATCTAGCCCATTTAACCTGGGCCTCCTTCTCAAGAATAAGCCCCAGTCATAATTTCACTTAACCTGTCCTAACTCCTTTTGATTTCGGCATCCTCGTTAGTAGTAAACCCCAAGTCTCCCCCTAATTTGGGAATCTTCCTCAAGAGGAAGCCCAATGTTAGAGTATCCAAATCTACACAAATCACTTATACCTTTATGGACCTTGTTCTCAGGCTTCTTCTCTAAAGTAAGTCCTAATCTTTAACTATTTGGGCAATCATACATACATAAGCCCCATATCATTCCTTGTGACCTTATCTTTCATGGCACAAATTTTCATGTTTACTGATACCTCTTGTTTCTCACACCGATCCGGACTCACGTGAGCTTAGAGTGTAAAAGTAACCACGACACATCTCTTTGGGCTGTTAATCATACGTAAGACCCACAATTCTTAACCGAACTACGTGGACTTTGATCTCTACCATAAAAGTTGAGTACGTTGGAAGCCTTTCTAAGGTTCAATCCCATCATCCATTAATTATCATCCATCCCATTTGATGTTAAACTATATCTTAATTTCCGAACTACGTGGGTTCTGATTACTTTTTGAACAAGGATACATAGGTATCCCATCTGCAGGTACGATCCCAACTCTGAAACACTCCATGTCCTTCGGAATGAACATAAACTTCATGTGCCCCGCTGAGTGGCTTTAAAACTAGTATGGTTATCATAAAGACCAAGAGATCTTTATATAATGTGTTGAAGGATACCATTGACTAAGAATATCTAACAAATACAGATGATTCTATATCGATTAAGAACCTCAAATACATATAAAAGATTCTCTAAATCTCATACATATTAATTATTGACTGTCACATCTTAAAGAAAGATCATTTTCATACTTGGTAGTGTAATAAGGATTCATGAACATAACTTAAATCTATAAAGAGAGTCCTAGAGTAGACAATAATTCCCCCCAAAAAAGTGTGAAGAGTCTGACCTCCCTTCCTCTCGACCAATGAAAATTATTAAACCTCATTGGTCTACAACTAATGAGCACCTACCTTTAGAAAGTAGGTCCAAATGGATATAGAATCATTGGCTATTTCCAGTTCTACGAACAAGCCCGTTAGAAACCGATTGGAATGTTTGAACCTTAAGAAAACAAGGTCATCCCCATTTTTAGAGGAAACATGCTCCCAAGGAGGATAAATTCAAGAGGTAAATTCATATTTTTTATTATTTTAATTTCATTTCAAGTTATTTCATTTTCATTTTATCTCCTCACCTCACCTCAATAAAATTGTATGATAACTCCTGTATCATACATATAATTGATTTTTTTTATTCTGATTAAATAATTCATCATCATGTCTCTTTCCCCATCCT
Organism: Viscum album; assembly: GCA_963277665.1. Classification (NCBI taxonomy): domain Eukaryota; kingdom Viridiplantae; phylum Streptophyta; class Magnoliopsida; order Santalales; family Viscaceae; genus Viscum; species Viscum album. Next base: position 288,824,783 of record OY728163.1, read on the forward strand.
TTTATACTAAAAATGAAAACATCACCTAAGATGTGTTAATTTATCACATTCAATGATGACTAAGTTTTAAATTTCAATAACCATATATACGGATGGCCATAAATCCATTTTTTATGGTTTAAAAAGATTATAATATATGTATTATATCTTATTTAATTTTCTATAATCATTTTATACACATGATAATAATTTATAAAACAAAATGAGTTTGTTGTGATCGAAAACCCCCAAAATAAACCCAAATGTTTATCATTAACTACTTGTATAATGATTCATACTCATTATATAAAACTAAATGATATATAAAAAATCTAACCTCTATAATATCATTAATAACATTTATGTTCAATTTTTGATAATTACTAACACATTTCATGACCCTTCATACATATTTTAAACCATAAAAAAGTACTTAAATAAACTTAAAAATGTTATAATAAATCAAATAATTATATAAATGGTTCTGTACATATTAATTAATGAATCTAATTAGATTGTCCAGGACATTAAGATCAAGTGAAGAACACCTTCAGACTTTGGGTAAAGGATTCTTCCCAAACCTCAATTATTCCTTCAAGTTACCGTTCCTCTCTTTTTACCCAAATGAAAGAATATTTTATTTTTATGTACTAATAGTAAATCCCATGTATATGTTCCAAACTCAAGTATCAAGATCCATTCATCCTTATTTTCGGGGATATACAAGTTTTTAAAAGGTTCTCTACTCAATTCATCCCGATAAGTAAGCTCGATTTAAAGAAACTTCCCGAATTCTTAATCATTTTAAAGTTCATTATAGAATCTATTTTAATACACTATTATGTTTATAAAATAAATCATTTTATTATAAAAACATTCTTGGTTCACTTCATGTTTTTCATAAAAGATTATGCCATTTTAGTTTTAAAATATCTTTAATACTTTTCTTAAACCGCACTAAAATGTTTTAATTCTAATGTTTTTAAGTACTTTTTCTACATGTTATCACTTTAGTTGGAAATAAATTATCATTATCAATGTCAATATTACTTTATGAATGTCCATGTTTAATTTAATTCCTTTCTTTCATGGACACTTTTATGATAGAACCATTTTTTTGCCTTATGACATGATAATGATACCCAATTATTACCATGGATAACCCTTATGTTTATGTTTGATTCCTTATGTATGATTAATAATGTGGAACACATGTTCATGAACATGTTATGTTGAGTGCTCCAACATGGGGATCTAATTAATTGGGCAATGTTTAGTCTCATGAGACGTCTTGTGCAATAGTTTTGCTGGTTAGCCTTGACTCGTCTTCTATGTGCAACAGCCTTAGTGGTTAGCCTTGACTCAAGCTCCTGTATATGAAATGTGCTTGGACTCATGATAAAGTTAGGTTTTATGTGGCTTCCACATTACTATTATTCCATTATTATATGATATTATGTTGTACATGTTATGATTCTTTATGTTTAATCATGTGCCATGCCTTTTTATATCATTATGTTATGCATTCTAACCAATTTTCTAAGATTTATTTTAATATTTTTTACCATACAATGATTTGTAGGTCATCCCTTTGTTCATTTTATCCCCATTTTATCCTATGAATATATAAGGTCTTAAAGGATGTTAGACGATCATAATGTAAGATAAATAAAGAAATGTTTTATTTAGTCCCATGTTTTCAGTATTATGTACCTAGTCTTCCAAATACACCTGACATTACATTCCTTATCATGTAATATGAGGTTTATTAAGCCTAAAATCATGAAATGATATATGTAAAATGATAGAGTCACTAAAATTATCATGATCAAATTTTGTATGTTATCATTTCATTGCTTATCTGATAGTTAACAATCTCTTTTATACTTCATTGAAATAACCTTTTCTTATAGCTTATGGGTCCTAGATTAATCTACTTTAAGATCCCCCTATACTGTTATGAGTATATTAGAGACCATTTATACACCTATACTATCTTAAGATGTAATTATTATTCCTTATATTATACTATTGGTCACAAAATACATTTCTATTCCTAGAATAATCTTGATTCATGGCTTAGATCATACAAAATTTCATCAATTGCTATGGTGAAATGTATGGCGGACATCTAAAGTTTAATCAATGAGGGACTCTTAGATGAGTTGGAGGATAGTTAGGCCACTTAAAATAAATTTTCACTACCCTTCTCTATAGGGTTCTCTACTCTGAATACAATCACGTAAAGGTAAAGGATATGGTTTTTGTGAGTGATCAAAAGAGATCCCTTCAAATGAGGGTATCGATAGTGGATGCCTCATCTTCATCTATACAATGTTTGGAAGACGAACTAAATGAGATTCCTTAGTATTAAATCAAAATTAAATCTCACCAAAAAAATTTCAATGCTGAGAAGGGTGATATTTAAAATCTACATATAAAGATTAACAATCTCCAAAAAGATCTATCCAAACTGTAATATATTATAGGATCCATGCATAAAATATTGTAAAAGAAACAATGGATCATTTTCATGGGGGGAAATGCCAAAAATTGTGTTGTTTCCAAGACATGGGAATTAGGTTGGGGAAAAAAGGTGGAGACTGAGTCAATCGATCAATTATTTCAATCCATACCTTCCCTAATGAATAAGACACCATAGCTTAAGGAATCATTTGAACAGATACTGTTATAAGACTATATTTTTTAGAGCCTCATTTTTTTAGGTTTTATCGGAGAGTCGTTTGGTTATATAGATTCATTACTTAATTTGTACACTATTAAAAATAAATCATTATAATTTGTATGTTTCTTTTAGGATTTATACATTTTATAATGTGAATGAATGTTTGGAAACTTGATATCATATAGACCATCACACACATTAATATTCAGACAATGCTGAGAAAACCCCAAATCTGCACTAAAATGATCAAACTATAATGGAATTCTTTAGAGAATGGATTATGAATGACAATCATTATAAATATAATTATTGATTCTTATGGTCAAAACTTCTGGAATCGTCTAATTCAATAGGATTTCTCAAGGAGGATGTTTATTTTAGGGTGAGTGTTATCTATATTTTTCTTAGGTCGGAGGCCTTACAATCACAAATTGACTATAATTGGGGATATATGGTGGTATCCACAAGATTTTTTTGTCCCTTTACATTTTTATTTTCCTTACATTTTACTAAGATTAATATACATAAATATTAGTAGAAGATACCTAATTTTAGTTAAGTTTATCTTTGTGGATTTTCCTCCAAAAAAGTATTATGACTTCTTTATATTATATTTTTTAAAATTCTCATTTATTCCAATAGCACCAAAATAATTTTTCTAGAGATCAAAGATCCATATTTTTTCGAGATGACCCTTTCCATGTTTTTAGTCAGAAAAGTTTTATGTCTCTTTTAATTGAAAGATTAAGTTTATATGAATTAGACTGATGAGGTAATATTATTTTAGGTCGAACTACATAGACACTACATTTCTATAGTTTAAGGCCATATTTATTTGAACTTATATGATCCCTTATGCATATGACATTAAAGATGAATATTAATGATTGGTTATGACACCTTTCAACCCTACTGAAGTTCTGAATGATGGATTATCAAGAAGGGTTACGAAACCGTGCATCACTGTTGTAATTCTTAATGATTAATATTCATGAATGATTTTGACACCATGAATCATTATTCAATAGTATCAAGGATGAATATTTATAAAGGGTTATGACATTATGTATACTTGTTGATATTATAGAGGATAAATATTCATGAAGGGTTTTGGCACCCTGCATCCTTGCTTCGAAGGACCTTGGTATATAGTGACATAATTTTAGGGACATCAAACCCACTTGGATAGTTATAATATTTGTTTTGAAAGTAACATTTCAATGAGTATAAAAAAAGTTTATTATATGGGGTAGAGACATCAGGGATGATTGAAAAACATTGTGAGGTGTCGAGTTCTACTACGATGTTTCTTGGTCTCAGGGAGATTGGGTGTACTTTTTTACAAATAATATACTCCTTTGGATGATGGGTCAAATTCCCATTTGTGTGATCCAATATGGTATTATAGGCATGGTCATGAAATTTATCTTTACTACTTTAGAATGGATATGGAACATTCATGAATATTAAAACACTTGGTAAATGAAGTATGTCATGGGGAAAATACTAACCAAGGAGTAATATGGTACCCTTGGGTAGTTTGGATATTGGGTTTGATGCTCAGGCCCTATATAATGTTGTTTAGGATCACATGATGAGGACTTCTAAATGGTTAAATAAAATATTACAACATTCCATCTTTGATAATGGGTAAAATACAGAGTGACATAATGTTGACGATGTTGAATTTACTTGAATAGTTTGGTTATAATAATAGTAAATCATGTTCTAGGAATATATGAGTCAATGGAAAATGGATAATTTTGGGAATAGGTTAACTGTTAGAAACATTAGAAACCATTATTGCACAAGGTCAGGTAAATTTCTCATGATATTTAGGGGGGCCTTTAATGAAGGACTAAAACATCCACTAGGAATAAGATTTGTGGCATTGTGTTATTAACCAATTAATCCTAGTAAGTTCCCTTCAGATCAATAAGTCACTATTAAAAATATGCTATTCTAATAGAAATGACTCATGTCTGTGTGATTCCATGAGATGTATATCCACTTGAGGCATTGGCGGGTGATAAAATAGACATAAAATACATGAATATGTTTTATAGAAAACATAATATTCAAAAGGTTTCAAGATCCTAAGAAGTTGTGTCACTACATATTGAGCACAATATCATGGAAAGGGTATGTGATAAATTGATCTGTCTTTTTTAGGGACATGACTTTTCCTATGAGAAAATATCAACTTTTACTATTTTTATAGTATGGGCCCTAAAATCTTTGTGACTTTTTATATATGATCTAACTTTTTTTAAACTCTATATATGAAGATCACAGTGATTGGATACTTGATTTTTTCTCAGATCACCCTTTTTTGGTTTTTATGTCTTACATGTTTTGTATCTCTTTCCCCATTAATTTAGTGTCTTGAAATTTGGACCATTGAGGGACAGAGTTTGAGGTCTTATAGATTTTACCAATGTGCATTCTGTTTAAGGCTACAATTCATAGACTTCAACAAGATTCAATTTTCATGTATTTTAACATCATGAGACAAGGACTTAATGTTATATGGTTTAACATCATAAAACTTTAATGAAGGCCATATATTTTAATGCCATGGGAATAAGATATTAAGTACGAAGATGAAAATTATGAAACGTTTCTTGAGCGACAGTTTTCATTGGTTGGGGGGATTCAAATATGGGAGGCATTTTATCATTATATAGGTTTATGAGTAGATTTACATATTTTGGGTGCCCATTTTCATAGATCTAAAATAGGAACAAGCAATTCATATGGGACTCTAACTCATGTGTAGGTAGAATGAATCTGTATAACTCTACTACACTTAAGTAGTTTAAGGTCTTGCACATTGAAACATGAATTTCACCAACCATTATCCATTATAATCCAATCCATTTCAAATGGGATAGTCTAATCCTCTAAGATCACATGAGTCGCACCCAGTGTTAGAAATAAGAGTTAAATGTGGAATAAACCAGACTATGCTGGATATGGGTGAATGAATAAGAAATAAATCAGTATTGGTGCTAAAATTCACAAGAATCACTTTGAATAAAGTAATATAAAATATGAAATCTATATGGATAGGTTTTACCTAGGTTTCCTCATGCATATTTTGAGGGAAGAAATATGGCCATTCTCTCCTTTCCCAAAGAAAATATTCTTTATAGACATGGCTCAAATTCAAAATAGAATTGGGGAATTTTTTAAATTATTTTTAGTTGATCTTAGTATTGGAGGATTTGGGTGTCAATAAGTTTTATGTAACAACTAAAATCAAGACACATGTAGTTCTCATATGGATCTCCAAATATAAAAAAATTATATGTGGGGTGGGAGAATTTTGGTCAGGACATACACAATATTCTTGAGGCATCCAGTTAGATCAACATTGTTATATACCCTAAGAGGGGGTGAATCAGGGTATAGCAGATAAAAAACAATCTATTTAGATCTTGTTTTATCATTAGATACAACTCTCTTATCTCTCCTTCCCATTACATAGTATAGATGGAAATAATAACAAGTACATGATATAAGATTTTAATTTGGTTCAGCCTCACTAGGATACATCCAAAGACAGTACTAAGGCAATGTATTGATGTACCAAATACAGTAAATCTAAATATTGTTATAATTTTTAGAGGATAAACATTTTACCTCCTATATAAATGCATTCAAAATTTGAAATCTCACGTCTCTCTCTCTGAAGTGAATGCATTTATTTTCCAATATAATCTATTGACAATAATTTCTGATTTTATTCACACTCATGTGTGTATTTATTCCCTTTTTCATCAATGAGATGAAAAATACCTTTTTAAGAGACACCTCTAAATTACCCCTCTAAAGGAAACCTCCATGAGTCAACCTTCAAATTATGCATATTACAGTAATCCATGATAATAATTTGTTCAATTCATGTGGATCTCATGACTCAGATTGATCTACCTATTCCCACTGAATAACACCATTCATAAGACCCTTTCATGAGACCTTCATATCATGAAAATCACAAGACCTCCATATCACGCGGATCACAGGATATCAATTAGTCTTTCTGTAAACACAAACATCATGAACATACTTTATTTTGTGATACTTCTTCATGAGATCCTTTCATGAGACCTTCTACTAGTTATAAGGATCACATGACTCTAGCGCAAGACTCTGTTTAGGTCATGAAAAATACTCTTGATTTAGAACAAACCAATTTATCAAAAAAAATCTTATGGATGGGTTATGGGTATTTAGATTCATAAATCCACTACCTAAAATCCACAAAACATGGTCACCCATCCATTCCAACACCTTGACAATCCGCCTTACATGCTTCGTGTGATCACTTCTCATGAATACCTATTGCATGTCACAATCACTTAAAAAGATCATTTTCATTGTCTTTGATTGTGTTTCATTATCCCATTATGATATATTATTAAAATAATATGGTTAGTGAAATTTTATTCAAGGGATACATGAGATCCCATCTTGATATCCACTGATAATCAGGTGCTTTTCATGATCCCATTACGAGATTTAAATACAACCATGTGGCCAATACCATTCTCTTCCTGTACTTTTCATTACCCCATTGTTAGATCAAAAGTCAAAAATGATGTCACATGATTTATAATGACCATAATAATCATCTATAATCTATATATTTTCTTCTTTATGTGCTTCATTTGATCTCTTCATGAGAACAATTGACAATCATGTGTGATTTGTGAACTCACTGTGAGATATTTTGACAGTCATGTGATGTGTTCAGGTGCTAAAAATGTTTTCTCTATGAGATCCTATAATAATAGGGTGATTCTTCATGATATAAATTTATAAATTCATTCTCTATGAGATCATACATATATGAATCCATGATATCAAATATCCATATTCTATGATATTAGTAATCTCACACTCTATGAGATCAGCCATCCTATGCTCCATGTGATTAGACATTCACACTCAATCTTCATACCTCCTTTGAAAAACATCCTTTATCAACAACCTGAAAACATTTTCAACAAAAACAATCAACCCAAAAGTACCATCAAGAGGGATTTTTTTCCAAAAATCACCCACTTTGGGATTTTTTATAACACTTATAATTTTAAAAATCAACTTATTGACAAGTCATGCGAATGAAAAACTATTTTCATTCAGTAACCCCAGATAGTGATCAAGGACTTTTTTAAATTGTACTCTAAGCCCACATGAGTCAAGCTCTGTGTGAGAACCAAGGGTGCAGTAAAACTTCCCCATTTTTACTTCCTGCAAGATCACTTCTCATCCTACACATGTTTACTATTTTCTTCTTAAACCCAATGGACACCCCTTTTCATGATTATACTTCATTGAAAGACCAATTTTAGCATCATTTAATTTAAAACTACCCTTGTTTCACTACTACCCTATCAACTTCTACCTCTATCTTGATTAACACATTTTCTCCCTCTTTTTCAATGAACATAATGGTCACTCTTTTGGGATTTGCATCATAGATATTAGTACATAGGTGAAATTACACCATTCCTCAGAGAGAGGGGTTCAACATCCATACTATTAATGTTTCAGGATTCAATTAAAATCCATGATCAAGTAGATGTTGTTCAAACCATTTTTGGATAATGATTTTTTTAGAATGTATACAACCTATAGTTTAGTAAGAAAATACTCTAGGTTTATAAGTCCAGGATCCACTTTCTCCTTGATAAAGTTATAATTGATTTCAATATAATTTTTAATAGAGTGATGGACTAGATTTTTATTTTTATTTTTATAATTTTAATTATCATAATGAATTTTGATCAGAGACTTCACTTCAACTCCCATATCTTCAAGTTGTTGACTTATCCACAATAATTGCATGTAATATTTATTTGTTGCAATGTATTCAGATTCCAAGATGATGAGAGAAATAAAATATTTCTTATTTCTTACCCAAGAAATACACATCCCTCCAATATAGAATACCCCACCTGATTTTGATTTTTAATCTTCAGTTGAACCATCCCAATCTTCATTTGTAAACCCCAGTAACTCTTGATAGTTTTTTTAATTGTATAGTTAAAAAAAATCCACTATGACTTTGATATATCAAATTATATTGTAAATAAATGTAAGTGGATTTATTTGGGAATAATTTGAGACTATGGAACCTAGAATTTGGAAAAACATTATCATGTCAAGTCACTATTAAGTACAACAAACTCCCAATTATCATTCTCTATTCTAGGATATTGACTACTTTTCCTTTATCATTACTTGATAATCTCATCCACGTAGTAACCTGGATACTCATTTCATTGTAATTTTCCATTAAAATTCTTTTTATAACCTATTTTTCATATTTTTATTGACAAATAAATGTGTCATATCTTCTATGAGTTACTTGTAAAATGAGGCAAAAGGGTTTCTCTCCAATCCCCGATATTTCAAACTAAAATTTAAAAAAATTTACAAAAAAATTTACTTCACTTCATTTGATCCATGAAAAATTATTTCATTGAAATATACCAGCACCATTATCCTTTGATTACATTAATTATTGACATAGTGATTATAATAAACTCCACCATGCTGGAAATCGAGGTTCTTCAAATACTGGTCAAGTAAGGAATACCACTGTCTTGGTGTATACATTAACACATATTGAGCCCTCTTTAACCTAATAACATTATTCTCATCTCAATGAATGAGAAAACCATATGGTTTTTAAATATAACCTTCTTATTCCAGAATCCCATTCAAAAATGATAAATTGAAATCCATCTAGAAAATTTTGAATTTTCATTGCACTGTTATGGCCATGAATAATCGAATTTTCTCCAGCCTTGTAATAGATGAAAATGTTTCATCATAACCAATACCCTCTATCTAGAAGTATCTCTTGCACTAAAATCATAATTTATATATAATTATTGGACCATATTCATTAATCTTTTTATTAAAAACCCATTTGGTACCAATTACATTCATATATGTTGTACTTAAAACAATCTCCCATGTCTGGTTCTTTTCTATTTAGCCAAGTTCTTACTTCATTTATTGAACCCAAATATCATTTCTGGAAACTTCTTGAATACACTTTGGATCTACATATAATAATATATATTCTTATTGTAGTGTATTCACCCTAATCATCTATACAAGATCAATTTGATCCCCAATGATATCATACCTATCAATTTATACTTGTATCCCTGGTTTCCTTACAGGTTTGTCCTTCTCATAATCTGAATCTTCTTCTGAATCAGCTTAATGTACATTCACTCCACCTATGTTTTTCAACTCTAATTATTATCCTCCTAAAACTTTTCATTGATTTTTTTGAATATTCTATTTATTTTCCATCAAGACAGCATCATTTGTATCTATATCTTTTCCCAGTCACTTATTGAAGCATTTATATGCCTTACTTTTTCCTGATTAACCGTGAAATATCCCTTCATCTCCATGAGAGTCAAACTTTATTATTTATCTTTAATGAGAATAAAAAACTTAATTGTGAATAATATAAATTAATTCAATGTTGGATTCTTTCCATACCATAGATTGTGTGGAGTTTTTCATCCATTTAACAAAATAAGGATTTGTTATAAATTTAAACTAATGTTAACAGTTCCTGAAAAACTTATTTGGAAGGTCTTTCATGATAAGAATCATTTTGGGCATGTTTTTGATAATATGATTACTTATCTCAACCACTCCATTATGATTTGGAGTTAATAATTCTGAAATTTGGATTATTATCCAATGTTTAATGAGATAATCCTCCAGCTGGATATTTTTTAATTATATTATATTATCATTTTTGAACTTCAAAATCCATTGATCTATAATCTTTTTAACTTCTCTTTGATACCATGTTTTGAAACTGAACACCAAATATTTATGGGTGATAATTGAAACTCATGTAATTATTTTAAATTAATCAATGATAATGATATATAATATCTTCCCTGGATAACCCTGGCAGCTGCGGCCATGGCTGCGGCCGCAGCTCTCCTGTTATGGCGTCTCCATTTCTAGGGTTTTGAGCATCACGGTTCGGAAAGTGATTGAATTCGATTGTGGTGGCGAGGGATCCGATCTGGTTCATCTTAAGCTTCACGCAATGTTCTCTTCTTAATCAGCTTCTATGTGCGACGGCGTTGTTGCAAGGGTTCTTCGGGTGACACGATTCAGACCCGCGACTCTCCTGCTGCGGCATCTCCCTTTCTAGAGTTTCGAGCATTGCAGTTTGGATGGTGACTGACTTCCATTGCGGCAGGGATGGATCATATCTGGTTCTTCTTCAACTTCATGCAGTGTTCTCTTCTTCATCAGCTTCCCTGTGTGATGGCGTTTCGGCAAGGGTTCTTCGGGCGAATCGATTTAGACATCTTCCTTCTTCATTTGTGGTGGAAAGATGTGCGCTTTTTCAGCTATGGTGGCTGGTTTTTTTCTTCGGGTGATGGTGATTTGAGAATACTTCATTGAGCTTCTCCACGGAGGGTTTCACTCTTGGTGTCGCTAGGTAAATGAAAATCTGATGAGAATCTCATACGAGGCTAGTCGAATTGGAAAGCCAGTTAATGTGGGGGATTCCGATGGGTGATGGTGATGTGGAACTATCGACCTTTTTCTTCTGCAGTAGTAGGGTTTGATTCTTGGTGTAGGCAAGCAAATGCAGATCGGATGAGAAACGCGACTGAGGAAGGTCGATCGGTAAGCCAGGTTTGTTTATGGATTCCCTATTTCTATTTGAGCTATGTTGTTCCTGATCGGATGACCGTCAATTTGATTCTTGGAGGACTGGAATGTTGGACCCCAATATTGTTTGAATTTTTCATTGATCTGTTCATGGTTGTATGTGTTGCATTTGGTTTTTTGGATTGCCTTCGACTTTGGTGGTCGTCATTGGTGTTTGGGGCCATGGAGACTTGATCTGTTGAGGAAACTGGCTGCTTGCTCCTTTGCTCTAGCTCCAGGACTCCACCACTCTCTCCAAGGTGGATCTAAGGGGCAGTCATCATGGGGTTTTGGGATGTGAAGGTGAGTGTCTGTAGGCATCTTGTGGTGGTTTTGTCTCTATTGGCTTCCATATGTTGACGACATCGAGGATGTGATGTTCTTGATGACTTTTGATTCTGTTGATCCTTGTCGTTGTCCTAACCTGCAATTGCATTCATTTTATCTCTACTCTGGATCTGGGATTCCCTCAATCTCTCCAAGGTGGAGCTATGTGGTGGGCTTCAAGGCTCTTTGGGATGTGAGTTTGTGCATGAAATTTTGGGGGAAGACGATGTTGACAAGTTGACTCGCATCAGTGTCAAGTTTTCAGCACCAGCAATGAAGATTATGGTGGTTGGTAGTGACGTGAAAAATGGTGAGGCCTGATGTAGGCAGGCTTGTGGTCTGAGTTTGGAATGATGATCCTTTTGAATTTTGAATGTTGGAAATTTTTTAGTGGTCTTTTGATTTTTGGATTTGCGGGTGTGATCTTGAAATGGTTGAATTTGTAACCGAGTAGAGTTGTTTTGGTTCACACTTACCCATTAAAAGTGACATTTAAAAATAAAAATATTTATTGTGTCCTTTAATATATCTTAGTGAAATAGGTCTTAATACATCAATATGCCCCAGTGGAATAACTCATGTTGAACTTTGAACTTCTTCCTTATATGCCTTTTGGGTAATTTTCCCTTGTTGACAAGCATCATACATATGAGTATGGTCCTGTGATTGTTTAGGGAGTTCTAAAGTAGTATCAAAATTGTCCATATATTCTGATGATTTTTGTCTCAAATGACCAAGAAGTTTATGCCACAACTTGTTCTCTTATCTGTTTGATAAAAAGTATATGTATTCTTTTCCACTAATAAAGAATACGCTACCCTTTGTGTGATTTGATTGAAAAAACACCACACCATATTTTACATTTATGATGAAAAACTTCTTGGTAAATCTTATATCATGTTTGGTGTAACACCTTGAGATTTTATGAGATTGATTCTTTTTAATTTCTCTGATAGCATGTGTTGTACCCTGCACCAAGATTAGCTTACGCTATACGCAACACCGTATTTTCTTGCGATATATGCTACACTATTCTTGACTTGGATTACACACAATTTCAAGTTATTTTTACTGAATTAATTTCATGAAAGACCGAGTATAAATGATAACTAAATACTATAACCTAATCATTATAATGGTGGGTATGAATAATATTAACTTCCTTCTAAAAACTATTTAAATGAGAATAAGTGAGTATAAAAAATAATAAATTCACTCATTATAGATATTATTAGTGAAAATATATATGTAATATATTCAATGAAATGTTTTAAATTAATCCAATATGTTTTTAGATATGATATAAGAACAAATTCATTTTTTTAAATAAAAGAAGTATTTAAAAAAATAGTTTTACACCTTTTGATGGAGAACCATTTTTAAATCTAGTTTTTACAATTATATAAGTTTTATATGAAATAATAAACTACTTATTTGAAAGAAGGACATAAAATTTTACCTTGGTTGAAATTTTAGTATTTTTCTGATGAAACTCATATTTTAATGAAGAGTGAGTAATACTACATTTTAATTCAAAACTGCCTTTTTTTTACTTTTTATTTATATATTAATATTATATTTTTAAATAATTTTAAAGATTAATTAGATTATTTTTTTATCATTTAATCCAATTCTGGTCATTGGAAGTAATTTTAAATTTAAATTGGACATAAACACAAGTCAATATTTTGATAGTTTTTACTTCTTTAAAACCCACTTTCTGGTTTTGACAATGAGAATTAATTTTAAATTAATTAATGAAAATTATGTGATTTTAATTTTGAAAAATGGAATTTATATTTGGAATCATAAGGTATAAATTATTTAAATATGTACCTTCTATTTTTGGACATTATGAATAATAACTTTGGAAATTTTTATTTACCATAGTTAAAGGAAAATCTGATAAATTAGGGTAACATACTATATGATAAGGATAATAAAATTACTAAAAAAAATTACAAAAATCCTATGTTATAAATAAAATTCAATAAATATCACTTAATAGTTTTAATTTATTCATTTAATGGGATTTTCTCCATGAAATTTAAGTAATTATTATTAAAACAAAAGAAAGTGACAACATATCACCCTCTTATCTCTTATAAAGTATAATAATTTAAATATATTGATAAACTAGATAAAACTTAGAAAATAAATTGTATATATAAATATAATTAAATTATCTACATCATGAAATTTTATTTAAATTTTTAGAGATTAAATAATTACCATTAATTATGATATAATAGTGATCTAGAAATTATTTTATTAATAAAAATATCAAATAAATGGTTATAAAAATATTAAAATAAATATAATTTAAAATAATTAATGTGTTACACTAATTTTATAGGTTCTTATGACATTTTATGAGTGTATTAAACATTTTGGTTCAAATTTATCTTCTATGTGCATTTTATTTAATGTCAAATAAATGAATAGTATCAAAATTGACATTTGATATTTTATAAACATAACATTTTATTAAATTATTTAAAAATCAAAAAATGTATTTAAAAATTACAATTTAAATATTATAAGTTCTAAAATTTCATAAAATATCCAATAATAGTCAATTAACAACACATAAGTAAATTTTTATAACCATTCAATATTTAGAATAATATTACCACAATTAAAATTAAATAGATTGAATAAGGATAAATAAAAATGATAAGGTTTAAAATAAAATTAAAACATGTCAAAATTTTATTTTTTAAGATCATTTAGATCCATAATCATCTTAAATTATAAATTATCTACTTTGGAGGCATTTTAATTTAAAAAGTAATTTATATTAATTTAATAGTTTTGGTATTTTCAAAGGTGCCCCTCCCCTCTCTTATAAAAGGGCACCTCTCCTTCTCTTTTAATCACACCTCTAAAGCCCATATTCATAGCCAAAACCTACCCATTTACTCTCCAAAATTCTCTAAACTCATATTATAGGACACACTGTGGGAATAAATCCATCATAAGGATACCTTTTGTGCAAATTAAAAAGAAATACTCTCAAAGAAGGTAATGGGTTTGTCACCTGTTTCAAATTTTTCTTCTTCTTCTACTTCCTCTTCTTATATTATTTATATACTAAAGTAATAAATATTTTATATTATAAATTATGATATGCTATTATAATTATGGTACAATGTTATACCTCTTTTTATCCATCCTATGAATAACAATATCATCATGTGTACCTATGTACAGCTTACCGTCTCCACGTCGTGGTGTAATTTGTTATTCAACAATACTTAATTTGGATGAGTATAATGATGAGTATAATGTATTTATATAATGAATATAACATGATAAATCCTATTTATAATTAATATTCCATCCAATTCCATACCATTTAACCATTAATTGAATGATATTGTTGCTCGTGTGTCCGTACGACCAACCGTCTCCATGATGTGATGTGATTCATTCTACAAGATTTTATTTAGACCACAATTATATACATGAATGAAATGATTAAATTTGATATATATTTTACTAATATCATTTTTAAAATGATATAACTGTAACCTCAGAAGTGTAATATGAACTTCTCCGACAAAACATGCATAAGAACATAAAGTGGTAAATATCCAAATTACGGGTAACAATGAAATGTTTCTAAAAAATGGATAATAATGTGATAATATATGATATCATAAAAATAAATATTATTCGCTAATAATTCAATAAAATTATTTAAATCATTATACAAGAGGTTTGAATACATACTAAGCATATCAGACCTACGGTAAGGGATAAATTTTCAATCTCATTATTATATGATATTTTTTATACGTAAGTATTTACTGGGGGTATATTTATCATCCATTTCCATGTGTTCTAATTTTTTTACTATTCTTATATTTTTTTTAAATTCATTGTTACCCATTTATAACTTTTATTACATGGTTTTGAATAAATCATTCTTTTGTTTACCATTTGAGGTACTTTTTGACTTTTCCAGAAAAAAGTATAAGGAGAATGTTTTTTTAACTTATACAGAATGAATGAATTTTTACATATTCATAACGTCTTATTTATATGAAGATTAATTTATAAAATTTCAATTTTATCGTCAAAAAAATTATTTTCCTTTAAAATATCCTGGAATTTTGATAAAAGAAAATGTTTTCTAAGAAGAAATGATATTTTCCTTGCGAATTAAGTTCAAGTGTTTTGTCAAAATTATTTTTCATCTAAGATGATTATCTTTAAATAGGGTTATGTTTTTATAACTATTATTATGATGATTTGATTATTTTAATATTTAATGATTTTTTATATTGATTATTTTATGATGAAATTATGTTTAACAGAGACATTGTATTTCTTGGGTTATACTATGATGAATGATTTATGTTTTTGTGGAACATGTAAGAATGATTTTATTATGAGATGGGTATGACCTATATCTAGCTCAAATGCATTGGGTAAAGATTTATCTCTCATGATATAGACATGAATGTAAGGACTAGTAAATTTGGTTCTGTAATACAGGGTTGGAATGGAAAGTAAATCTGGTTCAGTAATATATGGTTGAAACGACAAGTAAGCCCAGTTCAGTAATGGACTTTGTCTACTATGATTGTCTTGGTAGAAATGCCTTGGATACTTTGAAAATCATATTATGTGCTTATTGTTTTCTAAAATTCCATGTTTTATTCCAATTCTATTTTATCATTTTTAATATTCCTTTATGTTTTATGCCTTACGTACTGCGAAGACATATTTTAAGACTCATGATTTTGATATTCAAAATATATGTTCATGTTTTTAAATTTTTTATGTTTATGTTTTGTTTGATGCACTCCATGTTTACCCTTACTAAGAATTTGAGCTCATCCCTTTTCATGTTTCTTTTACCCTAAGATTTGAAGAAGGGTATTAACTAAGACGTGTCAAAAAGAGGTTCTAGTTATGAAGGATAAAGAAGGAGATGATTTAGCTATTTGATGAACCAGTTGTTTATGTTTTCAAGTTTCCAAAGGCACAAAACTAATATGGTCTTTGAGAATCTTTTTGTGTTAGGTATTACATATTCAAAAAAAAGTGATGTCATTTTTATGTACATCAATCGTGGTTCTTTATAATTTGTATCAGAACGATGGTTTAATTAACCTTAGGAAACTAGGATGCAAAAACTTTGGTGAGATCCCTATAGATATTTCTAAGGAATGTCTAGGGATATCCCAAAGGTAATTCTATCTATAGGTTATATTCCTAGAATTATGGTAATGATCATGCATAACCTATGATTAAACCTAAGATGTAAGATATTGAAAGTACTCCCCAGTTATTATGTTGTATTCCTAGTATGATTTTTTCCACTCACACTATTATTTTTGGATTTTATACAATGGTTGGAACCTGAAGGAATGGTGTTAATGATCAATGGACTTGGTAATGCAATTATTTTCCTCCTTAACAACCAAATGCTGTGGGATATTAAATAAAAAATATTATTTCTATACTTACAGAAGCTATGAATCATTCTGGACTTCCAAATGAGGAGAGAAGGGAACAACATTATGTTGAGTCCATCAAGAGGCAACAACCACATTCTTTAAGTGGGTATTCTAATCCACTTGTTGTTGAAAAATGGATCAATACCATTGAAAAGATATTTTACATCCGTCGTAGTTTGTATCATGAAAAACACATTTTGGTAGTTTATCATTTAGAAAGAGAAGCAGACCGGTGGTGCACTCTAATCAAGAATACAATGAAGCAAGAAGAAATTGAATCCATGTAATCAGAATACTTCAATAAATTATTTTTCAATAAGTACATTCCTCATATTCTTCATACAAAGATGGAAAAGGAGTTCTTTGATCTTAATAAAATGGGTGATGAATTGTTTGGAACATATGAGGCAAATTTTACCAGACTCGCAAGGTATGATTCTGGATTTACCATCCAACTTGAAAGTAAAGTTGATAGATTCTTCAGTGGATTAAAACCGAGTCTTCAAAGGGAATTAGCTATAATATACTTTAGTAGCTATGAAAATATTGTGAATTGTTCTATCAAGGTAGAAATGGATGTTGGTGTTACACATAAATATCATGGGTTTGATAAGAAAAGAAATATGGAGTTCAAGGGAAACTCTCAAAAACTGGTGAAAACAAGCTAAATGTTTCCATATAATCAAAGTGTGGAATGATGCATGTTGGATATTTTCATAAAGGGAATAGAAACTTTTTTATGTGTGGAAAATAAGGTCATCGAGCAGTTGAAAGCTAAAGTAATGGGAAAAATGTTTCTAATGATTTTAATTGAGAAAATACTAGAAATAATGAACCACCCACTCTTCAATGATACAAGTGCAAGGAAATGGGGAATTATGCTAACTAATTCCCAAATGCAAGGGTTAATGACGATAATCGATGTCAGTAACCTCTTAAGGAAAAAGGAAAAGGGAAGTCACATGTGATCACTATTGGCAATGTTGAGTATGACAACGAAGTGGTGAAATGATAATGTGTTTATGTAATGGGATTCCATAATAGTGTTCATAATCTCTTTTATAGTATTATGGAATATTGGAATATCTATGTATTGGTCCATTTTGGTTTTCCCTAACTATATGGTATCAATAACCTTGAAAAGTGATAGAAATATTTTTGGAAATAACATGATATACACATAATGACGGGATAAGAAGATAATGAGATGTTTGATAGTATTAATGACTTCATGATTGATATAAGGAAAAAGTGATATCATGGTTTGAATATCTATAATTTTGGTATTTTGGTGTGTGAAAATAGTTAATTTTGATATAATGTATATTTTCACTAAGGTTCTATGGTAATTTATGTTATTACTATGTTTCAAGAGAATATATGATCATGATATTCCAATGCTTGGAATATGAAAACAAATAACTACCTTGTGAGATATGGGAGATAAATATTAAGTCTATTTAGTTCACCTCTTTCTAAAGTTTTTTATTTTTAGTTTCTGGAAGGATTGTAATTTTATCCATTTATGTATAGTATATCTTTTATTACTATTTAATTTTGTTAGATTAATGTATTATATCACTATAGGTGGACTTAGGAATATTGGATAATCTATGTTAACCTTTTTTTTGAGACATATGTAATGACTTATCATTCTATTTATGGATCGCATGATCTGCTAACACTTAAGGAATGAAAAATTCAACTTCATTTCTTTGAATAAGAGATGAAATGGAAATTTTTTAAGGCATGACCAATGGTGAGATTATACTAAAATCATGTAAGTATTTATTCTCATGTTCTTTAACTTTAGGAAAAGGATATTGAAAACAAAAAATTTTATCTTATTACATTCTTATCCGATGAATCAGATAATCCCTTAAATCACCGCAGATTTATGGATTTCTGGTTGTCAACTTTCTCTGAACCTTGTTCTCTATCACTCTCCAGCAGAAATTGATGGTTAGATTTTTCATACATATCCATGTTTTCGCTTCCCACCTATGTTATTTTATATGGAAACCCAGGGAAGAGTTACTTTGGGTAACCATTCTATTTCTAACTTTCCTTTTCAAAAAAATGTTTTAATATTCATTTTTACGATGTGGGTTTCTATGAAAGAAACTTTGAAGTAGTAATCCTTTTATAACCCCAATGAATTTCAAGGGATAAATACATTTTAAGGGGGGTAGAATGCATAACCCCAATATTTTATGAGATATATTCTTTTTAATTTCTTTGATAGCATGTATTGTATGATGCACCAATATTTTCTTGCGCTACACGCAACACCGTATTAGATTGTGGTATACACAACACTATTATTGTCTCGTGTTACACAAAATTTCTGGTTATTTTGATATAATTAATTTCATTTAAGACTTGGTATAAGTGCTAACTAAATATTATAACCTATTCATTATAATGGCGGGTATGAATAATATTAACTTTATTCAAAAAAAATCAATTTAAATGAGAATAAGTGAGTCTAAAAAATAATAAAATCACTCTTTATGGATTTAATTATTGAAATATATATTTAATATATTCAATTTAATATTTTAAATTAATATTATATGTTTTTTTGATATTATATAAGAACAAATTCATTATTTTAGATAAAAGAATTATTTCTTAAAAAAATTCAATTTTACCATCTTTTGATGGAGAAACCTTTTTAAATCTAGTTTTTGACAATTTTATAAGTTATTTTTAAAATAATAATATTTTTATCTGGAATCAGGACATCAAAATTTACATTGTTTGAAATTTAGGTATTTTTCTGAATAAATTTATATATTAATGAATAGTGAAAAATATTGCATTTAAATTGAAAACTATCTTTTCATCTAATTTATTTATATAGTTAGATTATCTTTTGTAATTTTTTTTTAAGTGGAATTGTATTTTTTTATCATTTAATATATATTTTTAAGTAATTTCACATTTAAATTGGACATAATCACATGTCAGTCTTTTGATAGTTTTTATTTCTTAAAAACCCTCTTTTTGGTTTTGACAACGGGAATTGAATTTAAATTCGTTTATCAAATTTTGTGTTTTGAATTTTGAAAAATAGAAATCATATTTGGAATAAGAAGTTCATAATTATTTAAATATGTAACTTTTATTTTTGGACATTATGAACAGTAACTTTGGTGATTTTAAATTACCATAGTTAAAGGGAAATCAGGTAAATTATAGTAACAAAAAATATGATAAGGATAATAAAATTTCTCCAAAACCTGCCAAAATACTATTGGATGGTCAAAATTGAACCCATATAACCTAAGGGTTTTAATTTTTTCATTTAAAATACTTTTGTTCAATGAATGTGATGTAATTATTATTAAAATAAAAGAAAGTGACAACAGGTCATTCTCTTATCTCTTATAAGTATAATAATTTTAATGTAGTGATAAACTTGATAAAAATCATAAAATAAATTGTCTCTAAAAATATAATGAAATTATATACATCATTTGAATTTATTTAGAATTTTTAGAGATTATATAATTAAAATTAATTGTAACACAATAGTTATTTTGAAATTATTTTATTAATAGAAATATCAAATAAATGATTTTAATATCATTAAAATAAATATAATATGAACTAATTAATGTGCTCCATGAATTTTATAGGTGATTATGTCATGTTAGTAGTGTATTAAATATTTTTTATAATTTATCTTGTTTTATTTTATTTTATTTAATGTCAAATAAATGAATAGTGCCATAATTGACACTATTGATATTTTATAAAAATAACATATTATTAAATTATTTAAAAATCAAAAAAAAATTTAAAAATTACAATTTAAAAATTATAAGGTCTAAAAGTTCATAAATTATCCAATTATGGAAAATTGAAAACACATAAGTAAATATTTATAACCATTTAATATTTAGAATATTATTACCATAATTAAAATTAAATATATTAAATAAGGACAAATAAAAATGATAAGGTTTAAAATAAAATCAAAACATGTCTAAATTTTGTTGATTTAGAGGATTTCAACCCATACTCATCTTATCTTTAAAACAATCCACTTTGGAGACATCATAATTTAAAATTTAATTTATATTAATTTAATAGTTTTGGTATTTCCAAAGGTGTCCCTCCTCTCCCTTATAAAAGGGATCCTCTCCTTCTCTTTTAATCACACCTCTAAAGCACATTTTATCAGCCAGATCCTACCCATTTCCTCTCCCAACTTACCTTAATTCATTCCAGAGGCTACAATTTGGACATAAATCCATTCAAAATAGGCCTTTTGTGAAAATCCAAA
The DNA here is from genome assembly GCA_963277665.1 of Viscum album. Classification (NCBI taxonomy): domain Eukaryota; kingdom Viridiplantae; phylum Streptophyta; class Magnoliopsida; order Santalales; family Viscaceae; genus Viscum; species Viscum album. The sequence continues at coordinate 288,846,261 of OY728163.1, forward strand.
GGAGATACTCGAAAAAGATGTAATTGTTTTATCACCTCTTTCAAGATTGTTTTCTTCTTATACTTCCTCTTATGCTATTGTTTTCACACTAAAGTAATAAATATATAATATTATACATTCTTATATGTTATTATAATTATGGTACAACATCATACCTACTTTTATTCATCCTACGAATAATAATATCATCATGCGTGCATACGTACTGCTTAGCATCTCCATACCATGGTGTAATTTTTGTTAGACAATACACAATTTGAATGGGTATAATGATTAGTATAATGGAAGTAAATAATTAATATAACATGATAATTATTCTATATAATTAATATACCATCCATTTCCATACCATTTAACCATTAAGTGAACGATATCGTTGCTCATGCGTACGTACAAGCTACCATCTCCACAACATGATGCAATTCAATCTACATGATCTTCATTAAACCACAATTATATACATGAATAGAATGAATAAATATGATAAATATTATACTAATATCATTCTGTAAATGATATAACTATAAAATAATAAGTGGAACAAGAAATTATCTGACAAAACATGCATAAGAACATAAAGCAGTTGACATATGAATAATGGGTGATAATGAAATGTTACTAACAAACAGATGATAATATGATCATATATGATATCATAAAAATGACTATGATTCTGGAATATGTCAATAACATTATTTAAATCATTATACTGGAGGTTCAGATACATACAAATCATATCTGACAAACGGTAAGGGATAATTTTTCAATCTCATTATTATCCAAGATTGTTTATACGTAAGTAATTACTGGGGGTATATTTATCATCCATGTCCATGTTTTCTAAAAAAGTTTAATATTCTTCTTTGTATGTTTAAAGTCATTATTAACTGTTTTGTGAATTTCATTACTATATTACTATTTTTCCCTTGTGATCTCTTAATCATTTGATTATGATTCATACCTAGATAAATATTCAACCTTATAGTGGGATCTTGAGGCCTAGCATCAATAATTATAGCTTTCTGTATGCAGCCAACTTATATACAATCATGGTCATTCTGATGTGACAACTTCTTCTCCATACATTCCATTGATTGTTTTTATGGACCTCTGAATTGTAATTTCACCTTTTCTATCACATGAGAAACCTATTTTCCCAATATCATACCAATATTCAAGAGGTTCTCTTGATCTTTTACCTTTATTCATAGACTAAAAACATCATCCTCATGTTCATTGATGTGTTTGACCTGATCTCTTACTATGTTACAGAAGATATTAATAACTCTAGTATGTTCTTCTGCTATGATCGTGAAATATATGACTTTGTATGAGTTTATTTTTATTTTCTCATCTAATATTTTCAATTTTATTCTTTAAATCAGACTTATCTCATTCCTACTACTAGATAAATAGTTTTTCATCACAAACCACTATGTTGGATTTATTTTTTTAGCTCTCCAAACATCTATATCTTAAACAGAATATTCTAATTCAACCTCGAGGTCAATTATTACTTAAAATTATCCTTCACCGTCATTGATTTCTTCCTCGGTCTATTTGTTACATAAAACTTCCACCATAACATCTTCTCCATGATCTTTTAAATCTTTAATCTCATCTACCTCATATTTTTCTAAACAATATTTTTTTTTGTAAAATTAGATTATTTTTTTAAAGAAATTTCATTTAAAATTCATCTACCATTTAACACTATATGCAGAATTCTTCTTGGAAGACACATCATCATCCTTATCATCATCATTAAACTTATTGAAATAGTTTGGTGAAATAATTCCGAATCTTATGCAATGAAAGTATGCAAGAGTAAGTTTGCCTTTAAAATTTCCTTTTATCCTTCAATGAATTTAGAAAAGGAATTACATATCATTATCCATTAAATCATATTCCTAACCATTTTCTATAGTGATATTCCTCATCACCTCAAATTATACCTATTTATTCTTCCCTTTTTCCATAGAATCATTATCATCATTTCCCATCTCATAAATGAAAAGAGTACTATGTAATACATCCAATAATAGTTCCTTTAGATCTTTATCATCTAGTACATATAATTTTGGATTGAAATTAGTTGGAAGAATTATTAATATGTGATTAATTATCTTTTCATATTTAAGAGTTTCTCTAAGACCATTCATGTATTCCATAATAACATTAACCTGATCAAAGAATGAATCTACAGACTCATTGGGGTGCATTATCAGATCCTTATACTTATTTCACATAAATTTAAATTTGGATTCTCAAACTTTTGAAACTCCATTATAGATATTTAGAATCATTTACAATATTGAATGTTATAAAATACTTGACATCACCTTTATGTATATTGTGTTGTATAAAGCTCCCCCTAATGAATTGATTCCTTTAGTATCAACATCCAATTCTATATAGTCATCTTCTGGTAAAACTCCACTGTCTATACTAGCTAAAATACCTTACATAACAGCTCTAAAAACATCCATACCTAATGAACAAAATAAGTGTTTCATTCTATTTATCTGTAGTTGATTTTTTTTGAATATCAGAATTCATTTGTGGTTGATAACACTTATTACTTCTACTGAGAAATAAATTCTGACATTAACCCATTCCTATAATACCAATTTTTAGCTAAGCTAGGTTATATACTATGTGAGGTGGGGTGAGTTAGGGTATGAAATATAAAAAAAACTTTAGATTTGTATATTATTTCATATTTATACAATACTCTCTTCTCTCTCCTTCCCATTTCATATTATAAATGGAAATTAAAACATGCACATGACATATGAATTTTACTTGGTTCACCCTCAGTAGGATACATATAAGGATAATTAAATGGTAATGTGTCGATGTACCAAATCCAATAAAGCTCACTACAATTACATTTTTTGAATCAAACTCACTCTCCCTCCCAGTTTACAACCATTTGAAATTTCAAATCTTAGTGATCTATCAATAAATTGAATAAACTTCTCCTCGAGTAAAATATTCTAAAAATAAGTTTTGATTTGATTCAAACTAGTGTGCATATTTATTCCCTTTGTTAATAAATTAGATGACAACCAACATTATAAAATACTCCTCCAAAAGACCCCTTCTTCCAGACCTTTCTTGAGTTTCCCTTCAAATCACATATATAACAAGACACCACCGTGAGACTCTGTTATGTTTCTACAGATTGCATGAATTTGATCAGTTTGCCTATTCCTAGTACATAACACCCTTCACAGGACCCTTTCACAAGATCTTAATATCATGAGGATCATGAGACCTCCAGATCGTTAGGATTTTGAGACATCAACAGGTCTTCCTATTCTTGAAAACACCCTGTGTATACTTCACATCATGAGACTTCTTCACAAGAACCTTTCATGAGACCTTCTTCTTATAATGTGGATCATAATACTCCACTGTGTTCCATTTTAGGTCATTAAAAATACTTTTTATTTGAATCAGTGAACTTGAGAAAACATGTTTTTTTCTTCCGGATGGATTTGGGGTACTTTAAGGCATAAATCCACTGCCTTAACTCTAAAAAACATAGTTAGTCATCCATCCCACTACCTTGAAAATATGACTTTTCTGATTCATGTGATCGCTCCAGATTTTCATTTTCCACACGTCAAATTTTCCTTTTTATGTCTTTTTCATTTTCTTTGAGGGTGTTGCATGATCTAATTTTGAGATCCAATAACAATCATGTTTTTTGAGACACTGTCTTCCAGTGATTTGTGAGATCCCATCGTAAGATCCACTAAAAAAATGAGGTTCTCATGATCCCATCACAAGATCTATAGAAATCCATGTGGCCAAAACCATTTTCTTATAGTGCTTTAGGGGACCCCATTATAAGATCCAAAGACAAAGATACTTTCACATGATTTGGAATGACTGTATGAAACCTCTTTCATTCCCATCTTTTCTTCTTCACACACTTTATATGATATCTTCACGATATCAAATAACAATCTTGTGTTCTTCATGAACTCATTGAAAGATATTATAAAAATCAGTTGATGCCTTCATGTGCTTTGCATGATCTCTCTGTGAGATCCTCTGACAATCATGTGGTTCCTTGTGGGATTAGTTTAGGCATTCACACTTTGTGAGATAAAAAATCATTCACTCTGCGAGATCATACATCTCTCGCTCTATTATATCCTACATAACGTACTCCAAGAGATCATACATCGTGTGCTCTATGAGATCATCCATCTCATGCTCCATGAGATCAGTCATTCAAACAAACTCTTCATGCCGTCTTTAATAACCAGTATTCGTCAACAACCTCAAAAACTTGTAAACAAACACCATCAACCCAAAATAACCACTATAAGGGATTTTTTACAACACTTCCTCTAAATAGACCTTTCTCTTGTTTAGGAAAGGATAATTAAACCCTACATTAGTGTAGATCCATTAGTAAAGTGAAGTATCATTGTAAAGGATCAAACACTAAGGTAAGATAGTGGACATTATTGAAATTATTGGTTGGGATTGGAAATGGGTGACCCAAGAATCACTACATACCCGTAGGGATTAAAACCAATCCATATGTAGTTATGTAAGAAGAAAGGTTATATATATAGAACAATATCATGTGTAGGGAATGAGGATTACTTATTTTAAAAATTATATCTAGTTAAAATATTAAAGGATGAAAGTGTTTCTATATATCCTTAACAGTCAAGAATCACGCCCCAAAAAATTATTAAGAAATGGTCCCCAAAGATATCCAACTCATATGTGGGGGGGAATGAATTTTATTTATTTCTTATCATTGAGTCTTGGACCATAATTAGGTCAATATACCATCACTACATATCTCATGATAGTTAGAATCTGGACACATATTTTTATTTTATAGAAAACTCTCAACACAGGTATAAACCATATATGGGGAGGGGGATTTTATATCTTTGTGGTAGGGCCTTTGATGTGAAATATGAGTTTCACTATGTATGAAATATGGATTGGAATAAATACACATATAGTTTATCTATATAAAATTCCCAACACAAAACTACATCATGTGTGGGGAAGAGGGGCAGTATGGATCTCAAGTGCTGGAAGACCTTGTCCTTAATACTTTTACATGGATCTATCTCACATGTAAGTGAAGATAAGTTTTAACAATAAGTGGGTCATCCAGATCAATTTTGATCCATTCAGTATGGACTCCCAATTCAAAGTTTAACATTATAAGGTGGGGAAAATATCATGCAGTTTACCTTTGTGTGACCAGGATGTATGTGCCTTTTAGTTTGAGGTCCTGTTATAAGGACACGTGATTCTTTTCAGTTTAAAATTTTAACATATATACTTCGGCTCCAAAATTTTACATTGTGTAACAAAGACATATGAAATTTATTGAAAATTATGAAGATTATTTATTTATAAACCTCTCATTAGTGGGGGCATGGTGCATTTCTCACCCAATTTGGCCAATGATTATTCCCCATTCTAATAGATCTTATGTATGATATAAGACCCTTCCTGCATGAGATCTAGGATTATGGGTTTCTTCCTTGGTATTATTAGGGTTCTGAGAACCATTACCAATTATCCTTGGTGGAATGAGTAGAGGAGAACCTTTTTTTTGATGTCTTATGTAATTAAATTCGAATAGACATTGAGGATGTACACTATGTGAAACATTTTCTTATTTACCTATTCTAACTCATAAAAATAAATTCTTGTCTTTTAATATTCTAATTTTTTGTAATAGATAGCAGTTTTGAGTGAGTTCAAGTTTACCTTTATGGATAATATTTCATTTTTTACATAAACCAATGAGTATGGGGTCACTCATGTGGATGTGTGGGTTGTGGTTTGGTAGGAACATAAAGTATACAAGATATTTTCGAGAAAAGTCATCTTGTTGTTGCCCACAATGTTCTGGAGTATACATGATAGAGACTTATTCAAGGACTCTATAAACTAATTTTACACTATGTGATAGTGAGATGAGTGGTTTGATTGAATATTTTACTCTTTTTATAGCTTCTTCAACTCAGAGGAATAAAAGATAGTGTTATTATCTCTTAGTACTATGCGAGGGACACTAAATCTTTTTAATGATATTAGAATTCATGTAGTTAGTGATACTCAATGTCCTATAATCCTTGATGGGTATAACCTAATCCCATTTGTAAAAGACATTAGTATTAGTAAAAATGTACATAAAACTCTTTGTTGTAGTTGGGGGATATTGAATCATGATATCCATTCCCCATATTGAAAATAGATAGGTAAATTTTTTCATATATATATATATATATAATATGGGGTATCATGGATGATTTTTTTCATGTACCAAGAATGCATTAAATTTCTTGGTGAACTCCATGAAGTCCTATATAATTTTCATACAGAAGTAACCAAGCCTCCTGATTTATTGGTAGAACCTAGTTTTGGATAGGCATACCCCACATGAGCTAGTGTCGACTTCCTTTATAGTGGTTCAAGTCTCTCCATATGGAATTCTATTTAATAGAACTCAATAAAATCTTCATTTATAATGGATTTTTTTTCATATGGCCCATCATGAAGGTTTAAATTCACTAACTAGTGTTGGATTAGTTCCTTTCAAGCTCTATCTAGTAGGAGGGTTTCATCTTGAACATAATCTATTATGGGATTCATCTATAAAAAATGCATGTCGACGCATCATGATTAAGGGAAGTATTAATCAGATTTATTTCTTCCATGTCACAGATGATGACCGGTGAGAATAACCTTTTTTATGAAGTGAGGTACTAACTCTTTTTAGTTATGATTAACTAGGACTATTGTTATATTGGGTAGTGCATCATCATGATAATTCTATGATCATGGGATGTGATACAATGTTGGTTCAAAATGGATCTCCACTATCAATCCCATCATATAATGGATTAATGGGTTCTATCCATCCTTCTTGATGGTGTATTCACCATTTAATTTTTTAATCACTATATTTGAGTCACCTTGTACATTTAGATATGCTATCTATTGATAAAGGTCTATATACATACCTAAAATAAGATCTTAGTATTCTACCTCAAAATTACTACAAGCTTTGGACAATGAGAAGGAGTAGGAAAAACATTCCTTGTCTAGGGAATAAAAACAATAACTAGACCAACCTAGATTAGAAATTAGTTTTCCATTTTCTTCTGAGTAGAGATTTGGTATGCCCCATAAGAATTTATATCCTACATTTAAGGGGATTCATGGGCGTAGAAAACATATTCACCCAGATATTTTGTTCTTACTTCCATGTATTCATGGGTGTGTTTCTACGTGAGGAAATTAGAAAATAGTTTTACTTTTATTTCCTTCTAAAACATGAATAAGATGTTTTATTGTTACAAGATAACCTCCAATTAGGCCAAGAACCTAGTTAGCATAGAGTTGGTAACAATATTTTGGAGTGGGTCAATATGAGAGACCAAGAAGAATTTATTATGTGGCATGTAATTCCCTAACTCTTTTTAACATGAAGATGAGTGTGGGGTAGTAATTTTTCTTATTCAAATAGCAGTCTCGGTACCAATCAACATTCAACAAATATAGTAGAGACTATTTTCATTTCTATTATCGTTTTTCTATATAAGGAGGGCATAAAGCGGTCGATCCATTACTTCCATTTATAGGATGACTAGATTTCCTTCCATCAGAGGCAATATGAATGAAAAATACAACATGTACTACTTGAGATTCTTAAAATATTCTCGGTAGTTCTCATCCCACCGAAAGGTGACTCCCCTGTTCATTATCACATTGAAGGGGATATCTATATTTTGACCATGTTATCTAGGAAATTCATGGTATAAACTAGAAGAACTTAGATCCAAATCAACTATTCATGACTCAATGGAGTTTTAATTTCCAAAATTTTACTTGACATTTCTAGTTCAAAATTGATTCCCTGATGAAGTACCATAATGTATTTGAATTTCCAAAATGTTACCCAAAAATAACCCTTTAGATGATTCATCTACAAACTCTGAAGCCAAAATTTTCCAAATATTTTTTGAAGGTAATTGTTGTGATCAGAATTACATTGAGATTTAACCACTTGGACATCAATGCATAATTACACAATTCATACAAAAAAGGGTTAAATGATATGATGCATGACACATTGATAAGTGGTTCCGCTATTCTTCAAACTGAAGGTCCTTAATTTTTAAAAGAATATTACATAAGGTTCCCTAAAGGAAGTGGTTTACTATTCTTAAGGGTCTATATTGATCTAATTATACCCTATATGAACACACATAATGGAAATTTCATATAATCTTATGTTTGTATCGACCAGAAGTTCCATAATTGTTATGAGGAAATAATCCTTTACGAAGTGCTGATTAAGAGCCCTGGAATCAATACATGCATAATCTTTCCATTAATTTTCTTTAAATAACAATGTAGGAAATATATTTTTGGTACTAAACCTTTATTTTAAAGTTATATTTTATAAACACATTATTATTGGATTCTATTATAGTAACATGAGATAGATGCATTATCTTGACAATTGCTTAAAACATAATGATCATATGACATGCCTAGGTGACGAGTAGCTATATCAGGGACTTATCCGAGTATCTTCATATAATTCCATGAGAATAAAAATTTATGTTCCTTTAACAAATAAATATACATCTTATTCCCCTTTAGAGTCACAGTGAAACTAATAAGTTTAGGTTTAAGGTTCCTTTTTATACCTAGATTTACCTACCTAAACTCATTAATGGTGGTGGAGACACCCTCCTCAAATGATGGAGGGGAATCCCATAGGTCATCCTCTTCCTTTTCCATATTTATGTTAGTGGGAGGTTCTTCATGAATGGTGGATAAAATAGGGGTATCTCTATCCATAATGAAGGGTAAGAAACTTTGAAAATGTGAATTGACATCCTAAACCACCGATGGTGTTGAGAGGGTATTTTAGAGATGATAAATTCTCTTACTACTATCATTTGGGGAAGTAGGGGTATAGATATCCTAATTTATGGGGAATTTAATGGGGAATATTTCAATTACTACTAATGGAGAAAGTGGATTTTTTTATCCCGATAAAGCATAAGTGTTTCTACCATTTTATAAACCCACTTCGGCTAGAGAAATCAATATCTCCTTGTCATAGGATAGGAAAATTTTAATTATATAATAGCCTATTGAGACAACATATATAACACTGATTACATTTATAGGCAGTATGTAGTCAATCATAAGAAAGCTCTATGGGTTTGTAGTTGATATTCCCTTGTCATTGGGATCAGAAACCTATATGTCACCATCTATCATTGGATGTTATACTTTCCTCTTGTTGATACTCACATTAGTGTGTCGAGATTAAAATGATTCAAAGGGGGGATTATCGCCACATAATAAGAAAAAGTTTCCACTAATGGGGTATTTTAAACATTGATGAAGTGTTAAGGGAACTTCCATGTGGCTATGAATCTTAGGTCTCCCAAGTAATACACTTTATGTTATGTCTTGCTGGATAACCACAAACTCAAAAATAGACATGAGTTCCCAAAATTTGGCCTTGATCATGATCTTCCTAAATGAATTTTTATTTCTCTTATTATACTCTTTAATGGTTAACTTCGTTGTTAAAAAATCATCCTCACTGTATCCCAAATGGTGAATGGTCCATACTGGGATTAGATTAACAATAGACCCATTATCTACCAGATTCCATAAAATTTCAACATTATTAACCATGAATGAGACATACAAGGGTTTGATATTACCCTAAATAGAATCCTCCCAATCATGTTCTATGAATGAGATGGGGGTATGACATTCCACTACAGTAGTTTCCACCCGAAAAACTTATTCCAGGGTGACATCTATCTCAAACTCCTAGGGTATCTATAGGGCCTTGATAAGTTCCTCCCAAATAAATTTTTATAGAAGAAGATAATCCATGATTATGTTTTTGGTCTGGATAATTTCCAATTGTTTTAATATTCCATACTTTTATACTAGAGATCAATGCTTCCAAGAACAATGTTTTTTTAGCATGTATCTTAAGGGGTGAATTTCACAAGGTATACCAGTCTATTTCCTATATAGTTGTCAATAGAGAATCTACTACTAATAGTATAGTTTTCATTGGTTAGCCCATTTGTTTGGGATGATTAAACAACTATACACCAACCAGCTGGTCATCTAAAGTAATTGGATTTGGGTGACCACTGAAAGATAGTGAGGAATATTCATGCCCTCATTAGGATATCTGAAGTGTTCACCCATGGGTCTCAACCACATATATGGATTCAGTTGGGTGTGAATAGAATTTTGGGTTTGACCATGAATGTATCATCCCTTGTTCCCTTGGATTTTTCTTCCTCAGCCTCCCTCTCCTCATTCAGGTACAAGGAACCTGTATTCATTGTCAAATTTATCATTGGAAATAGGTTTTTCTATATTGATAACATCAAAAGAGTTGAAAATTTTCTCTTTATATTGTGAGGGTAATGTCTATTGTGATAGTTACCATTCTCCAGATGATGAGGGAAAGAAATATGGATGATTTAGGTCTAGTGTAGGGGTTAGATAAGACTCTTTTCTTATTACCTTTCTGGTTTTTAGTTGTTATTTCTACCCCAAGTTGGTGGGTTTAACTGTGTCCCATTAGGTTTTAGAATTGGGAATAGTATATAAAGATACACTCAAAGGATGTAATGATATTGGTCTACTATTTTCAGCTTATCTAATCATTAAATTTTTTTTCACAAATTGCTGGAACTTCTTTTCAGTCACCAACTTCTTCATGATGGGTGTTGGTCATATAGGACACTTGCACTGGGGATTCTTCAAGTATTACCAATATATTAAACAATACCTTGGAGGATCTCTTTAAAGAAAAATAAATCATTGATTGTGTGACCAAGACTCTTTTAGAAAGGTAATTATTATGGTCGTACACTACGACTATCCTAGTTGGTTTTCCGAGGCTCATGATGCATGATGAAATTGTTTTCCATGGATGTGAGTAAATAACCAAGAACCTATTAATTTACGAAGGAATATAAATTTTTCTTCCATTCATCAAATTTAGGTTGAACCTAATCTCTCTTTGCCTTTTGTAGAGGCCATTTTTTCTATTATTGTCATTCAGTAGGAGGTGTCAGGATATATGGTGCATTCCTAGGTGATATGGAGGGAACCATCACAAGATTGAGTGTGATAGTGGTATTTTATCCTTTCCAAACATTTTCACTCATTCCATAACCATGGGTTGAGATTTTTACCTACTCCATTGAAAAAAAATATCCTAAAAGATTTTCAATTTTTTTGAACATTCAGATGCCTCCTAACTATTTTATTAGGTTCAAAGGTGTCTTAATATCATCACATGTGTCCTCAATAGAAGGATCCAATAACTATACATATGTTATTGTAACACTAAGTGAGTATCTTAGTCCTTTCTATCTATATATAAAACATTGACTCTCTCATTTTTAGGCTTCTCAAAATTTGAATGGTCGATGATTGTTATTTTCCCAATCATCTAGAAAAATTGAATGAGTAATTGACAATGAAGATTTCTCCAACCAATGATGGACCCTACTAATATTATGTTATTCTAAATAAATATTGGCCACGCCAGATTATGTTAAAATAATATTTAATTTATTTCTTCTTACTGGTGTAAAGGGACCATCATAGGTTTACATAGGGACACAAAGTTCATGAGAGGTTATCCTAGATCGCTCGTGCCATCAACTTAAAATAATATAGAGTTATCAAAACTACGCGGAGGCAATGTTTTTTCCACCCATTCAATGTAAATATTCCTATTAGGCTATACATGGGTACATCACAACTCTAAAAGAAGTAGTATATATCCCTGACTCAAAATAGTGGGATTCTTCTATGAATGAAGATAAATATTCATTGAAGTTGGAAAAACCTTGGGGATGAATGAACATCCATATGGGAAAAAAATAAATAGAGAAAAAATTAATTTAATTATTGAAAAAAAGAAGTTGTTTGAAAGCAGCATTATAAATGACGATAGGTAGTGAAATGTAATAAATATATGGAATATGTTGATTTATTAAAGATCCAATCAATTGTAGTTAAACATTATATTTTCCATAGTTTGATAAGTATAGTGGAGTCAGAAGATCTATACTTAGAGTATATGGAAATCAAGACAAATTTCCTTCATGTTCAGTTGGAAGAAGAAACATTCATGTAACAACCAATAAGTTTCACTATAGACCAGAACTAGAATTTGGTATGTAAATTGAAGAAAGTATTATATGGATTAAAGTAATTACTATGATAGTATAAATATAAATTTGACTCATTTATGCCATAAGAAGGATTTATTATATTCAACACCGATAATCATTGTCATCAAAAGTAATGGGATGAACAAAATTCATCATTTTTCTTTTGTATGTCAATGACATGTTAAAGGTTGGATCCGATGATAAAAATGTTTAGAAATTAAATTATAAGTTTTCTATAGGGTTTGAGATGAAAGATATTGGAAAATAAAATAAGATATCAAGTATGATGATTGATGAGATAGTAAATTCAAAACATTAGTGTTAGCTTAAAAATTGAAATTTTTTAAGATCGTTGAATGGTTTTGAATGATAATATATAAAAAAATATCTTCTCAACTTTACAGAGTAAAAAAATTATTAATTGAATAATCACTACCAATGGAATAAGAACGTAAAAAATAGAGATAAATCCATACTCTTCATCTTTCGAATGATTAATGTACCCTATGATATATACTCGGTCAAATATTTCATTCTTAGTGGGTGTTATAAGTTGATATATGTAAAACTCATGTAAATAAAATTAGGAATATTCTTTATGGATCCTTTTTTATTTGAATGTTAGGAATGATGAGGCTCTTTTTTTGGGAAGTAATTTTTATTATAGAGTTTTGTTAACTCGGAATTAAATGAATATTCATACTCTAGAAGGAGTATCACCATATTTATTTATCTATAAAGGAATAATTTTTACCTAGATGGCATTATTATAGAAAATTTTCACATTGAGTAAAATGAAAATATAGAATTTAGGCACAATGAAATAAAGGAAATAATTGTTTTGGTTGAACCAATTTTTGAAGGGACTCATTAGATTTTGGAAAGTAGTTATTATCTTCTATAACAACTAAGGTTTCATTAACGTAGCTAAAAATAAGGATTTCCTTGAAAGTAAAAACCATATCAACCTAAAGTACTAATTCACTAGAAACATGATATAGGAAAAAGTCTTAGATCTCTAAAATATATCCAGTTACCAAAATTAGACAGACATGTTCAATAATAAAATTATATTGGGAAAGTTTGAGGAAGAATTGTGTCTCGGTAGGGCTTGGGTGAATAGAATAAGTTGGAGAAACACAACCCAATATATAATAATAAATGATTTTCTATAAGATTTTCCTCATAAAATTCCCATAAATAATTCTTCAAGTGTACGATTGTAGGGACATGAATTCAGGTTTCATACTACCAAACATTTATCCATTATAAATACATTACTTAGAATTTCAATCATTGGTAGGTGACTAGGATCAATGTATGGACAATGGAAGTTAATCTATTCAGTGGAAATATAATCATCAGAAGGTCATATCATTTTATAGAGTCTTAATGGTATAAGATTGTCAAAGAACTCTATATAATGAGGTTTGTCAAATAAAGACTCAATAATTTTATCGATGTAATTAGTGTAGGTAAATAAGGTTAATGGAAAAAAGTAGTGACATTCCATGTAGAGTCTATCTAAGAATGCAGGATAATGGTTTTACCTAGAAATTCAATTGAGTTTTCTATAAAAAGAATTGAGTACTAATGAGAATAGTATACCAATTGAATTAATTTTGTACGGTCAAAGTTTATAGTGAATCTATAGATTATAGAGTTTTTAAATATTTATAATGAATCATATTTACTAAACTTTTCAACTGAATTGTAATACTTGTTTCCATTAAATGAAAAGAAATAATTAGTGTTTCCTAACATGTATATAGGAAAACAATACAAAATCACATTAATATATATGTTATTTTATTGCTTTAAGTATTTATGTTTATTTAAATTTTATTACTTTATATGTTTGTGATTTTATTATATGGTTTGTGTGTGGTCAACATAATGTGGTGGTTAGGGTTCCTAGACTTCTGGATTCCAATATACATAGTTGATAGGAGGAATAGTTCCAAAGGTTTTGATTCTCTTCTATGATGATCTATGTTAAAAAAATTTGCAGATCAAAGTCCATTTTATTACTATTCCATCTGTAGCTTAGAAGATCAATTTTTTTAGGTATTGGTCATTATATTACCAAAAATTGGGTGTAACTGGGTTTTCTAAAAGAAAACAAGAATTCATGGGAGATTGTCTACCTATAAATCACACATAGTGGAAAAGGGTTACAAATAGGTTCATGGTATCAACTTAAAAAGAATAGTTTTCTCCTATATGATTAATAAAGTCCATTTGAATTTTATTATCCATAATAGTTCATTACAACTATGACATAAATCAAATGAATATAAAAACCACTTTATTTAATGTGAATTTATCTAAGTATGGGTATATGATACATTCTAATGGTTTTGAGGTTATAAAGGAATCTGATAATGTTTTCTAGTTGTATCATCCCATTTATGGACTAAAGAAATCATCTCAATGTTGTAACATGTAGTTTTATGATTCCTCTGTATATCAACAAGTTAGTAGGGTTATAATAGTTTTGATGATAATGTATATTAATGAAATAATACTTATTAGAAATGAAATCCTGACACTTTATTCTATCAATATATGGTTGGGTAAATGTTTCTCAATAAAACACATTGGAGAAGTTACTTATATATTGGGTATTAAGATCTATAGAGATAGATCTAATATGTTCTTTTGACTAAGTGAAAACACATATATAGGTAAAGTGATAAAGGGATTTAAAATAGAGAACTCTAAAATGTTACTTTACTAATGTTTCATGGAAATAATTTTATGAAGATTTATGATCTTTATAAAGTGTTAGAAATGCTATATATAAATCCTTATGTTCTCACCATATGATCTATCATGTATTCCATATTATTTACTCAGCATGATGTCTCTTATTATTTTAGAATAACTAGTAGATATCAGACCAACCCAACTGAGAGTACTGGATTGATATAAAGATTATGCATAAGTAATTGAGAAGAAATACAGATATGTTATTGGTATTTGGAAGAGAATATAAGATATGGCTAAAAGATTACATAGATGATAGTTTTAAATCCAAGAGAGATGATGTAAAATATCAATCTAGATTCATATTTTTATGAAATGGTGGAGTTATCAATTGGAAGAGTTCTAAACAAGCCACCTGGTATATTCAAAAATAGAGGTAGAAGACATTATTTCATCAGATTCTACAAAGTAAGATGTTTGGATCAAGAACTTCATTACCGAACAAAGAGTGGTTCCTAGAATCAAGAGAGAAATAGGGCAATGTTTTGTTAAAAATAGAGATATTTCTCAAGATAAGGAACTTGTTACTCACTAAATAACTAAATAAATGATATTTAAATACCATATCAGATGAGATATCATTGAGAGTGATGATTTAAATATTATTTCGGTGGATACATATGATAATGCAGTCAATCCATTAATAAATCCATTATTATGAAAACCACATGAGGGTCTTATAGAATCTCTAGGTATTAGACACATGAGATATTGGTTTTAATGGTTATAAATGTGTCATACCTTTATAATAAAGGAAATCTATATTTATCATCCATTCATGTGTGATGCAATTTATTTTACATGAATGATAGAATGAGTATATCCCCCCCAAAAAAGAGTTTTAGTTTTCCCTAACCATTGATTATTATAGAGTATTATAGGTTTTTATGATAAGATAAGGTAGATTGAATATACTCTTGTACTAATTATAAGTATTTCTATTAGATATTGAAAGAAATTATTCTTGAGGTAATAAGTAGAGATCTATTACTTGGACTAATCCACGAAATCATATCTCATGCAATGTCATACAGTCATTGATATACTTTAGGGTGTAATATTATTTTCAATTCTTATAACCTTATGTTATAAAGACACCTATACTACAAAAATTAATAATTCGATACCCTACTAATTTAATTAAAAAGTGAACTTAGATAATATGGGGGTGTTTGGGTATGTTGTTGATCATGTCATCGGTTGGAGCACAACCTAGATGGTATTTTTTGCACTTGTATAAAAAGTTAAAGGAATTTATCCTCTTACTACATTAGACTAAGGAAATCCATGAACATGATTAGTTGAGTCACATATAATTTGATAATTTACTTAGATAAACGGAATGTAATTCACACATATATAATATAAATAACTTGTTATGTATTCATTTAATTGGTCATCATTTTTTATTAAATCAAGAAAAGATGTGTGGTCATATATTAGAATGACATATTCCATGCCTATTGGGAACTATATGTCATGGAAAAAGGGATTTCATGGGTATACATATGATATATATTATTCATCTTGTGGTGGGAAAGTTATAGTTATATGAGTTTTTTATGCAGACCACACGAGACCCTTTAGTAGGTTGAATAACACTAATATTTTACTAGAGGCCACTCTATTCCTATATCTATGAAATTGGATTTCATTTTTTGTTTATATTCTACTAAGACCCACAGGGATACATAAATAATCCCTTAGATAAGGATAATGTTTTAGAAACTGAAGTTTGTTGTAACACCCCAAGATTTCATAGTGTGTTATTTATTCAAAATAATTCAATAACTTACACTACATGCAACACCGAGTTTCAAGCGCACCATGACTTACAAAACAAGCCGTTCAAAAGAGGTTATGAATAATATTAACTAAATTTTAAAACTTTATATAATATTTATATTTTTTTAGAATCCTTATTATGAGTTTCTAAGACATGATTGATGAACAAATTCATTTTTTCGGATAAAAGAAGTATTTTTCAAAAACAATGAAATTTTACTGCCTTTTAATGGAGAAGCCTTTTTAAATCCAATATTTGAAACTTTTATATATTAAATTTGACAAAATGAACTTCTTCTTTAGAATCGGGACATAAGAATTTATTTTCAATAATGTTTTGGTGTTTTTCTGATAACTTTCATATTTGTGTGAATAGTAAAAAATACTATATTTTAACTGAAAATGACTTTTTTTAGTCAAAATAATTTATATTGTTAAATTATACATTTTAATGGTTTGGAATTATAAATAGTATATATTTTTACTATTTAATCCAATGATGTTCATTTTGAGAAATTTCACCTTGAAATTGGACATAAACAAGTGTTAAACTTTTGATAGTTATTATTTTTAAAAAAATATGCCTTTTGGTTTTGAAAGTGGGAATCAATTTTAAATTAATAAATGAAACTTTTATGTTTCTAATTTGGTAAAATAGACTTCATTTTTGGATTTGGAATAACGAAATTATCCTAGGGTGAAATTTTGGTACTTTTCCGATAACTTTTATATTTTGATCAATAGTGAAAATTACTAAATTTTAATTAAAAACAACTTTTTTTAATCGAAATAATTAATAGTGATAAATTATGAATTTGAGTGGTTTTAAAGTATATTTAGAATATATTTTTACCATTTAATACAATGTTGGTCATTGGACATAATTTTACATTTAAACCGAACATAAACAAGTATCAATCTTTTGATAGTTATTATATCTTAAAAACATGATTTTTGTTTTGACATCGGGAATTAATTTTAAATTAATTTCTGCCACTTATGTGTTTTGAATTTGGAAAAATGGATTCCATATTTGGAATCAGGATGGTCAAATTGTGTAAATAGGTAACTTTTATTTTTAGACATTTTGAATAATTATTTCGGTAAATATTTTATTTACCATGGTTAAAGGGTAAATCCGGTCACTACTGGAAATAATGACATTTGTTATGGGTCATTTGCGTCGGGATCCTGTCGCTAATAGGCTTTTGCGACGGGGTCCCGTCGCAAATAGCCCATCGCAGAAAACAGCGTCGCAACAACAATTATTTGCGACGGGCCCATCGCTAAAGGTGTTATTTGCGACGAAAATTCTTCCCATCAAAAATATTAGTCTGTATATTTGTGAAAGATTTTAAAAATCATAATTGCGACGGGCCCGTCACAATTAGTTTTTTTTAAAAAAAATTAAAAAAAATTAATAAATTATTTTAATCAATATAATAATAATACTATTTGAGACGGGTATAGTATCCTGTCGCAAATACTAACAAAAATAAAAATAAATAAATTATTAATAAATTATTTTAATTAATATAATAATAATCCAATTATAATTCAAAAATAAAAAAATATTAATAAATTATTTTAATTAATATAATAATAATAGAATTATAATTCAAAAATAAAAAATAATAGAATATTAATAATTGATTTTAATTAATATAATAATATTAGAATTATAATTCATAAAAAAAATATTAATAAGTTATTTTAATTAATATAAAAATAATAGAATTATTTTACATTCAAATATTAAAATAATTCTAATATTACAAAAAAATATAATTAAATTATAATATTATAAAATTTTAATATATATATAAAATTTAATGTTATAAAATATAAATAATATTATTATTCATATTAATATTGTTATTTCAAAATATAATATTATTAATATTTTATAATGAGACAGAAACTATGAAAAGAAAAAAAATTCATATTTTGATTTAACAAACTTTATAACATAAAAACAAACTCTAATCTGAAGGAGGGGGGGAGGGGGGTCTGCAGATGCTGGTGGAGGAAACTTCATCCCTAAAGCATGAGTGAGTCGGCTCATGTACTCCATCTTCTCCTGATGCTGCTGCTACCACCGACTCATCTGCTCCTCGTACAACTGCTGCTGGCGTTGACGCTCGTCCTCATGCTGCTGCTGCTGCTGACGCATCTGCTCCTGCTCCTGTCGGAGACTCTCTATCAGTGCAGTCTGAGATCGGAACAGATCCTCATACTGTGTAGCAGAAGAAGATGCACGAGATCCTCTCGAGCTGGACGCCGACATCGCAGCACTGCCATAATAATCTCCGGGAGTCAGTCGAGAGCTGATACCAACTACCCGGCCCTTGTCGAAGACATACTGGGTGTCCGGCATCCATGCCGCCTCATCAAACTGACGGCCAGTGGTCTGATCTGATGACTCGGCCTGACTCTCAGGCCGGGTCTGTGACGCTGCGGCCTCATATGACTCCTGTAGTTGCAATTTAAAATTAAAATTGTTAATATATTATATGCATTTAATTTTTAAACTTGAAAACATATAATACTGACCACGATGTGACACTGACAATGAGTCACCTCCTGTCTTCCCCGATTCTGCCTCCCCACTGATGGTCTTCTCTGAAAGGCATCACTCAATGAGTGCACACATAATCCATCCCATACATTGGATGAAATGTAATCTGGTCGGTGTACTCTACATGACTCGTCAAAAACTGACACTCCTGATTTCTTCGTGGCATCTTTTCTTAAATTGTGCAAAAACTGAAGAAAGCGATCACGCATGGCCACCTCCCATGCCTCGTGGATGGTTTCATGCATGGTATCCTTGATCGGATACCATAAACCCTATAAATAAATCCAAATTTTAAGTTAGAAATGAAATAATTTTCAAAATAAAAATTATTTATTTACGTACGTACCAACCAATGGCCAAACATGGCCTGCTGCACATCAATGGGAATCTGCTCCCATGTGGTCCAAGGCTGAGAGAAATAGTTGCGCAAAATAGCACTGCCCTGTCTGACTGCTATATGTGGAAAACTGTAAAAATAATAAACATTTATTATGTGAATAGATTAATGAAATATTAGTCAAATCCACAGGTTATCACACAGGTTATTACACCTCCGTGTGCGTGGATCAAACCCAAGATGTGGACGTCGCTCGGGGACGGGGTCAGGAATCATCAATCGTGCAAGACCGCTCCCCCTCCGCGTACTCCCTGGAGTGCCTGCAGGCTGAGGGTCATCTGCCAGCAAATCATCCGCATCGAAAGGCAGGTCAGCATCTGCCAACTCACGAAATGTGTCGTCGTCCATCTGAAACAGAAAATGTTAATGTTGTTAGAAAATAATTGATAATTACTATTATATATACATATATATTAGTTATGATTGTATATAACTACCATGAAATTCTATCAGTGTTCATCTTCATCATCATCTTTATATATGTCAATGTCATATTCATATTCCTCTTCAACATCATCGATATCCATTCGAGTTCCAGTTGCTTCATCTCTTTCCATTTCAAATTCATATGTGACATCATTAACATCATCGTTATCACCGACTCTTAAATGTGGGGTGTCGTCATCGATACTCATGTCTCTTTGTAAAAAAGATTGATTTTGAGTACTCTGTTGAAAAACTTCAATTCTTTGCACATCAGTGAAAGCACATTCACTTTGACTAAACTGATTGTCTCGAATTTTTATTTTTATTATACTCCACCAATCAGTCAACTCTCTTGATGTAGCACAATACTTTGCGTAATAAACTTGATGTGCTTGTTGAGCCAATAAGAATGGTTCATTTACTGTAAGAACACTTTTACATTTAATATCGATGATTCCATGAGTCGGATGAACACGCATGCCTCTCTCTGTATCCAACCACCAACATTTGGACATGGTTATGTAATGTTGTCCAAGATAACAGAGTTTAATGATTTCATCAAATATGTCATAAAAGTCAACTTCATTTTCTCGATGATGAGATCCTCTCAAGCTAACTCCACTGTTCATTGTTTTTTTGATTCCCCGTATGCATGTGTGTGAAATCGAAATCCATTCACCACATATGCATTATAAGTTTTAACAAGTTTGGAAGGTGGGTTACTCAATATACACAGCCGTTTTTCAATTTTATCAGCATGTCAATACACCTAAGAATATGTGAAATAATTATCAATATAGTATATTATACATAGAATGAGTTGCTAAAAGATAAAGAATTTATGTTACCAGTTTTTGAAACCACTGATAGAAATTTTTCTGTCGGCGTTCTTTGAGAGCAGCTGCTGTAATTTGTGAAATTTGTTTCTTGATATGATTATCATACAACCTATAAAAAACAAAGTTATTTACTGTAACATAAATGATAGAATAAGTGATATAAACACTTACAGTACAACTAATTTCATCTCTTCACAGTTGAGTAGAACATACGTATGAGCTCTGTGATGTTCATCATTCGAAATCCAGCGTTCATAAACTCCACCAAAACCTAGCTCTGGCTGGTTAAAAATAGATAATTTATTATCGATTTCATCAATATTCCTCTCATTCTGTCCCATTCGGTTGTGTTTTGAAGGGTACTCAGATTCAAAATAATGGGAGCAGAAAAAAGATATTTCCTCTTGCAAATAAGCTTCTGCAATAGATCCTTCAATAGATGCTTTGTTACGTACTTTTCATTTCAATTTTTTCATGCATCATTCAAATGGGTACATCCATCGAAACTGTACTGGACCTCCACATTTGGCTTCATATGGCAAATGTAACATCAAATGTTCCATTGAGTTGAAGAAAGACGGCGGAAATATTTTTTCCAGTTTACATATAATTACAAAAACATCTTCTTAAAGTTTGCATAGAGCATCATAATCTGCTGTAGTCGCACAAATTTCCCGAAAAAAATGAGACATGTCTGTTATGGAATCCCAAATCACAGAATTCAACAGACCTCTTAATCCAATGGGTAGAAGTCTTTCCATTATAACATGACAATCATGACTTTTTAATCCAGTAATATGACCATTCTTTACACATCTACCCAAATTGGAAGCACAGCCATCTGGAAGTCTCAAATATGCAATCCACTGACAAAATAATAAATGGTTTACTTTAGACAGTGTATAATCTGCTTTTGGTTTCAGTAACCTTTCTATTCTGATATTCTCAAACAGTTCCAGTTCTGGACGCCTGCAAATTTGGGCAAGATCTAAACATGCATTTACATTTTATTTGCTCTTTCCTGGCGTATCAAAAACTGTATGAAACAAATTATCAAAACAGTTCTTCTCAATATGCATGACATCCAACATGTGGCGGACCAACAAATCAGACCAATATGGCAAATCCCAAAATATGCTACGTTTAATCCAATTGTGTTCTTTTCGAAAACCAGAAATTTTCTTTTGGTTTATTGTGGGACCAAAAGTGATGGGAGGTAATGAAAATACAACTGATTTTAACTCTGAACCTAATAGAATTTTTGGAGGTTCATCCCTTTCAATTGTACCTTTTCTGAAATGAGATCTGTTTCTGCGAAAAGGATGATCAGCTGGTAGAAATCTGCGATGATAGTCAAAATAACAAGGTTTCTTTCCATGAATGAGAATAAATGCTTTGTTCTCTCCCATACAGTAAGGACATGATTTCTGACCATGTGTACTCCAGCCAGATAACATCCTATAAGCCGGGAAGTCACTAATTGTCCACATCAATGCTGCTCTCAGTATGGAATTCTTTTTCGTAGCAACATCATATGTACTGACACCAGTACTCCACAATAAACTTAATTCATCAATCAATGGTTTCAAATAAACATCAATATTATTCTTCGGATGTCCTGGAATTAGTAAAGTCAAAAAGATATATGGATCCTTCATCAACATCCATGGAGGTAAATTGTACAGAGTTAAAAAAAATAGGCCAACATGAATATTGACTACTATAAGATCCGAACGGACAGAAACCATCAGTGGAAAGGCCCAGTCGAACATTTCTATCTTCTAAAGCAAAGGATGGATGCACTCTATCAAAAATTTTCCATGAATCACAATCGGCTGGATGATTCAAACTTTTATCGGTTGAAATATTCTCTTTATTCCATGACATCATTGTCGCTGTATTCTTAGACATGAATAAACGCTAAAGTATGGATGTAAGCGGAAAATATCTCAACTGTTTTACAGGAATCAAACCAGACTTCCCATGTTTCCCTTCTTTATATCTCAGTTTCCCACATATGGGACAACTATCCAACGACTCATTTTCCCCAGAATATAAAATGCAGTCATTTGAACATGCATGAATCTTCTGACAAGTAAGTCCCAAATTTCGAACCAGCCTCTTATTCTCATAGTAATTTGCAGTCAAAACATTTACTTCGGGTAACAGTGTTTTAAGCAAAGAAAATATCTAGTCAAAACAAGTGTTTGACATTCCGTTATCTGATTTGATAGCCATAAATTTTGCAACTGCTTCTAATTTACTCATCTTGCAGCCAAAATATAATGCATCCTCAGCAGACCTCAACAACTCATAAACTTCAGACGGTGCCAACTCAGGATTTGAATCTATATCAGCCTGAGTTTCTGTATGTTGAACAGATGAACCTGTAACATCATGTACTAAATCTTGAAACTGGGATGGATCTGGAATCATATTGGTATCACCTACTTTGGAACTGCATTCACCGTGTTGATACCAAAAAACATAATCTGGTTGAAAACCAAAATGAAAGAGATGTCCCCCCACTTTGTCAAACGTGTCAAACGTTCTCAATGCACATTTTCGACAAGAGCATTTTATTTTGCCTTCTGAAACAAATTCTGGATTTGATGCCGCAAATGATAAAAAAGTCTCCACACCCTCTATATATACTGGATTTAAACCAGAAATGTTTGGATTTCTACGTTGATTTATCCATATGCGGTCATCTAATAATGACTGTTGACGACCTAGTTGTTCCATATTTTTCTATAAAATATAAAAGCATTACTGGTTTTGAATAATTTGTTAGAAAAAACACTCAAGCAAAGATTGAATATGTTGAGAATAAAGCAAAACATGTTACAAATATTGATAATTTTAAAATTATATTTATTTTTTATTATTTTAATAATACGAATATAATTTTTTCATAAATATTAATTATATAATAATAACATTATTACATTATTAGTATATTTTATTATTAATATTAAAAGAATATAATTTTCTATATTATATACAATTCTCCTTTCATCTGTGTGTTTAATATTCTGTCTCCACATGTAATATTTGCATTCACTTTCACCTCTCCATTGGCGAGTAGGTTGATAATTTTGAAAAAGAATGCAAATATTACATGTGGAGACAGAAAACACACAGATGAAAAGAGAATTGTATATAATATAGAAAATTATATTATTTTAATATTAATAATAAAATATAAAAATAATGTAATAATGTTGTTATTCCTAAATATTGCTAATTATTACTAATAATTGGTAATTATTCCTAATTATTACTAATTATTGGTAATTATTACTAATTATTGGTAATTATTACTAATTATTGGTAATTATTACTAATTATTACTAATTATTACTAATTATTGGAAATTATTGGTAATTATTACTAATTATTGGTAATTATTAATAATTATTGGTAATTATTACTAATTATTGGTAATTATTACTAATTATTGGTAATTATTAATAATTATTACTAATTAGTGGTAATTATTACTAATTATTGGTAATTATTACTAATTATTACTAATTAGTGGTAATTATTACTAATTATTGGTAATTATTACTAATTATTAATAATTATTACTAATTATTGGTAATTATTACTAATAATTGGTAATTATTCCTAATTATTGCTAATTATTGGTAATTATTAATAATTATTGGTAATTATTACTAATTATTGGTAATTATTACTAATTATTGATAATTATTACTAATTTTTACTAATTATTACTAATTATTGGTAATTATTGGTAATTATTACTAATTATTGGTAATTATTACTAATTATTGGTAATTATTACTAATTATTACTAATTAGTGGTAATTATTACTAATTATTGGTAATTATTACTAATTATTACTAATTATTACTAATTATTGGTAATTATTACTAATAATTGGTAATTATTCCTAATTATTGGTAATTATTGGCAATTATTACTAATTATTGGTAATTATTACTAATTAATGGTAATTATTACTAATTATTGGTAATTATTACTAATTATTACTAATTATTACTAATTATTGGTAATTATTACTAATTATTGGTAATTATTACTAATTATTACCAATTATTACTAATTATTACTAATTATTACTAATTATTGGTAATTATTGGTAATTATTACTAATTATTGGCAATTATTACTAATTATTGGTAATTATTACTAATTATTACTAATTATTACTAATTATTGGTAATTATTACTAATTATTACTAATTATTGGTAATTATTACTAATTATTACTAATTTTTGGTAATTATTACTAATTATTGGTAATTATTCCTAATTATTACTAATTATTGGTAATTATTACTAATTATTGGTAATTATTACTAATTATTGGTAATTATTACTAATTATTGGAAAAATTACTAATTATTGGTAATTATTGGTAATTGTTACTAATTATTGGTAATTATTACTAATTATTGGTAATTATTACTAATTATTGGTAATTATTACTAATTATTACTAATTATTACTAATTATTGGTAATTATTACCAATTATTGGTAATTATTACTAATTATTGGTAATTATTACTAATTATTGGTAATTATTACTAATTATTGGTAATTATTACGAATTATTACTAATTATTTCTAATTATTTCTAATTATTACTAATTATTACTAATTATTACTAATTATAAGTAATTGTTACTAATTATTACTAATTATTGGTAATTATTACTAATTATTGATAATTATTACTAATTATTGGTAATTATTACTAATTATTGGTAATTATTACTAATTATTGGTAATTATTATTAATTATTGGTAATTATTACTAATTATTATTAATTATTGGTAATTATTACTGATTATTACTAATTATTGGTAATTATTATTAATTATTACTAATTAGTGGTAATTATTGGTAATTATTACTAATTATTAACAATTATTACTAATTGTTACCAATTATTGCTAATTATTAGTAATTATTACTAATTATTACTAATTATTGGTAATTATTGGAAATTATTACGAATTATTGGTAATTATTACTAATTATTCGTAATTATTACTAATTATTACTAATTATTGGTAATTATTGGTAATTATTGGAAATTATTACGAATTATTGGTAATTATTACTAATTATTAGTATTTATTCTTAATTATTGGTAATTATTACTTATTATTCCTAATTACCATTAACTATGAACAATGAATACTAATAATTTAAATTTATTAAGTAACAAAACAATCTAAACATAATTAAATTAAAACTAATTAAGAATAATTAAAACTAATAAAAAATTTAAAATAAATATTAAATTAAAATGAACATAAATACCTTTAAAATTGATATGAAGTTGATCTCTAATCGTTATTGAAAACTTCAATATCAACTCCGGAAAAAAAATTAAACTTAAGAAACTCTGAACTCTAAAAATAGAGTTTTGAGAAAAGTAGAAGATGGAGTTTGAGAATGGATGAAAAAAAGGATGGGGGTATTTATAGGTTAGATTATTTGCGACGGGTATCCCGTCGCAAATACCTTAGCCCGCATTTATTACGGTCAACAGTTAAATAGTTATTTGCGACGGGTCCTGTCGCAAATAATAACCTACCGACATACTATTTGCGACGGGGGTATATTCTCGTCGCAAATATCTTTTACCGCTGCCGGTTATTTGCGACGGGCGGTAACCGCCCGTCGCAAATAACTTTCCCGCGATTTGGCGCGCAAAGCGCACCAGTCCTTTTGCGACGGGGCAAGCTATCCCGTCGCAAATAACTACATATTTGCGACGGGGGAATTTCCCCGTCACAAATAAGTTTCTAACGGGGATATTTGAGACGGGATTTATCCCCGTCGCAAATAACCCGTCACAAATACCCATTTTTCCCGTAGTGGGTAAATAAGGGTTAAACAAATAATATTATAATAATAAAAAATTACCCTAAAACGTGTCCTAACCTTATTGGTTGATACATGTTCGACCATGGGCATCTTTGGGTCGATTTTGAGACCCCATGGTGCCACTTATAAGTGATAGGGACACTTTATTTTAATTAAGTTAAAATGAATACAAAAATGACACAAGCATATATCTTTTAGAGAAACAATTTTTACATAGGGTTATAAATGTTGGATTTTCGACTATAAATATTAATTAGAAATCTAAAAAGATTTCCTACATAATGATATTTTATTTATAATTTTTACATATTAAATAATATAATTTATTTTTGATACAATGATGATGCAGTAATTACCATAATAGTGAAAAATTAAAATAATTGATATTATAAATACCCAAATAAATATAATTTGATACTTTTAATGAATTACACTAATTTTCTAGGATAATATGACATATTAGGATTGATTTAATTAACATTGTTCGAAGTAATAATTCTGTTATAAGTTTCACAAAAATCAACTACTGAATAGTGTCAAAATTGACATAAAAGAGTTTTTAAAACAAATATTATATTATTAATTGATATTAAATTCCTAAAAATCTAAGGTTCGGCCGAGAGACTTATATCATGATAGGTGTATCATTAATGGACCACTTGGGGGGTCTCTTGGATGTATATGGTAAGTTTATTAACCATAATATATAAAAATACAAAGAGACATTGTAAAAGTGAAACTAATTAACATAGAGTTAATACTTAAAGATAAGGTTAATATAGTAACCCAAACCTATCTAAATTCTATTGGTTAAGTGGTTTTCGACCCATCCCCACCTTAACCTTTAAATAATAAACTTTGGAGCCATTATAAACCGAACATGAATTTATTATAAATTAATATTTCTAGCTTTTCCAAAGGTGCCCCTCACCCCTCTTATAAAAGGGCACTCCTCCTTCTCATTTCTTCACACCTTCAAAGCCTTTTGGTTCAGCAAACCTCTGCCCAAATACTCTCCCAACTTCCCTCAATACAACTTAGAGGCCTTAGTTTGATCAGAAAGCCAACCTAAGGAGCCCTTTTGATCAAATCAAAAGGAAGAACCCGAAGAAGATGTAATGTTTTCACCACCCTTTTTCAAATTAATTTCTTCTTCAACTTATTATTTCTTTGTTATTACTATTCTAAAATAATAACTCCAGTATCTTATATATACTGTGATGTTATTAAAAATATGGTACAACCATATTCAGTATTCTATCCACCCTTTGAATAACATGTCACCATACGTGTGTACGTACGGCTTACCGTCTCCACGTCGTGGTGTAATTGTTATTCAATAAATTATTATTTGGATGGGTATAATAATGATGTGTAATTCTTGTAAATAATAAATATAACATGATAATTATTCTGTATATATGATATAATATCCAATTATATATTATTTTAATATCAAAAGAATGATATTGTCGCTTGTGCGTACGTACGGACTACCGTCTCCACGAACGCGATGACATTCATTCTCCATCGTATCCATTCAAGTATAATTATCATTTGATGATTTAAAAAGAGTATCTAAGGACTTGATATCATTCTGGATATGATTAATATACAACCTATCCATGAAAACCACGTCTTAGGTAACAAAACATATAAAAGAAAATGAGTAAGTTAACACCTGAAACGACGATAATACTAAGATATTATTAACAAAGAAATGTTAAAAGATCATATATGATATAATATTGATGTATATGATTCTTGTATAATATTATAACAATTATTTCACCATTATACAAGAGGTTAACCTACCCCCATCCAAGGAAAAGTACAAGGTAAGGGTTTATTTCACAATCTCTTCATTATCTGAGGTTGTTTATATGTAATAATCTACTGGGATCTCTTTATCATCCACATCGAAGTTTCTTGAAAGTGTATTTCAAAACATTCTTAATATTTTACAGAATATGGGTTAAAGTCATTTATAACCTTGTTTGAATTTTTATAAGATGTTTATAAAGGAATCTTTCCGTTGTTTTCCAAACAATGTCCTTTTTAACCTTTTCGACCGAATTAAGGTAAGAATTTTTTTTTAACTTATACGGCGGGTGCGGATATTTTCCGCCATTATACAATTTTCAAAGCTTCCCTTACAAGATTATAAGGATATTTTCAAAGTAAATGTTTTATTTTATAATTATGTGACTTTTAAATGATTTCAAAATGAATATTTTAAGAATTTTTGAAAGGTACTCTTTATCAAAATAAGAATTTTAAATGTTTTAAAGATTTATCTTTCTAAATATTTTAATTAATGTCCATGTTTTCAAAATGATTTTAAGGATTTATTTATGTGGACATGAATGTTTTGAAATGATATTTCTTTTCAAAAGTATCGAAGTGGTATGATACACTTTGATTCCAAAATCTATTTTAAATTACTTCCTTAATAAATGTGTGACTTTTAAATGATTTCAAAAAAAGAGATATTTCTCTCAAATAGTTTTGATTTCATCTATGATGGATTTTAAGTTTATTTGAAGTTGATTTGTTATGATACAAAACTTTTGTATTGTATTGATGGTTTTGTGATATATTTAACTGTGGATGTGTTATTTTTATACCATTCATGGTTTATGAAGAAAGTATTGACATTTCGTATGCAAGTTTTAATATGAATGTTTTTGTTATGTTTAAACCTTTTCATATGGGAATGCATTGGACTTAGTAAGTGATGGGTGGAGCCCGCTATAGCTCCTTGATGCATCGGTAGGTCTCATGAGACAAACTAGTGTCTTGGAATAAGGCCTTGGCAAAATCTTATTTGTAGTCATGGCACGAGGCCTTGGCTATGTGGTTATGATAGTTTGGCATTATGCATTCCATCATTATGAAAGTGGTTATTGATATTTCATGTGATTATTCGATTAGTTGAATATCCATGTGAATAAGTAAATGACATTATTTCATTTTATTTTTTCCATACTATGTTGATGTTCATGTTTAAAAGGCTTTGGTTTTAGTTATGAATTGCCTTAAATGTTTATGCTTATTTATGAATGTTTCCGCTGTATTGCTTACCCTTACAGAGCGTTTGAGCTCACCCCTTTCTATGTTTTATTTTTCCCAGGATTCCAAGAAGTATATTGTGATTGATAAGAAGGGTTAAGACAAGGGAATAATGGCATTCATAAAAGGATTATTTATGTTGTTTTGTATGTTATGAAGTGTAATGTAACATTCATGTATATAATCTATTTTCCAAGACTACTAAACTATTCGGTCTTTCGAGACATGATTCCTTGTAATCATGCCAATGTATTAAAATAATGCACCGACTCTGGGTAACTGGGGTCGGGGCATTACAGTTGGTATCAGAGGAAGTTTAGCAATAACCTTGGAAACTAGATTTAGATAAACTCTGATTAGAGCACATAGCCCTAAGATAGACTTTGAGGATTAGTATAGAAGAACTTCCTAGAATTTTGGTATTGTAGAGATTTTGTGAGTTTTCTGAGAAATACATCCCTGTCTGGATACGAGTAGGTAGAGGTGGCTCTGGCACAGATGTACCTAGGGGTAAATCCCGAAAACACCGCTTTGAGCTAGACTCGAACAGGAACTAGTGCATGACAACGGGACTTGCTGCACTCTTGGTTACGACACTCCCAGGGGATATGCTTAGGATAATTCTCATTTTATTTACAAACCATTATGAAGGGATCATGAGTATATACTTACTCTAAGAAAACATTTTTTATTATGGATTATATCCATAAACTATTCAATTTGTGTTAGGAATTATTTATTGCAACTCATAAACTGGCCTAGTTTATGCTATTGTATAGAAATGGCACCCAGTAGAAGGAATGTGAACTCCAGTAATACGTATGATCCAAAGAGTAAGAAGGATCGTATCTTTCGTGGTATTAAGACATCATTTAGAAGGGAAATAGTCTCCCACGTATTATCATCATATGAAGAAATAATATAATGTGTGGATAAGATAACTAAAGAGTTTACTGAGTCCTATGGCTTTGAAGGGAAGCAATAGAAGAAAAGGATGGAATAGAGAAAGATGGATAAAGGGAAGAGGGAAAAGAAGAATTTCCCCATATGTGATAACTATGGGAAAAACACCCTGGAACTTTCCTGAAAGGAATGGGAGTTTGTTATAAGTGTGGAGAAAAGGGCACACAGTACATGACTTCAAGGGTAAGAAAATGGTTTCAAATGTACAATGCTTCATTTTCAAGGAGTTTGGACACTACGCGAACCTATGTCCCAGTCATCAGACTATACCGCAAATGATGATATTGGATAATAATCAAGTTATGATACTACCACAGATGTAGAGGAATGATTAGAGTTCTTATGTTGATTATGTCATTTGAGTGTTGTATCAACAATGTACTTGTTATAATAATTATGGAGTATATAAGGATTGTACTGTAGTACTATTTCATTAAGGAATTGATATTGTGTGGAACAATGAAACGTGACTCAATAGCAGGATAAATTTTTGGAAAATATATGGTTGAGAGAATGATAAACCATAATATAGTTCTCATACCAAGGTAGTGATTTTAGAATAATACATGATTGATTTGGATAAATTATATTGGATATTCTTGACTACCTTGAAACTGATTAATTATTTGTATATTCCATCATTGTTCGGGTTTGCAAAATTTTTGGATTGAAGGAGTATATCCGTTATTATTTAAGGAATAAGGGATCATGAATGTAATCAATAAGGTTTTATGGTAATTCAGGATGTTGTAGTGTTTTAAAAGAATACATGATGAAGGTGTTCACATGTTATTACGCAGCAAAAATGATCTTCATTTTTGTACTAAAGCATTTTGGATAGTTCTAGTTTGGATTATTTTTTGGATTTCCATAAAAGGACAACCCGGAGGTTGGGCGGTAACCTGTCGCGTCCGGCAAGGCCGCGAAACTTGAACCCACAACCGAAGGGTGACAAGGGTGTATCACCTACCACTGGCCCACGTAATTTTTGGGATTAAATAATGTAGTTTTTTTAAAAGATCTGGTAGATGAATTATAAATTCGTTTTTTTACCCTATACGAATAGGATAAATAAAATATTTTTTTATGTTCTATTATCTTTTAGAGTGAAAGATGAGTTTGTGGTAGAAATTTATTAATAGATAAAACTCAAATTATAAAGTAAGTATATCTCCTTATAATCTTAGCCAATATCATAAATAAATTCCTCAACATTAAGAAAAGGAACTTAGAACAAAAATGTTGTCCTAGATGGTAGCTTAGATCATCACTAATTTATGGATTTGGGATTGTTGGCCTTTTCATAGCCATGTTCTCTACCACTCTCCATCAGATAATTGATGGTTATATTTCTCTTCAATATCCATATTTTCCTACATAGAACCCTAGTATGTGTTATTTTCAGTAATATTCATACTTACCACTCTTTATGTTAAACAGAGGCCTCATTAATTCATTTTTTGATGTGGGATTTCAACTAAGATATTTTGAAATGGCAAAAATGTGTCATCTTAATACCTTATGTTTTGTTGAACCGATGGTATTTTAAATCATCATAGATTGATGAATTTAAGGACCTCAATTTTAAACTTGTTTATGATTGATGACCTCAATCACTAGCTATAAATATTTACATTTTTCCTCCACTTATATGTCTCTAATTGCCACCAATATTCTTCGAATAGAGATCATAATTTGGTGGTGACCCTTTTATTTCTCTTTTCCTCTTATTAAGACTAAATTTTATTAACCCAATTTCCGATGTGGGTTTTCCCACAAAGATATTTTCTTTTTTCAACCTTTTATTTTTGAAGAAAAATTTCAAATTGCGAGTACGCAATTTATTGAAGTAGGGGAGAATGTAACACCCCAAGATTTCATAGTGTGTTATTTCTTCAAAATAATTCAATAACTTACACTACACGCAACACCGAGTTCAAGCGCACCATGACTTACCAAACAAGCCGTTCAAAAGAGGTTATGAATAGTATTAACTAAATTTTAAAATTTTATATAATCATTATATTTTTTAGAATCCATATTATGAGTTTCTAAGACATGATTGATGAACAAATTCAATTTTTCGGATAAAAGAAGTATTTTTCAAAAAATGAAATTTTACCGCCTTTTAATGGCGAAGCCTTTTTACATCCAATATTTGAAACTTTTATATATTAAATTTGACAAAATGAACTTCTTGTTTAGAATCGGGACATAAGAATTTATTTTCATTAATGTTTTGGTGTTTTTCTGATAACTTTCATATTTGTGTGAATAGTGAAAAATACTATATTTTAACTGAAAATGACTTTTTTTTAATCAAAATAATTTATATTGTTAAA
Source organism: Viscum album (assembly GCA_963277665.1). Classification (NCBI taxonomy): domain Eukaryota; kingdom Viridiplantae; phylum Streptophyta; class Magnoliopsida; order Santalales; family Viscaceae; genus Viscum; species Viscum album. The sequence goes on from OY728163.1 coordinate 288,879,581, forward strand.
TTATACATTTTAATGGTTTGTAATTATAAATAGGTTATATTTTTACTATTTAATCCAATTATGGTCATTTTGAGTAATTTCCCCTCGAAATTGGACATAAACAAGTGTTAAAGTTTTAATAGTTATTATTTTTTTTAAAATACGCCTTTTGGTTTCGAAAGTGGGAATCAATTTTAAATTAATAAATGAAACTTTTATGTTTTGAATTTGGTAAAATAGACTTCATTTTTGGATTCAGAATAACAAAATTATCCTAGGGTGAAATTTTGGTACTTTTCGGATAACTTTTATGTTTTGATGAATAGTGAAAATTACTAAATTTTAATTAAAAACAACTTTTTTAAATTGAAATAATTAATAGTGATAAATTATGAATTTGAGTGGTTTTAAAGTATATTTATAATATATTTTTACCATTTAATACAATGTTTGTCATTGGACATAATTTCACAATTAAACCGAACATAAACAAGTATCAATCTTTGGATAGTTATTATATCTTAAAAACACGCTTTTTGTTTTGACAGCGAGAATTAATTTTAAATTAATTTCTGCCACTTCTGTGTTTTGAATTTTGAAAAATAAATTCCATATTTGGAATTAGGATGTCAAATTTTGTAAATAGGTAACTTTTATTTTTAGACATTTTGAATAATTACTTCGGTAAATATTTTATTTACCATGGTTAAAGGGTAAATCCAGTAAATAAGGGTTAAAAAAATAATATTATAATAATACAAAATTACCCTAAAACGTGTCCTAAACTTATTTGTTGATACATGTTAGACCATGGGAATATTTGGGTCTATTGTGGGACCCCATTGTGCCACTTATAAGTGATAGGGACACTTTATTTTAATTAAGTTAAAATGAATACAAAAAATGACACAAGCATATATCTTTTAGAGAAACAATTTTTACATAGAGTTATAAATGTTGGATTTTCGACTATAAATATTAATTAGAAATCTAAGACGATTTCCTACATAATTATATTTTATTTATAATTTTTACATATTAAATAAATTAATTTATTTATGACACAATGATGATGCAGTAATTACCGTAATAGTGAAAAATTAAAATAACTGATATTATAAATAACCAAATAAATATAATTTGAGACTTTAAATGAATTACACTAACTTTATAGGATAATATGTCATATTAGGATTGATTTAATTAACTTTGTTCTAAGTAATAATTCTGTTATAAGTTTCACAAAAATCAACTACTGAATAGTGTCAAAATTGACATAAAAGAGTTTTTAAAACAAATATTATATTATTAATTGATATTAAATTCTTAAAAATCTAAGTATAGTCCAAGAGACTTATATCATGATAGTTGTATCATTAATAGACCACTTGGGGGTCTTTTGGATGTATATGGTAAGTTTATTAACCATATAATATAAAAATACAAAGAGACATTGTAAAAGTGAAACTAATTAACTTAGAGTTAATACTTAAAGATAAGGTTAATATAGTAACCCGAACCTGTCTAAATTCTATTGTTTAGGTGGTTTTAGACCCATCCCCACCTTAACCTTTAAATAATAAACTTTGGAGCCATTATAAACCGAATATGAATTTATTATAAATTAATATTTCTAGCTTTTCCAAAGGTGCCCCTCACCCCTCTTATAAAAGGGCACTCCTCCTTCTCATTTCTTCACACCTTAAAAGCCTTTTGGTTCGGCCAAAATCTGACCAAATACTCTACCAAATTCCCTCAATACAACTTAGAGGCCTTAGTTTGATCAGAAAGCCAACCTATGGAGCCCTTTTGATCAAATCAAAAGGAAGAACCCGAAGAAGAGGTAGTGTTTTCACCACCATTTTTCAAATTCATTTCTTCTTCAACTTATTCTTTCTTTGTTATTACTATTCTAAAATAATAACTCCAGTATCTTATATATACTATGATGTTATTAAAAATATGGTACAACCATATTCAGTATTATATCCACCCATTGAATAACATGTCACCATACGTGTGTACATATGGCTTACCGTCTCCACGTCGTGGTGTAATTGTTATTAAATAAATTATTATTTGGATGGGTATAATAATGATGTGTAATTAATGTAAATAATAAATATAACATGATAATTATTATTTATATATGATAAACAATTCAATTATATGTTATTTTAATATCAAAAGAATGATATTGTCGCTCGTGCGTACGTACGGACTACCGTCTCCACGAACGCGATGAAATTCATTCTCCATCGTATCCATTCAAGTATAATTATCATTTGATGATTTAAAAATAGTATCTAAGGACTTGATATAATTTCTGACATGATTAAGATACAACCTATCCATGACAACCACGTCTTAGGTAACAAAACATATAAAAGAAAACGAGTAAGTTAACACCTGAAACAACGATAATACTAAGATATTATTAACCAAGAAATGTTAAAAGATCATATATGATATCATATTGATGTATATGATTCTTTTATAATATTATAAAAATTATTTCACCATTATACAATAGGTTAACCTACCCCCATCCAAGGAAAAGTACAAGGTAAGGTTTTATTTCACAATCTCTTCATTATCCGAGGTTGTTTATACGTAATAATCTACTGGGATCTCTTTATCATCCACATCCAAGTTTCTAAAAGTGTATTTCAAAACATTCTAACTATTTTACAGAATGTGGGTTAAAGTCATTTATAACCTTGTTTTACTTTTTATAAGATGTTTATAAAGGAATCTTTCCGTTGTTTTCCAAACAAGGTCCTTTTTAACCTTTTCGACCGAATTAAGGTAAGAATGTTTTTTAACTTATACGGCGGGTGAGACTATTTTCCTCCATTATAAAATTTTCAAAGCTTCCCTTAAAAGCTTATAAAGATATTTTCAAATTAAATGTTTTATTTTAAAATTATGTGACTTTTAAATGATTTCAAAATGAATATTTTAAGAATTTTTGAAGGGTACTCTTTATCAAAATAAGAATTTTAAATGTTTTAAAGATTTATCTTTCTAAATATTTTAATTAATGTCCATGTTTTCAAAATGATTTTAAGGATTTATTTATGTGGACATGAATGTTTTGAAATGATATTTCTTTTCAAAAGTATCGAAGTGGTATGGGACACTTTGATTCAAAAATATCTTTTAAATTACTTCCTTAATAAATGTGTGACTTTTAAATGATTTCAAAAAAAGAGATATTTCTCTCAAATAGTTTTGATTTCATCTATGATGGATTTTAAGTTTATTTGAAGTTGATTTATTATGATAAAAAACTTTTATATTGTATTGAAGGTTTTGTGATATGTTTAACTGTGGATGTGTTATTTTTATAACATTCATGGTTTATGAAGAAAGTATTGACATTTCGTATGCTAGTTTTAATACGAATGTTTATGTTATGTTTAAACCTTTTAATATTGGAATGAATTGGACTTAGTAAGTGACGGGTGGAGACCTTTATAGCTCCTCTATGCCTCGGTAGGTCTCATGAGACAAACTAGTGTCTTGGCACAAGGCCTTGGAAAAATCTTATTTGTAGTCTTGTTACGAGGCCTTGGCTATGTGGTTATGATAGTCTGGAATTATGCATTCCATCATTATGAAAGTGGTTATTGATATTTCATGTGATTATTTGATTAGTTGAATATCTACGTGAATAAGTAAATGACATTATTTCATTTTATTTTTTCCATACTATATTGATGTTCAAGTTTAAAAGGCTTTTGTTTTAGTTATACATTGCCTTAAATGTTTATGCTTATTTATGAATGTTTCTGCTGTATTGCTTACCCATACAGAGCGTTTGAGCTCACCCCTTTCTATGTTTTATTTTTCCCAAGATTCCAAGAAGTATATTGTGATTGATAAGAAGGGTTAAGACAAGGGAATAATGGCATTCATAAAAGTATTATTTATGTTGTTTTGTATGTTATGAAGTGTAATGTAACATTCATGTATATAATCTATTTTCCAAGACTGCTAAACTAATCGGTCTTTCGAGACTTGATTCCTTGTAATCATGCCAATGTATTAAAATAATGCACCGACTCTGGGTAACTGGGGTTGGGGCGTTACATTTGTTCTAAATTAAAGAGTGTTTTAATAAACCATATCAAAAGGTGGTTTTGGATGGATTCACAAAGAGTTTTACTATTTTATATTATGTCCTTTAAGATTTCAGTGTATGTGGGATATTGTTGGAAGTACACTAAAATGATTGCCACTATGTTGCAGTGGTACATATAATGTCATGGTATATTGATGACATCATTGTTAGTATACATATAATGCACATGGCTTCTATGTTCCTTTATATAGAGTTTTTCTTAGATTATGATCTTGGGGATGGATCTTTTTTTAGCTCCCCTCATTCATTAAAGTGTTCAAAGAATGAAACAAAATTGACTATAACATTTAGGTTCAATGGGATGGAACCCTATATGTTACATTATGTTTGAAGTTATTCATTCAATAATGAGTGTCATGGATTGATATATAATATGATTTTATCTTATCATGTTTTGGGTGTGGAACTATTGATTCATTGAAGATACTCTCTTATTCGTAAAATTTTACTATCATATAGTGAAGGTTTTAGAACCCATTAGATATTTCGGAGTCCTCCAAAAACATTTAGGGATCAATTGTTCTGTGCCCCCCCCCCCTAAAGGGAGAGATGCATATGTATAATTTTACCTATGATCATTATCAAATTTACTTCATCAAAGAATTTGATGGAATATTACGATATTTAGGAATTTTTGGATGAAATCCCCAATAGAATCTATGTGATCCACGAGAGGGGTGGGGATGAATCAGTGATATTCTCTTTTTTACAATTTATTTCATATGAAGCCACCTTATCCTCATGTTAAAGAGTCTTAGCTTTTCTGAAAAAAAAAGTATGTTAGTATATTGTAGAAAAACACAATAATTTATAAGGTTCACTACTAACAAATAGTATTCATTCCTTGGTATGATTTGAAAATAATCTAATACTATATAGTCCACTAGAAAAAAAATACTTTTATATGGTTACAACAAATAGGTAATATCCTTACACTTATGTTTCATGACAATAAAAAATATAGTGCATGTGATTTTATCATAGATAAGATGTAATAAATATTTTCATAAAATTTTAGAAACATTCTACAATAGGATCATAAAGTATTCATTGTGTAACATGTTCTTATTCACACTTTTATTTCTTAAAAAAACTTCTTCTTCACTTTATTAACTAGTGATAGGTAAAAACTTCCTTCTTACACTTAAGTATAAAACTCTTTATGTTTCACTGTTCATTTTATTTTTCCTTCTGATTTTTCCATCTGTTAAGTTTATTTGGAAAGTTCATCTAGCCGCTTTTGATAATCAAAATAATTTTATTACCCTTTTTTCATCTGATTCCACCTATTATAAAAGTTTCAACAGTGAATTATAGTTCATATTTTTTCCTTTGATTATAGAAGTTTTAATAAATACCATATTCTTCTTCTTCTTCTTATTCAAACAAGATATTCCTTTATTGGAAACATCCCTTTTCAAAATATATCTTTTAAAATTATTTCTGAATTCTCTATTTGAAATTATTTATATAGTACTTTATATTTTTCACATATGAATAGTACATAAAATTCATATTATACACATATTCTATTTTAATATGTAAGAGTATGAGAAAAATATAAAGTAGAATATGTGTATAATATGAACTAAACTAATGATGGATTCTATGTTTATCAAGATAATCTATGAACTCATCATTTTTATATTCACCGCCATTATTTGTTCATAACTTCTTCACTGAATATCCACACACTTTCTCTACAATACTCATGAAATATTTAAATATTTTAAGATAAATTTAATTATTATTCAAAAAAAATAATACATGTAATGTTATTAAGGTCATCAATAAAAGAAATGGAATACTTATAGACATTTTTCATGTAAAAAAAATATCCCCTTTTAGTTAAGAAATTTTTTATCCCTTTCTACATAATATAGATACATGAGATAATACAATACTAATGATATATTAAACATAGTAACAAAATAACATTACTAGATTTTATTCATTAAAAACATTATCTAATAGAACTTATTTTGTTAAAATGACTTGGTTTGACAAACCTTCCAACCATATCCATCTGATGGCCTTGCTCCATTAAATGGCCTTTATTCATCTGATCCCCTTTGTGGGAAATCTCACCAAATTTGGTTGATTCATATACATAGGAAAATTAAGTGTATAAAGATGGATAAAAATACAACACAGTCTGAATCTATTTTACAACTGTTAACTTCTTTATCGTCATCAAAAACTTCAACACATATTCACAATCTTGGTCCCAAAAATCCCCCCTTTGGATTTTATTATCAACCAAAAATAATATTTCACATAAATTTTTTAACTCATGAAATAAATAATTTATCCAATAATTTTAATCCTACATGAGTGAAATCAATCGAGGAAATGAGAATCATTGAATAATAATACCATGTTTTCCACGAACAGTGACTTAAGAATCATTTTCCTTATCCCACTTCTTCCACTTGAAACTTTCATCACAAAAATAAATTTTCCCTACAAGATAACAAACATTCCTACATCCACTTCAAAAAACTTTTAAAATATCTTACACATGTTGAAATCATAGCTTACACCTTTTATAAACTCCCCCTAAATAAATTCTCTTCCTTAAAAGGATAAGTGCGTACCAATGGATAGATATATGTTACAAACATTTTCCCCCCTTGAAAAAAATATCCAAAGTCAAGATGGATAGGGGATGTATATTACTGAACATATCCTTGAAGAGAGGGAGGTTGAACACCCATTATAAGTCTCAGCTTGTGAAATGGATCCTTCTGTATTTGGGTTTTGAAAAAATTATCAACTTTTTTCCATTGTGGGAAAAAACACCATCATTAGTTGATTCTTATCCATATTCTATTTCATAAGGTGATATTTTATATTGATGTTATTTAAACATGAATGTTTCAATATATTTTTAGTAATATTTATAGCACTCTGATTATCACTACCTAAGAGAAAGAAAAACTTCATATCAATAAATAAGTCTTCCAACTGTGTCTTTTTTCAGATAAGTTTTGTTGAATATTGATTGGTAGAAAGATATTAAAATTCTAATATACCAAGAGTTAATAAATATTGTTTCATTATAATCCAAAAATCAAATATTACATCAAAAATTACTCCTCTAGATGTGGAGTTTTTATCATCAACACTTCTTTCCGAATATGCATTAGTATAACCCAAAAAATCAATCTTCCATATGCTATCAAATTTTAACCCAAAATCAGTTGTTCCTTTGATATATCTAAATATTAATTTTACATGCACGATATGATATTATTTAGGTGAACATTGGTATTTGGAACAATGTGTAATAACATACACTATATCTAGCCTTGTGGTTGTTAGTTATAATAAAAAACCAACAAACATTATAAATTATTTTGGATTTTCATTCCTTTCTTCATCATCTTTTAAGAATTTTATTCACAATAAAATCATTGTGAAAATTGGTTTTGAGTCTTCTATGTCAAACTTTTTAGATGTTCCTTAGAATACTTATCTTGAGATAAGAAAATATATTTCTTCTTTGGTGATATTTGTAATCCAAGAAAATATTTCATTTCTACCAGTAAAGAAATATCAAAAATATTCTTCATCTTCTTAGAAATACTTTCAAACATTTCATCATCATTCCCCAAAAATATGATTAAATCAATATAAAAATCACAATTAGGGAAAAATCTTGATTTTATTTTATGAATAGGATATTAACAACTCTTCCTTAATTGAAGTTTAACTTCCTTAAAAAGGATCAAATTTGGGATACCATGGTCCCAGGGCTTTCGTCAATCCATACAGATCATTATTCAACTCACACACATAAATTTTAACTTTTAAAATCATGAATTTATATAGATATTAAATGTAAACTTCTTTATTCAACTCTCCATTATGAAAATTTGACTTGACATCCAAATTAAAAAAATAATATGTATTGAGTAGCGATAACATGAAATATTTTGATTATTTATAAAATTTACACTATAGAAAAATTCTCATCAAAATCAATGACTTAGATTAGTGAGTAACCTTTTAAAAACCAATTGTGCATTATTTCTTACCACTTGACCATATTCATCAAAATTGTTTCAAAATGGGTACATTGTACAAAAAACAATTTTATTGTTTGTTTGGGTATAATTTCCCAAGTATCATTCATCTCTATCTCATTTATCTCTTCATTAATAGAATTTATCCACTCATGATGATCCCAATATTTGTTTAATTTTTTCCTTAACTGTTCAATATAATGAAGTATGTGACACAAAAATTGATGATATTCTGGTTTGAACCTGTTTTTTATCTTCAATGATGTTATGAACTTCCATTTATTTCCTCAACCTAGGATGATATGAACATAATTTTTACTCATCACTTGAGATAATATATTCATAATATATATTATGACATGGTAAAATATTTTAATTATTTTTATGCAATTTTTCTAGTTGTTCACTAGTAACCACCTCATCTTAACCATTTTCCACATGTATACCTATTTGTGATACATTATTATAATATTTTTCAAGAACATTTATATCTTTTTAAATGACAAGCTTTACTACATCTTTTAAAAAACATTTTTATCCTCTAAAATTAATTGAGGATCTAATAAAGGATACATAAATACCTATATAATAAAATATCCCAAGATTACACCATTGAATTCAATAATAGGGATATTTTCAATCAATATTAGATTTTTCAAACTTGGGGATTCATTGTAAAAAATTTCAGAAGGAGTCATATCAATTTTTGGTTTGTAAAAACAAAACTTTTTGAATATAAACCATTATGCTGAAATACTACCTCAAAAAATAATGAGAATTATCATGTTCAATCGCATCGTTCATAGAATTTCCACCAAAATTCAGTTTCCTATTTTTGAAACATCATTTTGTTGTGGCGTGTATAGTGAACTAAACTCATGATGAATTCTATGTTTATCAAAATAATCTATGAATTCATCATTTTTATATTCACCACCATTATTTGTTCATAAATTCTACACTGAATATCCACACACTTTCTCTACTCTACTCTTGAAATTCTTAAATATTTTAAGATAATTTTATTTATTATTCAAAAAACATAATACTTGTAATGTGAGTAAGGTCATCAATAAAAGGAATAGAATACTTATATACATGTGTTTATTTTTACTCAATGACCCAAAAATATTAGAATGTATCTACTCTAAGAGATGAGTTGAACAATCCTAACTTTCTTATATACCGATATTGTAGTTTTCTCTTTCGGACAAAAAGAGAAACACCAATCTTTTTCTATTGTTATATAAATAATATCATGAATACATTGTAACTTCATTATCTTGATCTAATTTTTCTAACACAAATACCCAAAACTTTTATTCACTAACACAAAACTAGGTTTATCTAGTGCTAGGCTCTAGCAACAATTGCTAAAAGTACTGATAAAGTCCCCCATTATCAGCGTGAGAAAAAGTGATGATAAAGTCACCCATATCAGTGTTTTTAGCACTGATAAAGGGAATATTTCATAAAAAATAATTTAATTAAAAAAAATATTTATACATAAAAATATTTACTTTTATATAAATGTAATATAAATTATTAAATATGATTAATATAAAACTAAATATCAATTTACACTTAATATATAAGATATTTTGTGAAAACATTGATTATAAAATAATTAAAAAATAATTTCATAATAATTATTGATTAATATTCATTTAATAATATCTGGATGACATAAAATTAAATAAATTAAAGAATGGTCTAAGATAAGTTAAAAACTTGACTTAAAATTCAAACAGTCATAACTTTTGATCTTGGTGTCTATTTGGGATTTAAAATAAAGAAAATAGAATCTCTTGAAGATATCTATGCCATAGTGACCTAGTGGAACCAATGGTCATGTTTTTTAAGGCCAAAAAAATCTCATAAGGCCTCCAAAACTGAGTTTTTTGTTGTGGTATCCCATTTTTTTAATATTTGATGAAATTTCAGCCTCAATTAAGGGGTGATTGTTTTCTTTTTTAGTGAATATTGAGTTTATTCTAAGATCTTACATTCATATTGATATTATCAATTTGATGTTTTATCATTTTTCACAATTCAGTTTTACGTATAATTAAATATATCAATATTTTATTATATTTTCTTATAAAAAATCACTTGTATAAATACATATATAAACATATTAATGTAAAAATGTATTTTTAAATATATAAAATATATATTTATAATTAATTTTATTTAAAGTAAAGAAATTATCCATTTTATTTATCTTATAAAAATGCATTAATACGTATATATGTAAACACACACACCTAAATATGTTATATTTATATATACAAATATATTAAAAATACTTTTATAAATAATTATATCAATCATATAAAATTAATTATCATCCATTTTATTCAAAAAAATAACTATCCATTTTTTTACATTATAATAATATATGTATATATATATATATTCTTCTACAAATGTATATATTATCTTTATATATACATTTGTGTTTGTATTAATAAACACACACACACATATATTTATATTCTAATATATATAATTTAATATTAATATTATAATATTTAAATAAATATAATTTTTTGTGTGTGCATCACATAACTCTATATATATATGAATAAATAAAACTATTGTAACATAAAAAAACTGGATTGACATAATGGTAAATGTAATTGGATCATAGAAGGGAGGCTACAAGATTAATTCCCAATGGTAGCAGGTATTTGGGGGAGAAATTAAATTGATATAGATGGATGGGGGTGTTCACGAGTACTTAGAGGGTGGGTTGGGGAGTGGAAACCATTGAGAAAGGGGGCATTGTGGTACGTGAAATAAATTCAATTTTTTTGTTAGCATTGATAAAGTTCAGTTTTATCAGTTCTTTTTTAGCGCTGTTAAATCCATCTTATGTCTTCCCTAAGAAAGAACTAATAATGTTTACAACTATCAGATATTTTATTTAGTGTTGATAAAGGGTAACTTTATTAATGATTTTTCCTAGCATTGATAAAGGCCGTATTTTAACACCTCTCTAGTGTTTAGTTCTTTTTTAGAGTAGATATTGCCTATTTTTATCATTGTTAAAGGCTGAATTTATAGTAGGTATTTCACAAATAATTTTATTCTAAAATTCTCAGGTAACATGTACTTTTTGAATCATAATATCCTAACAAGTTTTCCTTTGTTCATTGGTCCTTGGTTAAAACTTTCAAATCCTCAATACTTTTTCACAGAGAAACAATATTTTATGAAAAAAACTTTTTTACCTGAAATTTAGTGTTTTTTAAACACATAACAAATGGTGTTTCAACCCTACAACGAATACTAATCATTTTGATTTTAACTTTTCATCTACAATTATAGTAAATCAAACACCTTTGATTCCAAGTAACTCATCATTTCCTAAAGTCATCATACGCTATTTAAAATCCTATATATTCTCAACAACATCAAATCTCCTATCATATATGAAGAAAAACCACTATCCAAAATACAAGATCATTGTTCTTTTTCATATTTTATAGAAGTTTCAATAACAAGATATTTTTTCTTTCCCTTTTTTTCTTCACACACAACTTTCAAGATTTATTATATAAAATTTTTTGTCTGGGTATCATTACAAGAATTTTTTTTGCATGATGTCTAGGTGGATCACATATTTCACAGATAGTTTCCACAGTTTGGAATCAATTTTTAATATTCAAACTAACTTTCTCAAAATTTCCCTTTTAAGTTGGTTGACTCCACCTCAAACATTTCCTGTAGCTTTTTCTAGGTTCACTTTAATATTTGTGGTTAAACCAAAACATATATGATATTTTCTTTCATTATGTTATAAACCTTACTGAGATTTTTATTCTCATCCCAAGTTTTTGAAATGTTTTTCACAGGTTAAAAGGAAGGGTAAGAGAAAGGAAGTATTCAAGAATATTTATATCAAGAAAAGAACTCTTGTTTTATTTAATGATTTTTTTTATTATTTTGAAAAAATTGGTTATAGTAGTAGTGTCTACTTTGTAATCTTTTGAGATGTAATAGTTATGTCCTAATTCTCTGAAACTCTAAACCTGAAAATATCCTCAATGTGAATTATTCATTTAATTAAATATTATGTAATGTTTTAAGGTCGGGTCCTTATAGGTTAACCCTAAACCGGTCACCCGAGCCAATACAGGGCACGACCAGAGAGGAGTTGTCGAACCTCCCAGGATGGCCACAAGCACCAAGGGAATCAATAGAGGAAATTGGAATACTTTATCCCTGTAAAATAAACGAGAAAACCAAATAAACCTAGAAGAAACCAAAGTAAAATTAATTTATATATTATGCATCATTTACACATAAAAATAATGTGACAAAAAAACTAAACAATGAACAAAACCAGAATATGCAAGCTAAACCTGAATCTAAACAACACCCCCAAGTGACCCAAAGGGTCACTCTCTAATGAAACACCCATCATCGCCTGATGTGACTGAACCAAATATGGTACATGCAAAAGGAACTAAAAACAATAAAACACTATAGGAATGATTATTAAAACTCATTAGGTTGTCCTAAATAAACCTTTTCCCAATTCATATCCTTTAAATAATGAAAAATTTATTTGTAGGTTTGAAATAAATATTATAAACATAGGTTTTTTTACATACCTTACATTTCAAAATAAACAAAACATGACCTATTTCCCTCAAATTTTAAAACAGGGTTCATTCAAGAAGATGATTTATGTTCATAGGGGATAAGGATAAAGGAAACGAAACAAGAAATCATTCATTTTTCATTATAAATAAAAATAGGGAAGACATTTATTCATTTACAATGTTTTTAATGAAATGTTTTTAGAAAAAATACACTTTCCAAATTTTCCAAAAGAACACCAAAAAAAAGGAAAAAAGAATATAGTCACACAATAAGGGAAATGGATAACGATACCAGTGCTGGAGGAATATAATAACACCTAAGAACTCATAGGATAACTAGAACATAATATACATGTGACTCATCCCCAAGCCATGGCTTGCTCGATGACATCATAACGCCATAATGCCTGACAGTCACCCTACCTGGACTGGTCGAGGGGCCTGATCCCATAATAATAAACCCAAGTATCCTCCTATTATGGGCCACTAGCTAGTATAATAACCTAGACTAGTGTAGTAAACATTCTCGGAAACCCTCTTGTCTATTCTAGGTTCCCATGCTATAATCATAAGTGGGAATTCTAAACAATTCACGTAAAAATTAACACACGTATATATACTATCATACACTCCCACAACATGCACCACATGACCTCTTTAAGGTGAATCCCATGCCTTAAAGCAATAATCACATGGTTGGGGTCCCAATATAAGTAAATTCCCACCCATTTATCAATAAACTAGGCAATATATCCCTCTTAAAGCGGTTTTCCAAATAACCAATTCAAAATTCCAAATGGTCCTTATAATGTTTTCACAAAAATAGTTCATTTCATCAATATCCATACAAAACACCATTTTATAATCCAAACCACCCTTCAAAACCAAAACACATTTACAATGGAAAATGGGGCATATCAACAAGCCCTTAATGTACAAAAATCCATTTAAAAAATCTAATCACCATTTCTAAAATCACCAATAAATTTTTAAAAACAAATAAATGTCCTTAAGAACCATTAATAACTTAAAAGTTCCAATCTGGCCATTTAACAACCATCCGGGGTGAGAAATCCTTTCCAATCATTCCAAAAAATCACAAAATAAGAGGAAAGCAACTAATTTTACATGATATAATTATTCTATCAAAATTATATTCCCTCATAGAAATTAAAGGGGGTGAAAACTAAAGAAATCAATGTAAAAATAATTTTAAAGGAAACATGCAATGGGATCATACCTCAAGGATGGAGAAACTTCTAGAATCCAGTGTGAAACTTCAATTTCACCACCACGCCCCCAGGGAAGACTCAAACCAACATAAAACAATAATATTAAACCCAAAATTTAAGTATCTAACCCTAAAAACCAGATGTCGACCACTCAAGAGAAGGAGACCCAAGAAGGGGGAAAGAAAACCCTAAAAAAAGAATAAATCAAGGGATAAATCACTTCAAATAAGTTTTCTCAAAAAATCCGAACAAAAATGACAAAAAAATGGGAGATTCAAAGGATACAAGGAAGGGGAAGGAGCCTAAAAGGGAGGATGAGGTCAAGGGGGAGAGAAATATGGGTGAGAGGGATTAAAATCATGTGGAATAATAACCCAAAACCCAAATTTTTAATGACATGATAGGCCGCATGGTTGGTCGACACAGTTTTCCAAATTATGTGGAAACTGTGCACCCACCTCTACTGAAAAATATACTAGCCACATGTTAACCTTGGATGCGGCACATAGCCATGCAGAGGCCATGTGGTAGGTTTTTTATCCTGTAACTAGGTTTTCTAGGCTAGCGCCTGGTTACTACTAACTATGAAAAAACGGTGTGCCTAGTTTGGGGAACATGGCCATGTCGTAGGTTCTTTATCCCACCGCACGGTTTCCTGGGATGGCACACGGTTACTAATAACTATTCGAAAACCATGCACCTAGTCCATATAACTAAAAACATGCTCATTTTTCTCCAAAACCTCAAGTGAAACCCTAAGAGAGAATCTAGAATAAAAAAATATAAAGAATACCTCAAAAAAATGAACTTTCCATGCCCGGTTCTCAATAGAAAAGGTTACGGACCCACCCCAAACTAGCATAAAGGTGAGATTAAAAACCTGGGTGTAACAATTCTCTATACCATAACACTTTCTGCCCTTAAAAATCCAACCCAAGGCCTACCAGAAGGAATACCTAGTACTTATTTACAACTCAGAGCAATTTCCAAATACTGAAAAAAAGAAGTTACCAAGACATCACCAATAAGGATATAAAATAATAATCCGATCTTGGGGGGGGGGGACCAAATTGGTTTCATTACTTCGTTTCATCTGCCCCAAGAGTTTAAACACATCCAGCTGATTAGTCCAAGGACATAACTTTTTTCACCACACTAAGTTCATCCTTAAAAAAACATTTTGAACGACACCAATAAGAACACAAACATCCTACCAAAACCAAAAAATTATTCCAATACACATCCAATGAGTACCTATTACACCCTTACTCCAACCAAACGCCGGATTACTCCCATCCCAACTCTTTACTCAAAAGGAGGACATAGAAGAAGATGGTTTTGCATAAGACTACCCACTTCTAACTAAAACCCAGAAAAAAACTAAGATGTCGACATGGGGAGGCCTGGATGGACTCCCAACCAAAAGTGATTGGCTCACACTGCTTCCCTTCATGAGAAGCTTTTAATGAGACCCATGATAGGTATCCCACCATAAGAACTAATGAGATCCAATTAACTAGAAAGTGTTTCCACAAGAACCAAGGACCCCACCACTTGGAGTGGGGAGGAAGGGACCATATAATGGACCATCAAAACCATGATAGACATACACCAACCGGTCAATGTTCCTCAGATAACCACCAAAAAATAAAACTTAACTAGCATAATGATGATACTAGGTCCACAAAAAGGAGGCCTTCATTTGATGGAACACAACCACTGGGATATTAAGAAAATTTGATGAATATGTCTCCTTATAGCTAAGGAGAAAACTCTCATACCCATAAGGGTCACAATGTGGAAACAAGGTTCCTACACCAATTGAAGGAACCTTTAAAACAAGAACAAATACACTAGAGTCTTAACTGCATCCATCATATTTATTGAGGATAGAACTTACACCTAAGACTTTCCACACCATTGGGGTTCTCTTGACTATGTGCCATCTTCACTCCAGGACCTATGGATCGAACTCAAAATATTGAAGCATCTCCTCCCTCAAAGTCATGATTCAGAATCCCCTGAACAAAACACACATACCAAAACATCACAAAACACAGTTCTATTGAAATAGGAGTTCAAGAACGTTCGATAAAAACCTTCCTTAAAACAGAAAGTAAAATAACTACCACAAAATTATACCACACATGACTAATACATCCAAATAAAATTATAGAGAAAGAGATGAAAAACTTACCTCCGACCAGCTCCCTATTTCTGTAAATGGTCCTAGAGGTCCTTTGAAGAGTCGTGTATGGATTCATAGTGATTATTAGAAATAACCCAACTTAGCCACGCTAGTTGACCCAAGAGTCCACCGGTGTAGAAGATTCTTGGAGAACTTGGGCACAATGGTCTCTTATGACCAAGCATTCTACATTGATGGAAGGTCACAAAATATCACCCCGAAGAGGTTGACAAGAGGTTTCAAGGCCTCTTAATTCCCCTATTAGCACTTCTATCATCTTTTCACTTCTTATTATTCTCACTGAAACCCTATTTATCATTTCTAGAGAATAGAGGAAGACCAGCCATCTCAAGCCTTCTTTCTAACTCAGATTCATCACGAAAGGCTTGTCTCACCCCATCATAAAAGGTGGTTTGGGTAAGCTCTACCATCTTTGACTGTAGATCAAAATAGAGGCCATGATTGACATTCCAAGCCTTTATAAGATTGTTTAAAACATACCCTAGATAATATATATCCAAGTCTAAGAAGTGATGATATAATTCCCACACTAATCCAACACCTTGTTTAAGACCACATAACTCAATCCCCTTACTCAC
Organism: Viscum album; assembly: GCA_963277665.1. Taxonomy (NCBI): domain Eukaryota; kingdom Viridiplantae; phylum Streptophyta; class Magnoliopsida; order Santalales; family Viscaceae; genus Viscum; species Viscum album. The sequence goes on from OY728163.1 coordinate 288,896,367, forward strand.
CATCATCATCTCAAAAAAATAATATTGGATGAACAAAGACTCGAATAACTCCCAGGTGATATCTTTCTGAGACATTCTTTGTGACAAAGACTTCCACCATTTCCAGGTTAGGACATTGAGCATAATGTTGGAAAACATTACCTTTAATGTCTCAATAAATTCAAGGAAACAAAAGTCCCTCTCAATCCCCAACATCCACTCTTGTACCTAAAAAGGATCCACTTGACAATAGAAAAAAATGAGGATTTAAATTCTCGAACTGAAGAACATAGTCTATGTGTTGATCAATTGGAGCATTCACCATAGATGTACCACCCACATCTGTATATTGGGTATCTATCAAACCTTTTGGGGGGCAGACACTATGAAACAAGGAAAACAAGTACTCAATCAAATCCAATCCAATAACATGGATCCTTCAGATAAAACATCAATAAAAATCATCACATTAAAAAAGACACGGGACACGACCCACAACCACAAGCTACCAAAACATTAAATTTTCCCATAATTGTTTTTAAAAAGAGAGAAAACTTGAAATGATTCTACACCCACCAACGGTGTACCATGGGCCTCACCCTTGAAAACTCTCAGGCCATATCAAACACCCAATAATTCTCTCATAAACATCTATGCATGTGGACTCTCATGGAAAAACTAAAGGTAAAACATTTAACTCACCCTTTTTTAAATCCAACAACGCTATTTTCCAAAAATGCTGTCCAAAAAATTCAAATCCCATTCAAATCTCACAAAACCCATTTCAAAGAAAGTCCAACCGTTTAGTCAAAACTCATCTTCCATATTTTCAAATAAAATCTAAATCATTTCATTTATTTTATAAATTTTAGAAGGATTACCAAAAATTTACCAACCATATAATCCAAACCATTTTTGTTTTAGCTCAAAATTAATTTCACAAAAACCTAATTTTCCTCTTACCAAATCAAGGTCATTTCTATTATAAATTCATTTTTCACAATTCCAAAACAAGGATTTTCAAAATTATTTTTCTAATTAATTAAGACCCAAATGATTCACAAGGGGGAACTGGCATTGATGGGTCACTCAAGTATATGGTTGATGGATATACAATAGTAATTCCACTGTCATGGAGAGCAATCCAGAGTAATATCTTCATTTCCACATGGATTTCTAGGCCCTGTGAGATCTTGGAGGCCACTTCCTAACTCTCTTTTTCATTCCCCAATACCAAAAAATCCATAAGAACCAAAGTTATTGAGAATCCCTGACATCCCATGGTAACCCGAGGATCAGAACAAGTTAGATTTTGTGATGCTCTTCTCACACCTACAACATGAGCCTAAAAATCCTACGACTTCTACCTTAACAACCCCAAGTAATAAATGGCAGTCTAAAATCAAGGTCCACAAAAGGGATGACCTGCTCTGATACCATTTTTTTATGAACCAACTCGAGTCAACCCAGAACCGTTCACCCATGAAAATCTATGGAAAGGCCTGAGAGGCATTATCTATCCACCTAGTTTGGTGAAAAGTTCCAAGGGAATCAATAGAGAAAATTGGAGTCGTTTCACCCAATAAAACAAACAAGGAAACTGAATAAATTTAGAAGCAACAAGACTAAAATTAATTTCAAGATTCTACATCATTTAAACATAAAAATAATGAAAAAAACTGAACAATGAACAAAACCTGAATAGGAAAGATGAACCTGACATAAAAAAACACCTCTATGTGACCTTGAGGGTCACTCTCCATCCAAACCACCACCATCGCATGAGGTGACTGAAGAAAAGTTGGAACCTTTAAGAAGAACTAAAAATAAAAAAAAAATATAGGCATGAATATTAAATCTCAGTAGATAGGCCTAGATAAATTTTTTCCCAATGCATATCCTTTTAATATTGAAACATTGATTTTGGGCTGAGGCGCAGAACCGTGAAGAGGTGATTTGGTAGGTTATGTCTCATACCACTTGGTTTCTTAGGCTAGTGCATGGTTACTATTAACCATGTGCAAATAGTGAAACTAATATGAGGTGCACGATCATGCCGAGGCCATGCAGTAGCTTATGTCTCTTACTACATGGTTTTTTAAGTTGGAACACTGTTATTACTAACTACGTGCAACCTGTGCACCTAGTCCATCCAATAAAAAATCTCATTTTTCTTCGAAACATAAAAGAAAACCCAAATAGATAATCCAAACCAAAAAAATATATAGAATACCTTAAAATATTAAAATCATCACACCCAGTTCTCGAGAGAAAAGGTTGGGGACCTACCCTAAACTAAAATAAAGACAAGCTTAAAAATCTAGGTGTGGAATATTAACTGGGAATGAAATTTCTCGGTTCTATTACATAATTTTTAGTATAAGTGGGTGAAATTTTAAAAGTTAAGAATAAATTATATTTGGATAATCCAACTTTGTTTTTTTATAATAGTCAATCAAGATCATTGAAAACTAAAGCTAAAATTAATAAGTATGGGATATGTTTCTATGTAATTGAATAGTTGGTTTTTATAAAAGTTTTTTGGAAATTTTATGAATGTTCATGTCAGTTATTAATGTTATAGAAATTAATTATTCAATTTTTAATGGAATATGATACCAAATTTATGTATTAAAGAAGTTATAAATTTATATGAGTTCAAAATAGTGGAAATAATTGATATTTCTTATAGTTTACATTCAATTTAAATTGAAAAGGGTTACCGAATCATAGAATATATTTAATGAAATAAACACACATACACACATACATAGACATACACATATATACATATAAAAAAAGATAGATCTAAATAAAGGATCTGTATATTCCTCTCAAATCTATTATATCATAAGAGAAGTTATTTATAAACAAGTAGTTTTTATAAATAACATGTGATGATGGTTTTGACAAAAATAGTTTATGATTCATCAGATTTTATAACATACTTTATAAAAATATAAAGGATAAAACTTTTTTATCCAAGATAAAAGTTTTTATCTAGTTGTTTGTTAAAATATAAGGGATGTGATCCCACCAACCAATAGTGGAATATTTTAACGAATAGAATCTTAGTTTAAATAAAATGTTCTAAAATGATATAATTCCAAATATAATATAGATAAAATGGTTTTTTATGAAATATTCTCATCAATGTTAATAATTTTTATTTCTAACACAAAGGATTTGATGTATCTTATTTTTTAATTCTGAAGAGAATATAGTGTCTAAGAGACTAGTGGGAGTATGTTTAAACTTTGAGAAGTTCAATTCTACCAAATAAAAGATTATTATTGTAAAATAAAAATTGAATTCCACTTAATATCGTAAAATATAATAGGATCTGATGTTAATGATTAATGTGAAGAGTTATATTAGTTTCTAAAAATAATAATAGAAAATATTAATGGGTAGGGCTCTAAGAATAGATTTGATGATGAACCTAAAAAGATTTATAATTATAAAATAGAAGCTATTTACCTCATAATATTTTATTTTGTAATGTTTAGGATTTTTAATACTATATTCCAAGAGTTAAACACTAGGAATATGATTTCTAATTCACAATATTAGTGAAACTATATTTCCTTATAGGTGTTACCCACTAAAGAGTTTAATGGGGGATTTTCTCAGATTACAATATAGATATCTAACATGAATTATATAGATATGTACTGAGTTTAATAAAAACCCTAAAAGTATGATTAACATAATGCTGATCTGCTATTCTTTCATATATGATTTGATTATATGGGTGAGAAATTATACTTTTTGAATCATTCTTAAAATAGCTTAAGTATATAAAATATATCATGTTATATAAAAATTAAGACTCCACTTTGTCATTATTTTATATTAGATTCATATGTTATGTGTAGTAAAGTTATAATTATCCTCTCAGTGTATAGATTTGAGTTACCATTGTCTAATGTTGGGTATATATTATTATAATTTTTTGTAAAATTTAAGGGTTGAATGAGTAGGATTTATTATAGAGATAAAAAATATGATCATGTGGCACCAAAAGATATTTTCTATTGATATATGAAATATGCTCATGTGGAACAAAAATATTATTTTTTGTTTGATGCTCCCCAAGTATACCACATATTATTTTATACCTTACGTCTTTAGTATTCTAAGAGATAATGATTCATATTTTTATTTCATTAATTCCTAACGTTTAAAACATTCTTAGCATGATAAATTTTGTACTTTGATACCTTTATTATTCAATTAATGAAACTGAACTAATCAGTAGGTTTTTGGGTATATTGTCTATCATGTCTTCATTGGGAGTTTAACCAATATGGGATTTCTTTATTCTCTTAAGAAGAGTGTGAATTTTGGTCCTTTTTTTGAGATGGAATGGAAAATTTTACAAATAGACTTAGATAATACATATGATGTGATTATCTATCATGTCAGGGTAATTTGATATGGTCATCCGTAAATTTAATTTCATATACCTTTAACAACCCATAATTATTAGTTTAATATAATTTTTTTAATTTCTTATATTTCCATGATCTTTTTGGTTTAGAGTTTTAAAGAATTAGGAAAATTATTATATTACATATTGAACATTAATATACAATGTCAATTTTTTCCATAAAAATAGGATTCTTATGTTTATAGTCTATTAATATTTTCGAAAAACTTCCTCAAATCAATTCCATTTTATTTTATTCAAATTCAGACATTATAATAGTTCCTACTCATCCTTAGGGCCTGTAAAAAACTTCTGAAAACATGGGATGACAAAAAAACTCTTAGTAAGGGATATAAAATCAAAGTAAACTCATTAATCAGATTTAAATTCATGAAGAACCATAAGAATATTTTTACTTTTACATAATAAAATTTTGAAATCAATATAATCATTTACCTACTCAGGAAATAAACTTTAAAGCACGAGGTTTTCATAAAACATTTAGTAAGGAATCTTAAATTTAAAATCAAAATTAGTAAAATATTTACCATGAAAATAATCCTCTCAGGTTTAAAAGATCATAAACATTCATTTAAATCATAAAATCTGTGTTTACTATTTTAAATTAAAATATTTCAATGAAAACCCGTTTTCTAGAATATAGAAAACATGTAAGAAACAAAGGGCTTCATACTTTCATCATTGAATCACCTGACAAGAAAATTCCAAAATTCTCTTAGGAGTAACATAAATTATTTGAATCCATAACTCTATAGGATTAATTAAATCCATACATATTCTTTTAAGAGTAACTTACATAAGATAAGTTTTTCACTTTATAGGAGTAATAAACTCCTTCCAAATTCTCTTAGGAGTATCTTACATCAGTTAACTTTGTCACTTTATAGGTGTAATCAACTCTGTACACATTCACTTAGGATTAACTTACAATAGTTAACATTAACAATTTACCCAATGTATTAGAGGGATTTAATAAATTTCACCATCATATAATGGATATAGTCCCATATGGTTTTGGGTTCACTCCCTAAATTCATATACAATTACAACACCTAAGTGTCACGTTTTAAAAAATATATTTTTTTTAATAAAATTCACTTTCCAACATACCTTAAAATCCAAAACCTTTGATGACTTTAACTTTTCATCATATAAACCATAAAATTGTCACTTTATCCTATAAGAAAAACCATTTTCATTTATCTCATAAAAATGTGAATAAATATAATTTTTTTGAAACATTTAAAAACTAAAAAATTCCAAAGTAGTGAGAAAAGTGCAATTTTTTAAAAATTGTGGAAAATTTTATAAGAATATTTATAAATAATAAAGCACATTATAGGGGTAAAATCCATTTATATTGTATACATTAAAAAACATTCTTTTGCAGACCTCTTATAATTAAATCCAAAAAATAATTGTTTAGGAAATCTTGAAGATAAAATTTTTAAAATAATTGAAAAGTAAATCAAAATAATTTTAAATTGACTATTAAAAATATTTTATGTATAGCTAATAAAATTATTATATATTTATAATAATTCTCACGAAAAATAGTTTAAAAAACTTAAAACAACATTATAATGAAAAATACTTTACCTTTTCAACCAACTCCCGACGTATAACTTTTCAATACTATATATAAAACTTATGTTAATTATTTACTTTCTTAATAATATTTTTCAGGATTATTACCTTATTCAAAAACTTTTTTATTTATTACATTGTATTATATACATAGAAAATCAGATATATTCAGGTTGAATATTTTTATTGTGTTTGGTTCGTAATCCCAAAACCACTTCAATTGGTTGACCACGATCCAAGGGTTCAATATTCCATAATCTCCAAAATATAAATCATGAAATAATTTTCATTTTTATAAATTAAATAAAATTTTTAAACAATCCATGAAAGGTTGGTAAGAAAAAACGAATTATATCACTTCATGGAGATGGTTGTCCACACGTAAACAAGAATCGTGTTTTCATTTTCCAATAGATGTAAGGGTAATAAGATAAGTAATATATCATATTTCTAGAATCATAATTATGTCATTAAGTTCATATATGATCATCAAATCCATCATAATAACTATCCTCGTGTGATGATGATGAAAAATGTAAAACATTGCTTCGTGGAAGTGGTAATCCACACACTACTAGAATTATTGGCCATACCAACAAACCTATACCAAAAGTTTTATAAACCAAGGGCATAGGTACCCTATACCAATGGGTGTTTAAAATAATTGGAATAGTGTTATCCTATACCAATAGTTTTAAAAAACAATCAGTATAGGGTTACCCCTAAAACTAGTGGTGCAAGCCCCCCACCCCCTCTTTCCCATTGCATGTTCAACTCCCATTCAACAGTACTCTCCTTCCCCTCAAATTCAATTGGTTATTCCAATATTCCTCCTCATATTGGAAATTATTTTTTAATGTAATCATCAAGATATGTTTTTTACTTCCTCATTTTATAAAATTCTATTCAATTATTTATGTATATCTATTCCCTAGATTACAATGGTTCATGGGGTTTTATATTGTATGAATTTTATTAATGTTTTTTATATTTTGAGTTTTTAAATATCAAAAAAGGAACATTATTTGTTTCTATTAGTGGAAGAATAGTAATCATAATTTAATACCCTTTAATTTCAATAACATTGAATGGATTAATTAATTTAATTCTGTTTTCCTGGATATTAAAAGCACATGTGAATTTTGTTTTTATTTATGAATTATAATTTTATATTTAACTATTTTAGTCTTGGAGATTAAATGTACGAGTGAATTTTGTTATTATTTATGAATTATAGTTTTATGTTAATGTTTTAGAAATTTTGAAGTGGATTTAGGGAAAACCACTAATGAATGTTTCTTATATTCTTCTTTTCTCTTATTTTACCTCCATCATTCTATATTTTCATTCCATAGATTAAAAATGACATAAAATAAAATTTAATTACCATGGCTTTGATTATAAATCAAAATAAATATTTGAAATATTATTTTTTACAAGGGAGTTTTATGAATATGGTAGGATTAAATTAATATTTTAGTTTTAATAGATTTATTTTAAAGATAATTTTCATTTCCTTACTATCTATATGGGATTTAAAGGTCCATTTGGAAAATACCTTATTGTTTACATTACATGACATAATTGACATGTCATTTGTAAAATGATTTTACATGTAAAATAATTTTATATGTTACATGTAAAAAATAAAATTATCTTATATGTAAGATGATTTTAGTTAAAAAGGATTTATTTAAAAATTATCTTCATGATTATCACTTTATTGAAAAAATATATAGTTATAACATTAAAAAAGAGTTCTAAATTGAAAATTAATATTTAGAAAACATATTTTGACAAAAAATGTAATGAATAATGAATTACCTACGTATTTTTTTAAAAGAAAAAATTCCAAAAGTTTTTGTATTATAAAAAAATAAGAAAATATTCATGTTCTATAAAAATAAAAATTGAACACAAAATTAATCTGAAAAATTACCCAAACACTTCGAAGTACATATCATCCTCAACCACTAAAAATTATATTCAAAAGTAAAAAAATAAAGATTTAAATTAAAATTTTGGGTTTAAAAAAAATATATAATAAGAATAGGATATAGGAAAATATTTACAAATATATATACTTGAACTAGTAAGTGGTGTTACATAATGGATTTAAACTATGATATCATGTGATATTTTAAAAAATAGTTTACTTATAAAATGGATTATTTTCAACAACGTGTTTCATTAAATATTTCTTGTTTACCCCAATTTTGTTATTTATAATAACTCGATTTAAATTAGAGATTCATATTTTAATATGGGAGGAAAATATATAGAACTCATTTCAGCAGACTGCTCAACTAGATTCCACCAATCACTCTCTATAGTTTTAACATCATTTATCCAATATTTTATTATTGAAGGATGATATTTCATTGGTTTCAAGAGAATTCTAGTGAATGGAATTCTTGGTCGTGAATTATTGAACCTCTAAACACAAGTGATCATCGAGTATAGTGAATTATATCCACACTTTGGGGTGAACTATAATGTTTCATCATAGGAAAGAATGATTTTTGTGATGTACAACTGATTTTAATATCAAAATATTTATTAGTGTGTCTTATTCTGTGTCATACACTTTTTTTGGGTCACTAATAGTATACATAAATTATAGAATATTTCCTCTCTTATGATATTCTAGGCTATCCACTTGAATTATTTTGAGAATTACATATTAAAATTTTTATTTATATTATATTATTAGATATGTTTTGTAGACATGTGATATTTAATTATGTCATATGGGTGTCATGAATGTTTTCCCAAATAAAAAATATATATCAATGATAAGATCTTTCATGTTATTCAAAAAATATTTGTTTTTTTAAAATGATTTATCAGTGAACCATATTTGTTTGAATCTAGAGGGAATACCCATGAAACACCAATGCATGTTCTCTACCCTCAACCTTTAAAGAAAGGAAACATTATAAGTTTCATTAAATTTCATTTTTTAAACATTTAATTTTAATAACCCATGATTAAAATAAATTAAACATAAATCCAATATTCCAATTTAAGCATATTACACATGGTTCAAACATGAATGATTAATTTTGAATCCATGTGTGACTCAAACTAGTCTATACCATCAATACATCATAACATATACCAAAAACAAGAAGTTTCTAAATATATATACACCCACAAAATATTCCCTTAAACTAGAATTCTAGCATAAAAACACATTACAATCATTTAAATTCACCCCAAATTATTTATAAAAAATAAAATGTAAATAATTTTATGAAACTAATAGAAGTAAAAACATTAAATTTCTTTAAAAAGTTATTCTAGCTAATAAATCACACCCAAACAATTCATTATTCTTTGAGAACGATTCCCCTTTAAACACTTTCTACACAACAATTTAAACACAACCTCCATTTTCAAAAACCTTCCCATTAAAACCATGAATTTGAATTTAATAGAACCCTTTTAAGCCTTTTTATCCAAAATATAACCACCCAATAATAATAAAAATTCTAACTTTAATTCTATATATTCAAAACATTATGAGTTTTTCAAGAAAAATTGGAATAAAATCCTATATGTGTGTTTGTATTTGTTGCAATTTATGATGTTTAAAGAAGACCTCAATTTATAAAACTATAACTCTTTCCTTGAATATCATTTTAATAAACTCACAAAAATGAGCAAAAACATAAGACACTATATTAAAACATTAATTTAGATGTTATAGACCATTAAATTAATTGATTTAATTATCAACATTCTTTCAAGTTAGCAGTTCTTAAGAACATAATACCATGAAAATATAAGATTAAACAAGGATGTTAAATATTTAATTAAAAAATTATTATCTAATTAAATTAATTTAAAAAGGGAATTATCTAATAAATAATATTTCAAGAAAACAATTAATTATTGTAGTTTTTGATGTATAGAAATAAAAGATTGTTTATTTTATCATAAAACCAATTTAATATAAAAAGAAATAATGAAATTCACAATGACCACAAAACATTAAAATGATAAGAATTTTCTATTTCTCAATCAGATGATCTTATATTTAATATCATTAAATCATTCAAAACAACTTATGGTTTCAATATTCCCTTCCATATACTCATGATTATTAAGAATCAAATCAGTAATTAAATAAAAATATTTTTTAAATTAGTTTATTTGAAACATTTCATCGAAGGAATTAAAATTAGATTCCAAGAAATGTGTCTTTTAATATACCCAATTTAAATATATAAACATACCTACTTTTACATAAATAAAATATCATTAAAAATAGAAAATTACCAAAAAAACATGATGATTATAAATGAAATAAGTTAATATTATACTAACAAGCATTTAGAACAAGATTTTTTAAACTTATAACATTCAATATTAATATACATAATTCACACTCAACCATAAAATTAAATATCAACCTCTCACCAATTAAGACTCCAATGAAATATCTATTTGATAAAGTTTATGTGATTATCCCCATTAATTTTAAATTGAGTTGAGCTCCATTATATTTTATGGAATCGTACCATCCGTGGGAAAATATACAAAATTAAAAAAACATTATATATAATAAAATAAAAAAATACATAAAATGAAATACCTTTAAATAATAGAAACATTAATTGAAAACCATATGATAAAATAAAAAATACATCGTTTATTTCCAAAAAATTTTAATGAAACAAAAAAACAATTACATTTATTTAAACTTAAAACCAATGCATTCAAAGAAATTTTATTAATACCTACTAAAACCATTTAAATTTATTATATTTGAATGTATAATTTCAAACAATTTTCCAATTTCAAACTAGTTTCAAAACCATTATAACAACATTACATTGGAAAAATTATAAGAAAACCTAGTTCTATTTTCATTATAAGAATGTATTTTATTTATTAAAACATAATAAAAAATAAAAATAAAGCTATTTATAACTTCATGTGACACCCAAACATCTGCATGTTCCACCACTACCATTTCTCTACAATGGTCCAATATTCTTATCACTATAAAAAATTACACTCATTGGGAATCCATCTACTTATTTTCATAAAAACATTATGGGATAGATTTTTTAAATATATTGTAAATGTTTATTTATTCACCCATTAACTAGATAAATTTAAAACCAATAAAAAATCAATAAACTAAACAACAGTTAATCTTTATTAGTAATAAGAACTTATAAATTATTGGATTATGTCATGTATCCACTTATCCATTATTTATATTGATAATTGTTATTCATTACTTATGACATTCCACCTCTTATGCCTTGTTTACTTACCCATTAGTAATGATTTTATAATAAAATTTATATTTATTTTTAAAAAGAAGAAATGAAAAATATTGAATAGATATATTGAAAATGATCTATGCATGATATGGTGTTGAAGATGGTGATTCTTGTGAGGATTTCCATGATGAGGGTTGTGATAGTGATGAATTTGATTCCATAGGCAATGATGGTTATAGTGGTGGTATGGGTGAATACTTTCCTAGATGTGCTGGTGATGATTCTGTTGAAGGTAATAATGCTAATAAGGATATCCATGATGATAATGATTATAGTTGTGAAAATTATGGTAGTACTATTCAAGATATAGATATTTATCCCCTCTATTTCAAAAATAATATTAGAAACAACCATGTGGATAGTGTTTGATGACAAAAAAATAATATATATGTGTTTTGAATTTATTTTTAATTTTTCAATGGATTAAAATTGAATTATACAATATATTTGTTTTATTTAATTTCTATTGGTATTAACTAAATACGAAAATTTTTTATAGTATGTAATATATTGGTCGAATGGTATTTCAGGTGAATTTGTAAGATGGTTATTTGGTGGGTATATTTGGATCATAAAACAATTGTTTTGTAACCATTGGTACAATATCCGATATTAATGTTTAGTAATCCATAGGTAAAAGAAAATTTTTAACCACATATACCGATGGTTCCCATAAAACCATTGGTATAGGGTTACTCTAATAGAAAAAATAAAAATGGTTTTGGGAACCATTGGTATAGGATATACCTATAATAAACCAACCTGGGTTGACCTAACTCATTATCCAAGATATACTGCTACAAGTCTCAAAGTACATTCTCAGTCATCATGAGCTTGTCAAATGCACTAGGGTATTAACAAAAAAACATTGGTAATGATATCACTTTGTAAGAAAACAAATAATATATCATGTATAACAAGATAAAGACAAAAAAGTTATAGAAAATTGTGTATGGAAAGACTCACTACCATGAGACAAAAAAACCAATCCAAAAGGATAATCTCAGGGAAAACCCAACCAAGCCCAAAGTTATGTCTCAATATGACCATATATCACCACAATCCCAAACCCATTATATAAGAGATATCAACCAAGATAAGTATCGTGGCTATATTATTATTTTACCTTTACCCGTATCTTGAAAAACCAAATCTGCATATACCTAAATTCATATGAATGGGCTTCGGGTCACATAGACCATGGAGTAGCCCAGTTCAAATAGAACAGGCCCCAGAAGAGGTTCAGAGAAATAGGAGTAGCAGACACCAGATGCAGAGCTAACTGGATTGGAAGAATGAGAGGGTATGGCAGCCGCCATTGGGACAAGGCACTGTCTAACTTTGTACGGGGCAATGCTAGTCGATCAGCAATTCAAGGTGAGAGCTAGGTGATCAATGATGCAGAAAGCTAGGGAGGGGTCGTTCAAGTGGGTTGGGCCTACGGGTCATGTATTGGGCTTGGTATGCCTCTGTGCCTTCGGGTCATGTATTGCGGGTTTGTCTGGCCTTGTGCCGTGGGCTTACGGGTCATGTACGGGTTCCCCATCAACCCTTAAAAGGGGCACTATCCATAATAAAATAAAAAATAAGGCTTCGGGCCATTCGGGCCAAAGACACCACCATGAATCTAAAAAATTACTGTCACTATGAAACCATTAGATATAGCTTAAAAAATGTTTCTAAAGAAATATCCTTTGAAACCATGCTTCATTAAGCATCATTTGGTTGTTTTAAAAACAAAAAATAACCAAATACAAAAAAATATATGTATAAAAATAAATTTAAATATTGATTGAAGTAATCAAAAGAATATATATCTCAAAAGATAAACATGTGATCAATCAAAAACCAATATGTAAATGAAACTAAGAGCCTAAAACACAATTGGTATATAACCTATGGTAATATATATCTAGGACACAAAAGGAACACTAATAAAAAAATAATTTTAATCTTAATGACATCGAGTCCTGCCATAGTCTATCAATATCACAATAGTAAACCCTAGTGGTACCACACTCACTAAGGTTCAAATAAGCCTAGTCCAAGATCCCCAAAATGTTTCAATGTGTTATGATTTCACAAGAAATTTTATAAACCATGATCAAATTTTTTTTAATGTATTCTCACAAGAAAATAATCACTACACCCTTGCTTGAAAATCTATTTTTAGAGTCGAACCCACTTTTTAGGTATATCATCAAACACATAGTGTGCAAAAAACAATTATTATAACAAACCCCATTTGAAAACAATTTCATAATCCATCAAAGGTATATTTTAAAAAAAATGATCTCATATAATTCAATAAAATAATTTTCATAGAACAATAAAATGAAATTAAAATAATTCAAGGTAAATCATGGGATATAACCATTATATAGAAACATCAAATTCACCAATGGAGGAATTTCCAATTCCCTTGAATTTGGTGATAGTAAATGAATCGATTGATTCCTGACAAACTTAGATCCATAATAAATATCATTAATCCCCCCTTCAAAACCTCTTGTTCTAGAAATCATAGACCAATTATATTTTAATAAAACTATGAGAATAATGATCGAGAGGAGATATGGAAATAAGAGAAGAGATTAGGTGGAAATCATAACATACATTTAAGATATCCAACACGAAATGAGGATAATCACCAAATAAATATAGATAGAAACCTCTTGAGAATCAAGTAGAAACTAGGCTGAGATAATGAAGGATTTATAAGATATTATAGTTAAAAATGACCAAAGGAATTTGGGTAATTATCTATTTTCTATGAAACCCACACATGTCTCGTAGTTAGGCTGCACAGTTATGAAAAACATGTGATAACCATGCGGCATCTACTGCCTATTGAAAAATAAAGCACATTGTTACCTAGTCATATTTTCACAGTTATAAAAACTATGTACAAGCTGCGAAACAACCTCTTCCCAAACCCTCTTCATATGTATGGTTGTACTGGTGACTCACACAGATAGAAAATCTGTGTTCAACCCATGAAAAATTCCACTAGAATATATAAATCCATATTTCATGATTATTGAATGGTTACTACTAACCATGAGTAGACCATTGGCCCAGATTATTTCCCCCAAAACTCCAAATTATTAACCACAGATTCCTGAAATCATTTAGAACCTCAAAAGTAGTGTACTAACCTCAAAATAAGGCATTATTGTGACCTGAAGGTCATCACAATTCTCCTAAATATGGAAATTTATGCTGCTATAAAATTTTCAAGATTCCAAACTCACAAAATGATAAGGCCACAATTGTTTGATCAATGTTTTCTTCTCCCATGTCTCATGAATATCCACTCTACAAAGTCATAGTACATAGACCAATGGTATTTTTTTACCATGCAACACCTTATTCTAGATATCCTTAAGCTAAACTAGTTACTCAACCCTTGAGCTATCAATATCAATACCAACATCCTCACAATAAATCACTTAGGAAGGATCCAATTGATATTTTATCAATTGGGAGACATGAAGCACATATTGAGTCGACATCATGTAGGATGACTGAAGAGACCCACCCAAGATCAATGCATCACTTATAGGTGGAGGGGGAAAATCAGTTATATCTTTTTTATTTTATGTTATCTTTATTTTATAATAACCATAACCCCCTATTAATGATTAATCAGTTTTCTGAAAATAAAACATTCACACATCCATAGGAAAATAAGTATTTACAAGGTTCACTACTCAAAAAGATTATCTAGTCCTTGTCATGGTTTAAAAATAATCCAATACCCAACAATCAACTAATAACTATCTTTTTGTGTGGATAAAAAAAGTAGGATATACCCTAACAGTTGTGTAGCACTATGATCAGTACAATAGTGCATGTGATTCTTATAACACTAATGATGTAAAAAATATTTTTGTAATAAGTTAATAATCCTTCACAAGTTGGTTCCAAACATGTTGATGTGATGCCTCATCAACATAAACTTTTATAAATATTCAAAAAAGATATATTCACTTTTCAAACCATTAGTATATTGAAACAAACTTCTATAATTGTATCAAAAACTAATTTTCAATGCTCAATATGATTCCTCAGCCTGATTCTTCTATCCAAAAAAATAGATAAGAAAAGATACTTTGGAAACAATTATAAACTGATTCCTTCTTCACTTATAAATCTCAATCTGATTTCTTAGAACGATCTAATAACCTATTTTTTACACTTATTCTCTCAAAAAATATTCCATGGGAAAATTATTCTAGAAACTTCATTTGCCACAAAACTATCATCATTTTCACTCTCTCTCTCTTCCACACATGAATAGTGTGTTATCATCAGAAAGTACAATGTACTTTTAACTCTTTATAGGCACCCTCCAAAGGAATGGGTATGAAACCACTTTCACTTTCCCTATCAACCAAATTTCCATAAACACATATTTGAATTTCATTTCAAAATTATTTTTTCCTCATTCAGCACTTCTCAACTCTTATTGATTCTTCTAAAATATTCTTAAGACTTCTCAAAAATTCACCCATCATCAAAATTCCAAACCCTTTTTTAGTCTAATACAATTTTTAGTTCCAATATAATTTCTCATTATGATGAAACATATATAAGACTGAAAACGCTCATTTCATTAATATGTAGTATTTTTAAATATGAATGGTTTCTCATTATAGAGCATTGTACTGAATGTAATTCCAAAACTAAAACATTTAAATAATTCAATCATAAAAATTATTCTAAATTTGGTAGCCTTTGAAACCACCTTTTCCACGCTTTGGAAAAAGTTCTAAAACAAATCATATTTTCTTCAATTGCTCAAAACCTTTTCAGACCGCATCTGATGAATTTCATCATTTGATGACTTATCAATGCCAATATACATCAGATGAATCATTCTTTGATTCCATATGATGCATTAGTGTCAACATATATTTGATGACTCTTGACCCACTTGAAAAAATCATGAATTTATTTTCTCTTAACCCAAATAAAGACAATGAACACTTAATTTATTATATGAAAATGGTTGACTACATTATTGATCATCTTCTGATTGATCATTCTCAAATAACATAAGGTTAATCAGCCCTAACATCTACAACATAACTCTTCCACATTTTGTAGAACTCTCCATCTAATTCCATATAGATACCAAAAAATAAATTTTATAGATCAGGTCAGAACTCCTCTAATGGATCAGTGGAATACCACATCTGGTGGAGTAGTGTCGATAAAAAATTGTTTCTTATAGGTTATCTAATGCTGTTTATTTATCCCTTGAATAGGTTTGTTATATTTGATCAAATATTATGATGAATATTCAGTATAATAGATTTAGTCAACCAAAACTATATAGAAACTTTGACTTCATAAATATCCTTCATCCAGAAACTCCGGAAAGTATCATGACTTCCTCATGATCTTAAGAGCATTTGGATCTGTGTAGCATCATAAGAATTACAAAACATTTCCATTAATTTATTTCACAATGTTTTGATGTATGTTTTAATTAGATCATGATAATGGAAACTTATAAAATAGTAGATCATCGTCATATTCTTTATCTAGATTTCTAAAACTCTGATACAACTTCTCATATGGATGGAAACTTCATTCAGGACACTAGGTGAGTTCAAAAAACCTTTTCACCATGAAAAAATTCCTAGAATAGAAAACTAAAATTATTGGATTTTATTAAGAAAATTGTATATTATTAACTGAGTTGGGCACCACTTATGTCTGATCATTGATAATTTTAAATTGATGCCATTTTTTAATTACAACAAAATAAAAAACAAACACAGACACATAAACTAGAATCTGAAAATCACATTCAGCTAACTTGGTCCCAAAAATCTACCCGTTTATATTTTTAGATCAATCAAGATTCATAAATCACTAAAATTATTAATCCTCAATATATGTGTTACAAATCATAAACTATAATCCTAAGTGAGAAAACTCATTATAAGAAATAAGAATCATTAACAACGAAACCATGTTTTCTAAATTTAGTACTTAATAAACTTATTCTTGAATCTTTAAAAATTTCATTAAATATTTCTTAATCTTCTTTCTTTACTTATAAATGGATCCTAAAACCACTTCAACAAACTATTATAACATTAAACACACTGACATGATGAGTTAACAACTTACCCAAAACTCACCCTATAAATATGCTTCCGTAAAATGTTTAGCACATATCAATATATAGATTTATGAAAAATCATTTTTACCCCCCTTTGACATAACTATCCAAATACTAGATTATAGTGGGTATAGAAATACATACCTCAACATTGAAGAGAAAGAGGTTGGACACCCATGTTGAACATCATTTTAAAAAATTCTTTATTTAGTAAAGGTTTTGTGAATATATTAGCAATGTGTTCTTGTGTAGGAACATACTCCATATGGATTTCATTATTTTCCAAATTATATTTGTTGATTTAATATTTGATATCAATATGTTTTGAATGATATGTTTTTATTTTATTTCTTTTATGTTTTTATTGCACTTTTATTATCACCACCTAAGAGAAGAGGTAACTTCACATCAACAAGTAAGTATTCCAACTCAGCCTTCATCCACTTAAGTTGTTTGGAATCATGAGTGGATGAAATATACTTGACTTTATCTTTTCTAAGAGTTACTGAATTTCTTTTGTTATCATTATTACAACTTAGATAACATTCCCTAATAAAGAAAACTCCACAATATGTGGATCTTCTATCAGAATCACTTCCTACCCAATCAACATCTATATAGATAAAAAAATGAATTCTCTCTGATCTATCATACCTGATTCCAAAATATTTTGTGCCCTTGATGTATATAATAAATATTTTCTTAGAAAAAAGATGTGATTATTTAGGATAACTTTGAAATCTTTCACGTAAGGTGAAAACATAAAAAATGTTTGGTCTTGTTGCATTCAGATACAATAAACTTCCAATATGGTTCTGAAATGATTTAGAGTCAATATTCTTTCCTTATATATGTTTAGTGAACTTTCTTACCATTTAAATTGGTATTGAATCGTGTTTTTAATTTTCTATTCCAAAAATTATAATAATTTCCTTACAAAACTTTTTTTGAGAAAGAAATATGTATTTATCCTTTTGTGAAATTTATAACCCAATAAATTATTTAATTTCCCCATGCATGGAAATTTCAGACAATTTTTTTATCTCTTCAAAAAATCTTTCTCAAGCCCATTCATCATTCCCATCTATGATAATATCATCGACATATATAATAAAAAATCATGAAATCTCGTGGCTTTCTTTAATGTACATATTATTATCAACCCTTCCTTTTTTAATGTTCAACTTCCTCAAGAAGGTGTCCAATTTTGAATACCATTCTCTCGAATATTTCTTCATCCCATACAAATATTTCTTTATATTTCTCACATAACATTCATTCTTACCAATAAAAAACCCACATGGTTGTTTAACATAAAGTTATTTATCATGTTATCCATTTATAAATGCCAACATCACATCCATCTAAATAATTTATAACTTTTTTGTGAATAATTTGTAATAAATATTCTAATTTTTTTATAACTTTTACACTAGAGAAAAATTCTCATCAAAATAAATTCATTCAATTTGAGAGTAACCATTATAAAAAAATATTTCATTATTTCTTACAACTACACAATCTTTATTCAACTTTTTTTGTAACACACACTTTATAACAATAACATTTTTTAATTTAGTTTAGGTATGAGTTATGAAGTATCATTCTTCTCAATTTGATCCAACTCTTTATTAATACCTTGAATACAATTTGGATGATAAAAATATTCATTAACATATTTCGGATCAATATTGAATACAAAGAAGTTTGTGTAATGACTTTTGATGTTCATGTTATTTGAAATTTTTTATTTTGATCACCAAAAATATTTTGAACTTAAACCTATCTTCTCTTCCTATGATGAAATGTACAAAATGTTTCCTCATCACTAGAAATGGGTGAGTCAGATTCTTCCACCAATGTTTTAGAGCATTTTTTTTGGAATCCTTTTCAAGTTTCTTAACAATAACTTTTTCATCCTCTTATTATTCCCCATCTATGTGTGATTGTGATACATCTTCTTCATATATTTCAAAAAATTTCACATCAATAGAATTAATAATTATTCTCAAATCTTTGTTAAAATTTCAATATCCTCTTCTATTCAGAGAATATCTATGAAAGATTCCATCTTCACCTCTTTGATGAAAAATTACAAGGATTAGAAATCTTTTATTTATGATGCAGAGATTCCACTCACTCTAAATCCATTTTATTAATATTATAAAATCTACTTTAAGGTTTAGTGGTAACCAAAAATTTCAAGATTCAAATACAAAAACAATGAGATTTTATAACTCAAATTGAGACATTAAAATAAAAAAGAACCCTAATAAAAGCTTCAATCAATTAATGTTACCTTTATGATTGAATCCTCATATGAGGAGCAGTTAAGATCCAAAATCAGAGAAATTTGTCATCATACATGGATACTTGATTTTTTTCATAGAATATGTAAAAAGGGGAAAAGATGTAGATGCATTCAGGTTAAGATAACATAATAGGGATCGATGGCCAGAAATGGTTAGATGAAAATTAGAATATCTACTTTGATCAAGATGGGCTTTACATTATTCCCTTACTTGTTCTGCCACAGAGCCAACACTCTTTCCTACCTCCATTGAGAAATAATTTTGTGATTTAGAATTTCTACCTTGATAAAGAGAGAAACCTTATCCATCAATAATCAATTTATTAACCTTATTTATATGAAAGGTACAACCTATTGAATCATTAGTGCTAAACAGACCATGATGTTCCTAATGAGGAATCGTGTAGATACTTATATTGTTAAAAGGTAATGTTTGGGTTGATCCATGAGACATTGGAACTAATGATTGATACACATAAACTTTTTTAACACAATCATAGGACCATGTATGACCTTCATATAATTGAGACCACTCAGACTCCGGGGGAGCCTATTGAAGAATACCCTTCTTTCCAAGATCATATGCCCCACCACCCCTTTCTGCAGAAGTTGAACCATAGAAAATTCAATGTCCATGGAATGAGTCTATACTTGAATGTGGCCCAGAGGAGACCTTCAATGGATTCACATAGGAATAAATATAAGGCAATTACTTCTTCCACTTGACACCACCCGAGATAGAGAAATATAGAATGATAGAGTAAATCATTGTCTCTCCCCATTAAAATACATGTACATGATACAAATAGTGAGAACACTTAAGCAGATCCTGAGAAACATCATTGAATAACTAGGATAGTGTTAGGGATGGAGGAACATCTAGAGTCCATTCATGCTTGCAGAATCATCCCCTATGATCAATGTAACTACATGATATGAACCAATGACCTTAAATGTGAAAGGTAGCATAGAACTCGATATATGATTTGTGGAAAATTGGTTTTCAAAAACCCTTTTTCCAAATAGAAAGACAAACATGCTTCAGTAAAGAAGAAGAAAGCTCCATTTCTATGAATATATGAGTAGAGGAGGGATTCAATAAGTAGAGAGTCACATCGTTCATATGTTGAAAAAATCTAACCTTGTTTTTAATACCTACAAGAATGGAAAGGTTCTAAAAGGGTAGGGGAATCCCAGGCAGATAGATCAAAAATGTTGCTCAGCTAATATCATGACCTTTCCTGAAACTCGATGTCCATCAAAAGATAAAGAAGTGATGAATATCCCATAGAATATCCTTAATTGACCATGCATGGGAAAAATCATCCTTTGAATAAAGGATAATTCTGAAATGTCGGTGATAAAGAATCCCAATCCCAGTAGGAAAAATCAAGTTAAACGAATATCAAATTTCTTATGGAAAATGTTTTTAATTTCTTCTTTATAAAACATTTGACATCACCAATATCTTCTTCTTTACATATTAGGAATAATATAGAAAATGTCTTTCTTTTCTAACTTTATCATGTTTCTCAGACACATATGTACCATACTTTTATTCCACAACTTATTATTTTCCACCAATCCTAAGTAACATGAATTTTGTACTTAACCAATTTGAAACAATTTTACTTTTGTCTGTTTGGATTTTACAACAAATCTTAAATTTTCCTATCTTTTTTTTACAACAAAACCTTATTTTCCCAAAATAGATTTATACCTATTTAATAATGTTGGGAAACACTCAAAAATGTTTTTTCAACCCATCAACAAAAAAATATTTTATATAATTCAACATTCCATCCCCAATAATAGAGAATATTACACCCCTGATTGTGAGGTTTTCATCATTACTAAACGTCACTTTTATTTCTCTGAAATCATTCACATTATTCAAAAATTTCAAATCTCTTGTAATATTAGAAGAACACCCACTATCCAAGATCAAATGTTTTTATCTTTTTGTATCTATGAATGTGGTTTCTATAACATAATCTTTTTTCCCTTTAACTTTATTCTCATATGGATTTTGATAATTTTTATAAACATGTTGTTTTGTCAATAACAAAACAAGACAACTTTTTTCAAGATTTTACAGGTTGTTCGCATCTTAGAACATATTATCAACTATCAAAACATCTTTCTCAGATTTCTTCTTTTGAGAGGATTGACTCCCCATTGATATTTTCCTTCTATAAATTGTGGAATAGTTTTAATGTTTTTATTAAAACAACACATTTTTTATGTATGCCCAAATCCACCATAATACCAAAAGTAGACATAAAAAAATAATTACCTCTGTAACTCCCATACTTAAAAGAACTTTGAACATGTTTCTTAGAAACTTTTCTATCATTCACATCGAAACATAGTTGATCCCCAAACATTCAGTCATCAACCAGAATATTCTTATTCACTTCAGCATTCTTCCTAAATTTATCAGAATCAGAAATGGTAGAAACTTTTGTTTCATACTCAATTTTTTTGAAACTTTTGAATTTCAATTTTTTTTGGTTTTGGCCACATACATGATTTTCTCACCATTATTCCTCTTAAGAACAACATCAACATTACTTTAAACCATTGAAGGTAACTTTTTTAGATCCTTCTTTTCTCCACCCTTTCAAACAATTTCACTAATTTTAGAGGTAGTGTTCTTGAAACATGTAACTACCTTCTTAACATTAAATCATATATTCATTTTGATTCTTTTCCTTACCAAGAGCCTTCATCCAAAAAATAAACTTCTTTGAGTAAATTAGTTTTCTCATCCTAAGGAAATTATTTATTTTTTCAAAAATAAATTTCCTTTTAAAACTTTTTGATTTATTTTTTAAATGTTATAATAATTTTGGGACATTATTTTATTTCTTTTTTAGATGAAATTATAATTAATTCTCTTCTTCTTTATAACTACTACTTCCAAACTCTCCATTGTTAATTGTATATATGATAACCTTTTCTGTAATAAAATTTGAAAACTTTTCATCTTAAACTTCACAATTTTCATCATCATAATCTTTAGAAAAAACTTCTTCTTTTGGATTTGGATAACTTTTTATCTTTTCCCTTGAAATAATATTTTGACTTTTCACCCTGTTTCTTCCAATATTTTCTTTATTTCCTATAATCTTCATCGATATCTTCCTAATTATTTCTATGATGATAATTCAAAGCAAAGTTCCTAATGAATCCATATTTAAAACATTTTAGGGATAGATTTCCTTTATACTTTACTATACATTTTCACATTTTTAGAAATCTAGGATATGAAATATTTAGTATTATTACATACCTAAATTTTGGATTTAGGGTCACCACCTTATTTATCTTTAGAAATCGTTTTATAATTCTGTTGCATGGAAGCCTTGAAGCACATGCCTCAATAATTTTTTTTCCCTTTCATAACTTTCTCAGTTCTCGTTTCATAAGTAATGATGATACTATAACGATCATCTAGAGATAGAGTTTTTGGATTTATATCTTCCAAAGGAGAAACTTTAGCATCAAACTTATCCGGAATAATTCTCAATATATTTTCATCAATAGTTGAATCTTCCATATTCTAACTACAAAATCTTATGTATCTAACAATATCATTCACCATTGTAAAGAAGTGACCAACAGATTCATACTCAGATATTTTTAGATATTATTATTTTAGCCTCCATATTTAAAATTTTCCTTCTTTACCATCATATTACCTTCATAAATGTTTTTCAAATTCTCCCAGATACCTTTAGAAGTTTCAACTCCCTCCAGACGTAAAAAAACACTTTTAAAATTGATGGGAGTAAAGTATTCTTATCTATTATATCATTATCTAGATTCTTCATGTCCATAGATGTAAGAGGAAATTTTTCATAAAGAGGATGAAATCAATCTATAGAAGCCTCCATAACATCATACCTAAGAGGCATATGATTTAGAATGATTCTATATTTATATACATGATAGATATTTCCATCAAATACTAGAATCCTATAACTTTTCACACAATTAAGATTATTGATAATAACTTCAATTAAAAAACTTTAGTGAAGTGTAAATTAAGGGAACTTTCACTCTAATACCAATTAAAAAGGCCCACCCAAAATCAATATATAACTGAGAGGGGGAGGGTTTGAATAAGTTATATCTTTTTTCCTTTTATGTATTCTTACTTTTATATAACATCCTTTACCTATTGTTAAATATGTATCACTTTACTGAAAATAAAACATTCATGAATCCATAAGAACACAATTATTTATAAGGTTCACTAGTAAATAAGATGATTTAGTCCATGGAATGGTTTGGAAATAATTCAATTCCATAAAATACACTAGAAAATAATCCATTTTTGTGGATAAAACAAGTAGTATATAACCATACACTTGTGTAGAACTATAATCAATTGAACATGACATGTGATTCTTTTAGCACTAAGGATGTAAAAAATGTTTTTGTAACATGGTAAAATCTTTCACCGGTTGCTTCAAAACATGTCACTATGAAGCCTTATTGACTTCCACTTTTATAAATCTCCAAAATAAACAATATTCACTTTCTTACCCTATAATAGTTAAAAAAGCCTTCTAAACGTTATATATAAAACTTTGTCCGATGGATCAATCTGATTCCTCAATCCAATTATTCAATCTATAAAATATATAAGAAAACATACTTCAAAAACAATTTCTGAACTTCTTCCTTATTCCCTCAAAAATCATAGTTTGATTGCTTAAATCTATCTAGTGACCTCTTTCTTACACTTCAATTATCTGTAAATATTCTTTATAAAAACTCAGTCTAGAAACTTCCTAATCCAAAAAACATTTAGTGCT
The DNA here is from genome assembly GCA_963277665.1 of Viscum album. Taxonomy (NCBI): domain Eukaryota; kingdom Viridiplantae; phylum Streptophyta; class Magnoliopsida; order Santalales; family Viscaceae; genus Viscum; species Viscum album. The sequence goes on from OY728163.1 coordinate 288,920,962, forward strand.
TTCACACTCTCTTTCTTATATGTGAATAGTGTTCCATCATCATAAATTACAATGTACTTTCTATTATTTATATGTTCCCTAAAACTGAATGGGAATAAACCTACTTTCACATTTCATCTCAACCAAATTTCCATAATCACTAATTTTAAATTCATTTCATATTCATCATTAACTCTTTCAATGCTTATCAACTCTTCTTGATTCTTCTCAAAACATCTTAAAATTTTTCACAACTTAACCTAGGTTCAAACTTTCAAACCATTATTTAGTCTGATACCATTTGTCATTCCAATAAAATTTCTCATTTTGATGAAACATATGTAAGAATGAAAAATATCATTCCATTGCTCCTTACAATTTGAAAGATGAAACGATTCACATTCTAGAGACTTTTACAAATAAAAATTCACTAACTAAAACATAGAAATAATTCTTACATAAACATTGGTGGAACATCTATAGCCTTTGAAATCCCCTTGACCATAATTTCATAAAATTTAAAAACAAATACCATTTTCTTCATTTTTTCAAAAATTCCTCCAACCCCATCTGATGAAGTACAATGTCCTATGAATTATAGGTGATAGTACACATTAGATGAATCAGTATATGATTTCATCCATTGTATTAGTGTCAATATCTACTCAATGAAACTTGAACCACATGAAAACAGAGAATGAATTCATTTCTATTGACCCAAATAAACACAACCAATACTCATTTTATTCTATGAAAATGGTTGGATACATTATTTATATTCATCTTATTGATCATTCTTAGATCCCATTTGATTCATCAATCCTAACAACTCCAAAAACTATTCTTCCTTCAATATAACTCTTCATATGATACCATATAGATTCCAACAAATGAATTTGATAGATAGGTGTCACAAGTCCTCTGATAGATTGGTGGCATACCACATATGATGGACCGGTTTTGACAGAAACTACTTTCTTCTAGATTCTATGCAAATGATGACTTATCCCCAGAATAGGTTTGTTATGGTTTATAGGATAGTCTGATGAATCATTTAGTATGATATATTGGTCACCTAGTGCTTCAGTAAAATTTCATCTTAAAAGAAAATCTTCATCCACAATCTCCTACAATTTTCTTGAATTCCTCATGATGATAAGTACATTAGGATTTAAATACAACCATCTAACATAAATTAAGTTTCGTCTTCCTTTATTTAACAAAGATTTGACCACAATTTTTTATTAACTTGTGATGTTAGAAATATAAAAAATAGCAAAGCATCATTATATTAAATATCAAGATATCTAGACTCTGATACAACTTCTCATACTGATTGAAATTTTACTCTTGACCCTATGTAATTCTGAATAAACTTTTCACCTAGAAAATAATTCCCAAATAAAAAATCTAAACCATATCATTTTCTTAATTAATTTGTGTCCCATTAAACAAGTCTAGTAAATCCTACGTCTGATCACCAAAACATTCAAAGATATGTGATTTTTCATAATGAAAAATAAATACAAAACAAACACAAACACTTTTAACTTGAATCTAAAAACTGCATTCAACCAACTTCGTCTTAATAATGAAATGTCTAACTGATAAGCTATATTTCCAAGTTGGATGATGACCTCAGAGGGGCCAAAAATACATTGTGTAAACAAACACTTCTTTCTCAAATTATAATGTCCCAAACAAGGTGAAATCCTAAAAAAGAATTGGTCACCTACTGAAAATCCAACAAACAAAAACGGAAAGTCTCGGCTTAGGTTCTACATGTCGGTGCCCTGAGCCAGACCACCACATGTCCTCAAGGGTACATCACTATATTCCAGAGGCTACCGACTAGTAGTAAAGGTTTACAATTGATCATGGGGATACTATAAGCTCTTTATCAGAGTAATAAACTAGTGGTAAATAAATAATCAATAACCAAAATATAAGACCATAAGCAGAACAATAACAGAAGAAAATGAGGAACTAAATTGGAATTCCAATGTCCAAAACTAAATATTAGATATTTCATGTCAATACATGTCAATTTTCAGTATGAAAAACCCAAAATCAAAAAAAGACACTGAAAACTCCCAATCGAGTTTCAAACCAAATATAGTTCCCTCATCCATGATCCATCCCAACTCAAACATCTAACATATGGCCCTTTTCCTTAACTTTTCCTTCAACCATGAAATATATTCAGGGATCAATTAGGCAACCCAAGTAGTATGTGTGTACAAATCATTTGGTCATAACCAACGACATCTAAAACAAATCCAGTCAAATAGTGTATGAAATTGTATCAAAAATGAAATATTGGTAATAACATAACCATATTACATTTATTCAATGATTCTTTATTTAACCGCATAAACCCCTGGGTTCCCAAGGAAACCCAAATCTCAATTCCTGCTTCATATTGTGCTAGAGTATAAACCATTTCACTTTTTCTATTCAAAACACATTTAACAAGTGGGATTTTATTATCTATTTCAAGGCAATTTTTAGTATGGGTAATTGGAACTATAGTCCAATGTAAACAATTTGGGGGTAGATTTCCATGTCAATAATCCCATGATTATTTAGAACATCAGTCATTATCTCTCACCTCATGGTTATTTAGATCAACATCCCATGTTGCATACAATTATCATGCATACTTTGGGTATTAAAACCTCATGGATAAGACCCCATGGGTATTTGGAGCATGATTCTGAGTCCCACACTGATTTCTCAGTCAATCACATATGGGTATCTAGAGCATCAATCTTTTTCCACACTTCTATATCAATCAATCACATATATCACATGTACCAAAATATCACATTAATTAATTCAATGATTAATTAATCCATTTTAATACATTCATATTCAAAACATTCTATTAATTAATTCAATAATTAATTAATCACATAAATCAATTCAATTAATTCACCAATTAATAGGTCAAATAAATTCTATTAATTAATTAAATAATTAATTAATCACATAATGAATTGTATAATCAAGAAAGACTCTATTAATTAATTCAACAATTAATTAACCCTATTTGTTTAATTTCAAAAAAAAATTATTAATTAATTAATTCAAAAATTATTTAATCAATTCATAAATCCAATATACCATATTAATTTAATAATTAACTATTCAATTCAATATACAAATATCCCATAACTAAGTCAATAATTAATTATTCAATTTAAACAATCTCAACATCCCCAATTTCACAATACCTATATTAATTAATTTACTAAAAATAATTAATTCAATTTCAATAAACATAATTATGAATCATCTAATATAAATTCTATAATTACATACAAGTAATTGAAATCAAGACTTTGGAATTTTAATAAAAGACCACCTACCTCAAGAATGATGATAAATTATGGCCAATGGAAGTCCCCAAATATGAGTGGAAAATGATGAAGAATGGGATATAGTATATGAAATTTAATACAAAATCAAAATAATCAAGATAAAAATATCCTAAATCTAGATCTATAACCAAAAGTGGATAAACATCTCTCTTTCATCTAAGAAAAGGAATGAGAGAGAGAAAGATCTAATTGGGAATAAAACACATACTCGGGTTGTTGGTGATCTTTAGTTTAGGCATAGAATTACCAACAAAGAAGGTTAAAAGTTATCAAAATCAATCTCATAGCCTCCAAAATGATATAATTTGATTAGGGATGAATTAGGATCAATTTGAGGTTAATACGGGGGGTTTGGGTAATTTTAAAACCAAATTTCTAGTTAATTAAAAACCTACACATGGTTTTCTAGGAAGGGCCACACAGTTTAACAAACTTTAAACCTTAATTGTGGGAATACTATAGGGGGTTCATGGTTTCTCATAAGAGGGTGCCCATATTGACAACCTGTGTGCCAGCCAGGTAAATCCCCTCTATTTGGGTTCACACAGTTTGATGAGAAGGGGTGCCCGATTTGGGAAAACCATGCACCAACCGTGCAGATGCCCTCTTCCTTAAAAATTCTAAATTTTAATTAAAACGAACCCCATGGTACAATCCAAAAAAATTGCACTCAAAACTAGGCAAAAGAGTACATATTAACATGCTCAATACATCTCTTGAAAATGTTGAGATCTTACAATCTCCCCAACTTATAAAAGATCATCCTCATGTTGTACACCCATATATCTCTAAGATTCCAAGGATAAAATAGTAGGCCATTGAGAGCATATATCCTTTTCTCTCTCCCATGTTTCCTCTTTCACAAGCCAATGTTTCCACATAACATGATCTATTAGTACGATCTTTCCCCGCTGCACTTTTTAACTATGATCCAACACACGTATCATATGCTTCTCAAAGGATGCATCTATATCAAGATGAATATCCTCCACATAAATCACATGAGAAGGGTTAGGGTGATACCACATAAGTATTTACACATGGAAAAGATCATGCATTTCATTGTATATATGTTGAAGAACCAATCGATAGTCCACCGACCTAATTCTCTCCACAACCTCAAATAGTCCAATGAACATGGGTGCCAGCTTGCCTGCCTTTGTATCTTGTGCTAACCCAACCTAGATGACACACAATGGAATACATGATCACCATCTATAAACTCTAGTGGTCATAAATATCTATCAACATATGACTTATTTCTACTCAGATCCATAACCATATGATTCTGAATCAGCTGAACTTGTTCTAAAGTCTCATGCTTTAGACTCATTCCAAAAAAAATTTACTCACCGTCCTCCATCCAGAAGAGGGGTTATCTCTATGAATTAACATAAAAATAAACATATGGTGGAATTATTATCATATCCTGATAACTATTGTTATAGGAAAACTTCATCAAAGATTGGTGCTTCTCCCAAGACCCACCAAAGTCTAGGGCACACACCCAAATCATATCCTCAGGAACCTGTATCATATGTTTTGATATACCATATGTATGTGGGTGAAATTTCATAATCAATAAAACATGTGTAACAAGTTACTTATGAAATCCCTATCATAAGAGTGATGTAATGTTTTATTTATGGTCTAAAACTGTAGTCTATGTAACCCTGTAAAAATAAACTATTTTTTGAACATACATATCTCTCAACTGCTCCACATCTAATGTCTCTCAAATTGATATAAAATGTGCTACCTTTTTCAAACAATCCACAATCACCCAAATATCATCATTCTTCTAAGTCCTCCTTGGGAGACCAACCAAAAATTACATATTAATGATGTCACACATCTATTTCGGAATGGGTAATGGTTGTAGTAACCTTAGGATCATTGATTCTCATCTTCCTCTTGTTGAAAGGTGTAGCATTATGTCACAAACACTGCTATCTTCATTTTGAAGCTCGTCCACCAAAACTGTCAATGTAGATCATGGTAAATTTTATCCACACCTGAATGCATTTCCCACTTCACAGAATGAAATTAATGCATCATCTCCTCTCACATACTCATAGGAACAAAAATTCGATTCCTAACATATATTTTCTCGTCTTCATCTATGCTTCAATATGAAGGTGAATTTTCACCTTCAAGGATTTACCTCAAGGACAAACACTTTTGTCACAACCCGTCCTCGGGACCCGTGTCATGACTACCTCAAGCCCGCCTTCCATAGGCCAGGGGCTGGCGACTAGCACCCAAGGCGTAAATCCCGAGAACTGGGAAGGAATTGACTTAATAAAGCAAACAAAACATCACAGAGTACAATTGGAAGTAATACACTAAGAATAAAAGAAAGTGTTGAAAAGTAAGTGGGCCAGAATACAAACCCAACTGAAAGTACAGCTACAACTGAACGGAAGTACAATAGAAAAAGACAAACAGCTGGAAGAATGGAAGAAGCTCCTGGGTCGTCCTCCTCGGATCCTACCTGAAAGGTAGGTACATATAACGCAGCTCCTGGATCATCCACCATGGATCCTACCTGAAGGGTAGGTACAGATAACCTCCACAACTCTCTCACTCGTCAACCTCCTCCGAGTGTCATCTCGTTGGGAAGTCCACCTCCAGATACTGACTCGTCGTAAGGTCCACCTCCGGGTACCATCCAGTCCTCGAACACTCGGCCTCTGTCAACCCTGCCCGATGACGGTAACCAACACAACGAGGTGCGAGCATAGCCCGTGCAAGGAGGAGTATATGAGACTCAGTAGGGACCCTGAGACCCTCAAGGTCTCACTAAATCCAACAAGGATAACCATAGAGTAAGATCTCAACAGATAACCCTTACTTAGGTATAAGCCCATACTTATAGCTATGTTATCAAGTAACCCATCTCAATCATGAGGTAACACAAAGGTTATGAAATCAATAGATAACAACTACCTAGGTATATGCCGATACATATACCTAAGTTATCAAGTGACCCATCTCAATCATGAGGTAACACAAAGTTCATAGACTCAGCTCAAACCAGGATTTTCATTATCGAAACCGTAACTACTGAAGAGCCCCGTCTTTGGAGAGTACAGGGATCTTGTCACGTCTCTGAGGTACTAATCACTAACCTAATACTGCTGAGGTACTCCTCCTGTCGAGTACCGCGGGTCAGCCACCCAAACACAGTAGTGCTTCCCACCGGGGTCTGCCACCCAAACACAGTAGTGCATCCCCCCTAATAGCCTGTAGAGGTACTCTCCGGACAAGTACCGCGGGTCTGCACCCAACTCAGTAGTGCTCTGTCCGCCATGGGTCAACACCCAAACAAAGTAGTGCTCCATCCACTGGGCTAGTCGACTCAGTCCAAGTCGAGTCGGTCAAGCAGTCGTCAGGTCTCAACTGGCTACACGGTCTCTGTACTCCGTACGCTCATCTTTGGGAGGGTCCGCTCCATGAGCTACAGGTCGATACTCTAAGTATCAAAAATTCCCACAAAAAAGTATCTCAAAGGACCGCCTCGTCATAGGGGTCTCAACGCAACAGACGGTGCATCAATCAGACATCCGGTCTGTGAGTTAATAGCCTTTTTGTCCCCGGGGCCCGATTGGTTTCGTGTGCGAACCAACCCTGCTGTATCTCAACTGTACCCCGAAATCTCATTGGGTATACTCATAGGAACCGTTTCTCAAAATTCTCATCGACGCCGCTGACGGTTCTTTAAATGGGCGTCCGGTCTGAAAGTTGTTAGCTTTTCCATTCTAGGGGCCCGGTTGGATTTCAGGTATAATCCAACCCGGCCACTATCCAACTGCATCCAAATATCAGGCGAAGTATTCCAAAAGTTTTGTCTCATCAAGATAAATCCAACAAAGTTGACGGCACGTCAATCGGACGTCCGGAGCTCAAGTTATAAGCGTTTCTGCTCCGAGGGCCCGATTGGTTTCGTGTTCGAACCAACTCGGCCGTACCCAAAGTTCTCCGAAACCCTGAGTGTAATATACCAAAATGACCGTCTCGATCCAAGGATAGCATCGCAGCTGACGGCATGTTGATCGGAGGTCCGTAGCCTATGTTATGGGAAAAAGACCGGAAGAGGTCTGATAGTGGGGGTTTGGGGCCCGGACCGACCCGGCCCAAGACCCCCTAGGTCGGCCCGAATAGGGGTGACCCGACCCGGTTCCAGGTTCATCCCTCTTGGATGAGGCCCGGCCCGGCCTGGCCATGGCCCGGCGCGCTGGCGCGGTCCGCTGGCCAGCTCGGTGTAACCGAGTTGGGCGGACAAAAGGGGGGGGGGCTGCCCCCCTGTTCAATTAAACGTGGCCCCCCACATGGGGACCACTCCCCCATCCAGCCGGGGGTTTCAAACCCCCAGTCTTCCCCCCTGACCGGCCGGCCCACTCCGGCCGGCCGGCTGCGGCACCATGGGACCGGCGCGGTCCCGTGCCCCTGCTCCGACGCCGGTGGCCGGAAACCGGCCGCTGCTCCCTGCTCCGCCGCGGCCTAAGGTCGTGGCCTTAGTCCATCCAGCGCGGCGTGACGGTGTCGCGCCCCTCCACCGTGGCCCCGCTCCGGCCGCGGTGTTCTCATGATTCTCCAGCGCAGCGCGACGACGCCGCACATTCTGGTCGCACGTTCACGCGCAGTGCGATAGCACCACGTCACTTTCCATCGCACCACATCAACACAAATATAAGGGAGGAGGGTCAGCCATGTTTGTGCGGTCTGGCCCCCTCCCGTTAATCGATAGCATGCGGTCCAATTTGAAATGAGGAACGACGACGGAGGAATTCACGAATAACAACAACAATAAATCCCCTACAATATCCCCCGCAAATAAATATTCCCAAACCGCAAAAGAAGTCATTCACGGATCAACTTGAGAATGAGTTGATCCGAGTTATTTGGTTTAGAAGGGAAGAACCACGAGAATATAAACTTACACAAATTTAACCCCTACCTCGAAATTGACGTCGCACGTCATCGGTTCGCAGAAGTCGAACGTCGCAGACGGCGGCGTCGCAGATCGAGGCTCCATAAGCATCGTCAGTGTTCACCCGATGAAGGATGTGGCGCGTCATCGTTCTTCGACGAAGGCGTCTCTCACCGGCTGTGGAGAGGGAAGAATAACGGAACGTCATTCACTCCTTGCGGTGGAGGCATTCTTCATCGGGTTCTTGACATTCTTTGCGTTCTTCAACGAAGAAGTTGAGTTCTATCTCCTCCCATTCCCCACACAACCATCAAACCCCTAATAAAATAAGACTCTTCTTATTTTATTACCCATCCCATGCATTTTCAAAACATTTCAAAATGTTGAATTAACTTAACTTAATTAATCTTGAGCTTGTCAAAATTAAATGAAGTAGAGTTGGGATCATTAATGAGAGGGTGTGTCACAAGGGAGGTTGGAGTGAGTTATGGAAGATGAGAGGTCACTCACTTAATGGGGGGGTTAGAGGAGGTTTAAGGAATGTGAAGGGGTGGGGTTTGTGTGGGCCCCACCTCACCTTTAATCCTCTAATGGGTAGTTAACTACAAGTGGGTCCCACCCCTAACTCCCTTACTTCGGTTATAACCACATAAGAGAGGGATAAAGTGTTGTGAAACAACACTTAAATCCACTTAACAAGAAAAGAAAATATAATTGTAAAACAATTATATTTTTATCCCTCACTTTTTTTAAACAAATCCTCCTGAGAAAACGCAACTCCAAAAAGGGTCTTCTTAATAAATTGCCGGTAAAGCGGTTTCATCGGTGCCCTCATATTTCAGTTCCGAGCACCGGTTTAAAAGTTATAAAAACCCGCTCATTCGTTCACTGAATGTACCCGAGCTAGACTTCAAAAAATGATTCTAGGCACACCAGGCCTCGGAATCAGGCGCCGTCAGAAACTGCATTCATGTAAAATTTCCAAGAAATTAAGAAAAAAAAATTCTTTGAAATTTCCGGGTCTTTATATTACTCCCACCTCAGAGTTTTACGTCCCCGTAAAGCTATAACACAAACTAGGAAAACAAAAGTGGTAATGAGCATGCATCTGAGCCTCCCGCTCCCATGTGCCCACCTGCAGGTTCTCGTGCTGCCAATGAAAGCGCACAAGAGGAATCGACTATCCTCCTCGGACCGATCCTGTCAATCCTCAACCTCTAATGATACCCCACAAAAGTCACCCCATTTCCAATGTCCATCTCCCCATGGTCGATGATATGCGTCAGGTCAAGCGAGTATCTCCCTAGTGGAGATACGTGGAAGTCGTCATGCACCTGGTGCAACTGAGGTTGATGGGTCAAATGGTAAGCCACCTCACCTACCCTGATGAGGACCGGATAAAGGTCCGCTGAACCTCGGAGATTACTTGCTGCCTTGGCCTCATCTCCGTAAACCTTGTCGAGGTGAGACCCGTATAAGGTCGTGATCGTCATCCTCGAACTCTAGAGCTCCCCCTTTCCCGATTAGAACTGAAACTCAAAACTCCTTCTACCACGAGGGTAAGGTTGGCTGACTCAAGAGTGATCGGCTACACCCTCCTATGCATGAGTTTATCTTGTGCTGCCTAGGGTTTCCTTTTCGCCGACCAAGGAAAACTCGTCCCAATGTTGTAGGTAAACCACAACCTCTTTGCCTAATACAGTCAATCTGTGTATGAATTGTGGATCAAATCCATACCCGGACCAACATTGTAATGCCTCAACACTGCCACCAAGAGACTCAAACCAAAAATCTCACCTCGAGGGTGAGACCACACTGTCAGCGTAATTGTGATTATCGAGTCTCCTCCCAAGGTATCTCCAGACGTGAGGGTCAAGTCTACGGTTTTAACCATAATCTCTAGGTCTAGGACAAGATTCGTGGAAGTAAGGAATGATTCATATCAATGTATATTACTATGGTAGCTAGTAGTGGACATAGACTGTCCCTTGAATCATTCTTAGAGCCATTGGGTCACACTCCTTGACCGCATGCAGCTACTCTCTTCCCCTGCCCTCCAACTCCCTAAGCCTGGAGGGAACAACAAAGGCAGCTGGTTGTAACATGTTGAAATGTACACCACCTCATGCTTCTCTCCTAGCTCTGCCTCCACATCTGTTGTTCTCCAGATTCACATGTTTTTATCACTCCTTTTTCTTGAAACATTTTACACACCCAAGTCCCTGAGACTGGCACCAGTTTCTTGTTTCCTACTGCACTATGCAGTCTTCATCCTCTTTTGAATGATCTGCACCATCCCTATCGTAACTCGTACCATCTCTGGTCAGTAGGAAGTTTGCCGATGTGGCAAGTCTGTCAACGACCACCCTTTTTTGCCTACGATCTGTAAGAGCTGCTAAGATTTCTCCTTTGCTAAAAAGAGAAACTCGGTCTCATCCCCTGGATGAACCATGCTCATTGCCTAATACAGTCAATCCTGACATGAATAATGCATTCATGCCATGGATGACGTTGTAAGGCCTCGACGTTACTACCAAGATATCCAACCGTCACTCTCACCTCTAAGGGTCGAGTCACGCTGTCGGCATTAGCATGAGGTATCTGGGTCTCCTCCAGTAGGAATCTCGAATGTGAGGGTCAAGTCAACAGTTTTAACCGGGACCTCTCATTATCAACCTAACAAAAGTACAGGAAGTAAACATCACGAAGACAAGTGTCTTTTATTATTGCAGCTCATAGTACAAAGACACAAATGCAACAACAACATGGAACTATAAGTACCAAGAACAAAAAGGCATCCACTAGTTCCGCTCCTATCCACCTGCTTCCAGAGCTCTGATGCCTGAAGTTGTTCTCTAGAAAACTCTCAGCCACCTCCTCAAGCCAGTCCTCAGCCGCTTGTGAGTCAGGTTCTCCTCGGAACATGAGGGTATCTGATGTTGGAACATGTGTAAGGTAGTAATCCTACACGTGTCACCTACCTGTACCGTCTGTTGTAACTGCTGACCAACGGGTAGTGATGTATAGCTGACACACTACCCAAAGGCACTATCTTAGGCATCAGTCCACATACCAAATCCTCATCACTATGCGGACCATCCTCACGGTCAATCACTGGAAAACACTGGTATCCAAGTCTACCATCCACTCTACAGGTGTCTCAACTATGTGGAAAACTCTAGCAATCGCCTCCAGCCAGTCCTCTGATGTCTGGGAATCTGCCTCGCCACGTAACCTCGGAGGCCTCTACTGTTGGAACTCATGCAACGCGCTCCGTCAGCGTGCACCGTCTGCTAGTATGGAAAGTGGAATCTGCTACCCAACAGGTGGTGGTTCTACTGGTACACCACCCGAGGGTGCCAATATAGTAAATAGGGCCCCGCACCAGAGCATCGTCGCTCGGTGGGCCGTCATCGTGTACTATCTCAGAACTCCAACTGACTGTCTGCGTGGAGACATCCAGAACAGATGAGACACAGTCAATGATTTATACCTGGTGAGATAACCTGGTTTGAGCTGACTTTAAAACATTGGGAAACACACACGCAATCAGTGTTTTTGTGCACAAAGTCGGAAATCAGAAGTCAGGGTCCTGGTGTGCGGATACGTCGGTCACCACACCAACACTGGACTCCCTGAAATGAAGACCACACTCGGTACCCTTAAGACTATTGCTTCATAGAAAAGGAATATCAGAGTAATAAGTCATGCGGTAGGATCGACTCCTCTGAGACCAATTGTGACAAATGGGCCCTAGTAATAGCACAGACACCCTGCCTTATCATGGCCGTCTGGTCCCAGCCCACCAGGTACCACCAGTTTCCCTCCCAGTTCAATTAAACGCGGCCCCCCACGTGGGGGATGCTCCAACATCCAGTCGAGGGTTTCAAACCCCCGGTCTTCCCCCCTGACCGGCCGGCCCGCTCTGGCCAGCCGGCTGCGACACCACGGGACCGGAGCGGTCCCATGCCCCCTGCTCCGACATTGGCGGCCGGAAACCAGCCGCCGCTCCCTGCTCCGCCGTGGCTTAAGGCCGCGGCCTTGGTCCGTCCGGCGCGACACGACGGTGCCGCGCCCCTCCACCGTGGCCCCGATCCGGACGTGGTGTTTTTGTGATTCTCCAGCGCGGCGCGATGGCGCCACGTCCTTCTTTTACTTCAATGGCGCGGCGTGACAGTACCACACATCCTTGTCGCACGATCACGCACGGTGCGACGGCACCGCGTCACTTTCCTTCGAACCGCATCAACACAAAGATAAGGGAGGAGGTCGGCCGTGTTTGTGTGGTCCGGCCCCCTCTCGTTAATCGATAGCATGTGGTCCAATTTGAAACAAAGAACGACAATGGAAGAATTCACGAATAACAACAACAATAAATCCCCTACAATATCCCAAGAAAATAAATATTCCCAAACCGCAAAAGAAATCATTCGCAGATTAACTTGAGAATGAGTTGATCCGAGTTATTTGTTTTATAAGGGAAGAACCACGGGAATATAAACATACAAAAAAATTAACCCCTACCTCAAAATTGACGTCTCACGTCGTCGGTTCGCAGAAGTCGAACATCGCGGATGATGGCGTCGCGGATCGAGGCTCCATAAGCATCGTCGGCATTCACCCGATGAAGGATGCAGCGCGTCGGCATTCTTCGACGAAGGCGTCTCTCACCAACTGTGGAGAGGGAAGAAGAAAGGCATGTAATTCAATCCTTGTGGTGACGGCGTTCTTCGTCGGGTTCATGACGTTCTTCGCATTCTTCAATGAAGAAGTAAAATTCTATCTCCTCCCATTCCCCACACAACCATCCAACCCCTAATAAAATAAGACTCTTTTTATTTTATTACCCATCCCATGCATTTTCAAAACATTTAAAAATGTTGAATTAACTTAAATTAATTAATCTTGAGCTTGTTAAAATTAAATGAAGTGGATTTGGGATCATTAATGAGAGGGTGTGTGAGAAGGGGGGTTGGAGTGAGTTATTTAAGATGAGAGGTCACTCACTTAATGGGGGGGTTAGAGGAGGTTTAAGGAATGTGAAGGGGTGGGGTTCGTGTGGGACCCACCTCACCTTTAATCCTCTCATGGGTAGTTAACTACAAGTGGGTCCCACCCCTAACTCCCTTACTTAGGTTATAACCACATAAGAGAGGGATAAGGTGTTGTGACACAACACTTAAATCCACTTAACAAGAAAAGAAAATATAATTGTAAAACAATTATATTTTTATCCCTTGCTTTTTTTAAACAACTCCTCCCAAGAAAATGCAACTCCGAAAAGGGTCTTCTTAAGCAATTACTGGTACTGTGGTTTCATCAGTGCCCTCAGATTTCAATTCTAATCACCGTTTTAAGAGTTATAAAAACCCGCTCATTCGTTCACTGAAGGTACCTGAGCTAAACTTCGGAAAATGATTCCGAGCACACTGGGCCTTGGAATCAGGCACCATCAGAAACTGCGTTCATGTAAAATTCCAAAGAAATTAAGAAAAAAATTTCCTTGAAATTTCCGAGTCTTTAAAACTTTGGATCCTCATACATTATTTCCTTGATCCTACTTAAGAGTGTAAAAACTACTGAAATTAATATGAGAGTAATCTTCTGTTGACCCTCCTGAACCACTGAGTCTAATTTTTCTAACATTGAGTGTCAACAACATTGTTTCCCTAACTTGGTATGTATGCTAGCTCAAAATCAAATAAATGCATATACTCAACCCATCTTCAGTGTAGAAGATTAAAAAATCATTTTGAAAACATATACTTCAAGTTATTGTGATATGTATAAAAATATATTTTCACCAAATAGATAATGCTACCAACACATAAAAGAATAAACCACAGTAACTAACTCAAGGTCGGGCATATGGTAGTTCTGTTCATGAGGCCTTAACTACCAAGAACCATATACCATAATCAGATCTCCCTGCATCAATATTTCTCCAATTCCAATCACAGATGCATCAGAAAACATTGTATACTCCTCACCTAGCTCACGTAGGATCAAAATATATGTCACAAACAAACACTTATTTAACACCTGGAAGGAATTATCACATTCTTTTGACCATTCAAACAATACCCCTTTCTTGGTCAAACTGATAGTGGTGATACCAAATAAAATAAGTCTTGGATAAACCTTAGATAATTTCCTACCTACCCAAAAAACTATAGATATCAAATATATTTTCCGGATTATCATAAGAAACCATTGTTCTCACCTTCAATGGGTCCACTAACACACCTTCCTTTGATATGGTGTGACCCAAGAAGTGTACTTGATCAATCTAGAACTAACACTTATGTAGCATAGTGTTTATATGACGATCTCTTAGCAAACTAAAGTTTATTTCAATATGTTTGTAATGATCGTCATGAGTCTTGGATTACCCCAATATTTCATCTACAAACTCTACCATAAACTGATCTAGGTACAGGTGGAAGATCTTATTCATCAAAGCCATAAACACTACTTGTCTGTTGATCGGCCCTAATGGAATATAAAAGAACTCATATTATTCATACATACATATGAACATAGTACATTGTATATCATAAGGTCTAACTACCAAATGATAATACATTGATCTCAATTCAATATTTGAGAAAACACAAGATCCCCTCAACTAGTGAAATAGATCGTCGATACATGGAAGAGGATACCGATTATTCGCATTCATCCGAGTCAACTTATGGTATTCCACACACAATCACAGTGTTACACCAGACTTCTTTTCAAAAAAGACTATAGAACCCCAATGAAACATACTTAGATTTAAAAATACTTTATCCATTAACTCTTCTAGCTATGTATTAATCTATTGAAGCTATTTTGGTTCAATTCTATAAGGTAGAATAATAATGAACTCAGGTCCAGTCATGACCTCAATGGTAAATTCCACATCTCTCTTAGGTGGTATGCCTAATAAGTATTAAGGAGACACATCATAAAACTGATCCACTATAGGTGGAAAGACAACTATATTTTCAGTCCCATCATACAACAACTGAATTTCCACCTGGGTGGTAATTTACCTCATTTTTTGGTGAACTACCCCTGCACTGCCCGCCTTTTTATCCCATTCTCCATGATGAACATAATTTTTACCCCCTAGAGATATAAAATCCACTCTCATGCAGTAAAATCTATGTGGGTTTTGTAAGCTACTAACCAGTCTATACCTAAAATCAATAAAAATCCTAACATATCAAGAATTTAAATATCCCATAGAAAATTACACTCCCCAACCTCAAGAGAACAACCCTTGCATAAATAGGTGCCCCTCATCCATACTCCCAATGGTGTATTTACATCAACACCCCATTCACAGGTTCTTCTACTAGGATCAAACAAATAACAAGTTGTGTATAAATAAAAGAATCATAGGAACTAGTATCACATAAGGCACTAGGTAAGGTAGATGTGAAAATAATAGTACCTCTAATTATTGACGGTCTGGCCTTCCTATACACTAGTGTAGGCTGAACTGAATGTAACTGTCTTTCCCTTCATCCCAGTGATGAAATCTAATATCCTTGAGCTTCACCACCCTAATGATATGGGTGATTATTCCTAGAAGTATAGTGTCCACTCCCTCTACCACCACGACTAGTATAACTCAATCTAATAGAATGATATGAGGTAGAAAATACCCTTCTCTTACTTACTTAAACTTAACTTTTTATTAAAAATGTTCAAGAGATACATCGACAAAACCCTCTCAAGGAGGGTGGAAATGATGAAGACCCATAGAATCCCTTTGAATCACCTTCCTGCACTCTAAAGGAAGGGAACCTAAGCTATCATAAATCACCAGAGTATTAGAAGGATTCCCAAGACGAGCAAGCGAATCAGCTGCAAAGCTACCTTCC
This sequence comes from Viscum album, assembly GCA_963277665.1. NCBI lineage: Eukaryota > Viridiplantae > Streptophyta > Magnoliopsida > Santalales > Viscaceae > Viscum > Viscum album. Next base: position 288,937,131 of record OY728163.1, read on the forward strand.
CTCTTAATATGATGAAGATTCTGTCCAAGGTTGAACTTTGTGATGCACCTCCAAAGCAGGTAAATCTAGTTCCAATGAACCTCCCTCCATTTCTAAATGGACGACACCAAAATTTCAGAGTCGGACTCAATCACTTCCACCTGGATGTTCTGTGCCTTGAAAATCTCCATTCCAGTTACAAGCACATGCACCTCTACCCCCAAATAGGACCCCACACCATAGAATGCACTAAAGCCAAGGAGAACCGAACCCCTCTGATCCCTGAATCACCCCTCCTCCTCTCATAAGCCCCCCCTTACAGGACCCATCCACATTTAACTTCCAGCCCCTCGGAGGTGGTATTCTAGAAAAACATCTAAAGATGCACCATCCTTCTATAGGCTCAGCACTGTACCGGTGGTCATGGATAATGTATATCAAAGTGGCCCAGCCAACCACACTAGTGAAAGATCACCTGAGTAAGATACAAAGTAATTGATCTCTATATCTGGGTACTCATCTTCTTAATATTGTGGATAATGTTTCCATAGAAATGATTCCTGCTCTTGGAAGTCATACCTCCTGAACATCCATATATAACCACTTTTCCTCCATTATAATCCTCTTTTAGGTACCCCTACGATATGAGATCCTGATTCACCACTTCTAAAAACATCTTCAACCTAAATATATTCACCTAGCACTTAATTGGACATTTAATCCCATCATGAAACCTCTTTTCCATAGTATCCTCATCCCCTTATAATACTGGAACAAAGCACTTAAAATCTATAAAGCATCTAGAATTTTTTATCACATACATGCTCCCCTAAGTCATTATCATGAAATCAGTAGATCTCTCCTACCTAAGCATCTTAGAATAAGAGTTCTCAAAGAACTTCTCCTAAAGGTATTTAATTCATTATTATCCAGTTGTTTATCTAATGTCAGGATGTCCCAACAAGTATTTTTTATACCACGTAACACATAAATATCCAATTTGACTCCCTTCCAATTAGAAGTCTCCAGATGATCAAGTATAGTCTAGATGGACTCAATCCATAACTCAGTTATACTGGGTCAACCCTCTCTGATGAAAGTAAGAGGGTTTTGAAACTAGAACTCCCATTTCAAATCAAACATGCTTTTCAAAACCCTCATGGGGTCCCTCTCCATGAATTTTATAAACAAAAAAAGTTCTCCCGAAACTGCTCAAAGAATTCCTCACCTGGTACTACCAGTGCCATGTGTTCCATTACTAACGGATCATTTCCATCCATGTCCCTGTGTCAGCCACTCAACAAGAATCATCCTAGAGGAATTCCTCTACAATACCAAACACACATGTTAAGACACATAAAATAACTTCTACATATTTACGTAAGTGTAAAATCACAATAAGCCATAATGGATTTTCTCCAAACACTGCCACATAATAAAAAATAAGGCATTGTCACTACCATTAACAATACTATATCTAGGCCTGGGTTTACAAAGGAGAACATTATTCTCATTGTTAAAGTTTAACATTAGACACCTATAGCATCCCGTCTTTTTATAACATAAACTTTCATTACATTACACAAAACTGAGGATCTTTAAGGTTTAGTGTCTTGGAAACCAGGAACATAATACATAAAAACAACATAAAGCATTCTTCTTAAACACTTGAAAGGCTTATCCTTTAGTTCATCCTAGGTTCATTACTGCATCTCATAACCTAGGGACATACATCAAAAGAAAGGGTGAGCAGAAGGCCCAGTAAGGGAAACAAGAGAAACAATTTACATGCGAACTTGAGATACTTCAATAAGGACATGAAAATAACTTTAAGGCATGAGAAATAAATCATGAGATACATCATAATAAAAATAACATTTTTCATAACTTGAATATGTGGATGCAACATTTAATATTTACAATCGTTTCATTTCACCAAGGTCCATCCCCAAGGTGTCGTTAAAAATTACCAAGGTTATTCACCAAGGCGTCGTTAAAATGGTCATCTCTAGAGATTAAGTCTTTACCCAATGCATTGAAGTGCTATCAGGGCGCACCCTTAAATTTTCCTTTATTATCATGTGAGACACATATATCATCATCAAACATTTCATAAATAACCCATATAGAATAAAATAAATGGGTTTCATTTCATAATCATAACCTTTTAAAAACTGCTTTAAAGACATGATCTTTATGTTACTTTAAACCCACAGAAAGGGAAAGTGGGTATCATGTATGTAAATACCAGAATTTAAAATAGAAAATTTTGATATATATGTGAATACCCCTATAGAAATAAGAGCTTTGAGTATTCACTTTATAACATAAAATAATTTTGAGAAAAGAGAGGCATTTTGAGACGAAAATTCTACAGCATAACAGCTATGTTACAAGGTTTTAGATAACTTTGAAAAGAGAGGGAACATGGGCCAAACAATCATAATTGACCCATAAAACAGTAGAGGGACAGAATAAGAAGGATATATTGACATGGTGATTCAATTTCAAGGACATACCATTTGAAATGAAAAACATGGAAGGAAGACAAAAATTGGATTTCTCTTATGAAAATTCGGCAGCCTAACGGTGTCACTTAAACTTCAACAAAAATGAATTAAAAAGATCAAATAGGGTCTCTCATAATATGATCATAAGAGATAAGTATGATAGATATAGAGATCATACCCCAACATAATAAAAATGAACTTGAAAGATTTGACATGAAAATCGAACTTGAAAAATGAGAAGGGTGAAAGAATCACTTAAAAATTCGGCAGCCTAACGGCGTCACTTAAACTTTCATAAAACAAAATGATGAGAGTAAGAGGCGATCTCTCATCATATAAACATGAAATGGCAGTAAGAGGAATATAAAAGAACATCCTATCACATAATAACATGGAGCATAAAAGGAATGACATAAAAGAGATTACATGAAAAGAAAGAGAGAGGTCGGATCCCTTACCTTAAAACGTGACTCTTGAAACTCAATGTTTTGGACCTTGAGGGCTTGGGGGCACCTTGGGAGGACTCCTTGGGAGGTAAGGAGACCAGAAATTCTTTGGGGGAGAGTTGGGAGTGAAAAATAAAGGAGGAAAGGGTGGTTATTTATAGGGAAAGTGAGGGGACAAGGCATTAATGGCCAAGGGACACCTCATTAGTGGTTTTGGAAAAACCATGGGCTTGCCCATGGTATTTGCCCATGGTATTGGGCACTTGGGACACCTCATACCTTATCTTACTATTCATAAGTCGACCATATTGATTACATACTTAATACATCATTTAATGATTTCATTAAACACCCGTAACTTAAATACTATACTTTCACTATTCATCAAAAATTCAGCTCTCAGAATAATCCCAAAATTTCACCTTAACCAAATATCAATGCTTTGATTTCAAAAATGAAATCCATTTTATAAAAATAATTTTCTAAATATTTTTAATTAATTTTTTAATTGAAAACACTATTCACCGAAAATTCATTTTTTCAGAAAAATCCCCAAAAATTACCTTAACATAATATCGATGCTCTGAGTTCAAAAATATAGTCCTTTTTATAAAAATAATTTTCCAATTATTTTTAATTAAATTTTTAATTAAAAAACACTATTCATTCGAAAAAAACTAATACTTGACTAATAATTTATGAAACTGTTATTTACCCATTTTATTGAATCACATTACTTAATCTAGGTGTCTAAATTATATTAAAACTTTATTTGAGTGAAATTACTAATCCATTTGGTCACATTACTAATCCTAAGCGTAAAATCACTATTCATAATTTACTATTCATCAAAAATTAAGTTGATCTTATTAGACTCCAAATTCCTTACTGAACACTTTTGTAGAAGACCATTTTTTGAAAATCATTACACATCATTAATTATTTAGGGTTTACATAAATGTTTTAAAATATCCCTTTTTCAAAAATTCATCAATAAAATATATCCTAAAATTATCCGGACAAAAGAAAATCCACAAACATCACTAAAGGAAGAGATCTCAATTTATTCACCCGAAAGGATTACACAAGGAAGCTAGGGTCCCGTCACATAGCCCCTTATAACACCGGCATAAGACCTAAGTGTAAGGTGTGCTATGGTAAGAGAATCTGAGGGTGGCTCAGATAACATTTCCCTAGTAGTAATCTATACTAACTTGAACTTCTCCTGTAGGCATTTTCGTTCAAGCTTGACACACTAGAGTTCGGCTTGGGCTTGGTCCAAAGCGAAGCCCACAGATGCTACCTCCTTCCCAAGCTCTGATAAGTGGGCTTCATAAGGGTCAAGTCTACTGGATGAAGCCATCGACTCCTCTTTCTTCATTAACCATTAACATCTTATTAAATCATTAAGAGTAAGTTAATATACTACTCAAAAATATTGGGCCGTTACATTCTTCCCCCCTTAAGAAATTTCGTCCCCAAAATTTATACTTGAGGCCTAGTCGAAAAGGTGAGGGTACTTTTGCTTCATTGTTTCCTCAGGCTCCCAAGTCACTTCTTCATATTTATGATTACTCCACAACACTTTCACAAGGTGGGTAGTCTTATTTCGTAGGACCTTGTCTCTACGGTCCAAGATCTCCACTGGCTGCTCCTCATAATAGAGGTCATGTTCCAGTTGTACCACCTCTGGGTTCAGTACATGCGAAGGGTCAGGTATGTACTTCCTCAAGTGAGATACATGGAAGACATCATGAACTTGAGCTAGGTTTGGTGGAAGTTCTAGACGATAGGCCACTGCTCCTATGCGATCAAGGATTTCATAGGGACCAATGTACCTAGGGTTGAGCTTCCCTTTCTTCCCAAACCGCATGACTCTCTTCCAAGGAGAAATTCTAAAGAAGACTTTGTCGCCAACACCAAACTCCAAGTCCCTTAGACGATTGTCATCATAGCTCTTCTGCTGACTTTGAGCAGCCTTTATGTGTTGTTGGATGGCATGAACCTGTTCTATCATCTCTTGCACAAGATCAGGCCCAAGAAGAATTCTCTCACCAGTTTCATCCCAACAAGTGGGAGTTCTACATCACTTTCCATACAGAGCTTCATAGGGTGCCATCTGAATACTCGAATGGAAGTTGTTTTTATAGGAGAACACAACTAATGGAAGGTGTTGATCCCATCCACCTTTAAATTCCATTGAGCATAATCTCAGCATGTCTTCGAGTGCCTGAATAGTCCTTTCAGATTGTCCATCAGTTTGAGGATGATAGGCCGTACTAAAATTCAATTCAGTATTCAGATCATGTTGAATACTTCTCCAGAATTTTGATGTGAATCTTGGGTCACGATCAAACACGATGGATAGTGGTACCCCATGCAGCCTTACCACTTCCTTCACTTATATCTTCGCAAGCTGATCCGGAGAGAAATCTTCCCAAATAGAGATAAAATGGGCTGTCTTGGTGAGATGGTCCACAATAACCCATATCGCATTGTTTCCTTTGGATGTTTTCAGGAGACCAGTTACAAAGTCCATAGTGATATTATCCCACTTCCATACTGGTATGGGTAGCGGTTGTAATACCCCATTAGGAAGTTGTCATTATGCCTTTACTTGCTGACACACCAGGCACCTTGTAGTGTAATCAGCAATCTCCCTCTTCATGTTATCCCACCAATAATGATCACGAATGTCTCTATACATCTTAGTGCTTCCCGGGTGTATAGAGAATGTAGAGCTATGAGCTTCATCCATCAGTTCTTTATTTTTCTCCGGAATATATGGAACACATAGTCTTGTACGAAATTTCAATACACCTTCTTGATCAATATTGAAATCAGGGAACATCCCATCCTTTACAACCTCAAACTTCTCCTACAGCAAAGGATCTTCTTTTTTAGCCTTCTTGATCTTCTCTAGTAATGAAGGTTGAGAAATCATTTGGAATAGGGTTGATGATGTCCCTTTCCTTATAATTCCCATGTCCAGTTTTACTAGATCTTTAATCAAGGGATCTCCTAGGATCCTCATTGTTTCCAGAACAACAGGATCTTTCCTGCTTAACGCATCCGCGACTTTATTTGATCTTCCAGGGTGATAATGAATTGAACAATCATAGTATTTAATAAGCTCCAACCATCTCCATTGTCTCATGTTCAATTATTTCTATGTGAAAATATACTTTAGACTTTGGTGGTCAGTTTATATATCACATTTCTCCCCATAAAGATAGTTCCTCCATATCTTTAGAGAAACAACAACTGCCGCCATCTCTAGATCATGCGTAGGAAAATTCTGCTCATGAATCTTCAACTGTCGAGATGCATAAGCAATTACCTTGTCATTTTGCATGAGGACGGACCCAAGCCCTTTCAGAGATGCATCGCTAAAAATAACGAATCCTTCTCCGATAGAGGGTAGCGTTAACACAGGTGCAGTAACCAATCTCTTCTTCAGATCTTGGAAACTTTCCTCGCATTCTTTTGTCCAGATGAACTTAACCCCTTTTCGAGTCAACATGGTTAGTGGATTAGAAATCCGTGAAAAGTTTTTCACAAACCTCCTATAATATCCTGCTAAACCAAGGAAACTACGAATCTCAGTTACTGTTGTGGTTTGAGGCCACTCCTCCACAACCGTTGTCTTTGCAGGGTCAACCGAGATTCCTTCATTGGTTACGATGTGCCCCAAGAAAGCCACTTGTTGTAACCAAAACTCACACTTGCTGAACTTCCCAAAGAGCCTCTCCTTCTGCAGAGTTTTCAATATAACCCTTAGATGATCTTCATGCTCCTCAATACTTTTTGAATATATCAAAATATCATCAATAAAAACTACCACAAAGTTATCAAGGTAGTCCTTAAAGACTCTATTCATAAAATCCACGAAAATAGCAGGAGCATTAGTCAAGCCGAAGGGCATAACAGTAAACTCATAATGCCCATATCTTGATCGGAAGGCAGTCTTTGGAATAGCTTCCTTCTTCACCCTCAGTTGATGATAACCAGATCAAAGGTCAATCTTAGAGAAGAATTGAGCCCCGCGAATTTGGTCAAATAAATCATCAATTCTTGGAAGAGGATATCTGTTCTTCACTGTGATCCCGTTCAGTTCTCTATAATCGATGCATATCCGCATTGATCCATCCTTCTTCTTCACAAAGAGAACTGGTGCTCCCCAAGGAGACACACTCGGTCGGATAAACCCCTTCTCCAACAAGTCTTGGAGTTGTTTCTTTAACTCTTCTAGCTCCACATTTTCCATTCTATACGGAGTCTTTGATATCGGTTGAGACCCAGGTACAAGTTCAATGGAGAACTCTACCTCTCTTTCTGGGGGAGGTCCAGGTAACTCCTCAGGAAATACATCCATGTATTCTTGAACAATCGGAACATCATCTATTTGTATGCTCCCTTTTCCTTCTTCATCATCACCGATTAACTCCATAAAGAAATCTATAGGAGGTGCTTCTAGATAGGGATCAGTTTGGGATATCTCTCCTTGGAAGATAACTGTAGTTCGTTCATTCAAGACTACTGATATTTCCTTACTTCTGCATTTGATCTTAGCATTATACTTTGAGAGCCAGTCCATCCCTAGTATAATGTCGAATTCTATCATGGGAATGACTACTAGATTTGCGATAATATTGTGCTCACAAATGTAAACACTAGAGTCTCTAAATACTGTTGATGCAAGGATAATCCCACTTGGAGTCTTGACTGACAACTCTACCTCTAGCAGTTCGGGGATTGATTCTATATTCCTTGCAAACATGGAGGAAATAAAGGAATGCGTAGAACCAGAATCAAATAAAGTACTTGCTAGTTTTGAGAGGACGACAAGAGTACCTGCTACCACATCGTTCGGGGATTCAACTTCACCTGTTGTGATAGCGAAAGCACGACCTTTCTCCCTTGGCCTCTGCTGAGGTTGATGGTGATTCCCCTCCACCGCCCTCGGATTTGGAAATTGGTTAGCAAAGTGCCCAAGCTGTCCACACTTGAAGCATGTGACTTCGGGTAGAGCCAGAACCATCTTTCCTCTGTTGTTAGTGTTGGGAAGCTGAGGCTTCACCTCACTATGAGAATTCCGAGCAATATGGCCACCTCTTCCACACTTGTAGCACTTTCCACTTCCGTTCAAGCAGTTCCCCAGATGATTCTTCCCACATTTATTGCATGTGGTAAGTTGCATTTTCTTTCCACCTCTTCCCTGATCAAAAAACTTCCCTAAACAGGGATCCAACGATCTCTTCTTTTCATTTGGTTTATGAGACCACTGTGTCTCACCAAACTCCAGCTCGACTTTCATAGCACTTTGAACTATTTTTTCATAGCTATCATAGTCCCTGTTGGCTATATTCTTCCGCAGATGAGGTCATAGTCCACCAAATAATCTATCAACCTTCCCATTAGGGTCCACGACAAAGCTTGAGGTATAACGGGAAATCCTTGTGAAGTTCATCTCATAGCTTCCGATAGATTTGTTCTCCTTCTGCTACAGCTCGAGAAACTCTTTCTCCATTCTCGTTCTCATGGAATGAGGGAAATACTTGTTAAGGAAAATTCCCCGAAATTCTTCCCACTCCATAGCTTCTATCTATCCTCATGGCTTCGTGTTTTTGATCAGTTACCACCACTAATCAGCTTCTCCATCTAGGCGGTAAACAGCAAGGGAGACTTTTTCTTGTTCCGAACAATGAAGTACAGAAAAGATATTTTCAATGGAGCTTATCCATTGTTCCGCAACCAATGGGTCAGTAGATCCACTGAATGTTGGCGGTCTTTGACGCATGAAGGACTCAACAAAGTGTTTTTTCCTTCGTGGTGAGGTCGACCTCTCAGCTTGATTCAAGTTATTACTCATAACTTGAGTCAGTTGGTTCATCATTCGCATGAATGTTTCCATTCCGGCTTCCATCGGAGGGTCATCAGGACATGGTGCATTGCGGTCACCATCGGCACGGTTCCTCCTATTTCCCTCCATTTTCTAAAAGAATAAAACCTTAGTAAGAAACTTATTTCATTTATGAATCTTTTAACTAAGACTTCATGCTTAGACAATTACACTTTTCTTTAATTCCATCATAATGATTCATAAAATGCTTGTGATTAACCAAACATATCCCCCGGGAGTGTCGTAACCAAGAGTGCAGCAAGGCCCGTTATCGTGCACCAGTTCCCGTTCGAGTCTAGCTCAAAGCGGTATTTTCGGGTTTTACCCCTATGTACATCTGTGCCAGAGCCGCCTCTACCTGCTCGTATCCAGACAGGGATGTATTTGTTTGGTAAACCACTTACTCAATACTTACCAAAATACCAGAAAGTTTTCCAATATTTAAACTTTTCTATAGGGTTCTTCCTAAAGATTTTATATCCTAATTTCCACAAATAACTAAACCTCCCTCTGATACCAACTATAGCATCCCGTCTTTTTATAACATAAACTTTCATTACATTACACAAAACTGAGGATCTTTAAGGTTTAGTGTCTTGGAAACCAGGAACATAATACATAAAAACAACATAAATCATTCTTCTTAAACACTTTAAAGGCTTCTACTTTAGTTCATCCTAGGTTTATTATTTCATCTCATAACCTGGGGACATACATCAAAAGAAAGGGTGAGCAAAAGGCCCAGTTAGGGAAACAAGAGAAACATTTTACATGTGAACTTGAGATACTTCAATAAGGACATGAAAAAAACATTAAGGCATGAGAAATAAATCATGAGATACATCATAATAAAAATAACATTTTTCATAACTTGAAGATGTGGCTGAAACATTTAATATTGACAATCGTTTCATTTCACCAAGGTCCATCCCCAAGGTGTCGTTAAAAATTACCAAGGTTATTCACCAAGGCGTCGTTAAAATGGTCATCTCTAGAGATTAAGTCTTTACCCAATGCATTGAAGCGCTATCAGGGCGCACCCTTAAATTTGACTTTATTATCATGTGAGCCACATATATCATCATCAAACATTTCATAAATAACCCATATAGCATAAAATAAATGGGTTTCATTTCATAATCATAACGTTTTAAAAACTACTTTAAAGACATGATCTTTACGTTACTTTAAACCCACGGAAAGGGAAAGAGGGTATCATGTATGTAAATCCCAGAATTTAAAATAGAACATTTTGATATATATGTGAATACCCCTGTAGAAATAAGATCTTTGAGTATTCACTTTATAACATAAAATAATTTTGAGAAAAGAGAGGCATTTTGAGACGAAAATTCTGCAGCATAACGGCTATGTTACAAGGTTTTAGAAAACTTTGAAAAGAGAGGGAACATGGGTCGAACAATCATAATTGACCCATAAAACAGTAGAGGGACAGAATAAGAAGGATATATGGACATTGTTCTGAAATTTCAATTACATACCATTTGAAATGAAAAACATGGAAGGGAGACAAAAATTTGATTTCTCTTATGAAAATTCGCCAGCCTAACGGCGTCACTTAAACTTCAACAAAAATGAATTGAAAAGATCAAATAGGGTCTCTCATAATATGATAATAAGAGATCAGTATGATAGATATAGAGATCATACCCCAACATAGTATAAAGGAACTTGAAAGATTTGACATGAAAATCGAACTTGAAAAATGAGAAGGGTGAAAGAATCACTTAAAAATTTGGCAGCCCAACGATGTCACTTAAACTTTCATAAAACGAAATGATGAGAGTAAGAGGGGATATCTCATAATATAAACATGAATGTGCAGTAAGATGAATATAAAAGAACATCCTCTCACATAATAACATGGAGCATAAAAGGAATGACATAAAAGATATTACATGAAAAGAAATAGAGAGGTCGGATCCCTTACCTTAAAACGTGACTCTTGAAACTCAAATTTTTGGACCTTGAGGGCTTGGGGGCACCTTGGGATGACTCCTTGGGAGGTAAGGTGACCAGAACTTCGTTGAGGGAGAGTTGGGAGTGAAAACTAAAGGAGAAAAGGGTGGGTATTTATAGGGAAAGTGAGGGGACAAGGCATTAATGGCCAAGGGACACCTCATTAGTGGTTTTGGAAAAACCATGGGCTTGCCCATGGTATTGGACACCTGGGACAACTAATACCTTATCTTACTATTCATAAGTCGACCATATTGATTACATACTTAATACATCATTTAATGATGTCATTGAACACCCGTAACTTAAAAACTATACTTTCGCTATTCATCGAAAATTCAACTTTCTCAGAATAATCCCAAAATTTCACCTTAACCAAATATCAATGCTTTGATTTCAAAAATGAAATCCATTTTATAAAAATATTTTTCTAAATATTTTTAATTAAAATTTTAATTAAAAACACTATTCACCGAAAATTCATTTTTTCAGAAAAATCCCCAAAATTTACCTTAACATAATATCGATGCTCTTAGTTCAAAAATAAAGTCCTTTTTATAAAAATAGTTTTCTAAGAATTTTTAATTAAATTTTTAATTAAAAAACACTATTCATCCAAAAAAAACTAATACTTTACTAATAATTTATGAAACCGTTATTGACCCATTTTATTGAATCACATTACTTAATCTAGGTGTCTAAATTATATTAAAACTTTCTTTGAGTGAAATTACTAATCCATTTGGTCACATTACTAATCCTAAGCGTAAAATCACTATTCATAATTTACTATTCATCAAAAATTAATTTGATCTTATTAGACTCCAAATTCCTTACTGAACACTTTTGTAGAAGACCATTTTTTGAAAATCATTACACATCATTAATTATTTAGGGTTTACATAAATGTTTTAAAATATCCCTTTTTCAAAAATTCATCAATAAAATATATCCTAAAATTATTCGGAAAAAATAAAATCCACAAACATCACTAAAGGAAGAGATCTCAATTTATTCACCCGAAAGGATTACACAAGGAAGCTAGGGTCTCGTCACATAGCCCCTTATAACACCGGCATAAGACCTAAGTGTAAGGTGTGCTATGGTGAGAGAATCTGAGGGAGTCTCAGATAACATTTCCCTAGTAGTAATCTCTACAAACTTGAACTTCTACCATAGGCGTTTCCGTTCAAGCTTGACACGCTAGAGTTCGGCTTGGGCTTGGTCCAAAGCGAATCCCACAGATGCTACCTCCTTCCCAAGCTCTGATAAGTGGGCTTCATAAGGGTCGAGTCTACTGGATGAAGCCATCGACTCCTCTTTCTGCATTAACCATTAACATCTTATTAAATCATTAAGATTAAGTTAATATACTACTCAAAAATATTGGGTCGTTACAACAACCATTTATTCACATCTTGAATCATTTTTTAAAATTTTGTTTCACATTAGGAAACATTTTCGGTTCAAAACAAGCAAGCAATGAAAACCATTTTAGGTTCAACAACTTACCCAAAACCCAACATCGCATGAGTGCCAAAAATGGTGCATGTCCTGAAATTATCTTGAGTTCCAAGAATATGAATGCATACTCTACTCTTGTGTTATACGAGTCCATGAGTCAAATCTTCGAAAATGTCATAAAAAAATTTACATCATATAACAAGAAATTCACCCAAGGAAAAATAATATCCAACTGTAATGAAAAACATTAATAACAACAATCCCACCCTGGGTACTTGGGTTTCCCCCATACATGGGTTAACTACTTCCATGCATGATCTCATAACCAAGTCCTAAATAATTTTAGTCTCCTGTCAGCCTTTCCAAAATAGTAAGAAAAAAGAAATGAAAAGAAAATTAGGCTATGATACCACTTTATGATGTTTAGAAACATCAAGATCGCAATGTTTAGCACCCCATGGGTATTTAGTGCATCATTCCTTGTCTCAGACCTTATGGTTTTTTGGAGGATCAGTTCATATGCCATACAATTTTCATGCATGATTTGGGTCCTAGAACATCATGGAACGGACCCTGTGGGTATTTGGAGCACTGATTCATGTCCCACACTTGTTTCTCAATCAATTGATTATGGGTATTTGGAGCCTTGATCTGTGTCCCACATTCGTATATCAAAAAAATCACATATATCACATGTACTAAAATATCACAGAATTATTTCATAATTTAATTAATCCAATTTAACAAATTCAAATTCATGTCATTCCATAATTAATTTAAAAATTATTTAATCACGTCAATCCAATAAATTAATTCACCAATTAATTGGTCACATAAATTCCATTAATTATTTCAACAATTAATTAATTGTATGAAAAATTGTTTAATCATGAAAAAATCTATTTATTAATATAATTTTTTCAATTTCATAATCACAAAATTATCCAATAATTAATTTAGTAATTAATTAATCAATTCACAAATATAATATCCCATAATTAATTCAAAAATTAATTATTAAATTCAAAATCCTAATATGTCACAGTTAATTCAGCAATTAATTATTCTATTTCAACAATCTCAAAATACATAATTTCACAATCCCTTAACTAATTAATTTATCGAATTAATTAACATAATTTCAAGAAACTCAATTTCTAGTCATCCAATATAAATTCTACAATTACATACACATAATTGAAATCAATACTTTGGGATTTAAATAAAATACCACCAACCTCAAGATTGATAATAACCGCTCACCAATAGAAGTCCTCAAAATTGAGTGGAACAACAATGAAGAACGAGATCTATAACTAGAACCTAAATCCAAAATTAAAATAATAAAGATCCCAAAGACATAGATCTATATCTAGATCCAATAGTAGATAAACATACATGTTTTATCTAGGAAAATGTGTGAGAGGAAGAGAGAGATCAAATTAGGAAAAACTCACATACCCAAGGTGGTGAAGATCTTTAGTTCAGACTTTGAACCACCAAGAACAAAGGTCAGAAGGGTTTGGAATCCTTCTAGGAGCCTCCAAAAATGGGATAATTTTTTTAGGGTTCAGTTGGGGTTTATTTTAGGATAATACGAGGGTTTGGGTAAATTTTAAACCAAATTTTTGGTTAATTAAAAACCCACACACAGTTTGTTGGGAAGGGGTGAACAGTTTATGAAACTATGTTCCTTAACCATGTGCTTCTTATAGGGGTTCATAGTTTCTTCTTAGAGGGTGTATTGTTTTGAAAAACTATGTTACATCCATGTGAATCTCCTATGTTTGGATCTACACGATTTGTTGATATGGGATGTATGATTTGGGAAATCTGTGCGCCAATCATGCACATGCCCTCTTCCTTAAAAAATTCTCAATTTTCCCCGAAACACACCCGAAGGTATAATCCAAAATATGAGTACTCAAAACTAAGAAAAATAGTACATGTTAACAATCCTGATACATCTATAGAAAAGGTTGTGATCTTATAATAATTGTGGTTAGTATAACATTTCAGGTGGTTCTAAACTACCGAAACCTTTTACCTAGATAATTACACCATCCTCATCACCCCTAGGAAGGAATCAGTCTTACCAGTAACCATTAACCCACCCTTTCCCAACATCATGAAGATCCATAAGGTTATTTTTGGTCATAAATGTTTATTTTAAATATTAATTGTTTTTATCATGTAAATTTAATGTTAATTTTTAGTGATTAAATAATTATCTTAAATGCTTACGTAACTTCGACATAGTGCTTGTGCAAGCAGTTGAACAAATCATATAAATGATTTTAAAAACTATAAAAGTAATAGTCTTTGGTTTATTTTTAGTGTAAAATAAATTTTATAGATAAATATAACAAAATATATATATTTTAGTGGTTTATATTTTAATTCCTTTTTTATATTGATTAATTTAAAGTCAATTTAAATGAATAGTTACTAAAATTACATTAATGATATTTCCTAATAAATAAAATTTTATTAAATGATTTAAAATTTATCAAAAAAACTGTATTCATCCAATTAAAGGTGACATGGTTCATAATATCCTACATGGCCTATTTATGAGTCGATTTTCCTTTTATAGTAACTGTCTTGGCCCTTGAAGAGTAAACAACGTTAATATCATGGAAATAATCTAAAGAATTAATGAGGGTTAAAACAAAATGTTAATGGTAAAATTTCCTAAAATTTAAAAAAAAATATTGTATCAGGGGATTTTGACTAATCCACATCCTATATTTTAAATATACACATTTTGATTCACTTTTCCATAAAAATTATTTTTTATTAATTTAATAATTTTTGAAATTCCACGAGTGGCCCTCCCCTAAATTATAAAATGAAATCTCCTATAATATCTTAATTACTCTTATTGCATCATTTACCTCAAAAATAAATGCCCAAATAACTTAAAATAATTTATATCCATTGATCTTATAAAAAGAACAACCTAGGAAGATTAATTTATAATACAAAAGTGGTTTTCCATAGAAGAGGTATAACTCTCAATTGTGCATTTTCATTTTACTTATTCTTCTTCTCCTCTAAAATATTCTTCAAATATCATGAAATAATATCACCAATATCTTACATATACTGATTTTTTAATGGAATAACCTATATCCATCTCCCTATTCCATCAAATGGTAAATGAAACCATCGTCCATGTGTACAGAAGACTACCACCTCCACGAAGTGATGTGTTTTTTTCCATCACCTCTACTAGTGGTTTTTTATAATGATGGATATAATGTATATATATTATATTACTAAAAGTATTATCATTATATAAAGTTAATATATTATTCATTTTCATACCCTTAAATTCATTATAAAATTATAGCATTTTTCATGTGTATGTGTGGATTACCAATTATCTTGAAAAGGGAAAAATCATGTCTCTCTCTGGAAAAAACAACATGCCACACGCGTCGTCGGTTTTTCAAAATTTTCAGATCGTTACTCCTCCAGATGCGAGGCTTATGCTAGCTTCAGCGCTGTCGACCTTCGATCCTGGAATGAGCCTTGCTTCTGGTGGCCCTTCTCAGCTACCAGAGGCCTATGATCCTCCTTCAAGTCTTCGAAGGTGTGAGTTTTCCTTCAAAGATGCGATTTGTGGCTCCCCCTGCATCCCCCAAGAACCTTGTTTTCTAGAGGCTCCTCCGGTGAATCTAGTGGTCTCGTGGGATGGTTCTGGAATGTCAATGGACATTTCAGCAGCGGAGTTTTCTGAGGTAGTGGTTGGCTTTAGATGGACACTTGTGGCTCATTTTGGAGTGGAAAATCCACCTCTTTAGGTCTTCAAATGCTGGGTAGACACCTGGGGGCTTCAAGCTCTGACCCGTATTTCTTCGGTTCATCACCTATATTTTTCCCTAGTCTTCTCCTCAGAATTAGATTTTTTCCATGCTTGGTACATAGCTCCCTTCCATGTGGGTCAGTGGCGCTTTAGTCTGGTGAGGTGGTTATTGGAGGCACATAAAGGAAATGAGAGTTCAAAGGCGGCGGTTTGGATTAGCTTAACTGGGCTTCCTCTTCCATTTCAGAATGGGACTCTTCTCAAAGAAATAAGAGACTCCCTAGGAGGTTTCCTCTGCATGGATGAGAGCACACAGTGTGGTGTGGATCTGTCAGTTTCCCGGATATGTGTGGAGCTTGACCTGTCCTCCTCCATCCCAGAGGAGTTCTCCATGAAGGTCCAAGGATCCGAGATGTGGTCTCAAGACTTGGTGTTCCCGGTGATTCCCAGATTTTGTTCCTCTTGTCTCCTCCAAGGGCATTCTCTACAAATGTGCAAGAGGCGTCGTCATGTTTTCCCCTGTTAGGAGTTCAGGCATTTCTAGGGGCGTGGCGTTCCTGACCGCATGTCACCTGATTTATCTTCTTGTTTTAAATCAGCTTCTCAGGTTGAGGCTTCTCCTTTAGTCCCAAATTATTCCACATCCTTCCCCCATTCCTCATCCTCGGATAACGTCTCCTCACCCAGTGCAGCACTGGTCCCGCGGTCTCAAAGGGGTTCCCCTGCATGGTTGGTAGAGCGTGATGGGTGGATCATTTGTCCCAGCTAGCTCCTCTCATCGGGTGGGCTTCTGGAATCCAAGATGGAGCCTCCCATTGGCATGATGGAGCCCCTGATGCTATTATCTCCATCCCTAGATGCAGTTCCCAGATCCATAGGGTTTCTTGAGCTCAGAAATAAGTTTGTGGCTACCCATCCCTTGGTGGAAGTAGTTGATGATAAGGATACAACCAGTCTTTCAAGGCCTGTGGAATTATCCAGCTAGGTATTGCGGGAGAAGGGAAAGTGCCACCTACTTTTGTCACCTCCTAGTGCGGTAAGAGGGAAGACTATTAATTTCCACTCTAACATGTATTCTTATTCCCCTATCCTTGTGTATCTAGATTTGGGGGTGTGCACCCATTAAAAGTCGAAGCTTCAAAGTGTTCAGAATCAG
This sequence comes from Viscum album, assembly GCA_963277665.1. Taxonomy (NCBI): domain Eukaryota; kingdom Viridiplantae; phylum Streptophyta; class Magnoliopsida; order Santalales; family Viscaceae; genus Viscum; species Viscum album. The sequence goes on from OY728163.1 coordinate 288,954,379, forward strand.
GAGTGATGCCTCTCCTTGCTTGAGACAAAGATGCCTGGGGCCAAAGGTGGGCCAGTGTTGTTCCAATGATACCCATCCTTGTATGAAATGCTCATGGGTTCGGGGAAAGGGTTAAAATAGACTTCATGTCTTTAAAGATTAAGAAACACAAAGTTCTCATTGTTGTGGTTCTGGAGCATAAACAGAACCCTAGAAAAATATATAAGTTCACACATAGGATCAAAATGCCGTAGTCCATGAAAGTGGCTCCAATCAACCACCATATATGGATCTTCTGGAACAGAGAGGTTGTGGTGGATCTGATTCAGGCGGGGGACCAGTTCATCACGAAGAAGGTGAAGAAGGGACAATACTCTTTCTTCATTTCCTTTGTTTACAGGAGATGTGACAATAGGAGAAGAGAAAATTTGTGGTAAAAGCTTATGAATTTCGAACTAGGAGATGATCCTTAGACTGTAGGAGGGGACTTTAACATCATCACTGAACCAGCTAAGAAAAAGGGATGAGGGGAATAACCACATCAAGATAGCTCATACTTTGTCAAGTTCATGGAAAGAAAGGGTCTTATTGATATGGGATACATTGGGGACCCCTTAACATAGTGCGACAACCAAAGAGGGAATCAATGATGCTAGAGCCAGATGGAAAGATTCCTCGCTATCTTGCACACTATCATCAGGTTCCTGAATTCCAAGGTTAACCACCTGGTGTGAGGGATTTCTGATCACTCACCACTTTTGTTATCTCTAGTTCCCAAGAAGGTATCTTCGGAGAAGTTCAGGTTCTATAATTTTTGGATGTACCATCATGAGTTTTCTCATTTAGTAAGGACTTCATGGGGGGAAATGGTGCAAGGGCACCATTGGGTGGATTTTTACAACAAACTCAGGCAGCTCAAACAGGGGCTTCAGGCGTGGAAAGTGGATTTCCCCCTATCGACCAAGAAATGGATGACCTCAAACAAGATATTGAACACCAGGAAGGTTACCTAGAGGGAGTATGAGAAGATGCAATTTTGAGGACCTCTCATTCAAAAATAATTGTCTGGCGGAGATGATTCTCAAACAGAAATGTATGGCTCAAGAAAGATTAAGGATCAAGTGGATACATGATATAGATAAGAATAATTTTTTTTCCATGCATGCATCATGGAGAAAAGACGACCAATCAATCCCATTATTAGGCTTGAGGATGGATCTTATACAGATGACATTGATCTTGTGGGTGGCATGGCTTCGTCTTTCATTGAAGGTCTTCTTGTTGGCCGCAACATGAGGATGGAAGATGAGTACCCAAGAGGTAGTTTCGACATGTGGGATTTAATTCTGAACAATGTTTCTTTTGAGGATAATTCTAGATTTGAAGGGATCCTAGATGAGCCTGAGATCCATGCGACCATGCTGAGTATTGACCCAAAAAGTGCTCTAGGGCCGGATTGTTTCTCTGGATCATTTTACAGAGCTTCGTGTGAAGTTGTCGAGGAGGATATCGTTTATGTTGTTCAAGACTTCTTTTGTGGAGGAGTTATCCCATGTGTTTCCAGGTTCACATCTCTAGTCCTTATCCCAAATGTGAAGGCTCCCTCTTCTATGCTCCACTACCACCCAGTGAGCATGTGCAACTTCCCCTATAATATTCTTGTGAGCATTATTAATAGGACGCTAGCCGTGTATCTTCCCCTATGGAATTCCATTGAGCAACACAGTTTTGTGAGGGGGAAATCAATCCATGGGGTGATCTCTCTAGCATAGGAGATTTTCAGGGACTTGAATAAAAAGGCCCATTTTTCTAACATGGTTATGAAACTAGACATGAGATAAGCCTGCGACAGAGTGGAATGTGGTTATATTAATAGGGTCCTGTCTTGCATGGGTATCTCTCCTAGGGTCTCAAACATTCTCTTATGATGCTTTATCTCTCCATGGATGGTTTTCTCATTCATAGGGTAGATCCACCAATTCTTCATGGCCACCCGCAGCCTTCAGCATGGTGATATGATTTCCCCGGGTATTTGCATTCTTATCCAAGACACTCTAAGAAGGCTCCTTAATTGAGGAACTTCCAATGGAAGCATTATTCCTTTTAGAAGGAAAAAAGAACACATCTTGAATTTATCATCTGATATTAGCGGATGACATGATTATCTTCTCAAATGATGGGAGGAATTCTACGCATTCCATTAATAGGATCCTAAAGGAGTACTGCTATTGGAGTGGGCAGTTGATCAACCATTCCAAAAGTAACCTATACATCTCCAAAAAAATTTGCGGAGAGCCAGACTGTTGCCCTGTATAGTAGAATGGGAATACAGTTAGGCTCTTTACCTATAGAGTACCTAGGTTCCCCAATCTCTTCAGGTAGACTACGAATTTGGGAATATGATCTGGTGGTGAGTAGGATCACTGGTCGGGTTCTCAATTGGAAAAATATTTTTCTTTCTTTTGGGGGGTGCATCGCTCTCATCAAGAGTGTTTTGGCAGCTATTCTGGTGCATGTAAAGTCTTCTACATCAGTTCCAAAGGGAGTTATCAAAGCCATAGATAGGATCTTGGTAGGCCTTCTCTAGGACACACTAGAAGAAGGGAAAAGGAATTGGGTCTCTTGGGGTAGAATCGAGTGGCCTATCCATGAAGGGTGCATTAACGTTAAGAGTATCGAGGGCATTGTACAGTGCATTCATGCCAAGCATTCTTGAAAGATCGTCAAGAATATATCTCTTTTGGGGAAGATCATGAAACACAATTACACCAACTTTATTGAAACTGATAGTCTTCATGGATCCCCCTTTCAGAAGCTGATATGTCCCCTGGTCTCGAGCCTTCATCTACACTCTCATTGGCTTGTGGGTGATGGAAATATTCTCTTCAGGAAAAGCAACGGGGCGGCTTCTGTGCTGGGTTTCCTGGGATGCCCGGCTCCTATGATTACATTCAAGGAGGTGTGCGCATATTCGTACTTCATTTCTGCAGTTCTGGATAACTTCCAGAAAGACATTTCTGAATCTATCATCATCAGCCCAGAATCGGACAAGTGCATGTTTACCCTGTCACACTCTGGGACGTTCACCAAAAAGGTCTTCCGTAGGATATCTATCCCTGAGGTGCATCATGATACCTAGTATGGATTAATGTTGTGCAGGAAAATTCCCACCAAATACAATTTACTTGCCTGGAGATTAAGGAACTCGGAGATCCCCTCCGACGAGAGCATCAAGAAAATGGGAGTCAGTCTCCCCTCTTGGTTCCAATGCTATAGATCCAAAAGTGAGGAGGCCACAAATCATATCTTCTTTGAAAGATATTGAGATAAGGCTGTGTGGAAGTTCTATGGAATCTTCACTACAGTCTCCAATATCGAGATTTAGGGTTCATATTTCTTGGAGAGATGGTTTCATGGTACACTAGATAATGGTCCAGAGAAGATGGCATGTTCAGTGGTCTTCAGTGCTAGGTGTTGGTGCCTTTGGGAGTCCTGTAACAAGGCTTGATTTGAGGGGCTCAAATCATCTGGGATGTCCATTGTTGTGTGAACCATGTTTTTTTATCTATATGGTTACTCTTCTCCAGAATTGGCTGGAAGCCCCCCTGTGAATGCTGCAGGCATGCCCGGATCTGGCTCCTACCATGGATTGTATGCAAGGGTAGTGGGTAAGATGGAGGCCTCCATCATGTGGTCTTAAGTTAAACACAGATGGATCTTGCATCGATGGTATAATGCAAGGAGGTGGTGTGGTGTGTAACTCGGTATGGAGTGTGATACTAGAATTCACAACCCATTTCGGTAATGGAAACACTCTTCAGGCAGAGGCCAAGGTACTTCTTATGGGTCTCAACCTGTGTAATAAGAAAAATATTACCATCTCCCACATAGAAACTAACTCTAGGATCATTCATGAATCCCTACTAGACAGAGGATCCATCCCTTGGTCTGTCACGTACACCATCAGTAGATGTAAAGAGTTCCGGAGGAGCATCATTCAAGTTACACATACATGGAGAGAGGGGAATAAAGTCACGGATCACCTAGCTTCCCTTGCCACCTCAGGATCTAATGTTTCCTCCCTTACCAATATCACCTCCTTGAAGCCTGAGGGTGTGAACATAATCCGTGGGGATGCCCTCGGTCTCTAATATTTTGGACCCCCATAGGTCGGGTGTTTTTTGTTCTAAGGTTTTGGTCTCCTGTACTCCCCCCCCTTTTAATAAATATATAACACTGAAGATGATGATGATTTGTGGATTACCACCTCCATGAAGTGATGTGATTTTTTTCTCTTACATTCCAATCAGATATGGTAATAAAATTATTTTTAATGTATAAAAAAGATGAAAATTCATTATTATTATTTTTTATATTATAGAATGATGACCTATTTTTCTACATTCATACTACCAAAGGTGTTTTGGGATTGTGAACCAGACGTCCTTAAAACATCTAATGTAAACTTAACTAACCAAGAAACTAAATAAAACATGGTAAAAATGATATAAAATGGATCATGGTAATAGAATGTACATGAAAAAGGTTCTTAAATAAGTAAATAATTAACATATGTTTATTATTCATGAATTTCAATAATTTACATGACGGGTCATAGTCAAGGTAAGGAACTTTGTTTTAAAAATAAAATTTTAAAGTTTCTCTTCAGATTCATTTTCTTAAATATTCATATTCTTATAAATTATTCAATTAAATTATTATTTATTAAGAAAAGGTTTATAAAGTTAATTTTGGACAATATTTGATTATCTTTACAATGATTTAAAAATAAATATTTTTAATTTTTTCCGTACTGGTCACTTATGACTCTTTTTACCAAAGTGTATAAGAATATTTTTATTTAACATGTATGACATGAATGTAATTTACCAAAATAATTAATTTTAACTATTTTGAAGCATCCTTTACAGGATTACATGGTTATTTTCAGCTAAAATAATTTTCAACATATTTTTTAATTTTTTTTATTTGAAATAGTTTTCAAAAAAGTGGTATTTCTATATGTTTTTATGTTAAAAAGGAAAATGTTTTGATTATGGGTTGAAAATAATTTTTATGGGGTTTTTGATGAAAATGTGTAAGATTAAAATGTTTTATTCATGATATGGTACTTGAGAATTATACATTATAAAAGATGATCCTGATACAAAGTATACAAATGGGTGATCCTGATACAACTTATAGAAATGGGTAAGCCAGATAAAGCTTATATAAATAGGTGAACCCGATATATCTCTTCAATTAATTAGGTAATATTACATTTCTTAAAATTAAATAAGTATCAAGTTAACCAGGGTGATTTTTCTAATGGATTTAACTCAATTCCACTTCTTTTTGACCTGAGTGAACATAGATTATGAATATGATTCCTTATATTGCCAATAAGGTTTTATATTTTATTGATATGGGTTTTAAAGGTTTTATTTGAGAAAAAAGTAATTTTATCTTGTGGGTATATTTTATTCTATATTTTTAAATAATTTTGTGGTAATTGTAATCTTTTTATGGTCTTTCATGTTTTTCACTAGAGTAACATATTTCTTACATTGTGTCCCTTACTGATTTTTTTGGGCTCGTCCCACATTTTTAAATGTTTTTTATTGGGTGTAAGGATGAGTAAAAAAACAATATGTCAAGTTGAAATTAATAAAAAAACCATGAAAAAAACATGTTTCATATTAATAGTTTTATATTGTTGAAAAAATGGATACTGGGTAGGAGTGTCCACTTTATTATATATGGGTTTGTTTTGTACGATTTATGACATAATTCTCTAAAAAACTAAACCGTAAATATCCATGAAATGTAAGAAAGTGGATTCTTAACTAAAAATAAATATTGTGTAATGTTTTAAGGTTGGGTCCTTATAATTTTTGGGTTTTCTAGTATTTTATTCCAAGTATTTAGATTTTTATTAATTTGATGGTGTTGCAATTATCATGGTTTTTCCTATTTTAGTAATGAACTATCTTTTATATATGTATATATATATATATATATATATATATATATATATATATTTGTATGTGTTTTAACAAATTTAGGTCTATTTATTTATAATTTATATATACTTGTCAATATTTCATTAAAAATTAAATATATTTTCATTTATGGGTATGTATTTGTATGTTTTAAGCATATTTATAAGGCCCCAGCCTTAAACCTTACTTAATCTTGAGGTATTACAAGATTAAAAATTGAGGATCTTTTCAGGTTTAGAGTTTTAGAGAATTAGATCATAAAACTTGCATTACATTCCACATTTAAACAAAGTGGTTACATTAAAGATAGTATTAATTTTTCCCATCAACGGAAACATATTTAAAATAAGACATGGATTATTTCTTGACACTTCCTTGACACTATCATCATATCAGGTACCATTCCCTTGACCTATGAAAAACATTTCAAAAACTTGGGATGAGAATAAAAAGCTCATTAAGGGTTATAAAAAGCAAGGAAAGGAAACATGAGTGCATATATACATAAGAATGAAATCATACTTTGCCCATAAAACATAACCACTTTAACATACCTCATAAAAATCATGAATAAATCGTAGAAATAATAAGACATAAAGGTAAATTGAGGCATTCATAACATTATTATGTAGGTAGTAACCCTCTTGGTTACGTTTGGAATACCCATCACAGTATATTCCCTAAATCTCTTCGGAGAAACCTTAACGCTTAACTCCTTCGCGTTACCCAATGCATTGGAGAGCTATATCAGGCTCACCCGCCCATAGTTTATCACGGAACCACCAGTCTTTATAACAATTCCCAAGAACCATAACATAATCATAGCACATAACTTAAGCATAAAGTAAAGATAACATTCCCACATTGCAATAACAATATAACATTTTAAGATATTGAAATAATGAATCCATTCTAAAAACCATTTTCAAAACCATTTAAAACATTTAATAAAGAGATTTTTAAATCAAAGTGTCCCATACCACATTGAAGCTTTTAAAATTTTAAACCATTAATATCCATATAAATAATTCCATAAAACCATTTTGAAAACATGGATATTAATGAGAAATATTTATAAGATTAAATCATTAAAACATTTAAAACGATATTTTAGTTAAAGGGTTTTTAACAAAATGAGAGACACTTAAATACAATAATTGAGGAATAACATTTAATAAAAACTTTATAATATCATGAGAATAAAGGTATTAATGATATAATATTCCAAATCATAGTATATACACCATATAAGAGTGAATAGGTGCATAACAACAATGAAGTCTCAATGGAAATGTAAATTGAGATGAAATCCATTATAAAGATGGTATCCTTAAATTAAGGATAAATCAATCTCATAATTATGTGAGACAAATATAAATACAACCAATATAAGTGGATATTAAGTGTAAAAAAATCAAAGGTCATTCAAACATATTCAAAGGATGACATATTCAATAACTACATGTTGAACCCAAAGAAATTGAAATTGAGTTAAGAAGTTCCCTTGGCAGCCTAACGGCATCACATCAAATTTTATAAAAAGAGTTGATGAGAGAGATAAAGGGTATCTCATCACTTGGACATAAAATTTACGGCAATAAGGATATATAAGAACACATCCCCACATAATAAGATGAAAATTAAAAGACATAACAAAATAAGTCTTTTAAAAAGAGGAGGGTGAAAGGTTCCCTTACCGATTTGTGTAACTTTCAAAACGTACACCCCATGAAAGAAGGACTATACAAAATTGATGTAAATACTCATAAACAAAAGTATGTTACACAAATAGTAGAATAATGGACAGTACATACACCACCCAAAATGAAATATAGGCAAATGTAGCATGAATCTCACGAAAACACAAAGTGAGATAAAAAGCCCCTTATGAAATTTCGGCAGCCTAACGACGCCAATTAAAACATAAAAAAATGGATTTATGAGATCAAATAGGGTATCTAATAATATTAACATAAAAATTACAGAATGAGGAATATAAAATAACATCCCCAAACATAAGAAAGATGATCTTAAAAGAAATGACATAAAAGGGAGTACTTAAAAAGAAAGAGAGAGGTAGGATCCCTTACCTCAGGTCCGACTTGACTCGATCGTTCTATAACCTCCTGAATAATAAACGTCAGTTAATTTCTACTTGATTAAGAACCATTTTCAAGTTCATTATTCCTTTTATATCACTTACTACCATGCTATGAACACTATATAATTATTTAAGTTAATAATGGTTGTTTTGTAGATCATTGATACTTGAGTCAAAAATAAACTCTTTATAATTAAAATTTGTTCATGTGGTAAAATATATATTATATACAGAATTATATTCCTTATTTAGATATCATATATATAATATATATCCATTATATACATGCATTTATAATATTACATAACATTTAGAGGTAAGAAATGAAATGCACCGTTCATGGAGACGGTAAGTCGTACGTACGCATGCACGCTACTTCCATTTATATTTCTTATTTAATGGAATTAAAACATAATGATGCATAATAGTATTATAATTATAGTATGGTATCATATATAATATCATTAAATCTATCCTTTATACGTACCACATATGGTATTAACGAATCAAATCACTTTGAGGGGGCGGTAGTCCGCACTTCCTAAAATGAAGATATCGCATTCAACCATAATGGAAACCATAAAGGTATGCCATAAATGAAAAATAAAGAAGCTTAAGTAAAACATAAACATATTATATATCATATATAAATATAGTTACATCTTAATGGCCACCTTTGAGGGTGTTAAAAGAATATTGAACAATCATCGTTTCGTGAGGCAGAAATTCACCATCCACAGAAACAGTAGGTTCTTTAACCATTAGATGTAGGTGTGTGTAAGTGTATCTCGAATAATTCTTATAACAACATCCTAGTATATTGAAGATACTGGAGTTGTTACAAAATAAATGAATAAAAAGTGTTTAGGGGGTTGGAGAAGCAAAATAAAACAAAAGAACACAAGTGAAGACATTACCTTAAAATTGGGTATCTCTCTTTGATTTGAGCTCAAAGGCTTCCTTGGGAAGACTTCTGCCCAAAGTGAGGCTTCTAGGAGTAAGATAGGGATGTGGAGAGACAAAATGATCAGGGTTTGGCCGAGCCAAAGGCTTGAGAATTGTGGGTAAGGTGGTAGAGGTAGGGGCCTTTTATAAGAGGAGAGGAGAGGCACTTTTGGAAAGTTACAAAATGTCACTTTATTTTCAAATGAGTTTCAGATTTTAAAGGTCCCACATTGATGTATTTCTAGGATAAGGTGGTAAGGGTTAGAAATATACTCATCCAATAGGTTTTTGGCAAGTGTAAGTTATAGTTTTAACATTACCTTTTCATTTTATTTAAATCCTTTATTAATGAGATAATCGCTACATCATCATGATGTCATAAATAATTTAATTTATTTAATGTCTAAAAAAATATCATGATGTAGGAAAGATTTTTATCTTTCTAATAAATATTTATAGTCAAAAATATGAATTTTATAACCTCATTTAAAAATTGTTTTAGTAAAACAACTCATGCTTGTGACATTTTTATTTTAACTTTAAATAAAAAGTTATTTATGTCATTTTCCAACCAAAATGGCTCCATGGGGTCCCCAAGTTGACCCATGGATTGGCTGGGTCGGCCATGACACATCCAATGAGGGTAGGACATGTGTCTAGGTCATTTCATATTATTAATACATTATTTTTACCTTAAATTACACTAATTACCTCTAATCGCGATTAAAAACTTAAAAGTTACTATTCACCAAAAAAATTATTTTAATCCCATTGAACCACATTTTACATCCTAATGAAAACCATGTATGTTGTATTTTTGAAATTCAAATCACAGAAGTGGTAAAGTTTCATTTAAACGAAAAAATCAGTTTTTAAACTACCACTTAGTGGTTTCACTATTCACCAAAAATTGATGTTTTTCAAAAAAATACCAAAAATTCACCCTAAGATATATTTGATATTATGAATTCAAAAATTTTGTCTATTTTAAAAAATTCAAAACATATATGTTGCATTAATTAATTTAATAATTAATTCCCGCTGTCAAAACAAATAGCGTGTTTTTAGGAAACAATATTTATTAAAAGATTGACACTAGTTTAAGTCCGATTTCAAAGTGAAATTAATTCCAATGAACACTATTGGATTAAATGGTAAAAATATATTCTAATTTCATTTTAAAAACAATTCAAAAGATAATTTAATCATATAAATAAACTAGATTAAAAAGATGTTTTGAATTAAAATACAACATTTTTCACTATTCATTAAAAAATGAACTTTATCGAAAAAATACCAAAAATTTACACAAAGTAAATTTTGAGGTCCTGATTCTAAAGAAGAATTTTATTTTGTCAAATATAACACATAAAATTGTCAAAAACTAGATTTAAAAGAGGTTCGCCATCAAAACGCGGTTAATCGACCTTTTAAAGAATATTAGAATGTTTACGCTTAAAATTGGATTCATTCGCATTTTTAATCCTCTAACATTTATTGTAAAAAGTAAAAATATTTGACAAACATATATAATACTTTTATAGTTAGTTCTGTTCATTCCCTCCATTACAACAGCTAGGCGTTAACTACCATTTAAAATAATATTATTTTGTTATTAGAGTCCAACGTAAGATTCCCAAGATACTCGTTGTTGCGTATTGGGTACGCCATCGAGCATAGCGTCCCCTTTAAAGTAATATTAATATTTTATTCACAAATATGGATAAATATGAAAATGTCATATTCTTTATTTACCTGGGGTGTTACAATATTAGCCTATAATGATTGATATTAATATCCATTTATGTATATTTATATACATTAATGAATATTTATATATATAATGTTGGTATATATATTAATTTTTATTATATTAGTTGGTGTGTGTGTGCAAACATGTTTTTGTGATTATATTTAAATACATTTATTTAAATTTATTTATCTTTATATATTTTTGCAAGATATATATAATCTTATTTAAATAAATTTATATGAAATTATATATATATATATATATTACTATTTATTACATATTATATATTATTTCATAATTTATTATTTACTATATATTAATCTATTAATTATTAATCAATGATTAATTTATTACTTATTTATTACATTTTGATTTATTATCTATTATTAATTTATTTTAATTTTTAATTTTTTTTATTATTTATTGTATATTATATTTATATTTTATATATTATATATTATATATTATATATTATATATTATTCATTTTCTTATTATTTATTATTTATTATTTATTAATTTTGTATTCATTATTAATTATTTATTTATTTCGTATTTATTTTTTATGTTTTTTGATTATTTATTATTTATTATTTATTATTATTATTCTTTAAAATTATTATTTATGTATACATATTTATATGTATTTTTCTATATATATATATATTAAATTTTTTTTACTCACCACATAAGAGTTTACTTGGAGTGATAAAGTCTTTATAGAATAACTAAGAGGTAAGTGGTCCAAATTTCACCCAATGCATATATATGCAGAATTTATACAAGGAATGCATGAAATATACAAGAATGGGAGGATAATTAAATAATAAATGAATAAATGATAAATGATAAATAATATTAAAAAAACTAAATAAAATTAAAAACCATTGTAAACAATTTCACAGTGGTTTTAAAAGTTGTCAATAATCCATCATATCTGGAATATTAATCATGGAATTATTATCATGTTAATACATTAAACTAAATTTTAGAATTATCTATGAAAGGTGGACATGAATAACAAATCACAATGCTTCGTGGAGGTGGAAGTCCACACGAATGACGCTATAATTGTACAATGGAATGAAGGGAAAGAAGATAAGTAATATTTTATCTTTCGATAATCATAACTATGTTATGAATATCATATTTATTCATTAAATCCATCATAATAACCATTCTTGTGATAAGGTCATGAAACATTAAATGCATCCCTTTATGGGGGAGGTAGTCCACACGTACGCACAAGCAATGTTTTTATAACATCCTGAGACCCACACTCTGGAATATGGTGCTAAAAATATACATTTTACTTTTCTAGATTTGATATCGATAAATATGAACCAATTTTTTTCTATCCAATACATTCAAAATTGAAAGGAAATATTTGATCACTTATACACCAAAGGACCTTGTAGTTTTATAATTTTAGAGAATTAAGAAAAACTCTTAACAACTTGTGTTCATAAACAAATAAATCATAATGATCAACATCATTTCCCACTATACACATATTTTCATGTCCCATGTTATGTCTTTATCCTCTGCAATAAATTTCCTCACATATGAAAAATTTCTAATTACAAATAATTTATGAACATTATTTACAACTTGGGAAAAGGAAACATAACAATGTTTGAGCTTAGATGCTCAATATGGGTAAGCATAAAAGATATTAATTTATAATCCTATGAAAGAATAAGATAATAATAAGGGTATAATATTATGACCTTAACATACAAATTTCATACCCAATATGAAAAATATCATATGTTATGGCTTAATAATTTAGCAATTCAAAAGATATTAATCATAAGAATTATAATTCATCACAACACAATAATAAACCATAAGGTTATGTCATAAATGTGTGTGGAATAATCATAATAATTGAATCCAATCCATATATCAAGAATAACTACCAAGGCCATTAGATCAGGCATCCACACTTGTTTCCCATTTTAGATAAATCACTTCAACTTGTTTCCCATAACTATCTCATGAGATATAATACTTTACCCAATGAATTGGAAAGAGACATAGGTCTCAACCATAACATAATGAAAATCATACATATGTGTTCCAAAAGATCATAAAATAACAATCGTATCATAACCCATGGAAATAAATCCATTTCATAAATATTTTATTATAACTGTAATGCTTGAGGACCATTTTGGTGCTTTTGAGAGGGGTGAATTAGTGGGACCCTCATTTTATTAATTTTATAAACATTTAAATTCAACCCATTGATCTATTTAAAGTTATGATTCCACTCAATGGAACATCTCAACCTCACCTTGTGTATATTAGTAAAACAAGAGAGCGAAGTACATTAAAAGGTTTTCAAACTGAAAGGCCCACTCCTTTCCATGTTGGTTAGACACCCCAAAATGGATTCTCTTCACTATATTTTCAAATGAATACTACTAGTTAGACACCCCAGTTACAATCTCTCCAAAATTGTTTAGACACCCCAATTTTAATGTCCCCATAGTTAGTTAGACACCCCAAAATCTATTATTCTATGATTGGTTAGACACCCCAGTCCCTATAATCCAGTAGCTGGTTAGACACCCCAACTACAAGATTATTCTTCAGTGTTTATCCAGTGATTAAGATATATTATTCATAGATAATATTCCTCCATAAGAAAGTCAGATGCCCCTTTTATTTTTACATTTTTTCAAGGTCTTTAACACATGTATTGAATAATCTTTTAGACCTCAAAAATTCTTTTAGATCTTGAATGATCTGAATTCTCTTCATCAAATTCATTGGTACATGCAATCACCTTCTTAAAATATTAACCGGATTTGGAACACTCTCACTTCTATAAAAATATTAATCAGGTTCTCAAAATGATCGTATAATTATATTTCCATTATTTATTACCTAAATTCATATATTTGTACAAAATATTGTGGTTCATGGGAATCTCAATAGATTGCATGATTTAAATTCTCAAATTAAATCTTTATATAAATGTGTTAAAAAATAAACACATTTATTTTTCTTACTTGAAATATTAAAACTTGAATGGTTCTATGGTATTATACTATTGAACTTAAATACCAAATAAATTTTGGGTACTATATTTCTCATATTTTAAATACATGAATGAATTATGTGGATTATTTCCATTCTTCTTAACGTGTATTTGAAAACATCCATGGACCACCCTTGTCTTCATGCATGTAACTCGAACTCCTGAGAGACTCAGGTTATTTATTAATTCTCACACATAATATAACCTCTAAATATTAATTTTTATGCATTCATTATACACACATCATGAAACTAATAAAAATACCCAAAGAATATTGGACTCTTAGTTAATTATGTCGCATAAAAAATGTTGCACCACATTCTCAATTTATTCTCATGTAAAATAAACATAATGTGGAATCATTATCACATGAAGACTAAAATGCCTTTTTTATACATTTCATGTGGCTTTGATCCTCCATAAATTATTTCTATTAATGTATTTCATAAACACCAAAAATCTTGGTAGATATCAAATATTCTAGACAGGTAATAGTGGAAACATGAATTCGTATTGGTTTTCTCATGGGCATGAGATAATGATGAAATGCATCTCCTCTATGTGAAGCTCAAATGAATCCATTAGTGAAGGATGCTTGAAATGACTATTGTGACTCTGTTTTTTAGCCGGTAGTAGAAACTTCTTCTAACATTATCATGAATTCAATATGTTTATTGCATGCATGGAGGTTCATGGACTCATCTCATCAAATACTCAAACTCAAAATGTTCAATGCAGGCTTGGTCTTGATCAAAAAAGGAGAATCCTGAGATCCATTGAACTGGAAAACCTCAAGGAAGGATGAGGTAGGAGACGATCTCTTGATAGTGATTGAACATATCTCATCAAATAGATCGAACGACGCCCATTTTATCTGTATCGCTAAGGATAGATAAATAGTACATGGGAAGCACTTGTCCCACAATAATTTTTTCATATTCTGAGGTATCTGTATATTACCCAATTCTTCTTAATAGACTTCTGAGCTACTTATATTGGATCATTACCCATCAAACATTCACCTCATACAATCATAATCTTTGACCCATTGGTACATGTGGGTGCACATTATGTTCTCCCTCTCTGTGGGCCAATACATGACCCATGTGTGCCTTCAGGCATTCCCTCCTGCAGGAAATATACATTGTCCCACCCACCTATATAACATTTTTCAGGTTTTCCTTATTTAGGATCCCCTAGTAATGGTTGTCTTTTAAGTCCCAAAACATGCCGTGATTGAGATTGTTTAGGGATTCCATTTATGGTTGGCCCTTATTTTTTAATAATTTCACAATTCCCATGTACATAGAAATATCTAAGTAT
The DNA here is from genome assembly GCA_963277665.1 of Viscum album. Classification (NCBI taxonomy): domain Eukaryota; kingdom Viridiplantae; phylum Streptophyta; class Magnoliopsida; order Santalales; family Viscaceae; genus Viscum; species Viscum album. The sequence continues at coordinate 288,969,530 of OY728163.1, forward strand.
AGAATATCTTCAAACCGCTCTCAACTATAATTTTTCTTCAACCAGACCTAATGTAAAATGTAAATTAATTTTTTATGGACTTTAACTCTTCTTCAACACTACTATTATTCATCACATAATCCAAATGCTCATTTTCATGGTCTTCAAATCTTTTTCAGTGATGTTAGAATTATAGTGAAAACTCAATAGCACATGTATTTTCTATTTAAGATCATTTCAAAAAATGATTACTTTTATATGGAATGTTTCTTAAGCATGAAATCCAACACCATAAAGTGAATACATAATAATTTTCCAAGCATCACTAATTTATCTTCACTAACATATTGACTCATTAATAATAAATCCAACACATAGGCACAAAAATCTCCCCCTTTGTCTTTTGTTGTCAATATTCTCACATCATTAAATTCAATATATGAAAACTTCTATTATTATCCCCCTTATTGACAATCCAATTTAAAGGATAATTAAGGTGTCTTCTAATCTAATATTTCTTCTCAAAACATGTTCATCTTCTTTATATGAAAAATTCTTATTAACTTTAAAATATTTATGATCTCATATGAATTTATTAGTAATGAGCCTTTATTTTATCAACTATAAGTCTATGTGGGATAACCCGATGTAAAAAAAAGAGATATAAAACCAAGGTTATATAAGTTTTCCATAAATTACCATGCATGTGGAACTATGCTCAAAAAGTTTGAATTCTCATTTTTTGGGTTGCAAGAAATCATATTTATCAATAAAATGCTAAATCTTACACATACTTTGAAAAATACATTAGAAAGTTCAGGTGAAAAACTTATATCTCCCCATTTTCCTCATCTTGAAATCAATCAAATATTCATCCTTAATTGATAGGATAATACAATATTAATAAGGGGTGAATGTGTTATTGGCCTAACTTGGTCTTCAGATTTGAATCTTTCCCATGATTTTTTAGATTCTCATGGTTACCCCTTTAAGGTATGGACTCTTTCATTGTCATTAAAAATGATGAACTCCATGATGGGAAACACTTTACTTCAATTCACTATATGTTAGTTTATAAAAAATAAAATATTTTGGAATTAGGAGGATATTATTGTTTCTTAACAATAAACATTCAAGGCAAGTGATTTATATCATTCTTTCTTTATAATTATGTCTGTTATCATCATTTTACTTTGATTCATTATATTTGATATCATTCATGTATTATGAAAATATTTTATTCCCATAAACTTCATCTTTTTATGGAATATATTTTTCCACCTCCTTCACAACTGTAATAAACTCTTTCTAAATTTTTTTTCCACTAAGAGTGTTAATGTGAGTGATTAAATTTTATATCTTGATAAACCATTTTTTTCTATTTTAATTATCTAAAACATTAACAAAATTTTCTATCTTGGTAGTTTTATTACCGGGATAAGAAATATTTCATTAAGATATAGGAGTGGAGTGTCTCCATATAGCTTCATTACCCTTCCATGAATTCCTCCATGTATAATAAATATTACCATAAAGGTCATTACTCATTTGGTATATACTTATTTGAGATATTGGAACTTCTGGAGTTCTTCTAGAATCTTTGGGATTGTTTATTTCAAAACATATACTCATGATGTTCCAAAATATTCCACAATAAAAACCCTCTGGTGGTTTCATCTTTTGTGGAATCATAGTTCTATATTTTTAATGGGTTAATATTTTACTTCCAAATTTATGATTTGGGTTCCATTTTGTTGCTACATAATTTGAGACCTATTTTTGAGGGATCTTTATCTTTTCTTTAGAGGTGTACATATTCTTATTAAGGTCTCTTATTTTAAAATATTTCTTTTTGAATTGAGAAAAAATGTTTTTATATTTTAAGAAACATCCATACATGATTTTCTACAATATTAAAGTTGGTATTTGAGAGATATGATGTTGAACTTATAATATTTTTCTATTACTATTTGATTTAGAATATCTTGAAAAAAGTTCTTAAATAATATCACTTTGATCCATCATCTTGGTTTCTATTTTCTTTAAGCTGATATTCATGGACACTTCTTCTCTTCTCAAACTTTTAATTTTCAATGACAAATATTTCACTATTGAATAATAAACATCATTCATGATTCTCCCTTAAAATTATTTTTTATTTCATGATTATTACCTAGAATAAAAACTTGATGTTTTTAGATCATCATCACTAGAATTAAATATCTTTTTCAACTACAATAGTGAGTTCATCATTTCACAACCTTTTTCTATGGAGGGATTAGAGTCAGAAATAATATTAGTTTTAGATTTTACCATTATTTGAGAGAGAAAAATTCTAGAATGGAATCTTCTTCTTATTATTATTTTCATGATAGTCAAGGATAATGATTTCATCTCTGAACTGGGATGAGAATTATGAATATAATTTATATTTTATATTTCCCTCCTTCACATTACACTTTTTGTACATTCTTAAAATAAGGGTAATGAACTCATTGAAATCCTTATCTTATTACATATACAAAACTTATAATATCTTTAGAGGAGTCCCTCTCTCTGATACTAATGGTAAAGGCTAATGACTAATTAGGTTCCACTAAGGGTGAGGTTGAATCAGCAGTACCTTTTTTTATGAATTTTATCACATTTTAAATTCATCATCTTGAACTATTTAAATTTCCTGATCCACATGATAGAATCTATCAAACTCACCTCATGTGAAGTAGTAAAATAAGAGAGGAAAACACATGGTATTTACAAGATTCGGTAATGAAAGGCCAACACATTGAAATGTTGATTAGACACCCCAACATGTATTCTCTTCACTATCTTCATAAGTGAACAAAACTAGTTAGACACGCAAGCTATAATCTGAAAATGGTTAGACATCCCAATTGTAATCTCTACATAGTTTATTAACCACCACAACTGATCTTTCTATTTTATCAGTTAGACACCCCAATCACTAGCCTCCAGTAGCTAGTTAGACACCCCAGTTAAATTCTTCACCTTCAATTTTTAACCAGTGTTAGAAAGATATTCTTCACAGATAGTATTCCTCTGCAAGAAAGATGGATGCCCCATTTATTATGTATAGTTCTTCAAGGGAATGAATAGATGTATTTAATAATAATTTTTTCTTAGAAACTCCTTTTATATATTGAATCATATGATTTATATTCATAAAATTCCAGAGTACATGTAATAAACTTATTTAATAATTATTCATCTTTTTCTCACTATCACTTTAATAAAAATATGTATTGGTTTCTCAAAATGATCTTTAAATTAAATTACCATTATTCATTACTTCTATTGACATATTTATACCCAATATGGTGGTTCATGGGAATCTTAATAAATTACATAATTTAAATTCTCTCATTAAATCCTCATATAAATGTGTTTTAAAATAAACACATTTATTTTTCTTCCTTAAAATATAAATATCCAAATTGTTCTGAGGTATTATATTTGTCAACATAAATACCTTATAAATTGAGGGTTTTATATTTACCATAATTGAAATTTCAAAATGAATTATTTTTTGTATTTATATTCATTTTCATGATGATATTAAAATAGTCACAGATCACCCTTTTTCTTCATGCATGAAACTCAAAAACTTGAGAGACTCATGATCTTTATTACTTCTCACATAGAAGAAAACCTCAGTGGATCAAATTTAATGAATTCATTATACACACGGCATGAAACTAATCAAAATAACCAAATCATATAGGGCTTTATATTCACCATGAAACATAAAAAATGTCACACCTTATTCTCTATTTTAACCTATAGAAAACAAATGTCACATGGAATCATTATCACAATAATAATCAACCTCCATGTTCATAGCTTTCATGCATCTTTGATCCTCTATAATTTATGATCAGTCATAGATTTCATAAATACAAAAAAATATTAGTATATCATAATTATTATATACTAAAAATAGGGGTATCATGAGTTTACATTGGTCTCCTCATGTTCATGTGATAATACACACAAGAATATACTATCTTTGATGCTCAAGTGCATCCATCAATAGAAGATGATCAAATTACATACTGTAACTACATTCATCATGCAGTTGTTGCAACTTATTTGAATGTTCACATTCATGAAATATACTGATTTCATGCATATAGGTTCATGGCCTCATCCCATCAAAAACTAGATCTCAAAATGATCACAGTAGGATAGAGCTTGATTTATAGAGGATCAGCCTGAGATATTTGTGAACTAGAAACCCTGAGGAAGCTAGAGGTGGGATACGATCACTCGGTAGCGATCAAATGGCTCTCATCAAACAGATCAGAGGTCTCCCCTTTTGTCTGTATCTTTAATGGAAGATGCATATTTTGTGTGAAGTTCTCATACAACAATGATTTCATCTTATTTTGGGGTTACATTTTGTTACTCAATTCACTTTGATACACTCCCAACCATGTTTAGGGGATCAACACCCATCACACTTACACCTCACCCCACCATGGGGTTTGTCCCATCAGCAAATTAAAGTGTGCACTATGCACCCACTCTTTGTGGGCCAATACATAAATCATGCCAAATTTCATGCACTCCCTCCAGTACGAATTATATATGGGCCCACCCTTCTATATTTCACATTGAAGGATGGCCTTATAACAACCCACACTTTACATACATTGTTAATACTTCAAAATTGAAGCACACTTATTACAACATATGACAAAACCACAAAGGACCGTATAGGTATAGTGTCTATAGAAACTGGGAAACATAAACAACTGGTTCATAAATCTTCTACAGTGTCTCCATTTATTTCATCATATCTAGGGTCCCTTTTAGCATATTCTACTTAATATCCATCTTCCTGACCTGGGGAAAAGAAAACATAAAAGGGTGAGCTCAAATGCTCAGCAAGGGCAAATAAAGGAAATAAAAATCATATCATATCTTTTTGAAAATCAAAACCTGCAAAAGAGATCATAATATTTTAACATGGAATAAATCATAGAAGTGAAAATGAGATCCCCATAACATAAAACTTGAAACTTTGTGGCATGCACACATAATCATGGAAAATCATTTCTTGTTAGTCATGACTCATTGCCAAGACTATCTTAGTGGACAAAGTCCCTTTCTGAACCGAGTTCACTCCTCGTTTCAGTCCTGTATCACTGAACCGAAATAACCTTCCGTTCCAGCCATGTCTATCTCATGAGATATAAAATCATTACCCAATGCATTGGAGGGAGATATAGGTCCCACCCATCTTATAATGAATCCTTTCTTATTTGTGCCACATAATCATAAAACATACATCATCGCATAACACATATAACAAAAATGGGATTCTTGAAACATCATGACATCATAAATCAATTCATATATGATAAAGGAATTCATAAACATAATTCCATCACAACATAGTCAAACCAATGTAAAAATATGGATAGAAACAGAAACCTTTATTATCTTAGATGGAAAATAATTTTGATAAAACACTTGAATTGAATTCTTGAGGAAAATATCCTTTCTTCTTCAAAAACATTTTTCCTTTCATAACATGTCATACAACTTTAAAATAAAAGAAGTTGATTAAAAATAAACTTGAAAACTTGTAAAGGAAGCTTCTTTGAAGTAATGTTTTAAAAATCCATTCATGCCGTATAAGTTAAAAAAAACATTCTTTGTACTTTTGTCGGAAAAGTCAAAAAGTACCTCGTACGGAAAAACGACAAAAGATTCCTTTCATATTCTTTACTAAAAACTCACCTAAGGGTAAAATTGGATTTAAACTATTTCAAGTGGATGGAAACAATATTACATATTGAGGGAACATGGATGTGGATGATAAAATACACCCCAGTAAATACTTACGAATAAACAATCTCGGATAAAAATGAGATTGTGATATTTCCCTTACCTTAGGTCCGATTAGCTTTGTACGTGTCCGAAGCTCCTGTATAATGGTTTAAATAATGTTATTGACTTATTCCAGAATCATACATATTTATATGATATCATATATGGTCATATTATTAGCTTCTTGTTAGTAATATTTCATTGTTACTTGTTACTCGGGTCTTTATAACTTTTTGTTCTTATGCGTGTTTTGTCGAGTAAATTCTTATTCTTATCTTTAGGTTATAGATAATTCATTTCCAGAATGGTATTAGTGTAGTATATACCATATTCATTCATTCAATTCATTTATATAATCATTATTAAATGAAGATCATGTAGAACGAGTCGCATCACATCGTGGAGACGGTATTCCGTACGTACGCACGAGTTATGATATCGTTCCTATGATCGTGGAATTGTATTGGAGTATATATATATATTATTTCAGTATCAATATTACTTCATAATAATCATATATAGTTACTCATTACACCATTATACCCATCCTTGTAAGGTTATGGTGGAAAATAGATTACACCACGGCGTGGAGACGGTATTCCGTACGTACGCACGCACGGTGATTTCATTTTTCCGTAGGATGGATAGAAGGTTAATTAGGGTTGTTTCATATTTATAATAACATATCAGTATGTAAGTAATACTGATGTTATTACTTTATCATGAAACAACTAAAGAAGAAGAAGTTGAAGAAGAAAGAAATTGAAAAGATCGTTAATGGTTATTACCTCTTCTTTGAAACGCCTCTTTGAATCCTTCACTTAGGGAACTAAGATTGGTCTTTGAAGAAGACCAGGACCTCTAGGATTATTCTAGGGAAATGGAGAAGGGAAAATGGCAGGGGTTGGCCGAGCTTGAGTGCTCAAATTGGTGTGAGGAGGAGGGGGAGGAGGTGCCCTTTTATAAGGGAGGAGAGGGGCACCTTAGGAATATCTCAAAATATTATTTTATATTAAAGTCAAAATCGGTTTATAATGGTTCCAAAAGGTCTTATTTCGAAGATAAAGTGGGTATGGGTCGAAATCCTATCAACCAATAGGATTTAGACAAGTTTAGGGTATTATTTTAACATTATCAATTAGATTTAACTCTAAGTTAATTAATTTAACTTTTACCGTGTCTTTTTGTTTTCTTTCACTATATGGTTAATACACTTACTATAACATGCCAAACGAACCCCAAATTGTTTATTATTAATATATATATCCTTATCTAAGTCATTTGGCCGAACCTTAGATTTTTAGGAATAAAATAACAATTAATAATATAATATTTGATTTAAAAACTATTTTGTGTCAATTTTGACACTATTTGATATATGATTTTTGTGAAAGTCATAACAGAATTATATGTTCGAACAAAGTTGATTAAATCAACAATAATATATCATAGTAACCTAGAAAATTAGTGTAATTCATAAAAAGTCTTAAATTACATTTATTTTGGTATTTATATTATCAATTTTGTCAATATTTTATTAATAAGATAATTACTGCATCATCTTTGTGTCATAAATAAATTAAATTATTTGATGTCTAAAAATTACAAATAAAATACCATCATGTAGGAAATCTTTTTAGCTTTCTAATTAATATTTACAATCGAATTTATCTTATGTATAACCCCATATTAAAAATGATTTACTTATTAAACTTTGATTTTAACTATTTTAACCCTTCTTTAAATAAATTAATAATAAATGTCCTAATCTAATCCAAGTGGGCCTAAATGGTCATATGTTATTCCTAAGTTTGTTTTTGGTCGAATTAAACTTGTCCAATAGAATTAGGACATGTGTTAGGGTAATATTAATATCATATTTACCCTTAGTTACCCTATTTACTATTAACCGCGGTAAAAATAGTAAAAAGTTACTATTCACCAAAAAATTATTTTTATCTCATTGAACCACATTTTACTTACTGACATCAACCGTGTCTGTCGGATTTTTGAAATTCCATTCACAGAAGCGGTAAAATTAAGTTTTATGCAAAATTCAGTTTTTAACCTACCACTTAGTGGTTTCACTATTCATCAAAAATTGAAAGTTTTCAGAAAAATACCAAAATTTCACCCTAGGCTAATTTCGATATTCTGAGTCCAAAAATGAAGTCCATTTTGAAAAATGAAATTTATAAAATTTCAAAAAGTGGTTATTACTATTCATAACGGCTAGTTTTAATAGCATATTGTTGTTTAGTGAAACTCGGTATTGCGTACGACGCAAGCTATCGAGGAAGGTCGTGATTGCGTGTAAAGCAAGCCAAGCAAGTGTTGTGTAGAAAAAGATTCCTTTGATGATTTATATAACATAAAAGTCTCGGGTGTTACATTCTACCCCCCTTAAAAATAATTTCGCCCTCGAAATTCGTCACTTTGTAACAAACAAATGAGGATACTTCTCCCTCATCATATCCTCAAGCTCCCATGTAGCTTATTCAAGTTGGTGGTTCCTCCATAAAACTTTCACCAAGCGAGTGGTCTTGTTTCGTAGGACTTTTTCGCTACGATCCAGAATCTCTATCTGCTGTTCTTCATAAGAAAGATCTTGCTCCAGCGGTACAACTTCTGAGCTGAGTACATGTGAAGGATCTGGTATGTACTTTCTCAGGAGAGATACGTGGAACACATCGTGAACTTGAGAGAGATTCGGTGGAAGCGCCAATCGGTAAGCTACCTTCCCAACACGATCCAGTATTTCAAAAGGACCGATATATCTAGGGCTCAACTTCCCCTTCTTTCCAAATCTCATAACCCTCTTCCAGGGAGATATTCGTAAGAACACTTTATCGCCCACTTCAAACTCTAGGTCTTTTCTTCGGTTGTCGGCATAACTTTTCTGTCGACTCTGAGCTGCTCTTATGTGTTGTTGAATAGATCTAACCTTTTCTGCCATTTCATCAACGAGATCAGGTCCTAATAGCTTTCTTTCCCCAACTTCATCCCAGCAAGTTGGAGTCCTGCATTTCTTTCCATAGAGAGCTTCATAAGGAGCCATCTGAATACTAGAGTGAAATCTATTATTATAAGAAAATTCCACCAAAGGTAGGTGTTGATCCCAACCTCCTTTGAAATCCATAGAGAAAGATCTCAACATATCTTCTAGGGTTTGAATTGTTCTCTCAGACTGACCGTCTGTCTGGGGATGATAAGCAGTGCTGAAACTCAACTCTGTATCCAGAGTATGCTGAAGACTTCGCCAGAACTTCGAGGTAAATCTCGGATCTCGATCAGATATAATAGAAAGTGGTACTCCATGCAATCTTACCACTTCCTTTACATATATCCTGGCAAGCTGATCTAGAGAGAAATCCTCTCTAATAGCAATGAAGTGTGCAGACTTTGTAAGACGATCAACTATGACCCAGACAGCATTATTGCCTTTGGATGTTTTAGGAAGTCCTGTGACAAAGTCCATAGTGATGTTTTCCCATTTCCATTCGGGTATGGGTAATGGTTGTAACATCCCCTTAGACTTCTGTCTCTCAGCTTTAACTTGTTGACAAACCAAGCATCGAGAGACATATTCAGCAACATCTCTTTTCATGCCATCCCACCAGAAGTACTCTTTCAGGTCCCTATACATCTTCGTGCTTCCAGGATGAATAGAGAATGAAGAACTATGAGCCTCATCCAGCAGCTCTTTCTTTAATTCGGGGATGGGAGGAACGCAAACCCGATTCCTGAACTTTATTATCCCATCACAATCAAGGTTGAATTCAGGAACATTTCTCACCTTCTTTTGTAACTCGACATCTTCTTTCTGTGCCTCTTTAATCTTCACATGTATAGATGGTTGAACATTCATTTGAGAAAGATAAGATTTTTCCCCTTCCATTATAATTCCAAGATCCATCCTTTGTAAATCCATAAATATTGGATCTTTTGTGATCCTCATCATGGATAAACTAGCATGGTCTTGTCGACTTAATGCATCTGCCACCTTGTTTGCTTTCCCAGGGTGGTAATGGATTGAGCAGTCATAATCCTTAATCAGCTCCAACCATCTTATTTGACGCATATTCAACTCCTTTTGTGTGAAAATATACTTTAAACTTTTATGATCAGTATAAATATCACACCTTTCACCATAAAGGTAATGCCTCCAAATCTTTAATGCAAAGATTACCGCAGCCAACTCCTAATCATGTGTTGGGTAATTTTGCTCATGGATTTTCAACTGTCGTGAGGCATAAGCTATCACCATATCATTTTGCATAAGAACACATCCCAATCCCTTCTTGGATGCATCACTGTAGATCACAAACCTTTCTCCACTACAAGGCAGTGTGAGCACAGGTGCACTGGATAACCTTCTTTTCAACTCCTTGAAATTCTCTTCACATTCCTCTGTCCAGACAAACTTAACTCCCTTCCGAGTCAACTTGGTGATTGGATTAGATAATCGTGAAAAATCTTTTACAAAACGTCGATAATATCCAGCCAAACCAAGAAAACTTCGGATCTCAGTTACTGTTGTTGGTCTTGACCATCTTTCGATAACCTCTGTTTTTGCTGGATCCACAGATATCCCCTCTTTTGAGATTATATGACCCAAAAATGCAACTTTTTGAAGCCAAAATTCACACTTGGTAAATTTGGCATAAAGCTTCTCCTTTCTCAGGGTCTTCAATATAATTCTCAAGTGATCTTCATGCTCTTCCTTGCTCTTTGAATAGACAAGAATATCGTCTATAAAGACTACCACAAATTGATCAAGATAGTCTCTAAAGACTCTATTCATTAGATCCATGAAGATAGCAGGGGCATTAGTAAGACCAAATGGCATCACTATAAATTCATAGTGTCCATACCTTGTACGGAAAGCCGTCTTTGGTATATCCTCCCTTTTGACCCTTAATTGATGATACCCTGAACGAAGATCAATCTTGGAAAAGTATTGAGCTCCGCGTAGTTGGTCAAATAAGTCATCAATGCGTGGGAGAGGATATTTGTTCTTGATAGTGATCTTGTTAAGTTCTCGATAATCAATGCAAAGTCTCATTGATCCATCTTTCTTCTTAACAAATAGAACAGGTGCTCCCCAAGGTGACGCACTAGGGCGTATGAATCCCTTATCAAGATTCTCTTGGAGTTGCTTCTTCAATTCCTGCAACTCAATTGGGGCCATTCTATAAGGTGTCTTTGAAATAGGCAAAGCACCCGGTACGAGTTCTATTGAAAACTCAACTTCACGATTTGGTGGAAGACCCGGCAATTCCTCCGGAAAGACATCATCAAACTCCCGTACAATGGGCATATTCTTAATCGTGAGTTTCTCACCAACCATTTGAGATAAATAACCTTCATTTAGTGGAATCAATACCCATAAGATGGAAGAAATTTCCACTGGAAGGTTATGTTCATCCTTGCATTGGTATACGATCGTAGATTGATCTGGAATATGAAATGTGACTTCCCTTCTTTGGCAATCGATATGAGCTCCATGTAGAGAAAGCCAATCCATGCCAAGAATCACATCAAATTCCACTAAGGGAAGGATTACAAGATTTGCAGGAAGAACTTTCCCACAAACTTCGATCGGAGAAGAATTATAAACTTTTGATGCGATTGATGTGCCATTAGGTGTTGTCACAGCTAACTCAACATCTAATTGTTGAGGTAATACGGTGATACCCTTAGAAAATTTTTCAGAAATAAAAGAGTGGGTGGATCCAGAATCAAATAAAACATTTGCTACTTTAGAGTGGATGGTAAGTGTACCTTTCACCACATCATTATCGTACTCCACATCGCTGATAGAAATTGCATGTGACTTTCCTTTGTCTTTAGCCTTAAGAGTTTGTTGACGTCGACCATCATCATCAACCCTTGGATTTGGGCATTGGTTGGCATAATGCCCCATCTCCTTGCACTTGAAACATTGAAGTGTAGTAGGTTCATTCTGTGTATCCCTTCCTTTGTTTGCATCATTAGACATCTTCTTCCCATTATCACGGCATTCAAATGCCCGATGACCTTCCTTTCCACATTTAAAACATTTACTTGTACCTTTAAGACAACTCCCTCCATGTTTCTTTCCACACTTTGAGCATAAGGGAAAGTTCATCTTCTTTTCCGTGTGCTCTTTATATTTTTCTTTGAATTCCATCTTCCTCTTCTTATCAAACCCATGTGACTAATGGGTTACTCCAATCTCCATCTCGACTTTGAGAGCACATCGAACGATTTCTTCGTAGCTATTGAAGTCCCTTATGGCTAACGCCCTTCGAAGACTTGGTTTTAAGCCACTAAAGAATCGATCGATCTTACTCTCAGGTTGGATAATAATACCAGAAGCGTACCTTGCAAGTCTTGTAAAATTTTCTTCGTAGGTACTAACAGATTCATCATCCCTTTGCTTCAGTTCAAGGAACTCTTTCTCCATCTTTGTTCGGAGAATACGAGGGAAGTACTTATTGAAAAATAAGTTCTTGAACTCGTCCCATTCCATAGACTCAATTTCATCCCTTTGCCTCGTATTCTTAACAAGATTCCACCATTGATCCGCATCTCCTTCCAAACGATACACTGCTAGGATGACTTTATCATGCTCAGAACATTGAAGAACTGAAAATATATTTTCAGTAGTACTAATCCATTGTTCAGCAACTAATGGATCAGTAGACCCGCTGAAAGATGGTGGACGCTGCCTCATGAAGGATTCAACAGAATGTTGCTCCCTCCTTTGTTCGTTTGGAAATCCTGCATGATTCATAGCTTGAGAAAGTTGTGTGAGCATGGCTACAAGATTTTGCATTCCAGCTCCCATATCGTTTGGTTGCTCAGGGGGACAATCATTGCATTGCCCATCGCATTCCGCATTAACACGGTTCCTTCGGGTTCCAGCCATTGACTAAAACCAAGAAGAATAGTGTGAGCAACACTAATTATAATAGGAAACCACATAATTCAAAAAAAAAATTCATGCTTATGGTCTTATCCTAGGTTATTCATGGCCATTTCTAAGATTGTGTTCTATGCTTAGACTTATCCTTAGGGTTCTTACTAAGGCTTTCACATCCTAGTTTCCAAAGGTTGACTATACCTTTCCTCTGATACCAACTATAACAACCCACACTTCACATACATTGTTAATACTTCAAAATTGAAGCACACTTATTACAACATATGACAAAACCACAAAGGACCGTATAGGTATAGTGTCTTTAGAAACTGGGAAACATAAACAACTGGTTCATAAATCTTCTACAGTGTCTCCATTTATTTCATCATATCTAGGGTCCCTTTTAGCATATTCTACTTAATATCCATCTTCCTGACCTGGGGAAAAGAAAACATAAAAGGGTGAGCTCAAATGCTCAGCAAGGGCAAATAAAGGAAATAAAAATCATATCATATCTTTTTGAAAATCAAAACCTGCAAAAGAGATCATAATATTTTAACATGGAATAAATCATAGAAGTGAAAATGAGATCCCCATAACATAAAACTTGAAACTTTGTGGCATGCACACATAATCATGGAAAATCATTTCTTGTTAGTCATGACTCATTGCCAAGACTATCTTAGTGGACAAAGTCCCTTTCTGAACCGAGTTCACTCCTCGTTTCAGTCCTGTATCACTGAACCGAAATAACCTTCCGTTCCAGCCATGTCTATCTCATGAGATATAAATTCATTACCCAATGCATTGGAGGGAGATATAGGTCCCACCCATCTTATAATGAATCCTTTCTTATGTGTGCCACATAATCATAAAACATATATCATCGCATAACACATATAACAAAAATGGGATTCTTGAAACATCATGACATCATAAATCAATTCATATATGATAAAGGAATTCATAAACATAATTCCATCACAACATATTCAAACCAATGTAAAAATATGGATAGAAACAGAACCCTTTATTATCTTAGATGGAAAATAATTTTGATAAAACACTTGAATTGAATTCTTGAGGAAAATATCCTTTCTTCTTCAAAAACATTTTTCCTTTCATAACATGTCATACAACTTTAAAATAAAAGAAGTTGATTAAAAATACACTTGAAAACTTGTAAAGGAAGCTTCTTTGAAGTAATGTTTTAAAAATCCATTCATGCCGTATAAGTTAAAAAAAACATTCTTTGTACTTTTGTCGGAAAAGTCAAAAAGTACCTCGTACGGAAAAACGACAAAAGATTCCTTTCATATTCTTTACTAAAAACTCACCTAAGGGTAAAATTGGATTTAAACTATTTCAAGTGGATGGAAACAATATTACATATTGAGGGAACATGGATGTGGATGATAAAATACACCCCAGTAAATACTTACGAATAAACAATCTCGGATAAAAATGAGATTGTGATATTTCCCTTACCTTAGGTCCGATTAGCTTTGTACGTGTCCGAAGCTCCTGTATAATGGTTTAAATAATGTTATTGACTTATTCCAGAATCATACATATTTATATGATATCATATATGGTCATATTATTAGCTACTTGTTAGTAATATTTCATTGTTACTTGTTACTCGGGTCTTTATAACTTTTTGTTCTTATGCGTGTTTTGTCGAGTAAATTCTTATTCTTATCTTTAGGTTATAGATAATTCATTTCCAGAATGGTATTAGTGTAGTATATACCATATTCATTCATTCAATTCATTTATATAATCATTATTAAATGAAGATCATGTAGAACGAGTCGCATCACATCGTGGAGACGGTATTCCGTACGTACGCACGAGTGATGATATCGTTCCTATGATCGTGGAATTGTATTGGAGTATATATATATATTATTTCAGTATCAATATTACTTCATAATAATCATATATAGTTACTCATTACACCATTATACCCATCCTTGTAAGGTTATGGTGGAAAATAGATTACACCACGGCGTGGAGACGGTATTCCGTACGTACGCACGCGTGGTGATTTCATTTTTCCGTAGGATGGATAGAAGGTTAATTAGGGTTGTTTCATATTTATAATAACATATCAGTATGTAAGTAATACTGATGTTATTACTTTATCATGAAACAACTAAAGAAGAAGAAGTTGAAGAAGAAAGAAATTGAAAAGATCGGTAATGGTTATTACCTCTTCTTTGAAACGCCTCTTTGAATCCTTCACTTAGGGAACTAAGATTGGTCTTTGAAGAAGACCAGGACCTCTAGGATTATTCTAGGGATATGGAGAAGGGAAAATGGCAGGGGTTGGCCGAGCTTGAGTGCTCAAATTGGTGTGAGGAGGAGGGGGAGGAGGTGCCCTTTTATAAGGGAGGAGAGGGGCACCTTAGGAATATCTCAAAATATTATTTTATATTAAAGTCAAAATCGGTTTATAATGGTTCCAAAGGGTCTTATTTCGAAGATAAAGTGGGGATGGGTCTAAATACTATCAACCAATAGGATTTAGACAAGTTTAGGATATTATTTTAACCTTATCAATTAGATTTAACTCTAAGTTAATTAATTTAACTTTTACCGTGTCTTTTTGTTTTCTTTCACTATATGGTTAATACACTTACTATAACATGCAAAACGAACCCAAAATTGTTTATTATTAATATATATATCCTTATCTAAGTCATTTGGCCGAACCTTAGATTTTTAGGAATAAAATAACAATTAATAATATAATATTTGATTTAAAAACTATTTTGTGTCAATTTTGACACTATTTGATATATGATTTTTGTGAAAGTCATAACAGAATTATATGTTCGAACCAAGTTGATTAAATCAACAATAATATATCATAGTAACCTAGAAAATTAGTGTAATTCATTAAAAGTATTAAATTACATTTATTTTGGTATTTATATTATCAATTTTGTCAATATTTTATTAATAAGATAATTACTGCATCATCTTTGTGTCATAAATAAATTAAATTATTTTATGTCTAAAAATTACAAATAAACTACCATCATGTAGGAAATCTTTTTAGCTTTCTAATGAATATTTAAAATCGAATATATCTTATGTATAACCCCATATTAAAAATGATTTACTTATTAAACTTTGATTTTAACTATTTTAACCCTTCTTTAAATAAATTAATAATAAATGTCCTAATCTAATCCAAGTGGGCCTAAATGGTCATATTTTATTCCTAAGTTTGTTTTTGGTCGAATTACACTTGTCCAATAGAATTAGGACATGTGTTAGGGTAATATTAATATCATATTTACCCTTAGTTACCCTATTTACTATTAACCGCGGTAAAAATAGTAAAAAGTTACTATTCACCAAAAAATTATTTTTATCTCATTGAACCACATTTTACTTACTGACATCAACCGTGTCTGTCGGATTTTTGAAATTCCATTCACAGAAGCGGTAAAATTAAGTTTTATGCAAAATTCAGTTTTTAACCTACCACTTAGTGGTTTCACTATTCATCAAAAATTGAAAGTTTTCAGAAAAATACCAAAATTTCACCCTAGGCTAATTTCGATATTCTGAGTCCAAAAATGAAGTCCATTTTGAAAAATAAAATTTATAAAATTTCAAAAAGTGGTTATTACTATTCATAACGGCTAGTTTTAATAGCATATTGTTGTTTAGTGAAACTCGGTATTGCGTACGACGCAAGCTATCGAGGAAGGTCGCGATTGCGTGTAAAGCAAGCCAAGCAAGTGTTGTGTAGAAAAAGATTCCTTTGATGATTTATATAACATAAAAGTCTCGGGTGTTACAGTCCTTGGGAGGGATCTCTTTGGTGTGGTTGACCTTCGAGTCCGAAAAATTCCTTAATTTAATATGGTAAAGTATTTCATATATGATTGGACCTTATTTTTTAATAAGGCCAGCAATTATCATGTATTTGAAATATATATGTATATAATATCATAAAAACACTCAAAAATACAATTTATCTTCAACCACACCACATGTAATATGTAAATACATTTTACATAGACTTAAAATATTTTTCAACACAATTCATATTCTTTTTCACTACATGAAAACTATCATTTATGTGGTCTTTAAATATTCATTAGTGATATTGTAAACATAGTTTAAACCTCATAGAACATCTCCTTTCCACTTAATATCAGTTCAAAATATCATTAAATTTAATATAATTTTTTTTCAGCATGACATCTAATATCATCAAGTGAATCCATAACAATTTTCCAAGAATCACCACTTTATATTCACTCACATATTGACTCATTGAAAACAAATTCAACACTTTGGAAAATAATAATATAGATTTGAGAGTTTCGGTTAAGTAAATCCTAATTTATGTATTATATGTATGTAATGTTTTTGGGTGATGTTTGGGAGTTTTTGGGGTATGTTTGAAATGTTTTTGGGGTTTTTTTGGAGTTGTACAATTTGAGAACGGTTAGTACAAACCATGAAACTCCAACAGAGAACTGTTAAAAGAGAGGAAGTTTCCTCTATGTAAGCTTATGTTTTGGACAAACCATGAATCCACCTATGAAAAACCATGCTTTTGGAGATAGATGTATACGCACGATTAGTGCATGGTTTTCCAAACTGTGTGCCCTAACCGTGCACTGTTAAAAGTTAGTTTCTAAAATTATGCCTCTAATTATAAATAAATAATTACCCATTTTTCCTATATTATGACCCTAAATCATTTTTCACTCTATAAATTGGCTATTTACAATATTCCCTTTGATCCAGGAGCAATCTGTTGCCAAATCTTGTTTTATTGAAGGTCTGGTTTCTTGGTAACTCTCTATTCTTGGTGGTTTTTCATTGATATCGTCGTATTTATTCTCTTTTATAAATAGATATAATTATTTGGGGGATATATATATGTAATTTTATACCAATAATGATGATATTTGGTTGTTTTTGTTTTGTCATGGAAGAAGATCTAACGTGGGTTTTTGGAGATTCGACCCGGTTTTGTTGAAGAATTTGTGTCGTTCTTCATTTTCAAAATAGTTTTTTAGGCAGGTGGATTAAATCTCAAATAAAATTACTAGAAACTAAAGTATTTATATAAATTGATTGAATTCTATGATTTGATATGTGTAATTTATGTTCAAAAATTTTTAAAACCTTCATGGTGATGGTTTGTAGAAATTGGTTGTTTTGTTGGAAAGTGAAATTGGTTAACGATTTTAAAATGATGATTTACAAATGGTAGTTTGTTTTTAATGAATCAAAATTAGAAGAATTTTTTTTTAATTAAGAGGTAATGTTTTATTTAAATGGCATTAATGGTTGAGCATAATCAGTTGACATGAGTTTTGGAATTAATGGTTGGGTGTTAGTTGAATGGGATGGATAATGGTCGTGAAGCACCACCATCAAAGGGATGGGTTATGGATGTGAAGTTACACCATCAAGGGAAACACATATCTAGGGTGGGTGTGTGCGGATTTGTTAAATGAAATAAATTATGAAAAAAAATATGATTTTAGAAATGGTTTTAAAGAGTTGTGTAGTTTCTTTCCTTGAAAACTATTTTATTTGGAAACTATTTTGGTGTGAAACTACTTGGCTTGGATATAAACTATTAAATTTTTTTCAGTGTTTTATATAAATTATTTTATATAAATATTCTAACTTATTCTATCCTTGTTATTCAAATAGGGAATAAATTTAAGAAAGACCTACTGAGTTTCATTACTCACCCCCTTCTTGAGCACTTTGGTGTGTTTGAAGATATCATTTATCAAGAAACAAGTAATGGGAAAGTATTTCAGTTCTTTAGTGGTGATTTGTGATACGTGGGCTTGTATTGTGGAGTTAAAGCTTAGATATTGTTTAGAGTTTCTGATTTTGTGCCTTTTGAGTCTTTTTTCTTTTTTTGTATTACGCTATTTAGTTGATATTGATCTTGGTTTCCACTTGGTACTTTGATATAGTTTGGTTATATTTGTTATAAATTTAGTTTTCATACATGTTTATCATGTGTCTTGTAGTGGTTTTTGGTTATCATTATCTTGATTGGATGTTTTATTTTAAAAAGGGAAATTTTCCCCCAATTATTAGTGAAGTTGTTGGCATTTTTTATATCCTTTTTCATCTTGGGGATATCACCTAAGGCCACATATCAATTCAACCTTATCTCAAGCCAATGAGGAGGGGGGATGTAATAGGTGGTATCCATCTTGGCATGTCTGACCTTTATTTTGGGACATGTGGTATAATTTTTTTGACCATTGGTATTAGTTTTTTCGGTCTTAGAGTGGAAAATTCATTCTGGCTTAGTCCTTCAGTTGGGTTGGTAGTAAGTATTAGGGTTTTCAGAGCATGAAATATAGAGCATAAGAAGGTGTAGTTAACCAATTTATAATGAACTTCAAGTTACAAAGGTGTTGTGTATATAAGTGTTTTGGAGACACTTATAGGAGTTATGATCTCATTTTCATGGGTTTATCCTATGATAAGTGCATGACATTAATTGATAGAAATAACTTCCCACTAGGAGTTAATATTTCATTTTGAGTCAGGATTTATGATTTTGGTGAAACAATGTAGATTTTTGAAAAATATTGATTTTTTTCAAATGTGATATTTTGAAAATGGTATGATAGTGGTATTTTGGAAATGGTCTTATTTTCTAAATCATAGTTGAAATTTCAAGAATGGGTTTATAAAGGAAAGTGTTTAATTTTGGAAAAGCATTTTTTGATAGTTGTAATATGGTAAATTTGAAATTTTTAGGCCTTATATTGATAGAGAGTGATACTTATGGCGTTTTGTTTTTGTTATAGAAAACAGAACTCGTTAGGTGTCATAGAAACCAAAAATATGAAGCTACTAAGAATGTAGTTTCACCTAATCCACATGTCAACTAACTAATGGTTCATAGTATAGTGTAAGCCTTTTGGGTTGTGGATAAAGGGAACTTGAAGGATGATCTATGTCAAGTGATATATTTTGTTTAGTTCCAAATGAAAAATCCACCAATATTTTGGGGTGATTCGAAACCACATAAATAAGAGTTTTGGCTAAATAAAATGAATCAAATCTTTGATATCCTTAGAACACTAGAATAGATCAAAATCAAGTTGGAAATATACACGATGGTTGATCTTGCATGCAAGTGATGGGATTTCAGAGTTCATTCTCAATTATACCAAGGTACTACATAGGATGATTTTATAGAATTTTTCAAAAAATAATTCTATCCTCATACGTTCAAGATTTTAAGAATGATATACTTTTTCAACATGAAGTAGGATAAACTCTCAGTGATAGATTATGGAGCCAAATTTATGAATTCAATCCTCTTTGCACCCAAAGATGATAAATGTGCATCCTTGAAGGCATGAATTTTTGAATTAGGACTAAAGTAGATGTTTTTATCAAATATTTTCAATTCATTTGTATAATGGATTATATAATGATGGTAAATAGATAGATGGTGGTAGAAAGGGGGGTCTCATGTAATATTGAATGAGGAAGCATGTTGGAACCGACAAGAAATAGTGGGAACTCTAAGGCTAGGAACAAGTGAAAGAGGGACACCTATTTCCAAGGTAGTGTAATGAATCAGAATTAGATGGATGGATTAGTAAATCTTCCTCCAAAACCCAAGAGAAATACAAGATATTTCCAATGTGGTTCTCTAGATCACATGAAGTGAGATTGTATAGAACAACCTATAGTTTTTTAAAATTGCAACCCGATGGGGCACCATCAGAATTACTATCATAGTGATCCAAAGTAGAGTGTTCAGGACACATCTCATGTTTCACAAATGTTGTATGCTTCAATGATATGAGGGAATAATTATATCTCTCGTCAGTTGAATCGATCTAGCCATGGTGATTCTGGTAATACCATGACTCCACAATAAGAAAAATCACAATAGGGTAATAAATAATAGAGTGTAGTGAGTAAGGTGTTATATGGAGTTGAGAAAATAATTATGGATAATAAATATAGACCATATATGGCGTGAGGTGTGATTCTTTTGAACTATACACTTATAAAATATTTTTTTTGATATGGGTTCATCCCATTCATTTATTTCTTCTATGTTATTGATATTATAAGTTAAAATGTTGAGATGATTCCTTCTATTTTGACACTTCAAACTCCTCTTGGTTAAATAGAATGTCTAGACTTTATGTGTAGAGAATGTTCTACAAATGTTGGTGGATTCGAATTGATATGGAATTTCTCTATGATTTATAAGGATTTCTATAAAATAATCATAAGTATGGATTTATTGATAATGTTCAAGGCTTACATCATTTTTTTATATGCGAAAGTTTAGTTTTATAACTAATGATTACATCAAGCATCACATTAGAGGAGAAAGAAATTTAAAGGCATGTGCAATAGGCTTGTGGGTACTAGTAGTTGGAACTATATCATACCAATTTTCAGCATTGATCTTGGAATAAATGGATGAGATAGGGTAGGTGAGTTTTACAATAGTGGTTGATCAATTTCATGATGTTTTCCCAAGAATTTCTCAGGGTTTCCACCAACAAGGGAAGTGTATTTAATGATTTATATCCTCCCAAGGACTAGATATTTTTTTTCCATTTTTCATACCAAATAGAACCAACATAATTAAGGGAATTTAACGTGCATTGGGAAAAGATGCAGAGAAAAGGGTTCATTCGGCCCCACACGTCTCAGTGGGAAGCATCAGTTTGTTTATTAAAAAAACATATGTAACTCTTCAATTTTCTGTGGAGTATTGTATGATTAATAATGATACAATAAATAATCTGTATTCAATTCCATGCATGGATGATATTCTTGATCAATTGAGTGGAGCTTATGAGTTCTCTAAAATTGTCTTGCGAGTAGGATATAACTAATTACGGGTTTGGAAGGAGGATAATTCAAAGACAACTTTCAAAAGTAGATATGGACATTACAAGTTTGTGGTTATGCCTTTTTGTATTATGAATACACCATTATTATTTATGGAATTGGGGAATAATATATTTCATATTTATGTATATTATTTTATAGTGATGTTTATGGATGACATATAAGTATATTCAAGGAAAAGGGATGAGCATGAGAGACACTTGGCGACAATGTTGATTATTTTGAAGGATTGTCATTTGTATTCCAAATTATAAAAGTGTAATTTATGTAAATAATAAGTATGTTTCCTTAGTTATGTTATCTCTAAAAAAGGTGTTTATGTGGATTTGGAAAAGATATAAGTGGTTATCTATTTGAAACCTCTACAGAATATATTTGAGATACACAGCTCCTTAGATTGGCTAGTCATACCGAAGCTTTGTTCATGAGTTTTAATGACTATGTTATCCTATGAAAGATTTGATAAGGAAAAATCGTCATTTAAATGGAATGATGAATGCAAAAATTCTTTTCAGAAGCTTAAGGTTCTCCTTATATCAGTACCAATCTGGATTTTTCCAGAATCATGACATGGGTGCATGGTGTATTTTAATGCTTCACGATTTAGGTTGGGGTGTGTTCTCATGAATGAAAATAATTTTATTTATTATGGATAATGTTAGATATAGTTTCATGAGAAGAAATACCCAACATATGATTTTTATTTAGCTATTGCAGTCCATTCTTTGAATACATGGTGTCATTACCTCTTTGGTGAGAAATTTATGGTGTTTATAGATCATAAGAACTTGAAACATTTTTTCTCAAAATAGGATTTATATCTGAGACAAATAATATCGATGGAGTATCTAAAGATATTTGAATTTGACTTGAGGTATACACCAGGTATAGTAGATTTAGTGGAAGATTAATTAAGATGAAAGTCATATGCTTAGTTGTAAAAAGAGGCTTCAATTTAGTGGAATTCAATATCAGTGATAACCAGTATGAACATCGAATGTGAAGACTGATGTAATGTTGTGATTTTATTTCTAGTCTATTTTGTTCATGATTTGGTTGAAATAGTTAAATAGGCATAGACATCTAATTCTGAATGTGTTGTGTTAAGGTAAAAACTCAATGGTGGGGATACCATTAAGGGATAGAAGATGGATGAGAATTTAAATTTTTTGTTTTAAGATAATATTGTCAAACCTATAGATTTTTAAAATAATTTAATTCATGGTTACCTCCATTCGAGATGGATTTTTCATCCTATAATATAGAATATGTATAAGGCATTGAAAGAACAGTTTTGGTGGGTTAGCAAGAAAAAGAAAGGGCCTATGTTTGTTTCAAGATGCCTTACCTATCAGTAGGTTAAGGTAGATCATCGGTGACAAGAGGGTATGTTGAGGTCTTTACCTACTATTTTTTGGAAATGGGAGTAGATAACCATGGATTTTGTGACACATCTCCCAAGGACGGTTCAGAAACATGATTTCATATGGGCGATAGTGGATCAACTCAAAACGTTTTCCCATTTCATCCATATCCATGAGTCATATATGGTAAAGAATTTGTCTAAAATTTATATCCTAGAAGTTGTTAAGAGTCATTGTATACAAGTTTTGATAGTATCGGGTAAATATCATTGGTTTACATCCTATTTATAGAAATACTTATAGGAATCTCTCAGGACTCATTTTACTATGAGTATGGCGTTTCATCCTTATATGAATGAAAAATATGAAAAGGAGATATATATGTTGGAAGACATGATTTGGGCTCATGTAATGGATTTTGGTGGATCCTGGGAGAAGCATGTACTATTAGTGGAGTTATCATATAACAATAGTTATCATGACTCAATACATACGGGTTTTTTTGAATCATTGTACGAGATTTCCTCTAATTATTCACTTTTTTGGGTGGAATATGTGAGACTTCACTGGTTGGGTAGATCCCTATCCAAGAGACAATAGAAAAGATTTAGTTGATCCAGAATAGAATGGAGATGGTTGAGAGTGATTATAAATAATACTCAGATCATCATTGATTGTCATTGTCATTCGAGGGGAGCAATCATGGGTTTTTGAGTATCTCCCCAAGGCATGGGAATTGTCATTTGGGAATGCTGGGAAAGTTTTATCCTTGATACATAGGCGCTTTTGATATACATGAATGGGTTGGTGAAGTGGAATATAGGTTTTCTTTTCCACCATAGATATTTGTGGTGCATAATTTTTTATAGTGTATCTCATTTGAAGAAGTATAAAACTAACCTCGGCCATGTGATTCAATTGGATCATATTGATAAAGAGTTGGATGCTTCATTGGTTCATGTTCCAGTGAGGATTTCAGATTAGAAAGAGAATTTCATTAAGGGGAAAGTAATTGGTCTATTTTGAGGTTTTTTGTATGATGGTCAGATATAAGAAGAATATTGGTAATGAGAGAAGGAAATTGTCTAACAGTTACTCGAACTCTTTTAGGAAAATGGTAATTTTCTAATTTATGGGGAATGGAAAGTCCAAAGGTTAGGAGGGATGTAACACCCCTGATTTATGTTAAGTAAATATTTATTTATTTTGAGTATGTAAATTGTTTGGATGATGTTTGCGAGGTTTTTGGAGGAATTTGGTTATTTTTTGAGCTTTTCTGGAGGTGAAAACTTTTGGCACTGTTTTTACACACCATGAAAATCCTACAGAGAACCCCAAAAATTGAGACAGTGGGCTCTGGGTAGGAACAAGGTTAGGTGCCCAGTTTCTACAAAATATACATCCACCTTAGAAAAACCATGCTTTTAGAGAAATAGGCATATTCATGGTTATCACAGGGTTTACCTACCCATTCACCTAAACTATGCACGGTTAAAATTTTGATCATAAAATTGTGGATCTCATTCAGAATTACTATTTAACCACTATTTATTTCTCTAATACGATTCTAAATTTGTTTTATCTCCTCCCATAGGTTTTGGAGACTCTTCCCCTATATTTGAGATCAATCCCTTGGAAAATAATGGTACGTTGAAGGTTGGATTGTTTGGTAATCCTCTGTTCTTGGTGGTTTTCCATAGTTCTATTATTTTTACCTCTCTTGGATTCATAGATCTAATCCATTAGGGATATATATATGTTATTTGACTTAAATAATGATGATATCTAGCAGTTTTGGTGTTATAGAACAAGATCTAAGGTGGGTTTTTTGAGATTCAACTCGGTTTTGTTAAAGAAGTTGTATCATTATTTGTTCTTTCCATATTTTATGAGGTTGGTGGCTTCAATATTGACTAATATTTCTATAACTATAAGTATTAATTTCAAATTGATTAAATTTTGTGCTCATAATTTTAAAAATTTTGCAAAAATCTCGACAGAACCTTATTGGTGATGGTTTGTTGAATTTTTTTATTTTGGTGGAAAGAGAAATTGGTTTCATGAATTTAAAATGAAAATTTTAAAAATGGTTTTTTGTATTTAATGAATATAAATTTGTTGGAAAGTGTTTTTAATAAAATGGGATATTTTATTGAAATGGTTTAATGTTTTTGGTACATTTGGTTGACCAGATTTTTGGAATTTATGGTTGGGCATGAGTTGAATGGATGGATAATGGTCATAAAGTATCATCATCAAAGGGAAGAGTTATGGATGTGAAGTTCCACCATCAATGGTAACACCAAGCTTGAGTGGGTTTGTGTGGTTGTGTGAAATAAAATGATTTTTCAAAAAATAGGATTTGAGAAATGGTTTTTAAGTGTTTTTTGGTTACTTTAATGGAAAACCATTTTGGTAAGAAACTGTTTTGGTGTGAAAATGATTTGATTTGATATTAACTATTTAATTTTTTTTAATTTGTTTTAAATAAATTGTTATAAATAATAATTATAAAATGTTCTATCCTAGTGGCAAGGAAAGGGAATTCATCTGGGGAATACCTACTAAGTTTAATCACTTACACCATACATGGGAACTTTGGTGCATTTGAAAATATCATTTATTGGGACACTAATAACGGAAAAGTATCACATTTCTTTAGTAATGCATCATGATATGTGGAAATGGATTGTGGAGTTGGAGATTGGTGCTTTTGAGAGATACTGAGTTGGTGTCTTTAATGTCTTTGATATTCGTTGGTTTTGTCGTCTGTTGTGTAGTTGATGTTGATCTTCGTTTCCTCTTGGAACTCTGATATATTTTGGTTTTATTTGTTATACGTTTTGTTTTCTTATTTTTTTTATCATGAATCATGTAGTGGTTGTTGGTTACGGTTATCTTGTTTGGTTGTTTTAAATTTAAAAGGGAAAATAATCTCTTAATTAGTAATGAATCCCTTGGAAATTATTTCTAGCCTTTAACATCTTGGGGATACTACCTAAGGCTAAGTTGTAATTCCACCTTGTCTCAAGCTAATGAGGAGGGGTTGTATGTTACAAATAACATAACTCATGGAAAATAAATGGGATTCATAAACATAATGCCGTCATAAACATAAAACATCTAGATAAAGAATAAATATGGTATCCTTAGATCATATCCCCATTAAAGTATAAGCAACATTAAAGGTTTCTGTCATTGATGAATGAAATTATTATAAAAAGGTCATTACAAACATTCATAAGGAAAATTCCCTTTTAATTTTTGATATCACTTATTTTTTAAAAATATGCACATATATCAGAGAAAAATATTTTATTTGAAAATAACCTTATAAAATAAAAAAGGAATATTCAAATAAAAATTTATTCATGACAATGGTAAAATCCACTCATTCTGTAAAAGTTAAAAAAACATTCCTTCCATATTTTTGTTAGAAAATTCACATAGTACCTTGTTTTGAAAATGAAAAAAATATTCTTTTCCAATCATTTAATAAAAATAAAATCATGGGTAAAATGATTTTAAAAAATAGTAGGAGAATATTAAAACTTTTTTTTAATTTCTTTTACGAAACATGGTCGTGTAAGAGAAATATTCCCCAGTGGATTCTTAAAAATAAACAGTCCTAAATAATGATGAGATTTTGAAATAAACTCTTATCGATTTGGTAACATTTGAATCGTAATACTAATGGAATAAATGAAATTATATTTATATGTATATCCCATAATTTTCATGTAAAAAAACATCAAATTCATTCATGGTAATTACATACACCACACAAAAGAAACAATTGGTATATAAGATATATATCCCATAGAAATAAAAGTGATATGAACATTCTTTACCATGAGTTATCCTTTCTTAAAAATCACTCTAGCCTCTTGTATAATAAATTTTAATTTGTTATAATTATATAATATAATAATTTGAATAATTATAATTTCATATATGATCTTTTTATAATATTTAATCACCTAATTTTATGAATAATTCCTTATTAAATTTGTTATTTCTTGGTGTTAGCTGTTTCGTTTATCAAGAGTATTTCAGTTCAGTTTTACTGGTCCGTGTATACTTATCTAGGTTGCATAACCTCTATAATTTTAATCATGATATAAATATAATATATATTAATGATAGAAATATCTATAGTTTTCCATAAAATATAGAGATATAAAAATGAATTACACTGTTCATGAAGTCGGTAGGTCGTACACACACATTAATGTTGTTTTCATTTTTCAATGGATAAAATGAAATAAATTTTAATTAATAATTTAGGATCATTATTATATAATATATATTCATTAAATTTTTCTTCATTACCATCCAAGTAAAATATAAATTTAAAACAAATCACATCACATCATGAAGGTGGTAGTCCACATGTACACACGAATGATGTTATTGTTTTCCAACAGTTTGGAAGGTAAGAACATAGACATGATATTATAATCACCAAAGTATAATTTTATTATAAATATCATATATAAATATTAATCACATAACAATAAAAATCCATAATAGATGGTGATGAAGAATGATTTGTATCGCTATTTGGAGAAGGTAAGACATATGTATGCACGATCAATACTTTCACCTCTCATTAGATGGGAAATAGGGTGTATAATGGTGTTTTCATAATCATAATAAAATTTAATAATATTTAGGGTTATTAAGGTATTATTTTATGATAAATTCCATATATTTATATGAGTTAAATAAGATTATAAAATGAAAGTGATCAGTTTGGTACATTACCACATCTTTGAAATGACTCCTTTAGATCTCCTCTAAAGGGATCTTGGATTGGTCTTTTGGAAATAGAAGCACCAATTAAATGTGGATAGAAATTTATAGAATAGAATTTGAAATATTATGGTTTATATAGAGGTATAAAATTGTTGTAATAAATTGAGGTAGGATGCTCCCTTTTATAATTGAGATGATGAAAATATTTGGAATTTTTCAAAAGTTAAATTATAAAAAATTAATTCTCATTATAAATTACTAAAAATGATATTATATTATAATATAAGGTAGAATAGGCTTATAATACCACCAAAAAATATAATTTATAATATTTTTGGTGTAATATTAAACCTTATCATTTTGATTAACCCTTAGTTGCCGATTTTATAATTAATTAGAGTCAAAACAATTTCAATATTAAAAGGTTTTAATTTATACATATAATGTTAAAATTAATCCAAAAAGGGCCATTTTATGATATATTATATTATATAAAAACCTAATTATATTAATTTATCTTTTTATGATTTTTAAACAATTTAATAAAATATTCTTTTGATAAAATATCATTATTTTTAATTTGGACACTATTCATTTAATTTAACTTTAAATACATTAATATAATGGGGGAATTATAATACAATTATTTAGAACTTCCTTAACATTCCATATATATTAATAAAATTGTTTGATCACATTAAATCATTAAAATTATATAACTTTTAATATTTTTTAAATCATTTGTGATATTTTTTATTAAATGAATAAATTCTTTGTCGGTGTTTCGTAGAAAATTAAGGCCATTATATAATTATTAAAAATTAAAAATAATTTTCTATCGGGAAAATAATTTAATTAAAACCAAAATATACACTTATATTAATTCATAATATACTTTTCACTTATGGGGGCACATATGATATATTTAAAACAAAAAGAGTATCATCTTGTAACTTTTATTTATTTAAATAATAAAAAAGTAATTTTCATGGATAGGTGTCTATGAAATAAAAGAAATTTGAACTTAATGTGATAAGGGTCAAATTAATTTTATCCAATAATTATTATAGAAGTCATGACTATGTTTTTACCCTTATCTTTTGGTCTTAACCCTTCATTTACTCTTTTCAAACATACTGTGACAATAAGGTTTTTACTCTTTGAGGGTCACGATAGTTATTATAAATAGCAAAATATTCTCATAAATGGACCTTTTATGATGTAAAAATCCATAAAATAATAAATAAGATTAAAATATTATTTTTATGAATTTTGTTTCATTTAATAAAATATTATATATTATAAAATATCATTAATTTATATTTTTAGAAAAATTCATTACTTTGGATTTAATAATATTAAGATAAAAAATAGAATTATAAAACATTATTTTAACATAACCCCAATATGTCAATTAATATATAAAATTCATGTATTAAATTAATTATCTAAATTATATTACTTTTAGTATTTTTACAATCATTTATCTGATTTTACATTATTTGAATTATTATTACATCAACGTTGTGAAAGAATTTAAGGTAATTATTTATTCACTAAAAATTAAAAAAAATTACTATGATAAATATAAAATTCTTACCTTTCAAAATACCATTTATAACCAAAAAAATTCTCTATTTATTCCCATGTAAAAAATATTATAGTTATTAAAAATAGGAGTGTTATAAGTTTGACTTTTCTTGAAAAAATTTATTATAATGGTCCTAATCTCATAAAAATGGATAGAAAATGACATATATCTGAATATTAGATGATTATGAGTAATATTAACACATAAAATATATTAAAGAAAGTTTTAACGTCATTTTATAGTCCTTATTATTTTATATTAACTTTAATTATATGATTTTCCCTTTAATATGGTAACAAAAATTTATAAGGATAATATTCATATTGAACACAAATAAAATATAACTATTTACTAAATTTAGGACTCATGAATCCAAAATATGGAATTTATTTTTAAAATTCAAAACCTAAAATTTTCATAATTTAATTTAAAATTAAACATGAAAAATGAAATGAAAAATGGTTTTTTTGAAGAATTGCCCTTCTAAAAATAAAATTATTTTATACTAAATTCAAGTGTAAAATTCATTTAAACCCCAAAATTTAATTATTTTAAATCTAAACATCTAACAAAATTTTAAAACTAATTATAAAAATAATTTTACCTTTAAAATAATTTATTGGAACCTTTACATATATATTTAAAAAATAAGTTAATATTATTCACACCTTTCAATATAACAACTAGATTATAGTTGACATATAATAATATTTAACAGTTATATTATGCTCAGTGTTGTGTATTTTATACGATTTTGAACATAGTCGTTATTTTAAAGTATTGGGATGTTATAGTTTTCATTTCCCATGGGGTGAAAAATGGAATGAAAAAGGGTTATACCATAAACATAATAACATCTCATTAATATTATTATATTAGCATAGTTATGATAGGTTTTGAGGATGTATAAGAAGAAATTAAACAAAAGAACACGATTAAGAGTTATACATCTTCTTTATAAGACCTAATTTGACTCATAGTTTATGCATCCTATGATTGTATTTTGGTGAAACTAGAGACTCTAGGTATTGGGGAGGAAGTTTGGGAAGGTATTTGGGTCAAGTTTGGTCAAGATAAATGGCTTAATATGTGTGATACAGAGTGGAGTTGTGGTCCCTATTTATAAGTGAGGTGGGTGAAAATCTGGTAATTACCTAAAATATTAATATATAATATGTGTTTAAATCATTTTAAAAATCTCAAAAGTTTTATATCCACAAATATAATGAGAAAAAGGTCAAAAAAATTCAACCAATAAGTTTTAGACAAGTTTAAGAGGAATTTTTAACCACATCTTTTAGTTTAACCCCCCCCCCCCATTAACCCTTTTAACATTAACCGTGGTAACAATGTTTTCAATATCTAAGGGTCATTAAAGTAATTTTAAAAATTACAAGTGTTATATATGTAATTTCTCATAATTCCATGTAATTTTTTAAATTTAATGGGATTATTTTGAGAGCATGCTCTGAGACGACTTGTGATTATTAGGCTTGGAGGGGATGGAATGTATTTTTGAACTATTTTTTAATGTTCATTAAATAAACATGTGAGTGGGTTTTTATAATTTTCAATATCATTCCTTGATCAAATATACGAGTGAACCATTGAACTCAGAGTGTCTGTATTAGCCTAGGAAGGGCCTAACATTGACCGACGTGGGTTGACTGAAAAAGACAGTTTTTTGACTTTTTGAAAGAAAAATAAAATTATATAAAAATTTGTTTTATTTAATTTACTTCCTTGTTAAGAAGAAACTTGTTATCACTACAATACAGTGACAAGGTGGTGCTAAATCCCATTAATGAACCTCATAAATGAATTGTCATGTCGATGCTACAACGTGCACGCGTCTTCCATCTTTAATCAAACAGAGAATTCGAGGTTTATGAACAACCTTGAAATCCCTATGATAATTGACGAAGGAAACCTCTCCAATGATGAATGCCAACGAATAAGAAGATTGTGAAGACACCATGGAGAGCAGATTCAGGACCAGATATCAATGAACTATGATGTAAAATCTTCCTCAAGCAATCCCATTTTTCGGGTTGGGGTTTAAATCTGTGTGATTATTGTTTCCTCTATTCTTCCCTTATAAACAAATAACGCTGATCAAATCACTAACTAGTTGATCTGAAGACGATTTATTCTTGAGGTATTGGGAATAAATATTGCGGGATTATGTTGGGGATTAAAAAACAAAGTTATTAAATTATGATTCATGACCCTGTTGATAGGAACAGATCTGGGCCAAAACGAACAAAGTCCCATATTTTTCATTGGGTTTTTTCTGTGATCCCCTCTCTCTATCTCTTATTGTTCTTCGCTAACATAACCATGAGGTCACATCAGGTTTTTCTAGGAGTTTTTGTGCATGAATGTACCCCCAAAGCAATTACAAGGAAGTCTTGAGGTCATAGAAATAAAGGTGGCAACATGATGATTGCAATGATGCATTCAGAATGGAAATCAGACAACCACACTGAACGTGGTGACCTATGAAAGGAGGGTCACTGATGGCGTGCGACAGCATGACCAACTAACAGTGGAGGAAACCAGTTCAATGACCGATGGTGGTAGGGACCCACAACAGCATGGCTATGGGTGGTGACGATATCCACGGTGGAGTGGGGGTGACACGGCACAACTTTGAGTTGCTAGGTGGACGCATGTGGTCAACAGATTCCATGCGGAAGACCCAGCCGACCCAAGTCTAGGTGTATGGAGTTAGAGGTAGTGGCTTCATGATGTGGAAGAGGGGGATGTAGCTCCATCAAGATGCATTAGAGGAGCAGGGAAGCGGTGCCCACTGCATCCTGGGTGGATCGGACTAGCCTGCCCAGCAGGCCGAGCTAGAGCAGCAGGCCAGATCTGATATTGGGTCAAGCCGATGGATCAAACCGGTCTACAAGGGGAAAGGTATAGAGGAGAACCAACCCTCCATTTTGGTCTAGGCCAGATGAAAAACCAGGCCGCAGGGAGGCTGGGTTGGTTAGAACCGGTCTGACCGAGTCGGACCGGGCCGAAGGAATTGGATCAGGTCTCTTGACGACCCGACGGGCTAGATCCACGGTTGAACCAGACCGGCTCCAGCAAGGCCCAATGGGCCTATCCAATATTTCAGGCTGGACCAGTTCAGTTTAGGCCCAACCGGGTCAGGTTGGTTCATTTGAAATAGGTTGGGTCACACGGGACCTCTGTGGTCCAGTAGTCGAGCAACGCTCAACGACCCATCAGGGATGAGTCCCTCAACAGTTCAAGATGGTTGAGCTTTATGTCTAATAATATTACTTTCCATACATTGATTTATACATGGTTTGAGAATTATTTGTTATGTGGTATTTCTTTGTGGTGCTTCCTTTGTAGTTTGGGGTCCCTACTAAGTATTGTATTAATCACCCCTACATGAACTTCACCTGTATGTGTCGTGTCTCATGCAGGTGATCAACCCTTCGACAAAGACCATGGTGGTATGGAAACAGGTGGTGCTCAGGGAGTTAGAACAGACGAGCGTACTTCTATGGCTACATGCATCTACCCTTCACCTACCATTCAGGCAGGGTCTCAAGGAGATGGACCATGGAAGTTGTACTTTCCTATATGGTTTTGGTCATGTATTCTAACCCCTTTGTACTTTCATTTTGCATTTTTCTCTTAGTAGTTGTCTCAGTGACCTTTGTGGTTTACATTATGTTTACTTTATGCAATTTGAACTTTGAGATTGTGTACAGGTTTAAAGGAAAATTCCTTCCCTTTTTTAGGATATGCCTACTTGGTGCTAGTCACCAACCCCTGGCCTATGGAAGGTGGACTTGGGGTAGTCATGATATGGGCCCTGGGGGACGGGTTGTGACAATGTGGTATCAAAGAGAGGTCATTATACGAGATTAACTGAGTGTCTTTAAATTTTTATGGGGAAACAATGTTAAGTGTTTCGAGTTCAGCTTTTAGGCAAGGGAGTCCAGTGTTGGTGCAGTGGCTGATGTATCCATACACCAGGACTCGTAATTATGTTTTCCTACTAGGTACATGAAAACACTAGTTGTAAGCGTCTTTGAATGTTTTCTCATGATCATTTTGAGTCAGAGTCATCTCACATGGTATAATATATTAATCGTGATTAATTTTGATATCTTTCAGATTCCTCTATATAGATAGTCAGCTTGGATTCCAGTGTGGGGTCACAATAATGGTCAACAAAGTAATGAATGTTTGGTACATGGACTGTTGCCTGAGATGGTACCTTCGGGTGGTGTCCTAGTGATACCACTGCCCCTTGGTCAGCTGTTACTACCATTGCTATGGGTAGAGGACACGTGTAGGCTCATTTCCTTACACAAGGTCTAGAGATATACACCTCCCAGTTTTAGGGTAGATATAGATCCTCAGGACACTGAAGATTGGATGAAAGAGGTGATGTGAGTCTTCCTTTTAGCGAGGACACCTCTTGACTAGATGGCAGTTCTATCCATGAGCCTTATATAGGACTTGGTAGGTAGATGGTGGAGTTTGATGATCTAGACACATAAGGAGGCAACCCTCACTTTGTTTGACATCATGCAAATTTTCAGGGAGGAGTTCTTCCCCATGACTTTGTGCTCAGTACATATATAGGAGTTGCTTCACCTACATCCAGGAAGCATTCTAGTGAATGGATACTCTGCGAGGTTCACATACCTCTACCGTTACTCTACAGATATGGTACATGACCCTTTCATTAGGGTCCAGACCTTTGTGTATGGACTCTGATGGGAGGTTAGGGAATCGATGATTTCTCTCAACATCCCTACATAGGCTGGGGAGATGAATCAAGCTCCACTAGTGGAGAGATTCTGTGAAGACCAGGCACCGACAGTTGGAGATACCACCATGTGACAGGAAGATGAGTCATCTACATTGGGTGGTCGACAGATGAAATAGAGGCCCAAATGTGCTAGAAAATTTTGAGGATGAATGAACGACTCATGGTCAGTGGTATGAGGCTCCCAAGGTAGAGGGAGTCATCAAAGGAGTAGAGTATGCTACACGTGTGTAGGACAAGGGAATGTGGCTTGGGATTGCTTGAATCACCACATAGAGGACAGATAGACGGTCAAGGGACCAATGAGGCAGCAATAGAGATAGGAATATGGTGGTAAGCCATGAGGAATACATAAAGGAGGATTAGGATGAGTGGTAGGAGGTGGGTGTAGGTATAAGGTACAACTACCACCACCCCCAAATGGTCCACCACGGGCTCCAGGAGTAGGTGGACATGGGCGGGACCAGCTTCAAGAAATAGTGGCCTATGGTCTCGATGTTCTATAGATTTTTTAAGGAAAGATCTATGTTTTCTCCACGTTAACTACAGTTCATATTCATACAGATGTCATTCACTCTTTCCTTTCTGTGTACCTTGTTTGTATCTCAAATATTCTGATCAAGCCACTGGCTCGATCCTTACGATTAGAGACTCTTACAGGAGGGGATTCAAAGATTACACAATCATGTCGGCATTGTGAGATTATTAATGGAGGTGATATATTCATTTGGGATCTCCTAGTAGTGATGTTGAGTTCTTACGATGTCATTCTAGGTATGGAATAGTTATCTGAAGTCCATGCTCAGATTAACTATTTTAGTTGAAGAGTGTGGTATGTCTGCGGAGATAGAACAAGGTTCTCCTTTACAGGTGAAAAGATAACCCTTGTAGTATAGGACATATTTTATCATAGGAGAGTGCAGGTGATCACACACTAGTTGGCTAGCCTGAACCACGGTGTAGTGGATGAGACAAGTCCAGAGTTTTATTCAGTTGTGGATGAGTACGTGGACGTCATTTTAAAGGATGTTCCAGGACTACCTCCTCACAGAAAGGTACACTTATTCATTGATCTATACCCCAAGATGACACTGATATCTACACCTTCATATCAGATGGATCCTTCAAAGTTCAGGAGTTAATGGTATGGTTGGAGGACTTGCAGAGGAAGGGGTTTGTAAGGCCCAGCGTTTCACCATTGGTAGCCCCGGTCTTCTTTTCCAAGAAGGATGACAGAAGCATGAGGTTATGTGTGGACTCCTAGTTCCTGAATAGTGTGACCATGAAGGAAAAGTATCCATTATCAAGTATTGATGACCTCTTCAATCAGATAAAGGGAGCTATATAGTTTTCAAAGATAGACCTCAGATCGGGATATCACCAGCTTCGAGTACAAGATGAGAATATCTCAAAGATGGCTTTCATATGTCTCTATGGACACTATGAGTACTTAGTGATTCCATTTGGCATGAAGAACAAACCAGCAGTGTTCATGGGACTCATGAGTAGGATCTTCCAACCTTACTTAGACCGGTTTGTAGTGATCTTCATTGATGACATCTTAATGTATTCAACTTCCGAAGAGGAGGACACGATACACCTGAGGATGGATCTGGACACACTTTAGAAGAACCAGCTTTACGAAAATCTCTTAAAGTGTGATTTATGGATACAAAAGGTACACTTTCAAGGACATGCAATCTCATAAGTTGGAGTTTCGATGGATCCAATGAATATCAAGGTTGTAATTTCTTTGGAACCTCCCAAGAGCATTACCGAGGTACAGAGTTTACTTGGGTTGGATAGGTACTATAAAAGGTTTGTACCCAACTTCTCTAGGGTGGCATCACCCACGACATCATTGAAAAAGAAGGGAAAACCATTCGTGTAGATAGAAAGATTCCAGCAGAGATTTCGACAGTTGAGGTAGATCTTGAAGAGTGTACCTGTCCTGAGGCTAGTAGAGGATGACACTGATTGCGTAGTTTTCTGTGACACATCAGTATCTGAGTTTTATTGTTTTCTGATGAAGGGGAATGTAGTGATTTCTTATCGCTCACAAAAATTGAGACCGTATGAGAAAAACTATGTGACTCATGACCTTGAGTTGGTAGTGGTATTCTTCACACTGAAGATGTGGAGACACAACCTTATGGGTGAATGATTTATCATCTACTATGACCACAAGAGTCACAAGTACATCTTTTCTCAGAAGAATCTTAATATGAGATTGAGACATTTGAAATAGTTTATATAGGACTGTGACTTTGAGATATTCTATAATCCTGGGATGTGGAATGTGGTGGAAGATGTTCTCAGCAGGAGATCAAGTTCACAACTACTGAACGAGGCGTTAGAGTAGTTGGACTCAATCCTGACATACTTCATGGATAGAGTGGAGATAGATTTTCTTCACTCAAGCATTGTTTCCCCTCCACTCCTACAGAGAGTTAAAGAGATGCAGCTCGGAGATGCCAGCTACAAAACTACACATACCCAGATGTCCATAGGTCATTCCCATGATGAATATTCGATAAGTGGGGAGCACATCATTATTTTTAGAGGATACACCATAGTACCAGTGGAACTATGGGAGTATGTGTTTAGGTAGTTCTATACATCCCCTTTGATGGTACATCCAGGTGTGGTGAAGATGTACTAAGAACTCTGATGTCAGTACCGGTGGTCGGGGATGAAGAATGCAGTGGTAGAGTCTGTCTCGAGATGTCTCAGTTTTTAGTAAGTGAAGGCTAAGCACCAGGTTCCAATAGGTTTGGGAAAACCCCTCGAGGTACCTGAGTGGATGTGGGATGGAATATTGATTACCAACATGAGGATATTACCACATATATCTAGGGGGTACGATACCATCTAGTTGATTTTAGCCCGACTCACCAAGTTGGACCACTTCCTAACCATTTGAGAGTAGGGTTCAGTAGAGAGCATGGGATGCCTCTACATGCAGGAGATAGTTCGACTCCATGGAGTCCCATATATGATAGTCTCTAATTTTGATGCACGCTTTACATCATGATTATTGAAGGGATTATAAGAGGCATTTGGGACTCAGCTATGCTTAAGCATAGCCTTCCACCCACAGACAAGTGTTCAGATGGAGTGGAATATATAGACCCTTGAAGGCATGATTAGTACTTTTGTTCCTGATTTTGGTCATAGTTGGGAGGACCACTTACCAATAGTGGAGTTTT
Organism: Viscum album; assembly: GCA_963277665.1. Classification (NCBI taxonomy): domain Eukaryota; kingdom Viridiplantae; phylum Streptophyta; class Magnoliopsida; order Santalales; family Viscaceae; genus Viscum; species Viscum album. The sequence continues at coordinate 289,006,908 of OY728163.1, forward strand.
CATACAACACAGATATCACTCCACCATCAGTATGGCTCCATTTAAGGCATTGTATGGATAACCACGTAGGTCACTATAATGTTGGACAGACCCAGGGGAGTCAATACTCATGGGTCCAGAGATGGTATAGGACACTGATTAGTCACTGAAAGTGGCTAATATTCATTGTTAATATCTTAATATTAATGTTTTTAAAAGTTCATAAACATCAATTTTAGTCCAATTCAGAAATTGAACTTCATTTCCCATCATTGTGCAATTCATGCTTAAAATGTCAATTTGGGACCACTCAATAATTTGATTGTGGAAATTACAATATTCATAATTTTAATTTGAAATTTTGGGATATGATTTATCACTTTGTTTGGAACATTTTATCTTTTAGGTCTGATGGATTAATCCCAAATAAAGATGGAGAATTTTGCGCATAAAGGCAGAAACTTGCTGGAAAAAGCATAATGGGCCTAAGGCCCATCAAACAAATGTGGGGCCCAGAAACCAAGCCCAATTAAGCTCAAATTTATACAGTAGAAAGATAAAAATATGAGGATCATTTTATTCAACTGTGACCGGAGCTAATTCTGATTTTTTCATGATGATAAATGGATCTGAAGTTGAGATTTAAATGGAGGACTCGTCATTAATGCACAGAAATTCGTCTCACCACATCGACCATAACATTCAAACGGCTAAGCCAAATTTCCTGAATTTTGATATCTTTTAGAAGACACATGGACGAAGATATATTATATTTATGAAACCTTCAGATTAGGCCATATGAAGTGTGAAACGCACACGTCAAAATGGAGGACGCATCTGGACAGTTTTCCGGGTCAACTTCGAAACGTCAATTTCCTTTTGATTATTCACCCTCCTTTTGACACTCTTAATTGTTGTGGGGTGAATTTAATGTTGGGGGTGGACCTAAGGCTCCTAATATTCCTATATAAGGAGATGGTGTTGAATGAAATTATCATCTAACATTTTCCTTTGAATCCAAGTTTTTCTTTCAATTGTAATTTCCCGCTTTCGTTTTGTAATGGCATTGTCAATCTCTCTAATGTAAGTTTTTCATTCACGTTTAGTATTTTAATAAAATTTCTTCTTATTCACTTTTATTTTTCCTTTTTTTTACACGTTGATACCGTTGAATCGTAGTGTGAATTTATTCACACCCGCACTTGTGAATTCATCACACAACGGTGGAGTGTTCATTTTGATTAATGTTTTTTTTCTTTCTTCTTCAATCCCACTTCATTAAGTCAATTACCCGCTTCCATTGATAGAATAACATCAATGGAGGGCAACCTTTTATGGGTTGATCCTAGGGAGTTGCATAAGTTGGATTGAATGTTATTTGATGTTCTTAAATTCATAAATTTGTTCTTTATTTTAAGAGTTCCTTTCTTTGATTTATCTTCTTCTTTGTCTTCACCGAATTTAACGACGACGCATTTTGAGTGCTAGTACGATCCAATTCCTTGCAGTGCTCATTTAATTGATCCTCTAAGTGAATTGGTGATTAGCCTTGAAATTGTGTATGGATTAAATCATAGAATGATATTGAGGAATTATTTCATTTAATGGATACCTCTTGAACCGATGAACAGAAAATCAAATGAAAAACAAATACATCCAATAATGCCCAAGAGACAACCTAGGATCGGCTCACCTTAATTAGTTGTTTTAATTCAAGTAATTTTATTTGTTTTGTTATTTAAATTAAATCAATATTTCTTCAAATCAATTCAATCCAATGTTGGCCACTGCATAGCCAATCCCGCATCTAATCAAAGTGTCTCAAGGTTTCTTCTTCGGTCCCTGTGGATTCGATCCCTACTTGTACTTCAACGACCGCTTTTACCGGTAGGGTAAATTTGGGCGCAACCAAATTTTGGCGCCGTTTCCGGGGACCCAAGTAAGTACCTTAGACCCAAATCTTCTTTTCTCACCCCAAATTCTCTATTCTCACCCTATATTTCTCTTTTCTTTTCCCCTTTCTGTTTTCGTGTGTCCAAAAAAAATCTATATCCAAATTTCATTCAACTGCAATGGAGTATCATCAACAATTTCCTTTCATAAACTCAGGCTGGAATCAAATAGAAAATCAACAATGGGAATCCCCTCAGATAGAAAATTACTTTGATCAACACTTGAATGATTACCCCACACCCGATAACTTGTACAATCAATGGGATGCTGATTGTTTAAAGGATCAATTTCTATACCTCTCGAGGATGATTGAAGAGATAAAACTTAATGAAGTTCATGAGTTCCAAACATCTATCAATCCAAATTCTGAAAAAAAAAATTGAACATTTGTGTGAAAAAATGGATAAAATGAATTCAGAAGTTTCATCACTGAGAGTAGAACTACAAAGCATTGAATCATTTTTGGAACCCACTCCAACTCAGGTTATCCCTTCCACATCACTTATAGAAGAATCTTGTTACCCACATAACTTATTTGAATTTAGTGATGAACCCACTTTATAATCTTGGAAAACAGAGTTGGATAATGAAGTGAATTGGTCAGGTAATTTTGAAAGTCAAGCTAATGAACATGAGGGAATTGTTAACAAGTGTTTAAATCAGGATGAAATTGATTTCATTAATTCAAAAGAGGGAAATTTTTCTTCAGAGATTGAATGTTTGGAATATTTCTACAATGATGATTTTTCAGATACACCAATCACTGAACCATTAGGAGAAATCACAAACATCAAACCCATACCCATTTATGAAACTCATCTAGAAAATTTTGGGGTTGAATCTTCAATTCAAAGGGAACCAATTGTGTTTGGAAATTTTGAAAATGAAATTGATATTGATTCTAATTCCTTATCTATTTTTGAATGTCCTATCCAACCTGAACTTAAAATCAATGTCCTTACTTCCCCACTCAGGCATCCCATCATAGGGTACAAACAAGACCTCTCAGTTATCATTCATCCATCTCATGAAACCAATAATGTAGGAATGAACCTTGAAATGTTAGGAAATACTCCAGATAAAACACGATCAACCATTTTAGATATTCCTTGTATTTTACCAATCATTGTAGAACATAGGATTTCACATGAATCAAATTATAAAAAAATCAATATGAATAAAGTTGAAGTGGACAAAAATGGGGTCTTAAAAATGATGAAAGTTGGAATTGGATAAGTTGGGGGGTACAAGTCGGGCTAACGACGTTAAACAAAAGCGCTGCATGGGAGGAAAATCATGGTTTTCATGTTTTTTAATCATTTTGAATCATTTTATTTTTCATATAATAAATTACAATAAGCTGTTGACCTGTTCTTCTTTTATGAGTAAGGATGGGTATAAACGGGGAGTGCCATATTCATCCGTGTCACGTGGTGTGATCTCTGAGTAATACCTTACCCAGAAAATATAAAGAAGACAATGTATCATCAGTTTTGTTTTGTTTTGTTTTGTTTTTATGTTTTTATAGGTTAAAAAAAAGGACATGTCATAAGCCATAAGGAAAATCCATTCACCACCATCCAAGCCACTGAGACTCAAATGCAGGATTGAAGGGAGACTATGGAATGTGCTATCATTATCAACCACCAGGTAACTTCATTCCATGATTTTCATTTTAAATTTCTTCTTTGAACTCCTATCCTACCCCCTTCTATCTTTTCTTTTCTTTAAACACTGGGGACAGTGTTATTCTAAATTGGGGGGGGGATAAAAAATGATTTTTTTTCAATAAGAACATTCATGAAAAAAAAAATTCCATTAACCTTGAACATGATAACACACATTACAAACTCTAAAATTGGATATCAAATAAATTTTGCATTCCTTGATTCTGATTTTAATGCAAGTTTAAGTTCATGAGCATAGTTTTTGGAAAGTGCGGTTGTCCGATGTGATTTTTCAATGTTTACAATTTCATCCTCTTAATAAAAATGCCACAATGCACGTCTACTGCATCGTGGGTGTAAATTTGAGTTCTTGGGTCCCTTTCATTATAGCATAGGGTTCTGGGGTCACTTTTAGTTTAATTTGAGTATCCAAAAAAACAAAAAAAAACAAAAAAATCAAAAAAATGACCACATAGAGCAATGTTTTGTTCAAATGCGTGGCGTCCGGCACTTGGGGATCGTGACTCCATAGTTTTCTTGCACAGAGTTAGACTTTATATATCTATTGTAGAGCATGAAATTGACAAAATGCGTGGCATCCGGCACTTGGGGATCGTGACTCCATAGTTGTCTTGCCCAGAGTTAGTCTTTTCATATCTATTGTGGTTAAAAAAATCAAAAAAAATCAAGAAAAAATTAAACAAAATGGATACTCATCTTAAGGTTTAATGTGATTCCCACCTAGCGCTTCCATTTTTTCCCCTTGAACAATAAAATGGGCCCCATATCTTTTATGATGCACAACACTTTATCATGCTTAATTGGAATTGGATGAAATGTGGCAATGAATTTGAACAAAGGAATGGGCTTGGGCTTGGGATATGCTTATGGACCTAGCTTTTTTTAAATGATTTTGATGGGTTTTCATAATTTTTTTGGTATTAGATATTTGGGTGAGTAATGTGTATTTAAATGTTTTTGGAAAAGGGGATTTGGATTTCATATTTGTAATTTATTTTGCTCGGGACTAGAAAAACTCAAGTTGGGAGGTGTGATTAGTCACTGAAAGTGTCTAATATTCATTGTTAAGATCTTAATATTAATGTTTTTAAAAGTTCATAAACATCAATTTTAGTCCAATTCAGAAATTGAACTTCATTTCCCATCATTGTGCAATTCATGCTTAAAATGTCAATTTGGGCCCACTCAATAATTTGCTTTTGGAAATTACAATATTCATAATTTTAATTTGAAATTTTGGGATATGATTTATCACTTTGTTTGGAACATTTTATCTTTTAGGTCCGATGGATGAATCCCAAAGAAAGATGGAGAATTTTGCGCCTGAAGGAAGAAACTTGCTGGAAAAAGCATAATGGGCCTAAGGCCCATCAAACAAATGTGGGGCCCAGAAACCAAGCCCAATGAAGCTAAAATTTATACAGTAGAAAGATAAAAATATGAGGATCATTTTATTAAACTGTTGCTGGAGCTAATTCTGATTTTTTCATGATGATAAAGGGATCTGAAGTTGAGATTTAAATGGAGGACTCGTCATTAATGCACAGAAATTCGTCCCACCACTTCGACCATAACATTCAAACAGATGATCCATATTTCATGAAATTTTTATATATTCTAGAAGACACATGGAAGAAGATATTTTATATTTATTACACCTTCGCATTCGGCCATATGATATGTCAAACGCACACGTCAAAATGGAGGACGAATCTGGATAGTTTTCCGGGTCAACTTCGAAACGTCAATTTCCTTTTGATTCTTCACCCTCCTTTTGACACTCTTAATTGTTGGGGGGTGAATTTAATGTTGGGGGTGGAACTAAGGCTCCTAATATTCCTATATAAGGAGATGGTGGTGAATGAAATTATCATCTAACATTTTCCTTTGAATCCAAGTTTTTCTTTCAATTGTAATTTCCCGCTTTCGTTTTGTAATGGCATTGTCAATTTCTCTAATGTAAGTTTTTCATTCACGTTTAGTATTTTAATAAAATTTCTTCTTCTTCACTTTTATTTTTCCTTTTTTTTACACGTTGATACCGTTGAATCTTAGTGTGAATTTATTCACACCCGCACTTGTGAATTCATCACACAACGGTGGAGTGTTCATTTTGATTAATGTTTTTTTTCTTTCTTCTTCAATCCCGCTTCATTAAGTCAATTACCCGCTTCCATTGATAGAATAACATCAATGGAGGGATAACCTTTTATGGGTTTATCCTAGGGAGTTTCATAAGTTGGATTGAATGTTATTTTATGTTCTTAAATTCATAAATTTGTTCTTTATTTTAAGAGTTACTTTCTTTGATTTATCTTCTTCTTTGTCTTCACTGAATTTAACGACGATGCATTTTGAGTGCTAGTATGATCCAATTCCTTGCAGTGCTCATTTAATTGATCCTCTAAGTGAATTGGTGATTATCCTTGAAATTGTGTATGGATTAAATCGGGGAATGATATTGATGAATTATTTCATTTAATGGATACCTCTTGAACCGATGAACAGAAAATCAAATGAAAAACAAATACATCCAATAAAGCCCAAGAGATAACCTAGGATCGGCTCACCTTAATTAGTTGTTTTAATTCAAGTAATTTTATTTGTTTTGTTATTTAAATTAAATCAATATTTATTCAAATCAATTCAATCCAATGTTGGCCACTGCATAGCCAATCCCGCATCTAATCAAAGTGTCTCAAGGTTTCTTCTTCAGTCCCTGTGGATTCGATCCCTACTTGTACTTCAACGACCGATTTTACCGGTAGGGTAAATTTGGGCGCAACCAGACACCACTGAGAAGCTGCAGTTCATCTGAGAGTGGATGAAATCTCTGCAAATCTAACAGAATTTGTATGCATATAGGTTATGGTGACCCTTGGAGTTTGATGAGGGGGATCACATGTTCCTACGGGTCTCTCTTCGATGAGGGATACATTGATTTGGCAAGGGCAAGATGTTATCATTGATGTTCATTGAACCTTCCATGATAATGAGTAGAGTGGGTGAGGTGGTGTACAAATTGTCTCTACCATCGTAGCAAGAGAGGGAGAACAACTTATTTCACATATCCCAACTGAAAAGATACGTGCACGAACCTACTCAGGTCATTGACCATGGTGAACTGGAGATTGACAACAAGGAGACATTCGCGGAGTATCCAGTGGAGATAGAGGATCGACATGAGAGGATCATTTGTGGATGGTCGATTCCTATGTTGTGTGTTTGTTGGAAGCACAATAATCTCAAGAATATAACATAGGATCGAGAGGCTCAGATTCGTGCTCAGTACCACGATTTGATTGATAATCCCTTTTTTTGGATTACAAGGACGTAAATACCGAAAGGTGGGGGTATTGAAATATCCCATAATTCCATGAAAATTAATTTTATAATTAAATGGTTTTATTTTGAGACCATCCACTAAGACTATAGGTGATTCTGAGTCCCATAGTGGACCTAATGGGTTTTTAAACAATTTTTTTAAATTTCATTAAATAAACATGCGAGTGGAATTTTATAACATTCAAACCGGCGCCCAGATAAAAAATATGAGGAAATCATTGAACTCAGAGTGTCGTGATTATCCATGGAATGTTTTAACATTGACTAGTGCGGGTCGACTGAAAAATATAGTTTTCAGACCTTTCATAACATTCGGAAGAAAAATAAATTAACTTAAAATGTTATTTTATTATATTTAATTCTTTGATATGCATCGAATCATCAACGCTCCGATGCAACAACTCATTAGTGTTGTGGTATAGTGACGAGATGAAGCTGAATCCAAATAATAAATCTCATTAATGAATCAGTGTGGATACACTGCAACACACACATGTCTTCCTTCATAAATTAAATAGGTAATTCAGGATTGAGAAACAAACCTAAAATTACTTTGATAAACAATGAAGGTAACCTCTCCAATGAATAATTTCGGCAAATAAGATGATGAAGAAGACAATCTGGAGAGTGGATTTGGGACCTTAGATCGATGGACGATGATAGAAGATCATCTTAGAGAAATATCCTTTCCCATGTAGGGTTTTAAATCTATGTGATTATTGTGTCCTCCATTCTTCACTTCAAAATGATGAATGCAGGTCAAATCAGTAACTAGTAGATCTGTAGATGATATCTTCTTACATGATTGGGAATAAATGTTGCGGGTTGATGTTGAAGATTACAAATATAAGCGATTGAATTATGTTTTATGACTCCATTGACAATAACAGATCAAGTCAAAAATGAACAAAGGCCTAGATTATTCCTTAAATTTTTTTGTGACCCCCCCCCCCCTGATCTCCTATTGTTCTTCACTAATGGACCCACGAGGTCACTTCAGGCTTTACCAGGAGGTTCCAAGTGTTACCGGACCCTCGAAGTGTTGGTAAGGCAATCTTGAGTACATATCAATAATGGCAGTGACCAGAGTATCATAATGGTGCTTTTGGAATGGAAATCGGACCACCACCCCAATGGTGGAGACCCATGGATGAGGACCAATGACGACATGTGGTGGAACCAGTGGTAGTGTAGCCACCCGGCAGTGGAGGCTACTGGCTCGACGATTGATGATAGCTGGGATATATAGTGGCGCGGTCGCGGGTGGCGATGAGGGTCACCTCTAGGGCGGGCCACGATAGAGCGGGGAGATGCGGCACAATGCTGCACTTCTAGGTGGTGTTACGTGGTCAACATACCACATATTGAGGCCCAGATAGCCACAGGCAGACCACATGGCATCAGAGGTCGTAGATTGATGTCGCGGTGGAGGCATATGTGGCTCCATCGAGACACATCGGTGGAGAAGGGATACAGTAGCCGCCACATCCTAGGTGGATCAAACCGGAAAACCCATTGGTCTTGGATATAGTAGCATGCCAGAATTGGCATATTACCAGGCCGGTGGAGTGAACTGGGCCACTAGGCGGCCCGAGCTGGAGGAGAACTAATCCCACCACGATTCACTATTTTATTTTCACAATTATACCACCATGCTAAACTAGTTTTGTATTGAAAATTATTAAAATAAAAACAAATTTAACATAAGGTTTGATTCAATTATTTTGTTTTTATTAATGTTAAAAATGGAAATGATACCTTTTTTGATAATTACATTGAAGGTGGAGGTGATTGTGAGGGCACATGATGTTGTCCAAGAAAATGGGCCAAACTACACAGGATCAATGCACACAACTGGACTCATCCACACACTACTACCTAACTGCACATCAGAATTTTTTTATAGTTCTTTTATTTGTCCAAAATTTATTTTTATACATTTTATATATAGAAACACAAGATTAATTCGTCTATCTGGTGGCCCAACCGACCAGATCTGTCCAGCACACAGAAATTGTACGATGTCAAAAGTGGTGTGTTGTGATCTGTCGATAGCTTGGGATCTAGTTGTGAAAATGCTTCCAAACATTCTTTTAATATAGTAAATAGGCGGGGGAACATTTTTATAGTATTTTACATTGCGATATTCGACTGTATAGTGGTCCAAAAAAACAGTCCATGTGGTTTTAAACAATATATGTACCCAAAACCACCTTCCACTTTGCCTATAAAATGGAAGCTTGGGATCTTCATTTGAAAGTTTGTCCAAGAGGCAATGCATTGGTATTTTGGAGACCCAAAGGAGTCCTCTCATCATCAAATTGAGTTATTTTACAATTTTTATAATTTTATAATTACCTAAAAATTATTCTTAAACATTAATTTCCATTTAAAGTCATTTTAGGGAATATTCACATTTTTTGACTTTAATGGAATCAAAATAACAATATAATTTAAATATAAACACTTTCTCCCAAACATAACCTTTATAGTTATCCATAAATGTTTTGGTATATTATAATTCATCCAAAAATTATTTCTTTTAATGTTTTTAAAATCATTTATATGATTTTCTAGTGCTTGCACAAGCACTACATTGGTGTTGCCTAAAAGTTTTAGATAATTATACCAATATTAAAATTTAATAACAAATCAATACCATAGGTATAGTGTATTATACATAGATTATGTCATCTATATTATTTCATATATCATACTTATCTATATAAATATCATGAAAAAATAATAAGTGAGAGAGAGTGACATTTTCTACTTTTAAGATAAAATAATATAAAGGTTGTAATCAAAGGAAAATGGAACCAAAATTCCATTTTTTTTAATATGTAAAGGTCATGGTTGAATCCGAATCATATAATTAAATATAGTCAAGTGTTTGATAACATTTTATACATTATCCCATAGCTTCATCCTTGATTAACCCATTTTACCATTTACCATGGTGATAAACTTTTATTATGGTTACTTATCATTATGGAAAAAAAATTAAATGGACCCTATTACATAAATTGAATATTATAATTCAAATTAAATAATACATTTTCAATTATTTATTTTTTGCAATTGGAAAAAAATAATTTTAATATGAGTTCAAAAAAACAACGAAAAATAGTTTTTTAGAAAAATACTCATTTTAAGCATGAAAATGATTTTTACTAAAATCGTGTAAAACATTGATTCTTATTGAATTAATTGGATTATATTTAATAAAATGAAACTTATGTGAATTTTAAACAAATCCAAATATAAATGTAACATTTAAATTAATTTTATTAAAATAAAGGAAATGATAATTTTTGCAAAAATCGGTATTTTCCACTACTCACTCAAAAATAGAAATTTGTAGGAAAATAATAAAAAGTTATCTCTAGATTATTTTTCAATATTATTTTAATTTGTTTTCCATTTTATCAAATAAAATTTTAAAAAGTGTATGAAATCAATCATAATGTTTTCACATGAAATGAAATAAAAACAAGTTTTGAAGAAAATGTATTTTTGATGTATGAAATGAATTTATACTCTTTCATTATCTAGTAAATGTTGAATTTTTCTTTATAAAAATACTATTTTTAATCTAGAATACATATATATTAAAATATTTTTATATTAAAAAAACTTATCATTTCGTTTTTTTATTTATTCTGCATTAATTTATTGTAATAATTTCCTAGAGTGTATGTCGAAATGATAAGTTCCTTGAAGTTCCATAATATAATAAGGACCTTAATGTTATATGATGAAATTATTAAATATAGTTATATGGTCAGATAAAATCCTATTACAAGAAACATAGAATGTTTACTGTCATGTGTGAGTACTCATAATATAATGGAACTTCTTTTCATGAAGTTCGCACTTCAAAATCTCTAAGATGAGTGATTATGAGAATAAACCTTATAGTTGAAATTTTACATGTTTACGTTTCATAATATATCAATACTAGTAAATGTTTATAATGATACTTATACATTATCATTATTATTAATCCATGTTAAGACTCATGCGCTAAGTTTTCTTTCATAAACCATGATGATAACATTTTGAGGACAATTTTGATATGATGGGATTTTCACAAGTGATGTGATATTAATTAATAAGTCATGAAAGGATTTTTACCTTATATATTTATAGAATCTGATATACTGAAGAATTTATTGAAAGGAAAATATCATATTAAATATCATTCTCATGGTGTAATGATGTGTTTATTTCATATAGTCAAATAATAGTTTATTATTCATATTGGTTGATGATAGAGATGTGAAAAAAAATATGAGATATTATGATAAAGGGATTATATTACAATGTAAGTGTTCATATGTGGTTGTCTATGTTGTGACATTATGTTCTTTCCCATGGGTGCCTTGAACCATTGCTAGAAAATAATATTGTTCTTTAGGCAATCCCATCTAATGCTAATGAGAAGAATCATAGAGGTTTGAACAATAAGTATATCCTTTAATCTTGATTAAATTATATTTTAATTTAGTTAATGGAAAAATATTATTATAAATAATAAGGAATAATATTTTTTGTGTTTTATCTTCACAAAAATAATTTATTGAATATTTAATAAATATTTATTCACCATATTGTGAATAAAATATTTATTTATGAGTAAAATATTTAATTAAATATCTTTTCTAGTAATCAATAAATGTTGGGATGGATAAGAGGACCAAGATTGGATCTAATAATAAATATTAATTTACAATATGGTAAAATAATATTTATCATTATTCCAATTAGAACAATCCATAATAATAATAATAATAACATATTTAATGGGGTTATATAAGGTTTGTTATATTATTTAAGGGTCATTCCATATAAAATAATATTTTAACTTAAACCATAATTATATAAATAGAATTTATTTATTTTGTAGTTTTAATTGAGAATCAAGGTTAGAGAATCATTTTGCACAACAATCTTCTCTCTTGACTCTTCCTTCTCTCATCTTCTCAATAATGAGAAGAGCTCCTTAATTTAGGAAGTATCTTTAAGTGATCAAGACGAACACTGCAAGATGATTAATCCACCAAAAAAGCACCCAAAAATCAATCAGTATCATTCATTGATCAAAAGAGTAAGTGTGGATTACTACCAGAGGTAATATAAACGTGGATCCTATAATCACAACAAAGGTAATCCAGAAAAGCGTTTTTGGATTTTCGATAATATCTTTATCAAAGAAAGTTCCTAAGACAATTTAACTTTTATTTAAATCATATTTGAATTAATTACAATTTTAACATGAAAGATCTCTTCCCAGGGTTTTGGGATTTCCTATGTTAATATCCAATTGGAAAAAATATATTGGTTATGGTTTTCACATCATTCACAACATGTGAATGATCCATCAGATCTAAAAAACACATTTGATTTATCACCCACTACAGTACTTCTGCTAAACCTGAAACCTTCAAGAGGTATAAAAGGGATTAAATTTTAAATTTATAATTATTTATATTAATTTTGATTGGTTATGCACAATACTACTTATATATTTAATTTGTAGATTTTTGTTTCCATAATATGATGTTTAATTAACATGATTTCAACATTTTAATTACTTTATTAAAGATTAATATTTTATTGAAAGACTAATAAAATATTAATAATGAAAAGATATTCCATCAGTAAGTGCCATGGATTATTGCTGGATAGCATGTGTTACATGATGTGTAGCCATATTACATATTGTGTACCAAAGTGCACTTCAATTATACATGTCAGGGTATACAGGAAACCCCAAGAAGTTATTACATGTGTTGCAGTTATTGAAAAAAAACATGTAGATCCGCCCAACCATGAACATGGTTTGTCATATTACATGTTGTGTAGTTGGTGTACAAGCCATGTTGTTTACAAGGTTTAAAAAACAATATTTGTGCTAACTGTGTGGTTAAATACCCGGTCAAAACAGTATGATACTAAAATCCTGGAACACAAATAAAATACATGATGCATAGCCAATGAAAATGGAATGTAACTCATTATTTCCAAAATATTTGAGGTGCAACGTGTCATTTGAAGATATATGAAGACACATATCTAGTAGAACACATTTCTTATAGCTGGAATATAGGTCATGTGATCCCACATCCAAAGAACATGTTGAGTCCTTCGGTGGGTAATATGAACAGACAAAAATTACGATACATGGTGTGTAGCTGACGAGTACATGTCATGTTGTCTGGTCAAAGTACTCACCAAATCCCCATGCATTTATCCTGGTTAGACGATGTGTAGATTGTAAGTACACATTGTGTAGTCTCCCAATAAAAGACAGAATTAAATCACATTAAAAAATAACTAATTACAACATTAAAATATAATTACACTATTGGTTCCACATGTGTTTAAACGATGAAATAATGGTTTTAAATAATTATTAAATTCTTAATTAAATTAATATAATTATCTATAATTATTGGTCATTCCATTTATTTTCCATGAAAGTATTTATTATGGGTATCACCCAGGGAATTTGGATGGTCATTATGATAAAATATAATTGTTTAATTAATTAATTTAATCAGGATTATCTTAATAATAAATAAAAAATAGAAATTACTATTACCTTATATATTTTTGAGTATTAGTTTCATGTTTATAAGCGATCATGATCTTTACCAAGACCTATGTATGTTGGTTTTATTTAATTTAATTTATTACATGGTTTTGTAATTATTAATTATTAAATTTAATATTTTGGCTTATAATTCATCCCTCTCTCCTTTGTCATGTTGGTCATGTGTTTCCAATGTTATTTATGTAATTACCATTAAACCAATCATTTGGTTCCCCCACTGGAATGTGATCTATAAATACATGAAATAAAAGAAGTATCCCAAGGCACATGGAGGTGGTTCAAGATGTAACCAAGATTATCCCAACCCAGGTGATACATAAGCAGATAGGTGGAATGCTACAACTTGTTTCAAGACCAAGACAATGAGTTTCCCCAAGGTCATAGGATTGTTTTTTGATCTCTATAAATCAATTGTTAGATAATCTCATGATCATGTCATTTATTTATTTATTTATTTATTTTCATCTTATGAATTATTTAATTTATGGATTAAAAACTATGATCAAATAAATAAATGATCTAATATTAAAGGATGAAGTTTAAATAAGTGATGTATGCATAAATGTGTTATCAAAACATGGTTAATAACATAAGTAAAATCAACTTAATATTAACAATACATGTAAATGATAAAACATTAAATCATTGCACATAATAAAACAAAGTCATAAAGTTAAAATTAAGTCATTATTCCTTAAAAATATAAATTAAGATGAAACCAATGTTAATGTTTCAATTTAAGCAAATTTTGGAGGATTTTTAATTATTAGAGAGTCATAATTAAGATGACGGGTCAAATTAACTAAAATTGTATTGAATTTAGTGACTAAATTAAGTTTAATAAAAATTTGGATGTATGTGTTGAGGAAATACTAATTATGATTTCTAGATTGGGAAGTCCACTCAATAAATCAAGGAATTGCAAGCCCACAGTTGGAAAGACCACATACTTCATTACCTTCCTATGGTTTTCATGGCCAAAGTATAGATCATTAAGAATGGAAATATATATTCTTGACAATATTTTTTTTTGAATGATGGTACATTTATTTTTCAATGGAGAGGGTCATTGGGACTTGATAAAATAATGGGATACATAATAAAAATTAAATTCATTATGTCTCAAATAATTTTTAATCAATAAAATTACTAATTATATAACCTTTTAAATTATAGAATAAGTGTAAAGTTCATCATACAAATTATTTCCACGATCAATATTAGTGAAATACCAACTTCTTACTAGTAGTAACTTCTCGGAATGGTTCAGATGCTTTCAGGATATCCTGCTCCAGGAACATAAATCTTGCATACTAGAATCCTCACTACATGATCCTACTACTATGGAGTTGATTATTGAATTGTTCACTATCTATGATAAACACATCACTGGAATAATCAATGTTCAATGATTAATGATTTCATCCATGTCTAGTGATCTCATCAATTCTCATGAAAATATAGATACTTATTGCATGATGAAGAATCAACATGGTTTATACCATGAGAGAGAAAGAGAAGAATAGTTTGAAATCTCCAAGACACTCTTTCAGAGTAAACTTGGAGAATGTGCACTAGTTGAACCTCATGTAGTCAATCTCATTGTCTACATTGAGAATCTAATGGTTATCGGGTATAAATTTCCTAAAAAACTGTTTGCGGTTATCATTATTGTATTACTTCCTCATAGATTCTCGATCTTATTTTTACAATTTCAATATGAAAAATATTGATATGTATATTATAGATATTTTCACATTACTTCTACAAGTTTATAATAAGATGAAGCAATAAATGTCTTCCATCCTTATGGTGAATAAAATTAAAGGACATGAAAATATATTTATGTCCAAATATTTTTCAGAATTCCCTTATAATAATAGAAAAGTCATTGGATAGGAAAGGGAATAGGATGCAATTTTCATTGAATATATAATGAATGTCAATTAAAAGAAAAATTTCACCTAGGAAAATAAGCAAAATAATGCTTTAGGTAAATTTTTTATCAAGTTAAATTTATCTATTTCTTGAAATTTTTTATTTGATACATCTTTTGGTACTAACATATGTATTCAATTATAGGATCCAATTAGATTAAAAAAATTGACCAAGGGGAGGAACATATATGATTAGTTAATGGATACAGACTTGTTGTTGTGGCTATCGGGGAGTGCCACTTCACATTTCCAATGGGAATGATATTATTTTTGAATGATTTTTATTATGTTTCATATGTTATAAAAAACATTATATATGTATCCAAACTAGATACAGGTGGATTTATTTTCGAATTTAGGAATAAATGTTTCTTTTTACTATAAAAATGGAATTTATTATAGTAAGGAACATTTAAATAATTTATTTTATGTGTTGGATTACAGAAATCAAGTCATGTAAATAGATAATGAAATTAGTTCACATGAATCATACGTCACCCATCTTTGGAATCACTGGCTAGGTTATGTAAATGAAAAGCATTGGAAAAAATTAAAACAATTTTGATATTTAGATTATTTTAAACTAAAACAACTTGGCATATTTCAGACATGTTTACATGGTAAAATGACCAAAGATTCATTTAGTGGAAAAGGTAAAATGGCCATGGAGCTTCTTGAATTAGTTCATAACATTGTGTGTGAACTATTTCCCATTAAAGATAAGGGTGGGTACTCATACATCAAACCTTTTACTGTTGATTTTAGTAGATATTGATATATTTAATTAATGAAGTATTATTAATATTCCTATGATATATTTGATGAATATAATAATGAATTTAAAAACCATCTTGGTAAGAATAATAAGAAACAGTACTCGGACCGTGGTAGAGAATATCTTAATAAAAACATCATTAATTATTTATAGGGTTTGGGAAATCTATCATAATTGACTCCTCCTTATAAACCTTCCTGGAATGGTGAATGTGAAAGGAGGAATTACACTTTTTTATACATGGTGAGATTAATAATGAGTCATGTGAGTCTTCTAATATACTTATGGGGATACCTATTTCAAATAGTAGTATACATACTAAACTGAGTTACAACTAAAGTGGAAGATAGTATTCCATACTAATTATGGAGGGGGAAGAAACCAATGTTTTCATACATATGAGTTTTGGGTTACGAAGCATTTTTTAAGGCTATTTATGTAAATAATTTGAATCCTAAGGCAGTAAGTGTATATTAATGGGGTATCCTAATGAAACTAAATCATATTACCAATATAAACCTATAGAAAAAAAATGTTTTGGATAAAAGACATACTATATTAATTGTAGGGGGTCACATCTCTAAAAGAAATAGTGAGAGTGGGATAGAAGTCAATGAAGTCATGTGTAAAGATACATAGTATTTGTCATAGTAATAGATTCCACAATCCCCATGGAAGAATAATTTCTAGTGAAACAAGTACTATGTAGTGGTACAATATATGTTAGATAACCATAGTGCTATTTTTTTAATCACTAAGGATGGCGACTAATTATTAGTTTATAGTAATGTTTAAATTACTTAAATAGAAGAAGTAAGTGGAAAAGATGTTTCCAAATAGAAAAAAGATATAAATTTTAAAATGGATTCCATATACCAATGCCAAGTCTTGATTTTGGTAGATCCTCCAGTGGATATAAATCCCATTGGTTGTAAATGGGTATTCCGGAAGAAATTGGACATGGATAGACAAGTCAGTACTTATATGTCATGAATGGTTAAAAAGTGGTGCAAATAGATTTATGGAATAGAAAATGATGAATTCTATTCATTGGTTTCTATTCTAAAACCCATCATAATTATACTTTCTATTATGTATTTAAATGAATATGGTATTTTGAAGATGGATTTTAAAACAACCTTCCTTAATGAGAACCCTGAAGAAGATATATATATATGACAAAACATGAAGGGTTTGTGAATCAAATGGATTCCGACAAGGTGTGAAAATGGAAAAAGTCCATTTATGGATTAAAAAAAGAATCCATTTAATGGAATATTCAATTCAATGAAGTCCAAGTATAATTTGGTTTCATAAAGAATTAATGTGAGCCCCATGTCTATAATTGGTTAATGGGGAGTTTAGTCATTTTATTAATGGTATATGTTTAAGAAATATTACTTATTATAAATTAAACACCAATCTTACAGTTGGATAATTACTTGTTGAATAAATGATTCTCCATAATGTACTATAGCAAGGTATCATATTATCATTAGATCAAGATCTATCTTGACCTATCTAAGAGGCTACGCAGTTTAAGTCAAGTTATATATATTGAAAAGATACTAAAGAAATTTAGTATAGAACAATCCGATAGGGGGTTATTTCCAATGTCACATAACATTGATATTTCAAGAAAAATGAGTCCTCAGACACATGAGCAAAGATAGTGGAAGGAAAGGATTCTATACTCATTATCAATTAGGTCATCCATTTATTTTATGAAAAGTACTAGGCTATATGTCACCTATGCCTTAAGTGTGGTAGGAAGATATCAAACTGACCCAAGTGACCTCCATTGGATGGTCGTCAAGACCATCCTTAAGTATCATATTATAATTAAGGATATGTTCCTAGTATATAGACGAGATAAGAAACTAGACATCTATGGATATATATATATATATATATATATATTCTAGTTTACAAATAGAACAAGATGATATAAAATCACAAATGGGACACATCTTCACTATCAATGGAGGTGTTGTGAGTTAGAAGAGCTCAATGTATGTTTTGGTAATAGGTTATAACATATAGTTTGAGTATATTGTAGATTCTGAGGCATCTAAATAATCTGTTTGGATATGAAACTTTATCAAATATATTGACTTGGTACCTAGCTGTACATATCTTATCACACTTTATTGTGACAATACTGTAGCAATGGCTCTCACAAAGTTGATGAGGTCACATCAGTGGGCGAATCAAATAATTTAGATGTATCATCTCTTGATTTATTTTTCTCAATGAGGTGATTTCACAATGATTAGAATATCCCAAAAGGACAACATGGCATACCCCTTGACTAAATCCTTAACTCTGTAGAAACATGATCATCATGTATGGTCTAGCAGACTAAAAGTCATAGGTAGATGGCTCTAGTCCAAGTGGATGTCTTTTGGAGTTAGTGTTATATAACCAACTATTTTGTAATTTGTATTAAATGTATATTCAAATATTTTAATATTAATAAAAACATATTATTACATATTGTTCATTTTTCTTCATGACATTAATGTAATAATTTTCTAGAGTAACATCTACAATGATAAGGTCATAGCAGTTCCCCTCTATGATGGGGACCTTGAAGTGATATATTGATATTATTAAATATAGTTGTATTTATGAATAACACACTATGATGTGACACATAGAACTGTGACTTTTGGGTGTGATTACTTGTTAGATAATGAGAGTTCTTCTCATGAAGTTTGTACTTGGTGATCTCCAAGATGGTAGACTATGAGAACATACCATATTGTATAAATTCTATATTTTTATGTGCAATTATATATTTCTATCTATTAACTTGTGTGATGTTCATTAAACTTAAAGATTATTATTAATATATGATACAATTCGGTCACTTAGATGTATTTTGTAAACCATGTCGATAATAGTTTATGGTGAAGTTGAATATGTTCAGTGCATCAGCAGTGATCTATTGTTAATTAATAATTCGAGGAAGGTTTGGTGCCTTCCATTTTTATGGAAGATTATTACTTGACTCTTTGATTGAAATAGAACCATAATATTAAATTCCATGTTCATGGTGTAATGACATGTTTATTTTAGATAGTCCAAGAAATATGTATCAAGAATACAGTTTGATGAAAAAAATGTGTATCCTACTTGATAGGATAGTTTGAAAATGGAATTATATTATACATTAAGTGTTCGTATGTTGTTGTCGATGTTGTGACATTAATTTATTTCTCTTTCAGGCCTTGACCTGTTGATATATAGTAATCTTGGACTTTAAGAAATATCACCTAATACTAATGAGAAAGAAGCCTATAGTGTTTCACATTAAGTGTATACACTGATATTGATTAAATTATGTCTGAATTTAATTAAGGTAATAAATATTATTATCAATATCAAGGAACAATTTAATTCATGTTTAGTCCAACATAAATATTTTGTTGAATATTTAATAAATATAGATTCACTGGATTGTGAGTAAAATAATTATTTATAAACTAAATATTTAATTAAATATAAATATGGGTATTTAATAAATATCAAGGAGGATGACCAGACCATGATTGTTTTCAGTGATAAATATTAATTTATAGGACAATAAAATAACATTAATCATTTCACCAGTTGGAAGAGACTATTAAAATATTATTATTATTATATATGGAATGGGGTTGTATGAATATTATTATATTCATTAAGTGTTGTTATGAAATTAAATAATATTTTATCTTGAAAATTAACTCTATAAGTAGACATTTATGATTATTGTGTAGGGTTAATCGAGAATCAAATCTTGAGAATAATTCTTCACAACAAACTTACCTTTTTACTCTTCCTTCTCGCATCTTCTCAAGAACATGAAGAACTGCTTTAAGGCCAAAGGATCTCGCAGTGATCAAGAAAATTAATTCAATATGATCTTTACTATTTACTAGATCTTGGAAATGAATCAATGTTTTTCAGATATCAAATGAGTGTGTATGGATCACCACTATAAGGATTCTGCACTTAGATTCCACAATCACATCAAATGTAATCTGAAAAGGCATTTTTAGATGTTCAAAAATATCTTCACCAAATAAAGTTCCTAAGATGAGGTAACCATTATTTAGATCATATTTGAATTAAATATAAATTTAATAGGAAAAAGGTCCTCTCCAGGTTTTGGGATTTCCAATATCAATATTTTAATGGAAACTTTTTGGTGTCCATGGTGTTCATGACATACATAATATGAGAATGATCCATTTAATTTGACAAAAATATTTTGTTTTATCACCTACCAAGGCACTTCCACTGTGCCCGGAACCTTTTGTAACCACCATTAGATAAAGTATAATTTTTAATTAAATATATGTTCTATAAATTCTATTAAAATTATTTATCTATAGTGATTACCAATATTTTTTTTGATAAAAATAATTTTCACATATAATTTAAGTTATTTAAAATATATCACCTTTAATCATATATGAAAATATTTAAAATTGAGTTCTTTTTTTCCAAGGCATTCAACTATAGATTTATTTTAAATAAAACTTCTATACATGTATTTTATCATGTGGTTACTCCTACCCATACCCACTAATACAAAATCTAGGTTATAAGAGTCATATTTAAAAAAAATATTTTAATAGTATATCATAGTTTGTTTTAATATCGTTATTGTGTGTGGTGTCTTCATTTGAATATACTATTCCTTTTAAGATAAAATGACACGGTGTTACAAAAAGGGTGAATTACATGTGATTGTTGAGTCAATAAGGTTTTCCTTATGAATTTTCCACTCCTTCTTATTTTGAAAATCACAAACACCTTATCTTTAAATCGCTTTTATAAGGAAAATTACTTTTATAAGGAAAGTCGCTTTTATAAGGAAAATCGCTTTTATAATGAAAATTATTCTTATCATATTTTCATCCATATTTTTCTTAAGTATAAGAATCAGATTCATTTCTAAATTCTTGGAATCGTTTGAAACTCTAATATAAAGCATTCTATTTTAGGCTCCGAATTCTGGATAAGAACTATAATGAAGTTTCATTCCAAATTCTGGATACAAACTCTGATAAAGTTCTACTCTGAATTCTAGATACGAAATCTGATAAAGTTCTACTCCGAATTCTGGATACGAACTCTGATAAAGTTCTACTCTGAATTCTGGATATGAACTCTGATAAAGTTCTACTTCGAATTATGGATACGAACTCTGATAAAGTTCTACTCCAGATTCTGGATACGAATTCTCATGAAGTTTGACATCGAATTCTCATTACGAATTCTAATGACAAATTTTCATTATGAATTCTGATGACGAATTCTCATTCCGAATTCTCATTCCGAATTCTCATCCCAAATTCACCTATTAAAAATAATCTGATCATCTTTGATTGATACACTCCGGATTTATTTAGACTCCAAAAATTATTTTTGGTTAGACTCCGAACTTTCATTTTGCTTATACTTTTATAATTTGTCTACTCTTTGATATTTTGTTTACACTCTGAACCTTCACTCCGAACTCTTGTGTTAGACTTAAAATGATGTCGTCTATTCTGTTGTAAACTAATTGTTGGTTAAGTTACACATGTACAGGTCCCTCCGATTTTTCATGAAAATATGACCGTTGGAAAGGAGGCCAACCTTGCCTATAAATAGGAGCTCATTTGAAAGAGCTTAGGAATTCAACTTCGATTTTTGTTCACACATGATGTTGAAGTGATTTCTAGAGAGAGAAGATATTATTAACTCTCAAAGCTTCGTGCGACTCCGAATGTTAGTGATTACATTCAAGGACTTCTGGGGATAGGAAGACAGAGGTGCCGACTACTTTGAAGTTCGAGGGCTTCCTTGCTGAGGAAGACAGAGGTTGCCAACTACCTTGAAGTTGAGGGCTTGCGGGGATAGCAAGACAGAGACTCTAATCTTCCTATCGAGGGCTTACCCTGGTGTGGGTAAGACAGACTTTCTTGAAAGTATAAATCAAGGGACCTTTATCCAAGGTTGTTGGATACCCTTCTCTTTGGGTTAAAAGACTTATATCTTGTTACTTGTAGTTTTACTACTTGTTTGTTTCCGCTGCATTTTGTATTGTAAGGAAAGTAAAGCTTTATTATACTTCCTTACTTGTACTCTGTTTCATTTAGATTCTATATGCTTTAAGGTAGAATATCATATTTTAATCTTTAGTTAAGTTTCAATTTTCTGATCCATATTTCCGGAACCTACTTTCGGAATAACTAACTTTAAAGGTTCCAAAGGAATTTTTTAAAGTATACAATTCACCCCCCCCCCCCCCCTCTTGTATATTGAGCATCTACATCATTATTTCGATCCTACAATTGGTATCAGAGCAGGTCTCTGAAATACTTGTACTCATGTATAAGTTTTTCTTTCTCACTTTATAATTCTGAACTTTCTTATTCCCAACTTTGTCATTCCAACCTTTGTTATTATTTTCTACTAACAAGTTTGTGTGCCAAAGGTTATTTTAAGTATGGTAGGAATTAATGTTGGTTCCATTGATAATCTAAATCCTACAAGACCACCAATATTTGATGGTAATTATTATGAGTACTGGAGAGATCGAATGAAGACTTTTGTTATCAATACTGGAGTGGACAACTTTTTTATGATTATGGGAGATTATAAAATTCGTAAAAAGGAAGATAGAACTTTCACTAACTAGGAAAAGTAAGAGTATCAACTCAATTATAAGGTACACAATACTTTTCGTTTTTCAATGACTAGAAATATATATATCCAAATTTCTTCTTGTGAAGCAGCTAATTATATCTGGAAGAAGTTAGAGGTTACACACTTTGGAACTTCTAAAGTGATTGAGACTAGGAGAGCTATGCGTAGAGCTGAATACCATGGATTAAATTTTCCTTATGGTGAACCAATTTGTAAAGTTCAACAGAGGTTTATGACTATCGTCAACATTTTACAATATATGGGAGAGAAAGGGTTAGATGATGAAGCACTTGGGGACAAGATAATTGATATCATGCCTAATGAGTGGGAATCCAAAATAACGGCTATAGATGAGAACAGGAAGGTCACTCAAATTTCACTTGATGAGATTTTTGGAACTCTTCTCCAACATGAAACCAGAATGAAGAGAGATGCTGAAAACATCAAAAATAAGAATGGAAATGGTATTATTGCTTTTACAACAATATCAAATCAGATGAAATCTAAGACTCCTGAGATAGTAACAATATCCAAGTCTAAGAAAGTCATTTTCCAATCCGAATCTAGTGAGAGTGAAGTCTCTGAATATGAGTTAGCGAATCTTTCTCAAAGGCTGAACAAGATAGCTGGCCAAGGAAATTTCCAATCCAAGTATAAGAAAAAGGAAAGGAAAGATAAGAAAGATGGAGAAGTCACGTGTTATGAATGCAAGAGAGCTGGACATATTAGACCAGATTGCCCTTTGCTCAAAAAAAAAGAAAGGAAAGAAAGAAATTCAGACAGGAACAGAAAGAAGTATTATATAGCCAAAGCTAAGAAGGTTCTGAAAGCTAATGACACCTGGAGTGCCAGTGGTGGTGACTCTTCAGATGAATCTTCTGATTATGAATCTTCAAGACAGAAGAATCTTGGTCTTGTAGCCGGACTACCTATTGACCATAATTTTTTTATGGCTAAGGTACGAAATGCTGAATCATTGACCAATGTTTCTTTAAATTCTAATGATAGTAAGTATTATAACTCTTCTGATGAAGAATCCTCTTCTGATGAAGAAAATACTTTACCTACTTATGAAGAAGTTTCTAGGTTGGCTGAACTTCTTGAGATTGAGAACTCTAAACTCAATAAGAAACTTGATAAGGAAAACTCTAGGAATTCTATTCTTACAAAAGAGATATCATATCTTTCTAAATATCTTGATAAGAAAAATGATGATTTTGAAAGAATTTCAAAAAATGTTGAGGAAGTAAGCTCTGAGAAGAACAAACTTTCTAAAGAGTTAGAAAACGTAATTTCAAAGAAAAATGTTTTTGAGCCTAGCTCTAGTTCTAAATCTAATGATTTTGAGGATAAAAACTTGGTTATAAAACTCTAGTCCGAAATTTTTTCCTTAAAGAAGTGTTTATCAAACTTTACCCATGGTAAGGAAAATTTTGATAAAATGTATTCCCAAATACGACCTTTAAGAAAAAAATCCGGATTTGGTTATACCCATGAAAAACCTATTTTCAGTAACAATTATTTTGTTCCTCAAAGTGCCCCATTTTGTACCAAGTGTCAATGTGGTGGTCACTGGGCAAAGAATTGTTCATTAAACAAAACCCAATCTCTAGGATTTCACAAAGCTTATTTTTCTAAGAAGATGTGGGTACCTAAAATGTTGTTATCTGGAAATCTCGGATCCAAACAAGTTTGGATTCCAAAAGTCTAATTCTCTTCTTGATTTCAGGAAAATAAAGAGAGTACCAGCAACAACACATGGTACATGGATAGTGGATGTTCCCGGCACATGACTAGTAACAAAAGCTATTTTGAAAATATTATCAAAACGAAAGGAGGAAAGGTAACTTTCGGAGACAATGCTAAGGGATAGATTGTTGGTATTGGTAATATTGTTATTCTAGGTAAAACTTTGATTTCAAATGTTCTTTTTGTTAAGGGTCTTAAGCAAAACCTCATTAGCATAAGTCAGTTATGTGATGAAGGACACCTTGTGAATTTTAGGAATGATAAGTTCTTAGTTCACAATTCCAAGGAAGAATTTATTCTCTCATCCAATAGGCAGGAGAATGTTTACACCTTAAATTTAGAAGACCTTAGGAGCCAAGTGAAATGGAAGATCATTCCTGGTTATGTCATAGAAGACTAGGTCACTATAATCTTATGAACTTATGCAAACTCTCTAAGAAGAAACTAGTTAAGGATCTACCGGAGCTTAGATTTGATACTTCTAAAGTTTTTGATCCTTGTCAATATGGAAAGCAACATAAATCTAGTTTTAAATCAATCAGTGAAGTATCAACAACTGATGAATTACCATTAGTGCACATGGATCTTTTTGGTCCAACACAAACTGGAAGTATTGGAGGAAAATACTATGTGTTTGTTCTAGTTGATGATTACACTAGATTTACTTGGGTTTATTTTCTAGTAAAGAAATATGAAGCTTTTTCTTATTTCAAAAGTTTTAGAGCTCAGGTTAAAAATGAGAAAAACCTTCCATTGAAAACTATTCATAGTGATCATGGAGGAGAATTTCAAAATTCTGATTTTCAAACTTTTTGTAGAAGAAACGATATTACTCACAATTTTTCAGCACCTAGAACTCCACAACAGAATGGTGTAGTTGAGAGAAGAAATAGAATTCTTCAAGTGATAACTAGAACCATGTTGAGTGAATACTCTATAGCTAGACATTTCTGGGATGAAGCTGTAAGTACTGCTTGTTATACTATAAATCGAGTTTTTATTAGACCTTTTCTTAATAAAACACCTTATGAGTTATGGAATGGTAAAAAACCAAGACTATCCTACTTCAAGGTTTTGGGTTGAAAAGTATTCATTTTGAATACTAAAGATAACCTACATAAATTCCCACCAAAATCTGATGAAGGAATTTTCTTAGGTTATTCCACAACTTCTAAGGCTTATAGAGTTTTTAATAAAAATACTTGTACTGTTGAAGAAACAGTGCATGTAAAATTTGATGAGTCTGATCCTTTTGTTTTTAAACCATCCTAGCCTACATCCTCGGATTTGTTTTCAAAAACTGATTATCAACCTTTGATAGAAGATTTTTCTGATAAGGAAAATGTTCAAGAAGATACTTCCAAAACATTTACCCCAGAAGACTTTCTACCCTATGTTGATGAACATGCTTTTCAAAACCCAAATCAGGTGTTTCTTAAGAATCATCCCAGTGATAGTATCATTGGTGATGTAAATCAACCAGTAAGAACTAGAAGTTCCTTAAGAAATTAAGTAGAACATCTAGTATTTCGTTCCCAATTAGAACCAAAAAGCACTGATGAAGCTTTAGGTTATGATGATTGGATCAAAGCCATGCAAGATGAACTAAATGAATTTGAAAGGAATAAAGTCTGGACTTTGGTTGAAAGACCTATGGAAACTTCTTTTATTGGAATAAAATGGGTTTTCAGGAACAAATGTGATGAAAATGGAGTCATAGTAAGAAATAAATCTAGATTTGTTGCTAAAGGCTATAATCAGTAAGAGGGAATAGACTATGAAGAAACCTATGCTCCAGTAGCTAGACTTGAATCTATCCGTATTCTACATGCCTTTGAAGCATTATTTAATTTTAAACTTTTTCAAATGGATGTGAAATGTGCTTTTCTTAACGGTTATGTTCAAGAGGAAGTTTTTGTTGAACAGCCTCCTGGCTTTGAAGATACAAAACATCATGCTTATGTTTTTAGACTTACCAAAGCTCTGTATGGTCCTAAACAAGCCCCACGAGCATTTTATGATAGACTCACTGGATTTTTTATTCAAAAAAACTATGTTAAGGGAAATGAAGATCCAACTCTTTTTATAAAGAAAGATAAGAAAAATGTCTTTATTGTTCAAATTTATATTGATGACATCATATTTGGTTCAACTCAGCAATCTTTAACCGACTCTTTTGCAAGTCTAATGAAATCTGAGTTTGAAATGATTATGATGGGAGAGTTAAATTATTTCCTTGGTTTTCAAATTTCTCAAAAAACAGAAGGAACCTATATATCTAAACATAAGTATATTAAATATCTTCTCAAAAAGTATGGTTATGACAACACTAAGAGTATAAGTACTCCCATTGGTACCTCAAACTCTTTAGATCTTGATGAAGCTGGGAAACCAGTAGATAAAACATCATTTAGAGGTATGATAGGAAGTTTACTTTACTTAACAGCTAGTCGACCATACTTAATGTTCTCATTATGCTTATGTGCAAGATATCAATCCTATCCTAATGAATCTCACTTAAAGGAAGTAAAAAGAATTTTTTGCTACCTTAATGGAACCATGGATCTAGGATTATTTTATACTTCTGGAAATGATTTTGTTCTAAAAAGATTTTCTGATGATGACTTTGGTGGATGTAGAATGGATAGAAAGAGTACATCCGAAACTTGTCATTTCTTAGGAGATTAATTAGTTTCTTGGTCTTGCAAGAAGAAACATTCTGTAGCACTTTCCACTGCTGAAGCCGAATATGTAGCAGCTGGAAGTTGTTGTGCTCAAGTGTTGTGGATGCAACACACACTCACAGACCATGGCTTGAGTTTTTCTAAAACTTTGTGTGATAACACAAGTGTCATTGCCCTAAGTAAGAACCCTGCACATCACTCTCCTGCAAAGAACATAGATATTAGGCATCACTTTCTTATGGATCACACACTAAAAGGAGATATTATTCTTCAATTTATCGGAACGAAAGATCAATTTACTGATATTTTCACAAAATCTTTGCCTTCTGATAGATTTGAATACATTAAACATAAGTTAGGAATGATAACCGTAAGGTATTCTTTCTTAATTAACTTTGTGCTGAAAAAGTCTCCTTAAAGTAAAAAACTCATTTTCATAGGGGGAGTACATTTAATTGTTAGAGTAACTAAGTTTTTCAATGTTTGTTTTCAAATTTTTTGGAACTAAATTCCGGAATGGAAATTTCCGGAACTAACATTTTCCGGAATGGATATGTTCATGTAGAAGACTTCTGGAATCGAAATTTTTGTATTGAACACTTCCGGAATGGACAATTTCGTACCGGTATTTCCATAACGATATTTTCGTACCGAGTCTTTCATAATGAGCTTTTCGTATTCAAACTTTTTTAATGAAATTTTCGTGATGAAATGTTTATAAGGTTTTTTCGTTTTTTTTATTGACTTTTCCGTATTGAATTTATTTTTCATTGTGAGTTTTGCGAACTATGTCTTTTCGTAATAAAGATTTTTCGTAGTCATTTTTTTAGAATGTTACCCATTACAAATAATCCTCTTAAGCCAATCCGGAAGGTATGATTTCCTTACTCAAGTTTTCGTAATCATACTTTACTTGCTGGTATTTTCTAATATTTTGTTTTCGGATTATAGTTTTCTTAAATCATTGTTTTAATAAAAACCTCAGAAGATCGGATTCAAGTTTTCTTGAGAATTGGTTTTCAACCGTCAGATCTGATCTCAGCTTGTTACAACCGTTCGATCAACCGAGGAAGATGAACTGTCTTTTTGTTGCCTATATAAAAGGGACCCCAAATGCTCGTCCCACATTGTTTTTTCAAGCTCCAGCGTCCCGAAGCTCTTCCTCTCTTTTTTAAGGTCACTATGATCTCCAGCTTTCTACGTTCTGAACTTCTCAGAAGTCTTCATATCTGAATGTCTTTGGAAGTAGCTTCTCAAGACATGTCTTCCTCTAAGCCGATTTCCAAGTGGTTAGTATATAGAGAAAGGTTGGTTCATCCTGATTTCTTCAACAAGTATGATTATCTTATATCCAAGAATATTAAGCTTAATGGATGGGAAGATGTTGCTGTGTCTAAGCCCGGGAATCAAGATGAAGTGTTTTCGGGTTTACTTATAGAGTTCTATGAGACAATTTCCTTCTTTAAAGAAAATGACAGGGAGAAATTTTTGTTTAAGTATTATGTCAAGACTTATAAGCTTTCATATGTAAAGGAATCTATCTTGGTAGGGCTGAACTATGAAGGAGAATCTGAGTTCATCTCTCATGTTTTTCCGGATTCAAAGGGATGCTTCGACAAGGAAAAGGCATTAGAGACTCTCAGACTTGCAGATGACAAGGCTCCAAAGATTGCTACTCTGTCTACAAATTTTCGGATTCTAGAATTATGGGTATAAGGCTTTATCGTACCGAGGAAGGGTGATAAAGAAAGTCTGAAGAAGAGCGGGATCTATATCCTAAATTTTCTGATAAATATGAGGAAGTTTAACCTGATGAAACACATTCTTGTTACCGTTGAGAATGTTAAGAAAGGGAATCTGAGATCTCAGATCATAATGTTTCCAGCAATCATCTCGAAGCTAATAGTTTGGTGCCTTGAGTCTTTCAAGGAGGCTTGTAATTCTAAGCCAAGATCTTGAAAAATTGTGTTGGTGAGTGATGGTACCCTCAAAAGGATGGATGTAGCCTTCGACAAGAAGACGGGTGAGTTCGTTGATTTACCTGCTCAAGAAGAAGCGGTTCCGAAAGTTGGTGAACCTGAATCCTCTAAGCCATTGAGGAAGAGAAAGTTGAAAGAAGTTGAAGGTGAAGCAGAGAATCCCAAATCTAAGGAAGTTCATTCCGCACCTCCAAAACCTAAGAAGAAGAAAGCTTACCTAGATGAGGTAGTTGCTAAGTGGAGGGAAATCAAAGAGAAGAGAGTGCAAGGGGAGCCTCAGTTTGGCTTGGATCCTGCGGAGGCTAGGGCCTTGAAAGAAAAAACAACAGATGAGCTAGAAAAACAAGATAAAGAAAACAAGCTTAAGAAAAAGATGTCTGAAGCTGAGCTAGTTCAGACTTTATTAAAGTTTACTGAGATGGCCTCCAGAAAAATTCCCGTTCCGAGATCTTTTTCTTTGGAATCTCTACCTGAGACTCCAGGAAGAAACTTTGTTGCTCCGAAAGAGGTAGTTTCTAAGCATGTTGAGGAAGTAGAGCAGATTGAGCAAGTGGAAGAAGAAGAAGCAGTTGCTGAAGGTAGTGGTGATACCGGAGATGTTTTGAAGCAAGTAGATGATTATAAGGGGACACCTTCGGAACATTTGTCGCTCCGAACTTCAGAAGCTGAATCATCGAAGTTAGTCACTCCAGGGAAGGATGAGGAGGAAGGAGAACAATAATTATCCTATCATGAAGAGGAGGAACAACTTCTACATTATGTTTCACAAATGGAGAACGTAGAGGATGGCACTCAAAAAGTTTCTGATGATGAAGACAATTTTGTCCAAGTTTCTGATAGTGAACAGAAGACTCTAGAACAGCAATTCATTCCGAAAAAGGAAAAGAGAAAGAAACTTGTTGTTGATACCCCGAGCTCAGTGGTTGTAAAGATAAGGGAAGTTGGTGATTCCTCTAAGAAGAAGGATGAGCTTTTTGATGAAGGAAATTCTCCAAGAAAAGTCTCGGATTCGGAGTCATCTTCATTGGGGCATGACTTTGTTGTTCAGTCTTTAAAGAAGTTGGTAGGTATTATTCCTACTTTCTCAATTATTGATTCAAGATGCCAGATGCTCCAACATGCTTTGAATCAGAAAACAGACTCTGTATCCATGGTTATGGACAAATGTGTTGAGATTGAGGCTTAGTTCAAAACTTTCTTTGTCGGCTATGAAGCCCACAAAAGATCTTGAAAGAGGATGACTAGTTGGTCGAGGAAGACTGTAGAAGAGATGAGGCTCTTTGATGAATTCCATGATAATGTTAAGGATGATTTTGAGATAGAAGACAGGAATATAAATGAACTTACTTCGTCCTTTGAAGAAACGTTGATAGATGAAAATAATTTCTGGATTCAAGAAGTCAGAGATCTGAATGGAAAGATGAATTCTGTTTCTCAAAACTGGAAGTATGAAAGGGATCATCGGATTGAGTTTGAAGAGAATTTTTTAAAGCAAGAACAAATCTTGAAGGCTCAGGAAGAAAAGCTTAAATTTCAAGAAGAAAAGCTTCAAGCTCATGAAGAAAAGATTGAAGCTCAAAGTGAAAGAATAGTTGTCTTAGAGAAGCAAGCCGAGGAAGACCATAAAGACTTGAAGAAGATAAAGACTATTCTTAAGGGTATCATGGTGAAGGAAAAAGATAGAAAATAGACAAATCTGATCTTTTGTTGTATCTTAACTTTCTTGTTGTTGAACTTTCAAACTTAATGAAAATTGTGCTTCCTCGTTTCTTTTGTTGTTGTTACTAATTTTTTAGGTACTTTTTTATATTTTCCATTCCCTCGATTTTTTTTTAAATCACAAAGGGGGAGAAGGAAAAGAACCCTAATAAAGGGGGAAAAGGAAAAATAATCTTAACTAAGGGTGAGAAAGAAAAAGAACTCTAATAGAGTTTATCTAAGGGGGGGTTTTCATTAAAGAAGACATTCTTATTCTTAATGAAATATTATTCCGGAAATCTAGAATATGATCCTTAGAGTTTCAAAGCCTAAGGGGGAGTTAGTCGTATTCATCAACGTCCATAAGCAAAGGGAGATAAGCCTTAATGTTTTCTTTCTTCTTAGA
Source organism: Viscum album (assembly GCA_963277665.1). NCBI lineage: Eukaryota > Viridiplantae > Streptophyta > Magnoliopsida > Santalales > Viscaceae > Viscum > Viscum album. The sequence goes on from OY728163.1 coordinate 289,038,407, forward strand.
CTTTTTTTCGTAAGGATGTTTGTGCTTTACAAAAAGGGGGAGATTGTTGAGTCAATAAGGTTTTCCTTATGAATTTTCCATTCCTTCTTGTTTTGAAAATCACAAAACCTTATCTTTAAATCGGTTTTATAAGGAAAATTACTTTTATAAGGAAAGTCTCTTTTATAAGGAAAATATCTTTTATAAGGAAAATTATTCTTATCATATTTTCATCCATATTTTTCTTAAGTATAAGAATCAGATTCATTTCTATATTCTTGGAATCGTTTGAAACTCTGATATGAAGCATTCTGTTTTAGGCTCCGAATTCTGGATAAGAACTGTAATGAAGTTTCATTCCAAATTCTGGATACGAACTCTGATAAAGTTCTACTCCGAATTCTGGATACGAACTCTGATAAAGTTCTACTCCAAATTCTGGATACAAACTCTGATAAAGTTCTAATCCGAATTCTAGATACGAGCTCTGATAAAGTTCTACTCCGAATTCCAAATACGAACTCTGATAAAGTTCTACTTTGGATTCTGGATACGAATTCTCATGAAGTTTGACATCGAATTCTCATTACGAATTCTGATGATGAATTCTCATTTCGAATTCTCATTCCAAATTCACCTATTAAACAGAATTGGATCATCTTTGTTTTATACACTCCGAATTTATTTAGACTCCGAAAATTATTTTTGGTTAGACTCTGAACTTTAATTTTGCTTAAACTTTTATAATTTGTCTACTCTTTGATATTTTTTTTACACTCTGAACCTTCACTCTGAACTCTTGTGTTAGAATTAAAATGATGTCATCTATTTTGTTTTAAACTAACCGTTGGATAAGTTACACGTGTACAGGTCCCTCCGATTTTTTAGGAAAATATGACCGTTGGAAAGGAGGTCAACCTTGCATATAAATAGGAGCTCATTTGAAAGAGATCATAACTTCTACTTTGATTTTTGTTCACACATGTTGTTAAAGTGATTTCTAGAGAGAGAGGCTCTTATTAACTCTCAAAGCATCGTGCGACTCTGAATGTTGGTGATTACATTCGAGGACTTCCGGGGATAGGAAGATAGAGGTGTCGACTACCTTGAAGTTTGAGGGCTTCCTTGCTAAGGAAGACAGAGGTTACCAACTACCTTGAAGTTGAGGGCTTGTGGGTATAGAAAGACAGAGACTCTGATCATCATATCGAGGGCTTACCCTGGTGTGGGTAAGACAGACTTTCTTGAAATTATAAATCAAGGGACCTTTATCCAAGGTTTTTGGATACCCTTCTCTTTGGGTTAAAAGACTTATATCTTGTTACTTGTAGTTTTACTACTTGTTTGTTTCTGATGCATTTTGTGTTGTAAGGAAATTATAGCTTTCTTATACTTCCTTGTACTCTATTTCATTTAGATTCTATATGCTTTAAGGTAGAATCTCATATTGTAATCTTTAGTTAAGTTTCAATTTCTGGATCCATATTTCCGAAACCTACTTTCTGAATAACTAACTTTAAAGGTTCCAAAGTAATTTTTTTAATGTATACAATTCACCCCCCCCCCATCTTGTATATTAAGCATCTACATCATTATTTCAATCCTACAGTGATGTATCCATTGACCTTGTTAATCAATACATAGATAATGAGGAATATGTGAGTAGATATTTGGTATTGACATACTCTATGTCCAGGGTTATTCAATGTCATAGGGATCATATGAAAATGAATGATTTTATATAATGTAGCGGGTGGAAACATGTATTGAGTTATATGTTTTGTTTAGAGATCACACCAAATAATTTTATAGCTTGATTAATTCTAATGTTTTTCTAGTGGAAACCCTTTTGTTACATTTATAAATTTTGGAATTCATATTTTTTATTAATTCCAAAAATTGCCATGTGATCATGCTTTGTTTTGATGGAATGGGGATTGAGATTTACATAGAGTGTTTCTCTATATTTTTTTAGATTTTATATAAAATATGTTTTGGATTCAAATTCAAAAGGTATTGAATATGATACGATACAAGGTGAAGACGTTGATAACTTTTCAAAAGTGTTTTTGAAGATATATGAGAGGATTTTTGGATATTATTTCATAAGTTATTATATATGATATAATACATGGTTAAATGGTATAAAGTCTATGAGGCTTTAGTGTTAGTTAGATATTTATGTAGGTATTCCATACTACTATAGGATGGTTTTTTCTTTATCATATGGTCTAATATAGACATACCATTAAGAATGATATATAATAACATGCTTACCTTTTCCTATCATATTGTATGATGTAACTGATTCATAAATCTTATTAAATCATATCATATGATTAATTACACCTTACAATTCATCAAGAAACTTAATGATAAGTTCCACCAATTGAGTTTGATGGTCATAGTTTTTTGTTTATGTTGTATTTGTTTTCAATAAGTTATTAAGTGATGTAGTACTTGATGTTAATATAAATTTAGTAAAGAAGAATAGCTTTGAGGTTCTGTAGTGTTCCCAAGCATGTTTATGTTTTTAGGCAGTTTTATACATGGAATTTCAATTTTCACATGATCTAATTTTGGATTCATATGCACAAGGTATTAAATAAAATATTATAAAAGGTGAATTTGATGATAGATTTACAAAAACAAATTGGAAGATATCCCATATTATATTTCGATATAGTTTCACATGTTATTGTATATGACATAATATAAGGTGAAATGGAATAAAATCTATGTGGATTTAGTGTAAGTTGTAGATTAATGGAGATATTCCATAATTATATATCATATGGTATGATATAAACATATTTTTAATAATGATATATGATAGCATTATCCAGCCTTTTCTATTCATAATTTATTCCATACCTAATTAATAAGGATTATTGAATCATATCATACAATTCATAACACCTTATGATTCATCAGGAACCTTAATGATAAGAACTATCATTTGAGTGTGACTATCCAACATTTTTTTGTGTTGTATTTGTTGTCAACAATTCAGTAATTGATGGATCACTTTATGTCCATATGAATTTTGTAAATAATAATATCTTGGAAGCTCATTCATGTTCCCAAGCATGTTGAAGTTTTGTAGAAGTTCAAAGGTCACATGATCATATTTTGGATGAAGTGGCTTTAATTGGGATGATTTTTGAACCATTATTAATTCTCAAAGTCTTTTTCTAATAGTATTTGGTGTCGGTAAATTTTCTACTATAATGGAGAATTAAATATGATTCATGTAAAGTCCCATGTTATCTAGATTTTAAAATTTGAGTAGAATCAAAATTTTCTACTTTTGGGTGCTCATGAGATATAAAAAGGTCATTTTACTCATGAATATGATCTCATATAAAATTTCTAATGACTATGTAGGTCCCAAAATTGGGTGAATATCTTATTACATGAGTTTTATGAAATTCAAAGCAGTTTTAATTTTGGTGTAATTATTAATATTTAATTAATTAAATAATAAATTACTCATGTGGGTTAATGTTGTGATATATTTTGAGTAGATTTTTAGATTGATATTATGAATCCATGTTTGAGTCTGGAATAGGGTTTTTTTCTTAGGAAAGGTGTAAACCCGCTTCGAGTTTTGGGACACGAGATGAGTGTTTTAAGTGGGAATTTAATTAATTAATTAATTAATTAAAACACTCATCTCACTCATTTTGGATTCAAACACATGGAATGAGTGTGGGAGAGGTATTATATATTGTTTGATGGTTTAATGGAGTGGGAAGGGGAAGAAGGTTTTTATTGACGTCATTTATGATCGCAATTGAGACCAGTTCCAGGTGTAGTAGCTTACAAGCGCATATTTGGACATGAAGCTTCTATGTTTTCACCATGAGGTAGGTTGATTTTATGTTTTAATCTTTGATCTCTATATATTAATGGTTTTTAGTTTCAAAATAAATTTTATGAATGATATTCACCCCCTAGAGGTTTTTTTCTTAATCGAGTGAAAACATAGGTTTGAGGAGGTTTGTAGGGGTTTCCTGTTAGGAAATCCCATTCACATAGTGTGTGGTTTCAAGAACACATGTCTTGTGTTATTCCCATTTAAAGAAGAGGGAATTATTGGAAGTAAACTGAACTTACAAGGAGTACATGTCATGTAGTGGTATATTGTGATGTGTCTGAGTTGTTGGGAAGATAGATTTTTAGAAATAAACAACATGTACTAGAAGTACACCCCTTGTAGTGGGACATGGATATGTGGCCAAGTACATGGGCAGACACCCTATGTAAGGGGGACATAGTTGTGTAGTAGTATATGACCATACCCCATGTATTCCTTGGTTATGTACCAGTACATGACCATACCCCGGGTGTACCGAAGCCATTTAGAAGTACATAGATAGGATGGAGTTTTGAGAGTACTCGTCGTGTACTCAGGGAAAACATCGTGTGCCACCCCTTTGTTACCCTTTTGAGATTTTTGGGTGATTTTTTCATCCCAAAGTTGAATTAGACACAAGAGGAGTCCATTTTTTGTATTTTTTTATATATAATGTGATGGTGGAGCCCTTAGAGAATTTTGAGGACTTCTAAGAGGTAGTTATGGGTAATAAAGTTTTGATAGAGATGTTTTACTCCAATATTTGATTACAACTATCATTAGAGGGTGATAACTAAGATTAGACCTAGGACACAGTCATGATAATGACTGAATTATGTGTCATGGGTTGACCAAAGTCCTTGATTGTTGTTAGTTTGGATCTGTCCATCATTAGTGGGACTAGGTTGTGACTCGAGGTGATAGGTAGGTTGGGTATTCATGCCAACATAGGGTGGATTGTAAGGGGATGATCTTGAGGATATATCCCTTTTGTGTTTTACCCCTTTTCATCATATGAGTATGTTATATTTTAGATATGGGGTTGTGGGATATGTGACCTCTAAGATATGGGTGTTCAAATAAGATATTATTTGTGATCAAGTGTTAGAAAATGGATGCCTCTACTTAGATTATGACCCTGAGGATCACAATATGGATTTCACTGCTCACATACTAGTTATGAAGATCCCAAGAGGGTTTATTTTGATTATGTATGGATGCATTGGGTCAAGTGGCTTCCCGATTGATAGATTGACATTGAGAGGGTATGTGTGTTTGGGTAGTAATATTTACAGATATCCCCTTAGGACCTGAATCGATGATTGATCTGATGAGGTAATGATATTGATGATGAGAATGGATATTCAACAATCACTTGAACTATTTTATATTTCTTGTTTATGTTGATACTTTTTATATGTGTGAGGCTATTTTGGTGTGGTTGGTTTGACACATTTTGGAGCCTAGTTTACTAATATGGGATTCTATGTTTGATAGGGTTGGTCATGATGCTCCAGATTTATTGTTTCTTATGTCTGATATGAAACTCCATATTCATGATTGATAATGTTGTAATTGAAACTATACACCCATGGGATATGATGATTAGACATGATTATATATATTGGCATCAATAGTTTAGTTAATGGTTTGTGTCATTCACTAAGTCTCTACGCACATTTGATTTTTGATATAGTGGGAATGGTGGACATGGATATCGACATATGTAGTCAAGATATCATACAGAATCTCTAGGAATGGTTACTATACTATATGGATTAAGTGTCATATTGAGGATCTAGACAATTATAGTATACTTTATGCTTTATGTTCTAGATTTATGCTCTTGGAAAAGATGTTATATCAGGTGTAATGGGATAGAGGACTGATGATATTCATCCATGGGTTGGGTGATGCACTGTTGCTTCAAAAACTATTGTTTTGATGTTTGGTTTATGTGTTAGACTAATGATTTATTCACTACTATTTATAATACATGTGTTAGATTTTTTATTGATTCTATGGGTACTAATAGTACTTAAAAATGGTATGAGTACTTGAGAGAAGAAGCATATTGGTACTAAGTAAGGGATAGCGAGTGATGTCTCGTAGTTTGGTTGGGGCTTCTATAGAGTTGGGTCCCACAGGTCACATGGGATAGAAAATCATTGAGACGTGATTAGAGATACTCTAGTGTTGGGTGAAGGAGGTATGGTCAATCAAATTCATAGACCTAAGGATTAATTATGGTTTCAGTATTCTTTATTTTAGTTGTGTTTCAACTAGGCTGACCATATGACATGATCATCCAATTTTGATACTAGATTATATATTCACTATTAGGTATAACATACAAAGATTTGTTTTCACTCCCTATAAATGAACCTTGGTTCATGTTTAGATATTATGTTTGATTTTAGGTTGAATATATATGCATGATGGATATGGTAGATTCTGGAGATTAATTGTTTCCGTAGATCCACTCATATTGAGTCTAAGGATCAAGATAGTGTTTCTCGAGATGGTTCTAGAGACCAGGTATATGGTATAACTCATAGTTGGAAGTATATCCTCATGTATTTATTTTTCTATTTTTTATTTTGTATATGTGATCAGCCCGGTGGGAGAACAGTGTTGTATGTATGGCATGGTTTTTAGGACCTTACAATATTTCATCTTATTTTGACATGCTTTTGTTTCAGTTCATTTATTCTTGTTTTTGTATCCTGATGTTTATGATACTTAGTTAATTATTAATTGTTGTGCACTCTAATATGGGGGTATAGTCTTTTCAAAATACATCCTTAGAACCCCGCTTTTAGTCAGCAGCCTCTATCATATTTGGATGCACACCTGAGTTCTTGTGGAGAACCAATTTGGCTATTGTTCTTAAAGTGATCTAGGCTGGGATGTTATATAGTGGTATCATTGGAGTTATGTTTCATTTAATTAACTATTTGGGATTTGGTTGAGTTTAGATGTAGGAATGTGTTGGAGGCTATGATGGATACCATCCTACTACATCAAGAACACATATTCAAGTGAAAAAATACAAGTTACTAAGGGATATGATTGATGTTCTTGGTTTACAATGTCATAATTTTATATTATTTTCCCTTTTAGAGAGACACATGTTGTTTCTATTTGATGGTTTTCGATAGATTTATTGATCTTGGCCCATTGTAAATAGGCCATTGACTTGTATTTGGCACATAGGTTATTAAGGCAAGAGGCTCCTCATGCATCATGATAGAAACCTAGGATCTACATGTTAAAAGCATGATAGTGTGTGATTTTACTGATGATAGAGACTCAACTGTTTAAATTTTATACAACTAATCATACATTGTTTTATTATATAGGTAATTTGTAGAATTATACTCAACTAGTATTACTTTTATATGGATCTATCTCTGATGGTAGGTCATATGGATCTCTGGTGAGATTATTGTGGATGAGGACAAGGATGCGGTCCTCGTGCATAACTGGTGTGGTTACATCAGTGGGTCATCATGACATAGGTTCCTAACCATTGAGCCACCCTTGGGTGTGGTTATTATTCTGATTTAGTTTTATGGACCAATCCTATAAAGAGTATTCTTATGTGTAGATGCTTAGAGTGGATGGGTGACCTATTTATGGGTGATAGTTGAAGTGTGATGTCGTTGTATGTGGGACTCTGTTAGTGGGTGTTTGGAATGATGATATAATGTTACATTGGGATGATAGTTTTCATGATACCCTATGATCAGTGGCCTTTTATGAGTTTTCCTAAATATTAGTTGTTGGATATAATGTTCAGTGGTTAGACCAGACTAGTAGGGCTAGGTGGGAGAGGTTGGTGGCCTTCTTGGATGTGACTCTACCTTAGGGAGTTAGTGATATGTGACTTTTGTGGGTTACCCATGAGTGGGATCAGATCAGGTTTGTTTTTTCTTTAATGTGAAAGCATAGGTTGGTGCTTTGGGGTTTTATATTGATGTAAAGTAGGTGTTCATGGTTTGTGGTATGGGAAATATTATGTTTTTGGTTTATAAGGAATCACCTAGGGAGATTAGGTTTTGAGACTAGCTTCAGAGGGTGACGCTTTTGGGTTTCTAGCCTGGGTAAAGGTTTTTTAGGGAGGTTGTTATTGGTGTTCATGAGATAGATCATGAACAATGGAGTTTCTTTTAGGAATGTGTTTAGGGATTATTGGATGAATTTTCATGGGGGCATGACTCGCTGGAGTTGTAGAGGTTTTGTGTTTGGGTTACAGAAGAGTTTGTAACTGTTAGGTGTTAATTAGATCATGGAGGAATGAATGTGTGTTGAAGCACTATATCATTAGTTTTGTGAATTGGATGTTATGGATGTCTTTTCCCATGATTCTTTAATTGGGAAGGTATCTGTGAATATTATAAGAACCTATGTGGATGTGATGAGTGGATGGTGGGAAAGGTGGCCTGAGGATCTCGGTATAGAGTCGTGATGTTCTAAGAATGGATGGGTTTTTTGTTGTATTCATCAATGATATGTTATTTTACTCCTAGTATAGAGATGATCGTATCAAATATCTTAACATTTTCCTTTGAACAATGATAGAACATCATAAATACTCTATGTTATCTAATGTAACTTCTAGTTTGATAAAGGGACTCTAGGGATGTTACTCTTGTGGAGTGGTGTGAGTGAAGTCATATGGCAGGAATTGCACAATCATTCATATGTGGGTGAGGTACTTTTGATGGACTGGGTATCGATGAATATTTTAGGTTTCATTCTTGAGATTCTTGAATAGAAGATAGTTGATGTTTCATTTTTTCTCTAGGTGAGAGTGAGTCAACCACATGTATTTTTGAGGTACAACATTGATTAGACCATGGGCCATGGAGTTGGTGTACAATTGTGAGGTGAAAATAAGGATACTCTTATTTTTGGGAGTATCATACTAGTAATGATTATGTGGACTTTATAGAGTTAGGGTTGAGGATGAAATAGGAACCACATCGAGTGGGTTGGTGGACTACTAAGGATGTGTTATGATATGTGACTCCGACGGTGGTATGTACAATGGAACAGAATTGGCCACTATAGGATGAGTTATATAGTAGGGAGAACTATGATGATGATGATGGATTGTGGATTATGATGCAAACTCTCAATATGGATGAGTCTGGTCATTCACTTTCCTATTATTTTCCGATTGTAGAAATTAGTGGCTTGACCTTTGATGGATTGTACGCCTTATATTTGGAGTTTTACAGTGGAACTCGATTATCATCCTGGAGTAGAATTCAATGAGTTGACCATGAATTGAAAACCAATTTTGGTCAATATGTGTGGTTGGAATTCCATTAAGACTTCTCATGTATGAATAGTTTTATAGTGGGAGTTTTTTAAGACCCATGTTTTTTTAGATTTTGAAATTTGAGCAGAAATATAATTTTTTTTATTCAGGTGCCCATGAGTGGTAAAATAATCATTTTATCCTAGTAGATAATCTTGGATAATTTTGTCGACCACTTTTTTGGTACAAGAATATGATTTTTACCCTAGGAAAGTAGTTTTATGGAATTATGATCAATTCTAATTTTGGTGGAAAATTTAATATTTAATTATTCGTGCGAGTTTGGGTGGTGATATATTGTGAGTGGATCATTCGATTGAGATTATGAATCTGTATATGATCCTGGAATAGGGTTTTTTATTAAGATATGTGTAATGTAGCATCATGAGGTTTTTAAAGGAAGGACTATATTTGATAGAGTAGAAGATACACAATGCTGAACTGAAACGGACAATAGAATCTTATTATTAAAATGTGACCATTATAACCTATCCATGAAATTAGAGTGAATGAATATTATTAACCAAATTATTAAATATACAATGGTTCTAATCATTTCGAATATATTAATGAATTGTTTTTAAATAGGTACTAGAGTTATAGTGAACTCATTTTATTTTTCAAAAAATATGTTTCATCAGAAATTTTTTTTATTTATTTTTATGGGTGATTATTATAATTAATTTAAGGAAATTTTAGAAAATTTATTTGAAAAAATGAATTTTATTTTTTAATTCATCATGTTAAAATAATCTTTTGGTGACTTTTTGATAATTTCCTGAAAGTATCGGTTTTTTAAAAAATAGTGAAGAATACTGAATTTGTTTTAAAACTATATTTTATATTAAATAATTTACATTGTAAAATTTTGATTTGGATTATTTTAGAATGTTAATTAGTTAATTTTTATTTTAAATAATAATATTATGGTTTTTTAAATTTATTTTGTACTTTAATTAGAAAAATAAATTTATATTTCAAAAGGAAATGTTTTCTGAAAAATTGTTATTCATTTCATTTTTATGGTTTAATTTTAAATTAAATAATGTAAAATTTGAGATTTGAATATTTAAAAATAAATTTTATATTTTTAATCATGAGCATAAATATTAGTAAATATTTCTCTTTTATTTTTGGACAATATGAATAATAATCTTAATAATTGCTATTACCACGTTAAAGGGTAAATCAGGTAATTTAGGTTACAAATAAAACGATAATAACCATAAAATGACCCAAACAAATTCTTAAATATTATTTTATGAGTATATATTTTCCAAAACCATCTATGGATCAATTACATGACCTTTTAAGGCCATTAGAATGAGATTATTACTGTTATCGTTTTTTATTTAAAAAAGTCAAACATGTCACACATTTTTTTATGATATGTGTAATATTTTTAATATGGTTTTATACATAGAATATATTTTTAAATGAATATTATTTTAAAATATAAATAATTTATCCTCATTATTTTAATTTATTTTTAATTTTTAGTGAAGAAATAATTACCTTAAATTCTTATACAACGTTGATGTATTAATTATTTAATTAATTGTATAATCAAAAAAATGATAATGAATATATAAAAATAAATATATTTTTTGATAAATAATCGTTTGAAAAATAATTATATACTATCATGAGATTTTTTTGATATAATAAATAATTTTTTCGAATTTTATATAATTTTTTAGATATTACTAACGTTAAAGTATTGAAATGTTTGAAAAATTGAAATTATAGATATTTTATTAAATGATATAAAATTCCTTATTGTATTAAATTAGTCCAATTGATTATTATAAGGTCAAAAATATCAACCATGGTTTACTTTAAAGTTTTTGTTTTTCATTTTATATTCAATATATTGACACTCAATGAGTTAAAATCCATATTGTCACTATTTTAGGTAAAGGGGTTAAATATATGTTAAAACAAAATGGTAAGGGTATAAAGATAGTAAAAAATTGTATAATTTTTATTTTATTAGGGTATTTCAACCCAAGATAATTTTATATTTTAAATAAATCACATTGTAAAAATTTTAAATCCAAAATTAATTCATATTTATTTAATATTTTATGAAATTCCATGAGTGCCTCTTCCATCTGTTATAAAAGGGAACATATTCTTCTCTTTTATTCACACTTCAAAACCAATTTGTTTTAGAAAATACCAAACTATAATCCATAGACTAATTCTATAGTTATTATTTTAGTCATATACTAACATTAGACGTTTTAAGGTGTTAAAAAAAGAAGATTGTCCGAAGTATAGGTATCAATTTTAATCGAGTGTTTTTGTTTTATTTCTTCTTCCACCACCATAAAATAATCCATCAACAAGACTCTATAATAACACAATAATCCTCCATATATTTATATATTATTATTTTAATATCATAACCTATATGCATCTCCTCTTCTATCGAATAGGAAACGAAACATTCATTCAGGTGTACAGAAGATTGCCGCCTCGTGAACCGATGTAATTCATTTTCCATCACCATATCTGATGGATTTATTATAATTATGTAATTAATGTTTATATATTAATTTAATTAAATATTTGTCATTAATAAAATTAAATAAAACATTTAACTTCTTACCTTTCCCGGAACTAAAAAATTATAATGTCTTTCATGCATATGGTTGGACTACAACCTCCACGAAGCAATGTGATTCATTTTTCACCATGACATCACATGGATGATATATATATTTATAAGTGTATTTATAGAAATAAAATGATATATATGATACTTTTATCATTGTATAAAGATAATATAATATTTTCCTTCTTTCCATAATGATCGTTAAAAAATGGAAATGTTACTCATGCGTACATACGGCCTACCACCCACATGATTATAACATAGTTCATTTTTCATAACCATATTTAATATATGTATTTAAAATTATAATTTATTCATAATAATGATAATTATTTCATTATTATTATTTTGGATATGATGGAATAATGACCTCTTTGACCATAGTCAAATTACCGATGTCATTTTTGGACTTATGAACTAAATATCATCCAAGCGTCTGACGTGCACATAAATGATTAAAACATTTGAATATAACATGGTAATAAGTGATATATATAGAATAATAAACATGAAAAAGTTTTTTATGAAATTAAATAATTAATCTACGTTTATTATTCCAGATGATAAAGAGCAAACATGAATATTCAGACTCATGGTAAGAGACTTTCTTTTAAAAATCCTCTATTAAAGTTCTTTTTTCAATTTTTTTTACAAAATCCAAAAAAGGAATATTTTTTTAACTTATACAGAATAAGAATAATTTTTGACCATCATAACTAATATTTTTCTAAATATTTCATTACAAATTAACATTGCTATTTTTATAATTAAATGTTTTCCTTTGTATGTGCATAATTTTTCTGAAAAACATAATTTCATAATGAAAAGATTATTTTCTTTTAAAATGCTTTTATAATGAATTTTTTCATGATTTATAATTATTTTATGGGTCTGGGAACTTTTATGATGATGGGTGGTTCTATTATAAACCATGTATGGGTGGTAACATTATTGACCAATGACAGGTGGTTCCATGATAAACCAAATATGGGTGGTAATGTTATAACCCCGAATGCATAAGTTATTTAAGTTTACTGTATGGTTATTAAATATATGAGACAGAGTTAACTGATTAGGTTTATCTTAATAGATAATGGGAATGTATTTTATTGGTTATTCCATGATTAACTATGATGGTTAATCATGAGTAGTGTTTTTAGTTACTCTAAGGTAATGTTCATAAGTTAATAGTATAGGTCTTCCATGAGTAGTTGTGGTGGTTACCCTAATGATTCCCCATGTATCCAATGCATTTTATCTATTTTTATTATGGTGTTTAAATGTTTTTTTGAGAAAAAAAGTTGTTGTTTTCTGATAATGACAAAGAATAATATGATAAATGTATGCATGTTATGCATTTTCATGTTTTTTACTATACTAATGGTCTTCTTTAGTTTTATGTCCCTTACTATAATTTTTGTTCTCATACACAAAGTTAAAATGTTTTTCATTGGGTTTTAAGGAATTGTGGTGTGAAGGATGAGGTGAAGAATTATTTTTTGAGTATTTTTCATTAAAATAAATCATGTTTTATTTAAAAGGGTTTTGTTTTGTGAAAAAATAGATATTGAGTAGAAGTGTCCTCTAGTAATATATGGGTTTATTATGTATGTTTTTTTACTAATTCTCTTAAACATTAACCCTATAGGATATTTTTGTATATAAGAAAGATATTTCTAGTCTAAATTCAATAGAATATGTAATGTTTATGGTCAGGTCCTTATAGTTGGTATCAAAGAAGGGTTTATAGAACATTGGAGAGTATGATATTTTTAGGTGAGGTTTTCATAAGAGTTATGGACACCATCAAGGGTTTACAAGTTTATGGTTGATTATAAGTTCAAAGTATTAGACACCCCAATTTTTGGGTTTAAGCAATGAGATTTTAAGGTTACTAATGATATTTTTGGGAGATGTTTTTTGGTTGAGGTATATGTAACCCTTAGGTTTAAAAAGAATAATTATTTTAGGAATAATGAAATTAATTTTTTGAAATAATATTAATGGTAATATTTAGGGTTTAACAAATATTTTATGTTGAGGTAATTATGGGTTATTATAATTTTATGAACATTATGTTATTAAGGTAAACTGAATATTATGGGATTTTATTTGAATAATAAAGGTTGAATTATATTTTGGAGGAATAAATTATTATATTGTTGAATTATGGTCATTCATGTTCTTTATGGAAGTGGTTAGCATATCTTGAAGATTATGTGACTGGGAAAATTACATTTTGGTATGAGACATTAAGAGTGATTGATATTATTGAAAGATAAATATTCAATTTATATTTAAAGACTATGTGATCAAAAATTTTGATTTTTGGGTTTAAATATTATTCTAGAATGTTTTTGAGGAATTTAATGGATAGTTATTTTTTAAATGATTTAAGTTTAATTTTGGGTATTAAAGTTGAATTTTGAATATTGAAAGTATTTTCCCTCATTTGAAGGTTTATTCATTTTGTAAACTATCTTATCTTGTGCTAACTATTTTGGCTTTGGTTAATTCCTAAAGATAGGTACGATAGATATTTATTTTTTTCATTTATTTATCTATATAATTTAATTCTAATTATTCAGGCATTAACAATTTATCATGAATACACACCATTTAGAGAAAAAGATGAGATTATGGTGGAAAATGTTTAAATTATGAAATTATATTTGTCTAGTAAGTATATTTCCTATGTTATTTTTATAAATGGAAATATAATTCCTCATGTTAATAAAAAATATTATGAAAAAATATGTTATTTGTTTAATTTTCTTACCAAGAAATGAATAGTCTTATAACCCATCACAAATTTACGGTGTTGTGATGGTTAACTTTCTCCACGCGGTGATCTCTATCACTATCTATATGTAATCGGAAGTTATTTTTTTCTTCTATATACTTGATTTCACTTCCCGTTAATATGTATTTTTGACAAATTAGTTATGTGTTATTCTAGATGACCTTCATACTTCTCTTTCCCTCTTTTCAAGTGGATGTTTTATTGACCATTTTTACAATTTTTGATTTCGACAATGGTATTTGGAATAGTCAAACCCAAGTTACTAAGCCCAATTTTAAATTGTAAGGAATTTATTTATTAAATGGGGAGGCTTTAACATACAAAAAATTTAAAAGGATTATATTCACTAGCGTACGCACTACACAACACCGATATTAAACGAACAACAAAATATTATTATTTAAATGTGACCATTATAACCTAGCCATTTAATTAGTCAAAATGAATATTATTAACCGAATTATAAATTTTATAATGGTAATATGCATTTATAATTTATCAATTAATTATTTTCAAATAAGTTTTATGTCTTTAGAAAAGTCATTTTATTCTTTAAAAATATGATTCCTTCAAAAATGATTTTTATTGATTTTATGGGTGATTATTTAAATTAATTTCTCAAAATTTTAGAAATTTTATTTGAAAAAAGTAATTATTTTTTTATTTCATCATATATGAAATTATATTAGGATGAATTTTAGATAATTTTATGAAAATATTTATTTTTTAAGGAATAATGAAAACTACTATTTTTTATAAGAATCTATATTTTATATTAATGTATTTACAAGGTAAAATTTTGTTTTAGATTATTTTTATATTTTAAATAGTTAATTTATTTTTAAATAATATAATTATGGGTTTTTAATGTTATTTCATACTTTAATTTTGCATAAAAACATATTATATTTAAAAATGACATTTTTCTGAATAATCGTTTTTCATTTCATTTTAACAGTTTATTTTAAAATAAAATTATGAAACTTCTATTATTTGATTTTAAAAAATATATTTCATTTTTTTACTCATAATTTGAAAATTTAGTAAATATATCCCTCTATTTTTTGACAATATGAATAGTAAATTTATTAATTTTTATTACCATGGTAAAGGGTAAATTAGTTAATTTAGGATACATATAAAATTAAAAGAACTATAAAATGACCTAAAACCATTCTTAAATATTATTGGATGAGTATATATCGATTATAATCATCTAAATACCAATTTTATAATCTTTTTGGGGCTGCTAAAATGATATAATAACCTTTATAATATTTTATTTAATGAAAAGTCAAACATGTCACACTCTGGTTTTTCATAAGTGTAATATTTCTAATATGGTGTTATCCATAGGATATGTATGACTAAAAATAATATTTTGAAATGTAAAATTTTTATCTTTTTCATGGTAATTTATTTTAAATTTTTAGTCCATAAATAATTACCTTAAATGCTTTCACAATGCCAATGGAGTAATTATTTAATTAATAGAAAAATGAATAAAATGATATTAAAAATATTTTAATAAATATAATTTTAGATAAATAATTTCATAAATTAGTTTTATATATTCCCATAACATGTTTTAAAATAATATTTTTTTTTAATTTTAGATGTTGTCTTGATATTATTAATTTCAATGTAATGAATAGTTCTAAAAATTAACATTATAGAGATATTATAGTAAATAATATTTTATTAAATGATATGAAGTTAATAAAAGTATTAAATTAGGAATATTAATCATTATAAGGTTAAAAATATCAACCATGGTCCATTTAATGAGTTTTATTATCATTTTATAGTAACTATATTGACACTCAAAGAGCAAAAATCCATGTCATCACGATAAGAGTTAAATGGGTTAAATATGGGTTAAAACCAAAATATAAGATTATAAATATAGTCAAAACATATCTAATTTTTATTTTATGATCTTACTTATACTGAAACCCATCTTATATTTTAAATAAATTATTTTTTATCCTTTTATAATTTAAATTCAATTTACATTACGTTAATATTTTGATCAATTCCAAGAGTACACCTCCCCTATCTTACAAAAGGATACCTATTATTCTATTTTATCCACACACAAAAACTTATTTTTTATCCAATTAATACCAAAATACATTCCAATAATCTTGGATATCATTATTGAGGTCATTTTTTAGAATATAACCTTATTGTTCTTAAGCAGTTAATAATAGAAGATTGTCCGAAGAATAGGTATCTTTTTTAGTCGAGTGATTCTATTTTATTTCTATTTACACCTTCATAAAATGTTCTTTAACCATTAATATATAATAACATAAGTATATTACATATAATTAGATGTTATTAATTAAATATCATAACCTATATTCATATCCTCTTCTATCAAATGAGAAACAAAACTATTATTCATGTGTAGGGCAGACTATCGCATCATAAACCAATGTAATTTTGTTTTCATTACCACCTATAATGGATGGATTACGATGATGAAATGAATGTTTATATGTTATATTAATGAAATATTTATCATTATTAAAATATAATATATCATTTAACTTCATACATTTCTATGAACTGAAAAATGATAACGTCATCCGTGCGTACGTGTGGACTACCACCTTTACGAAATGATTTGATTTGTTTTTATGAAAGAAATAGCATGGATGATATATATATGTTTATTTAAATAAATAATATTATATATATAATATTATGATTATTATTTAAATATAAAATAATATTTACATTCTTTCCATATTGATCATTAAAAAAATGGAAATTTTACTCAATCATACGTATGACCTACCATATTTATGATTATAACATAGTTCATTTCTTATACCAATATTTAATGGATGGATTTAAAAGTGTAATATATGTATAAAAATTATAATTACGTCATTATTATTATTCTTTATATTATATAATTCTAAACTCTTTTACCATAGTCAAATTACTGATGTCATTTTTGGACTTATGAACCGAATATCATCAAAGAATATGACGTGAACTTAAAAGATTATGTAATTAAATATAGCATGGAAATAAGTGATATATATAGAATAATAAATGTAGAAAATTTTCGTAAGTAATTAAATAATTTAACTATGTTTATTATTCATGATGATAAATAATGAATGTGATGATTCAGACTCAAGGTAAGAGATTTAATTTTAAAAATAATCTTTTAAAGTTCATTTTTCAATTTTTTTTACAAAATATAAAGAAGGCATTTTTTTTAAATTCTACATTATGATCATATTTTAACTCCATCATGACTAATATTTTATTTTAATCTTCCTTTAAAAATTTACACTACTATTTTCAAATAATGTTTTTCCTTTGTATGTGCGTAGTTTTTCTAAAAATAATTGATTTCTATATAAAAAGGGTATTTTCCATAAAAATGTTTTAATGATGAAATTTTTCATGAGTTATGATTATTTTATAGTTCTTGGGTACTTTTTTATGGTTAGTTCAGTTGTAAACTAAGGATGAGTGTTTATAATCTTAACTAATGACCGGTGGTTCCTTGATAAACCAGGGATGGGTGGTTACATTATAACCTCTAATGCATTGGGTATTGAAGTCAACCATATGGTTATTACCTATATGAGATAGATTTCACCAATTATATTTCTTATAAGAGATAATGGGAATATACAATGATTTTTATTCTAGGATTAACAATTATGGTTAATCATGAGTATTTGTAATGGATACTCTAGGGTAATGTTTATAAGTTAACAATGAAGGTATTTCATGATTTGTTGTGGTGGTTACTCCAATGATTCCCCAAGATTCCAAATTGTTTTATCTATGTTTTCTACGGGGTTTAATATGTTTTCATTGAGAAAATAGTGAGTGTTTTTCCATAATCACAAATAATAATGTGAAAAAGGTAAGTATATTATGAATTTTCATTTTTTCAATAGACTAATAGTTTTCTTTTTTTATGCCTCTTATTGATATTTTTATTCTCATCCCACATATTGAGATGTTTTTCACCAGGTTTTAGAGAAGATTAGGGACAAGGATGAGGTTGAGAATAATATTTTTTAAGATTTTTAATGAAAATAAATAATGTTTTATTTAAAAGGGTTTTTTGTGAAAAAATTGATATTGAGTAGAAGTGTCCAATTATAATGAATGGGTTTACTATGTAATATTATTCCCAAATTCTCAAAAAAACAAAAACCTAAAATATCTTTGGGAATTAAATAAAGATAATTCTAGTATACATTCACTAGAATATGTAATTTTGAAGGTTGGGCCCTTATAAGTAAACCCACATTAAGTTTTAGGACTCGTGATGAGAGTTTTAGGGGGGAATTTGATTTACTTAATTGATTATATTAATACACTCCCACCCCCGCCCCATTTTGGATTCCAACACATGGATAGAGGGAGGTAGAGGGATTATACCTTTCTTGATGGTCAAATAGAGAGGTAATGGGGAAGAATATGATGTCGAACATCATCCAAAATGGTGATCGAGACATGATCGAGGTGAAATGGATTTTGGGAACAGATTTGGACTCGAAGCTTTGGCATTTTCACCATGAGGTAGGATGGTTTTGAATTTTATGACCTGGTCCAAATTGATTAATGGTTTTTAATTTTTAAATACCTTTTTTTATTTCCAAAGTCCCCCTGGAGGACCACCTGTACTTAATCAGGTAAAAAAGGGGAAATCAAGAGGTTTTTAGGGGTTTCCCATTTGGAAATCCCAATCACACAACATATAGATTCAAGAAAACATTCCATGTATTCTTTCCATTTAGGGAAGATGTTATTTTTGGAAGTACACATCATGTATTTGGAGAACACATTGTGTAGTGTTACATGGAAATAGGGATGATAAGTTGGGAAGATGGAGATTTGGAACTACATGTGATGTACTATACATCTAATATTTGTCTAGGTACATGGGTATAGAACCCAAGTAAGGGGGAATGGTCATGTTGTAGTACATGGCCAGACCCCAAGTATGTCCTGGACATATAGTAGTAGACGGCCACACCCAGGGTGTACCTTGTCCAAGTACAAGTACCTGACCATATTCGAGGGTTGGGATTACACACCATATACTCAAGGTACATTTCTTTCACTACCTCTTTATTTCCATTTTGACGTTTTTGGGTGATTTTCCACCCTAAAATCAGATGCAACTACCAATCATAATAATCAGTCACCTTCAACCTATAATTTTTCCTTACGCCCAGTATACCTTTACTCAAGTAATAGATTATACGAGTTATTCATATATTGGGATAAAGAAAATTCAAATCCATTATGCAATTTTCAATCAACCTTTACACAAGTGAGTTTGAGACAACCAACATCGACTAGATTCCAGTGTTCAATAAACATCATGTAATCCACACCCCATGGTCAATATGAGAGATCGATACAAGATCAATTTATCTGAGGCCATGAATTCATACAATTATTCAAAGAATGTGATTTGGTTGAGGATGGAAAAAAAGATACAGCGAGGCATTCATAAATTTTAATGCATGTGATATGATCATATGCAAGTGAGAATTCTCTCACAAAGGAAGTATCATCTAATTACATGAAGACAACATGGTTATCGATGTCTTGTGATGTTATAAGATAATAATGTGGGGACAACCAATATCATATAATCTTATACTTCAAAGATAATTTTTTCTTTGAACTTAGTCGGTGTGAGGATAAGGGGTTCAAGGCCATACCCTTTCTTGTGCTTTTCTTGATAAATAAAGAAAAGTTTTGTATGAGTGGGATAATAACCATCGTAAAACAAGGAAGTAGTCATCCAAACTAGAGGTAAATCTCATAAATATACCAGTGTTCTCTGTGATTTACTATTTTATGTGCATTCTTGCTAACTACAAGTGAAGAATAAAGGGGGATTATTCATTAAAAAATTTATAGAGTTATAAAAATAGATAAAAGTATTAAAGTGAAAAAAAAATCATCCAATACTAATCCATCCCCTATCAATGAGTTAATTACAATGTGATCTTAATAGAGTGATTTTCCAATTAGACTACCATTAACTATTAACCTTTTATAAGATAAAACTATAAAGGTAATATCACCTTTAGCCTAGAGTCAGTGGTTAATTTATTACATTGGCATAAGATACAAGGAATTGTATCCCGATGGATAGAATAGTTTAGTTTCATTAATAAATTAGATATATTCTTTAAATTCACATTACATTTTAAACATAAAATAAAAAATTGTTTTCTTTTAGAGAGCAATTATTCCCCTTAGTATAACCTTTCATATCAATCATAAAACACTTCCTATTATCTTGGAGAAAATGAAGCATAAGAAACTTGTGGCCTAAAATTCTTAGTAATGAATAAGTAAAATAGAAGCTATCATGAATTAATATGAATAATCAATGTGGAAGTGTAAATAACTAAGAACCATTTCCAATTAAATAACAAGACTACAATAATATGATAAGGCATAATAAACATGGAATGGTAAATAACTTAAAACACGTTTCATTAAATCAATTAAATGATAATGAAATGCATCCAAAATCTTGGTGACGGTGATTCCCTAGCTTCATGGCGGCGGCTTTAGCCCCTCCCCCGCAGGGGGAGGGGCAAGACCTTCCACTTCGAGATGGAGTACCCAAGAGGCTCCCTTTCATTCCTAGAATTGATGTCTCCCCAAGGGTACCTGGAATCTGCAACGGCCATCCAGTTGTCCCGGTTTCATCCAAGGAATTCTCTGAAGCTTCGTCGCTTCTTTCCATGGCACTGGTTGCAAAGTTCACTCATCGTAGACCTCCGGTTGAGGTGTTTGAGAGGTATGTGAATCAGGAATGGGGTTTAGGTCGTCGTGCGGTTTTCGGACTCCTTGGGCCGCATCAAATTCTTGTTTGTCTCGCGGATGAAGATGACCTGGCACTGGACTGGTCTCGTGCAAGAAGATCTGTTAGAGGGTTTACATTCCATTTACATCACTGTTCGTTTTATTTGAACATGAATCGTGACTCTTCCTCATCAGAAATCTGGATACAACTTCCGAGGTTACCGCTACCCTTTCAGAATCCTGCTCTCCTTCATTCAATAGGTAATTCTTTAGGCCGTTTCCTCTGTGTGGATTGGAAGACCGATTCCATGGTGCATCCAATAGTTGTGCGCATCTGTGTTGAAATGGAGCTCTCCCTTCCTCCACCCGACAAGGTATGTATCGTGATTGAAGGGTAATACAGGTACGTGAAAAGTATCTTCTATGAGTCCTGGTCCTTTTTTTGTTCCTTCTGCCATAGACAGGGCCACCGCATTGAGGAGTGCCGCAAAAGATCTTCGGCGGTTGTGGTTGGTACTTCTTTAGTGAGTAAGGGTGACTCAAGTTAGGTCGAGGGCGATGGAGCAAGTTATGGAAATGGCTCTGAGCCTGTTGCGCACGAACTGAGATTACGGGAGGTGCCTGCGGATACGAGTGATCATCTTGAGGAACTTCGGGGTGCCAAGGAGCAGGGGTCTCCTTGCCAACCTGGGGTGGGGTTCCCCATCCCTTATTATGACTTGGCGATGGATTATATTGTCTTGGGGAGGGAGAGGTTTGCAGGTCCAGTTTTGAAGGTGGCATCAACGGTTTCGGAACCTCAGGTGGAGGAGGTTGTTGAAGGTCCCAAGAAGGATTTTTGTGGTTTCCAGGCATCTAGAAGCATTGGGAATGAGGTTTGGGGTCTTGAGGTTGGGGATTTGGCAAGGCCCTCCCTGCCTACAGGTGATCCTTCCAGATTTGAGGCCAACTGTGTTTCAGTCAGGGGCTGGGAGGATCAGAATCCTCAGCCCCAATATATGGGTAGGGGATTTGATCAATTTGTTCTTCTGGAGGGATCAGGTGATGGAGAAGCTGGTGTCATGGATAAGGAAGGGTTAATTGGGGTAAGGCCTACTCTGGGTAGCGTCCCTAGCCAGCCGATAAGGAATGTATTGGAGGTGCAGACCCTGACCAAACTTGGAGATGTAGGGGGTCGGGCTCTGCCTTTCTGCCAGGGGCTATCTCTCCAGTCCGGACTCCAGTCGTCTTGAGCAACAGGTATGAAAGGCTGGCTGAGGAGGCTGCATTGGTTGAGGAAGGTCAGGACAACAGGGGGAGAGCTGATGGTTTATTTTTGGAAGGTCGGATTATGGGGGATTTTCATCCAGAGTGTGATGATGGTGGAGGGGAATCTGAATGCGACGTGGTCTTTAGAAGTTTCTCAGAAGCAGAATCTGGTTTGAGGAGTATCAGGAGGAAGAGAAGAAGGAGGGGTAGGAAGGATTACTCCTCCTTACCTCCTCCTATGAAGACCCGATCAGCAGAGAAACTTTTGGTGGAGAAGCTGGACAAGGAGATCATAAAGTTTCCGGGACAACATGATTTTTCCTTGGACTTGGTTTTAAGTTTGGATGATGTGGTATTAGAGCAGGTGTTATTTCTCAACGCTTCAGAATAGGATGCAACCAAGATGATGGGTAGGAATCTTGAAGTGGATCTTAATGAGGAGCAGTACATTTGGGTTGACAAACAGGACATGATCCTAGTTGGAGGTTTCAATAAGGGGTTGATCAGACTTGAGCAGTATATGCAGGTCTGGAATAAACTGACTTCTTCCTTTGAAGACCTGATAAGGGGGATACACTTCTGCAGGTATATAATTTATCTTGGAGGCTATTTAGAGACACGGACTCGGGTATACTTCAACAAGTTTTCAATAACTCTATTTTACTTATTTCCTAACTTATTCTTTGTTGAGTTACCGTATTTGTTGTGTGAGGAAAGTTGAAGGGTCAGTTTGGCTCAGATGGGCTAGAGCATGCTGCTTCTTCCTCTACAGGACATTTGGGATGTGGTTGATACAGAGGGTTGTCTTGCCATCGGAAGGGACCATGCTTGCATGGGATCACCGAGTGGTCCTTCTTTGGAGTTAGAGGTTGCTGCTTATGCTTGGATGAGGTTGTTGTTGAGCATATGTTTGTCACTGTTTGATGCTTGTTGATCTCATGGATTCTCATTTTTACCTAAAAGGTGTCATTATTAATAAAAATAATAATTTTCAGTCAAATGCATCAAAAGATAATATAATTGTAAAAATATCAGGGATAATAATAAAAACCAAATTCTAAAATAAGTAAATGGCTAATTATTGGAAATAATATCTCAGACACACGATACCTCTACTATAAAGACCTTCCAGAAGATAGTTTAAAACTATTGGGTATAAAATGATCCAGTTTTTTCAATAATTTCTCTACTTTCAAGACCTTTGATAAGACATTTTAAAACTACTTGGTATAAAATAGTCATGTTTTTTCAACAGATTTGTCTCATGAGACCTATCGATACATCTAGGGGTTATCTATAATTGGGACAGACATGTGTCTACATGTATAAATCATTCCTCAAATATCAACTAATTGATTTAATTCATGAAAAATGTGTCTTGTCAACAAACATACTTGTTGTGTAATGGATACAAATTAATCAATAATTCATTAGATAAAAAATATCTTTCAATGTAAAAATCTTATATAAAAATGGTATATGATTTTGGAAATAATCATATTCATCATGCAGAAATAGGGATATTTAAGAGAAATGAAATATTATATGATTAAAAGTAAGTTAATTATTAAAAGGATGGTATTATTAAATTGTTAAAAAGTACCTAGTTGTGAACTGGTCAAATAAAGGTTTTTTTCATTGATGAATAAAAGTACCCTAAAAATATCATTAAATCAGTTTTTTGTACAAATCTCTTTTTCACTTTGAAATCAACTTTTAAAAATAAACTAAGAAATTGTGAAGGAAAACATTTTATTTGAGAATAATATTTTAAACTTGTAAAGTAAGATTAAAATAATTAAGGCATCATAATAGTGGGAAACTTTTTTCATGATTTATAAGTTAAAATAAAACATTTATTTTGTTTTTTGTTGAAAAAGTTAAAAAGTACCTCATCCAAAAAACGATAAGAAGATTCCTTTCAAAACATTTAGTAAAATGAAAAATATGGTTAATAATCAATTTAAAAAGTGTAAATGAATTTTAAAAATTATTTTTAAAAAACATTAGAAAATATGTACAAGGAAGGGAAATATTACCCAACGTGGAAATAAACAATCCTGGATAATGATGAGATTGTGAAATAAACTCTTACAAATTTGGTAACTTATAAATAGTAAGACCCATTAAAAACATAAAATAAATTAAATATTTAAATATATGAAATAAAAATATATTCATGATATAATATATCAAATGGGTATTATATATACCACACAAAATAAATAAGGGTTGAATAAGAAATACGTACCACATAAATAAAATTTAGACGAAAATACCTTACCATTAGTTTGAACTCCTTTGTATGTGTTGGAATATAGTAGGAAATAAATATTAAATATATATATATATATATATTATAGAAACATAATAATTTATAATACCTTATATTATTTACTTATAAAATTCTATCACCTGTTTATTATAAACCCATTGATAAAATCACTATTTCGGGTGGTAACTACTTCGTTTTACATGTATGTTTTGACACGGTAGTTCCTAAACTTATAATTTTATAATAGTTACATCATATAAAAATATTATTTATGGGTTAAATATTTTATATATTAAATATTTATATATTTATATTCATCCATAATGGTAGAGATAGAAAAATGTATTACAATATTCATTGATATGGTATGTTGTACATACGCATGAACGTTGTATTCATTTTTTGTGGATGGAGTGATAAAATGATGAAGAATAATTAACCTTTATATAATAATTATTATATCATATATATTTATTAGTTCTAAATTTATACCCATCCAATTTAAGTGGTGATGAAAAAAGAATTACATCGTTATGTAGAGATGGTAAGTCATACGTCGGCATGCACTGTGCTTTCATTTTTCATAAGATGGATAAAATATAGAATATAGTTATATCATAATCATAATAAAATATCAGTATGTATATTATAATGGAGTTATTAAATTATTATAGAATCAACATAAGAAGAAGAAGAAGAAATAAACTTGAAATAGTTGGTAAAGACGATTATCTCTTCTTCAACAAACTTACTATAGATCTCTTCTTAAGGGATATAAGGTTGGTCTTTTGGAAGGAAAATAACCTATAGATATTTTTCAATTACTTTAATAAGATAAATGGTCGTATTTTGGTCGAGTTATAAGGATGAAAGTGTTGTAAATAAGCGAAGTAAGGGATTCCCTTTTATAATTTAGGTGAGGGGAACTTTTGGAATTTTTCAAAATATTAAAATATAGTAAGACTATTCTAGATTCAAATGCTTAAAATGCTTAAAAATGTCCTATTTATGAATATGGGGTAACTTTTTACACCATATCTTATTCAATTTTTTATTATTTAATATTTTTATTGTTCTTAAATAATTTAATAAAATATTATATTCATCAAATATCAATATTATCAATTTTGCAATTATTCATTACTTTGAATTTAATAATTTCAATACAAAAAGAAAATATCAAATATTATTTAATGCATCCCCAACTTGACATATAGATTGATAGAATATTTGGATCACCATATTTAATTCAAATATTATTACTTTTAATATTTTCAATATCATTTATTTGATTTTATATTAATTAAAAAATTATTTCATCATCATTGTGTAATACTTTAAGGGAAATATTTATTCACTAAAAAGTAAAAATAAATTACCATTATTTATATAAAAAATTTAGATAAAAATTTTATTTATAGTTAAACATATCCTTTAGATAACCCCATATTAAAAATGTTATAATTATTAAAAACTCGAATGTGACATCTTTGAATTTTCTTTAAATAAAATATTATAAAGGATGTAATCAGATAATAATTGGAATAAATGGTCATATAACCAATTATTGAATGATTATGGATTAAAATTACTCATAAAATTAAATTTGGGAATGTTTAATGGTCATTATATTGTTCTTATCATTTTATTTCTAACTGTATTTACATTGTTTACCCTTTATAGTGGTAATGAAAATTACTATAATTACTATTAACAATGAAAAAAATAGATGGAAACTATTTAAAAAAAATTACCTCATAATTTATAATATGGAATACATTATTAATGTTTCAATTTAAATATGTGGATGTAATTAATTTAATATTGAATTGCAAAACGCAAAAAAAATTCTTTCGAAATATTCCTGTTTAAGTATACAAACGTTTCTATACCAAATTCAGCATTAAAATTGATTCCAATAAACATAAATGGATTTTTAATAATATTATAGAAATAATTTTACTTTGTAACCATTTTGAAACAAAATTTTACTTTTAAATTATTGAAATAAAATGAAATTTTTTAAAAAATAGTATTTTTCACTATTTAATTGAAAATCAAACTTTTCAGAAAAATACAAAAACTTCACTATAAGATAATTTGTATATGATAATTTAAAAAATAAAATTAATTTTATAATAAAATTTTTCTCAATTTTTTAGAAAATAATTATATATATTTTCTCTTAGAAAACATTAAAAGTAATTTTTTCAAAAAAAAATATAATTGAAGAATAAAATGGATTTACTAAAAATAGTGTATTTATTTACTAAAAATTAAAAAATAAAGTTTAATTAATTATGAACTTAATATATATTTCATTATATAGTTAATCCAATTTACACCCACTAATTTAATGTCTAGGTTTAGTAGTCTTGTTAAAATAATAATATTTAATAATATATTATGGTTTGTTTATGCTTAGTGTTGCATGAACCGCATGCTATAAATTAAATTTTATAAATTATAAATTCACAGGATGTTACATTCTACCCACCTTCAATAAATTCTATCCTCACAAATTCAAATTTCACTTCAAAATTTAAGGGTTAGTATTTGAACATTCCTTTTTGGAAGTCTCACATCATAAAAAATCAAACATCCTCTAAAAATGTGGGAATGGAAAATGAAATATAACCACAAAACTAGGATTTTGAAAATGAGAAAATTAGAAGTATGTGAAAATATGGACATTGAATAGAAATATAACTATCATAAACCAACGTAGTGTGATAGATAACATGGTCATGGGAAAGTTAAACATCAAAAAACTGAAATTTTTTTATGGATTAGAAGGTCATTGTTTTCTCGGTAATAAAAGGAAACAGTTAAGGTTTTTGGAAGTTAAATTATTACTATAATATCTGGATAAAAAACTCAATAAAATTAACTTACCTGATCCTTTTAATGTCATAATCATAATCACATCATTTGGTTGGGTTTTAATCTATTCCCACTTATTCTCATACACCAAGAAACAAATATTTGAGATTATGTTTTCATGCCTAAAACCCTTTTAATGTGTCAAAATATCCATAATTCATTTCATAAGTCTCTAAATATTTACTAAAACCGAATTGGTTAGCATAGGTTATCTAATATTATAAATCAATAGATAATAATATCAAAAGTTTAACTTGATTCATTCCATAAGTTGTTAACCTTATGACTCATCCAAAAAGCTTCTGTCCAAATTCAAAGTCTAAAAATATATAAGTAAGGTTAGTAAATTTTCAAATCTTTTTAACATTATATTTACCAAACAACATAATGTAGCTCTTAATATCACCTACCAAATATTTGAATATCTTTTTCACCTTAAACCCTTAATGAAAGCATGAATTCTTCCAAATAAAAATCATATATTTTCAAATTTATTCCATAAATACAAACCTATAGTAAACTCTAACAACGAGAAAATAAACTATAAAATCAGTAACCAATAACTTATCTTTATCATTATTATCTCAACATTGGGCACATATTTAGGGTTATCTTTTAAAAATAATGTGTTTTCCAAAAAATAAACTTGCAACAGAATTACTTGTCTTCAATACTGGTAATATTCCTCACATGATTTTAAATCCTTAAAGAAGAAGTACTGTAGTAAATTACTTATATATCTCATTTTTCATATAACTTGAATGTCATTGATCAAATACATTTGCAACATAATTCATAAATACAAATTTACATGTAACTTAATCATTCCACTATGACTGTTGTAATAACATTATCTTGACCTTTTTACCTTTGTTTCTTCTGAGATATATTCCATCTACACATGAGACATTCATTTTCATAGTGCCACATCTCCTTAAAGATGATGAATTGAATATTTTAAGCTTCTTAATTTCCCATGAAATCTTGAGTCTGGTGGCCTTTCTCTCTAAATTTATAGAAAACTCTCTTTCCATTAAATAATGTTTCAGGGTGTTTCTTTCCACAATTATAAAAAATCATTGTTTCTTTTCATCCCCTTATTCATTTATTTCACTTCTATCATATTATTCTCTTATTTCCCTTCAGAAAAATTAAACATGGAGATTTTTTTCTCAGCCTTTATAACACGATATACTATATCCTCATATGATGAGAATGTTTACGATACTAGTTACCATCGAAGGACTAGTTTAAGCCCATCAATTAAATAATCGATCTTACTCTTTGAATTATGTACATAGTAGTATAGCATGCTTGACAAACCTTAAAAATCCATCTTCATAATTTGAAAAAACATCATCTCCAATTTTTCATAGACTCAAGAATTGTCTCTTCATATCTTCTTGATGTTCTCGAGGAAAATATTTTTCTCAGAAAATTTCGTTAAAATCTTTCCATTCACCATTTTTTATTTCTCCCTCCTCTCTTGTGTTTTGAAATAATGACCATCATTGATCCAAATCTCTTAGGAGATGATAAATTTTCATAATAACATTCTCCCTTTCATTATATCATAATGTGAGAGATATATTACCTAAAGAACTTGTCCATTTCTCAGATATAAATGAATTTGTAATCCCAATAAAGGATAGAGGTTGTTGACACATTAAGTAATCAAACATTATTAAACCACATTGTGGATTAGTAGGATACTCCATATAGGCAAGTTTATTTCTCAAAACCCGAGTCAACTCTCCTAATATAGTTATAATTTGTTCATCTCTAGATATAGATCTAACTCGAGCATCAATATCTTACTTAAAAGGGAACCCCTACATAGATTTTGTGCATTGATACGGTTTCCATTCCTTCTACTATAATCTAATTTTTTATGTTGTGGCCAAAGAGACTTTTTATTATGGAAGAAAATACCTCTTTATATCTTGGTAAAGGGAGACCCATTACATATCATGTAGGTCCAAAACCAAGGGGCCCATTTTACTGGCCCAAAGGTCTATGCATTGATATTCCAACATAACCGCCTACATCACTATCTACATGAATCAGGCCTACATCCCCACCTACCTATTTCTTTCCTACCACGGGTGGAAATCCCACTTATACAAACAGTTCTTTCTCAACGATTTGGAAAATCATTGGAATGAAGGGATTATACCAACAAGTTTATGAAACTGTTGGTATACATTAATATAAGTTGGTTTTCTAAATAGTTTTAGAGAACTGTTGGAAAAAACCAGCTCAATAGCCAATGGTTCTTATGAACTGTAGGGATAAACCTACCTAAAATTCCTCCACTTGCGACCCTCCTCCATCTCGATATCCCCTCACATTATACCCCACTTCTCCATCGCAAACCGCTCCTCTCCATCCTAACTCCCCCTCACTGCCACTCCCATCCTGACTCCCCCTCACCGTCGTTCTCACTCCCTCATACTCCCCTCCTCTCATTCCAACTCCACCTCATCTCTCTCCGCTCGCCGCTCACCTCTTGCCGCTTTCCACTTTCCACTCGTCGTCGCTCACACATCCCCCTCCTCATCCTCCTCTAGTCCATCATCCCTCTGAGGTCGCACATCCACCCCTATGTTAATCATTCCCTCACCCGACACAAATGCCCCTAGGTCGTTCTTTCCCTCACCTGGCATGAATACCCCAAGGTCGAGAAGGTTGAGAATCCCCTCTAGTGGTCGGGAATCCCACCTAAGTTGAGGATCCTCTCTGGTCAAGCATCCCCTTCTATGTTTTCGGTATTCCTTGGAAGTGAGTCCCAAATCATCTTTTTCTATGGTTAATTGATTCATTGTTTTGATTGGGTTTTGTTGATTCAATTTGTATCATTTCATATTGTTTAATTTATCTATGATATATGATTGATTTTAAATTTCGTAAAACATAAAAATACTTTTCATAGTAGTGTTTGTAGATATAAATCATTGGAAGTTCACATTGAAGACACCATGAGAACATTATTTCTTTGCGATTTAGGTGAACAATATATGATGTGTTTCTAGTTGCATATAAAATATCATATTCTATGTGAAATCATTTGGAGCTTATAAAAATGTTAAGAATATGTTATGTGTAGAATTATTCAAACCATTTATTATTTTTGGATGTCGTTGTCATGTGGATGGAGTGTAATAATTTTCAAATGAACATGTTATCTAATGTATACTATTTTAATATGTACATGATTCATGTGAAGGGAAATTGGTTTTTGGATAAATGTGTTATTCTTTGTGGATTCACATATAGTTTAATGGGTAACTATATTTTATTAAATTATATAGTGTTATCTAGATGCAAAGTTCACTATATAAATGTCATTAACTAATGGGAAATGTGTTGAAACTTTTTTAGAGATGGGAATAACAAGAATGTATTTTCGTATTTTCTCCATGTTGATTTTTTCAATTGAATAACAAAAATATATGAAGGATTTATTTTCCAAAATTATTTTCCTTGAATATATATATATATATAAAGTGTGTGTTATGTGAAATTTCCATTCGAGTGTTGTTTTATATCAACACGTATAGTAATAAGGTGGGTTTTTCAACTTCTATGTAATAACATTGATTGAGGCTTTTTTCTACTGGAGAAATTTCTTTTGTAGCTCAAAACAATTTGAATTTATTTTCCATTTTTATTTATCACATTCTAAATAACTTTATTTTGAGGAAACTTGGTTTTCTATTCTTTCACATGTTTATTATTGTTTAAAAATTGCATATTCACTTGGGCAATTAGAGAACTCTAAATGTTTTCTGTTTTTTGGTATATCATTTTACAACTCATCAGATTATATGAACAAACATTCATTATTATCATGTTAAACCTTCTTCATATGTGTGGAACCATTTGTAGCAAGTGATTTAGAACATTATAAAATTGTATCTATTCCCATACCACTAATCAAATGCTTTTGGCTAGGAATCAAAGTCATACTTATGATAGCTCCATGACCAACATAATTACACCTTCAAAAAACATCTTCAATATAGAGGCCTGGAGCCTGATGTACATGGACATTACATTACTTTTGTGGAATACTTAGTACATAAAAAAACACACACACAAGGAACGTAATAGTTTAGTCTCTTTGGAAACTCATAATATAATCTTCTAATTGTGGTGAAAGATCTTCAACATCTCCCATAAAGATATTCTTTTTTTTAAACCTAAATCCTTTCTTTATGTCCCGGGGAAAAGAAAACATAAAAGGGTGAGATCAAATGCTCAGTAAAGGTAAACAAAAGAAATATCAATCACATCATATTCATAAGAACATATCTTTTGGAAATCTTAACCTGCAAAAGAGATCATAATTTCATAACATTGGATAAATCATAGTAGTGAAATGTAATCCCAATAATCATAATGTAAAACATGAAACTTTTTGGCATACACACATAATCCTAGAGAATCATTTCTTATTAGTCAAGACTCATTTCCAAGACTATCTTAGTGGACAAAGTCCCTTTCTGAACCGAGTTCACTCCTTGTTTCAGTCCTATTTCACTGAACCGGTATAACTTACCATTCCAGCCATGTTAATCTCATGAGATATCAAATCTTTACCCAATGCATTAGAGGGAGATATAGGTCCCACCCATCTCATAATGATACCATTCTTATGTGTGCCAAAAAATCATAAATCATACATCATTGCATAACCCATGTAATAAAAATGGGAATCTTAAACATCATCATGACATCATAATACAATTCATATAGGATAAAGGAATTCATAAAAATATTTCCATCACAACATAATCAAATCCATGTAATAATAGGTATAGAATCAGAACCCTTTATTATCTTATATGGAAAATAATTTTGATAAAACACTTGAACTTCATTCTTGAGGAAAATATCCTTTCTACTTCAAAAACACTTTTCCTTTCTTAACATGTCATACAATTCTAAACTAAAGGAAGTTGATTAAAAATAGACTTGAAAACTTGTAAATTAAGCTTCTTGTAAATAATGTTTTAAAAATCCATTCATGCCGTATAAGTTAAAAAAACATTCTTCTTGTACTTTTGTCGAAAAAGTCAAAAAGTACCTCGTACGAAAAACGACAAAAGATTCCTTTCATATATTTTACTAAAAACTCACCAAAGGGTAAAATTGGATTTAAACAATTGTATTTGGATGTAAATAATATTACATATAGAGGAAACATGGATGTGGATGATAAAATACACCCCAGTAAATTTCAAAGTATAAACAATCTCGGATAAAAATGAGATTGTGATATTTTCCCTTACCTTAGGTCCGATTTGCTTCGTATGTGTCTGAACCTCCTGTATAATGATTTAAATAATGTCATTGACTTATTCCAGAATCATACTCATTGTTATGATATCATATATGGTTCACATATGGCATTATATTACCTGTTCTTTTGTAAATTCCATGTTAAAGAGCATTTTGGGTAAAATCGTTTCATTTGTCATCCGTGTTTTGACTTGTAATTATTCATATGATTACATAGATCATGATTACATAATACAGAATATAAAACATGATTTATATATAATATATATTCAGAATATATATATATATAATAGATCAGTAAATGGAAAAAAATACACCGTTAATGGAGACGGTAGACCATACGTACGCATGAACGCTGTTTTATTTTCCTTATTGAGTTGAATGGAATTAAGTAGATGACATACATATATATACACATAAATACAGAATCATTATTATTTCATATATTTAATTATTAATTATTATATATACTTTATAATCATTCATGAATGGTTAACGTGGAGAATGAATCTCATCGCGTCGTAGAGACGGTAGTCCGTACGTACGCACGAGCGATGATATCGTTATCATGATCGTGGAATTGTATTGTAGTGTATGTATACTATTTAATAATCAATATAACTTTACAATAATCATATATAGTTATTATTTACACCATTATACCCATCCAAGTAAGGTGGTGGTAGAAAATAGATTACACCACGGCGTGGAGACGGTATTCCGTACGTACGCACGCACGGTGATTTCGTTTTCCGTAGGATGGATAGATGGTGAAATAAGGTTGTTTCATAATTATAATAATATATCAGTATATAATTGATACTTATGTTATTACTTCATAATTAAACAACCTAATAATAAGAAGTGGAAGAAGAAATAAAGATGAAAGAATCGGTAACGGACATTACCTCTTCTTTGAAGCGCCTCTTTGAGATCTCCTTTTAGGGCAATAAAATTGTTCTTTGAGGAAGACCAGAACCTCTAGGATGTTTCTAGGGAATTGGATAAGGGAATTTGGCAGGGTTTATCCGAGCTTGAAGGCTCAAAGTGGTGTGAGGAAGAGAGGGAGGAGGTGCCCTTTTATAAGGGAGGAGAGGGGCACCTTTGGAATAACTAAAACTGTTATTTTATTATAAAGTCAAATTCGGTTTTAAATAGCTCCAAATTGATTCATTTAGAAGATAATGTGGGTATGGGTCGAAATCCTCTCATAAAATATAATTTAGACAAGTTTAGGTTCCTATTTTAACCTTATCATTTAGATTTAACATTAAGTAAAATAATTTTACTTTTACCTTGTCTTCTTGTGTTCTTATACTATAAGGTTAATAAACTTACTATAAGAAGCCAAAAGAACCCCAAGTTGATTATTATTAATATATATAACCTTATATAAGTCATTTTTCCGAACCTTAGATTTTTAGGAATAAAATAACAATTAATATTATAATATTTGTTTTAAAAACTATTTTATGTTAATTTTGAAACTATTTTGTAATTGATTTTTTTGAAAATCATAAAAGAATTATTAGTTCGAAAAAAGTAAATTAAATCAATAATAATATGTAATATTAACCAATAAAATTAGTTTATTTCATAAAAAGTCTAAAATTACATTTATTTGGGTATTTATAACATCAATTATGTCAATATTTCATTAATAAGATAATTACTGCATCATCTTTGTGTCATAAATAAATTAAATTATTTAATGTCTAAAAATTACAAATAAACTACCATTATGTAGGAAATCTTTTTATCTTTCTAATGACTCTTTATAGTCGAATTTATCTTATGTATAACCTTATATTAAAAATGATTTACTTATTAAACTTTGATTTTAACTATTTTAACCCTTCTTTAAATAAATTAATAATAAATGTCCTAATCTAATCCAAGTGGGCCTAAATGGTCATATTTTATTCCTAAGGTTGTTTCTGGTCGAATTACACTTATCCAATAGAATTAGGACATGTGTTAGGGTAATAATAATATCATTTTTACCCTTAATTACCCTATTTACTTTTAACCGTGGTAAAAGAAAGTAAAAAGTTACTATTCACAAAAAATTATTTTCATCTCATTGAACCACATTTTACTTACTAACATCAACCATGTCTCTCATATTTTTGAAATTAAACTCACATAAGTGGTGAAATTAAGTTTTATGAAAAATTCATTTTTCTTAACTACCACTTAGTGGTTTCACTATTCATCAAAAAATGAAAGTTTCCAGAAAAATACCAAAAAGTAGGCCTAATCTTTGATATTATGAACTCAAAAATGATGTCTATTTTACCAAATTCAAAACATATGAGTTGCATTAATTAATTTAAAAATTAATTCTCGTCGTCAAAACAAATAGCGTGTTCTTAAGAGATAATAACTATCAAAAGATTGACACTTGTTTATGTCTGGTTTAAATGTGAAATTACATCCAATGAACAAAATTGTATTAAATTGTAAAAATATATTCTAAATATACTTTAAAACCACTCAAATTAATAATTTATCACTATTAATTATTTCGATTAAAAAGGCTGTTTTTAATTAAAATTTAGTAATTTTCACTATTCATCAGAAAATGAAAGTTATCCGAAAAGTACCAAAATTTCACCCTAAGCTAATTTAGATATTAAGAATCCAAAAATGAATTCCATTTTGAAAAATAAAATTTACAAAATTTCAAAAAGTGGTTATTTCTATTCATAACGGCTAGTTTTAATAATATTTTAATAGCATATTGTTGTTTAGTGAAACTCGTTATTGCGTACTACACACGCTATCGAGGAAGGTCGCAATTGCTTGTAATGCAAGGCAAGTCAAGGATGCGTATTGTGCAAGCTCCTTTTTGTGTAGCGTACAAGACAAGACATTAATGAAATTAAAAAGAATATTTTTCATGAAATCTCGGATTGTTACATTCTACCCCCCTTAAAATGAATTTCGCCCTCGAAATTCGTCGGGGTTATAAATGGTTTACTATTCGAAATTTTCTTTAATAGAAACCCACATCGTAAAAAGGAATACTAAAACCAATCTTTAAAAACAAAAGTATGAAACGTAACAGTTACCCAAATAAACTAATCACTGGGTTTCCACATAGGTGAAAATATTGATATGGAAGAGAAATCTAACCATCATGTTCTGATGGAGAGTGGTAGAGAACATGGCTATGGAAAAGCCAGCAATCACAAAGCCATAAATTTGTGACGATCTAAGGTACCATCTGATTCATCAGATATAAGAGCACGAGGACAACATTTTTGGTTTTCAAGATCATTTCCCTAAAGTTGATAAAATTGGAATTAGAAGAAATACTTTCGTGATTTCGGTATAGTCTCACCATTTTTCATTCGTTGGAAAATTTCCACTTCATATCTTAAATAAATGAAGTTGAATTTTTCATTCATGGTGTGTTAGCAGATCATGTGATAGAATGATGGTTCATTCCATCTGTCTCAAACAAAAGGTAAGAAAAGTTATCAAAAAATACATAAGTCTATCTATAGTGAGATTAATCTTATATGGTTCCTAAAATAGACTTATACTTCATATATAATACTTCTTAATATAATAAAACTAGTTTCTACTAAACAGGGACTTCTTGTAGGCCAGTGGTAGGCGATAAAGGCCAGTCGCACTTCGGTTGTGGGTTCGATTCCCACAGCCTTGTCCGACGCGATGGGTTGTCGCCCGTCCTATAGGTTGTCCTTTTTCTAAAGCTATATTACTATAAAATCCCATCAAAAATATCAAAAATGTTTTATCCTTAAACAATACTAACTTATGTCCAACATAATCCATTCCAATCTTTAGATTTATCTAAAATACTTTGGTCCAAGCTCATAGTATAAAGAAAATGATCACGTGAATGCCATCATTTATCCCCCATATATCATAAGATATATCTTGTTGGTCAAATTACAAATATGTGAATACCTTAATCATGTATTCTCTTGAAGAATGAATATCCATTGAACCTTAGTGAAAACATGAATGCAGATAAAAGTTAACACTTTCCACATACCAAAATCCTCAAAATTCTATATCCTCAAACCATGATATCACTTAGTCCTTATATCAATCACGAGCTCATGAATACTATCAAACATATTAGATTCTCTTTATCCCTTCATTATGTTCATATCATCTTCTTTCCAAAAATATTTCAATCACTTTTCATGGTTACCGATGCCATAAAATTACTGAAAACCACAATAGACCAAAACATAAATATTCCAATATTCCACGATACTATATACAACATTATTCTGGAATCCCATTACATAAACACTTAATCATTCCACCACATCATTGTCATATTCAACATCGCCAATGGTGATCGCATGTGACTTCCCTTTGTCATTTTCCTTAAGTGGTTTCTCACGTCGATCATCACTAACCCTTGGATTAGGGCATTTATTAGCATAATGCCCCATTTCCTTGCACTTGAAGCATTAAAGTGTTGTTGGTGCGTTCTCTGTAGTCTTTTCTTTATTCACATCATTAGAAACCCTTTTTCCATTACTTCAACACTCAGATGCTCAATGACCTTCTTTTCCACACTTAAAACATTTTCTAGTCCCTTTAAGACAATCTCTACCATGCTTCTTTCCACACTTTGAGCATAAGAAAACATTTATCTTCTTTTCACCATTATTCTGAGATTTATCCTTGAACTCCATCTTTCGTTTCTTGTCAAAACTATAAGATGGATAAGTAACACCAACTTCCATTTCTACCATGATAGCACAACGCACAATTTCTTCATAGATACTGAAGTCTCTTATAGCTAATGCCCTTCAAAGATTTGGTTTTAAGCCACTGAAGAATCGATCAACTTTACTTTTAGGTTGGATGATAAATCCAGATGCATACCTTGCAAGCCTTGTAAAATTCGCTTCGTATATACCAACAGATTCATCATCCTTTTGCTTCAGTTCAAGAAACTCCTTCTCCATCTTTGTTCGAAGAATACGAGGGAAGTACTTATTGAAAAATAAGTTCTTGAACTCGTCCCATTCCATGGACTCAATTTCAACTCTTTGCCTCGTATTCTTAATAATATTCTACCATTGATCAGCTTCACCATCCAAACCATATACTGCTAAGATGACTTTATCATGTTCAGAACATTGAAAAAACTAAAAATATCTTTTCAGTAGTACTGATACATTGTTCAGCAACAAGTGGATCAGAAGACCCACTGAAAGAAGGTGGACGTTGCCTCATGAAGGACTCAATAGAATATTGTTCCCTTCTTTGCTCATTTGGAAGTCCAGGATGATTCATAGCTTGTGTAAGTATAGAAATAAGATTTTGCACTCCATCTCCCATAACATTTGTTTGTTCAATAGGACAATCATTGCATTGTCCATTGCATTGATCAACACGGTTCCTTCGGGTTCCAGCCATCGTCTAAAACCCAAAAAGAATAGTGTGAGAGGAAAAAATCATGCTAGGGAAAACAACATAATAAAGGGGGAGTATCTTCAATATCTAACATCTTAGGTTAAATTCGATGATCGTTACCATCATTCTAAGACTGTATCCTATACGTATACTTATCCTTAGGGACATCCCTAGACATACCTTAGAAATATCTCTAGGGATCTCACTAACGTTTTCGCATCCTAGTTTCCAAAGGTTGACTAAACCTTTCCTCTGATACCAACTGTAGAGGCCCGGATCCTGACGTACATGGACATTACATTACTTTTGCGGAATACTTAGTACATAAAAAAACACACACACAAGGACCATAATAGTTTAGTGTCTTTAGAAACTCGGAATATAATCTTCTAATCGTGGTGAAAGATCTTCAACATCTCCCATAAAGATATTATTTTTTTTAAACCTAAATCCTTTCTTTATGTCCTGGGGAAAAGAAAACATAAAAGGGTGAGATCAAATGCTCAGTAAGGGTAAACAAAAGAAATATCAATCATGTCATATTCATA
This sequence comes from Viscum album, assembly GCA_963277665.1. Lineage (NCBI taxonomy): Eukaryota > Viridiplantae > Streptophyta > Magnoliopsida > Santalales > Viscaceae > Viscum > Viscum album. Next base: position 289,077,492 of record OY728163.1, read on the forward strand.
AGAACATATCTTTTGGAAATCATAACCTGCAAAAGAGATCATAATTTCATAACATGGGATAAATCATAGTAGTGAAATGTAATCCAAATAATCATAACTTAAAACATGAAACTTTTTGGCATACACACATAATTATAGAGAATCATTTCTTATTAGTCAAGAATCATTTCTAAGACTATCTTAGTGGACAAAGTCCCTTTCTGAACCGAGTTCACTCCTCATTTCAGTCCTGTTTCACTGAACCGGTATAACCTACCATTCCAGCCATGTCTATCTCATGAGATATAAAATCTTTAACCAATGCATTGGAGGGAGATATAGGTCTCACCCATCTCATAATGATACCATTCTTATGTGTGCCACAAAATCATAAATCATACATCATTGCATAACCCATGTAATAAAAATGGGAATCTTAAACATTATCATGACATCATAAAATAATTCATATAGGATAAAGGAATTCATAAAAATATTTCCATCACCACATAATCAAATCCATGTAATAATAGGGATAGAAGCAGAACCCTTTATTATCTTAGATGGAAAATAATTTTGATAAAACACTTGAACTCCATTCTTGAGAAAAATATCCTTTCTACTTCAAAAACACTTTTCCTTTCTTAACATGTCATACAATTCTAAACTAAAGGAAGTTGATTAAAAATATACTTGAAAACTTTTAAAGGAAGATTCTTGGAAATAATGTTTTAAAAATCCGTTCATTCCGTATAAGTTAAAAAAACATTCTTCTCATACTTTTGTCGGAAAAGGCAAAAAGTACCTCGTACGAAAAATGAAAAAATATTCTTTTCATATATTTTACTAAAAACTCACTGAATGGTAAAATTGGAATTAAAAAATTGTAGGTGGATGGAAATAATATTAAATATTGAGGAAACATGGATGTGGATGATAAAATACACCCCAGTAAATTTCAAAGTATAAACAATCTCGGATAAAAATGAGATTGTGATATTTTCCCTTACCTTAGGTCTGATTTGCTTCATATGTGTCCGAACCTCCTATATAATGATTTAAATAATGTCATTGACTTATTCCAGAATCATACTCATTGTTATGATATCATATATGGTCCACTTATGGATTTATATTACCCGTTCTTTTGTAAATTCCATGTTAAAGAGCGTTTTGGGTAAAATCATTTCATTTGTCGTCCGTGTTTTGACTTGTAATTATTCATATGATTACTTAGATCATGATTACATAATTACAGAATATAAAAAATTATTTATATATAATATATATTTAGAATATATATATATATATATATATATATATATAATAGATCATTAAATGGAAAGAAATACACCGTTCATGGAGACGGTAGACCGTGCGTACGCATGAACGCTGTTTTCTTTTCCTTATTGAGTTGAATGGAATTAAGTAGATGGCATACATATATATACACATAAATCCAGAATCATTATTATGTCATATATTTCATTATTAATTATTATATATACTTTATAATCATTCATGAATGGTTAACGTGGAGAATGTATCTCATTGCGTCGTGGAGACGGTAGTCCGTACGTACGCACGAGCGATGATATCGTTCTCATGATCGTGGAATTGTATTGGAGTGTATGTATACTATTTCAGAATCAATATCACTTTACAATAATCATATATAGTTATTATGTACACCATTATATCCATCCAAGTAAGGTGGTGGTGGAAAATAGATTACACCATGGCGTGGAGATGGTATTCCGTACGTACGCACGCGCGGTGATTTCGTTTTCCGTAGGATGGATAGATTTTGAAATAAGGTTATTTCATAATTATAATAAGATATCATTATATAAATGATACTGATGTTATTACTTAATAATGAAACAACCTAAGAAGAAGAAGTGGAAGAAGAAATAAAGATGAAACAATCGGTAACGGACATTACCTCTTCTTTGAAGCGCCTCTTTGAGATCTCCTTTTAGGGAAATAAAATTGGTCTTTGAGGAAGACCAGAACCTCTAGTATGTTTCTATGGAAGTGGAGAAGGGAATGTTTCAGGTTTTTTCCGATCTTGAAGGCTCAAAGTGGTGTGAGGAAGAGAGGGAGGAGGTGCCCTTTTATAAGGGAGGATAGGGGCACCTTTGGAATAACAAAAACTATTATTTTATTATAAAGTAAAATTCGGTTTTAAATAGCTCCAAATTGATTCATTTCAAAGCCAAGGTGGGGATGGGTAGAAATCCTCTCATCAAATAGAATTTAGACAAGTTTAGGTTCCTATTTTAACCTTATCATTTAGATTTAACATTAAGTAAAATAATTTTACTTTTACCTTGTCTTCTTGTGTTCTTATACTATAAGGTTAATAAACTTACTATAAGAAGCCAAAAGAACCCCAAGTTTTTTATTATTAATATATATAACCTTATCTAAGTCATTTTTCCGAACCATAGATTTTTAGGAATAAAATAACAATTAATAATATAATATTTGTTTTAAAAACTATTTTATGTCAATTTTGACACTATTTTGTAATTGATTTTTGTGAAAATCATAACAGAATGATTAGTTCGAACAAAGTAAATTAAATCAATAATTATATGTCATATTAACCTAGAAAATTATTTTATTTCATAAAAATTCTGAAATTACATTTATTTGAGTATTTATAACATCAATTATGTCAATATTTCATTAATAAGGTAATTACTGCATCATCTTTGTGTCATAAATAAATTAAATTATTTAATGTCTAAAAATTAAAAATAAAATACCATTATGTAAGAAATCGTTTTATATTTCTAATGAATATTTATTGTCGAATTTATTTTATGTATAACCCTATATTAAAAATGATTTACTTATTAAACTTTGATTTTAACTATTTTAACCCTTCTTTAAATAAATTAATAATAAATGTCCTAATCTAATCCAAGTGGGCCTAAATGGTCATATTTTATTTCTAAGGTTTTTTTTGGTCGAATTACAATTATCCAATAGAATTAGGACATGTGTTAGGGTAATAATAATATCATTTTTACCCTTAATTACCCCATTTACTTTTAACCGTGGTAAAAAAAAAGTTACTATTCACCAAAAATTATTTTCATCTCATTGAACCAAATTTTACTTACTCACATCAACCGTGTCTCTTGGATTTTTGAAATTCCACTCACATAAGCGGTAAAATTACGTTTTATGAAAAATTCATTTTTCTTAACTACCACTTAGTGGTTTCACTATTCATCAAAAAATGAAAGTTTCCAGAAAAATACCAAAAATTAGGCCTAAGCTATATTTGATATTATGAACTCAAAAATGATGTCTATTTTACCAAATTAAAAACATATCAGTTGTACTAATTAATTTAAAAATTAATTCCTGTCGTCAAAACAAATAGCGTGTTCTTAAGAGATAATAACTATCAAAAGATTGACACTTGTTTATGTCTAGTTTAAATGTGAAATTACATCCAATGAACAACATTGTATTAAATTGTAAAAATATATTCTAAATATACTTTAAAACCACTCAAATTAATAATTTATCACTATTAATTATTTCGATTAAAAAGGTTGTTTTTAATTAAAATTTAGTAATTTTCACTATTCATCAGAAAATGAAAGTTATCCGAAAAGTACCAAAATTTCACCCTAAGCTAATTTCGATATTATGAATCCAAAAATGAATTCCATTTTGAAAAAATAAAATTTACAAAATTTCAAAAAGTGTTTATTACTATTCATAACGGCTAGTTTTAATAATATTTTAATAGCATATTGTTGTTTAGTGAAACTCGTTATTGCGTACTACACACGCTATCGAGGAAGGTCACGATTGCGTGTAATGCAAGGCAAGTCAAGTATGCGTGTTGTGCAAGCTCCTTTTGGTGTATCGTACAACACAAGGCATTAATGCAATTAAAAAGAATATTTTTCATAAAATCTCGGGCTGTTACATTCAACTTCTTTTGATTTTCTTTGGGAAATATCTTAGGATCTTCTTTAGAAATTTCAACTACTAATACAATTATATTATTTATTTCTTGGATGGTTTCCATTTTTTGTTAAAATTTTCTATCATAAAATTTATAGATCTTTATTTCTATTTTTAAATAGTCTATTCACAATAAATTTTTTATTTTATTGAATATTCACTTTAAGGGTAAGTGGTAACCAACAAAAACATCCTTTAGCATCAAGTCACATCCTCAAAAAAAAATTTAATAGTCTATAATGTAGCCTTTCCTCCTGGAATAGAAGCATATTCTCCATACTAAAACTCCATGATGATTATCTCTCTCTAATGACCAATTGGGAGTGTCTTTATACTTTTTTCTTCATTTTAGACCAAAAGGTAGATGGTCATTTCCTTTTTTTCTTACTTATTCAATCATGGAATCCTCTTGTCATTAACATATGCCTCATTTTGAGGGGGGGTGGGGGTGTCCAGGGGGTGAGGGGATATCCATGAGGGTGGGGTTATCCAGGGGGGTTGTCCAGTTTGTTGGGGGGGTGTCCAAGGGGGTAGGGGTTACCTGTGGGGGGTGCCTAGGGGTGAGGGGTTTCCAAGGGTGAGGTGGGGGTGTCCAGGGGGTGGGGTCTATCCAAGGGTGTGGGGGTTGTCCAGGGGTGGGGCTATCTAGGGGGTGGGAGGGTGTCCACGGGGTGGGGAATGTACAGGGGTGTGGGGCTATTCAGGGGGTGGGGGGGATGTCCATGAGGTGGGGTGTCCAGGGGGTGGGGGTTGGGGTATCTCGGGGGTGGGGTGTTCAGGTGGCGGGGTGGTGTCCAGGGGGTGGGGGGCTGTCCAGGGGGTTGTAGTAAAAAATCCTAGGTCTTCACAATGACTTTATAATACTCTTCTAAGCTTTTATAATTTACACTTATCTAACATTGATCCTTGTTTCTAGGGCATATCAATGTTCTTTCGGGTCCACCTCAGATGTGATTTGGCATCCAATGCTGAAGGTAAAGCAGTTTTGATCATCTTAGTTCATCTGCCACTATTTTCTACCATTTGAGGTTGGATTATTCTACCCTCTTTATTTGGCCCAATTTAATTTTAGGATTTTTGTGATTTATATTTCCATGAAAAAATCAACAGTAGGTATGAATTTCATGAATAAGTCTACTTTACATCATTACCCTATTATGATTTTCCTTATATGATATCATTTATTTCTATGTATTTTTTACTCCATATATGGAACTAATGGATATAATTATTAATATGGATTGAATTATTATTATTAATTTCATTATCGAATAGAACCCTAATGAATGAAATTGTCCAATATAATATAAATAAAAACAAGACAAAAAAATCTACTGGAAATCTCCCAAACATACTTCTATTGAAACAAAACCAAACTATGATAAAACTTGAGCTAAACTGATTATATACCATTAATAGGAAGAGTAATTGTTAATTAATAGGAATTTACTTTTTGATATTATCATTTTGAAATAATGATTTGTTTCCCCCTTGTTTGAAGGAACATGGTTTGATCCATGGGGTGTTGTGGTTCTTATATGTTGGGTGGTAATGCGTATAGTCATAGGAGACAGATATGTTTTAGTTTAGTTTTTATTATATTTTCTTTATCACATTGGCCACTTAGTTCTTTTACTGCATTCGATGGACAGAGGGTAGTTATATTTTGTGAAGAGGCTAGAAGAGGTTCATATTGATTCAGCTTACTGAATTTGAAATGAGGTAATATTTTATGGTTACTACTTGTCTCACACCTCATGTATTTTGGGATTTCAGTGTTTTTGACTCCATATTATGTTTTTTGGTAGGGTGTTGGATCATTTAATGTTGGTTCGGGTGGATTTGGTTCTCCTTTTACAATCTAGGTTAGGATTTAATGTCATTGGTTGGTTTCTCACTGGTTACTTAGCATATTTTATGTGTTTTAATGTTCCTAATATCCTTTTTGTAGTGCGTTGATCCCTTCTCATTGGTTTCAAGTCACCAAGCAAAGTTAGAATCACTTACGTGTGCATACGTAAGTTAGTATTGTTTGTGGGTTCCCTCGTTACATGTATAGTCATCTACGGCAGTGATTATGCGCGTATGGGGCTAGGTGTGCCCATGTGTGTGTATATATATATATATATATATATATATTCATATGTAGGTGAGTGGATACTGGTATATTCAAATAAGCATATGTGCAAGGATCCCCTTGCACAAGCTCATGGCCATGCAGGTGTGTGCATAGGGCTAGGTGTCCTTTCCTATGTGTGAAGGTTCATATACTCACTAGGGGAGAAACCAATTTTAGTTAGAAAGATCCAAGAGCCAAAGTGGACATCTTGTTTCCACCTTGAGGTAGGATCCCTCTCCTTGACTGTTTAATTGAAGTATACTTTAAATTGAATTTATCTTCTTTCATAATTCATCTTAATTATATTGAATTTCAAATCTTGAATAACTATAAATTAAAATAATTGTTTCATTTAAAAAATAATGTCATTTTTTTTAATGAAACTCCTCCAACAGAGGTGTGCTGTCGATGAAAAATCATAGTGATAGTTATGTTGATCTTGTTTCTTAACTTATTGCGTTTGATTTGTGTTGAATGAGTTTTAGAATAAATTTTAAACATAAATAAATGAATTGTGTGATAAATCAATTCCATTATTTTATTGTAAAACCAATCCAACAGAGGTGCGATGTCATCTAAACCAAATAGTAGGGATATTTATTTGTATCATTTTTAGATTTGGTTTGAGTTTTCCATATGTCTCTTGTTGGTGTTTGTTTTGTGGCTAGTTAGTTTTCATTTTCATTGAATAATATAAATTGACTTATCATACCCATTTAGCTTAAATGACATTTCTCGAATAGGAATACGCCTTGACCATGCCACATTTCTTTTCAAACTTTTAATATTATAATTGATATTTCCATGTTTAGGTTAATTGAATGAATTTGTAAATAGTTTGTATAGGGGGTATGATTCTTTTTCATCATTTCATTTCCCTTTAGATGTTGTGTCTTTATGCCACTCGCTACAACCTTCTAGAAATCCCATATTATAGCATATTAAAAAGTTTATTTCATCTATCATGTCTGTTGTGACATTATCTTACGGTGAAAACCATTTGGGGTGTTTTCATGGCCTCTTGGCCATCCCTTAGGGTGTTTAATTGATCCCATATATCTAAAACAACTGATGGTGTCATAGTTTAATACCTATCAGGCTTATGGTGCTCCCCACCATAAGATTCATATTACCACAACCAATTCATATTATTTAGGGACTCCACCTTTGAATATTCATATTGAAACATTTCTCCCATGTTCTAATGAGAATATTTATAGTGGAGACACTCACTAAAGGCATACTGCTCACTGTGGTGGACCTGTGTATAACAAAGTATAGAAAGTTCCTGGAGAGATCCCTATGTCATTTCCCATAGAATTTTTGGAATGTTGGGTGTTTTGGTGTATTAGGAATTTGTAGTGGAGAAAAATGGCCATGTGGTCATGGTGTCTAGCTTTTTAAAGTGCATATTTCATAAAGATGTGTTGTTTCATTCCATGGTGCAAAGGTCAAAGGCATTTTGTTTGGAAACACAATTCAAAAATGAGTTTCTATGTCATGAGGTTCAGGATTTTAAAAGGAATATTTGAATGGGTTTTTATGCCACATATATTCAATTAGAGGTTTAAAAGATTTCCAAAGTTATGGACAATGTGAAGAATTAAAATTGAGGTATTCTCGCTAGATTTTCAGATATTTTAAGTGGTGGATTTTAAAAGAGATATCTGCAGACTATGTGGATTGATATTTAATATATTTCAATGGATGATGATTCAAAACATGAAGAAGTTAATGGAAAACTATAGTGACTATGACCAAATATATTGGAGTCTTTTTTAGTATATTATTTGAAATCAAAAACATGTTATTTTGCATGAACACTTCGAGAAGAAATAGAATATTATATAATCCTTGTGCTATCCACACCATTCATAGTTGTGCGTGAAAATGGATAGCATATATATATATATATATATTGCGTGAGTCTATTATGATAAGCAGAGATACCCACTCAACATTGAAACTTATATTTCTTCAATAAAAGATAAGGGAAGGACAAACCTAGGCTATATTGATATATTTGTTTCAAAGAGAAAAAAATGGTAAGAAAAAAAGGGTGAACAAGGGAACAATTTTTCTAGTGGACAGATCTAGGAAGCCTTTGAAGACAAAAGCTTGACATTATTGGATTTCAAGTGAATATAAAGACTTAACCCCCACACATAATGTGTTAGTGTCATCTGGTTTAAATAAGGGGGAAGTAAGAATTGAATATCAGTGATCATCTATTCAGAATCAAAGGGGAAAGGTTTTTTAGTGAACCTTGCTAATTTAATGAAGTCTGTCACATGTATAAAATACATCTTTTATCCCTTGAATTTCATGCCAAATGTGGTTTCCAACCAACTAAATCTGATTCTGATTCCAATAGGCACTCAATAGTCTTATACTTTTTGATAATCACAAAAAATGGAATGAAAAGTAACAAATAATTAAATTTAATTTAAATGAAATAAAGTAGAAAACTATCTACAACTTCTATAAAATTTCACCTCCCTTGAGATATACAACAATTTTTTAGAAAAATTTTCTCCCCTTACATTCTTCTAACTGTATCCCCCTAACTAATGCTTCTTCTAAACTTCATAATTTCCCCTAGGATGTTCTTTATTCTTCTTTTGGAATCAATTAAAAACAAAAAATCATTATCCCCTTGGAAAAATTTATTCCCCATTTGGGATGAAATAATTTCTCTTCCCTTTACCCACTTACTGAAATAAGAAAAACACATAAAACCAATATCCCCTTTGGTTTTATTAAAAAGAAACACCAAAGAAAAAAACACATTGCAAACATGGACATGTTCCATAGTTTCAATTGGTATACTAATAATAGGAAATAGAAGATAATATTGAGTATTTTTCTATTCAATCCTGGGAGTTAATGTGTGAGAAAAACATAGTTTTGTGAAGTTCTATTTTATATTCATAGGAAAGGATCTTGATCTTAAATGTACTTCACTCTTCGATAGTCAAATGAATCAGTGTGTAATAACTCATGTGATGATCACTTTCATCATTCTACACTCTCCACCTTCTAACCGCATGTGCATGAGGTAGATCCTCTAAAATAAATATAGCTCTGCAGGCACCCATTGAAGGATAATCATCAAGATTTTTTGGATCCTCGTACCAAATATAGAATTGTTCTCAATTCATCTATGCAAAGGGTTAGGGATAATCATTAATTAATCCCTTGAAATTAACTCCTATAAAATATACATTGGAAATATTTAATCCAAATCAAGAACAATAATAGTAGAAAAAGATAATAGTTAATCAAATATTATGGTAGCAAAGATCAACAGTAGAAAACAGATGGTTGCACCCCTAGAGGTAGCTCATCTAGAGGTAGCACGAGATTGGTGGTGGAATGTCTAGTTGTAGCATGATCCTGGTGATGGAACATATGATAGTGGCATGAACCTGGTGATGGTATGTTCAATGGTGTTTAATTCTAGTGGTCACATATTTTGGTGGTAGCATGATCTAGTGGCATCACACTCTTTAAGTACCACAAACTAGTTGTAGGTAATCCCTATGATGGAACACAAATAGTGGTAGCTGTTAGGTCGGAGAGTGATGGAAAGAGGGAGGGGTGAATTGCCTTTTAAAAAAAAGTTTAACAATTTAAAAACAAAGTTAAAAGTGCAGCGGAAATAAAAGAGGCAAGACACAAAACTTGATAACGGAGTTCGGCTTAAACCAAAGCCTACGTCTCCGCTCCCAACTCAACCGTTGAGAGATTTACTATCGCTTGCTTTTTAATGGTTTTAGCAAGAAACCCACTAGACTTTAAGGTAGTCGAGAACCTATTACAGCTTGCTTTTAATGGTTGAGAAAGAACCCACTAGCCTTCTTACAGGTGAAGGCTAGCTCACCAATGACTCAAGCCTTTTAAAGGGAAGGCTTGACTAACCTCTTCACACCTTGAAGGTGGTGTGAAAACCCAAACAAAAGGAAGATTAGAGAAATAGGGGTTTGTAGGCACAAACCCAAATTGATGCTCAAAATGATAAAATAATAAAAACCGTAAAGAGGAGAAGTCTAGGGCGCCAATGGATTGATTGGTGATGATGAAGAGCGCTCCCAAGCTTCTATGGTGATGCTCCTTGGATGCGGAAATGGGTTGGAGCAATTGAGGTTCCTTGAAGGAATCCGCCGGAGGTTTGCCAAATGATGGAAAAATGTTCCCGTGGGCTACCGTTGGCTTGGTTATTGTTCCACTATTTGTTCTGGGGCTTCCTAGTCCTTTATTTATAGAGGGGGAACCCTCATATGGTCGTTTGGGGTCTTCGGAGCCGTTGGAAAAGTCTTCGGAGCCGTTGGGGGCAGGCTGGTCAAAGCCCAACGGCTAGTTTGACTGGCTCCACCGGCTGACCGGTACAGTGCCACCGGTTGTCCGGTGCTTGGAAAAAGGAGAGGCCTTCTGCCCAGGCACCACCGGCTGGCCGGTGAGGAGGCCACCGGTTGGCCGGTGGTGAGACAGTAGGTGTCTCTTCTGTCTGGGTTCCACCGGCTGGCCGGTGATGGGACACCGGTTGGCCGGTGGTCTGGACAGAGGGGATGCCTTCTGTCAAGAGTCCACCGGTTGGCCGGTGGTCATCCACCGGTTGGCCAGTGGACTGAAATCAGTCCACTTTTTCCTTCTGGCTTTCTTGGCCCAATTTCTTGGCAACCTGAAATCATGTCTATCATCCAAAAACACTTAAAACAAGATTAGATAAATAAGAGAGTGATTGTGATCATGAAAATTAAACCACGAGGGGTACGATAGGTTCAAAAATCTCCCCCTATTTTGATGATCACAGTCACCAAAACAAGCAATGTAAAAGACTAAAATGAAAGGCATGCTTTAAAGGATAAAGCAAAGCATGAGAGAAAGATTTGTCCCCCAATCAACCAAGAATTTCTCCCCCTTTGTGATTATCAAAATAGCACGGGGCATAAAACTTGATTGAGGGAAAGGTTGAAAAACAAGATAGAGTTTTTAAACCAATTGAAATTTTTGAAATTTGAATTGAAAGTTTTGAATTGAAAGTTTTGAATTGAAAATTTTGAAAATAAAGCAAAGAGGCTTAAACGATCCTAACTCCCCCTAAATAAAACCAACAAATCACCGGGGAGAGGATTTTAGAACCGAGACAAATTTTGGTCCGGTGAGACTCGCTAAAAGGGATTTTTCAATCCAAACTTGTCTAGTGGCGGGTCTTCTCCTATGAAATTCATCGCTAAAGGAAATGGTTTTGGGCATTCCATACCGGACATTTTTGCAGTCGCACTCGTAAATTAAGTGCCCGATCTTTTTACAATAGTTGCAAAATTTATATTGGGAGCTCCCCCTTACAAAAATAGTAGGAGCATGGGAAGAGGAAGCTTGCTTGGAATAGCCAAGCCCTTGGGTGGTTCTAGATATGCATTGGGAACCAAGGAGCTTTGAAAGGTTATGTTCACCTTCGGTGAACTTAGCTAGGGATTCCCTTAAATCCTTGATTGTTGATTCCATAGAATCAACATCGGGAAGGTTTTGGATCTTGAGGGACAACTCCTCCTTTTCTTTGAGAAGTTTTTCCTTTTCGGAAGAAAGTTTTTTGAAATTATTTTTTAAATCAATAAATTTGGAAGAAAGTTCGTGAAAACCTTTCTCCAATTGATCTCTTGCATGTTGGAGATCCTCGTAAGATAAATGATTGAAAGAATTGGAAGAATAAGAGGAAGAGGAGTCGGAAGAGGTTACCACATGAAATACCATTAGACATTTTTTCCGTTGTCTTTTGAGGAGGAGGAGGATGATGAGGAGCTATCACTCCAAGTGGCCTTGAATGCCTTTTTCTTTTCCTTTTGCTTGGCCCTTGTCTTGTGGAGTGGTCAATTGGGCTTTTTGGTCCCCTCATGGGTAACCTCCAAAAGTTTCCAGATTTCATGAGATGAGGTGCATGTGGAAACTCGATTGAATTCATTACGATCAAGGCTGCAATGAAGAGCATTCATGGCTTTGCCATCAAGCTCGAAATTTTTAATATCGTCTTGGGTCCATTTGGATTCATCAGGAGAAGAGAGAGAGTAACCATGCATGACAATTTTATAAATAGGATAACCTATACTTATAAGAAAAGTGGTCATGCGGGTTTTCCAATAAGTATAGTCGGTTCCATCAAAAAAAGGAGCACGACCCAAAGAATAACCTTCAGGGGCGAAAGAAGATGAAGCCATCACAATGGATCTTGAATTTGAAACCGGTTAAAATATTATTCAAATTTTTCCTTTGATACCAATTGTTAGGTCGGAGAGTGATGGCAAGAGGGAGGGGTGAATTGCCTTTTAAAAAAAAAGTTTAACAATTTAAAAACAAAGTCAAAAGTGCAGCGGAAATAAAAGAGGCAAGACACAAAACTTGATAATGGGGTTCGGCTTAAACCAAAGCCTACGTCTCCGCTCCCAACTCAACCGTTGAGAGATTTACTATCGCTTGCTTTTTAATGGTTTTAGCAAGAAACCCACTAGACTTTAAGGTAGTCTAGAACCTATTACAGCTTGCTTTTAATGGTTGAGCAAGAACCCACTAGCCTTCTTACAGGTGAAGGATAGATCACCTATGACTCAAGCCTTTTAAAGGGAAGGCTTGACTAACCTCTTCACACCTTGAAGGTGGTGTGAAAACCCAAACAAAAGGAAGATGAGAGAAAGAGGGGTTTGTAGGCACAAACCCAAATTGATGCTCAAAATGATAAAATAATAAAAACCGTAAAGAGGAGAAGTCTTGGGCGCCAATGGATTGATTGGTGATGATGAAGAGCACTCCCAAGCTTCTATGGTGATGCTCCTTGGATGTGGAAATGGGTTGGAGTAATTGAGGTTCCTTGAAGGAATCCACCGGAGGTGTGCCAAATGATGGAAAAATGTTCTCGTGGGCTACCGTTGGCTTGGTTATTGTTCCACTATTTGTTCCGGGGCTTCCTAGTCCTTTATTTATAGAGGGGGAACCCTCATATGGCCGTTCGGGGTCTTCGGAGCCGTTGGAAAAGTCTTCAGAGCCGTTGGGGGAAGGCTGGTCAAAGCCCAATGGCTAGTTTGACTGGCTCCACCGGCTGACCGGTACAGTGCCACCGGTTGGCCGGTGCTTGGAAAAAGGAGAGGCCTTCTGCCCAGGCACCACCGGCTGGCCGGTGAGGAGGCCACCGGTTGGCCGGTGGTGAGACAGTAGGTGTCTCTTCTGTCTGGGTTCCACCGGCTGGCCGGTGATGGGACACCGGTTGGCCGGTGGTCTGGACAGAGGGGATGCCTTCTGTCAAGAGTCCACCGGCTGGCCGGTGGTCATCCACCGGTTGGCCGGTGGACTGAAATCAGTCCACTTTTTCCTTCTGTCTTTCTTGGCCCAATTCCTTGGCAACCTGAAATCATGCCTATCATCCAAAAACACTTAAAACAAGATTAGATAAATAAGATAGTGATTGTGATCATGAAAATTAAACCACGAGGGGTACGAGAGGTACAACAGTAGCAAATTCCTGAAATTAGAAAGATCTAGCAGTGGAACAATTTGAACTAACAGTGGATCTTTTCAATACTTAGCCTAATATTCTTTATAAAATGACATACTATCATAAAACACTAGGTTCATTAGAATTATAGGAAACTTGATTTGTAAGAATTAAAATAAGTATTCCAATAATCTTTCAATTTTTGATGATCACTAATTAGAGAATTTTATAAACCAGGTGTAAAACACAATTAGATCTAAATTGAAAAGATTGAAGAGTAACAGTTGGCTCATAATTCCAAAAAGATAATTTCAGATTTATAAAACACAATTAGGAATAAGAAAAAAGTTTTTGAAATTGATCTGGTATCAAAGGTATGGTATCTAATTGAAAAACATAATTACTTAAATTGCATCCAAATAAGTACAATATCAAAGGATAAAATCTATATAAAGAAGTTTGTATCAAATAATAACATACAAATAATTATGGGATAAAAGATAACGTATTAGAGGATAAGGATGGTGTCATAGGTAAATTACATTAATGTTCTCCCAATTTTGGGATTAGAAAAAAAACTAGAAACGGTAAATACAAAAAGGAAAGAGATTAATAATAAGAGAGAAATTCCATTAAGGAGAAAATTCATCTATTAAAAAAATCCATATAAATGACTGGATAATTCAAATCACTCTCATACTGGGTGGTGTGATCAGTAGGGCACTTTCATTTTCTAGAAGCAGGAGGAACTAAGGTAGAGGCTGATGTTATAGATGTAGAGGTAGGAAATTTTGAGATCAGAATAGGTTGGAGATTCCATAAAACTTCCACAGAAGACATTCCAAAAGGCAAGAATTATGGAGGTAGAGGATCAGATGAAGAATTAGAGGTGAATGATGTCATGGGAATCACCTCTGGAGAAGCTACTAGAGTATTGGATACATATAGGAAATGATTCCTAAGATTGAAAAAATATATAATAATGTTTCCTCCTCTCTCCACACCACTAAATAAGTATTTCTTCTCCTCTATGAATCGATTGAAGAGAGTTATCATCACATTCAAATAGTCAACTTATTCCTTGAAAACCCATTCTATAGAATCTACCTTAATTAATCCTGGTGAGATGAATTTACATCACCCATAACAACATGTAGATACTATTTGACTATAGACTAGATCAAATCAGCATCATCTAAAGATGAGGGAGGTGGAGCACTATATGTAGATGCAATAATAGGAACATTATCCCTTCTCTTTTATGAGGAATCCAGACTAGAAAAAAAGGCCCTCATTTCCTCCATAACAGATCAAATGGTTTCTCTCTCACGACCCATCCTTCAATTTTAAATCCTAACTTCATGAATATGAAAACTCATCTTGGGATTAATATGACGTAAAATCATCTAAAAAGGGTGTCTAGCATTAGCTTCACTAAGCTGAGTGATAGGAGGTTCTTGATAACTCAAAATTCCACTAAACTCTAAAAGAAGTCTTTCTCTAAAATATTATAAATATACTATGGATACAAAATATGAACTCACTAGGGAAACAACTCTCTCAACATAATGTAAAGTATCCTCTATAGGTTATGATTTGGTAGGTACGTCTAAGGTAAAAGCCTAAAGCTCAGCTACTCGGTAAATATGATTAAATAAGAATTTCATAGGATATGTCCCAACTCCAAATGAGACAGTAGGTTCACCATTATCTGGTGGACTACTATGGTCATCACCATCACTATCTCTATATGATTCTGGATGTGATAGTCTAGGCAATTTGGAACTTGAGGAGGGATCCCCATTACATTATTCCTCATCCTCTACCAAGGTAAAACCACCCTAAGAATATCTATGCTCTCCAGCATATTCTTCAAAAAAATTAGACTCTGAATATTCTAAACCAAGATTGAAAAAACCGGGTGAGATTTCCCACTCATCTTATGAAGATACTTCCAAATGAGGTGTATGACAGTGAGGTTTACAGGTTATTGGAATATTGTTGGAAATGAATGTTTACAGTTACAGGTGAAGGTTTACAAGTGTAAAATGTTCTTTGGAAGACTGTTAGATTCACATGTTTACAAGTTTAGAGGTGCATGTATTTTAGGTTTAGAGGTTTTGGTTTTACAGCTCAAAGTGGGTTTATAGGTTTGGTTTATGTCCTCTACCAATGTCCTCTACCCAACATTGATGTTTTCTGGGGAGTAGAGGATATATCAATGGTTTATAGAACCATTGGTATTAAATATCCTTGAAAAAATATTCCAATGTTTCACAAAACTGTTGGTATTCAAATGCTGCACAAAATATGAAATGGTTCAATGAACCGTTGGTATTCAATCTGTAAAATATATATCCCAACAGTTTCATTAAACCGTTGGGATAGAATACATACTGCATGTATACCAACTGTTCAAAAACTATATGTATATATATGTTACAATAGTTTCTATATACTGGATGGTATGTATACCAATGGGTCTTGAACTGTTGGTACACATATATACCAATGGGTTTTCTTAAACTGTTGGTATAGATTAATTTCAGACCACATATTCCAATGGTTATCTAGAAAACCGTTAGTATAGAGATACTCCAACGGCCAACATACCAACCGTTTTTGAAATTGTTGGGATAGCCTATCCCAATGGTTTTAGCAGCTATCCCAATGGTGTTAAATCGTTGGGATATGTGAAATTTTCAGTAGTGTGTGTCACAGCTTGAAACATAAATATTTCCAAGAAGATTTCTAGGATTTTAACCATAGTCATTTGGATTTAGTATTATGGGGTTTACCACTCAAGCTCTATCCCACCTATAATGCCATTTATAAACAATGTCATACACAAGATTATGAATGATAATATATAATTTCAAAATTAGTGAAACACTTAACATAAATTGAAAATTTATGTATAACTAATCTCAAAATCATAATCCTGGTTTCTTTGAAAATATAATTAATGTCTATTATAGGATTAAGTATCCCTAATATATGTTTTATTTAATCTACTTCCCAATGATTCTACTAAACTTCCTCTGATAGCAACTATAAAGATCCTGACCCCAGTAGCCTAGAGTTTATGGTTACTTTATTACATTAGAATAATTTATAAGGAATCCCATCTTGAAAGACCCAATAGTAAAGTAGTTTTGATAAACTAGATACATACTTGAAATTAACATTATATTTTAACAATAAAATACACTACATAACGTTTTTTAGAACACCATTATTCCTCTTAGCAGAACCCTTCATATTAATAATAATACACTTCCTGGTATCCAAGGGAGAATAAAACATAAGAAATGGGTGAGATCAAATGCATAGTAAGGGGTTAGTACAACGGATGGTATCATGAATCAATAAGAATAATCAATATGGAATGGTATATAACTAAACACACACTCCATTTAAATAACTTGATTGTTATAATATGATAAGACATAATGAATATGGTATAGTAAATAACTAAAAACAAATGTCATTAAATCAATAAAATAAGAATAAAATTCATCCAGAGATAATATAATTTTGAAAATATCATGGATAATAATAATAAATGAATTCAAAAAAAATGAAATGCTTACTAATTGGATGTCATGTCTCAGGAATTTGATGCATCTACCATCAAGACATTCCAAAAGACGGTTCAGAATTACTGGGTAAAAACCGATCTAGATTAGAAAAAAATACTTATACTCTCAGGACTTTTAACAAGACAATTTGAAACTACTGGATACAAGCCAATTTGGTTGGGAAATTTTATTTTTCTCTTGAGACCTATCGATGGATTGGGGGGCTATCTATAACCGGGCCCCACCTTTGTATGTATTTCCAAAGCATTCCTCATATATTGAATAATTTATTTAATTGATGAACAATGTGACTTATCAAAAAATATCAATATTGAGTAAAGGATATGGATTTATCAATATTTCATTAGATAAAAAAATACCTTTCTATATAAACACCGTATGTAAAAATGGTATACTTTTTAGGAATAATCATATTCATCATGAAAGAATATGGATATTTAAAATAAATGAAATATTCAATGATCACATATAAATAAATGATTTAATGTACGGTATTATTAAATCATATAACCAGAAGTGAGTAGTTAAAATAAAGTGTTTTTTTCATTTATTAATAAATGTACCATAACAAATCATTGAAACATTTTTGAGTAAAAAAATCTTTTTCACTTTGATATTCAATATTTAAAATAAACTGCACAAATACGAAGGAAAATAAATTTCTTCAAAAATAACCTTAAAAAATGAAAATAAATATTTAAATCATTAATGTGTCATGATGATGAGAAATCTACTCATTCCATATAAGTTAAAATAAAACAATACTTCATTTTTTTAAAATTCACGATGTACCTCGTTTGGAAATCGATATGAATATTCCTTTAAAATAAATTATAAAAGTAAAACATCATAAAAAATAATTTAAACTATTTTTGGAGAATTGTAAAACTCCTTTTGATATAAATTTTATAAAACATGTACATGGAAGACAAATGTTCCCTAGTGGAAAAATAAACAATCTCAAATAATGATGAGATTGTGAAATAAACCCTTACTGCTTAGGTAACTTATCAATTGTAATCCCCTTGGAAGAAATAACATTAACATAATCATTAAATATCATGAAGTAAAATATATTCATGATATAACATATAAAAGGGTATGTATATATATCACAAAAATGAAATAAGTGGTGAATAAGTCATGTGTCCCATAGAAATAAAAGTTAGATGAAAAGCTCTTACCTTATGTTTGTCTACCTTTGTACGTGTTCTAATATCTTATAAAATAAATATATATTTATTATAAATATATTACCAAACCATAATAATATATATGATACCTTATATTATTTACTTATTATATTTTGTCACCTATTTATTAATAATTTATTGTTAAAATCACTGTTTCATGTAATAGCTGCTTAATTTTCATGTATGTTTTGATTTGGTGGTTCCTGACCTTATACTTTTATCATAGCTACATAATATATAGGATATTATTTATGGTTTAAATATCATATATATTAATTATATAGATATTTATATTCATCCATAAAGGTAGTAATGGAAAAATGAATTACACCGTTCATGGAGATAGTAGGTTATATGTATACATGGATGATGTTTTTATGTTTCGGTGGATGGAATGAAAGAATGTTAAATAATAATTAAAATTTAAAGAATAATTAGTATATAATATATATATATATAATATATTAATTATTTCAATATTTATACACAATGAAGTAAATTAATAATTAAAAACAAATTACACCGCTACATAGAGACGATAACTATACGTACGCAAGCACAATGCATTCATTTTTTATAGGATGGATACAAGGTGGAATATGGTTGTCTCATAATCATAATAAAATGTAAGTATATATATGATAATTTAGTTATTAAATTGTTATTGAAACAACATATAAATAGGATGTATATGAAGAAGTAAACTTGAAACAGTTGGTAAAGATGATTACCTCTTCTTCGATGGACTTCAATTAGATCTCTTCTTAAGGTATCTAGGGTTTAAATTTTGGAAGGATAATGACCTATATAACTTTTATAAATATGTTTAGAATATAAATGGTTAGATTTTGGTTGATATATATGGCTCAAAGTGGTGAAAATACTTAGAGGAAAGGGTGCCCTTTTATAATTGAGGTGAGGGGCACTTATGAAATTTCTAAAAATATTAAAATTAATAAGACTCTTCTTGATTAAAATGACTCCAAATGGCCTATAAATTGATAGGGGATTCTTTGTAGACAATATATTATCAATTTTATTTTTATTTATAATTTTTATGAATTTTATATAATATAATAAAATATTATATTCATGAAATATCTTTATTGTAAATTTTGACACTATTCATTACTTTGACTTTAGTAATATTAATAAAATAAAATAAATCAGAAAAAAAATAATTTAATAAATACCCAATATATCACATTAATTTATAAAATTCATTTATTAACGTATTTAATTCAAATCATATTACTTTTATTATTTTCAAAATCATTTATTTTATTTTTCAATTAATTGAATAATTACTGCATCAGTTTTGTGTAATCATTTAAGATAATTATTTCTTCACTAAAAATTAAATATAAATTACCATGATGTAGATAAATTTTTTATATTCTAATATAATATTTATAGTTGAGCATATCATATGTATAACCACATATTAAAAAGTTATATTTATTAAAACATGAATATACCATCTTATGCTTTTCTTCGAATAAAATATTATAAATGTCATAAACTTTTTCAAATGGTCATAAATATCCATATAATAGAACCATGAATGATTATGGAAAAAATATTATCATCTAATAATTTTTTTCCATGTTTTAGGGTCATTTTCTTATCCTTACCATTTTATTTGTAACGTTACTTACCCTATTTACCCAGTTACCGTGGTAATAAAATTTATTAAGGGTAATATTCATAATGAAAAATGTGGTATATTTTCTAAATTTTTACCTCCTGATTGAAAAAATGGAATCCATTTTTCAGTATTCAATTTCAATAAGTGATATAAATTAATTTAATATTAAATCGCAAAACATAACGAAAAAACAGTTCTTTTGAAAAAAAAATTTAAATATTAAAATATTTCTACCCAAAAATGAACATCAAAATTGATTTAGATTAAATCAAGTTGATTTTTAATAATATAAAACGAATTTTAAATTGGAAAAATTTTCAAACAAATATTACTTTGTAAATGCTTATAATAAATATACTTTTCAAAAATAGTGTTTTTCTCTATTTAGTCAAAAATCAATCTTTTCAGTAAAATACCAAACAATTTACCAAAAGTTAATTTTGATATGCTAATTTAGAAAATAAAAATAATTTTATAAATTAAATTTTATAAACGTTTAAATAATTAATTATATTTATTTTATCATAGAAATTTAAATTTTTGTTAAGAGAACATATAATTGAAGAATAAAATGGCTTTACAAAAATTTGTGATTTTATTTACTAAGAAATAAATTTTTATTGAATATGAACTTCATATATATTTTATAATATATAAAATACTATTCAAACTCACCAATTTAATGTATAGGTTTAGCAGCCAAGTTAAAAAAATAATATTTAATAGTATATCATGGTTCATTTAAGATCATTTTTTCATGCCCCACAAACTATCAATCAAATTTTATATATTCTAAAATCTCAAGATGTTACAGTAATATTGGGAGGATGAACAATGAATTCATGTGATGAATGTATGAATAGAAAATGATTTTCCCATGTGTATTCTAATGCTTGAGAAAATGCTGCAGTCACTTGGGAATGTCTTTGGGGCTTATATATGGGGCTTGACATCATGAGATTGTGTTGTGATAACCTTTTTCAAAACTATGTGTGAAACTCTCAATCCTTATAAATATATATTCCTCTTATTTTCCTTTTCATTAAGAGATACTATCATATCATGGGAATGATGAGGCTCATACCCATACAATGGGTGATTCATTTTAGCAAGTCGATGCATTATTGTGGAGAGATTCACTCAATTTCATTAAACGGATCTTTATTAAGCACTCGAATGAGGGAGGTTCAATTAACCATTGGTTAGAGGTACACATATTTTCTTCATTTTATATATGCATGGTTTTAGTTTCATGCATATTAAATCTTGGATTTGAGGGTTTTAATCACTTTTAGGACCATTAATGGGGAATTTTATCCTTAGAAACCCTTCGCACATTTTTATTCGAACTCAAACTATTATTTATTTAATAAGAATTTAACTTTTTTACTCAAAAAATTAATCAAACAAAATTGGAGTATTTTTATTTTAAATAAAAATGTTTTATATCTCAAATATTTTAACATATTTCATATATTTCATATATTTTTCAATTGTTATTAAGAATTTTAGATACTTATAAATTAGTGGTGGAATTCTATTAGAATTCATACTCTTTATTTTTTTTTCAAATAAATCAAATTCAAATGTACCACTCAACTTATAACCATATAGAATTCGAATATTGTCTGTGAAAACCATTCATTTAATGTTTTAAAAACATAAATTGAAATAAAAATTGCATATATAAAATTTTAAATTATTTTTTTTTCAAAACTTTAATTATACATCGCATTTACTACTTACTATCATATCTTGTTTTTTAAAAAAATATATAAAAATTTCATCCATTTTTAAAATTTTAAATCAAAATTTTCAATTAATTTTATTAAAATTAATTTTTCATTATTTAAAGTTAACATTTTAAAATAGAAATCATAATATATTAAAATAATATTATTTTTTAGAATATCCTAAATAATTTTTTAAACTGAAAACCCAATTCTCATTTCAAAACATTCCATATTCATTCTTAAGGTTATCATAATAATAAACAACACTATAAATTCATAATTTTAATGCAATTATCCATATAGAAATAATAATATAAAAAATAAATTTAATGTAACACAGAACATTATTTAACGTTTGATTAAATCAACTTTTATGTTATGAATTAAACATAGATTAATATAAATTGTTTTAAAAAAATTTATTTATTAGACAAATCTGACAAATATATTTTCATAGAATATGTATAAGTAAACTCAAAACTAAAAAAGGGTATTTATAAATATTTGGATACAATACAAATATCTTTTATTTCACTCATTCTCAACCTCTCTTTATTCATTCTCACATTATCACGTAAAGAATAAAATTCTGAATGATTTAAAAACTAAGCTAGATCGAGTAACCCAAAGTAAGGTATGTAACAAAAGATAAGATTAATGACTATTATCAACTGAACCATGTTGTTATTAAATTTATAGCATGTGATTATTTACTATATAAGGGAAACCTGAATTGAGCATAATCCAATCTCATTGTGGACACACACCCAGAAGAAAAATAAACACATGTAGGCACATGTGCAACAAAATATCAGTTAAAGATGATGGTTTGAGACATAAATAGATGATTGGATAAAATGACCTCATCTATATGAGCCTGAGTGAAAATATCATCCCAAGAAGATATAATAACATGAGTAGAACATTCTAATAGATCATGAAGTCTTGATCAATAATAGAATACTAATATAATAATGTATGTGTTTACCTACAATATAACACAACTCCACAATGAAATGACCCATAAAATTAAAATAAATTTATATATATTTTGTAAATTTGGAATTAAAATAGGTTTTTGAATATATTATAACTTGTAAAAAAAATTTCAAAATTATTTATTAATTAGATTTTGAAATTAATTTAATAATATGGCGAATAATATCTTCTTGTTGGCTTCCCACAAACCCAACCAGTAATGCCATGGGAGAGTGAGTGGTGGTCCTTAAAGGCTGTAAACGTTACAGATTGGATGATATTGCCTTCCAATCACATGAATCACCTAGATTAATAACAACAGTGTAACCACAATTGGTTATGACTAGTTCCATGAATTTATGCTTGATTTCAGGGTTCCTGTTCCCATCAAAATCACCATCTCCCTGACCCAAGTACACCCCTGATCCCCAATCTTGATATTATCGTATCACCCCCAATGCTGTTTCTACCCACCGAAATGGAACACCACATTCTCTATGATTCTTATGGGTCTCCGAGGTCTCATACTAACCACCCGTAAGGAGGAGGAGGAGGCATGATATTTTTCTTCAGGTGGGAATTGAGTTGTGTTGTCATTTATGCTTTGGGAAGTTTGTTTTGACCTTGGTATTAAATGATTTCCCAAGAGTGAATGTTTAAGTGTGAGGGAATTGATAAAGAAACTAGTATTGAGTATTTTACTTTTAATTTCAATTTTTTTACTCCACAAAAATTATTATTTTCATGGAAATTTTCACATTTGAGGGTTTTAGTGGCATTTTGATCTTAACTAAAAAAATTGTCCCATTTTGGATTTTAACTGTTTTAATTTATTTCTATATTGAGATCACAATTTTTTTACAGTAATACAAATTGAAAATTTATTTTATTTAGTTTTTTATATTTTTTGAGCTTCATTTCATTATTTTTTACCCAAAGATCAATCTATAATTGTAAGTCCCAAAATCAACTCACAATTTAGGCCTCGAAATGTGTGCACATATCAGATTTTTTTATATTGGGGCCATATATCATAAATATTCAAACCAATAGATTTGAAATTATGTCTATAATTGGAAAATGTATTAATGAAAAATGTAAATTAATGTGTTTATGCCTTATTCTAAATATTTCAAGGCCATAAATGCATGTGAAACCATACTTTTTGAATATGAAGAGTCTATTTGGGAATAATAAATATTCTGATTAAAGTGATCTTAACACCATAATATTATGGAAAATAATATTTAAATTTCAAGGTTTCATGCATATAAAGTACTGGAAAAACTTTCAATAATAACACCTTTCCAAATTCTATCATTAATTCGGGCTAAAACATGTAAACTTTTGGAGTAAAATTATAGAGACAAAATCTTAACCCCTTTTGCCTATAAAAATGTTTTTCTTCTTCATTTGAAAGGGTTAAATCTTTTTGTGGACATTTATTTTATATTTTTTTAGTTTATTTAATGTGGTAATTTTACTACTCATTTTTAATATATTTAAATCTTATCCTTCCTCTCATTCTCAATTTTTTATCTTTTGTGTCTCTATTCTATTCTTATCCACTGTGATATCTAAGAATCATGATCATGAGTACCTAACCTTAGTATGTTCTTGGGGGTGATATCCAGTGTTGAACCCAAGTCATTTTACATTAATTTTTAATATTTATTATTTTCTTGTAGTTAGGTTGAGGGGGATCTTAGTTGGAAAGACATCTTTGTGTCTTTATTTGTCGCCTGAGGCTTAGTTTTCTCTTCTTTAATATTATCCCTTGATCGAGGAGGTAGATGTGCCCTTTATAAGTGATCTTTGTGTTTATATTATATTTGGAACATGTTTAGGATAGTATGTACATCCATACGATGGAACAAGTTCATTTTGTTTATTTTTTACTACTGATGAGACGAGGAAGATTCACTCTGGGTGTTCTTGAGGGTGGATCTCCTTTCTGTCTAACATAATTTTGTTTTCACTAATTCTATTAAAATTTAATTATATATATATATATATTAATATTACATGCATCTATCAAACATTTCCTCTATATATTATTTATATTTATATTAATTAGAATATAAATAGTGACAATTGAATTTCAATGTTGTGTGAGATACCTCCTAGAGACTAACCTTGGGTGTGCACTATATTGAATAATAAGGTTAATAAAATATTTACTAGGTATCTGTGACAAATAATCACACATCAATTAGGAACCACTAATGTGGAGGAGCAACTTTTTTCATAAAAAACTCAAAAAATCATAAATTTTAAAAACTAATAAACTCTTTTTGTCCATGATTTATTCAAATTATGTTTATTATGCATGGACTGAATAATGTAATGTATAAAAAGTAGAATAAATTAAAAATGCTCAGATGAAAGAATATTGGGAAGAAATAATGACCTGGAGCGAAAAATGGAATGGATAATGGAATATGTACATTCATATCAAGAGTAACCGGAACCTGAGCAAGAACCAGAACCAAAACGATTAGCGAAAGTTATTTTACCAATAATTTTTATGTTAAATAATGTGATGCGGTGGATAAAGAGCTATTAAATTAATTACTTACATCATCCCGAACTCAAAAATTTCATGATGAGGTCCCTGAATAACACATTAATGCAAACACACTTATGGGAGATCAATATTTTTTAGCAGAATCTTGAAATCTATTTGTTGAAGATAACCTGAAACATGATATTTAATTTTTTGATAATGAAACATTATTTCCTTTTTACCTTTATCTTAATTTGGAAGACGATGATGAAGATTCACCTACTGAGATTGGGATTCCAATGATCATTCTTGAAGAGAATAATTTCCTTGATAACATACTTAAAAGAGAATATATATTTATTGATTATTAATGTTTTAATATTATTCAAGATAAATTGTTTTCTAACTTCTCTTTTTCTAAATTTTCTATTATAATGTAAAGGGAGAAGGCCATGGATGTTAATAAAGAGGCCACATAAGTTTTGGTCTTAAGCGAATAGCTTTGGAATCTTGGGGTAATGCAACTACCTCCCCTACAAAAAATTATATATAATATGGAGGAGGACACCACTAAAGTCAATAGGAAGCACCCCTATACTCTTTCCCCTCTCACTATAAACCTAAAATTAAATATTTATATTTTTCTTTGGGGTTGAAAATTTTCTTATCTTTTATGTGGTTCTCCATTATTAATGTCTTCTAATGGACACTAGAAAAATACACATTTTGTGCTTCATCTCAACGAAACCAGACACCCCTTCTGATTGTGGATAATCTACTACAACTGTTTAACTATGGGCTGTAAAAACTGTACACCTGCTTAGGGGTCTAAACAAAGAATTTTCTTTTTTCCTTCCCCTTCTATTTCGTTTTATTTTATTTTTCTTATGTTTTATCCTATATTTCTTTTAGTTTTCAATTGGATGCATCTAGGATATTAACTCAGGGTTTCCACTAAAAACTAAATCAGGTTGTGACTTTTCATTTAATTATTTAATTTTCTACCTAATTAGAATTCTATATGAAAATATTTATTGATCTAATTTGAATTAAAATTTTGGTAATGAATGAAATAAGTGTGGGGGAGGGATGAAAACCAGTTTTCTTAGGAATTTTATGTGTGCTTCCATTTTATTTTTCATGTATTTTTGTAAATTTTTATTGTTTTGTTTTTTCATTTTTGGGTGTTTTCAGGATTCTGGAGTTGTATTGAATACTCTGTAAAGTACAAAATATCATAGTGTTTCTAGAACATTACATGATTTGAATATTTGAGGATTTAAATTATTATTGGATGGATTTATTATTGATTTATTATCTTTCCATTTTATTAAGATTGATTGATTGTAAAACTCATGTGCATAAGTACCGTCTAAATTGAAAATCATGCCCAACCAGATAGGTTTCTAAACCTTTTTGACATCTCCTTTACAATTATATTTTTCTTCATTGTCTTGAGACATGTTATGTGATATATCATTCAAGTGATAATCCTCATGTAATAACATTTACTATTATTTTTTTCCTAAAATGAAATGTTGGGTGGTTGAACAATGCATTTATGAAATGAATGCATGAACCACCAAAGATTTACACATGTGTTTTTAAATGATTCATAAAATGATGTGGTGACTCGGGAATATTCCATGGGGTTATATATAGGGGTATTCACTATGCTAATGTGGTTCTCTAACCCTGTACAAGCCTATGTATGAAACTATATCTTCTTATAATGATCTCTTCCTCATCTTTTTTCATCAAGAGATATTATCATATCATGGGAATGAAGAGGATCCTACCAATACAATGGGTGACTCATTTTAAAACATAGATACACTAAAGATGGAGGATTCCTTTGATTACGTCAAACGGATCATTATGAAGCACTTGAATGAAGGAGGCTCAACTAACTATTGGTGAAAGATGCACATATGTTCTTCATTTTATATATAAATGGTTTTACTTTCATGCATTGTAAATTTGGGGTTTGCGGTTTCTTATCGCTTTTGTGGGCTTCAACGAGGTTGGTTTGATCCTTAGAAACCCTTCATATATTTTAAATTTGATTTAAACTCTTATTTCATTAAAATGAATTTAAATTTTTTAATAAACCACTTAATTAAATTGAATTTGAATGTTTATCTTTTAAATAATAATGTTTCCCATCTCAAATATTCTAAAATATTTCACATATTTTTCAATTTTTCTTAAAAATCTTTGAAACATATAAATTAGTGGTGGAATTTTATTTGAATTCGTACTCTTGTTTGTTTAAAGAAATCGAATTTAAATTTATCACTCAACTTATAACCACGCTGAATTTTAATATTAACATTCAAAACCAGTCATTTAAAGATTTAATAAACATAAATTAAAATAAAAATATCATTTATATGTTTTTAACATATTTGTTTTATTAAAAACTATAATTATACATCACATATACTAATTACAATCATATCGTTTTTAAACAAAATATTTAAAAAAATATTTTTCATCCATATTTTACATGATAATTCAAAATTTGTTGTTCATTTTATAAAAAAAAATTATTATTATTTAAGGACATCATTTTAAAATGAAAATCATAATATATCAAAAAAAATTCATAACACTAGTGATATATTTTTAAATGAAAATCTCATTATTATTTCATAACATGCCATAATAATTTTGTAAGGTTATTCTAATAATAAACACCATTATAAATTCTTAAAATTATTGTAAATATCCATATATAATTCATAATATAATTGAATAAATTATATAAAATAACATTATTCAACCTTTGATTAATTAAACTTTTATTTTATGAAATAAACGTAGATATATATGAATTATTTTAAATAACTATTTTTAGTGAACATTTCTGAAGAATATATTTCCATAGAATATGTATTAGAAAACTCAAATGTAAAAATAAACTATTTAGATGTATTTAGAAGCTATAAAGATATATTTTCATCCTATCATTATTAACCTCTATCTTTTCATTCTTACACTATCACTTCAAAGGGGAAAATTAGGAATGATTAAAAAACTAATCTAGATCAAGGAACCTAAAGAGAGGTAAGTAATGAAGGATGATATTAATGACTATTATAAACTTAAGCATATTTCCATTAAATTAATGGCATGTGATTATTGGATACAAAAGAGAAACCTAAATTGATAATCAACCAAGCTCATTGTGGTCACACATAAAGAATAAAAAGAAGAACATATAGGCCCATGTGCAACAAGATTCCAGCTAGAGTAAATGGTTTGTGGAATAAATGGATAATATGATACAAATAACCTTGTTTATGTGAGCCTGGCTAACAATAGAAGCCTGAGAATATAAAACAACCAGAATGGAATGACTCAATGGATCAATAAGAATTATAGATACCTAATAGAAGACTAATATAATAAATTTTGTGTTTACCAACAATAAAATAAATGAAACATAAAATTAAACTAAATTTACATAAATTGTAAATGTTATAACTTGATAAAAAATAATTTAATTTTTTTATTAATTATATTATGAACTTAATTTAATAATATGTTGAATAGTAAGTTCTTCTTGGATTTTCACAGACACAACCAATAATTCCCCTGGAGAGAGTGGTGGATATTGAAGGCCGTTAATGTCACAGATTGGATAAGCTTGTTTTCCTAGCCCATCTATTGCCAGGATGAATAAGATAGGTGAAATGGTAGTGGAGGATGACTAGATACATGCATTCCTACTCGATTTCAGGGCTCCTATTTCCATCCAAATCGCCTTCTCCCCTACCCAATACCATCCCATGATCCCCAATCTCAATATTTTCATATCACCCCCAAAGCCGCTGCCACCCACCACGATGGACCCCCATCTTCTCTACGACTCCAAGGGGTCCCCTAAGGTTTAGAGAAACTTTCTAGAAGGAGGAGATGAAGAAGAAAAAGGTTTGAAAAGATAATTAGGGGAAGCTTATGCTTCTAAATGAGAGTAACAAAGGTGATGATAGCAGATTCAATTATTCCGATATCCTGAAGGAGGAGGATGTGATGAATCTAGAGGTGGTGAACGAGAGGATGATGAGGAGAATGGGGGATTCTATGAGGATTCTAGTGTAATTGGGTGTGATGATGTTATCAGTGTTCTACTACCTTAAAACATCCCTAAAGGTGGATGTGCCCACCTAGGTTCCCTTCATGGCCTCCTTCATCTCCTTCAAGGAATCTGTATAAGGGGTCAGTTACAGTATCATCTCCCCTATTGGGACCCCCTTCAGTAGGGTTCCCTTCATAGATGGATCAAAACTCAGAAGAATTAGACCATCTTCTAGAGATCCCTTGGGTAAAATGTCACAAAAATAATAAGAACCAGGTTTTTCTTCCTCCACTATCCCTCTCATCACTATTGAAATCCTGAGCGATGCAAGTTCAATGTATTTTTAATTAATTTTGTTGGAGTTCTGTTAGAGAAAAGTAGATTAAATGCAATACATACATGTATGACCCTAATGTATTTATAATGGAATTGAATCTACTAGGATGAAATGAAAATAGAGTAAATTTATCCACCTTTCATTTGATCATTGAAAGATCAAAGATCAAATTCAATTGTGTTATTCCTTTCACATTCTCACTCGAGTCATGAGAGAGAATATGGATGAGGAAAAAATTTCAAAGGTTTTTGAGTCTGGAATTAATTTTTTATACCCAAAGATAATATTTATAAAATTATATTTAGGTAATTTGAAAATTAAACTTCTTAAAATAACTCAATATTTCCCAAATGACTTAATTTTTTATTAGTAACACGCAAACCCCATCACTAAAATATATCATTACAACATGATATGTGTTGTATTACATGTCATCAATTTGACGTGTCCCTCCCAATATGTATTGTGAGTGGGTTCCTTAGACCCCACTCTTTTTTGTATCTTGATTACCAATACAACTACAATTTGATATATACGTGTGTTTGTCTTACCATAATAGCATTGATACTTCTAAGTCCACTATATTTATGGTAATTTCTTTAGATTTCATGTTGTACCAAAAGGTTATAGCAATTATTAGACTATAATGAGAAGCTATAGATACTGTAATTGTAATCTTAAACTTGTTTCCCAAGGTCCATATATATCATGATGACATAAAATATATGTTGTGCGACCATCATGTTCTTGGGGATCATAAGCAGCAAAACTTCTTTTCATGAAATTCACACTTAGTTATCTTGAGTTGATGAGATCATGAAGATTGATCCCCCAATAAGAACACCACATGTTTTAGATGTCATTGGATGTTAATATTTGTGAAAACATGCAAAGGTCTCCTAAATTGAGATAATTATTAGTTCATGCTATTTGTTTACATACTTTAAGGCAAGACGAAAACCACGAAATTGATGTCATAGTGGGGTATATTGTGTTGGGTGTGTCATTGGTGATAACACATTGATTGAATAATCAATATTTAATTTTTCAATTATGAAATTTAAGTGATATCTCATACCTAGTTGATCAAGATGGTAGTACCTTTTCTAAATCCCTAATTATGGTAGAAGATGGTGAGTCCATCCAGTTAGGTGAAAAAATAATAAATCAAGGATGGATGATGACACAAAATGTGCATCCTCATTTAATAGATATCATACTGAAAAAATATATTACATGATGTATGTTCATAGGAAATATTTTCATTATCTTCATTGGGGATTTTATGGGTTTCTATACTCCACTGTTGATCTTTGAATAATATTAATTTATATTGAGAAAATTTCATTTAGGAACACACACATAGCATATTCAAATGTCTTCCATATTCTAATAAATATGACTATAGGATATGATGAGGCCCACCATAGGCTCTATGAGATGTCTAATTATTCATGATCACCAAGGAATAAATAAGTTAATTATTATTCAAGTATAGAATAATTGGAGTTTAATTAATTTATTATAGAATTCATAAGATGTCAATAGAATACTTGAAAAAATAGTATACAAACAAAAAATATTTTAATATTCAACATTAATTTAATATTTGTGGAAATTTTGAGTTGAGTTAATGACTCTATTTTATCACATACTATATTTATTATATATTAAAATTAGGCGATACAAATATAAATGGTGTTTAAAATTTAGTTAGTTGGTCATAATGTGTCATTTATGACTTATTTAGTGGATGTTATATATACAGAGATTGGGAAATCCATTTAGGGTGTTTAACATCCACTATATAATCCAAAGAGATATCATTTCTGAGGAACTATTCATTCAACAAATTTTGGGATCCCATGTGTCCTCCTACCTAAAACCCGTTGAGAGAAGTTCTCATTACATGATTTTGATCGTCAGTCATCTTTACAAATCCAAGGAATGAGATCGCAGTGACCGTTAGGGCAATAAAGGCTTTGTTGGACCTCCACGCTAGCATCTGGATTTTGATGATCACCATTCCTACGACCCCCGAGGCATGTGTGGATGATATTAAGGGATTTGAAATTGGATATTTTGTGAAAACATCACTGATAAAGATAATTTTATGATCATGATTTCATTTATAATGAGGTAAATGTTTATTTTAATTTCAATTTTTAAATAAATTAATGTGATAACATTGACCTTTACCATGGATTGGATCGTCAGAGACAATGAAATTACATTGATTCTGAAATTAGAAAATTTAAATAACCAACCCATCTGCTTCTGTTGCGTGTCTCGATAGTGCCTTCCCCAAAGGCGCATCATCCTTCCTGGGCTCCACCCATGTTGTGACACCTCCTCTAAGAAGCCACCTTACTAGGGATTCCTCGGCTTATCACACCACCACTCGGTCAACCTTCTCCCACCAAATGTCGGAATGGTAGAACAAATAGCCCCCTCCACCACCACTACATGCTCCCATAGCCATTTTTCCTTTTCCTCATGAGTTCATGTTCCCCCACTAGACTAGACTCCCACCGTTAACTTTTTCCTATCATCAAACACCCATAGACTCAACCTCCTTTCATGATATGACCTACCATGATCAACCAGATGCACTCAACCAACTCCATGTACATTCATACTAGTCGACCCTAGTGATCCCAATTGAGCACTGGCCTCCCATTTGTTAGACCGACTCGGAACGGTCCGGTGCTAGTTTTTCTCGATATATAATAGGCCCGGACGAGATCTTCCTGACGTGACCAACCCCATTTAAGCCCAAGAAATCCCAAAACCCCTTTTAAGGGAATTTAGGGCCATGTAGGGGTTTGGGAAAACATTAAAGATATTTTAAAAATTTATATAATTTTTGAAATTTAAAATATTGATAAATTTAATGTAGGGCCGTACAAAATAAATTATTTTGATTAAAATAATTATTTTTATTCATTTAAATTCCCTTGAAATAAATTTATTTAAAGTTTAATTTTATTACGCATTTTATTTACCTAACAAATGTTATTAACCATTGACCAGACAATGTTTGTCTATTTTTATATATTTTTTAATTTATTATTACAATTATGTGTGATAAATGTAACACTTAATTTATATTTGATGGTATGCACATCATCTATTTCCTCTTAATATGTATATGGTTCTGCGTTTTCGTCAATATAATTTTGTTTTTATTTTCCAATTCATGATACTCCCTCACTTGCATGAAAATATTTATGTATTATGAGGAAGACACTATAAAGCATGGAACACATCTAGATGAGGTTGTATCCCAAACGAGATGTGGAAACATTGGATCGGGGTATAGGCATCAATTCGAGTCAGACCCAACTCAATTATTTTACCCTTAAGGCCAAAAATCCATTGGATTAACCAATATTAAATGTTCAAGATCAATTGGGTAGTTTATTTTATTTATCCATTGCTTATTATTTTTATGAATATGTATGTTTGCAAGAAGACATAAAATAATAAACAAATAATGCACAAATTAAGACAAATAAAGTTGTGATAAATATTTTCTATTAACACATTCTTCAGATGAGAGTGAGATCATATTATATGAACATATTTAACATAATAATACTAAATTTATCAATAAATAATTAAAAACATCAATCTAATATTTATTCGTAATTCCATCCATTGCTTATATTTGAGAAAAACAGGTGTACGAGGTGCTCGTCAGCCATTATTGTAGATAAATCATACTACTAAGGAGTTAATATAAGAGTGATGAGTCATATTAACTAATTTTGGTGGAAATTAAGTAGTCATAGATTTCATGATACCAATTTAGAGGTAATTTGATGAGGGAATCAATCTTATGATTTTGAGTAGCTGAGAATTCATTCAACAGTTTAAGGAGCTATGAGTGAATGCATTTGGCCAATATAGTTCCTAACTTGAAACTCTACGAGTATTGGAATAGACATAATATAGACTATAAGGAGAGGATTCGAGGTTCCATTCTAATAAAATACTCAAGTGAAAGAGTATTGTTAATCTAGTAAGGAAGGCTAATGGGGTTTGATAAAATAGCAGAGAAATTTAATGATTTAATTAGTAATGTCTAAATGATAATCAATATAAATCACGAACTACTATGTTTATTATTTGTAGATAAAATGAAAATAAACAAAACCAATACATTATCACTGAAAAAAATCTAGATAAAAAATATAATGATTAACCACAACTTCTAGGAGTGGTACAAGATCTTGTGCATAATATTATGCCAAAAGAGGAAGATTTATATGATGAAGCCCTCACTTCTTGTTGTTCCCCCTCAGGGAGAAAGCCAGAAAGATAAGGTGTGGTTTCTCTATTCGCTAACACCATTCAACTTTGGTGTGTAATGTGGAGTGAGTTGAGAAAGAATCCCAAACTCTTATAAAATGTCAATGAACTCTTGGTTAAGATATTCACTACCTTGATATGATTAAATCTTATTTATCTTATTTCTAAGTTGATTCTATATTACATTCTTGAATTATTTTAATTTCTCAAAGGACTCTAACTTATACATAATCAATTAGCAATAGTGATATTTAATCAAGTCATTATTAAAGCTTCCTCTCTTGGTATAGTACTATACACAAGCGCATGTACCACTCTTAAAAGTTATAGATGGATGTTATGTTTTATTATCTAGAATTGATCAGAGTATGGATGATAGTGATATGTTTGAAGTTGTTTTTCTTATTATTTATACAAATAATATGTGTATAGTTTTAGTAATTAAGATTATATAATTTAGAAAAATAAATAATATTATATTTATTAATCTCACACCATTTTATCAAAATACAATAGCCCCTACCATTGGCCTAAAAATATCTTATTTATTGACCATTTTAGTGCCACAGAACCATATTCCCCTTCTCATCACCCCAACATTGTATGGTCAAGTAATTTGATGGGTTTTACATAGACATTCTAAATGTCAACTGCATTAACTCGTAGTTCCTTGATCAATTGATTTGTCTCCCCAATCTTGAAATCCTGAAGTCAGATTTCCTCAACCATTGATTATTAGTTACAAAAAAAATTCTTTGGCTATCAACCCTTGATGTAAAATATGTTAATTCAACCAAAATAATCAAGTTACTATTTCTCGATTGTTAAAATCGCCCAACTTTGTTTGGTCAATAACTTTTAACTACATTTAAATTTTGACTGATGTAGTAGAAGGCTATAACTACTTAATATATATAATTGATTGAAATTGTCTTTTATGCAAATATTTCATATTATTATCTTTATTACATTATTTTTAATATTAATTGGATTTACTTATGTAATTAACCATGTTTTAGGTAATATTTTTGCATAATCATGCTTATTTTTGTTCTATCTTTCATGATTATTAATTCATTAGTTCATGTATTCTAAACAAATCCAAAATAAAATAACTATGCAACTTGAAGAAAATAAAATAATAAATTGGTATGATCATGGGTTTTTACTAGTTAATAGTTCATCTAGAGGATGATAAACTAACCGTCGACCTAGGGAAAAAACACCTTGATTCAATTAAGGTGTGTGTTGTAACATTCCACCTTTCCACCTATGTATCTCTCTGGGATTTCTTTCACCTCAAATCCAAACTTGAATTGCATCTACTAGATTGGAACCTCCATCTATTTTATATGATTTTACTCAAATGTAGGTGAGGGGAACTAAAATATTGGTCAAAGAGTTTACATAAAAGAAACCATGACTACACATTCCCTTACATAATAAGAGGATTGATGACACATATGCCAACTGTTTAATTTAATAATAAATTAATAGAAAATAATCACATGAAATATTTTGGTCAGGGCACAATATCATCCTCATGAATGCAATTAATTAATCATTTAGTAAAATTATCAGTCAATTTTAATTGCTCTTATTTAATATAAATCATGTTCGAATTAATTAATTTTATTCTTTAACTAATAAATTTTTTAATCTTAATTTCCTTCTTAATTTCCTTGCGATTCTCATCCATCATAATTTTAAACAAATTAATTAAATTTATTTAAAATTAAATATATTCAAAAAATGTAGCTTGGAGGTATAACGATGAGTACTCGTCTGAACTAACCAACATGTATTATAGTTGTATAATATTTACTCTATTGATATGTGACATATATGAATTTTAACATAATATCATGATGTGTACTGTCAACATAATGGTCACACAGTTTACATGTTTTTTACATAGTGTATAATGCTTCAATACACGTAGAATAGTAACTATAATATGACCTATACATGATATATAGATCCAAACATTACATATAAATTAATTAAACATATTTACATATATATAAAAACACATCACATGGAGTGTCCTATCAACTTGATGACCATATGCAGGTACATGTTGATAATGTTTTCACATTATAATAAATTAATTTTAATTCTACATAATTTGGTAAGAGTACATGGTGTTTACATTTAAGAAACATGGTGGGTATTATACTCACCATATATATGTGGAACACACCTAAGTACTCAGCATGTAATGGTGCCACAAATTTTTTTGGAGTACATGACATGTACATGGACTACACGACATGTGGTCTCCGAGTTACATAGCTACCATTCATGTAGGTCATGTAAGATGATACACAACATGTATGTGACTAAAGTACTACCCATCGTGTATGAAAGACACACAACGTGTAATTCGCCTAACAATGCACCAATATAGACTGATCAACATGAAATATATTATTAAATTCATAGTGTATAATAAACTCACATGACTTTGAATTAATTCCAAATTCATTCTTGGTGAATTAAACAATAGTACATGGAGTGTACTCCAGGTTACAATGTGTGTACTCTTGTGTTCTCTAGATAGACTCCTCAGCACCTTATTAAGATCATTGAATTTATTTCATTCATAAAATTGATTGATTTGATTATATTTATGAGAAACAAAGAGCAATAAATTATATCTCATAATTATGGATGAAGAGTGATTAAAATGAATTTGAAAACCAATAATAAATTCTTAAATAAATCAATGTTATTTAAATATTTATAAAGAGTTATGAAACTCACTCTGATACCACTTGTAGGTTTTTTGTGTAGCGGATACATGTGATGGGTCATGCCCAATTTAGCTTCTTTTAGGACGGAAGATTAATCCAATGTTTACATGTTGATGAATTTTGTGATAAAAAAATTTAAATCAAAGAATATAGACAATGGAAAAATGTCGGAACCAAAGTTCAGGATCATCACATTTTATTTTCAATTAATTTAATCAATTTTAGAATAACCTTTCCTGAAATTATTTCTTCACTGATCGATCTGACAACGTATCTACATTGCACCATCACTTCATTATAGGACCCAATATTAGATTTCCTTTAGTGGTTATCCGCACATGTTCCAAAAATCCCCGAACATCTCTATATAAATATTCAGGTGCTAGCATGACATATTTGATTGCTTGAGTCGTTTGTCTTTGATTGACCTAAGAATCACTTCCAAATAATTCTACTTGATCTCTATAGACTCAACAATGGAAGGTGGAGGAAGATCAATCTCTGTTCTTGGAAGATTTCATGTATAAGGGAGCTATCTAGGGATTCAAGAGGATTTTCTGGATTTCTTTTGGCCCAAAAAATAAAATGAATTAGCTCTCTTGAAAAATAATATAATTTGGTTTATACATCACTTGGGTTAGAAATAAATAATTGTACAAATGTCATTTAATATTTATTTAATCCATGTAGAACCCCATTTATATAATAATAATATTGATATTATTTTATGAAATTCTCTAAAATCATGAATTAAATTTAATATTATTTAATTAAATAATTGTATATATTATTTCTCATAGAAATAGTAAACTCATTCAATAATTACTCCACAATATTTATCTGACCATTAATAATGACTATTAATTTAATAAATACATACCACTTCATTATACACAAATTAAAAAATTAATATTATATTCAATAGATAGACACTGAATGTTTATTAAATATTATACAGACATAATATTCTCTCAAATAACTGGTGAAAAAATATATGTGATCAAGAAAATGTGAATAATTATTAGATACCATGTAGGTATAATAATTATTCAACTTGTTAAATAATATTATATTATTTAACTGATATTATGGATACACTTAGTGTGTGACCCTCTAGGCCTCTTTCTCAGTGGCATTAGGCGTAGCAACATGAAGTCCAAGGTTAGATTCTAGCAACATGAAAAGGCATCCATGGAGAAATAAGATAATTCTGTAATGAAATAATTCCTCATACGACTGCTTACCATGTAATATAATATTTTTATTCTGATATCTCTAATCAAGCAGGTTGCAAGCTGGTGCCATCAACCTATATGCT
Organism: Viscum album; assembly: GCA_963277665.1. NCBI lineage: Eukaryota > Viridiplantae > Streptophyta > Magnoliopsida > Santalales > Viscaceae > Viscum > Viscum album. The sequence goes on from OY728163.1 coordinate 289,115,538, forward strand.
TGAAGTCTATTTCTTTGACATTCTTGAAACCGAACTTCCCTATGAGACACCATGACCATGGATTTATATTAGATATAACATTTTCATTAATGGTCCTATGATATAAACTTATTTTAAATAAAAAAAAAGGAAAAACAATTTCCCACATTATTCCTTAATAAAATATTTCATATGTTTCACCCAACGCATATTACCTCACTATAAACATATGTCATCATAGTTTTCTTCAATAGATCAAAATACGTGACTTATAACTCTCATTAATAATAATATTAAATTATAATGATCAATACAAACATACACATATATAAACATCCAAGGACATTTATAAATATGGATTTCCTAATGGTGGGACTCAATATCATAATATTCTACAGTAGATATTACCAAGGCCGTACACAGTCAGAAGGTTACTCAAAGTCCTATGAGTCTCCACCCCTAATATCTTGAATCATTTATGTTCCTCAAATGATTTCATTTATCTATATAAAATATATTTAAGTATATTTTTGTGGAACTTCTGGGTTTTCATCATAGAGAAGAACTACTATGACATTTCTATGTGACAAATACTCTTAAGACATTATCACATACTATTACACATAGAACAACAATCATGATATGATAAGTAGTTGATTAATATTAAAAATAATTAAAATAGGTTATCATAAATTAAATAGAATTTAGTTTTATGTCATCAACTCCAACCAATACAACCAATGTAAGGGGGATGTGTCCATGCTGTAGTACACGACCAGACCCTAATTATTTAATGGTCATGTAGTAGTACATGGGTTGAACCAAGGTGTACCTTGGCCGTGTACAAGTACATAAATAGGTTAGATATTTGGGGGTACATTTCATGTACTCAAAGAACATGTTGTGTAATACCCCTTCATTACCCTTTTTAGGGATTTGGGTGATATTTCACCCTGAAGTGAGATACTTATACTAATCACTAAATTCGGATAGCTTCAACCTACAAGTTACCCTTACGCCCGATCTACCTTTAAATAAGTAGTGGTATAAATGATTTACCCTGATATGGGGACATGGACAAGTCAGTTCCCTTATGAAAGTTCTAATCAACCTTTATACAAGTGATTTTGAGACATCCAACGTCCACTTGAATCCAACATTCGACAATCATCATGTCACCCATCTTCTTATGTCATGTCGGGAGATCGAGAAAAGCTTAATTGATCTAATATCATTCATTCATGACATTATTCAGATAATATGATATATTTGAGGTTGAAAACAAATATATAGTGAGGTGTTCATATATCCAAATTCATGTGAAATGCTTGTAAGGATGTGAGATTCTCCTTCATAGGATGCAGGAGGTGATTACATGAAGATGTCATAATTCTCGGTGTCATGTGATGATGAAAGATAAAGAGGGACATGTTGATATCCAGTAAACTTATGCTTCAAAGATAAATATTTCTTTGAAAATGGTTGGTGCTAGGAGAACAGGTTAAGGGTCATAACTTTTCCTATGATTTTCTTTATAATAAAAGAGAAGTTGTGTTTGAGTGGGATAATAAGCACACTACACTAAGAAAATAGTCATCCAAAATAGAGGAGAACCTTATAAAAATATTGGCATTCTTAGTTCTTCATGGTGTTATGTGCATGATTGATAACTAAAGGTGAAGAAAAAAAGGGGATATTTCATTGAATAAGTGACAAAGTTATAAAAAGGGATAAAAATTTTAAAGGTGTAAAAAATAATACCACACTAATTCAAATACCTCTCAATGTGGTCATATGAAAGTGATCCTAACAGTGTGATCTTCCACATGGACAGTCATTCAAAATTAACATTTCATAAGATGAAACATCAGGAGGTTGGACAATGCATTCATGTGGTGAATTCATGAACAACCAAATATTTTCGCAAGTATTTTTTAATGCATGAGAAAATGTTGTTGTTACATGGGAATGTCTTAGGGGAATATATATAAGGGCTTCCTCATTGAGAGTGTGGAGTGCTAACCTTATACAAGCCTATGTGTGAAACTCTCTCTCCTTATAAAGCCCTATACCTCATATTTTCCTTTTCCTTGAGAGATACTAAAAAATAATGGGAAAGAGGAGGATCATGCCCATATAATGGGTGAATAATTTCAGCCCATGGATGCATCATAGTGGAGAGAGTCCTTCGATTTATTCAATAGGATATTTATTAAGCACTCGCACGAAGGAGGTTCATATAACCATTGGTGAAAATTACAAATGTATTATTCATTTTATATATTCATGGTTTTAGTTTCATGCATGGTATATCTTGGGTTTGAGGTTTTTAACCACTTCTATGACCTTCAATGAGGGTTGTTTGATCCTCATAAACCCTTCATAAATTTAAATTCTAACTTAAACACTTATTTCGTTAAAATAAATTTAACTTTATAGGTCACCACTTAATCAAATGGAATTTGAGTCTTTAAATTTTAAATAATAATGTTTTATATCTAAAATATTATAACATATTGAATATATTTCTCAATTTTTATTAAACAGTTTAGATACTTACAAATTAGTGGTGGTATTCTATTGGAATTAAAACACTTCTTTTAGAAGAATTCGAATAAAAATGTATCACTCAACTTATAACCTCATTGAATTTGAATATTTACTTCCCAAAACATTAATTTAAATCTTAAAAAAAATTCAAATAAAAATATCATTTATATGTTTTTACGGTAATTCATATAAAATATTATAATTATACATCACATTTACAACTTACTATAATATCTTTTTTAATAAATATTCAATAAAAATATTGTTTATCCATTTTTGATATGATAATTCAAAATGTGTTATTCTTTTTATTAAAATCAATTTTTTATTTTTATAGTCAGCACTGTAAAATAAAAAACATAATATATTAAAATAATATATTTTTTATGATCACCTGATATATGTTTTTAAACGGTAAAAATCATTTTCTTATATCGTAACATGCCATTATATTTTTTTAAGCTTATAATAAAAATAAACACCATGATTAATTCATGAAATTAATGTAAATATGCATATATAAATCATAATATAATTAAATAAATTATAGGAAATAAAATTATTTAACCATTGATAAAATTAAATTTTATGTTATTAAATAAACATATATATAAATTAATTTTTTTAAATAACTTTTTTAATGGAATATTATGACGAATATATATCTCTAGAACATGTATTAGAGAACTCAAAAAAATATTATTTCTAAATATTTGGATGCTATAAAAATATGTTTTATTTTTCTCTTTCTTAACCTCCATCTATTCATTATTACACAATCACAATAAATATTAAAATTATGAATGATTAAAAAACTAAGCTAGATCAAGGAACCCTAATAGAGGTAAGTAAAGAAGGATGAGACTAATTTATATTATTAACTGAAGCATAGTGTCATTAAATTCATGGAATGTGATTATTGGATACACAAGAGAAACCTAAATTGATAATAAACCAAAATAATAATTATCATGCATAAAGAACCATATATAGGCACATGTGCAACAAGTTATCACCCGAGTAGATGGTTTGTTGAATAAAAAGATGATAGGACACAAATAACCTCATTTATATGAGCCTGGCTAACAATAGCAGCCCGAGAATATTAAAGAACAAGTGTTGAAAGATGAAATCGATCAAGAGGAAGTATAGATCAACAATAGAATCCTAATATAATAAAGTTTGTGTGTACCCACAATAGAAGACGATCCCACAAAGAAATGATGTATGTTATAAAATGAAACTAAATTTAAATATATTGTAAATGTTGAATTAAGAATTGGTTATAGAATATATTATAACTTGGGAAAAATCATTTATAATTATTTATTAATTATATTGTAAAATTAATTTAATAATATGATATCTTCTTCTTGGATTCTCACATACCCAACCAGTAATTCCCCTGGATAGTGACTTGTGTTCCTGCTCGATTTCAATGATCTTGTTTCCATCAAAATCGCCCTCTCCACCATCCAAGACCACCCCTGATCCCCAATATCGATCATGTTGTATCACTCCCAAAGCTGCTGCCACCCACCATGATAGACCCTAATCTTCTCTATGAAATTGAGGGGTCCATGAGGGTTTGGAGAGATTAAAGGTTCTGGCCATAACGGAAGCACTTTTGAGCCGACACCCAACATTGATTTTTAACAAGAACAATTATTATTCTGGGATCAATACGATGATGAATTCAAGTCTCTATGGAATATAATCAAAAATTTAGATAAAAAAGGAAGAGGCCCAAAACCTTTAGAGGGGATCTTTCACATCACGTTTATCATTATTTTAATTAATTTTATAAATAAATGAATACCTGGATCTTCAGTATTTTCTTCGTTGATGATTTTGATCGTACGGAATGACCCTTTCGGATTATCTCAATGCGTTTGCGAGGATCCAAACTAGAATAACTATAGAGGTGATCCACAGATGCTATGATGGCCTCTAACCAACACCACTTGTTCTCTGGGTGCGAGCATGGCGAACCAAGTGTCTTGTGTTAGTCATTCTTGATTGCTTGTTCTTTGGCCTTGAAGAACATATCTCATTCTTAAGAGGGGTGGGAAGAGGACTGGGGAGAGAAATTGTTTATCTCAACAATTCTCAATTCACTAAGCGTGCGGTGTGTTCGCAAAGGAACAATAGAAATAATTGTCTATTTATATGCATGGATCTTTAGTTACAATATTTAATTGCATAACAAAAATTAAATACATTCATGAACATAGAGATAACCCATGCTCATAATAATAATACAGCGTCATTATTTACGGTGTGCCAACTTGCACAAAACAAAATTATGATTAAAACTTAGCATCACAAAATAATAGCAGCGTTATTATTATTTTAACTTGTGCCAAATAATAATTATTTACCATCTTGGAAATAATTATTTTTCTACCAGACTAGCCTTGGTATGCTCAAACTCCACTTCCATTTATTGAACACATGAATAAATAATTAATAATTTATTCTCTTATATAAATAATTTATTTACAAACATGTAAATAATTATTTATAAAATGTTCAATAAAATAAATAAATATATTTTATTTAATTTATGCGATCATCTTTACTTGAATAAAATTATTCCATGGTCTTGAGAATAATATTTATTTTCCTAATTAAATTAAAATATAATTTAACCGAGACCACCCAAAACACTTAGTGTGTCACCCTCTAGGATTCTTTCTCGTTGGAAATAAGTAGGCTTGCCTAAAGTCCAAGAGTACTGTCTAGAAACAGGTCAAGGAAACCAAGAGAAAAAATGCAAAGTCACAACAAATACATCCACATACGAACACTCACAGTGTAATATAATAACTTTGTCTCAATATCTCATCAAGAAGGATTAATGATCTTATCATCAACCTTTATATGTGATATGATGTTCTTTTACTCCCAGAAAAAAATCATCGTTACACCATGGCCATGGAATTTTGCGTGATGGTTATCTTTCAATTAAAGGGTAGAGATATCAACATCCATAAATGGAAGTGAAAAATCCTTCCTTGACATATCCATTAATAACATGTCACTCACGATGAACCCAGTGTACCCTATTTCCCACCAACTATCTGTGTGACGATTTTCATTAGTAAATCAAAGTGTGCAATTTGTGACCTATTTTAATGATAATATTAATGGCTAAGGATCATTACACAAGCTCATAGATAAAAATATCTGATGACACCAAAACAGGCAGAATTCCTACTGGCAGTTCTGTTCCCATAATATCTTATCTTGGATATTACATAGTGTGAACTTCATGAGAGGAAGTCTCATATGTTTACAAGTACTCACACCTGATGGTATTCATGATATGTGTCCCTTCATAGTATTTAATCCAACCATAGAAATATATTTAAGAATATTGTTATAACATTTCAAGGTTCTCATCGTAGTAGGGAAACTTCCATGACCTTATCAATGCAACAAATACTCTAGGACATTATTACATCATAGTCATGTAAAAAAATGAACAATATGTAATAAGATGTTTAATATTTAAAAAAATTAAATATCTATGTAATCAAAGTACAACCAGTTGGTTCTAGGACATAAAATCTTAAAAACTCCCACATGGACTAGAGACAGCTGCCTGCGACTTTTAGTCTGCTAGACCCAATATAGTGATCATGTTTCTGCTGAGTCAAGGATTTAGTCAAGGGTTCCGCCACGTTGTCTTCTGTGGAAATACTTATCACTTAAACTTCACCTCATTGAGAGAAATATCTCAGGAGATGGTACCTCTAAAGTATGTGATTCGTCCGCTGATGTGACCTTGGATCTTTTGCGAAAGCCACCGCTTCAGTATTATCACAGTACAATGTGACGGGATCTTTACTGCTAGGTATCAGATCTAGAACCAGGACGAAGCTTCACATCCAAACTTCTTCTTAAGCTACCTCAAAATATATGATATACTCATACTCTTCTGTAGAATCTGTGACTACACTATGCATTGATCTCTTCCAGCTCACTACACCTCTATTCAAATTGAAGATGAATTTTGTTTACGACTTCATGTAATCTTAATCAGACTATAAACTAGAATCTTCATATCCTATGATAACTAGTTCCTCATCTCTTCCATAAACTAGCAACATATCCTTAGTACAACTCATATACATTAGGATAGTCTTGACTGCCATCCAATGGCAGTCACCTGGGTCATCTTGATATCTGTCTACAGTACTTAATGTATAGGAGACATCCAGCCTAGTACATAGCATGGCATACATGACATACCCAATCGCTGATGTGTATGAACTCCTTTCCATTATCATTCTTTCCTCATGTATCTGGGGAGACATTTTCATTGAAATATGAATTCCATGTGACGCTGGAAACAACCCCCCTTGGATTGTTCCTTAATAAATCACTTCAGTATCTTATCAATGTATATACATTGACTTATGCCCAATAATGTCTTGGATATATCATGATGAATCATGATCCCAAGAATATATGCTGCCTCACCCAAGTCCTTCATGAAGAATCATTGATTCAACCATGCCTTAATAGACTGTATGACTGGTATCTCATTTCCAATAAGTAATATGTCATCAAAATATTCAATTAGAAAAATAAATTCACTCCCACTAAACCTTTTTTATTCACCAGGCTCAAATTCATTCTTGATAAAACCAAATTTTATTATGGCATTATCAAAATGAATGTTCCATGGCTCGGATACTTTCTTTAATCCATAAATGGATTTCTGCAACTTATATACTTTATTGGAATTATTTGGAGTCACAACCCCTTCAGGTGGTGTCATGTAGACATCATCCTAAAGGTTCCCATTAAGAAAGTCTATTTTGACATCCATTTCCCAAATATCATAGTCATGGTAAGACGCAATGGAAAGTATAATTCTGATGGATTTCATCATTTCAACTAGTGAAAATGTTTCTTTGTAGTCAATTCCTTGAGGCTGTTAAAACCCTTTTGAAACCAATTGTGCCTTATAGGTTCTGAATTGTCCATCCATGTCTAGTTTCTTCTTCAATATGAATTTGCAACCAATAGGCTTTACATCCACTAGAGGATCTACCAAAATCCAAACATGGTTTTGATACATGGAATCCATTTCAGAATTCATGGATTCTTGCCACTTGGCAATGTATGTGCCACTTACCACTTCCTTGTAGGTTATAAGATCATTATTATCAAGTAATAATGAGTCATCATCCTCATTAACTAGAAAAATGTACCATTCTAGTTCTCTAACCACTCTTATAATGATACACAGTACATGTCTCTCTAGAATAGAGTCTTCTTCTACAGGGCTTTGTGGAATATGTTCTTGTACCAACTCTTGTGTACATTGGGCCTCGATTTCATCGATGTCTATCTCACTCAGACTATCTCTTTTGGATATGTGCTCTCTCTCAAGGAATATGGAATATCTTTCTACTATAATCTTTTTTTCAGAGGTGTTGTATAGAAAATATTTCCTTATTTCTTTAGGGTATCCTATAAAGGTACACTTTGTGCCTCGGGGTGCGAAGTTGTTACCTAAAGAGGACTTAACAAACGCTTCACTACCCCACACATGTAAATTCGATAACATGGCTTTTCTTCCACTCTAGAACTCGTATGGAATACCACTTATCAATTTAGTTGGTACTTGGTTTAGCATTTGTTCTACTATTTGTAATGAATATCCTCAAAAGGATAATGGAAGACTCACATGAATCATCATTTATCTCACCGTGTCCAACAGGGTGTGGTTCCTCCTTTCACTCAAACCATTCCACTAGGGCGTGTATGGAGGAGTGAGTTTGGATAGGATCCCAAAATCCCATAAGTAATATATGAAGTATTGACTAAGATATTATCCACCTCGATCTGAGAGTATTTTCTTAATATTTTTACCATGTTGGTTCTCAAATTCATTCTTGTATTCATTGAACTTATCAAAATAATCCAACTTATACCTCATTAATTAGATATATCCATATCTATTAAAATCATCAGTAAATGTTATGATGTATGAGTACCCTCTTGTTTTTTCAACTAGAAATGGTCCACACATATCGGTATGAACCAGTTCAAGAAGTTCTTTAGCCCTTTCACCATTCCAACTAAATGGGGCTTTGGTCAATTTTCCTTGTAAACATGCATGACATATACTAATTGGTTTTAGTTTGAAAGAATATAAATATCCATCTTGATGTAACATTATCAATCATTTCCTGTTTACATGACCTAGCCATTGATGCCAAAGTTGGGTGTGGAATGAGTCATGTGAAGTATCTTTGTTATCGATTTCTATTATATGTTTTGTGTAATCCAATATGTAATGACCATTGTATACATGCGCCCTACAATAACAAATGTTATCTTTGTAAAAGAAGAAAAATTTATTTCCAAACATGAAAAAAAATCCATCTGTATTTAATTTGGGCACAGAAATAATGTTTTTAGTAATAGACGACACATAATAAAAAACCTTTAACACCACGATCATCCCAGTTGGCAACGTGAGTTGGTAGTACCCGATGGCTACAACAATAATTCTAGCTTTGTTGGCTACACTTAGATCTACCACCCCTTGGTCAATCTTCATGAATCTATATTGTTCTTGTATTTGGATACATATGTGATCACCACAAGCTGTATCAAATACCCAATTTGTAGAAACAGATAGATTGCATTCGATAAAAAACACACCTAAAGCATCCCATTACTACTTAGGCTAGGTGCAGTTCTTCTTCCAGTGTCCCTTCTTGTCACATGTGAAACAAACAACCTCATGTTCCATTACCTCCCCTTTGATCATCCTTGTCTTGGAAGGCCGTGATGAATATTTGGGTTAAAAGCTTTTCTCCTTCCATTTCCTCTTATTCAACATAGGGACAGAATGCTTTTCACACTTCATATCTTTGTCCACTTTAAGAATGAGGATAAGAAGATTTTATAGAGACATCTAAATATTTATCATATTGAAATTGACAACTATGTTAAAGAATATCTAAGGGAGTTATGCGAGAATGTGATCGATGAACAGTTCATTGGGGATTTTAAACCCTAGAACATTTAGGATCTCAATGGAGCCAATGATATTGACTACATGAGGCCCAGTTGGGGAACCTTCTCGAAGCCTACTATGAAAGAGTGCCTTAGAGTTCTAAAGCCTTTCCTGTCTTGATCTCTCCTGGAAAAGACCATGGAGGTGCTCGAGCATGGTATAAGCATCTGTGTGTTTATGAGACATCATGATCCCACTAGAAATTGATGATAACATCAAACATTGAATGTTGACTGTGTCATTCATATGTTTCTTATAGGCTAGGAAATCCTCATCACTCACCTATTTGGAAGGTGGATCAGGTAATGCTGACTCCAACAAATAAGACTTACATTCATAACACAGGATAATTCGAAGGTGTCTAAACCGTTCTGGTAAGTTACTACTAGTGAGGATGTTGTCTTTATCTAGAATTGATCGTAGGGATAGTGTGGTTGATGATCTTTCCAATTTTATTATACAATTAAAAGAGTAGATCATTAGTAATTTATTGATTACATTTTATGAGAAATAATAAATTTTTATTTAGACTCCCATTATTTTATCAAGTCACAATGGCCCACACCATTGAACTCAGAATGTCCAGTTTCCATGACATTATAGTGGAAAGAATCCATGTTCCCCTTCGCATAACCCCAACAAGGGTTGGTCAAGCTATTAGAAGGTATTTAGGTAGGCATGTCTTTTCCAACTGTGGGCTTGCAACTCCTTGATCTGTTAAGTGGACTCCACAATCCTGAAATCATGACTTTTTATTTCCTCAAATATTGCCTCCAATTTTACACCAAGTCAAGAAAGGGATACTCCTCTTGATTTAATGTAGCAGTAATGTAGCATACTGTAACAGTGGTAGGGCACTACAGCAGCAGTGGGTACTGTGTGGTATTGTAGCAGTGTGGTACTGTAGCTGTACTATTCATAGAATGTTCCTTGGGCCAAAAAATTGGCTTATGGGCCATGTAATGGGATAAATGTTCACTGGGCCTTTGGGCTATGTAATGGGTCTCCCTCTACCCAGTTAAAGAGGTATTTTCATTGCTTTAATAATAAATGAGGCTTCAGCCCCAACTTTTAAAAAAACATAAGTAATTTCTACTTAATATTAACAAGAATTTGATAATGATAATAATAAATTCACTTATACGTGATAAAAATACCTCAAATAAAATATTAAGTCAGACCAAGCCTTCTATTACTTGATTAAGGTAAAACTCAATAAAACTATGTGTTAGACCAACCCTTGTTGGTTCTATCTAGTATGCTTGCTTAATTGATTAATTATGTGATCATGAATACACATCCATAATGATAAACCATGCAACTGACAGAAATAAAATAAAGATAATGATCATGATATTTTCTGATGGTTAGTTTATGTAGCAGTTGATAAACTAACCCTGACCTAAGGAAGAAACATCTTGAACCTTTTGGGTTTGTGTTTTCAACTTTCCACATGTCTGTATCTATAAATCCTGGGATTGGTTTCATCTCAGATCCAACTTGAAATTCCTCCACTATATTGAGAGTTCCATCCATTACATAAGCCCTTTTTTGTCTCACATACAGGTGAAGGGTAAAAAGGGCTTTTACATTAAGGAAACCTTGGGCACACATTCCCTACATATTAATGATGAGAAGACTCACAGGCCAACAAATTTAATTTAAATAAATAAATTAAAAGAAACCATCCACATACAAAGGTCTTGATCTAGCTCATGACCATCCATACATGCAACAATATTTATGCATAAATAAAACTAGCATTCAATTTATTAATCATTCTTGTTTAATATAAATCACGCTCCAATCAATTAATTATCATCTTTAATTAATCAATCCTTTTATCTTAAAGAATTTTTGTAATTTCCTTGATATTCTCATCCATAATAATTTTAAATAAATAAATTCATTTAAAATTATCTTTGTACGTAACTTGTACCTTGGAGGCAACCTGGAGAATTTTTATTCATAACTACCCAATGAGTAGAAATGAACATTACATAGATGTTAAATTGAACACACATATATAAAAAATCTATCACGTGTTGGGACTTAGCTTTACACTAGCATGATGGTAGAAATCTCAAGGGGTTGTATAATATAATAATAAATTTTAATAAATATTCTTAATTTGGATGAGTACATGGCATGTAGTTCCAATTACACGGCATATACAATTTTTCACCATCAGTTCGAAGTACACGCCTGGGGAAACAACATATGAGTGTACTTCAAAAATATTCGGAGTATACAATGTGTCTAGTATGCAAAACATCATGTAGTTACTCATTACATAGTCTCGATCTAGGAAATCCATGTATGGGGAACACGGTCCAATCCTAACCTAAAGGGACTACACATCATGTCGAGTGGGCCAGACAGTGTGTAATCTGAAAATCACATGCCACCTATTCCTAGGGAATTAATCCATGGATATATGGCATGTACCACCAAATACACATCGTGTGTTCTGGTATTGTACATCTAGGAACCTTTGGAACCTCCGGATGAGATCCTCTATTTTATTTCAATGAAAATTAAATGAAAATATCATTTCTATAAGGTGAATGAGAAACAAAAGAGGAGGAACAGATCTCGAGATTCAGATTTTCAGAATGATTAACTTGAATTGAAACAAAAAAATTATTAATTGTGTAAAAATCATCAAAATATTTAAATAATTATAAACTATGATGTAATCGCTCTAATACTACTTGAAGGTCTTGGCACAGTGGAAGTGTGGTTGGGCTGACACCCAACTTTGATTTTTACCATGATCAATGATTATTCTGGGATCAATACAATGATGAACACCAGTCTCCATGGAATAGAATCAAATACTTAGATAAATAAGGAAGAGGCCCAAAAATTTTATATAGGATCTTTCACATCATGTTTATAATTAATTTAATTAATTTTATAATTAAAAGAATACTTGGATCTTCAGTATTTTCTTCATTGATGATGTTGATCGTACAGAATGACCCTTCCAGATTATCTCATTGCACTTATGAGGATCCAAACTAGATTCCTATAGCGATGATCCACACGTGCTCTAATGGCCTTCTATTGACACTAATCATTCTATGGGTGATAGCGTAGTGGAGCGAGTGTCTTGTGTCAGTCATTCTTGATTGCTTGTTCTTCATCTTTGAAAAACGTTTCTCGTTCTTTATAGGGGTGGGAAGATAATTTGAGAGAGAAATTGTTTAGCTCAACAATTCTCAATTCACCAAGTGTGTGGTGTGTACGCAATGACACAATAGAAATACTAGTCTATTTATATGCATGGAACTTTAGTTAAAATATTTAATTTCATAATATTAATTAAAAACATTCATGAACTTAGAGAAAACCCAAGATCATAATAATAATAACCCGTCATTATTTATGGTGAGCCAACTTACATAAAATAGAATTATGAATACAATTATGTGGCACAAAATAATAGTAGCATCATTATTATTTTAACATGTGCCATCTAATAATTATTTGCCATCTGGAAAATAATTATTTTACTACTGGGCCAACCTTTTTCCTCTTGAACTCCACTTCCATTTATTGAACACCCAAATAAATAAATAAATAATTTATACTCTTAAATAAATATTTTATTTACAAAATAGTAAAAAAATTATTAAATATTCAATAAAATAAATAAATGAATTTTATTTAATTTATGTAATCATCTTAACATGAATAGAATTATTCCACGGTCATGAGAATAATATTTATTTCATTAATTAAATTCAAATTGAATTTAACTAGGACCACCAAAAACACATAGTATGTGACCCTCAAGGATTCTTTATCGTTGGCATTAGATGAGCTTGCCTAAAGACCAAAATTACTGTTTCGAAAGTGGTCCTGCCACCTAAGAAAAAGAATGTAATGTATAAAAAATGACATCCACATATGAATGCTCACTATGTAATATAATCCATTTTCCTCAATATCTCACCAAGTAGGTTTCATGATAGTGTCATCTACCTTTATACTTGATACAATGTTTTTTGACTACCTAAAATAAACTCATCATTACACCATGGCCATGGAATTTTGCACGACAGTCCTATTTCAATATATGGTTCTAGATATCAACTTCCATAAATGGAAGGGAAAAATACTTCCTCGAATTATCCATTAATAACAAGCCACTCCTGACGCACATAATGAACCCTACTTCCCACCAACTATCTTTGTGGCTGTTTTTGTTGGTAAATCAAAGTGCACAAGTTGTGACATCAATTAATGATAATATTAAAGTCTAAGGATCATTACACACGCTCATAGATATAAATATCTGATGACACCAAATCATGCAGAATTAAAACTGGAAGGTCTTATCTCATAATCTTCTTTCTTGGAGATTACCAAGTGTGAACTTTATGAGAGGAAGTATCGTCTGATTACGAGTACTCACACTTGACGGTCGGCAGGCTATGTGTCACTACATAGTATGCCATCCGACCATAGAAATATATTTAATAATATTGTTATTGCATTTCAAGGTTCTCATCATAGTAGGGAAACTTCCACGACCTTATCAATGCATCAAATACTCTATATCATTATTACATTATAGTAATGCATAACAATGAACAATATGTAATAAGATGTTTAATATTTAAATTCATTAAATTTACATTTAATCAAAGTAAAACTAGTTGTTTCTAGGACAACAACTCTTACAGAGATTACCGAGAAGGAGGGAAAGGATGGGTCAAGGAGGAATATGAATCTCAAAAAGAATAGGGGGAATCTGATACTGTTGATGGAGAGGAAAAATGGTAGTGACGATGAATTCGATGATTTTGATAGGTCATAAGGGGAGGATGGAATGACTCTAGAGGCAGTGATGAAGTGGATGATGAGGAAAATGGGCACATATATGGGCATCCCAATGGAGCTGGGTGTAATGATTCTTATGGTGTTCTCATATATTAAGAAGAGACTGAAGTTGGATGTCCTCACCTAAGCTCCATTCATGTCCTCCTTCGTCTCCTTCTAGGTGGCACAACTTGGGGTCTGCTACGGCATCGTCTCCTTCTACTAGTACCCCCTCTAGGAGGGCTTTCTTCTTGGCTGGACTGAAGCTCTAATTAATTGTCATGTCTTCTGGTGATCCCTCAGGGGAAATCTCGCGAAACCTATTAAGTCTAGGTCAGTCATCTCCCAGTCTTCCTCTCATAACCATTGAAATCTTGAGCGAAGAAAGTTCAATGTATTTTCAATTGATTTGATTGGATTTTTGAGCAAAGAGTCTAAAAGTAGATACATACATGGATGATCCTAAATTATTTATCATGGTATTGAATCAAATAGATTGAAATAAAAATGGAATAAATATTTACATTCCATCAATTAAAATAAATGTTACCATCTAATATTGATTTCTTTTATCATTCAAATCATCATTTTCCCTTTACATATCATCATGAAGTTATCCTACTTAAGGGCTCTAATATTAATTTACCCTCCTCAGATAAGAGTATTAAGAGAGTCAGAGGTATCATTAAAGTAGATGTCGTCAAGTATTGATTTCAGTATTTTAGTTCATTTTTTTCTTTTAATGCTTGTATAGAGTATCTGGTCTGGTGGATTGGCCATCACCGTATTTTTTGTAGTTTCCTCTACCTTTAAATAGGTTTTCAATAAAGTAATGTTTATAAAAAAATCATCTCACATTTTGGTTCTTTTATTTAATTTTTAACACATTTTATTATCCCATTTCCATGTCTATGCACCTTCAAATTAGGTAAATTTAATTTCTTGGAATGTATCTATTATGAAACATTGGATTTGACTTTGAAGTACCGATTTCCCATCATGGATCTTGTGCTAATAATATTTAAGTATGAAAAACTAAATTGAAATGATGCCTCATTTGAGTTGATGACATTGCTATATTTTACTCCTTGTTAGTGTGTTTTATCTTTATGTATCTACGATTCAAGGATTTAATTGAGGATCCCAGTAGTCTTATGTAATCTTTTGGTTCATTATTATCGAACTTTTTTGTGCTGGCATAAGAAATTGATGCACGTTATGATGTTCATTTCATCATGAGAAGAACACTCAAATATTTCAATGACATAAATCAATTCAATCTTGTTCTTGTATTCACATTCTTACTCTAGGAAGGACAGAGAATATTGGATATGATAGAATTGGTCTAAAGGGCTTCCTAAAGTTTTTGGGTATAAAATGAATTTCTTATATCCAGGTTAATTGTTCCAAAATTATATTAAAGGTATTTAAGAAGTTTACCCTCTTAAACCAATTAAATATGTCAAAAATAACTTAATTTTATTTTCGTATATAAGATGTAAACCCTAATAATTAAAATACAACATTACTAAATAATACATGGTTAATTAAGAGTCATTAACTCAAGTCATTCCTCTCCATTGTGTTTTAAGTGGGTGTCCTAAACATAAATCCTTTAAGTACATTGATTATCATTACATGTAAAATTTGATATCTACCTGTGTTTGTCTTACCATAAGAGTGTTGATACTTCTTCTTCCACTATATTTAGGATTATGTCATTATATTAAATGTCGAATCAAAAGGTTATAGCAGATCCCATGTTATAATGAGAACCTATAGGTACTATAAGAATATTCTTAATCTTAGGTCCAACAGTCCAAATACATCATACTGATACAATACAAATTATTTGATACCATTAGGTGTTCAAGGTTCATTAGAATTAACCCTTATTCTTTTATAGTTCACACATGATGATATTGAGTAGAGGAGATCACGATTGATGACCTGCAAAAAAGAACAACACATAATTCAGATGTCATTTGTTGTTTCTATCTTCTAACATGTGTAATAGTCTTTTAAAATGAGATTATTATAAGTGCATACTATTTTATTATGTAATTTTATGTAAGATAAGACTTATGAAATTGATGTCGTAGTGAGGTATCTTGTGTTGGTTGTTTCATTGGTTGCATGAAATTGATTGAATAATCAAGATAGAATTTGTCAATTTCGAAAGGGGTTCATATCTCAGGTATAGTTGATCAACATGATAATACATACATTAAATCCATGACCTTGATAGAAGAAGGTAAGTCTATCAATTTAGGTTAATGGATAAAAAAATAATGTCTGATAACACAACGTGTCCATCAAAATTTATGAGATATTTAAAAAAAACAATTATATTACATGATGTGTGTTTGTTGAAAATGTTGTTTCTATGACATTTCCTTACCTCTTTATAAGTCTAGATGATTTTCTATATCCAATCTTGGTCTATGAATACTATTAATTTTTATCAAGATAATGGTCTAGAGGGTCACGCACACATCATTTTCTAAATCCTGCTCAATTCTGATGAACACGAGTATATGAAATGGTGGGTCCTACCACGGGGTCTGAGAGATGCCCAAGTATTAATGACCACCAATGAAAAAATAAATGAATTATCATTAGAGTATATAATAATTGAAGTTGAATTTCTTTATTAAAAGTACCCACAATGTATTTAGTGAATACATTTAGAAATACTATACAAACTAACATTATTTTAATATCTATGGTTTGTTTTTTTTATTTTATATATTTATGATTAGAATAAATGAATTGTTTTTGTCATGTAAAATATTTATTATATATTATAAGTAGTTGATAAAAATATAATTGATGTTTATGATGCAGTTATTTGGTCATAACATGTCATTCGTGTCTTATTTAGTGGACGTTATTTTTACAGGGTTCAGGAAACTCATTTCGAGGGTTTAACCTCCACTATATAAGAAGAAAGGAGATCATTTCTGAGATACTATTCATCCACATGTATTTGAGAGCTCATCTCTCCTCCTTCACACATCATAAGTAGATGAGTCCTCATTCCAAGATTTTGATCATCATTCTTCTTCTTGAATCAAAGGAATGAGATAGTGGTGATAGATAGGATATCAAAATATTCATTGTAAATCCATGCTAGCACCCGTATTTTGGCGATTAGTGTTCCCGATATACTCTTGAAGCATGGGTGGATGATCTAGTGGGATTAAACCTTGGATCCTTCTAGAAATAGTGTCTAGTGATGAGCATTTGTTAATAGCACTTTCATTTTGAATGAGGTAAATGTTCATTTTAATTTTTTTCTTCAATAAATTAACATGTGATCCTCAACATTTAATGTTTCTTGGATCTCCAAAGACAACAATGTTACATCGATCCTCCCATGAAAGTTTTAAATCCCTAACCCACTTATTTCGATTGCATGCCTCGGTTCCAATAATTGTTATCTGAGTGACCATGTAAAATTTTAATGCCAATATTTTTTTAATTTAAGTAGATGACTTCATTTCAGCCCCAATAGAAATAATCATGTATCAAACTGATTTCAGACGACAATGTTACGAACATCTAAAAATTTTAATTGGAATCAAAGAAAGAGTAAAAAATATGAAGGAAAAAAACACACACAGAGAGACACACTAACACACACTTGCACAAAGGCACACACACAGGCATGAGCACATGCACTCATTCACATGCACACATGACCAACCTGGATTTTCCACATGAGATCCTATGACAAAATCAAACTAGACTCCCATGGTCGGCTTCCCCATAGCATTGACCATCTACGACCTCAGCCTCTGGCCATAATCCAGCCTACCGTGATTGGCACTAGGAGACCTCCTACTGTCTAGCCCCTACGAACACGTTTGGGCATCAGCCACCCATGGGTCGACTTGACCCAGAGCAACCCTACATAGGTTATGCACAATCTGAAAGGATACCGGGAAGGTTCTTCCTAACCTGCCTGACCCCATCCAAGACCAAAAAATACAGAAAATTCTTTTTATGGCTTCTCGAGCCATGTAGGTGTCCGAGAAAAATTTACACAAATTTTAAAAATTAATCTTATTTTTGGGATTAAAAAGAAAAATATTTTTTTTGGGATGACATGAAATAAATTAATTGAATTAAAATTTTCTTTTAATTCATTTAAATTCCATATAAATAAATTGATTGAAAGTTTAATTTTATTACCCATTTGATATACATTTAGACTAGTCTTGAGCATTGACTAACCAATGTTTATATGAGTTTATATTTATTTATTTAATTATTACAACTGCATATGATGAATTCTATAATTGATTTATTTTTTATGGTTCATGCAACACCTATTTTTCACTTAATATGTATAAGGGTCTACATGCCTATTAGTATAATTATGTATGTATTTCTCACTTTCCCAAAACATCTCTCTTTCATGTGAGTATTTCTTCCTTATAACAATGACGCCATAAGATTTGCACCACACCATGATGAGGCGATATCTTAGACAAGATGTGAAAACATTGGAATGGGGTGCAAGCTGTAATGCGAGTCTATCCTAACTCAGGTATTTTACACATGTGGTCATGGATGATCCATTTGATCAACCAATATTAAATACATAAGATCAGTTGGTTATTTTCTTTAATTTATGCATCGTTTATTTGGTTTATGAATATACATGTTTTCAAGAACAAATAAAATAATAATTAGATACTACATAGATTAATTCAAATAAACATGCGATGAATGTTTTCTATTAATGCATGGTACATATGCATGAGTGATCACATAGTATGAAAATATTTAATGGAAAAGGATTACATTTCTCAAGAAATAATAAAAACCCTCAAAGTAATATTAAGTAGTAAAATCTTCTATAACTTAAATTTGAACAAAATTTGTGTACGAGGTGCTTTTCAAGCATAATTATGGGTGTATTTTACTACCAAGGTTTTCTTATAAGATTGATTTGTCAACTTAATTAAAGATGGTGGAAGAGAAGAATATATTATTGTCTGGATACCACTTGAGAGGAAACATGTTGAGGGAATCAAATTTCTGATTTTCAGAAGCTGAGAATTCACTAAAAAATTCAATGAGTCACAAGTTAATGTAGTTGGTCAGTCTAATACCCACCTTAAAAATCATTGAGTAGTGGTTTAGTAATAACCGGTACTATGAGGAGAGGTTTCAAATATCCATGCTACTATATTATTCAAGCAATAGAGTATTCTAAATATAGTAGCGAGGGATATTTGGGTTCGATAAAATAGTGAGATATTTAATGATTTAATTGGTAATGTGTAAATATTAATCAAGATAAAACACTATATGTTAAATTTATTTGTGGTAGACAAAATGACAATCAACACCACCAGTACATTATCACTTTGATCAATTCTAAATAGAAACAATATTCTAACCGAACATTACATTGAGGGGTGGTATAGGAGCTTGAACATAGTATTACACTATGGGAGGAAACGTTATATACTAGAGTCCTAGATTTTGGTTTATCCCCCTCAGGGATCAAGCTGTTGGACTATTAATGTTGATCCAAAAAATCCCATGTACTTTAGGTTTTGATGATCACAAATATCTTTCATACTTTATTGGTAATCTTGTTTTCTAAGTGTGTTTATCAGTCTAGTTTATTCTTATATATTTGGAGATTAATTTCATTATGTATGCATTCTGGATGTTTTCCCCTAAAATATGTTATGCCTAAAATATCAGTAAAATGGTGGTTTTTGGCTATATGGTGAGAAGGGATACATCGATTAATTTCCTATGTAAATGAAAAAATACATCAATTGCCTAAAATGACATGAATGCTTACGTGATCATTTAGCTATGTAAAATGGTTATGTGGAGTAATCAGATACATGAGCAATCACTTATGTGATCAATCGACTATATAAATTTTCTATGTGATGAAATCAGTTATGGGAATCACCTACGTGGTGAAAGTTCCTACATTTCTTCAATTTAAGTATTGGTGAGTCACCTACATGAAGAGAATGACTAAGTTTCTCAACTAGCTAAATTAGTATCAGTGAATCACCTACATGAAGAAAATGGTTACATAGTTTCAATAAACTACATTTAATTCGACTACGTGAATAAAAGTCCTATTTGATTGAATTTGGCTATGTGAAGTAAAATCGGCTACGTAGATTCAATTCTACAAATTGGAAACATCATACTACAAGTTGGTATTTATTACCATTGAAGTACCGAATTGAGAATTTTAATGTTGTTGTACTATCCTTAAATGATTTATTTCTTATTTAAGATAAAATCGATTATAATAAAAGTCAAGTACCAAGTCAAAGACATAGACAGTATATTTTATTTGTCACTATTATTTATGATATATATTCATAGAAAAGGATGTGTCAATGATCCTTGTTTTTTATGGATCATGTACAGTGCATTTAAATAAAGAGGAGTGCATTGATTTTCAAATGGCGGCGTGTGAGCGTAGATTTATTCATGTGATGTGAAGTGAACATGAGTTTATAGAGAATCCTTTTCTCAAAGAATAAAAAAATTACACTATGTTTTCTATGAAAATAAGAATATGAAGTATCACTTCAGCAATAGAGCTTATTGATAATCTTTTATGTGTTCAAAAGTATCATTTTGAGATTATTCTTCTTTATATCATTTATCTTGGAGATCCTTATTTTATTTTCAGTTGTGTCTTACAATGGTGAGATAATATTTATAAACTCTTTATTTTATTATCTTTAATGGTGAAGGTTCTCAAATAAATAACCATTTAAGGATGTTACTTAAAAAACCTTTATAGAGACCAATTCAAATCTCATGTGCCTATAAAAAGTGTCGAATTATCCTACTCAGTCACGAAGTCCCTGACAAAAGGATAGGTCTAGTAAAAAAATCCCATTCGTGGAGAAGAGTGGTGGTGGAGTGGACTAAAGGACGTCTATTCTTCAAACCACTATAAATTTCTCTGTTTTTTTTTCTATTTATGTTTCTTTCTTCATGATTGGTCTCATTATAGAATAAAAACCAATCATAAACAAGAGTTGTTTTTCTAAGTTAATAAAAATTTAAAGAACTCAATTCACCCCCTCCCGAGTCTTAATACAAATTTATTCCAAAAACATTTTATATCTGAGGTTGTGATTCTTGAGTTTTAAACAGTAAGAGTTGAAATCCAATGTTCTCTTCATCAATGGGTGATATGATGGAAAACAGATAAGGAATGTCTATGGTCAGGTCATCTTATTTTAAAGGTGAGAATTGTGGTTGTTGGAAGAAACATATGATTATATATCTAAAGAAATTTGGTATGTTGATTTATATCAAATTTGTAAAGTGTTATAAAATTTTGAAGATGAAACCAAGAACATGGGATATAGAAACTAAGGCAAACTATGATCTAGATTCTAAAGATAAGCATTCTATAATATTTGGATTAGGTCCGAATGAGTTCAACCATGATTCTCAATGTCAAACAACCTATAAAATGCAGACTACAATTTCAGTTTCTTATGAAGGAATAGATAAACCATGGGATATCATATATAATAATATCAAACAACTGTTTGATACTTTTAAAATGATGGATTGTGAGAGCGTAATGTCCCCCGATTCGTTACTCTCTCATGTGGCCAAAAAGGGTAGGTTTTGAGACCTCAAGAACACCCCCCCCCCTATGGAAAAGGATGATAACTAGCAGTGGGGTGTGATATTTATATTGGGGAGACTAT
Organism: Viscum album; assembly: GCA_963277665.1. Classification (NCBI taxonomy): domain Eukaryota; kingdom Viridiplantae; phylum Streptophyta; class Magnoliopsida; order Santalales; family Viscaceae; genus Viscum; species Viscum album. Next base: position 289,137,675 of record OY728163.1, read on the forward strand.
ACCCCGTAGTATGAAGTGTCATAGTAGTGTAAATAAGTTGTATAAACAAAAATCAATCTGATTAATAGTCATATAGGAAACCATAAAACACATCTCAGAAAAGAAAGAACCCAATATGCCATGAAAGGAGGAAACATGTAATGTCATGTTGATATGTTTGTAAATGCGAAACTAAAAACAATATAATAAATGAAGTCATTTGACAAAATAGAAACCCAAAAGACTCCAGTCCCGAAGCCCATGCCTGGCCCATATCTTAAATCCAGACCATCCAACAGGCAACTTGGTCAGCAACAAGGTCCCTTTACCTTGTCCAAACCTGCATCCACAAAATCTTCTCGGGTACCAAATGATGACCCAAATAAGGTGTGACTGAAACTCTGTAGGCCAACACCACCATGCCTAAAAAACTAATCTGATAAGAAGTGCATACATTAGTGTGATAAACATGTATATTAATTAATTTTACAATTAATAAAATACAATAATAACCCGATTCGACACCATGTCAGCATATTTATGAGCATGTCCAACAAACATGCCAACAATAACCATCTAAATATGGTAAAATGTAACCTTCCTCAGTGAAATTCATGAATGTCTCTAAATATGTCTTGGAACCATGCCAACCACAACCACATACCCATGGTATAATAAAAAATCACTTGGAGAAGACCACTATATAAGAATCATAGCATGTGTTAGGGACTTACCCAGTATATATACATTTCAGCATGTTCCAGGGAATACCCATATATATACGAATATTATCTTGTGTAAGGGAATAGCCCAGTATATAAGCATCTTAAAATGTGTCAAAATTTCAATCACAATAGAAAACATATCACAATATAACAACATAAACCAAATGATTAATTTTGATAATAATAATATGTCTTTAAATTTACCCATCTATTCAATTAATCCATTAATCCATTTTCCTCTGTGAATCTATATATAGAAATCAGATAAATCACATGTCATGATAAAATCATATGGAATTCACTTCCAATTCATTAGTTTCAAAGGATCTATCACCCAATAGGTATCAATAAGCTGGCTCACATCATCAATTGAATCCATATGGATCTAATGTAGAATCCAACATAGGATTATTATCATTATATTAAATTAGTTAATTATTGAACACATGAATTAGCAAAATAACAATATTTCATAAAATTTTCAATTGAAAATCAGACCACAGGGTTATGATTTAGACTCCTACATTTAATTAGTGAAGAATATAATGCTTCCAATGAAAAATGACAACAAAAAAGAAGGTGAAGAAGATTTTAAGGATAACCTAGATCAAAACTGATCAAGATCAAAACCAACAACAACCACAGTTAAAAGAGTTCACCAAAATTATTTTATAATGACGTAAGAGAAGGGAAAAACAATGAAGAACCACTTACCCAAGGATCGATCTCACAAACAAGACTTCCAGAATGGAGAGAGGTCCTCCAAAATAGACTCGAAGCTGCCTTAGGGTCAATAGGATAAATTTTCATGTGTGATTCATGATAAATCATCCGCACAATATACTTTAAAACTATTACCTGTGGAATTACATGATGTGTAATTCATTTAAACTTTGTTTATTTATTTTTAGAGAGATACATCGAAAAACCCATTGGCTTGACTGAGTATTTAATTCGATTGAACTTTACACATCATGTGGTTGGTTCACATCATGAATATGTTCAAAAAATGAGTCAAGTGGCTTTTACACATCATTTAATCCATTTACATGACATGTAAATTTCTTGAATAAACTTTTTATCCAATTTTCCTTATAAAAACCAGAACCACTTTTAAGGCATCAACTTACCTAGAACCCTTGTAACATTTGAACCATTTATAATAAAACTCCATTAATTCAAAAAGAATCCCTAAAATGTTCCCCATATAGATTCTCTATGTTTTATCAGGTTTCCTAGAAACCCAAGTCATTATTTATTCAAACAATAGAAAACCTCAAGGACACATGACTGCAATGTTTTAAAGATGATTAAAAACTGAATCGATAGAATTTTAACGAAAAATTCCGAGAGAGACAAACCTAGAAAAATAAATAATCATATAGAGTATCACACAATTGAATGGAAGTCTTACATAAATTATGAAAAATATTGATGCTTTAGAGACACCTATTATTGAACCAGATTAGGCTTTGAATGTTCTCAAGATACTACCACCAAAGTAGAGTGGTATTTTAGTTGTTAGCAAACAATCAAAAAAGGTCAAAAAGTTCAACATAAAAGATCGTATTGTTACTCAAATGATATATGAGTCATATATGGAATCTAAAGTAGGAGAAAATTGGTTAGTTAAAAATGAAAAAGAATATTTAAGAGTTTCAACATCAAAGGATGATAAAAAATTTAAATAAGTTAAGATAACTGAGTCACCTTTATTCAAGTAGTTTTGATTTAGATAGTGAGATTTCTCACATTTCTAGAAAATTCAACAACTTCTATAAATAGATGAGAGGTTTTAAGAAACCTTTCAGTAATTATAATAAGTAATATGAAAATTATTAGTAAATAAGATGTTATGTGTGTATGAAGGTTGAACACACCAAGCCATATTTTCCACAGCTTCAAGATGAAAAAAGTTAGAAAATAAACACTTTAGGAATGTTCGTTACAAGAAAAAAGATTAAAAAAAGCCATGAAGGTTATATAGAGTACTTCAAGAGATTGTAATGATAATTTATCTTCAGAATAATAAGCTGATTATTCTAATCATAAATCAAACATTTGGTTTACGACATATACTGATGAGGTATATTAATTCTATTCTTATAAACATGAAATTGAACTTGAAAATGAAAATTTCTCATATGAGGAACCAGATCAATATTGTTCAATGTTAGAAGCTAAATATAAATCTATAAAAAATAGAAATAAAAATCTAAAAAATAAAATGAAGAATTTGTCAATGGAAAAGAGGACTCAACTAAAAAAATGTTAATTTTAAAAACCAGTATGGAAAATTTTGCTGCATCATGTGTGGAACATGGAAATAAATTTGAAAAATTACAAATAGAAGGTCAAAACATTAAATAAGCTACTATTGTATTTACAAAATGTGAAAATTATTTAAATCAAATTCTTAGTAATAATACAAATCATAAAAATATATTTGAAGAGGATGTGGAGGTGAAAACAAAATTTTTACAAGAACTATTATTTTCCTAGTTCCCAAAATTAAAATCTTTCAAAACTTGTTTTCATCTTGGTGAGATAGGTTACTGTAAAAATGATAACTCTTTGAAAAGTCCATATTTAAATGGAGTTAAAAAAAATCACAAAAATGTTTTCAAAGTTTATTGCTAATATTTTGGACATCCTAAATTGGTTTGAGTTCTTAAATCCTTAGATGCTGACCTTGCTGGACCCCAGAAAATATGGGCACCAAAACAATTTCTTGTTTAATTTTTCTTTGTAGATGAAAATGTATAAGGTCACTAATGAAATATGGTATATGTATTGTTCATGATTAAGACATATGAATGGATATTTCACTAATTTTTACTTCTTATCAATGATAGATAGAGGTCATGTCACTTTTAGGGGCTATGCTAATGGAAATATTATGGGAGTTGGACCTATTTGAAATCTGAACTCCATCCTTATCATCCCAGTTCCCTATGTGGATGGTTTAAAGACTAATATCATATGTATATATAAAATTTATGATGATAGTTATTTTGAATATTTTTTAAATAATTCATGTTATGTTTTTAATGAAAATACTATTAAATTTAAGGCACCATGAATAGAGAATGTCTATACTCTATATCTTAATTCTTTCAGTATAAAAAATTTGAACTATTTAAATGAAGAAAAAAAGGATTCATGGATCTAAAATAGAATATTGACACATTGTAATGTGTATTATTCGATAAAATTTTACAAAAAAATAGTTTCAGTTTTACCTAAACTTAAATTGAATAAAAAGAATCTTTTTAATACCTGAAAAATGGGAAAGCAACCAAATTAATCTCTTAAACCAATTAAAGGTTTATACTTCTAGACCATTAGAACTTATTCATATGTATTTTTTGGGACATTTAGAGTTATGATTATAAGATGAAAATATTTTGTTTTTTTCTTCAATGATTATTCTAGATTTACCTTATTTTTCTTTTTTAGGTGTTAAAAGTGATGCTTGTTCTATTTTTATATGTTTTTGAAAACATGTACAAAATAATAAAGATGATAAAATTATTTCTTTATGAAGTTACCATGGAGGGGGATTTCAAAACCCAGAGTTCAATGGCTATTGTTCAAAAATGGTATCAAACATACATTTTATGGCATTAGGACACATCAACAGAATGGTGTTGTTGAGAAGAGGAATATGAATTTGCAAGAAATTTTTGGAAATTGTAATGTGAATATAACATTCCTAATAATGTTTTGGCTGAAGATGTGAATAAAAAATGTTGTATCATAAATAGAGGTATAATTATACATATTTAAATGAAAACATCCTATGAGATATGGAATAATAAAAAGATAAATTTGAATACTTTATGGATTTTGGATGAAATGTAATAACCTGACCCCAATAGCCTGAAAGCGGTTTCTACTTTATTAAATTGAAATTATATACAAGGAATCACATTTTGAAGTACCAAATAGTTTAGTAGTCTTAGTAAAATATATATATAATTTAAATTCCTTTTACTTGTTAAAATATAAAATATAAAATAATTTTATTTGGGAATTCCATTATTTACCTTAATGTATCCCTACATATCAATCAAAAAATATTTCATGTTATCTTTGGGAAAATAATATATAATATACGAGTGACCACAAATTATCATTAAGAGTCAGAGTTTAGTTGAATATATGATTAAATAATACATAATCAATATGAAAAGGTAAATAACTGAAACACATTCCATTTAATAAATACCTTGAGAAAAATATGAAGGGAATAAAAATAATCTCATAATTCCATATAAATAATCACATGATCCTGAAACTTGATCATGAATATTATAAATAATAGAATAATCACCTGGAATATCAACTAATGAATTCATAATGATGGAATACATAATGGTGGAAATCTAAACCATACTGTCGAGACCTTGTGCCAAGACATCTAATATTGTCGAGGCCTTGTACCAAGACATCTATATAAATCGACAATACCTCATCCAAAATCCAATTTAGTTTGTCTCATTAGACCTATCGATGCATCAAAGGGCTATAATGGGCCCTACCCATCACTTATAAAGTCCAATGCATTCCTCATATGAAAGGGATGAAACATAAATAGTATAAACATTTATATTGAAAAACTATCATATGAAATTTTAATACGTACTTCAATCAATAAATATAATCACAAAACATTCAGATTAAAATAGTAAATGGTAATAAAATTATACATTCTCAATTTAGTGATCATAAATAATCCAAAAATATATTAAGGATGCCAGAAATACAACATATCCCTAGTGTATCATAATTATATTATAAGTTTGATGTCATTTATGAATATAAATACCTTAACCATATCTTTCAAAAAAATATTGAGCAAAATATCCTTTTCATTTTAAAAATTTCCTTTAAAAATAAAAAGTTCAAAAACAATTTTTAAAACACCTTTATTTGAATTTAAAATTTTAATATTATAAAGGAATATTTAAAACATTGAGTTTTCATAAGAGAAGGAAATCTCATACATGTCGAGTTTGTTAAAACAAATATTCCTATCACATTTTGGGTAAAAGCTAAACAAGCATTGTTTCAAATATGACATGAAGATTACTTTTAATTTTATTAAAAAAATTAAAAATGGGTAAAATTGTCTTCAATAAATCATTTTTAAAAGGTTAAAAAAATTTAATTTTTTTTATAAAACATGTGTTTTGATTAAAATGGACTTTTGACCAAAGAAAGAAAGAAAATTGGATTTTATTAAAAATATTCTCTCAATACTTTTAAGTACCAAATAGTGAAAAAATGGAACTATTACATAAGAAAGATCATGAATAACATGATGAGAAGAAAATATATTGATATTAAAATAGAAATATTAAATAATTCCCCCAAGGGAGACTTAAATGAAAAAAATCGTGAATAATGATGAGATTGTGAAATAAACTCTTATCTCTTTGTAAATTTTTTATCATAAGATCTATAAAAGAAATAAATTTAAATGAAACCTCAAATACCATTAATATAAATAAATTCATTCTAAAAAAAGTCAATATATACAATACATAAGAGAAATTAGTGGATAATATGATGTATGTCTCACGGTATTAAAAGTGAGATGAGAAACACTTACAATGAGTCCAAATCCTCACACACATTCTTTATCTTATTAAATATTCAACTTATTTAAAATATTTAATTTATTAATAAACATTTTAATGTTTATTATTCTTTTTATTTGACTAACCATGTTATATATGGTTACGTAATCAATTATGTTTACATTAGATGTTTCGTTGATATTTTGATTACGTGTCAAAAACAACTTTGGTAGGTTGTTTATGGTTAAAGAGGTCATCATTTGAACATATAAAGAATAATAATATTGAAATAATTATTATATTTATATATGAATTAAACTTTTAAAACCAATCATGAATGATTGTTATGAAAATTGAACTATGTTGCAATCATGAAGATGGTAGGCCATACGTACGCATGGGCAATGTTTCCATTTCTCAAGGATAATTATGGAGAGAATTTAAATAATATTGTATCTTTATAGAATTATAATAATATAATATATTAAATATTTTTATTTTTAAATATAATAATATATATCATCTGTATGGTGTGGTGATGAAAATAGAGCAACATCACATCGTGAAGACGACAATCCATATGTACTCGAATGATGTTATCTTTTTTTTAGTGTAAAACAATGATATATTATAATTTCATAATGATAAATATGTCATGAATATAAGAATTATTTCATATATATCACATAAAATCATTAATTATTTCTATATCACCATTCATGTAAAGACTTAGTAAAAGATGAATCACAATGCTTCATGAGGCGGTAGTCCACCATACACACGAGCAACATTATCGTATCTCAAATGAAATCCAAGTTAAATATGAATATATTATATAATGATTATAGAGATATAATTATGTTATAAATAATATATATATATATATATAAATATATATATATTAGATCCATCATCATACCCAACCATAAGAGGTGGTAGTGGAAAAATTAATGACATCATTTTGTGGGGCGGTAGTCCACCGTACACACAGATGATGATTTCGTAACCCATTTGATGGATGTGAGGGTGGTTGTAGGTGATGAACTTAACATAAAAAATATATGTATATATAATATATTGATATTATTATATCAAAATGGTTTAATATGAATTGAAGGAGGTGGAGAAATAAATAATGTAAAAAATGTTTGTTGAATATCGTTACATCTTCTTCAGGTATCCTCCTTATGTTTGCACCAAAGCCTTCCTAAATTGGATTTATGAACAAATCTAGGCTTTAATTATGAGAGGAGGGAAGTGATTAAGTGGTCTGGGAAGGGATTGACTGAACAAAAGGGGATTTAATGTGGGTAGAGGATAGGAGAGAGGGTGACTTTTTATAAGTGTGGTGAGTGTCACACATGTAATTATTTTAAAGAAAAAGGTGTACCCACATTTTTCACATCACAAGTGTTCGAAAAGGATTATTATTAAGAGAAAGTCATGATATAGTCAAAATATGGTCGACCAATAGATTTTAGAGAAGTTCTGATGGTTAATTTATCCCTTATCATTTTAGTTAAACCCCTGGTAAATCAATTTTTTCACTTAATCGTGGTAAATAATTCTTATTATTTTCATTATTCATTTTAATCAAAAAATTAGTTGAATTTATAAAATAATATATATTATGATGATTGTAAATATGGAATACATTTTTCCAATTTCTTTCATCGAAGTGGAAAATTTTAATTTATTATTAACCCCATAGACGTGATGAGAAAATGAATTTTTTAAGGGAATTTTTTAAAAGTTTATGAAGTTTTTATATCAAAATTAAAAATGAAAATGATTCCAGTGAAAAAATTTAAAAAAAAATTGATTTAAAATTGAACCAATTTTACTTTAAAACAACTTCAATAATGTAATTTTACATTATATATAATTTAAACAAAAAAGACGAATTTTAATTAAAATTTAGTATTTTTACTATTCGTCAAAAAATGAAACTTTTCAGAAAAATTCTAGAAATTAACCCAAATTTAATTTTGATATCTTAATTTCAAAAATGAAGTTTAATTTTTCAAATAAAGTTACTAAAAGTGGTAAAAAAATTATATATTATGTGTGTAAAGCGTGACTAAACCATATTTTTGAAAAAATACAGTTTCTCAGAAAATATTTTATTTTCCTTCAAATGGTTCTAATTGTATATCTAAAAATATAGATATCCATTTTATTTATGTTTAAACCATTTAATTTTTATAATTTATTTATTACTATTCATAACTGTTAATTTAATTATTATGTTATAATGGCAATGTTTAAATAATAATATTTTAATAGAGTATCACATTTTTTTCAAACCAAATTTTGTGTGCATTGAAAGTTATCCAAGAGATGAATTTTATTTAAAAATAGATATATCATAAAGTCTAAGTATTTCATATTATTTTGAATATTTTCTGTTATGTTTCATTCACACTATCAAATATGATTTTCATATTTTAAAATCTCTTGATGTTATATTCTACCCCCTTAAATAAATCGTCTCCTTATAATTTAATATCCATATTAGTAATCAATGGTTTTTCATTTGAAATATATGTAGTGTCAGTCGATCTGGTGATGGGATGAGACATCCTACTCATGCAACCCACTTTCCCTACCATGATATCTCTCTCTCTAGAAAAGTCGAATCTCATCCCATCAGTGTGTAGGTGTCTGGCATGTCTGCGATGACAGTCAATCTGAGCTTGGGCCGTGGATAAACAATCCATACTCAAAATGAAATCATAAGGCTATTTCATGATGAACAAAATTTCCCACATCAACCATTATTCACCAAGAGATATCTTGAAATATCAGCACATGAAAGATATAGAAGAAGCATTCCTTGTAGGAATCTCAAGTCAAAGCTGTTGTGATAGTGCCTCAACTTTGAGCTCCAACTCTCGCACCAAGAGAATAGAGATAAAGGAATGACTGAATTTTTTTTCAACTAATAATAAAGCTAGAGTATAATATAAACAGATCATACCTTTTATCATCTCATGAACAATGATATCATAGAATTCTAATGCATGTATATGTTCACAGCCCCGGCCTCCAGCTCCATAAACTTGACTTAAGACACCTGGTGGTGGTGGTGGAAGGATTCCATGACAGAGTCCATGACCCCTAGCTCCTTTTTCTCATATGATAGGAATGCCTACCTAAAGACCACTCTATCCATGGCTGATAGATCCCTGATCATATCTCTACTTATGACGTGGAGGTCCATCAGTTATCTGCCTTTGCTACATAGTAGGTCTGGTCGGGTAGTCTCGTGCCATGTGAACTCAACCGTCACAAGTAAAAAAACAATGATCCTTGGGCTTCCCTAGTGGTCTTTATTGGAACCACGATCATTCTATTCCATAAATGGAGTATGGTTTGTTCTTTTTTTTTCAATCCTCATTAGATCTTCAAGATTTTTTCTAGGAAAGGGATCATACAGTTCAAGCAGACAACAATATTGAATGTGGTGTCATTTCCTAGTGTTTACCAACTTTTTGGGATTGGAAATCGGAAAATAGAGAGATGTGTAGTTGGAAAAGGAAGGTACATGAAATATCGTACAGGTTCACGAAAAGCATGGAATGTGTGCTAAATTGGTTTTTTATTTTTTTCAAAAAATGTGTTTCAGGATTAGAACACCAAAAAATTACAAAGGCATGAGATGCACAAAAAATCAGAAGTTGTGCGCAAAAACGGTTCCTGCGTGAAAAGGTATTGCATGAAAAATAAGAATTTTGCACGACACTGTGGGTTTTGCGTACAGGGATTGGCAGTGCCTATAAATAATAGGTGAGACCCTTCATTAAGAATAAATGAATAGTAATATAAGATTCAAGTTCTGATGTGTGTAAATATTGGACGAAAAGGGAGGTGTATGAAAAAGTTAGAGATGCATGGAAAATTTACGGCTGCGCAGAAAAGATGGAGTTGTGTAGAAATTATTAAAGATACATGAAGAAAGTTATATTTTCATGAATAGGTTGTAGTTGTGGAAAAATTTTCCACACAAAAATAAAATCTTGTTCACAAAAGAAAGATCTTGCGTGCACATGGTATGTGTTGCGCACAATTATTAGTATAAGATGATTACTTTCCTTGAGTATCCAGTTTGTGTCTTTAGTGGTTTCAAGTGCTACAATTCTGGATTTTATGCAAGAAGTATCTCATGCTGAAGAGATATAATGACTTAAATTAAAATCTATTGAAGCGAGCTTCAAGTCGATAAATTGAGTTTGACTTCTCTCAAGGCAATGAGCTAGGGGAGTCAAGGGAAGTGATCCAAGGGATGCAATGAGCCATCCCTGAACCATTGTAAAGGTATTATACCTGGAATAGAGTGATTGTGACCAAATATTCTAATCCTAAAAGTAGTGAATATTAGTGGATTTAGGTATGACAAACACACTTTTGGTGTATTCTCCTTAGACGTAGCACTTAGTGGTGAACCAAGTAAAAGTGTTGTGTGGTATCTATGCATGTGATTTTATACTTTCTATTCTCATCAGTATTACAGGTTTAATGAGTTCCTACAAACCTGGGAACAAGATCCTTTTTATAAAAGAAAACATTTACACCCCGATTCACCCCTCCCCTATCAGGTTGTCCCGGGGTCCCACACTCTCCACTACCTTTGATCAGGCGCTCGAGCATTATCATAGAAGGATCTCTTGCACCGAGATCCTGATGCACGACATCAGATAGATACTATAGATGACTCTGCACTTTGGTGCCCATTGCTAGAAATAGTTTCATGGTGTCCCCTTGATAGAAAGATATTCTTCATTAGTGCCCAATCCAGCACCCAGAAATAGGTGAGGATAAAGGACCCTAGAACATCCTGAGAGGGGAGGGGTGAATCAGGGTGTCACCATTTTCTTTTAAACTGAAGGATCTTCTTTCCACATTTGTAGGAACCTGTTAAACCAGTTTGAATAAGAAGTGAAGAAAATAAAAAATAACATGAAAAGAAATGACACAGTAATTTTACTTGGTTCACCACTAAGGGCTGCGTACAGGGAGCACACGCCAACAGTGTGTCAGTCGTACCTAATTCCACTAATCTTCACTCCCTATGGATTGTAAGAGTTTAGCAAAGTCACTCTATTCTAGGCACACTACCTTTAGAAGGGTTTAGGGATAGCACACTGCGTCCCTTAGATCACTTCCACTAACTCTCCCTTACTTACTACTTTTGAAAAATCATCACCCAGTTTATCGACTTGATGGTCACTTCAATGGTTTATCATTAATTCATGAAAACTCAAGTGTAAATGTATTATTTTTTGAATTCCCATAATCATGAACATATGTAATTTATTTTCTCGTACAATGATGTGTTATGATAATTAATTTCGCAAACTAATTTTCCCAATTTAAGGCATCCTTGGGTGTTCCGCCTAATGTAGCTGGTTTCGCATACCACAACTATTTTTGCGTACTGTCCAGCTCCTATGTGTACCGTACAGCTCCTCCACGTACCATCCATATCCTCTGTATACTGCATTGTTCTACATTCCACCATACTCCACGTACTGCTCTAAATCTCCGCATATCGTCCTGCTCCGCGTACTTCCTTACTCTGTCGCGTACTAAGAGAGCTTCCTGTGTGAACCACACACAATTTTGCATACTGTTTTCCTTATGTGGACGGGTCTCCCCATGTACCATCTTCTCCATCATGAACCACTTCCTAATTATCCAAATTTCTTCCCAAAATCTTAATCTCCAATCTAATCACTTAACAAAGAGGATTACTATTCCTTAAATAGGCACATAACTCCACAAATTTTGGTAATTTGATTTACCCAAATTTTAATTGTGGGAAAATCTTCACTGTACAGAACTCTATCTTCGTACTATGTTGGTCTCCACCATGTACCTATCCTGTTTTGCAAACCGCATCAATCCCACCAACCATCATCATTCTGTGTACCATTTGCCTTCACCGCAGACTATCATGGTGAACCATTTTTCAGTTCAGTGCATCACTCCGCATACCATTCCCACTGCCTCCACCACATAATGCACACCTACATCACGTACCACACACCTACACCATGTACCTCATGCCTTTACCACGTACCATGCTCCTTCATTATGTACTATTGCTAAACTCCCGATTTTTTAGGCCCAAAAATTGGCAAACACCAGGAAACTGTGCCACCTTCAATACTTATTTTTAGTCTCAATCATATGACGGAATTCCTTGCAAACTCCCTAGCCATGCATATACATATAGACATCAAACCAAAAAAAATCTATTATTATCAATGAAAAACCTTGGTTCCAACAATATCCCCCTTTGGATTTGTAGGAAATCTCCAGTTAAATTCACTAATGCACTAGCCATGATCAAAACCCGAAATAACTCATCCATCACACTAAGACTACGTGAGTAGTGCTCGGTGTAGAAAAAAAGAGAGAGAGAATATGAATTTAATTCTCATTTTTTTCTTTTCCCCTGTATTTTTAGAATATAGAGGACTTTCTATTGAATTTATCCATTATCCCCCATTGGAAAGAAACCCAATGACCGGTATTTAACCATTGTAGAGCTCAGAGCATACTCCCCCTGGGTCATATCTCCCCCATAATCCTGCAACACTTCCACAAATAGATTAACACAGTTAAAAAAACTAGGGAGAGGGGAAACTCGTAACCTCCTTATGTAGTGGGAGGTGGCTGAACACTAAGGTGCAACTGGTGTTTCTCAAACATAGTCGCGGATTGTGGCTTGGTCATAATGTCAACCACATGCTCATCAGTTCCCACATGGTTCATTTTGATCACACCTTGTTCAAATTTTTCTTTGATGATGTGATATCTGATCTCAATATGTTTTTTACAAGAATGTTGAACTGGATTCTTTGTAAGATCAATTATTCTCTTGTTATCATATTAAATCACCATTGGTTGTTTCACCTCATCACCTATGTCACTCAATTTCTACTTCATATAAATTAACTGAGTGAATGATTTGGTAGAAGATATATATTTATCTACAGCAGTACTAAGTGAAGTACTTTCCAATTTCTTTCTTAACTAGCCCACACATTTCTTCCCAATATAGAATTCTCTACCATTGTTAGAATATTTTCCCACTACATCACCATCCCAGTCAACATCAGAGAATACTGATAGTTCAAAATCTCTTCCTAAAGCAAAGTATAGCCCATAATTATGTGTACCTCAAATGTATCTCATCATTATTTTCACTACTTCCATATGTTAGTTTTTTGGATTACTCTAAAAGAGGGCCTCAAGAGAGGTTTCAAAGAAAATATCTAGTCATGATGACACCTGGTAAAGTATGCTTCCAATAATTCTTCTGTAAAAGGTGGGATTCGTAGAAGTCCCTTCTTCATGCTTTTTGAGCTTTGATCCAACTGCAATCGGAGCTGACATTGGTTTGGAATCTTGCATATTGAACTTATTCAGTAGGTCTCTTGCATAAATTTCTTGAGAAATGAATGTATAGTCCTTCTTCGGATGTAGCTGCAACCCTAAAAAGTATGTGAGTTCACCAGTCATAGACATTTCAAATTCTGATTTCATGTGATTGGAAAATTCATCCACTGATCCATGTCTTCTTCCTCCAAAAATAATATCATCCACATATACCAATACCATGAACTGATCCTATTTATAGTTCTTCATATAAATATTTTGATCCACTCCTCCTATTTTAAACTCTAGCTTTCTCAAATAGGAGTCCAACTGAGAGTACCATGCCTATGGTTCCTATTTCAGTCTGTAAAGAGAATTATTTAATTTTCAAACCTTCAGTTCATCATTACCTAGCAAGAACCCTGCGGGTTGTTCAATGTAGAATTCTTCTTCCAATAATCCATTTAAGAATGTTGTCTTAACATCCATTTGATAAACTTAATAACCTCTTTGGATTCCCATGGAAAAGAATAGCCTGATTGAATCCAGTCTCACAATGAGAGAAAATGTCTCCTCAACATAAACACCTTCAATTTGTGAATATAATTTACAGACCAAGCATGCCTTATTTCTGATCACATCTCCATGTTTGTCAAATTTGTTCTTGAAAATCCACTCTGTAACAATCACATTATGATCTTCATGTATTTTAACAAGATCTCATGTCTGATTTTTCTCAATCTGATCTAACTCTTCATTTATTACATTCACCCATGACTCATCATTTGAAGCCTCTTCAAATGTTGATGGTTCCATAACTAATAGAACTATAGATTGTGCATTATTTCTCATTCTCCATGTCTGTGTGGGTGCATTCTAATCTCCAATAATGTTTGATTGATCAATCTCTACTCTTCCATTTCTCCTCTGGGGTTCAACTATATTCTCCCTAGATATGGATTCTTCTTCTCATTCTTCTTCAGATTCAACGTCATGATGTGACTCCTGAGATATTTTCACATCTTCTTCTACCTCTATATTATCATTTTTCTCATGTTCACATTTTTTCTCATCTTCTGTCACATTTGTATAAGAGTTCCTTGTAGCATTCAGGTGTTTATTTTCAATGTTCTTTACATCAATTTTTCCCAAAATTCATCCCAAGCTCTTATTGAAAAAAATTGTAGGATTTTATGTCCATTGAGTATCCAAGAAATATTCCTTCATCTACATTGCCTCCATACATCCCTTGATTTCCTTATTTGTTTTAGATAAAACATTTTCTTCTGAAAACAAGAAAATATTTTAAAGAGGGCTTCCATCCATGCCACAATTCATAAGGTGTATTTGTTTCACCTATATATATCTCTATTTGATTTTGAATATACATTTCAGATTGTACTACCTCTTTCCAAATAATTTCGAGGAATACAACTCTCAACCAGCATAGTTCTGGCCATATTGTTTACCTATCGATTCATGCGCTCAGAAACCCCATTTTTTGTGAAGTTCTCAAAGATTCCACCTCATGTAATATCCCATGCTTCTCTAGGTAATTTTCAAATTCAATGGATGTGTATTCCCATCCATTTTCCGACTGTAGGACTTTGATGATCCATCCAGTATATTTTTTGGTGATTTGTTGATAGGTTTTCATGCAATCTAGCCCTTGTCAATTCTTACGTATATTGATCACACATGTCATTCTACTATAATCATCTATGAAAAGAACACAGTATATCTTTCAATGTGTTCTAACAACATTTATAGGGCCACATAATTCTGTATGGATGAGGTCAAGGGGATTTGATGATCTTTTATTCTTTGGCCGGTAAGAACTGCATACCAGTTTCCCTCACATGCAAGTGTCACTTGTCTTTTCTCGTTCACATTTTAGATTAGGGATATCAATGAATATCTTTATCTTAGATATCTTTTCCATGTCTTGTTGATTAATGTGACCAATCTATGATTCCATAAGTTTTTTTCTTCTTCAACTGTTAGGTAGAAAATGTTCTCTTTGCTTTCAACCTAATATAAGTTGCCTTCTGTTCTGCAGCCTTTTATGAGAGAAATCCCAGACTTTCCTCTTATAGTACAACCATTTTAATTGAATGTCACAATAAGACCTGATTCATAGAGTTGACTCACACTAAGAATATTGTGACGCAGACTGTCTACATACATGACTTCAGTTTTCTTCAGCTCTCCATTAGCTAGATCAGTGCTTCACGTGCCTTTTATATTCAAAGCACCGTCATTACTGAACCTCACTATCCTATCGAACTTTTTCTTCACATTTTTTAGTATATCTGCATTACCCATCATGTGGGATGAACATCCTCTATCAAGAATCCAGTTGTTGTTTCTCTTTGTAGCTTTGAGGGCTACTTCTATAAAATTAGACTTTTCAATTTTCCTCCTTTCTTTCCATGAGATATTGGAATACGTATAGGACGTTGATGGCCTTCCAATTCTCTCCTTTGTGTTCATGGGTTCTTCATATTCAATTTTTTCATCCAGAGGAACAAACCTGTTTGAAATAGCAACACTACCGGTTTGACGTGTATTAGCTCATCTCGGACAATTGAAAGAATTTCTCATGTCATTACTCTGCCTGCAATGCACAACTTTATGTCCAATGTTAGAGTAGTAAAAACAGTATCTATATAAATTATTTCTCCTATAAGAAGTAGTATATGAATATGTTCTCATTTTTTGAACTCATATCTCTTCTTCATTCATATATCTCCTCGTCACTTCACAGTATGTCATGGTATGGCCCAGATAGCCACAAAACTGGCACTTCATGAAATTAAATGTCTTCTCACTTCTATTTCTCCTCATGGATTCTTCCTAAGCAAAATAGTTTGACTACATATCATTTCTGGAAACTCAAGGATAATATTCAATTCTCATTTCTGTTTGATTTTAGGGTTTTATTTTCAGCACTTCTGGTGGATTTTCAACTTGATCAACTTTCATCTTCCCTTTATCCTGGATCACTTTATTTATAGCATTTGATATTTCAGCATTGCAACCAATTACACTATTTCCCATGCATATGTGTCATTGATCACTCAAGAAATTTTCAACTCCATCAAAACCACGTTTCTCACTCTCTAGCAACTTTTAATTTGAGAACCTTTCAAATTATATTTTTCTTTTTTACTTCTTTTGAAGTTGATTCACTTTTAAGTTTACTTCTCAGAGTAACAACTTCTTCTTCGAGCCCCTAAAAGGTCCTGGAATTCTCCTACACTCTTAAGGAACAATCATTAATGACCTTTTATTGTTCTTTAATTCTGTGTTTTAGTTCCATATCATCATCAATGCTTTCAAGGATTGATGATTGAACTTTCACCAGTTCTTCTAGAAATATATGTCTTCTTCCAACTGATCGATATATTCTTATGATGTATCTACCATTTCTTTCCACTTATTTCATCTCTTACATTTAATATCAAGATTACCAAAGGCATACTTAAGTTGAAACATGGGATCAAAATTAATAGTCAACTAATTTTCTATAGCTTTATCTATCAATGGTTCTGAGTTTTCAATGATAGCCATCATGGAGGCATGGTTCCCAGTTTTAAATTCTTGTTCAGCTTCATCATAGAATTAGTTATCACCATCTTCCTTCTCACAAACAAAACTCTTATTCTGAGCTTTCCTTGCAAATTTAAAATTTCCCTTTTTGAAGAATCTTTTATGAGGCTTCTCTATATTTCAACTTCTCTCTCTTCATTATCTAATTTTCTTGGGCACCAAGAGGCTATGTTCCCAACTCTTCCACAACAAAAACAGGCCAATGGTAGCTTGCCTTCAAATTTACCTATAACCTTCTTGAGCTTTTTGAAAATAAGTGAAAGAGTTTCATTTTCTCCTTCATCTTTATCCCTATTATCCCTTGAATCTTTACATTTGTATATGGATTTAAATTCCATTTTCTTTCTCACATTAGTTGTAGCTTCTTCTATTTTGATTCTCATTTCATAAGATGATAGATTGCTCATAAGATCGTCCAATAAGAGTTTTTATAGATACCTTTTCTAATGGGATGACACCTTTTCATTGTAAAGGGGTGGGAGTCTTATCAATATTTTCTTTACAATTTCAATGACTTTGATTTCTTCACCCATACCTCGGATTGCTCCTACAACTTCAGTAATTCGATTGAAAAAGGAGTCTGCATTCTTATCAGGGTGAATATTTAAATCATCAAACCAATTGTGTAGTACTTGAAGCATTGCCTCATTCACATTGATATCTCATTTATAAATATTCTTTAGTTTATCCCACATTGACTTGGTAGATGTTCAACTCATACATTTAGATAAATCTAATCAGAAAGGGTTGTAGTGAGAGCATTTTGAGCTTTTTCATCAGCATCAAGAAATTTAATGTCTGAATCTTTCATAGAAAATCATGTATGATCAGTGACTTGTATCCCCTATGCTAAAGCAAATAAAACTTCTATTTCAAGAGATCATAAATGGGATCTCATCCTATTTATCCATATTTGAAAATTACATCCATCGAAGACGGGAACTCCCCTAAAATTGACTGGATTATCCATGATAGACAGATTCCACACTAGCAACTTCCCTCCGATACCACTTGAAGGACCACGAAACACCCACAGAGGGGAGGGGTGAATCAGATTGTCAACTTTTTCTTTTAAACTAATGGATCTTGTTCCCACGTTGGTAAGAACCTATTAAACATGTCTGAAGTGGAAGTGCAGAAAATAAAAAATCACATGAAAAGCAATGACACAACAATTTTACTTGGTTCACCACTATGGGATAAGTCCAAGGATCATATGCTGCAAGTGTGTTAGTTGTACCAAATTCTACTAAGCTTCACTCCATGTGAAGTACAAGAGTTTATCGTAGTCACTTTGTTCCAGGCACACTAACTTTACAAGGGTTTAGGGATAGCACATTGTGTCCCTTAGATCACTTTCGCTAACTCTCCCTTTCTCACTGATTTGGATTAATCTTCACTCAATTTATTGACATGATGGTCGCTTCAATGGTTTATCATTAATTCATGCATCCTCAAGATTAAATTGGTGCTCTTTTGAAGTCCCATAATCACCCACATATGCAATTTATTTTCATATACACTGATGTGTTATGATGATTAATTTCGCAAACTGGTTTGCCCAAATTTAGGCTTCCTTGGGTGTTAAGCGTACTGTAGCTGGTTACGTGTTCCACAACTATTTTCATGTACCATCCATCTCATCCATGTACCATCCATCTCATCTGCATACCGCCCAACTCATTTGCATGTTGTCCATCTCCTCTGTGTACCACGCTGTGCTGTGTTCCACCCTACTCCATGTACTAATCCAAATCTCCGAGTACCATCCCGACCTGCCTCATTCCATGCTTCGCTGCATACTGCGAGAGCTTCCTGTGCGAACCACACACCATTCCATGGGCTGTTTTCCTTTTGTGAATGAGTCTCTCAGTGTATCATTTTCTCCTCCATGAACCACTTTTGACTTGTCCAAATTTCTTCCTGAAATATTAATCTCCAATTTCATCACTTATCAAAGAGGATTATTATTCCTTAAATAGGCATGTAACTAAACAAATTTCAGTAATATTATTTACCCAAATTTTCAATGTGGGACAATATTCTATATATTGAACTCCATCTGCGTACTATTTTGGTATCCCCCGCGTATGTCTCTTGTTTTGCGAACTGCCTCAATCCCGCCAACTTTCATCATTCCGCGCACTGCAGGCCTTCACCATGGATCGTCACAGCGAACCATTTTTCGGTTCCACGCATCACTCCACCTACGGTTCCCACTGCCTCCACCACATACCTGCACCTTCACCGCATACCGCGAACCGCACACCTGCACCGCATACTGCGCGCCTTCACCGCGTACTATGCGCCTTCACCGCATACCGTTTCCAAAATCTTGATTTTTGAGGCCCAAAAAAATAGCAAACACTAGGAAACTGCGTCACCTTCAATACTAATTTTAGTCTCAATCGTATGAACTCATTCCATGCAAACTCTCTAGCCATCCATATACAGATTGACAACAAACACAAACCAAACTCGATTATTATCAACGAACAACCTTGGTTCTAACAGAGGATTGACAAGGGTATAATGCTAGCTAGGATCTCCCGGTGGAGTCCCTACACAAACATCCAATGCTTAGAAGTACCCATATAGTATCATGTAGAGAGATGATGTGGCAGTGTTTTCACACTCTTTGCCACATCCTTTTGGTATTTTATATTGAATTTTTTATTTTAAAAAGTTTTTTTTAGTAAATAATTGATTACTGTTAGGATTTTGTACTTTGCCGTGTAAAATAATCAATTGCAGTTTAAATCATGTGTTTTAGTATTCCTTATTTTTATTTTTAAATAATTCATAATATAAATTAGTTCTTTTGAATTTGATTTTTATTTATTTATTCTTTTATTTTTACAAATTTTTCTTTCTAGTTAGTTTATTAATTTATCAATTTAATTAATTATTTCATTATTTTTAATTTGTAAATAAATAACACAATTCAATTCTTAATTCTGTAAATATTTTAATTAGTTTAACAACATAACTTTATTCACTTCATAGTTTCATTCATTAATTAATTATTTAATTAATTCTTTAACTAATTCATTTTTTTAATTAGTGACTTTAAATGTTTTAATTTGTTTTAAATTAAATTCGTTATAATTTTTAATACAAATAAATTAATTATTTTAAATAATTTATAATTAATTTTATTATTCAACACTATTATTTATTCACTATTTTTTTTTTCATTCATTAATTTCGTGCAGAACAAGTGAAAAAAGAACCAAATTTTCTCAGAACTAATGAAGAACTTAGCCCCCAGTCCGTCCGCACCTTGGTCGAACCCCTGGTCTCACCCCTCTCCTCTTTGCGAACACTAACTGAACCCCGAAACCAACTTTCCCCTGCAGTTCAGGTCCACACCAACTTCCAACCGCCGGTACTGCCCGGACCTCGCCGGCACAGCTCCCTATATCAAAACCTAACCCGAACCACCACCAGTCTCTCCTCTCTCCGCATCGCCCAAATCCGCACTCTCCTTGAACCCATCTTCGCACCATAGTTGAGCCACTACTCGAGCACCACCGGCACTCCATCCTCGCCGGTGCCGTCATCCCCAACTCGAAGCCCTCTCCCCACCCTCACATTCCCTCGGCATCGCTCTCCTCTCCCCTGCGTCGAACCCCATGTCTCTCCCTCTCCGCTCGAACAGAACCGAACCCCACTCCCCTCTTCTTTTACTTTCATTTTTTATTTTATTTTTATTATCTTTATATTATATTATAGCATATAATAACATATATATATATATATAATAGAAAATTATATTGTTATCAACAAATATAATAGATATAATTAGTATAACATGAATAATATATAATTGGTTACATTATTATTTTTAATTCATATATTTTATAATATATATTTCATATACAATATAATAATAATACGGATAATAATAAATAGTATGTAAGTTTTTATATATCATAATAATATATGTATTAATTTAATAAAATAGTTATTAAATATATATTACTAATAATTTAGATAATATATATATATATATATATATATATATATTAATAAGTTGTTATTATTATTAACTTTAAG
This sequence comes from Viscum album, assembly GCA_963277665.1. NCBI lineage: Eukaryota > Viridiplantae > Streptophyta > Magnoliopsida > Santalales > Viscaceae > Viscum > Viscum album. Next base: position 289,159,021 of record OY728163.1, read on the forward strand.
TAGTGATATTAATATATAGTGTATAATTTATTTAGTTGTACATAGCTGTTACTTTTTATTGGGCTCACATTTGTTTGTTATTGTGTCGTTGCAGGGGGAAGGATACACTTTTAGAGAGTTCACTTAAAAGCTGGTGACGTGCACACAAAAAAAGCCCACCACGTGGATTTTCTGATTTGGAGAGGGAAGAAATTAGCTCGCCGTGCGGACATCATTTTCATTCAGTTAGGAGAAACAGCTCCGGTGACAAGCACAGGAGGAGCAGCGTAGTGAAAGATACACGTGGAGGCCAGGGAGCTCCCCGAGCAAGATTCCAGAGACTTCTACAGGTCATTAGCATACATGACAGGTACGAAATCATTCAGAGACCAGAGGGAGAAGTGTGAGACACACGGGGTGACACAATCGGGACATGGGGGAACTCGAGAAAAAGCAGCGAGGATTTGATCTAGACTCGGGAAGAAGAGCAGGAGGAACACACAACATCTTTCTTTGCGAGCAGATTGGTGTACCAAGAGCAGCAGATCAGCGCATTTCATACCTTGATTCCCAGGGCGGGACATCGAGTGCATTTCACCATCACGTCCACCATTGAGCAGGATGAATTAGTACTTTCAGGAGAATTAGCAGGGAGTTCGAACATCTTAGTTTTCCTTGTGCTTTGTTTTTTTTGTAACTTATTTCAATATAAATTTCATTGATCTTAATTCTATTATTGCATTAAAGCCAACCACTATGTCCGGCAAAATTTCTTCGGGTGGAATAAGCTGGTTGATTTGATTTGTTTTGCCTTATTCATGCACTGCATCATTTTTTCAGATTATCTCTCTCATTGTTTATAGATGAGTTTCTTTTCAAAACAACAGGATCGAGTAAAAAAACGATCTTGTTTGAACCGTAATGAAAACTATTTAAAATTGAGGAACTCACTGACAAATGAGTTATGCTCGACTGAGAGGGACACACTGAACTCAAATGATAAGTTGAGCCCAGTGACATTTGACTTGTTATCACCATTGGATGGAATGACTTTTACAGTCGAAGGACTGTAAGAGTTATTTCATCACAAACTGACCAGATGAAAAATTTGCCTAGTTACTTTTAGTCAGATCCGTATTTTTAAAGTCTCAGTGCATGAACAAGGCTAAGCAATATCAATTCGGCCAGTGGACTTTCCCCCTACTCATCTATTGGTTGTTTACACCATAATTTTCCCTTTCTTCTCTGTCTACTCCCTTTACACTCACCATATCACCCTCATTTCCTCACACACCAATTCTCACTCTCTTCAATTCACCACCACCAACTGTGTTTGCTTGTTCTTATGTGTGTTTTTTAGTTTATTTTTTTAGATCTCCAAACACAACATAAGACCTCTATGTGGTTCGACTCTATCTTTCCACTGTCCTAATTAGTAAGTAGGTTATAAATTTTGGTTTGTCTCCCGTTCCCAATGACGAGCGAGCATGAAAATTTTGGCACCGTTGCTAGGGAGGCTAGGTGCGATAAAAAAAACAAAAATTCACATATAAAAAAATAATCACAAAAATCACAAAAAAGACACTAAAAAAATCTACAAAAAGAAAAATTCAAATTCAAAAAAAATTGTGAACCTGCTACATGCAAACCAGGTCTAAGTCTAAACACTTAGTACCTGGTAATCCTGAAATTGATAAGCACCTCAAGGAAGTGAAAAAGAACAAATACAAGGTCAAAATGAAAGATAACATAAATGAAAACTTGAACAACCCACTTCCTGAGAATTTGAACCAATCTGGAATGATGAACCCACCTATGAATGAGATAGCTGAGAGGCACAATTTGAGAGAGTTCTTGTTACCTTCAGTGTCTAGAAACCCTTCATGCATTAGACTCTCTCTTAGGTCTAGATGTAACATCCCAGGTAAATAAAGAATAATACATTTTCATATTTATTAACATTTACGAATTAAAAATTAATTTTACTTTAAAGGGATTTCTAAGTTCGATAGCGTACCCGATACGCAACAAAGAGTTTCTTTGAAATCTTACACTGCACACTAGTAATAAAATAATATTATTTTAAATGGTAGTTAACGCGTAGCCGTTGTATTGGTGAGAATGAATATAAATAACTAAAATATGATTATATATGTTAAATGTTTTTACATTTATCCAATAATGGATAAAGGCTTAAAATAAGAAAAAAATTCAATTTTAGGCATAGATACTCTAATATTCACTAAAGGTCCACTTATCACCTTTTGATGGCGAACCTTCATTAAATATAGTTTTGGTCACTCTTATACATTCTATTTGACCAAATAAAATTCTTCTTTAGAATCGGGACATCAAAATTTACTTTGTGTAAATTTTTGGTATTTTTCCGGTAAAGTTCATTTTTTAATGAATAGTGAAAAATGTTTTATTTTAATTCAAAACCTCTTTTTAATCTAATTTATTTATATGATTAGATTGTCGTTTGAATTGGTTTTAAAGTGAAATTAGAATATATTTTTACCATTCAATACAATAGTGGTCATTGGAATTAATTTCACTTTGAAATCGGAATTAAACTAGTGTCAATCTTTTGATACTTATTGTTTCATAAAAACATGCTACTTGCTCTGACAACAAGAATTAATTATTAAATTAATTAATGAAACTTATATTTTTTAAATTTTGTAAAATAGACTTCATTTTTGAATTCGGAATATCAAATATAGGTTAGGGTGAAGTTTTGGTATTTTTCTGAAAAACTTCAATTTTTGATGAATAGTGAAACCACTAAGTGGTACTTAAAAAACAGATTTTTCGTTTAAATGAAATTTTACCACCTATCTGTTTTGAATTTCAAAAATACGACATACATGGTTGTCATTAAGATGTAAAATGTGGTTCAATGAGATTAAAATAATTTTTTTGGTGAATAGTAACTTTTAAGTTTACTAATCACGATTAGAGGTAATTAGTGTAGTTTAAGGTAAAAATAATGTTTTAATAATATGAAATGAACTTGACACATGTACTACCCTTATTGGATGTGTCATGGACGACCAAGACAATCCATGGGTCAACTTGGGGACCCCATGGAGCCACTTTGATAGGAAAATGACATTAAAAACTTTTTATTTAATGTTAAAATTAAAATGTCACAAACATGAGTTGTTTTACTAAAACAATTTTTAAATGGGGTTATACAAGTCATAATTTTGACTATAAATATTCATTAGAAATCTAAAAAGATTAACTACATCATGATATTTTATTTATAATTTTTAGACATTAAATAAATTAAATTATTTATGACACCATGATGATGCAGCGATTACCTCATTATTTAACGATTTAAATAAAATGAAAATATAATGTAAAATATAAGACCTACACATGTAAAAAACCTATTGGATGGGTGGATTTCGAACTATTATAAACTTATCCTCCAAATACATAATTTTGGGACCTTTTAAATCTGAAAATAATTTTATAATAAAGTAACCTTTTATAACTTTCCAAGAGTGCCCCTCCTCTCCTCTTATAAAAGGCCCCCACCTCTACTTCCTTATCCACAGCTCTCAAGCCTTTGTCTCGGCCAAACCCTACCCATTTTGTCTCTCCACGTCCCTCTCTTACTCTTAGAAGCCTCACTTTGGGCAAAAGTCTTCCCAAGGAAGCATTTGAGCTCAAATCAAAAAGAGTTACCCGTTTTAAAGGTAGTGTCTTCTCTTATGTTCTTATGTTTTATTTTGCTTCTCCACCCCCCTAAAATCTTTTTATTCATTTATTTTGTAACAACAACAGTATCCTCAATATAATAGGACGTTTTTATAAGAAGTATTCGAGCTAAACTTACACACACCTTCATCTAATGGTTAAAGAACATACTGTTTCTGTGGATGGCGAATTTCTGCCTCACGAAACGATGATTGTTCAACACTCATATAACACCTTCAAAGGTGGACATTAAGATGACACTATATATGATATATAATATGTTTATGTTTTACTTAAGCTTCTGTATTTTTCATTTGTGGCATTCCTTTATGGTTTCCATTGTGGGTAAACACGATAATTTCATTTTAGGAAGTGCGGACTACCGCCCCCTCAAAGTGATTTGATTCGTTAATGCCATAAGTGGGACGTATAAGGGATTGATTTAATGATATTATATATGATATTATACTGGAATTATAATATAACTTTATATCATTATGATTTCACTCCATTAAAGTATGAGATAGAAATGAAAGTAGCGTTCATGCGTACGTACGGCTTACCGTCTGCATGAACGGTGCATTTCATTTCTTATCCCCAAATGTAATGTACTATTATAAGTACATATATATAATGGATATATATGATGTATGTTACATATAAATGATGAATATAATTCTGGAATTAAAATATACATACCTCTCATTTAGTTTTAATTCCATTAATATGACATAGAAATGAATGTAGCGTTCATGCGTACATACGACTTACCGTCTCCATGAACGATGATTTTCATTTGTTACCTCTAAATGATTATATAATATTTTAAATGAATGTATATACTAGATATATATGATATATATGATATCTACATCATGAATATAATTCTTGATATAATAGATATTTTACCACATGAACAACTTGTAGTTATAAAGAGTTTATTTTTGACTCAAGTACCAAGGATCGACAAAATGACCATTATTAACTTAAATAATTACATAGTGCTCATAACATGGTAATAAGTGATATAAAAGGAATAATGAACTTGAAAAAGGTTCTTAAGCAAGTAGAAATTAACTCAAGTTTATTATTCAGGACGTTAAATAACGATCGAGTCAAGTCGGACCCGAGGTAAGGGACTTCGTCTCAATCTCCTTTCATTGAAGCATATTTTGTTCAAATACAAGTCTTTATTTTATACGGTGTATAAACCCATTTGACTTTTAATTTTATACAAAATGAATCTTTTTCTACAAAGCGTTTTACAAAACGACAAAAAGGAATGTTTCTTTAAACATACGCGGTGAAAACGACCTTTTCAGCCGCCATGAGTATTATTTGGTCTTTGGATTCCTCAACAAGCCGTAATGTTTTTTAAAATGAAATAAATACCATATACTCTTTTATGTATTTTGGTATTGAAAATGGTTTTATAATGGATTTGTTATGTCAATATATTTGAGTGATATATTGTGATCGGAATGTGGAAATGTTTTCTTTCCATTATGTTTGTTTTATGTCTTATGATTTTATAATGGTACTTGGACATTTGACGGGTGGTTACGTGATAAACCATATGACGGGTGGTGCGGTGAATACCAGGATAGGTGGTTACGTTATAACCTCCAATGCATTGGGTATGGAAGTCGGTTGTATGGCTATTCCATTAAGTGATATGTGTGGAAGTCGACCGGATGGTTATTCCACTTAAGTATGTTTATGTCCCAAGTTACCTTTATATGTTATGTGTTCTTTATATGGGTTTTATGGTAATATTTTGGTTACAAAAGGGTAAGTAATGGTCTTATATTCAGTGAAGAGTTTTTACTACTTCATAAAGGCGAAAGGTATTACTTTGATAAAGTATACATGGTTTATTTGTTGTTTTGAAAAACTAACAGTTTTCATTCTTTGTGTATCCCTTACTGAGATTTTTATGCTCACCCAAAGTTTTTGAAATGTTTTTCACATGACTTAATGTGGAATAGGGTCAAGGATGGGATCAAGGAAAAGTCATGCTATCTAAATCATGGAACTAGACGTGTTTCTTTTTAAGAGTTTTTATTCTATGGAAACTTAGTAAAAGTGTCTACTTTGTAATATTTTGAGATGTAATAGTTATGTCCTAATTCTCTAAAACTATAAACCTGAAAAGATCCTCAATGTGAATTATTCATTTAATTCAATATTAAGTAATGTTTAAGGTCGGGGCCTTATAGTTGGTATTAGAGGTCGGTTTAGACAACTTTAGGAGTAAGAAAATTGTTAAATTATAAATTAATTTACGGTATGATTGAAATGATATAGCATTTAAAGATTACCGTGTTGCTTCAACTAAGGTATTTCAGTGTTAAGAATGGTTTTCTATAGAGGAAACAGAGCAGCTTTTCTAGGAAGGCATACAGAGTATAATGACCTTTCGAATCAGCAACCAGAGATGGTCAGAATCAGAATTGAGCTGTTTAATACACTGATGTCTCAGTTGAATCAGGTGATAAATGGTGGTTGTGTTTATTAATGATATTTTGGTGTTTTCTAAAAGTAAAGAGGAGCATTAATGTCATTTAAGGGTTATCTTGCAAACCTTAAAAGAAAAGAAACTGTATGGAAAATTCAGCAAGTGTGAGTTTTGGTTGTAACAAATTTATTTACTTGATCACATTGTTTCTAAAGATGGGATAACTATTGATCTTGAAAAAACAAAGGTTGTTGAAGAATGACCAAGACCCACAAATTTAACTGATATTCGTAGCTTCCTTGGTTTGGCAGGCTATTACTGAAGGTTTGTTAGAAATTTTTCACGGTTATCTAGTCCAATGAATAAGCTAACTCGGAAGGGTTTTAAGTTTATCTGGACAAAAGAATGTGATGATTGTTTCCAAGAGTTGAAAAGAAGATTGGCGAATGCTCCAGATTTGGCACTTCCTTCCAGGAATGGTGAGTTTTTTATCTACAGTGATGCTTCATTGAAAGGACTTGGTTGCATCCTAATGCAGAATGATCAGGTAATTGCTTATGCTTCACGACAGTTGAAAACTCATGAGGTAAATTACCCTACACATGATTTGGAATTAGATGTTATTGTTTTCGATTTAAAAATTTGGAGGCATCATTTGTATGAAGTAAAATGTGAAATATATACTGACCACAAAAGTTTAAAGTATATATTCACTCATAAAGAATTGAACATGAGACAGAGGAGATGGCTAGAATTAATCAAGGATTATGATTGTATAATTCATTACCATCCGGGAAAAGCAAATAAAGTGGATGATGCTTTGAGTCGAAAAAGTAATGCTTCATTAACCATGCTACGTTTGGAACGAGATCCTTTGGTTTTTGATTTGGTGAACTTTGGAATAAAATTTGTTGGTGTAGGATGTTCTTCTGTTTTGTGTCAGGTATCAATGAGATCATCTCTATCAGACAGAATTAAGCAAGTGTAGAATAAAGACAGTGGGTTGCAGAAAAAGGTAGAGCTGGTTCAGAAGTGTAAGTTGCCTAAATTTAACATTGATAATGATTTTGTTTTGAGGTTTAGGAAGAGATTATGTGTGCCTGGTGATTTACAGTTGAAGAATGAGTTATTATGTGAGGCTCATAGTTCCCCATTTTCAGTTCATCCTGGAAGTACTAAGATGTACAGAGATCTGCGGGAGTATTACTAGTGGGATGGAATGAAAAGAGATATTGTTGATTTTACTGTAAAGTGTTTGACTTGTCAGCATGTTAAAGCAGAGCGACAGTTACCGAAAGGGATGCTTCAGCCTTTACCAGTGCCAGAGTGGAAATGGGAAAATATATCCCAGTACTTTGTTGTGGGATTACCGAGGACATCTCGAGGTAATAATGAAATCCGGGTTATTGTTGATCGATTGACTAAATCTGCTCATTTCATTCCTATTCGAGATACATTCTCTCTAGATCAAATTTCTCGATTGTATCTTAAAGAGATAGCCAGGTTTCATGGAGTTCCCCTCTCCATTGTATCTTACCGTGATCCCAGGTTTACTTCTAAATTTTGGAAAGGCCTTCAGAATTCGTTGGGTACTGAATTAAATTTTAGTACATCTTTTCATCCTCAATCATATGGGCAGTCAGAACAAAAAATTCATACCTTGGAGGATATGCTACGATCTTGCTCTATGGATTATCAGGGAAGTTGGGACCAACATCCTTCTTTGGTTGAATTTTCATATAATAACAGTTTTCATTCCAGTATACAGATGGCTCCATTTGAGGCATTATATGGGAAGCGGTGTCGAACTCCAGCTTTTTGGGATAAAGTGGGTGAAAGGAAGCTGATGGGACCAGAATTGGTAGAAGAGATGGCAGAAAAAGTTCAGTTGATTCAGAAACACATGAGAACAACTCAGAGCAGACAGAAAAGTTATACAGATAACCGGAGTAAGGATCTATCTTTTGAGGTAGGTGATCATGTTTTTCTCAAGGTTTCTCCATGTAAAAGTGTGATGCGATTTGGTAAGAAAGGAAAGCTGAGTCCAAGGTTCATTGGACCATATGAAATTCTGGAGAGAGTTGGATCAGTTGCATACAGAGTGGAATTACCTCCGAGTTTATCTCAGGTACACAATGTTTTTCATGTTTTGATGTTGAGAAAGTATATGCCAAATCCATCTCATGTTTTGAGCCCAGAGGTAGTTCAGTTGGAAGAGAATCTCTCTTATGAAGAACAACTAGTCCAGATTCTTGACCGAAGAGAGCAGGTTTTGTGAAATAAGTTAATTCACCAGGTAAATGTTTTGTGGAAAAACCATATGGTTGAAGAGGGAACGTGGGAATCTGAAAATGGTGTGAGGGATAAATACCCCCACTTATTTTGATAAGTGAATAAAATTGCGAGGACGCAATTCCCAAAAGGGGGGAAGGATGTAACATCACAGATAAATAAAGAATAATACATTTTCATATTTATTAACATTTACGAATTAAAAATTAACTTTACTTTAAAGGGGTTTCCATGTTCGATAGCGTACCCGATACGCAACAAAGAGTTTCTTTGAAATCTTATGTTGCACACTAGTAATAAAATAATATTATTTTAAATGGTAGTTAACACGTAGCCGTTGTATTGGCGGGAATATATATAAATAACTAAAATATGATTATATATGTTAATTTTTTTTAGATTTATCCAATAATGGATAAAGGCTTAAAATAAGAAAAAAATTCAATTTTAGGCATAGATACTCTAATATTCACTAAAGGTCCACTTATCACCTTTTGATGGTGAACCTTCATTAAATATAGTTTTGGTCACTCTTATACATTCTATTTGACCAAATAAAATTCTTCTTTAGAATCGGGACATCAAAATTTACTTTGTGTAAATTTTTGGTATTTTTCCGATAAAGTTTATTTTTTAATGAATAGTGAAAAATGTTGTATTTTAATTCAAAACCTCTTTTTAATCTAATTTATTTATATGATTAGATTATCGTTTGAATTGGTTTTAAAGTGAAATTAGAATATATTTTTACCATTTAATCCAACAGTGGTCGTTGGAATTAATTTCACTTTGAAATCGGACTTAAACTGGTGTCAATCTTTTGATACTTATTGTTTCATAAAAACACGCTATTTGCTCTGACAGCGGGAATTAATTATTAAATTAATTAATGCAACTTATATGTTTTTAATTTTTTAAAATAGACTTCATTTTTGAATTCGGAATATCAAATATAGCTTAGGGTGAAGTTTTGGTATTTTTCTGAAAAACTTCAATTTTTGATGAATAGTGAAACCACTAAGTGGTACTTAAAAAATGGATTTTTCGTTTAAATGAAATTTTACCACCTCTGTGTTTTGAATTTCAAAAATCCGACATACATGGTTGTCATTAAGAAGTAAAATGTAGTTCAATGGGATTAAAATAATTTTTTGGTGAATAGTAACTTTTAAGTTTATTAATCGCGATTAGAGATAATTAGTGCAGTTTATGATAAAAATAAAGTTTTAATAATATAAAATGAACTTGACACATGTTCTACCCTTATTGTATGTATCATGGCTGACCAAGAAAATCCATGGGTCAACTTGGGGACCCCATGGAGCCACTTTTATAGGAAAATGACATTAAAAACTTTTTATTTAATGTTAAAATTAAAATGTCACAAACATGAGTTGTTTTACTAAAACAATTTTTAAATGGGGTTATACAAGTCATAATTTTGACTATAAATATTCATTAGAAATATAAAAAGATTTCCTACATAATTATTGTTTTTTTATAATTTTTAGACATTAAATAAATTAAATTATTTATGACACCATGATGATGCAACAATTACCTCATTATTTAACGATTTAAATAAAATGAAAAGATAATGTAACATATAAGACCTACACATGTCAAAAACATATTGGATGGGTGGATTTCGAACTATTATCAACTTATACTCGAAATATATAATTTTTGGATCTTTTAAATCCGGAAATCATTTTATAATAAAGTAACCTTTTATAACTTTCCAAGAGTGCCCCTCCTCTCCACTTATAAAAGGCCCCCACCTCTACCTCCTTACCCACAACTCTCAAGACTTTGGCTCGGCCAAACCCTGCCCATTTTGTCTCTACAAATCCCTATATTACTCTTAGAAGCCTCACTTTGGGCAGAAGTCTTCCCAAGGAAGCCTTTGAGCTCAAATCAAAAAGAGTTACCCGTTTTAAAGGTAGTGTCTTCTCTTGTGTTCTTATGTTTTATTTTGCTTCTCCAACCCCCTAAACTCTTTTTATTAATTTCTTTTGTAACAACACCAGTATCCTCAGTATACTAGGATGTTTTTATAAGAAGTATTCTAGCTACACTTACACACACCTTCATCTAATGGTTAAAGAACATATTGTTTCTGTGGATGACGAATTTCTGCCTCACGAAACGATGATTGTTCAACACTCATATAACACCTTCAAAGGTGGGCATTAAGATGAAATTATATATGATATATAATATTTTTATGTTTTACTTAAGCTTCTGTATTTTAATTTGTGGCATACCTTTATGGTTTCCATTGTGGGTAAACACGATAATTTCATTTTAGGAAGTGCGGACTACCGCCCCCTCAAAGTGATTTGATTCGTTAATGCCATAAGTGGGACATATAAGGGATGGATTTAATGATATTATATATGATATTATACTGGAATTATAATATACCTTTATATCATTATGATTTCACTCCATTAAAGTATGATATAGAAATGAAAGTAGCGTTCATGCGTACGTATGACTTACCGTCTCCATGAACGGTGCATTTCATTTCTTATCCCCAAATGCAATGTACTATTATAAGTAGATATATAGAATAGATATATATGATGTATGTTACATCTAAATGATGAATATAATTTTGGAATTAAAATATACATACCTCTAATTTAGTTTTAATTCCATTAATATGACATAGAAATGAAAGTAGCGTTCATGCGTATGTACGGATTACCGTCTCCATGAACGGTGCATTTCATTTCTTACCTCTAAATGATTATATAATATTTTAAATGCATGTATATACTGTATATATATGATATATATGATATCTACATCATGAATATAATTCTTGATATAATGGATATTTTACCACCTGAACAACTTGTAATTATAAAGAGTTTATTTTTTGACTCAAGTACCAAGGATCGAAAAAACAACCATTATTAACTTAAATAATTACATAGTGTTCATAACATGGTAATAAGTGATATAAAAGGAATAATGAACTTGAAAAAGGTTATTAACCAATTAGAAATTAACTCAAAATTATTATTCAGGACGTTAAAGAACGATCGAGTCAAGTCAGACCCAAGGTAAGGGACTTCGTCTCAATCTCCTTTAATTGAGGCATATTTTGTTCTAATACAAAGCTTTATTTTATACGGTGTATAAACCCATTTGAATTTTAATTTTATACAAAAGGAATCTTTTTCTACGAAGTGTTTTACAAAACGACAAAAAGGAATGTTTCTTTTAACATACGCGGTGACAACGACCTTTTCCACCGCCGCGAGTAATATTTGGTCTTTGGCTTCCTCAACAAGCCGTAAATTGTTTTAAAATGAAATAAATACCATATACTCTTTTATGTATTTTGGTATTGAAAATGGATTTTATAATGGATTTGTTATGTCAATATATTTAAGTGATATATTGTGATCGGAATGTGGAAATTTTTTCTTTCCATTATGTTTTTTTTATGTCTTATGATTTTATAATGGTACTTGGACATTTGATGGGTGGTTACGTGATAAACCATATGACAGGTAGTGCCATGAATACTAGGACAGGTCGTTACGTTATAACCTCCAATGCATTGGGTATGGAAGTCGACCGTATGACTATTCCATTAAGTGATATGTGTAGAAGTTGACCCGATGGTTATTCCACTTAAGTATGTTTATGTACCAAGTTACCTTTATATGTTATGTGTTCTTTATATGGGTTTTATGGTAATATTTTGGTTACAAAAGGGTAAGTAATGGTCTTTTATTCAGTGAAGAGTTTTTACTACTTCATAAAGGTGAAAGGTATTACTTTGATAAAGTATACATGGTTTACTTGTTGTTTTGAAAAACTAACAGTTTTCATTTTCTGTGTATCCCTTACTGAGCTTTTTATGCTCAACCCAAGTTTTTGAAATGTTTTTCACAGGACTTAGTGTGGAATAGGGTCAAGGATGGGATCAAGGAAAAGTCATGCTATCTAAATCATGGAACTAGACATGTTTCTTTTTAAGAGTTTTTATTCTATGGAGACTTAGTAGAAGTGTCTACTTTGTAATCTTTTGAGATGTAATATTTATGTCCTAATTCTCTAAAACTCTGAACCTGAAAAGATCCTCAATGTGAATTATTCATTTAATTCAATATTAAGTAATGTTTAAGGCCGTGGCCTTATACTAGGAATTACGAGATCAAGAAATCTATGCTTAGTCAACTTCCTACCTTCAATGGAATGCCTAGTGAAGACTTTTGAATTCATTAGATCCTTCTATTGTAGTGTCCAGCAGCTACCACTTAGGGTTCTCACTAAGGAAGAGCTTAAACAGAGAGTGTTCCCTTTCTGCCTCAAGTACAATGCTAGTTCTTGGTTCTAATAGTTAGAATAAGAAATCTTTGTCACCTAGGATCATGTTTACAAGACCTTCATAATGAAGTTCTATCCTAGGAGGTTGACATCTGAAATTAGGCACAAAATAACTGGACTCCTTCAGGATGAAAGAGAACTATTTCATGATGCATAGGATAGGTTTAAAGGTTTTCTTAGGAAGTTTCCAAACCATCAATGTACACCTCAATTCCTTATGGGAACCTTCTACAATAGTCTCACCCCTTAACAGTAAACCTTGGTGGACCAGTATTCTGGAGGAGACTTTAGTGATAGAAGTGTTGAGGAGCTCAAAAAGATCTTTAGCAACTTAGCTCAAAATTCCTAGCATAAATGCTCTAGGAGGAGAACCATTGTGAGAAACGAAATAACCCATGATCCTTAAGATGAAGCCCAAGTTGTTGGGTTCTTTAATGAGAACCCACATCAAATACTTAAGGAGAAGTGCCACTACTGTGGAATGTTTTTCCATTCTCAAACCTATAGTCCAAACTTTGATATGCTTGTCCAGCCTCATGAGAGCACCAGCTTTGCTGGCTATAGACCTCGGATGAAGCCTAGGGAAGATCCTTTTTCCAACACCTACAATTATTGGTATAAGAACCATCAGAACCTGTCATGGAGGGTGTAGGGAGTCCTCAGACCTACTGCCCCTCCTAGATTACTGCAGCCTCCTAGGCAGCAATTCCAACCCCAACCCCAACCTAAGGCTGAGTCATACAACTTGAAAGATGAGGTGAGAGACATGTTCCATCAACTGATAGAGAGTTTTGATGAAAAAAGACCAAAAATTATTATGATAAAGTTCAAATGGATTCTAGAATGAAGAACTTGGAAATTTAAATGGGGCAGTTGGATAGGGATGCTAGTAATAGAGAAAAGGGTAGGTTGTCCGGCACCACTGAAGCCAATCCTAAGGAGAATTCCATGGCTGTGACCACTATAAGTGGTCTCCAAACTCACAAAGAGCCTAGGAAAGAACCCCAAAATTCTGAAAATGAGAAACTGGATGAAACTGGAAACTCAAATCTCAAAGAAACTGAATCTGGAAAACTGGATAGCACCACTATAATCCCTCCAGTCCCTGCTGTTCCAACTCAAAATACCAAAGAAAATGTCTTGAAAAACAAATACAATAATGGAAAGAAACTTATTGAAGAAGAAGATATAGAGATGCCCCCAACTGTGAGGAATTTTTCCCCTGCAATCCCCTTCCCACAAATAATTAAGAAACCAATTCATGATTATGAACTATTGAAATTTTTAAAAGTGGTTAAAAAGATGAACATTGATATCCCATTCTTGAAAAATTGATTCAAAGCCCATCATATCTGAAATCACTCAAAAAAATATGTTCAAACAAAAATAAATTGGAGGAATTTTCCACCTATACCTTAACAGATGAGTGTAGTGTAGTCTTGCATAATAGGATACAACCTAATCTTCAGGACCTAAGAAGCTTTGTAATCACTTTCACTTTTAGGGATAGAGGTGGAAAGTTCAACTTTTTGTGTGATCTAGGTGGTAGTATCAATCTGATTCCCTTTTCACTTTTTCAACACCTAATATTATGAGTTTGAAAACCCACCACTATTGTGTTATAGCTTGCTGATAGGTCCATTACTAATCTAGTGGGTAGGGTCGATGATCTATTAGTGGGAGTAGACAAACTATTTTTTCTGGATGACATTCTTATCCTTGATATAGAGTGTGACCAGGAGGTTCCTATCATTCTTGATAGGCCCTTCTTGGCCACAGGGGGAGCTGAGTAAGATGGGTCTAAGGGGAAACTGATTTTCAATTTGGGTGAACAGAAAAAAAGAATTAAATGTGTTCAAGAAAATCCAAGAACCACCCACCCATTCTTCTCCAAAGATGAGATGTTAGTTGTTGAGAGTAGCGTTGATTACGAGGAAGAAGAGTTTTTGAGAATGATAGTAGAAATCAATAGTGAACCTGAAATCCCTGTTGGTGCTTGCATGGGGATTATCTCAAGTAAGGAGAGATAAATTTTTGATGAGTACGAGGGAGAATTATTGGAGAACCTAGATGAGTTTTTTTTGGAGCACATTCTTACCCCGAGAGAGGAGTCTAAGTTTGAAGAGATATCTTTTGGAATCTTTAACACTGAGGAAAAATCCTTGTCTACTTCCTTCTTCAAGAGGCAGCATGAAAACCTTGGGCCACCTAGGCCTAAGTGTCTACCCTCAAGCCAGTCACCACCTACCCTTGAACTCAAGCCCCTCCCTACCCACCTTAAATATTCTTTTTTAAGAGACAATTTCACCTTTCTTGTGATCATTTTAGCCAACCTAGAGGTGAGTCAAGAGCAAAATCTACTTATCATTTTGAATAAATACAAGTCAGTCATAGGCTGGTTGATTACTAATATCAAAGGGATATGTCCAGATTTCTGCATGCATAAAATTCCAATGTAACCTGAGTGTAATCCCAGAGTAGAAGCCCAATGAAGACTCATCCCCAACATGAAGGAAGTTGTGAGAGAAGAAGTAATTAGGTTTCTTGATGCTGGAATAATTTTTCCAATTTCTGATATCCCCTGGGCCAGTCCTGTCCAGGTGGTACCCAAAAAGTGTGGAGTGATAGTGGTCACTAATGAAAAGAATGAGAAAATCCAGAAAAGAGCATTGAATAAATGGAGAGTCTGTATAGACTACTGAAAATTGAATACTGCCATAAGAAAGGATCACTTTCCCATGCCATTTTTGGATAAAATGTTAAAGATATTGGCAGGTAATGAATTATTCTTCTTTATTGATGGTTATTCTGGTTACAACTAGATTGCCATTGAACTGGAGGACCAAGAGAAAACCACCTTCACCTATCCATTTGGGAAATTTGCCTACCGGTGGATTCCCTTTGGCTTGTGTGGTGCTCCTGCCACTTTTTAGAGGTGCATGATGGAAATTTTTTCAGACAGGATTGAAAAGATAATTGATGTGTTCATGGATGATTTTTATGTTGTGGGAGATAACATTGAGAACTGTCTGAAAATCCTGGAACTAGTGTTAGAAAGGTGCTAAGAGACCAACTTAGTCTTAAATTGGGAAAATTACCAGTTCATGGCCACTGAAGGCATAGTTTTGGGACATAATGTTTTTAAGAAGGGGCTAGAGTTCGATAATGCTAAAATTGAGGTCATACAAAAGATTCCTCCACATGAAAATGTCAAAGGAATTAGAAGTTTTTTGGGTCATGCTCGGTTCTATAGGAGGTTCATTAAGGACTTATCTAATATTACTAGACCCATGTGCTCCCTGTTAGTTAAGGACACACCCTTTGTCTTCAATGAGACATGTCTATAGGCCTTTAATCTACTTAAGGAGAAGTTAACTACTTCACCTGTAATCACAACTCCTGACTGGTATCTTCCCTTGGAGTTTATGTGTGATACTAGTGAATTTGTAGTAGGAGAATTGTTAGGGAAGATGAAGGATAGGAAATTAAATGTTATTTACTATTGAAGAAAGATTCTAGATGATGCGCAAAAAAATTATTCTACCCCTGAAAAGGAGTTGGCTGCTGTGATGTTTTCTTTGGAAAAGTTCAGGCAGTATTTTATAGGATCAAGGATCATAGTGTTAACAAATCATTAAAACCTAAAGTATTTACTGGCTAAAAAGGACTCAAAGCCCAGACTCATGAGGTGGAACTTGCAGTTACAAGAGTTTTATTTAGTGATTAAGGATTAGAAAGGCACTGAGAATGTAGTTACAGATCAAGTGTCCCGATTGCCCAATTCCCCAAGTAAGGAACCAAAAAAGATCAACAATTATTTCCCTGATGAACAATTGTTTGCTGCTTCTGTGCAGCAGCCTTCTTGGTTTACAGACTATGCCAACTTTCAGGCAGATTGAGTCATGCCCAAGGATCTCTCACACAACCAGAAGAAGATGTTTATATCTGAACTGAAATATTATTTTTAGGATGACCTTCTTCTCTTTAGGAGGTGTGCTTATGAGATTATGAGAAGATGTGTGGTTGAGGATGAGATTTTTCCCATTATTGATGTCTTCCATTCATCACCTTGGGGTGGCCACCATGGAGGAGAACAGACAACTCAAAAGGTCCTACAAGCTAGTTTCTATAGGCCAACAGTCTGGTTATTGGCTGTGAGAAATGTAAAATGTTAGGAAATGTTGGAAGAAGGTAGAAACTACCCCAAAATTGTATTCTGGAGGTTGAAATATTTGATGTGTGGGGATTGGACTTCGTGGGACCATTACCATCATCTTATGGGAATGAGTAACTTTGGGTTGTTGTGGACTACATGTCCAAGTGGTTTGAGGCAGTTGCTCTGCTTGAAAATTCAGCTACTAGTGTTGTGAAATTCATCAATAAAAACATATTTTCCAGATTTAGTGTGCCTTGAGCATTCATCACTGATAATGGGACTAACTTAAAGAATTATAAGTTCAAAGGATTGAGGGAGAAGTATGGGTGCTCACATAGGATAGACACTACTTACCACCCACAGTCCAATGGGCAATCATATGTTTCAAACATAGATCTCAAATATATTTTAGAGAAAACAATTTATAGCTCTAGAAAGGACTGGTCAAGGAAGTGGGATGAGTCCCTTTAGGCCTATATAATCGCTTATAAGGCTCATATATGGATGTCACCATATAGGATACTCTTTAGGAAAACATGTCATCTACCTATGGAGTTACAATAGAGATTTTATTTGGCAGTGAAGGCTCTTAACTTTGATTTTATGTTCGCTGGAGAGATGAGACTGTTAGAGCTGAGCGAGCTGGAGGAGATTCGAAGAGATTTCTATGAGAATGCTAAAATTTACAAAGAAATAACAAAGTATTTTCATGACGCAATAATTCAAAATAGGAATTTCAAGGTTGGTGATAGGGTACTGCTTTCTAATTCTAGATTGAAGCTGTTTCCAGGAATGTTGAAGTCCAAATGGTAAGGACCATTTACCATTGTTAGAGTTTTGGTTAATGGAGCTGTTGAGTTAGTTGGAGAAGAGAATCGACCTTTCTTAGTAAATGGTCAAAGAATAAAGAACTTATTTGAAGGGTAGCCAAAGGGATTGGCTGCCATCTCTCTGTTTGAATAATGAACTGATTCAAGTCTAATTGAGGACTATAAACACATTGTTGCATTGGGAACTAATCCATGGTTTCTTAGTTGTTTCTATTTTATTTTTGTTTGTTAATAAATTCAATCTCTGCTTCTTGTTCTCTAGTTAAATTTCTTATCTTCTTGATGGTGCTTCATGATCTGTTGTTGTTTTAGAGAGAGTTGTTACTGCCAAGAAACTTGGCCAAGAAACCCCAAGGGAGCAATCCACTGCATCATATGGATAAAATTTCTCACTACTCTCTATTGGGAAACTTATCTTGAACTTAAAAATCTAAAATATTATTTTACTTATTTGAACCTACAGGTTAATGAAGAGGAGTAACAACCAAGGGATGATGAAGAGGATCTGTTGATGAAAGCCACTACTAAAGGTCCAATAATTCAGGGAAGTGTTGTTCTGCCATTTTCACTTTCAATTACTTGCTTAATCTTCACTATGAACTAAGTGTGGGGGACTTCCCCCTAATCTGTGAAAAATGAAATTTTCTCTTACATGGGTGTTTTGCTTCTAGTATCTAGAAAATTGAAAAAAATAGTTTGAGATGATTCGTGAAATTTTCTTACACCCACTGCTTTCAATTTCATTATACTACTACTGCACATCATAGCTAATCATGCTACTATTTGAAGTAAATTGATCCAATCTTATGTCTGATCTTTTAAAATTCAACGAATGAACATTCTAGGAATAGAAATACACTTGCTTTCTGGTGATGGTTTGTACGGTTGGGAACTTCTGTTTTCTTTTGTTTTTGTTTTTATTTTCTTTTACTTTTTGTGTGGAAAATAAAATTTTTGAACCTCATTTCTAACCCTCCATACCCTTTTTCAACTGAAATGTCCATATGTTTTGTACTTAAACTTTCTTCCACCTTAGACTAAAAAATTGGGGGCAATGTTGAGTTTTAAGTGTGGGGGAGAGGGTTCATTCTAGTGTCATGTTGAATTCCCCCTTCTTGAACCCGAGTTTGTGGTTGTTAAAAAAATGGTAAATTTTTTTCAAAAAAATAGTTCAAAATTCCTTCAATTTTTTTTCAAATTCTTTAATCACATGATGGTCATTGGAGGTTAAATGGTGTTTCAATTATGTCCTCTTAGTGGATAACTGCTCACTAGATTTTGAGATTGGAACGTAGTTAGATACTGTTAAGCATGAATGATTTCTAAGTGCAATTGTTCACTGTCTCTATGGATCTGTCTGTTTAGGAACTGAGGATGAGAGTATGACAGGATGGGTTTTGTGGTGTAAGGATCATGAGTTGGAGTAACTTGATGTTCTCACTGGAACCCATGGGGCTCATATTTTTATAAAATAATATTCAATCACTTTAGGAAGATAATTCGAATAATTATTACTTATGTCCTTTGTAACTGGAGTTAAATGGGAAAATGGGATCCCACAGTGAGTATCTGAGATAAGGTGCACTGGGTTCATTTCTGTGAATAAATAAACCCACTTTCAATCTTAATAAGTGCTATGCATAGTGCTCTGTACATGGAATATGGATGGAAAAAGGCAAAATAAAGTGTCCTAGTCAAAAATAAACTCATTAAGGTGAGGTGAATTTTGAACCCAGATGAATAAGGGAGAAATTTATTTGGATAAAATTCATTTTAGTTGAATCAATAAAGTGTTCAATTTAATGGACTAAAATATTTGGGACCCGGGGGAAGGTGAGAATGGAAGGCGCACTTGGTTATATTTTATGTTCCACTTCATCTATCCTATCAACACTCCTTGAATTAGAACTTGATTTGGAAGGTTAAGTAGGACAGTTAATGAGTACATGTAGGAGGCCTGACATACTTGACAGTGTATGAATTTGTGAGTCTGTTGACTTCCAGGGAGTTTTTTGAAGCTAAGAAAGACATCATTTTTGAATACCCTTGAATAACCTGACCCATTTTTTGGTCTTACTCCTCTTTATATTAATGTTTAATCATGCAATTTTTGAACTGAAACTCACAAAACGTCTTTTTGTTTTAAAGTTAAAGACATGTGCTTGATTGAGGACAAAAAAAGTTTTAAGTATGGGGGTGTTTGATGTGGCAGTGTTTTCACAGACTTTGCCACATCCTTTTTGTATTTTTATTGAATTTTTTATTTTAAAATGTGGTATTTATTAAATAATTGATTACTATTGTGATTTTGTACTTGGCTATTTAAAATAATCAATTGCAGTTTAAATCATGTGTTTTAGTATCCATTATTGTTATTTTTAAATAATTCTTAAAATAAATTAGTTCTTTTGAATTTGATTTTAATTTATTTATTCTTTTATTTTTCCAAAAAAAATATAGTTAGTTTATTAATTTATTAATTTAATTTAATTAATTCATTATTTTTAATTTGTAAATAAATAACACATTTCAATTCTTAATTCTGGAAATATTTTAATTATTTTAACAAATTGACTTTATTCAAGTCATAGTTCCATTCATTAATTAATTCATTAATTAATTCTTTATATAATTAATTTATTTAATTAGTGACTTTAAATGTTTTAATTCGTTTTAAATTAATTTTTTTTAATTTTTAATACAAATAAATTCATTGTTTTAAATAATGTATAATTAATTTTATTATTTAACACTATTTTTTTATTGATTGAGTTATTAATTTACTTTTTAGTTTGATTAAATTGTTAATTTAGTTAATCATTTCTTTTTATTTTGCAGGTACTCACAGTGGCACATCCCACTATTTTAACCCTTTCCCGTTACCGTATCGTTCATGGTGAGACCATGAGTATCACTCATGCTGCCACTGGTCTCCCCTCAAACTGCTTCACTCCTTGCAACCTCATGGTCTCACTGTGAACATTACCTACCATTTCAATCACCGCCCCACTTACTGTCTCACATTTTTCTTCACGGTGCCACCGTATTCTCAGATTTAATTTCTCACCATTTCGCAACTGTATCACCGCCTCCACCACTTTCCTCACGATGCCTCCTCTACTGCTTTCACACTGATCCACTTCCAATCACTATGGAACCTTTTCAGAACTGGTGCCACCATCTTTTACCCCCAACGTCTCACCGTCAAACCTACAACCTCCATCTTCTTCCCTGCCTTCCCCCACATCAAACCTACCACCGTCTCACACTCCACTTCTCATATCCCAGCAACACAACAACATACCAGTGTACAAACCAACAACAATCAAAATAAAAACATTATTTCTTAATTAAACCATCAACTCAAAATCAAGAATCCAGCATATGAAAAATTGAAATAGCAGTATCATCGAATTAATTTCGTATAGAATAGATGCAAAGCAAACCAAATTTTCTCAAAACTGATGAAGATCTTAATAAGACGCCGGTCCAATCGCACCTCGGTCGAAGCCCTAGACTCACCCCTCTCCTCTTTGCGAACACTAACTGAACCCCGAAAGGCCGATTTAGCCGAGGGGGTTAAATTAATTTTTTTTTATTTTAATGGGGTAGGGTAGAGATTATTTAGATAAATGGGTGCGTTTAGTGCCACTTCAAGTGGTGCTATTCTGTTTTTTTAATTTTTTGTGAATTTATTATATTTATTTTGTTACAATTAATATAATTAGATAATTTTTATATTTATTATAATTATTATATTTATAATTATTATATATTCAATATAATATTATAATTATTATAATTATAATTAGAGAATTATAATAAATTTATAATTATAAATATAATAATTATGATAAATATATAAAAATAATAAATATATAAATATAGTAAAAACAAAAATATAATAATATAATAATTATAAATATAGTAAATACAAAAATATAATAACTATATAATTATAATAAAAGTTATAAATGTAATAAATATAAGAAATGTAGTAAATGTAATTATATATTTATGTATACATTATATATATATTTATGCATTGTAAATATGCAATTTTAATTATATATAATGTATATATAATGTATATATAGTGTATATATAAATATATAATTACATAATGTAAATATATAATTATATATATACACATTATATATATTTTTTACATTATAAATATGTAATTATAAAAAATATGTAATTATAATTAATATATGCCTATAATAATTATTTATTTTAATTATATATTTATTATATTTAGAGTTATAAGTTTATATTTATAATAACTATAATTATAATTATATATTTATTATAATTATATAAATATAAATAGAATAAATATATAATGTATATATAAAGATAGAATAATTTGTAATAATCAAATATTAATAATAAATAATTTGAAATTTAATTAATGACAATTAATTATTTATAACTAATTTATAATTATAATAACTTATAATTATATTAATTTGTAAAAGTTACAAATATAATTACTTATAATAATTTGTAATAATTGTATTTTAAACATATAACAAATAGTTAAAAACAAAAGGAATTTCATAAAAAATGTCGATGAGAAATATTTTTTAAGAAATCAGAAACACTTATTTGAAACTTAAAAATGTTTCAAATACTTGTCTTTGAAAGGGATATGTCCAGCCATCTGCCACTTCAAGTGGCGCTATTCTGTTTTTTTAATTTTTTTTTGAATTTATTATATTTATTATGTTACATTTAATATAATTAGATAATTTTTATATTTATTATAATTATTATATTTATAATTATTATATATTCAATATAATATTAGAATTATTATAATTATAATTAGAGAATTATGATAAATTTATAATTATAAATATAATAATTATGATAAATATATAAAAATAATAAATATATAAATATAGTAAAAACAAAAATATAATAATTATATAATTATAAATATAGTAAATACAAAAAATATAATAACTATATAATTATAATAAAAGTTATAAATGTAATAAATATAATAAATGTAGTAAATGTAATTATATATTTATGTATACATTATATATATATATTTGCATTGTAAATATGCAATTTTAATTATATATAATGTATATATAATGTATATATAATGTATATATAAATATATAATTACATAATGTAAATATATAATTCTATATATATACATTATATATATTTTTTACATTATAAATATGTAATAATAAAAAATATGTAATTACAATTAATATATTCCTATAATAATTATTTATTTTAGATATATATTTAATATATTTAGAGTTATAAGTATACATTTATAATATTTATAATTATAATTATATATTTATTATAATTATATAAATATAAATAGAATAAATATATAATGTATATATAAAGATAGAATAATTTGTAATAATCAAATATTAATAATAAATAATCTGTAATTTAATTAATGAAAATTAATTATTTATAACTAATTTATAATTATAATAACTTATAATTATATTAATTTGTAATAGTTACAAATATAATTACTTATAATAATTTGTAATAATTGTATTTTAAACATATAACAAATAGTAAAAAAAAGGAATTTCATAAAAAACGTCGATGAGAAATATTTTTTAAGAAATCAGAAACACTTATTTGAAACTTAAAAATGTTTCAAATACTTGTCTTTGAAAGACTATAATAGAAAACTATAACACCGATATAAATTATACTTTAATAATTGATTAAACATATAATAAATATTTGAAAACAGAATGAATTTAATGAAAAATGTTGATAAAAAATAATTTATAAGCTTTCAATTTGAAAGACTATAAAACATAAACTATTACACAGATATAACTGAAACTTTAAACATTGATGAAACATATAATAAATAGTTGAAAACAAAAGGAATTTCCAAAAAAAAATGTTAGTGAAAGATATCATTAATTATTAAATTTAAAATAGAGAACTTTAAAAGCATATAAAATATACAGTATAAAATTAGATATCCAATTCACGGTAAGAAAGACCACAAGGTCCAAAAATGGTGTGTTTATGTGGAGGTTCTTGTATTTGTTGCAGTGAATTGGATATCAAAATCTATACTGGATATCAAGAAAGGTTGAAGCCGCCTTTCCTTTTGGGGGGAACACCACCATAGTGTCTTACATGCAGCGTAACTGTTCAATTCAGTTTCATTAAATCTGGACAACCCCTCATTTTTACCGAAATATCAGTCACATATCCAAATTAACCCCCCAATTCTGATGCCCCTGGGTTCATACCGTTCAATGAAGGAGAGACGTCCATGGTAAACCTCCGAGTGAGAGTGAAGGAATACACACTTACTATTTTATCTAAAACAATAGAAGGGTTTTATCTAAAACAGTAAGTGTGTCTTCCTCCACTCACACTCGGAGGTTTACCATGGACGTCTCTCCTTTGTTGAACGGTATGAAACCAGGGGCGTTAGAATTGGGGGGTTAATTTGGATATGTGACTGATATTTCGGTAAAAATGAGGGACTGTCTAGATTTAATGAAACTAAATTGAACAGTTAAGCTGCATGTAAGACATTGTGGTGATGTTCCCCCCAAAACAAAAGGCGTCTTCAACCTTTCTTGATATCCAGTATAGATTTTGATATCCAATTCACTGCAAAAAATACCAGAACCTCTACATAAACACACCATTTTTGGACCTTGTGGTCTTTCTTACCGTGAATTGGATATCTAATTTTATACTGTATATTTTATATGCTTTTAAAGTTATCTATTTTAAATTTAATAATTAATGATATCTTTCAAGAAGTCAAATTTGAAAGGTATCAAATATAAAGTATGCCTAAAATATAAATAAAAACTGAAATACTGGATAACTATATAAGAACAGCTCATTGTAATAATAGTGTCCTCATTTTATAGTCTTCCAAAATCATGTACTTGACATTCCTTTTGTTTTCAACTATTTATTATATTTTTAATCAATGTTTAAAGTTTTTGTTTTTTATTCGTTTCATAGTATATATTTTATAGTCTTTCAAAGTCATGTACTTGAACCATTTTTAAGTTTCAAGTAGGCGCTTTTGAAAGCTTATAGATTACTTTTCACTAACAATTTTTTTGGAAAATCCTTTTGTTTTCAACTATTTATTATATGTTTAATCCATGTTTTATGTTTTTTTCTAGTATTTCTTATACGTTTAATCAATGTTTAATGTTTCATTTATATTATTTTGTATAAACTATATATTTTATTTTCTAATTATATGTCTAAATAACATTCATTTCTCT
Organism: Viscum album; assembly: GCA_963277665.1. Taxonomy (NCBI): domain Eukaryota; kingdom Viridiplantae; phylum Streptophyta; class Magnoliopsida; order Santalales; family Viscaceae; genus Viscum; species Viscum album. The sequence continues at coordinate 289,184,074 of OY728163.1, forward strand.
TAATAAAGAGGGTTTTTAACATATATATCAATGAATATGAATAAATCAACGTCGATGCCCCCCGGTACCACAACGTGGCGTCTGAATCTTATGTCCTCCCCGTGTTCGACGTACGTGTCACTCCGGTGTCCTATCAATGAGATCCTCTGCTTCTGGTGCATCTGGTGCCTCCTCATGAAGCTGTGTAGAGGGCTGACCAAAATCATGCATGGATGAATACCGAAAATCATACGTGGATGACTGACCATAATCATGTGTCGAGCCATATGGCCCTGAGGCTCCTAAAAATGGTAGAAATGGTATACTAAATAATTCCTCGCCGGAAGGAGAGGGGGCTACCACAAGCTGTGTCACCTGATCCAGCTCGTAGTCCATAGTAGTCATCCGAGATGATAGATGTGGTCTATGAACGTCTCCTTACTGTGCAACCTCATCAATAAGCTGGGTAGGATCATCTCTATGTGGTCTGCCACATCTGCAGGAGGTTCTCTAAGATGTCTATCTCGCCGCCTCTACCCCTCCTGAGGTCCTCGTCTCCATCTCTCAGCTGGCGGTGGTGGTGGCGGTACATCGTCATCAGTAGGCATAGCAGACACATAATCACCCTCACCCTCAGGAGCTCCAGCTGGAGGATATGGATCAGGATATACCTGTGGCTCCTCATCATAAAAACTATCTCGTATCATCCAGAGATGGTCGTAGAGAGCCAACACATCTCGATGAACTACATCACGTCTAATATATGCCTCCTCCTGAGGATGTGTGATATGTGCAAGATGATCAATTCTGTCTGTCTGAAAATGAAATGGCATTCAAATTAATACCATAAAAGAGTTAAACAAATATAATATATCTTAATAAGTATACCATTTTCTGAATGCCAATCCCCTGACGTGTAAGATGCATGATGGTATGACGTCGATACCAATCTGCATAATCCCCCTGGGTAGATAACTGATACTATGCTATGGGATATCCATATCGAGAAATACCATATCGGGCACGCGCGTCCCACAGCTCAATATGAGATGCATGAAACTACCGCCAGTTCATCGACTATCTACCTGTAAGTACAATCGAATGCAACCCCTATGGATGTCCTGGTGCCATCGGGATATGCTGTATATAACTGAACTGGCGCATGACCCGATCGGGCTGGTGCCACTCAATGATATGGAAGTGGATGAGTGGCACCACTACAACATGATCTCCAATCATAGCTGTGCAGTATGGTGGAAATGATGCATAGAAATAACCTGTATATGGAGTCCATGAAACCTGAAATGTAAACTCAAAAAGTAAGTGACATATTAGAAAGATAATGTTAGTAAGATTACATTGTAAGAACTTAAAATAGTGATAACTAAATATAAAAAATTACTGCTTGACTTACATCAGCTGGCACTAATGCATCGAATATCTGTTGAAATCTATGCACACTATGTCTCGGTGTGTGTGCATGCTTCTGAGACTGACTCCACCTGGATACAAAATAGTAATATACAGTAAGTTGATAAAAAAACAGAAGTACTAAATAAATGAAAGTAATGAAGTAAACATACCATCGTCCACGAGGACAATCCTGAAATAGCTCTAATACAAGAGGTGCGATAGCTCGAGGAGCGATGCGTGGAAAACGCTCCCAGGACCATATCTGTACTAAAGCCATACAACCAGCAATCTGATGTGCATCTTCCTGACAACTGGTACAAAGGGATCTGTACAGATGTGTTAATATAGCGGATTCCCAACTGTATGTAGCTGTATGATCAAGATCCTCATGTAATGGGAGGTACATCATGTGTACCAAAAGGGTGGAGTAGTCGACGCATAACATGCCTCCGAGTAGTCGCAGAATATATGCACGTGTATGCCTAATGAGCGTCTCCTCGTCTGCATCATCAGGAATGACAGTGAAATGCTCATCAAGCCATGTCATGCGCAATTGCAAACCCACGAGGACACCTCGTACGCCAACGACATCAATGCCTAATAGCCGCTGTATGACGACAGCCCAGTTGCCACTAGTGGAACCCGTAACTTCCTGTCCATGGATGGGAAAACCAAGCATGTAGATGACGTCATCTAAAGTAATGGTCATCTCCCCCTCTGGGAGATGAAAAGTGTGTGTCTCTGGCTGCCATATCTCAACCAATGCCGCAATCAAATGATGATCAATAGTCTTGAAGTCACACATAGCGACTCCATAAAATCCCGCACATCTAAGGTATGGAGAAATAGCTGTCGGGGGTGCATCGTGATGAAAATGATGTGCTCTCTGAACAGCAAGCTGTCGAACAGGTCGTCACGCCAACACAAGACACGACACATGCGTCTCCTGACCAGATAATAGTGGCTGCTCCATCTGATTGTACAAATAGTAAAACATTAATTTCATGTTAGTCATCACATTTATCATTTAAGGTATGAAATCTATCATGTAATGTATGAAAGAAGCGTGTAAGTAATTTAGGATATGTTCAATATATAAAGGAATTTATGATATGTTCAACATATAAAGTTGATGACATATTCACTTTGAATGCTTTCAAAATTAAACGATGACATTGGATTTTGAAAGATGTCGATGTCACAATAATTGAACAAAATTATTAAAGGAATTAATGATATGTTCAACATATAAAGTTTTGGATTGATTCTCCAACTCAATATGCTTAGTCAACATGAAGGAATATGAAAAAACCTTTGATCCATGTACAATTGACATGAAAAAACATCCTCCTTCTGCATCGTAGCTTTAGTTGACCCAGTAAAAAACCAACTGTCACATACTCACGACCTCCGATTGAATATATGACAGTTGGTTCTTCACTGGGTCGACTAAAGAGGGTAATTACCAATGTTGCATAATGAATCAAGGTTTTTTTTTGGAGAAAACCCATTCTCATGGTTGAAAACGAGGGGCATAATGTTTTAATAATTTTCAAGAATATCAATTATTTATGTTCATCACTCTATTTAACAATTATGAAGAAAAGTATGGGAGGGGCATAATGTTTAAATATCTTTATTTGTCATTTTATAGGCTAGTAGTCTCATATTATGTTATATCATCAATTTATTCTTCACTATTATTCACTCTAGATAATTCTCAGATTTTGTTAAATCCTCGATCTTATATTTTATATATTTTAAAATTTCTTATTATTTTTCTAAAACAACAACCACTTATTTAAATGATTATGATATATTAACTATGAATGCTTTCAAAACTCATCGATGAAAAAATATTGATTACACGTACAATATGTTTACAGTAACTGATGGAGTAAAAAATCATTTTAACCATTAGATGATTGCCCTATGTGTCTAGGGAAACGTGCCTTCGTATGACCCTCCTGGCGGCATATGCCGCACCTTCGTCTAGGTGCCTGTTCAGTAGGCCAATCCATCTCATTCCGAATACGAGTCGACTTTGGCCTCCCTTTAGGTCGAAGACTACTGATGTTCGGTAGAAGCGTGGGTGTGTCATCAGAGAGCTGAAAATTCTGATATTCTCTTATTGTCATCCACAAAGTATTGTAGCATGAGTTGATACTGTCAAGTCGATAAACTGGATCAACAAACTACTCCCAAGATACGTGTACGTAACCACATGCTGCAATCACATGGCCACAAGGATATATCAATGCTTGAAACTTGCAACATTCATAGTAACGCTTCTCCAGTAAAACAATTCGGATCCGACCATTGCTACAAGCCACGTCATCACCGGGCTCAGCGACCTCAAATCGTTACTATGGATGATTAAATGTGGTGACAAAATAAGTTGAAGCTTCCTGAAGAACTGTATCTAAATCGCGTTGGAAATGGTGTCCATAACGCATCCCTCTGTTCAAGCCCTCTTCAGCTTGCTTTCCCCGTTCCAGAAAATACTTGACACTACGATAGAAAGTCTCTTGTACCGAACCTACAATTTAGATTTATTTCATTATACTAATAGTATATTATAATTATGTTTTTCTGATCAACATATAATTAAATATTCATATTTACCTGTGATCAGTAATTTTCGAACTCCCTTGAAAACCCCATTTATGCATTCTACGATGTTGGTAGTCATATGACCATATCTCCTCCCACAATCATATTCCAACGACCATTTATGTTTTGGAATTTGCATCATATAATCATAAAGGTATCAGTGCCACTTCAAGTGGCACTGATCAATAATTACCCATTTTTGCCATAGCGCTACTTCAAGTGGCGCTATGGTGTTTTTTTCCATTAGAGCCACTTCAAATGGTGCTATACGGCCCCATTTTCTTAAAAAAGAAAATGGGGAACCCATTTTCATAAAAAAAATTTAAAAAACCCCCCTACCCCAAATTTTCCACCCCGAAACCAACTTTCCCCTGTAGTTCAGCTCTGCACCACCTTTACACTGCCGACACTACCCAGACCTCACCGACACTGCTCCATGTATAAAATCCTAACCCGAACCACCACCAGTCTCTTCTCTCTCCACATCACCCAAATCCACAATCTCCTTCAACCCATCTTTGCACCATATTTGAACCGCTGCTCGAGCACCACCGACACTCCATCCTCGCCAGCGCCACCATCCCCAACTCGAAGCCCTCTCATCAGCCTCACTTCCCCTCCACATCAGTCTCCTATCCCCTACATCGAAGCCCCTATCTCTCCCTCTCCACTTGAATAGAACTGATCCCCCCTCCCCTATTCTTTTACCTTCATTTTTTATATTGTTTTTATTATCTTTATATTATATTATAGCATATAATAACATATATATATATAATATACGATTATATTGTTATCAAAATATATAATAGATATAATTAGTATAATATGAATACTATATAATTGGGTAAATTATTTTTTTAATTCATATATTATATAATATATATTTCATATAAAATATAATAATAAAAATAGGCATAATATTAAATAGTATATAAGTTTTTATATATCATAATAATATATGTATTAATAAAACAAAATAGTTATTAAATAAATATTACTAATAATTGAGGTAATAATATATATATGTATATATTAATAAGTTGTTTTTATTATTAACATTAAGTAGTGATATTAATATGTAGTGTATAATTTATTTAGTTATACAAATCTGTTACTTGTTATTGGGCTCACGTTTGTTAGTTATTGTTTCATTGCAGGGGGCGAGATACACTTTTATAGAGTTAACTTAAAAGCCAGTGACATGCACAAAAAATAAGCGTGCCACGCCAATTTGCTGATTTGGAGAGAGAAGAAACTAGCTCGATGTGCGGACATCATTTTAATTCAGTTATGAGAAACATCATCGGTGACAAGCGCGGGAGGAGCAGCATAGTGAAAGTTACACGTGGAGGCCAAGGAGCTCCTCGGGCGATATTCCAGAGACTTCTATGGGTCATTAGAATACGTGATGGGTATGAAATCATTCCGAGATCGGAGGTCGAAGTGCAGGACACACAGACTGACATGATCGGGATAGGGGGAACTCGAGAAAAATTAGTGGGGCTTTGATCCAGCCTGGTGGAGAAGAGCAAGAGGAAAAAAAAGCATCTTCCTTCGTGACCAGATTGGAGTATTGAGAGCAGTAGATCAGTTTCTTTCATACCTCGATTCACAGGGCGGGACATTGAGTGCATTTCAGCATCGCATCCACCATTGAGCACCAGCAATTAGTACTTTCAGGAGAATTATCATGGAGTTCGAACATCTAAGTTTTCCTTGGGCTATATTTTTTCTACAACTTATTTAAATATGAATGCACTACATCAATTTTTTGATTGTCTCTCTCATTGTTTACAGATGATTTTATTTTCAAAACAAAATGATCAAGTAAAAACCGATCTTGTTTGCACCATAATGAAAACTATTTCAGTTTGAGGAACTCACTTACAAGTGAGTTATGCTCGAATGAGAGGGAAACACTGAAATCAAATGACAAGTTGATCCCAGTGACATCAGACTTGTTATCGCCATTGGATGGAATGAATTTTACAATCAAAGGACTATAAGAGTTATTTCATCCCAAACTGACCAGGAGAAAAATCTGGCCAGTTACTTTTAGTCAGATCCATATTTTTAAAATCTCAGTGCATGAACAAGGCTAAGCAATATAAATTTGGCCAGCGAAATTTCCCCCTACTCATCTATTGGTTGTTTACACCACATTTTTTTCTTACTTCTATGTCTAATCCCTTTTCACTCACCAGCTCACCCTCATTTCCTCACACACCAATTCTCACTCTCTTCACTTCACCACCAACAACTGTTTTTACTTGTTCTTGTGTGTGTTTTTGTTTAGTTTATTTTTTTAGATCACCAAACACAACATAAGGCCTTCCTATGGTTCGAACCTATCTTTCCACTATCCTAAGTAGTAAGTATGTTATAAATTTTAGTTTTTCACCCGTGCCCAATGACGCGTGGGCGTACAAGAGAGTTCCGTGTAAGGTCTTCGAACCTAACTGTGTACTCATCCACCACCGGCCCTCCATGTTGTAGCTCTAGAAGTTTCTAGATTTGGACTAAGCATAAGAAGGAGGGGTATAACCTCTCACAAAATAGATATTGTAAAAAATCCAATTAGAGCGTTGACTTATCGTGCATCCGGGTAATTAGACTCCACCAAAACCCAGATGCTTCATAGAAGAGGCTATCTTTTAGTGAAACTACCTGATCCATCGGGGTCTGAACATGACTGAAGATACAAACCACAAACTCTATCTAACACTCTGATTCTTGATGACCAGACTCACCACGGAAACTCAACGGTTTGTGATGATAGAACTCGTAGAGCGTGATAATCCTACATGCGTCCTTATCCTGCTCTGTTAGAAAGATCTACTGATCGATGGGGGGTTGTGCTGCTACCTTCCCTCCTAGAGTAAGGGGATTATAGGATAGACCTTTAACTGATGCCTCATCACTCATAGATTCTTTGTAATGAACTAGAGTTGGTATCATGGATGACTATCATAGAAGAGGCATCCTAAAAATTATTAAGAATTACTGCCGTCATATGAGAACACACACACACACAAATATATATCTTCAAAAATTGTGAGATGACTCGAGGAGATTGAAAGCCTAAATACTATATGATGTATGTACCATTTATCCCCACATCAAATGTCCTAGCATGTTGAGTTTAAAAACACGTTGACAGGGTTATGGTGAATAGATAAGACGACCACCACACGATCACTAAATTCCTTGGCCTGAGAGCTTCACTTGATACACTATGAATTTGTTTTAAAAAACCCAACAAATTATTTTAGAGGGGATACATCTAAACAACGTACCAATGAATAAACTTTCTCTAATACGAATCTGTCATGACTAGACCCATGTTGGGTATTGAGGTACAACTACCCAATCCCACCACCAAAGTTAAGGGGTGGTGACAAGCACTGATGGAATAACTAACTCAGGGAGACCTTTTCCCAAGTACCTGCACGTATAAATAGAACCAAATCAATGAAAAAGTGTAGAGGAAAAGAAAGAAAATATGAAACACTATTGTAATGTAAACAAAAGATTCATGATGATCTGTATAGTATAAAAGTACAATAGTGTAAGATGAAAAAAGGGGAAAAATACAGCCCAACCAAAAAGGTGTTCCCACTTGACAAAAAACTGGTAAAGTAAAAACAGTTGAAATATCTCAGCTCATGAATCCCAAGATACGACTACCGTATACCGTCCTAGAACCCTGCATTTCTAAGCTCCTCAGAAGTCACGGTTGACCGGTCTATCATCTCAATAAGACATGATATGTGCGAGAAAAGACCATATAGGGGTGAGTATAAACATACCCAGTAGGATGACCTGAAATTTGAATGGGGAGTAGTAAGAGATAGAAAATAAGAGGGAAATGGTAGATCGAACAAGGAACAATAAAAGAGTACAGCTCAACCCAATAAATAGTGAAGGTTTTCTCATCCAAAAAAAGGGGTTAAACCTAGTGAGTAGATGAACTACCCGTCGAGCCTTCCCCACATATAGAAGGAGAGTAGACTCATCCAACCCTAAAAATAAAGACATGGAAATCATGTGGAATACCCTACATGTTTCGCCTCTCTTGGGATGAGAGTAACCAAAGACAAGGAGTGGATACATAAGAAGGGTATATAGATATTTTTATTCAAAAGAAGACCAAATGTGAGAGTAAGGGGATCTCCATATTATATCTCATACCAAGAAGAAGAGTAGCCAACAGTTCCAAAAGAGTCAATCAATGATGACCATCATCTTATGAATCCATGCTAGATACAAAATTCTAAAGAACTCATTCACTAAACCATGATACTATCCTATTTGGGTAACACTAACTTGCCCACATGGTTTTTTTCATGTCTCAAAAATGCATCTCTGAGGGGGAAAGCGACCCTCTTCCTCATGAGTTTAAGGCTATGTCAAACCACATCTTATCAATGTGTTGTGCAGTTGAGGGATAACAAACTCCAGTTGAGGTCCTATGCCCTGGTAGAAAAGGAGGGTTCCACGCTTATAGTTGATGGAGGACCCATGCCTAGTCCAACTAGAGGGTTCCACAATAACATTTTGTAGAGGATCCATGCCTTTTGTCGACTGGAGGGATCCACTCGGATAGTCAAGGATCCATTCCCAATCTAGTTGAAGGGTTCTACTCTATGTCATTAAGGACCCATGCCCGGATACCATGAGAGGGTTCCACTCAGGAATTCGAGGGACCATACCCAACCCTCCTGGAGGGTTCCACTCCAACAGTCATTGAGGAACCATGCCCAGTTTGGCAAGAGGGTTCCACTCAGAAGGTTTCAGACCCATGCCAATCACAGTTGGATTGTTCAACTCTGAAGGTTTTCAATGAACCATGCCCTTCACCAAAAGAGGGTTAAACTTGGAAAGTAACCTCATAAGATATTTCTTGATCATGGCTATCATCGAGAATCACCTTAGAAGGTTCAGTGCTTGTTAAATTTCACATCATATCTTGTAATCCACAGCCAAGGGTACCATTATATTTTATGCAGAAAAACACATAAGATAGGCTAATTGTGGGCCATAATACGAGTTCAATAAAAGGAGATATGGAATGTTAAAGTTTTTAAAAAAAGAAACTATGGGTACATGATGTGTGGCCCTACATCTTAGCTTGGTTGTGTCCCTGGACGACACACAATTTATTGTCCATGTAGCAATACACACCATGTAAGTGGACTACACAATGTGTCTTGGCTAACCAGAACTAGGATTGTATGCTGCTTTTCATATCCATGTATTGGATTACACGAGCGTGTACCCAAGCCCATTTATATCCACACAAGTTCCAATCTGTGTGACCCATCACATGGTTTACCCAACCAGGAAGGGGGTAAACGGTGTGTAGGTGGGACTACACACCGTGTCATACATAATTTATCTGAGAACCATAGAGTCTCCCCTGAGGGGAATACATGCCATGTGTTATTCATTCAACATGGAGTATAGTAGAGATTTCTTCATAAATCCATGATCCAAAATGAATGCATGAAGTTGTCAACACTACATTGGATCTAGCTCCATCTTAGGCCAAAAAATGGTGGATCTAACCTTAGATCTTGGATCTCTACCATCGTTCTCCATAAAAACAACCACCATAAGTTTATATGTTTTCACCCATTGTTCTATACGGTACTATGGCTTCCACAACATGTGAGATTGGTGTTGCCCGACAGACACCGACAGGGAACTGTAGCAGTGCAGACTTTGGAGTCAACTATACTATAGCCTTTTGGACTTCTAGCCGGCATCCCCTGTAGCACTTTTGACTAAGGTGGACATCTTTCACTATAACGATGTAGAATTCCTATACAGAATAGTGGATCATATTTCTCATTTTCTAGCCCATTTTCAGGTTTTGATTTGGGTGAGAAATTTCTGTAATATGTGCTCTCGAATCATAGTGATGTTCTGCCTCTCTGTGAATGTAGGGATTATTCCTAAAACACATAAATTTGGGTGTTACGTGTGTTTTCTATTCTTCTACATTTTATTTCCCTATCTTGTTTCTATCATTGTGAATCCCGAAGAATCACAACACAACAATAGATTCATACTCCGATTGTCAAATATACCATCCTCACCTCGTAATGATCCCAGATCCATGCCCTACTAATCGATCCATTTTTGTTTCATTGATCTATCATGAATATGGGGGTCTGATTGAGCTCAACACTGCCTGATAAATTCTAGTCGAGACCATGGGGATCCAACCAGTGAATAATGTGATGCAATAAGGGAGAAAAGCATAGAAACCTAAATTTTAAACATCTTTAGAAAAATGTTCTTGTCAAATGATCAACAAAGGGCATACAAGGGTTTGAAAATTTATTAAACAAATTGAAATTCAGTATATAGGCTCATGGAATGTCCACAACAGGATAAAGATCAAAGAAAAAAGAATTATCTACTCAGAAAATATAATTATAAGGGTGGAAAACAACATATAACAAGTCCTACCTTGATTATAGATCAGTCATCAGTGAAGAATTCATTTTCCAGTGATTTGGGAGGAGCCGTTTAATTTATTACATCCTGATATAATTCGATCCAGGAGTTAATCATCATTCGATTGAGATCCCTCAATGAAAGTGGGAAGAGAGGTCTTAACAGAAATTGTAGAATTATGAGACAACCCTGGATAATTCTCCATAACGACATATTTATAAACATATCATTATATCAAATAAATTAACTGATTAATTTAAAAATTAATTGATCCACTTAACTGTACCACCAATGGGTTAGGGGTCCGAACGTCCTGTACCAACTCATTTTACATCATGCCTAAGATAAAAACCACATTACAAACTCAACTGTAGTCTTAGATGTCTGATTCAATAAACTGTTTAGGATTTATCCCATTTTTTTATGAAGTTGCATGCAAAAAATATACAATATATTTAATATTTTTATAAAATTAATTCTAGGAACACCAGACCTCATAATCACATTCCATCTCAGCTCGTAGCTATGGAAATATATATAGAAATATTTCAAAGTGTTATATGGAAAAAAATGGGTCTCTCCACGGTTTGTGTGAGAAGAATAGGTTCAAAGTCATACCCTTGTCTATTTTTTCTTGACAATAAAAAAAGTTGTGTGTGAATGGGATAATAAACATCGTACACCAACGATATAGTCATCCACAATAGAGGTGAACCTCATAAAAATCCTAACGTATCGTTCTTTACTATTTAATGTGTATGTTTTCTATCTTCAGGTCAATAAGAAAAGGGGATAATTCCCTGAATAAGTGACAAAGGTATAAAAATAGATAAAGGTTTTAAAGTGATAACAAATTATCCCACACTGATTCTCCCCCTCTTAATGTGGTCATCCCAAAGTGAGCCTAATAGAGGGATCTTCTACATGAACTATCATTCACTATTAACGTTTAATAAGATAAACCCTTAAAGATGAAAACCCCAGTAGATTGGAGTTGGTGGTTAATTTATTTTTTTTGGCGTAAGATACATGGAATCACATATTAATGGATAAAATTGTTCAGTAGTATTGGTAAACTAGATACATTCTTAAAATTCACATTACATTTTAAACATAAATATTTTCTTTTATAAAACCATTATTTCCCTTAGAATATCCATGAATTTTAATCATAAAAGACATCCTAGTGTCTTGGGGAAAATGAAACATAAGAAATTTGGGAGCTCAAATGCTTAGTAAGGGTTAATTACTACCGAAGCTATCATAAATCAATAAGCATAATCAACATGACATGGTAAATAACTAAACACACATTCCATTTAAATAATTTTACTATCATAATATGATAAAGCATAATCAATATTTTATGGTAAATAACTAAAAACCCATGCCATTAAATCCACAAAATGAGAATAAAATGAATTCATATATAATATCATTATGAAAATTTCATGGATAATAATAATAATAGAATTATAAAATATATAAATTCTTAATTTTTGGACGTCATGTATTAGGCACATGATACCTCTACCATCAATACCGTGCAAGAGACAATTTAAATCGATTGGGTACAAATTGATATGGTTAAGACAACAATTCCTCTACTCACAAGACTTTTCAAAATATAGTTTAAAACTACATGTTATAAACCAATCATGTTTGGAGAACTGATTTGTCTCCCGAGAACAATTTATGCATCTATAGACTATCTATAATTGGGCCTCAGCCGTTTCTACATTTCAAAAACATTTATCATGTACTGAATAAATGGTTTAATTCATGAACAATCTGTCTTATCAAAAAATATATTTATTGATTAACGGATACATATTTATAAATATTTCCTCAAATAAAAATATATCCTTCAATGTAAACATCATATATAATAATGGTGTACGATTTAGGTAATAATCATATTTATCATGCAAGAATATGGATATTTAAAAGAAATGAAATATTCAAAGATCAAAATTAAGTGAATAATTAAATGGATGATATTATTAAATCATATACCCAGTGATGAATAGGAAAAATAAAGGGTTTTTGTCCTTGATGAATAAAAGTACACAAAAAATTTCATTAAAACGTTTTTGAGTAAAACTCTCTTCTTCACATGGAAATTCACTTTTAAAAATTAATTATGAAAATATGATGGAAAATATTTTATTTGAAAATAAACTTTTAAACTTGTAAAGTAAGTTTCAAATAATTAATGAATCATAATAATGAGAAAATCATACTGTATAAGTTAAGATAAAACATTCCTTCTATTTTTTGTCGAAAAATACACAAAGTACGTCGTTCTGAAAAGGACAAGAAGATTTATTTTAAAACATTTTGTAAAATTTAAAACATGGTTAAAAATGACTTCAAACAATTGTAGGAGAATAATAAAAATATTTTTTATAACACTATAAAATATGGAAATGGAAGAGAAATATTTCCAAATAGGGAGATAAAAAATCCCAAATTATGACGGGACTGTGAAATAAACCTTTACCACTTAGGTAACTTATAAATACTAGGCCCCATAAAAGAAAGAAATTAGAATGAATATTTAAATATCAAGAATTCAAATATACTAATGATTTAATATATCAAATGATAATTATATACAATAAAAAAAAATTATTGGTGAATAAGGAATGTGTCCCCCATAAATAAAAGAGAGATATAAATCCTTTACCTCAAGTTCTAATTTCTTTGTACGTGTCAGAATATCGTGGATATTAAATATATATTTATTATAAATATATTATATAACAATATACATATATATCATACCTTATATTATTTACATATAATATTTTATCACCTGTTTATTATCAATTCATTGTTAAAATCAATGTTTCATGTGTTGACTACTTCATTTTTCATGTATGTTTTGATTTGATAGATTATTACCTTATACTTTTATCATAGTTACATCATCAAAACAAATTATTTATGGTTTAAATACCATATATATTAAATATATATTTATTTAGATTCATCCAAAATGGTAGATATAGACAAATGAATTACATCGTTCATTGAGATGGTAGACCGTACGTACAATTGAACGTTATTTTCATTTCTTGATGGATGGAATGAAAGAAAGATAAAGAATAATTAAAAATTGTAGAATCATTATTATGTAATATATATATAAATATATTTCATATATATATATATATCTATTAGTTACATATTTATATGTAGTGGCCCAGACCCTCCTGTTCCATTACTTTTTCCAAATTTTGGTGTTTGGGGGTATCCTGGGGACTATCAGTGACTCATTAAAGTGTTTTCAATGTTTTAGGTTGAATTAATGGTGGAACAAATTAGAGTTAGTGGCATTGATGGGCATCTATGGCACCGATCGACATCGGTGGCACCGCAGGGCGTCGGTGGCACCGAAGAGTGTCGGTGGAACCAATGGACGTTGGTGGAACTGATGGGCGTCGGTGGCACTTATGGGCGTTGGTGGAACCGATGGGCTGTCGGTGGCACCGATGGGAATCACTGGCACCATTGGGTTTTCTATAGCACTAGTCGACTTCAGTGCTAGGGCTACGGTGTCAGGGAGATGGTGCCAGGGTGATAGTGTTAGGGTGACGGTGTCTCACCTAATGGTGAGTCATTCCCAATTTTCTAGGACTTTCCAATTTCTCTCCAATAATATATCTTTTGATGTGAAAGTGTTTTAATACCCCTTTAAAATAATTTTTATGAACAATCAATGATTTTTAAACCCCCAATAGTAGGGCAACCCTTGAGTTACCAAAATATGTGGCCTTTTTTCCTTGATGTCACACCCCTTTTCGTGTTTTACAGTTTCTCCCCCATTAAATGTTTTTCTCTATTTAATGGAAATCTATTAACTCACAGCCATTATATCCACCATCATCAAAGAGAATCATTAAATATCAATTAATTGCAATGTGTGAAACCACCCAATCACATGTTCATGGCACGATCCAATTTTTAAGTACTTCAAAATCATCTCCTAGATTTTAGGACCTAGCCTCTTCTTAATCCGAGTCCTCTATTCTTTTCCTTTCGGGTTCTCTTAGTTTTCCTAGAGACTTCCTTTGGAAATGAATCATGTTCCCTTAATGGAGCCATGTTTTCTCAGCCTTAGAGTCCATGAAGTTCTTCCTCTATCAGTCATGAATCACTAGTTCTTGGTTTGAGGAGAAAATATTGATCATTGATCATCCAAGTAGAGGTTTTTCCTTTATCTCTCTCATTTTTGCATCATGCGGGGTGGGTATGTTGGTGTTCCCTCGGAACGTAGATGAAAAAAACTCTAATGAAGATAATAAACAGACTGTAAAAGAATTAAGGGGTGGGAATTTTGATAATGTTGGTATGTTATGCATTTTTATTTATGTTGTGTATTATTTGGGCTTTTTTCCACAAGAAATTGTGTTTGTTGGTTGTCTTTTCTTGTTCACTAATAAAAATCTATTTTCAGGAGAATCTTGTGATTGAATGAATATATCATGGAAACTAGTCACATAAACATGTTTGATTAAATGGATGCCCGATGAATAAGTTCCCCTCCATGATCACCCTGATTAACCAAATAGAATTAAGGAACTCAATAAATGATGTTGTCTAGATTTGAGAACTTCATTTCTCTATTCTAGTGGTATGCATAGTTTCTTTGTTTGATATTTGTGGGGTGACATGGAATGGGGATAGGATCTATGGATGTTCCGTTGTTGGTTTGTGAATCTAGGGCAGTGTGGAGCTGGTATGTTGGGGCTTGGTTTGGTTGTAGTACTTAAAGGGATCTCACACACCCCTTTTGTTGTTGTGAAATTACAAGAGAATAGGGTGTGAATGCTTAAAATCATACTTGGTGGTTTTTCCTTTAGATTTTGTTTTGGCCTGTGGTTATGCCTATTATTTTCCCGATAGTAGAGGAATTTTTTAAACGGAATCACTTGATCATGATAACAAAAATGGGTTGTGTTATGGTTATAGTTGTGGTGTATTTGTGCATGTAGGGATATCAGCAATAGGGGTTGTGTATGGGCTGCTTGTTGGTTTTGAAATCCTTAGGTTGGGATGAGTTCTTGATTACCTATATGTATAATATTTTAGTTCTTGTTTTTCTTATACGCACCCAACCCATGTTGATCACTTCATGCTGAACACCCCCATTTCATGGGGGATAGTGTTTTTAGAACATTATTATAAGTGTATGGTTACTAGCTTCTTTCTTCTCCCTCTCCTAGGTAGACCAAGAATCCTCGGATGAGCTATGACGACCTATGGTTCAGTATGTCCTAAGACTCCTCGGTCAGGGAGTGTTGTGGTGGTTGGCCCAGGTGTGTGTGGTTTGGTTGTTTCCCAAGTGTGTTTGGGATGAGGAACATGTGTCTTCAGGTGTGATAGTGGTTGTTGTGGCCCAGGTGTTTGCGGGTGTGGTTATGTGTGGTTATTGTGGCCTAGGTGTTTGTGGGTGTGGTTATTTGTGGTTGTGGAGGCCCAGGTGTCTGTCAGTGGGATATATGGTCTTGTCCAATAAGGTTGTTGTTGGGATGGAAGTGGGACTATAGTGGAACTTATGGGGGAGGTCTGATGCATAGGATTTCCTAAATAACCAGTGGAAAAGTGGTGCGAGGTACCCAAATATTGATGTGCTATTACTATTACATTACCAAACTTGCGTTATTTGGGGAGTGTGCCATGGTGAGACAGGGTTGATATTTTTCCTTCTTAGGTGTTATGGATATCTCTATTTTCTCACGGGGAATTAGAATACCTCCCTACTTGTGCACAAGAGCTTTTGGTTTTCCCTACTGAGTATACCTGTATACTCAACCTATACATATGAAACTACATTTAGGTTTCCAGGAGGACTTTCAGGACCATGCCAGACATTACTAGCTCGGGTTTCGAGGGTTGTCATTGTAGTTTTTCTTTCTTGGTACTTTTAATCATATTTTTTCTTGTAATTTGTATTAGTTTATTTTGAACATGCATATGGGAATGGATTTTTTTGGCCTTACTTAACATTTAGTTTTTGGAGTTGTTTGGGAATTTCCATCTTATCTCCCAATATTGTTCTATAAAAAGGTTAATGATTTCCATTTTACATGAGATTCTATACCCTTGGTGCTAGTTGCCACTCTGGGGCCTATTGAAGGCGAGACTCGGGGGTCATTATATCTCCTTCAAAATGAAGAAGGAAGGGTCTGGTAGTTTTTTGTACCTTCCCTCATCTTGGCGAAGGCAGGTCATGACAGAATGATATCAAAGGAAGGTTATGGTTGAGAGATAGGATTGAGTTTGGGGGTAGGCATGATGAGGATTTCATGGGATAGTAGGAAAACAATGTTAGGAAATATTGGTGCATGAAATAGGCTAGGGAAGACAGGCTAGGACATGAGATTTACCCCCCCCCCACTCGTGATCTGATGTAAGGAATATGAACCTACAGAACGACTATGTGAGGCTACACTGATTGCAGGGTAGATACCCTCGGAAATGTACATGCATTATAATGGCTTGTGTTATTATGTGTTGTGGGATTTTTGGGAACATAAAATAAATAGAAGGTTTATGAAAAATTTAACAGAAGTATTTTACACTACTCAGGCTTAGGCATTCCTTGTTTACCTTGCAGCTATGACACCCGGATGACGACCACGAGTAGTGTGGAAGATCAAGGCCTAGTAGACTGATATGGATGATCAGAAGAGGGTTGATCAAGAGGATTATGATGACCAGTGGAAGAAGAGGCTTCATGCCATTCAGCAGCAGACCCTTGGGATGTACGAGGAAAGAAACTCAAACATGGATATGGATAGCTGGATCGAGGAGCTGGTGATAGATTTCAGCTTGATCCGGGATCTGACAGAGTGCTGGGTTCCTTTGGCTGTAAGACAGGTGCGGGAAGCGGTACATTAGTGGGGGAATCTCTATCTTAGGGAGAAGAGGGAAGTTTATGTTTCATAGACTGAATTTGAGAAGGAGTTCCAGGAAAAATTCATTTCTTCCATGATGAAGGTTGAAAAGAGAAAAGAGTTTATATCCCACTAGAAAGGTATTATGAAGGTGAGGATTTGGGGATCAAGTTCAAATATAACCTTTTTTTTGCTCCAGACCTCTTATCGAATGAGAAATTGCAGGCAAGGCACTTAGAGGAGGCACTCTAACCTTCCTTGCAGTACATTGTTACTCCCTTCACTCTACCAACATACTTGGAGGTCCAGAATAAGGATGAAGTTGTGGAGAGGATGGAAACACTGGGAGGTGTGCTGCGAGGGGAGATCCAATGGAGCTT
This sequence comes from Viscum album, assembly GCA_963277665.1. Classification (NCBI taxonomy): domain Eukaryota; kingdom Viridiplantae; phylum Streptophyta; class Magnoliopsida; order Santalales; family Viscaceae; genus Viscum; species Viscum album. The sequence continues at coordinate 289,201,832 of OY728163.1, forward strand.
GTCATAGGGGAAGGTCGTTAGAAGCTCGCCTCCAACATGAGGGACTTCCAGGTTTCTGTCGGTGGGGATCAGACCCCATCAGTTGCAGTTTCAATCTCTCGGTCCTCACCCTTTCTTCGTGATCCTAGGACTGATGTGATTTATTTGTTGAAGTTATGGGAACCTACATAATCAGTTCCCAGACTATGTGCAGTACAATGGTGGTAGGCATATTCATTGCCCACCTCAGCAGCACCAGTTGTTGGCTAGACCTTTTCACCAGCATCAGCAGCAGCAGGGCCAGTGGGCTCCCACTCCACCAAGGGAGGACGGTGCCGGAGGAGGACGACCTCACGACACTTCTCTAGGACCTCAACCATGGCATGGTCTAGGAGGTAGCTGACAGCTGAGGGGAAGAGGAACAGAGCATTGGTAGTTTCACTCCATGGAGAAAGTAGTTCAAGCAGGGAAGGGGGTCGTTCGTGGTACGATCAACTTTATTAGTACTCTTTCATATGCCTTTTTTGATTCAGGATCATTTTACTCTTTTGTTACACCCAGCCTAGAAAATTACATGGGCCTAGACGTAGATAGATTCTCCATGACCCTAGCCCTGAGTACGTCAGTTGGGGGTCAGACTCGCATGTTTTATGTTTTTTGAGGTTGTAGACTAATGTTGGGGCTGCATCAGTCTAGTGGGGATCTTTTTATAATGCAAATACATCCATATGATGTCATCCTGGGCATAGAATGGATGTTCTCCATGCACACTATTATTGACTCCTTCCATAGGAGGTTCATGTTCTCAGATATGGGTGGACATCGTGTAGCTTTTGTCGGCGAGAGAGGTTACCAGGAGGGAAACCAACATGTGGAGCCCCTTCTTTCCTTGTTAGCAGGGATGCTAGTGGAATCGATAGGCACATAGATGCTGGATGTTCCAGGTATTATCAGTGATTTCTTGGACGTTCTCCCCAAATAGGTTGTGACTGTACCCCCTCAACGTAATGTTGAGTTCGGGATACACTTACAAGTAGGTGCACATCCGATTTCTAGGGCTCCCTATTAGATGACACCTTATGAGTTGCGAGAGTTGCAGATTTAGGTTGATGACGTGATGAAGAATGGTTTTATTTGACACAACACATCTCCATGGGGTGCTCCAGTCTTTTTCCCAAAGAAGGCAGATGGTGGTCTCAGGCTATGCATATAGTACCAAAGACTGAATTAGGTGACGATAAATAATCGTTACCCTCTCAAGAAAATCGACGACTTTTTGACTAGTTGAAGGGATAATGTTGGTTTCTAAGATCGATCTGCGGTTGGGATATCACCAGTTGAGGGTGAAGGAGGTTGACATCCCAAATACTGCCTTCAGATGCATGTACAAACACTTCAAGTTCGTGGTCATGTTGTTCGGTGTTAAAAACATGCCAGCTGTGTTTCTGGGGCTCATGAACATTATTTTATGCGAGTATCTAGACATGTTCGTAGTCATGTTCATCGATGAAATACTGGACTACTCAAAATTAGAGGAGGATCACACCAAACATCTCATGATAGTTTTAAAAGTTCACTAACACCACCAACTCTACGGGATGTTTTCAATGTGAAAGTTTTGGACACGAAAGGTGAATTTCATTGGACACATGGTGTCCCAGTAGGGAATAATAGTGGACCAGTCGAAGGTTGAAGTGGTTGTTTCTTTGGTATCCCCCAAGAACATGGCATAGGATCATAGTTTCTTTGGTTTGTAAGGTTACAACTAGTGGTTTGTACCAGAATTATCTTGAGTTGCAGCACTTTTGACATCCTTGACTAGAATAGTCTAGGATTTTGTATGAGGAGAGCAGTGCCAGGTAGATTTCAGTTACCTGAAGGGAAAGCTGGTTAGTGCCCCATTGTTGAGGTTACCAGAATAAGGGGTAACATTTTATGTGTTTTGTGATGCCTCCAGTATAGGCTTGGGGTTTGTGTTGATGAAGCCTCATAGAGTGATCTGTTATGGGTTTGGAAAGTTACATCCTCATGAACATAACTATGCCACTCAAATATTGGAGATTTTTGTGGTTGTGTTCTCACTGAATATGCGGCGGCATTACCTCATGGTGGAACGCTTCATGGACTACACATACCACAAGATCTTGAGGTATGTCTTCTCCCTGCATGACCTGAACTTGCAGCTGCAGAGGCAGATAAAGTTTCTTTAGGACTACGACTTCAAGATCTACTAAAACTTAGGAAAAGGGGATGTAGTGGCTAATTCCATGAGTAGGAAGTTATAGGAGAATGTGGTTTGTGAGTCTGAATATGCTTGGAAAGAAATGGAGGATTTGGTTACCTTGCACTTAGATTCAAGGGTGGAGGATGGTAGAGGTTGTCTATTTCATATGGTAGTGCAATCTTCCTCGGTACGACAAGTGGAGGAGTCCCAGTGGGGAGAATTATAGGCTAAAGTGATGCGTGATAGTGTTAGCTAGGGTGATGCTCTAGAAGGATGTTTAGAATATGGTCTGAATTAGATGTTATTTCATTGAAAGTTTTTTGTCCTGGTGGAAATGCGCGAGAGTTCTTGGTGAGTTCCATAACTCACCCCTGGCGGTATAACCAAAAGATTCCAAGACGTATCATGGATTGAGGGGTCTGTTTTGGTGGCTCGGGGTGAAACGGGCAGTGGATGGGTTTGTGATAATGTGCCTCGTGTGTCATCAGGAGAAGGCTAAGCACCGTGTTCCAGATAGTCTGTTGTAGCCCTTAGACGTTCTCAAGTGGAAGTGGAATGACATCTCGATGGATTTCATCATGGGACTACCCAGATCTGAGGGAGGATATGATGCCATCTGGGTAGTGGTGGATCAGTTGAAAAAATTGGCTCACTTCTTAGCAATTAAGGAGTCGAGCATAGTGGATTCCTTGGAATAGAAGTATATGGGTGAAGCTATGCAGTTTCACAAAGTTCACAAAACCATCATTTTGGATTAGGATATACATTTTACTCTATGAGTCTGGAGTGGATTATACAATTTTTTTGGCTCCCAGTTATGCCATAGCACTGATTTCCACCCTCATATGGATGGTCAGACAGATAGGACCATCCAGATGTGGGAGGATATGCAGCAGGCATGTGTTCTGGACCTCAGAGGATTGTGGGTACGACACATGGCTCTTGTAGTGTTTTCCTACAATAATAGTTATCACTCTACCATTGGAATGACACCATTTTATACCTTGTATGAGAGACTGTGTCGTTCACCAGGGTGATATACAGAGGTTGGGGAGGCAGGTGTTCTTGGCTTGGAGGTGGTGTAGAGCACGACAGAGAAGGTTTAGCTCGTGTGTGGGAGGATAAAGGCAGCTTAGGACTGACAGAAGTCATATTCCAATCATAGGAGGATACATTTGTAGTTTGAGGTTGGGGACCACATTTTATTAAAGGTCTCCCATCAGTGTGGGAATAAAAGGTTTGGTAATAGGATTAACCTTTCTTTCTGGTTCATCAGACCCTTCGAGGCATTGAGATGAGTCGGAAAGGTGGCATATCAGCTGGCGCTACCACCACCGCTTCCTAGTTTTGACATCGGGGATTAATTTTAAAATAATTAATGAAATTTATATACTTTGAATTTGGTAAAATAGAAATCATTTTTGAATTCATAATAACAAAATTATCTTAGGTTAAATTTTTGGAATTTTTCTAAAAACATTCAATTGTTGATGAATAGTGAAAAACACTGCGTTATTGTTTAAAACTGACTTTTATTTAAATAATTATTATTTTTATTAAAATTTATTTTAATGTAAAAATAGATACATAATACCTATATTAGTTCAATGTAATTAATTAGAGTCAATTTATAATAAGATTAGATGTATAAAATTTTATTGATTTTTTAACATCTTTTACCAACCTTCTAAGCACATTTGAAAATTTACATAAAACGTAATTTTACCCCTTCTATGAATTTAATTTCAAAAATCATAGAGACACGATTGACATTAGTAAGTAAAATTTGGTTCACTAGGATGAAAATAATTTTTGGTGAATAGTAACTTTTGAATTTTATTTACCACGGTTAATAGTAAATAGGGTAATTAAAGGTCAAAATGATATTATATTTACCCTAAAAAATGTCCTAATTCGATTAGATAACTTTATTTTGACAAAAATCATTCTTATTAATAAAATATGATCCACTTGGATTAAATTAGGACATTTATTAATTTTTTATTTAAAGAAGAGTTAGAAGTGTTAAATTCAATGTTAAATAACTAAATCGTTTTTAAAATTTGGTAATACATATGATAAATTCGTCTATAAATATTAATTAGAAAGATAAAAATATTTCCTACATCATGGTATTTTATTTATAATTTTTAAACATTAAATAATTAAATTTATGTATGACACAATGATGATGCAATATTTACCTTATTAATGAAAGATTAAAATAATTGACACTATAAATATAAAAATAAATGTAAATTGATACTTTTGATTCATTCCATGAATTTTATAGGTTAATATGAAATGTTATGGTGGATTTAATGTATTTATTTCGAAGTAATTAGGTTATTTTGACTTTCACAAAAACCAAATATTAAATAGTGTCAAATTGACATAAATGTATATTTATAAAAAATAATATATTATTAAATGAAATAATATTCCTAAAAATATAAGGTTCTGAAAAAGAACTTATATAATTATATATATGTTATTAAGGAACCACTTGAGGTTTTCTTGGAATTTTATAGTAAGTTTATTAACCACGTAATATAAAAAATATAAGAAGACATTGTAAAAGTTAAAATATTTAACTAAGAGTCAAATCTAAAGTATAAGGTTAATATGGTGACATAAACTGGTCTAAAACCTATTGGTTGAGATAATTTCGACCCATCCCCACCTTATCAACGAAATAAATCCAATTGGAGCCGTTATAAAACAAAAATGTTTTTATAATAAGATAATATTTCATGATTTTCCTAAAGTGATCCTCACCTATGTTATAAAAGACACTACTACAAAAATGAGAAAGGGAAGTGCCCCCTTATATCAGTGCTAAGAAAAACCGCTGATAAAGGTTACCCTATATCAGCTCTAAAATTTTAGTGCTGATAAAGGAGTTCTTTATCAGTGCTTTTCTAGTGTTGATATATGGACTCTTTATCAGCACTAGAAAAGCGCTGATAAAGAAACCCTGTATCAACACTACAATTTTAGCGCTGATACATGGAGTCTTTATCAGAGATTTTCTAGCACTGATAAAGAGGCCATATATCAGCGCTGGAAAATCACTGATAAAGAACTCCTTTATCAGCGCTAAAATTTTAGCGCTGATACAGGGTAACCTTTATCAGCGCTAGAAAGGCGCTGATAAAGACTCCCTGTATCAGCGGTAAACTTTTTGCGCTGATACAATAAGGATTTATTAGCGCCTTTTTAGAACTGATAAATGGTACTATTATCAGCGCTAAAAAAGCACTGATAAAGGACACCTTTATCAGCGTTAAAATGTTAGCGCTGATAAAGGTAGTCTTTATCAGCGCTTTTTTATCGCTGATAAAACCTTAGTGCATTTTTTTATAAAGTCAGTCGCACAGTGCCCTCTTTGTATCGTGACCTAAAGCTCTCGCGGTACTGGAACTCTACGAATCCCCTGTACCACCCGCTGAGATCACGTTGCCGGACCTCCTCCGCCCTCGAGCTTCAGTTTTCCGGACCTCCGCCGCCCGCAACGCTTTCAAGATTCGGTTTGCAGGACCTCCTTTAAGACATGTTTTCCAAATCTTTTTTCAATATTGTTCTCCTCTCCCATTTGTATATCATTTTTTAACATGATTTTTTATTCTATGGGTGAGTATTATGGATTGATTGATTGAAGAAAATGGACCATACTTGATGGAAAATGATGTAAAGGGGATGATTCACATGTGTTTACTAATTTTCATTATATTTCTCAAGAACACGGTGCTTGTTTACTTTTATTGTTGAAAATCATCATTGTTTTTTGGTGGGGTTGTTTGAGATGTTTTTTATTAGTTTGGTTGTGATAGATTCCATTGGGGGAAAATGTGAGATGGTTGAGGTGGTAAATCATGCAGTGGGGAAGGATCGACCTTTCCATTGTTAAAAAGATGTAATGAGTGGGTTATTGTGGGAGATGACATCGTTAGTTGATATGGGTTTTCCTTTTAGTTTCCCAGTGAGGGCCACTATCTAGCTAGTGGTGTCGTTGTATATGAGAAAGCATCGATGTAGTTGGAGATGTATGATGTTCTTCATTTGAGCAGACTCATTCAGATTCCAAGTGGGTGTTTCTATACTATATCTTCTTTTTGGGATTCATGTGTTTCATGAATTCATATTTTATCCATTTAAAGTTGGTTAGACATGTTTTGATCATTTTGAAGCAAAAAATAACCCTATAAATGAAAATAATATATGGAATGGATGGTATCTTGTTGTGAATTAAGCTTTTTCATTGAAATAAATTAGGTTTCCTTCTGGCCAACATGAAATCCACTAACCTATTCTCAAATACCATGTTTTTTCATCTTGTTTGGGGTATTTTGATTCACTCCCCCCTTTTGGTTTTCATTTCTTCTTGGCATGATCATCAGGAACGGTTTCACTTCCACCAGTAGTGAGTATTTAGGCACGATGAATAAATACTAATGGTTAGGCTCTATTAATCTCCATTTTTATAAGGAAGTGGTTCTCTTCTACTGTATTTGGAATTCTCGTTTTGTGTACTTGATACATAAATACTAATATTTGAGATTCAAATAGGATGGAGATGAATAAAGATTGGATGGATGCTAATCGTTTAACAATAGAGTACGAGAACGGAGTGAAAGAGTTCATCAAGTTTGAAAAGGATCACACAAAGGATCCTTCTAAAATCTTTTTTCCATGTTTACGTTGTTTTTATTCTAGACTAATTACTCCAAAGGAGTAGAAAGAACATTTGATATGTCATTAAATAGATCGGAGTTATAAATGTTGGAATAAACACGGAGAAAAAGCGAATATAGCTACTGGATGGGATAAAACTGCGTTTTATGGATCGTCAGATATGAATACAAATATGGATAATGAAGAAGACCGTATGGAGGATGTGATTACAGATGTCAATGATGATGAAGACCGTATTGAGGAAATGACAAAGACAATTCAAGTTGAACTCCGTGATTGCCCAAAATTGTTTGAGAAGTTAAAGAGTTGTGCAAAGATTCCATTGTATGCTGCTTGCACTAGGTATACAACATTGTCAGCTGTACTGATGTTATATAAATTGAAAGCAGGAAACGGAAGGAGTGATGTCAGTTTTACAGAACTACTTTCTCTCTTGAATGACATGCTCTCGAAATATAATGAGCTCCCATGCCAGACATATGAAGCTAGAAGAATTCTACGCTCGATGGGAATGATTTCTGAAAGAATACATGCCTACCCAAAAGACTGTATATTATTTCTCAAGGAGAACAAATCACTTACAGAATGCCCAAAGTGTGGTGCTTCTCGATACAAGAAAGATAAATCCAATTCTACGAAAGTTGTATGGTACTTTCCAATCATTCTAAGGTTTAGGCGTCTCTATGGAAGTGAAGAAACTGCAAGACAATTGTCGTGGCATGCAGATAAAAGAAATAAAGATGGGTTATTACGTCATCCGTCCGACTCTCCTCAATGGAAGAAAATTGATCATGAGTATCCTGAATTTGGAAAAGAGCTGATAAATCTTCGTCTTGCGTTATCTACAGATAGAGTGAATCCTTTTGGTTTTCAAACCAGCACTCATAGTACATGACCTGTTATGTTGGTAAATTATAACTTTACACCCTGGTTATGCATGAAGCGGAAATTCATCATGTTATCTATGCTTATATCAGGACCAAAACAACCAGGTAACGATATTGATGTTTATATGTCTCCTTTGATCGAGGATTTGAAGTTATTGTGGGACTCAGGTGTAATGTTGTATGATGATTATAAAAGTGAATACTTCACATTGAGAGTGATGTTGTATGGGACAATAAATGATTTCCCTGCTTATGGAAAATTTTCAGGCTATAGCATTAAAGGAACTCAAGGGTGTCCTGTGTGCGAAGAAGATACAGAATCAATTAGGTTGAAACATTCATCGAAATCTATGTTTATAGGACATCATAGATTTCTACCTCATCGGCATAAGTACCGATCTTGGACGACATCATTCAATGGAAGTTCAGAAAAATGCACAACAGTGTCTCCACTAACATGTTATCAACTGTTTGAGAAAGTAAAATATCTGAACACTATTTTTGGTAAACCATTTTCGAAAAACCTTACGAAAATCGGTTGGAAAAAGAGATCAGTTTTTTTTAATTACCATACTGGAATTGTTTGTACGTCAGACATTTTATTGATGTGATGCATGTGGAAAAAAATGTATGTGACAGTGTTATCGGAACGTTGCTAAATTCCCCTGGCAAAAAAAAAAATGGAATTAAGGAAAGGTTGGAAATGGTTGACATGGGAATACGAGAAGAGTTGGCTCCCATGAAGGGTGAAAATAGAATGTTTCTTCCTCCAGCTGCTTATACTCTTTCTAGGGCGGAGAGATATCAGTTTTGCAACTTCTTCAATGATGTAAAGGTTCCATAGGGGTACTCATCAAATATCAAGAACACTGTGTCAATGAATTATTTGAAGTTAAAAGGTTTTAAATCACATGATTGCAATGTTTTGATGCAATATCTAATTATTATAGCTTTACATTGCATTTTTTCCAAGAATGTTCATCATACGTTAACCAAACATTGTGTCTTTTTCAAAGATATATGTAGCAAAGTTTTAGACCTGGGGAAATTTCCAGCTATGGAAAAAGAAATTGTCATCATATTATGTGAATTATAAATGTTCTTCCTGCCAACATTCTTTGATATGATGGTTCATTTGATGATTCACTTGGTGAGAGAGATTCGACTTTGTGGTCCTGTGCACTATAGATGGATGTATCCTGTTGAACGGTATATAAATATTTTGAAAGGGTATGTCAAAAATCAAAGTCGGCCAGAGGGTTGTATAATGAAGCGATATATTGTTGAGGAAGACATTGAATTTGGTACTGAATACCTATCTGATGTGGAAAGCATTGGTCTCCTGAAATCTCGTCACACTGGACACATTGAGGGTGAGGGAATTTCTGGAAGAGAAGTTGTGACAATCAGTATTATAGATCGGGAGCAGGCTTATCTTTATGTCTTGCATAACAGTTGGGAGGTTACTCCATATATTAAAACTCACAAAGAAATTCTTAGGCAGTTGAATCCATCGAGGGTCGAAAAATGGTTATCAGATACACATAATCACCAGTTTATAGGATGGTTTCTGGACCATATTTTTAAGCAGTTGGATGAAAATCTGAATTCAATTTCAGAACATCTTCGATGGCTAGCTGCTGGACCAAATGTGTATGTATTATCTTATAGTGGTTATGTAATTAATGGTTATACATTCTATACAAATGAACATGATGAAGATAGTACCATGAAAAATAGTGGAGTTACACTAGTGGCTGAAGCGATGCATGTTTCCGGTAGTAAGGACAAAAATCCAATTTATGCAAATATGTCATACTTTGGCATTATCAAACTAATATGGGAGTTGGATTATACGACATTCCAATTGCCGATTTTTAAATGAAAATGGATTAATAACAATAGTGGTGTTAAAATAGATGAATGGGGATTTGTGAAAGTTGATTTTAGTAAAGAAGGGTACAAAGGCGAACAATTTATAATGACATCACAAGCGGTATAAGTTTTTTATGTTCCAGATCCCGCAAACCGAAAGTGGTCGATTGTTCTGTTATCGTCCAAAACTACTGAAGGTTCCGATGAAAATTTAGTTGAGGACGATCCTTTTAGTGGTATGTCGCAATCATTTCAGAGCGGTCCCAATGAAGATTATGTTTTGTATGTTAGAGGAGACCACAATGAATGGATTTGGATAGTCGATAGAGGTGTCAAATCTCTTCAACCTTTGAAAAAAAGAAAGAGAGTTCAGAAAACAGGTTATATTTTGTTTGTAATATAGATCTTGTTATCTCACGTTATTATCTTATCATTACTGAATTTATGTAATCTGAATTAACTATTCAACCACTTTTGCAGATAATGAATTCTACACATTCTGATACTCCTAACCTTGAGGCTGAACAAGTCTCTCAAGCAGTTGCTGCTGCGGCTGCTGCTGCTCCTGCAGATCATGCTGCTGCTGCTGTTGCACCTACTGCTGCTCCTGCTGCTCATGCAGCTCATGCTACTGCTGTTGTTTCTCCTGCTGCGGCTCCGGTTTCTCCTGATACTCCTCCTCCTGCGGCTCCTACTGCTGCTCCTCCTGCTGCTGCTCCTCCTGCTGCTTCTGCTGCTGCGGATCCTGCTGCTCTTAGTGTTGAGGTCCAAAAACCATCAACACATGTCATTGATACCATTCTAGATGAACATATAGATGATGTTGATATCAATGAAATGGTCGGGAATGAAGGACCAGCATCGCAGAAATCATAGGTGCGTCGTAGTTTGATGGTGTTAGCCAAAATTTTTAAGGCTAAAAGCAAAGGCATCAAATTTGAAGTCGAATGGAATGCATGAGTCCAACATGTGAATCACAACAAGGCTATGTTTAGCAGCTAAATTTGAGTTATCACTCAGCAACACGTGCCAATTGACATAGATTCATGGCACCATGTTGTGTCCGGGCTGAAGGCTGTGATCTGGGAAAAAATTACGGTAACATTATGAATTTATTTCTTTAATTTACTAGCAAATAAAATAATGAAACAATGTATTACTCTTCTCAATCTCTTGTAGAGTAAATTTATAGTAGATTATTCACACAAGGATTATGTACTAAGGTTTGTAGGAAATATTCTTCGAGGGTTTTGCACTATTTTAACAAGATGTCACCTCAATGATTCTAAAGGTAAAATAAAACCGCACCCACCCATTGTCTACGCTCACTTGATATCCCAAGAAGAATGGGATGCATTTATTGGCCATCGTGGGGATGAGAAGTTTCAGGTACATTGTGAGTGATAATACATTGTTTGAGGATACCTGTATTCATCACTTTGATTGTCAATATTTCATTTATAAAATAGAAACTCTGTACTAAAAATAAGGAACGTGGTTCAAAACCAACAAACCCCTATCGTAAAGCAAGGATGGGGTACAATTCATTAGAAAAGAAAATGGTACTTATTTTAAATTTACAATAATATTGTTAGGCTCCAATAAACAACATCATAATTATTTTTCTATGTTTATATGTAAATTGATGAGTCTAAAACCAAATGCAATTCCATCCCACGTCATGTGCTATGGAAGGAGGCATGTGTGATTTTGTGTGTGAATATGTTGGAGAAATGGCCTCTTTGCCCTTCAAGCTCCCCGAACCCCGATGGTGATCGGGGTTCAGGGAGCTTGAAGGGAAAAGAGGCCATTTTCTTAGATGTTAGATACTATGGAAATGTTTCAAAAATATAGGATGTAATTTCCCATAAAGTCACCCTTCGACATATCCTCCAATGTTTGCAGACCCCACCCTTTCCCCTCGGTTGTCAAAAAAACCTAAAAGACAATGAATATCAATGATCATTCCAAAATGCATTTACACTGAAACCCTCCAGAAAAAAATAAAGTATAATACCTGCAAGTTGTAACTTAGGCCGCGTTGCACAAGACGATTTCCACATTGTTTGTAGAAACCACATTTTCTCCAACACTCTAATGATCTTCATTGCTTCATGTCTCATATAATCTTCCAGAAACTCTTCTTGAAGAAGGTCAACTATCGTGTACACATACTCACCTTCAAATTCATGGGTGCAAGTACAAGGCATAGATGAAGATAAACAACTTCTAAAACAAGTTGACCAACATGCATCATCCTCGATGGAAGTAAGATAGAAAATCACATGGAATTTCTTAAAGATATGATTTTGATGTATATAGTGAAAGGGTGGTGGATGTTCATTGTTGATGTTGTTCGTCTACAAGACATTCACCTTCTCTTCTCCTCTCACTATGTCTTGGACATCATGCAATAGCCTTATATCATGTGTGGTAAATTGAGGTTGCTGAGAAACTATGGCACCGCATGATCTTTCATGCCCAGTGCCCTCATGATTGTTTTTCTAATCAAGTTGCCTATGATCATTAGTTGCGTGTAAAGGTGGTGCAGCAGCCTCCATGATAGATTGGAAGTTTACCAATCCATTTTATGAACATGATGGGATGCTAAATCTGACATTAAGAGCATCCAATACAAGAAATTATTCCAAGGATTCGTCAAGTGAGGATACATTTAAAGATATTTCCTATGTTTCATCGAGCAAGTCAGTTCCTAGTTCCAAAAAGCATTCACAAACATCACTCATCAATTTCCTCAAGGATAAACTTGGGTTCATGGCTTTGTATGATCAAAGAGATCTATCCTCTACTTCATTTACAACCTATGTGGTGCATGTTTCAAATTCCTCCAGGAAAAAGGAACAAATGTGGTGAGTTGTAAGCCACATCTATTTGATGTTTTGAAATGTTAATTATGTTTTGAAAATGGGTTCAATCTTTGAGGAAAAGTTGAATTGTCCCTGATTCATGTATGGATGATGGATTCACATCCATTCCAAGTGGTTTTGATGAAAAGGATGGATGATAACATTGGTTGGTGTTCTCATGGATGTCTAAGCATGGTAAGTTAGAAAACATGTTGGGTATGTTGTGGAGTTTTAGTTGGGGTTCTAGTGGTTCTTTCCCAATGACGGAGGTGTTAAACATCAGATGGTGGTGTTTGTGAGCTAAAGAATATAGTGGGGATCACCATATAAATTAAGTGGTCGGTTGATGACATGATCGGAGTTTTGAATTAGATAGTCTTGGGTAAAATTCATCTTGGTGTTTAGATCGGTTGAGTACATTGAGATGAAGGTTGTGGTTGGGTTGTGTTATGGGTGTTTGGGGCAATGTAAGTATTTAATGGTACCTTTATGTTTTTCATAATGAATAATTAGTAGATCACATTTGGATTGCATTGATCTTTTATAAGAACGATCCATGGGTCCTTGGTGACATGTACGAGTCAACCCCGCCTCAATCCGAGGCACGGTGTGGCCGCTAGCACTCAAAGGGTCTGTATTTTGTTTAAAATGGACAAGATTTTAAGTGAAAACAACAACTGACCTATGGAAATATGAAAAAATGCATTCGGATTGCATGGATATTTTATAAGAATGATCCAAGGGTCCTTGGTGATGTGTATGAGTCAACCCCGCCTCAATCCGAGGCACAGTGTGGCCGCTAGCACTCAAAGAGTCTCTATTTTGTTTAAAATGGACAAGATTTTAATTGAAAACAACAGCTGACCTACAGAAATCCAACCAAACGCATTCATATTGCATTGATATTTTATAATAACAATCCATGGGTCCTTGGTTATGTGTACGAGTCAACCCTGCCTCAATCCAAGCCACGGTGTGGCTGCTAGCACTCAAAGGGTCTCTATTTTGTTTAAAATGGACAAGATTTTAAGTGAAAACAACAACTGACCTACGGAAATTCGACCAAATGCATTCGGATTGCATTATTATTTTATAATAACGATCCAAGGGTCCTTGGTAATGTGTATGAGTCAACCCCTCCTCAATCTGAGGCACAGTGTGTCTGCTAGCACTCAAAGGGTCTCTATTTTGTTTAAAATGGACAAGATTTTAAGTGAAAACAACAAATGACATACGGAAATCCGACCAAAAGCATTCAGATTGCATTGATCTTTTATAATAACGATCCAGGGGTCCTTGGTGACATTTAAAAGTCAACCCTGCCTCAATATGAGGCACGGTGTGACTTCTATCACTCAAAGGGTCTCTATTTTGTTTAAAATGGACAATATTTTAGGTGAAAACAACAACAAACCTACGTAAATCCAACCAAACGCATTCCAATTGCATTTATCTTTTATAATAACTATCCAAGGGTTTTTGGTGATGTGTACCAGTCAACCCTGCCTCAATTCAAGACACGGTGTGGCCACTATCACTCAAAGGGTCTCTATTTTGTTTAAAGTGGACACGATTTTAATTGAAAACAACAAATGACCTACAGAAATATGACCAAACACATTTGGATTGCATTGATATTTTATAAGAACGATCCAAGGGTCCTTGGTGATTTTTATGACTCAACCCCGCCTCAATCCGTGGCACGGTGTGGCCGTTATCACTCAAAGGATCTCTATTTTATTTAAAATGGACAAGATTTTAATTGAAAACAACAACTGACCTATAGAAATCTGACCAAAAGCATTCGGATTGAATTTATATTTTATAAGAATGATCCAAGTGTCCTTGGTGACATGTACGAGTCAACTTCTCCTCAATTCGAGGCACGGTGTGGCCGCTAGCACTCAAAGGGTCTCTATTTTGTTTAAAGTGGACAAGATTTTAAGTGAAAACAACAACTGACCTATGAAAATCTAACCAAAAGCATTCTAATTGCATTTATATTTTATAATAACGATCCAAGGGTACTTGGTGATGTGTACGCGTCAACCCCGCCTCAATCCGAGGCATGGTGTGGCCGCTAGCACTCAAAGGCTCTCTATTTTGTTTAAAATGGAAGAGATTTTAAGTGAAAACAACAACTGACCTACAAAAATCTGACCAAACGCATTCATATTGCATTGATATTTTATAATAATGATCCAAGGGTACTTAGTGACATGTACGAGTCAACCCCGCCTCCAAGGCACGGTGTGGCCGCTAGCACTCAAAGGGTCTCTATTTTGATTAAAATAGACAAGATTTTAAGTGAAAACAACAAATGACCTACGGAAATCTGACCAAACACATTAGGATTGAATTTATATTTTATAATAATGATCCAAGGGTCCTTGGTGATTTTTATGAGTCAACCCCGCCTCAATCCGAGTCACGATGTGGCCGTTATCACTCAAAGGGTCTCTATTTTGTTTCAAATGGACAAGATTTTAAGTAAAAAGAACAAATGACCTACGAAAATCTGACCAAACGCATTCCAATTGCATTTATCTTCTATAAGAAATATCCAAGGGTCCTTGGTGATGTGTAAGAGTCAACCTCGCCTCAATCCAAGGCACGGTGTTGCCGCTATCACTCAAAGGGTCTCTATTTGGTTTAAAGTGGACACAATTTTAATTGAAAACAACAACTGACCTATGGAAATCTGACCAAACACATTTGGATTGCATTGATATTTTATAAGAACGATCCAAGGGTACTTGGTGATGTGAAAGAGTCAACCCTACCTCAATCCGAGGCACGATGTGGCCGCTATCACTCAAAGGGTCTCTATTTTGTTTAAAATGGACAAGATTTTAATTAAAAACAACAACTGACCTACGGAAATCTGACCAAACGCATTCGGATTGCATTGATATTTTATAAGAACGATACAAGGGTCATTTGTGACGTTTACCAGTCAACCCTGCTGCAATCCGAGGCACGGTGTGGCCGCTAGAACTCAAAGGGTCTCTATTTTGTTTAAAGTGGACATAATTTTAAGTGAAAACAACAACTGATCTACAGAAATCAAACCAAACGCATTCGGATTCCATTGTTCTTTTATAATAACGATCCAAGGGTCCTTGGTGATGTGTACGCGTCAACCCCGCCTCAATCTGAGGCACGGTGTGGCCGCTAGCACTCAAAGGGTATCTATTTTGTTTAAAATGGACAAGATTTTAAGTGAAAACAACAACTGACCTATGGAAATCCAACCAAACGCATTCATATTGCATTGATCTTTTATAAGAACGATCCAAGGTTCCTTGGTGATGTGTATGAGTCAACCCCGCCTCAATCCGAGGCACGGTGTGGCCACTAGCACTCAAAAGGTCTCTATTTTGTTTAAAATGGACAAGATTTTAAGTGAAAACAAAAACTGACCTACAGAAATCCAACCAAACGCATTAGGATTGCATTGATCTTTTATAAGAATGATCCAAGTGTCCTTGGTGACATGTAAAAGTCAACCCTGCCTCAATCCGAGGCACGGTGTGTCCGCTATCACTCAAAGGGTCTCTATTTTGTTTAAAATGGACAAGATTTTAAGTGAAAACAACAACTAACCTACAGAAATCCAACCAACGCATTCGGATTGCATTGATATTTTATAAGAATGATCCAAGGGTCCTTGGTTACGTGTACGAGTCAACCTCGCCTCAATCCAAGGCATGGTGTGGCCGCTAGCACTCAAAGGGTCTCTATTTTGTTTAAAATGGACAAGATTTTAAGTGAAAACAACAACTAACCTACTAAAATCTGACCAAATGCATTAGGATTGCATTGATATTTTATAAAAACGATCCAAGGGTCCTTCGAGATGTGTACGAGTCAACCCCGCCTCAATCCAAGGCACGATGTGGCCGCTAGTACTCAAAGCGTCTCTATTTTGTTTAAAGTGGACAAGATTTTAAGTGAAAACAACAACTGACCTACGGAAATCCCAGCAAACACATTCAGATTGCATTGATATTTTATAAGAACGATCCAAGGGTCCTTGGTGACGTGTACGCATCAACCCCGCCTCAATATGATGCATGGTGTGACCGCTAGCACTCAAAGGGTCTCTATTTTGTTTAAAATGGAGAAGATTTTAAGTAAAAACAACAACTGACCTACGGAAATCTGACCAAATGCATTCGAATTGCATTTATCTTTTAAAATAACGATACAAGGGTCCTTGGTGATGTGTAAGAGTCAATCCCGCCTCAATAAACGACATAGTGTGGCCGCTTACACTCAAAGGGTCTCTATTTTGTTTAAAATGGACAAGATTTTAAGTGAAAACAACAACTGACCTACGGAAATCCAACCAAATGCATTCGGATTGTATTGATCTTTTATAAGAACAATACAAGGGTCCTTGGTGACGTTTAAGACTCAACCCTGCCTCAATACGAGGCATGGTGTGGCCGCTATCACTCAAAGGGTCTCTATTTTGTTTAAAATGGACAAGATTTTAAGTGAAAACAACAATTGACCTACGTAAATCTGACCAAACACATTCGGATTGTATTGATCTTTTATAAGAACGATCCAAGGGTCCTTGGTGACATGTAAAAGTAAACCCTACCTCAATACAAGGCACGTTGTAGCCGTTAGCACTCAAAGGTTCTCTATTTTGTTTAAAATGGACAAGATTTTAAGTGAAAACAACAACTGACCTATGGAAATCCGCCCAAACGCATTCGGATTGCATTGATATTTTAAATAGGGGGTCATGGTATGTGATCTATCAGGGGACTCATATATATCAATTCATGTATGGCCTGATATACTAGGGTGATCTTGTGTTTGGGTCTATGATACTTATGGGCTTATATCTAGATGAAAATACTCCCATTTGGGAGGGTGGATATGCTTATGGGTCTTATTCATTAAATGAGAATACTCTCACAAGGGAGGGATGAGATGTATATAGGTATGATTCCCCAAATGAGAATACAACCATAGGAGTGGGATGAGATTCTTATTGGGAATATTCACTAAATGAAAATAATCCCATAGGGGAGGGCTGAGATGATTTTATAGATTATGTCTCAAATGAGAATACACCCATATTGGAGGGTTGATATGCTTTTAGGGATTATTATTTGGATGATAATACTCCCATATGGTAAAGAATATATGCTTATTAGTATTATTCCCCAAATAAGGGTACTCCCATATTATAGGGATGAGATCCTTTTAGGTCTTATGCCTCAGAATTGGAAGAACACATATGGGTGGTCTGAGATACTGTTGAGGGTATTCCGTGGATGAGAAAACTGCCATAAGTGGATTTCCATGATGGAGTATAAATAAAACTCACATATTGGAGGTCAATGATAATTATGTATATATTGGGGAGACCATGGTATATTATATGTTTTGTGTGGTTCCTATGATGTACTTAGAGAAACCCTAACATTGGATGAAGTAGGTATGGTTGATCAAGCTTTAATACTTAAGAATCAATGTGTCTTGATGTAGATGGGGTAGGACTTGGTCAAACTATATTTTTATAATGTCGACACGATCCTTGTGAAATGCTTGGTAAAAGTTCAGCACTTGGAAAATTAATTTGGGTTTAATCATGGTCATGGATTTAAGGATCAATGTTGATTTTTTTATTAGTTTTATTCCAGTTCTTTCTCAACTAGGTTGTGCATATTGCCTGATCATGCACTTACAATAGCCTATTGCAGGTTTAATATTGGGGGTTTATTAATGAGATTCATCCCCCCCCAAGTATGTGCACCTTAGTGTGTGTACAAACATTATAACTTCTTTGAGGGTGAAAACATGATGCATAGTGGATAGAGAAAAGTCCAAAGATTTATGTATTGATAAAACACACCCATGTGGGGCCTTAGGATTGAACTGGAAAGCCCCCCGAACACCCCCTACCCCCCCTTGGACAGCCACCCCAAACCCTTGAACAACCACCCCAAACCATTGAATAGCCCCCAAACCCCCTGAATTCTGAATTTATTTCTTTAAGTACTTGATTAACTTATAAATTATGTGTTAATGGTGTATGGGTATAATTGTTGTATGGGTATACTTGGTCTAATTTTCTTATGATTTATGAGTTAATTTTGTATGGGTATACTTGCTTTAATTGGCTTATTGAGATGCTATTTTTTTGCAGGTGTTCGGGTGTGCTGCTGCATATTTATCGTAGCAGTAGAGAGGGCATTTATCAGCGCTCTTTTAGTGCTGATAAATCGTGATTTTATCTGCGCTAAAAAAGCGCTAATAAACTACACCTTTATCAACGCTGAAGAAGCGCTGATAAAAGATAAGTTTATCAGCGCTCTTTTAGCGCTGATAAACCGTGATTTTATCAACGCTAAAAAAGTGCTGATAAGCTAAACCGTTATTAGCGCTAAAGAAGCGCTGATAAAAGATAAGTTTATCAGCGCTAAAGAAGCGCTGATAAAACAATCATTTATCAGTGCTAAAGAAGCGCTTGTTTAGCACTGATAAAGGGTTGTTTTATCAGTGCTTTTTTAGCGCTGATAAAGGGGTACCCCCTTTATCAGTGCCGAGCTTTACATCGCTTTTTTAGCGCTGTTAAAGCCTGTTTTTAGCGCTGTTAATGCCCGTTTTTGTAGTAGTGAGGGTACTTTATCTTCCCTTGAATTCACACCTCCAAAGCCATTTGGATCATCCAAAACCTACTCTAATATCCTCCCAAATACCCCAATTCAACCTAGAGGCCTTACGTTGACATTAATCCAAACTAATTATCCCTTTTGATCAAATGAAAAGGAAAACCTGAAGAAGAGGTAATACCTTCATCACCTCTTTCAATGATCTTTTCTTCTTCCACTTCCTCTTTCATTATTGTTTCCATAATAAAATAATACCTCTGGTACCTTCTACGTACTATGATGTTATTATAAATACAGTACAACCATATTTATTATTCTATCCGTCATGTGAATAACAAATTCACCATACATGCGTACATATAATTTACCTTCTCCACATCGTGGTGTTGTTTGTTATTCAACGCTTCATTATTTGGATGTGTATAATAATGAGTATAACTGATGTAAATAATAAATATAACATGTTAATGATTATTTATATAGAATATACCTTCCAATTACATATGATATTTCCATCAATAGAATGATATCATCGCTCGTGCGTACGTACGACTTACCGTCTCCACGACGCGATGAGATTCATTTCCACGTTTACCATTCAATAATGATTCAAAATATATATATTATTAATAAGTATGTAATATATGACATAATATTTCTACTGGAAATATATATATATATATATATATATATATATCTGTGTGTGTATTTAAATATATCTCATTCACTTATTTCTGTTCAATAAGATATGAAAATAGAAATAGCATTTAGGCGTACATACAACCTACAATATCCATAAACAGTATTTTTCATTTCATATATCAATATATTATACATAATTTTATTTTGAATATATATGATACATAAATAGTTTTTTATATTCTCGAATCAATTAAATCATGATATAAGTTATACGATCAAGAATAACAAGTTAAAACACATATGATAAAGAAAGAGATTATTACCCGAAATGTTATTTTAACATAGAAATTATTATTAAATGGGTTGAATAAAGCCATAAATGAATAAAGTATGATATCATAAATATTAATATGGTTTTGTAATAATTTAATAACATACTATGTTCATTATAAAATAAGTTAAATGTACCCTCGACCAAAGGAAAATACAAGGTAAGAGTTAATTTTTCAATATAATTATTATCCGAGATTTTTTATGTGTTAGTATTTATTGGGAATTTTTTTCATCCATGACCATGTTTCATAAAAATGTTTTCAAAATGAATATTTTATGTTTTTTTTGAACTTAATCTTTATCAAAATCAGCATTTTAAATGTTTTAATGACTTATTTTTCTAAATCTTTTTTATTAATGTCCATGATTTAAAAATTATTTTAATGATTTATTTATATGGACATGATTGTTTTAAAATGTTAATTATTTTCAAAAATTTCAAAGTGTTATGGGACACTTTGATTCAAAAATCCATTTAAAATGACATTCTCCATAAATGAGTGACTTTTAAATGATCTTACAAAAAGGGATACTTCTCTCAAAGAGTTTTACTGATCATTTTCAACTATGTCAATATCCTATGCTGGTTATTATTCATGATTATGGTTAATTTATTATAATATAATATTCCATATTGTATTTAATGAGTTATGATATGTTTGATTGTGAATGTTCTATTTTTATACAATTCATGGTTTATAGTTAAAGTATTGACATTTCATATACTAGTTTTAATACGAATATTTATGTAATGTTTCAACACTTTCATATGAGGAATGTGCACATGAGCCTCAACCCAGTTGGTGAGGTATCCTTAAGTGCATCCATGAGACCAAGGTACAAAACTTGGTAGATGCATATTTCTAGGGTATTATAGCAGGAAATGTACCAGACAATGTAGCAGGCACTATAGCATGCACTATAGAAAAAGTATACACTGTGCAGGTACTATAATAGAACAGTACACTGTGCATGTACTGTACAGAACTGTACACTATGCAGGTAATATAGAAGGCATTGTATCAATTACTGTAGAAGATACTATTTGGTACTTTAGTAGCTGGAACTATTCACCTTGGGCCACTGGTTTGTGCTTGGAGTCTTTAAGGCTTTTAGGACACCAAGGCCTTCGAGTCTGTAGGGATTTTGGGCCACTTTTATGGCCTTCGGGCCACCTCAAATCCTTCAGGCCACATGAAGTTTCCCTAGACAGAATCTACAAAAAAGGAGCAGCACTAGAAGAGGATTCAGAACAAGTCCACTCACCATAGTAGAGCCAAATGGATTTCTCAGAACGAGAGGGTACAAATTTTCCATCGAGACCAGCCTCTCTTTGCACGAGAAGCCTAGACAGACGACCATGTGATGGTTGAGAGCTATTATCATGATGCAGATGCTGGGGAGGGAAATTTCCTTGTAGATATTCTGGTTGGATTCCTTAAGACCTTCAGGTCATGTAATCTCCTAAGACTATGTGCCATGTAATCCCTGAGCCTTTGGGCCTTTTAAGGGTTCCCCCTTATCCCTTGAAAGGGGGGTTATAAAAAATCATTAAAAATGAAGGCCTTCGCTCCTTTCAAGAATGTAAGGAATGAATTGGACTTAGTATGTGACGAGTGGATCCCGCTATATCTCTTTGATGCGTCGATAGGTATCATGAGACAAAATAGTGCCTTGGAACATGGCCTTGACACAATTTTTATCTGCAGTCATGGCACGAGGACTTGACATTATGGTTATGAGGTCTGTCATTATGCATTCCATCATTATGAAATTAGTTATTACATGTGATTATTCGACTAATAGAATATACATGTGCATGTTTATATGGTAATTTTTGATTTATTTTTCCCATATTATATTTCAAGATTACGTTTAAAATGGATATTGTTTTTATTACACATCTTGCCTTAAAAGTTTATATCTTACTCTTAATTATTTACCCATACTAAGCATCTGAGATCACCCCTTTTTTATGTTTTATTTTCCATGGATACCAAGAAGTTTATTATGATTAATATGTAGGGTTATGCTAAAGGAATAAGGGTGTTTTCAAAGGATTATTTATGTTGTGTTTTATGTCAAAAATTTTAATGTAAAATTCTTATATGTAATCTATTTTCTGAAACTACTAAACTTATCAGTCCTTTAGGACTTGATTCCTTGTAATCATGCCAATTTATTAAAATAATGCAATGGATCTATGTTATAGGGGTTAGGGCGTTACATTTATTCATGGTATTGGAATATAAAAAATATATGTATAATTGATTAAATCATTTGAATGGTAAATTAATTCTTTGTGAATAAAAACATTAAAGAAAAAATAATTTTATGGTTTTTGATTATATAAATCAGGAAATAATTTCATTATTGTATCATACTCATATTATTTGATGAAACCTAATGTGAACCCATACTTGTGTGGTTTATTATTCATTTTCCACCACCACCTTGAATATTATTTAGTTCCTTGGAAAAGAGTCTTATTTTGATTTTGTGATGATATAATAGTTGAAAATTAAAAATTCCTATGTTTTTTTCATAGAAATGATGATGTTACATTTTTCAGTTATGTTTTAATTAACTATAAAAAAATAAAAGACTAAGATGTAATAGATAAGGGAAAATAGATATGGAGAAGTATGTATGAGGTTCCAAAGAAATATGATCAGTCGATAGTTAAGAACAATAAAAAGTAGATATGAAGATGGTGATCCTAGTGAATAATTTGGTTTAATATAAATTATGAAATATTATAATTTTGGGGAAATCATGCAATTTAGTCCCATACCACACTTCATGCATTATTTTTAATATAACAATTTCATGTTATCTTTAAAGCTACAAATGTGACCCCCATAAGAGTTATTTTGTGTTACTATGGAATGAAAGAACAAGGGTTATGTATGATTATAAATATCAAATTCCATGAGACGTAAGATCACATGTATTATTTCATAGAATTTATTTCTTATTTTTTTAATATCATAAATACAATTCCATTATTATATACACCCATGCCTTATATTTCCATCAAATATTCAGTTCATATTTGTTGTATCATCTTTGAATGTACATGATACACATACTAGGTTGATTTGTAAGAATTAGATGTCATGTATCCCAAACAAATTAAATATACATCCAATTAAATAGTTCAGAGTATATCTAGACTGCATGCCTTCATCTATAGTATTTCCATAAAACATGTATTTCTATAGTTTTGTGTATTATATATAATTATAACATAGAATTCCTATTGTATTGGTATAAATAAACCATATTTCACTTATCTATAGACACCATGTTTTATACCAGACAATCTATGTATGTGGTTTCCATATGATATTAGCTACCCAAGTACATGTAAATCCTTGATCATGATACCTACATATCATTTACCAAACTAGACACATTGTTTACAAGTATATTTATGTTATTCTCTATGATTTCTTGTCATTTTACTAGTTTATGAAAAATGAGTGTTCTATTATCAGTATCTTCAAACATAGAGCACAATAATATGATCCCACAGACATTGGAGGATACTTATGTTTTTGTCCAGGTAGTTTGGAGACCTTATATCCACTGAGCATATGGCAAGTAATGAGTGAGATGTTTGGTACAGAGATAGAGATAAGAACTTTCCCATGTGATGAGGAACAATCCTCTGTATATGGAGTTTTGGGTACTCCCTAGGTAACATACACACACTATGTCACATTGCTTTATATGACAGATGGAGTTCACCTAATCCCCCATATGTTAAGGAAGGGTCTTGTTTAGTGGATTTAGCATTCCTCTACATGTTAGGGTGTAGTCCTCCATCAGTGGAGTCAGTAAAAACCTGTATATTAATGAATATTTTCCACAAGGGTTAGGTAATCAATTGGTCCATACACGCATAACTAAACAAGCTATGCCCCCACTATAGTTCCATAGGGATAACATGTTTGTTATACATGACATGTATATTAAGGTTTAGGGAAATCATAATGTATCGACATATAAATTACACTTATATTGTAATAAACTTAAGATCCATCATGTATTACATCCAGTTATGGTTTACAAATAGATTGTATACATATGGTATTGAATTTCATATGCTACAATAGGTAACACAAGTTTTTTGAGTGATATGTTCCAATACTACGCTAGCCGTAATGATTTGGTTTCTTCACATTCATATGGATTGGTGGAAGATAATATTTGTATCTAGAGACATATGAATCATGGGGTGTTGAAAAAAGTATTATTTTAAATATGAATATGCAGTATATATGTTAAGCTTGGTTTTCTATAGAGTGGGGAGAACAACAATAATTTTTATCAATTTTAATTGGAGAATGTGATGTTTTTTAAATTGTTTGATTTTGAAAAAACAAATAATGAAACAAAGTATGATATTGATAAAGGTTAGGTGGGATGGGTGATCATGTATGGTTCAGTCAACCAAATGTAATGTTGTCCTAGTTCTAAGTCATCCAATCCTCTTATATTAAAAAAATTACCATGAGAATCCAAAATAGATTCCTCAAACACCCTTGGTGAAATAGTGATAGTGAGAATAAACCTTTCCAAAATCATAGCTTAGCTTAAAATTATTTTTAATTTGTGAGAGATTTTCATTTAATACAAAAATTGACTAAGGCAGTACTCATTCATGTTTTCTTTTACCTAGTCAATCTAGAGTGTCCACTAGGCCTCCAATATGTACTGATAATTTCTATATACTTCACCAATAACGCTAATCCTATTATATATTATATTGATAAGAACTTAGTGTATTCATATAATGGTCATAAAATATGAAAATAACAATAAAAAATATAACCACATATTATCATACATGAAAATAATTTTTTTAGAATATTGAAACCAAATTAATAGAAGAATGAATAGGATTTTATTCTAGTAATTGAAAGAAATAAATCATTTAAAAAATAAAACATAAAATTCCAAAATCAATAAAAATTTCATGCTCCATATAAAGGGTAATAGATATGAATGGGGATAAAGAAGGCATTACAAAACTATTATAATTTAAAAGGAAGAAAAGAAAAATTATCATACAAAATCTATCTACTGAAATTTTGCAGAGTTTTGTCCAAATAGACTACATAATATAACCATGATTTATTATTTATGGGTTTTATAATTTTTTTTCTATGAACCCTAAAAAAATCCAATAATTTTCTCATAATTATGAAAATTTATGATCAAAATATTAAATATATATTCTTCTATCAGAAGAGACTCTTAATATTCTTCTAGTTTGACATGACCATCTACTAGATTTATGAGGGAATTCCTACACAGAATTTATATTTCACATGCATGGTTGAGTAATATTTCATATTCAATATAAATAAAATAATTTTTTATCCCAAGATACGCCTCATTTGTTTTTGGAGTGGTCAATATAGCCAACATAATAGATTTTCTACTTGTATTTGTTTATTTGTGCCTCATGTAGTTTTAATGTATACGAGGTCTAATGAAATAATTTGAATCCCATGAAAAAAATAATCCTAAAAATTAATTCTAAAATATTGATCAATATTGAAAAATATGTACATGAAATATAGAAGTGATAAATAATAGTTAAAACTCTAGAATTTAGCAAATTTAACTTTTGATCTCAAAATTCACTATGAATTGAAAAATGATGTCATTCAGATAAAAATTATAATTTTTTGGATATATATCCATTGATATTCATATAAAATGTAGTTAAACTTGTATCCTAATTAATTTTCCCACACTTATAACGTGTAATTCAGGACAAGTAAGCAAAAAAATAAAATCCATCATAATTTAAAAAACATAACCATGATATAAACAAATTTAACACCAAGAAACAAAAGACAATATGCCTCCAAAAAACTAAAATTGTTTGTCCTCTAATCATATAATTTAGTAAATTTCATTTAATTTATCCTCCCATACACACAATACACTTACATCACATTAATTTTCCCTCATCACAAAAATGTTAATTTTAAAATAATCTTTTCTCCTCTGAACCCATGAAATAGTCACCATAAGATTGATAAATTCCCATATTTCCACCTAATGTATGTCAAGGAAATATTTTTATCATTATTAATTTTTAGTGTTTCTAAATGGATTTTTGATATTCCATTTTAGAAGTAAAAAACTAGAAGGAAAAATAAAGAGGGTTTTAGCATCTTGAAGAAAAATTACATGATTCTAATTTTTACTCACGAATGGTCTTATCATCAATCCACTTAGTAGTAAATAATATCTAATAAACTTGAAAACTATAAGTAAATTTAAAATTATTTAGAGTTTCAATAGTAAAAATGATATCAATTTAAATCCCTTCAGCATAATCAATTTTTTTTGATACTTTCT
This sequence comes from Viscum album, assembly GCA_963277665.1. NCBI lineage: Eukaryota > Viridiplantae > Streptophyta > Magnoliopsida > Santalales > Viscaceae > Viscum > Viscum album. The sequence continues at coordinate 289,228,356 of OY728163.1, forward strand.
AATTTTACCCAACTTGAATTTTGAAGGTAGTGAAGGTGACTTGAATTTCATGTTCTATTTCTAACTTACATTTCCATTTATTGAATGTGAATACATATTTTTATCATAAAAAAATGATTCTTATTTTATTTTCTTAGCATCATCATATTAGAATAATTTTTAGAATTATACTAAAAATATCTATTAAACAACTTCTTTTAAAAGATTAACTTTTTCAACTATAATGAAATAAATAAATCATTTAAAACACACGTACCTCAAACCATCATGTTTTGATTGAAATAAATCAAATTTTTGTTAAAGAATACATGGATTGGTTCCCTAAATAAATTAGGTGAATGTAAAGTATTTTTTAAAAAGGGATTAGAAGCCTCAATAGAATGTCATATTAAAGATAAAGACTATGATATGAGGTATGTGATTCAAAAATCATAGGTATTTGAATTAATTATCAACATTAAGAAACTAAAATAGAATAATTTTATTAATTAATTTATATTTAGTTTTATGTGATAAATTGGTTAAATCACTAACATAGGATTCAAAAATCACATATATAATCACTTCATCCCACCCATTTCAAGAAAACAAACATTAAAGGAAAAAAAAAATAAAACAGTCAAATAAAAATTGAATATAAAAAATATAAAAATCAAAAAATACAAAGGTTCCCTCCCCTACAAAAATGTGATGAAGTTTATTAAATTAATTAATTAATATTTAACATTTAAGTATTTTTCTAATTGAATGACAACATGATATTATGTGTTAAGGAGAGGGACGACCAAAGTTATTGGTAGTGCATCCTTGAGATAATATCCTAAGGGATAATCACTGAAAACTGATAATAAAAATAAGAAAATATAACCTAAAATATTATTTAAAAGAGTAGATCTTGTTTTAATTTACCATTCACAAAGTGATTACCCGATTGTTCTAAAAAAATGTTGATATCCCATAAGCACGTTAGTTTCATGTGTTCTCATGGATGACCTCCAACCATGAATGAGCGAGTTATGATGTTATTAGTTTCTCTAGTATATTATTCTCAACTTCCATAGGTTATTTTACTTAAATAATTATTATTAAAATATTACCCACTCATGTTCTATTTATGGTGCTTGGTTCTAGTTCACATTTCTCCAACTACATCTCCTAGGATATACAGACATATACATATAGTCATTGAATTTTTCTCTCTAGTTTTTTTATTTCCCTTATGAGTTAATACAAGTGAGATTATTTTTAATTGTGAACTTTTTTTTATACCTGAGATTGGTTTGTTTATGTAGAATAATTTTAATTGAAATACATCATGAAAAAAAATATATTTTTTGTTTATCATTAATGAAAGAAGTAAAAACTGATTATAAAATGTGGAAATTAGATTCTAGTCAATTCCACCCCAGAAACAGTGCTATGTTTAGACACTTGTTTGCTAGAGGGAGTGTTAAATACAACCATTAGTAAGGTAAAATTCAATATAGTGGTTAAAAAAGGTTGTATTCAGAGAGAATTACACAGAAATAATTATTTCAAATATAAATTATAGAAAGGATATTTTTTAATTTTTTTTGATTTAAAAAATAAATGATATAAGATATTTAAAATACTAATATTGGAATGGTAATCATTCCAGGGAAGGTCTTCCAATTTATATTCTATCCTAGTTCAATTTTATCCAATCCTCTTCTTCTAAGAAGATTAAAATGAGCTTTCACAATCACTTCTTCTCAATATCTTTTTAAAATATTGATGTTTCAAAAAATCCTTAGCAATATCACATATTATTCAATAGTCCTTCGATTTTGTGAGAGAGTTGTAATGAGTAACCCCAACTGAAATAGGAAATACCCAACTAAGACTTGTTCTTCTTAAATAATCAAGAGTGTTAAATAACCCTCCCACATGTATGGAAAAATTCCACGTACATTACCACTAAGATATATTTTATGCCATCTTATAAAAACATATCCTATTAAATGGATAAAATTATTATTGAACAAGACAATATAAAAAATAGAATCTAAAATAATATGACAATATATGATAATGAATAATATTATTATAATATTGAAACCAAATTAAGAGAAGAAAGAATGTGATTTTATTTCATGAAGTGAAATAAATAATGAATTATAAATATAAAGTCTTCCCTTTACCAAACACTAAATATTTTACCCCTCCATGTGAAGGGTTATTACGAAAAAGGGGTAGAATAAGGCAATACAAAACTAAGAAAATAGAAAATAAAGAAAAATAATGTTTCTTCTGTAATATACATCTGTTGAGAGTTTCAATTTTTTATTCCCAAAAGATGGAAAAATATCTCCAATATGAGTTCATTAGAGTTATTTAAAATCTTATTTCTATATATTATCAAAATATTAATGATTTAGTATGTGTTTATGAAAATTTATTCCCGCATTTATGAATCTCTCTTTTTAGTTTGAAGAGACTTTTCATCTTCCTCCATTTTGACACATTCAAGTAATAACAAAATGAGTTAATTTCTACATGAATATTAATATGGACATAGACCATTTAATTTTCGTTCATATAAAACTAGAATAACCTCATTTGGTTCCATGTATCCTCAGATATTCTTCATTTACTACTGAGTGGTCAATTCAATTGGCCATAAATATTTTTCACATTTATTTATTTATTTTGGACTCATAGAGTTTGGATGAGAACTATGTCTAGTTAATGATGTTGAGTCCCATGAAAAATAGAATCATAATAAAATCCCCAATTTTGATCAATATTGATTTTTTTCTCAAAATAAAAAAGTGAAAATATAGTTAAAATTTTAGAATTAAGAAAATTTTCAAATTTCTATCAAAAATCACTAATAATCCAAAAATTATTCCATTAATATAAAATTAATAAATTTTTGGAGATTTATTGATTAAAATTGAAATATAAATAATAAAATAATCATATCTATCAGTTCCTATAGTATACATTTTGTTAATCCTTGGTAATGGGTTAGAGATGACTTAATTTTTTATCATTACTTTATTTATGTCGTTATACTATGAATGTTTTTACTCACCCCTAAAAATGATTTTTTCCACCAATGTTGTATCTGGGTAGATGTTTCACAGTTCATATATGACATTGGTGTATGTGGTTCTAGTAGTGTACGGGGAATGACTACTTGGTTCTTGAAGACAATTCACAGTATAGAAAATTATAGATAGTTTTTGTTTTAAGATACCTTATACTGAGGATGTGTCATCTGATACATGGTCTCATTTGTACTTAGTGGTTATTATATCATAATAGGTATTTATCTTTCTTGTTTTATCCCATGGCATTGTATATGGAATTAATGTTTCATTCTGACATTTTATGTAGTTCAGTTATTATATATCATTTGGATGGTTGTGTTGGATATGATTAAAGTTCATATATACATTTTAGTTTTTGGTTGATATTGGAAAAATACTATCATGTATATTATTACTTCTATTCTTGTAGTAAACTAGGATTTTACTAAATGATACTTAGCACTATATTGAGTTTTGTTGTCCCAAGACCACTGAAGCAGTGAAATAGTAAACATAACTTAGTAGAAGTTCTAAAAAATATATTATGAATCCATTGATATTGATATACAGTTTTAACCCCCCTAATTAGATTTTTTGAATTTCTAAACATGTTTAGTTTTATGTTATTTTTAAAATTTATTACATAAATAAATATTACAAATAGATCTTAGATGGATATTTTGAGACCCTTCTTATGGTGTTTAGAATTTAGAATATTTTTAAGATATATTTGATATAATATGATATAGAAGTGAGTAAGTTCTAGTGATGAAGGGACTCAATAATGATATTTTAATTAAAAATATAATTTTTTATAAAAAAAATTCACACATCACTAAGATTTATGATTTTCAATGAAAATGAATCATTAGATTGAAAATAGGAGACATCGATTGAGTCTGTAACGGGGGAATACCTTATGAGCAATGTAGTTTGACTTCACATTTAGATTTCATAGGACTGATGTCACATGTGTAATTTTAATTAATCAAGTAATTAATTATTTTTCATGGACACCTTAATTTCACAATAAAAAAAGTTTAAACCCTATAATATGGGTTAGATTTTATCCATGTATAGAGGGAGTAGAGGAAACGGGTTATGAGTATTGGGAGATTTTATATCCACCGATCATGACCGATATGGAGAAGATCATCAATGGTTCTTCATTCATGGTCATTCTTCACCGATAGATAATACTATATCATAGTAGTGTTCATTATTTAATTAACATTTCTATTTTTAAAATTTCATTAATCATTTTGAAATATCATTTTTTATTGAGTTTTTACCACCAATTCTAGATTATATTGTAGAAACCCTACATTTTGTTGGTTCTATATATTTTGCGGCTTTTTTATTGTGGTTTGATATGGATGGTTGTGTCATGTACCTTTTTGGAATGGATTGAGCATTCCATAATTGCTTGGGGATGCGTTGGTGATGGGAGGAACATATAGAAGATGTTTGATAGATGGAAGCGCAGGGGAGGATAATGAATTTAAGAAATGAATGGCTAAGGGATTGTAATACGAAGTTCTAATAGGTGATGTGGCATTGGACAACTATAGTGAAGACCAGCGGGGATGTATTATGGGATAAATATCTTACATTTTAGAGATGCATAAGTGAATCCCCCATGCTTTGTGTGCAAGAATGGGGGGTTGAAAGGGTTTCCACCATTCATATGATACCATTAGATTTGAATACACCTCACTATCCATATAAAGGGAAGGTATGGACCATGATATCCCATCTCATCAACGTGCTAGTCAAATCAACCTATCCTAGGAAAAGGCAAAAGAGACCCAATGTGCACCAGATTGGTTAAACTACTGGATTTTCCCCCACTAAACTCATAAATGGTGGGATAAGTGATTCAAGATATGAATCGTGTATAAGGAATGTGTGGAAACATTGGTAATTCCTCCAACATATCATTATTCTATATTTTATAGTTGGAGGTATCCACAAGTCCTGTTATCCCTTTAGTGGGTTTTTTGATGCTCATGCACTAAGTGTTTAGTTCTAAAAAAATAAATCACATTTTTTGAAGTATTTTTCATCATAGATTACAATCGTGTAATAATTTGACCTTACATGAATATTTGTAGTTTGATATTTTTAGATTTAATATTTTTCATTGTAGGTTTAGTGGCTAGGTTTGGGAATGACGGTCAGAATAATTTTGGGGTTACTAACCCATCTAGGTGGCATTGATGTGTTAAGGTGCAATTCGCTCCCCCCATTATCATCATGTAGAGTTGGTAATTCCCCTATTATGATGATTTTTCATGTGAGGTCAAGATCCACTACCTATGAATTATTAATGCCTAATATTTTTTTGACAAAGTCTAGTCCAAGATTCTCTATATGTTGAGTCATTATTCCCTTTGTATAAGAGCTATGTTGGGGTCATGATCTTCCCATATAGTCAATATTTATCACATATACTTAGAACTATGATTCTCTATCCAGGGAGTCAGTATTCTCACTATCGAAGATCTAAGCTAGGGACAGATCCTCCATTTCAGTGAATATTACCATAAATACCTAGTTTCTAGATCATCCACTCTAAATTTAGAGTGGTTATATTGAGTTAATACATTTGGATAGTTCATATTCATAGAGATACATATCAATTTCCCATGTTGTTCTATGTAGTGTGAGACTCTCTCATGTTTCATTGTTTCTCTCACATATAACATACCTAAGTAGTTATAATGGTAGTCTTCATTACTCCCTTGACTAACCTAAATACTTGGTCATGGTGTGGGTTCCCATATCACATCTAGGAAGATGACATGAAAATTATGGATATTAAAGAGTGGTACTCCCTCAACAATATTTTATGTCTATGTGAGGTGTGGGTTCCCTTTAGAGTTTTTTCATGGTATTATGGAAGAAAATTTGAGTAGTTTATTTAAATCAATATATTTTATTCCTCAATTTCAACAAGGTTTTCTTTCAAGATGTGACAGGTGGAAAGTTATCAACTTCTACATTTTTTTCATTTCATTTTCTCTAAGAATACCTAGTCAAAAATAATAAATATAACTTTATGGGTTGAAGGTTAGATGACCATGTGTTCATTGTATCCATAAAACTTCTAGTGGTTAAGAATATCTAAATACTTTCTTATATTACTCATCAATACATTATATTACTAAGGGATTTGAAATTATAGTTCAATTCAGTTATTTATTTGTGGTTTGGAGGTATCCTATTGTGTTTGTTCATACTCACCCATACATGTGCCTTGGGTATACACATAATATTTTTGTAGACAGTTAATTGGTTAGGGATTACCTTAGTATATGTGAAATTGGTGTTGATATTTTTGAGAAGAGTCTTTCCAACCATAGGGGACACAGTTTTAACATAGCATGGTGGTACAATGAGGGGATAGTAGAAAGTGGAATTTATGTCTTGAGCTATTTTAAAGTGACAAATTCATATTATTGACTATTTTTAGGGCTTATTAAATGGATATTTGGTGTCTATATATCTAATTTGAATGATGGTTTATATATTTTTTATCTATTTAGATCATAAATCTTTCCTCATTCATGTCTTGTGTATAATTTAGGGTTTATATACATACTTCTAGTTACTTTTATGCTTTATAGATATGTATATGTTGTGGGTGGATATAGTTTAGGGAATTTTATGTTGTGAGTTATTCTTACTCAATTCTAGTCACCTACCCCTGCCTATTAAAGGAAGGATTAGGGTGGAACACGTGTCTTACTACCATCCCAAGCGGTCCCCAGTGGATCGAGTTGTGTTAAAGTGGTATTAAAGTGGGGTTTTCCAAGTGATGGAGTTAAAAGATAGTCATCATTTGAGTACTGGTTTGGGAATCTAGTTAAATGATTAAAAGGGGTTCCTTTGATTGATTATACTATAAGATAGATCAACAGAACTATAGTGGCCATTTTTCCCCACAACATGACCCTGACAACCTATTAGTTGAACCTTATATATATATACATGAAATAATTATAGGGTATAATATAGTTGGTACATTCATTTTATAGAAGTCAATTATGATATTTTATGTCCTTTTTGTGACATCTCATCTAGATAAGCTTAATCTATTGTATGTTTATCCTATAAATTTTATAGTGTTACCCATTGATAGCCAGCTTGGGTGTGACATTAGGGTGAAAATGGACCAATTATTATAGTTGGTTCTCTCACTATTAATTAGCATGTGATGAGGCATTTCTTATGAGTCTTTATTGCAAGAACAAGGTTTTAATCTATTATGAGTCAGTTTACCTCCCCTTATTTCTTGGTGAATATTTTGATCTTATATAGGTGGTAGATCCCACAAAGATAAATGAAATTACCCTATGGGTAGGTTTGGTTTTTTCATTCTGTTACTAAAGGTTTCATGGGATTATTGGGTGACTATGTTCTTTAGGATTTAAGGGATTTAATGGAGGTTGAGACACACATTTTGATACAGTTTGATTCTTTAATTGAGGTTCCTATATATAATAGTAAGTAGTTAGTGGATGTTGTGTTTCTAAAACACAAAATGTGATTTTTTTATCATTTTTAGCATTTTATTTATTTTGTAGGATAGAGTTTTCTATGGTTTTTAGGGAACTATATATCATATAATGACCCTGTCCATGTACATATAGGGGTTCACCGACCACATATGGTGTTCCATGGTTTTGTTTAGTCATGTAATTGTTCAAAAGTGGTTTAAGAAGAGATTATGAATGAGGATTTACCAAGTGGTGGTTGTTCTTCCAAAAAAACATTTCTTATTTAGGATTCCCTTGAGATATCTTTGACATATTGAGTATTATTAGAATAATACACCATGTCTATGGGGTAAAAACAATGCTTTTCCTAATAAAAAACCAGAGGGGTGTTGTTGATTAATAACCATGTGGGTGATAATGTTGATATTAGATACCTCTATGTTGTAGGACTTGTTTCATACCCTGAAGTTATTTGGTGGAAGAGCCAGGGGTGTGGGATTGGTCAGAGATGTGTGATGCATCCATCCACTTCCAAAAATTCCACCATTATATAGTTACTATTTTGTGAGGAGAGATAAAAATTAGATTTATATAAATATTAACATGAATTATGACAATGATTTATAATTAGTGGGAATATTTTAGGGTATAATTCATGTCATCTCTTTGAGGACCCTCATAATAGCTCATATAGACAAGGGTTATTCTTTCTATATCAAGTTATTTAGAATTTATTATCACTTTTGCTACCTTAGGCACACCATTGTTGTCTATAGGGATTTAACTAATGGGGATAATATATAACTCACTATTTATGTAAAGTGGGTTTATCCAATGGGTATCAAGAGTTCTTTCACGAGACAACTTTATAAAATGGATCAAGTCTAGTGATACATATCTCAATGTGGATTCCATACTGAATATCATATTGTATATTGATGCATATTTAAATGGGGTATTTTATAACCCCATTAGTGAGTTATATACCCACATTTATTTTCATTAGATCCCAACCTAAAGGAATAAAAGTACATTACAAATCATTCAAAAATAATTACACCATAAACTATGTGCATGAATGTGAAATTTACTTCATGTGAATGTTGAGGAATGAATAGATCATTTAAAAGTGTAACTCTTGGTCAAACATTGTCAGGAGGATGGTAAATTCATTTTCATATATTTTGAGAATAAATTTTTGATACTAGAATGTGTAATGATGGGCTCCATGTGCAATTTATTATGAATATGGAATATATCATTCATTGTATTAGATTAAGATGGAACATGATGTGTGTTTAGAGAACATAAAAGACATACCACGAGAGTACTTGTGGTATAATAGTATTTTCATGCATGTGTTTTGAGTTTATATAAGCGCACTTTCCCTTTTTTAATTTGAATACACATTAATTTATGAGATATTATTGGTATAATAATGAAATGGTAGTTTAAAGTTCTAATAGATTAATCCATGTCTTGAAATCATGGGTGTTTCTCTAGAATATATCGTTGGAGTGGTTGGTTCTTACATGAATTTAGAGAGATAAGTTTATCACCTTTAGTTGATGGGGGTGGCCTTATGCCCTTCCCCTATTTGGAAGAACCCAAAATGATAATTTCCACATAATGGTATCATATGATAGGATGAACTTAGATGATGTGTAAATACCTAAGATTGATGTACATAGACATTCCATTACTTTTTCAGAACATTAAATACATGACACAAACATACGTCCAAAGACCATATTATTTTATTGGCTTTAGAAACTGGAAAAAATAAACAACTGGTTCATAAAACATCTATATCATTTCCTACATTATCCTTCATAACTTGAACCCCTTTTGACGCATCTTACTTAATAACCTTCTTCAAGTCCTAGGGTAAAAGAAACATGAAATGGGGTGAGATCAAATGATCAGTAAGGGTAAGCATGGAGAACATAAAACAACCCATAAATATAAGAATGTAAAAACATAAAAATAATTTTTAAATATCAAATTCTCGAGTCATGAAATAAAGCTGGGTAGTATATAAGGCATAGATAATAAAGCTACATTAACCATGATAAAATAGAATTAACATAAAACATGGAAGTATGTCATAAAAATAAGCACATAATGTGATTTCCATAGTATCCAAATCATTTCTTTCAAGACCATCATAGTTGAAAACGTCCATTACTGAACCGAGTTTACTTTCTATTCTAGCCATGTATTACTGAACTGGATTTACTTTCTGTTTTATCTTTGTATTATCGAACCATATTTACTTCTTATTTCAGCACTGTATTACTGAACCAGATTAACTTTTCATTCCAGCCATGTATTACTGAACCCGATTTACTTGTCATTCCAGCCTTATATTACTGAACTATATTTATTTACTGTTCTAGACATGTGTATCTCATGAAATATAAATATTTACCCAATGCATTGGAGGGAGAAATATGTCCCACCGATCTCATAATGAAATCATTCTTACATGTTCCATAAAAAAATAAATCATTTTTCATAGAATTATCCATGAAATAAAATGTATTTATTAAATATCATCCCATCAAAAAATAATCCATATCAAATAAATGGATTTTTTAAAAAAAATCCATCATAACACAATCAAATCAATTTAATAATGGGGATAGAAACATAAAACTATGTTATATTATATGGAAAATAATTTTGATAAAACACTTGATCTTAATTCTTGAGTAAAATATATTTTCTTTATAAAAAAATATTTCCTTTTCTCAAAATGCTGCACAATTTTAAAAGAAAAAAAAATTAATTGAAAATAATAATCAAATAGTTTAGAGGAAGTTTCCTAGAAATAAAGGGTTTTTGAAGATGTAAAATTGTTTTCATTTTTTATAAGTTAAAAAAAACATTCTTCTCCTACTATTTTTGGAAAACTCAAAAAGTATCTCGTATGAAAAATGAAAGAAAGATTCCTTCCATAGAGTATAATAAAAATTTACCAATGGGTAAAATTCATTTTTAAAAAATTAATAATAATATAAAAAATATTATATATTTAAGAAACATGGATTTCAATGAAAAATATACCCCAGTAAATACTTAAGAATAAACAATATCGAATAATAATGAGATTTTAAAATTATCCCTTACCTTAGGTTAGATTTCTTCCGTATGTTCCCAAAACTTCTGTATAGTGGGTTTAAACATATTATTGACTTATAAAATGTAACATCCCAACCCAAATTACCCAGATTTGGTGCATTATTAAATAAAATTGGCATGATCACAAGAGATCAAGTATCAAAAGACCGATTAGTTTAGTAGCCTTAGAAGTACAAGATATATACATAAATTTGACATTCCATTATGAAATATAAAAAATACAAAATTGTGTCTCCTTTGAATACAATAATATCCTTTAACCTATTTCCATAGGTCAGTCATAATGTACTTCTTCACATCCTAGGAAAAATAAAACATAATAAAGGGGTGAGCTCAGTTACTCAATAAGGATAAAAATATAGTGGAAACTATCATAAATAAGCATAAAAATTTAAGGTAAAGTGTAAGACTAAAACACAAGCCTTTTAAACTTCCAATTCATCATAATATAGAAAATATAAATCAAATAATTCCATTTACTTATTCACATGGATATTCTACTAGTCGAATAATCACATATAATATCCACAACTAATTTCATAATGATAAAATGCATAATGCTGGACATTATAACCACACAGTCAAGGCCTCGTGCCAAGACTACAAATAATAATTTTTTCAGGCTTTATGCCAAGATAGTAGTTTATATCATGAGACCTACTGATGCATTAAGGGGCTATATAGGGCCCTGCCCGTCACTTACTACGTCTAATGCATTCCTCATATGAAAAGGTTGAAACATAACATAAAAATTTGTATTAAAACTAGCATAAAAAATGTTAATACTTTAACAATAAACCTTGAATGGTATAAAAATAGCACATCCATAGTCAAACATTCAAAAAACCTTCAATACAATATGGAAGATTGTATCATAATAAATCAACTTCAAACAAGTGTAAAATCCAACAATGGATGCTGACATAGATGAAATCGAAACTATTTGAGAGAAATATCTCTTTATATTTTGAAATCATTTAAAAGTCACATAATTATAATGAAATAATTTATTTTGATAATATTCTTATAATATTATAATGGAATCTCCTAAGGTGTTATAATGATGGAAAATAACATCACCCACCGTATAAGTTAAAAAAACATTCTTTCCATAATTTGTTGAAAAGGTCATAAAGTACTTTGTTTATAAAGCGATGAAAACATTATTTTCAAACCATTTTATAAAAATTCAAACAAGAGTATAAACGAATTTAACCCATAGTATAGTAAATAGTGAAAATGTTTTGAAATGAATTTTTAAGAATCATGGATGTGGATGATAAAGAATTCCCAGTAGATACTCACGCATAAACAACCTCAGATAATAAAGAGATTGTAAAATTAACCCTTACCTCGAACGTTTCCTTAGACAAGTGTATGTTAACCTATTGTATAATGGTTAAATAATTTTTATTAAAATATTCAAGAACCAAATACATAAATATGATATCATATATGACATACTAATATTGCTTTGTTAATAATATTTCAGTAGTATCATTATTTTGTGTGTTAACTGATTCATTTTACTTTATATGTTTTGTTACATAAGACATGTTTGTTATTGATAGGATTTATTTGAGTAATATACATAATTATATTAAGTTATTAATTTTTTTAATTATCAATTGAAAATTATTCTTGAATAGTTATGTTGTGGAATGAAATATTATCGCGTCGCGGAGACAGTAATCCATATGTACGCACGAGCTAAAATATTATCCTATTGATGGTGAAATTTTATGTAATTGAATGGTATATTATATATAAAGAATTATAGAAATGTTATATTTATTATTTACATCAATTATACTCGTTATTATACCCATCCAAATAATGAAGTGTTGAATAACAAACTACACCACAACATGGAGATGGTAAGCCGTACATAAACACGTATGGTGACTTTGTCATTCATAGGATGGTTAAAATATTGAATATGGTTTTACCATATTTATAATAACATAAAAATATTTAGAAGGTATAGGAGTTATTATTTTGGTATGGAATCAAAAAAGAAATATGGTGTGGAAGAAGAAATGAACTTTGATAGAGGTGACAAAATAATAACCACTTCTTTTAGTGTTTCCTTTTGTTTTGAACAAAAGGCATCCATAGATTGGATTTATGATCAAAGTAATACCTCTAGGATGAATTGAGTGTATTTGGGAGAATATTTGATTAGGGATTGGCCGAGCCAAATGGCTTTGGAGGTGTGAAATTGAGAGAAGGGGAAGTACCCTTTTATAAGGGAGGTGAGGGGCACTTTAGGAAGAGTTTGAAATATTAATTTATTATAAAATCATTTTCAGCTTCTAGTAGATCTAAATATATTTATTTAGAGTATAAGGTGGGGATGGGTCGAAATAATCTCAACCAATATGTTTTAGACAAGTCTAGGTAACCTTATTAACCATATCATTTAGATTTAATGATTGGTAAAATAGTTTAACATTTACCTTGTCTCCTTGTATTTTCATATTACATAGTTAATAAACTTACTATAAAATTACAAGAGAACCTAAAGTGGTTCATTAATAACATATATATAATTATATAATTCCTTTGGTCAAACCTTATATTTTTAAGACAATTTTATAATTTAATAAAATATTAATTGTTTTAAAAACTCATTTATGTCAATTTTGACACTATTTAGTATTTGGTTTTTGTAAAACACATAAAAAATGATTAAATTGAAAAAAATTATTTAACAAACCCTAACATGTCATATTAAACTCTAAAATTCATATAATTCATTAAATTTCTTAATTTACATTTATTTTAATATTTATAACATCAATTATTTTAGTCTTTCAATAATAAAGTATTTACTGCATCATCATTTTATCATAAATAAATTTAATTATTTTCTGTCTAAAAATAATAAATAAAATACCATGATGTTTTAAATATTTTTATCTTTCTAATTAATATTTATAGTCGAATTTATCTTATGTTTAACCCTATATTAAATTCTTCTAGTTATTAAATATTTAATTTAACACTTTTAACTCTTCTTTAAATAAAATATAATAAATATCCTAATCTAATCCAAGTGGATCCAAAATATTATATTTTATTCCTAAGGATGTTTTTTGTCGAAATAAACTTATTCAATAGAATTAGGACATATGTTACGGTAATTATAATATCATTTTCACCTTTAATTACCCTTTTTTCTTTTAACCATGGTAAATAAAATTCAAAAGTTACTATTCAGAAAAAAATATTTTAAACTTATTGAATCAAATTTTTCTTAATGATGTCAACTATGTCTCTTTAATTTTGGAAATTCAATTCATAAGAGTGGAAAAAAAAATTTATGCAAATTTGAAAATGTACCAAGAAGGTGGGTAAAAGGCAGTAAAAAGTTCAATAAATATTTATATATCTAATATTATTATAAAACGAATTAAATGGAATAAAATTTTAAAAAATAAATATTTTGTATCTATTATGACATTAAAATAAATTTAAATAAAAATAATAATTATTTAAATAAAAAGATGTTTTTAAACAATAATGTAGTGTTTTCATTATTAATCAAAAATTGAATGTTTTTAGAAAAATATAAAAAATATACTGTAAGCTAATTTTGATATTCAGAATCAAAAAATGAAGTCCAATTTAAAAAATAAAATTTATAAAATTTCAAAGAGTGGATATTACTATTCATAACTACCTTTTAAACAGCTAGTTTGATTGGTCATGGTGTGCTAAAACTCAAAGTTGTGTACAACAAAAGATATTGTATTATTCAAAGAGAAATGTACCGCGACAGCTTGGGGTGTTACATTGTTCACACCTTCAAATAATTTCACCCTCGAAATTTCTTGAATATTACTGAATAAAAAAATTCCAGTGGTTCTTCCACATAAGTTCCTCATGTTCGCACGTTTCCTCTTCCATTTTATGGTTTCTCCAAAGAACTTTTACCAGACGAGTCATCCAGTTTCTCAATAGTTGTTCTCTAGTATCAAGAATACTAATAAGATCTTCACAATTAGACAGATCAGGTTCCAATTCTACTACTTCCTAGGTGAGTACATGCATTGGGTCAGGCTTATATTTTCTGAACAGCGATATGTGGAACACATTAGGATCTTTGGAGAGATTTGGTGTCATTTACAAATGGTAAGCTACATCTCCAATTCATTCTAGAATTTCAAAAGTTCTGATGTACTTGGGAATTAATTTTCTCTTATTACCAAATCTTATAACACCCTTCCATGGATATACCTTCATGAAAACATGATCACCTACTTGAAATTAAAAATCCTTTCTTTGGTTATCGGCTGATCTCTTTTTCCCACTTTGAGCTACTTTGATGTGGGTTTGGATAATGTTCACATTTTATATTGTTTTTTGAAAGGTGCTGTCGTGGGGTCCCAAAAATTATTAGTGGTTTTTGGGTACGTAGGTGCAGCAGAGTAGCCGGAAAAGGACGTCTCTCAAAGGAGGAAGTGAATTAAAACAACTTCTTAAAAGAATTATAAAAATAAAATAAAAGAGAATAAAAACACTACATGAAAGGATAGGGGTTGTTTATCATTTATAAAAATAGAAGAAGTTTTATGGAAGAATATTTCATTTTTTATTAATTTTAATTTTTTAAACGAATTTCGATTAAAATGACAGAATAAAAAGATTATTATTTAAAAAATATTTAAAAGTCATAATCTATATTACTCTAACTATTTATTTATCTATTAATAATTATCATATAAATTAATACCCACTTAATTATGATCTCATAATTTGTTAACCCTATAACCTAACAAGAGTTAACTTAACCCCAAAGATGAAATTACTTAAACCCTAGGCTCGCTTCAGAACACGCAATCACAACACCCTACTTTGATTGATATTCTAAGGTTAGCTTATGGTCAGTGGTTAATTAGACCACATATCCATTATGTATATGAGGATTAATTGAGTTTAGGGATTATATTTGAACTCTACAAACATTTCCTATGTTTTCTTGTATTACTGATTAAGATCACGCTCTCACAATTCACACAATACTCGAACTCACATGTTTTTGTGTTAATTGTTCAATTTCTTACTTAGTTTTTTTAGTTTAAAAACTCAATTCAAAGATCATATTAAGTTAATTACATCATCTCAATGATTAAAAATAATTAAATGAAGAGGGTAGAAGATAGATCGATCTCTAAGAAAACTATTCTTCCATGGGCGGGTGGTCATCATGGAGACGTTTTGCATGAGCAAAGGATTGAAATGGTAGAACCCAATCTCATCTCCACTCTTGAATTATTTCCCAAATAGGAATATAAGAAGATGAAAACGGAAAAACAAAAAAGATCAATTGAATAAAAAATCAAGATAGAAGCATTAAAGCAAAGAAATACAAAGAGGAGGTTGGAGAGGAGAGCCTTTTCGGAAGAGACATTTTCACAAAGCCTTACTCCATCAAAGAGTTTTGAGGGGCTCCCAAGAGACACAATTTCGGCCAAACCTTCCCAATTCCTATACCAGACATCACAAAGAGTGAAAACACCAATTTATAGAGTGGTGGGGAGGCTAGGATCAAAGTGGTTTCATGTGTGAATGGGTAATCTCAGACAAATATTTTAATCCAACTTGCACTTCACATTTGGACTTTAAAAAGCATGGACCAGCTGATCTTCTAGAAGGTTAATTTGTGAGAAATTGGGTTAATAATATCCTCTAAAAATTTGGGTTCGATCAATGTGCGGATGTAGATGTTATATCCCAAA
Organism: Viscum album; assembly: GCA_963277665.1. Taxonomy (NCBI): domain Eukaryota; kingdom Viridiplantae; phylum Streptophyta; class Magnoliopsida; order Santalales; family Viscaceae; genus Viscum; species Viscum album. The sequence goes on from OY728163.1 coordinate 289,244,802, forward strand.
TACAAACCCCATGTCAAATTTGGTGAGTCCAGCCCAACTTTGACTTCATGGACCATTTGCACCAATTAAATGCATGATGTAGCTCCAACATCCTAAATGAATGTTGTAGATCACAAAGTTAGGAATTTTTTTTAGAAATATTAACTTCAAATAATTTAAATAAAAAATTTTATGTTTGAAGTACTTAGTGAACTATAAAGGGTAAAACTATAATTTTCATCAAAATTTCAAATGAATGATCTAATCCCAAATATTTTATAAATAAACATATTTAACACAATGTGAGGAAGTTTTATCCTTTAATATCAATAAAAAATTCAATAAAAATTTGTTTTTTCAACACCCCCACACTTAACTTTTTGCAGTCCCGGGAAAAACCTCATATCACGTATTCAAAAAAATTGTGACAAGTAAACATCAATATCAAATCAAAACAAATTTTAAAACACATATCCTTAAGATCCAAAAATTCCACAACAAGAAAGGAAGTTGTCATGCCTCATAAAAATCTACTATTTCAGGTTCTCCATTTGTATCATTCAATATATTTCCACTTCATTTCTCCACCCATGCACAAAACACTTACCTCACATGAATTTTCTCTTATCACACAAATGTCAATTTTTCAGCAATGACTTTCTCATCCAAACCCATACAAGGGTCACCATAAACATGAAAAATTCCTCCATAACCATCCAATTTGAGTCAAGTACATATGTTTATCATGTGGACTTTCTATGTCTGTTCTATGGGTTTCTGTTGGTAGGATTTAGATGTGAAAAATTCTGAGACTGAGTGAGGGGGCTTGACTATTTTTGAAGAAAAATTTAATTAATCATTTTTCACTTAAATATGGTCTCTTTCTCAATCCCCATATAATCAATTCATGTTCATAATCAGGAAAGATAAATAAATTTGTACACTATTCAACATTTCAGTAGTAAAAATTTCAATCTTCTCAAGCATGATTTTCTTGAAAGCTTTAGATAGGCACAAATTTCATCCACTATTAGAAGCTCAAAAAAGGCACGACTTTAATTATCAGGAAAGATACAGAAAAGCCACATATTTCAATATAATGATTTTTTTCAGCAGTAAACACATCTCTTCATAATTTAATTTCCCACCCAAAGTATCAAAAAATGTGGTAGTATAACACAAGACAACTTCTCCAACATTTAAGTTCAACTAGATTATGCAATTTCACTTAAAGAGTTGGTTGGATTGGTAGAACTGTCTTGTGATGTGGCTAACCTAACAGGATGATCATGGATTCTAAGGGATATAAGGATTAAATGTTCAAGGATGGCCATTACAAAAATTATTCATTGAAATAGGGGTTTTAATACCAAACAAATGCCTAAATCACTTAAAACATAAGTACCTCAAACCCTCACGTTTTGACAAATATAAATCAAATTCTCATTAAATAAAGCATGGTTTGGTTCTCTCAAGAAGTGAGGTAAATGTAACGAATATGAAAATAAGGGTTTAGAATCTTCAGAGGAAGGTGATTTAAAATATAAAGAATATGACATGTGGCATGGGATTCAAAATTCAGAGTACATTCCATGATATTCCTAAAGATTTGAACTTGAAACAATGTTATTTTCAGCATTCATTTAATCTCTGTTTAATGGGATATATTGTTTCACTTGTTGATATGAATTTAAAAATGGTGATGAGAATCATTTAAGCTCAAAAGTTTCAAAAACACACCAAAAATTAAAAACAAACACACAAATTTTAAAAAACATAGATTTTTTTTGAAAATCATTGAAAAAGAGGAAAAAAATTGAAATTACTAAACTTAATGGTTCCCTTCCCCACGTTTAAAATATTTTATTTTCCTAAATGGGAACCCATGAGATGATATATGAACATTAAATGTATTATTTTAAATAGGGAAAAGAATAAAAAAGTTAAAGGGTTATGAACAGCCTGATATGTCAAGTGATGATGGGGTCCTGCAGTGTGATGAAATCCACTGCATCTGTAGGAAGTCCCTCAATGTATTTCTTAAAAAATTTCCCATTGACTATAAATATTCTTCCTGTGTATTCTTGTGTGATCTGAACTACACCATAAGGAAAAACATTATTCACAACATAAGGACCTAACCACCTGGAACACAACTTACTAAGCAACAACATCAGTCGTGAACTATAGAGTAAGACTTTATCTCCAACTTGAAATTCTCTTTTCTTGATAATTTTTTCATGAGATTATTTTGATCTTTCATTGTAGAGCCTTGAGTTATAATATGAATACAATATAATCTCCTCAAAATCTTGAATTTGTAACATCCTTTGTATTCCAGCTTGTGCTAAATCCATGTTGCATTCATTTGTAGCCTAATAATACTGATGGAAAATTTACATAGGGAGATGAAATTCTTTCTCAAAAACAATATGAAATGGGGACATACCAGTGGGCTTCTTTAATACTATCCTATAATCCCAAATCACATCATCCATGCACTTTCCCCAATATTTCCTATTCGACTGCACAGTTTTCTCAAAAATTTGTTTCAACTCCCTATTTGAAACCACAACCTGACAATTTGTTTGAGGGTGGTATAGTGTTGATGTTTTTTTTGTCACCCCATACTTCTGAAGATGGGAATCCAAATTCCTATTGAAGAAGTGTGTCCCTTGGTCACTGCTGATGGCCTTGGGCACTCAAAACCTACAAAAAATATATGTTTTGACAAAGTCCACTACAACATGATAATAATTAATCATAGTGGTTTTTCCTCCACCCATTTACTCACATAATAGAGAGAAACCAAATTATATAGAAAAACAAAGGAACTTGGAAAAGGAACCCTAAAATTGTTTCCCCATACATATAAAATCTCACAGAATAGTATGGGTTGTTAGGGACTCTCTTGTCTCCTAGAAATGATCCCAGTGTGTTGTAAAGGAGATCATGACTTACAAATCGCATGGGCATAATGGAATAAGCTTGGCTAGTATAATATAGAGTCCAAAACTTATCTAGCTATCCGTTGGGGTCCCAAAGTGTCCACCACATGAAAATGTATGACATAATTGAAGAATAGACTCAAACATATAACGTGGTCACAACACATGTTCTAGAGGTAGGGGTCATCCACACATAAAATCTAGAATCACACTTTAACTTATCGACTTGATGTTTCTTTAAATTTTTAGTAATTTCATATGCAACAAGGTAGTTCAATAAATATGCAAAAAAAAAATGATGCGTAATAGAGATGGAAACAAGTTTCTCATCGGGGAAAGTGTCCTGAAGTGGTACCTAGTCCAATGTCTCATAGTCTAGTGTGTGAGTATGCCTACTCATGTGGTCTGCCACCATGTTTTCTGACCCCTTCGTTTCCTTTATATCAATATCAAATTCCCGAAGAAGAAGCATCCATTAGATTATCCTAGGCTTTGCAACCAGATTCTTTAAGAGGTATCTCAAAGCTACATGGTCAGAAAAAACAACTACTTTAGATCCCAATAAATATGAATGGAATTTATCTAAAGCAAATATATGAAAAAGAAACTCCATTTCTATGGTTTTGTAGTTTGATTAGTCCAAATACAATGTCCTTGATACATATGATATCACATGTGAACGTACCTCCACCGTCTGAGAGAAGACAGCTCTGACCAAAAAGTTGGAGGCGTCACACATAAGCTCAAAAGGAAGTTCCCACCGTGGGGGTTGTATGATCAGTTGAGTGGTCAGACACTTCTATAGCTCATTAAAGGAAGTCCTTCAAGAATCCTCAATCACAAAATCAGAATCCTTTTGAAGTAAGCATCACATAGGAAGAGAAAGTTTACTAAAATCTTTGATGAAGCATCAATAAAATCCAGAATGCCCTAGGAATGATCTAACATCATGAAAAAATGAACGATAAGGTAAGGATGAAATGATATCTACCTTATATCTATAAACCTCTATCCCATGTTTTGACACTAAATGCCCTAAGGAAATCCCATTCTCTACCATAAAATGCCACTTTTCAAAGTTTAAGACCAAATTCTTCTCAATACAATAATTCAAAACCTTTCCCAAGAAAGAGATACAATCATCAAATGAAGATCCATACACTATAAAATCATCCACAAATACCTCCGTTAAGATATAAACAAAATCAGAAAAAATACTGACCATGCATCGCTGAAAGGTACCTGGGAGTTGTAAAGTCCAAATGGCATCCTCCAGTAGGAAAATGTACCCATGGGATAGGTGAATGTGGTCTTCTCCTGATCCTCTGGAGATATAGGAACCGAAAAATATCCAAAAAATCCATCCAGGAAACAATAGTGTGTTTTCTCAGATATTCTCTCAAGAATTTGATCAATAAATGTGATAGGGAAATGGTACTTGGGAGTGGACTAATTTAGTTTCTTATAATCAATACTGACACACCAACTATTTTGAACCCCCATTGGAACTAACTCACCTTTCTCATTTTTAACAAATGTAAAACCACTTTTCTTAGGCACAACCTGAATAGGACTTACCCATTGGGAATATGAAATATGATAGATTATACCTAACTCGAGAAATTTTTCAACATATTTTTTAATAACTTCCAAAAGAGTTGGATTGAGTCTCTGTTGTGGCTGCCTAACCAGTTTTTCCCCATCCTCCAAAAGAATCCTATGAATGAAAATTGAGGGGATAATACCTGATATGTCAGCCGAGGTCCACCTTATTTCCTTAATGTTCTCCCTCAAATGATTAAAAGTTTGTTCTTCATTCTAAAAATGGATATTGTTAGAAATGATAACAATTAATTTCTCACCACTCAACAAGTATGATTATTTGAGATTTGGTTGCAATGCCTTGAGTTCTAGTGTAGGGAGGTGGTGTATGGATAGAGGAATTGAAGGAACTGAAATATGTGAACAGTGAACATTAGTTTCATAATATACATCATCAAAATATGAGAATAAAGCATTAAATCCATCAGAATACTCAACAACCATGTCATAATTAGAGTTCACATGATCAAAATCAGAACATGATTCCATTTCAAAATCAAATCAAATAGAGTATTGTGCAATATAAAAAGGTGTGTAAGTACTCTTGGGAATCAAACTAGAACTAATGATCATAATCTCCCTAAGCATAGGACAATCAAAATCCATGGTGGTTTTACTTGGTGGTTCAAAATAGAAGATAACAAAAGAAGAATGGTCTTCTAAGGTGTACTTCATGGATTCCATTACCTTAAATATCACATCTCCATCTCCAAACTCCATGGAAATTGTACCCTCATTTACATTTTAGATTGTTTTTTTAGGTTTGAGGAAGTGTCTACCTAAGATAATGGGAGCATGAGTACTTAATCGATCATCCTCCATGTTAGGCATGTAGAAATCTACTGGAAAGATCATGTCTCTTACCCGACCAAGTACATCTTTAAGGGCTCCTGCCGGATATGTCGTAGCTCAATTTTCAAACTGTACTACTACTCTCCTCGTCATCAACTCACCAATGTGTAAAGAAGAGAATAAAAAATAAGGTATCACATTTAGGGAAGCTCCCAAATCACATAAAGCAATAGAAAAGTGTAACTCCCCTATGGTGCATGGGATGGTGAATGTCCCATGATCCTTGCACTTGGTTGGCATCACTAGAGTTGGTGTAAGGAGTGATGAAATGTAACACCCTGACCCCTGTTACCCAAATTCGGTGCATTATTACTGTTTTAGAATCGGTTTTGAAATGAACAACAGTTCCGTATCTGATGATGCATGGACCTGGTTTCCAAAGGTAGGCATTTTCTTGGTAGTTTGGCTAGCGCTGCATAAGAACTCACATTGGTCGAGAGGATGGGAAGTCGGGCTCATCGACCCTTTTGGGGGGAATTATTTCCTGTTTCAGGACTCTCTTATAGATTTAAGACATATTCATATGTTTGTGAATCTTTGGTTTATACCCAAGCATAGTATCCACAGATTACTTCTGGTTGGCAATGGTCAGCTGGACACAGGGGGTTGAGAATCATTTATGCCCGATGTTTACCATCCCTCATTGGATTAATGACCCCGAGGAGTTTAGAATCACTGAGACAACACTGATTTAAGGCCTCGCAACCAAGATACAAATAACTACTTGAGCATTTGGATCGAACCCATGATACCTGCTTCCTACGTATCCTAATGAGAGGAATCAGAATCCACATAGTTCGGTTTGGTATGGGGATTACGCTCCAGGATGCCCAGGGTTGGTGCGGTGAACCGAAGTGAAGATAGTCGGATCGACCGTTTTTGGGCTTAAACCTTAGGGAGGCTTCCTATGTACCCTTCCTAGGAGACAGGGATCAAAGTACACATAGTTCTAATAGGGGTGTCGGAGAACCGACGTGAATGTGGACCCAGGGGTCCAATGGTGATTGGGCTTGAACCTCTTGGAGGCTTCCTACATATCTCTGTAGTGGGAAATCAAAGTCCACATAGTTCGAATGGAGTGGGGATTACGCTCTGAGGCAGCCCAAGAAGTCGGGGCTTACTCCGAGATGGATGCCCATGGCGACAAAGCACAACGGAAGAGGGAATTGGCCCCAAACAAGAACGAAGCAACACCCTTCCCCACTACGCCTTTCCTTGGCCATGGTCGCAGGGAAGTACGAAGGTGCATGGGGGACTCCTTCTGATGGTTAGCCCGCCACGCCCTGGGGAGGGGAGAAGTGCCCCGGTCCTAAGAAGTGGAGAACCAGAAAGGGGACTCCCGAGCTCGGACTCCGCATTACCCTGAGAATGTGGACCCATGAATACATTGGGAATCTACTCAGGGGCCGGAGAAACCCCTTCACCTTCACTTACCGTGGGTATGTGAACTCAAAAGGGCACGCTAATGCACTTTAATGTTACATCACACAGGTTTGGTGGATTTGGAGGAGGCCTCGGCTCAGGGCCAATGAATGGGCCAATGAGGGGGTTGTAGAGGATTGAGCCATATTGGAAGGATTTTATCTGGATCGGGGAACTCAGAAGGATCTGGTGGGCCACACAGGTATATGAGTGGTGGCGCCCTTCACGTAGGGAGGTGCTACGTGGGTGGAGAGGCAATCCACGAACCAGGGTTGTCCACAGACTGATGGGCATTCCACGAATGGGGGTGGTTCGCGACTTTATGGGCATCCAATGAACCAAGGTGGTTCGCAGCTTCAGGTTCAGCCCGCGTACCAGGTTGGTACGCTGAGGGGTCCATGTGAGCAGTGATAGCCAAGGGAGACGCTGGTTGGGGGTTCGTTTGTCGCGTCTTCGCTTGCATAAGAGGGTGGTATGCAGTGCGACAGATCAGAAAAGGGGCATAAACTCCATGGTCCATGGGGAGTGCATCCATGGAGGGGCCATGGTTCGCGATCTTCTTTTATTTGTTATTTTTGGTTTGCGGTTCACTAAGTTTTTATGCGTTTTCAGTTCCTTATTAATTCGCTTCTAGCTTCATACCTGTTTTGGTTTGCAAACTGGAACTTCGCTGTGAAATCTTAAGCTCCTTCCATCGAAATCCTTCTACCCGAATCTGCTCGATCTCCAAAATTTCTTTCCTTTCTGGATCTTCCCCCTCGATATCCTTTTATAGAGTGGGGAAAGAGATGTATCTGTGGTCATGTTGCACCTTTTGCGGAGGACCATGATCGGAGACCCAGTTAACGGATGACTTGGTCAATCTACGACTCACGGGTGCATTGAACGCACCTACCCCACGAACCAGACTAGCTCAGGGAGTGCTTCATGGCCACACAGGGTTCCACCTCCATTCTGAAAACGATAGCGGATGCGGCCTGGGCCGGTCGACGCGGTCTGCAGCTGGGGCGGTTTGTGATGGTGGATCGACTTGGTTCCTGTCCTGCTTCGCGCCCGCGAAGGATCTTCACCTCCATTCCGCGAACGACAGCGGTCCGCTTAGGGCGTGCTTTGCGGAACTAGCCGTGACCCGTCATCGTTGGATCGGTCTGCGGACCGGTTCGGCTTGTTCCTCCCTTTGAGTATTCTCTACACTTTTCCCCAATTCTTTGGGGGGATATTGGGTATAATCTCCCTTGGATTAAATGGGATTCTCATTTTCCTTTGCAGATTTTTCAGGACCCTACAAATGCCCCCCATCGGAATGGGGTCCGATCGGAATGAAGAGGAGGCCATTCCGATGTAGAGTGGTCCTGAAAATTAGTGATTGATTGGACAATGCTGTAAATTTTTCTGGATCCAAGGGACTCAACGTACACAGTTTGACTATTTCTAGGGTTTTGTAGAAAAAACCTACAAAACTTTTGTCTTTTTCTTTTAATACCCAAATTTTTCCTGGGCCCATTTGGCGTGGCCTTAGTGGGTATGGCCCGACTTTTGCGTAGGTATCCCTTTTCAGGTTTTCAGCCTATTAGGCTTTGCGCCTCTTTTTGTGAGCGTTTTAAAGTCCCACCGACAAGACTATCATTACTAATGTTTTAGGTCAAAAAACTTTGACCAGATATGGTGGGGCGAGGACCCCAATGAGGCTTGGTTGATTAAAATATGTATCAATATCCTTCAAAAGCATGTGGGGGGAGCATGTGTATATTTGAACGACATACAGGGCATGTCTCAAGGTATGGGAGCCATATCGGCGTGCAGAGATAGGAAGAGAATCACCTAAGGAAATATTTACTTTGGTAGACAGGACGAGGGCGATAAATATGCAGAGCCGCTAAGGGCATGGTATGCATAGTCATGAAAAGGTGTCCTTAATTCAATGCCTCTCCATTTCTGATGGCCTATGGACTTCACGGATGTCCGGCTTATGGAAACCACCATGGGTTGCATGGAGATTTATGAAAACCACCAGGGGTGGCACAGAAGGGGTGTGTGACGTCTGAAAGCATTTGAGGACATCTGTATTAATCAGGAGTGTGGACTCATGGTCCTTGTCCTATGCATTTATCTAGCATAAAGGATGGTTGGATCTTGGAAAAGTTTAAAGTCATGCTGCTAGGACATCATTTAGAATGGAACGGTTCCTCCTGGTTCTTGGTAATCTCATTAGAGATGTTCCACCATATTCAGGAAGGGTCATGAAAGAGGCTGGTAAACTGTATCTCAGAGTGTTTCCGAATCTCAGGATGGACATGGGGGTTCAGGGGTCGAGAGGCATGCAGAGAGAAGCATTGCCTAAGGAAATCTTGCCTTTGGTAGACGAGATAGAGGCGATCAATATGCAGATTCACTAAGGGCATGGTATGCATAGTCATGCAAAGGTGTCCTTGGGTCAATGATTGAATTTTCCTGATAGCCGAGCAACTTCAAGGATGTTTGTGATTCGGGACAACCTGGGGTGGTTTATGAGAGTTCGGCTTTTTCGGAGTAAAGAGTATGGTTTTTGAGGAGTGGGTTCCTGGATACGGGAGAAACATCTAGGCTAAATTTCCCAAGAATTGGTGAATTCATCCCTTCTCATTCTGGTGTGAGATGGTGGTTTGTGAAGGTCTGACCTGTGCACTGAGGGATAGAGAAAAACCATTTTTCCTTACTACACCTATGACAGGCTTGACCGTGCAGTTTAACATCATGCGGCCAAGACGGGGGGAATTTTTTCCGATGCTGTGCAGTTTTAACAGCATCCAGTGAGGACATGGGGAATTTTAAATTCCGTGCAGTCTAACGTCATGCGGTAAGGACGGATTCCGTGCAGTTTAACATCATGCGGTAAGAACGAGAAGCACTTTTTGAAGATGCTGTGCAGTTTAACATCATGCAGCGAGGACGGGGGAGCATTTTTAAGTCCATGAAAATGCTTACAGTTGGAGGCATTCCTTTGGATGCTTAGTTCTGGGTCTTTGCAGTTTTTCACCATGCGGCAAAGACATGTTTCATGCAGTTTTAATCATCATACGGTAATGATGTAGTTTCAACGGCCGCTCTTGATTAGAATGTAATTGGGCTTGAACATCTTGGCATACCCAAGACGTGGAGAGGAGGTGATTGGTGTAAATTGTGGTTTTAGAGATTCTTGGATCAAGAGAAATTATATGGGGGCTCTGAGGCCGGTAAGCGTACGGAGCTAGGAAGAGTACCACCCGAGGAAATCTTTCCCTTGGTAGACGGGCCAGGGGCTATCAATATGCAGAGCCACTAAGGTCATGGCATGAATAGTCATGAAAATGTGTCCACGGGTTGAAAAGTTTCTACTTATGATAGTCGTGAAAGGTTATGAGGATCTTCGATTGTTCGGGCCACGAAGTCTGTCATTTGGTAAGAAAATATCCGGACATGTCGGGCATATTCGGCCCTGGTTGATGTTAAAGATTAGTGAGCTCCATACACTGATTTATCTTGTGTGCGGGGGTGTACCTTCACTCCATTCAGTTTAACATCATGCGGTATGGACAAAGCACTTCTAGTTTAGTGGTCATAGAGCTCGGACCATTGGGTGACCATTGCTGTAGTCACTCGAAGGATAACTGAGTTATCATGCTCTGATATACTCTGAATAGGGTGGGGGTGAGGGTTGTAAACTGTAACTCTGAGGTTTCCCAGATTAGGATATGTGGTGTGGGGGCTCTGAGTTCGGTAAGCATACGGAGCTAGGAAGAGCACCGCCCGAGGAAATCTTGCCTTTGGTAGACGGGCCAGGAGATATCAATATGAAGAGCTGCTGAGGGCATGGTATGCATAGTCATGCAAAGGTTTCCATGGGTCAATAACATTCCACATCCGATGGCCATGAATTATTATGAAAATCTAATATTTCTCACAGTACAGAGTTTGGCGTGCAGGGATAATGGTGTCCGAGCATGCAAGAAACATCTTCACTACAATTGTCCGTTGAGTCAAAGTAGCCTAGCCCTGGCTTGATGTTCGTAGATGTAGGTTGTCATGTGAACCACGGGCGGATACACAGGCTAATAGGGTAGGGATACCCTAGCAACGTTTGGATGTGAAAAAGTGAACGAACTTGTAAACCACTTTGCCATAAATTTCTGGATCGGGAGATATGATATGGGGGTTTTGAGGCCGGTAAGCATATGAAGCTAGGAAAAGTATCGCCTGAGGAAATCATGCCTTTGGTTGATGGGCCAGGGGCTATCAATATGAAGAGCCATCGAGGGCATGGTATGCATAGTCATGGAAAGGTGTCCTCGGGTCGACAACTTTCCACTTCTGATGGCTGTGAATGGTTATGAAGATCCATAATTATCCAGGTCGTGGAGTCTGATGTATGGAGAGGATGCATCCAAATGTGCAAGGAGTATTTCCATCTCGTTTCGCCATATATCTTGGGTAGATCGTGATAGAGTCTGTGCAGTTTTAATGTCGTGCCGTGAGGACAAAAGGTATATATACCGGTGTTTTCTTTTCTCGGTGGATGGGCTGGGAGATAAGATCCCGACGTTGCTACGTATCCCGTGAGGGAAGAAATCAAGCCATACATAGTTCCCTTTGGAATACACCCCGTGCAGGTCTGGTCCATACCCGGGGGAATGAGGGAATTTTTTAAATCTTCTTATCCGTGCAGTTTAACATCATGCGATAAGGACGAGGAATACACCTCATGCAGGTCTGGTCCATACATGGGGGAAAGGGCATTTTTCTTTTTCTTTTGGGATGGATGGGCGAGGATGGGGGATCCTGGCGTCGCTACGTATCCTGCGAGGGCAGGAATCAAGCCGTACATAGTTCTTTGAAAGAAGTACACCCCGTGCAGGGCTGGCCCGTACATGGGGGAAGAGGGCACTTTCGATCTTTCTTATCCGTGCAGTTTAATGTCGTGCGGTAATGATGAAGCCCGTGCAGTTTTAACATCATGTGGTCAGGAAAAAATATATACCATGTGCAGGTCTGGTCCGTAAACGAGGGGAGAGATCTTTTTTTTTGAATGGATGGGCTAGGATGGGGAACCCTGGCATCACTACGTATTCTGCGAGGGCATGAATCAAGAATCACGTATTTCTCCAAAAGACAATACACCACATTCAGGTCTAGTCCATACACGGGAGATAATGGGAATTTTTTTTCTTATCCGTGCAGTTTAACAACATGCAGTAAGCATGAGGAATACACCCCATGCAGGGCTAGTCCGTACACGGGGGAGGAGGGCATTTTTAACTTTTATTTTGGGATGGATGGGCCAGGATGGAGAACCCTAGCGTCGCTACGTATCCTACGAAGGCAGGAATCAAGCCGTATGTACTTCCCTGAAAGAAGTACACCCCATGCAGGGCTGGCCCGTACACGGGGGAAGGGGATTTTTTTTTTTAATTTTACTCCATTTTGGGAGTGGCTGGGCCAGGATAGGGGATCCCAACATCGCTACGTATCCTGCAAGGGCAGAAATCAAGCCTCATGTAGTTCTATTTGGAGTACACCCCGTGCAGGTCAGGTCCATACACGGGGGGAAAAGGGAATTTTTAACTTTTACTTGTTCATGCAGTTTAACGTCGTGTGGTAAGGACAAGGGATACACCCCATGCAGGTCTGGACTTTCACAGTGGAAAGGGAATTTTTAAATCTTTTTATCCGGGGGTGGATCGGCAAGGATGGGGAACACTGGCTTCACTACGTATCCGGCTAGGGAAGGAATCAAGCCATACATAGTTCTCTGAAATCCATGCAGTTTAAGGTCGTGCGGTGAGGAAAAAATACTCTTAGTTCGGGGTCATAGAGTTTGGACCGTTGGGTTCATGGAAGTTTAACGTCCTGCTGCTCGATCGATAACTGCTTTCAGTTATTTCAGTGAGGACAAAATACTTCTAGTTTAGCTGTCAAAGAGTTTGGACCATTGGGTGCTTGGCAGTTTAATGTACTGTAGCTCGGATGATAACTACTTTCATTTATGTCGGTGAGGATGAAATACTTCTAGTTTAGCGGTCATAGAGTTTGGACCGTTGGGTGCTTGGAAGTTTAACGTCTTGCAACTTGGATGAGAACTGCTTTTGATTTCTATGTGAAATTCTTCTTCAGGAATCTCGCATTTGTAGGAGCGATGGTGAATTTCCCGTCTATGGCGATGAGGGAATATGCTCCATTGGAGAAGACCTTGTGTATAACATATGGTCCTTCCCATTTGGGCTCCAGCTTTGGAGGTTTCTTTCCGGGTATCATTGGGGTCCGGAGGACCAACACCAATTCTCCTTCCCAGAAAGACCAAAGACAAACATTTTTATTGAAGGCTCATGAGATCCAGTTCTGATATACCTCCATATGGTGTAAAGTGTGAAATCGATTATCGTCTAGCTGTTCCAATTCAGCTAACCGCTTTTCTGAATGCTCATCGTTGGATAACAGATCACAAATGGCAACACAGATTGAGGATAATTGGAGCTCAATGAGCAGGACTGCTTCTATTCTGTATAGTAATGAGTACGAAGTGGCACGAGTAGCGGTGAAGATTGTGGTTCGGTAAGCACACAATGCATGGAGGAGTTTATCCGGCCATGAATTCTTGTATTTGTCCACCATTTTATGGAGAATGTTGGACAATGTCTTGTTGAAATCCTCTATCTGTCTGTTGGCCGCTACATGGTAGCGGGATGAGTGGTTAGCCTTGATACCATATTTTTGGTATAGTTTCTCCAATTCAGCAAAGCAGAAGTTGGTGCCATTATCTGTCAGTATGGTATGAGGGACACCAAATATGATAATGATATTGGCTTTCACAAAGATGAAAATGTTTCTCGCCCGGACTTCCTTAAGGGGTAAAACTTCTACCCATTTGGAAAAGAAGTTGGTTGCTGTGAGGATGTATTTAATTTATTTGGCAGTGGCAGGAGGATATGGTCCCACGACGTCCATTCCCCAGATGGAAAATGTCCCGGAGTACATAGCCTGATGAAGTAACTCCGGTGGTTGATGTACGAAGTCAGCATGAATTTGGCTTGAGTGGAATTTTGCGGTAAAGTGCTCACAATATCGTGCCAAGGTGGGACAATAGTACCCTAGCCTTCGAACATGATGGAAAATCTTGGACCCCGGCTGATGTTCCCCACATACTCCGACATGTACTTCAGTCATGACAACAACGGTTTCATCTCCATCAATGCATCTGAGGAGGATTCCATCGAGGCCTCATTTGTAGAGGACCTCTTGCTAACCTGTGCTTCCATATATGACAATGTTGATTGCCCTTCTCCGTATTTGATCTCATTTAGCCCTGTCTGATGGGATTTCTCCCCATTGAAGGTAGTTTGAAATGGGGGTCATCCAACCAGTGGTGAGAGCATATGGTTCAGGGACATGACTAACTTTATGGATTTCTTCCCTCTTGGTCTGAATAAACGGAAGGACCATTCGACAATGGGAAATACTGATAGTTGTTTCATCCTGTTCTGGGTCAGCTAAGGCTGTGGCCATGTTGGATAATTCATTTTCCTAGGCATTCTGAGACTGGGGAATATAGGTCAATGTTGGTTCTATGGAGAATTCCACCATTAACCCTCAGACATGGTCAAACAGGGGAGTTAGCTCCTCCTTTTTAATAGCATAGTCACCATTAACTGGCTTGATGATTAGTTCCGAGACACCTTTTACCTTAAGGTGTTGTACTTGTGCTTGGAGTGCGAGCTCTAGGCCTGCAATGAGGGCTTGATACTCCGCTTCATTGTTCGTACAACCTTCTGACAGGATAATGGAATACGAAAAGACTTCCTTTTCTGGGGACATGAGTATTATCCCCAAACCCACCTTGTTAAATTTGGGATCCTCTATCCTTTTCCCGGTTGGGCTTCGGGAGGCACCGTCGAAGTACATTTCCCATGTTGGGAACTCCTCTTGAATCGAGAAGATATCTTCATCAGGTAGCTCGGCGTTCGGTGCGGAGGTCCCTGTTGAAGGGTGCTCTGCCAGAAAATCCGCTAATGCCTAGCCTTTGATGGCTTTATGAGGCACAAACCAGATGTCAAACTGTTGTAGTACGACTGCCCATCGGGATAGGTGCCCTGTGAGCATCGGGTGACATAGAATGTACTTGAGAGGGTTACTATGCGAGACCAAATGGACTTTATGATGCTGCAGATAATGTCACAACTTTTGAATGGTGAAGAACAAGGCCAAACAACTCTTCTCGATGTTTGAGTATCGATTCTCAACATCAATCCTGGTTCGGTTGAGGTAATAGAGACTGTTTTCACTACCGGTGTCATTTTTCTACACGAGGAAGGCACCCAATGATCGCTCTAGGGCCGTCACATATAAGATGAGAGGTCTTCCTTCAACCAGGGGCATGGGCATTGACATGCCTAAGAGATACTTCTTTAGGCTGTCAAACGCCTCTTGGTAGTCATCTGTCCATTGGTACATGACTCCCTTCTTCATTAACCTGGTAATGGGAAAACATTTGCCTGCATGGTTGGCTATTAATCACCTGATGTAGGCCAGGTGCCCTTAGAATGCTCTCAACTCGGTGAGATTGCGGGGGGGGGGGGGTGGCAGGCCGAGGATATACTTTGTCTTTTTGGGGTCAACTTCGATGCCACGATGGCGTACGACGAAGCCAAGGAATTTCCCTGAGGTAACCCCGAAGGTGAATTTCAAGGGATTCATCTTCAGGATATGCTGCTGAAGTTTGTTGAAGATGGTCTCAAGGTCTGACAGGTGATCTGAACGCTGCCTGGACTTAACCACCAAGTCATCCACGTAGCATTCATCGAATCTCCCCAGAAATGGTTTAATGATATGATGCATGGCACACTGATATGTGGCGCCATCGTTCTTGAGACCAAATGGCATAACCCTGTAACAAAATATTTCTTGAGATGCCCTAAAGGTAGTGGTGTCTTCGTCTTCTCGGGCCATCCCGATTTGATTATACCCAGAATAGTCATCCATGAAGGATAGAGCCTCATACCCGGTCGTTGCATCGATTAATAACTCAGTGATCGGGACTGGGAAATCATCTTTCGGGCAATGCTAATTGAGATCTCTGAAATCAATGAAGACATAGATTTTTCCGTTCGTTTTCTTGACGGGGATAATGTTGGTGAACCAAATGGGGTACTTGACCTCCCAGATGAAGCCTGCTTTAATAATCTTATCGACTTCAGCCTATATTTTGGCATCATGTGAAGGGTGTGTCCTTCTGGTGGCCTATTTATAGCCCCGATGGTCTTTTGGTAGACCAAAGTGGTGGGTTGTCACTTTAGGATCTAATCCTGACATTTCTGTGTAATTCCAGGAAAAAAAATACCATTGTTGCTTCAGGATAGAGGTATATACCTCCTGTTACTCGAAAGACATGGCTACACTAATGAGAGTGGGCCTCGGGTCTTCCTCGGTACCCAAGTTTATTTCCTTGAGCTCATACACAGTGGTGGAGATACCTTCCTCAAATGCAGGAGGTGCATCACTGAGAACTTCCTCCTCTTCTTCTCCCAAATCTTCATCCTATTGATCCGGCGAGGGGAGATCTCTTGACTCAGGAACCATGGAGTCTGGAGGCGAGGCATTGTGGGGGTCCTCACTCAAGTATTTGTCCCTAATTTGAGGGTCAGTGGTGGTTTCTTCACCGCTATGCTTCGGCGTCATGGCTGAAGTCATGAGGACAGTTGAGTGTGTGTCCAGGCTTGAATCCCTTCTCCCAAAATGGTTGATGTGCAGTACGTAGTCTCCGCCAAGCTGCCTAAAGGGGTCATCAGGAACCATTTCCATACCATTTGAAGCGGGGATCCAGTCTATACCATCGACCAAAGTCTTCTTATTATTTTTCTCATAAAACCAGGCATCAATGTAGTGTGACTCGGAGAGCTCAAAATGGGCTTTGTCAGCGTTCAATGTCCCACCTTTCCCATTGACGCAGTACATGGTACACTGGTGGTAGGATGAAGGAATGAAAATGTGCTTATGGAGCCATGGCCTCCCCAGAAGGGCATTGAATGTAGTGTCCCGCCGAACCACCATGAACTTCTGAATAGGACACAAGGTTGCCAAAATGGGTCTTTAGCATAATTTGTCCCATTGGATTCTTCTCACTCTTGTCGTAACCTAGCAGAGTTGTGGCTAGGGGATTAGGTCACCCTCACTATAGCCTAACTTGTGGAGTGTCTGTAGGGGAAGGAGTTTAACTCCAGTGCCGTTGTCAATAAAGACTTTGTAGATCTCAACATCATCTAGTGTGCCAGACACATATAGTGGTTTGATGTGCCCTTGCATTATGGAATCTTCATCCTGATCGGTGAAGGAAATCACCGCATTGCATTCAACCGAGCCAGTCTCCTTCCACTGAATCTATTCGGCAGCTACCTCAGCTTGAAACTCCTACGGGCTGAGCAAGGCTTCTATAAGTGCCTCCCTGAGGTCTGCTGACAAACTCAGGGTATCTAGGATCGATAGCTTGGCTGGTACTGATGATAGCTGCTAAAGGATGTTGTATTTATATTCTACTGGCCGAGGTTTCGACGTTGGTGGGGAAGTCTTAGCGGGCAGCTTGGGATTTGGAATATGGGACGAGGAGGGACCGACCGTGGGGTCAGATGTTAACAGTGTCCCCACATTTTGGGGATTCGGATCAGCCAATCTATTTGTGTGCACTAGGTGGCTAGACATTTGTTCCTCCTCTGATGGGTACTGCAGAATGACGGGGGTAGAGTGGCCGCTTGTGGAGGTGGATGGATATTCTTTCTCCTGATGAGTCCATTTAAGGTCTCTCCCATGGGTTTCCGTGATATTAACGGTTTGGGCCGAGGTGCAACCGTAGTGTTGGTTTCGGCCTCGACTACGCCTCCCCTGATATCCCCTGCCTCTATGATTCTTCATCCCGGCTCCTTTTGTCTGGAACTCGGGTCCATAACCATACCCTTCTTTAGGGAATGATTCCATATGATGGATGACATTGATGGAACCAAAAATTGGCTCCTCATCCTCTGACAAGTCAACCCGATCGGTTGTCCTTGATGTTGTCGTTTGGTGGGTCGGTGCCCGTGGCTCGAAGTTTGAGGGCATAAAATCCAATAGTGTCGAGGATAACTTTAGCCTCGTTGCAAACAGATCCTCTTGCACTTGTTTCCTCCATTTTTGATTATGCCTGGATGACCGGCTCGTGGAGGGTTTTGAGGCTGATACTATCAGCTGTGCGACATCAGGGGATATTGGCGGCAACACTGGCTGCTGTAGTTGAGATCAGAGTATGCCCTGGGCTTGATTGATAGTCTTCCGAGTCATCCGGTTATCAAATTTCTTCCCATTCATGCTGGTGACTTCCTGCCACCCCTCCCCTTTTTCGGAGTCAGTGGTAAAAATATATGTGACATGTGCTGGGGGTGGTCCCAGTTCTACCTGCCCAGAGACTACCATCCTTTGTAGGAGGTCTTTGAAGACGAAGCATTCTTGGATACTATTTCCAAGCATTCGATGGTAGGGACAGTAATACGGCCTGTCATCGTGGACGTCTTCTTCAGGTTTCCTTGGCTCTGGGAGGTGGAGCAAGTTGCAATTCATGGGGGTGATGAAATAGACACAAAATTGGTCCTCTCGGAATAATTATACTTTTTGTCTTCGTTTGTCAAACTGGTTCCGCTTCGATCTCTGATCGTCCCACTTGAGAGGAGGCAGAAACTGATATATAGGGGGCCCTTGGTGATTTGGTGGAGGCCTAGGTAGTGGAGCAGGTGCAGGGGCTGGCTTGGGCGTGACATAGGACGCTTCATCTCTAACTGTTCTCTTTACAAGAGCCTGTGAGGCTATTCGGTACTTCATATTTGTCTGCTACAGGGAGTCTTCAATTCTCTGGGTGATGGCTGGGAGATGGTGGAAGCCAGTGGTGCACTCCACTAGTATGAGCAGTGTTCTCAGATCATCTAAAATATGATCGATGTATATGGAAAGCAACTCATCTTGAGGAATTGTCCTATTCAGGGAGTAGGTCAGACCTTTCCATCTAGCGATGAAATCTGAGACACTCTTGTTCTCCCTCTACTAGCAGTTTATATGGTCGCTGCCCGTTTTTTTAGGCAGTGTTGAGCTGAAGTGGAATAGGAACTGCTGTCGAAGGTCTTCCCAGCTTTTTATTGACTGGGATGACAGGCTCGTATACCAGACGAAGGCAGATCCTTGCAAGGTTCGTACGAAGCATATGATTTTCACTGCTTCTTATTGTTCTAGAGTTCCCATAATTAGGTCTCAATAAGATGCGTAACACATCAAATGATATTCTGGATCGCCCGATCCATTGAAAATATGGAATACAGGGCTCCCAAAATTTGGTGGAGGTGGTGTGTTGCTCACCCAATCCGGGTAAGGTTTCCGCTCTGGCTATATCGGAGCGCGTCGACCTTCTATTTCTTATAATCGAGCTGTCAGTGCCTCGATGGTGTTGGTGAGACCCTGGTTTACATCGTGTTGGGCCCGATCCTGGGCATCTGCAGCCCGAGGCATTGCTTGAGGATCCAGCTCGGTTGGCACCAGAGGTGCATGTGCCATTTGTGACACCTTCGGAGGGTTCAGACGTACTCGATCTGGTTTATTCCTGAGTGGAGGGAAGTCTTGGTATTCATCTGGATCCACACGTAGGTAGTTGGACGGGCCAGGTGCCTCATTGGGTGGGAGCCCTGACCGCGCTTCATTTGCCGGGGCAAACCATGGTCTTTGAGGTACACTTACTAGGAGTTCATGATGTGGATTCTCTTCAGACGCGCTTTCAATAAGACGGTTCCTTTGGAGTAGCTCAGCGTTAAGCCGCCTCAATTCTTTCATTTCCTCTTCCTATCGAGTGAACCTCTCTTCGAGCGTAAGTGGCTTGTTTTTATCGAGAGAAGGAGGCGGGTTAAGGGTAATCTATCCTTTGTTCTTATCCTTATTGTGAGCTCACAGGGTGAGAAGAAGAAGGTTAGTTGAAGGGGAGGACATATTTAGAGCGGCCCCCTTGTTCCGGGTGTGCACACCTGGTAGTTCGTTGTGAGTCACAACCTGACCAGAACCATTGTCTCCCGATCCATCCAGATTTGCATCGTCTCTGGTGTCATCCGTGGGGCTAACCTCTATGGTTTTGATGGATTCATATCGTGAGGTGGAGAAGATGTCATCTTCCAAATAGGAAGAGGATCTCCCGTGTCCTTTACTGGCCTTCCCTCTTTTGTCCTGGGGTTGCTTTTGGGATCCATGACGAAGGGTGACATAGAGAGTCCTTTGATGCGACCTTACAGTACGCCTCCCTCTTGAAGGGGATGATGATTAAAAGGATGGGATAGGGCAAGAAACTCCTCTTCTGACTATCCTCCCTAGACGAGAGAATACTGAATCTCATGGGGGAGGTTGTTGTTTAGGAGGTAAAAATTCCACCAGCCCTGCAGGATGGGGTTGGCTCCGTTCCTTGGATGTTGAGTCTCTTCTCGTTTTTATTGGTCTTACGGGGGAATTTGTTGTTAAAAATTCCCCCATCCCTACAGGCTGGGGTTGAAACTAGATTGCGACAGTGGATGCTGCTATCACTACCTACCCGATCTTGTGTGCCCCCATTCGGGGGTGAACTGGGTTTGGTGTCGAGTTCTTCTATGAATCAATCCCTTCTGGGAAGGCAGGAAATGACTGCTTATTGGCCTCTCCTAGGCGAGAGGCCTGTTGTATGCTCTCGGTGGCTTGATTCATAAGTTCTTGGATGGCTTTTTCCTGTCGGGATTGATGCTTCTGGGACTTACTCAAGGCCTGACTTTGTTGGGTTTGTTGCCTTTCGCGAACATGTAGACCACTAAATTGCTGTCTTGACGTAATGACGTTGAAATACACCATTCAGAACGGGTTCTTCTAGGCGGGGACCAGAGTGAAATGCAGAGCTCCATGTTCTCCCCATCCTCTGATATGGACTCTCGTCGGGGTATCACCGATGA
The DNA here is from genome assembly GCA_963277665.1 of Viscum album. NCBI lineage: Eukaryota > Viridiplantae > Streptophyta > Magnoliopsida > Santalales > Viscaceae > Viscum > Viscum album. The sequence goes on from OY728163.1 coordinate 289,265,581, forward strand.
GGCGGCGCAACTGGTTTAGTGCACGGAGGAAGGCTATCTCCATGTTTCCTTTACGCCTCTCGGGTCGATGTTGCCGCACCGAAGGAAGACCTTCCAGGTCGATGTGACGTAGGAGGTCTCATATTGTCTTGACGTGGTATACATACCCATCGTAGGGTAGGAATATTGTTTTCATCCAGTGGAGGGTTGTCCATATATTGTAGCTGATGTCATGCACACATTCTTCCGACAACATTCTGGGTATGTCAAATTGGGAGGTGGCCGTGGGAAAAAAACATAATTTGTATATCATCCATGGCCAGTTGTTTCTTCAGGTGCAACATGTCGGCATACTCCTCTACTAGATATTCCTCTACCTGGTCGGACCAACTAAGATGATCACTAATAGCGTGGTCGAAGGTAGTGGGACCAGTAGGTATCGAATTATCATGTGGGCGAATCCGAGATGGTTCAGAAGATAAACGTGGCCCTGGAACGTCTCTCGATTGAAGAAGCGTGTCATTGCCGACTATCTGGGAATCTGACATGCTTGATCCCGTCATTCTGAGTGCCTTGTCATACGAGGGATTTTCTGTGCTTGATTCGACAGGGGGAGGACCTTCCTATCGATATGATATGTCATTTTGGGGAGGACCTTTGCAATGGTGGCCACAATGGTGAGGACTACCATTACAGCTTGACACCTCACTGCATAGAGGACTTTTGCAGTGCATACCCTGGGGAGGACCTCCAAAGTCTGTTGCAGCAAGGGGAGGACCTTCTGGATGCGTAGTGTTGTTACTGGGAGGGCCTTCGCAACAACTTCCATCATGGTGAGGATGACCATCATGGTTTGATGTTCGATGCGCATCCTGGGGAGGACCTTCAAGACACACTATGAAAAGGGGAGGACCTTCTTGTTGCTTGGGGCCACTGCGGGGTGGACCTTCGCAATGGCGCCGTGGTGGAGAGGACTACCATCACAGCTGATACAATGGCAAGGAATACCATTACAGCCACTGCAGAGAGAATATATATGGGGTACACCCTGGGGAGGGCCTTCAGAATGTACCGCAACGAGGGGAGGGCCTTCTCATTGCTTGACGTCTCTACGGGGAGGACCTCCATTATCAGGGTGGCAAGGACTACCACCGTGATATGATTCCCAGCTACGAGGAATGTCATTGCAACGTAAACCATGGGGAGGACCTTCAGGGAAGACCACGATAAGGAGAGGGCCTTCTTATCGTGATGAGACATCACTGCGGGGAGGGCCTCTGTAGTTGTGACAGCGATAGCGAGGGCTACTATCATAATCTGTGGTTCCACTGCATGGAGAGTGTTTGCAGCATATACCCCAGGGAGGACCTTCATGGTGGACCGCAGCAAGTGGAGGGCCTTCTTGCTGCTAGATCTTCTGGCCACGTGGAGGATCTCCATGACTCGCATCAAAAGAGGATCTCTCATGATCGATCATTATACGCCTGCGGGAGAGGCCCCCGTAGGTGCTCTGGGGAGGACATTCAGAGATGCTGGTAGCGACTTTGCGGGGAGGACCTTCGCAACTGCTACTACCGCTCCCATAATATGGTAATGGGTGGGTAGAGTTCTGAGCCTTCAATATGTTCTTAGAGGCATCGGGAACCCCAGCTTCTAGCAGAGCAGAGTCATGAACCCACTCTTTATTTTCCAGCTACCTTTGGCGCGTTTGGGGAGATTTCTTATGGGCAGCGGGGACCATATGCTTTTGACAATAGACTTCACCTTTGGATCCCTGACTAATTGGGTCCCGTGATGTTTCTAGGATACGCTGAAGAACATCTTGACTTTTAGAAAGGATATATTTCTGCTCTGGAGCATCCACCGTGATGGACTGGTGTCCCCCAGTTGGAACGAGACGGTTTCCCTTGCATCACAGAATATAGCTGGAAACCCTCCTAGGTGGAAGCAGGGATGCAGATATGATTTGAGATGGATATATCCTCTCTTAGATGAGTCGCCTCAATTGGGGAGACGAGCTCACGGGCCCGAGTCCTTGCTATCGCCACTGATGCAATTACATTCTGGAAAGTCTGCAAGATATGATCTGGGATCGATACCTGCTCCTCCATCATTTATAGAATATGCAGAGAGACATTTTTGGTTGGAACAGGTATGAAGGCCCATTCCGATATTGGAATAGGAATGTCATGCTCCGGTCCTCCGGTGGTCAGTGGGTACTGACAACTCTCCTGTGTCGGGGAAGGTGAATGAATCATCCCTTGAGCTAGGATATGCCTGTTTATCTCTCCATTTGCCACCACATCGGTATGGAGGACATTACTTGCATCTGTAGGGAGATGGCCCTGCATATGTTGGTTTCCCACCATATCAAGTTGGTGGCCTTTGTTGGTAGGGAGACGTGCCCACCTATTAATTGCCGCTACATCTGGATAATAGGCTTTGTTGATCGCCATCACATCGGGATGGTAGGAGTTAAGAGCATCTGCTAGGTGCTGGTCTTGCAGGTGCTGGGTCTCCACCTTGTCTGGTTGGTGGGCTTCATAATCCTGAGCTGGGAGAGGTGCCTGCCTGGTAGGTGCTATCCTGTGTGAGCGACGAGCTTGATGGAGCCCGTTGGGGATGCACGCTTGCTCGTATGATGCCGCCATATCTGGATGGTGGGCTTTGGAGAAGCGAATATGTGTATATGCCTGTTCACAACACGTCTCCATGACTGGACAACAAAGCTCCTCCTCAGGGACAAGGGGGATGACAGGTCCCTGGTTGTATGCTTTCCGCCCTCATTGGGCGGTCCAAGAGGCCGGAGCTCGGGGAGCGTGGGACTGGATCCTCGGGGAAACATCCTCCTTATAGTGAGGATGCTGAGTCGCGTCGTGACCATGATGATGTCCTCTGGCGTGGGCCTTAGAGCGGATCCCCCGTTCAGCAGGTATGAAGTCCTCAATGTTGACCTCATCCACCTTCCTAAGATAAGGGAGGTATGCATTGTCTCGTTCCGGGGATAGACTCCTGAAACAGTTTGAGAGGGCAAGAGGAGCCATCTGGGTCTGCTTTCATGGCCGTTGCTGGGCAGGCGACTGGTGAGTCTTGGTGAATTGGAGGGCATGCATGGCCACCTCCACCGTCAAGAGAGTACCATTCATGTGGTACTCTCGGATCAACACATCTGAAACACAGCATTGAAGAAGCTAGGTAGGTGACATGGTCCTTTGTTGGTGAGGAAGTCTGGTCATTGCGTTGTTGGAAGCACGCGCCTATGAGTTCCTTCGTGATGCCATTGGATCGAAGGGAGTTCTATGTGGTACCTATTAAAAATATTTTAACAAATACAAATAGCCAAACCCATCAGAGCAGCATCTAATGATCCCATGCGTAATCAATGACCCTGCTTGGCCCTCCTTGTGAGTATAAGGGGGAACATAGTGAGATTAGGTTAAATCCGTCATGATTGGTTAAAGATTCACGTCGGGTTCACCATTTTTGTTTCAGAATCGGTTTCGAAATGCCCAATAGTTCCGTATCTGAAGATGTGTGGACCTGCTTTCCAAAGGCAGGCGTTCGCTGGTTGGTTTGGCCTGTAAAGCTTAAGAACTCACATTGGTCGAGACGATGGGAATTCGGGCTCATCGCACCCTTTTGGGGGGAATTATTTCATGTTTTGGGACTCTATTATAAATTTAAGACGTATTCATATGTTCGCGAATATTTGGTTTATAACCAAGCATAGTATCCACGGATTACTCATGGTTGGAAATGGTCAGCTGGACGCAGGGGGTTTGGAATCATTTATGACTGAGGTTTACCATCCCTCGTTGAATTAATGACCCCGAGGAGTCTGGACTCACTAGAATGAAACTGATTTAAAGCCTCGTAACCAGGGTTTAGATAAAAACATGAGCATTTGGATCGAACCCGTGATATGGGCTTCCTACATATCCTCATGAGAGGAATCAGAATCCACGTAGTTCAGTTTGGTATGGGGCTTATGCTCCAGGATGCCCAGGGTTGGCGCGGTGAATCGACGTGAAGATAGTCAGATTGAACGGTTATTGGGCTTGAACCTCGGGGAGGCTTCCTATGTACCCTGCCTAGGATATATGGATCAAAGTCCACGAAGTTCGAATAGGGGTGTCGGAGAACCGATGTGACTGTGGACCCAGGGGTCTGATGGTGACCAGGACTGAACCTCTTGGAGGTTTTCTAAGTATCCATGTGGTGGGGAATCAAAGTCCACATAGTTCTAATGGAGTGGGGCTGATGCTCTAAGGCAGCCCAAGAAGGCGGGGCTTACTCCGAGATGGAATCCCATGGCGACAAAGCGCAACGGAAGAGGGACTTGGCCCCAAAGAAGAATGGGGAAACACCCGTCCCCACTACACCCTTCCTTGGCCATGGCCATGGGGAAGTAAAGAGGTTCATGGGGTCCTCTTTCTGATGGGTATCCCTCCATGCTCCGGGGAGAGGACAAGTTCCTTGGTCCAAACAAGTGGAGAGGCCAAAAGGGGACTCCTGTGCTAGGAATCCGCATTACTGTGGGAATGTGGACCCAAGAATTCTTTAGGAATCCACTCAGGGGCTGGAGAAACACCTTCGCCTTCGGTTATCATGGGTATGTGAACTCAAAACGACGTGTTTATGCGCCTGAAGGTTACATCACACGGGTTCGATGGGTTTGGTGGAGGCCTCGGCTCTGGGCCGATGAATGGGCCAATGAGGGGGTTGCAGAGGATCGAGCCAGATTGGATGGATTTTATCTGGATCGGGGAACTTCGAAGAATCTGGCAGGACACACATGTATATGAGTGGTGGAACCCTTCAATTAGGGAGGTGCTATGCGGGTGGAGAGGCCGTCTGCAAACCAAGGTGGTCCGCGGACTGATGGGAATTCCGCGAACCGGGGTGGTTCGCGGCTTGGTTGGAATCCCGTGAACTCGGGTGGTTCACAGATTCGTGTTTGGACCACGTACTAGGTTGGTACACAGAGGGGTCCATGCGAGTAGTGGAGGAAAAGGGTGGCACTAGTTGGGGGTTCGTCGGTTGGGGCTTCACCCACATAGGAGGGTGCTACACGGTGCGATGGATCGGAAAAGGGGTATAAACACCCTGGTCTGCGGAGAGTGCATCCGCGGAGGGGCCATGGTTCGCAGTCTTCTTTAATTTGTTATTTTAGGTTCCCGGTTCACTAAGTTGTTATGAAATTTTGGTTCCTTATTAATTCTCTTCCAGCTTCATACCTGTTCTTGTTTGCGAACTGGAACTTCGCTGCGAAATCCTTAGCTCCTTCCTTCGAAATCCTCCCACATGAATCTACCCGATCTCCAAAATTTCCTTCCTTCCTGGCTCTTCCCCCTCAATCTCCTTTTATAGAGTGGGGAAACAGATGTATCTATGGTCATGCAACACCTTTTGCGGAGGCCCATGATCAGAGACCCGGTTCACGGATGACATGGTCAATCTAAGACTCGCGAGTGCATTGAACACACCTCCCCCACGAACCAGACTTGCTCTGGGAGTGCTTTGCGGCCGCGCAGGGTTCCGCCTCCATTCCGCGAATGACAGCAGATGTAGCCTGGGCCAGTCGACGCGGTCCGCAGCTGGGGTGGTTCGTGATGGTGGACTGGCTTGGTGCCTGTCCAGCTACGTGCCTACGGAGGATCTCCACCTCTTTTCCATGAATGACAGCGGTCCGCGGAATGGGTGCTTTGCGGAACTAGTCGTGACCCGCCATCATTGGACCGGTCTGCGGACCGGTTCAGCTTGTACCTTCCCTTGAGTATTCTCCACACTTTTCCATAATTCTTTGGGGGGAAATTGGGTAGAATCTCCCTTGCATTAAAGGGTATTCTCATTTTCCTTTGTAGATTTTTCAGGACCATACAATTACATAACATTGGAATGATCACAAAAGATCAAGTCTCGAAAGATCATTTGGTTTAGTAGCCTTGGAAACACTGGATACATTCATAAGTCTTACATTACATGATAATGCGAAAAACTAAAAAAACATGGCTTCCATAGTCCACACTCATATCTCCTCAGACTGTCCCTATAGGTCAGTCACAAAATACATCGTCACATCCTGGAAAAAATAAAACATAGAAAGGGGTGATCTCAGATGCTCAGTAAGGATAACAATATAGCGGAAATTTTCATAAATAAGCATAAAAATTTAAGGCAATGTATAACTAAAACAAAATCCTTTTAAATTTGAACTTCAATATAATATGGAAAGAATAAAATGAAATAATTCTATTTACTTATTCACATGGATATTCAACTTGTCAAATAATCACATGCAATATCAATAAGCACTTTCATAATGATGGAATGCATAATTCCAGACTATCATAACCACATAGTCAAGGTCTTGTGTGAAGACTACAAATAAGATTTTGTCAAGGCCTTGTTCCAAGACACTAGTTTGTCTCATGAGACCTACCGATGCATCAAGGAGCTATATCGGGGTCCACCCATCACTTACTAAGTCCAATGCATTCCTATATGAAAAGGTTTAAACATAACATAATAATTCGTATTAAAACTGGTATATGAAATGTCAATACTTTATCCATAAACCATGAAAGGTATGAAATAACACATCCATAGTCAAACATCTCACAAAACATTGAATACAATATGGAAGTTTTGTATCATAATAAATCAACTTCAAACAAACTTAAAATCCATCAAAAGATGTTGACAAAGATGAAATCCAATCTATTTGAGAGAAATATCTCTTTTTTGAAATCACTTAAAAGTCACATAATTATAAAATAAAAAAATTACTTCGAAAATATTCTTATAATCTTGTAAGGGAAGCTTCAACCATTTTATAACGGCGGAAAAATAGCCGCACCTGCCGTATAAGTTAAAAAAAGACATTCTTAACTTAATTTTGTCGAAAAGGTTAAAAATGACCTTGTTTGAAAAAAAATGGAAAGAATCCTTTATAAACATCTTATAAAAATTCAAAAAAGGGTATAAACAACTTTATCTCATAGTCTACGAAATATTAAGAATGTTTTGAAATACAATTTTAAGAAACATGGATGTGGATGACAAAGAGGTCCCAGTAGATAATTACGTATAAAAAACCTCAGATAATGAAGAGATTGTAAAATAATCCCTTACCTCGAACTTTTCCTTGATCGAGGGTAGGTTAACCTATTTTATAATAGTTAAATCATTGTTATTAAATTATACAAGAATAATATATATAAATATGATATCATATATGATCTTTTAACAATGCTTTGTTAATAATATCTTAGTATTATCATCATTTCGTGTTTTAACTGATTCATTTTACTTCGTATGCTTTGTTATGTGAGTCATATTTGTCATGGATGAGATTTATCTTATTTATATCCATAATTATATCAATTCTTTAAACATTATTTTCAATCATCAAATAAAAATTAGTCTTGAATGGGTACGATGGGGAATGAATCTCATCGCGTTCGTGGAGACGGTAATCCGTACATACACACGAGAAACAATATCATTTTTTTGATATTAAAATAATATATAATTGGATGGTATATCATATATTAAGAATCATTATCATGTTATATTTATTATTTACATCATTTGCACATCATTATTATACCCATCCAAATAATAATATATTGAACAACAATTACACCACGACGTAGAGACAGTAAGCCGTACGTACGTACGTATGGTGAAATTTCATTCAAAGGATGGATTAAATAATTAATCTGGTTGCACAATATTTATAATAACATCACATTATATAGAATATACTAGAGTTATTATTTTATAATGGAAACAATAAAGAAAAAGGAAGTGGAGGAACAAAGGAACTTGAAAGAGGTGGGGAAATATTTATCTATTCTTTGGGTTCTTTCTTTTGATTTGATCAAAAGGGATCCTTAGGTTGGCTTTATGACTAAAGAGAGGGCTCTATGATGAAGGGAGGACAGTTTAGAGGGTATTTGGGCAGTGTTTGGACGATCCAAATGGATTTGAAGGTGTGAATTAGAGAGAAGTGGGAGTGCCCTTTTATAAGATGGGTGAGGGGCACCTTAGGAAAAGCTAGAAATATTATTTTATAATAAATTCATATTTGGTTTATAATGGATCCAAACTGATTTATATCAAATATAAGGTGGGTATGGGGATAAATTCTCTAAACCAATAGGTTTTAGACAAGTTTAGGTTACCATTTTAACCTTATCATTTAGATTTAACTCTAAGTTAAATAATTTAACTTTTACCATGTCTTGTTGTATTATTACACTATATGGTTAATAAACTTACTATAAACTACCAATCAAACCCCAATTGGTTCATTAATGTCATATATATTATTATATAAGTCTTTTTTCCGAACCTTCGGTTTTTAGGACCATTATATCAATTAATAATATAATATTTGTTTTAAAAACTATTTTATGTCAATTTTGACACTATTTGGTATTTATTTTTTGTTAAAATAATAAGAGCATTACTACTTAGAAAACAATTCATATATCCAACCCTAACATGTCATAGTAACCTCGAAAATTAGTGAAATTCTTACAAAGTATCAAATTAAATTTATTTGGATATTTATAATAATAATTAGTTTAATATTCCATTAATTAGGTAATTACTACATCACCATTGTGTCATAAATAAATTATATTATTTAATGTTTAAAAATTATAAACAAAATACCATTATGTCTAAATTTTTCTAGCTTTATATTTAATATTTATAATCGAATTTATCTTATGTATAGCCCTATAATAAAAATGTTTTAGTTATTAAACTTTGATTTTAACTCTTTTAAATCTTCATTGAATTAAATAATAATTAATGTCCTATTCTAACACAAGTGGACCAAAGAGGTTCATATTTTATTTCTAAGGTGTTTTTGGTCAATTTATAATTTTCCAATAGAATTAGGACTTGTGTTAGGGTAATAATAATATAAATGTTTACCCTTAATTACCCTATTTACTTTTAACTGTGGTAAATAAAAGTAAAACATTTCTATTCACCAATTTTTTTTATTGAACCACATTTTACTCCATGATATTAACCATGTATCTTATATTTACAAAATTCAACTCACAGAAGTGGTAAAATTATGTTTTATTTGAATTTGCAAATTCTCCAATGAGGTGGGTAAAAGACGTTGAAAAGTTCAATAAAATTTTATATATCTCATATTATTACAAAATGACTCGAATGAATTACATTTAAAATATATAGGTATTATGTATATATTCTGACCTAAATTAAATTTAAATAAAATAAATAATTATTTAAATAAAAAGTCAGTTTTAAACAATAACTCAGTGTTTTTCACTATTTATCAAAAATTGAAAGTTTTCAGAAGAATATCAAAAATTCACCCTAAGCTAATTTTGATATTCTAAATTAAAAAATGAATTCTATTTTACCAAATTCAAAACATAGAAGTTTAATTTATTAATTTAAAATCAATTCCCGTTGTCAAAACCAAAAGGTGTATTTTTAAGAAACAATATCTATCAAAAGATTGCCACTTGTTTATGTCCAATCTCAAAGTAAAATTACTTACAATGACCAACATTGGATTAAATGGAAAAAAATATAATCTATTTGTACTTCCAAACCATTAAAATATAAAATTTAAAACTATAAATTATTTTGATTAAAAAAGTTTTTTTCAGTTAAAATATAGTATTTTTCACTATTCTCCCAAATATGAAAGTTATCAGAAAAACACCAAAAATTTATTAAAACTAAATTTTTATGTCTCGATTCTAAATAAAAAGTTTATTTTGTCAAATTGAATATATAAAAGTTTCAAATATTGTATTTAAAAAGGGTTTATCATTAAAAGGTGATAAAAGTGCATTTTTTGAAATAAATACTTCTTTTATCTGAAAAAATAAATTTGTTCTTACATAATGTATAAGAAACTCATAATATGGATTCTAAAATTATAATGATTATATATGTAGTTCAATATTCTATTAATACTATTCAAAACTGCTTTTGAACAGCTAGTTTGGTAATCTTGTGGTGCGCTCGAACCCGGTGTTGTGTGGAGTTCAAGTTATTGAATTACTTTGGAGAAATAAGGTACTATGAAATCTTGTGGTGTTACATTCTTCCCTCATTCAATAAATTGAGTCCTCACAATTTTAAATTGTTATTTAAAAATAAAAGGTTAAAAATAGAAAATACCTTTGTGGGAAACCCCACATCGGAAATTAGGTTAATAAAATTTAGTCTTAATAAGAGGAAAATGGGAATGAAAAATTAACCACCAAATTTTGATCTCGATTAGGAGAACATTGGTGGAAATTAGAGACACATAATTGGAGGAAAAACGTAAAAATTTATAGGGAGTGATTGAGGTCATCAGTCACAAACAATTGTAGAATTAATGGCCTCAAATCCATCAATATATGATTATTTAAAATATCATTAGTTCCACAAAACATAAGGTATTAGGATAACACATTTTTAGTGTTAATATCTCTTACCTAACATTTGAGAATTAATTTTTTCATAGAATAAGAGTAGAAAAATATATATATATACTTGACAAGTACAGTTCCATCCTTTAACAAATTTCTACCACAAACTAATCTTTCACTCTAAAAGATAAGAGCACTAAAAGAATTTCTCTTTATCCTATTCGTATAGGGTTACAAAAAATGAATTTATAATTCATCTAACAGACCCTTTAAAAAACTACATTATTCAATCCAAGACATCACGTGGGTTAGTGGTAGGTGATACACCCTTGTCGCCCTTCGGTTGCGGGTTCAAGTCTCATGGTCTTGCCAGATGCAACGGGTTGCCGCCCGACCTCGGGGTCGTCCTTTTTATGGCTATCCAAAAATAATTTCAAACTAGACTTATCCAAAATACTTCTATCCAAACTCATAGTCCAAAATTTTTAAGGAAGTTAAACACAATGAAGATCTTTTTTTCATGTAATAACATATGAATACCTTCATCATGTACTATTTTAAAACATAGTAACACCGTAAATTACAATAAACTTTTATTGATTACATTTATGCTCCCTTATTCCTTATAGAATACTGGATATACTTCTTCCATCCAAAAATGATGTATACTCAAACAATGATGGAATATACAAATCATTAATTAGTTTCAAGGTAGTCAAGAATATCCAATATAATTTATCCAAATCAAACATATATTATTCCAAAATCACTACCTTAGTATCATAATCATATTATTGTTTATCTTTATCTCAACCATCTATTTTCCAAAAATTTAACCTACTATTGAGTCACTTTTCTTGGTTCCACACAATCTCAAGTCCTTAATGAAATAGTACTGCAGTATAATCCTTATATAATCCATAATTATTATATCCAGTACATCGTTGATACAACACTCAAATGAAATAATTCTTTAATAACAACATAAGAACTCTAATCATTCCTCCTCATATGTGGTAGTATCATAACATGATTTTTATCCAATAGAATCATTTGGGGAATACTCTGATGATATTCAAATTTTCCCTTCTTCCCTTTATTTCCATTTCCAGAGTGATCAACAGATCTCTTCTTCTCTTGCTTTGCTTTAAAGTTGTAATACTTAGAAAATTCATTTTCTGTCTTGATAGTACATGAGACAATATCTTTGTATGAAAAGAAGGATTGCGAGACTAAAGCTCGATGAAGAAATGGTTTTAACTCATAAAAGAAATGATCAATCTTACTTCTTGGGTTACGTATATAATCTGTAGCCCGCCTTGCTGACCTTGTAATGTTAGACTCGTACTTTGCAACATTCTCATCCTCCTTTTTCCTAAGACTCAGAAATTGCTTTTCCATATCTGCTCGATGGTCACGAGAAAGTATTTTTCTAAGAAAATTTCTTTAAACTTCCTCCATTCCATACATAATACTTCTTCATCTTCCTTTGTGTTCTGAATCAATGACCACCATTGTTCAGCATCTCCAGTGAGGTAGTAAGCTGTCATGACAACTTTTTCCCTTTCACTACTCCCCAAAGCCGGAAATATTTTCTCTAAGAAACTTATCCATTTCTCATATAAAAATGGATTTGTAATCCCATTGAATGTTGGTGGTTGTTGCCTTATGAAGCGATCTGACATTGATCCTCCACGTTGCATATCACAGTGCTCCATACGGGTAAGGTTATTATTCATAACCTGAGTGAGTTGTCCCAGTATGGTGATAAGATGATCAGCACCAGTTGTATCACCAGCTCTACTATAATTATCTTGACCAGGAGGGAAATCCTACATGGAGTGTGTGCATTGATACGGTTTCCATTCCTTCCACTATGTGCCATTTCTAAACAATGGCATAAACTAGATTAGTTTATGAATAAAAATACATAATTCCAAACTTGTAAAACACTTAACATAAATTGAACAGTTTATGGATATAATCCATAATCATAAAAATGTTTTCTTTGAGGAAGTATATACTCATACACCCTTCATAATGGTTTGTAAAGAAAATGAGAATTATCCTAATCATATCCCCCAGGAGTGTCGTAACCAAGAGTGCAGCAAGGCCCGTTGTCGTGCACCGGTTCCCATTCGAGTCTAGATCAAAGCAGTGTTTTTGTGTTTTACCCCTAGGTACATCTATGCTAGATCCACCTCTAACTACTCGTATCCATACATGGATGTATTGCTCGGAAAAATAACAAAATCTCTACAATACCAAAATTCTAGGAAGTTTTACTATACTAATCCTCAAAGTCCATCTTAGGTCTATGTGCTCTAATAAGAGTTTATCTAAATCTAGCTTCCAAGGTTTGTACTAAGTATCGTCTGATACCAACTGTAACACCCCAAACCCAGTTACCCAGAGTCAGTTCATTATTACATAACATTGGTATGATAAAAAAAGATCAATTCTCGAATGACCGATTAGTTTAGTATCCTTGGAAACACTAGATACATTCATAAGTCTTACATTACATGATAAAGTGAAAAACTACAACAATATAGCCTCCATATTCCACACTCATATCCCCTCAGACTATCCCTGCAGGTCAGTCATAAAATACTTCTTCACATCCTGGAAAAAATAAAACAAATAAATGGGTGATCTCAGATGCTTAGTAAGGATAAAAATATAGCGAAAACTTTCATAAATAATCATAAAAATTTAAGGCAATTGATAACTAAAAAAAAGCCTTTTAAACTTGAAAGGCAGCATAATATGGAAAAAATAAAATGAAATAATTCCATTTACTTATTCACATGGATATTCTACTAGTCTAATAATCACATGCAATATCAATAACAACTTTCATAATGATAAAATGCATAATGCCACACTATCATAACCACATAGTCAAGGCCTTTTGCCAAGATTACAAATAAGATTTTTTCAAGGCCTTGTGAAAAGACAATGGTTTGTCTCATGAGACCTACTAATGCATCTAGGAGCTATAGCGGGCTCCACCCGTCATTTATTAATTCCAATACATTCCCATATGAAAAGGATTAAACATAACATAAACATTCGTATTAAAACTGGCATATGAATTGTCAATAATTTATCCATAAACCATGAATGGTATGAAATAACACATCCATAGTCAAACATATCACAAAACCTTTAATACAATATGGAAGTTTTGTATCATAATTAATCAACTTCAAACAAACTTAAAATCCATCATGGGATGTTGACAAAGATGAAATCAAAACTATTTGGGAGAAATACCTATTTTTTGAAATCACTTAAAAGTCACATAATTATAAAATAAAACATTTACTTTGAAAATATTCTTTTAAGAATGCAATGGAAGATTCAATGATTTTATAACAGAAAAAAATAGCCACACCCACAGTATAAGTTAAGAAAAAGACATTCTTACCTTAATTTTGTCGAAAAGGTTAAAAAGGACCTTGTTTGTAAAACGACAGAAAGATTCCATTATAAAAATATTATAAAAAGTCAAACAAGGGTATAAATTAATTTATAGCATAGTGTATAAAATAGTAATAATATTTTGAAATACATTTTTAAGAAACATGTATGTGGATGATAAAGAGGTCCCAGTAGATAATTACATATAAACAACCTCGGATAATGAAGAGACTGTGAAATAAACCCTTACCTTGCACTTTTCCTTGATCGAGGGTAGGTTAACCTCTAGTATAATAGTTAAATAATTGTTATTAAATTATACAAGAATCACATACATTAATATGATATCATATATGATCTTTTAACAATGCTTTGTTAATAATATCTTAGTATTATCGTCGTTTCAGGTGTTAACTGATTCATTTTACTTTGTATGCTTTGTTATGTGAGTCATATTTTTTATGGATGGGATGTATTTTATTCATATCTAGAATGATATAATGTTTTTGAACATTATTTTTAATCATCAAATAAAAATTGGTCTTGAATGGATATGATGGGGAATGAATCTCATCGCGTTCGTGGAGACGGTAATCCGTACATATGCACGAGCGACAATATCATTTTTTTGATATTAAAATAATATATAATTGGATGGTATATCATATATACAGAATAATTATCATGTTAGATTTATTATTTACATCATTTACACATCATTATTATACCCATAAAAATAATAATGTATTGAATAACAATTACACCACGACGTGGAGACGGTAAGCCGTACATATGCACGTATGGTGACATGTCATTCAAAGGATAGATTGAATAATGAATTTGGTTGTACCATATTTATAATAACATCACAATATATATAATATACTAGAGTTATTATTTTATAATGGAAACAACAAAGAGAAAAAAAGTGGAAGAAGAATGGAACTTGAAAGAGGTGATGAAATATTTACCTCTTCTTTGAGTTCTTCCTTTTGATTTGATCAAAATGGCTCCTTAGGTTGGATTTTTGACTAAATAGAAGCCTCTAGGATTAAGGTAGGACATTTTAGAGGGTATTTGGGTGGAGGTTGGCTAAGAAAAATGGCTCTGAGGGTGTGAATTAGAGAGAAGGGGGAGTGCCATTTTATAAGAGGGGTGAGGGGAACCCTAGGAAAAGCTAGAAATATTATTTTATAATAAATTCATTTTCGTTTTCTAGTGGCTACAAACTGATTTATTTGTAGGATAAGGTAGTTATGGGTCTAAATCATCTCAACCAATAGGTTTTAGAAAAGTTTAGGTTACCATTTTAACCTTATCATTTAGATTTAACCCTAAGTTAAATAATTTAACTTTTACCGTGTCTTGTGGTATTCTTACACTATATGGTTAATAAACTTACTATAAACTGCCAATCGAACCCCAATTGGTTCCTAAATGTCATATATATTATTATATAAGTCTTTTTTCTGATACTTATATTTTTAGGACCATTATAGCAATTAATAATATAATATTTGTTTTAAAAACTATTTTATGTCAATTTTGACACTATTTGGTATTTGTTTTTTTTTTAAATCATAATAACATTATTACTTCGACAAAAATTCATATAACTAACCCTAACATGTCATATTAACCTAGAAAATTAGTGGAATTAATAAAATGTCTCAAATTAAATTTATTTTTATATTTATACTATCAATTAGTTTGATATTCTATTAATTAGGTAATTACTGCATCACCATTGTGTCATAAATTAAATTAAATTATTTAATGTTATAAAAATTATAAATAAAATACAATTATGCAGTATATCCTTTTATATTTCTAATGAATATTTATAATCAAATTTATCTTATCTATTACCCTATAATAAAAATGTTTTAGTTATTAAACTTTGATTTGAACTCTTTTATCTCTTCTTTGAATTAAATAATAATAAATTTCCTAATCTAACCCAAGTGGACCAAAGAGGTTCATATTTTATTACTAAGTTTGTTTTTGGTTGAATTATAGTTATCCAATAGAATTAGGACATGTGTTAGGGTAATAATAATATCATTTTTACCCTTAATTACCCTATTTACTTTTAACCGTGGTAAATAAAAGTAAAAAGTTACTATTCAACAAAAATTATTTTTATCTTATTGAACCAAATTTTACTCCTTGATATTAACCATGTCTCTATGATTTTTGAAATTCAACTCATAGAAGCGGTAATATTATGTTTTATATGAATTTGCAAATTCTCCTAGGAGGTGGGTAAAAGACGGTGAAAAGTTCAATAAAATTTTAAATATATATTATATTATTAAAATATCATTAAAATGAATTACATTGAACATATATGGGTATTATGTATCTATTCTGACCTAAATTAAATTTAAATAAAATAAACAATTATTTAAATAAAAAGTCGGTTTTAAACAATAACTCAGCATTTTTCACTATTCATCAAAAATTGAAAATTCTCAGAAAAATATCCAAAATTATCCCTAAGATAATTTTGATAATCTGAATTAAAAAATTAAGTATATTTTACCAAATTCAAAACATAGAAGTTTCAATTTTTAATTTAAAATTAATTCCCGATGTCAAAACCAAAAGGCGTATTTTTAAGAAACAATATCTATCAAAAGATTGACACTTGTTTATGTCCAATGTCAATATGAAATTATTTACAATGGCCAAAATTGGATTAAATGGTAAAAATATAATCTATTTGTACTTAAAAACCATTAAAATGTACAATTTAACATCATAAATTATTTTGATTAAAAAACATGTTTTCAGTTAAAATATAGTATTTTCACTATTCACCCAAATATGAAAGTTTTCAGAAAAAACCCAAAAATTTATTGAAACTAAATTCTTATGTCTTTATTCTAAAGAAGAAGTTTATTTTGTCAATTTTTATTTATAAAAGTTTCAAATATTGGATTTTAAAAGGGTTCATCATTAAAAGGCGGTAAAAGTGCATTTTTTGAAATAAATACTACTTTTATCTGAAAAAAATAAATTTGTTCTTACATTATATCTAAGAAACTCATTATATGGATTCTAAAATTATAAGGATTATATATGTAGTTAAATATTCAGTTAATACTATTCATAACTGCTTTTGAATGGCTAGTTTGGTAATCTTGTGGTGCGCTCAAACCCGGTGTTGTGTGTAGTGCAAGTTATTGAATTACTTTGGAGAAATAACAGACTATGAAATCTTAGGGTGTTATATGAAACATTCATTCCATGATTTATCCTCTCATTTCCCTTGATCACTATTCGATTAGTACAATGTTCATTTAAAAATTTGGCATACCTTGGGATTTTCTTAACGACTTCATGTAAAGGTATGTTGATCTCCACACATTTGAATGTATCCAAAAATTCTTTTTGCATCTCATCTTCAACCATATTTTTGGTTTGTACAACCATGATTTGACATAGAAGGTTTTTAGGAGGAACATCATCAATATTTTTCTTACCTTTATCTTTCTCATTGGGTTGCTCATCACTTGGTTTTTAATGGGGCTTCTCTGGAGTCAAGGTGAATCCCAGTGGAATGATATATGTAGATGTATCAGTTGTTTTCTTCTCACTTTTCAATGTGATGGAACTGAAATTCCCCTTGTAATTTGGAGTAGGATGGGAAGGTATATTTCAAGAATAATTACTTACCAGTTCATGGAGGGCAGTGGCAATATGGCTCATTTGAGTCTTCAACTCCCTCAGCTCCAAACCATGACTCTTCATCTCATTCCATTGATTAAGTACAATTTGTTTCCAAAGATCATGAGTATTAGAATCTACCTTTGGTTAATAATTCCCTTGTTGTTTAATTGTTGATTCTTGAGCTTCAAATCTCCAATGGGGTTGTTGGAAACCATGTTGGAAAGGTGGATGCTGTTGGAAGTTTTGTTGAAAGGGGTCCTTTGTTGTTGTCCAGATGCATACCTCATGTCTGATTGATCCTTCCACCCTTGGTTGTATTCTGGTACAAAAGAATCAAACTTCTTTTGGGATATGACTATTGTTTCTACTGATATGGTCTCCCTAGGAATACAGCTCCGCAATCCTCCGTCTCTTGTAGTTGCAGGAAACATTTAGTTGGGTGACTTGTCTTAGTGAAAATGCCACAAGGACTTGAAAGAGTGGGTTAGGATGACTTTTGAGCCAAAAAAATATATCTCACCATAGTTTTCAATTATTCTAGCTTTGTATCAATCAAATGACTTTCAAGAGAAGAAGGACTTACCTGACGTACTCCTTGAACATGTGGTGTACCCCAGTAAACAAATTGGTGAGAGTTTTGTGTGATCTTGTCGATCAACTCACATGTAGCTACTTGTGTCTTGTCTACCAATGATCCTCCTTCTACAACATCCATCATTATCCTCTCTAAAGGTGTGAGTCCTTCATATAAGTATTGGATGAGGAGTTTCTCACTAATTTGGTGATTTGGGTAGCTTGTGCACAACTTCTTGAATCACTCCCAATACTCATAAATTGACTCCCCTTGTGCTTTCTTGATCCTTGATATCTCCTTAAGAATGGAAGTGGTCCTTTATGCTAGAAAAAACTTTGCATGAAAATATGTTTTAAATCATTCTAATAGGTAACATCTTCAGGTTGTAAATAATACATCCAATCTTTTTCACCTCCATCAAATGAGAATGGGAATGCACTTAGTTTGAGTTGATCCTCATAATAATTTCATGGTTTTAAGGTTGATCAAACCACATTAAATTATTTAAGGTTTTTGTTAGGATCCTCACCAGATAATATGTGAAATTTTGGAAGAAGGTGAATTAGCCCTTATTTCAGTTCAAAGTTAGATTCGAGATTTGGGTATACAATACAATTTGGTTGATAGTTAATATCAGGTGAAACCAATTATCAAATGGTTTTATTAAGTTAATTTCCATTTTTTTCGGCCAGTGGTTCTTATTTTATGTTTGAATTTGCTGTGTTTCAAATTTCAATGTTCTTGGAGTGGAATAATTCTCCAACTGGTTGAATGTTGAAACTTCCTGTAGACTAAGAATGTCTGATTTGAGCCCTAAAGCTGCATTCAATCTCAGGGTCAAGATCTAAGAGATCCCTAGTATTAGTTCATGTCATAAATCAAATATAAATAAAAAGAAAGAAAGTAGTCCATAATAAAAAAATTTATGTTTGAGTTTATGGTCCAAAAAGAAGAAGAAGAAAATAAATAAAGGAGAAAAATTTTGGATAGGTTAAAGAATGAAGAAATAAGAGAAGAAGTGAATAAAATGTAAAATAATATAAATACCTCTTATTGGATGAAATAATTACCTTCCTACCTATCAATGGAGCCAATTTGAAAGGCACTGTTGTGGGATCCCTCAAATTATTAGTGGTTTTTGGGTATATAGGTGCAGTAGTGTGGCTGACCAAGGTCATCTCTCAAAAGAGTAAGTGAATTTAAACAACTTATTAAAGGTATTATAAAAATAAATTAAAAGGGAATAAAAATAATACATGAAAAGATGGTGGATTTTTTATCATTTATAAAACTATAAGAAGTTTTCTAGAAGAATATTGTATTTTTGTAATTTTTATTTTTTAAATGAAGTTCGATTAAAACGACACAACAAGAAGATATTTTTTTAGAAAATATTTAAAAGGAATAATCAATATAATAATAAATATTCATTTAATTATTAATAATTATAGTTTAAATTAAGACCCACTTAATTATGATTCCCTAATTTGTTAACCCTTGAACCCTATAAAAGTTAACTTAACCACAAAAATTAAATTACATAAACCCTAGGCTAGCTTTCGAACACGCAATCACAACACCCTGCTTTGATTGATGTTCTAAGGTTATATTATTGTTAGTGGTTAATTAGAGCACATATCCATTCTTGGGATGATGATTAATTGTGTATATAGATTATATTTGAACTCTACAATTTTATCCCGTGTGGTCTTGTATTACCGATTAAGATCGTGCTCTCACAATTCACACAATACACGACATCACGTGTTTTTGTGATAATTGTTAAATTGATTTATTAGTTTCCTATAATATAAATAGTCAATTCATAGATTATATTATTTTAATTACAGTATCTCAATGATTCAAATTAATTAAATGAAGCAGGTAGATGATAGATCAATCACTAAGAAAACTACTCTTCCATGGGCGGTGTGGTCATCGTGGAGACATTTTTCATGAGAAAATGATTGAAAGGGTAGAACCCAATATCAAATACACTCTTAAATTCCAAACCAAAGAGAAAGAAAAGAATATAAAAATGAAAAAAATAGAATATTAATAGAAGAAAAATTCAAGAAACAATAATGAAAGGAAAGAAATACAAAGAGGAGGTGGGAGATGAGAGCCTTTTTGGAAGAGATGTTGGCACAAAGCCTTATTCCTTACAAGAGTTGTGAGGGGCTCCCAAGAGACACGATTTCAGAAAAAACATTCCAATTCCTCAACCAACCATCCCAAATAGTGAACACACCAAATTATAGAGTGGTGGGGAGGTTAGGTTCAAAGTCATTTCAAGTGTGAACAGGGAATCTCGGTCAAATATTTTAAGAAAACTTGCACCACCCATTTCACCTTCAAAATGTGTGAACCGACTGTTCTTACAGAAGGATAATTTGTGCGCAATTGGTATGCAGGTATCCTCTAAAATGTTGGGCTCAATCAATGTGCGAATGTATAAGGTATGGCTGAAATACAGAACTCATGTTCTATCTGGCGAGTCCATCCCAAATTTGACTTCATGGCCCGTTTGCACCAACCAAATTCATGATTTAGCTCCAGTTTCCTAAATGAAAGTTATATAACAATAAGTCTTGAACACATTTAAAAACTATTAAATTCAAATAATTCAAATAAACTTATTTATGTTCGAAATACTACAGTGCACTATAATTTGGTAAAACTAAAATTTCCACCATATTTTTAAATGAATAATATAATCCCAGATATATTATAAATAAACATATTAAACACAATTTGAGGAAATTTAATCATTTCATATCAATAAAGTATTAAATAAAAATTAATTTTATCATTTCTTCCACATGTTCTGGGCCTACGAGTTTTTTTCACCAACATCATCCCAACAAGTTGGTGTGCGGCATCTCTTTCCATATAACTCTTCATATGGTGTCATCTGAATACTTGAATGGATGCTATTGTTATAGGAAAATTATACCAGAGGTAAATACTAACCCCAAATTCCTTTAAATTCATGTGATAAAGATCCCAACATCCCTTTCAAGGTTCGAATAATATATTCTGATTGTCCATCATGTTGAGGGTGGTAGAAAGTGCTTAAACAAAGTTCAATATCTATGGATTTATAAAGAATTTTCTAGAATCTTGATATAATATGTGGATCAAGATCATAAAAAATCGATTGGGGAACACCATGAACTCATACCACATCATTAATATATAGTCTTGCTAAACGATCAAGTGGTAAATCTTCTCTTACAACAAGAATATGTGATGATTTGGTAAAAAGATCAATAATGACCCATATTGCATCATTCCTTCTAGGAGCTTTGGTAGCCCCATGAAAAATTCCATCATAATATCATCCCATTTCCACTCAGGTATGGGAAGAGGTTGCATGAATCTTCCAGGATGTTGTCTTCCAACCTTCCCCTATTGAAAAACCATACATCATGACACATAATAATAAATCTCCCTCTTTATGTTGTCCCACAAAAAATGTTCCTTAAAATATCTATACATATTACTTCTACCAGGGTGTATAGAGAAATTGGAGGTATGATCATCAACCAACAATTTTCTTTTTTGAACAGGTATATCAAGAACACAAATTCTCTTCCCAAATATCAAAATTTCATCTTCATATACAAATTTGATCAATCTACCATCATTCACAGCTTTAATTTTCTTTTGAAACTCCTCATAATCAGTCTGAGAAATATTTATCCTTTCTAGTAAAAATATATTGGAAAACTTTTGAAGATTTTTTTGATGTTTCATCTTCCATGATTATTTCCATATCCATCTTTACTAGATCCATGAACATATGATCTCTATCAACTCTCATCTTGTTCAGAACTACATGATAATTTCTGCTCAAAGCATCTACCACCTTATTTACCTTCCTCAAGAGTTAATGTACAGTGAACTTACAATCCATATGTAGCTCAAGATATCATATTTACCTCATGTCGAGTTCTTCCTGTGTGAAAAGTATACTTACAAACTCTTTGGATTAGTATATATCACACATTTTTCACCATAGAGATAGTGTCTCCATATCTTCAAAGCAAATATTACTACTTCTAACTCAAGATCATGAGTAGGATAGTTTTGTTCAAGAATTCTTAGCTTCCTTGAGGCATATTCAATAACTCTATCATTCTGAATAAGGAAACAACTAAGTCCTTTCTTTGAAGCATCACAATAAATAAAAAACCCATCATTCCCGATGGTAGAGTCATGATAGGAGAATTGACTAATATTTTCTTTAATTCTTTAAAACATTCATCACACTCTTTTTTTTCAAAAAAATTTAATCCCTTTAAGTGTGACCATGGTTAATGGGTTAGCCAATGGGGAAATATTCTGGGCGAAATGCTGATAATAACTTACTAAACCAATACAAAAATGTACCTCAGTTATACTCGTTGGTGCTAGCCATTCTTGGATTTCCCTTGTCTTTGAAGGATCAAAATAGATTACATACTTAGAGAAAATATGAACATGAAAATAAATATCTTGAAGCTAGAATTCACAATTGCTAAACATCCGGTATAATTCCTTTCTTCTAAGAATTTTTAGAATAGTGCGCAACTAATTTCCATGATCTTTGAATATTTTTGAATATACCAAGATATCATCAATAAATACCACTAAAATGTCATCATGATATTCCTTGAAAAATCTATTCATTATATCCATGAAAATAGGGGGTGCATTAGTCAGTCCAAAAGGAATTACTATAAACTCGCAATGCCCATACCTATTATGAAATGTTGTCTTCACAATGTCTTCCTTCTTCACGCAAGACTGATGATATCCAGATCAAAGGTCAATGTTTGAAAAATATTGAGCTCCATGAAGTTGATAAAATAAATCATCAATGCAAGGCATGTTATAATTTTTATTTATTGTTACAGTACTGATCTCACTGTAATCAATGCACAAACTCATAGATCCATATTTCTTCTTAACAAAATGAATAGGGGCTCTCTATGGAGAAACACTAGGGTAAATAAATGCTTTATTACTCAATTCCTCTAGTTGTTTCTTTAGTTCCACTAATTACACACCGGCCATTATATAACGGTTATTTGATATGGTCCTTAAACTAGGAATTAAGTCAATGGAAAATTCAATTTCTCATTCTAGATAATGTCCAGGTAAATCCTCTAGAAACAAATCAACATATTCTTGCTCAATAGATACAACCTATATTTGAACAATCATTTCCTAATCCCTAGTTATTTTACTCTCTTTTTCCCCAATAACTAAATTTAGTAGAGCTACTTCGGTTGGATCTAGATGAGAATAGATGGTGGTGTTTCTGCTCTAAAGAAAAGCGATTCCTTATCATCCTCAAAAATTGTAACCTCCTCCTTCTTACAATTAATTTTCGCATCATGGTCCGTAAGAAAATCCATACTGAGGATTATATCAAATTAAATAATGGGTATGATGATGAGATCATCAGATAAAGTAGGTTTATATGCCATAATTGTAACTAATTCACAAAACATTGTTGCAATGATACTTCTCTTAGGAGTTTTGAATGACAACTCCCCTATTAAATAAAATTGGAAATATCTAATTTTCTTGGAAAACTAGGAAGATATGAAAGAATGTGATAATAGAGAATCAAATAAAGCATTGGAAAATTTTGAGGAAATGATTAATGTTCCTGCCACCACATCATCCAGAACTTCAGCCTTTGCAGTTGTGATCACATAATATTGGCTTATCTCCCTTATCATTTTCTGAGGTAGGTTTCCTTGATTCTTAGAACATTCATTTCATAATTCCCCATTTCTTTACAACTATGGAATTCAACATTGACAACATCTTTCTTCACCTTACAATCACAAGAATGGTGGAATTTTTCTCCACACTTGTAAGAAACTCCCATTCCCTTTAGGAAAGTACCATGGTGTTTCTTCTGACATTTACTGTAGGATGAAAATTAAACTTTTCTCTTCTTCCCCTTATTTCCAATTCCAGAGTGTTTAGTAGATCTCTTCTACTATGTCATTGTTTTTAATGCTATAAGACTTAGAGAATTCATTTTCTATATTGTTAAAACATGAGACTATATCTTCGTATAAAGAGAAGGATTGTGAGACTAATGATCAATGGAGAAATGGTTTGAACCCATCATAGAATTGATCAATCTTACTCCTTGGGTTATGTATATAATCTGCAGTATTCCTTGATATCCTTGTAATGTTAGCCTCATACTTTGCGACCTTCTCATCCTCCTTTTTCCTCAGACTCAGAAATTGCCTTTCGATATCCACTTTATGTTCACAGAGGAAGTATTTTTCTTAGAAAAGAGATTTAAAATCCCTCCATTCCATATTTGATACTTATCCATCCTCCTTTGTGTTTTGAATTAATGACCAATACTGATCTGGATCTCCTGTGAGATGATAAACTGTCATGACAACTTTTTACCTTTTGCTACTACCCAAAGCATGAAATAGTTATTCTATGGATCTTATACATTTCTCAGCTACAAATGGATTTGTAGTACCATTTAATGTTTGTTGTTTTTGCCTCATGAAGCGGTCTAACATTGATCCTCAATGTTTTGGATCAGGGTGATCCATATGGTTATAGTTATTATTCATAACCGGAGTGAGTTGTCCCAATACGGTTATAAGCTATTCAGTACTCATTGCAACACTAGCTCCACTGTATTTATCTTGAGTAGGATGGAAATACCTAAATGGATTACGTGCGTTGATGCAGTTTCCATTCCCTCATTAGGCACAATTTGTATACAATGACATACACTAGATTAGTTTTGGAATCAAAATACATAATTAAAAACTAGTAAAATATTTAACAAAATTTGAAGAGTTTAGGCATATAATCCATAATCATAAAACAATTCTTTGAGGAAGAATTTACTCATAAATCCTTCATAATGTCTTTGTAAAGAAAATGTGAATTATCCTAAGAATATCCCCAGGGAGTGTCAAACCGGGTGTGTAGTAAGGTCTGTTGTCTTGTACCAGGATACCCCGAGTCAAGATCGAAACTCCTTGTCGACGTTTTCACTCCAAGGTACATCAATTCCAAAACCACGTCCACTTATAGTATCCAGACAAGGATGTATTACTTATAAAACCACATAACATCTACAATACCATGATATTTGGATTTTTTTCTATACTAATCCTCAAATTATGTCTTAGGGAAATGTTTTATAATCAAAGTATTTCTAAATCTAGTTCCCAAGGTTTGTACTAAAATTCCTTTGATACCAATTGTAATGCCCTGACCGAAGTTAACCAGAGTCGGTGCATTATTACATAACATTGGAATGATCACAAGAGATAAAGTCTCGAAAGACAGATTAGTTTAGTAGCCTTAGAAGTACTAGATGCATACATACGTTTGAATGAAATGGAAAAACAACAAAATTGTGCCACCTTTGAACACAATCATATCCCTTAGCCTATTATTACAGGTCAATCATAATATACTTCTTCACATCCAGTGAAAAATAAAACATAAGAAAGGGTTTAGTTCAGATGCTCAGTAAGGATAACAATATAGCAGAAACTATCATAAATAAGAATAAACATTTAAGGCAAAGTATAAGAATAAAACCAAAGCCTTATAAACATTAAATTTTGCATAATACGGAAAATATAAATCAAATAATTCCATTTATATATTCACATTGATATTCTACTAGTATAATAATCACATGTAATATCAATCACTAATTTTATAATAATGGAATACATAATTCATGACATCATAACCACATAGTTAAGGCCTCATGCGAAGACTAATAATAATAATTTTTTCAAAACCTTGTGCCGAGACACTAGTTTTTCTCATGAGATTTACTATTGCATTGAGGGGCTATAGTGGGTCCTGCCCGTCACTTACTACATCCAACACATTCCTCATATGAAAAGGTTGAAACATAACATAAAAATTCATATTTAAACTAGCATACTAAATGTTAATATTTTAACCATAAAACAAGGAATGGTATAAAAATATAATATCCACAGTCAAACGTATCACAAAACCATCAATAAATTAAGGAATATTGTATCACAATAAATCTTCTTCAAACAAGCGAAAAATCCAAAAAAGGATATTGACATAGATGAAATCAAAACTATTTAAGCGAAATACCTATTTCTATTTTAAAATAATTTAAAAGTCACGTAATTATAAAATAAAACATTTATTTTGAAAATATTCTTATAATCTTGTAATGGAAGCTTTAAAGGTGTTGTAATGGTTGAAAATCGCCGCACCATCCGTATAAGTTAAAAAAAACATTCTTTCCTTAATTTGTCAAAAATGTCTTAAAGTACCTTGTTTCGAAAAAGACAGAAAGATTATTTTCAAATAATTTTATAAAAATAAAACCAATGGTATAAAATAATTTAACCAATAGTCTAGTATATAGTAATTAATTTTGAATTACGATTTTAAGAAACATAGATGTGAATGATAAAGAAGTCCTAGTAGATACTGAGGTATAAACAACCTCAAATAATAAAGAGATTGTAAAATTAACCATTACCATGTACATTTAATTAGTATAGTGTATGTTAATCTCCTGTATAATGGTTAAACAATTTTCATTAAATTTTACAACAACCACATACATAAATATGATATCAAATATGATCCTCCAATATTTCTTTGTTAATAATATTTCTGTATTAACATTGTTCGGGTGTTAACTAAATCATTTTACTTTATATGTTTTGTTACATAAGTCATAATTGTTATGGATAAGATGTATTTGAATCATGTCCAGAAAGATATTAAGTTTGTAAACATTATTTTTAATCATAAAATGAAAATTATTCTTGAATGGTAATGATGGGGAATGAAATCTTATCGCGCTGTGGAGACGGTAAGTCGTACGTACGCAAAAGCAACAATATCATTCTATTGATGGAGAAATCATATGTAATTGGATGGTTTATTATATAAAGAATCATTGAAATGTTATATTTATTATTTACAAAAATTATACTCATTATTATATCCATCTAAATAATGAAGTGTTGAATTAAAAACTACACCACAACGTGGAGATGGTAAGCCATACGTACGCACGTATGGTGACTTTTTCATTCATAGGATGGATAGAATAATGAATATGGTTGTACCATATTTATAATAAAATAAAAATATGTAGAAGGTATTGGAGTAATTATTTTGGTATGTAAACAACAAAGAAAGTGGAAGTGGAAGAAGAAAAGAACATTGAATGAGGTGGTGAAATAATTAACTCTTCTTCAGGTGTTTCCTTTTGATTTGAACAAAATGGCTCATTAGGTTGGATTTTGGATCAAAGTAAGGCATCTAGGTTGAATTGGGGATAGTTGGATGAATATTAGATTAGGGTTTGGTCAAGCCAAATGGCATTGTAGGTGTGAAATTGAGAGAAGGGGAAGTACCCTTTTATAAGGGAGGTGAGGGGAACTTTAGGAAGAGCTTGAAATATTACTTTATTATAAAATCATTTTCGGTTTCTAAAATCTTAAAATGGATTTATTTCGAGGCTAAGGTGGGGATGGGTCTAAATACTCTCAAAAAATAGGTTTTAGACATGTTTAGGTCACCATATTAACCTTGTCTTATAGATTTAACGCTTGGTTAAATAGTTTAACCTTTACAATGTATCTTGTATTTTATATTACATGGTTAATAAAAATACTATTAAATTACAAGAAAACATATAGTGGTTCATTGATGACATATATATCGTTATATTAGTCATTTGGCCGAGCACCATATTTTTAGGACTATTATATAATTTAATAAAATAGTATTTGTTTTAAAAACCAATTTATGTCAATTTTGGCCATATTTAGTTTTTGGTTTTTGTGAAAGTCATAAGAGCATTATTAATACGAAAAAAATTCATTGAATCAACCATATAATGTAATATTAACCTAGAAAATTCACGGAATTCATCAAAATTCTCAACTTATATTTATTTTAATATTTATAACATCAATTATTTTAGCATTTCATTAATATGGTAATTTCCGCATCATCATTATGTAATAAATAAATTTAATTATTTAATGTCTAAAAATTATAAATAAAATACCATGATTTAGTAAATTGTTTCTTATTTATAATTAATATTTATAGTCGAATTTATATTATTTTTAAACCTATATTAAAAATGTTTTAGTTATTAAACATGGAATTTAACCCCTTTAACTCTACTTTAAATAAAATATAATTAATGTCCTAATCTAATCCAAGTGGATCAAAAGGATAATATTTTATTCCTAAGGTTGATTTTGGTTGAAATAAAATTATCCAATATAATTAGAACATGTGTTAGGGTAATTATAATATCATTTTTACCTTTAATTTCCCTATTTTTTTATTGTGGTAAATAAAATTAAAATTTACTATTCACCAAAAATTATATTCATCTTGTTGAACCACATTTTACTTACTGATTTCGATTATGTCTCTTAGATTTTTGATATTCAATTCATAGGAGTGGTACAATTACGTTTTATGCAAAGTTTTTAATGGGCCTAGAAGGTTGTTAAAAGACAATAAAAAGTTCAATAAAATTTTATATATCTAATCTTATAATAAAATGACTTCAATGAATTACATTGGACTAATATAATTATTATCTATATATTTTGACTTTAAAATAAATTTAAATAATATTAATTATTATTTAAATAAAAATTTGGTTTCAAATAATAACGCAGTGTTTTCACTATTCATTAAAAATGGAATGTTTTTAGATAAATACCAAAAATTTAACCTAAGATAATTTGGATATTCTGAATCCAAAAAAGAAGTCCATTTTAAAAAATGAAATTTATAAAATTTCAAAAAGTGTATACTACTATTCATAACAGCCTTTTAAAAGGCTAGTTTGATTGGTCGTGGTGTACTAAATCTCAAAGTTTCTTACAACAAAAACTATTGAATTATTAAAAGAGAAATGTACCATGAAATCATGGGGTGTTATATAAATGAAACATAATTATATCATATATTATTCACTTATGACTTTATATTACCAGTTCATTTATCAATTCCATGTTAAAGCAAAGTTTTTGGTAATAATCGTTTTATTTATCTTACATGTCTTGACTTGTTATTATTGAACTTATTACTTAGATAATGATTTAATTACTTCAAGAATGTAAAAAATGATTTATATATCACATATATTCTGTATATAAATACATATAATAGATAGATAAATGAAATGGAATACAACATTCATGGAGACGGTAGGTCGTACATACGCATGACCAATGGTTCTGTTTCCTTATTGAATTGAATAGAACCAAGTAAATGATATATATATATATACACACACATATAAATCATGTAAAATTAGTATTTCATATATTTTAATGATTATTTTTTATAAATACTTTGTAATCATTCTTGAATGGTTAACGTGGAGAAAGAATCTCATCGCTTTGTGG
Organism: Viscum album; assembly: GCA_963277665.1. Lineage (NCBI taxonomy): Eukaryota > Viridiplantae > Streptophyta > Magnoliopsida > Santalales > Viscaceae > Viscum > Viscum album. The sequence continues at coordinate 289,295,109 of OY728163.1, forward strand.
ATATGATGGACTATACGTACGCACAAGAGATGATATCATTCACTTAATGGTTAAATGGTATAGAATTGGATAAAATATTAGTTATAAATAATAATTATCATATTATATTTATTACTTAAATACATTATACTCATCATTATACCCATCCAAATTAAGTATTGTTGAATAACAAATTACACCACGGTGTGGAGATGGTAAATCGTAGGTACGCACACATGGTGATATTGTTATTCATAGGATGGATAAAAGGAGGAATAAGGTTTTAAAATAATTTTAATAAAATATAATAATAAATAATATACTGGATTTATTATGTAAAACCACAAGATTCCACGGTACGCTTCTCTTTGAATAATACAATAGCTTGTGTTGTATGCAACTTTGAGTTCAAACACACCACAACAAATCAAAATAGTCATTATGAATATTATACCCGCTTTTTGAAATTTTATAAATTTTATCTTTCAAAATGGACTTCATTTTTGGATTCATAAAATAAAAATTGGTTTAGGGTGATTTTTGGTACTTTTCTGAAAACATTCAATTTTTGATGAATAATTAATTTTAATTAAAAACAACTTTTTTAATATAAATAATTTATAGTGTTAAATTATACAATAGAATTGTTTTTAAGTATCATAAGATTATATTTATATCATTTAATATAATTTAGGTCATTGGATGTAATTTCACATTTAAACTAGACATAAACAAATGTTAATCTTTTGATAGTTATTATTTCTTAAAAAAGAGTTTTTTGTTTTGAAAACTAGAATTAATTTTAAATTAATTTATTCTAATTCTGTATTTTGAATTTGAAAAAATGGATTCAATATTTGGAATTAAGAGGTCCAAATTGTGTAGATAGGTAACTTTTATTTTTATACATTATGAATATTTACTTTAGTAAAAATTTTATTTACCATGGTTAAAGGGGTAAATCTAGTAAATAAGGGTAAATAAAATATATTATTATAATATTAAATTACCTTAACATGTGTCATATTTATATTGGTTGATAAATATCTGAATATGGGTATCCTTGGGTCGATTTTGGGACCCCATGAAATCACTTGAGAGTGATAATGACATTTTCTATTAATTAATTTAATGTAACGACAAAAATGACAATAACATTTATCTTTTAGTAAAACAATTTTTACAAGTGGTTATATAAGTTTTATATTTGACTAAAAATATTCATTAAGAAGATAAAAATATTACCTATTTTATTGTATTTTATTTATTATTTTTAGACATTAAATAATTAAATTAATTTTTGACACAATGATGATGCAATAATTACCATATTAATTAAGGATTAAAATAATTGATGTTATAAATATCCAAATAAATGTAATAAGATAATTTTGATCAATTAAAATAATTTTATAGGTTAATATGACATGTTATGATTGATTAAATTATTTTTTTAGATGTAATCATGATTTTATGATTTTCACAAAAACCAAATACTAAATAGTTCCAAAATTAACACAATTGAGTTTTTAAAAAAAATACTATATTATTAATTCATATAATATTCCTAAAAATCTATGTTTAAGCCAGAGAACATAGATAAGGTTATATATATTAATAATTAACAACGTGGGGTTCGATTGACTTGTTATAGTAAGTTTATTAACCATATAATATAAGAATACAAAGAGACATAGTAAATGACAAACAATTTAACTAAGAGTTAAATCTAAAATATAAGGTTTATACAGTGACCTAAACCTATCTAAAACCTAGTGGTTGATATTTTTTTACCCATACCAACCGTATCCTCTAAATAAATCAGTTTGGAGCAACTATAAACCGAAAATGAATTTGTTATAGAATAATATTTCAAGGTTTTCATAAAGTGACCCCACCTCTCTTATAAAAGGGTACTTCACCTTCTCTTAATTTCACATCTCCAAAGCCATTTGTCTCTACCAAAACATACCCAAATATCCTCCCAACTGACCTCACATCAATAGAGAGTCCTTACTTTGACCAGAAAGACAACTTAAGGATCCATTTTGATCAACTCAAAAGGAAACACCCAAAGAAGAGGTAATAAATTCACCGCACTCTTTCAAGTTCTTTTATTCTTCCACTTCCTCTTTCATTGTTGTTTCAATACAAAAATAATACCTCCATTACCTCCTACAAAATATGATGTTATTATAAATATGGTAAAACCATATTCATTATTATATCCATCCTATAATTGAAAAATTCACCATACGTGCGTACATACGACTTACCGTCACCATGTTGTGGTGTAGTTTGTTATTCAAACACTTCATTATTTGGATGGGTATAATAATGAGTATAACCAATTAAAATAATAAATATAACATTTTAATTATTCTTTATATATGATATACCATCAAATTACATACAATTTCACCATCAATATAATGATATTGTTGCTTGTGCATACGTACGGATTACCATCTCCACGAATACGATGAGATCAATTTTCCATCATAATAACTAAATATTAATTTTCATTTTAGAATACAAATAATATTTAAGAACTTAATGTCATTCTGAAAATGAATAAAATACATTGTATCCATAACAAACATGGCTTACGAAAACAATCATATAAAGGAAAACCGACCAATTAACACCCGAAATGATCATACTACTAAAATATTATTAACAAGAAATATTAGAAGATCATATATAATATCATATTTATGTATGTAGTTCGTGTATTATTTAGTAACAATTATTTAACTATTATACAGGAGGTTAATTTACCCTCTACTAAGGAAAATTACAAGTTAACTGTTAATTCAACAATCTCTTTACTAAACTGAGGTTTTTAATAGGTAAGTATCTACTGGGACCTCTTTATCATCCACATCAACGCTATCTTAAAATTTTAATTCAATTTTTTTTTACTACTTACTATACTATGATTTAAAGTAATTTATAACCTTATTTGACTATATATGTTTTGAAAGGAATCTTTTCGTCGTTTTACAAAATTAAGGTAAGAATGTTTTTTAACTTATATGGAAGGTGAGACTATTTTCTTCCATTATATCATCGTAAAAACTTACCATACAAGCTTATAATAATATTTTTAAAATAAATGTTTTCTTTTATAATTATGCGACTTTTAAATGATTTCAAAATATAAAGAGGTTTTTATTTCAAATAGTTTTCATTTCATCTATATCAACATTATTTGATGGATTTTAAACTTGTTTGAAGTTGATTTATTATGATACAAATATTCAATATTTTTTTGAAGGTTTTGTGATATGTTTGAATGTGGATGTGTTATTTTTACACCATTCATGATTTATGGATAATGTATTGACATTTCATATGATAGTTTTAAAACAAATGTTTATGTTATGTTTAAACCTTTTCATATGAGGAATGGATTGGACTTAGTAAGTGATGGGTGGAGTCCGATATAGATCCTTGATGCATAGGTAGGTCACATGAGAAACAATAGTGTCTTGGCACAAGGCCTTGACACAATTTTATATGTAGTCTTGGCACAAGGCTTTGACTATGTGGTTATGAAGTCTGACATTTTGTATTTCATCATTATAAAAGTGGCTATTGATATTGCATGTGATTATTTGACTAGTAGAATATCCATGTGAATAAGTAAATGGACTTATTTGACTATAAATTTTCCATATTATGCTCAAGATTAAGTTTAAAAGGCTTTTTTTAGTCTTATACATTGCCATAAATGTTTATGCTTATTTATGAAATTTTCTGCTATATTGTTATCCTTACTAAGAATCTGAACTCACCCCTTTATATGTTTTATTTTTTTCCAGAATGTGAATATGTATTTTATTCTTGACCTATAGGGATAGTTTAATGATATAAGTGTGTACAAGGGGAAAAAATGTTGTTGATGTTTTTATTTCATGATATAATATAAAACTTATAAATGTATCTTGTACTTCCAAGGCTACTAAAATGATCTCTCATTTGGGAAATGATTACTTATATCATGCCAATGTTATATAATAATGCACCATCTCTGGGTAACTAGGGTTGGGAAAATACAGTATGTATTAGAGGATGTTTAGTACACACCTTGGAAACTAGATTTATAAAAACTCTGATTAGAGAACACTACCCTTAGACATACTTTGAGGATTAGTATAGAAGAAATTCCTAGAATTTTGGTACTGTAGATATTTTTTATGTTTTCTAAGAAATAAATCACTATCTGGATACGAGCAGGTAGAGGAGGCTCTAACACAGATGTACCTTAGGGTAAAACCCAAAAACACCGCTTTGAGCATGACTCAAACGGGAACTGATGCACGAAAATGGGCCTTACTACACTCTTGGTTACAACACTACTGGGGGATATGCTTAGGATACTTATTATTTTATTTACAAACCATTATGAAGGGTTTATCAGTATATACTTTCTCAAATATTTTTTTATGATTATGGATTATATCCATAAACTATTCAATTTATGTTAACTATTTTACAAGGTGCGAATAATGTATTGTGATTCCTAAACCAATCTAGTGTGTGACATTGTTTAGAAATAGTGCCTAGTGGAAGGAATTGAAACCGTATCAACCCATGTAATCCATTTTGGGATTTTTCTCATACTCAAGATAATTATAGTGGACCTAGTGATGCAACTAGTGCGGATCATCTTATCACCATACTCGGACAACTCACTCAGGTTATGAATAATAACCTTACCCTTATGGAGCACCCTAATCGACAATGTGAAGGATCAATGTTAATCCACGTCATGAGGCAACAAACAATAAAATTAAATGGGAGTACAAATCCATTAGTAACTGAGAAATGGAAAATTTTCTTAGAAAAAATATTTTATGTTTTGGGGAGTACCGAAAGGGAAGAAGTTATCACGACAGTTTATCATCTCACGGGAGATGCATATCAATGATGGTCAGTAATCCAAAACACAAAGGAAGATGAAGAAGTTTAGAACATGGAATGGAGGGTGTTTAAAGAGATTTTATAAGAATAATACTTTCCTCATGACCATCGAGCGTATATTGAAAGTCAATTTCTGAGTCGGAGGAAAAAGGAGGATAGAAATGTTGCAAAGTATGAGGATAACTTTAAAAGGTTATCAAGGTAGGTATCTGATTACATACGTAACCCAAGGAGTAAGATTGATCGATTATTTGATGGGTTAAAACCATTTCTCTATCAAGCACTAGAATTAAAATCCTTTTTATCGTATGAAGATATTATCTCATGCACTATCAAGACAGAAAAGGAATTCTCTAAGTCATATGAATTCAAAGAAATGGAAGAGAAGAAAAGATCTGTTGAAAACTATAGAAATGGAAATAAGGGGAAGAAGGTAAAAGTTGAAAATCTATCCTATGGTAAATGTGGATGAAACACCCTAGTACTTTCCTGAAGGAAATGAGAGTCTGTTACAAGTGTGGTGAAAAAGTCCACCAAGCTTGTGATTTCTAGGGGAAGAAATAGGATTTCAATGTTGAATGCTACAATTGTAGAGAAAAGAGAAATTATGAAAATGAATGTCCTAATATCCATAGAAGGTTACCCCAGAAAAGGCCAAGGTGGCAAGGCCAAGCTTATGTGATCACTACTGCTGAGGTTAAAGATCCTAAAGACATTGTGGCTTGTAATTTAATGAATTTCTCATGTTTAGATAATTCTTTATTTGATTTTGGATCATCACATTGTTTCATATCATCCCAGTTTTCTAAGAAAATTAGATATTTTCAATTTGAATTAACAAGGGAGTTGTCAGTAAAAACTCATAAGGGAAGTATCATCACAAAAATGTTTTGTGAATCAGTTCCCATTAGGGAATATAAGTGTTATTTATCTACTGATGTCATCATCATAGACATGATTTAATTTTATATAATCCTCAGTTTGGATAGGATTTCAGACCATGATGTGAAAATTTATTGTAAGAAGATGTAGGTTACAATTTTTGATGATGATAAGGAGTACCTTATCTTTAGAGAAGAAACTTCACCACCTAATTCTTATCTAAATCCGCCCCTAGTAGCTCTACTGAATTCAATTATTAGGGAGGGATAAAATGAAATAACTATATGCAAGGAAAAGAATTTTCAAATAGGGGATGTACCAATTGTTCAAGAACTTGTTGATGTGTTTTGAGAGGATTTACTTGGACATCCTCCAAAATGATAAATTGAGTTTTCCATTGAGTTAATACCTTGTTCAAGGTCCATATCGAAGACCCCTTATAGAATGCCCAATGTGGAATTAGTGTAACTAAAGAAACAACTTGATGAATTGAGTAATAAGGAATTTTTTTCCCCTAGTGTTTCTCCATGGGGAGCCCCTATCATTTTTGTTAAGAAGAAAGATAGATCAATGAGGCTATGCATTGACTACAAGAGATCAATGCTATAACAATAAAGAACAAGTATCCCCTACCTCACATTGATGATTTATTTGACCAACTTCATGGAGATCCATATTTTTCAATGATTGACCTTATATCTGGATATCATCAGTTGTGTGTAAATATATAAGACATTTTGAAAACAACATTTCGAACTGGTTACGGGCATTACGAGTTTACAGTAATTCCTTTTGGATCGACTAATGAACTCTTTGTCCTCATGGATCTAATGGATAGAGTTTTCAAGGAATATCTTGATGACTTGATAGTGTTATTTATTGATGATATCTTGGTATACTCAAAAAGATATGATGATCATAAAATCACTTGCGCACTATTCTAAAAACCCTCCGAAGAAATTAATTATATTGGATGTTAAGAAAGTGTGAATTCTGTCTTCAAGAGATTTCTTTTCTTGGCCATATTGTCTCTAAGTATGGAATATCTATTGATCCTCCAAAGACCAATGAAATCCTAGAATGGACAGCACCGACGAGTATAACTGATGTACACCGTTTTATTGGTTTAGCAGGTTTTTATTGACGTTTCATCCAGAATTTTTCCCAGTTGGCTAACCCATTAAACAAGATCACATGTAAAGTGGTTAAATTTGTTTGAAAAAATAAATGTGAAGAATATTTTGAACAACTAAAGCGATTATTTTTAGATGATTCTATCCTGACTATATCATTGGAGAATGATGGGTTTGTTATTTATAGTGATGCTTTAGAGAAAGGACTTGGTTGTGTCCTTATGCAGAATGATAGAGTTATTGCCTATGCATCACGACAACTAAATATTCATGAACAAAACTACCCCACTAATGATCTTGAGTTAGAACATATAATATTTTCTTTGAATATATGACGAAACTATCTCTATGGGAAAAATGATATATATATCGATCACAAGAGTTTGAATTATATTTTCTCACAGAAAGAACTTAACATGAGGCAAAGAGGATGGCTTGAACTACTCAAGGATTATGATTACACTATAGAATACCACCCAAGGATGGAAAATAAGGTGACAGATGATTTGAGAGGAACAAATCATGATTTTTTGAACAAGATCAGCGTTGAAATGGATCATATTTTCATGGATCTAGTAAAGATGGTTATGGGAATAACCATGGAAGCTGAAACATCCATACTTATTCAAATGGTTTCCAAAAAATATTTAATATAAAGGATAAAGAGTTCTCAGACTGATTATGAAGAGTTTCAAAAGAGGATTAATGCTATGAATGATGGGAGATTGATTGACTTCGTATTTGAAGATGGAATTTTTAAATTTGGGAAGAGACTTTGTGTACGTGTTGTACCTGATCTAAAGAGGGAATTGATGGATGATGATCACAAATACAATTTCTCTATACACCCTAGTTTCACTAATATTTATAGAGATTTAAAGGATCATATTTTGTGGGAGAAAATGGAGAGAGAGATTGCAGATTATGTGTCAAGATGTATGGTTTGTCAAGAAGTGAAAGCTAGAAGACAACATCCTGGAGGATGCATGAAACCCCTTCCCATAACTGATTAGAAATTGGATGATATTATGATGGAAGTTTTCATGGGGCTGCCAAATACTCTTAGAAGGAATAATGCAATATGGTTCATTATTGATCATCTTACATAGTCAGCCCATTTTCTTGCTATAAGAGAGGATTTAACACTTGAAAGTCTGGCAAGACTATATATTAATGATGTTTTAAGACTTCATGGAGTACACCTATTGATTTTTTATGATCATGATCCCCGTTTTACATCAAGATTATTGAAAATTTGTTAGAAGGCCCTGGATACTGAACTTCGTTTGAGCACTTCCTACCACCCTCAAACTGATAGACAATCAGAACGGACTATTAAAACCTTAGAAGAAATGTTGAGATCATTTTCACTTGAATTTCAAGGTATGAGAGATCAATATTTACCTCTGATAGAATTTTTCTATAACAAAAGCTTCTATTCAAGTATTCAGATGGCACCATATGAAGCATTATATGGTAGGAGACGTCGCACACCAACTTGTGGAGATAATGTTGGTGAAAGAAAACTCATAGGCCTAGAACTTGTCGATGAAACAATAGAAAAGGTGAAGGTTATCAAAACCCACATCAAAGCAGCTCAAAGTAGACCAAAGATCTATGCCGATAACTGAAGGAAAGATTTGTAATTTCAGGTAGAAGATCATATTCTCTTGAAGGTATCTACATGGAAGGGAGTTATACGAATTGGTAAGAAGGATAGATTAAGTCTCAAGTACATCAGACCTTTCAAAATTCTAGAATGAATTATGGGTGTAGCTTACCATTTAGCAATGCTGCCAATTCTCTCCAAATTTCATGATGTGTTCCATGTATCACTATTTAGAAAATAAATACCTGACCCAACGCATGTACTCACCTATGAAGAAATAGAACTGGAACCCGATCTTTCTTATTACGAAGAGCCTATTAGAATTCTTGATACTAGAGAACAAGTGTTTAAAAACTGGATGAATCATATGGTAAAAGTTCTATGGAGAAACCATAAGATGGAAGAGGCAACATGGGAACTCGAGAAAATTATGATGAAGAACCACCCGAATAAATCTTTTAGTATTTTTTTACAAGTAGTAATATAAGTTATATCTTCGAATAAAAATATTCATTAAAAATATAAAAATATTTCCTATATAATGGTATTTTATTTATAATTTTTAGACATTATATAATTAAATTTATTTATGACACAATGATAATGCAGTAAGTAACTTATTAATGAAAGATTAAAATAATTTATATTACAAATATCCAAATAAACATAATTTGAGACTTTTGATGAATTATACTAATTATCTAGGTTAATATGACCTGTTAGGTTTGATTAAATGTTTTTTTAAAGTAATCACGTGGTTATGATTTTCTCAAAAACCAAATACTAAATAGTGTCAAAATATAATAATTGAGTTTTTGAAACAAATACTATATTATTAATTGATATAATATTTATAAAAATATAATGTTAGGCCAAAGGACTTATATAAGGTTATATATATCAATAATGAACCACCTAGGGTTCACTTGGCTTGTTAAAGTACATTTATTAACCTTATAATATAAAAATACAAAGAAACATGGTAAATGTCAAACTATTAAACTAAGAGATAAATTTAAAAGATAAGGTTGATATGGTGACCTAAACCAATCTAAAACCTATTGGTTGAGAGGTTTTATACCCATCCCCACGTTAGACTCTAAATAAATAATTTTTGATCCATTAAAAACCGAAAATGATTTTATTATAAAATAATATTTCAAGCATTTCCTAAAGTGACCCTCACCTCTCTTATAAAATGGTACTTCACCTTATCATAATTACACACCTACAAAGCCATTTGGCTATGCAAAACCCTACCCAAATATACTCCCAACGTCCCTCACATCAACCTAGAGTCCTTACCTTGATCAGAAAGCCTACTTATGGAGCCCTTTTGATCAACTCAAAAGGATACACCCAAAGAAGAGGAAATAATTTCACCACCCTCTTTCATGTTCTTTTATTCTTCCACTTGATATATATTTTTTGTTTCCATACCAAAATAATAACTCCAGTACCTCCAAAATAAATTGATGTTATTATAAATATGGTACAACCAAATTCATTATTCTATCCATCCTATAAATGAAAAAGTCACCATACGTGCATACGTACGGCTTACTGTCTCCACGCCATGGTGTAGTTTGTTATTCAAAAACTTCATTATTTGGATGGGTATAATAATGGGTATAACTAATTTAAATAATAAATATAATATGTTAAAGATTATATATATATGATATACCATCCAATTATATATGATTTCACCATTAGTATAATGATATTGTCACTCGTGTGTACGTACGGATTACCGTCTCCACGAACGCGATGAGATTAATTCCCCATCGTAATCATTCAAGAATAATTTTAATTTTATGATTAAAAATAATTTTTAAGAACTTAGTATCATTCTGAATATTTATTAAATACATCCTATGCATAATAAACAAGCCTTATGGAACCATGCATATAAAGGGAAACTGATCAGTTAACACCCAAAATGATGATACTACAAAAATATTATTAACAAGAAATATTAGAGGATCATATATAATATAATATTTATTTATATAGTTCATTTATAATTTAATAAAAATTATTTAACTATTATAAAGGAGGTGAACTTACCCTCCACCAAACAAAATTGCAAGGTATGGTTTAATTCTATAATCTCTTTACCTATCTGATGTTGTCAATACATAAGTATTTACTAGGACCTCTTTATCATTCACATCCGTGTTTTCTTAAAAATGTTATTCCAAACATTTTTACTACTTTCTATACTATGAGTTAAATTAATTTATACCCTTATTTAACCATATATATTTTTAGATTAATCTTTCCTTCATTTTACAAACAAGGTACTTTATGACCTTTTCGAAAAAATTAAGATAAGAATGTTTTTTTAACTTATACTGCGGGTGCGTCAATTTTCCACCATTATATAATCATCGAAGCTTCCCATACAATCTTATAAGAATAATTTCAAAATAAATGTTTTATCTTATAATTATGTGACTTTTAAATGATTTCAAAATTGAAGGAGGTTTTTATTTAAAATAGTTTACATTTCATCTATGTCAACATCCTTTGATGGATTTTAAACTTATTTCAAGTTGATTTATTATGATTCAAATCTTCCATATTGTATTGCAGGTTTTTTGATATTTTTGACTGTAGATGTTTCATTTTTACACCATTCATGGTTTATGGATAATTTATTGACATTTCTTATTCTAGTTTTAATCCAAATGTTTATGTTATGTTTAAAACTTTTCATATGAGGAATGCATTGGACTTAGTAAGTGACGGGTGGAGCCCGATATAACTTTTTAATGCATCGGCAGGTCTCATGAGACAAACTAGTGTCTTGGCACAAAGCCTGGAAAAAATCTTTTTTGTAGTCTTGGCATAAGGCCTTGACTATGTGGTTATGATGTTTTCCATTATGCATTCTATTTTTATAAAAGTGGCTATTGATATTTCTTGTGATTATTCAACTAGTAGAATATCCATGTGAATAAGTAAATGGAATTATTTTATTTTATATTATCCATATTATACTGATGTTTATGTTTAAAAGGTTTTTGTTTTTTTCTAATACATTTCCTGAAATGTTTAAGCTTATTTATGAATGCATCTAATATATTTTTATCCTTACTAAGCTTCTGAGCTCACCCCTTTCTATGTTTTATTTTTCCTAGAATGTGAAGAAGTATTTTATGGTTGACCTGAAGGGATAGGCTAAGGATATAAGTGTGGTCAAAATGGAAAAAATTTTGTTGATGTTTTTTATTTCATGATGTAATGTAAAACTTATTAATGTATCAAGTACTTACAATTCTACTAAACTGATCGGTCTTTCGGGACATGATTCTTTATATCATGCCAATGTTATGTAATAATGCACCGAATCTGGGTAACTAGGGTCATGGTGTTATAGTTGGTATCAGTGGATATTTAGTACATACCTTGGAAACTATATTTAGAATATTCTGATTTGAGAACAATATCCTAAGATAAACTTTGAGGATTAGTATAGAATAACTTTCTAGAATTTTTGTAATGTAGTAATTTTGTGAGTTTTCTAATAAATACATCTCTTTCTGCATACGAACAGGTAGAGGCGGCTCTGGAACAGATGTGCCTAGGGGTAAAACCCGAAAACAACACTTTGAGCTAGACTCGAATGGGAAATAGTGCACAACAATGAGCCTTACTACACTCTTTCTTACGACACTCTTAGGGGATATGTTTAGGATAATTCTAATTTTCTTTACAAACCAATATGAATGGTTTATGAGTATATAATTCCTAAAAGAATTTTATTTTACGATCATGGATAATATAAATAAAATGTTCAATTTATGTTAACTATTTTACAAGTTTGGAATTATGTATTGCAATTCATAAACTAATGTAGTGAATGACATTGTTTATAAATGTTTCCCAGTCGAAGTAATGGAAACCGTATCAACCCACGTAATCCATGTAGGGATTTACCTCATACTCAAGATAATAATAGTGGAGATGGTGATGCAACTGGTTCTGATTATCTTATCCCCATACTAGGACAACTGACTTAGGTTATGAATAGAAACATTAATCATATAGAAACCTTGATCCACAACGCTGAGGATCAATGCTAGAAAGCTTCATGAGGAAAAAACCACTAACATTCAATGGGAGTACAAATACATTAGTAGCTGAGCAATAGATAACCTCTTTATGGAAAATATTTCATGCTTTGGGGAGTAGCGAAAGGGAAAAAGTTGTCATAGAAGTTTATCGCCTTACAAGAGATGAATATCAATGGTTTTCATTAATCCAAAACACAAAGGAAGATGAAGAAGTATCAAACATGAAATGAAGGTTGTTTAAAAAGATTTTATTTGAAAAATACTTTCCTCGTGACCATCGAACGGATATGGAAAAGCAATTTCTGAGTCTGAGGAAAAAGGAGGATGAAAATGTCTCAAAGTATGATGTTAACTTTACAAGGATAGTAAGTCACGCAACAGATTATATATGTAACCCAAGGAGTAAGATTGATTGATTCATTTAGGGGTTAAAACTATTTCTCCATCGAGAATTAGTCTCACAATCCATCTCCTCATACGGAGATATTGTCTCATGCGCAATCAAGATAGAAAAGGAATTCTCTAAGTCTTACAACTTGAAAGAAATGTAAGAGAATAAGAGATTTTCTAAAAACTATGGAAATGTAAATAAGGGAAATAAGGGAAAATGTAAATATCCATCCTATGGTAAATGTGGGATGAAACACCCTGGTTCTTGCCTGAAGAGAATGAGATTCTATTACAAGTGTAGTGAAAAAGTCCACCAAGCTGATGATTTCTAGGGGAATAAAGGGGTTGTCAATGTTTAATTCTATAATTATAGAGAAATGGGGAATTATGGAAATTAATATCCTAATATCCAAGTAAACTTACCCCAGAAAAGTCCAATGGAGCAAGGCTAAGATTATGTGATCACTACTACAGAGGTTGAAGCTCCGAAAGACGTGGTGAAAGGTAATTTAATTTTTTTTTCAAGTTTATCCAATGATTTATTGGATTTTGGATCATAACATTGTTTCATATCTTTCCAACTGGCTAACAAAATTTTATATTTTCAATTGGACTTAACAATTGATATTTCAGTCAAAACTCTTAAGGGAACTATCATCACAACAAAGTTTTGTGAATTGGTTCCCATTAGGGCATATAAATATTCTCTATCTGCTAATCTCATTGTCATACCCATGATAGAATTTGATATAATCTTTGGTATGGATTGGATTTTAGACCATGATTCAAATATTTATCGTAAGAGGAAGGAGGTTACAATTTTTGATTATGATAAAGAGTAACTTATCTTTAGAGAAGAAGTGTCACCACCTGATTCTTATCTAGATACACCCCGAGTATATTTACTAAATTAAATTATTGGGGTGGAAGAAAATGAAATAAATATGGGTGAGGAAAATAATGATAAAAAAGAGGACCTACCTATTGTGCAAGAATATGTTGATGTGATTCTAGAGGATTTACTTGGACATCTTCTAGAATGAGAAATTGAGTTTTCCATTGATTTAATTCCTGGTTCAAGGCCCATATCAAAGACCCCTTATAGAATGTCCACTGTGAAATTAGTGTAACTAAAGAAAAAACTTGAGGAATTATGTAATAAGGGATTTATTCTCCCTAGTTTTTTATAGGGGGATCCCCTGTTTTTTGTTAATATGAAAGATGGATCTATGAGGTTGACCATTGAATACAAGGAGATCAATGATATAACAATAAAGAACAAGTATCCCCTACCTCGCATTGATGATTAATTTGACCAACTACATGGAGATAAATATTTTTCAAAGATTGAACTTTGATATGGATATCATCAGTTGTGTGTGAAGAAGGAAGAAATTTCAAAAACAGTATTTCGAACCAGGTACGGGCATTACAAGTTTACAATAATTTCATTTGGATTGAATAATACACCCTCTTTCTTCATGGATATAATGAATATAGTTTTAAAGTAATATCTTGATGAATTCGCAGTTGTATTTATTGATGATATCTTGGAATACTCAAAAAGATATGGAGAACATGAAAATAACTTGTGCACTATTCTGAAAACCCTCAGAAGAAATGAATTATATGGGAAGTTTAGCAAGTGTAAATTCTGGCATCAAGAGATTTCTTTTCTTGGCCATATTGTCTCTATGGATGGAAATTCTATTGATCCTTCAAAGAAAAAGGCAATCCAAGAATGACCAGCACTGATGAGTATAACTAAGGAACACAATTTTATTGGTTTAACAGGTTATTATCGATGTTTTGTCCAGAATTTTTCCCGGTTGGCTAACCCATTAACCAAGATCACAAGTAAAGGGGTTAATTTTTTTTTGGAAAAAAGAGAGTGAATAATGTTTTGAAAAAAATGAAATTATGATTAGTCAATTCTCATATCATGACTCTACCATAGTGGAATGATGGGTTTGTTATTTATAGTGATGCTTCAAAGAAATAACTTGGTTGTGTCCTTATGTAGAATTGTAGATTTATTAACTATGCATCTTGACAACTAAAAATTCATTAAAAAAACTATCCAACTCATGACATTCAGTTAGAAACTGTAATATTTTCTTTGAAGATATGGCGAAACTATCTTTATGGTGAAAAAATGGGAGATATATACTGATCACAGAGTTTGAATTATATTTTCTCACGGAAAGAACTTAACATGAGGCAAAGGCAATGGATTGAACTACTCAAGGATTATGATTTTACTATACACTACCACCTAGGAAAGGGAAATAAGGTGTAATATGCATTGAGTAGAATGGATCATGGATTTTCGAACAATATGAGAGTTGAAAGGGATTCTATTTTCATAGATCTAGTAAAGATGGATATGGGAATAACCATGGAAGGTGAAACATCAATAATTTTTCAATTTTTTTTCCAAAACATATTAAATAAAAAGGATAAAGGGTCCTCAGACTGTTGATGTGGAGTTTCAAAAGAGGATTAAAGTTGTGAATGAGGGGAGATTGATTGACTTTGTATATGAAGATTGAAATTTGAAATTTGAGAATAGACTTTGTGTTCCTGACATACCTGATCTAAAAATGGAATTGTTGGATGATACTCATCGCTCTAATTTCTCTATACACCCTGGTAGCACTAAGATGTATAGAGATTTAAAGGAAAATTTTTTGTGGGACATCATGAAGAGAGAGATTCATGATTATGTGTCAAGATGTATGGTTTTATGAACAAGTGAAAGCTGGAAGACAACATCCTAGAGGATTCATGAAACCTATTCCCATACCTGAGTAGAAATGGGATGATATTATGATGGACATTGTCATGGGGCTACCAAAGACTCCTATAAGGAATAATGCAATATTGGTCATTGTAGATCATCTTACCAATTCAGCCCATTTTCGTGCTACAAGAGAAGATTTACCACTTGAATGTCTAGGAAGACTATAAATTAATGAATTTGTAAGACTTCATGGTGTACCCCTATCCATTGTTTCTGATCATGATCCCCATTTTACATCAATATTCTGGAAAAGTATTCATAAGACCCTGGATACTGAACTCCATTTCAACACTCCCTACCACCCTCAAACTGATGGACAATCAGAACAGACTATTAAAACACTAGAAGACATGTTGAGATCCTACTCACATGACTTTCAAGGTATGTGGGATCAATATTTACCTCTCGTAGAATTTTCCTATAATAATAGCTTTGATTAAAGTATATAGATGACACCATATGAAGCGTTATATAATAAGAGATGTTGCAAACCAACTTGTTGGGATGATGTTGGTGAAAGAAAACTCATAGGCCCAGAACTTGTTAAGGAAACTATGGAGAAGGATAAGGTTATCCAAACCCACATCAAAGAAGCTCAAAGTAGGCAAAAGAGCTATGCTGATAACCAAATAAAGGATTTGGAATTTTAGGTAACAGATCATGTTTTTTTGAAGGTATCTCCATATAAGGGAGTTATTTGGCTCGGTAAGAAGGGTAAATTAAGTCCCAGGTACATCGGACCTTACCAAATAATAGAACGAATTGGGGATGTATATTACCATTGGGAAATGCCTCCAAGTATCTCCGAAGTTCATGACGTGATCCATGTATCACTGTTGAGAAAATACATGCCTGACCTAATGCATGTACTCACCTATGAAGAAATAGAACTGGAACTTGATCCGTCTTATTACGAATAGCCTATCAGAATTCATGATACCAGAGAATAAGTGTTGAGAAATTGGACGACTCATCTGGTTAATGTTTTATGGAGAAACCATAAGATGGAAGAGGTAATGTGGGAACCCAAGAAACATAAGATGAAGAACCTCCCAAATAATTTTATGCGGTAGTATTCTAGAAATTTCAAGGAAGAAGTTATTTTAAGTAGGGGAGAATCTAACACCCCAATATTCCACTTAAAGCTTCTCTTTGAATAATACAACTGCTTTTGTTGTACGCAACTTCGAGTTAAAACACACCACAACCAATCAAACTATCCGTTATGATTAGTAATACTCACTTTATAAAATTTTATAAATTTTAACTTTAAAAATGGACTTCATTTTTTGATTGGGAGTATCATATTTGTCTTAGGGTGAATTTTTGGTACTTTTCTAAAAACATTCACTTTGTTATAAACATTAAATTTTAATTAAAAACAACTTTTTAATCAAAATATTTTGTAGTGTTAAATTATAAATTTGAATGGTTTTTAAGTATCATTATATTATATTATTATAATTTAATATAATTTAGGTCATTTCATGTAATTTCACGTGTAAACTAAACATAAACAAGTACCAATATTTTGATAGTTATTATTTCATAAAAGCATGCTTTCTGTTTTGACAACGGGTATTAATTTTAAATTAATTTCTTTCACTTCTGTGTTTTGAATTTGAAAAAATGGATTCTATATTTGGAATCAGGAGGTATAAATTTTTTTAATATGTAGCTTTTAGTTTTAGAAATTATGAATATTTACTTCAGTAAATATTTTATTTACCATGGTTAAAGGGGTAAATCCGGTAAATAAGGGTAGAAAAAAATGTATTATAATAATATTAAATTACCTAAACATGTGTTCTATTTATATTAGTTGATACATGTCCCACCATGAGAGTATTTTGGTATATTTTGGGACCCCATGGAGCCACTTGAGAGTGATAATGACACTTTATATTAATTAATTTAATATAAAGGCAAAAATGACAAAAACATATATCTTCTGGTAAAACAATTTTTACAAGGGGATATATAAATAATCGCCTCAACTAAAAATATTAATTAAAAATATAAAAGTATTTACTGCATAATTTTATTTTATTTATAATTTTTAGAAATTAAATAATTAAATTTATTTATCACACACTGATGATACAGTAATTACCTTATTAATGAATTATTAAAACAATTGATATTATAAATATCCAAAAAATGTAATTTGAGAATTTTGATAAATTAAACTAATTTTTAGGTCAATATGAAATTTTAGGGTTGATTAATTTTTTTTTTCTAAGTAATCATGCCGGTATGATTTTCACAAAAACAAAATACTAAATAGTGTAAAAATTGACATAATTGAGTTTTTAAAACAAATACAATAATATTAATTGATATAATATTCCTAAAAATATAGTTTTCAGAGAAAAGACTTAGATAGGTTTAGATATATACTAATAATTAATCACTTGGGGTTCTCTTGGATTTTTATAGAATTTTTATTAACCAAATAATATAAAAATAAAAATAGACATTGTAAACGTCAAACTATTTAACTAAGCGTTTAATCTAAAATAAAAGGTTAATATGGTGACCTAAACCTCTCTAAAATTTATTTCTTTAGAGGCTTTAGACCCATCCTTACATTATCCTCTAAATAAATCATTTTGGAACCATTATGAACCGAAAATGATTTTATTATAAAATAATCTTTCAAACTTTTCCTAAATTGACCATCACGTCTCTTATAAAAGGCTACTACCCCTTATCTTAATTTCACACCTCCAAATCCATTTGTCTCAGCCAAAACCTACTCAAATATACTCCCAACTTCCCTCAAATAAACCTAGAGTACTTACTTGATCTGAAATCCTACCTATGGATACCTTTGGATCAACTCGAAAGGACACACCCAAAGAAGAGGTAATAATTTCACCACCCTCTTTAAAGTTATTTTCTTCTTCCACTTCCTCTTTCTTTGTTTTATCCGTACCAAAATAATAACTCCAGTACCTCATACATACTATGAAGTTATTATAAATATGGTACAACCATATTCATTATTCTATCCATCCTATAAATGAAAAGGTCACCATACATTCATACGTACGACTTACCCTCTCCACGTCATGGTATAGTTTGTTATTCAATCACTTCATTATTTGGATGAGTATAGTAATGAGTATAACTGATGTAAATAATAAATATAACATGTTAATGATTCTTAATATATTATATATCATCTAATTACATATGATTTCACCATTAATATAATGATATTGTCGCTCATGCGTACATACGGATTACTGTCTCCATGAACACAATGAGATTCATTCCCCATCGTAATCATTCAAGAATAATTTTCATTTTATGATTAAAAATAATATTAAAAAACATGATATCATTCGGGATATGAATAAAATACATCTTATCTATAACAAACATGGTTTACATAACTAAGAATATAATGGAAAACAGATTAGTTAACACCTGAAACGATGATACTACAAAAATATTATTTACAAGCAATATTAGAGGATCATATATAATATAATATTTATATATATAGTTATTTTATAATTTAATAACAATGATTTATCAATTATACATGAGGTTAACGTACCCTCGACCAAGTAAAAATACAAGGTAAGGGTTACCTCTACCATCTCTTACTTATCTGAGGTTGTTAATACGTAAGTATCTATTGGGACCTCTTTATCATCCAGAACCGTGTTTTTATAAAACTTTAATTCAATTTTTTTTAATATTTACTTTACTGTGGGTTAAATTCATTTTTACCATTATTTGACCATATATGTTTTGAAAATAATCTTTTCATCCTTTTCCAAACAAGGTACTTTATGACCATTTTGATAAAATTAAGGTAAGAATGTTTTTTAACTTATACGGCGGGTGCTGCTATTTTCCAACGTTATATCACCGTCGAAGATTACCATACAAGATTATAATAATATTTTCAAATTAAATGTTTTATTTTAAAATTATTTGACTTTCAAATGATTTCAAAACAGAAAGATTTTTTTATTTTAAATAGTTTACATTTCATCTATGTCAACATCCTTTGATGGATTTTAAACTTATTCGAAGTTGATTTGTTATGATTAAAATCATACATATTGTATTGAAGGTTTTGTGATATGTTTTACTGTAGATGTGTTATTTTTCCACCATTCATGGTTTATGGATAACGTATTGGCCTTTCTTATGGTAGTTTTAATAAAAATGTTTATGTTTTGTTTAAATATTTTCATATGATGAATGCATTGGACTTAGTAAATGATGGGTGGAGCCCACTATAGCTCCTCGATGCATCAGTAGGTCTCATGAGACAAACTAGTGTCTTGGAACAAGTCCTTTAAAAAATCTTATTTGTAGTCTTGGCATAAGTACTTGACTCTGTGGTTATGAAGTCTAGCATTATGCATTCCATTATTATGAAAGTGGCTATTGATATTGCATGTGATTATTCGACTAGTAGAATATTCATATGAATCAGTAAATGGAATTATTTGATTTTATCTTTTCCATATTATGATGATTTTAAATTTTAAAAGTCATTTTTTAGTCTTATACATTTCCTTAAATGTTTATGCTTATTTATGAATGTTGCCGCTATATTGTTATCCTTACTGAGCATCTGAGATCACCCCTTTTAATGTTTTATTTTTCGCAAGATGTGAAGAAGTATTTTATGGTTGACCTAAATGGATAGGCTGATGATTTAAGTGTGTTCAAAAGGGACAAAATTTTGTTGATGTTTTTATTTCATGATGTAATGTAAAACTTATGATTGTATCTAGTTCTTCCAAGGCTACTAAACTGATCGGTCTTTCGGGACATGATTCTTGTATCATGATAATGTTATTCAGTAATGCACCAACTCAGGGTAACTGGGTTCTAGGAATTACATATAACTTTAATATGGAAACAACATAAGAAGATGAAGTATAAGAAGAATTTTTTTTTGAAAGAGGTGATAAAATAATTACCTCTTTTTCTACTATGTCCTTTTGATTTTCACCAAATGTATCTTTATGATGGATTTATGCCTGAATTTTGGCCTATAGGTGGAAGGGAGGGGTTTTGGGAGATTATTTGTGTAGAATTTTTATCAGTCAAGGGGCTTGAGAGTTGTGATAAAAAGATAAGGAGAAGTTCCTTTTTATAGGAGAGGTGAGGGGAACTTTAGGAATGTTTTGAAATATTAATTTATTATAAAGTTATTTTCGGTTTCTAATGGTCCCAATCTCATTTATTTCTATGATAAGATGATTATGGGTTTAAATAAAATCATCCAATAAATTTTAGACAAGTTTTGAATTTTTTAATCATTATCTTTTTTGTTTAACCCTTATTTTACCCATTTTAATCTTGCCCTAATATTTTATTAGTTACAGTCTGTGGGATAATTTAATTACCATATCATGTCAAATGACCCAAAATAGTTCCATTTATGTCTTATTTGGAATTATTCAAACCATTTGACTGAATATTATATTTTTATTAATTTTATAAAATTTAATAAACTATTTTCTATTTAAAAATACCAATAGTGTGAAATTTGACACTATTTATTTTCTGACTTTCTAAAAATATCATAACAGCAAGACAAGTTCGAAAAACATTATGTAAATCATAAAAAAGATGTCAAATTAATCCATAATTTTTTTTGTGACATCAAGTCTCTCAAATTATAATTTTTTATTATTTATAACATCATTTATTTGATATTTCTCTTTATAAAATAATTATCGTATCACTATTGTGTCAATATTTATAGTAATTATTTAACCTCTAAAAATTACAAATAAATTTCCATTAATTATTTAATTTCATTATATTTATGGAAAAAATTTATATTTGATGTTTCATAAATTTTATCACTATATTAACATTATTATACTTATAAGTGATAAGAAAGTGACATGTTGTCACTTTATTTTATTTTAATAATAATTACACCATTTTCTTGGAATAAGTCCATTAAATGAAAAAATTCAACCCTTAGTTAGTATGGGTTGACTTTTATTCATCAAATTATATTTTGTTAGGTTTTAGGGTAATTTTATTATCCTTATCATATTGTTGGTTACCCTAATTTACCCAATTTACCTTTAACTGTGGAAAATAAAAATTATCAAAGTTACCATTCATAATGTATTAAGAAAAGTGATACATTAACTTAATTTGGACCCAATGATTTTAAATACGGAATCTATTTTTCAAAATTCTAAACACAAAAGTTTTAGTAATTAATTTAAAATTAATTTCCCTTGTCAAAACTAGAAAGTAGGTTTTTATAAAGTAAAAACTATCAATGGATTGACATGTTTTTATGTCCAATTTAAATGTAAAATTACTTAAAATGAATAGAATTGGATTAAATGATAAAAAATAATTCAATTACACTTTAAAAACAATTAAAAGTGTAATCTAAATATATAAATAAATTTGATGAAAATACTGGTTTGAATTAAAATGTAGTATCTTTCACTATTTATTAAAATATGATTTTTATGAAAAAAATACCAAAAAATTTACCAAAGTAAATATTGATTTCCTAATTCAGAAGAAGATATTTATTTTTTCAGATATAATATATATATGTGTTAAAAACTAGATTTAAAATTTATGTGCCATCAAAATTTGGAAAAACAACATTTTATGAAAAATACATCTTTTATCTGAAAAAATGAATTTGTTATTATATCATGTCTAGATAATAAATAATATTAGTTTCAATGTTATGTAAAATTAAAATTTTTGTTAATACTATTCATAACTACTAGTTTATATACCATTTTAATAATATATTATTGTTTAGTGAACTCATTATTATGTATAATAAAAGATATCAAGGAAGGTCTCTCTTCTATGTAACACAATCCATGTCAGTGATTCATATAGTAAAAGCTTCCTTTGGTGTTATATATAACATAATCCAAACATATTTATTTTTTAAATTGACTAAAAATCTATACTAATTTTTTTCTTAAAATAAATTTTATCAAAAGAACTTGAAATTGTGTGCAACACAAGCCAAGAATAGTGTTGCGTATACTACAAGATAATACAATGTTGCATTTAGTGAAGTATAATCTTGGTGTAGAGAAACAAACATGACATAAAATAAATTAAAAGGAACCTATCTCATAAAATATCATGGTGCTATATTCTACCTTCCATAAAATTAATTTCACCCACAAAATTCTTCGAGGTTGTAAAAGTTTTACTACTGGAAAGTTTCTTTCATGGAAACCCACATCATTAAAAGGAATAAAAAACATCATTTTATAAAGGAACATTACAAATATAACCGTTATGCAAAGTAACTCTTCACTAGTTTTACACATAAGAGAACATAGGTGGGAAGTTAAAATATGGATTTGGAAGAAAAATCTAACCATCAAGTTCCGATGGATAGTTATAGAGAACAAGGACTAGAGAAAGTTAAAAATTAGAAAGACATAAATATGTGATGATTGAAGGGGCCATCTGATTCATCAGATAAGAAGGTACTAAGATTAAAATTTTTTCATGACCCTTTCCCGAAAGTTGAATAACATGAAAAGAAATAATCACTTGATTTTAGTTCAATCTCACCATTGGTCATGACTTGAACATTTTCCACTTCATATCTTATTCAAAGAAATGAAGATGAATGTTTCAATCTTGAAGTGTTTCCAGATCATACGATCCATAAATATAATGATAAGACATTCCATATATGTCAACAAAAGGGTTATCATAGGTTCTCAAATATTCATAAGTCGACCTAAAGTGAGATAAAACTTTATTCTAACTATTGTCATCTAAAGTATAACTTAAACATTCCTTAAATTTATAACCTTACAATCCTTATAAAAGATGAAAATATAAAACTGTTGAGAATGGTTAACTTACTCAGATTAGAATTTATCCCCCAATTATCATATGAAATCTTTGGGTTATCACATTCCAAAAATGTGAACACCTCCATCATGTATTCTCTTAACTCCTGGTAACAACCTGAATCATCAGATATACATAATCAAAAAATGAATGTTTCCTTGTTCAAAAACTTATTGGATATATTCCGTAATTACCAAAAAGTTGTATGCTTCATCCATGATAGCATAACACTTTTTTCAATAATTCAATAATTAGTTCCCAAGAAACTAGCATCATCCAATTTACTTATTCAAATCCAACATATCATTATCCAAAAATCATTATCTTAATATAAGGGACATATTAAGGGTTATATTTCCGTTAATCATGTGTTCCCCAAATATATAACCTTAACCTAAATAACTTTTTTAGCACCTTACAACTATTCAACATATCCTTTCCAATCCGTAATAAAAAAAATATAATGAAAACACTTTTATATTTCTTGATCTAAATAACATAGTCGTTGAATTCCAAAACATACACACAACAACCATCTAACATTATTCTTAAACCATTACTCATGATCTATAGTCTTCATATTTCCTAAAATATGAATCATGTCTTAAAGATTCTCAACCTCAATATTCTTAGGATTTATGTAAAAAATATTGGAAGAACATCACATAACTTTCGTGTTTCATTTAGAATCACTTTATCCTCAGCTGTATGACCACTTCTCATACCATTTTAATGACTCTCTTCATGATATTTAAACTCAGGAAATCAATCATCATAATTCCAATAATTTTCATATCTGAAACATTCAATGGTTAAACATGTTCTATTTAGTTATGGATATTGACAACAATCATAAATAAAAGTATGAGAAATACATATCAAAGATTATAAACACATAAGAAAGGTAAATTTATTATAATATTTCAATCAATGATATATTCGATTTAACCCTTGGTTATTCATGAAAATCAAAGAAATACATAGGATTGTAACCTATAAAGAGAATTATCCTTATTAAATCCCTATAACTATCCTTAGAAATATCTCTAGGGATATTACTAATGTTTTCACATCCTAGTTTCTAAAGGTTGAAAAAACATTCCATATGATACCAACTATAAAGAACCTATCTTGACCTATATAGAAATTTCCTTACTTCTGCGGAATACTTAATACATGACACAAAGAGCCACCCAAAGATTATATTAGTTTAGTGCCTTTGGAAACTGAAAAACATAAACAACTGGTTCATAAAACATATAGAATTGCCTCCTACTTTTACTTTTATAACTAAAACCCCCTTTTGACACATCTTAATTAATACCCTTCTTCAAATACTGGGGGAAATGAAACATGAAAAGTGGTTATCTGAAATTCTTAGTAAGGTTATGCATGGAGAACATAAAACAAACCATAAACATAAAAATGTAAAAAAAATGAACATAATGTTTAAATATCAAAATCTTGAGTCATGAAATAAATCTGGGAAGTACGTAAGGCATAGATCATTAAGAATTAAACATGATAAAATAGTATTGGCATAAAACATGGAATTGGTGAAAACAAATGAGAACATAATATGATTTTTATAGTAGCTAAGGTATTGTTTCCAGGACCCTTATAGTGGACAAAGTATGTTTCTGAACCATGTTTACTTTCCATTCCAACCATGTATTACTGAATCAGTTTTACTTTCCATTCCATCCATGCATTACTGAACTTGATTTACTTTCCATTTCGGCTCAGTATTACTGAACCAGATATACTTACCGTTCCATCAATGTATTACTGAACCAGATTTACTTTTCGTTTCCACCCAATATTACTAAACTAGATTTAATTTTCATTCTATTCATTTATATCTCATGGGATATAAATCTTTATACACTGCATTGGATGGAAGTACAGGTCCCACCCATCCTAAAATGAAATCATTCTTACATGTACCACAACGACATAAATCATTCATCATTGAATAACCCATAAAATAAAATGGGTTTCTTAAACATCATTCCATCATAGCATAATCCGTATAAAATAAATGGATTTTCTAAATATAATTCCATCATTGACACAATTAAATAAAATTAATAATATGGATATAAATAGATCCCTATGTCATCTTAGATGAAAAAATAGTTTTACTAAACACTTGATATTAATTGTTGAGGAAAAGATCCTTTCTTCTTAAAAAACACTTTATTTTCTCAAACTTCCATGAAATTTTAAATAAAAAGAATTTAGTTGAAAATAAACTTAAAATATTTTAGAGAAAGTTTCATGGAAATAAGGAATTATGAAGATGTAAAAATCTGTTCATTCTGTATAAGTTAAAAAACATTCTTCGCGTACTCTTGTTAGAAAAGTCAAAAAGTATCTCGTATGGAAAATGAAATAAACATTCCTTCCATACCATTTAATAAAAATTTACCAATGCCTAAAATTAAATTGAAACAATAGTATAATAATATAAAAAATTTTATATATTAAGGATACATTGACATAAATGATAAATATACCCTAGTAAATACTTAAGAATAAACAATCTCAGATAATAATGAGACTGTAAAATTATCCCTTACCTTCGGTCTGATTGTTTCTGTATGTTTCCAAAACACCTATTTTGTGGGTTTAAAAATATTATTAACATGTAATAAAACCATAATGATTTCATATATTATTAAATTATTAATTTATATTACCCATTTATTTATCAATTACATGTTAAAGCCACATTTTGGGTAATAATCATTTTAGTTACCTTACATGTTTTGACTTGTTATTCTTGATATTATTTCCTAGATCATTATTTAATTACATATAGAATTTAAAAAAGGATTTATATGTCATATATAATCTGTATAGAAATATATATATAAAATATAGATAAATAAAATTGAATGCACCGTTTATGGAAATGGTAGGCCATACATACACATGAACGTTGTTTCCGTTCCTTAATTAAATTGAATAGAACCAAGTAAATGATATATATACATAAATACAGTAGAATTATTATTTCATATATTTCATTTTTATTTATTATAAATAATTTATAATATTTTTGGAATGATTAACGTGGAGAATGAATCTCATCGCGTCGTGGAGACGATAGGCCATACGTATGCATGAGAGACGATATCATTCACATAATAGTCTAATTGTATAGAATTGGATTCTATATTAATTATAATGAATAATTATCATGTTATATTAATTATTTAAATCCATTATAGTCATAATTATACCCATCCAAATTATGTATTACTGAATAACAAATTACACCATGATGTGGTGACGGTAAGCTGTACGCACACACGCATGGTGATATTGTTATTTGTAGGATAGATAAAATGAGGTATAAGGTTGTACCATAATTTTAATAAAAATTCATCATGTAGAAGATAATAGATATATTACTTTAGTATGGAAACTTAATAAGAATATTTTGTATAAAAAGACAAGTATTTTGAAATAGGTGGTAAAAAAATTACTTCTTTTTATAGTATTCTTTTGATTTACCCAAAAGGTATCCTTATAATGGCTTTATGCCCAAATTTTTGCCTCTAGGTGGAAGGGAGGGAATTTGGGAGATTATTTGAGCATAATTTGGATGATCCAAGGGTATTTAGAGTTGTGATTAAAAGATACGGATACATTCCTTTTAATATGATAGGTGAGGAGAACTTTAGAAATGTCTTGAAATATTAAATTATTAAAAATTTATTTTTGGTTTCTAATGATCCCAAAATCATTTATCTTAAAGATAATTTGATTTGGGGTTTAAAAAAATAATAAATAGTTTTTATACATGTTTTGTAAATTTTTTTAATACTTATATTTTTTTAATAGTTATTTTACCATTTTTAATCTTACCATGATATTTTAATAGTTACACTTTGTGGGTTAATTTAAGTACCATAACATGTCATAAGACCCAAAAAAGTTCTATTTAGGATAAATTTTGACTTATCCTAACCATTTGGATGAATTTTAGGTTTTTAGGCATTTTATAACATTTAATAAACTATTTATATTTAAAAATATAAAGTGAAAATATTGAAACTATTTATTTGTTGACTTTCTAAAAATATCATAACAACAAGATAATTTTGAAAATAATTATTTAAATCATATCCAACATGTCATAGTAGTCCATAAAAATTGTGTATTCCATCAATTCTCTCTAATGACTTATCTGAGGAATATGGTTCCTAGCTAGAAATCAAAGGCATAATTATTATAAAGGGAAAAAAATTTAAAGTGTCTTAAAGATGGAAACATATTACAATATTTATTATGAAAAGGAATTAAGTCAGTAGTAAGTTCATCAAGCAAGGTAATGTCTTGATTGTATCCATTGTTTAAAATACCATCAACAACCATGTTAGCTTCATGATATATATGAGTGATGATGTTGTTGATGTCGAGAAGAGCATGGATGCAGTCCATCCAATAGGCGGTGATCGACCACACAAGATGTATCACACCATTCCAAACTGGTTTCACAATGGTGGTCGAGTCACTCTCAATCTAGAGGTAGTTTCAAACATGTTGTTTGGTAAAAAAAATGACATGAATCATAGCCATTATTTCAGCTTCCAGTGAGGAAGCAATGCCACAGTTACCATAGAAGAAACCAATGATCAGACGAATATGATTCTTGTAGATGGCTCCACAACCTGACAGGAATGGATTACCTTTGGAAGAACCATCGACATTAACCATAATACATCGTATAAAAGGGGAATTCCAAAAGACTTCAAATGAACAGCGAGGATGCCAATAGTTTCCAGCAATACATAAGCCTCAAAAGATGCCAAAGTCATGAACTATGTTGTTGTAGTGACCCTTTTGAATCAAAGAGGCTTCAAAAATGGCAATGAGAATCCATGTTTGTTTGGCATTAAGACTGTATGAGAATTTATTATGAATAAGATAATTTCTATCATACTAGATCACGGGGTGAATCTCAGCGACAACAACAAGGAAAGTGTTTTTAATTTTCTGAGAACTATTTATATCCGCACATATCTTTAATTGAGATTCGACAGAGTCATGCATCCACCCTCTGCAATCAAAAATGTCAAAAACATATTTCCCAAGGGTAGAAGAAGCGGTACAAGAAAGAAAAATATGATAAGAATATTCTCTATGTTGATTGTAGAGACTTCATTTAGAACAGAGTTGAAAACTAGAAAATTGAAGATGATCATCAGTATGTAGTCTGTTACGAGCGAGACACCAAATATGAGTAAATATTGAGGGTTTTATCCATGGTTTTTCAAAAATCATTAACCACCAAAAATCACTTACAGAGTTACAAAAAGAGTGACTATAAATGTTTTTTTAATTAAGCATGCCATTGTGAGAAGGTTCCCAAAATCAGAAATCATTTTTTTAGAGAAGGGATAGGTGTCAAGGATAGACATAATGTTATCAAGAAGATAATCATTTTGATAATTAAGAACATATCTGATAGAGTGGTTCGTGTTCTCAGTGCTTTAGTCAATGGATACCCTGGAAATTAATGGAGTGTCGGCCCAATTATCCAACTGGATGTTAATTGAAGAGTTTCTAGAGACCATCCACCTAGAGGTATACATAGTGGTGGAAAAAGAATGATTTATGGATGGCTATATAGAAGAGGAAATAAAGACAGAGTTTCCTTTATTAAGATTATAAAGAATTATATTTTTAAGGAAGTTGATGGAATCAAAATTATTATGGAAAAGATTCCAAGTGAGCCTAGATTAAAGAGCCTCATTAAAATATTTAAGAGTTTTAATTCCAATACCTCTGTTATCAATAGGTTTGCAATATGTTGACCATGGGATGCTGACAAGTTTCTTTTCCATAGTGATACTCCAATAAAAAAATTTGATTGAGGTATTATTATTTTTATAATACTAGTAGGCCATTTGTAGACCATCATAGAGTAAACCATTATAGAGACAGTATTAGATTGGAAAAGGCAGATTATACCACCATAGAGATTGATTTGCCTTTCCAAGATGAAAGTTGATTTATTACTTGATTGGAAAATTCAAATAAATGACAATATTTGGGTCTTCCCCAAAATATAGGGTTATCTAGGTAATTAAAAGGGAGAGAGACCTCTTTTATACCCAAGTCACATATAATGCTGCATTTCCTATTACGGGGAAAATTCTTTCCAAAGAAGATAGAATATTTGTTCCAGTTAATCGTTTGACAAGAGATTTCTTCATAGCGAGCAAGGGAATTTTTGAGGGTTTGAATATTTCATTTATCACCTTGAAGAAAAAGAATGATATCATCAGCATATAATAGGTGAGTGGGAGTGTTCATATTCTATGAAACACAGATGGGTTTAAGTATGTTTTGACCAACTAGATAGGTGATTAGTCGACTAAGATATTCCTCTGCAATATAGAAAAGTATGTCATAAAGAGGGTCCCCCTGTCTAACACCTTTAGTTCATTTTAAATATCCCATGGGGGAATCGTTGATAAGAATGGAGATGGAGACCAAATTGAAAAAAGTTATAATATTAGTGATAAAATTATCACTAAAACCAAAATATTGAAGCACTTATAAAATAAAACTCCAGTCCATGGTATCGAAGTCTTTTTAAATGTAAAGTTTAATAGAAATATTTCCTCCTATGTTAGTTTTGTTGAGGGTGTTGAAGCACTCAAAAGATAGACAAGTGAAATTTTGGATGGATCTACCCTTATAAACCCAAATTTGTTCCAGGAAACTAATTTTTCAGTGATAGAAGAGAGCTTATTAGCATTGATTTTTGTGATGATTTTATAGAGGGTGTTAATGAGGGAATTGGACCTAAACATGTGGATCTCAAAAGCATTGTCAAACTTTGGAATTAGAATGAGAAATTGGTCATTAAGACCATGAGGAAGAACACCATTGGAGAATAAGTATTTGAAAATCTTGAAAACATCTATATTAATAATATCCCAGTAGTGCTGAAATAAACTATTATTAAAGCCATCAGGTCTAGGTGCACTATCAGGATTGAAATGTTATATAAAATCTTAAAATGTGGTTAATAATATTCATAACATCTAGTTTATATCATATTTTAATAATATATCATTGTTTAGTGGAATGTAATATTGTGTACAATGAAAGATATCGAGGATGGTAACTCTTGTATGTAATGTAAGACAAGTCAGTGTTGTGTGTAGTGAAACCTGCCTTTGGTGTTATGTATAACATAATCCTAACATGGTTATTTTATTTATTGACCAAAATCTATACTCAGTATTGCATGAAATAAATTTTATCAAAAGAATGTGAAATTGTGTGTAACACAAGACAATAATATTGTTGTGTATACTTCAAGAAAATACAATGTTGTTTATAGAGAAAGATAATCATGGTGTAGCATACAACAAAATACATCATGGAAATTAAAAATAATCCATCTCATAAATTCTCATGGTGTAACATGATGTACCTTAAGTATTATTCCAAATAGTGGCGAGTATGAAAATATATTATCCCTAGAAAGATAGTTTTTCCACTTTTTCTTTATTGAATATGATTATGGGAATACTTAGTGGGTACCACTATCACCAATAATATTTCATAGTGTTTTTCTTCAAGAGGATTCTTTTGGGTGTACCCACTATAATGGAACTCATGATATGGAGGGGAGGGGAATGATTCTTCAAGGGTTTTTGATTTTAAACTCTACGTAGGGTGGTATCATGGGGTTGTTATCTAACAAAATAATATCATATTAAACATTTAGACTTTTCTCTTGGGATTATGGAGAATCGCACCACCCAATGGGCAGTGGTGGGGCTAATAATATTTTTGGTCTTCATGGTGATCATGATTTTTTGTAACACCCGAGACTTTTATGAGAAATATTTTGTTTTTATGTTATATAAATCATCAAAGGAATCTTTCACTACACACAAAACTAGCTTATCTTGCTTTACACGCAACCATGACCTTCCTCGATTGCTTGCGTCGTACGCAATACCGAGTTTCACTAAACAACGATATGCTATTAAAATAGTATCAAAACTAGCCGTTATGAATAGTAATAACCACTTTTTGAAATTTTTTAAATTTTATTTTTCAAAATGGACTTCATTTTTGAATTCGTAATATCGAAATTAGCTTAGTGTGAAATTTTGGTACTTTTCGGATAACTTTCATATTCTGATGAATAGTGAAAATTATTAAATTTTAATTAAAAACAACTTTTTTAATAGAAATAATTAATAGTGATAAATTATTAATTTGAGTGGATTTAAAGTATATTTAGAATATATTTTTACAATTTAATACAATGTTGTTCATTGGATGTAATTTCACATCTAAACCAGACATAAACAAGTGTCAATCTTTTGATAGTTATTATCTCTTAAAAACACACTATTTGTTTTAACGACGGGAATGAATTTTTAAATTTGTTAATGTAACTGATATGTTTTGAATTTGATAAAATAGACATTATTTTTGAATTCATAATATCAAATATAGATTAGGCCTAATTTTTGGTATTTTTCTGGAAACTTTCATTTTTTTTTGATGAGTAGTGAAACCACTATGTGGTACTTAAAAAAAACATAATTTTTCATAAAACTTAATTTTACCGCTTCTGTGAATGGAATTTATAAAATCCGAGAGACATGGTTAATATAAAGGAATAAAATGTGGTTTAATGAGATGAAAATAATTTTTTGGTGAATCGTAGCTTTTTACTTTTTTTTTCCACGGTTAAAAGTAAATATGGCAGTTAAGGGTAAAAATGATATTATTATTACCCTTACACATGTCCTAATTCTATTGGATAAGTGTAATTCGACCAAAAACAACCTTAGGAATAAACTATGACCATTTAGGCCCACTTGGATTAGATTATGACATTTATTATCAATTTATTTAAAGAAGGGTTAAAATAGTTAAAATCAATGTTTAATAACCAAATCATTTTTAATATAGGGTTATACATAAGATAAATTCGACTATAAATATTCATTAGAAAGATAACAATATTTCCTACATAATGGTATTTTATTTTTAATTTTTAGACTTAAAATAATTTAATTTATTTATGATACAATGATGATGCTGTAATTATCTTAGTAATGAAATATTGACATAATTGATGTTATAAATACCCCAAATAAATGTAATTTGAGACTTTTTATGAATTAAAATAATTTTATATGTTAATATGAAATATTATTAATGATTTAATTAAATATTTTCGAACTAATAATTCTGTTATGATTTTCACAAAAATAAATTACCAAATAGTGTCAAAATTGACATAAAATAGTTTTTAAAACAAATACTATATTATTAATTGTTATTTTATTCCTAAAAATCTAAGGTTCGGAAAAATGACTTAGATAAGGTTAGATATTTTAATAATAAACAACTTGGGGTTCTTTTGGCTTTATATAGTAGGTTTATTAACCTTATAGTGTAAGAAAACAAGAGGACACGATAAAAGTTAAACTATCTAACTTAAAGTTAAATCTAAATGATAAGGTTAAAATTGATACCTAAACTTGTCTAAATTCTATTAGATGAGAGGATTTCGACCAATACCCACCTCATATTAGAAATATATCAATTTGGAGCTATTAAAAACCGAATTTGACTTTATAATAAAATAATATTTTTAGTTATTCCAAAGGTGCCCCTCTCCTCCCTTATAAAAGGGAACCTCCTCCCTCTCTTCCTCACACCAAATTGAGCCTTCAATCTCAGGGAAATCCTGCCCATTTAACTTCCCCACTTCCTTAGAAACCTACTAGAGGTACTGGTCTTCTCAAAAGACCAACTCTGGTGCCTTATGAGAAAGTTTAAAGGAGGAACATCGAGAAAGTGGTAATACCTTCTACCGTTTTCTTCAAGTTCCATTCTTCTTATACTTACTCTTATTTAGTTGTTTCATTATGTGGTAATAACATCTGTATCCATCATATACTGATATGTTATTATAAATATGAAACAACCCTATTTCACCTCTTATCCATCCTACGGAAAATGAAATCACCGCGCGTGCGTACGTACGGAATACCGTCTCCACGCCGTGGTGTAATCTGTTTTCCACCACCACCTTACTTGGATGGGTATAATGGTGTAAAGAACAACTATATATGATTATTGTAAAGTGATATTGATTCTGAAATAGTCAATATACACTTAAATACAATTCCACGATCATGGGAATGATATCATCACTCGTGCGTACGTACGACCTACCATCTCCACGATATGATACGACTCGTTCTATATGATCTTCATTTAATAATGATTATATAAATGAATTTAATGAATTAATATGATATATATTACACTAATAATATTCTGTAAATGATGTATCTATATCCTATAAAGAAGAATAATAATTTATTCGACAAAACACGCATAAGAACAAAAAGTAATAAACACCCGAATAAAAATTAGAAATGAAATATTACTAATAAGAAGCTAAGACTATGACCATATATGATATCATAACAATTAATATTATTCTTTAATAAGTCAATAACATTATTTAAATCATTATACATGAGGTTTGGGCACGTACAAAGCATATCAGACCTAAGGTAAGGGAAATATCACAATCTCATTTTTATCCGAGATTGTTTATACTTTGGAATTTACTGGGGTGCATTTTATCATACACATCCATGTTTCCTCAATATGTAATATTTACATCATTCTAAAATATTTTATATCCAATTTTACCCTTCGGTGAGTTTTTAGTAAAAGATATGAGAGGAATCTTTTGTCATTTTTCGTACTAGGTACTTTTTGACTTTTCTGACAAAAGTACTGGAAGAATGTTTTTTTTAACTTATACGGCATGAATGGATTTTTAAAAAAATTATTTCCAAGAAGCTTACTTTACAAGTTTTCAAGTTTATTTTTAATCATCTTCTTTTAGTTTAAAATTGTATGAAATGTTAAGAAAGGAAAATGTTTTTGAAGTAGAAAGGATATTTTCCTCAAGAATGGAGTTCAAGTGTTTTATCAAAATTATTTTCCATCTAAGATAATATAGGGTTATATTTCTATCCCTATTATTACATTGATTTGATTATGTTGCGATGGAATTATTTTTATGAAATCCTTTATCTTATATGAATTGTTTTATGATGTCATGTTGTTTAAGAATCCCATTTTTATTACATGGGTTATGCTATGATGTATGGTTTATGATTTTGTGGCACACATAAGAATGGTATCATTATGAGATGGGTGGGAAATATATCTCCCTCCAATGCATTTGGTAAAGATTTTATATCTCATGAGATAGACATGGCTGGAACGGCAGGTTAAACCAGTTCAGTGAAACAGGACTGAAACGAGGAGTGAAGTCAGTTTAGAAATGGACTTTGTACACTAAGATAGTCTTGGAAATCAGTCTTGACTGATAAGAAATTATTCTATATGATTATGTGTGTATGCCACAATGTTTCATGTTTTATGTTATGATTATTGGGATTATATATCACTACTATGATTTATCCCATGTTGTGAAATTATGATCTCTTTTTCAGGTTAAGATTTCCAAAAGTTATGTTCTTATGTATATGATGTGATTGATATTTTTTTTGTTTACCCTTACTGAGCATTTGAGCTCACCCTTTTGTATGTTTTCTTTCACCAGGTCAGGAAGAAGGTTATTAAGTAGGATATTCTAAAAGGGACTCTAGATATGATGAAATAAATAGGAGGCAAAGTAGATGCTTTATGAACCAGTTGTTTATGTTTCCCAGTTTCTAAAGACTCTATACCTATACGGTCTTTTCCTAGTTTTGTTATATGTTGTAATAAGTGTGCTTTAATTCTGAAGTAATAACAATGTATGTAAAGTGTGGGTCGTTATAGTTGGTATCAGAGGAAAGGTATAGTCAACCTTTGGAAACTAGGATGTGAAAGCCTTAGTAAGAACCCTAAGGATAAGTCTAAGCATAGAAAACAATCTTAGTGTTTTAGAAATGGCCATGAATAACCTAGGATAAGATCTTAAGTGTGAAATTTTATTCTTGATTAGGCGGTTTTCCTATTATAATTAGTGTTTCTCACACTATTCATCTTGGTTTTAGTCAATGGTTGGAACCCGAAGGAACCATGTTAATGCGGAATGCAATGGGAAATGCAATGATTGTCCCCCTGAGCAACCAAACGTTATGGGAGATGGAATGCAAAATCTAGAAGCCATTCTCACACAACTTTCTCAAGCTATGAACCATGCAGGACTTCCAAACGAGCAAAGGAAGGAGAAAAATTATCTTGAATCCTTAATGAGGCAGCGCCCACCTTCTTTCAGCGGGTCTACTGATCCATTAGTTGCTGAACAATGGTTTAGTACTACTGAAAAGATATTTTCAGTTCTTCAATGTTCTGAACATGATAAAGTCATCCTAGCAGTGTATTGTTTGGAAGGAGGTGCTGATCAATGGTGAAATCTTATTAATAATATGAGGCAAAGGTAGGAAATTGAGTCCATGGAATGGGACGAGTTCAAGAACTTATTTTTCAATAAGTACTTCCCTTGTATTCTACGAACAAAGATGGAGAAAGAGTTTCTTGAACTGAAGAAAAAGGATGATGAATATGTTGGTACCTATGAAGCAAATTTTACAAGACTTGCAAGGTACGCTTCTTGTATTATTATCCAACCCGAGAGTAAGATCGATCGATTCTTTAGTGGCTTAAAACCAAGTCTTTGAAGGGCGTTAGCCATAAGGGACTTCAATAGCAACGAGGAAATCGTTCGATGTGCTCTCAAAGTTGAGATGGAGATTGGAGTAACCCATCAGTCATATGGGTTTGATAATAAGAGGAAAATGGAATTCAAAGGAAAATCTAAAGAGCACACTGAAAAGAAGATGAGCTTTCCCTTATGCTCAAAGTGTGGAAAGAAACATGGGGGGAGTTGTCTTAAAGGGACAAGTAAATGTTTCAAATGTGGAAAGGAAGGTTATTGGGCATTTGAATGCCAAAATGATGGGAAGAAGATGTCTAATGATGTAAACAAAGGAAGGGTCACATAGAATGATCCTACTACACTTTAATGTTTCAAGTGCAAGGAGATGGGGCATTATGCCAATAAATGCCCTAATCCAAGGGTTGATGATGATGGTAGATGTCAACAAACACTTAAGGCTAAAGACAAAGGAAAGTCACATGCAATTTCTATCAGTGATGTGGAGTACGATAATGATGTGGTGAAAGGTACACTTACAATCCACTCTAAAGTAGCAAATGTTTTATTTGATTCTGGATCCACCCACTATTTTATTTCTGAATATTTTTCTAAGGGTATCACCATATTACCTCAACAATTAGATGTTGAGTTAGCTGTGACAACACCTAATGGCACAACAGTCGCATCAAAAGTTTATAATTCTTCCTCGATTGAAGTTTGTGGGAAAGTGCTTCCTGCAAATCTTGTGATCCTTCCTATAGTGGAATTTGATGTGATTCTTGGCATGGATTGGCTTTCTTTATATGAAGCTCATATCAATTTCCAAATAAGGGAAGTCACATTTCATATTCTTGATCAATCTATGATCGTTTATCGATGCAAGGATGAACATAACCTTCCAGTGGAGATTTCTTCCATCTTATGGGTCTTGATTCCACTGAATGAAGGTTATTTATCTCAAATGGTTGGTGAGAAACTCACAATTAAGAATATTCCCATTGTATGGGAGTTTGATGACGTCTTTTCGGAGGAATTTCCGGGTCTTCCACCAAATCATGAAGTGGAGTTTTCAATAGAACTCGTACCGGGTGCTTTGCCTATTTCAAAGACACCTTATAGAATGGCCCCAATTGAGTTGCAGGAATTGAAGAAGCAACTCCAATAGAATCTTGATAAGGGATTCATACGCCCTAGTGCATCACCTTGGGGAGCACCTGTTCTATTTGTTAAGAAGAAAGATGGATCAATGAGACTCTGCATTGATTATCAAGAACTTAACCAGATCACTATCAAGAACAAATATCCTCTTCCACGCATTGACGACTTATTTGAAAAACTACGTGGAGCTCAATACTTTTCCAAGATTGATCTTCGTTCAGGGTATCATCAATTAAGGGTCAAAAGGGAGGATATACCAAAGACGAATTTTCGTACAATGTATGAACACTATGAATTTATAGTGATGCCATTTGGTCTTACTAATTCCCCTGCTATCTTCATGGATCTAATGAATAGAGTCTTTAGAGACTATCTTGATCAATTTGTGGTAGTATTTATAGACGATATTCTTGTCTATTCAAATAGCAAGGAAGAAAATGATGATCACTTGAAAATTATATTGAATACCCTGAGAAAGGATAAGATTTATGCCAAATTTACCAAGTGTGAATTTTGGCTTCAAAAAGTTACATTTTTGGGTCACATAATCTCAAAAGAGGGGATATTTGTGGATCCAGCAAAAACAGAGGTTATTGAAAGATGGTTGAGACCAACAATAGTAACTGAGATCCGAAGTTTTCTTGGTTTGGCTGGATATTATCGACGTTTTGTGAAAGTTTTTTCACGATTATCTAATCCACTCACCAGGTTGACTCGGAAAGGAGTTAAGTTTTTTTGGATGGAGGAATGTGAAGAGAATTTCAAGGAGTTTAAAAGAAGGTTATCCAGTGCACCTGTTCTCACACTGCCTTGTAGTGGAGAATGGTTTGTGATCTACAATGATGCATCCAAGAAGGGGTTGGGGTGTGTTCTTATGCAAAATGATATGGTGATAGCTTATGCCTCACGATAGTTGAAAATCCATGAGCAAAATTACCCAACACATGATTTGGAGTTAGCTGTGGTAATCTTTGCATTAAATATTTGGAGGCATTATCTTTATGGAGAAAGGTGTGACATTTATACTGATCATAAAAGTTTAAAGTATATTTTCACACAAAAGGAGCTTAATATGCACCAAAGAAGATGGTTGGAGCTGATTAAGGATTACGACTGCTCAATTCATTACCACCCTGGGAAAGCAAACAAGGTGGCAGATGCATTAAGTCGACAAGACAATGCTAGATTATCCATGATGAGGATAAAAAAGGATCCAATATTTATGGATTTACAAAGGATGGATCTTGGAATTACAATGGAAGGGGAAAATTGTATCTTTCTCAAATGAATGTTCAACCATCTATACATGTAAGATTAAATAGGTGCAGCAATAATATGTCGAGTTACAAAAGAAGGTGAGAAATATTCCTGAATTCAACCTTGATTGTGATGGGATAATAAAGTTCAGGAATCGGGTTTGTGTTCCTCCCATCCCAGAATTAAAGAAGGAGATGCTGGATGAGGCTCATAGTTCTTCATTATCTATTCATCCTGGAAGCACGAAGATGTATAGGGACCTGAAAGAGTACTTCTGGTGGGATGACATGAAAAGAGATGTTGCTGAATATGTCTCTCGATGGTTGGTTTGTCAGCAAGTTAAAGCTGAGAGAAAGAAGTCTAAGGGGATGTTACAACCATTACCCATACCTGAATGGAAATGGGAAAACATCACTATGGACTTTTTTACTAGACTTCCTAAAACTTCCAAAGGCAATAATGCTATCTGGGTTATAGTTGATCGTCTTACAAAGTCTGCACACTTCATTGCTATTAGAGAGGATTTCTCTCTAGATCAGCTTGCCAGGATATATGTAAAGGAAGTAGTAAGATTGCATGGAGTACCACTTTCTATTATATCTGATCAGGATCCGAGATTTACCTCGATGTTCTGGCGAAGTCTTCAGCATACTCTGGATACAGAGTTGAGTTTCAACACTGCTTATCATCTTCAGACAGACGACCAGTCTAAGAGAACAATTCAAACTCTAGAAGATATGTTGAGAGCTTTCTCTATGGATTTCAAAGGTGGTTGGGATCAACACCTACCTTTGGTGAGATTTTCTTATAATAATAGCTTTCACTCCAGTATTCAGATGGCTCCTTATAAAGCTCTCTATGGAAAGAAATGCAGGACTCCAACTTGCTGGGATGAAGTTGGGGAAAGAAAGCTATTAGGACCTGATCTTGTTGATGAGATGGCAAAAAAGGTCAGATCTATTCAACAACACATATGACCAGATCAGAGTCGAAAAAAAAATTATGCTGACAACCGAAGAAAAGACTTAGAGTTTGAAGTGGGTGATAAAGTGTTCTTACGAATATCTCCCTGGAAGAGGGTCATGAGATTTGGAAAAAAGGGAAAGTTGAGCCCTAGATATATCAGTCCTTTTTAAATTCTGGATCGTGTTGGGAAGGTAGCTTACCAATTGGCGCTTCCACCGAATCTCTCTCAAGTTCACGATGTGTTCCATGTATCTCTCCTGAGAAAGTACATACCTGATCCTTCACATGTACTCATATTAGAAGTTGTACCGCTGAAGCAAGATCTTTCTTATGAAGAACAGCCGATAGAGATTCTAGATCGTAGTGAAAAAGTCCTACGGAACAAGACCACTCGCTTGATGAAAGTTTTATGGAGGAACCACCAATTAGAAGAAGCTACATGGGAGCTTGAGGATATGATGAGGGAGAGGTATCCTCATCTTTTTGTTACAACGTGACGAATTTCGAGGGCGAAATTCATTTTAAGGGGGGTAAAATGTAACACCCGAGACTTTTATGAGAAATATTTTGTTTTTATGTTATATAAATCATCAAAGGAATCTTTCAATACACACAACACTAACTTGGCTTGCTTTACACGCAACTGCGGTCTTCCTCGATAGCTTGCGTTGTACGCAATACCGAGTTTCACTAAACAAAGATATGCTATTAAAATATTATTAAAACTAGCCGTTATGAATAGTAATAACCAATTTTTGAAATTTTTTAAATTTTATTTTTCAACATGGACTTAATTTTTGGATTCGTAATATCGAAATTATCTTAGGGTGAAATTTTGGCACTTTTCGGATAACTTTCATATTCTGATGAATAGTGAAAATTATTAAATTTTAATTAAAAACAACTTTTTTAATCGAAATAATTAATAGTGAAAAATTATTAATTTGAGTGGTTTTAAAGTATATTTAGAATATATTTTTACAATTTAATACAATTTTGTTCATTGGATGTAATTTCACATCTAAACCAGACATAAACAAGTGTCAATCTTTTGATAGTTATTATCTCTTAAAAACACGCTATTTGTTTTAATGATGGGAATTAATTTTTTAATTAGTTAATGTAACTGATATTTTTTGAATTTGATAAAATAGACATCATTTTTGAATTCATAATATCAAATATAGCTTAGGCCTAATTTTTGGTATTTTTCTGGAAACTTTCATTTTTTTGATGAATAGTGAAACCACTAAGTGGTAGTTAAAAAAACTGAATTTTTCATAAAACTTAATTTTACCGCTTCTGTGAATGGAATTTAGAAAATCCAAGAGACACGGTTAATACCAAGGACTAAAATATGGTTCAATGAGATGAAAATAATTTTTTGGTGAATAGTAACTTTTTACTTTTTTTTACCACGGTTAAAAGTAAATAGGGTAGTTAAGGGTAAAAATGATATTATTATTACCCTAACACATGTCCTAATTCTATTGGATAAGTGAAATTCGACCAAAAACAACCTTAGGAATACAATATGACCATTCAGGCCCACTTGGATTAGATTAGGAAATTTATTATCAATTTATTTAAAGAAGGGTTAAAATAGATAAAATCAATGTTTAATAACTAAAGCATTTTTAATATAGGGTTATACATAAGATAAATTCGACTATAAATATTCATTATAAATCTAAAAAGATTTCCTACATAATGGTATTTTATTTGTAATTTTTAGACTTAAAATAAGTTAATTTATTTATGATACAATGATGATGCAACAATTATCTTATTAATGAAATATTGACATAATTGATGTTATAAATACCCCAAATAAATGTAATTTGAGACTTTTTATGAATTACAATAATTTTATATGTTAATATGACATGTTAATATTGATTTAATTAAATTATTTCGAACTAATCATTCTGTTATGATTTTCACAAAAATCAATTACCAAATAGTGTCAAAATTGACATAAAATAGTTTTTTAAAAAATACTATATTATTAATTGTTATTTTATTTATAAAAATATAAGGTTCGGCCAAATGACTTAGATAAGGTTATATATTTTAATAATAGACCACTTGGGGTTCGTTTGGCTTGATATAGTAAGTTTATTGACCTTATAGTGTAAGAAAACAAGAAGACACGGTAAAAGTTAAATTATCTAACTTAAAGTTAAATCTAAATGATAAGGTTAAAATTGATACCTAAACTTGTCTAAATTATATTGTATGATAGGATTTCGACCCATACCCACCTTAGCTTCGAAATATATCAATTTTGAGCTTTTAAAAACCGAATTTTACTTTATAATAAAATACTATTTTTAGTTATTCCAAAGGTGCCCCTCTCCTCCCTTATAAAAGGGAACCTCCTCCCTCTCTTCCTCACACCAAATTGAGCCTTCAAGCTCGGAAAACCCCTGCCCATTTCAATTCCCCACTTCCTTAGAAACCTACTAGAGGTACTGGTATTCTCAAAAGACCAACTCTAGTGCCTTAAGAGAATGTTTAAAGGAGGCACTTCGAGAAAGAGGTAATACCTTCTACCGTTTTCTTCAAGTTCCATTATTCTTATACTTCCTCTTCTTTAGTTGTTTAATTATGTGGTAATAACATAAGTATCCCTAATATACTGATATTTTATTATAAATATGAAACAACCCTATTTCACCTTTTATCCATCCTACGGAAAACGAAATCACCGCGCGTGCGTACGTACGGAATACCGTCTCCACTCCGTGGTGTAATCTGTTTTCCACCACCACATTACTTGGATGGGTATAATGGTGTAAAGAATAACTATATATGATTATTTTAAAGTGATATATATTCTGAAATAGTATACATACACTTCAATACAATTCCATGATCATGGGAACGATATCATCGCTCGTGCGTACGTACGGCCTACCGTCTCCACGATGTGATGCGACTCGTTCTATATTATCTTCATTGAATAATGATTATATAAATTAATTGAATGAATGAATATTATATATATTACACTAATACTATTCTGTAAATGATGTATCTATATCCTATAAAGAGGAATAAGAATTTATTCGACAAAACACGCATAAGAACAAAAAGTAATAAACACCTGAATAACAAGTAGTAATGAAATATTACTAATAAGAAGCTAAGAATATGACCATATATGATATCATAACAACGAATATGATTCTGTAATAATTCAATAACATTTTTTAAATCATTATACAGGAGGTTCGGGAACGTACAAAGCATATCGGTCCTAAGGTAAGGGAAATATCACAATCTCATTTTTATTCGAGATTGTTTATACTTTGGAATTTACTGGGGTACATTTTATCATCCAAATACATGTTTCCTCAATATGTAATATTTACATCATTCTACAATAGTTTATATCCAATTTTACCCTTCGTTGAGTTTTTAGTAAAAGATATGAAAGGAATCTTTTTTCGTTTTTCGTATGAGGTACTTTTTGACATATGCGACAAAAGTACTGGAAGAATGATTTTTTTAACTTATACAACATGAATGGATTTTTAAAAAAAATTATTTCCAAGAAGCTTACTTTACAAGTTTTCAAGTTTATTTTTAATCAACTTCTTTTAGTTTAAAATTGTATGACATGTTAAGAAAGGAAAATGTTTTTGAAGTAGAAAAGATATTTTCCTCAAGAATGGTGTTCAAGTGTTTTATCAAAATTATTTTCCATCTAAGATAATATAGGGTTCTCTTTCTATCTCTATTATTACATTGATTTGATTATGTTGTGATGGAATTATTTTTATGAAATCCTTTATCTTATATGAATTTTTTTATGATGTCATGTTGTTTAAGAATCCCATTTTTATTACATGGGTTATGCTATGATGTATGGTTTATGATTTTGTGGCACACATAATAATGGTATCATAATGATATGGGTGGGACCTATATCGCACTACAATGCATTGGGTAAAGATTTTATATCTCATGAGATAGACATGTCTGGAACGGCAGGTTAAACCGGTTCAGTGAAACAAGACTGAAACGAGGAGTGAACTTGGTTCAGAAATGGACTTTGTCCACTAAGATAGTCTTGGAAATGAGTCTTGACTAATAAGAAATTATTCTCTATGATTATGTGTGTATGACACAATGTTTCAGGTTTTATGTTATGATTATTAGGATTACATTTCACTACTATGATTTATCCCATGTTATGAAATTATGATCTCTTTTGTAGGTTAAGATTTCCAAAAGTTATGTTCTTATGTATATGATGTGATTGATATTTCTTTTGTTTAACCTTACTGAGAATTTGAGCTCACCCTTTTGTATGTTATCTTTCCCCAGGTCAGGAAGAAGGTTATTAAGTAGGATATGCCAAAAGGGACTCTAGATATGATGAAATAAATGGGAGGCAAAGTAGATGCTTTATGAACCGGTTGTTTATGTTTCCCAGTTTCTAAAGACTCTATACCTATACGGTCCTTTCCTAGTTTTTTTATATGTTGTAATAAGTGTGCTTCAATTCTGAAGTAATAACAATGTATGTAAAGTGTGGGTCGTTATATTTTTTTACCTATTTCATTCATGAATGATAAATAAAAACATATTTAGTATATATTTGGTAGTGGTTGTGACCCTTTAAAGGATTGGGCTTCAAATAGAACATTATCACGAGTATTAGTGAAGTAACTGATAAGGATATACCATATTACCAAATTTTAATGGGTTCATGACATATGATATTATACCTTACTGTAATGAGTTAGAAGAGTAGTTGGCATGGGTCTAGATGTGCGTACTACATCCAAACCATTCTAGATTCAAGGGGAAATATTTTTTAACTAATTAGTGTTAGAGTGATAGAAGGATGGGTTGTCCTCCTATGAAATCCATCTAAAAATCCCTTTAATTGGGGGGTGGGGTGAAGCAC
Source organism: Viscum album (assembly GCA_963277665.1). Taxonomy (NCBI): domain Eukaryota; kingdom Viridiplantae; phylum Streptophyta; class Magnoliopsida; order Santalales; family Viscaceae; genus Viscum; species Viscum album. The sequence continues at coordinate 289,339,772 of OY728163.1, forward strand.
TCCCACTAGAGGTAACAATGTAAACGATCCATTATAAGATGGATTCTGTGGTTTTTCATTATGTTTCATCACATGTGGTAGGAAATACATTGAATGAGGTTAAGACATGGGTGTTGAGGATCTGTAAAACAGGCATTCTATTAAGAAATTTCCTCACATAGATATTTGTTGGAAATTTATAGGAGATATAATATCTAGTGATGAAAGAATATAGTTTCTTCTTCTGTGGGGTTATAACAAGTACTCATAGTTCTCAAAACTTCAATTATAAGGATGTTCATGGGATCGAGGAAATTTATCATCATGTAGTAAAAAGATATTTCCTATATAGCAACTCTTGTTGTTAATTATTTTGTGAATAAAATGATTTAATGGACGAGGGGATATAGTGACCAATGATTTTCATGAATTAATGTTAATTTTTTTTTATGTTTTGGAGTTTCAATACCACCCATGTGTAATGTGTAACTTTATTCTGGTAGATGAGTTTATAATATTTTTTTTGTTTTTCTTCAGCTCGGTATATTGTGTTCATACTCGTATTGATATTTTGTGAGCATCAAGGAATGTTTAGTATTATTTGATTTTCAATAGTTATTAGGTAAATGAATATTACTCCCAATTACCATATGGTGATGTGGTGACCCATATTCTTTTTATTTGTCCTTTAGAATATTTGGAAGTGAAAATTTGTATGGAATTATAAGTCGATGTAGAATTGCCGATGTGGTGGTTCCCCTATGATGATATTTTAAATATAAAACAATATTTTTTCCTATATAAATGCATTTTTGGTATTTACGATTTTCTATAAAAACAAAGAATCATATTGGAAATATAAAACATCCATTGAGTATAAAATGGTGGGGTTTCATTTGGTGATCTATAATTTTAATTTTTTTTGGATTTTTATGTGTTAGATGTTTCACAGGGCCTTTTTTTAAACTAAACATTAATTAATTTTGTGGTAAACCATAATTTCTAACCTAAAAAGACTCATTAAATTAACTAATCCGGGTAATCTATAAACGATAATTAAAGAGCGGATGGTAGAGGTGGAAGGATTTTTAAGGGTTTTTGGATCTACCAATGGAGACTGACATAGATGATGTCATCAATGATACTCAGTTCAGGACCACTCTTCTATAAAAATCACTCAAATTTTGAGGTAGGGAATTATATTTCATTTTTATATATTTTCTATCTTATATTCTGAATTATCACATGTTCTCAAATTTTAATCAACATAACTTTGTTTAAGGTTAGAATATATCTTCTAATTTTTGTTGGTTGGATTTTATTTTTGTTTTTTTAGGTTTGACATGGGTGGAAAAGCCATCCATCTTCTTGGAATGGCTCAAGGTCGACATCCTAAAATAGAAAAAATATATACAAGGGAGTATTGGATGGTTGTATTTTGAATATAGGAAGTATGTGGGAGGCCCAAAAAGGTTTTTTGGGAGGTATCCAAGGGAGAGCTAACAACATCGATGATTGATGGTGAAGTGGTAGATAGTTGTTCCATGGTATATGCCAGCTACCTCATGACCAGAGGAAGTAAGATGGGGAAATCCCTTATATATCTTGGTTGAGAAATGGGGGATTGTTAGGAAACCCTCTAGCTATGTGATGGTTAGTAATACACTATCCATTACCCCTCATAGTTAAAGAAACCAAGGATGTTATCTCATTGAGCCCAATAAATTCCAAGAAACATGTAACTCAACAGAATTCAGGAAGGGTAGATGAATGTGTTGGTTCCCACTCAAATTGACCAAAGTGGGAGGTACAATGCTAAATTCATGAGGTACATTGGACTACTGTGCATGCTTTGGGCATGCTTACCACCTATAACTGTGAAATGTGGTGTGCTTTGAGGCCACTATAGTCCTTTCATCTCTTTCATGGGGTATTTTTCAAAACATATATAATGAGTGTTCGATTAAGAAAAAGATATATTTTCTTGTGTTTCTTTCCATGAAAATATTAATGGCATAGTTAGTTTTCCCATTCAAGGCTTTTGGCATGTCAATATTGGATTATTTTTTAATTATAATAATAGTAATGATGATTGGGTTCCATGATGATTAATATAGTGCACTCTATGTTAGAAACCCACCCTAGAGGGATGGTTGTTTCATCGTTTCATCCCATCATAATAAATAGGTTCAATCATTCCCCTTGTGTAATGTATCTCATAGTATGGTTATATTCCTCTACATGTGGATTAGATATGTTTGGTATCCCCCCCACATACTCATTATTGGGATCTTCAATCTATCAAGATGGTATTCACCTATCGAATATCTCAATTAGTGTCAAGATCCAATGCAAAATTTGGTATTCCCCCTGACTACTCAGGACTTGGATCCTTTAACTATGAAGTTGGTATTACACCCATCATAGAACTTAGTCAATGATGGGATAATCTAATGTAGTTTTTATTACCCTGAGTTACATGGGTTTATGATCCTCATCTATACTTCCAGAGTGGTTACATTGGGTTAATATATATTTTTAGTTTGGATTATTTTAGAAATCTTTTGATTTACCATATAGGTATACTATATAAATATTACCTCTCTCTAATATCCCTACTCCACTCCCTTCCATCATAACATAGTGGTTATGATTTTAGGGGTTATTATTCCCTTGATTCACCTACATTTGTTGTCAATTTATAGTTTCCACTATCATTTTTTGGAAAGTGAAAAGAAAATATTTGAAAATAATGACCATTAATCCCTCAAATGATACATGTTTTATTATGAGGATATAGTTACCCTTAGAGGATTATTATTTAATTGTGGAATAAAATTTGACCAGTTTAGGTCCATTAAGACTTATGATTCATCAATAACCCCTAGGTTGCCTTCAAGATACGAGGTATGTTGGGATATTGAATTTAGGTAATACGGTATTCTTAGTTCTCAAAGTATCCGTAATTTATCATGAGGTATGAACTTTCATGGGTCAAATTTTATATTTAGAATACATTATTATGTTACTAATTCTTATATTGGTTGATCATATCTAGATCCTTTATTGTATACCACTTGGTTACTATATATTATTAGAGGATTTGATTCAATGGTACCCATCGGGTTTCCCTTTTTTTGGTAATAATACAATGTCTATTTATAATCACCCCTATATAGGCCATGGGTACATAATTAATGTTTTCTTGATAATATTTCAAAGTTAAGAGTTGTTCTTGGTGAACATGGAGTCAGTGTAGATTCTTTGAAGCAAACATCTGGCGAGCATTAGGGATATGGTGTGGGTGGAGATTGGTGAGGAAAATAGGTGATAGAAGTACGAGATGTTTATGATTAGAGATATCTTAAATAGAAGATCATATCTTGGTGGCTAGTTATATAGGGTTACTTTTTCATGGTTGGGAATTAATCGTACTTATTTTCATTATTTCCTACATATTGGTCGTCAATATAGATCTTATTGGTTATCATATGTTTGTGTTGTTTATATTTCAATGTTTATCTATACATTTGTGTTTTATTTATACTTTTAGTAAATATATATACTTTACTGGTTGATATAGTATAATATGTCCCATATTTTTAGTTATACCAACTTGGTTCTAGTCACTATCCTCTAACCACCCTTTTGGAAGACTTGGTGTGACTCATTTGGCTTTATACCAGCCTAGGTGGGTCTGTTCCTTTTTTAGTGATAATCACTCACCCTATAATTATTAATGGTAGGCTTGGGGAAGAATTATTATTTTTATTACTAGATTAGGTGGGTTAACAGTGGGTCAGGCCACCTTAGAATGGTATCAATGTATTTTGAGTCTTAATGATGGTTTTTATACGTAGTTTACTTGTGAAGGTTGGTTTGAAAATTTGGGAAGTAATAAAAAGGGGCCTTTAACTTTGTTATTAGACTAGAGAGACTATTATAGTTTTTGTGGCTGATGTATCCTAATTACAGGACATTAATAACATGATAGTCCTCCTTGAACATTAATGAATCATTTTTGTGTTATATGTACGTTGGTACCTGAAATATTAGGTGGACTATCATGATATTTCATATACTTCATATTTTAACTAACATAGATATTATTTAGGTAAAACATTGGTACCTATTCTTATATACTGTATTCAATTTATTTAAATCCATATCTTAATTGGATATAAATCCGTGAAATGACAGTGCAGGAGCCTCTCATATTCAAGTGACGAGGGATCAGTTCAGCAACTAATGGTTTGGTATCTTTTCCCAGAATGTAGAGGGTAGATCCTCAAACAATTATTTTTTGGATATATATTCCTTGAAGATAAAATGGTATCTCCATATTAGTTGAGAATGAAAATTTATATTATTGATATTATATATGCACATTATTGTTAGACTACTCAAGATTCTGAGGAAATTCCAAATCTTGTTCATTAGAAGATTGGTTGCGGTGGGATATTTACAGTTTGCATATGTGTTAGAAAACAATCATAACGATAATGAATTTTTAGTTTTATTTATATTCCAATGTGTAGATAATCAATACCTCATTTTTATTATCACCCAAAACATTACTATCATATCACAATTTGGGTTTGGAAATATACTCATTTTTTATATTAACCACCCACTAAGACATATTCAAATATGATTTATATGAGATTAATATTTTAGGTAGCGACTTTGGTATGAGATTAGATATTATGGCTGTATCACTCCTACAACCCTCATATATACTGGATACCTGGGGAAATAATTTTGTGATCGATATTTTCTTAATTTTATACAAGATATCATTTTGAAAAAGATAGTAATTTCCTATGTATTTATAATGTGGTTTTATGGATAAATCTATACAGAGAGGTAAATATTGAGATTATGAACGACCTCATAGATGGATTCAATGGATTACTATTAATTATTTCATGTAGGGTGTTAGTGAAGTAGAAAAATCTAGATATGGATGAAAAATTACAACATATTCATCTACCACATTCTTATAATCCCCTTCCGACCCAGAGTGTTGATAATTTGATTTTGGAAGATTGTGTGAGGTGGATGAAATGAACATGCAATAACATAATTGGTTGTATATACAATGATGTCCATCTTCACATACACATTTTTTCATTAATATATGCTTTAGTGATTTTATAATTCCAATGTTATTGTTTTAGGTTTTGATGAGGTTAGTGTCACCCTTATCCAGACCCTTATTTTTGGAGACTCCTAATATGGTGGAAATTTATTTTTTGTGGATGCTAAAAATATAAATTTCTCCTCTTGTGAGTAAGGGTATTTGAAATGATGATACCAATCCTATATTTATAAATGATTTTTTCATGTCTAGCTATGTAATCTATGGTGGAATAGTTAATTTAATAGTTGTTAAAATTGATATCATTAACAAAGATGATATATTAGTGTTAGCCACATCACGTATACATTTATACTAGTATCTTACTTCAAAAGTGATAATGGTATTTCCTAATATTTTTAGGATTTCATGGCTTAGATTAGGGATAATATTTATCATTTGAGGGTCTATTAGAGTAATGATTTCATTGTCATTTATATGTACTTCTCAACCAATATCTATTGGATATTAAGAATTGGTATGGTTAGTAACATCTATGGATTTTTGAGAATGATGCTACTCAATAATTATTTAACAAATCATTTATAAATATTTTAAATCTGAAATATTTTGTATGTAATAATTTTTATATTTGGTTTATTAGAACCATAGATTATTTTTTAGTGCTATTCCTTCATGAAACCACATTTGGTCCAAAAAATAAGGTGAGTATCTTCAAAATTTACTGGGGGTGGCATAATTTAAGAACACCAATGGTGTGAAAAACCCTTGTGCTATAAAGTTTTTGGTTTCATTATTGATATATTAATAATGGAATTCAAGATGATAATTTAGTCAATTATTTACATCAATATTGGGGAAATTTCATCTATTTTTTACTAGAATGTTGGGGGTAGTGCAGTGGTGCATTATTCCCTTAATAAGATTTTTTTGGTCTTATAGTGTTAAAGGGATTTTAAAAAATAGCCTTAATATTTTTGGATTTCATAGAAGTGGTTGTAAGTATTTTGAAAATTACCATTGAATTTGAAACTAAATAGGTTTTGGACACTATATATTGTGTATTTAATTTTTTGGAAATGTGGAATGGAGTATTCACCAATAATTATCCCTATGTATTCTCTAAATTTTGGGGTGTACCACATTATAAAAAACACAATTTTTATTGTATGTAATTTTTATCATTGTAATTTTTTAACTCAGGCTCTGATTATGTCAGATGGTTTTAGTCTTATATAGGTGGAAATTGGGAATTTCTAGCAAAACTAAGGGTTGGACCATGTCATGGTGGAACCAGTGTTGTGCCTCATATCTTTTTGTGTGAAAATGGAATACCAACACACCCAAAGGATGGGTGTGGTCTCAAATGTAAAAAATTGGGAGTATTCCTATGGAATAAATCCAAAATAGTCTAAATTAACCATGGCGTAAGTAATAGTGGGTATAAAATAGACATGGATTTTGATATATTCAATGGTCAGTCATCATGTTGAATTCCCTAGGTATGCTATGATCGAAGCCACCATGGTTGTAGTGGAAATCAACATTACAGAGTGAAACATGTTCAAATTTTCTTAACTAGACTAATCAAACGCTAAGAATGATATAAATTTTGTTTTTTAAAGGGATTAACACCTAAAATTATTTAGAGAATTTATTGAAATGTTTTTGAGTCAATATCTCCCTTGATAACCCTTTTTCTTCCACTTCTTATGAGGGATGACTATTTAAATAAATATAGGAAGATGTTTTATGTGTTCTTCTTCTCATTTCAATGGTGGTTGATGTCTAGATCGATCTATTGGCTTATAAGAGATTAGAATTAGTTCTTGAGGTTTAGAAACCATCCCTTAAAATTGAGAAGTATTTTCCATTGATAGTGGTATTCATTGGGTAAGTTTAATTGATTAAAATCCTATATCTCTTTCACCTTCTTCATTTTTTTAAATAATATTATTTTATGAATAGAGATGGTTTCTAGGGAACTATATATTTCATTATTTACCTGGTTCATGTGAAATATTATTTTTGTAGTGGAAGTTGACCAATATATTCAATTTTAATTGATGCACCTAAGGTGGGATTTCCATACCAAATATGGACTTTGTATAATATTGATCTCTATAATGGAAATATGTGTACATGTGTTGGTAACAATGAGAATCATTTATTGATATGCTATTATTGTGATTATGATAATGTAATGTGTCTATGTGTAGCATGTGGGAACAATAAATTATGTTTAATGTTTTCGAATTCACTTATATTCCCTATTGTGTGTGAATTCTTGGCTTGTGGATGTTTGAATCCTATATCAAGGTGATAGGTGGATCATAATGTCTTAGTTTTTCCATACTGGGGGATCATATGTGAGTGAAACATAGAGTTGATAATGATGATGAGTCTTAGAGATATGGTGGTGGTATGATTACCTTGGGGCCTAACTCAGGGCTGAGCCTAGGGTTTGATGAATTTTTTTCCCGACATAGTTGAGACATAGGCAATGAAGTCTTATCAATCGACCCATATATGAGTCATGGGTGTGAAGGACTTATGACCTTACAATGGTCTTGGTTGGATATGTTCCTTGTTCTGAAAATTATGTTGTTCTTATACCTTGAATCCTTAAACATAATGTATGATACATCTCTTTTGACATGGAGTTGAGGCAGGTAAAGTCTGAGTTCATGGAAACCATATTAGTACATGATCCCTGGAAATATTATTAGTTTCGTTTTTTGTTCATTTTCTTAACATAATGATATACACATTATATAAATGTTTACTTTATGTTTTGGATGAATTTGGGCTGTGATATTGGGTTATACTCACACCCTTTATGATAATCTTGATGCACATGCATATTTAATATTTATGGATTCAGTTAAAGGAAGAGACCTTGTATCGAAGAGCTGGGTTGGTGAATCATGGAGGGAAAATTCAATAACTAGAGGCACTCCTTAATTTTTCTACTGTGTATTAATTTTTCTCCTTTTATTATCATACATTGGTAACATTAATACAATTGTATTACTCAGTTTTATTTTATTCTTTATGACATGTATTCCATATAATTAATGCATGATGTTTTCCACTATATTGCTCTAGAATATTTATTATTACTCATCGTAATTAAAGTGAATGGCTATTATTATTAAGGGTATATTATCCCCTAATACTATGCTATAACCCTCTCCATTATTCATAAACCTTTTTCATATGGAGAAACATGTATGAGGTGATGTGACAAACCAACCAAACCTGATGACCTGGTTTGGGAGTTAAAAACTGTATCAAAGGATGTTTTATGTTTTTATTTTTATTTTCTATGTTTAAGAACGTGGTATAAAGGAGTTGTGTTGTGGGGAAATCAGGTAGTGGAGTTTAATGTGTTCCCAACTAGATCATTTTTAATGTACTATTGAGTTACCTATGATGGGGATGTTGTTACAGATACTGATTTAAGGTTTCATGATGATCATGAGTTTTTTGTATTATAATAGTTTATATGATCTAGATCCATTATTTCATAATGAATAGGAATGTAATATTATAGTTAATGTATTTATATTTGTTTATATGTGTTTTATTTGTTTTAATTAAATGTCTTGATCTGTGCTTCTATGATATACTTTGTTGACATTAGGATTTCTTGACCTTTGTCATTTTTATTTTGGTGTTTTATATATAAGACTATGACCAACATGAAGGAATATAGGACTCTTCTTGAGACATGGGTTGTTCTTGGAGGGTATTATTTATCATTATGTGTAGCTTAGTAGGATAAGAATTTTATTGAAATCCATTTTTTCATTTAAACTGCTTAAGTTTGTATCTTAAGAAACTGTTATAGAAATTCTATGTATACATTTTGGATTATAGATATATCATATAGAATATGCCTGATTAGACCTCCAAGATAAGAAAACCAAAATGATTGTAAAATGGATAATTCCCCTATTCAACCACCACAAGTATATGAGGATACAATTGATAATTTTCTTGTTCATGCTTCAGTGGTCCTAGAAGAGAAATTACTCCAACATGGGTTCTTCCTCATTGTGAAATTTTAAGGTAAAAAGTTTACATGAAAATGGTGGATTATGTCAAGGACTTCCATCTCTAGCAACCTCCATCCTTCCAGGGTACAAGAGGGCCCCATAATTCTTATTATCGGGTCGATATAATTGAGGTAAACATTTTTCTAGTGCATACCCACGTGTATAAATGGGTTAAGATGGTTTCTATCATGCTTTAGTGACCTACATGGAGATCATGGGATTTTATGAAGTAGGTAGAGATACATGAGGTAATGACTTGAGAAACCTTCATTGATCTCTTCATTTGGTTGTTTTTCTAGATACATTGAATTTAAATAGGTATTTTGAGCTCTTATAGCTTCAAAAAGGGATGATGTCAGTATATTTATATTCTACTCATTTTATATAATTGATTTGTCCTTCCCCAATTTTTGGATTAAAATGAGGCACCAAAAATATGATTTCTTTTGAAAATTTACTTCATATAGAGCTAGGAAAACAATTTAGGATATATTAAATGACAATTTATCAATAGGTGATACATAAGAACTTGATGATTTAGAATGGTCTAGATAAGGAAAAAGTGGTAAGAATATTTCAAGCCCTAAGTGTGTTGATGGGTGGGACTAAAAAAAATATGGTGATGGCATTTTATAGTACTATTAAGAGGAAGGTTGAGGGGACATAGTAGGATGTAATTTGGAAGTGAATGCCGATCCAATTTTCATTAACACCCATTGGGGAAGTAGGATTCCCACTATGCTTCAATTGTTGACATAGTGTACTAAATATTAGGATTTTGTTTGAATATAAAAACAAGTTTCAATTATGTGTAAATATAGGGAAAATATTTATTTTATATTAAATAGTGTGTCAGTCATGTTTCTTTATATAATAAAGGTTTATTTAACCTACAAGTCATTGTAATCACATTAGATATCCATATAAATCCTAGTTTCCACATGGATCAGTGAATCCCCTGAACCATTCATCTCAAGAATAGAGTTTTGGGATATACTTAGACAAAGTCATTTACATATACATGCATCTCAATGGCAGTATAGACAACCCTTCTACAGACATTGGTATGGTTCTGATTACCATTGAATTTTCTACAATATTTTAGGAGCTACACATTCATTTATATCTAATCAAGATGTTGTTGGGAATGATTTTCCAATCAACTTTTCTTATGAGTTATTATCTATTGAAACACCCTTTGGGATGAAATTTCACCATCATTAATGATGTCCAAGGAATCCCATTGAATTTGTCAGCTATTAACATATTTTGGATTTATTGATTCTTGAGATGATCACAGTCAACGTTATCCTTACTCTCTAATGGAAGACAATGTATTAAGATCACAACCATTTCAATAAGAGATGAGTGTTATTTTCCAAACCTAATGGAGATAATTCCATTCATATTATAGAATTGGTTGTTTTATAAGGTAGAATATGACTAGAAATTACCCAAATTGGAGAAATTATAGTGCAAGTAGAACATATAGTTCTTATGGTGGATTAGATAATAGTTTTACCCTCTCATCCCACTATGTTAGATCATTATATAGATGTTTTTTTGGATGAATTATCATGTCTTCTAGCTAACAGGGGGATTTTTTTTGATTTGTAACCTGCATTGGGTATGCATCATATATCAATTCCTCTTTATCATATGGAATCATTTGTGTTGAAAGGAAATTAAGGTATAATATGAGGATTTGTAGGTGAAGCATTGTATCCAACTAAACACATCTACCTCGGGTTCTCTAGTATTGTTTGATAAGAAGGTGAATGGTAGTATTTAGTTCTATGTAGACTACAAGAATATAAACCAATTTATAATGATGAAAAGATACTCATTAGATGCGATCATTGATTTTTTTGACCAATTATAAAGAGACCGATGGATCTCCAAGACTGATCTACAATTAGGATACCATTGGTTTAGTGTAAGTGAGTAGGATGTCCCTAATACATCATTCATGAGTTAATATAAACAATATTTGTATATTTCCATGAAATTAATTTTTAAAAATTCATTAGCGATGTTCACTTATCTCATGAATAGGATAAACCATCCATATACTGACTCCTTTGTGGTGGCCTTCATTGATGATATAATTATCTACTAATGGGAATTGAAGTCCCATGATAAAAACATAAAACTTTTGTAGATTACACTTCTAACACATAGAATCCACACTAAACCATAGATTTTTGACATATGGATTCATGAAGTATGTTATCTTGGGCATGTAATATTTAAGGTGGAAATTTCAGCAGACCCAGATAATGTTCAAGTGGTGGTGTCTTGGGTACACACTATAAATGGGTTAAAGATCTAGATTTACCGTGGTTTTGTAGGGTATTGATGATGGTTAATTAATGACTTCAAAATTTTTATAGTGATAATGATAGGTCTTTCCATGAAGGTAGTCAGGATTTAATTGAATTATTAGTATGAATAGGCCTTCTTGGATCTAAATATTTGATTGATAACAACTCCAATCATGGTATTTAAAAATCTTGTGATCAAATATTTTGATTAATACAATTCTGAAATTATGGGATTATGAATTGTGTTGACTCATATAAATTAGGTAATAGCTTGTGGGTCTTACTTACTACAATTACTAAAGTAGAACTACTTGAAAAATGTCTTGGATTTGGAAATTATAGTCCTTTCCTTGAATTGTTGATGTAATTATCTCATAAATGAGAAATTTCTTATATACATATAACCTAAAAATTTATAATATATCTTCTCTTAGTAGAAATTAAATATCTATCATAGGAATTGGGTGGATTATCTATAGAATTTTTTTTTGATATGGATTATGATTTAGGAAAATTAAATGTTTTTTTTATGATATTAGGATAAAAACACTAGTTCTTAGACAAAGAAATATATAGGAGGAATAATGGTTAAAAATCCTATTGGATTACTAGTTGGTGGATATATATGAGGAAAAAGGGGTGATGGAATATTCTCCCTTTATTATCATTTCTACATTGGTGGATCAGGTAAAGGCCATCCAAGATTCAGATCCTCAATGATTAGTGATGTCGAAGCAGTTGGAAAGATGTGACCTAGTTATAGTAATGCTGATGTATTATGATGATGTGATTTATTTCAATGGGAGAATATTATTCTTAGATTAAATATTTGAAGAATTTATTAGGGACTCCCATTAATCTTGGTGGGAAGTACAACATTGTTTGATGAATCTACATCTAGATATCTGGTGATTCATCAGGTGTCCAGAAATGAAGAGAGACAATACGGGCTTCATCTCTCATTATCTATACTATCAGAAGATCAAGGGAAAAATTATTGATAATTTTGAAAAATTCATCCACATTACATGAAAATTTATACATGGGATAAGGTGATGATGGAATTCGTGATGGGGTTTGCTAGGATACTAAGATGTAGAGAAATTGTATGGGTGATAGTTGATCAGATGATGAAGGTGGAACATTTCCTTCCAATCTGAGAGACTCACCCAATGGGTGAGTTGGGAAAGAATTATGTTTAGGATATTATATGACTAAATAAACAACCTTTTACTATCAAACCATATTTAGATTCTAGTTTTTTGATGATTTTTTGGAAAGGATTTCATATTTATATTGGGACTTAGTTAAGGTTGATTATCGTGTATCATCCACAGACCAACTGTCAGTCAGAGAGAAAAATCCATATCATGGATGATATGTAGTGGGAATGAATTCTATATTTCAATGGAGATTTGGATGATCATTGGGACCTTTTTGATTTACCATACATTAACAATTATTATGATTAAATTTTGATGAAAGCATTTGAGACCCTTTATGGTTGATTATGTAACTCAATATAATGTTGGCTTGAGATAGGTGATGTATTAATCATTGGGTAAAGTATGGGGAAGTATGAATCCAAGTGGGAATAGTTGATTTGGAAGTAGTTGGATACCATTGATTCTATATACTAATCATATTCTGATCAGAGGGGATGACTATTGGAGTTCATTGTGGGTAACCAAGTTTTCTTGAGGGTGTTACCCTGGTTGGGGGATTGTTGTTTGTTATAGAATGGGTAGATAGAAATATGGTTTATGTGGTAATTTGATATTATAAAGTGAAATGAAATATTGTTTAATTTATTGAATCTCTTTCACAATATCTAGGTATTCATAATTTGTTCCATGTCTCTCATCTTTAAAAGTTCATTCTAGATCCATCACGTGTGATTGACTGTGAGTACATTGAGCTGGAACTAGAGCATCATTTGTGGATAATGCAATTTGAATTGTGTCCCAGATCAAGAATTATTTTTAGGGAATATAGACTTCTGACAACATTGATGGATCTTAGAGGAGACAAGGTGGTGAAATTTATATGTATGGGCTCAGTGGACCATGTTTATTCAGTAGGCATCTATACACATCTCGAGGAAAAGAAGTAATTAGAGGGGGTATTTGTGATGCAATCAATACTTATGGTTTTTAATATTTATATTTGTGATGGTATACCAATGTAATATAATGTTTTATATGGATATAAGTGGATTTGTGTAGATATTGGGTTTCTTTAGGTGCACCACAGGTAGGACCATGCTATAGTAGATGAATTTTTTATAGAATCCACCTTTGCAAAATAGGGCGACCAACACACCCGATTGATATATGGGTTCTCATGAATGATGCACTATGAGTCTCACCATAGAAAAAAAATATAACATCCCCTCCAAACCATGGAGGATGACATTGTGGGGCTAAAATGTACATGGATTTTTATCTATAGCGTGGTGATTCATCATTGTGAATTCCCTATAAAAATTTGTGATGAAATATATCCTAGTCATTGTAAGAATCAAGATAGAATGTGGAATTCTATTTGTATTTTATGCAATAGTAGAATAATGCCTTTAGGATCATGGGTTTTTTGCATTTCAAAGGGTATTTTTTTGAGTCGGTGTTCTATGACCAACTATTTGTACATTGATTACATGTATAATCAATTTGTTGAATAATAATAAAATATATTATTATATATTGTTCATTATTCTTTATGAATATTGTAATAATTTCAAGGGTATATGTCTCCTTCATAAGGTCATAGTAGTACCTATCTACAATAAAAACCTTGAAGTTTTTTGTTGACATCCTTAAATAATGTTCAGCGGTTGGATAACATACTATGATTAGATAAATAATAAATATAACATTAGGTGTGAGTAATCATAATTGTATTAGGATTATTCTCAAGAAGTTTACACTTATTATTATACGAAATGGTAGATTTTGAGAACAGAAACCTATGTAGGAATTCTACATGTTTTGGTGTTATCAGATATTCCTATCTATATTTTTTTTTGTAATAGTCCTTAGAATTAAATATTATCAATAATTAATTTCATGACACATGAACTTTTATTTTTTGAAGAAAACCATGACAACATATGATCATGGTGAGGCATGGTATGGTGGGTGCACCACGGTTTACATTCCATTAATAGATAAGTAGTGGAAGGATTTCCCCCCTTAAATATTTACGGTAGATGATATCTTGTCCCTATGACGGGAATAGAACCATCCCACTAAATTTCATGTTCACGGTGTAACAAGATGTTTATTTATGATATCTAATGAAATAAGTGTTGATTATAGATGTTGGTTACATGTATGACCAACTTTCTTGATGAGATACTGTGATGAAGGGATTGTATTGCACAATGAGAGTTCATATTTAGTTGTTATAATTGGGACATTATGTTCTTTCTCTTGGGTGTTGACTCATTTCTATATACTAATATTGGAAATTAATAAATCCTGCCTAATTCCAATGAGAAATAATATTAGGGGGTCACACAATAAGTGTTTCTCATGATCAAGATAAATTTCCATTTGAATTTAATAAATTGAATAAATATTATTCCAATGATCAAGGGATTAGTTAATTCAAATTTTTGTCAATTGAAAATATTTATTAGTCAATGAAATATTTATTCAAGTGTTTAATAAATTCTATTGGACTTCAAATGGGATAAGTCCGTGTTTGGTGAAATTTGTTAATAAATAAGTTAGTTAAAAAAATTATTATGCCAGTTAGAGAATGCCCCAAAATGATAAATATAATAATGTTATTATGTGGCATGATGTTTATTAAAGGCTCTATTATTATTTAAGGGTCAAAATATAAATAAATAATAATATTAAACTAAAACATAGTTGTATAAATAAATTGTTATGTCTATTGTACAGTGACTGCAATTGAAAAGAATGAATTGTTTTATACAATGAATTCTTACTCAACTACCTATACTCTATCCCATTCATGAATTAGAAACACATGATATTTTCCTCCAAGACAGAAGGAAAATAAATCAACACAAATAACATAGGAAAATCACTTCCCCATGCCAGGACATGGTGATTGATTTACAATAATCAAAGATCAAAGGAGCACATGTGGATCACCGATAGAGAGATTCTATAACTGGATCATCACAGTGAAACAACGGTAAAATGAAAGGGTACTATCAGAAAATGTATATATACATCACAGAAACAATCCTAATATCTTGTATTTTATATTTAGATATTAAAAAATAATTATAAATTTGACGTGATAGATCCTCACTCAAGGTTTCAAGAATCTCTATATTAAAATAAATTTTAATATATCACCCACCACCATACAATTTCACAACACATGAATCGAACAAGTGGTATCATAGTAGTAAAATTTAAATTCAAAATTATTTATTTAATTTATTATCCATACAAAAGTATAGTTGAATTTTCATTTTATCCTATTAGTTATTTAATCTGATTTGAATTGACATGTTATCAAAATATGAATCTTTCTTGTTTGGTGTTTTATTTTCTTACTGGTCTAAGAATATATAATGAACAACTTGATATGCCATTGAGAACTAGTATTTTTTAGACCGTAAGATACAGTTATAAGGTGTGCAATTTTAGCACATTTCATCTACCCTAGTACACTACACTTAGCAATGACACGAGATACACAGAATGCCACATAGTTATTACATGTGGTTTACACATCATGATGACCATACATCTTGGAACATGGTTGTAAGATTTCATATTGTCTATATGGAATACATATCTTGTAGTGGATACTAGCTAGCGGTGTGACATGTAAAATCTGTGTGATCATTATACATGGTCACTGGTAGTCATTTCTACCAAAGTATTATTTCCGGCTATCCAATTGTACTACCCTTAGGAGTATAGTACTAGTAAGGGGTCGATCTATAGAGAGAAAGAGTTATTTTTTTCTTGATTATATAATTTGTATTTGATTTAGTGAAGTGTACTAAATTTAGAGTCATTTTTTTATGTTTTTATGGAAAGGTGATTGGATTTTAATTTCATAGAAAGTTATTTAAAGGATAAATAAAAACATGGTGATTTGGTTTTAATGAAAATTTGGAGGGAAATGCATTGACGCTGTGGATTTTAAGAGGTTGTTATTAAATCAATTTTCTTATAAGGTCGTGTTGGTCATAATAAGTCACATCTCTGGGATTAATTATGTAATAGAACCCCCATGATTTTGTATGTTTTGTTTAAATCAATGGAAGTCAATTTTGTGGGACCAGACATTGATTTCTCTCAATTTTTATTAATTTCTGCCCTTTTGAGATGGATAAAACATCTAATGGTTATGGAAGTTTTTAACTATAATTCATTATGGATCCCTAGAAATCCCATTCTTGGTCTGATATGATATTTATAGGGATATTTGAGGAAGGGTAAATAAGGAATAATGAGAAATAAAATATGAAAAATATGATTACAACATTACAACAGATAAATTACAATATTCATTTGTCCACAACCCCAACACATTAAAAATTTAGATATTAATAGAGTCACTATTAATTAAATAACTTGTAGTATCTCGACACATCCTATTGGAAGCATTGGAGTGATGGTTGTTGGGAAGGTATCAGAGAAGCACCTTCCTTTCTCTCTTCTCTCCTATTATTTCTCTCATATTTATCTTCTAGGCTGTACTCGGAATGAAATCAGAATGAATGAATGACTCTCAAACATGGAGGGCATGCCACCTATTTTATAGGGTTTAGGAGTACAAGGTGTTTACTATAAGGTACACTTCATGTACAATTATCAACGTGATTTTCCATCTTTTTCTCCACCAGTGGGTGACGTAACACACCTTATTTGACTAGGAACACGGTGCCACCTGGTAGGTAGAAGTACACAACATGTAGCGCCTCCATACATGGTGTGTTCTCTCATTCATTATCCACGAAACACTTCTATAAGGTCTACACAACATGTAAACTGGGGTACATGGTGTGTATAGGTAAACCGACAAAATGTGTGTGTAGAATTCTTATCAACCACCAATCGCTTCTAGAAGAGGCTACATAGAAATTATATGATGTACACATCATGTATGAGATTCTGGTAACCTAGGGATGCACTTGTCCTGGCCAATCCATGTCAAGGTTCTGGTACACAGTATTTATCTGAATGTACACAACATGTAGTTTGGAATTTTTTAACTTTCCCCCTATTTGTGTCTTTGTCATGGAAATACCAAAAAAGAATTATGATCACCGAATTACAGCATTTTATCTCCAAAATAACTTGTATATGGAGAAAAAATATTTTAAAAACTCGATAAAATGTACGAAAATGTATAAAAATATCACGCACATCAAACTCCCCAACAATTATTCATTTTCTTGTCCTCAAGAAAAATCTCAACATCTAATCAGTAGTATCCATATTACAAAAAGGGAAGCATTCAACTTTAATTATACATATAAATATTATAGGCATAGAATAGGATTTTATAAAGGCCCAAAAACATTTTTCAATTTTAATTATATTTTAATCATGACTCCTTTATAGTTAATTTATGAAACATCCATTCTTTTTTATGCACATCATTCAACATTTCACAATTACACATAACACATGATGATTTACCTCACCATAGAATAATACTATCATCAATGAAGATCATTTTATCAGAGTTTTTCTCAATATTAAGTATAGTCACTCTATCCATAGGCCTCCAAGTGATTTAATTCTCTACTTTAGATAATTAAATCACAAAAATCATGAGGACATTCAACAAGGTTCAAATGTTTTGAGTCTAATGGTTGGTATGTAATAATGTGAAAAATAATCTCAGAGGCTTGAAAAAAGAGGCTAAATTCCTAAATAACAATGCATGATATTAAAATTTTAGATCTCAATAAAAATCCACCCCTAATCGAGATCTCTTAAAAAAGGATATAATCCCCATGATAGTCTCTTACAAAAATGGGTCCATAAACAATCAGAAAAGTGTAATAAATGAACTTAGCCTCTCTTTTTCATTTTTTTAGAAGGAAAGTGACCACCAAGAATACAATGGATAGTAGGCTATGGAACCCTTTTTCCAAAATGAACAATTGAAAAACTCCCCCAAACTTAATTTCATGGTTTCTCACCAAAATGTACCATGAAATTCCAAAAATCACTCTCTAAAACTCAAGTGAATAATTATGAAACATTGTAAAAGAATTAGGGTGGGAAGGGAAAATAGGCTTGTAATGTAGCTTCCTATCAAGGTAGTTTATGATTTCTAAGGGTTTATGAATATTAGATGTAGGGTAGGTCTCAAGGTCAAAGGGGTTGAATAACCATAGAATGTCAGAATCATTTTAATGATATCAAAAAAACTTCATGTTTTGAAGAGAAAAACTAGAAAATTCTGGTAGTTATGCATATCTCTATAATTTCTCAAGAAAGGGGATATAAGAGAGAAAATGTCAAAAATGTTTATAATACCTCTCGGGAATGAGGAAAAAAATAAAGGGTCAATCAGGTCATGGCATTAATAAAAATGAATAGTCTAATAAATGCAGATAGCCATGAATTTATGTCGGAAAATCAACAGTATCAGAAATCATTTTAAAATAATTTATTACAAATTTTAAAATAAGAATGTATCTTATGAAATTCTCAACTATGGATTTTTTATTTATAATTATAAATAACAAAAAATTTCCATAGTTTAAAATATATCATTTATTAATGATGTATTTTAGATTAGTTCAAGGGAAAAAGAGCAGTGTAGGTAGAGGGGTTCCCCCATAATGAATAGAGCACATGGTCCCCCAAGTGCCACATAAAGGCAGGGAAGGTGATGTGGGGACAATATAGTGGTCCTGGATGAGGGGAAATAATAAAGGAAGTAAAATGAAAAAAAGAAATCAACGGAATCCTAGAAACAATAATCCCCTTCTGTCTATGTGAAGATAGATAGGAAGTGGTGAATAAATACAACCAAAAGCATGTTAGGTTACCTGTGATAGTCGTGGTGAGAGAAAAATGAAAGCATAAAAAAAAGAACACAGGCACAAAATTGCACAAAAAAATATATATAATGGAAAATATGTTCCCAAAAACCAATCAGGGGGTCTCTTTAGAAGAGGAATCATCTAGTAAAAAAGAAGCTGATAGAGAAGGATCAACAACTGTGGAAGTTGGAGGTTCGGAAGCATCACTCAGAAGAGAAGACGTAGTAGCCAGAGTCACTGGATCTAGACTCAGAATAGAAGTCTCAAGAGCTTTCTCTAGACAGACAACAGTAGTGGTAGAAACTAGGCCAGTAGTGGAGAGGAGAATAGAATATGTGAACAATGCTGTAAATGTTAGTGGAGTTATAGAAAAAGCTCCAGGAGATGAAGGAGGAGTAGGAGGTGGGGGTATTGGAATATCATGATGCTGAAGATGAATCCCCAACATCTTCTCGAGCCGGTCTAGATGATGATCCAGAAAAACCTGGTGTTGCTCCACCGTGGCTAGGTAGAGGGTAAAGGAGTGATCAACTGAGGGTGTAGATGGATATGGGGTGGTAGAAGGAAAATAAGAAGAAAAAATGGAGGAAGGAGAAAGAAGACTAGAAGAAGGGGGTGTGGTGGAGAGGGTATATCCGTAGGTGGATGGGGCGGATCCTAAGTAGCGACACCAACCTGACACTACTACAACTTGGCCCTTTATCATCACTAAAAACTGGCATTAACAGTGCTAGAAAAGCGCTGTTAATGCCGGGGTAGATAAAGGCGGGGGGGGGGGGGGGGTCCCCTTTATCAGTGCTAAGAGAAGCGCTGATAAAGGTCTCCTATATCGGCGGTTGACGGAGCACTGATAAAGGGTTCCTTTATCAGTGCTCCTCTAATGCTGTTAAAGGTGTCCTTTATCAGCGCTAAAAAAGCGCTGATAAAGGCCCCATCACCTGCACCTACAAAACAGTACCTGCACACCTGTACACCAGAATACCTGCACAAAGTAGCACATGAACACCTGCACACCATAGCACCCGCACCCAATATTTTGACCGACAACGGTATATACATTTACTTAACATCATGAATACAAAAAAAACGCATTTCTATATACATTTCAAACACTGTTTTACATGGTTACATTTACAATTATTCAACAATAGTTATAAACATTCATGTTTCATCCTTTGATATCCGTGATCCGCTCTTGACGGTATTTGTGGCCAAACAAAGCATCCGAACTCAAGGGAAAAAATTCACTTATATAAGAAAACAATTATTATGTTAGTAATGCAATAATGAAAGAAATTAAAATAGTAATATGAAAGAATACATTAATATGGAAATTTGAAACTAAAATATGAAATTTTAAACTCAAAAGTTTTCATTTTCATAACAATGAAAGGGAATAATGTAAAATAAATATGTTTTTGATTGATTTATCTCATTTAATAAATACTGATTCTTTATCTAATGAAAAGCTTTACCGGTCACACCGTGCATCGGTCGGATTGAGGTGTTGTCGATTCGTACACGTCACAAATGACTCGTGGATCATTTTTCTAAAGTATCAAAACAATCCGAACACGTTTGCTCGGTTTGGCGTATGTCATTGGTGTTGTTTTCCAAAGTTTATCTAAATTTGAAACTAACATCAGACACTTTTAGCCATACCGGTCACGTCGTGCATCGGATTGAGGTGCAGTCGATTCATACACGTCAGAAATGACTTGTGGATCGTTTTCCTAAAGTATCAAAACAATCCGAACGCATTTTCTCGGTTTGGCGTATGTCATTGGTGTTTTTTTCCAAAGTTTATCTCAATTTGAAACTAATATCAGACACTTTAAGCCATAATGGTCACACCGTACGTCGGATTGATGTGCGATCGATTCGTACACGTCACAAATGAATCGTGGATCATTGTCCTAAAGTATAAAAACAATCCGAACGCGTTTTCTCGGTTTGTCATATGTCATTGGTGTTGTTTTACAAAGATTATCTCAATTTGAAACTGATATCAGACACTTTTAGCCATATCGGTCACGTTGTGCGTCGGATTGAGGTGCGGTCGATTCGTACACGTCAAAAATGACACGTGGATCATTTTCCTAAAGTATCAAAACAATCCAAATGCATTTTCTCGGTTTGGCGTATGTCATTTGTGTTGTTTTCTAAAGTTTATCTCAATTTGAAACTAATATCAGACACTTTTAGCCATACCGGTCACACCGTGCATCAGATTGAGGTGCGGTCGATTCGTACACGTCACAAATGACTCTTGGATCATTGTATTAAAGTATGAAAACAATCCGAACGCGTTTTCTCGGTTTGGAGTATGTCATTGTTGTTGTTTTCCAAAGTTTATCTCAATTTGAAACTGATATCAGACAATTTTAGCCATACCGGTCACACCGTGCATTGGATTGAGGAGCGGTCGATTCTTACACATGAAAAATGACTCGTGGATCGTTTTCCTAAAGTATCAAAACAATCCGAACGCGTTTGCTCGGTTTGGTTTATGTCATTGTTGTTGTTTTCCAAAGTTTATCTAAATTTGAAACTGATATCAGACACTTTTAGCCATACCGGTCACACCGTGCGTCAGATTGAGGTGAGGTCAATTCGTACACGTCAAAAATGACTCGTGGATCGTTGTCCTAAAGTATCAAAACAATTAAAACACATTTTCTCGGTTTGGCGTATGTCATTGGTGTTGTTTTCCAAAGATTATCTCAATTTGAAACTGATATCAGACACTTTTAGCCATACCGGTCACGCCGTGCGTCGGATTGAGGTGCGGTCGATTCGTACATGTCACAAATGACTCGTGGATCGTTTTCCTAAAGTACCAAAACAATCCGAACATGTTTTCTCAGTTTTCCGTATGTCATTGGTGTTGTTTTCCAAAGTTTATCTCAATTTGAAACTGATATCAGACACTTTTAGCCATACCGGTCACGCCATGCATCGGATTGAGGGGAAGTCGATTTTTACACGTCACAAATGACTCGTGGATCGTTTTCCTAAAGTATCAAAACAATCCGAACGCGTTTGCTCAGTTTGGCGTATGTCATTGTTGTTGTTTTCCAAAGTTTATCTCAATTTGAAACTGATATCAGACACTTTTAGCCATACCGGTCACACCGTGCGTCGGATTAAGGTGCGGTCGATTCGTACACGTCAAAAAATGACTCGTGGATCATTTACCTAAAGTATCAAAACAATACGAACACATTTTCTCAGTTTGGCGTATGTCATTGGAATTGTTTTCCAAAGTTTATCTCAATTTGAAACTGATATCAGACACTTTTAGCCATACCGGTCACACCGTGCATCAGATTGAGGTGAGGTCGATTCGTACACGTCATAAATGACTCGTGGATCGTTTTACTAAAGTATCAAAACAATCCGAATGCGTTTTCTTAGTTTGGCGTATGTCATTGGTGTTGTTTTCCAAAGTTTATCTCAATTTGAAGCTGATATCAGACACTTTTAGCCATATCGGTCACATCGTGTGTCAGATTGAGGTACGGTTGATTCATACACATCACAAATGACTCGTGGATCGTTTTCCTAAAGTATCAAAACAATCCGAACGTGTTTTCTCGGTTTGGCGTATTTCATTGGTGTTGCTTTCCAAAGTTTATCTCAATTTGAAACTGATATCAGACACTTTTAGCCATATCGGTCACACCGTGCGTCAGATTGAGGTGTGGTCGATTCTTACACGTCACAAATGACTCGTGGATCATTGTCCTAAAGTATCAAAACAATCCGAACGCATTTGCTCAGTTTGGCGTATGTCATTGGTGTTGTTTTCCAAAGTTTATCTCAATTTGAAACTGATATCAGACACTTTTAGCCGTACTGGTCACACCGTGCGTCGGATTGAGGTACGATCAATTCGTACACGTCAAAAATGACTCGTGGATCATTGTCCTAATGTATCAAAACAATCCTAACGCGTTTGCTCGGTTTGGAGTATGTCATTGGTGTTGTTTTCCAAAGTTTATCTCAATTTGAAACTGATATCAGACACTTTTAGCCATACCGGTCACACCGTGCGTCGGATTGAGGAGCAGTCAATTCGTACACGTCACAAATGACTCATGGATCGTTTTCGTAAAGTATCAAAACAATCCGAACACGTTTTATCGGTTTGGCGTATGTCATTGGTGTTGTTTTCCAAAGTTTATCTCAATTTGAAACTGATATCAGACACTTTTAGCCATACCGGTCACGTCAGGCGTCGGATTGAGGTGCGGTTGATTCATACACATCAAAAATGACTCGTGGATCGTTTTCCTAAAGTATCAAAACAATCCGAACACATTTTCTTGGTTTGGCGTATGTCATTGGTGTTGTTTTCCAAAGTTTATCTCAATTTGAAACTGATATCAGACACTTTTATCCATAACGATCACACCGTGAGTCAGATTAAGGTGCGATCGATTCGTACACGTCAAAAATGACTCATGGATCGTTTTCCTAAAGTATCAAAACAATCTGAATGCGTTTGCACAGTTTGGCGTATGTCATTGGTGTTGTTTTCCAAAGTTTATCTCAATTTGAAACTGATATCAGACACGTTTAGCCATACCGGTGACACCGTGCATCGGATTGAGGTGAATTCAATTCGTACACATCAAAAATGACTCATGTATCGTTGTCCTAAAGTATAAAAACAATTCTAACGCGTTTGCTCATTTTGGCGTATGTCATTGGTGTTGTTTTCCAAAATTTATCTCAATTTGAAACTGATATCAGAAACTTTTAGCCATACCGGTCACACCGTGCGTCGGATTGAGGTGCAGTTGATTCGTACACGTCAAAAATGACTCGTGGATCGTTGTTATAAAGTATCAAAACAATCCGAACGCGTTTGATCAGTTTGGCGTATGTCATTGGTGTTGTTTTCCAAAGTTTATCTCAATTTGAAACTGATATCAGACACATTTAGCCATACCGGTCACGCCGTGCGTCGGATTGAGGTGCGGTCGATTAATACACATCAAAAATGACTTTCGGATCGTTGTCCTAATGTATCAAAACAATACGAACGCGTTTTCTCAGTTTTCCGTATGTCATTGGTGTTGTTTTCCAAAGTTTATCTCAATTTGAAACTGATATCAGACAATTTTAGCCATACCGGTCACGCCGTGCGTCAGATTGAGGTGTGGTCGATTCGTACACGTCACAAATGACTCGTGGATAGTTTTACTAAAGTATCAAAACAATCTGAATGCGTTTTCTCAGTTTGGTGTATGTCATTGGTGTTGTTTTCCAAAGTTTATCTCAATTTGAAACTGATATCAGAAACCTTTAGCCATACCGGTCACACCGTGCGTCGGATTGAGGTGCAGTCGATTCGTACATTTCACAAATGACTCGTGAATTGTTTTCCTAAAGTTTCAAAACAATCCGAACGCGCAGTTTGGCGTATGTCATTGGTGTTGTTTTCCAAAGTTTATCTCACTTTGAAACTGATATCAGACACTTTTATCCATACCGGTCACACCGTGCGTCGGATTGAGGTGCGATTGATTCGTACACGTCACAAATGACTCATGGATCGTTGTCCTAAAGTATCAAAACTATCTAAACGCGTTTTCTTAGATTGGCGTATGTCATTGGTGTTGTTTTCCAAATTTTATCTCAATTTGAAACTGATATCAGACACTTTTAGCCATACCGGTCACACCGTGCGTCGGATTGAGGTTTTGTCAATTCGTACACGTCAAAAATGACTCGTGGATCGTTGTACTAAAGTATCAAAACAATCCGAACACATTTGCTCAGTTTGGAGTATGTCATTGGTGTTGTTTTCCAAAGTTTATCTCAATTTGAAACTGATATCAGACACTTTTAGACATACCGGTCACACCGTGCATCGGATTGAGGTGTGGTTGATTTGTACACGTCAAAAATGACTCGTGGATAGTTGTCATAAAGTATCAAAACAATCTGAACACATTTGATCACTTTGGCATATGTCATTGGTGTTGTTTTCCAAAGTTTATCTCAATTTGAAACTAATATCAGACTCTTTTAGCCATACCGGTCACACCGTGCGTCGGATTGAGGTGCGGTCGATTCGTACATGTCGCAAATGAACGGTGGATCGTTTTCCTAAAGTATCAAAACAATCTGAACGTGTTTGCTTGGTTTGGCGTATGTTATTGGTGTTGTTTTCCAAAGTTTATCTCAATTTGAAACTGATATCAGACACTTTTATCCATACCGGTCACGTCGTGCTACGGATTGAGGTGCGTTCGATTCGTACATGTCAAAAATGACTCGTGGATCATTGTCCTAAAGTATCAAAACAATCCGAACATGTTTTATCGGTTTGGCGTATGTCATATGTGTTGTTTTCCAAAGTTTATCTCAATTTGAAACTGATATCAGACAGTTTTAGCCATACCGGTCACACCGTGCGTCGGATTGAGGTGCGGTCGATTCTTACACATCAAAAATGACTCATGGATCGTTTTTCTAAAGTATCAAAACAATCCGAACGTGTTTTCTCAGTTTGGCGTATGTCATTGGTGTTGTTTTCCAAAGTTTATCTCAATTTGAAAGTGATATCAGACACTTTTAGCCATACCAGTGACACCGTGCGTCGGATTGAGGTGCAGTCAATTCGTACACATCACAAATGAGTCGTGGATCGTTTTCCTAAAGTATCAAAACTATTCGAACGCGTTTGCTCGGTTTGGCATATGTCATTGGTGTTTTTTTCCAAAGTTTTTCTCAATTTGAAATTGATATCAGATACTTTTAGCCATACCAGTCACGTCGTGCATCAAATTGAGGTGCGGTCAATTCTTACACATAAAAAATGACTTGTGGATCATTGTCCTAAAGTATCAAAACAATCCGAACATGTTTGCTCTATTTGGCGTGTGTCATTGGTGTTGTTTTCCAAAGTTATGTCATTTTCAAACTAAGTAGTATGAATTCACTAATCTAAGGATATGAAACATAAGAAAGGGAGATCATAGATTCTCAATAAGTGTAAAGGGATATATCAATGACCATATAAAGATAACATAAGTATTAGGAATTCACCTTCATTGTCCTATTTGTTTACATTCTTCCATCAGGTACGATGCCCATTCGTTTCTAAAGACATTTATATCATCTTCTGAATAGGAGTTTTTGTGACAGTCATAGTAGTACTGAAAAAATATAAATACACAAAGGATTAATAATTATTTTAAATAAAGTAGTAATTATTTTCAAAAATACCTCTTCAGGGATGCTAGTTTGTTCATGAAATACGATCTCTTTCATAAATTTACAAACATAATAACCGCAGTCCTTGTCATTTGTTTGTTTCGGACACTGTAGAAACATCGAGAAAAGTAAGTAATTTGTTTTGATATGTATTTGGATAGTGAAATATAATTATATATACCCAGATACTTCTCCATTTGTAGATCTTGTGGGCATTTTCATCCTTACGCCCTGGATTCATTCCAGCCTTTAGACGATATTCATACACCGCCCTATCATAACAAAATCCTCATTAAAAGATAATATAAATTATATAACTAGATATTTAGTTCTAAAATGTTGGATATAGTGTATTACAAATTGAGAATTGCCATCATCTGTGGTCAGTTAGTTGGATATCCATGCAGTGAATCCAGAAAATAAATCTTTGGAGTATCCAAATTGACAGCAATGAGAATCCAATGTTCCCTAAAAACACAAAAAGAAATAAGTACTGATAGAAATGAATATATAATTGATATGATTAAAATGTAGAGTTTTACCCTTGCATTGTTGGTATTAAAAATAGCCTGTTAGTCGTAATTCTTCTTTGAAACGTTCTGAGTAGATTTGACATCAATTCAGCCTGAAAATTAGAATCTATTTTTGTTCGTTGTGTAGAAATGGTGTGAGGAATAACGAGTCCAAATTTGTATTCATGGGAAAATCCCTTCAATTGTTTTTCATATATACGTCTGTGAAAAATATGAGATGTATTTATCCATAATTATCAATGTATATCAGCTTTTGTAAAATCAAATCATGAAAACATACCTCATGTATACATTTATAACTGAGGCGCCTAGCCAGTCGTATGGGATGATCTCAGAAACAACGTCTGCACTAACGAAATCTATTGTTTCCTCTCCGTACATATCTTTTTCACAAAATATTGTATGACTCTTGTCGTCTTTCATTTTCGTATCCACATGAGCTTGCAATGATATTAAATGTGGATATAGAACGGGCGGGGTGAACACGCTCTCAGTAGATCGTTTTGATTGGTTGGTTGATCCAATGTTGGAGCCGTTCTTTTGTTTTAGCTTCTCAATTTTATCCTTCTGTAATAAAATTCATCAGTTCAGCCATTTTCTAATTTAATGTTAAAGGTTCTACTTGAAAAATGAACTGGAAATGAATACCTCCTGCTTGACATGTTTTTTTACAAGATTCGACGTTCATGCAATGAATGTTCCAACAGCTTTTTCCACCGTATGAATGTCGTCATCGTCATTTGGCACGGGTAGCTCGACGCTCGGCTCATGATCTACGTTAATTGACACTTTGAAATGACCGGTTGGAAGTGGTCTGGAGTGTAGCGTGTCATTCTGCATATTGAACACCGTAGCCCTCGCTACAAGGCGATGGGTGGGAGTTGACAGATATAAATCACAGTCATTTTCACCCTGCAGAATATCATTACATGAAAGGTATCAGTGTCTATGTGATTCACATCTCACAAAAACGAATATTATAACATTTATTACCTCGGTTAAGTCAGGTCTTTGAGGGTAATGGCTCGCCTCAAAGCTGGTGAGGGGTGGATCTTCTCGCGGGGGTTGTTCTTGAGTTGTTTGTTCTCTTCACCCCTCCTCCATCAAACTCATTAGCATCTTTCCATGAGTTTGGATTAGTTCTTCAAGGGTAGATAATTTATCTCTCATTACATGCAATTCTTTAGTTTGTTCATCCTCTTGTTTTTTTTGAAAATATGTCCGGGGTGACACCCCAAAACCCACACCTCTGACGCGGCCACACTGTTCTGGCTGTTTCAAGGCCGTTGAAAGTATGTCTGCATCCGGTGCAGGTGCTGTTGATTCCTGTGACTATGTCAAATAGAAAATTTGAAAAAATAAGTAAGCATCATTATGTAATAGTGATTTAAAGAAAAACAAGTTTATATTATGTCATACTTACACTTGTTTCCCACACTTTTTGTGTGTTTTCATCTATCAGTTTACCCTCTTTATTAACACAAGCCTCATTCCATAGCACATGGCATGGAATGGAAGTGACTTGAGATTTTTCTCCATCAATAGGCATATAAACAGAGAAACATGGTTACAGTGTTGTTTTATGTCACATAAAATTATTACAGTACTTTTAAAATACATACCAATTTTTTTTCAATTGAAGCGTACCCCAACCTTGCTTTACAGTAGGGGTACGCTAGTTTTGCTGCCCGTTCTTTATTTTCAGCACTCAGTTGCTGTTTCATAAATAAAAACCTATCAATCAATGTGATGAATACAAGCAACATTACACAACGTGTAACCAAACACAATGTACCTGAAAATTCTGTTCCGCACGACGGTTGCAAAACGCATCCCACGTTCCTTGGGATATCAAGTGTGCATAAAGAGGAGGCGGGTGTGGCTTGATTTTCCCTTCGACATCTTTCAGATGATGTTTCGTTAAAATGCTATGAAAGCCTCTATGAATCCTTCCTTCCAGTCTGAAAACATATTCTTTGTGCAAAACATCTACTATAAATGCACTCTGCAAGAGATGATGAAGGGTTAGTCAATATTTCAATATTTTATTTTATTTTAACAAATTAAATAGATGATATCGTAATGTTACTGTAATCTCTTCCCACATTAATGTTTTCAACCCGCGGACAACATGGTTCCACGACTCTACATCAATCGGCACACGTTGTCGAGTGACAATTCCAATGTAGCTACTAAACATGGCTTTGTTTGGGTTTACATGCTGGCCTAGCTTATTCCGTCCCACCTCATATTTTATGCATTTTGCTTTTGCCTTAAGGATTTTTGCTAAAACTGTCAAACTACGACGCGCCTATTTTTTTTGTTTCACTGGGGTTTCATCACCTACCATTTCCTCAGTTTCTGCATCGTCATTATGTTTCTCCGAAGCGCTAGCATCGACACTGACACCAGCTGCAACAGGCTGAGAGACCTGTTGTACGACAGCAGTGGGACCAGCTGCAACAGGTTGAGAGACCTGTTGTCTCTCAGTAGTGGGACCAGCTGCAACAGGTTGAGAGACGTGTTCTGTCTCGAGATTGGGTGCATCAGCAGGTGAAGAAGTCATTATCTGCAGAACTGGTTTAAAATTTAATTTAGATCACATAAAAGCAGCAGCGAACAGATAATAACATAATGTAACACAATCTATATTACAATAAAAATCAATAACCTGATTATTGAACTCCCTTTTTTTAAAGGGTGAAGGGATTTTAGCCCTCTATCAACTATCCATATCCCTTCATTGTGGTCTCCTCTGACATACAAAAGGTCGTCTACATTGGGACCACTGCGAAATGATTGCGACGTCCCAATGAAAGGGTCATCTTCCGTTGAATTTTCATCTGACCCTTCAGCTATTTTGGTCGATAACAGAACAATTGACCAGTTTTGGTTTGCGGGATTTGGAACATAAAATACTTGCACTACCTGTGATACCATTATAAATGGTTCGTCTTTCTCCCCTTCCTTACTAAAATCAACTTTCACTAATCCCAAATCATCTATTTTAACAGCACTCCTGTTATCAACCCACTTGCATTGAAATATCGGAACTTGAAATTCCGTATAATCTAACTCCCATATTTGTTTGATGGTGCCAAAGTATGACATATTCACATAAATTGGATTTCTGTCCTTAGCACCGGAAACATGCATCGCTTCAGCCACAAGTGTAACCCCACTATTCTGCATGGTACTATCTTCATCATGTTAATTAGTATAAAATGTATAACCATTAACTACATAAGAATTCTAAGATAATGCATACACACTTGGTCCTCCGGCTAGCCATCGAAGTCGTTCCGAAATTGACTTTGGATTTTCATCTGACTTCTTAAAAATATGATCTCAAAACCATCCTACAAACTGTCGATTATGTGTATCTGATATCCATTTTTCATCCCTTGATGGATTCAAATGCCTAAGAATTTTTTTGTGGATTTCAACATATGGGTCAACGTCGAAACTGTTATGCAAAACATAAAGGTGGGCCTGCTCCCGATCTGTAATATTGATTGTGACAACCTTTATTCCAGAAATTCGTTCACGCTCAAGCCTCCCAATGTGACGAGATTTCGGTAAGCCAATGCTTTCCACACCAGACAAGTATTCGGTACAGAATTCAACGGCTTCCTCAACAATATATCGCTCTGCAATACAACCCTCTGGCTGACTTCGATTTTTGACATACCCTTTCAAAATCTTCATATACCGTTCAATGGGGTACATCCATCTGTAATGTACAGGACTACATAGTCGAATCTCTCTCACCAAGTGGACCATCAAATTAACCATCATATCAAAAAATGAATGTGGGAAGAACATTTCTAATTCACATAATATGACGGCAATTTCTTTTTCCATAGCTGGCAATTTCGCCGGGTCTATAACTTTGTTGCATATAGCTTTTAAGAAGAAACACAGTTTCATTAATGTATGGCGGACATTATTGGGAAAAATGCAACGTAAAGAAATTGGAATGACATTTTTCATCAGAACATGACAATCATGTGATTTCAGACCTTTTAACTTCAATTCACTCATTGACACAAGGTTACTGATATTTGACGAATACCCCTCTAGAACCTTTACGTCATTCAAGAAGTTTCAAAACTGATATCTCTCCTACCTAGAAAGAGTGTAAGCAACAGGAGGAAGAAATGTTCGTTTTTCACCCTTTACTGGTTCCAACTCTTCTCATTTTCCCATCTCAACCATGTCCAACCTAGCCTTAATTCCATCTTTTGTTTTTTCAGATGTATTTAGCAACGTGCCGATAACACTGTCAAATACATTTTTTTTCTACATGCATAAAATCAATAAAATGTCTTACATACAGACAATTCCAGTATTGTAATTCAAAAAAAATTGATCTCTTTTTCCAACCGATTTTCGTAAGGTTTTTAGAAGCCGGTTTACCAAAAGTAGTGTCCACATTTATAACTTTCTCAAACAATTGATCGCCTGTTAGTGGAGAGGGTGTTGTACGTTCTTCTGAACTTCCATCGAATGATGTCTTCCAAGAACGGTACTTATGTCATCGCGGTAGAAATCTGCGATGTCCTAGAAACACGGTTTTCGATGAATGTTTCAACCTAATTGATTGTGTACCTTCTTCGCAAACGGGACAAAATTGAGTTCCTTTAATGATATATCCTGACAAATTTCCATAAGTAGGGAAGTAATTTATCATCCCATACAACATGACTCTCAAAGTGAAATCTTCCTTTCTGTAAGCATCATACAATGTAACACCTGAATCCCACAATAATTTCAAATCTTCGATCAATGGAGCTAAATAAACATCAATATCATTACCCGGTTGTTTTGGTCCTGATATAAGCATAGATAACATGATGTATTTTTGTTTCATGCATAACCACGATGGTAAGTTATAATTTATCAACATAACCGGCCATGTACTGTGACTGTTGCTTTGAAAACCAAAAGGATTCACTCCATCTGTAGATAATGCAGGACATAGGTTTCTCGACTCGTTTCCAAATTCAGGATACTCATGATCGATTCTCTTCCACTGAGGAGAGTCTGTCGGGTGACGTAGTATCCCATCTTTAATTATTATATCTGCATGCCATGTTAATTGTTTTACAGTCTCCTCACTTCCATATAGGCATCTAAACCTTGGAATGATTAGAAAGTACCATACAAATTTAGTAGGACTAGATTCATCTTTCTTGTATCGAGAAGCACCACACTTTGGGCATTCTTTAAGTGATTTTTGGTCATTGCAAAACAGTATACAATCATTCGGGCATGCATGTATTCTTTCAAAGATCATACCCATAGAGCATAGCATTCGTTTGGCATCGTATGTTCGGATCGGGAGATCATTGTCTTCTGGGGGCATGTCATTCAAGAGGGAAAGTAGTTTCGTAAAACTGTCTTCACTCCATCCATTATCTGCTTTCAAATTATACAGCTTCAGTATGGCTGACAATGCTGTATATTTAGTGCAACCAGCGTACAATGGCATCTTTGCACAACTTCTGAACTTCTCAAACAATTTTGGGCAATCATGAAGTTCATCTTCGAAGGTCCTTGTCATTTTCTCAATACGATCTTCATCATCATTCACATCTGTAATCACATCCTCCATATGGTCATCTTCATTGTTCATGTTTGTAATCATATCAGACGATCCATAAAACGTAGTGTCACCCCAGCCACTACTTACATTCGTTGTTTCCCCGTGTTTATTCCAACATGTATAACTTTGATCTATTCCATGACAGATCAAGTGTACTTCCAACTCATCTGGACTAATTTGTTTTGAATAACAACAGCGTAAACACGGACAAAGGATTTGAGAAGAGTCACATGCACGATCTTTTGCAAACTTGATAAATTCTTTCACGCCTTCTTCATACTCTTTTGTCAACCGATTGGAATTCATCCATTCTTTATTTATATTCATCCTATTTGAAATCCATAGGATGAGTATATAGGTTAGAGGAGAAATGATTTCTCGAACATTTTCTGGATAACCTAGAACTCCTTCCAAGGAAATAATGTGACCATGAAACAATACTTCTTAAACAAAATATGGGGAATTTATAATATTGTAATAAAGACAAAGCTCTCTAAAAACACCCAAAACAACCTCCAGATTATCGGAGTACTCCTCCTATATATTGTAATACACCAAGAAGTATTCTAAAAAAACGAAAATGGAGGTGTCTAGAAAGATATTAAATATCTAGTTCATCAGTTCCATGAAATAGATAGAGCATTGGTGATCCCAAATGGAATTCATAAATACTTTAAATTTACAAATCGACTTTAAAAATCTATCTTTTGAGCATCCTCTTCCCAAACCCTCAACTGTTGGTACCCTGATCTCTAGAAAATTTTCGAAAACCAATAGAACCTTATAAGATGGTCAAAAAAATCATTAATTATAGGCAATATGTAATTATTCATTACTGTAACCTGGCTATGACTACGGTAGACTGTTAAAATTAATAGGCTATGATATGACTTCATTGAAAACAGAATTGGAAAATCCCACAGTGACATGATCATATAGATAGAACAATTTCCCTAAAGATCTTCTAGCTGATCTTTTAGATCCTCTAAATCGGCCAGAGCCTTATGATGTGATGGAATGGAAAATGGGATCTTCCTGGGAAGCAAATAGATAGAAAACGCAAACACTCATTGGGGAGGTTATCCCATGAAGTCCTCTAGAAATGATTTTGTGTACTTTTCCATGACCATTGGAATTTCACATGAAGAACACTTCTCAACAACCCCAAGGAAATCCTTAGAAAAATGAATTGATACGAACCATAACATAGAAGAAACTTGTCATACCCTCCAAGGTTATAGATCACAATCTCCATAAAAGACATGGAATCTCCTGTTAAGAGTAAGTAACTGAACCCAATGGTGATAATAGTCATCTAGTGCACTAAATAAAATAAAAAAAATCCAAGACGATAATGTGGTCGGAAAAGACCAGGTCCAAAAGATGGAATTCCAAAATGTCCTCCATGCCAAGTACCACAACACAACTCTCAAAGAACATGAAACCATGACAATTTTTCCTACCCAAAAGGGTTAGGCAATACATGAAATAATTCATAAACTCTGCCGTCATAACCAAGTAATAAAAAAATATGTGAAATTAATGAATAGTTTTCACCATTTTGAAATGAAACCAATACTATAGAAGAATTAAAAAAAATTCACCTCGAATTGTGGTTGGCCAAGATTATGTGTCCTCATGAATGACCTCTACTTCATTGATTTTTTCTGTATTAGACTCGTCTATGTATTATTTACCTATTAAGAATCCCCCTTTATTTTAGGATATGATCCTCCACCATTTGAAGCCTCTTATTTTAACTAAGAGCCCTTAAAAAAGTGGAGCCTACACTACCCATTAATGGAACACCATTGAGACCAATATTTCAATTAAAATATTCCTCTCACATCAATACCTTGGGAACACCTAAAAATAGGGTGGTAGACTTAGAACAATAATAATAAATCTGATATATTTCCTCAAACCCATCTCAAAATTAATAGCCATAAGATAATCGTTCATGGGTAGATAAAGAGATACATGAACCAAATGAAAACACCAAAACATAAGAATAACTAAATAAATCTAATGAAGTAGTGGGAAATCATAAAAACAGCCCATAGTCAGGATCAAAGCATAACCACAATCCCAAACCACCCATGGAAACTGAAGATTCAACACGAAGAATAGTTGACCAAACACTTACCCATTCCAAACATAATTAATTCATGAAAATTCAATTTGAATCACCTTAAGGAGGAGGACCCGGTGGCGGAGGAGAAGGAGGTGTCGACAGCGGAGGCACCAGAGGCAGCACAGAGGCAGCGCGGAGGCAGGGCAGAGGTAGGGAAGAGGCAGCGGAGGCAGCAGAGGCAGCGGAGGAGGAGGAGGAGGAGGAGTAGGAGGCCGCGGTGGAGGAGGAGGCAGCAGAGTAGGCAGAGGAGGCGGAGGCGCCAGTGGAGGAGGAGGAGGATGAGGCCGCGGACTTGGAGGAGGAGGAGGAAGTGCCGGTGGAGGAGGAGGAGGATGAGGCCGCGGGGGAGGAGGAGGAGGAGGAGGAGGAGGAGGAGGTGGCCGGAGGAGGAGGATAAGGAGGAGGGGAAGTAGGAGGAGAAGGAGGAGGCAGCGACCGCGGAGGAGAAGGAGGAGGCGGCGGCAACAGCGGCAGAGGAGGGCTTCCGCGAGAGCTTGACCAGGTGCAGGGAGGAGGAAGAGGACCCACTGGTTTTTAACAAATCCGCGTGAGCCTTTATCAGCGCTATTAAAAATCACTGATAAAGGATGTATTTATCAGCGCTAAAATGAAAAGCGCTGATAAATACAACCTTTACCAGCACTTTTTTAGCGCTGATAAATAAGCCCTTTATCAGCACTAAAAAAAGCGCTGATAAAGGGGCAAGCCTTTATCAGTGCTAAAAAAGCGCTGATAAAGGGTACACCTTTATCATCGCTAAAAAAAGCGCTGATAAAGGGTACACCTTTATCATCACTTGTTTTAGCGCTGATAAAGTAGAACTTTATCAGCGCTTTTGTTAACGCTGATAAAGGCCCGACCCTTTATCAGCGCTTTACTGTTAGCACTGATAAAGGCAGGCGCATGCCTTGCCCAGTTTTCTGGTAGTGTGAGTAGGTGGGTCGACTATCTACCCTGTAGGAGCAGGGGAATACTACACGAGCACAAATTACTCTCCCTAATGCTTGACCAAACTCATGTGGATAAGTGTGAGGAAGTCTATATGCTGTGTAGAACCCAAGTGATCATGAGGGAGAGACGAATCAAAAACTACCAAATAGTTCACCAAACGGGTGGCGTAGAAACTGCCGTTTAGTTTTACCTAACAGCCATGGATCATGGGGTGGAAATAGGAGGTGACTATACAAGGGAGTATTGGGTAGTCATGATGGATGACATAATTCAGGAGCTCCAAGTACCGCCCAGACACAACGTTCATATCCTCATGGCATGGGAAGAGGATGGTGTTGAAGCGCTAGTGAAGAAAGTGAAGAAAAGGGTCAAGGATGAGAGTGATCTTCTGCAATGTTGGGGTATACCTGTGGTTAGGCCCAACAATATCCTTCCACATCATCATAAGGTCAGAGTGCTCAGGGTGGGTCAAGGAAGAGACGGGAGGTGGGGTAGCTGGATTGGGGTAGAATCCGTACTCTCATCCAAACTCAGCCATAGTAAGTGAAAAAGGTAAGCTACCTAGCTGAAATTGAATTGGACAAGCTGCATCTGTGGGTGTGTTCCATTATATGGGCCCGTCGAACTCGAACATAGACATGTAATCCAAAAATAAGTCGTGGTACGTAGGAGTACTAACTCAAAAAGTATCGAGTGGGTGAGTATGGCCTAGATGATCTTCTAACTCTTCTCAAATGCTAAGGTGTTGCGGGATTGTAATGTAGAGGAAGAGGCTTCTCAATAGGATAGTGCAGTGAGAAAAACACCGATAGTGCTCTGACACATGATGATCATCTGGAAAAACTAGGTAGGGATACAATGGAGGGTGGGCAGTAGCTGGTTCAGGTGGTGGTGGAACGGCGGGGTCTGAAGCTGATCGTCCTACTACTATGGAAAGAGGTGGATCAAAGAATATCAGAGTGGGCCTAGAATTATCACTAGTATAGGATGTAAGGGCCTACTCGGTTAGGTCCACTATAGGTGTGGATGGTTGATCGAAGGTAAGGGAGTTGTAAGGAGTGGAAACACCAGGGCTTTAGACCTCCGTAATGGAGGGGGAAGAGACCAACGAAGCAGCACTAGTTAGGGATATAGGAACAGGTTGATAAAAAGATGTCACATGTGTATGTGGAATCAGAAGAGAAGGTATAACGGCCAACACAGGGGGTTGGAAGACTGGGAAATGAAATGCGGTCTGCTCGTGAGGTCAAAGATTTATCCAACGATAAGGAGGTCATCCACCCTCATTAGTGGAAGTAGAAATCTTCCATGTGCAGGATCCTGGTCATCCATTCCTGGAAGAAAATTAAAACAAAACAACAGAAAAGAAACAAAAAAAATGGAAAATGAAAAAGAAGACAATTTGAGAAAACTGGAGATTTAGTAGAATATAGCATTTAGATCTAGGGTACACGATGTGTAATCATAGCTTTAAAGGAACCCGTGTTCCCTGGAAAGACATGTTGTGATGGCATGTGTCAGAAAAAATATAATAATACAGCATGTAATGGTGGGTACACACCTTGTACACCACCATGGGGTGCTGCCCATGTAAAGAGACATGCACAGATTGACATGATCAGGTGAAAAAAAGTAACATACACGTCATGTGGGAGATCTACACACCATGTAAGTGAGCATGGTGTGAGAGGTGTGTAGTTCATTGACCATGGGTCCTCCCAAGGGTTGGAGGACACGACGTGTCCAGAATAGACACACCGTATATCAGTACATGGGATGGGAACCATTTCCCTAATAGACACACTTAGGACCAGAAGGCTAGGGGAGGCACGGTACATGGTGTGTATAGAACAAACACATAATTAATCATCCAAATGTGGAGAACATGCAGTGTGTGGTCGTGTACAATAAGTACATGACATGTGTTCTTCGCACACCCTGTTTACTGTGCGGGAATCTGAACGGTTGGATGATCTGCAAATCTTCCTAAACACCTATGAAATCAAGAAATAAAAAGTGTAGAAGGGAATACCTGGACCGAGGATCACAATGTAGTAGAAATCAAAAACCAGAACACAAGAAATCCATGCATTTAAATGCGGAGAGGCCGAATGGCACGCGGGAGAAGAAATAAAGAGAGGGGGGTGTCATGCGACACGATCTCAAGCCAGGTGGGGAACGACAATTATAACCATAGTAAACGGTGTGTATTAGTGTACTACATGTCGTGTATCACTAGTTTTTTATACATTATATATAATATAATCATTATAGTAAACTATATAATAATTATTATTAATATTTAATATGATAAATAAATAAATAAATAAATATATGTATATATATTTATTTACTAAAATTAAATCAATATAGATAATGTATTAGGTGATATACATCTTGTGTTCTAAAATGAGAAAAAGAGAAGTACAACCTTTGGTCCGGTGCATGGGGTGAGGTTCGAACCGACGATCGGTTGCTCTGAACAGAATCCCTCAACCACTGAAGAAAAGGTTATACAAATTCTCATGGTTATTAATTATATATATTTAATTAACAAGTTATATACTAAACAAGAGAAATAAAATGCATGGCATGTGGTTTTAATTTGAATAAAAGGGATGAAGCAGAGAGATTAGCCGAGATCGAACTCAGGTCTTTTGCATCTAGGGTTGAGACTCAGCCAATCATCCAATTTCACCCGCATGTATTCCATCATTGTGAAAATACTTTCAGTTATTAATGAAAACATTTCTCACATGACATATATCAAAAGACACACTGTGTGGTTTTATTAAAAGGATAAATGATGGATGTGGGACGGTTGTCAGGATTCAAACTCAGTTTTTTTGGAACAGGGTTATGACCTGGACCAACCGATCCATCCCTATCATGAGTTTTCTTATATTTTAAAAAATTTATTTACATTAAGAAAATTACCACACATGACATTTAATAAAACATGAGTATAAAAAGGAGGAACCTCATGCTGAAGGTATGTATGGAGGGATTCGAACCGGTGACTGCTCGGACAAGCTCCAGTGAGTTTACCATCGACCCCGACATCATCCCTGTTTA
The DNA here is from genome assembly GCA_963277665.1 of Viscum album. Classification (NCBI taxonomy): domain Eukaryota; kingdom Viridiplantae; phylum Streptophyta; class Magnoliopsida; order Santalales; family Viscaceae; genus Viscum; species Viscum album. The sequence continues at coordinate 289,378,773 of OY728163.1, forward strand.
TTATTTAGTTAATATATATATATTTACAATATAAAAAATATAAAATAAAAGGACTCAGTACATGCCATTTATATAGTTGTTACATGTTGTGGAACCTCTGGTTTGCCTCCCAGGAAGCGCCTTTGTTTTAGGTCGTTGGCTCGACCGACTTACCTCTCCTGACCTGAGATGCATGGCGGAGAGAGTTCCCATAATGTCTTCCATGTGATGGTAAGTTTTAAGTAACTATTAGTTCACCTTGAACAGTTGACCATCCTCCCTATAAATGTTTACCTCTCCATGGTGGAATAATCATATGACCCAAAATGGTCCCAACCATCTTGACTTTAGCTTTCTGTGGGATGATCGAAGATAGGAGTTAAAAAAGAGTACCTGATCACCGGGTTGGAAATATTTCTGTGAAATAATATGGTCGTGGATTCCTCTCAACTTTTCCTTGTATATATTGGAGTTCTCGTAGACCTCCCATGAGATTTAATCATGTTTCAACATTTGAAACATACGCTTCTTTTCAGGTACCTTCAAATCAAAATGCAGGGCCTTGATGTCCTAATAAGCTTTGTGCTCTAACTCTACGGGAAGATGTCATGGATTTCCATATATGAGTCAAAATGGGGATATCCCTATTGGAGTCTTGAAAGTAGTCCAATATTCCCACAAAGCATCATTTCACTTCTTGGACCAGTCTTTCCTTGACGTGTTCAATTTTTTCTCCAGAATCTTCTTGAACTCACAGTTAGAGAGCACCACTTGTCTACTGGACTGGGGATGATATGGATTCCCCATATGATGCTTCACTCCACACTTCGATAATACTCCTTTCATCAATGTGTTTTCAAAGTGGGTCTTCTGTCGCTGATCAGTACACAGGGAACGTCAAACCTACTAAAAAAGTGTTTCTTTTTAAAAGGCCAGGACCACCATGGTTCTGTCGTGTGCTGTAGCAGTTGATTCCACTCACTTGGAGACGTAGTCGATGCTGAACAGGATATAAGTGTTCCAAAAAGATGGGGGAAATGGCTCTTTGAAGTTCATACCCTAGACGTCGAAGATCTCGACCTCCAGGATGGGGTACTATGGCATATCAACTATGCGCACCACATTACTTATACTTTGACAATTCTCTCAACGAGAAATAAAGGTTCGAGCATCTCTAGGAATAGTGGGCCATAAAAACCCATATTGTAGGATCTTTTCTATAGTATAGCATGGCCCATGATGTTTCCCAACTGGAGAGGCATGACAGAATTCTCAGACTCCATGAATTTCAGTTTCTGGGATACAACATCAGATCGCCCCATCTCCACAAGATCAGAACAATAGAGGATCTTCCTAAAAGTACCTATTGACATCGGAGAGAAACATCTTCCTCTACTGGAAGGAAAGTTCAGGGTGGATGGAAACTGTAACAAAACATTTTTTCAATATCATCATACCAGGGCCTCCGTGATTCTTTGACTGAAAATAGGTGATCTTTAGGGAAATCCTTTTTGATATCTCGATCTACTCCTTCTCTAAAAGCAGTAGCTCCAGGAAGTAGAGATTATCAGCAACAATGTTATTTCTTCCCTTCTTGTCTCAGATCTCCAGATCAAATTCTAATAGGAGGATTACCCATAAGATCAGTCGTGGCATCACATCTTTCTTGTTCAGTAGGTACTTGTGTGTTTCATGGTGATTACAAACAATAAATTTTGATAACACCAAGTAAGAAGGAAACCCGTCAAAAGAGAACACCGAAACTAACATCTACTTTTCTATGGTAGTGTAGTTCATATATTCCTCATTTACCATCCTACTAGAAAAATAGATGGGCCAAAAAATTCAGTCAGGCCTCTGTCCTAGGACTGCTCCCACTGCGTAGTCGCTGGCATCACACATCACTTCAAATTGCTCCTCCCAGTTAGGAGAAATCATCACTGAAGCTTCCACTAGGTGCTACATCAGGTTCTCAAAATCTATGGTGCATGAATAATCAAACTCAAAAATGAAAAACTTGGTCAGAAGGTTGGTGAGGGGCTGAGCTGTGTTTGAGAAGTCATGGAAAAACCACCTGTAGAAACATTCATGTACCAGGAAGCTGTGGATGGCTATGGAAGAAGTCGGAATAGGAAGTTGTGAAATGACTTCTATATTTGATGGGTCCACCTCTATACCATTCGTTGAGATTCTATGGACAAGGAAACTGCACCTCTGCACCATCAAATGAAAATTTTCCAAGTTCAAAACTAGGTTGGTGTTCTCACATCTTTCCAGAACCAGCTCCTGGTGCTGGAAGCAAGTGGTTAATGATTTTTTGTAAATGGAAAAATCATCCATAAAAACCTCCAAGATCTATTCCACCATGTCATGGATGTAACACCCTAACCCCAGTTACCTTTAGTCGATGAACTATTTCAATACATTGGAATGATTACAAGGAATCAAGTCCTGAAGGACCGACCAGTTTAGTATTCATGGAATATAGATTGCATAAATGAACATTATATTACATTATAAAATGAAAAACCACACCAACATTTTATCCATTTAACATATTCATTTCCCTTAGACTATCCCTATAAAAAAGTCATAATATAAATCTTCTCATCCTAGGAAAAATAAAACATAGAAAGGGGTGAGCTCAGATGTTCAGTAAGGATAACAATATAGCAGAAACTTTCATAAATAAGAGTAAAAATTTAAGGCAATGTAAAAGACTAAAACATAAGCCTTTTAAACATAAACTTCAGCATAATATGGAAAATATAAATCCAATAATTCCATTTAATTATTCACATGGATATTCTACTAGTCCAATAATCACATGCAATATCAATAGCCAATTTCATAATGATGGAATGAATAATGCCAGACATTATAACCACATATCCAAGGACTAGTTCAATGACTACAAATAAGATTTTGGGAAGGCCTTATTCCAAGACAGTAGTTTGTCTCATGAGACCTACTGATGCATCGAGGAGCTATAGTGGGCTCCAAACATCACTTACTAAGTTAAATGCATTCCTCATATGAAGATGTCGAAATATAAAATAAACATTCATATTAAAACTAGAATACGAAATGTCAATACTTTAACCATAAATTATGAATGGTATTAAAATAGAACATTCATAGTAAATCATATCATAACTCATTAAATACAACATTGAAGATTTAATTTATAATAAATCACCCACAATCAAAAATAATATTCAAAAGGATGTTGCAATTGTTGAAAATGATTAGTAAAACTCTTTGAGAGAAATATCCCTTTTTCATGAAAACATTTAAAAGTCTCTTATTTTAGAAAGGAAGATATTTTAAAAAAAAATTTAATTAAAGTGTCCCATAACACTTTGAATATTTTGAATGAAATTAATATTTTAAAAAATTCATGTCCATATAAATAAATCCTTAAAGCAATTTTGAAAAGATGGACATTAATGAGAATGATTTAGTAGAATAAATATTTAAACCATTTAAAATGGTGTTTTAGTAACAGAGTCCCTTAAAAGGAATCCTTTTGAAATCTATTTTATGAAACATGGACATGAATAATAATTATGTCCCAGTAAAAACTTACACAAAAACAATCTCAAATAATAATGAGATTGAGGAATTAACCCTTACCTTGCACTTTCCTTTGGTTGAGGGTACGTTTAACCTCTTGTATAATGACCATAGTATGAAATTAAATTATACCAGAACCATATTCTTATTTATTATATCATACATGATTCATTTATGGATTTATACTATCCATTTAATAATTATTTCCATGTTAAATTTACATTTTGGGTAATAATCACTTTCTTTATCGTACATGTTTTAACTTTTTATTCTTGATCATATCATTTAGATCTTGTTTTAAATACTAAAAGAATATAAACCTCGATTTATATATCATATATATTTGGAATATAAATGTTTATAATATATAGATATATGAAATGGAAGACATTTTTTATGGAGACGGTTGGCCGTATGTACGCATAAACGCTGCTTCTGTTTTCATATCGTATTGAACGGAAGTAAGTGAATACGATATATGTAAGTACGTACACATACACACACAGATATATATATATATATATATATATATATATATCCAGTTTCATTATTATGTTATATATTAAATAATTATTTATAATATATATTTTTATAATCATCATTGAATGGTGAACGTGGGAATGAATCTCATCGCGTCGTGGAGATGGTAATCAGTACGTACGCACGAGCGACAATATCATTACATTGATGGTTAAATAATATGTAATTGGATGATATATCATATATAAAGAATCATTAACATTTTATATTTGTTATTAAATCAGTTATACTCATTATTATGCACATCCAAATAATTTAGTGTTTTAATAACAAACTACACCACGATGTGGAGACGGTAATCCATACGTATGCATGTATGGTGACTTTGTCATTTATATGATGGATAGAATAATTAATATGGTTGTAAAATATTTATTATATAATCACAGTATATAGGAGGTATTGGAGTTATTATTTTTGTATGGAAACAACAAATACAGAGGAAGCTGAAGAAGAAAAGAACTTGAAATAAGGATGTGAAACTATTACCACTTCTTCAGGTGTTTTCTTTTGAGTTGATCAAAAGGGGTCATTAGGTTGGATTTATGACAAATAGAAGGACTCTAATCTTAGTTTAGGATAGTTGGGAGGATATTTGGGCAAGGTTTGGTAGAGCCAAATGGATTTGGAGGTGTGATTTTGAGAGAAGGGGAAGTTCCCTTTTATAATAGGGTTGAGGGTAACTTTTCAAAAAGATTAAAATATTAATTTATTATACAATCATATTCGGTTTATAATGGCTCAAAATGAATTTATTTCAATCCTTAGGTTGTTATGTGTGTAAATCCTCTTAGCCTATAGAATTATGACATGTTCAGGTGACCATTTTAACCTTATCGTTTAGATTTAACTCTTAGTAAAATAGTTTAACTTTTACCGTGTCTTATTATATTATTACACTATATGGTTAACAAAACAACTCTAAACTTCCATTAGACCATCAAGTGGTTCATTAATTACATATATAATATTATTTACTCCCTTTTTATGATCCTTAGATTTTTGAGAATATTCTATCAACCAATAATATATTATTTGTTTTAAAAACTAATTTATGTCAATTTTGACACTATTTGGTATTTTGTTTTTCTGAAAGTCATTACAACCATATGAATTCAAAAAAAAATAACTAATCAACCTGAACATGTCATATTAACTTAAAAATTTTGTGGATGGAATCAAAACTTTTAAATTCTATTTATTTTAATATTTATAATATAAAATATTTTAATATTTCATTAAGAAGATAAGTACTGCATCATCATTGTGTCCTAAATAAATTTAGTTATTTAATCTCTAAAAATTATAAATAAAATAAAATAATGTAGGAAATATTTCTATATTTATAATTAAAATTTATAGTCAAATTTATCTTATGTATAACCCTATATTAAAAATGTTTTAGTTAATAAACTTTGAAAATAACACTTTTAACTCTTCTTTAAATAAAATAATAATAAACTTCCTAATCTAATATAAGTGGACCTAAATGATCATATATTATTCATAAGGTTGTTTTTTGTCTAATTACACATATCCAATCGAATTAGGACATGTGTTAGTGTAATTATAATATAATTTTTACCTTTAATTACCCTATTTACTTTTAACTGTGGTAAATAAAAGTCAAAAGTTACTATTCACCAAAAATTATTTTCATCTTATTTAATCATATTTTACATAATAATGTCAACCGTGTTCATTAGAGTTTTTAAATTCAACTCACCGATGCGGTAAAATTATGTTTTATGCAAATTTTCTAATGTGCTAGAAGGTGGGTAAAAGAGGTTTAAAAGTTCAATAAAATTTTATACATAAACTTTTATTATAAAATGACTCCAATGAATTAAATTGATAATATATAGGTATTATATATCAATTTTTACTTAAAATAAATTTAAATTAAATAAATAATTATTAAAATAAATAGTCGGTTTTAAATAATAACGTAGTGTTTTTCCCTATTCATAAAAAATTGAAAGTTTTTAGAAAAATACCAAAACTTTACCCTAAGTTAATTTTGATATTCCTAATTAAAAAATGAAGTCTATTTTACCAAATTAAAAACATAGAAGTCACATTTATTAATTTAAAATTAATTACTGTTGTCAAAACCAAAAAGCAGGGTTTTAAAAAGTAAAAACTATCAAAAGATTAACATGCATTTATGTCAAATTTAAAGGAGGAATTACTTATAATTACCTAAATTGTAATAAATGATAAAAATATAATAAAATTATCCTTAAAAACCATTGAAATTCATGATTTAACACTATAAATTATTTCGATTAAAAAAGTTGTTTTCAATTAAAACATAGTATTTTTCAATATTCGTCCAAATATGAAAGTTATCATAAAAGTTCCAAAAATGTATCCAAACAAAAGTTTTATTCCCCACTTCTTAAGAATAATTTAATTTCATTATATTTAATATATAAAAGTGTCAAATATTGGTTTTAAAAAGTGTTCTCCATTAAAAGGTGATAAAATTTCATTTTTTTAAAAATACCTATTTTATTTAAAAAATGAATTTGTTCTTATATTATCTCTAAGAAACACATAATATGGATGTTAAAATTATATAGATTATATAAGATTCAAAATGCAGTTAATACTATTCATAAACACTTTATTAATGACTAGTTTGGTAAGTTGTGGTGCATTTGAACTAAGTGTTGCGTGTAGTGAAAGATATTGAATTAGTTTAATAAGATAACATACTATGAAATATTGGGGTGCTACAATGATGGATATCCAGGATGCATCGTTTGAAGGTGGTGAGAGCACTACACATGCCAAAGGGAATTTTTCGGTAAGCAAACGTACCGTAGGGGAAAGTAAATATGATCTTCTATTGATCCTTTTAGTAAATGGAAATCTAATTGTAGCTGGAATATCCGTCAGGGAACCCATAAAAATCATTCCATGATAGTCTCTCTAGCATCTGATCCATGAAGGGCAGGGGAAATGATCCTTCCTCGTGGCATCATTCAGCTTTCTGTAGTCCACACAGACTCTACAGCCCATGACAATGCGTGTGGGGATGAGCTCATTCTTATCATTTCAAATCACTATGATACCCCAGGAACAACTTATAGGGGACCCACCCAAAGACTATCTGAGATGGTGTATATGATTTCTGCATCAAGAAACATGATTACCTCTTTTTTCTTAACTTCCTTCATTGGGGGGGGGGGGGGGGGGGTCAGGCATCTTTGTGGTTGTCGAGATGGCTTCGCTCCTTCTTTGAGTAGAACCTTGTGGGTAAAAATGGTAGGGACGATGCCCTTAAAGTCTGAAACATTCCATCCAATAGCCTGTTTCCGCTGCTTTAAAACCTATATAAGCACATACTCTTACTCCTTTGATAGTGCTGCACTAAGTATGTTTGGAAATGTCTGATTGTCTCCCATGTACCTGTACTTCAGAGAAGATGGGAGAGGCTTCAGTTCTAGTGTATGAGCCTTTAGAATCGAAGGTACAAGTGGTTGTACCTATGTCCACTCAAGAATGTCAGGAATAACAGTACACTTCCAGTAGTGGCTGCCCTGGCCTTCAAGAAATTGCAGGTCCTATAGTGCTTCATCAACTAGAATGTTTGGAAGAACCAAGTCATTTTAGGGGAAAGAACATACTAGATCATCTTATTTTCTGCTAAAGTGATCATCCACAGTGGTCACTGCATAACAGCCGTTATGCTCTGATAATTATTCTTTCATGACAACTTTGAGGATAGTTTAGGAGACTCTTTCGTCTCCTACTCTAAAAATTATCTCCACCTGGTGTACGCCAATCAATACCTTCCCAGTGGAAAAGAAAGACCTTCCCAGAATGAGATGAGCCTCATAGTTGTCCTCCATGTCAAGGATGATGAAATCAAAGGGGAGGATTAGTCAGGACACATTTACCAGCATGTCCTCTAGTAAGCCACTTTGGATATTTTATGGATCGATCAACAAGATGAAGGGATACTCAGGTAGGATTCTGGTCGATGAGCCCTAGATTCATAAAAACTCAGAATGACATGAGGTTGACACTGGCCCCTTGGTCACAGAGGGCCTTCCAAAACTTACATGGTCCAATAGTGCATGGGATAGTGAAGATACCTAGTTCTTGGAGATTGGGTGGATGCAAATGTTGTATAACCGCTGAGCACTCCTTGGTCAGTGAATGTTTCCTATATCCTCCATATTTATTTGGTTGGAGAGGATCTGCTTCATGAACTTTTCAGATGTGGAAATCTGCATCAGAATCTATACAAATTGAATGTTGATGTGTAGCTTCCTGAACACATCCATGAATATACTGAACTAGTGGTCTAGCTTTCTTTGCTTTATCCTCTCCAGGAAGGGTAAGGCAGGCTCGAAGGGTTTGACAAACTCTTTTCCTTTTCCCTGTGGGGCCTCTTTTGGAGAACCTGTTGATGTGGAGGGGTCTATAACAATACCTTCATCATCAGTAGGGGTTTTAGGTGCACATAGCTATGCCAGTTCCTTCTTTTTTATCTCTTTTCCAATTTGTAGTTTGACAACATGGGCCTCCTCCCTAAGGTTCTTCTTAGTGTTACCCAGTTGTGTACCGAGATGCCTAGCTAAAATTTGGTTTTCTAGCTGGATGATTTGGTTCTCCAGGCTGCGAATGGAAGCCTCTTAATTTTGGAATCTGGTCTCAGGAGTAGATATAAACTTGTTCATGAGGTCTTCCAACCTTGAGGTGTTCTCCTGCTGAGGCGGTTGTGCAATTTGCAGAGGTGGTGGATTCCTTTCCTACTTCAGGAAAGGGTTTTGATACCCTGACTACTGGTAACATCCATGTTGATGCTACTATTGTCTCAGGTACTAGATCTAATACTGGGGATGACCATATCCAAGTGGTCATTAGGGAGGAGGATTCTACTATTGTTGTCCAAAACATGGGTTATGGTGATCACGTCCTGCTGGGTTCTGGTACTACTGGTACTGGTTCGACCCTCAGTTTTGAGCAACATAGCTCACCTCGCTTGTCAACGGCCAACTTTAAGTCTTGTTCATTCTCCCATGATGTGGTTATCACCACATTCTATGAACTCTAGATGGTTCACCACATGTACTAAGGATGTTCCCTTTAGATTCAGCGCACTGATCGTTTTTCACACAACATGCAACTGGGAAGCAAGCATAGTAATCGAATCAATATTGTGCATATCTCATTTTTCTTTGCCCTACTCAGAATGCCACTAGGAGATATTGGAATACATGTCTTATAGAAGATCAAAAATCTCTTCTGAGGACTTCCACATAACTATACCTCCCACAATAGAATCCACAATAGAATTTGTGTTGGTCGTCAGTCCTTCGTAGAAGGTCTGGACCTGCATCCAGAGTGGGAGTCCATGGAGTGTGAATTTTCAAAACATCTCCTTTAAATTATCTTATGACTCGTACATCAACTCCGAGTCATGGTGATGGAAGTTCTTTATTTCATTCAGCATGGTCGCCATCTTAAAATACAAGAAATATTGGGACAAGAACGCCTGGGATAGCTCCTCCCATGTGAGGATAGATCATTGTGGCAAACTTTTTTAATATTCCTTAGCCTTATCCCTTAGAGAGGATGGGAAAAGGGGATGTTGAATGACATACTCAGACACTTAGTGGTTGTAGAATGTGTCGCAGATCTCTAGGAAATTAGAGAGAGGGGTGTTTGTGTCATCACTGGATGTGCTGACCAATTGAAATGTATTCTGAATCAGCTGCATGATAGCAGGCATGATCTTGAAATGCTCAGTCTTCACTAGTGGAGAGACGATGCCCATTAAATCTATGTGAATAGATGGAATGCTGTACTCCATGAGAGTACAGTGTAGAGGTGTCTGCTGAGAGAGTGTAGGTGACATATATTGCTGCTCCTGAGGGTCGAAGTATGGTCACTAAAATATCTTCTGTTATTGTTGGGGTTGACCATACTCCGTAGGGGGTTGTAGTGGTGGACTCTGGTAGTTCCTTGGGAGGAACTTCTTGAAGCCTCCTTGTGGGGCCTGCTCCGGCATACCTGCAGGAGAAGGTAGCTAGTCCTGGTATGGGTTCCCCACTGCAGCTTCAGTGGCTAGCTCTCCTACCTCCTTGTTCTCCATGGGTGGTGAGTTTTGGATGTACCGTTACACTAGTGCACGTCAACGTCTTAACAATGTACATTCGATTTCCGGGCCAATCGTAATAATATCCTATCAGCCCGTGCTCCGAGACTGTGTGGGGTGTCTACTCCTGCACCTTGTGATCCTGCACACACACAAAACCAAACTTAGGTGTAACAGTGAAAAAGAAAAATAAACATAATTGAGATTAGAAAAGATATTTTTGAAAATGTTTATTTTTTATTTTCACCAAATTAATTAAAACGTAATTAAATTGAACACTCAAGACAAAGAGTTCCCCAAAAATAGTGACAAAATTTTGTAATTGTTTCTACTGAAGTATTATTTTTATCTACCCAAATGGTATTACCCTAACTAGTATAGTACATGTAAGGGGTTGATCCACAAGGATAAGTTGGTTATTTTTTTCTTTCATATCCAGTTTGTATTTGATTTAGTGAAGTGTATTGAATTTGGAGTCAAATTTTTTATGTTTTGATGAAAATGTGATTGGATTTTAATATCATAGCATATTACTTAAAGGATAAAGAAAAACATATGAAATTTTTTTTATTCAAATTTAGAGGGAAATGCGTTGGGGATGTGGATTTTAAGTGGTTGTTATTAAATAAATTTTCATATGAGGTTGTGTTGTTCATAATAATTCACATCTCTAGAATTACTTATGTAATAGAACCCCCTTGATCTGGTAAGTTTTGTTTAAAACAATGTAAGTCAATTTCATTGTTCCATAAATTGATTTATCTTAATTTTTATTAATTGAAACCTTTCTAAGATTGTTATAACACCCAATGGTAATGGATGTTTTTAACTGTAATTCCTTAAGGTTCCCTAGAAATCTTTTTCTTGGTCCGATACAAGATTTCCAATGATATTTAAGGAAGGTTTAATATAGAATTATAAGAAAGAATGAAAAATATGATTACAACGTCACAATTGATAAATTAAAACATTCATTTGTCCACAAACCCAACTCATAGGGAATTTATCTAATCATGGAGTAGCTAATAATTGATGAACCTGTAGTACCTTTACACATCCTCTTGGAAGCTTTGGATTGAAGGTTTTTAGGAAGGTAGCACAGAAGCACTTCCCTTTATCTCTTCTCCCATCTTCTTTCTCTCTTTTATTCTCTTCCAGGATATACCTAGAGTGATCTCCCTTCGAATTGAATTAAATATGATTGAATAAATGAATCTCAAACATGTAGGGTCTGCCACCTAATTATAGGTTTTAGGAGTACATGGTGTGTACCTGAAAGTACACGACGTGTACAATTGTGAATGCACTTCGCCATCTTTTTCTCTGTTGGTGGGTGACCTAACACATTGTCTTTGACTAGGAACATGGCACCTCCTGGTAGGTCGAGGTACATAGTGTGTAGCGCCCCCATAAATAGCATTTAATCTAATTCACCGGCCACCAACCGCTTCAAGAAGGTCCACATGACATGTAGGATGGTGTACATGACATTTAATGGTCAGGGGACAACATGGGTGTGTATACATCCTCTCAGCCACCAATCACTTCTAGAAAAGGCTAAATGGAATTTATATAATATACATGGTGTGTATGGTCTTCTGGTAACCTGGGAATGTACTTTTCCTGGCCAATCTTTGTCAGGGTTCTGGTATATGGCGTGTATCCAAAAGTACATGATGTGTAGTTTGGAATTTTTGATCCACTTTCCCCCGATTTGGGTCTTGTCATGGAAATACCTGAAAAGAATTATGATCACCACATTATAGTGTTTTACCTCCAAAAGAACTTTTATCTAGTGAAAAAATCTTTTAAAACATGATAAAATGTATGAAAATGTATACACAAATAATGCACATCGATCACACTTACTAAGACTAAAATACTAGAGAATTTAGGATATACACAATGTGTATGTGGTGTACATCGAGTTTAGTTCATCAATTAAAATTTCTAAGATACAATCTAAGTTATATGGAAAAAAGGAAATTAGAGATACATAGTGTGTATCTAGTGGCACACATCGTGTTATCAATACCTGAAAACATGCTTTGTCTTTCAGAAGGTTGCATGGGCAAGAGAAATTCAGAAAACATGGAATGTAGCAATCGGGTACATGTCATGTGGTCTCGTTGAGATACATACAGAAGACCCATGAATGTTTCTCAAGAAGAAAATAAGTGGATACACAACATGTATCTAGTATGTACACACTATGTACTTTGGTCGAGTCAATAAGCCAAATCACTAGGCATGTGACCTAGATACATGGCAATAGAGGTACACTAATGATAAGTGGATTGTATAAGATGTGTAGTCTCCTAATTTCTATAATAAATAATTACATTAAATTCACAATTTCAATTTTAAAACCTTATATATTTTATTTTCCCTTTCAGTGTTCGACTAATTAATAAGGGTTTTAAAAAATTTTAAATGATCAATTAATTTATTTTAATAAATATGTATCTATTGGTTCTACCATTTATTTCCCATTAAATCCTTTGGGACAATTATCCAAAAGTGGATTTGTATTTTAATTAATATCAATGTGAATTCATTAATTAATGTTAGGGTTATTATCTAAATAAACAAATAATGAATAAAAAATGAATGTTAGATATTTTATTCTATGTATATGTTGCATGTATGGACATTCATGATCTTGACCAAGATCTATGTATGTGTTGGATGTTTTATTTTAATTTATTTCATGGGTTTGAAATTATTTATTAATAAATTAATTTTAATGGATCAGGAGTCATCCAACTAGTTGTTATTATGTAGGACCTATGTTTCCAAGAATATTTATGACATCCCCTTCAACCAATAATTGGTTCCCCTCACCTATGTGTGAGTTATAAATACTTTTAACTAATGGGTTTTACTAAGGATTGTGTATAATGTTAAATAAAGAACCATAATGATGCCAAGCCCAGAGATACACAGGTAAATAGGTGGAACGTTGTAACTCATACAATAACCATAAATGAGAGTTATTGTCAATAGGTCATATTTTGATTTAATGTTTACTTATTAAATAAACCATTAAATAAATATCATGAATGATTCATTTAATAAATTAATTAATTCTTTCCATGAAATTATTTATTTTATTGAATCAAGACTGTGATAAAAACATAAATGAATTAATATGAAAATATATAAACTTAAATAAATGGATTATGCATAAATGTGTTATACATTTTGGTTAATTAATTAACTAACATATAAATAATATTAACCTAATGTGTAATATATAAAACATGATAAAATTTATACATAATAAAATAATATCACTAAATTAAATGTTATGTTGGACCTGGATTTACCTTACCTAATTATGAATGAAAGCCCTGAAACGATGTGTTTAACTAATCCTGGTTGGGACACTTATGTTAAATTAGGAGCACTTATGATGGTTATCAGATGAATTAAACATATTAAATAAAGAAAATTAACCATATCTAGACATGATGTAACTTGAAAGGAATTTTTTAGGAAATCCAAGCCAGGGTTTCAGGATAGGGGAGTACATTTAACAGACTAAGGAGTTGCAAGCCCATTGTTGGCAAAGAACTAGGTACATAAATACATTAAAGTATCTTGACCAACCCACATTGGGGATATGAGATGGATAATATGGATCCTTTCCACATGAATGACCTAGAAACTAGCCATTCCAGGATAAATAGTGAGGGCTACTTGGACTCGATAAGAAAGTGGAAAATTTAATAAGAATCAATTAATTTTTTTCCCAAATAACTTGTAATCATTAAAAAGAACTAATAATATTCTACTTAATTTTAGAATAAAATTAAAATATCTTCACCCAAAATATCCTTACGATCAATATTGGATAAATATAACCTCATCACTGGTAATATCTTCTAATATTGGTTTAGAAACATTTAGTTTTTACTACACATTGATGGGAAATGTCATATGCTATAATTCTCAATTCATGACACACCTTCCAAGGAGGTGATAAATGAAATGTTCCATTGTAAGAAGCTAATTTTTCTATACAGTATGTGTCCTTAAAACAAAATTATAAATCTTTTTTTATGTAATATGGATTCCTAATGACTTCACAGAGGTTATAGGGGTGTCTGGGGTTTGTTCGGGGCTCGGAACCCTTACATGTGGAAAAAATGTCATGGTGGAACGGTTAGTTGAAACCATATAAGCCAGTACACCCAGTTTCAAAAACCATGTGATGACTTGATAGAGGTGTTAAATGTCACGACCCGTCCTCGGGGCCCGTGCCGTGACTACCCCAAGCCCGCCTTCCATAGGCCAGGGGCTGGCGACTAGCACCAAGGCGTAATTCCTGGTAAAAAGGGAAGGCATTGCCTTTGTAAAGTAAACAAACACCACAAATCAAGCAAGAAGAAGTAAACACTAAGTAAAAACTGAGTATAACAGTAAGTGCAGAAAAGTAAGTGGGCCAGTACATAAACCCAAACTGAAAGTAAAGTACAACTGGAAAGGGAAAATAGAAACTGAAAAGTAAAGCCGCAGCGTCGAGCCGTCCACTGGAAGTCCCACCTGATGGGTGAGTACAGATAGCCTCCACAGCTCCTCGGTCTAGTCGTCCGCTCCGAGTATGTCCCACCCAGTGGTCCACCTCTAGGTACTGTCCTACTCCGCAAGCCTCAACCACGATCAGCGCTATCCGTCGTCTACAACCAACACAACGTAGTGTGGGCATAGCCCATGCAGGGGTGAGTATAAGCTACACAGTAGGGACCCCGAGACCCCCGAAGGTCTCCCAGAATTCACAAAGGATAATCCACAAAGGAAAGATACAATCACAAAGTAACATCAGACACTACTTAGGTATATGCCCATACATATACCTAAGTCATCAATTCCAGTTCGCTCCAATTCTGAGCCCAAGTACAACCCAGTCCACACAGGAAAACGTAACCCGTTCCACATAGGAAAACACAACCCAATCCACATAGGAAATCATAACGTAATCCACATAGGATATCAAGTCAAGATTCAGCTCACACAGGTATACTTGTTCGTATGATGATGGAGATGATCATATATATCCACTGATTCATCTATGTTGTCGGACCCACAAAGGATTGATAGGTAATAACCCCAACAATGACCCACAAAGGATCTAACCCACAAAGGATCGATAGGTAACTAACCCCCGCAATGACCCACAAAGGATCTGACCCACACAGGATCGATCGGTAACTAACCCCCGCAAAGACCCACACAGGATCAGACCCACACAGGATCTGTAGGCACTGGCCCACACAGGACCGCTGAGCGCTGACCCACACTGGATCGGTAGCACTGATCCACGTAGGATCTCTGAGTGATGTAGTCGTAGCTGTCGAATCCACTGAGGATCTCTGTACAGTCGTCGTCGTCGTAAGTGTCACAGCCAGCTCTAGGGTTTCTGCACAGAGCAAGCTCGTTCGGGAGGGTCCGCTCCACGAGCCGAGAGGCTGATACATCAACTGACTCATAGTCCAGAGTTGATGTATCCAAAAGTTCCGTATCGTCAACAGGAACTCAACGCCATAGACGGCGCGTCAATCGGATGCCCGGTCTGAGAGTTATTGGCCTTTTCATCATATATGCCCGGTTGGTTTTTAAGTCAAAACCAACCTGACCATACTCCACCTGCATCCAATCCTCTGGCGGAGTAAGCCAAAAGATCCGTATCACTTAGAGGAATCCATCAAAGTCGACGGTACATCAATCGGACGTCCGGAGCTCAAGTTATAAGCGTTTCTGCTCCGAGGGCCCGATTGGTTTTGTGTACGAACCAACCCGGCCGAACCCAAAGTTCTCCGAAACCTCAAGTGCGTTATACCGAAATGACCGTCTCTATCCAAGGATCGCATCGAAATGGATGGTGCGTCGATCGGAGGCCCGTAGCTCATGTTATGGGCAACAAACCGAAAGAGGTTTGGTAATAGGGGGTTCGGGCCCGGTCTGACCCGACCTGATACCCCCAGGGTCGGCCCGTACTAGGTCGACCCGAACTGGGTCCGGGTCTGGGCCGCTTGGGCGTGGCCCGACCGCGGCCCGGCCCGGCCTGGGCATGGCCTGGCCCGGCCTGGGCGGATCTGCCCGGTCCGGCGGCTCGGCCCGGCACGCTGGGCACGCTGGCGCTGGCCGGGTGGCCTGGTGGCCGGCTCGGCCGTTGCGGCCGAGCGATGCGGGCGGGGGGCGCACTGCCCCCGCGTGGAGAAAGCAAAACCCCTTTATGGGGCCACTCAGCTGGTCGGCCGGGGGTTACGACCCCCTGCGCTTTCCTCAAACCGGCCGGCCTACACCGGCCGGCCGGCTGCTGCAGCCACGGGACCGGCAAGGGCCGGTCCCCTTGCTCCAATGCCGGCGGCCCGGTACCGGCCGCCGGTTCTGCTGCTCCGCCGCAGCCCAAGACCGACCGAGGCCTTGGTTCGTCTGGCGCGGCACGACGGCGCTGCGCCCCTCCGCCGCGGCCCCGCTCTGGCCACGGTGCTTTAGTGGTTCTCCGATGCGGCGCGACGAGGCCACATCTTTGGTTCGTTTTCAACAGCGCAGCGCAACGGCGCCGCGTCTTGGTTCGTCTTCAACAGCGCAGCGCGACGGCTCCGCGCTTCTCCCTCTTTCCTTATCAAAATTCTACGCGGTGCTTCGGCACCGCGTTGCCTTGATCGCCACAACAAAACCAACAACCAAAAAAGGGGAGGAGTGTCAGCCGTGTTCGTGCGGTCTGACCTCCTCCCGTTATCATGATAACATGCGGTTCAAAGAAAAGGAGAAAGCGATGGAAGATTTCACGAACTAACAAATAAAATAAAACCCTACCTCAACGCTGTCGTCGAACGAGCCTTCATCATGGAATTAACCATCATGGAAGAAGAGGATCACCGCGGAAGTAGAGGATCGCCGCAGAAGTAGAGGATCACCGTTGGCGTTAGGTGATCTCCGAGGAAGGCGTCTGTCGCCGTCGGAGATTGGCGTTCTTCGTTGGCGGTGGTGCGTTCTTTGCGTTCTTCGTCGAAGAATGAAGAATCTTCTTTTTTTTTCTCCCAAAGGTTTAACAAAACACAAACCCCGACAATAATAAAATAAGTCCTCCTCTTATTTTATTATCAACATAAGAATTTGAAATTCAAAAGATAAGAAACGAACAAATAATTCAATGAATTAATTGTAACGATTTAACTTCCCAATTTAATGGGGCATTTCTTAACCAGAATAAACGTAAGGTTTGACTTTCATTAAAAGGGGTTTGCGGGTGAGTTACTTAGAAGGGAAGAAATGGCGGGGCTTGTGCGGGACCCCCTCACTAATATCCTACCAAGTGGGTAGGATATTGTGGGTCCCACCTTATCCGCTTAACTTAGGTTAAGCCGCTTTAAGTGAAATAAAATAAATTGTCACACCACTTTTATTTTATTTCTTAACTTAACCTCAAAAAAATAAAAACCACACCCGAGAAAATGCATCTACAAAAAAGGTGTTTCTAAGGAAATACCGGCGCTGCGATTCCATCAGTGCCCTCAGAATTCGATTCTGAGCACCAGTTCAAAAGTTAGAAAAACCTGCTCGTTCGTTCACTGAACGTACCCGAGATAATCTTCAGAAAATGATTCTGGGCACACCGGGACTCGGAATCAGGTGCCGTCAGAAACTGCGTTCTTGTAAAACTCCCAAGAAAATTAAGAAAAAAAATTTCCTTGAATTTTATGGGTCTTTACATCACTCCCACCTTAGGGCTTTATGTCCCCGTAAAGACACATCAAAAAACTAGGGAAACAAATGTGGGTACTGAGCACGCATCTGAACCTCTCGCTCCCAAGTGCTCTCCTGGAGGTTCCCGTGCTGCCATCTGATGCACACTAGAGGAATCGACCATCCACGTAGGACCCGCTCCTGTCGTTCCTCGATCTCCACCGAGACCTCTGCAAAAGTCTCCCCATCATCAACGTCCAGCTCCCCATGGTCAATGATATGCGTCGGGTCGTGAAAGTATCTCCTCAGCTGAGATACGTGGAAGACATCGTGCACCCAGTGCAACTGAGGTGGTAGAGAAGGCGATAAGACACCTCTCTAATCCTGTTGAGGACCTAGAATGGTCCGATGAAGCGTGGATACAACTTTCCACCTCGACCAAATCTCCATAATCCATGTTGAGGTGAGACCCGCAAGAAGATGTGGTCGCCATCCTCGAACTCCAGTGTCCTCCGCCTCCTGTCAGCATAGGACTTCTGCCGGCTCTGAGCTGTCCTCATCCGCTCCTGGATGATCTGGACCTTCTATGTCGTTGCCTGGGCCATCTACGGTCCCACAAGTGCTGACTCCCCAGGGTCTGTCCAGCACAAAGGAGATCTGCAAGGTCATCCGTACAACGCCTCGTATGGTGCCATCCCGATGGTGGAGTGGTAGCTGTTGTTGTACACGAACTCCACCAAGGGTAGTTGGTCCTCCCAGCTGCGACCAAAGTCGAGGACACATGCGCGGAGCATGTCCTCGAGAGTCTAAATGGTCCTCTCCATCTGAACATCTGTCTGAGGGTGAAAGGTGGTGCTCAGACGTAGCTACATCCCGAACGCCTCCTGCGACCCCTTCCAAAGTTGGGAAGTAAAGCGGGCATCTTGATCGGAGACAATAGATGATGGCACACCGCGAAGTCGTACAATCTCCTGAATGTAGAGAGGTCATAAGCTCTCTATTAAGCCCTGCTCTCTGATGGGTAAGAAGTGAGCCGACTTGGTGAGTCGGTCGACAATCCCCCAAATGGAGTCGTGACCTCTGGAAGTTCATGGAAGTCCAGTCACGAAGTCCATAAATATCTCATCCCACTTCCACTCCGGGACCTCCAAGGGCTGTACCAAGCCTGCTGGTACCTGATGCTCTGCCTTCACCTGCTAGCAAGTGAGGCATCGAGAAACAAACTCTTCCAGAACCGTCTTCATGCCCGACCACCAGTGCTATCGTCTGAGATCATGGTACATCTTTGCCACTCCAGGATGTACCGACAAAGGGGAAGTGTGAAACTCTCTCATCACCTACTCCCGTAAATCAACTGGTACCAAGGTACGTCCTCTGAAAAGGACGTCGTGATCTCCTCCTAAGTAGAAACCATCAGGTTCCTGTCCTGAGGATATTTGCGCACGCCGCGTCTCATAGTCAGCATCCCCACGCTGTGCCTCTCTGACCTGCTGCAGTAGTGGAGGAGTGACTGTGAGTGATTGAAGGAAGGCTTCTCCATCTCTATCCACAAAGGATATCTGCAAAGCGGCTAGCTGCTCTGTCGCCTCCCCAAGTAGCTGAATGCCCGTCCTCCTGCTGAGAGTATCGGCTACAACGTTCCCCTTCCCAGGAGTATAGACTATCTCAAAGTCATAGTCCTGGAGGAACTCAAGCCATCACTGCTGTCTCAAGTTCAGGTCCTTATGAGAGAATATGTACCTAAGATTCTGATGGTTAGAAAAGACTGTAAAGCGCTCGCCCATCAGATAGTGTCGCCAAGTCTTCAGAGCGAAGACCACTGCTACTAACTCCAGGTCATGGGTAGCGTTGTTCTTCTCATGCGACCTCAACTGACGTGATCCATAGGCGATCATTGCCTGCTCCTGAATCAGGACACATCTGAGTCCGGTCCCTAATGCATCGTAGTAGACTACGTACCCTACTCCCTCCTCCGGAAACCTCAAGATAGGTGCGCTGTTCAATATCTGTCTCAGCTCATGGAAGCTCTGTTGACATCTGTCTTACCACACAAAGGGTTTGCCCTTCTTCGTAAGAGATGAGAGTGGTGCCCCAACTCTGGAGAAGTCTGGCACAAATATCCAATAGTATCCAGCTAGTCCCAAGAAACTCCACACCTCCGTCACGCTCTTGGGTGGCTCCCAAGCTAGTACTACCTCGATCTTCGCAGGATCCACTGCAACTCCTTCCTTAGAGATGATGTGTCCCAAGAAGTGGACCTCACGTATCTAGAAATGACACTTCAAGAGCTTTCCATAAATCTGGTTCTCTCGGAGTGTTTCTAGTACAAACCGCAAGTGGTAGGCATGCTCCTCCTCAGTCGTCGAGTATATCAAAATGTCGTTGATGAATACCACAACAAATCAATCGAGGTATGGATGAAATATCCTATTCATGAGGCCCATGAACACTGCGGGAGCATTGGTTACGCCGAAGGGCATAACGAAGAACTCATTGTGGCCATACTGACTTCTGAAGGCCATCTTCGGCACGTCCTCATCCCGAACTCTGAGCTGATGATCGCCTGACCTGAGGTCTATCTTTGAGAACCACCGTGATCCCTTGAGCTGATCGAAGAGGTCATCAATCCTCGGTAGCAGATACGTGTTCCTCACTGTCACCTGGTTCAGGCGACGATAGTTGGAACAATGTCGCAAGCTCCCATCCACCTTCTTGGTGAACAATATCGGGGAAGCCCAGGGTGAAACACTAGGTCGGATGAATCCCTTTCCCTACAAGTCCTCCAACTATACCCGTAGCTCTCGAAGCTCGACGAGAGACATCCGATATGCTGGGGTGGATATCAGGGCTGTCCCGGGGTATAGATCAAAATAAAAGTCTACCTCTCTGTGAGGAGGTAGAACTGGAACGTCGTCGGGAAAGATGTCCGCATACTGATCCACCACTGTAGGAAAACTAGGACTCTGCACGTCAACTGCTCCTAGGTTGAGGCTAGCCAACTGATGAGTGATGGGATGTCCTCTCCTTTGCGAGAGTCCATCCTGTGTGGCGAAGTCTCCCTTCTCACCAGTGAAGGTGAACCTGCTCCCGTCGGTGTGTACACATCGCACCTTGCGCCTAATACAGTCGATCTGAGCATATACTGTAGATAACCAATCCATGCCCAAGATGACGTCATAAGGCCTCAATGCCGCTACAAGAAGATCCCAGCCGAAGCTCTCGCCTCCTAGAGTAAGCTCACAATGCCGGCACCAGTGCATAATTGTCGAGTCTACTTTTGTAGGAGTCTCTTGCCATAAGGATCGAGCCAACTGCTCTGTCGGAATATCCGAGATCCGAACAAGGGAAGCGGCTATGAAAGAATGACTCACTCCTGTGTCTATAAGAACTATAGAAAGGGTGGAATAGACACAGATAGTACCTCGAATCATCTCGGGTGCACTGTGGTCGTAGGCCTCCGCTGCCTGGAGCTGTGCCTGTCTCTGCCTGCCAGCTCCCTGTGGTCGGGGTGGACCTCCTGGTGGTGGTGGTGGTAGAGCCTCAAAGCGTCGCCCACCACCTGCTGCTCGGCCAGCTCCTCTGCCTCATATGCCTGCTCCATGCGGACCGCCACGGTCGACCCTCTGCCTCTACCTGGATGGCCCCTCAACCGTCTGTTGCTCCTCGGCATGGCGGGTCTGGTAGTCACGAGCCATGTGGCCCTGCCCGCCGCATGTGTAGCACTGTCTGCCTCTCGAAAGACTGGCTCTGCGCTGTGTGCCCTGCACTGCTGAGCCAGTGTCCTGAGGTCGTCTGCCTGAGGGTCTGGTCTGCCTGGACCCATGAGTCATCCGTCGACTGCCTGCTGCAGAAGACTCTGCTACCTGCCGCCCTGCGGTAGGTCTCACTACTGATGTAGAATCAGCAAGAAAGCTCTCGATCAAAAGGGATCTCTCCAGAACTCCTGCCTGAGTTGGAATGATGAGGGAGATCAGCGATGCCCTGATCTCATGCCTCAACCCCTTCTCAAAGGTCCGGGCTCAGAAGAATGGGTCTCGTACCATGTCTATCGAGTATTGAGAGAGATCAGTAAATCTCGCCGAGTACTGGGAGACAGTCAAGCTGCCTTGCCGCAGCTGTAAAAGCTCCTGGATGCGCACCGCACAGAGGGTGTCTGGGATGAACTCCGAGTGAAAGAGGATCTCAAAGTCCATCCAGAGGAGAGATTACTCATCGTTCCCATAGAGCATCAAGATCCACCATCTGCCTGCTGCCGCGTGCAGTGGGCTCGCTACGAGGATCACCATGAGGTCTGCTGGTGTCCCCACTAACCTAAAAACTCGTACCACTGCCTCCAGCCAATCCTCTGCTGCCTGGGGGTTCGTCTCCCCGCAGAACCTGGGCGGTCCCTAGTGCTGAAACTCGTGCAGTGCACTAAGGTGATGTGCATCGTCAGCGGCTAGGGATGGTAGCATCGGTGGCTCGGCGGGTAGAGGTACCGCCGGTGCCTCAGCTGTCAAAGGGCCCTGTACCGAGGCTTCGTCGCTCGGTGGGCTATCGTCACACACAACTCTCAGAACCCTAGCTGGCTGCCATCGTGGGGCCATCCTGACAAGAGACAGGTGCGCCACGGTCAGAACAATACACCTGGTGAGCTGACACAAAGTAATCATAAAGAAATCTTGAAACACATATGCAATCAATGTTTTCGTGTACTAAGTAGGAAATCAGAAGTCAGGGTCCTAGTGTACGGATACGTCGGCCGCCGCACCAACACTGGACTCCCTGAACTGATAACCACACCCAATACGCTTAACACTATTGCTTCATTTATAAAAAATATTAGAGTCCAAAGTTCTGTGGTAGAACCGAACTCCTCTGATACCAATTTGTCACGACCCATCCTCGGGGCCCATGCCGTGACTACCCCAAGCCCGCCTTCCATAGGCCAGGGGCTGGCAACTAGCACCATGGCGTAATTCCCAGTAAAAAGGGAAGGCATTGCCTTTGTAAAGTAAACAAACACCACAGAGAAAGCAAGCAGAAGTAAACACTAAGTAAAAACTGAGTATAACAGTAAGTGCGGAAAAGTAAGTGGGCCAGTATACAAACCCAAACTGAAAGTAAATTTCAAATGGAAAGGGAAAACAACAACCGAAAAGTAAAGCCGCAGCGTCGATCCGTCCACTGGAAGTCCCACCTGAAAGGTGAGTACAGATAGCCTCCACAGCTCCTCAGTCCAGCCGTCCGCTCCGAGTACGTCCCGCCCAGTGGTCCACCTCTAGGTACCGTCCTGCTCCGCAAGCCTCAACCACGATCAACACTGTCCGTCGTCTGTAACCAACACAAAGTAGTGCAAGCATAGCCCGTGCAGGGGTGAGTATAAGCTACTCAGTTGGGACCCTGAGACCCCCGAAGGTCTCCCAGAATCCACAAAGGATAATCCACAAAGGAAAGATACAATCATGAAGTAACATCAGACACTACTTAGGTATATGCCCATATATATACCTAAGTCATCAATTCCAGTTTGCTCTAACTCCGAGCCCATGTACAACCCAGTCCACACAGGAAAACGTAACATGTTCCACATAGGAAAATACAACCCAATCCACACAGGAAAGAATAATGTAATCCACACAGGATATCAAGTCAAGATTCAGCTCACACAGGTATACTTCTTCGTATGAAGATGGAGATGATCAGATATATCCACTGATTCATCTATGCCGTCAGACCCACAAAGGATCAATATGTACTAACCCCCGCAATGACCCACAAAGGATCTGACCACACAAAATCGATAGGTAACTAACCCCCGCAATGACCCACAAAGGATCTGACCCACGCAGGATCGATAGGTAACTAACCCCCGCAAAGACCCACACAGGATCGGACCCACACCGGATCTGTAGGCGCTGGCCCACATAGGACCACTGAGTGCTGACCCACACAGGATCGGTATCACTGATCCACATAGGATTGCTGAGTGCAGTAGTCGTCACCGTTGAATCCATTGAGGATCTCTGTACAATCATTGTCGTCGTCGCAGTCGCAGCTAGCTCTAGGGTTTCCGCACACAGCAAGCTCGTTCGGGAGGGTCCACTCCACGAGCCGAGAGGTTGATACATCAACTAACACATAGTCCAGAGTTGATGTATCCAAAAGTTCCGTATCGTCTACAGAAACTCAACACCACAGACGGCGCGTCAATTGGACGCCAGGTCAGAGAGTTATTGGCCTTTTCATCACAGGGGCCCGATTGGTTTTTAAGTCAAAACCAACCCGACCGTACTCAACCTGCGTCCAAACCTCGGTTAGAGTAAGCCAAAAGATCCATCTCACTCAGAGGAATCCATCAAAGTTGACGACACGTCAATCAGATGTCCGGAGCTCAAGTTATAAGCATTTCCGCTCCGAGGGACCGGTTGGTTTCGTGTACGAACCAACCCGGCCGAACCCAAAGTTCTCTGAAACCTTGAGTGCGATATACCGAAACAACCATCTCGATGTAACACCCCAAGCTTCTACGGTACGTTTCTCTTTGAATAATGTGATAGCTTGTGTTGTACGCAACACTGAGTTCTAACACACCACAACCAATCAAACTAGCCGTTATGAATAGTAATACCTACTTTTTGAAATTATATATATTTTATATTTCAAAATGGACTTCATTTTTGGTTTCGGAATATCGAAATTATCCTAAGATGATTTTTTGGTATTTTTCTGAGAACTTCCAATTTTTATGAATAGTGAAAAATACTTAAAAACAACTTTTTAATCAAAATAATTTATAGTGATAAATTATATTATTTAGTGGTTTTATAGTATAATTAGAATATATTTTTACCATTTTATCCAATGGTGTTCATTATAATTAATTTCACTTTGAAATTGGACATAAAGAATTGTCAATGTTTTGATATATATTGTTTCTTAAAAACACGCTATTTGTTGTAACAGCGGGAATTAATTATAAAATTAATTAATGCAACTTATATGTTTCGAATTTTGTAAAATAGAAATCATTTTTGAATTCGGAATATCAATTATAGCTTAGGGTGAAATTTTGGCATTGTTTTGAAAAACTTCAATTTTTCATGAATAGTGAAACTACTAAGTGGTAGTTAAAAAACTGAATTTTTTCATAAAACTTAATTTTACCGCTTCTGTGAATGGAATTTCAAAAATCCGAGAGACATGGTTAATATTAAGAAGTAAAATGTGGTTCAATGAGATGAAAATAATTTTTGGTGAATAGTAACTTTTTACTTTTATTTACCACGGTTAAAAGTAAATAGGGTCATTAAGGGTAAAAATGATATTAATATTACCCTAACACATGTCCTAATTCTATTGGACAAGTTTATCTCGACCAAAAACCACCTTAGGAATAAAATATTATCATTTAGGTCCACTTGGATTAGATTAAGACATTTATTATTATTTAATTCAAAGAAGAGTTAAAAGAGTTAAAATCAAAGTTTATTTACTAAAACATTTTTAATATAGTGTTATACATAAGATAAATTCGATTGTAAATATTAATTAGAAAGATAAAAATATTTCCTACATAATGGTATTTTATTTATAATTTTTAGACATTAACTAAGTTAATTTATTTATGACACAATGATGATGTAGTAATTACCAAAAATAGTAAAAAATTAAAATAATTGATATTATAAATACCCAAATAAATATAATTTGAGACTTTTAATGAATTAAACTAATTTTATAGGATAATATGACATATTAGGATTGATTTAATTGACTTTTTTCGAAGTAATCATTCTTTTATAAGTTTCACAAAAAATCAACTATTGAATAGTGTCAAAATTGACATAAAAGAGTTTGTAAAACAAATATTATATTATTAATCGATATTAAATTCTTAAAAATATAAGGTTCGGACAAGATACTTATATCATTATAGGTGTATCATTAATGGACCACTTGGGGGTCTCTTGAATGTATATAGTAAGTTTATTAACCATATAATATAAAAATACAAAGATATATTGTAAAAGTGAAACTAATTAACTTAGAGTTAATACTTAAAGATAAGGTTAATATAGTAACCCAAACCTATCTAAATTCTATTTGTTGAATGGTTTTTGACCTATCCCCACCTTAAACTTTGAATAATCAACTTTGGAGCCATTAAAAACCGAATATATATTTATTATAAATTAATATTTCTTGATTTTCCAAAGGTGCCCCTTACCCCTCTTATAAAAGGGAACTCCTCCTCATCATTTATTCACACCTTCGAATCCTCTTGGTTCGGCCAAACTCTGACCAAATACTCTCCCAACTTCCCTCACTACAACCTAGAGGCCTTAGTTTGATCAGAAAGCCATACTAAGTAGCCCTTTTGATCAAATCAAAAGGAAGAACCCGAAGAAGAGGTAATGATTTCACCACCCTTTTCCAAGTTCCTTTCTTCTTCCACTTCTTCTTCCTTTGTTGTTACCATTCTAAAATAATAACTCCAGTATCATATATATACTGTTATGTTATTATAAATATGGTACAACCATATTTAGTATTCTATCCACCCTTTGAATAACATGTCACCATACGTGCGTACGTACTGCTTACCGTCTCCACGTCGTGGTGTAATTGGTATTCAATATATTATTATCTGGATGGGTATAATAATGATGTGTAACTCATGTAAATAATAAATATAACATGTTAATTATTCTTTATATATGATATACCATCCATTTATATATTATTTTAATATCAAAAGAATGATATTGTCGCTCGTGCGTACGTACGGACTACCGTCTCCACGAACGCGATGAGATTCATTCTCCATCGTATCCATTCAAGTATAATTATCATTTGATGATTTAAAAATGATGTTTAAGGACTTGATATCATTATGTATATGAATAATATACAACCTATCCATGAAAAAAATGGCTTATGTAACAAAACGTATAAAATAAAACGAGTAAGTTAACACCCGAAACAACGATAATACTAAGATATTATTAACAAATCAATGTTAAAAGATCATATATGATATCATATGAATGTATATGATTCTTGTATAATTTAATAAAAATTATTTCACCATTATACAGGAGATTAACCTACCCCAACCAAGGAAAAGTACAAGGTAAGGGTTTATTTCACAATCTCTTCATTATCCGAGGTTGTTTATACGTAATAATCTACTGGGATCTCTTTATCATCCACATCCATGTTTCTTAAAAATTTATTTCAAAACATTTTTACTATTTAAAAGAATATGGGTTAAAGTCATGTATACCCTTGTTTGACTTTTTATAAGAGTTTTATAAAGGAATCTTTCCGTCGTTTTCCAAACAAGGTGCTTTTTAACCTTTTCGACAGAATTAAGGTAAGAATGTTTTTTTAACTTATACGGTGGGTGCGGTTATTTTCTGCCATTATAAAATCGTCGAAGCTTCCCTCACAAGATTATAAGAATATTTTCAAAGAAAATGTTTTATTTCATAAATATAAGACTCTTAAATGATTTCAAAATAGAAATAGATATTTTTTTAAAAAGAGTTTTGATTTCATCTATGTCAACATCCTTTGATGAATTTTACGCTTATTTGAAGTTGATTTATTATGATACAAAACTTCTATATTGTATTGAAGGTTTTGTGATATGTTTGAATTTGGATGTGCTATTTTTATACCGTTCATAGTTTATGGTGAAAGTATTGACAATTCGTATGCTAGTTTTAATACGAATTTTTATGTTATGTTTGAACCTTTTCATATGGGAATGCATTGGACTTAATATGTGATGGGTGGAGCCCACTATAGCTCCTCGATGCATCGGTAGGTCTCATGAGACAAACTAGTGTCTTGGCACAAGGCCTTGGAAAAATCTTATTTGTAGTCTTGGCACAAGGCCTTGGCTATGTGGTTATGATAGTCTGGCATTATGCATTCCATCATTATGAAAGTGGTTATTGATATTGCATGTGATTATTCGATTAGTAGAATATCCATGTGAATAAGTAAATGGAATTATTTCATTTTATTTTTGCCATACTATGTTGAAGTTCAAGTTTAAAAGGCTTTTGTTTTAGTTATACATTGCCTTAAATATTTATTCTTATTTATGAATGTTTCTGCTATATAGTTATCCTTTCTAGGCATTTGAGCTCACCCCTTTTCTATGTTTTAGTTTTCCCAGGATGGGAAGAAGTAAATTATAAATGACCTGTAGGGATATTATGTGGGGAGATGAATGTAGAATATGGAGACAATATGTTGTTGTAGTAGTTTTTCTCTTTATGATGTAATGTAAAACATTATGAATATATCTAGTGTTTCCATGGCTACTAAACCAATCGGTCTTTCGAGATTTGATCTTTCTTGTGCTAAAGCCAATGTTATGTAATAATGCACCGACTCTAGGTAACTGGGGTCGGGGCGTTACAGTTGGTATCAGAGGAAGTTTAGTAAAAACCTTGGAAGCTAGATTTAGATAAACTCTGATTAGAGCACGTAGACCTAAGATGAACATTGAGGATTAGTATAGAAGAACGTCCTAGAATTTTGGTATTGTAGAGATTTTGTGAGTTTTCCGAGCAATACATCTCTGTCTGGATATGATCAGGTAGAGGTGGCTCTGGCACAGATGTACCTAGGGGTAAAACCTGAAAACACCGCTTTGAGCTAGACTCGAATGGGAACTGGTGCACGACAACGGGCCTTGCTGCACTCTTGGTTACGACACTCCTGAGGGATATGCTTAGGATAAATCTCATTTTCTTTACAAATCATCATGAAGGGTTTATGAGTATATACTTCCTCAAAGAAAACATTCTTATTATTATGAATTATATCCATAAATAGGTCAATTTATGTTAAGTGTTTTATAAGTATGGGATTGTGTATTTTGAGTCACAAACTGATCTATTTTATGCCATTGTTTAGAAATGGCGCCTAGTGGAAGAAATAGAAACCGTATCAATGCACGCAATCCATGTAGGGATTTCTCTCCTTCTCAAGATAATTATAGTGGAGCTGGCGATGCAACTGGTGCCGATCAGCTAATCACCATACTCGGACAACTCACTCAGGTTATGAATAATAACCTTACCCGTATGGAGCACCCTGATCCGCAGCGTGGAGGAGCAATGTTAGATCGATTCATGAGGCAACAACCACCAACGTTCAATGGGAGTACAAATCCCTTAGTAGCTAAGCAATGGATATTTTCCCTAGAGAAAATATTTCAGGCTTTGGGGAGTAATGAAAGGGAAAAGGTTATCATGGAAGTTTAACGCCTCACTAGAGATACTGATCAATGGTGGTCATTGATTCAAAATACGAAGGAAGATGATGAAGTATCAAATATGGAATGGAGGGAGTTTAAAGATTTTTTTTTAGAAAAATACTTTCCTCGCGACCATCGAGCAGATATGGAAAGGTAGTTTCTGAGTCTGAGAAAAAAGGAGGATGAAAATGTCACAAAGTATGAGGCTAACTTTACAAGGTTAGCAAGGTTTTCTGGAGATTATATACATAACCTAAGAAGTAATATTGATTGTTTCTTTGATGGGTTAAAACCATGTCTCCTTCGAGCATTAGTCTCACAATCCTTTTCATCGTACAATGACATTGTCTCATGTGCTATCAAGACCGAAAAGGAATTCTCTAAGTCTTATGACTTTAAAGCAAAGCAAGAGAATAAGAGACCTGCTGATCAATCTGGGAATGTAAATAAGAGGAAGAAGGGAAAGTTTGAATATCCATCCTGTGGTAAATGTGGGAAGAAACACCCCGGTACTTGCTTGAAGGGAATGGGAGTCTGTTACAAGTGTGGTGAAAAAGGCTACCAAAATCATGATTGCAAGGGTAAGAAGGAAGCTACCAATGTTTAGTGCTACAATTGCAGGGAGATGGGGCATTATTCAAATGAATGTCCTAAGCGTCAGGAGAACTTACCTCAGAAAAGGCCAAGGGATCAAGGCCAAGATTATGCTATCACTAATGCTGAGGTAGAAGCTCCGAAAGACGTGGTTGCAGGTAATTTGATGGTTTCCTCAAGTTTAGAAAATGCATTATTTGATTCTGGATCATCACATTGTTTCATATCTTCCCAGTTTTCTAAGAAAATTAGATATTTCTAATTTGATTTAACAAGGGAGTTGTCAGTTAAAACTCCTAAGGGAAGTATCATTGCAACAAATTTTTGTGAATCAGTCCCCATTAGAGCACATAAATGTTCTTTATCTGCTGATCTCATCGTCATACCTATGATTGAGTTTGATATAGTCCTCGATATGGACTGGCTTTCGGATTATGATGCGAAGATTTATTGTAAGAAGAATGAGGTTACGATTCATGATGATGATGATAAGGAACACCTTATCTTTAGAGCAGAATCGTCACCAACTAATTCTTATCTAGATCCACCCCAGTAGCTCAACTAAATTCAATTATTGGGGAAGAATAGAATGAAATAACTGTGGGTGAGGAAAGGAATGTTCAAATATAATATGTACCTATTGTGAAATAATTTGTAGATGTGTTTCTAGAAGATTTACCTGGACATCCTCTAGAACGAGAAGTTGAGTTTACCATTGATTTAATTCCTGGATCAAGGCCTATATCAAAGACCCCTTATAGAATAGCCACTGTAGAATTAGTTGAACTAAAGAAACAACTAGTGGAATTGAGTAATAAGGGATTTATTCGCCCTAGTGTTTCTCCATGGGGAGCCCCTGTTCTTTTTGTTAAAAAGAAAGACGGATCTATGAGGTTATGTATCGACTATAGGGAGATCAATGCTATAAAAATAAAGAACAAGTATCCCCTACCACGCATTGATGATTTATTTGACCAACTGCAAGGAGTTCAATACTTTTCAAAGATTGACCTTCGATCTGGATACCATCAGTTGTGTGTGAAGAAGGAAGACATTCCAAAGACAACATTTCGAACCAGGTACGTGCATTACGAGTTTACTGTAATGCCTTTTGGATTGACTAATGCACCCTTTGTATTCATGGATCTGATGAATAGAGTTTTCAAGGAGTATCTCGATGAATTTTTGGTGGTATTTATTGATGATATCTTGGAATACTCCAAAATCTACAAAGATCATGAAAATCACTTGCGCATTATCTTAAAGACTCTGAGAAGGCATGAATTATTTGGGAAGTTTAGCAAGTGTGAATTCTGGATTCAGGAGATTTCTTTTCTTGGCCATATTGTCTCTAAAGATGGAATCTCTGTTGATCCTTCTAAGACCAAGGCAATCCAAGAATGGCCAGCACCTACGAGTATAACTGACGTACGTAGTTTTATTGGTTTGGCAGGTTATTATCGACATTTCGTCCAGAATTTTGCTCGATTGGCTAACCCCTTAATGAAGCTCACACGTAAAGGGGTTAAATTTTTTTGGACAAAAGAGTGTGAAGAATTTTTCGAAGATCTGAAGAGAAGATAGTCAATGCTTCTATATTGACTCTACCATCGAGGAATGATGGGTTCATTATTTATAGTGATGCATCGAAGAAAGGACTGGGTTGTGTCCTTATGCAGAATGATAGGGTTATTGCCTATGCATCCCGACAGTTGAAAATTCATGAACAAAACTATCCTACTCATGATCTCGAGTTAGAAGCTGTGATATCTTCTTTGAAGATATGGAGGCACTACCTCTATGGTGAAAAATGTGAGATTTATACTGATCACAAGAGTTTGAAGTATATTTTCTCACAAAAAGAACTCAACATGAGGAAAAGGAGATGGGTTGAATTGCTCAAGGATTATGATTGTACGAAACACTACCACCAAGGGAAGGTAAACAAGGTGGCATATGCTTTGAGCAGAAAAGATCATGGAGTTTTGAACAATATGAGAATTGAAAGGGATCCAATTTTCATGGATCTAGTGAAGATGGACATGGGAATAACCAGGGAAGGAGAAACATCAATGCCTTTTCAAATGGTTGTCAAACCATATTTACTAGAAAGGATTAAGAGTTCTCAGACCGATGATGGAGAATTTCAAAAGAAGATTAAAGCTGTGAATGATGGGAGATTGAGAGAATTTGTGTATGAAGATGGAATTTTGAAATTCGGGAAGATACTTTGTGTTCCCGATATAACTGATCTAAAAAGGGAATTGCTAGATGATGCTCATAGTTCCAATTTATCTATACACCCTGGGAGCACCAAAATGTATAGAGATTTGAAGGAACATTTTTGGTGGGACAATATGAAGAGGGAGATTGCTGATTTTGTGTCAATATGTATGGTGTGTCAACAAGTGAAAGCTGGAAGGCAACACCCTGGAGGAGTCATGCAACCTCTTCCCATACCGGAGTGGAAATGGGACAATATTACGATGGAATTTGTCATGGGGCTACCAAAGACTCCTATAAGGAATGATGCAATATGGGTTATTGTTGATCGTCTTACCAAGTCAGCACATTTTCTTGCTATAAGAGAAGATCTACCCCTGGAATGTCTAGCAAGACTATATATTAATGAAGTTGTGAGACTTCATGGAGTACCCCTATCGATTGTTTCTGATCGTGATCGCTATTTTACTTCAAGATTCTGGAAAAGTCATCAGAAATCCATGGATACTGAACTTCATTTGAGCACTGCTTACCACCCTCAGACAGATGGACAATCAGAACGGACTATTCAAACCTTAGAAGACATGTTTAGATCCTGCTCACTTGACTTTCAGGGTATGTGGGATCAGTATTTACCTCTGGTAGAATTTTCCTATAACAATAGCTTTCATTCTACTATTCAGATGGCACCATATGAAGCGTTATATGGAAAGAGATGTCGCACACCAACCTGTTGGGATGACATTGGTCAAAGAAAACTTGTAGGTCTAGAACTGGTGGAGGAAACGATGGAAAAGGTGAAGGTAATCCAAAATCACATCAAAGCAGCTCAAAGTAGGCAGAAGAGCTATGCCAATAATCGAAGGAAGGATTTGGAATTTCAAGTCGGTGATCATTTTTTCCTGAAGGTATCTCCATGGAAGGGATTCATACATTTTGGTAAGAAAGGTAAATTGAGTCCCAGGTACATCGGACCTTTAGAAATTCCAGAATGAATTGGGGCTGTAGCTTACCGATTGGCAATGCCGCCAAGTCTCTCTAAAGTTCACGATGTGTTCCACGTATCTCTGTTGAGGAAATACATGCCTGACCCAACACATGTACTCACCTATGAGGAGTTAGAACTGGAACCCAATATGTCTTATTGAGAAGAGCCTATCAGGATTCTTGATATGAGAGAACAAGTACTGAGAAACCGGATGACACGTCTGGTAAAAGTTTTGTGGAGAAACCATAAGATGGAAGAGGCAACATGGGAACCCGAGGAAATTTTGATGAAGAACCACCAGAGTCTTTTCATGTGATAAGTATTTTAGAAATTTCAAGGGTGAAATTATTTGAAGGAGGGGAGAATGTAACACCCCAAGCTTCTATGGTACGTTTCTCTTTGAATAATGTGATAGCGTGTGTTGTACGCAACACCGAGTTCTAACACACCACAACCAATCAAACTAGCCGCTATGAAACGTAATACCTACTTTTTGAAATTATATATATTTTATATTTCAAAATGGACTTCATTTTTGGTTTCGGAATATCGAAATTATCCTAAGATGATTTTTTGGTATTTTTCTGAGAACTTCCAATTTTTATGAATAGTGAAAAATACTTAAAAACAACTTTATTAATCAAAATAATTTATAGTGATAAATTATATTATTTAGTGGTTTTATAGTATAATAAGAATATATTTTTACCATTTTATCCAATGGTGTTCATTATAATTAATTTCACTTTGAAATTGGACATAAACAATTGTCAATCTTTTGATATATATTGTTTCTTAAAAACACGCTATTTGTTGTAACAGCGGCAATTAATTATAAAATTAATTAATGAAAATTATATGTTTGGAATTTTGTAAAATAGACATCATTTTTTAATTTGGAATATCAATTATATCTTAGGGTGAAATTTTGGCATTGTTCTGAAAAACTTCAATTTTTGATGAATAGTGAAACTACTAAGTGGTAGTTAAAAAACTGAATTTTTTCATAAAACATAATTTTACCGCTTCTGTGAATGGAATTTCGAAAATCCGAGAGACACGGTTAATATCAAGAAGTAAAATGTGGTTCAATGAGATGAAAATAATTTTTGGTGAATAGTAACTTTTTACTTTTATTTACCACGGTTAAAAGTAAATAGGGTAATTAAGGGTAAAAATGATATTAATATTACCCTAACACATTTCATAATTCTATTGGACAAGTGTATCTCGACCAAAAACAACCTTAGGAATAAAATATTATCATTTATGTCCACATGGATTAGATTAGGACATTTATTATTATTTAATTCAAAGAAGAGTTAAAAGAGTTAAAATCAAAGTTTATTTACTAAAACATTTTTAATATAGGGTTATACATAAGATAAATTCAATTGTAAATATTCATTATAAATATAAAAATATTTCCTACATAATTATATTTTATTTATAATTTTTAGACATTAAATAAGTTAATTTATTTATGACACAATGATGATGCAGTAATTACCAAAAATAGTAAAAAAATTAAAATAATTGATATTATAAATACCCAAATAAATATAATTTCAGACTTTTAATGAATTAAACTAATTTTCTAGGATAATATGACATATTAGGATTGATTTAATTGACTTTTTTCGAAGTAATCATTCTGTTATAAGTTTCACAAAAAATCAACTATTGAATAGTGTCAAAATTGACATAAAAGAGTTTTTAAAACAAATATTATATTATTAATTGATATTAAATTCCTAAAAATCTACGTTTCGGCCAAGAGACTTATATCATAATAGGTGTATCATTAATGGACCACTTGGGGGTCTCTTGGATGTATATAGTATGTTTATTAACCATATAATATAAAAATACAAAGAGACATTGTAAAAGTGAAACTAATTAACTTAGAGTTAATACTTAAATATAAGGTTAATATAGTAACCCAAACCTATCTAAATTCTATTGGTTGAATGGTTTTCGACCTATCACCACCTTAAACTTTGAATAATCAACTTTGGATCCATTAGAAACCGAATATAAATTTATTATAAATTAATATTTCTAGATTTTCCAAAGGTGCCCCTCACCCCTCTTATAAAAGAGAACTCCTCCTTATCATTTCTTCACACCTTCAAAGCCTTTTGGTTCAGCCAAAATCTTCCCACATACTCTCCCAAATTCCCTCACTACAACCGAGAGGCCTTAGTTTGATCAGAAAGCCAACCTAAGGAGCCATTTTGATCAAATCAAAAGGAAGAACCCGAAGAAGAGGTAATGATTTCACCACCCTTTTCCAAGTTTCTTTCTTCTTCCGCTTCTTCTTCCTTTATTGTTACCATTCTAAAATAATAACTCCAGTATCATATATATACTATGATGTTATTATAAATATGGTACAACCATATTCAGTATTCTATCCACCCTTTGAATAACATGTTACCATACGTGCGTACGTACGGCTTACCGTCTCCACGTCATGGTGTAATTGTTATTCAATATATTATTATTTGGATGGGTATAATAATGATGTGTAACTCATGTAAATAATAAATATAACATGTTAATTATTCTGTATATATGATATACCATCCATTTATATATTATTTTAATATCAAAAGAATGATATTTTCGCTCGTGCGTACGTACGGACTACCGTCTCCACGAACGCGATGAGATTCATTCTCCATCGTATCCATTCAAGTATAATTATCATTTGATGATTTAAAAATGATGTTTAAGGACTTGATATTATTCTGTATATGAATAATATTCAACCTATCCATGAAAAACATGGCTTATGTAACAAAACATATAAAAGAAAACGAGTAAGTTAACACCCGAAACAACGATAATACTAAGATATTATTAACAAATCAATGTTAAAAGATCATATATGATATCATATGAATGTATATGATTCTTGTATAATTTAATAACAATTATTTCACCATTATAAAGGAGGTTAACCTACCCCAACCAAGGAAAAGTACTAGGTAAGGGTTTATTTCACAATCTCTTCATTATCCGAGGTTGTTTATACGTAATAATCTATTGGGATCTCTTTATCATCCACATCCATGTTTCTTAAAAATGTATTTCAAAACATTTTTACTATTTAAAATAATATGGGTTAAAGTCATTTATACCCTTGTTTGACTTTTTATAAGAGTTTTATAAAGGAATCTTTTCATCGTTTTCCAAACAAGGTGCTTTTTAACCTTTTCGACAGAATTAAGGTAAGAAAGTTTTTTTAACTTATACGGCGGGTGCGGTTATTTTCCGCCATTATAAAATCGTCGAAGCTTCCCTCACAAGCTTATAAGAATATTTTCAAAGAAAATGTTTTATTTCATAAATATAAGACTCTTAAATGATTTCCAAATAGAAAGAGATATTTCTCTAAAAAGAGTTTTGATTTTATCTATGTCAACATCCTTTGATGGATTTCACGCTTATTTGAAGTTGATTTATTATGATAAAAAACTTCTATATTGTATTGAAGGTTTTGTGATATGTTTGACTAAGGATGTGCTATTTTTATACCGTTCATAGTTTATGGTGAAAGTATTGACATTTCGTATGCTAGTTTTAATACGAATGTTTATGTTATGTTTGAACCTTTTCATATGGGAATGCATTGGACATAATATGTGATGGGTGGAGCCCGATATAGCTCCTCGATGCATCGGTAGGTCTAATGAGACAAACTAGTGTCTTGGCACAAGGCCTTGGAAAAATCTTATTTGTAGTCTTGGCACGAGGCCTTGGCTATGTGGTTATGATAGTCTGGCATTATGCATTCCATCATTATGAATGTGGTTATTGATATTGCATGTGATTATTCGATTAGTAGAATATCCATGTGAATAAGTAAATGGCATTATTTCATTTTATTTCTTCCATAATATGTTGAAGTTCAAGTTTAAAAGGCTTTTGTTTCAGTTATACATTGCCTTAAATATTTATTCTTATTTATGAAAGTTTCCGCTATATTGTTATCCTTACTGGTCATTTGAGCTCACCCCTTTTCTATGTTTTATTTTTCCCAGGAAGTAAAGAAGTAAATTATGAATGACCTGCAGGGATATTTTGTGGGGATATGAATGTGGAATATGGAGACAATATGTTGTTGTAGTAGTTTTTCAATTTATGATGTAATGTAAAACATTATGAATATATCTAGTGTTTCCAAGGCTACTAAACCAATCAATATTTCGAGATTTGATCTTTCTTGTGATAATGCCAATGTTATGTAATAATGCACCGACTCTAGGTAACTGGGGTCGAGGCGTTACACTCGATCCAAGGATCGCATCGCAATGGACGGTGCGTCGATCGGAGGCCCGTAGCTCAAGTTATGGGCAAAAAACTCAAAGAAGTTCGGTAATAGGGGGTTCGGGCCCGATCCGACCCGACCTAATACCCCCAGGGTCGGCCCGTACCGGGTCGACCCGAACTGGGTCCGGGTCCGGCCCGCTTGGGCGCGGCCCGGCCCGGCCCGCTTGGGCGCGGCGCGGCCCGGCCCAGCCTGGGCGCGGCCCGGCCCGGCCTGGGCGGCTCGGCCCGGTCCGACAGCTCAGCCCGAAGTGCTGGGCGCGCTGGCGCTGGTCGGGTGGCCTGGCCGCCGGCTCGGCCATTGCAGCCGAGCGATGCGGGCGGGGGGCGTGCTGCCCCTACATAAAGAAACCGCGGCCCCTTTATGGGGCCTCTCAGCTGGCCGGCCGGGGGTTACGACCCCCGGTGCTTTCCTCAAACCGGCCGGCCCACACTGGCCATCCGGCTGCTGCCGCCACGGGACCGGCAAGGGCCGGTCCCCTTGGTCCTCCGCCAGCAGCCCAGTACCGTCCGCTAGTTCCACTGCTCCGCCGTGCCCCTTCGCCGCGGCCCTGCTCTAGCCGTGGTGATTTAGTGGTTCTCCAGTACGGCGCGACGACGCTGCATCTTTGGTTCATTTTCAACGGCGCGGCGCGACGGCGCAGCTTCTTGGTTTGTCTTCAACGGCGCGGCGCGACGGCGCCGCGCTTCTCCCCCTTTCCTTATCAAAATTCCGCGCGGTGCTTCGGCACCATGATGCCTTGATCGCCGCAAAAAAACCAACAACCAAAAAATGGGAGGAGTGTCGGCCATGTTCGTGCGGTCCGACCTCCTCCTGTTATCACGATAACAGGTTGTTCAAAGAAAAGGAGAAAGCGACAGAAGATTTCATGAACTAACAATTAAAATAAAACCCTAACTCAACGCTGTCGTCGAACGAGCGTTCGTCGCGGAATTAAACTTCATGGAAGAAGAGGATCTCCACGGAAGTAGAGGATCTCCACAGAAGTAGAGAATTGCCATTGGCATTAGGTGATCTCCGAGGAAGGTGTCTCTCGCCATTGTCCGCTGTCGGAGGTTGGCGTTCTTCGTTGGCGGTGGTGCGTTCTTCGTCAAAGAACGAAGAATCTTCTTTTTTTTTCTCCCGAAGGTTTAACACGACACAAACCCCAACAATAATAAAATAAGTCCTCCTCTTATTTTATTATCAACATAAGAATTTGAAATTTAAAAGATAAGAAACGAACAATTAATTCAATGAATTAATTGTAACGATTTAACTGCCCAATTTAATGGGGCGTTCCTTAACCAGAATAAACATAAGGTTTGAATTTCATTAAAAGTGGGGTTGCGGGTGCGTTACTTAGAAGGGAAGAAATGGCGGGGCTTGTGCGGGCCCCACATCACTAATATCCTACCAAGTGGGTAGGATATTGTGGGTCCCACCTTATCCGCTTTACTTAGGTTGAGCCGCTTTATGTGAAATAAAATAAATTGTCGCACCACTTTTATTTTATTTCTTAACTTAACCCCAAATAAATAAAAACCACACCGGAGAAAACGCAACTACGAAAAAGGTGTTTCTAAGAAAATACCAGCGCTGCGATTCCATCAGTGCCCTCAGAATTCGATTCCGAGCACCGGTTCAAAAGTTAGAAAAACCTGCTCATTCGTTCACTGAACGTACCCAAGCTAAACTTCAGAAAATGATTCCGGGAACACCATTTCTCGGAATCAGGTGCCGTCAGAAACTGCGTTCTTGTAAAACTCCCAAGAAAATTAAGAAAAAAAAATTTCCTTGAATTTTACGGGTCTTTACATTAAATATGTCACATGGATTTCCCAAACAATGATCATATGGCCTAAAGATGGTGTGAGTGTCTTAGAAACATTTAGCAGAGCGTACAACACGGTTAGCACATGGTTTCTCAGACTGTGCGGCCTAGCTATGGAAAGTCACCCCTTGAGATATTTCCATGTGCACAGTTGACGCACGATTTATCCAACCATGTGGCCAAATTATGCACCCCAAAAATTATTGGGTAAAATTAAAAAATTTATCTTAGTGGTGTAATATCATACCCTCATTTCCTGTTTTATCATTTCAGGAGACCAAGGCCACCTACCTCGCCTATTTAAGCTCCGAAATCCCTCCTCCTAGGTTATTGGATATCATCAACATCTGAATTCCAATTAAATCCTTATTCATTTCCTTAGATGCACATCGATATGTAATCTATTAATATTGATCCAGTCATCATTTTTATTTCCCTCAATGATGCTATTTTGATGTAGGATCATGTGCCCTATCTTTAGGGAAATGATCCATTATTCATATTTATTTAGATCTAGGGAAAAATAATGACTGATACTGGATGTGGAGTGTTTTCAAAGTATATGGTAGGTGGTATATGAATCATCCTTCAAGTATTTCCATTTATAATATGTCATTGTTATGCACACACCTATTTCACTGGGTGTTTCCTATTTAATTCATGTTCCTTGTTTATATTCTTCATTATTGTATTCTAAATCCCTTTATATATAGTATCGTCATTCTATTTAATGATGATACATCAATTATTTCCACCCCATGTCGGGTGTTTCCATAATTATTCCTTGGTGACCGTTCTGGGTCAATCAGCACCACTATTTAGATGTTCTTTGACTGGGCCTTTATAAAGGTAAGTGTTATAATATAATGAATGAGTTGTTAATATGTTTCACATGTATGGAATAACTAGAAAATTATAAGGTAAGAATTTATATTAATTAAATGAATCCTTAAATGTTAAATGAAAAGTGTAGGCTTGACCCCATACTGGTTAGGCTCGATGGTTTAATGGCGTTTTGGGATGCGGTTGGTGGTTCTAGAAATGGTAGTCTGATCTTGGGGCTTGCGTCTCCTTTTGCTTGTTTGGTTCTCACATAACCACCAAGTCATGGTTATGTGTTTTTGGAATTTTATGAGCGGGACTGGTTCTGGACATGGTTTTTTTCCCAGCCCATCTATGACTCTTTGTGATGTCATGTTGGTGTGTTTCTGTACTATGTGGGTTCTCACTTAACCAGAATGAGTTTTCAAAAACCAAAAAATAGATTTTTAGTCAGTCAATGGTAAATGAAAAGTGTAATTATATTTATCACCTGGACTAGATAATTTAAATGAATTGAATATAGTTTCATGTCATTATCATTCATTGTAATTGTTATTAAAGGTAAAGGATTGATCCATATAATTGATTAAGTAATTAAATTAGTAAATGGTAGCATGTACTTTATAGCATTTCCACACATAATATAACATAATGGAATGAAGCTATCAACTTATTAAATGGAATGAGTTGTACATAACATAAATCAATTAACGTATTATATATAATGTTCCTATTTCAAATGGACCACTACATATTTTATAAGAGTGGTTGGACTTGATCCAACTTTAGATTCTTGAGGGAATGAATTGTGCACTCAGAGGATTCTATTCTGATTCAAGGAGCTGGATTCCAAGGGAGATACCCACCTTGGATCATGGTCCTTGTCTACTAGAGGATTCCCAACATAATTCCATAACATCCATTCACCATCTTCCAAATATTAGAATTCCATGGATATAGACCTTTGATCTAGAATGATGTCTTCAAACATGTGGAAAACTTTATTTTCCAAATTGATCTTATTCATGCTTTTCCCATTTAACAATGAACAAGATACATGGACATGGTTAGAAATATTTATAGAGAAATTCCTTGGGTAATTATCCTTGGATTACACTCACACTCCTTATACCAAGGCTATAGCATATTACTAAGTTGGATCAACCCCTGAGGTCAATGATTCCTTGGTTATTTCCTTGGATCCTCTTCATTAATATTAAGAACATTATAGGATTCCTTCTTAGACCTTGGATCCTTTTTTAATAATAATTTCATGATACTTATTTCTATTGTTATACCTCATCTAACTTATTAATTGAATATAAAATTAAACGAATTAATTAAATGATTACCTGTATAGAGATATTTCGAGTTGATACAAAATCATGATTTAATTAAAATTATATAATTTCATTAATTTCATATAAACCTGTACAATATAATTTAATATTCATAGATTATATGGTATAGATTATATTATTGGTGTCATGTTGATGTTATTCTCAAACCCTATTGGACTGTTAGTGGTACTTGAGAAAATAATATTTACGCAAGTGTTAATAAGGGGAATAATTATACATTTGACACAAAATTTTATTTCTTTATTAGGATGGATCATGGTAGTAGATGAATGAGATTGTGTTCGAGTTTATTAGATCATTTTTGGCTTCTTTTTATTCTTTTATATAGAATTTAATGTCCGCTTTCATTTATTCTCATTTTTCAATTATATAGGGACATGGAATATATTATAAGAAAT
This sequence comes from Viscum album, assembly GCA_963277665.1. Classification (NCBI taxonomy): domain Eukaryota; kingdom Viridiplantae; phylum Streptophyta; class Magnoliopsida; order Santalales; family Viscaceae; genus Viscum; species Viscum album. Next base: position 289,420,473 of record OY728163.1, read on the forward strand.
TTTATATGATTTAGTTTACAGTTAAGAGATTATTATTGTTTCTTGGTTATTTATGTATTCTTATTATTGATATCATGTTTCCACTATGGTGGGTTACTAGTTTAGAAAATTTAGTTTCTATTTATGATGTTTCATCTGATTAATATGATTCCCCTGTTTATCTACTATTACTTATCTGTTGTGATCCACACTGACATGAGGGCACAATCTCTCCACTAACACAATGTATAACCTCACTTCTAATGGGAATCCTCTAGAATATTAGTGGCACACTTGACGTTATGTGGCCATCTAGGATATATTGACCTTTGAGTGGAACCATGGTTGGGATGTCATAGTGTGGTGTCTAGGTTGTTCCGTTCTTACATTAATATTTTTTAGAAAATATAAAGGAGATTAGTAATCCTTTGAAAATTGGTAATAAGTCATGCTTGGGCATATTTAACCCATGTTCAGGGTAAATACTGAGATTCCTAAAATTAAAATTTGTTGTTTATATTTTTTCTTATTATAGTTGATACCCTTTCACTATTGGGTGATGTGCATGGTTTCCGATATTTTATATTCCATACTAATATTTACCTTGTTCTGATGAGATGAGGGTAAGATGCATTGTTAGATGCATCATTATAGGAACCTATAAATCACATTACATGCATATTCCATGCAATATAGGTTCATTTTATTACATTCATTTCTTGTGTTTTATGTGATTGGTGAGTGATCCATGCTTCTTATATATGGTTTTTCTGCTAAAATTTTATTTCAAGGTTGGGGATTGGTTATATAATGTTTCAACATCAATATAAATAGTTTTTCATACATAGATTGATGGTGGAATCTTAAATATATTGTTTCTATCCAGGTCTGCTATGTACCTCTTTTTTTAATGATATTCTCTTTGGATGCAATTGAGTGACCTATTGATTCAATTTATGAGTTGCATGGGCCCTCATGGACTAGAATTGGATGTTTACCGAGTTGATAAATCATATGTTACCTATTACATTGTGAGGCCAAATGTAGGAAAGGATATATATTAATTCAATGGGTCTCTATTTTGGTGATAAGGTGTATGGTCCATTAATAACTAGGAATAATGATCCATTTTAATTGTACCCTAATATATGTATATAATAATATGAAAAAATAAAATGTAAAATATGACTTATAAAATGATTTGGTAGCTACTAAATGAAGAGGGAATGTACAGTTGACCATTCACTACTAGAAACTCGGTAATATATACTTGAAAACATACTAATATATAGAATTATAATCAGGTAGTTGGGGTATCACCTTGGTTAGTGTATCATTTTACATATGAAAAACTTCCATTAGTGTAACTAACTACCCATAAATCATTATATGAGGCATGTTATTGGAATTTTTAGAGCTATAACACCATGAAATCCTTGTGTCATGTTCTAGGAGGGTGGTGACGACCATGCTTTGGATATGGTGGGCCCTGATCCACCAGTCTTACCACTAGAATTTCTACATGAGGCATTATATGTTATACCCAATCTAGAAACTAACAATAATTTTAAAGGATTTTATAAATATGATTTAATCTATGAAGGGTGATCCACGACCTGCACCTACTATGGAAGATCTGACTTGTGAGTTCTAGCAGTAGAATCCTCCCAACTTTCTAGGGGGTGTCAGTACAAAATCTAAGGAGTCCTGAATAGAGACCACTATTTCTATAGTTGAGCATTTAGATATTCCTCAAAATAATAGGTTCATTATTTCCAAAAATATTCTTCAAGATTCAGACAACTGCTGGTGGGATGTGACTACCCAGGCTAGTCGCTATTAGAGCATTTTTTGAGATGGCTTTCAAACTTCCTTCTATGAATACATGTTTCCTCAGACATTGAGGGTTGATCGATCTAGATAGTTCATGCATATAGATAAGGGTGATATTTATGCAATGGATTAATTACTATGTATTACTATGTTACAATAATTTTCACCGATTTTAGATGGTGATGATATTTCACATGCAAGATGATTTTATGATGGGATTAAGTGTATCATTCACACTCTGGTGAATGTTTTATAGACTATATGAATTTTAGGATATCATCATTAATGACCTTACTAATGAGAAAAACATGAGGGAAAAAGATATTACAGATCATATAGATTTAATGTCGAGGTAGGGAAAAAGTTCTTCCGATAGAAGGATGTAATCCCTTGGGGTTTTACATGAAAGAAGAGGTGGTCAGAAAAAACCACACTGGAAGCTTGGTTATATTCCATCAGTGTGGATGATGGGGGAATCAGAATCCCTAGTGTGATAGAGACCCGATTAAGTTTCATTCTTATGGTCATATGGGGAATTTTTAGATATTCTTTATCTAAAAATAGAATCACTAGGAGTGGCCTTTTCCAAAACTCTACACCCTAGAACCCCCTCCCCATGAAGGGATAATATAGAGAAGTCCCAACCACAAAATATCCATTTCCAGACAAGATGGTAGAGTGTCCCATGTGGTAACAACCCAATCACTGATTGTTAGACATAACAATCCAACAGCTTGGTGGCCTACTCACTTATGCCCACCCGATTCAGAACCGGGTAACAAAGTAAGATGATCAGATCAGGGGAGGAACAAATTTCACCAAGAGTGGGATCCCATGATTAAAACCCCGTACCTCCAAAGAAGCACCATTATGTCTCTTCATATATTTTTTTAGATCATTCCATCTACCTCCAACTGAAGAGGATCTTCACTTTCTCCTCCGTTATGGGAAGTATATTTTTTGTTTCATCTGGAAAGGAGTCAGAGTAACACTAAAATGACTGTCCAAGGATGATTTCACGGAAATTTTAGCGAGAATCTTGATTAGTAGTGCCAATAGATCATTCATTCTCATGGCAGTCCAGTTGTAGCATAGGTTTGCAGATCAGGTCTGATACATTCCTTACAACTGACACCCAAGGACCAGAGTGTAAGACCATTTATAGTATGAGTTACTATTATACTAACATCCAATACTGTATTTTCTTTGTTTGATACCAGTTATTCACACTCCATTATCACTTTATAAAATGTGAAAAGTCTTAAGATATAAATTTAATATTACAGTTGTGTGATAACCCTGGATACATATTTGGGTGTACGGTCTGAGGGAATATAAAAAACCAGGGACACCCCCCTTGAGGTAGGCAGTTATCCATTCTTATGGTACCTATTAGTACTATATATGATGGGATTTGATTTCATTACCAGGATGAATTATTTGGTTCTACATCACACCTATGTGGACTTATATCAATATAAGTTATCTTTTACATCTATAGAGGGTAACAATTATTTCCACAAGGGTGATTAGGATGTCCATTCCATTAGATCAGAACCAAAGCATCATGTTATTGGTGGAGGCACTGCCCATATTTCTAGTATTTTTATGGAAGAGGTGGGTTTTCCTCAAATATATTTTCCTCCTATAATGGATTGTTTCTAGGAAATATTTCCTAATGAATTTTTTAGATTACCTATTGAGAGATATGTAATGTTTATGATTGATCTTGTTCTTGGTGTCACTCAAGTGTCTATTCCTATATATAGTGTGCAACCTACTAAGAATTAAAAGCTCAAGAGACAATTGAAGTATTTGGAATCTAATGGTTTTTTCCGATATAGAACTTCTTCCTGGGGTACAACCATGCTTTTCTCCAAGATTGTGGATGGGACAATTTTCTATGCATGGAATACCGATAGTTGAAAATGATTATGGTTAAGAACTAGTATCCTCTACCTCAGATAGATAATCTCTTGGACCAGCTCTTGGGATCTGGAGTGATTTCTAATATCGACCTAAGATTGGGAAATCATCAGGTGTGAGTTAGGCCTTCAAACATACCTCATATCGATTTTTATAGAAGATGTGGTCTATGTGAGTATAATGTTTTGCTATATGGTCTTATGAATGCGTGTTCCATTCTCATTGAATTGATTAATAGTGTTTCCCACCCCTATATATTTATATATTATTTTTTAATGGTATTTTTGGAAGATATCTTGTTGTATTCTCACATTCAGAGTGACTATGATAGAATCCTTGAGATTTATTTGAGTACACTAAGAGGAAATCATCATCATTCCATGTTTTCTGATTTCCTCTTCTATACTGAAAAAGTTCACTTCTTAGGTCATATTATCTCGAGATCAAAAGCATCTTTTGACCCATATAAGGTTAGTATTGTGGTTTACTAGGGGTATCCAAAGAATGTGTTTGAAATATAGAGTTTCAGGGGTATACATGAATATTTTAAGAATTTCATATAGAACGTATAAAAACTTAATGCTCCTCTTAGTGGTCTCACCGAGAAGGGTGTTATGTTTCTGTGGTCAGAAGTGTGCGATAAATGATTTTAGGGTATGAATGTAAGGCTTGTTTTAGCAACGATTCTGATTCTTCAAGAGCCTAGAAGAGGTCATACAGTTTTATGTGATGCATATAACATTAATTTAGGATAACTACTTATATAGGAGGAAAAAATAATTTTGTATGGAAATAATTAATTGGTTCCTCATTATAGAAATTACCCAAAACATTACCTCTAACAAACAAAGTTGCCTATGAAATATGTTTCTAGAGATACTATTTAATGTGTTAGCACTTTATGGTATAAACAGGCCACAAGAGACTCATATATATCTTTACTCAGCAAGGCTTGAATCACAAAAAGTGAATGTGGGTCGAATAACTATAGTCATTTTATTTTGAGCTTTATTATATGTCTGGAAAAGTAAATGTGGTAGTAGATGGGATAAGTGAAAAAACATAGGCATATGATGTACAAGAATCTAGTGATTAATGGAAATAGATAGCCCTATTTTCTAACATAAATTACGAGTTTCATGATAGTAATGATCAAAATTATCTATCATCATTGAATTTTACCTATTACATGTTTTATAAGGTGAAGAGTAGACATTTTTCAGATATAAAGGAGTTGGTTCTATAGGAGAGTATTTTAAAAGGGTTCCTGCCTCTAAATTGGTCGGTTGATGGAGAAGGCATTATACATGTACATGGTCATGTTTGGGTTTCTACAGATATCATAGAGGAACTAATGCGAGAGTCTCATGATTCTTAGTAAGATGTTCTTATAGGAATCTCCAAGATGTATCGAGATATGGGAAACCCGTTTTCATGTCCTGGGTTGAATCGTTGGATTGCTGGTTTTATCACTAGGTGTTTTACCTGCAATAGGTGAATGTGGATCACCAATGACATGATAGATTTCTATAGAGGTTTCTAGTCTCAAAATGGAAATTGGATTATGCTTTCATGGACTTTGTAGTTATCTTACTGAGGTTTATTCAAGATAGAATTTTAGTTTGGGTAGTCATGGATCAAATGATGAAAATATCCTCCTTCCTTCCTATCCGAGAGAATATCTTAGTTGATGAGATGTGAATATTTTTTGTTTTTGAGATCATACAACTACATGAGGTACCACATACTATAATTTCATATAGGTATTCTTGTTTAAAATCATTTTTTTGTAAGGGGTTACAAATTGATATGGGTACACAAGTGCTTCTGGTCACTTCTTTTCACCCTCAGACCGATTGCCAATCAGAACATAAGATACATGTTTTGAGGGAATGATCCAAGAATGTTTCATTGATTTTGGTGGTTCTTTATAGAATCATATCCCGATCATTGAGTTTTAATATAAAAATAACTTCTAGGTGATGATTCATATGAATACTTGTGAGGAATTTTATTGAAGGTTGTTATATTAACCCATGTGATGACTAAAGGAAGGATAAGTAGCCCTACTAGGTCTTCGTATCAGGAAGAAAATATCAGAGAAGGTTCATATTATTAGGAAGTTAATGTATACATATCAATCTATAAAAAAATCGTATGTCGATCTATATTGATGACCTATATAGTTTGAGGTCGGGGATCATGTTTTTCAGTGGGTATCACCCAGGATTTGGCATAAACATATACAAAGACAAGGGGAACTGTCTCTCTATTTTGTAGGGTTATTTGAGATTTTGGATAGATTTCGGCTAGTTATCCTATCAGTTTCTACTACCTCTTAGGTACTGTGACATGCCAGATGTCTTCCATATTTCCTAGCTTCACTATTATCTTTCCAACCCATCTCATACTTTTGATCTCGAGGAGTTTGAGTTAGATGTTGATCCTTAATTCATGGATTATCCTATACACATCATTAACCAGAGCATAGAGGCTCTATGAGGCTAGTCTATCCAATTATGATGGATGGTATGCTAGTATGGATGGTTACTAGATGAGATATTTGAGTGGGAGTCCAGCAAAATTTCCCAATGGGTAGACATGTTCTCAAACAATGTTTTCCACCCTGGGAAGGTGAACTCGGGATTGTTACTTTATGGGGGGAAGACGGTAAGAACACAGGTTTTCTATCTTGTATGGATCCTTAAAATTTCGTTTTAAATACTTGTTTACCTAATATGGATTCCTAATGAGTTAACATAGGTTACAAGGGTGTTCGGGGATTGTTTGTGGATTAGAACCCCTTTCGGTGGGAAAAATAAACTGGATGCACTATTAGAGGAAACCACACAAGCCAATCCGCATGACTTCCCTAACCATGCGAGGGCTAGAGAGAGGGGTGAAGTAGGGAACATATATTTCCCTAACCATGATACTAGGGCCTCATGCTAATGTGAGTATCTCAAAAAAATGTTGTAGAGTGTAAAAAACAGTTGGTGCATGGTTTCTCTGACCATGCAGCATAACCATGTAGGGTCCTCTTGAAGATAGTGTCATATGCACAGTTGTCACATAGTTTTCCGTACCATGTTTCCAAACATGTGCCCCTAAAATTCTTGGGGAAATATTATTAAAATTCCTATAATGATAAAATATCTTACAATCCTTTCTCATTTTCCCGTTCCCGTGGATAGAGGCCTCCTCCATCTCCCATTTTAGATCCCAAAGTCCTCTTCCTAGGATCTTGTATATCTTCACCTTCTAAAGTCTAATTAGAGAAAGTCAATAATTCATATATTCATTTTAATCCTTTCATCATTTTTATTTCCCTCAAAGATGCTATTTTGAGGTAGGATCATATATCCTATTTTTAGGGTGTTGATTTGTTCTTTAGATTTCATTAAATCCAAGGAAAACTAAAAGATGACACTAGATGATAAGAATGTTATGAGTATAAGGTAGAAATTCTAAAAATTATCCCTCAAGTATCACAGTTTATAAACTACCATCATTGTGCACATGCTTATTTCCCTTGGTGTTGTAAATTAAATTCATGTGCCTTGATTATATTCTTCATGCTCGAATTCTTGATCCCTTTATATATATTATCTTTAGGTTGTTATAGGTTGATACCTCAACTATTTACACTATAATTAGGGTGTTTCTATAATTATTTATTGGTGGGCCATGTGGGTTTATTGGTGCCAATGTTCAGGTGTTCCTTAACTTGGCCATCATAATGGTATGTGATATAATTAAAATAATGAGATGTTAATACATACCACATGTATGGTTATAACTTGAACCCTACATGGTATGTGTTTAAATTAATTAAATGATTATTTAAAAGGTAAATGGAAAGTATAGTTAAAATTACCACTTGGACTAGTTAATTATAAATGAATTTTATATGGTTTCACATCCTTAGACCACATTTTCATTCTTATGAAATTTAAAGGAGTGAAACAAATAATTGATTAATTAATCAACGTACTAAATGGTTTCATGTCTTTATTATACATTCCACTTAGTATGGAAGGTAATGGAATGAACCTACTGAATTTTTAAAAGAAATAAGAATTACATGGCGTAAATTAATTAACAAATTACGTATACAGTTCATATTTTATATGGACTATTTTATTTTTTACAAGAGTGTTCAGACTTGAGATAGCCTTGTATTCTCAATGGAATTCCTTGGGAAATTATAGGATGCCATTCTGATTCAAGGAACTTGTTTCCAAGGGAGATACCAACCTTGGAACATGGTCCTTTCCAACTAGAAGATTCTTGACATGATGCTATAGGATCCATTTACTATCTTTTAGATATTTAGATGCATTGGATATAATCCATGGATCAAGCGTGATGTCTTCAAAAACATTGGTCCATGGATACACCACTTTAGGGCCAATCATTCTCATCTTGTATTACCATAGATGAGATCTATGGACTCGATTAGAACTATTTACAGTGGAATGACTTGAGAGATTCCCCTTGTATTACACTCATGCCCCTTTTAGGCAAGCTATAGGTTATTACTGTGTTGGCTCGAACCCTAAGGTAAATGAATCCAAGGTTATTGACTTGGATCCTCTTAATTAAAATTATCCACATTACATGGTGCATCATTACAACTACAATCCTTTATTAATATCAATATCATGATAGTTTTCATTAATATTATACCTCGCCTGACTTATTAATATAAACTGAACTTAAATGAATTAATTAAATTATTACATGTATAAAGACATTTACAATTGATGCTAAATCAAGTGTCAATTATCATTATAGAATTTATTTACATTTATATATACCTACATAGAATCAATTTATATTCATATACTGGATAGTATAGACTTCATTGGTGGTGACCTGCTGCGATTTATCTCACACCCTATTTAGGCTACCGATTGTACCTATGAAGATCATATGTATGCAGGTGTCAATAAGGGAAATTTTTTCATCTTTCGAAACCTAACTTTCTTCCTCACATAGGATGGTCTTGTCAGTAAATAAATTAGCTGGTGTTTGGGATACTTGGATAGTTTTGGCTTCTTTTTCTTATTTTGTATAGCATGAAATGACTTCTTCCATGTATACCTATTTTCTAGTTTTATAGATACAATACATAAATTATCATCATCTTTATATGGTTCAGTATTCAATTATGATTTTATTATTGTTGATTGGTTATTTATGTCTACATATTATTGATATCCTGCTTCCTCTACAACGGGCTGCTCATATATTCGATTTAGTGTCTATTTTTTATGTTCCATCTTCTTATTAATATTCCTCTATATATCTCTTATTACATATTCATTGTGTTCTATTCTAACATGATATCATAGTTCCCCACTGAACTACCTAAAACCCTCAATGTTAGTCAGTGGCCACTAGCACATGGGGAGGCATGCTTGAGGCCATGTGGCCAACTGTGTTCGAGGAAACTTTTAGTGGAACCTAGGTAGGGACATCATAACCTTATCTATGAAAAACATTTCAGCAATGAAGTTTATGTTCAATGTTTGATACTTTCTTCAATGTCTAGGGAACTCATGAAGTCTCATGAAAATATGTATCCTTATAGCATGCTTGTGTGCCTCTATAGTTATTACCAAGAGAAATCTAAACATGAAGGGTTTTAGATTTCAAAGGCTCTCTTTTAATTAATCATATGAGAGGGTTCCGTAGAAGGGACTCAAATAGTCTAGATCATTTGATACATTGAGAACCTAGAGTTTATAATGTTTAAACTCCCCAAATTAATGAGCACCAATCTCATTTTAGAATCACTCTCTTAGTTATTCTCTATCTCTATTGTAAATTTAAATATAAACAACATTTATAATTCTTAGCCAAATATTCTCACTCTTCTACACCATGTATAAGAAGAGACAAATTGTGAAAAGCCTTTAGTCCATATGGTGAAAAAATGAAAATGGGAAGCAAACATATTTAATCACAAAGAATATTAATAAACATACTTGTAATGAAATATCAAGGGGAAATCTGGGGAGAATAATATTTTTGGTTTTTTATGTGGAAGGAAGGGCCACTAGATGAAAAACTACACAAATCCATAGAAGGAGTCAAATGTTTCATGTAATTTTTTTATCGATTACAATTAATCCATTTATAAAAATTTTGTAATAGATGCAACTTGTGGTTCTGACATATGTATTCAAACATAGGAACCAATTAGATTCTGAAAAAATGAACTAGGCGTGGTAGATATAAAAGATTCTATTGGATAAAAACATGTTATTGCAATCGAGTACTACCACCTCATGTTGTCCAGTAGAATGATATTAGTTTTAAAGGGTTGTTATTATTTTAATACATTTACCACTAACATTATATTCCTATCTATACTTGATACATATATATTTATTTTTAGGTTCATAAATTAATTTTTCTTGTTTTATTAAGATAACATGTGTATGGTAAGGTTCATTTAAATAATTTTCCTTATGTGTCAGATTATAGAAACCATGTAATGAAAATCAAAAACAAAAATTCATAACATGAGTCATACCACAACCAACCATGGAATCACTGGATATGTCATGTAAATAAAATGCACTTAACTAAATTATACCACTATTAAAAAGTAGATTATTTTTCAACTAAAACCATTTGGTATATTTTATGCATATTTACAAGATAAATTGACTAAATCTTTATTTAGTAGAAAAGTTGAATGTGAAAAAGATATTCTTAAATTTTTTCTACATATGTGTTCAGACCATTTAATATTTAAGAAAGGGGTAGGTAGTCATACTTAGTAAATTTAAATTCTGATATTAGAAGATATGTATTTTTCTACTTAATGATTTATAAGTCATATTTTTTAAAACCATTAAAGGAATAAATTAATTATGTTGAGAACTAGATTATTATGAATATTAAGAAACTACACAAATATTGTTTTGGGGGAATATATTAATCAATAATTTATTGATTACATATGGGAGTTTGGGATCTTATATAAAATAACTCCTCTTTATATACCTTAGTATAATGGCTTATGATAAAGTATGAACTACAACTTGTTAGAAATGGTGAGAACAATGATGAGTCATGTGAGTATTCCACTATCCTTTTGGTGATACACATTAAAAATATCAACATAAATACTAAAAAGAGTTCCAACTAAAGTGGTATATGGTGTACCATACTATTTATGGAATGGAAGGGAATCTGTGTTGTCTTACTAACATGTGTTGTCTTTCAAGCCATTTTTATGGCCTCTTCAGTTAACAAACTTGCATCCCAAGGAAAAAAGATTAAATTTTTTGGATTCCAAAAAAACATGAGGATATTCTATATATTAACCCTAAAAAAGGTAATAGTTGAGATACAAACCACATTCCTTTGGATATATTATCACTAAAATTGATAGTGGCAGAGAGATAGAGTCCAATGAATTTGTGGATTAAGGTATACAAGAGTTAGAATAAAAACACATTCCAGAAATCCCTATTGAAGAAGAAGTTCATCCAAAGACACAAAAATTGCGTAAGAGTAAAATAGATGTTAGAGAACAACAATTTTATGGGTTTCAAGTCACCTAGGATGGTGAATCATTATTATTTGATAATAATGATCCTCTTACATACTAAGAACCTGTAAGTGGAACATAAACATCCAACTAGAAACAAGCCATGAATTATGAAATGGATTCTATGTACCAAAACCAAGTTTGGATTTTTCTAGATCCTCCAATGTATTTAAATAATGATGGTTGGAATGGGTCTTTAGAATAAACTATACATGGAAGGAAAATTATGTACCTATAAAGAAATAGTCGTTAATTTTTTTTGAACAATATCAAGACATTGACTATATTAAAACATTTTCACCAATTGCAACAATAAAATCAAACAGAATTATACATATAATTGAGTCATACCTTGACTATAATATTTTGAAAATGGATTTTAAAATTGACTTCATTAATGGGAACCTTTAGGAATATGTATATATAAACAAACAAGAATGGTTTGTCCCTCTAAATATGCCAATAAAATATTAAAATTATAAAAATACATTTATTGATTAATATAATCATCTTCTTCATAGAACATTCATTTTGATAAATCCATAAAATAATTTGGTTTCATAAATAATGAGTGTGATCCTTGTTTATACAAATTATTTAGTGGGAGTGAATTCATTTTCTTAAAAGAATATTATAATGACATATGAAACGTCGGTAACAAAATACATGTCTTAAAGTCTGTTAAGGAATGGTTGAATAAATGATTCTCTATGAAGTAATTAAGAAAGGAATCATATATTTTTAGAATAATGATACATCTTGTCAGATACAAGAGTTTGGTTTTCATAATATAAAGTAGATATATTGACAATATACTAAATATATTCATTACAGAATAATCCAAGAGGGTATTGATGCTACCCTCAGATAGAATTAATCTTTCCAAGAAAATATATCCTTAGAAAAATAAGGAAATAAATAGAATGGAAAGGATTCCATGTCAATAAATGATTAGGTCAGTCATGTATGATATTATATATACAGTTCTATATTTCACCTATATGTTAAGTGTGGTAGTAAGATATCAATCTAACTCAGGTTATTGCCTTTGGATGTAACCAAAGACTATCCTTATATTTCTTTGGTGTAATAAGGATATATTCCTAGTTTATAGATGATATGGAGAAGACTTAATTAGTGTATATATGTATTCTAGTTTCAAACCTGAGTAATATTATATAATTTTAAAAAATAGATACATAATCACATTGAATAGATTTGGTGTGATCTGGAAGAGACCAAATAAGGCTATGATCATAAATTCTAAACTAGAGTCAAAGTATATTTAGACTATTGAGGCATCTAAATAAGAAATATGGATGAATAAATTTTTCCATGAGCTTTATATGGTACATAAAAGTAAGATCCTTTCACACTATACTGTGATAGTACTGTAGTAGTGGCTCTTGTAAAAGAGACAAGGACACATCAGCAGTTGAAAAATATTCTTCAAATGTATCATCTCTTAAGGAATTTTTCTAAGCGAGGTGAGGATTTATTGAGAAGTATTTCCATCAAAGAAAATATGGAGGACCCCCTGACTAAAGCCTTTACTCAGCATAAACATGATTATCTCCTGAGGTCTATCAAACTAAAATTTTTAGGCAATTGTCTCTAGTCCAAGTGGAGTTTTCTTTAGTATGTTCCCTGTGACTAACTTATTGGAATTTTATTAAATGTATATTTGATAAACTGAATATTAATAAAACAAAATTTTATATATTACCCATAATTATACATGAATCTAATGTAACAATTTCCTAAATTGTACATTTTGTTGATAATGTCAAACTAATTCCCCACTGTGATGGGAATCATAAAGTTCTATGATGATTCATTAATTAATGTGTGGTGGTTAGATGACGTACTATTATGGGAAAAATAGTGCATATATGGTTAAGTTTGAGTACCTATAAGTGGATGAGGAATATTTTTATGATTTTTTCACTTGGTAATATCTATGATAGAAGATTATGTGAATAAAACGACCTGTAGGAATTCCACAATTTTCAGTGTCATTGGATATTCCTATATATGATCATTTTTAATGGTCCTTAGACATTAATATTATCATTAATGAATGCAATTAATTGTACAGTTATATTTTTTTGATGAATATCATGATGAAATATATTTATATTACGGTAGTGTACAATGGGTGTATCATGATTGATATGTCACTAATGGATAAGTTTAGGTTGGATTTATCACTTCAATAATTATGGAAGCTGATATTTCATCCCTTTGATTGGAAAAAAACCATCAACCTAAATTCCATGTCTTTGGTGTAATGAAATGATTATTTCAAATTATAAATGAATTCAATATAAATTATATAGGTTGGTGACACAGATGAGAAACCTTTTTGATGATAAGTTTTGAAAAAGGGATTATATTACATAGTGAGTGTTCACATGTTGTTTTCATTATTACAACATTATGTTTTTTTATCCTGTGTACCTTGACCCATTTCTAGATAGTAATCTTGGAATTTACACAATTCCACCAAATTCTAAGAAGAAATAATCCTACAGGGTTCAAAACTATGTATTATAAATGATAATGATTGAATTCTATTTTAATTTAATTAATTTAATAAATAATATTATGAAGATTATGGGAAACCTTTCTTTAAATTTTTATTGAATGAATATATTTATTGATGAATGAAATGGAATTTTTGAATGATAAACATCTAAATTGAAAAATAATCCCACATTAGGTATTTCTTTAATTAGATATTAAATAAATAAATTATAAATTTTACATACAAAACCCTTGCTCAGATTTTGGGAACTCTATATTGAAAGAATGTTTAATATATATCCCACCACCGCATTCTTATACTCTATCCATAACCAATATAATTCAACTTTCAATAATTATGGTATTTATTGATGTTGTTTTTACTTGATCACTCTATTTATAATAATTGTTTTTCCTCTACTCATGTATGATGATGATTCCGATGAATTCAAGTTGATTCTTTGGAATTCTCACCATTTTCTCTCTCAAGTGATTAATTGCAAGATCATTTTTTGGATTCCATGATATCAAAATCAGATATAGGTGATTAGAAACCATCCCTTCAATCTGATCTAGATATAACATTGACAGTGGTTTTTATTAGGTCATTTATATTTATTATAATCCTAAATAGCCATTTTATTTTTTAATCATTTACTAGAATCCATTTAGTGATGAATGAGAATCTTATCAAAGGATACATGGGATGTGGGTTTTATCTAATTAATGTACGAATGTGATTTATGTTTTTAGAACATGAAAATTCACTAAGATTGGCATTGATGCACTAGAGTTAGGAATTCCTTATCACATAAGTCATTTGAATAATAATGATAGTAATTATTAGAATATGTGGGTGTTCATGAATAACCCTAAAAACTAATATGTGACATATTATAATTGTGATTATGAATATGGTGTGAGTGTGTGTGTGACTGTGTGGCCTGTGAGACCAATGAATTATGAGTTACCTTCTTTCCATCTATGTTATACAATTCTTTATGAGAAGTTTTTGCTTGTAAGGGATTATATATTTCATCAAAGTGAAAAGTAGATCATGAAGGATTAGTTAACCCCTATAGGGGGGCATGTTTTGGTGAAATATTGTGGTTATTAATATGATGAGACCTATAGATAAGGAATGGGTATGATAGCCTTGTGGATACAAGCAAGGAAGATATTAGAGTTTAATGTCCATATGACCCACGTAGTAGAGGTAGGGGTTCTACAACCATGTAGAACAACTATAGAATAAGCCAGCAGTGTGACATCCTTATAGCATAACATGAGGATTGATTGGGTATGATACCTGACCTAATGAATGTATTGACATAATGTCCTTTCCCATTTCTAATTAATTTTGATACAAACCTTACTATATAGAACTAATGTAAGTATGAACAGGTCTCATGGATTCCTTGTTAGTGATCAATCACTCGACATATGTTTGGTTTATTTTTTGTGTACATTATTAGAATCATGGAATACAATTTATATATACCTATACATTATATTATGGATGCACTGGTGGTGTCTTACTAATTTTTTCTCATAGCCTACATGAGCAGGTTGATGCACATGCATATTTCATGGTTAGATGTCCAACTAAGGTCAAGGGCCCAACATTACAGTGCTGAGTATGTGGAGAATTGAGGATAGAGTCCATTCTAAGATTTATCCTAGACTATTACTATAGTTTATTGGTTTATATCTATTTGTTACCATATATTGGTTGGATTATCATATTGATATTCCATTGGTTTATTTTATTTTGTATAAATTTATGCCATATTATTTTTTCTTGAGGTTTTTACATTATAGGTTTCATGAATATTTATGTTTATTTATTGTCATTGGGATTAATATATATTAATATAGAGGGAATAGTCCTCCAATGACACCATTTGGGCCCTATATTATAATTACCATCCTATTGAATATAGGGAAATGTGTATGAGGTCATGTAGAACACTTGATGAACCCAATGATTCTATCATGGTGTTACACCCATCCTTATTTTGGATTGAATAATGATATTTATCATTCTCCCCACTTGAATGAGGAAGTAATTAATTTTGAATTAATGTCTCTATGTTATTAAAAAAACACAATGATGTAATTATACCATATCATGTAGTTTGTTATGGGGTGATTATTTGTTTGTAGTGAATGGTGAATCTTTAACTTTTTTAGTTATAATCACTCAATTATGGTAGGTGTTATTATGTGATTTTGAGCTAGTAGAGTAAGGTTATAAGAATAGTTAGAATTATTATCTTTTTATTTTGGTGGATTGGTTTGGTAATATGAGTTGATAACATTATAAGGTTGTTTGAGGATATTGATTTTATGATTTTTTGTGCTATTATTTTTCTTTCCAATAATGATAACATGATTAAACTATAAATCCATTTGGATTAGATAAGATCTTGTGGGTTTTCTATTTCTCATATAGGGTGGGGAGTTTTATGATCTCCATAAGAGTTCCCTTGAGAATTAAACTTTATCAGAATTATAAATATGGTTAGTAGTTTTATTAATTTTATGGATGACCTATGGTTAGTGAGGAAATCAATATAGAATATTAGTAGAATATAGTTAACCATGTATTACTCCATTTTCTATATCCCTATTGGGATATTCCAAAGCAAGGTTACTCCATTGTATGGGAGGAAAATTTTTCCTCGAGTATTTTTTTCCTTGGTTTTCTTAATGATAGGATAATTAATGGTCGATTGTGATTCCATTATTTTAGGATATATTATCTCCATGTTTTTAATGAGTTTATGTCCAATATATTGAGGCTATTTTTTAGGGGTTGGAACTTTTTAAAGATGAGGTGGTTGTAGTAACCCAAATTTTTCATAAGTGTGGAATATTTTTTTAGTCATCTTGATCAGATCCCTAAACAGGGTAAATTAGTGAATTTAGTTTGGATGTTTTCTGTAGAATAATTTTATGATGGTTCTATTGAACGTAGAATTTTTTATTTACCCTTTGTCTTAATTTCAAGGAAATTTTGAGAAAGTTTAATTTTTAGGGATATTTAGTATTTATATGATAATGATATTTTAATCCCTTGAGTGCGAATATTTAATAACTCCTAAAATGAGTCTGAACTAAAACATTTAATATTACCATTGTGTCATTAATGGGTATTTGTTTTTTCAAATAAGTGGTATAATTCCCATGGAATTTCATTAAAATCATAGACTAATAATTTTAACACTATAAATATAATGAAAATAAATTATGATTTTTATTTTCTATATAAGGTGATGAGATGATGATTTGTAATGATGACATGATAAATTTGGTGTCATGTTTTGATTATGTGGTATTTATATATTTTCAATGAGTAATTATAGAACCATTTAATTTTTGAATGTAAAAGTCTTTATAAAAATATTTAATTATTTAATTATTTTAGAGTTCATTATTAATATTTATGGTGAAAAATTAAATGAATGGAAATAATGTTTTGTTCCTGTAGTAGAAATTAACCCTCAACTAATTTTCATGGGAAAAATGTTTTAATGAAATCTATATTCTCTTTCCACCTACATGCATAGTGGAGTATAATTGTAGAGACCCGAAGCTTGACGTACATGGGCATTACATTACTTTTGCGGAATACTTAGTACATAACAGAAACACACACACAAGGATCGTAATAGTTTAGTGTCTTTGGAAACTCGGAATATAATCTTCTAATCATGGTGAAAGATCTTCAACATCTCCCATAAAGATCTTCCGTTTTTTTTCCTAAAACCATTCTTTATATCCTGGGGAAAAGAAAACATAAAAGGGTGAGCTCAAATGCTCAGTAAGGGTAAACAAAAGAAATATCAATCACATCATATTCATAAGAACATAACATTTTGGAAATCTTAACCTGCAAAAGAGAGCATAATTTCATAACATGGGATAAATCATAGTAGTGAAATGAAATCCCAATAATCATAACTTAAAACATGAAACTTTGTGTCATACACAAATAATCATAGAGAATCATTTTTTATTAGTCAAGACTCATTGCCAAGACTATCTTAGTGGACAAAGTGCCTTTCTGAACCGAGTTCACTCCTCGTTTCAGTCCTGTTTCACTGAACCGGTATAACCTACCGTTCCAGCAATGTCTATCTCATGAGATATAAAATCATTACCCAATGCATTGGAGGGAGATATAGGTCCCACCCATCTCATAATTATACCATTATTATGTGTGCCACAAAAATCATAAATCATACATCATTTCATAACCCATGTAATAAAAATGGGAATCTTTAAACATCGTGACATCATAAGACAATTCATATAAGATAAAAGAATTCATAAAAAATTTCCATCACAACATAATCAAATCAATGTAATAATAGGGATAAAAACATAACCCTTTATTATCTTAGATGGAAAATAATTTTGATAAAACACTTGAACTCCATTCTTGAAGAAAATATCCTTTCTACTTCAAAAACACTTTTCCTTTCTTAACATGTTGTACAATTAGAAGCTAAATGAAGTTGATTAAAAATAAACCTGAAAAATTGTAAAGGAAGCTTCTTGGAAATAATGTTTTAAAAATCCACTCATGCCGTATAAGTTAAAAAAACATTCTTCGTACTTTTGTCGGAAAAGTCAAAAAGTACCTCATACGAAAAACGACAAAAGATTCCATTCATATATTTTACTAAAAACTCACTGAAGGGTAAAATTGGATTTAAAAAATTGTAGGTGGATGGAAATAATATTACATATTGAGGAAACATGGTTGTGGATGATAAAATACAACCCAGTAAATACCAAAATATAAACAATCTCGGATAAAAATGAGATTGTGATATTTTCCCTTACCTTAGGTCTGATTTGCTTCGTAAGTGTCCAAAACTCCTGTATAATGATTTAAATAATGTCATTAAATTATTAAAGAATCATATTCATTGTTATGATATCATACATGGTTCACTTATTACTTTATATTACCCGTTCTTTTGTAAATTCCATGTTAAAGAGCGTTTTGGGTAAAATTGTTTCATTTGTCGTCCGTGTTTTGACTTGTAATTATTCATATGATTACTTAGATCATGATTACTTAATTCAAGAATATAAAACATTATTTATATATAATATATATTCAGAATATACATATATATAATAAATCAGTAAATGGAAAGAAATACACCGTTCATGGAGACGGTAGGCCGTACGTACGCATGAACGCTGTTTTCATTTCCTTATTGAGTTGAATGGAATTAAGTAGATGACATACATATATATACACATAAATCCAGTATCATTATTATGTCATATATTTCATGATTAATTATTATATATACTTTATAATCATTCATGAATGGTTAAAGTGGAGAATGAATCTCCTCGCGTCGTGGAGACGGTAGTCCGTACGTACGCACGAGCGATGATATCGTTCTCATGATCATGGGACTATATTGGAGTGTATTTATACTATTTCAGAATCAATATCAATTTAAAATAATCATATATAGTTATTATTTACACCATTATACCCATCCAAGTAAGGTGGTGGTGGAAAAACAGATTTCACCACGGCGTGGAGACGATATTCCGTATGTACGCACGCGCGGTGATTTCGTTTTCCGTAGGATGGATAGATGGTGAAATTGGGTTGTTTCATACTTATAATAACATATCAGTATATGAGTGATACTGATTTTATTACTTCATAATGAAACAACTAAAGAAGAATAAGTGGAAGAAGAATTAAAGATGAAGGAATCGGTAACGGACATTACCTCTTCTTTGAAGTGCTTCTTTGAGACCTCCTTTTAGGGCACTAAAATAGGTCTTTGAAGAAGACAAGAACCTCTAGGATGTTTCTAGGGAAGTGTATAAGAGAATTTGTCAGGGGTTGGCCGAGATTGAAGGCTCAAATTGGTGTGAGGAGGAAAGGGAGGAGGTGTCCTTTTATAAGGGAAGAGAGGGGAACCTTAGGAAAATCTCAAAATATTATTTTATATTAAGGTCAAATTCGGTTTATAATGGTTAGAAAGGGTATTATTTCGAACCTAAAGTGGGTATGGGTCTAAATAATCTCATCAAATAAGATTTAGACATGTTTAGGTTATTATTTTAACCTTATCAATTAGATTTAACTCTAAGTTAAATAATTTAACTTTTACTGTGTCTTTTTGTTTTCTTACACTATGTGGTTAATAAACTTACTATATCAAGCCAAAAGAACCCCAAGTTGTTTATTATTAATACATATCACCTTATATAAGTCATGATTTCTAACCTTAGATTTTTAGGAATAAAATAACAATTAATAATATAATATTTGTTTTAAAAACTAATTTATGTCAATTTTGACACTATTTGGTACATGATTTTTATGAAATTCATTCCAGAATGATAAGTTCGAACCAAGTTACTTAAATCAACAATAACATGTCATATTAACCTAGAAAATTAGTTTAAGTCATAAAAAGTCTCAAATTACATTTATTTGGGCATTTATAACACCAATTATGTTAATATTTTCTTAAAAAGGTAATTACTGCATCATCGTTGTGTCATAAATAATTTAATTTATTAGATGTCTAAAAATTCTAAAAAAAATACTATAATATAGTAAATCATTTTAGATTTCCAATTAATATTTATAGTCAAACATATTCTTTATATAAAACCATATACAAATTAATTACTAAAAGATTTTTGTTTATGTCTATTTTGCCTTTACATTAAATTAATTAGTCTAAATTGTCATTATCACTAAATGGGGTCCCAAAATCAACCCAAAGATGCCCATGGTCGTTACTTACTTAACCAATAATGTTTGGACAAGTGTTAAGGTAATTTTGAATTATTATAATATTATTTTTTAACCCTTATTTACCGGATTTACCCTTAACCATGGCAAATAAAATATTTACCGCAGTAATTATTCAAAATGTCTAAAAATAAAAGTTACATATTTGCACAATTTGAAAATCCTGATTCCAAATATGGAATCAATTTTTCTAAATTCAAAACACAGAAGTGCCAGAAATTAATTTAAAATTAATTCCCGTTGTTAAAACAAAAGCGTGTTTTTAAGAGATAATAACTATCAAAAGATTGTCACTTGTTTATGTGTAGTTTAATTATGAAATTATGTCCAATGAAAAACATTGAATTAAATGGTAAAAATATTTTCTAAATATACTTTAAAACCACTCAAATAAATAATTCATCACTATTAATTATTTCGATTAAAAAGGTTGTTTTTAATTAAAATTTAGTAATTTTCACTATTCATCAGAAAATGAAAGTTATCCTAAAAGTACCAAAATTTCACCCTCAGCTAATTTCGATATTACGAATCTAGAAATGAAGTCCATTTTAAAAAATACAATTTACAAAATTTCAAAAAGTGGTTATTACTATTCATAACTGCTAGTTTTAATAATATTTTATTAGCATATCGTTCTTTAGTGAAACTCGGTATTGCGTACTACACACGCTATCGAGGATGGTCGCGATTGCATGTAATGCAAGGCAAGTCAAGGATGCGTGTTGTGAAAGCTCCTTTTAGTGTAGCGTACAACACAAGACATTAATGAAATTAAAAAGAATATTTTTTTTATAAAATCTCGGGCTGTTACATTCTACCCCCCTTAAAATGAATTTCGCCCTCGAAATTCGTCGTGGTTATAAATGGTTTACTATTAGAAAGTTTCATTAATAGAAACCCACATTGTAAAAAGGAATACCAAAACCAATCTTTAAAAACAAAAGTATGAAACATAATGGTTACCCAAATAAACTAATCACTGGGTTTCCACATAGGTGAAAATATGGATATGGAAGAGAGATCTAACCATCATGTTCTGATGGAGAGTGGTAGAGAACATGGCTATGGAAAACCCAGTAATCACAAAGCCATAAATTTGTGATGATCTAAGGTACCATCTGATTCATCAGATATAAGAGCACTAGGACAACATTTCTGGTTTTCAAGATCATTTCCCTAAAGTTGATGAAATTGTAATTAGAAGAAATACTTTCGTGATTTTGGTATAGTCTCACCGTTTGTCATTCTTTGGACAATTTACACTTCATCTCTTAAAGAAATAAAGTTGAATTTGTCATTCGTGATGTGTTAGCAGATCATGTGATAGAATGATGGGTCATTCCATCTATCTCAAACAAAAGGTTAGAAAAGTTATCAAAAAATAAATAAGTCCATCTATAGCGAGATTAATCATATATAGTTCCTAAAATGGACGTATACTTCATATATCATACTGCCTAATATAATAAAACTAGTTTATACTAAACAGGGACTTCCTGTAGGCCAGTGGTAGGCGATAAAGGCCAGTCGCATTTCGGTTGTGGGTTCGATTCCCACAGCCTTGTCCGATGCGATGGGTTGTCGCCCGTCCTACAGGTTGTCCTTTTTCTAAAACTACATTACTATATCATCCCATCAATAATATCGAAAAAGGTTCTATCCTTAAACAATACTAACTTATGTCCAACATAATCCATTCCAATCTTTAGTCTTATCTAAAATACTTCGGTCCAAGCTCATAGTAAAAAGAAAACGATTACTTGAAATGTCGTCAACCAAGCATGTGAATACCATAATTTATCCCCCATATATCTTGTTCGTCACATTCCAATCATGTGAAAACCTTAATCATGTATTCTCTTGAAAAATTAATACCCATTAAACCTTAGTGAAAACATGAATGCTGTCAAAATTTAACTCTTTCCACATACCAAAATCCAAAAATTCTATATACTGAAGCCATGATATAACCTTATCCGCATATCATCTACATTCCAAAAATATCTGAATAAACTTTCATGGATACTGGTACCATTAATCATACACTTTCAAAACTCAAGGAAAGACAACAATGTAACAATCCTTAGATGTCTCTTTATTCCACAGTACCATGAGATTACTTATACAACATTACACATGATAAACATGTAATCATTCCACTACATTCTTAAACCATTGACCGAGATTCAACAATTATTTCATCTCACATATCATTTGTAGTCTCTTCATCATCATCAACATAAATACTACCCATACGACCATACTGATTCTCTTCATGAGACTTTCCCTTTGGGCATTGGTCTCCATAATGCCCGTACATTCCACATTTAAAACATTTAACCATTGTTGATGTCGTAGCAATACCATTATCCTCATCCCTAGTGTTAACTGAACCTTTTCATTTGCACTTACTGGCTTTGTGTCCTTCTTTTCCACACCCAAATCATCTTCCAGTTCCTTTGAAACATTCTCCTTGATGCCTCTTCCCACATGATTTATATAGGGGAAATTGAACTTTCTTTCCTCTATGATCATCATGAAACTCCATCTTTCTATTATTAGCCGATTAAGGAAACTTACAAAATTTTACTTTATTGATCATATTATGGGATTTCTGATTCGGCATAATAATGATGTTTGGACTTCCAAACCCCATTTAATTTGGTTGCTCATGAATAATATCATTCCATTGTCCATCATATCCTCCATTATCGTGAATCATCTTGTTTCCAGCCATTTTCTAAAACCCAAAAAGAATAGTGTAAGAGGAAAAAATCATAATAAAGGGGAAGTAACTTCAATATATAACATCTTTGGTTTAATCTAATATCGTTACCATAGTTCTAGGACTATATCCTATATGTATACTTATCCTTAGGGACATCCCTAGACATACCTTAGAAATATCTCTAGGGATCTCACTAACGTTCTCGCATCCTAGTTTCCAAAGGTTGACTAAACCTTTCCTCTGAGACCAACTGTAGAGACCCGAAGCTTGACATACATGGACATTACATTACTTTTGTGGAATACTTAGTACATAAAAAAAACACACACACAAGGATCGTAATAGTTTAGTGTCTTTGGAAACTTAGAATATAATCTTCTAATCGTGGTGAAAGATCTTCAACATATCCAATAAAGATCTTCCCTTTTTTTCTCCTAAAACCTTTCTTTATATCCTGGGGAAAATAAAACATAAAAGGGTGAGCTCAAATGCTCAGTAAGGGTAAACAAAAGAAATATCAATCACATCATATTCATAAGAACATAACATTTTGGAAATCTTAACCTGCAAAAGAGAGCATAATTTCATAACATGAGATAAATCATAGTAGTGAAATGAAATCCCAATAATCATAACTTAAAACATGAAACTTTGTGTCATACACACATAATCATAGAGAATCATTTCTTATTAGTCAAGACTCATTTCCAAGACTATCTTAGTGGACAAAGTCCCTTTCTGAACTGAGTTCACTCCTCGTTTCAGTCCTGTTTCACTAAACTGGTATAACCTACCGTTCCAGCCATGTCTATCTCATGAGATATAAAATCTTTACCCAATGCATTGGAGGGAGATATATATCCCACCCATCTCATAATGATACCATTCTTATGTGTGCTACAAAAATCATAAATCATACATCATTTCATAACCCATGTAATAAAAATGGGAATCTTTAAACATCGTGACATCATAAGACAATTCATATAAGATAAAAGAATTAATAAAAATATTTCCATCACAACATAATCAAATCAATGTAATAATAGAGATAAAAACAGAACCCTTTATTATCTTAGATGGAAAATAATTTTGATAAAACACTTTAACTCCATTCTTGAAGAAAATATCCTTTCTACTTCAAAAATACTTTTCCTTTCTTAACATGTCATACAATTATAAACTAAAATAATTTGATTAAAAATAAACTTGAAAACTTCTAAATTAAGCTTCTTGGAAATAATGTTTTAAAAATCCATTCATGTCATATAAGTTAAAAAAAACATTCTTCGTACTTTTGTTGGAAAAGTCAAAAAGTACCTCGTACGAAAAACGAAAAAAGATTCCATTCATATATTTTACTAAAAAATCACTGAAGGGTAAAATTGGATTTAAACAATTGTAGGTGGATGGAAATAATATTACATATTGAGGAAACATGGATGTGGATGATAAAATACACCCCAGTAAATACCAAAGTATAAACAATCTCGGATAAAAATGAGATTGTGATATTTTCCCTTACCTTAGGTCCAATTTGCTTCATAAGTGTCTGAAACTCCTGTATAATGATTTAAATAATGTCATTGAATTATTACAGAATCATATTCATTGTTATGATATCATATATGGTTCACTTATGACTTTATATTACCTGTTCTTTTGTAAATTCCATGTTAAAGAGCGTTTTGGGTAAAATTGTTTCATTTGTCGTCCGTGTTTTGACTTGTAATTATTCATATGATTACTTAATTCCAAAATATAAAACATGATTTATATATAATATATATTCAGAATATACATATATATAATAAATCAGTAAATGGAAAGAAATACACCGTTCATGGAGACGGTAGGCCGTACGTACGCATGAACGATGTTTTCGTTTCCTTATTGAGTTGAATGGAATTAAGTAGATGACATACATATATATACACATAAATCCAGTATCATTATTATGTCATATATTTCATGATTAATTATTATATATACTTTATAATCATTCATGAATGGTTAAAGTAGAGAATGAATCTCATCGCGTCGTGGAGACGGTAGTTCGTACGTACGCATGAGCGATGATATCGTTCTCATGATCGTGGGACTATATTGGAGTGTATGTATACTCTTTAAGAATCCATATCACTTTAAAATAATCATATATAGTTATTATTTACACCATTATACCAATCCAAGTAAGGTGGTGATGGAAAAACAGATTTCACCACAGCGTGGAGACGGTATTCCGTACGTACGCACGCGCGGTGATTTCGTTTTCCGTAGGATGGATAGATGGTGAAATAGGGTTGTTCCATACTTATAATAAAATATCGGTATATGAGTGATACTGATGTTATTACTTCATAATGAAACAACTAAATAAGAAGAAGTGTAAGAAGAAATAAAGATGAAGGAATCGGTAACGGACATTACCTCTTCTTTGAAGTGCTTCTTTGAGACCTCCTTTTAGGGCACTAAAATAGGTCTTTGAAGAATACCCGAACCTCTAGGATGTTTCTAGGGATGTGGAGAAGAGAATTGTTCAGGGGTTGTCCGAGCTTTAAGGCTCAAATTGGTGTGAGGAGGAGAGGAAGGAGGTGCCCTTTTATAAGGGAGGAGAGGGGCACCTTAGGAAAATCTCAAAATATTATTTTATATTAAGGTCAAATTGGGTTTATAATGGTTCCAAAGGGTCTTATTTAGAAGCTAAAGTGGGGATGGTTCGAAATACTTTCATCCAATAGGATTTAGACAAGTTTAGGTTATTATTTTAACCTTATCAATTAGATTTAACTCTAAGTTAAATAATTTAACTTTTACTGTGTCTTTTTGTTTTCTTACACTATGTGGTTAATAAACTTACTATATCAATCCAAACGAACCCCATGTTGTTTATTATTAATATATATAACCTTATCTAAGTCATTTGGCCGAACCTTAGTTTTTTAGGAATAAAATACCAATTAATAATATAATATGTTTTAAAAAAACTAATTTATGTCAATTTTGACACTATTTGGTACATGATTTTTATGAAATTAATAACAGAATGATAAGTTCGAACCAAGTTACTTAAAGCAACAATAACATGTCATATTAACCTATAAAATTAGTTTAAGTCATAAAAAGTCTCAAATTACATTTATTTGGGCATTTATAACATCAATTATGTTAATATTTTCTTAAAAAGGTAATTACTGCATCATCGTTGTGTCATAAATAATTTAATTTATTAGATGTCTAAAAATTCTAAAAAAAATACTATCATGTAGGAAATATTTTTATATTTCCAATTAATATTTATAGTCAAAAATATTCCTTATATAACACCATATAAAAATTAATTACTAAAAGATTTTTGTTTATGTCTATTTTGCCTTTACATTAAATTAATTAGTCTAAATTGTCATTATCACTTAATGGGGTCCCAAAATCGACCCAAAGATGCCCATGGTCATTAATGACTCAACCAATAATGTTTGGAAATGTTTTAAGGTAATTTTGAATTATTATAATATTATTTTTAACCCTTATTTACCGGATTTACCCTTAACCATGGTAAATAAAATATTTACCGCGGTAATTATTCAAAATGTCTAAAAATAAAAGTTACCTATTTACACTATTTGAAAATCCTGGTAACAAATATGGAATCCATTTTTCCAAATTCAAAACACAGAAGTGGCAGAAATTAATTTAAAATTAATTCTCGTTGTTAAAACAAAAAGCGTGTTTTTAAGAGATAATAACTATCAAAAGATTGGCACTTGTTTATGTCTAGTTTAATTGTGAAATTATGTCCAATGAAAAACATTGAATTAAATGGTAAAAATATTTTCTAAATATACTTTAAAACCACTCAAATTAATAATTTATCACTATTAATTATTTCAATTAAAAAGGTTGTTTTTAATTAAAATTTAGTAATTTTCACTATTCATCAGAAAATGAAAGTTATCCCAAAAGTACCAAAATTTCACCCTCAGCTAATTTCGATATTCCGAATCCAGAAATGAAGTCCATTTTAAAAAATAAAATTTACAAAATTTCAAAAATTGGTTATTACTATTCATAACAGCTAGTTTTAATAATATTTTATTAGCATATGTTGTTTAGTGAAACTCGGTATTGCGTACTACACACGCTATCGAGGAAGGTCGCGATTGCGTGTAATGCAAGGCAAGTCAAGGATGCGTGTTGTGAAAGCTCCTTTTGGTGTAGCGTACAACACAAGACATTAATGAAATTAAAAAGAATATTTTTTTATAAAATCTCGGGCTGTTACAATAATTCATCGAGTATTTAAAAATTCTTTTAATTTTATGATATGGTTGTGATAATGACGATCAAATAATGTGAAAATAACATCAAGAAATGGTTAATCTCCATCGAGGTAGGATATTTATTTAATACCCTTCTAATTTAAAATGTTTGACATGATATCCTTCCTCTCATGACTAAATAACTTAAAAAAATCTCTAGTAATGAAAGGACCGAAAACATATTAATTGTTTTAAATATAGTTTGTTATCATATATTTAATTGTAATTTAATTAATTATTCTTTTTAGGGAAAACTACAGATGATTTTTTTTGGGTGAAATTCAATTTAGTATATTTTTCACTGAAACCATTTTTATGGTGGAAAAAGAAAATTTTTCATCTTAAAAAGAATATATTAAAATAAATCCTCCAACAACAGAAAATATTTAATTTAATAAAAAATAGTATTAAAATAAATTAGTGAATATTATTTACACAAACAATTATTTTTCTTCCAAGTCATAATAAATAAATATTATTATTTTTCCAAACTTATTTATTGTATAATATAAATTTTTTAATTATTTTACTTAATATTATAATTATAAGGATCTAAAATTATTTTTTGTTAAATATGCGAGTTGGATTATATTATCTATGCATGGAGAAAATAATGTTAAACTTTTATTTTATTCATTTCATCTACGGATATGATATATCAATTATTTAATAATTAAATTAATATCATTATATGAATGAGAAGTCCAAGCCTCCATGTTATTCATAAATTTTGTATAGAGTATTATTTTTGGTGATTAAAACAATTTTTTTGTTTATAGTGTTGAAATTGAATAAATATAGTCAGCATCTAGTATATTTATTAATTTATAACAATTTTTTTTGTTATAAAATACCGATAAAAAATTATTTTTTTAATTTATAGATTATCAACATTATATAATTATTTCATTATTAGCTCACGCAACCAGTCATTGAAAATTGAGGAAATTATACCATATAAGGGTTGTCAATTGTAAATTTGGAAACCATAGTATCAAATAATCATCTGTTCTATGTGCTTTAGTATAATGAATATTTCACCAAACTATAATGGTCTACAACCATTGAATAAAAAGAATAATAATTGGAAGGGAAAACATGAAAATTTTACCACAAGGCATAGAAACTGAATGATGGGTGAAAGACCAAACAATTTTAGATTTCCACAAAAGATTATATGAGGCGAGTATAATGTTCCTAAGGAATCAAGCTCCATCGACAGTGGAGATATGATCATAAATGGAGTTTATACCCATTATTGCACCCAAAATGATTGTCAAATGGTGATTCTGACAATATATAAATTTTATGACTAAAAACTATGTAGTTACAAACCAAATATATGGTATTTACTTATGTGAGTATTTTGGATTTTCATTAATTCATTATGATATATACATCCACCCTTGAGAGTCCCGTTATTCGACTAAAACATTTTTTTTCTAGGCTAATACATGATTATAAATACCACACAACTTCTACCTTTGGGTTAATCATCATGTATCTCAAAATCATTTATTCCCCTAAATCCTACCAAATAAAACATCTTTGGAGGAACTATTTGTATTGGATACCCATAACTAAAGGCCTTGTAGCCATATATATTGTTTATCCACCAAAATATCATGTATAGTAATTGATGAAATTGTTTTTGTAAATTTCATATAGTAATTCATTTATTGAAGTGGAAAAAACAAACGAATCCTATATTTGTGACATGATAAATAATTGTTGACTGACATTATAAAGGAAATAAGTACCTGTGATTTCAGGCCTATGATGCTTCAGAATATGTATTGATAAAGTGGGTTGGAGGTTAGGTTCACCACATCTTTTTAGGGTATTATTTCATATTACTAGAAACTTTTATAGATTTATGTCATGTTTGGGAATCTTTCCCATATACCAATACAAATATTTTCCCCATGTTCCAATAACTGGTCATCGACAAAGATTGATGAGAAAACCAATCACATATTTATATGTGATCACAGTTCTCAACCCTTGTTATTTTACTTTTTAGTGATTCTTAATTTTAACGATTTTATAGTTTAAATCCATAACATTGGGTTATCTAGGATTTATTTTCATATAGAAGGATGTGGTGATTATAGATTTGAGATTGAGTCCAAAAAAGGGATTCCAATGTATCCTTGTGAAATAAATTATAATCCATGTAGTTCTGTTCGAAATAATGAACCACAACATAATTTTATGTTCACATTATATAGAACAATTTAGAGTATTTTAAATTCATATATAATATAATTTCTATTATAATGATATCTTGAAATGATTTTTGGGACTTACGGATGAGCAACCCTTTCTAGTAAACCTCAAAGAGAACATGTCCCAATGAAGGTAGGTTGACTTATCATGGGATATAGTCTTCCCAAGATTGGTATGGTCTCATATAGGATGTTTTTTGGATTAAATTGATATGGTGACTGTAAAACCAATATTTTTTTAAATTATATATTTCATTGAAATAAAATTTGTTCAATAACTTGCTTCACATGCAACACCAAACCAATACAAACTAGGGAACATTAAATAACAATTATTATTTATCCATTTAATTGGAGTCTTAAAATGGAACCAATATAATTATGGAATATATATATATATATAAATAAAAATCACATATATATTTTTAATACTTTTTTATAGATTAAAATTCAATTAGTGAAGTTAAATAACATAAAGAAATAAATTATGTTTTAAAATGCAACTCTTCTAAAATTAACCTGTATATGCTTTAACTTATAAAAATAAATATATTATAGAAAAAATATATCAATTATATGAATTCAATATATACACCAAATCTGATTAGTTATTGATATTAATTAAGAATATGATTGTTTAATATATTAAAAATAGTTTTTCCAATGAAAATGGTTTTCATAATATATTTATATTTTTGTACTAGAATTTAATTCATAGGTTTAAAATTTTTTTTATAAAAGTTTACATCATTTTTGAACTTATAAAAGATGTTATCTTTCTATGATTTTACGGAATATATCTGAAATTGTTTATTTTTCAGTGAAATTTTCAAAAATAACAAATTTTATTAAATTGTAGAATTTAAAACTATATTAAGAATAAAATTTAACATAAAAATGTAAACAAGAAATTTTCAATGATAAAATATATATTATGGAATAAAAATTAAACATTTAATAATACTACTATAAATTTATAAAACCAATGTTTAACATTATATTAACATATGTGATATTTTATCATAAAAGAAATTATTTTTTTTGTGTTTTGTTTTAATTAGTTATTATTTTGGGTAAACTTTTGATCTATTTTGAATTTAATTAAAAATAAAATTTATTTATTCACTATAGAAAATTTTATATCTTTAATATCAATTAAAATAATAATTATATCATACAAATAAATTTTATTCTTAGAAATACACATTTTTTTAAAAATGATTTTAAATGGTACATGCACGAATGATAAAAAAATTTATTACACATTTATATTTCATATTATAAAATTTATTTTAAATTTGGAATAATATTTTCCATATTATTTAATAAGGCCCATTTTGTTTTTAGTCATTAAATGAAAATTACATAGAAAAAACTAGTTACCATGATATAACTCGAAATAATAAAAGTAAATATTCTAAGAGTAATGAACTTATAAACATGTTTAAAATACATTTAAAAATTATTTTTTTATAGATTCTAAATCTTATATCATCCAAAATTCCATTATTTTCATTTTTTGATAGTTAATGACAAGTGAAACATGTTCTCTCTCTATATTAAGTTTAAATATTTATAAAATTGAAATTATCGTCACTTAAATATGGGGCCTCTCACCACCCCTTAAATATTAATCAATTTATCTCGTTTCCACCTAAATATTTTATAATTTTACATAGATTATAATACTATTTCTTTTCAATGGTCTTTTGGTCACATGAATTTGTCTTCAAACAACATTTTTAGAGAAATCCCGTATGGCAAACAAAAATATTTCAAAGTGTTCTCATATTTAATAAATTCAATTCCATTATATCATTCTATTTCATAAAGACCTCTCTAAAAAGAATATATTAAAATTGGTATTTTTAAAATATTTTATTTTATTATTATAAGGGAATAATTACTATCCAAAATTATACATTCCTATTAAAGAACTTATATTTATGTGTTTTACAGTCTACCACCTCCACAAAAAGACAAATTTCATTTTTTATAAATGCCTCTCTTCGCTAAGGGTGAAATTAAAGAATAAATGTTACATTAAAAATTTAATAATTATTATGAATGAAAAATTATGATCCACCATCTTTCCTTATAATTCGTTGAGAAATGAAAACATTAATCAGTTGTTGGGTGGACTAGAGTCTCAATTAAGTATCATGTCTTATTTTTTTCTATAGTTTATTTATTATTTATTAAAGTTACATGAAATACGATTCATAAAATTTTATAAATCAAAATTATATCATTATTATACTATAATAATATTATTATTCAATAATAAATGACTTTGATATTCATAATAATCCATTAATTATTATATATTCCCTTTTTGGTTAGTCTGAACACCTATTTTAACAATGTAATAATATAATATCATTCATGAATATGAGCATGTAATTACTAATAAAATATGATATAAATAAGAATATGAAGATTTTTTTCTAGAATTATAACATTAATTTTAAATTCATTAATTAAGATATTGACATCTCTTCGTGATAAATCATAGTATCATGATCATTGATGATTTGTTCATTAGAAATCCTAACTAATAATAAAAAAGAATGAAATAAAAAAATATAAAAAAATATAAAATACAATTTATAGTATCCAATATGATATGGTAATAATTATATTTTAGATAAAAATAAAATACAACACTGTTATTATGAAATTAATTCAAAATGAAGAAGATTATTCACAACCAATGTTGGAAATAGATAATAAAATTTTAAAATATATGAAAATAATAATTAAAAAATGAAAATTATAAAAGGTTATATTAATATATATATATATTAATATAGAAGATTCAAATGTTTAAGTGTATTTCAACAATAAATCTAAGGGTTTCTTACCTCATATTTTCAACCCTTGAGACAGGTTTTTTATTATACACCTTGACTTATTTGGAATGGTGTATCTACTACCCATTAAATATTTTCTTATAATGATCCTATAATTATTCATCGAATTAAATACTTCATTTGAAATATTATCCTTCATGGGGTTTTTTAATTTAATATCTATGAGGTAGTAATGATTTTTTTGTATTACATAAAAAACCTTGAGATATTTATGATATATTACTACATAAATTATTTTATATAGTGGGATTATTACCTTATTAATTTACTTTCCATATTCATGAAATTCATGGGGTATGAAGAGAAATAACATGTTCATCATTTAAATGGACATTGCTTCAAAATATACTAATGTTGTAAATATTTTTTTAGCTCAAATCCCTCCATTTAGTTATATTGAGTCCCCTAAAATATATTTCTTCAATGATTTTTTTATTCAATCATAATATTTTATTCATTGAATATTCTATTTCTCTATAGGGAAAATAACTCCTTGAATTCACATATATCCCATATATGATTTTATTCTGAAAAAATTATATAATTGTTGAGAATAATTACCTTCCTCAATAACTATGGTATCCTCTCTTTGTCCATATTGTTTTTTACCAACAATATAACGCTCTATCCCCAAAAGACTAAAGGAGGTGCATTAATTTATTACAATAGAATGATTACAAGGAATAAAATACTAGAGGGTCGATCAATTAATCATTTTTGGAAAACTAGATCACATACATGATACCCATACTATATTGGGGAATATAAAATAAAACATAATACATAAAAAATGAAATAAAATCCATCCTTAAAATATCATTCAATTATTTCATCTTCATATCCAGGGGAAGAGAAACAGAATAAGAGTGGGATATAATTCCCAATAAGGACATGTATAATGGAATGTCACAACTCGTCCCCCATGGCCCATGCCATGACTACCCCAAGCCTGGCTCTAATAGGGCAGAGGCTGGTGACTACCACCGAGTACTCATATCCCACAAATAAGATGAATTTTCCTATGTAACTGTACACAAACACACCCCATCTACAAGACCAAAATTATGAAACTAAAAACACTAAGTAAAAAAGAATTCATACCACTAAGATAACAACAATAGATTCCAATAGTACAAAACTAAAAAGTAAACGGGGCCAAAATACAAGCCCAAACAAATGGAAAAGTACATGCTCCTAAATCTAGTCCGTAAAGACCCTACCTAATGGGTAGGTACAGAAAAAAAATCTAAAGCCTTCAAAGCACACCTTGTCTGTCAGGCCTCTCTCTAAGGACCACTTATCCTTGTTCCACCAATGACTCTGTCAAAGCAGCGATCATCTTTACAAGATACGACAGGTGTAGGTATAACCCATGCAAGGGTGAATAAAACAATACTTAGTAGAGGCCAAGAAACAAAAAAGGTACACCACTAAGAAATACACGATGTATACCAAAATGGAAACACACAAAGTACACCATAATGGAAACACATGAAGTACACCATAAAATAGACACATGATGTACAGTCAATACTATAAACTCACACAATTACAAGTCTAAAGCACAAAGAGAAGTATTTGTAGTTGTAATTCACAGATCTCCTTGTCTCTATGACACTAAAAGTGTTATTGGTGCATGGAGAATCGATGGAGAGTGGATAATAAAAAGAGCATGAAGTGTTGATGGCACACAGAGCATTGGTGGTAGATAGAGCGTCAGTGGCGCACATAGTGTTGATGGAACCTGGAGCGATGATGGTGTCGGGGACGTCAATGGCGCATGGAGAGTTGATGGTTCATGGGGAATCATTGGAAAATAGAGCGTCAATGGATAATGGAGAATTGATGGCATACAAATAGTTGATGGATTAAGTAGTCACCCAAGTAACATAGTCACCAAGTTCAAATAGTCATAGCCAGCTGCATGATTCTTCTTGTAGCACGCACATTCTGGGATCACCTGCTCCTTGAGATAGTAGGTCTTCAACCAACATAAAAACACTCACTTAGAGTATCTTAGAAGGGATATCTCCTTGAATGGGTCCCAATACTGCAAGAGGCTCATTAAAAAGACACACAATTTAAAATAAACATCCAATTTAGTAAAAAGGGTCTCGCCCATTCTGGCCTCGACCTAACACATTTTGACCAACCTGAATTGAACAAGAATGGTTTGATCGACCCGAACTGAACCAGTCGGTCTGGGTTAGCCCAAACTAGCCTATCCCTATAGTCCTGGTTCATTGGGGTGTACGATTTAACCCATTAGGTAGCTGGAGCTTCCCATTTCTCCATCATAGCCTGCTGCATGCGGGCTAGCACCTTCAGTTAACAACTCATTCGTGTGTTCCCGGTCAATGCTGCAGCCTCATTCAATTCAGGTGGCACTGCATTCCAAAACCCCTCTACATGGATTCCTCTATCGAGGGATCTATGTGGACCCCAACAGCGTGTTGTACCCCTTTTCGACATGTCTCTCTATAGCCACTACCATAGTCTCCTACCGCATCTCCTATCTGCCACCTACAACCTGCACTGTTGTATGATCCTCCTCCAGTGTTATCCAGTTGGACCACGGTTTTTTCACCCCATGGTAACTTAGCTAGCCACAAGGACACATGATACCCTTTCCACCTACCGCCCTTCCAGTGTCCCGCTACATCGCAGCCTTCGCCATAAGCCACTGCCGGATGCCTGTTATGCTCTTGGCGTAACTCTGCAGAATCTATGAGAATCACGACCTTCTATCTTGTATTTTTGTATCGGGGATCGTGGGAATAATAATCTATCATTAAAATAAGGTTAAAAATGGAGAAGAACACCCAAATAACATAATAGATATGGGGGGTGGTGAGATATTAAACACACGAACACCCAAAGATTGGCTTGCTGCAATTTTAGTATGGGCCAATGTTGGTGAGGAATTTCCCTTGGTTCTTTCTTTGAGGGTTCAGTGAATCATTGCATCTAAATCACTAGATAACAATTTACTCTAGAGGTCAAGTATTAGATATTGTTGTGGCATCCCTTCTTAGGACTAGAGCGATCCTATATCACCCCTAATCGAGTTTTTTTGGAATTGATGTGAACTTCGAGCACTAGGCATTAATCCTCCATTAAGTGGGATGTATTGGTAGGGTTCTCTGTATTCTCGAAGGAGAATCCCATACATTAAGAGCTGCATTAGTAGGGTTGTAATTATTCTTTTAGAATAATTTCTTACATTCTAGATTAATATAGATTGGGTTATCAGAATTCTTTATGAAGAATCCACTCTCTTTATAGCATGACCAAGACCAGTTAGTGTCCAATGAGATCAGAAAGATGAGACATACTTTTATGGCATCATGATTTGTTCATTCACCCACCCTTCAGGTAGGTTTTCTACTAATGAGTTTTTAGAGCTTGTGCCTTTACTTTTTTTAGTCTTTCTTTTGGTGGTCTTGTATTCCGGCAGAGTTCACCTCCTTCTACTTTACTTTCCAGTTTCATATTGGTTTTGGTTTATATCTAGTAGTTTTTATGCACGTTTTACATTGATTTTTTACATTTCATAATTTGTGGGCTTGGAGATGTGTTCATGCATACAGGTAGCAAATAAAATACCTCCCATTTTTGGATATTCCTACTCAGTGATAGTTGACATCCCCTGGACTATCGGGGGCGGGCATGGGGTAGTCATGGCATGGGTCCCACTATGACAGGTCTGGACATGTAAGTAATAATGAATTATGAGAATAATCCTTTTAGAAGGAAAATAACTAGGTACACATGCCATATAAATATCTGGATAAATAATAATCAATATGGCATGGTAGATAACTGAAAAACATCCCATTTAGTCAATAAAATCATTGTGAAATACATCTATAGACTTAATAAAGAATAAAAATAGTGGATAAATAATAACTGTGTCAAAATGATGTAAGTTATTAATTATTGGAAATCATATTTCCTAGGTACATGGTACCTTTACCTTTAAGAGCTTTCATAAGATGGTTTATCATATCAGGTAGAAACCCATCTAATTTGTCCAACTGATTCATCTCATGAGACCACTGATGTATCAAGCCCCTATCTATTACATGGACACTTTTTTGTTATACCTTTCCAAATAATTTCTCATATATCGAATAAATTATTTAATTCATTAACAATGTGCCTTATCAAATATCCATACTGAATAAAAGATAAATATTTATCAAGAATTCCCCAGTTAATCAAATAACTATCAAAGTGAAAAACATATATAAAAATGGTACATGGTTTATGAAGTAATTGTATCCATTGCGTGAGAATATATAAATTTAATATAAAATGGTCATAATGAAGTACTTATTTCAAGATAATGTTAATAATCAGAAAAGAGAGTATTGTTTCGAAGATAACTTTTACCACTTGGTAAATTTCAAGTCAAAACACCTTAGATCAGATCATTAAAAGTAAAACATTATATACCATTAATATAAAATTATTTATTATATAATATATATAAAAAGTAATAGTATATACACCACAAAAAATAAGTAAATGGTGAATATGACATTTATCTCATGGATGTAAAAAGTGTGATGAAAATCCCAAAGCTTGCGTATACTTTTATGTGAACGACCTTTAACCATATGTATAATGGTTATAATTAAGTTAATAACTTATTACATAACCAAATTAATTATTATTATACCATATATTATCTTTTTAAAATATCTTATTACCCTTTTTTTAGTAATCTTTCATTATTTTCACTATTTCGAGTGTTAATTTCCTGCTTTCTCGAGTAAGTTTTGACTTGTCATTTATTGTTCTGATTACCTATATAATGATTTAATCATCAATAGAATGTAAAATATTATTTAATTATCATATATATTCATTATATATGTTTTTATATTTATCCATAATATTTGGATATAAGAAATAAAACACAACATTCATGGAGACAGTAGGTCAGGCGTACACTTGAACGTTATGTTCGTTTCATTATCATATTAAAATAATAAAACTTAAATGATATATATGTATATAATATCTAAAGAATCATATTTAATTCATATATTTAATATATTTTAATTAAAATCATCCATAATACATCCCATGTAATTTTCTGAACATATTAAATCTCTTTGAGGAGGCGGTAGTCCACTTGTCCGCAAACAATGTTTTCATATTCCCACAAAATAGAACACATGAAGGTATATGTTATATAATAATTATCTAATTTTAAATAAATTATATATATAATATATAAAATATAATATTATTATGTCCATCATAATTCCCACCCTGATAGGTGGTAAATGAAGAATGAACAATTAAAATATTGCGAGGAGGCAGTATGTCGTACACACGAATGGTAAGTTCATTATGAATTAGGTGGATGGGTGTGTCAGTGTAGTTAAAAAACATAGGGTAAAAAAGTCTCTGTATATTTATGATACTAAGTTTAATATATAATTGTGTAATAATAATATATGTGGGTTGTATAATGATAGTAAAACAAAACATCTTCAAGAATGATGTTACCTCTTCTTTGGGTTACTTCTTTTGGTTGGAAAACAATAGCCTCCTTGGAAGGGATTATTCCAAAAGGATGGATAATAGAATTAGTGGAGGGGTTTTTGGAGCTTATTTGATGGTATTTCTTTATATCCAATGGTCT
This sequence comes from Viscum album, assembly GCA_963277665.1. Classification (NCBI taxonomy): domain Eukaryota; kingdom Viridiplantae; phylum Streptophyta; class Magnoliopsida; order Santalales; family Viscaceae; genus Viscum; species Viscum album. The sequence goes on from OY728163.1 coordinate 289,458,931, forward strand.
TGAGAGGTGTGAATAAGTGAGGGGTGAGTTCCATTTTATTATGAAGAAGGAGTGACATTCATTGAAATTTTTGAAAAGGGAATTCCACCAAAATTTTTTCCATGTCATGTGGATACAACAATGAAAAAAATTATAGCCAAGTAAGGATAGGTTATAAATATTTATATATAGTTTTTTAACAATTTTCTAGGTCATTTTGTTACTTATGATTAATGTTTATCCCTTTGTTAAGCTAATTGTTCGCTTAATCACCGTAATTAATTTTAATTACATTCCATAATATTATTGGTCAAAAACATAGGTAACCATATTATAAATTATAAATTATTATTTTTCCAAGTAGACAATCCATTTTTCTAAATTTAAAACATAGAAGTGGATGAAATTAATTTAACATTTATCTCGCAGACGGGACGACAATACATGTTTTCAATTTAAACACATTCAAATGTTTGCTAAGTTTTTATATCCAATTTCAAAATTAAATTTATTAAAATGACCTAAATTTTATTAATATATGTAAAATTTATCAAATTAATATTTTAAACCTATAAATTTATAATTATCCTTATGAATAAAAATTCAGTATTTTTCACTATTCAAAAAAAATGATACTTTATAGAAAAACACTAAAAAATCACCCAAACATAATTTTGATGTTTATCATTAAAAAATGAAGTCTATTTTTAATATTAAATTTTTACAAGTGTAATAATTTGTATTTAACTTAGGTTCTCCATTAAAAATATTTAAAATCACATCTTTTGAAAAATACAATTTTTAGGCATAAAACTAGATTTATTCTTATCTTTTGCGTATTAAATATATTGGATGAATATAGAAAATATTTTATTGAATATATAATATATATTTCATTAATACTATTCTATAATATTAATTGATTAATTTATTAAGATCAAACACCTTTAGAGCATAAAAATTGTATTTTATAAAAACATTCCCTTTATATTCAATTAGTTCTTATATTCATTTCTAATCAATTCAAAACCAATGAATTCAACAATATATTTTCACAAGTTATTTAATAATACTCATAACCACTAGGTTATATATTATTATATTAAATAAAAATATTTTAACAATATATTTTTTTTTTGTAAACCGCAGTCTTGCGTGTAACACAAACTATTGAGAACTCACGCTGTTGTGTGCAATGCGAGATAACTCAGTATCATGTTCATTGCAAGATATAGAAGATATTAAATTTATTTAAAATTTTAAATATACTACAAATTCTTGATTGGTTTTATTTATTTCTATGTTTGGTGTCTTGTATCATGCACACTATTATATAAAATATCGTTACTTTAGAACTTCGGGGTGTTACATTCACCCCAATATAATTAAATTGCACCCTCCAAATATAAAATTAATATCGGCAATCAAGATTATGATGTTTTAAAATACTATTTTTGAAAAACCCACTTCAAAAATTGGGTTTATAACAAATATTACTTATAATAAGGAAATGAAAATTTTAAGAAAACAGAAAAACTATGATTTCAAATAAAAGAATATTTGTGAAAACCTGGACATGGAAGAAAAATCAAACTATTAATTTTTTATGGAGATTTATTGAGAAAATGTTCAGATGAAATTTGTTGACCACAAAACCATAAACTAGAGGTGTGAATAAAGGCCATTCATATTAAAACAATGATGATAATATGACAAACTTTTTGTTCGATGACCATTATTTCCTAGAGCCAAGAAATTTATCCAATCTCTGTGAATATAAGTAAATTTATGTTTTTGTTTCATAAATGATATATTATCCACTGATTATGCCTTGAACTATTTTTACTTCTTTTCTTAGCATATGATTCATCATATGGTGAAGTAATACATTAATCAATAAAACCTCAATCAATGATAAACTTAAAACATTTAATAAATGGTGATCCTTTCTAAAAGATTATGATCCAACACATTAGAATCATTTCTTTCTTAGTTAGTAGTATCAAATTTACTTAATCCATATAAATAATCATTTTATCAAAATCAGGAACATATTAAGGGATATCATTTACTCAACCATATGTTTTCTGAAAACATTACCTTGCTACTAATTCACTTTTCCTGGTGTCATTCAAAATGTGATCCCAAATACTTAATGAAATAGTATTATAGTGCAATCCTTACTTATTTCATAACTCTTATTACTGGTAAATAATTTATGAAATATGAAAATAATATAATCATTGAATCCAAATATAAGAACATTAATCATTCCACATTGGTTGTATTAATAACATAATCATGACTTTGGTCCCTCTGGTTCTTGAGAGTTATATTATCTTGATGAATGAGGCATTCAATTTCATATTTACCCATATTAAAATAGTTGTAACACTGAATAGTAGCCTTTTTATTCTTCTCTGTGTATTCTTTTTCTTAGTGAACCTTTTCCAAACTCGTATAAAAAAACTCCCATTCCTGTAAATAATTTCCCAAGGTAATTATTTCCACAGTTCCCACACAATGAAAATTTATTCAACATATTATTTGACACATTATCTATCACTTGGTGTTCAGATGAAATATTATTCTCTTTATTCCCCTTAAATATATTGATCCTCTTAAATTCCATCTCTATTTTTTGGAAAATAAATTTTGTTCTTCATAAGATGAAAAATTATAAGAAACCAGTGCCCTTTAGATATTTGGATTAATAGCCTCAAATAATTGGTGAAACTTTTACTCTCTATTTCATATATAATATGTATCACACCTATCTAAATTTTTATAGGTAGATTCATAATCTAAAATACTCTCTTATTCCTTTTGCTTTAAAATATGGAACTTTATCACCATATCAATTTTTTGATCATGATGGTGATATTTGTTGAAAAATGTCTCCTTAAAGGTTATTTATTCCATGAGTTGTATTTCTTCCTCCTCTTTAGTATTCTAGATCAACAACCACCATTGATCAATATAACCATTGAGACATTACACTACAAGTGTAACCTATTCATTTTCACCACATCCTAACTCCATGAATATATTTTCCAAATACTTAATACATTGATAAGATACAATTGGATTAGTAGTCCCACTAAAATATTTGGAAATATATCACATAAAGTGATACAACATAGTAGATTCTCACTATAGAACATGTTTCCCCACTCAGTCAAGGTTATATATCATAAAATTACTAAGCTTCTCTAACATATCCATAACTCCACCAATTCAAATATCATCCATATTGGTTTCCTCATAAGGGAAATTTATACATTTTCTATGAGTATTTACAC